>JAUPFN010000001.1:45870092-48597592 GCA_036924255.1 Apodemia mormo | reverse complement strand
CACACACGCCGGTTGCGAAGACTCTTGACACCACCTTCGGACAGTACTCGATCAATCTGATCGTAGTATGTCGTTTTGGTCTTCCCCGGTACCTACATCCTTCCACATTCGCATTGTATATCTATTTTGTTAACCTTTCATCTACCATTCTTTCTACATGTCCGAACCAACGGAGCATGCCCTTTCTCATCTTTACACCGACACTTTCTTTCAAACCTAACCTCTCTCTCACTTCGATATTACGAACCCGGTCCGCGAGTGTCACACCACATATTTTTCTTAGCGACTTCATCTCGACCGCGTTGATTCTACTTTCATGCCCTTTCTGACATACCCAACTCTCACTTCCATACAATAGCGTTGGGATATGCACATGATTATGCAGGGCTAGACGGGCACCCTGACTTAAAATTGTGCTATTGAGTAGTCTCCCTAACGCTCCATTCGCTCCATTCCCTTTACACACTCTTCTTTCAACATCAGCGGTGTAACTTCCATCCCTGCTAAAAGCACATCCAAGATATACAAACTCATCCACTTGTTCCAACACTACATTATCAACCACAACTCTTACATCCGTTCTGGTTGCTTCTCTTTCAAATTCTAAATCTTTAGTTTTCTTTGTATTCAAATGTAGTAGAATATGCTTATACATGTAGGAGATATATATGGCGTTTAAGTGAAAAAAAATAGGAAAATTTTTTTTGTGTGTCAAAAAACTCTTTCAAATGCCAACTCAAAGTAGAACACACAAGTAATTCTATGAGGGTTTCGTTTCTCCTTTTGAGATAAAGAACTCTAAAAACCAGTAGAAAGACTTGTGCAACGACATTCGATATTATTCCTATATATAACCTAGTATGCTTCCTGAGTCCGTTCCCTGACGAGTACAATCTGGGATCTTCAAGAGAAGAGTGAATAGGTACTTTCTAGGTAAGCACGTTCCATCTTAGGCCTCATCTTAGCTTACCATCAGACGAGATCGAGGTCAAGCGTTTACCTATCACTAATAAAAAAAATAGTAGTCAACAACAAGGATACAACGTCTCCCCCAGGTATTTAGTATCACTGCCTCACTTATTCCTGCCGCAATAGCATCAATGCGTCTTTGCCGTATTATAGTTAGGAGTGTATTTAATATACATGGGGCATTGCTATACCGCTATAGGAATTTCACCATCGGACATCGCGACAAAATTCGAAGATTTTACCATCTCGATATCTGGAAATCCACAACTGTGCGATTCTCAAAGCACTTTTTGCCCCGCACTACTCCTATGTAGAACCAGCTATCGGCGGAAGTTTTTCCAAATGGATACGACTTAGGGACCCTCAAGAATAGAGCTTACTCATTCTTAAAAGGCTGGCAACGCAATTACAAGACCTCTGGTAGTGTAGTCGTCTATGGGCGGCGGTAATCACTTACAATCATGTGAGCCTCCTGTCCGCTTGGGGGGCAAACTTTTATAAAAAAAAGCAACACACCATTACCATATTTGGTGCCCATAGGCAATGGTTTCTCTTTCCATCAGAAGAGCTACATACTTGTTTGCTATTTAATTATATAAAAAATAATTATATTAAGAATATTCCCCAGAATGTTATGAGAAATATAAAATGGAATTTTTCTTTAATTTGGAACTAAATTCACATGATTTACGCTCTGAAATTCGCCAAAACAGAATAATTTAGAAAATGTGCATACAATATTCACACTGCCGGCAAACTCGTCCAGATATAAATTTTACGTATCATTGAATTCAACATGCACGCCGCTCGTTACTTAAGTCGGCTAAATTAGGCGGATAGTGAAACGCAAGCTGAGCTGGGCCGTTGTAAATTTTGTCCCAGGGTTTTGATAGCTATTTCATAGTTGTTTTATTTATGAAGCCTTTTGAATTAATCCGAGTACTTTTGAAAGTGTTTTTTTTTTTATTTCTACGTCGAAAATGTATTCATTTTAAATGAACCTCCAGAGAGAATGAGATATGCAATATAAAAGTAATTAATTTAACAAACGTCGCTTATTACATTATGTAAAATTTGAAAGTAAAAAAAAGTATCTTGACACCCGTATCTTCGAAGAAATAGGCAGAGGTACAACAAATGTTTCCCCATGTTGGTTCCGAGCTCCTTTGAAGAATAAGCCAATTACCGTTATGCCAGGCAGGTCGTAAAATGCGACCGATTGGCTATGCGAGTCAATACCATTGTGACTACTAGAGGGTAGAGTTCGGCATCGTCTCGCCCGGGTCTGGCACCACCGCCTCACCTATTCCTGCTGCAATAGCGTCAGTGTTAGTCACTATCGTGTTCCGGTTTGCAGGGTAAGGTAGCCGGTAAACTTATGCATTTGGCATTAGACCTCGTCACAAGATAGCAACGCACCATTAACACTTTTGGTGTCTATAAGCAATGCTGCTTGTTTGCTATCTTATGATATAAAAAAAAATCTCATTCCCACACAATATGTTAGATGGCAAGCCTATGGCCAACCGGGCTCTTATCTGATTCCGGGCAACGTTGTTTTATCAGAAAACTGAAACTCATTTTGTATTGCCCGACTCGGGAATTGAACCCGAGACCTCGTGTGGTCAACACCAACACCGGACCACTAGACCGTTTGAAAGTGTATTTCATATTATACATACTGATTGGTAAAATCAGTATGTATAATATGAATATTGAAGGACATGATAGTTGACGGTCATAATATGTAACTAATAAACATATACTAAAAAGGCAATATTGCTAAGCTACATATTAAACGTCAACCTATCTCCGTGATGGTCTGGGCTCCTTTGAAAAATAGACCAACTCAACTATACTACAATAGGCAAATCGTATAAGGCGACTAACTGGCTATACGTGTCAATACTATCGTGACTTTTAGACGGTAGACTTTCACAACGTCTTACTCAGATATTTGGTACCACTGCCTTACCCATTCCTGCCACAATAGCGCCAACGCTTGTCATTGTCGTGCTCCTGTGTGTAGCTACATGTTCTCCGGCCATCACCGCGTCTATGGGTGTTCATGTGGTATAGAACTATCAATATGAAAAGCTCATATAATTATTTACCTGTTTTAAGAATTTTTTTATATCATAAGATAGCAAACAATCATACGGGTCTCTTGATGGAAAGACTCAACCATCGCTTATAGATACCAAAGATGTTAATATTGCATAGCTATCTTGTGGTGAGGTCTAATACCATATGCATAAGCTTACCGGCTGCATTACTCTCCAAACCGGAACACGACAGTGACTTGCAATGATGCTATTACGGCAGGAATAGGTAAGGCGGTAGTACCAGACCCGAGCGAGACAATGCAGAACTCTACCACCTAGTATTTATATTTACTCGAATTCAATCAATTTTTTGTTAAAGGTTAAATTAAAACTATACCATACTTGAGAAAATAGTAACCACAATGCAAGTTTTCCAAACTTAGTAATTCCCTGAGGCGACAAAGACACTCCAACACAATCAAAGGCTGACACTACAAGACACATCAGCTGTGAGCAAACACGATTGTAACGTCATCTGAGTTTCCATTCCAGCTCTGTAAGTGTAGTGCATCTAGAGATGATAGGTTTAGTTCAGCTATGAATTCATCTGAGGCTTACTCGAAGCGCGCTAAAGTTAGATTATGACATATCAGAGACATTAGAGCTTTGTAACCATATTCAAATAGTAAATTTGAAATGAAATATGTCCACATATTAACCATATTTCCACATCCAATATCACAATTTTAGAAGGAATTAGAATTTGAAGAGGTTTTGTGTTATTCTTTCTAAAGTCCTTTTTGTTTAGGAAAATAATAATAAATACAAATCACATAATCATTCAATAGAAATGAAATAAATGAAAAAATATATCATGAAAGACCATCTCGAACTAATTAGCCAATTTCTGCGAAAAAAAAAAATGAGTAAAAGTCCAAAAACAACTAACAAAACACGACACAAAGATTGCAACACATCATTCACATCTTTTGTGTCTGTAGGCAATGGTTTCCTCTTTCCATCAGGAGAGTCATCTGCTTATTTGCTATCAACTGATATAAAAAATGTATAAACGGTTGAAACGGTCCCTGAAAGTTCCCGCTTGATGAATCCCAGACAAATTGACCGATTTTGATGCAATTAGCGGTACTTAACGCAATTTTTTAAGGAGAAAAACTGATAAGATTTTTAATTCAATCGGTGAATTAACCTGAAAGTTATTTCAAAAATATTAAGTAACTTAACTAAAAACAACGTAATTTGAATATTTGAAAAGGTGTAACTTGTGAAAATTAAATCAAATTTTTATTTTCGAAACAGCATTTGACGTAGATTTTTAGTACTAAAATATCATAGGATACCAAAAAATGATTGGTTGAAAAATTTCGAAGTTATGTCGAAAAAACACTTTTTTCAAAATTTTTCGTCAACGATTGTTTCCAAACGGATAAATCGATTTTGATGCAATTTATGCATTAGACGTAGTTTTTGAGAAATAGAGCTGATTAGTTTTTTAGCCAATCGGTACATTAATCTGGAAGTTAAATTTAAAAAATTGTGTTTCGCCAAATTTTCTTTGGGGTTTTTTTTTTAATTTCTCAAAATCTATTTGGCCGATTTGGTCCAAACTTCCAGGAAGTCTACGTTGAGTGAAATTCAATCGAATGCCATTAACCGTGTTTCGATCGGGCCAGCCGTTCCAAAGTTATGAGATGTTACATACACACATACACACACACACACACACACACACACACACACACACACACACATACAGACATACTGACGTCATCACGAAAATAGCCGGAAAAGGTTTCTAGGACCTCAAAACGTGGAATCTGGTGAAAACTCGATTTTCGAATACCGAGGCAAAATCATTAACTTCCTTATCCTACATACGTAGCGGAAAGTTAAAAAAAGTTTGGTTAAACTCTGTGGTTTAGTGGTCCGGTGTCGGTGTTAACCACTCGAGGTTCCAGTTTCAGCTACCGCGTCGGGCAATTCAAAAATGTATTTTTTTTTTGTTTTCTGATAAAAACAACATTGCCCGGGATTGTTTAAGTGCCCGGTTGGCGATAGGCCTACCATTTATCATATTGTGTAATTAAGTATCTTCGGTTAATAATGTGTGCACTTGTGTTTCTTCGGGGATAAGGGCGTGAAAATACTTTTACTTTTTAACTAACAAGCTGTTGCGAGAAAATTAGGTTGTTTTAAAATAATTAATATAAATTGAAAAATCTCGTAATTTCGCTATCTTTAGAGTGGAGGACTCGTCAGAAAAACTATCAAATTTGTAAGAAAAAAGTTTTTTCGTGTTTTTCATAATCAAGCAATTAAAGTTAAAAACTAATTATTGTTATTAATCAATATGTTTAGTTAACATGTTTGAAGCCCCCTTACTTTATTAGTTACCCAATTCCAGATTTTTTGAAGAAAGAAAAAATTTAGCTTGTTCTTAAAAAAAAGAAAAAAAGAAAGAAAAAAATTTTCACGCCCGTATCCCCGAAAGGGTAGGCGAAGTACTACAAGTGCACCCACGATTACCCGAAGATACTTGGCCCCACAATGTGATCGGTGGCAAGCCTATCGCCAATCGGGCACTTTCCAATCCCGAGCAACGTTATATTTTATCAGAAAACTGAAAAAACACATTTTTTTGAATTGCCCGACCCAGGAATCAAACCCGGAACCTCATGTGGTAAACTCCGACACCGGACTGTTATTAATCAAAAATAAAATTGTTTCTGGGACCACGGTCTTTAACAAAAACCCTTTTTTACCCAAAAAAGGTGCACATGGTGCAATGATATCACAGGCCCGGAAAAAAAAGAATATTAAGTTACATAACATGTAGAGAAATATATGTATATTGCTCTTATCGAGTGTTCCGCGACAACTCTCCTTTGTGCGTACCAAAAATTTTATTTATCTACTAGCTGCTGCCAGCGACTTCGTCCGCGCGGAGTTCGTTTACTCCGCACTGCCCCTCCCCTATAATATGTAGCCTATATGTTGCGCCGACCTGTTAGTAATATCCATGCAAAATTTGAAGTAAATCCATGCAGTACTTTTTGAGTTTACCCCGGACATGCCCCGGACAAATAGACAAACAGACGAACAGATAAAAATTCTAAAAATTATATTTTTGGCTTCGATATCGATTGTAGATCACGCCCCAAGTATTCTTTTAAAAAAATATTCAATGTGCAGTTTTGACTTTCCTACGATTTTATTATATGTATAGATTACTGAGATTGATACCAAGATCTGACATAGTTGAAGACCCGGGGTCAGATATGCTTTTTAGGGTTCCGTACACAATGGTCCAAGCGGAACCCTATTACTAAGACTCCGCCGTCCGTTCGTCCGTCCGTCTGTCTGTGACCAGGCTGTATCAGACGTACCATAATAGCTAGGCAGTTGAAATTTTAACAGATGATGTATTTCTGTTTCCGCTATAACAACAAAAAAGTAGGGTAAACTGGGTAAGATTGTAATACACGACGGCTGAAACAAAGTGAATATCTAGAGAACCGTGCATGAGGGGTACAAGGAGGAAATGAAGTAAGTGCGAAGTCGGAAAACGAATATTAGTGTTGCGTCACTTTTCCCTTGCTGTGGTTGTGTATGAGAGACTCCATTATGTTTTTTGATGAAAAAGTGTTTTTATCGGTACACTAGAATTTTCCCACGGCTTCGCTCGCGTTAAATTTATTTTAGGGTAAGGGGATTAGAAAGAGAGAAAAATTAGTCTATGCCACTTTCCATCTCTTCAACTATCTCCACTTAAAAAATTACGTCAATGCGTCGCTCTGTTTGCCGTGAAAGACGGACAAACAAACACACTTTTACATTTAGAATATTAGTATAGATTTTAGCAATTATTTTGTCTTAATTATAGTGAATTGAGTGTTTTGTATCGTTTTAATAAAAGTCTGTAGAATTTGGCAGTTTGATTAGTTTTAACTCAAATTTATATTTACTCCTGCTGTAAACCCTTTTATATCTAGAAGGCGGTTGGGGACGGTTGAAACATTTTTTGTGGATATGGTTGAAACAGTTTTTTTTTTTGTTTTTTGGGTGCCAAATGTACGATAAAAAAATGGCACGAAGTTGGGCTAACCTATCATCGTGCCAAGAAGTGCCATCCTGCCACACGATTAGCAACGCACCGTTTGTATTTTTGGTGTCTATAAGCGACAGTTTCTCTTTGCATCAAGCGAGTCATTTGCTAGTTTTCTATCTAATGATACAAAAAAAACACTTATAAGTGCTTCTAAAATATTTGTGATATTCAACTATTAAAAGTCGTAAAATGTTATTGGTTCTTAATGTCACAGTTCAATTATATTTTGTATTTGAATGTGTTTCAATTGACGCCAGACACTGTTTCAACCGACCGTGGCGTGGGGACGGTTGAATTTTTTTTTTTATTAAATTGTATTTAACTCATAAAATATAATACAGTGATATCAAATAATATTGCCAATTAGTAGAAAAATATACGGTCTATTATTTCATATATTTCTTGTATAATTCATTTAACTAATCCCTATGTTATGGAAGATAAACGCTAAAATGTTTCAATCGTACCCAATCTCCCCTACTAAAACAGAATAAAAAAAATATTTACAACAAACATGATTTTTTTTGCCGTTGTCTATTGACAATGGAATCCTTCGTGCACGAGTAAAACTCTTAATTTTTTCAACAATCATCTCCTAAAAGGCTGAAATGGAATAAGAATACGAATACATACATAGATAATAAAAGATCATAAGAAAAATTATGCTGTTGATATATAATTCTTAGAAAGTAGTAGTAGTAGTAAATTTTTCAAAAATGAATTTCAACGTTCATATGATAATACACCTCTTTGAAATCCTTACGCTTATTTGATCATAGCTAATTTTAATGACGTATCGGAATGTTTGAATCAAAATCTAATATTACAAACGGGAAAATCAGTATTCGATGGGTGATGTGGCCGGATTTGGGCAGCCGTTTAATCGTTCCAACCAAGGGCAGTTTGTGCTCCAAATAATTCACTACTATTAACTAAATTTACCGCCTCATTTGCATTCTAATTACTGTTGTTGTTAGAATTTACTAGTGTGGACTTATTGTTTTGCATTCTAACCAAACTGCTATGTTCTTTCAATGTGTGAGTTTGTTACTTTTGGTGTATGCGTATTCCTTTCTGAAATATAAACTAGATGGCAATTATATTGAATTGTACAAATTTAAATTAAAAAAAAAGCTTAGAGCTGGCAAAGGGAGTAAGTACGTCAGAATCCATAAAAATAAAAAAAATCATAATTTCCAGAAAACTATCTAAGCAAAACTATCAAATATTCGAGCCAGCGTAGAAGCGGACGGAAACGTAACTAGCAAAACATTAATGATATGAATCGACCATTTTAAAATAAACTCTCAAAATAAACTTTAATTAGCTGTTATTTAAAGCCAAAAATACTAAAATAACCAGTAAAGTAATGAAGACTGTAAAACGTAGAAAAGTTTAAGTCGGCGCGTCACGATTGCTAGTTATAAAAGCTACCAAAATGTTTTGATAAAGATTATAATATATTATGGTAATTCTAAAGTATAATTATATTTATTTCATCTTAAAAGGAAACAAATAAATACTTTTACGCCTATTTTCTAAGAGTAGTCGGCAGAATCGTAATTAGTACTTCTACGATTAGCCAACAGTATGAAATCGTAGATAATTTGGAATCGCATGATGTGATAAATGGTCAATCTATTGAAAAATCTCGATATTAGTCTCAGCCATGATATGGTAGCCAAAATAAGTGATAAATTTATTTGAAATGAATCAGCCGGCCCCGGAATTCAACCCAAGTTTTTTAGCGCTTATAGCTAAGCAAGTACCATAAGACTATTGAAACAAAAATTATGTATAATCAAGTTTTTATTTTTTTCCTGCTCAGACTGATATGCAAACTGAAAACCACATGTAAATCTTCCAACTAATAGACCGATCGGTTAAGAGTGTTTGACATTGAGTAAACACTCATTTTGTAAGAAAACATTCAAGGATTTTTCTTTTAATCTAGACACCTTTGAAAATATTCTTGACTAACAAATCTACGAAAGCCGTCTAATATTGATTTATAAATGACGCTCAAAGAAGGCCTTTCAAAAGAAATTCCGAGTTCGTAATAAAAATCAAAGTCACATTCTTTAATATTGCTTTCGCTATTATATTTCGGAATTACGATTTCAATAATAAAATATTTTATATAAAATATTCCTTTCATTCTACTGACAGTTCGCACTACGCCGTGTATATAGCACAAAACGTCATAGTACAAAGGACATGATCCAACGTGCAACCATCTAGAGTTTTAAGGGTAATGGAAGAGGAGAAACGTTTAGCGATTTTAAATTAATATAAAGTCGTAACTAAAAATCAAAATAAGATGAAACTCATTTTTTAATCTTTATTCATGTAAAACAATTTAATCAATTTGAAAACATAACTTTACATGTTACATTTTCAGAACAAGCCACTTTCCGGTAAGGCACACGTTTGCGTGGTTTTAATCGTTCCTCGTGTTGATCCATCTGCCATTCTAGTAGGCAGTTCGTATAAGGCGAACGATTGACTATAATTTGAGTCACTATCATTGGAGCTATTAGGTGGTAGAGTTCTACATTGTCTCCCCGAGTCTGGTACTATCGCCTTGCGTATTTCGATCGTCATGTCCTGTACAAAGTACTACTGCCTTAGTGTATCATCTCGCTCTGGTTTTTGTACCACTGCTTTAGCTATTACAGATCGCAATCGCGTCAATGCTTGTCATTATCATGTTGTGATTTAGAAGTTAAGTTAACCAGTAAACATGAATATGGCATTGCCATCCAGCTACACGGACAGCAACACATTTGGTCTATAGGCGACGGTTTCTCTTTTCATCAAAAGAGTTATCTATCCGTTTGCTATCTAATAATACAAAAAAGCCTTGCAATTTCCTGTCCCACTCACTTTAAGTTTATCGCTGTCCTCTTCTAGTCTGACGAATAATCTAAACTAATTCATATGGATTAAATTTCTGCCATATAAATTGTAACACACTAATATTATTATAATGTAACAATGGTTATTTCTTTTCACCAGAAAGGCCTTATTGCTACTCGCTGCGATAAAAAAAAATAATAAATATTATTGCCATGTCCATTACTCACATACTACTAATCGCTCAGCTTGTCACTGCTTGCAATCTTAGACCTTTCAAAGAATAAGTGCTCGTCTTTTGTGGATGGTGCTCGCTAAACTTGATTTATGGCGTGACTGCTCAGATATCTTTGCATATGGAAAGTATGATATATTGAATAGATTTTAAATTCTACTACACATACACCGGTGTGTTATTTATCACGGTATTTTTATCGATTAGAATGTATTTTGCAGTTTGAGACATATTGTTTAAAATAAAATCCAAATGTGTAGCACTATTTGTACATTCAAGTCAAGTCAAAGTCAAAACTTTTTTATTCAAAATAGGATTAATGGTAACCACTTTTTGAACTACAGTTATTAAATAATTCATAACATTCAAATTACATGAAGACAATTTGTACATTGTAATATATAAATTAAAATACTCGTTCATTATATACCAACTTTAAACAAAGTAATAAAAATATGTCAACTTAATTGGAATTAGAATAAAATTATAACAATCTTAATTCAATAAATAATAAACCAATGTCAATCCTATCAAAATTAAATAATTATTAGAACAATTACTATTAAATAAACAATACCCGTCATAATTAGATAACAATAAATACAACAATAATTATAAAAAAATACTAACAACAATAAAAATAACAAATAACTTTGTAATTACTTGGTCCAGTCGTTTTCTAAATACTCTAAAAAATCTAAATAAATAATAAGCCTTAGCCATTAATTTTTGTTTAATGACGGTCTTGGACATTTTAATTATTTTTTTGTTACAGCATTCACCCCGTGCTTGGGAAACTGGAAAAACCTTAAAAACAACAAAGAAAAACATCGACACGCGGGATTTGAACCTGCAACCATCTCCCTAAAGCCGGGACGCTCTTCAACTTCTTCTTGAATATTTTGTCAGGTAATTCGAGTATGTGATTTTTATAAATTATAGATTTACGATTACTACTGGATTTCGGCATATTTTAAAGTACATTCCATGTGTTTTTAATATTAATATTTATAGAAAATATTTTTAACGACCGTAATACATGGGGCACACATATTTGAATTTTGAATGTTTTATTTTTAAAACGTTGCATCCTTCTTAGTAATAAAAAAAATTGGCGGGAAATGATTTGTTAATTGTTTTTTTATCACACATCAAAGTTCTACATACGCAACGTAAATAGAATTAAGTCGAAAAGATATTAGAGCGCTGATTTTTTATGATTTTAAAAAGTTCTCTTTCTCCGCAACGCTGTGCCGCTCGTCTTCAAAATGCTTTTGGGAGAGAAGCACCTTGTTTGAGCACCGTAAGGCGATGGTTTGCTGAATTTGAGAGAGGTCAAGTTTCTTTACATGACGAATTTCTTGAAGGGTGGCCTTCAACTGCCGTCAACGAAAATAACGTGGCTACTATTAAGCGGTTAATTGAAGAAAACCCCCGGATTACCTATGAGGCAATTTGAGGACTATTGGGGATTAGTATGAGCCAAATTCAGAAAATTTTACACGAAGAATTGAAAGTTCGGAAACTTTGTTGTTGTTGATCCCTCATGAACTGACAACGGAGCAGAAGCGGGCTCGCGTGGAATGGTGCTCACAGATGCTACTAAAGTACGACCACAGACATTCTAATGCTGCTTATGACATTGTTACAGGAGACGAAACGTGGATTTATTGTTTTGAACCCGAAAAAACAGCAATCTTGTGAATGGGTGTTTGAAAATGAGAATAAGCCAACAAAAGTGATACAGGCGAGAAACGTTGGTAAAAAAATGATCGCGTTTTTTTTCTCAGCTACGGGTCCCATTTGTACAATTCCACTTGACGATCAAAAGAGTGTTAATGCTGAGTGGTATTTTGCCATTTGTTTAGCCAGGATGTTAGAAAAAGTTCGCGCAAGACGACCCAAAAGCCGCATTCTCCTACACCATGATAATGCTTCTTCACACATGGCCAACAAAACAAAGTCATTTTTAGCTTCCGAAAAAGTACATTTCGTCACTCATCCTGCGCATAGCCCTAACCTAGTACCCTGTGATTTCTGCAGTTTCCCCAAAATCAAAGATTTGATGAGAGGTTTTAATTTTACCAACTCCGAAGAGGCAATGATAGCGTTCAATCAGCACGTAGAAAACATGCCTTCAGATCTGTGGTCCTCCTGTTTTAAAAAATGGTTCGATCGCATAAAAAAATGTTTAAAATGTAAAGAAGATTATTTTGAAAGCAATAAACATAACATTTTGGTTATAACATGTTAATTTTAAGTTACGCAAAATTATAGTGTGACCTACGTATTATTTAAAGAAGCCCGGACCTTCATGAACTTCAAAAAATAGATCATCTTTAAAGGGGCCCTGGAACAACACGAGGAAAATGTAATGTATCGTTTAATTGAATACTGATACGGAGTTGTTTAATTTTATGACTCTTCTATATTTCGTACCGAAAAAATATACATTTTACCGTTAAATTTAGTAACTACCAAGTTTATAGCCTAAACAACATAGAAAACTTTATCTATTCCTAGTTTCAGGCTAATGTTAATTATCTGGGGACATAAAATTCGTGTCACGAACTAGGCACGCCGTATGCAGCTAACACCAATATATGCACCTAAGGCATCCGTCTAACGTCGTGACTATATTGTTGAGATGAGGCGCAAATTTGCATTTTTGCGATGTGTGACCAAACAATATCGCTGTATCACGATAGCACGAAAACTTTCAGGCTATTTTCAGTTTTTTACGGTGACAATATTCATCTCACTTTTACATTAGGGCACATCGAAAATTAAAAAAGATAGATTATTGTGGGCCGATTATAGCTGACCACGTATTTTACCGTAGCTTTACGAATACTCGTGAGATAAAATGGACCTATAGTTAGTTTAAAAGAATTGCAAGTAAAAAAATGGAGGCAGTCACAAAAACTGTCAACGAAACTAAATACTCAATGCTGAAAGGAATGTTTGCCGTCAAATGTTTCTTATAAAATAAAAAAAAAATTATTTCCTTTTAAAATCAATTTTAAAATTGTATTAATTATTGTCCACTCACCTGTAAAAGTTCGACTTGGCGTTCACTTTACAGCAGAAAAATAAGGTTGAGGACTACCGTATACAGGCCGATGTGTTGCCAGCCTGACGTAATACTAATGACGTCACAGGCATATCGCTGTAACGCGAATCCATTAGTTTTCCCCTACCAAAAATCATACAATGTGACTAGAAATCTTCACTTTTGAAATATGTATCAATTGTTTACTGCGAGTCTTTAAATTGTTTGTACTAAGCATATATTTTTTACTTATAAGTTTGTGCACCGTAAAAAGTTCATCATTTATTTCTTCATTTGTACTAATATCAAAAAGTAAAAACAATTATATTTTTGCATTTTTATATATTTTTGTACATCTGTAAAGAATAAACTCAAAAACTAATTCAGCGATCGTAAAAAAATTTTTTTCCATTAGAAAGCTACGCTATTTAAAAGTGACATAGCCTATTTTTTTACCCGACTAAGAAGAAAAAAGTTTTAATTTTGCCTAACGCGAACGAGTAAAAGGTAATACTTAAGTACAATACAAAACAACATAGCTTGAAAAAATCATATATGAATCTAATCCCAAAAAAGCAAATTATGTTCTTCTAGGATTGGTGTTAGTCAATGATACTTATACATAGAAGTACACATATGAGATACTCAGAACCACAAATATGCTTATCACATAAATATTGATCCATGTCGGAAATTGGACCGGAGCATTTTAAATTGCGTAGTCAGGATCGCTAACCACTCGACCAACGGGGCGGTCCAACCACATAAAGGCAAGAACAATAACTCTTCTTTAACCAAAATATTTTTAGAAAATCGGCTAAAATATTAGATTACGAAAAAAGGTTTAGTTGTCGTAAGGCTGTAGGAGCCCTATAATCGCGTGCATAGTAGTATTAAAACACTCCCAGCAAATTTGCTGTTACGACCGTCTTGAGACAATTTGGGCTAATTGCATCCAAACAAAGACATCAAGTCACGGTATAAGAATAATAAAGACATTTTACATTTTAATATAAATAAAATATATTTTGAATAATTTGTTTATACATTTATAGTGCTTATCTACGGAATCATTACCTTACAATGTAGTATACTGTCAGTTAATACCATGTATTTTTATATCATTAAATAGCAAACAAGCAAATGGTTTTCCTTAGGGAAAGAAAAACTATTGTTTGAAGACACCAAAGATCATAATGGTGCGTTGCTATCCGTGTAATGGGATGGCAATGCCACATGAATAAGAAGATTTTCTCTTAATCTCCAAACTAAATAACGACAATGACAAGCATTGACGTTATAGCGACAGGTAAAGTTCAGGAGGTGATATCACACACCTGAGATAGAGATTGTGGTAATCTCACACCTAGTAGTCTTTCTAGAGTCAGTATCACAATAGCAGTACGGTAATGATAAGTATAGCTAACTGTTCGCCTTTTACGAATGACTCGGCAGAATTGTAGATGGTCTAATCTTAAAAGAGGGCCCAAAGTTTTGCATGTGGCATTAGACCTCGCCACAAGATAGCAACGCACCATTAACACCTTTTGGTGTCTATAGGCGATGGTTGACTCATTCCATCAGAAGACCCATCTGCTTGTTTGCTATCTTAATATGATATAAAAAAATACTAATACGTGGGAAACGTAATAACCTTATATACTATATATATATATATATATATATACATATATATATATATATATATATATATATATATATATATATATATATATATATATATATATATATATATATATATATATATATATATATATATATATATATATATATATATATATATATGTGGATTTTTGTCAAAAATATCTAAGCTTGCTGAGATGGGTAAAAATGTCATATTATTCATAGATAGTGTAGTTTTCTAATAGTCAAAGGTAACATTATTCGTTGTATAATTCTTCAAATATGGCAATAATACATAAACATACATAGTAATTACATCTTTGGCTAGCATAAAATAGCGAAAAATCCATTATCTAAATCAAGACAAAGATGTCAATAATGCGTTGTCAACTATTTGGAATAAGTGCAAGGCCTGCATATCTACTGACTATTTAATCCTTCGAACCGAAACCAAAGCAGCAACATGATTTTATGGCTGCAAATATACACTAGTCACTGGTACAATGCCTAAGGAAATTGATCAAGAACTTTACAACCTAGTAGCCGTTTTGCATTTTGCAAGTGAGTACATCACTTGATACCTGAAAAATCAACATTTTTTTCACAAATACGTTAAACTCTAGTTAGCGTTCCATCTTAGGCCGCACCTTAGCTTACCATCAGGTCGTGGTCAAGCGCTTCCCTATCGACAGTAAATAATAAAAAAAAGCTTAACATAATGACAGTATTTATGTATGTAACAAATCAATAATTCTACTAGTGCAGACTATATTATAACAGTTATTAGTTTTAATTAATTACGCTTTCCTCTAATTATCCAACTCGTCAATTAAGACAAGCATACAATATTTAATCGTACTCTATAAATGGATTCCAATTCCACTAACTGCGAATTTAAGTAATTATTTTAATATGTTGTTATAATCATCGATCATTTTCAATGATGTTTAATTACGATACTGGAAAGATAAATTAAAATTTGCATAAATTTCATCGATATAAAATGAGAGAATATATTCTCTAAAGTAACTCAAATTTAGCAATTCTATTTTATAATGGTCCAAGTCCCCATTGAAGAATAAAATATCTGATCTTATGATAGTCAGTCGTAAAATGCGAACGATTGGCAGAATATGCCACCAACATCGTGACAACTTGACAACTAGGTGGTAGAGTTTTGCATTATCTCGCCCGGGTCTAGTACCACCTCCATACCAATTCATGCTGTAATAGCGTCAGTGATTGTCACTGTCGTGTTCTGGTTTGGAGGGTAAGTTAGCCGGTAAACTTATAAATGTGGCATTAGACCTCGCCACAAGATAACTACATACCCCTAACACCTTTGGTGTCTATAGGCATTGGTTGACTCTTGCTATCAAGAGACCCATTTGCTTGTTTGCTATCTACTAATCTTAGATGAATGATTCAGATTCGAGACGAATCATTTTCAAGTCAAGCGCCGTGAGACCAATCATCATCTATGCTAATAATAAATAACACAACACATTACAAATCACAGTGAAAGTAACAAATCACAGCAATAGTTATTGTGATTGTTTTTTTACTTTCTCTTATTAAAAACCAGATTTGAAAGGTTTGTTAGATCATCTAGTCTTTTACCGCAGTAAGCCCCGTTTGATCCGTGTTGATCTGGGCTCTTTTGAAACATAAACCATCTGCGATTTTGCTAAATAGTTCGTAAGAGGCAAACGATTGATTATGCGAGACACCTCTAATGTGGCTATCTGGTGATAGAGTTTTGCATTGTTACGCCCGGGTCTAGTACCGCCGCCTTACCCATCAGTTTAGCCAATCAGTCGCCTTTTAAGACTTGTCTGGCAGAGCAGCAGTTGGCCCATTCTTCAAAGAAGCCCGAAGCAACATGGAGATTATATCTAAATGTATTACGTTACTTTACTACTAGACAAGACGGAAATATTAAAATATTTGAACTTATAATAACAAGAAAATGTTGCATTTATATAAAAAAAAATCGCGTTTTGTCAAAGCCTAGTGTCCCTACCTCTGCCAGCTCGTTTTCGGGGTATTTAAATAGTGTAAATAGTTAAAATATCAGGACGATTGATTTTTAACACCTAACTGTATCCTGATATACGTTTATTAGAAAACCATGTCTAAGGAATTATTACCTTACATAGTGGTATAATGTCAGCTAATGCCCATGTACGTTTATGACCAATAAAACGTAATGGTCTCAGCTATCACGTTTTTAGGTCACTATTGAGACATAAAAGTTGGTGGATTTTTCTTCAGAACAATTTAAAAAAGTTCAAATAAACATGTTTGTATGTCATAGATAGCAAACAAACATATGGGTCTCCTGATGGAAAGAGAAATGATCGCCTATAGACAAGGAAGATGTGAATAGTGTATTAGTATCCTTGTGGAGGGGTCTTTATGCTACATTTATAAGTTTACTGACTACCTTATCCTTCAAATCGGAACTAGACAGTGACAAGCACTACTGCTATTGCGGCAGGAATAGGTATAGGGCGGTGGTACCACATGTACCCAATCGGTACATAAATCTGTTATGTCAATTTTTTTTATGTTTTTTCAAAATTTTTCAAAATCTCCTGGACCGAATCGGTTCAAATCTTTAGGAAATCTAAGTTGAGTGGAATACAATCGAATGGCATCAACCGCATTTCGATCGGTCCAGCCGTTGAAAGACTATGAGATGTTTACATACACACAAACACACACACATACATACATACATACATACATACCTACTGACGTCATCGTAAAAATAGTCGGAAAAGATTCCTAGGACCTCAAGACGTGGATTTTTTTTTACAGAAGAGGGTGCAAATGAGTAAGAGGTGCACCTGATGGTAAGTGATCACCGCCGCCCTTTTTTGCAGTTGCGTTGCCGGCCTTTTAAGAATGAGTAAGCTCTTTTCTTGAAGGTCCCTATGTCGTATCTATTCGGAAAAACCCCTGCCGGTAATTGGTTCCTCAACATAGTAGTGCGAGGTAAAAAGTGTCGGGAGAATCGCACAGTTGTGAATTCCCAGACATCGAGATGGTGAGGATGGAACTTCAAATTTTGACGCGATGTCCGATGGTGGAATTCGGCGGCAGGAATTAATCCAAACAACTCGTCGGAACACTCTCCATGATATGTACGATATCGATACGACGAATCTTGCTGTGCATGTGTCTCGTCTCCTCAGAACTTAACTTTGCTATAGAGCAAAGTAAATTTACTAGATAACAAATTCAAAAATATGTTAAAACAATATCTAAAAATCTAGATGACAAGAAAATGGTATCTAATAATCTAGATGACAAGACATGGTATTAACTGCTCCTCATATCGGCAATATTTATTATTATTGCAACAAAGATGTACTTACAAATCAAACACTAGTTATATCTTATTTTAAAAAATGATACATTAAAAAAAGACGAGCCCGCTGAGTTCTTCCGCCGAATCTTCTCAGTGTGTGGCCGCGTTTTCGATTCGGTAGTAGTTTAAAAAAAATTGTTGACGCCTCAAAATAACTTAAATTAAATTTTTATTGAACATACATAGTACTTCCGATTTCTGATATAATTACTTAGCCACTTAAGTAACTTTTATTTTAGGTAATCTGAAAGTTTTAGGATATAAAATTTTAGGATATCTGAAAGTAAAGCTTCCATTCCATGACTTCAGACTTAATTTATCTTAAGCAATGAAAGCTGACGTAGTCTGTAATTACAGTATTCGTAATGCCCCAATAATATATCTAGTATCAATTAATTACGCTTTCTCCTAACTAACCAACTCCTTAATTAATACACGAACACCATGTTTTAATCACATCCTATCAATAGAAATCTTGGCAGTGATTTAATTGTGTATATTTGTATAATTGTGTATAATTGAACATGACTTTTGACACCTTTACGTTTAATACTGATGTTATTCATTCAAATTCGCTTAAATTTCGTCAATAAAATACTATATTTTATCGCGAAATCTTAAGCTTTTAATAGAATATGAATGATAGAAACAAGTGGATGGTCTGAAAAATTTTTTTAATACGCTAGGATTTGAACCTGCGACCTTCCCTGAAGCCAGGACGCTCTAACGATCTCGGATGATCTAACGAGCTAAGTCAGTGTCGACTAGACACTGGCTTAGCTGGTTAGATCATACCGGCTCAAAGTGGCTCACAACACTGGCTCAGTTGGTCTGTCAGCCTTCCCTGATCGCAGATTCAAATCCTAGCATGTCGAAATTTTCCTTTGTTATAAGTTTTTCAAGTTTTCCCAAGCACGGGGTGTGAATGCTAAAACACAAATATAAATAAAAACACGAAAGAATTGATCAGTATTATAAATGTAAATTTCATCTGTAACGATGCATCGTTCATCGCGATTCATACATACGTATAACTAGTTATACGTATGTATACTTAGCGATCAGAGTGCTAAGTGTGAGCTTTTCTTTTCGCGTTCGATCGTGAGCGCGTTTGGAGTTTACTAGGAATTTGTATGTGATTTGTACAGCGCCACCTAGTGGTAAACGTGAGAAACCAGTTTACTACTAGGTGGCGCTGTACAAATCACATACAAATCCCTAGTAAACTCGAAACGCGCTCATGATCGAATGCGAAAAGTAAAACTCAAACTTAGCACTCAGTACAATCGATGGAATCGATCATATAGCAAAGAATTGCCCTACTTTGAGCTAGTTGACACTGGCTCAGTTGGTTAGAGCATCGCGGCTTCAGAGAAGGACGCAGGTTCAAAGCTAGCGTATTGAAATTTTTCTTTGTTGTTTTTAAATTTTTAAGTTTTCACAAGTACGGGGTGAATACCTAAAACACAAATATAAGTAGACGGTTATCCTTATGAATAAAAGACTACTGACAGCATCTCAACAGGCATTACTTACAGATGCCAAAGATGATTTGTGATCTTGTGGCAATAGATGATCCAAATAACCAGATTGTAAATCATTACATTATATATTTTTTTCAAAGCAAAATCTATACATCTATACAAATAAATAAAATTGGAGTGTCTGTTTGTAATATTAAAATAACCGGTTTTAACTAAATGCATATGGATGTATACACGCTACATACACCAAAATAACACTTTTTACCATATTTGTCTGTCTGTCTATCTGTCTCTGTCTGTCTGTTTGTTCCGGCTAATCTCTGGAACGGGTAGACCGATTTTGACGAGACTTTCATTGGTAGATAGCTGATGTAATAAGGAGTAACTTAGGCTACTTTTTTACAAAAAAACACGCGGACGAAGTCTCGGGATTCTAGTATATCAATAAAAGGCACAGATATGAAAGCCACAGGAATAGTTGAAACGGTGCTTTGTCCCAAGTCGATGTTGAAACTAAGTTCTCCCAGAAACAGGTTGCCTAAAAGGAGTTCAGGCAACTTTAGAAAATAGGTAAATTACTTTTTCTAAAGTTGCCTCAATTAATACAGGGATCCTGGAGTGACGTTTAAATTTGCAGTAAATAGAAGACAGGTGAAAAATAGGTGCTACAAATTGTGAACTAAATTAAAAAAGTATCTTCATGCCCGTATCCCACGATTGTGAATGAGTGAACCCACGATTAGCCGAAGATACTTGGTCCCACAATGTGATAAGTGATGAGCCAATCGCCATCAGGCACTTTTCCACTCCCGAGCATCATTGTTTTCATCAGGAAACTAAAAATAATATATTCTACACTTTTTATCGTCAGCATTTGGTGAAAATCCATTTTAACACAATATTTGCTAGCTAATAACACTTGTACTGTTTCACAATAAGATAAAATTATATTTAATCGCATAGACAATCGTTCACCTTTTACGATCTGCCTGGCAGAACTGTAGCTAGTTTATTCTCCAAAGGGAGCCTGGACCAACGCGAGGACTAAGCATCAAAAGAGTTTCGATGAAATTTAACTCTTGAACTATGATATTAGGGCGTTGATTTTTTAACAAAGAGCAAAGGTTATATTTTACTCTTTTTTCATTAGTTATAAGACTACATTTTCTGAACCGAAAGTTTCTTTATGAAAATTTATTGGTCTACAATATTAATTCTTCTTCTAAGAGGAATATAGCATCGTAAAGAATTATTTGAACGAACTTTAATACTAAAAAAGAAATTAAAACAATGAATAATTATCTATCTTAGAGGTGATTGAAAGATTTATGCATTTTTAGTTACTTAGAAATTTTACAGTGAAATTTTTCTTTTAGATCAAAAACTTCTTATTGAAAATACTAAAATTAAAAGAAAAAAATCGAATAATTAGTATCTAAACATAATACTGTATCAGAAAGGAGTTTTTTCAGTTATATTCCTTCCGAAATAGCGTCAATGCTTGTCACTGTCGGGTTCCAGTTTGGAGAGTAAGGTAGCCGGTAAACTTACGCATGTGGCACTTAGACCATGGCAGAACAATAGCAACGCACCGTTAATATGTTTGGAATTTTTTTTTTTTTTTTAGAGGGCAATGGGCCCACCTCTCGTTCCCACCACTGTAACTTCTGTAAACCAGAATCAACAGCGGCAACCGTCCTGATAACCTCTGAGTTGCGAGCTCAGGGTGCCCTGAGGAAAAGCTAAGCTGTCTTGGATCCCGCAACGAAATTAATCAGAAGTATATAGGAGGAGTAGGAAAATACATCCTGTTTCCCTCCCTTTTTAGCAGGAGACAGCAAAATGTTAAAAGCATAAAAATGCTACGAAATGAGACTTTTACAATCAAGTTAAGCCTGATTGCTATTGCACCACGGAAGTTTGGAAATTAGGGACCTACCAGAATGGCCTACTTAATTTTGCTTCCAGTAGTAAGTGTGACAAAATCGTTTGAAGGCACGGAAATTCCCACGTGTACCCACAAGATCGGAGTAATAAATTACACCGGATATACATTGGATACTATCAAGCATTTGACGACGTTCGTTTTGCCAAAGATTGCACTCCCAAAGAATGTGATGTGCAGTTTGTTCATATTTACAGTTTAATGTAGAGCACTCGCAAAAGGGAGAAGGAACTAATTTAAACGAGAATAATTTAGCTTTAAAATTACCGTGGCTAGTGAGAAACTGTGCAACACAATGATCTATTTCTATCCAAGTTTTACTTAAGCGATCCCGGATGCACAGGAAAAAGTTATATAAATGCCGTCCTTTAGTTGAACAAGACCAACGCGACTGCCATTCATCAATTAATTCATTAGTAACGTCGATTACGGGATTAAAAAGGCGACGTATTTTTGTTTGGGCTTGCGAGTTGATAAATTCTGGGTTAGTAAAATTCCTAGAATTGTAATACATTGAAGCCCGACGCTGAATTTCTAAATCTAATGGTAAGACGCCTGATAAAACGGGTAAAGCTTCGGAGCTTACAGTGCGATATGCTTTGCATAGAAATATTAGTGCTAGACGCTGATTTTGAAGTAGTTTGCGCCGGATCGCACCACTCGTAACTTTATCAGCCCACGCTGAACAAGCATAACAGATACAACCTAAATACGTGGCGTTATAAATTATCTTTAAAGTGTTAAACGTTAAACCCCATGTCGAGGTAGATATGCCCGCAAAGGATAAGAAATTCCGTTTAGCCTTTTCACCGATATAGTTAATATGATTTATAAAAGTATAATTTTTTTCTATGACCAAACCTAAATATGTTACCGATTCTTTTCTCTTTATTGTGCTATTATTTATTTTTATACTGGGAAATGATAGGAGCGAACCTTTTAATATTAAGTAAAACGTTTTATGGGGCGCAAAGCTTAAACGATTTCTCAAGCCCCAGTTGATGATCAAATTAAGACTAGTGTGAGCCAGCGACTCTATCTGTGCTCGTGTGTTAGCTTGTATTGTATGTTTGGAATTTATAGGCAATGGTTGTTTCTTTCTACCTGGAGCGCCATCTGTTAGTTTGCTATCTTATGATACAAAAGAAAAAAGAAAGAAAGAAACGATTTATTCTAACCGATGTACACAGCAGACACAGTTACTTATTAAAAAGACACAATTACATTTTAGAAACTAACACAGATATAAATTATATTAATTACTAGCGACCTGAACGTGGTTTCACCCGCGCAGCTTTTATTCCCGTGAGAATATTGGAAAAGTTTATACACTAAAACCTTCCTCAAGAATCAATCTATCAATTAAAAAAGCCGCATCAAAATCCGTTGCGTAGTTTTAAAGATTTAAGCATACATAGGGACATAGGGACAGACAGAGAAAGCGACTTTGTTTTATACTATGTAATGATGTTAAAATATAGATCGTTGCCGAGTACATCGTAGTCAGAAAAGGTCTAGGCTCAGCGTAATGCTGCAGACGACTACAGCGTAAAATATATCATGATATCTCTTTCGATGGAAGGAAACCGCAATTACCTATAGAAAGAAAGAAAGAAGAAAGAAATAAAATATTTATTTGCAAGAATATGGGTGTTACAAGTTGTTAAAAATAAATTAAGTTTAATATAGACATCCAAAGTATTAATAGTGCGTTACCTTTTGATGGAAGGAAACCACAATTACCTATAGACATCCAAAATATTAATAGTGCGCTACCTTTCGATGGAAGGAAACTGCAATTGCCTATAGACATCAAAAGCATTAATAGTGTATTACTATCCGTTTTATAGGATCGTATTAACATGTGCATGAGTTTACCGGCTAATTTGATCTCATTAAACGGAACACGACAGTAACAAGCATTGACGTTATAGCGACATTAATGTGTAAAGCGATAGTACCCAACACGGGTGAGACCAAGGATTAAATGGATACGCCTTTCAAGACAATTTTTTAGTTTGTTAGTGTAGCTTGCAATTATACACAGAAACAGAGAGATACTACTTACAGATGCAATAAAATAACTTCAAGGGTAATTTTTAAAGCTTGTCATTTCATTCGGCACGATAAAGCAGTACAACATGGTTTATTTCTATTTTTTTACGATATAATATATCTATTAACGTATGACAGTTTTGATAGTGACAGAAGCGTTTGCTCATATGCGCGGCGACTCTTTTCCTTCCCAATGGCGTGTATATAAGTCTGGTTATACTGTCACGCTGACCGCATGCTGACGGTTGGCGCTGATGTATGTAGCCTACGGCCGTTAGCGCTGAGCGGTCAGCGCGAATCAAAAATACTACTTATGACTAAATACATATGGACTCATCAGCGCCGACCGTCAGCGTGCGTCCAGCGTGTTCTATGGTCTATATTATATGGTCTATGGGTTAGACTGAATAATAGGTAGTCTATACTTCAAGAGTAACTTCAAAAGTTGTAGTAAATACTGTATTTGATCGTCTTAAAACACGAACACGAAAAAAGAGGCCTGATTACGTTTGGGTTGAAATCAATGGGTAATACCACCAGTATTTGTGCCACACACACGCATATATATATATATATATATATATATATATATATATATATATATATATATATATATATATATATATATATATATATATATATATATATTTATATATAATATATGTATGTATCCGATCTCGTGGCCGGCCCGATCACCAGAATTAAACCCCATTGATTTTTTTTTTATATATATTTAAGGCTGTAGATATCCTGCTTACTCTGCCTATCCTGCATAGGTACCGGGCGTGATGATACTTTATGTATTTTTTTAGTTTAACAAGAAAAGAATATTTATATACCTTTCACCTGAATATTAATCTTCTTTGACCTTTTATACGTTTTTCATTCTAAGTGCCTTAACCCTGTTGCCTGGCATTCTAACGCTCGATCATCGCGACGCGTGACCAGTCACGGTCAGTTTGACCTGACTAACTACCAGTGAACATGCCACTCGTTACAATATAGAGGCTATTTGTTGACCTTTCCACGATAGATTTGTATTCTGTGTTTGTGATTGTGTAGACAATATTTTTTACATTTCTTTTTAACTGCCTTAATATATATTTTTTATAGTATAATAATAGCAAACAAGTAGATGGGTTTTCTGATGAAAAGAGTCAACCATCGCCTATAGACACCAAAGGTGTTAATGGTGCGTTGCTATCTTGTGGCGAGTTCTTATGCCACATGCATAAGTTTACCGGCTATCTTACCCTCCAAACCGGAACACGACAGTGACAAGCACTGATGCTATTGCGGCAGGAATAGGTAAGGCGGTGATACTAGATCCGGGCGAGACAATGCAGGACTCTTCCACCTAGTAGCAAGGATTTATAACGTTATAATATTGATATGTTTGCATCGTCGTGATTGGTTATGGTATATGATATTATGACGTTGTCTTCTAGCGCTAGTTGGCGAACCAATCACGAAACAGCATGAAACGCGGCGAACCAATCACGAAACAGCAAACATATCGAAATTATAACGTTTTAAATCCTTGCCTAGTAGCTACGATGTTAGTGACTCGTATAGCCAATCGGTCGTCTATTACGACGTGCCTGGCAGAACGGCAGTAAGCCTATTCTTCAAAGGAGCCTGGAACCAACATGGGGAATACATTTACGTTTACACCACGGATTAAATCGATAAGCCTTTCATTTCCTAGTTTGTCAGCGTAGCTTGCATTCACACACAGAATGTATTTCTGTGTGTGAATAAGTGATTACCTATATTTCATCGGTAAGTAGTATAATTCTGTACAGTTATATTACTTACCGATGAAATATAGGTAATCACTTCAAGGGTAATTTTAAAAATTTGTCATCCCATTCGGCACGATAAAATTGTACTATATAGATTATTTCTATTTTTACACGATATAATATATCTACAAATATATGACATTTTTGACAGCGATAGAAGCATTTGCTCATGCGCGGAGTGTTTCCTTTCCGATTCCCTTTTATAATAGTAGGCTTAGAAGCACGTCAATTGGTCAAAATATTTTTGGTATTTCTTTTTTTAATTTATCAGCTTTCAGCTTTCGGTCATTGTAAGCCATTTCATAAATAAGTTTTTGTTGTAGAAATCTTTTGTTTCACCTTTTGTACAAATTTATTTTTGAGATGTCCAATATAATAACATCGATACAAAATTACGCAAATCGATCTAACCCCAATGTAATCAAATTATTTGCTTCTGATATGGGTGCTAGTCAACGATACTAATACATAGAAATCAATACAATTAAATAAAATTGGAGTGACTGTTTCTTTTTTTTATATCATAAGATAGCAAACAAGCAGATGGGTCTCCTGATGGAAAGAGTCAACCATCGCCTATAGGCACCATAGGTGTTAATGGTGCGTTGCTATCTTGTGGCGAGGTCTAATGCCACATGCATAAGTTTACCGGCTACCTTACCCTCCAAACCGGAACACGACAGCGACAAGCACTAACGCTATTGCGGCAGGAATAGGTAAGGCGGTGGTACCAGACCCGGGCGAGACAATGCGGAACTCTACCACCTAGTAGCCACGATGATAGTGACTCGACAGCCAATCGGTCGCCTTTTACGACCTGCCTGGCAAAACGGCAGTTGACCTATTCTTTAAAAGAGGCCAGGACCAACACGGCGAAAATTTTAATTTTAAAATTAATTTGTAATATTTAAATATCGGGTTAAATGGATACGCCTTTAAAGACAATTTAGTTTGTCAGTGTAGCTTGCAATTACACACAGAAAGTCAAAGTTATATTATTTAAGTGCACGTTTGGTGATAGGCTTGCCACCTATCACATTTGTGGGACCAAGTATCTTCGGCTAATCGTGGGTGCACTTGTGTGCCCCTGCCTACCCCTTCGGGGATACTTTTTATTATTTACCGATGAAATAAAATCACTTCAAGAATAATTTTAAAACCTTGCCATCTCATTTAGTACAACAAAATTGTACAACATGGTTTATGCATATTTTTTCACTCTACAATATATCTACCAATGTATGACATTTTTGGCAGTAATAGGAGCGTTTGCTGATATGCGCGGCGACACATTTCCTTACCAATGGCGTGTATATTAGTATGCATGTGGTCTGTGGTGGGATCCTATACTGTACAAATAATAAACTCACTAATTCAATTACATTTTATTATGAAAGTAAAATTATCATACTTAAAAAGAAGTATATTCACGCTCAAATCCCCGAAGCTGCAGGCAGAGATACAACCAGTGCACCCACTATAAGCCGAAGATATTTAGTCCCAAAATGTGAGAGGGGCCAAGCCTATCGCCAACCGGGCACATAAACAATCCATGATTTTTATCAGGGCGAGCGAAGCGAGCCCTACACTAGGCCACTTTCTATGCACTTTTGTAGTACATTTTACTGAAAAAATATCGCATTTTTAGGTTTGAGCTTCGACGTGGTAGTTTATATTCATGTCTAGATTTGTTATCTACCACAAAAATACCATTTTATAAAAAAAAAAATAGAAGGTATAATTTGTATTAGAATCTTATTACTACTAACGCCATCTCTTATTAAATTAACGAGTTAAAATTGATAGAAGATACATTTTCTATTAGAATTATTGAACTTATTAAGAGACTACCTACTTCATGAATTGTTTCTTCATATTTGACTGGCGGCGCGCGGTTATCGTACCCTCGTATAAAGGCGAGGTTCGAGTATAAACTGCAATAGCTATAGGGCCATCAGTTTGATTAGTTTGGCATCGAAGGTGTATGATAAAATCATTGAAAGGAGAATGCAAGGGAAGCTCGAAGTAATATTGTGGGAAGCACAAGGAGAATTTAGGTCTAGAGCAGGGATGTTTGCTGGGAACAGAGTAAATAGAGCGTTCGAGAGTTTCACAATATGCTTATTGAGAAACAGTACAGATGTATTAATTGATTTATATTGTATTAAGATCGATTCCCAATCTTAGCCCGAGGGCGAGGGTAAAAAGCTAAAAAAAGGTATATTTACGCCCGTATCCCCGAAGAGGTAGGCAGAAGTAAAACGTGTGCATCCACGGTTAGCTGAAGATCAGGAATTGGAAAAGTGCCCTACTGACGATAGGCCAGCCTATCGTCAGTAGGGCACTTTTCCAATCCCGGGCAAAGTTGTTTTATCAGAAAACTGAAAAAACACATATTTTCATTTGCCTGACTCTGGAAACGAACTCCGAGGGTTTCTCTGAGAGAAAAATTCGAAAAATGTATTCGCTGAGTGCCTACCGTCAATTCTTTGTGCCTGCGTAGTCCAAAAAATTTTGAAGGTTTATTTTAATAAAACATTTTTTGATTTTGATTTCGTAAATCGACGTAAAACCAGAAACTTCCTGATTTTAGAAAAAAAGACAATTATTTCAGCAAAATGTCAAAAATGTGTTTTTTATAAGATCAACCTTCATTTTTAATACTTTTTTTTCCTTAAAAATACCAACAAACAAAAACCAAATATTCCTAGTCCAAAGCCTGACGACGCAGGCCTTTGATGCGAATGTAATGTTTAGGTGAAAATACGCTGAGTTTTTTAGGTTAGATAATTATAAATAAAGTCCATACATTAAAAGATGTAATTCTCATAAAAATACTTTTATAACAATTTTACTAGATAGTATAACTTTGCGAGCCCTTACAAAGCTCTGCTTTTTGCTAGTCATAAAACTGAAAAACACACTTTCTGAATTGTTCGACCCGAGAATCGAACCCGAAATCTCATGTGGTTAACACAGACACCGGACCACTACACCACAGAGACAATTAGTTAGATGCGATTAGAAGATTAATTAAAGCTCCTTAATTTAATCTTACTTAATTTAATAATCTTAATTTAATCTTACTTAATTTAATATTTTTAATTTAATTTTACTTAATTTAATTTTTTTAATTTAATATTCTTAATTTAATCCTACTTAATTCAATAAATAATATTCAAATAAATATTCACAGGACAAATTGCACTTACTGATCTAACCTCAAAGTAAGCAAATTACTTGCGTGTGTTATGGCCTATAGGTGTCAGTCAACGATACTAATACGTAGAAATACATATATAAATACTAAAATATATTTAATAAACACCCAAACCCAGAAATAGAAACATTACTCATCATATAAATGCTTGTCTACTTCGGAGATTGCACCAGAGCCCCGTCAATTTGGGTCGAGTAGTATTCGACCAACGGGGCCGGGCGGTGGGTAAGATTAAAAATTTTATTTAATCTTACTTAATTTAATATTTGTTATTTAATTTTCTTTATTTAGTCTTACTTAATTTAATCTCCATTACCACTGTAAATTTCTTGTAACTTAATGTGCAATTAACCTATTTTCTTAACCCTCCAGGACTCGATTACAGCGACGTGCTGGTCATGGCCAATTTGACGTAACAAACTGAAAGTGGACGTGAAACTCGATACAATTAGGTGTTTTTTAAGATTTCAGGATAGATTTGATAAAAAATTTATCCTAAAGGTCAACAAAGTATATAACCGCGCGGCTTTGTCCGCGAGTAATTTAATATGTCGTCGATATAGTTTTTATACAAATTTTCATGCCCTATTTCTACCTCTTTGGCGTTAATTTTGAAAAAAAAAATTAGCATATATTTGACGCTGGATCTTCAGTTGTTTTTAATGTAATTTATTTTATATCATAAAGAAGCAAACATGCAGATGGGTCTCCTGATGGAAAGAGTCAACCATCGCCTACAGACACCAAAGGTGTTAATCGTGCGATGCTATCTTGTGGCGAGGTCTAATGCTATATGCATAAGTTTACCGGCTACCTTATCCTCCAAACCGGAACGCGACAGTGACAATAGGTATTATATATTATTGCAGCAGGAATAGGTAAGGCGGTAGTACCAGACCCGGACGAGACAACGCAGAACTCTACAACCTAGTAGCCTCGTATAGCCAATCGGTCGCCTTTTACGACCTGTCTGGCAGAACAGCAGTTGGCCTATTCTGCAAAGGAGTCCAGAATCAACACGGGGATAAATTCATGCTGAATATCATAAAACTGTCAGTCAGTTACAGATAGACTTTCCCATTAATAATACTAGCTGCAACGTGCAGCCCGCTTAATAAAAGTTATTGGTGAATCCAGCAAGGATAAATAATTTTCCTATGTGCTATTTCCGGTCATTATCTACATGTGTGCCAAATTTCATCTAAATCCGTTCAGTAGTTTTGGCATGACTGAGTAACAAGCATCCATCCATTCATCCAAACATCCAAATTCTCGCATTTTTATCATAACTAGCTGACCCGGCAAACGTTGTTTTGTCTTTTTAATTATTCTTATTTTATTCTATATCTTCTCACCTTTTAAACCTTCCTTGGACTTTAACAATTAATTTAAAACCAAAATTAGCCAAATCGGTTCAGCCGTTCTCGAATTTTAGCGAGACTAGCGAACAGAAATTGATTTTTATATATATATATATATATATATATATATATATATATATATATATATATATATATATATATATATATATAGATTTTGTGTATAAGGCACGTATACATTTTTGAAGGTGTAAATTTTTGTGTAAAACATTTGAAATAAATACTAAATATTAACAAATTATTACGCCCACAGAAATCATATACAGATTACGCCAAACTCTTTAATGCACAACTGAGTAGAAAAAGAAAACTGCGTCTAATGCTGACAGGCACAATAAATGTATATGGATGGATGTTGTTGCCTTATCTGTTTAAGTTTCACTTTGAAAATAAAAATATAAAATTGCCTTAAACAAAGATTATATGCTTTAGTAGTTAAATGTGACATAGGTAAAAAGACCCAAAAGGTATGGTCGCAAAATGGAAATGTTTAAATGTACTTCTGAAGAACATTGCAAATACCAGTGTCAAGACTTACCTCAGTGCAAATGTTGCGGTGAAACTCAAATGGCACAAAGCAAATACTATCTTAAAGTAGCACTATAATTAATCAGCATTTCCATTTTCATTTTGCAATCCCCTTTGTAAATTGGTTTTAGAATGGGAATAAGAATCATGAGTAAATACTTTTGTTACAATAGTGCATTATTGAAAAGCCGCAAAATAGCCAATTGCAGGACGAGTATGAGTTTTTTATATGAGTATGATGAGATATATAAGATATAATGATACAAGACAGGCAATTAAAATTTCCTCCGAAGCACTATATAAGTGCTTTTCTCAAAAAATGCAAGGAAATAAAATTTTTATATAATCAATTTAATGTCTGGTTGTACAGTCATGTGAACGCAACTTGTATCAAGATGAAAGAGTTCTTAATTGAAATTACAACCCAGCACGCGTTTTCATACATTATCTTCGTTTCTTGTTCCAAATTAAAAAAACACGCTGGCAATGACTCGTTTTTCTGTACAGTGCCTCTACGTAAATACGACACTTTACCTGCTTTTTATTCATATCATTTCCGCGCCTGTTCAAGAAAAACATATAATTTGGGATGTTTATCAATAAGTGGAAAAATGTAATATATATATATATATATATATATATATATATATATATATATATATATATACATATGTATATGTATATATATATATATATGTACATATACATTTTTGTTTTTGTTTTTGTTTTAGCTACATAACCGATAGGTTGAAAAATTACGAGGTTATGTCAAAAAACATTTTATTCAAAAATTTTAACAAATAAATTAATTGATTTTGATCCAATGTACCTGCGTATGTGACTAATTTTAAATAAATTTGAATAAATTTTTCACAATTTTCGCCGTGTTGGTCCCGGCCTCCTTTGTAGAATAGGCCAACTGCCGTTCTGCCAGGCAGGTCGTAAAAGGCAACCGATTGGCTATCGAGTCACTACCATCGTGGCTACTAGGTGGTAGAGTTCTGCATTGTCTCGCCCGGGTCTGGTACCACCGCCTTACCTATTCCTGCCGCAATAGCGTCAGTGCTTGTCGCTGTCGTGTTCCGGTTTGGAGGGTAAGGTAGCCGGTAAACTTATGCATGTGGCATTAGACCTCGCCACAAGATAGCAACGCACCATTAACATCTTTGGTGTCTATAGGCGATGGTTGACTCTTCCCATCAGGAGACCCATCTGCTTGTTTGCTATCTTATGATATATAAAAAAAAAAAACAATTTAAGCAAAATTTTTCAAAGAAAATAAGACTTGTCGAGAAATAGACGTTTCCTTTCAAAATCAGAAAAAACACATGTCAATAGCAATTGTAAGAGTTAAATAATAATGTAGATAATAATGATAATGATGTGTTGAAATACGCAAAACCGGTAGGTTTAAACAATTAAAAATACAAACGTTATATATAGTTAAGAAGAAAATTATATTCGCAACTTTGACACATACAGCTGCAAGTCTTCGGTTCAGGTGTTGGTTTGTCCAATTCTGAACTTTTACCGTAGCTCATATATAACAAAGTTACCCCACGTCCACATTATTCCAAAAGGCGACCGTACTGAGGTGTAATAACAGATAAATGCTTCACAAAATATCACTCGGCATTCGTGGCACGTAGCATTCGAGCCGTTTCTTAGATATATGCGAGTTATGGAAATATCTGCTCAGTCGTGAATATGAGTCGATATTGTTGGCCAGCCTCTGGAGATAAGCGTAAGATATATCTACGATCTACAGGTTATGTGAAAATTGACACAATTATTTGTGTTTAAATATTATTACAATACTGTTTTTTGTAACATTTAAGATGCAGTTTTTAATTGTCAAAGACGATAAAATTATTATTTATCACTGTATAATCAACTTTAAAAAATCTTTTTTAAAAGTTCTGGAGTTTTTTAAAACTTAATTTAATATAATAAATACAACCATTTTCCTGTCACAATAGCGTCACTGCTTGTTACTATTGTGTTCGGGTTTGGAGGGTAAGGTAGGCAGTATACTTATGTATGTGACATTAAAACTCCGTTACAAGGATAACAACGCATCAGCAGCACGCCGTAGTGACTATAGGCGATGGCTGTCTCTTCCCATTAAGGGTTATCTGCTAATCTGCTATCTTACGCTACAAAAAAACTATTTAAAATGTCTCGACGGTTCTATAATTTCATAGAAATTAAATCTTGCTAATCATGTAGATTGTAAAGATTAAAATTCAGTATCGATCTAGAAACGGGCCTCCTTTGAAGAACAGACTAACTTGCGCTCTGCCAGGTAGATCGTAAGATATGACTGGTTGGCTATTTACATGACTATACCATTGTGACTACTAGGTGGAAGGGTACCAAAACGTTTCACTATTTGCTACCACAGCCTTACCCATTTCTGCCGCAATATAGTCAAAGCTTGTCATTGTTTTGTTCTGGTCTAGGGGGTAAGGTAGTTGGAGACTTATGCATATGGCATTACAGTCTCGCCACACGAATAGCAACGCACCATTAACATCTTTGGTGTCTATAGGTCATGGTTAGGTATCTCTTTGCATCAGGCGCAATCTGCTTGTCTGCTATTTTATGATATAAAAAAAACATTTAAAATATCTTATCTGGCAGAAATGACATGTATAAGTTTAAAATTCAATGTTACAGATACAAATACTATTTAAACCATTTTAATTCCCGTTTTTTTTTTAATGGAAAAGCAAATTTTTTAATTTATTACAGAAGAAAGGAGATAGGCGTAAGATATATATTTGATCTGCAGGTTGCCTGAAAATTTAATAGAATAATTAAGATCTAAGTCTTATAAATTTATCAGCAAGCTAATTTAAAGTATTATTACATATTATTGCCCATAAATTTACTAAACGCTCCGTCGTTCATGCCCCGTCAAATACACTGAAAAGAATTAAGCCTAGGATTTCTTATCAAACATAATTTAACTATTTAAACTATTGCAAAGATTCAGACGCTTATTTAATTTGGTAAAAATGAGATCTTATAAGTTAGGCAAAATATAATTCTTCAATCTAGAAAATATTGCATCTGAATAAATAATACGAGTATTTACCACGTGTTGTTACGGGTTCTTTTGAAGAATAGACCAATTGCCGTTCTGCCAGGCACTAATTGGCTTTACATGTCACTACCATCGTAACTACTAGGTGGTAGGCCCAGACCAACACGGAGTACGTTTCAATGTTTTCTAGATTTCACTGTACATGACTTGTAAGATTTAATTTCTACGAAATTATAAAAAATGATGTGGTGTCGCGGGACACCAGGTAGGAACGAACTTCCTTCGGCTAAACGGCACTACTCGCTTGTGTACGCGACTGTCGCGCCTGCGCACGTCTCATTTAACGCTTTTATTCCACACATTTTTCTTATTCTTACGGTTTTACTATCACATTTTTTTCAGTTCGGTCGCGCAGCAAAATCCCTATCCCCTCCAAGCCTGCCGTAAGGAACTTCGTTCCAAAAACTTAGAATCGATGAAATATTTTAAATAGTTTTTTCATACGATAGCAGAGTACCAAATGTATATAGTATTTTATAGTAATATAAAGTCTCTAAAAGTTTATTTAAATAAACATATGACCACACATACACAGGCACTGTCACTCACACTTCTCTCACCATATATGTATATTTTAACACATGAGTGCAATTTTATCTGTAGCGCAATACATTAGCTCACCAACGATATGAAAATCACCCCAAAAGGAACAAGGTTTCCCTTTTCGGCCTTTCACCATACTGAAGCATGCAACTGAAGCATCCTCAGGGAAATAGAATAGCATTGTTTTAAATATTGACAGTTCGTAAAATCACATAGCGAATGTTTTCCCAAATTTGAGGTGAAATTGCGTACTATGCAGTGTCCACGTACCAAAGTAAACATCGCTTTGAGAACCAATTATATCAATTACGCAGTTTCAAGCGTTCAATAAATCCGCTAAATTGTGAATTCAGAATTTCCGATGTGTTAGCGGTTGGCTCTCATGCACCGTTTATATCCCCAGACACAATTTATAAAGCTATACACACACTGGTTGTGATTTGGTAGAACGTAAGTAGATACCAAGATAATAAAAATAGGTGATTATCATCAAGCTCCACGGATAGCAGTGCACCATAAACATCTGTGATGCCTATTGTGGGTAGCAATAATCCTGTTTGATTGTCAAATACATTGTTTGGTAGCTTAAAACAATTGTACATATACTATTATTTTGTGGATATAGATAATTTATCCCCAATCAAAATAATAAACTTTAATATTTAAAATATTAGTATGGCAACACAAAATATTGACCGATAAATGTAATCAGGCGTAGAAGCGACTGCCTATGACCGTGACAACAAAGGCGGTGTCATTTGACGTGACGACTGTCTCGTCGTAGTGGTATCCGCTGTAAAATATACGCCAAATTTTAAAGAAATATGCACTACAAACTACCATAAGATTTTATCTCAACTAATATTATAAAAAGGAAAGATTTGTTTTTTTGTTTGTTTATTTCTTACAATTTTTCTCCAAAACTACTCAACTGATTTTAAAAATTCTTTCACTTTCAAAAAGCTACATTATCTAGAAGTGACAAAGGCTACTTTTTTACCCGAGAAAGCAAAGGAAAATAATAATAAGCATAGGTCAAGTGAATGATAATTACTAATGATAGTACTTAACGGCTAGTTTTACATAAGATCATTTTCATAAAAAAAATTTATATCATAGACCTACATAAGGTTCCTTTCAGGTTGGACAGAGTTTTTGTTAAAAACTGTACAGGCGATGTTTGCCTCTTTCCATTGGTTAAGCAATCTGCTTGTGTTCTATATATGAAAAAAATCACAACGCGACATCTTTTGGTATACATATTATATTGATTTCTATCTATAAAAAGATGTCTTACAGTTGAGGTAAACTCCAATATTGTAAACGGGAGTAAAGGTTGCCATGATACAGGCTTGCCTAGTGAGACAACCAACGATAACAAGTTGTTTACTAATGTTAATTAGAAATAATGATATCTTCATTTTCATTTTTTCATTTTCATCTCTTTCGGTGATTAAAACTTTTAGCTAGTTTGAAAATGCCTAAAAATTTGTTTGCAAATTTAAAACTTCAACGGATAACTTACTTAGATAAAAATAGAGCATGTTGAATGCAAGCGTGTACCAATTAGTCCTGGAAATTTTAATAAGGAAGATTTTAATAATTAGTCGCATTTTAAATAGTTATTAATTAAAATGTTAACATAAAAAACATCCATATTACCACAATATCAAGTAACTGCATAATATTCAAGTAATTGCAATATTAAACTCGTTATGAATACCGCATTTAACTGGAGAAAAATTTAATATGAAGCTCTTTTGTACGTAATTGCCTCAAATACAGTATAAGAATCCTTAGTTCGTAAAGCGTTCTGCCAATGATCCTAGGACGGTAATGACGTGCAGTTTTACCTTTAACCATTTTAAGTGGCCTTACCACTTATATACAAGTACATACGTACAACATTTTTATTAAGTAATTTCTGTAATAAAAAACTCTATTCGATCCAAAAGAAGTATGCAGATAGGTCGATAGCATTATCAAAAAAGTATCTTCACGCCCGTATCCCCGAAGAGGTAGGCAGAGGTACAACAAGTGCACCCACGATTAGCCGAAGATACTTGGTCCCACAAATGTGATAGGTGGCAAGCCTATCGCCAATCGGACACTTTCCAATCCCGGGCAACTTTGTGTTTCTCAGAAAACTGAAAAAACATTTTTTTATGTGCCCGACTCGGGAATCGTACCCGGGACCTCATGTAGTCAACGCCAACGCTGGACCACTAGGCCACAGAGGCGATAGCATTAATTATTTTTGATAATGCTTGTTTATATAAACTATCATTATCAAATATAATTATAAAATGATTTTATTTATAAAAAATATTACGTTAGTTTTAAATTACGTTAAATTTAAAATTTTAAAGGACGAATCACGAGTCACGACACCACACCGATTCGGTACCCGCTACATTAAAGGAAGCCGTGCTGTATGTCGCGGTCGTAAACAATCGCCTCTGTTTTCCGTACTAATTTTTGTGTTACCATTTTTATATTTAAAATATTATTTAAGAATAATTATTGTTATTTGTGAAATTTGTGTATCCACAAAATACCAACTAACATATGACTAGTTGCACCCGTGACGTGACGCGGACGATCCGCGTGGAAAACTTTCTAAAATAAAACCCGCATAGCTTGCCGTTCCCGTGGGATTTCGGGGATGAAATATACTACGTCCTTTCTAGGGTCCTAAACTATTTCCTAACAAATTTGATTCAAATCGGTTCAGTGGTTTAGGCGTGAAGAAAAAAGTTATATTAGTATGGATTATATTAAGCAATCGAACAATACCTTTGACGTTCGGACAGGATTTTTTGCACTATATATATATATATATATATATATATATATATATATATATATATATATATATATATATATATATATATATATATATATATATATATATATATATATATATATATATATAAAATAAAAAAACTAACTCATGATTTCGGACTTTTTTTAATTATTATCGATAGGGAAGTGCTTGACCACGATCTCACCTTATGATAAGCTAAGATGCGGCCTAAGAACTAACGCACTTCCCTAGAAGGTACCTGTTCACTCTTTTCCTGAAGATCCCAAGATTGTACTCGTCGGGGAACACAGACTCAAGAAGCATGTTCCAGTCCTTTGCGGTTCGAATGAAGACTTCGTGCCAAATATATATTTTAATACGATATATTTATTTATGATATTATGTATTTTTTTTATTATAAGATAGCAAACAAGAAAATGGGTCTCCTGATTTAAAGAAGCAACCATCGCCTATAGACACCAAAGATGTTAATGGTGCGTTGCTATTTTGGCGGTAGACAGCACTACCGTCAGCTACCACCATTAAATGTCTAACCACGACGGTTATCTCTCTCTAACCGCGTGGGTTATCTCTTTATGACCATGTCGGTCATCCTAAATGTCTAACCACGACGGTTATCTCTCTAACCGCGTGGGTTATCTCTCTATGACCATGTCGGTCATGCTAAGCGTCTACCTACGATGGTTATCTCTTTCTACCTACGATGGTTACCCTCTAGCGACTTTGGAAGCCGTCTCAAAGCCTAAACACGATAATTATCTCTTTGTCCATTTAAATCCCTAACCTTCCTTACTTCCCTTTCATACGTTTTTACCATAATAGTTATTGCATCCAATAGCTTCTAACCATGATGGTTAATAACACATAGAACCTCACACTTAGATTTCAACCATAATGGTTATTTTATTAATCTCTAACCATGATGGCTAAATAAGTTATATTTTTTGCATACTTACGATACTTACGCCTTTCCGATTCTCCTGATACCGTACCTCCTCGCACCACCAGTTACCCATGAACCTGAACCATGAACCTTGTTACCTTACCTCACAACAAGAAGAAACAAACACAACAGAGGAAAACTAGCTACGGGAAGAATCACAATCAAACACCAACAACACGCACTTTAATTATCACTGAACAAAGAAACGGGGCGGCGTACACCGTTTCACTTTAAGAGCACTTTAATCACTTAATTCACTGAAGAGGCGCAGCCGTACCAGCCCGCAGATGTATCGGCCAGGACCAGCAGCCAGGGCGAGACGATTGACGAAATGCCCAGCAGCCAGGCTCTTCGTGAACCAACCCGGTGAGACGTCCTACTAACAAGTGACCACTAATACCGTGCAGCCCTGAAAAGGACTAAAGATGACGAAGACCCGATCACCATGCCGTTCCTATAAGAACGCAACACGGCAACCGTTAAACCAAGCGAACGATCCAGAAGGAGCGTCCGGCCGCAACGAAATAGGTCTGCGTCCAACGCCGCCGCTGCGTGAGCGCAGACTGATGACATCAGACGCCGCGCTACGGCGCGAGCCCGCGCGCTGGGTGGAGCGCACTCCCCGCGCGCACCGCTCGCTTACGTCGACCGCCGCATGAAAGATTTCGCCTTGATTTTTGGCGCCAGGCAAGCCGTTTTAAAAACACAATTTCGGTTCTAGCAACAAATTATTTAACTTGAAATATTGTAAATGTGTAGGCTTTCTCTTTTTAATTTTACCGTTAGACGTTTTGAATATTGTATAAATATAGGGCAAAGAGATCAAATAAACCACTTTGTAATTTTTCATCAAACGTGAACTAGTGTTTCATTTCTCCAAAAGTATAATCAAGCCAGCTGCCGCAAAACCTCTGCCGAGTCTCCAGACGCCCTGCATCGCCTGCAAAACTGGTGAGACCTTCTGATAATACTTACAGGAGTCTATTGCTAGCGGCCGTGTCGTCCTGCCGCTATGATTGCCTAGCGGTATCGACGGCACACACCACGCATCACACCTCCGCTACAGTGGTAACGCGAGCCGCTACACTATCTTGTGACGATGTCTAATGCCATATGCAGAAGTTTGATATGTACAATAGATACAATAATCTCCATGATATATACGACTAGCAGTCCACCCCGGCTTCGCACGGCTATTTAACAAAAATTTCAACATTAATTATGATTTTATATAGCCTATGTCACCCGGGGATAGTGTAGCTTTCAAACAGTGAAAGAATTTTTCAAATCGGTTCAGTAGTTTCGGAGCCTATTCAATGCAAACAAACAAACAAACAAACAATCAAATCTTTCCTCTTTATAATATTAGTATAGATAAACGATACAGTGCGATCCTACATCTCTGCGGATTGTTAAAGAGTCAAGTCGCTTAGAAATTAATAGCCTGGTCGTTAACGATTTGAAGCACTCCACGCTGAATGCGATCAAGGGAAAGAAGCTGGTAATGGGGAGTTCCGGCCTAAGATTCGAACATTTCTTCATATGAGGCCAAATTTATGCTTTATAAAATTGGAAGCAATGGACTGGAAAGAATTTCTTGTAAGTTGTAAATGACTTAAATCCATATTAATATTATAAATGCGAAAGCAACTCTGTCTGTCTTTCTCTTCTTCACGCCTAAACTATTGAACGGATTTGATTGGATGAATTGATGGATGGATAGATTAAATTTGGGACAAATATAGTTTGAGACCCGAGAAAGGATATAGGATAGTTTTTATCCTGGAAATCCCACGGGAACGGGAACTATATGGGTTTTATTTCAGATTTTTTTCCACGCGAACGAAGTCGCGGGCACAGCTAGTGTTATATATTTCCGGAAAAGTACGTCTGAATCTATTGAATATATAGTTATTTATAATATTAGTGAAATATGAGAGTTCCAATATTCCCTGTGTTGGTCCGGGCCCCCTTTGAGCTGCTATACTACGTGATTTGGTGGTAGAGTTCAGAAACGTCTGGTACTATACTTTACTTGAAGAGAACCCGCCACAAGAACAACAAAGCACCATTAAAATATTTGTTGTAGATTTTTTTTATATCATAAGATATGAAATGAGCAGATGGGTCTCCTAATTGAAAGAATCAACCATGGCCTATAGATATATATCATAGGTGTTAATGTTACGTTACTATCTTGTGGCGAAGTCTAATGTCACTTGCATAAGGTTACTAGTTACCTTACCCTCCAAACCGGAACACGGCAGTGACAAGCACTGACACTATTGCGACAGGAATAGATAAGGCGGTGGTACCAGACCCGGGCGAGACAATGCACAACTACTACCACCTAGTTGCCACGATGGTAGTGACTCGATAGCCAATCGGTCGCCTTTTACGACCTGCCTGGCAGAACGGCAGTTGGTCTATTCTTCAAAGGAGCCCGGAACCAACACGGGAAAAAATATATAAAAATCACATTGCTGAATCACATTTAGTGGATTAACATGTCGTTGATGTAGTTTTTCAAACACACTTTCATGACCTATTTCAGCCCCTTAGGGATTGAATTTTTTTAAGTTAACCTGTTTTCATCCCGGATCTGCAGCTTTGGCATGGTGATTATGCATGTCTCTTTGCTCCCTCTTCTATAAAAAGAACATGCGTGCAATACTGATAGTGCCGGTATAAGTTTCTTTAATAAGAAAACCATCTGCATGTTTACTATCTAATGATATAAAAATGGGAAAATAAACCTATAAATTAGGGTAGGGAAGGGGAACATTAGGGAAAATATAGAGTTAAGTTCAGTCTGTTCCACTAATATTATAATGTTCATACGTGTTCAAAGTTTATAAGTTTAATTAAACTCTACCTATTTGGTAACAGCCGGTAATGCTTCATAACGAAAGTAATGATTGCACTCTGAAAACACCTTTGGAACTGACATTGGAGTAAACGAGAAACTCTATTTAATAGTAACTTCGACTAATATCTTCCAAAACAATAATTTACCAGTTTATAGAAAATGAAATCCTGAATCCGAAATCCAATTTAGTCCGAATAACTTCAAGAGATAATTAACTTTAAGAGAGAATGCTTTGTGGTCTACGGGTTAGCCTATTCGGCTCAAATCATGAGGTCCTGGGTTCAATCCCCGAGATCGGGCAAATTGTTATTAAGGCTTTTTCAACGTTTTTATCGACAATTCAAAAATCTCACTAGCAGCTTGGAGCCTGGCAGGTGATGTCTCACCACTCCTGTACCTCAGATGAGCTCGTAAAGCCATCGATTCCAGTTATCACTAGAAATAGTCGATAATCGTTATCAAGCGATAAAATCGGGCGATGGGGATCATCACACATCTCTCCAACCGACGAACCAGTTAATCATGTGTCGTGTGAACACGATTCAAGTCAACTCAATATTTTATATAAATTAAATATATTCTAGTAGAAAATTAAATATATTCTAGTATTTATATATGTATTTCTATGTATTAGTATCGTTGACTAACACCCATAACACAAGCGAATAATTTGCTTACTTTGGGGTTAGATCAGTAAGTGTAATTTGTCCCGTGAATATTTATTTATTATTTACTAGCTGACCCGGTAAACGTTGTTCTACATTTTTAACTATTCTTTTTTTCTCTATATTTTCAATCGTTCTCGAGTTTTAGCGAGACTTACGAACAGCAATTGATTTTTTTATATATAGATTTATTATTTATAGACGTTCGGGTTACTCTGCCTACTCTCCGAGGTAACCATGCGCGATGATATGGAACTTTAAGTGAATATTTCTGTTTAAAATCTCAACATAATTCTGCAATAGTTATTAAGAAGAATATACTCCATAACATATCTGAGAAGGAAAGAAACTAGGGAGATGATTTATTATAATTCAATTGATTTGGTAGTAAGAGAATTTTATTAATAGCTTGTGTAAAAATACAACATATAAAATTAACAATTACGTTAATGATATTTTGATTTCAGTGAACGTTGATCTCTGTGATTTAAAACAAAGTGCGAGAATAATTTAAATTTCATAAAGCCGGAGCTATCCTTATCAGTTACATTAAGTGTATTAATTTATAAATATTGCATTAAAATGGAGTTTCAATAAGCGTTGATGAAGAAAAGTAGAGAATACAGTCCCGTAAATTGCAAGAAACTCGCACTAAAATTTTTCAAAATAGCCGCAAGTTAGTTGCTATCAAATTTGTTACATAAATATGAAGTAGGTTTGAGAAACCCCTTGCCTGACTTCTAATATAATTAAGTTTTGATTTTGTACTAGAACTCTATTTAAAACACTCTTTACGCTCCTTAAAAATTATTATAATTGACGTTAAAGTGCAATAAAAAGGCAAGAATACTACTTATTAACATGAAAACATTTTCACAGAACTATACAACAAAATGGTTGCAGCAACTGTAGCATGCAAGGAAGTTACATTGTACCCGGAATGCTTACACACGCTTCAAAATCGTTCCGAAGAGTACCACGACATGAGTGGAGTGTGTCTCTTTCTACTAAATAAAGCGCTAATCGCCATATATATAAGTGAGGCCATGCGTAGTTTACAAATTACTACTAAGTAATTGTTATTATAGTTTATATAGGTATTATTAGTTTTTGCATTGCATAAGTAATTACGTAATAATTAAAATAAGCACATTTTAGAACTCACTATGTTAATTACAATACATTTTATGCTAATGTATCTATCGACGTGTATGAATAAAAGAGATTTAACGAATATATAAAAATCTACCATCCGAAAGTTTTATTTACACTGGCAATCGCAAGAAAGGGACAACATCCACTCATGTCGTTGTCTTGCTCAGAACGTTTTCCCCCTCTGTTATGTAAGAGACAAATGTCAACTTTATTAGGAACGAAATAAAGTACATTTTTATTTTTCAAATATTGCTTCGTAGTAATTCCAGTTATAGTATATAAGTTCCTTGGTAGCATGTTCTTGCTTGTAAGTTGCAACGTCAAAGAGTGGTAACATAACGAGCTGCCAGATAAGAATTCAAATTACGCCTTTTAGTCTGCGCGACAAGTCGAAAAGTGTCTAAAATAGACATACTGCTCTTAAAATTATGTACGATAGCTCATTGGATCCGGAATGACGCCTAGAAAAATGTACTAAAAGCGTGTATGAGCACATGAAAAATTGCAAAAGTTTTAAACAATTAAAAATGGAAAAAAATTGCATTTCTTTTTTTACTAATATTTCATAAAATGTTGATATTAAGAAATTTCAAAATAAAGATTTGGAAAGAGAAGGAAATTTTCAAGAAAATATGTTAGATCCTGGAACTCTATCTCTATTATTTATAATTTTAATTTAACGCTGAAAATGGGTCTCCGCACGACATTTTTAGGTTGCGCGCACGGCCTCAAAATCGAGTACGACACATAAATTAATTTATTTAAGGTATTGAATATTCTTTTAAAAATTTGAAAAAATTATGATGTATTTTGAACACTATAAATAATTTATTTCCGTTGAAAATTTCACTGAAAATTAATTTTTAAACGAGTTAAACGATTGTTAACCAAAAAAATTTTCTCGTACTTCCTTCTTAATTGTAAATGATAAAAAAAAATGTTTAAATAATTATCGTAAAAATTTTTTTCGCTTCGTGAAGCCTTTTTTATATACATACTTAACAATATCACGCTATAAAAATTAAAAAAATATTCATATTTTGCTTATAATAATTATTGTATTTTAACAAAAACTGAAAAATCCACGTAGTCTTTTAATTTTTATAAAGCTGTAAAAGAGTTATTTCTTTACTCTGTATTGGTTTGGCTGTTTGAAGAAGAGACCGTCTGTCTGCCTTCATCCCAAGGACTTCAAAAAGCAAGTAACAAGTCAATTATTTGACTGCTATTGTGACTACAAGGTAATAAGTCTCTGTAAGGATTTTCCTACTTTTGATACCACTACCTTCCTTTTTTTCTGCCGCAATGTCATCAGTGCTTATAATAGTCGTATTCTGGTTTAAAGGTTACCTAATAAACACTTATGAAAGCTGCGTTGTGTTTCTGCTTCACGTCCAGCCGCATTAATATTGCACACCCGTTATCTCACGCCAAATTCCTTAAAAGTAGGTAGAACAAATTGAGTGGCTTAGCGTTACATCACTATTTAGATAGCTTGCCTAGCTTCCTCCACATTCTCTTTTCAGCAAATACTTATATTTTTGTTTTCTATATGCTATTTGCTCTTTCCATCAGTAGATATTATATATAATATAAAAAGCAAAATGACAACTCTATTAGTGAAAGATGGATAAAAAAATGTAATGGCACGTCATCATCCGTGTCGAAGGGATGTTATTTCACATGCATATAGTCACCATTATACTCGAAGGTAAGGTGGTGACTATATGCATGTGAATATAGTCACAGTTATAATATATAACTTTTCACATATTTTTATATTATAATATATAACTTTTCACATATATTATAATATAAAAATAAGTGAAAAGATACTGGTAGTTCTGCTACTTTAAAATCCTAATACTGACTGATTCATAATTGTCCTCCCATTTTAGCATCATCAAGGGGGATTAAATAATATTAATATTGGATTGTCAAGTGTAAGCTAGTGTTGTTGCCATCAAATAAAAAAAAATGCATTGAACAACAATTCTAAACAAGAGAAATGTCCACAAATAAAGCATCTTTCCATTTATAATTTTTTTTTTTTTGAAATCCTTAATAAAATCTGACTTTAAACTAACCGAAACTAGTAGATCCTTTCTGCGGCTACCAGTCTGTAAGATATTAATGTACGAATCCCGAGGGCTCGGGGTCTCGCATATTTTATCCGGCAGATACAACGCGAATAAATAATTCAACGTCACAGTTTATCTGAGATATTGGAATGTATATTTCATATGAAAATCTAATTTCATACCTCAATCGCTGGATTACTAATAATGTTTTGTTATCGTATTTAGCAATTTCATAATGCTGCATCTGTGTGTTAGAATTATAGATTGGTTGAAGTGATATTAGATGATTAATTTTTCGAACATTTTCGCCTTGCATTCGGTGTCTTTCACTCGAAGTGAAATGTCTAAATACAAAATGAAACAAGAATGCCAAACGACTTCACTAATAAAGCAATCTAGCAATGTTGGATATTGTAGCTTACCATCATTCACTTTCACACCAAATGAATGAAAAATGGGCAGTCCGAACCCAAAAGAGAACATTAAGTCGCATTTGGCCATTGTATCTCGAGTACTGTAACAGACAAACGCAGCAAAATAGTGTTTTAGTTGTAATCAAAATATAATAATTTTATCAATGCCATTGAAAGCACAAATTAAAATTTAAAGATTGAAAAGAAAGAGTCTATGAACCGTCTGTTTTGTGTCACTCCATTTTTGCCATTCCACTCCAAAAAAAAATGCCATTTTGACAATCATGTTTTTACATACGTAGGGACCGGCAAAATGTTCATAGTAGTAATAAAAAAACCTCATTTGTAGTCCGTATTGATGTTTTTTTTAACGTAAGATAACAAACAAACATGATGGGTCTCCTGATGGAATGAGTCAACCATCGTCTATAGAAACCAAAGGTGTTAATGGTGCGTTGCTATCTTGTGGCGAGGTCTAATGCCACATGCATAACTTTACCAGCTACCTTACCCTCCAAACCAAAATACGACAGTGATAAGCACTGACGCTATTGCGGCAGAATAGGTAAGCCGGTGGTACCAGACCCGGGCGAGACAGTGCAGAACTCTACCACCTAGTAGCCACGATGGTAATGACTCGTATAGCCAATCGGTCGCCTTTTACGACCTGCCTGGCAGAACGACAGTTGGCCTATTCTTCAAAGGCGCCCGGGACCAACACGGGGGAAAATATGCTGTAATAGGAAACTTTGGAAACTTACATTACACATAGTCTGAATTGCATTTTTACAAAAAAAAAGATAGTTTCGTTATTTTTGAATGATGTAATATCTTTTTTTTAAAGATTTTTTTCATAAAATTGATCTAATAATATGCCATATTCAGTTAAGATGAGGCTAGTTACCCATTGTTTATTTATTTAATCATTATATTATTATGCTAGCTGTTGCCCGCAATTTCGTCCGCGCGGACTTCGTTTAAGCCGCACAGCACCTGCTCCGTATGTGATAGCGTGATAATATGTAGCCTATATGTTGACCCGACCTGTTAGTAATATTCACTCAAAATTTGAAGTAAATCCATGCAGTACTTTTTGAGATTACCCTGGACATACATACAGACAAACAGACAAAAATTCTAAAAACTATATTTTTGGCTTCGATATCGATTGTAGATCACGCCCCAAGTATTTTTTTTTTAAATATCCAATGTACAGTATTGACTTTCCTACGATTTTATTATATGTACAGATCATGTGTTCGTTATGATATAACTAGTTTCAAATTTTAATCAACATCAGGGCTTATTTTCTAGCCCCAATGAACAGTAAAATCCTGTAAAATAACAAATATATTGAGTCAATTTTAATATACAATGTAATTACAGCCTAAATTTTTAATTCTGAAATAGTAAACGTGTCTCGATTTCACATAATCGTTATGATGGAGGCTTAAACGAGCGCGGAAAAGCAGAGTATACATTATAACGATTAGTATAAATTATGACGATTAACTTTAAAAACAATAAATAAAAATGTCGACACGTGAGACTCAAACCCGCGTCCATTTCCCTATAGCCGGGACGATTTGCCACTGAGCTAGTGTCGACGGGCTTAACGTGGCAAAATTCATCTTTGTTATATGATCGATTACGTCGATTGTACTGATCGCTACAGATGAAATTCATTCGCAATTCGCATCGTTACAGATGAAATTTACATTTATAATTTTTTGATCAGTACCTACTTGATTTCTAATTATCTTTGTTTTTATAGCACTCACCCCGTGCTTTGGAAACTTGAAAAACTTTAAAAACAACAAAGAAAAATGTCGACACGCAAGACTCGAACCCGCGACCATTTCCCTTTTCAAGTTTCTCAAGCACGGGGTAAGTGCTATAAAAATAAAAAGAATTATGACGATTAGTTTAGATTATTTTTTTTTAAATTTGGTCAACTATGACTCCCAAACGAATGAACCGATTTGGTTCGATTTGCGGCATTCGACGCAGGTTCAAACAGAAAAAATCTGATTTCTAAACAAAACGTTACATGACTCTGGAAATGAATTACAAAAATCATTGTTTTTGAGATTTCTAGGGATTATGTTTTTTTAAATCTATGAGGCCAAACTGGTTCCGCAAATTTAAGTTTGGTGAAACTCAATTGAATGCCGTCAACGGCAGTTTGATTAGCTGTTTAAAAATTATGAGAGGTTAATATATATACATATACACAGCCATACTGACGTCATCGTAAAAAACTCCAAAAACCTGATCAAAGCTTTCAATCCGGTAAAAATTCGGTTTTTGATAATCGGATTGAAATCAGTATTTATGTGAAAATTTAAAAATTTTATTTAAGTAAAAACGTGCCTTTTAAATGGAACGGGGTTCGTGTTACTCTAGCTGAGACACTGACTCAAAGAAAGTGTAAGTTTAACTGAATGGATTAGTCATTTGTACGAAAACTTCGACATATGGACAGAAAGCAAAAGCCCTGTTCGCTCTTATGTCGTAATGTTTTTTCGATTATTTATATTAATAAAAAGGGTATTTACACCTTTAAATTATAAAAATATTTTGCTTATTCTCACAATTGGCGGTAAGCTGAATCGGTCGAAACAGTTTTAGCTCCTCAGATGTAGGGAACTGCCTCAAAAATTACTGCAAAATTATCGATTTTTGTTGTTGTGAACAAAAAGTTATTACATTATTTTCGGTCAAGCTCGTCAGCCCTCAAACGTGTAATAAGGAACCCTATTTCAAAATTCTATTCCAATAGAAAATTCTCAGTTACTTATCACATATCTCTACAAAATGCTTAAGTAATATTTGATTAACAATAGACGTATCTAATAATACACAATAAACGACAATTAAGATAAACGAACCATAAATCGTATTAGACACATGAAGACCTAGCCATAATTGATAAATTGTAGAGTATATTTATGCTGCGTTTAGAGTAAAATGATGTTTATGGATATATTCATAAGAATTAAATTGGAATTTACGGAAAAAGGCCTAATTTCAGGGGCAACCCTGTTGGCTGAACGAAAATTAAATTTTAATATTTAACCGCTCTTTGTTTTAGCAAATATAATTTATGATTTGGAAAACAAAATTATGAAATGTGTGAGTAATGGATGAAGAGACTGTGTCATAATTTGGTTTATAGAATTGAAACGAATTTTAAATCTATTTATTTACACGTGTAGAGAAAGCTTTGTGGGGAGCAAAGGTTTTACCATAGTGAAGCAAACGGAAGAGTATGAAATTTGGTACAGTTAAAGTTTACAAGGTGAAGGAATGCAAAAAGTTTATATTTCAATCGAATCGAAGCCTTTAGGCCATATATACATTTTTTCACATTGTGTCGCATCGTAGCACGACCCAACTTTATGTCGTATTAATACACGAAGGAATTTTAAACACTTCGTTTCGATTGAAGTTTTATTACGTGAATAGGGATATCGAGCTTTGTCATGAAGTTGGCACAAATTTGGAGTCATAATAATAATAAAATTGTATTTTTACTCAGTTCAGCAGCAGTCAACCATTTTGGTTTTATTTCAGCGTCAAAAAACTTAAATCTTCAGTTATTTTTTTATACAAGTACATAATAAAATACTAGATTTTAAACTAACCAAAACTAAAAGATGTTTTCTGCGGCTACCGGTCTGTGACATATTAATGTACGAATCTTGGGTCTCGGGGTCTTGCATATTTTATCTGACAGATACAATGCGAATAAATGATGTAAGTACGATAAATATTTAAGATAAAAATTTATATGAAACTAGCTGTTGCCAGCGACTTCGTCCGCGCGGAGTTCGTTTACTTCGCACAGTCCCTCCCCCGTGGGTAATAGCGTGATAATATGTAGCCTTTATATTGACCCGACCTATTAGTAATATTCATACAAAATTTGAAGTAAATCCATGCAGTACTTTTTGAGTTTACCCCGGACATACATACAGACAAACAGACAAACAGACAAACAGACAAACAGACAAACAGACAAACAGACAAACAGACAAACAGACAAACAGACAAACAGACAAACAGACAAACAGACAAACAGACAAACAGACAAACAGACATACAGACAAACAGACAAACAGACAAACAGACAAACAGACAAACAGACAAACAGACAAACAGACAAACAGACAAACAGACAAACAGACAAACAGACAAACAGACAAACAGACAAACAGACAAACAGACAAACAGACAAACAGACAAACAGACAAACAGACAAACAGACAAACAGACAAACAGACAAACAGACAAACAGACAAACAGACAAACAGACAAACAGACAAACAGACAAACAGACAAACAGACAAACAGACAAACAGACAAACAGACAAACAGACAAACAGACAAACAGACAAACAGACAAACAGACAAACAGACAAACAGACAAACAGACAAACAGACAAACAGACAAACAGACAAACAGACAAACAGACAAACAGACAAACAGACAAACAGACAAACAGACAAACAGACAAACAGACAAACAGACAAACAGACAAACAGACAAACAGACAAACAGACAAACAGACAAACAGACAAACAGACAAACAGACAAACAGACAAACAGACAAACAGACAAACAGACAAACAGACAAACAGACAAACAGACAAACAGACAAACAGACAAACAGACAAACAGACAAACAGACAAACAGACAAACAGACAAACAGGCAAACAGGCAAACAGACAAACAGACAAACAGACAAACAGACAAACAGACAAACAGACAAACAGACAAACAGACAAACAGACAAACAGACAAACAGACAAACAGACAAACAGACAAACAGACAAACAGACAAACAGACAAACAGACAAACAGACAAACAGACAAACAGACAAACAGACAAACAGACAAACAGACAAACAGACAAACAGACAAACAGACAAACAGACAAACAGACAAACAGACAAACAGACAAACAGACAAACAGACAAACAGACAAACAGAAAAACAGACAAACAGACAAACAGACAAACAGACAAACAGACAAACAGACAAACAGACAAACAGACAAACAGACAAACAGACAAACAGACAAACAGACAAACAGACAAACAGACAAACAGACAAACAGACAAACAGACAAACAGACAAACAGACAAACAGACAAACAGACAAACAGACAAACAGACAAACAGACAAACAGACAAACAGACAAACAGACAAACAGACAAACAGACAAACAGACAAACAGACAAACAGACAAACAGACAAACAGACAAACAGACAAACAGACAAACAGACAAACAGACAAACAGACAAACAGACAAACAGACAAACAGACAAACAGACAAACAGACAAACAGACAAACAGACAAACAGACAAACAGACAAACAGACAAACAGACAAACAGACAAACAGACAAACAGACAAACAGACAAACAGACAAACAGACAAACAGACAAACAGACAAACAGACAAACAGACAAACAGACAAATATAGACCATATGTGTATGTGTGTATCTGTGTGTCTGTCCGTGTTTGCGGTTGAAATTGAAAGCTCTGTTTTGCGAGATGGTTCTTAGCTATGTTTCAATAGAATATGTTCAACCGTTTCAAGATTATCAGCTCTTTTCTTATTTAATTAAACAACTTGTAATGCCTTCATTTATACTAAATTTTGTATTCTCTTACTTATATATATATTCTCTTACTTATATACTATACCTTGAGATCTTCATTCGAAGATCATCAGCATCTACTTAACTCGCAATTTCCGTATAAAAATAATAGATTTTCTACATATTGCAAGCAACTTTTTAACGACTTTCTGATATTGTTTGTACAAAAACTTGACAGACTTGTAAAAGCCCAGTGACAATGCAATACTATGGTACCATCCAACAAAGCTCTTTATGTAGGGACTGGAATTTTTTGATCCAGACTTTTAATAAGATAACCTTGTTTGGACTCATTGGTTTTGTTGCTAAAAGTACAAAGTTTGATTAGTACTCATGTTAACGAGGATCTGAAGATGGAGCTGAAAAAGTGCTACCAAAACTCACGCGTCAAAAGTAGAAAGAGATAAGATGGTCAAGGTCGGACCCGATGGTTGTTTGATGAATTGTACTCTCCATTATATATAATGTCAAAGATCTGAAGATGGAGCCATAAGTGTGTCATTGTAACTCGCAGATAGAAATTCCTAATATAGTGGAGTTTCGAGTCATTTAATTTGTTATAGTAAGTTATTTCTCATCATGATAAGGCTCTGACGATTGAGCCAAAAGCTTCAAAATACAACTACAATGAATGCCTAAACTAAATGCGGTAGTATTTTTGAGTTAGCACTTATTTTTCTTGTATTGGCAAATACAAGTGCTGGATGATTTTCAGGCTCTGATGATGGAACTAAAAAGTAACCATGAGAACTCCCAAGCTAGATAAGATAAACTAATCGAAATTGGACTCATTTGTTCTGTTTAGACAAGCACTCTAATGCTAGACGATTTGCGCAGTCTCATGATAGAGCTGGAAGTACGTTGTGGGAACTTTGGATTAAAATAGAGAAACACCATCTACTTTGGTGTCATTTGTTATTACAAGAATTTTGGAGCGGAATGGCTTCCAGTGCCTGGTGATAAAGCTGGAAGATGTTCCCGCGAACTCTTCAGCTAAACCAGGTTAATTCATCCAGTGGGGCTCATTCGGTTTGTTTTAGCAAACAATTTGGTGCTGGACGATTTTCAGTATCTGATGATAGAATCGGAAGGTAGTCATGGGAACTTCTAAAGTAAACAAGATAAACCTAGTCCTTGGGGTCCTTTGTTCTGTTTCAACATCCTGGTGCTAGACGATTTCCGAGATCTTATAATAAAGCTGATGATGGAGCATGAGAATTTTGGAATAAAATGGAGTAAATTTATACCAAAGTATTTGGAGCAGGATGTTTTCTAGTGTTTAATAATAAAACCGGAAGAAGCCCATGAGAACGTCTAAGCTAATCTAGATAAACCCATCAAATGTGGGCTAATTCGGTTTATCTTGGCAAACATTTAGGTGTCGGATATTTTTTAAGATATAATAATGATGGAACTGGAAGGTGGTCATCGGAGATTAGGCTGATATAGTTGGCCTTTATTGATAGGAGATTTGCAGGGTTTGATAATGAAACTAGAAAGTGGTTATGGAACTCCTGCACTAAACTAAATAAGCCCATTGAGTGTGGTTTCATTTGTTAAATAAAATTTTATTTAGGTTAAAAATATATTTTACATACACTCTGAATAATTTCCAGGGTTATATAGTAATCCTGGGGGCCATGGGAGTTTTGCAACAATACAACTTAAACTCATTGAGTAAAGAACCGTGGTAACTTAACATGATGCTACAAGATCCCCTTTTGAAGATCTTCTTTTGCTCTTAAAATGATGCATATATAACAGAATGGCGGTCTGACGATGTGTCGGGTTCTTGAAATTTTTAATTTAATCTTGTTGCATATTTGTATCAGAAACGAGTACTGAATATCTTTCAGTAAGTACGTTTTACCAGTCAATCTACGTACATTATACAGTTAGGATGTAAGATAACAATAACAAAGGTAAGATCGCCCTGTTAGTCGTGTGATTAGCGAACCTGAATATGCATTAATGGGACTCAAGTTCGATTATCGACAGGGACAAACATTTATGTCATGAACATAGATGTTTGTATTTCTTGATTTAGGTGTTTATTAAATCTATTTGAGTAGGTATTTATATCATGTATCTTTATGTATTTGTATCTTTGACTGACACTCATACTACATGCAAATAAATTACTTTGGGGTTAGGTAAATCCGTGTAATTTGGCGAATAATATTTATTTATTACTCGCTGACCCGGCAAACGTTATTTTGCCATACATATTAGGACATAGCGTCCATAGCGGACAGACAACGTGACACGTAATTTATATAAGTATACGGGACTGTCCTTCCAGGCAGCCGAAAGGGCACTGAACTTTATATGGTGGTTAAGTATTCTTACATTTTCTATTTTTTCGCGTAATTTTATTAATATTTTCTTTTAGAAGAACCTTTCTCTGACAATTACAAACACAACATAAAAAGAATTAGCGAAATCGGTCCAGCCATTCACGCGTGATGTCATGACTTTTATATTCTATAGATGATTTTCAAAATCGAATTAAAAAATAAAGGTGCATGACAGCAATACAAAAATTATGAAAGATTTAAAAGATTTGTTTTTCAAACTCATGAAAATATTTACATTGTTCAAATTTATTCACTTACTATTTCATACGAATGCATGTCTTGATTCAAACGTCGCTTAAGTACTTCAATCTTCTAACAGACAATAAAATGTAAATCGTAGAATCCTACGTTAAACGACCAAACAATAGTACTCGACCATATTGGTTTAAATCTTATATCTTTGAATTGGCCAATATCTGCCAACTGCAACATAAGGAAACTTTTATATTACTTGTGCAAGACTTTGAACAATCCTCTTATGTTTGAAGATTTCGAAATTGTTATCAACGGTCCGTGTTTTACTTGACATTGGTTTAATATAAGTTTCGTTATTTTTATATAAAATTGGAAATTTTCTTTATATTTTGCTCGTGTGTAATATTGATCATTTATTACGTTTATGAAGCCGCTACCATCCGAGTACTAGGTTACGTAGAGGTTAGGTAAAGTTGCGCGAAGTGTCGTTCGGGTCTGGTACCACAACATTTTTTATTCCGTAGCAACATCGTTGATGCTTGTCATTTTTATTGTCTTGTTGTCTTTAGGTGATGGTTATTTCATTCCATCGGGAGGTGGGTCATGCTTGTTTGTTATCTTATAACATAAAATAAAAATAATTTAACAAAGTTAAACTGAACTTAATATCTGTCGTACGTAACCATATTTCAAAAATTTCTGAACCAGCTTTGATGTAATTAGACTTCTCGCCATTTTGGAATATACCTGATTCAAATCAGGAAATATTACCTCATAACGATGTCTTATTTTCTGAAAAAATCGCGAACGAACCTACATACATTTACAAAATATAGCCACGTGCTTTAAAGCCTCAAGCCATCATCATACTCGAGCTTTAGATTTACCGGTGGGAGGGATGCACTGTGCCGTGCTTCCGGCTGCATGGGTACCACCATCTTGCTTGTTTCTCCCGTAAAACAGCTTTCCTGTGTTTCAGAGAGAAGGGCAAGACAGGCAGTGTAATTACTGGCACCGAGACTTAACACCTTATGTCTCAGGATAGGCAACACATAAATGAGTTACCTGGGCCAATTCCAGGTAAACTAGTTTATGTTCATTATCGACGTCGACCACTTAGCATCAGGTGGCACGTCTGCCAGTTTGCCTAAAGTTTAACATAAAAAAAAACTAATTTCAATAATACTTGCAACGATAACCTCTTTTTTAAGTTAGATATAAAAGCACTTATTTTAAGTTGGCCTTATGTTCCTACAGAAATTATTTAAAATGCAACAAAATAAGACTTAGTTTAGGAACATTTTCCACTTATACATCTATTCGATTTTAATCGATGGTATCGTAAATACATCTAATCGATTTTAATAATCGATAAATTACTATATTTAAATCGATTCAGTCCATAGTTTCCATGTATCAACCTCTCATATTTAAAAATACATAAACGGGTAAATAACGCGTACATATATAGAACTTACTTGTAAAGCTCGACGTTTCGGCCAAGTTACATTGACCGTGGTCACGAGCAGACTGGAGCAGCGAGTTTTCTCCGTCGTTCAACCTCTCATATGATTATTAACCGACATAAAATAAAAGATTATAAGTTTAACACGTATGTAATATTGTTGGAATTGGATAATATTTGAGTATGATGATTTATTTAGGCTTCCAAGCACACGTGCTAAATGTAAGTGTAAGTATATTTAATTTGTCCACAAATTTTTCGGAAACTTAAAAATATATCGAAATAATCCTTTTTGATTTAAATCAGATATATTCAAACTTAGGGAGCAGTCTCAAAATCAGTTTAGTATTTTTTAATATATGGGTTTAGTTGACAGATATTGAATTCAGTTTTTTAATCCAATAGGTTTGATGTCTATAGGTGATGATTGTCTCTCCCATTAGGAAAAAAATCTGGTTATTTGTTAAAAAAAATAATTTGTTTTTACAAAACTTTTATTTGGTCTTTAATTCCGTTTGATTTTTCAATTTCAACTATATTAATAAAAACATTTCAATTATAAGCATGTATTACAAAAATCACGATATTTTCCTTTGACAACAGATCAGTACATATCACAGACATAACGAAGGCAAAGATAAATATTTGAAACTTGTTAGAGGGCGTGGAGAAAATCTCGTAAAGAAATTTCTCTCGGTCAATATTGTGTGTCGCTATATAACCAGAAAACTGCGCATATTATGACGTGGTTACCTCAGTTGTAGGCTTTGATGTATAAATAATAATAATTGGTCTTGGTCTAGGGGTTCTTCTATTTGGCTCAGATCATGATGTTCCGGGGTTAATCCCTGGGTCAGTAAAAGTTATTTAGGTTATTTCGAGGTTTTTCGAAAATTCAAAATTCCAGTAGCAGCTCGGAGTCTGGCGGATGGTGTCTTACCACTCCCGTGTTTCAGATGAGTGCATAGAGCTGTCGGTCCCGATTATCGCTAGAAATAGTCGATCTCGTCTCGACTATTTCTAGCGATAATCGTACTTAGGTCAATAAAACGCAGCGACGTGGACCATCACTATCTCGCCAATTGACAAACCAGTCAATCGTGGTAAACTGAAAAGTCTATAGACATTCGGTTTACTCTGCCTACCTCGCAAGGAATTATACTTTTTATAATAATTATTTAATTCTCCTCGCATAAATAGTTTATTTTTTATAACTTAAGATAGCAAACAAGCAGATGGGTCTCCCGATGGAAAGAGTCACCCATCGCCTATAGACACCAAAGGTGTTAATGGTGCGTTGCTATCTTGTAGCGAGGTCTAATGTCACATGCTAAGTTTACCGGCTACCTTACCCTCCAAACTGTAATACGACAGTGACAAGCACTGACGCTATTCCGGCAGGAATAGCAAAGCGGTGATATCAGACCCGAGTGAGGTAATGCAGAACTCTACCACCTAGTAACCACGATGGTAGTGACTCGCATAGCCAATCGGTCGCTTTTACGACCTGCCTGGCAGAACGGCAGTTGGTCTATTCTTCAAAGGAGCCTGGGACCAACACGGGGAAAATTCTAATATATTCTAATTCTTAAAACATGACAGTATATTACTTTGTACTGACTTCAGCTTGTCTATCCTATGATATAAAAAGGTAGAAGATGAAACAAATTTACCGAAGTTTTAGAAAATAATATCTTAGTGGCTCAATAACCCTTCCACGTCCACCACATTATCTTCCATGTCAATGGCAAAAAACATGGTACGCATATTAAACGTACGTTGCACTTCTTAGTCAAAGCATCCTCAGAAGAAACATATATCTTACTACTTCAACTCTTATAAAGATAAATTCTATTCTACCTACTATTTTTTCATTTCAGTAGCTTAACAGAAGTCACATTTTACCTCGTGTTGGTTTCGGGCTCCTTTGAAGAATAGATCAACTGCCGTTCTGCCAGGCATGTCGTAAAAGGCGACCGATTGGCTATGCAAGTCACTAACATCGTGGCTACTAGGTGGTAGAGTTCTGCATTGTCTCCCCGGGACTAGTATCACCGCCTTACTTATTCCTGCCGCAATAGCATCAGTGCTTGTCACTGTCGTGTTCCGGTTTGGAGGGTGGGGTAGCCGGTAAAGTTATGTATGTGGCATTAGACCTCGCCACAAGATAGCAACGCACCATTAACACCTTTGGTGTCTATAGGCGATGGTTGACTCTTTCCATCAGGAGACCAATGTGCTTGTTTGCTATCTTGTAATATAAAAAAAACATATTTAACTCCACGAAAAGTTGCCAACTAAATGGGCTTTTTGTATGTAATGCACAAACAAGGACAGTATTAAGTCAGGGTGCCCATCTTGCTCTGCACATATATATGCTTAGCCCAACGCATGAGAGTGAGAGTTGGGTGTGTCAGAAAGGGCATGAAAGTAAAATCAACACGTTCGAGACACAGTATACTGGAGACTAACAGTAGTCAATCTACATACATGTGATATTCGAGCAACGCACACATAGACACCTCTCACGGACGGGATATCTCGGAATGGTTCGAGACAGTTTGTTTCGCACCAGTCCGAGATATCGCGTCCGCGAGAGGTGTCTATGTTTTCTATGTTCGAATATTAATTGTATGTAACATTAACTTCTGTTAGTCTCTAAGTATTCTGTGGTTGAGATGAGATTGCTACGGAAAATGTGTACCGAAACACTCGTGTGCCGGGTTCGTAATATTGAAGTGAGAAAGGTAAGGTCTAAAAGGAAATGTCGGTGTCAAAATAAGAAAGAGCATTTTTCGTTGGTTCGGACACGTGGAAATAATGGTAGATATAAGGTAACAAAACAGATATACGATCTGAATGTGGAAGATATATGTAGGAAGCAACATCTGTAAGGATTGTGACGTACGGCATTCTGTTCTTTTTGCATGCCTCGTAACAAATCTGGCGTAAGCATATGTATAAATATATGTACAATCTTATTTCTTGTGCATAATACAATGTAACACAAAACAAAAATAATTACTCTAGAAAAACTGCCTTAAAATACTTTCTTCAACAAAAAGCGAGTCTTAAATAAGTTGGAAATAATTAACGCGCCACGTCTAGTGTGCCTTGTTCGCATAAGAGGCTTAACCATTTAAATACGAGGGAATATAACACGGGACGTTAGAAAGGAGGCAAAGAAAAATGTTGGAAGGCGATATGAAAGCTTTTCCATTCAAAGCTCCGTGCAAACATTGGCGTACTGACTTCGTGACATACGGCTTACTATTATTTATGGATCTGATATTTTATAGAAAACATATTTTTGGATATTTTACATGGAAATTAATGCTAAACTGCGTTGGATTATTTATGCTAAGAATAAAACTTATGTGTTCATATTATGATCGTCATACTAGTGACGTAAGAAGTAGCGCGTAGATCTCGCCAAAGTATGAATTTAACTGCGTATTTTATTTCTCTGATTTATTTGTTGTGCAGTTTTAGGTAAGGTAGCGTTAATATTGAAAGAAGGAAGGATAATGGAAGAATAGGCTAGGAGGTATAGTAACTAATCCAAACAAAATTTTAAGCTTAATGTTTTGAACGTTTAAAGACCAAAATGTTTAGTTTTAAATTCCGTTGGAAGTTCCTAAACTATCGTTCCTCGTGTTACCAGAGGGTGCATGTCTTAGCCCCCTTTGAAAAATAGAACATCTGTTACTTTTCCAGTCACTTTGTAAAAAGCGATGATTGGCTATACTTGTCAATTCAATCATGGCTATCAAGTGGTGTCACAACGTCTTAACTGGGTTTCACACCAACGCCATATCTATTTTTTTATATCATAAGATAGCTAACAAGCTGATAGCTATCCTGATGGAAATAAAAACATCACATATTGACACCAAAGGTGTTAATGGTGTGTTGCTATCCATAGGTATATTTTTTACATCATAAGATAACGAACAAGCAATTTGTTCAGAAGAACTTGTTTGTAAATCGCCTATAGACATAAGGATATTAATGGTGCAATACTATTTTGTGACGAGGTCTGATGTGACGTGCACAATTATACCGGCTATCTTAACCTCCAAACCGGAACACGATAATGACAAGTAATGCCGCTATTGCAGCAAGAATAGGCAAGACGGTGGTATCAGACCCAGGCGAAAAAAAATGTACAACCCTACCTACCTAGTAGCCACGATGGCAGTGACTCGCATAGTCAAGCGGTCGCCTTTTACGACCTGCCTGGCAGAACGGCAGTTGATCTATTTTTCAAAGGAGCTCGGACCAACACGGAGTAAAAAGTATTCCTGGCGTAACGCAAAAAAAGTATTTCTCCACGTTGAACCACCGAAACGTAGCTAAGTTAGTCAGAGCGTTGCTTGGCTTCAGCCGAGGTGGCTAGTTCAAATTCAATCATGTCAAAAATTATCTTTAAGTTTTTAAAATGAAAATAATAGAATAGCTATTCACACAATTCATTCGATATTCAGTGTCGAAAGTATGAATTCATAGTAATGTTGAAAAGTTTCTATCAAACCCACAGACCACAAGAAACAAATAGACGCGCCATTGGGAAGAAAACTTGCCACCACGTATTTGAGCAAACGTTCCCATAACTGTCAAAAATGTCATACATTTGCAGACTAGCTGTTACCCGCGGCTTTGCTCGCGCATATTTACCTTAGAACTTATTTAACCTTTCTTTATAAGCTACTTCCCTTATTTTACCCTCTTAGAGATCGAATTTCGAAAAATACTTAAATACGTAATTCATTATTTTTTTGTACCCCATTCAAACAACATTTCATGCAAATACGTCTTTGGAATAAAAAGTTTCATAAAAACTTTTATCGCCTATTTTACCCCCTTCAGGGTTGAATTTTAAAAATTCTTACTTAGTGGATGCTTACGTTATAAGAGAAATACATGTGCGAAATTTCAAGTTTCTCACCCTTAAGATTTGGCTTGTGCGTTGATACTTGATACATCGGACAGTCACCTTAGCCTTTTATGTATATAGATGTATTATATCATGGAAAAAATAGAAATAATTCTGTTGTACTATTTTATCGTAGCAAATGAGATGACAAGGTTTAAAAATTACCCTGAAGTGATTTTATTTCATCGGTAAGTAGTATAACTATCTATTTCTGTGTGTAATTGCAAGCTACACTGACAAACTTAGAAATTGTCTTGAAAGGCGTATCCATTTAATCCGTAGTCACACCACACTAGGTTCACATTCCAGCTAGCCATGTGTATCCACTGTTCAAGCATGTGGCACCTCACGATCCTTTCTTGGAAACTGTTTAGTTACCGTCAAGATAGCATTCGCTCGTATTGAGCGCTTTGTAGGCTCCTCACGAATGTTGAATATGCAATGATTGCGAATAATGTCACATATCTTGTAATCTTCTATTGCAGAATAAACCTTAAAGCAACGAAAATGAGTTTAAATTTCATTAAAACGGTTTTCTGTTGCCCCAATTAGTTAGCTTCAAGAAATGTCTGACCATTTTTTGCCATTGCATGTGGATTATTCAGTACAAGTGAAAGACAGACTCAACTATGAATAAGTTGGAATATTTTACAGACTTATATCTTGATTTTGTTTATATCTTCTTTATATAAGCTTGCTAGTACTTCGAGTTATTTGGAAGCAAAAAGAAAAAATAAATATCACCTGCCTTTTAAGGCTCCGGGTTAACGAAAGGGTTAAACGGGACCCTATTAACCCACCATTGGTGACGTATATGTCTGAGAGACCGGGTGATTCAAAAGATTCGCATAAATTTTTCACCCGCCGTCAATTTTGAGTTGCGATTTCAAGTAATTGCTTCATTTTAAGTCCCACATCGTTGGTACCACTCATAAATTTGCCACGGATGCACGTTCACGAGTATCAGCACCAACCCGGTCCGTAAGACTATCGTCACCAACGTGTAAGTAAAATATTTATAATATTTTCATATAGTAAAATACATTTAATATTTTTTGTTACAAAGATATACATTTTCATTTGTTTTCTAAGAGCTTGCAATGTCCTAAGATTGACAAAGGCTGATTTTATTTAAAAAAATTAAATATTTCTACTAATTCCAAATTATTTATAAACATAATGGGTAAATAGAATATTTTTAGTGTCGTGAGTGTAATTATTTATAAGTAATAAACAACCTGTGATCGACTGAATTTTTGTGTTTTATTTTCATAAATGTATTTATAATTAAACTTATTTATAAATTAAATAACTAGCCAATGGTTGGCAAAATCTTAGGTTCAAAACCCTGGTCTGTGAGACCGGCGTCACCAATGTTGTAAGTGAAATTGACGTCACCAATGGCGGGTTAATGAGACTCCGCTGTCCATCTATCCGTCTGTCTATCTGTCTGTTTGCCTGTTACCAGGCTGTATCTTATAAACCGTGATAGACGTTTAAAATTTTCACAGATTTCTGTTGCCGCTATAACAAATACAGAATAAAATAAATATTTTATTATGACACAAACGTGATCTTTTTCAATTTTTTCTCGACCTTAATAATTTTTGCTTACTCGGGTAAAAAGAAACAAATATCCTGCACTATAAACTTTTCTATCTTTCAGCGAAAAATTTATTACAATCGGTACAACCCTTCCAGAGATTATCAAATACAAACGGAATGACAGACAGAGACAATTTTTAAAATGGTTATTTAGGTTTATTAGTATTAGTATTTTCGTGAATATTCTAAAAAAGTTAAGAGTGAGAATACTGGAAAAATCTAGAAATAAAAGTGACAGCTGCTATCGATAAATAATAGCTGATGTTACCCTAACAGTTATGCTATTATGGACCTTCTTGCATAAGGCATAAGGGTAAAAATAGCGTGTTTTATGACTTTTTTACATCTAAGTTGTTTACGAATATTTTTTAAAAATTGTATTTACGTATCGTATTGTAGTATACCGTAAATTTGTGTGGTAAATACACGGTTTTAATAAGAGTAGTATTTTATTGCACAATTGAACTCTAAGCTCATAACAGTATCATAACAATAACACATTTAAAGAGCACACTACCCTTGAAAACACCTAGTTATTTTGAAATAACAGAAAAACCTTTTGACACTTTTTAAACAATTGCGGCAACGGTGGAGTATGAAACTTGGTACAGTTAAAGTTTGCATTGTGAAGGAATGCAGAGACCTAATATTTTTAAATAATATACGTTACAAATATATTAAATTTATAAAAACATACATTAAATATATTAAATTCATGTGGCATACATGATATTATACACGCATAGATACTAAACTATTTACTTTGTGGCTAAAGTCCGTTGTCAAACTTAAGATATTTTATTGTTTAGTCCAATGTTTCTTACCTTGTGGTGCTGTGAGTATGTGAATGAGGATCGCCATCTTACCTGTCTATGGACATTTAAATGAGTATATTAATGTCAATGTTTTTTTTTTTTTTATATCATAAGATAGCAAACAAGCAAATGGGTCTCCTGATGGAAAGAGTCAACCATCGCCTATAGACACCAAAGATGTTAATGGTGCGTTGCTATCTCGTGGCGAGGTCTAATGCCACATGCATAAGTTTACCGGCTACCTTACCCTCCAAACCGGAACACGACAGCAACAAGCACTGACGCTATTGCGGCAGGAATAGGTAAGGCGGTGGTACCAGACCCGGGCGAGACAATGCAGAACTCTACCACCTAGTAGCCACGATGGTAGTGACTCGATAGCCAATCGGTCGCCTTTTACGACCTGCCTGGCAGGACGGCAGTTGGCCTATTCTACAAAGGAGGCTTATTAAGGTTTTTTTTAGAATAGAATAGATTATTTTATTTGCATGAAAATGAGTTATATACAATAGGTGTTACAATATAATTTCTAGCTCGCCATAGTCAACCGGTAGTGCCGGTGTGCAAAACTATTATAAACTTACTTATAACTTATTTAATTAAATGTCATATAAAATGAGACATTACATATTATTGTTATTTAAAATTTGCTAATTCACATTTAATTATGTTTAATTAGGATAACTATATAAGAGAATGACACATTTTATTTTATTATTAGTTAATATTTGATAACATACATTTAATTATATTTTATTACTAGCGACCTGCCCGCGGTTTCACCCGCGTAGCTTTTGTTACCGTGGGAATATCGGAAAGATTTATATACAAAAACCTTCCTTGAGAATCAGTCTATCTACTAAAAAAAACCGCATCAAAATCCGTTGCGTAGTTTTAAAGATTTAAGCATACATAGGGACATAGGGACAGAAAGAGAAAGCGACTTTGTTTTATACTATGTAATGAAGAGAATGTCACATTTTATGTTATTATTAATGTCCTTGAAACTGTGCTTGGTTTTCTAGGGGTCCGCGGACTGAAAAAGGTTCAAAATCGCTGGTTTAGTCTATAGTCAAATTTCGGCCACAGGTGATAATTATATTTTATTAAGATAACGATATAACAGAATGTCTCATTTTATGTTATTATTAATGTCCTTGAAACTGTGCTTGGTTTTCTAGGGGTCCGCGGACTGAAAAGGTTCAAAATCGCTGGTTTAGTCTATAGTCAAATTTCGGCCACAGGTGATAATTATATTTTATTAAGATAACGATATAAAAGAATGTCACATTTTATGTTGTAATTAATGTCCTTGAAACTGTGCTTGGTTTTCTAGGGGTCCGCGGACTGAAAAAGGTTAACAATCGCTGGTTTAGTCTATAGTCAAATTTCGGTCACAGGTAGTCATTCTTAATACATTACGGCCAAAGTCTATTGCCAAGATTAGAAGAGAGTTTATTGATTATTAGTCCATGTTCGAATAGCGGGAGAAGTTTACTAAAAAGAGATTTTATTGTTTAATCTATGGTCGAATTTCGGCCACAGGCAATCGCCAGTAAATTATTATTAATACGGGAATGGAAAATTTTGTAGCCCTTTCTGACAAAATTGCTCGAAAAGTATGAAATTTTGGTACAATTAAAATTTACTACTTAATATTTTTTATATACATATAAATATATAAAATGCATTAGAAGCATAAAAAAATAATAAAAATAAACTACATTCATGTGACATACGCGATAATATACACATGAATACATTTTTTTTACGACTAAAGTCAGTTGTTAAACTTTAAAAAAATATAGTTTAGTTAATGGTCGAATTTGCGCCACAGCCGATCGCTAGTATGTATAGATAAAACATCACGAAGATACGATAGAGGTAAAAACGTCACGAAGTGAATGCCATACATCAAGATCAGACTGTCTTGATTCTTCCACATTCATAACACTCTTCATATAAACACGACGGCTGCGAATACTCTAAAAATCACTCTTAGTCAGCGCTCAATAAGTCGATCATGGTACATCAGTCTTGTTTTCCCCTGGTACCTACATCAATTCACATTCACTTTGTATTATGTAATACACGTCATATACTCTCACCGAATCTAAGACAGGGTAGACAGATGGAAATAAATGCCATACATCACGATCAGACTGTCTTGATTCTTCCACGTTCATAACACTCTTTATATAAACACGACGGCTGCGAATACTATAAAAACTACTCTTAGTCAGCACTCAATAAGTTTGATCATGGTACATGAATTTTGTTCTCCCCTGATACCTACATCTATTCACATTCACTTTGTATATAAATATGTAACCCGTCTCAAAGGTCTCAAGTTTTCATAAACGACATCCAAGATTTGTAAGAAAACGAATAGGTCTAGGTTCCTTTCAAATAAATCTCTCTTTTCAGCACAAAATACGTGATGTACATTAAGCAAATAAGTTTTTTACAAGTTACAAATGTAAATTGTAAGAGCAGCGTATCTGTATCTGTCGGTTAGGGTTAAAGTAATATACGCAGATATATTTTGTTTTTCAACGCCTCAGACCAAAAAATATAAAGACAAGGCAAGGCGCCTCCAGAGTTTTATTGAAATCTAAACACCAAAGTGAGCCGTGTAAATAAATACAACGCTCACGCACACACTTACAACACAAACCAAGCTGATCCACTTCGATCAAATATCAGCTGATCCCTATCAATATATATCGAGTATTAGTAAGTCAATGATATCAAGGCATCATATAGACAATCAAGGCGTCACTATGAAATAATATGACAATTAACAGTGCTCAAGCCTTTGTCAAGAGAAAGATAATGACTTGACATTAATTTCCATAAACAATCAAAATTATAAAATTGCATGCATTCCAGCGCTGAACAAATAAAAATGGCTTTATCTCTGTCTAACAAGTTAGAATTTTCATAATAGACAAAGCTACAAAAATTTTGTCAGTGTTCTAATTTCAAATCATTTAAGAAAATTATTGTCACCTTAAACAGCCTGCGGCAAAATTAACGCCATTACTAAAATGTAGTAAGTTAAAATTTAATGTCAAATAACCCTTTGATTACAAAGTATTAAATTGATTTTAGCGTTTATTTGTATTTTTCTATAATTTTAGTATATTCCTTAAATGTAAAATAAAAACTAATTGTAAACATGCCTAATTGCAATATAATTTATCAATTGTTATGTAGACTGTAAATAGCTGTTCTTAAGTCCGCCATTGTTAGGGATGAAATAACAAGGTTTTCCCTTGGTTATTTCATATCTAGTAGTAGTTTCCTTCATCTAAGACTCAAGCTTTATTTTCTTTAATTTATCTTTAATGCTTAAAATATTTTAGGCATATATGTAATAATAGGTAGGTATAATCTTAACAATAAATTCAAAATATATATTGAAATATATTTTATTATTTGAAAACTGTACTCTCCTGATGAAAAGGAAGTAATAATTTTAGATCATGCAAACAAAGTCGCGAGTAAAAGCCGGTTTTGATGACTTTGAAAAATCTTAATAGTCTTTGATGTCACAAGACTATTCTTTGACTAATATAATAACAATAATTTTTCTTTTTCTTATATTATATATAAGACAGCAAATAAGCAGATAGCTGATGGAGAAATCAATCATCGCATTTAGATACCAAAGATGTGAATGTTACCGGCTACATTACCCGGAATACGACAGTGACAAGCACTAGACGCTATTGCGAGAGGCATAGATAAGACGGTGGTACCAGACCCGGGCGAGATAATGCAGAACTTTACCTAGTAGCTACGATGGTAGTAACTCGCATAGTCAATCGGTCGCCTTTTACAACCTGCCTGGCAGAACGCCAGTTGACCTGTTCTTCAAAGGAGCCCGGACTAGCACAGGGATTTACAAATTAGTAAGGATTTAGGTATGGGAAAGACCAGGACTGATATACCATGCCTAAAGGTTGTGTAAAGATTTAAATTATTATATTTAATCTCTGACAATTAGGTAAATTAGCCCGGTGACATATCTTAATTTTAGATAATTTTAAATTAGCTATTTGACAGTCTGTTTTAAATGTGTGTATATATAAGCTTACCGGCTCTTTTGTTCTGTAATTTCGAACATTGTGATGAAAAGCAGTGGTATTGTTTTGACCAGAGTAAGTAAAGCTATTACGATAACTACATGTTTTATATTCAATCGTTTTTTACGGACTAGTGGCAAGAAGGTCAGAAAGAAACTCTTTAAAATTGATTCGAGCCAACATTTGCAGAAAAAATTTAGTACTAGATGATTGACGGTGAATAACAATCTAAATTATATTAATGAGTTTTGAATAAAATAAAACACGCCTATGTATCGACACAAATAATATTTCGTGTGTTTTCAAATACATCTAGTATTTCACCTCACGTGCTGCCCACACGATATACAGCCTCACAGTGATTGCAGGCACACGTCAATTATAATGTATAGATTTGGGAATAGAAGATGGGAGATTCACGATTCATGAATCCGTAGTAAATGACGCAGACATTTCACAGAAACGGAAAAATAAAATCTAATCCTCAGATATAAGGGTGATTTTGGATGTTAATCTATAAATGGTGTATAGAGGAAATAGATAATAACTAAGATATTGTTTTTCCAGTGATTTATTTTATTATAGCAGTAAATTAAAAGTGACAATGGTCTGTGGGGAAGTAAGGATACGATCTCATAACTTATTGTCTAGAACAACTCTCGAATCCCTTCAAGTACAGAATTACTACTTAAAGATATTGTCCTTTGTCTGTTAAATTATTGGGTTCGTTTAGCTGGCTTTATACGTCCGCCGTATATGTCCATTGTTTGGTTTTATAGTATAAATTACGGCTACCTGTGGCCAAAAATTACTTTCAAATCAGATTATTATATAAGGTATAATCTATACCATTTTTTGCGGGTTTGGTACTACCACCTTACCTTTTACTGTCACATTAGCGTCAATGCATGTCTTACTTCGGTTTAGAGTGTAAGGTATTTTTTCTATATCATAAGATAGCAAACAATCCATACTAATATTATAAATGCGAAAGTCACTCTGTCTGTCTGTCTGTCTGTCTGTCTGTCTGTCTGTCTGTCTGTCTGTTACGCTTTCACGGCTAAACCGCTGAACCGATTTGGATAAAATTTGGTACAAATATAGTTTGAGACCCAAGAAAGGACATAGGATAGTTCTTATCCCGGAAATCCCACGGGAACGGGAACTATGCGGGTTTTTATTTTAGAATTTTTTCCACGCGAACGAAGTCGCGGGCACAGCTAGTATATTATAAAATAGCAAACTTCTGATGAAAAGGGAAATTATTGCCTATAGACGCCAAAGATGTTAATGGTGCGTGGCGGTAGCGTGCTAATACATGTGGCATGCAAATTTTTCCACGTGTATATATGACGCTCTACATACATTAGATATTGATATATATTGGTGCTATCATATTAGTACTCTTAACACATGTGTTCTCGTGCAAGCAAAATTAACTCTTAATTTCAGACTCTTTCTTTTATTTTATTATAAAAGTTTCCAGATAGGTTACTATCTATATGACTAAATCCACTTCAAAAACGTATAACAAACCGGCAACGCAGTTTCAAGCCTTATGGTGCTGTGGCTGTCCATGGGCGGTGGTGGTGGTAAGCCTCCTGCTCGTTTGTCCCTTTTTAACTTCCCGCTACGTATGTAGGTAAGAAAGTTACTGATTTTGCCCCAATTTTCGAAAATCGACATTTCACCAGATCTTCATGGTTTGAAGTTCTAGGAATCTTTTCCGACTATTTTCGCGATGACGTCAGTATATATATATATATATATATATATATATATATATATATATATATATATATATATATATATATATATATATATATTTATATATATATGTATATGTGTGTAAATATCTTATAACTTTTGAACAAACATGGTTGATGGCATTCGATTGGATTTCACTCAACTTAGACTTCTTGAAAGTTTGAACCAATTCGGTCCAGGAGAATTTAAAAAATTTTGAAAAAACTTAAAAAAAAATGTTGGTGAAACAGTATTTTGGTATATATAACTTACAGGTTAATGGTCGGCTGCACTCGGATTTGGATTCGAAATCGAAATTCAAAAACAATTTTTGTCTCAATTATTCGCTTACCTACACGACTTTCCTAAAAACGCTGCTCAAGTTATCTTAAAACAAACATCAATATTAATATTATAAATACGAAAATTTGTCCGTGTGTTACGTGCTTACGGCTAAACAGCTGATCCGACTAAAGTAAAATTTGACATGGAGATAGTTGAAGCTCTTCCAATCCCTAAGTGGTTAAACAGTTAGGAAAAACTATATAGACATGTTAATCTACTCGCGGGCGAAGCACGGGTCAGTTAGCACACACACACATCCACATTTACGTATAATAAACTTTAAAACAATTTTGGTGAAACAGTATTTTTGTAATATAACTTACAGGTTAATGGACCGATTGAGTATAATAATACCCCCGACCGACCGATGAATATAATAAGCAGCTCGACTCCTTAAAACACTACATCTAATCCATAAATTGCATTAATGTATCGCATCATAATATTTTTCAATTTGCGTTTAAATCATGGACAGAATTTATTTCTAGAAGAGGCGGAGGTAGGTTAGAATAGCTTAGATTCAGTCAGTGTAGCTTGTACTTACCGATTACCGATGAAATAAAATCAACTCAGGAATTATTGGAAAAATTTTATTATATAAATTTTATGTTTTTTTTTTTACTTTGCATGTGCTGTAAAGATTTTAACTATTGATGTTTCTTAAAAAGTGTTTGTCATATGTTTCATTTTCTTTTGTTACTGTAATTGTTGGTTTTTGTTTCTTTTTTCTTATCGCATGTTATTGTTATTTTTGTGTATGTATAAGTACTGTGTGGTAAATAAACAATTCTTATTCTTAAATTATACTGATTAATTATTTTTCAAATCATGACTTCTTGTTCGGTATGATAAAATAGCTCAATATGGCATATTTATATTTTTTTCACGATATAATCTATAAATATAATAAAATCATAGGAAAGTCAAAACTGTACATTGAATATTTTTTTAAAAGAATACTTGGGGCGTGATCTACAATCGATATCGAAGCCAAAAATATAGTTTTTAGAATTTTTGTCTGTTTGTTTGTATGTATGTCCGGAGTAAACTCAAAAAGTACTGCATGGATTTACTTCAAATTTTGCATGAATATTATTAAACAGGTCATGTCAATATATAGGCTACATATTATCACGCTATCATCTACGGCGGAGGTGCTGTGCGGAGTAATCGAAGTCCGCGCGGACGAAGTCGTGGGCAACAGCTAGTAAATAATATATCTACAAGCGTTTAACACTTGTCATATTAGCGGCTTTAATGCGTCAGATCTTGATGCTTAATAATGTTAGGAGTTATGGCTATTATTAAACAAGTCCTTAAATAAAGAAAACATAATAAAAATCTAAATATTAGGTAATATCTGCAGCAATACGGTTTTTCCATGTTTTCTAAAAATATTTGTCTACATTGAGTACACGGAGAATATTCATTGTGAAGGCAACAAAATACATGAATATTTAAAACGTAAAAGTGGGTGCTCGCAAAATGTCACACCCTTTGTTTTGACAACGCTTCAACCATACAAAATAAGCTGGCTATTCTGATAACGTTTTGTGAAAAAAAATTAACATTCATAATATATTTTCTGTGTTAGTCTGGGTCCCTTTTAAGACAAGGCCATCTGGTGCCATATATACGCCATATATATTTAAGTGTATTTGCCTTTTGCGTATATGCCATTTATACGCAAAAGGCAAAGAATTGGTCAAGTTTGTCACTAGCATTTTGATATCTAGTTGATTTAACTCGTGTAATTAAAGAAACAATTTGTAAATTGTAGCCGGTCTCATGCTATTTCGCTCACATCTTCCTCTTGCCTACACGAATTGAGTCGTACTGAGTACAAAAAATAATCACTATCGTTAAGCTTCTTTTTCGACTGGTTCGAAAGCTTCTTTTTCGACTGGTTCGAAAGCTTCTTTTTCGACTGGTTCGAAAGCTTCAACTTTACTAGTTTATAAACTGAGTGTTCCAACAATTATTCTCATACAACATATCAACTACTTTATTTGATTAAACTAAATAACCGCTAGTGGTACTTTACACTTATTTTTTTTTATTTTATTTATTTATTACCAATTAATCCACAACATTTTTAACAATAAGATAAAATACAATTATTTTACATCAAACATAAGCCAATTACGGATTACTACTTCGTACACACAACAATTTTGACTTTCGGAGCTTAGTCAGCTTAAATTTAAATAAAAACATTAAATTTAATTGAAAAATAAAAACGAATAAAATTTAAAATACAAAAAATAAATAATAATAATAATAATAGAACCAAAATCTAAGACAAAAACTTTATTTGATTTATTTTAAAGATTTGAACAAATTAAATAAAGAACAAAACATGAAATTGGAATGAATGATAATTTGATAAAATATCACAAACACAATAGGTACTAATAAAATTCCCTAATACACATGCCATTAATGTCTATATGCATTAAAGATTGTATGTGCGTGCGTATGTGAGACCCTGTGTGTCCGTCTCTCTCTCTCTCTCTCTCTCTCTCTCTGTGTGTGTGTGTGTGTGTGTGTATGTGTGTGTGGTGCAATTAAACTATTACTAAACTATTTTCAAAACGACTCCAGTTGAGGTTACAACCGATTCAACTGTGTTGGTCCGAATTCCTCTGAAGAAGGAACCATAATTTTTGACATTTTATAAGAGGCAACCGATTGGCTATGCAAGTCACTTCTATGTGACTACTAGATGGTAGAGTTCTACATTGTTTCACTTGGGTCTGGCACTACCAACTTATATATTCCGCTGCAATAGCGTCAGTCCTTGTCACTGTCGTGTTCCGATTAGGAGTATAAAGTAGCCAATAGACTTATGCATGTGGCATTTTCATTTTGCCACACGGATAGCAACGTACTATTAACATATTTGGTGTCTATAAGCGATGGTTTCTCTTTCATGAGGAATTTGGGAGATTTATCTGCGTATTTCTTGTTTTATATACTAGCTGTTGCCCGCGATTTCGTCCGCGCGGATTTTGTTTACTCCGCTCTTACTGATCATAGCATGATGTTATATAGCCTATAACCTTATTCAATAAACAGGCTTTCTAACTCAAAAGAATTATTCAAATCGGTTTAGTAGTTTTCGAGATTAGCGCGTACAACCAAACAAACAAACTCTACAATTTTATATACTATTAGTATAGATATAAAAAAACTTAAAAATGCAGGTGAATTGCGAACCTCTTCTTTTTTGGGAAGTTGGTTGGTACCATTATTTGTTGCTAAAGATTTTTTATTTGAATTGACTTTTATAAGATACATACTAAGTTCCAAGCAGAAGAGAATTTCGCAAATCCGAATTTGATGTTAAACCTTTTTTTCGGATTAAAGATGTATCAACATTTGGACTGGCAATGCTTTCACTGATTTTAAATTTATGCCGAATTGTTAATTTAACAATCCTTTCAGTGTCAGGCACATTAATACCCTTTATAAATCTCTCTCGCGGAAAATTAATCGATTCAGACCACGCCCCGATGGAGTTATTAAAATGGTTCAATTCATTTATATTTCAACTAAAAATTTTATTGAAATTGCTGTGTTTAATGCGTGATTGGGTAACGTAACGGAATTTTGTATTTTCAATATTAACATTTTACATATACTCGTAAGTCCTGGGATAATGGAGTTTTTTTTAAAACAATCAACATTATTTTTTTATGTCATAAGATAGCAAACAAGCTGATGGATCTCCTGATGGAAGGAGTCGACCATCGCCTATAGACAGCAAATATGTTAATGGTGCGTTGCTATCTGGTGGCGAGGTCTAATGCCACATGCATAAGGTTACCGGCTACCTTACTCTCCAAACCGGAACACGACAGTAACTAACACTGATGCTATTGCGGCAGGAATAGGTAAGGCGGTGGTACCAGACCCGGGCGAGACATTGCAGAACTCTACCACATAGTACTCACGATGGTAGTGACACACATAGCCACTTGGTCGCCTCTTACGACCTGCTTGGCAGAACGGCAGTTGGCCTATTCTTCAAAGGAGCCTGGAACCAACACGGGGGTGGACCAAGTTACTTTCATAGTAATTACTGTGAAAGTAACTTGGATACCATTTTTATACTTATATATAACCAACAACTGTGAAAAAGAAATGCAGTATGCTAGCATCTGCCCGTGCAGAGCCAGAAAGTAAAATAATTTAGTACTGTCACCAAAAAGGGCTAGGCGCCATTCACAGGTATTCCAATATCCTGCACTGCATGTATAAGGAGGTTTTAAGAGCGGCTCAAGGCTGCCAAGGCACGCAAGGTAAACAACGCCGAATCCATGTTTACCTTTACTGCTGCTACTAATTCCACTAGCACCTTTATAAATTATGCTAGTTATAGTAATTACTTATTCAGTATTGTATTAAATATCTACAGCTTTCAAACAATTGTGAACTAGTGACCTGCCCGCGGTTTCACCCGCGTAACTTTTGTTTCCGTACGAATATCGGAAAGGTTTATATACTTAAACCTTCCTCAAGAATCAATCTATCTATTAAAAAAACCGCATCAAAATCCGTTGAGTAGTTTTAAAGATTTAAGCATACATAAGGACATAGGGACAGACAGAGAAAGCGACTTTGTTTTATACTATGTAGTGATGAAGTCAATTTTAATTTTGTTTCAATAAAGATGTTTCGAGTTAAAACCAGAGGCAGTTTTCATCGACACAGCCTCATCCAACTTTTAACTTCCCGCTGCCTTAATTGTTTTTTTTATCGTAAGATAGTAAACATTATCGCTTCTGTGGTCTAGTGGTCCAGCGTTAGCGTCGACCACATGAGGCCCCGGGTTCGAGTCCTAGATCGGGCACATAAAAAAAATGTTTTTTCAGTTTTCTGAGAAACACAAAGTTGCCCGGGATTGGAAAGTGCCCGGTTGGCGATGGGCTTGCCACCTATCACATTGTGAGACCAAGTATCTTCGGCTAATCGTGTGTGCACTTGTTGTACCTCTGCCTACCCTTTCTGGGATATGGGCGTAAAGATACTTAGTAAACAGGCAGATAAGTCTCCTGATTGTAAAAGTAAACCATCGCTTATAGACACCATAGATGTTAATGATGCGTTGCTATCTTGTAGCGAGGTCTACTGTCGCATGCATAAGTTTACTGGCTACTTTACCCTCCAAACCGGAACACAACAGTGACAAGCACTGACGCTATTGCGACAGGAATAGGTAAAGTGGTGGTACCAGACTCTACCACTTAGTAGCCACGATGGTAGTGATTCGCATAGCCAATCGGTCGCCTTTTACTACCTGCCTGGCAGAGTGCCAGCTGGTCTATTCTCCAGAAGAGCCCGGGACAAGCACAGGGAAAGGAGGTTACTGATTTTGCCCCAATTTTATATTCCTTGTGTTATACAAAAAAAGATGGAAAGAGATTCATTGCCTACAGACACCAAAGATGTTAATGGTGAATTGCTGTCCTTGTGATGGGGTCTTAATGCCCCATATATATAAGGTATTGTTCATACAAAGGAAAATATTTTTTTTAGGTATAATTTATTATTTATGTATAATATGTATATGCCGTTTTGATCGATGACTTGTTGACAGCGCGTGGGTAGCACCATGATCCCATTCATGTAGAAATTTTAAGATTTTTGATTAAAAACACTGTACTGTTTACAGTGTTCTTTCGTGGTTAGCTTTATGCTTCCTAAAGAGTTCTGCAATGACCGAAACAGGTGGAAATCTGATGGCGCAAGGTAAAGGCTACATGGAGGATGTATCAAAACATCCCAGCCAAGTTCTCTATATTTTTGGTGCGTGGCTATAGATGAGTGTGGTCTGGCGTTGTCATGATGGAACACCACGCCCTTTCTATTCACCAGCTCCAGTCGGTTTTTCTTAATAGCTTTTTTAGCCTCATCAGTTGCTGACAGTAGAGGTTAGAATCGATAGTTTTACCCGGAGGCAAAGGCTCATAGTGGACAATTTCTTTCCAATCCCACCATACACATAGTATCACTTTATTCCGAGTCAGGCCGGGCTTTGCCACAGTCTGTGGGGTTTGTACATGCTTCGACCATAATCTTTTTCACACATTCTTATCGTAAGTCAGCCATTTTTCATCACCCGTAATCAACTGTTTACGAAATTATTCGGAATTGTTACGTTTCAACAAAGAATCGCAAATGGAAACACGTTGTATTAGGTTTCTCTCAGTGAGATCATGTGGTACCCAAATGTCAAGTTTTTTTTGTACCCAGACTTTCGTAAATGACGTAAAACTATTTTATGATCAACATCCATTTCTTCCGCAATGTCGTAGCTGCTAATATGTCGATCTTGCTCCACTTTCTCCAAGATGGCACTGATTTTACCTGAGAAAGGGCGTCCAGAGCAAACCTTATTTTTCACACTAAAATTTCCTAACTTGAAATGCTTTAACCACGTTTGTGCTACTCTTGTTGATACCGCATTAGGTCCGTAAATCGCAAAAATTTTATTCACGGCGTTCGTCGCATTTTTACCTTTTTTGTAATAAAATTAAAATATTCCGAATATCTTCGACACGTACGTTCATTTCGCTTGCTTGAAAAACAATTGAAAAATGGCGGGAACTAGTTTTTTTAAAATTTATTGCATCTTCAGAATTTCACATTTAATGGTATTAAAACCAGCCAGTTACATTCAGTACAGGCAAAGAGGTTTGATTACTAATAATACATTCAGAATACTAAAATACTTTTGCCAAGACCTATTGAGTCATATATAAGTTTACCAGCTTCCTTACTCTTCAAACTGGACTACGACAGTGACAAACACTGACGTTATTGCAGCAGGAATAGGTAAGGCGGTACCACCGCCTTACCTATTCCTTTATATTATTAAATATAAAGGAATAGGTAATATTTATATTATTAAAAAATTTAAACGAAAATTAGTTTGAAACAATCAATCATGTAGTTTATGAGATAAATGTAAATTGTGGTGGTTATGCAAAATAAATTTGTTTTATAGTAACAATATTAAATACAATACATATATACACACACTATGTTTTTTACTCACCGACCACACAGCCTATAGACGGCTAATGTTTGATTTTCCGTATTGAATGCATTCTGGCAACTAGCTGAGGTAAGACGAAGCGGGGTTGCAACGCCGTAATTGGCTAACTCAAGGCCACAGTGAAAGATAGTAATGTACAGAGCATCTGATTGGTCGACACTAATTACCCATCACTACTCATTGGCGCGTGGACATTTACATCGGAACTATAAGTCAGATGTGTTGACACAAGTCATTCGCCTATTATTAGGTGTCTATGGGCTGTGTGGTCGGTGTTTTTACTGCTACAAAACATTTAGTAAGGGAGTCCGACTTGGACAGTTTGTTCCGTACCAATCCGAGGTAAAGAGGTAAAGGTGTCAGTGTTGTTTCTCGAATATTTCTTTTTTTTCTGCGTCACTGACTTTTAGGGCAAGCAAAGTGCTCAAGCCAGAGTTTAAATTAAAATTGGGATTACAAACGTACGCGCTAAAGACGTTTCTGTGAGACCGGACCTCGGCTTAGTGCGGTGATATTACTTGTATGCCGATTGACTACTGTTTATCTCCAGTATTCTGTGTCCTTAATAAATATGTCATTTCTATTATACACTTGAATGATATGTCACTAGAATTTTGATCGCTTTGGTGCTAATCAGAAATATAACACGTAAAAGTTTTAATTAATAACATACCCCATAAAAGTTTTAGTTTGGTAAAAAGTAGAAGCGATTGTAGATTTTATTCATGGTACCGAGCCACCATTCCAGAACTTTTGTTACTCGCCTCCAACCCACACAAAAACGGCAGGACAGAAAACTCGCCCGCTTTAAACTCCCGCAAAATTACATCAAGGCTGTGACTTAGCTGTTTTATTTGATACACAAAACTTTGCGGTGGGCAAATTCCGTATAATAGCCGGTGTAGACCCAGAGTCTATGATATTTTTTGAGATATAAATTAACAATAAATTTCATTTATTGGTGAGTATTGGTAGGAAGGCTACCTAACGTGTTTGGAAAGAAGTCACCGCTGATGGGGCTAGAACTGTAGCCATAAAATATAGTTTACGATGCTAGAAAATGATCTGCAGCCAAGCAGCCTTCATCGCCTGGATAATGAAAATTGATTAAGAAGTAGAAGCCTTGTATTATATAATATTAGGAGTTGTTTAACTTCCAGCTACATATTATGTAGTATTAGGAAGTTTCTTCAAATCGGAAAACAACAGTGAAAATCATTGACGCTATTTCGGCAGGACTAGCGTCAATGCTTCACAGTGTTATTATATAATAATATACCCGGGCGGGACATTGTGGGACTCTAGTAGCACAGTAGCAATAGACAATCGTTCGCCTTATACGGTACTATATGGCAGAGAGACAAATGGTATATTTTTCAAATTTTCACCCCTGTTGATTATCTCTACTCCTGTAGCTAAAAATAATATACAAATGACTTATTTTAAGTGAAAATTTACTTATAAAATTATTTGAAATTTATAATTACTTTGTTTTTTTAAATTTTGAAATTAGTTTCTAACCAACTAATTTAAATTTTATAATATGAAATCATGAAACGATACCAAACGATGTCTTATAGAGAAATCAAAAGAAACAAGTAAATTTGTGAAATAAAATACGCAGAAAAATTTAAAGTAACATAAGTAGTTTGTGACGCAACACCTTTCGCAACAGTATCTCCCAGTGTTGGTTCCGGGCTCCTTTGAAGAATAGACCAACTGCCGTTCTGCCAGGCAGGTCGTAAAAAGCGGCCGATTGGCTATGCAAGTCACTACCATCATGGCTACTAGGTGGTAGAGTTCTGCATTGTCTCACCCGGGTCAGGTACCACCGCCTTACCTATTCCTGCCACAATAGCGTCAGTGCTTGTCGTTGTCATGCCCAGTTTAGAGGGTAAGGTAGCCGGTAAACTTATGCATGTTGCATTAGACCTCGCCACAAGATAGCAACGCACCATTAACATCTTTGGTGTCTACAGGCGATGGTTGACTGTTTCTATAAGGAGACCCATCTGCTTGTGTGCTATCTTATGATATAAAAAAAACAGTATGAATTTAGCTTACGTCACTAGCACATCGATATTTGCATGGATTTGACATAATTGAAGCGTAATTGAAGACATAATTGACAAGCATAATTGAAGGCTTATTTCAAATCTGAACATTTATTTTTCTACTGTACTTGCGTTTATGTCACTTGTCTAGACTCTAGAGCCTAAGGCCTGTTTGGCTCTCCGATTACTGTTTTTACCGTCCAGCTTACTTTATATTCCGTGTGTAATCGCATTTGTATAACTCTCGTTGATTATGTGGGACGTGAATTGCTGAATTAGTTCCTGCAGCCACAACGTACGTTATGCGAATATTACGTTTAAAACGGTTGCACTTTGAGTGGACAAGTTTAATATGCGCCGTTTTGTGTATGGGACATAAAAGAAAATAAAATATAGGTGGAAAACTCGCAAATTGGATGAAATTTGTTTTTTTTATATCCTAGATCCTAGTAAAGAATTGAAAAAGTAATTATACTAAAATCACCGTGACGAGCGATAGGTTTTTTATAGCATTTGATTGTAAACAGGCAGATGACTATTCTGACGGAAAGAGAAATCATCGCCTATAGACATCAAAGATTTTACGTTGTATTACGTTGGCATTACGTTGCTATCCATGTGGTAAAATGACAATGCCACATGCACAAGTCTATCGGCTACCTTACCCCCCAAACCGGAATATGAAAAAGACAATCTTTGATACTTTTGCGGTAGGAATATGTAGTGCTGTGGTACCAAATACCCGGGCGAGACTTTGCGGAACTATTTTCCCACCACCTAATAGTCACGTTGGTATTGACAAGTATAATCATTTGGACGACTTTTATGACCTCCCTGGCAGAACGTCAGATGTTATATTTTTCAAAGGAGACCGGCTAACACGGGAAAAAAGATTTGACATGATTAATCTTTTTTGTTTTAATTTATTATTACTTTTTAACTTAGATCATGGTGTACAACCGTTGTTTTTACTTTGTAATATCTCCAATAACGAGTATTGCTGGCTTTGCTGGAAAAAATGTTTAAAGAGCTTAACATGCTTTGGTATTTAATTTATTATAAGTATTTTTTGTATTTATGTGTATAAAAAGAATTAATAAATCAATAAATTGGTGGGTAATATACACAACTGGTATCTTAAAGCATTTAGCTTTGAAGCCAAAGTGTCCTAAGTGTTGTTTTCATCTTGTGTCGTAGCATTTCAAAAGTCTGACAGTAAATTTAAGACAAGAATTAAATAGGTTCTCCTTGCTTTATATGAGAGCGAGATTCTAGATGCTTGTAAGTCGATTTTGCCTCGTCATCATCGATTAATATTCCTGGGGGAATCCCCTTGGTCTTATTTTCGCGAGGTTTCTGGACAACAGCTCATAAATATATGGAACCTCCTTGAAAATCGGTCTTCTTTTTTTGGGTGGGTCTCCTGATGGAAAGAGACAACCATCGCCTATAGACACCGAAGGTGTTGTACTCATCAAAGGTGTTGTATAGCCAATCTGTCCCTTTTTACGACATGCCTGGCAGAACGGCAATTGGTCTATTCTTCAAAGGAGCCCGGAACTACATCTTCTACTTTTCAATGAAATGGACTTTACCACACTAAGCTACACTGTGTGCAAATTCTGACAAAACAGCTTCTTCAGAAGCACAAGACAATATGGGGTTGTTTCTTTCAGAAGCTCAAAAACTTTCTCAAATAGTTCCTCATACTTCGTCTCTTCCCTGAAAAACCAAACCCTTAGTTACTTTTTGTGCGAAGTTCCGTCGGTGGTAAGCACCCTCTACATAAGAAACGTCGATTAAGTTTATCGAGTACATAAGTTTATGCATTGGACAATTTCTTGTAATATATCGAAACCCCTAGACCACTCACGCGGACTCATTTCTTTGAGTAGTAATTTTGGGAAGACCTAATTTATGTGGAAGTTGTCTTTAGTATCTTCACGCCCATATCCACGAAGGGGTAGGCAGAGGTACAACAAGTGCACCCACGATTAGCCGAAGATACTTGGTCCCACAAATGTGATAGGTGGCAAGCATATCGCCAACCGGGCACTTTCCAATCCCGGGCAAACTTTGTGTTTCTCAGAAAACTGAATAAAACACTTTTTTTGAGTGCCCGACTTGGAAATCGAACCCGGGACCTCATGTGGTCAACGCCAACGCTAGGCCATTAGACCACAGAGTCTTTATTCATCGAACTTATATATAGTATTCTAGGTTTGGTCCAAGCCATGGCTGTGTTGGATCGTAAGGGCCAATCTATAACATATTCTCCTCTAACATAAAGAAATAGTTGTTTCTTAGCAAGATACGTGCTAAGAAACAACTACTTCTTTATGTTCACTGGACTGGACTTATCTTGCCACATTTGGCCAGAGTATCATTAGCATCGTACGGCTGCAGAATCAGAGCTAACTTTGAATTGGAACAGCTGACTTAAAGTTAAAGCACACACATATCAACTCAGAAGAGAAACATCATCGTATTGCTTATTTCCTGAGGCGATGCGATGACGTTACGTAGAGTTTTATACAATGAATTTTTATTTAATTTTTAAGAGATAGTTGATAATACATCTCCGGCTGATAGTGTCTTTTTATTTTGATTTTTCATTATTATATATATTTTTTAACTAAACTAGCTGACTCGGCTAATGTTGTTCTGCCTTTGTTACTACTTTTCTCGTTTTTTTTCTATAATTTCTTGCCTTTCAAACTTACCCTGGAATTCCATGAATATTTTGAAATAAAAATTAGCCAAATCGGTCCTGTCATATTAAATTTATTAAATATGTCATATTAAAATTACGGAAATAAAGTAGTTTTTGTATACTTAGGATATTAATATAATAAAGTAAAAAGGCTTTGAAAGACAAATCTATAAAAATATGCCTTCGTAGAAGCCTACGAATGTAATCGCTACGACACGTAGGCTTACGTCTTCAACCAGAAATGACGATGTGAAGAGAACGTGACGTCTCGCTACTTTTCGTACACTCGTAATTATCCGTTTTGATTCTGACAAAAAATATACTATACTTACAAATGTGATACATTATTTTCCTCGTCCTAGTAAAAATATAAAAAAGTATATTTATATATTTTATAGAGTTTCTGCGTTAATTTCTTTAAATAAATATGAAAAGTGCACGTCGGACACTTTACATATTTAGTTGGAGTATAGTATACGGGACATGTAGGGTTCCGTAGTTGCTCACTACAATAATGCGGTCTAAGGAAAGGGCTTTTATTGTTTCACACTATGAACATTTAACCTATTTATCGTAAATGACGGAATACATCCATCACCCCTTATCCTCGTTGTTTTGTGTTGCTATCCGTGTACCAGCCGGAATGCCGAAATGCTGGAATGGCACTGCCACATGCATAAGTTTACCGACTACCTTAGCACAACACGAGTGTCAAGCATTGAGGCTATTGCAGCAGAAATAGGTAAGGCGGTGGTACCATGAGCAAGATTTTGCAGAATTCCACCACTTAGTAGACACAGTGGTAGTGACATATATGGTCAAGCGGATGTGTTTTACGATCTATTTGACAAAACAGCAGTTGGTCTATTCTTTGAAGGAGCCTAGACTAACACCAAAGCCACATAAACATTTTTATTGGATAATTAAGTATCAAAATTGAACTGAACCCTTCCCTACCAACCCTTCTTTAACAGGGATCCTTAACACAAAGAAACCTTGTAAACATTAACAATCTTGAAAGAGTTTTAAAAAAATATATATTTTTTCCAATAGTTTTGTAATTACTAGATATATGAACTGAATTTAAATTATAAATTAATTATTTTATATAATAAAATAAATATAGTTATGTACAGTGTGTGCATTAAGAAATACTGAGAGGCAGCCGTTCAAGAACGGAGTCCAGATATGACTGACTAGACTGAGGAGCCAGAGGAGCCAGAGGATATATCAAGTACCAGACTGCTGCTGAGGCTGGTTGTCAGCGATACCCCCTACATTGGTACGAGTAGAATATAAGAGTTCACTCCATTATCGTAAAAATAGGTACACATTTTTTACTTCCCATGTTATTTTATAGATAAGATATTTTTTCAATTAATATTCTTCAACTATCGTATTTCCTAACTTCTTAGATCAGTAAGTTCAGTACAATAGTTTCAATCTAAAAACTAGATTGAGCAAATTTTTCAATTGAACAGTTTTCATGAGATCTAGTTACAGGAGCAAAAAGTAAACAGTATTCGCTACACGTAGTAACTGGCTACAGATACGAAGTTAAGCCATGAGCAGCCTTTCAGAGGTACATTGAAAGTTTTATGGCCCCTACTATAATAACATTTTATTTTACGATACTGTTTCTGTTAAAATATATTTATATCCATATAATAACAAAATATTTTTACTTAGTTTTTGACTTCTGGCGTCAAATTTATTTAAGTAGAAAGAAATAGATCCTCATATGCATATAACGATTTTTGACAGTTGATACAGTTGCACAGTTGATACAGTGCAACTGTATCAAATTTTGCGTATCATTTATCCGGCAAGATAGGTTTAAGCACATCAATATCTGTACAAAATCTTCTTCTAACCCTATTTTCAGCAAATAAAGTATTTGTATTTGTTTGTTTTATAAATAAATAATAATTGAATAATATTTATTGGACAAATCGATGGACAAATTACATGAATTGATCTAACCCCAAATTAAGCAAATTATTAGCTTGTGTTATGGGTATTAGTCAACGATACTAATACATAGAAATACATAAATACTTTTATATGCATAATAAACATCCAAACCCAGAAGTACAAACATCTTTTCTCATCGCGCTAAGTTTGTCCCCGTCGAGAATCGAACCCAAGCCCCTAGATTCGGAATCTGGTAGTTAGATTCACTAACCCCCCGACCAACGGGGTCGTCAGTTTGTATTTGTAAGCTTACACTTTTGATTAATTTCTAATGCCGGGTCTCTATTAACAAATATCCATTATTCGTAGAAATAACCATTAGCAATCAATTTAATAATAACGATCATACTGTTCCACAACTTCCTAGGACCATTTGATAATTTGACATTTAAAGGAACAGTTCAAGCTTATCTCTTGTAGAAAATGTTACTACTCGTCACTAAATCGAGTCGTCTTATTAATACACAAACCGGACATTAACAATTTTTGCTACTTTTTAATATGGAATTCCGCAGTATCTTTAATATGAATTTGAATATTTTCATTAGAATTACTATTTTTTTACTAAAATTAGAAATATTACATTATAGAACCCAATAAATTGTTTTGTAAATTGTTTAAAAACAATCACGATGCTAAAATAAAAGAAATGCATCAAAATTAACACCCTTTAAATCTCAGCAAATTGGTGACAATGACTATGTCATTTATATCATGCTTGGCCCCTTTGCCTTATTGGTGTTTGTATATTCCGACTACTGGTTCAAAATCAGTCGGGTCAATATAGTTATTGTTATTTTTTTTTAATCTAGCCCATGCTAGATTTAAAAGCAAAGGGGGCCAAGCATGATATAAATGACATAGTCATTGTCACCAATTTGCTGAGATTTAAAGGGTGTTAATTTTCCCTGTTCCCTGTGTGAGCACTGATCCCATGATCAGTGCTAAAATACGTATAAATGTTAACTGGCAAAAGACTGAACATGTTATTGGACACTACATTTAATGGTTATATAACCATATATAATCAGTAAAATATAATATAAAGAGTATATTACGTTTTAACTTCATGGCAAACCTAAACGAATAGGTTTTGGTTATTGTGGTTAACGTGCTGGTGCTGGCCAGGCACGCGCCTATTGCCAGCACGTTAACCTAAATTGGTTAAGGTGCTGACAATAGCCGCGCGCCTTGATTTATACGTGCCGCGGCTGCAAATCGATGTTTGTAAACAATGAACTTCGATATCTATGCACGGCTGGGCGTACTAATTATTGGATTTTTGGGTCAATATTTAAGTACCTATCTTTTTTATATAATATCCAGTGTTTGAATTAAGTATTGAACACCCTCTTTCAGTGATTACAATCTTTTACCAGTTAGTTTACAAAGTTAGTTTCGATATTTGTATAAAATACTATCGAGTTCGAGAACACGAGGTAGCCAGTTTAACATTTCCAAGGTATGATAGATACTGTTAGCCGTGGAACATGTTTCAACTTTCTTGCTTTATAATAGACATTCTGATAAGAAGTTTTTCGAGCAGAAATCTACAACACGTCTAACTTCGAACTAAATGTGATTTAATACAGAGACTTTTAAAGTTACATCTGATTTACTTGTCACATAACATTTATTCTGTTTCTTTTTTAATGTATATTTTAGATACCGATCTTGACGCCAATTTCTTCACGGGTAGACAGAGAAAACTAACTGCTCTACATTCCAGTCCCTGAAGATGTGTCTTGTTTTTTTCATATTGTCTATTTTCTATTTAGAAAAAGACACTCTAACCTCAGCAGTTTCTTACTATTTTACAAAACCAGAGATTTGTTGTAAACGAACATCTACTGTCATTCGATTTATTTCGTCAACCCCGAAATGATTTTTATAGACTTAAATTTTTTATCGAGATAAAATATATTAAGCTAATATTATAGTATATTTATACACTCAAACTAATGAAGTGCATAAAGTGTACGGCATTGTTTGCGAGTAACAATCACAGTAAAAGCAGCTCACAACAGTAATCTCTCGAGGGAAATGCCAACAATTGGAGTAAACCATTCGATCTAGATGCACGTGTCAACACATTATTTATTAGATTTGGGATAAATGTACTACTGTGAATTGGATTTTGAATAGTATATCAAGTTTTGTAAGAAAGTTAATCTCCGTGTTGGTTCCGGGCTCCTTTGAAGAATAAACTAACTGCCGTTTAGCCAGACAGGTCGTAAAAGGCGACCGATTGGCTATGCGAGTCACTACCATCGTGACTACTAGGTGATAGAGTTTTGCATTGTCTCACCCGGGTCTGGTACCACCGCCTTATATATTCCTGCCGCAATAGCGTCAGTGCTTGTTACTGTCGTGTTCCGGTTTAGAGGGAAAGGTAGCCGGTAAGCTTATGCATGTGACAATAGACCTCGCCACAAGATAGCAACGCACCATTAATAACTTTGGTGTCTATAGGCGATGGTTGACTCTTTCCATCAGGAGACCAATCTGCTTGTTCGATATCTTGTAAAATAAAAAAAACACCTATAAATTTATAGGATTTTTGAATTTCTTAAAAAGCATAGTAGTTTGGTTTAACACAAAATCAACTTGGTATTGATTTTACATGTATACATATACATATAATTTAAAATTTTGTGGCCATTTTGAAGCACTTTTTACACAACTTCATTGGCTAAATGCTATACATGTAACGTTTTTCTCCATGTTGATCCGAGCTCCTTTGAAACATAAACCAACTGCCAATCTGCAAGGTCGAATAAGGCAGCCGTTTTGCTATGCGTGGCACTGCCATCGTGACTAGGTACATATGATAGAGTTTCGCAATGCCTCGCCGGGGTATTTGGTACTACCGCCTTACCTATTCCTGCCACAATAACGTCAATGCTTGTTATCATCGTGTTCTGGTTTTGAGGGTAAGATAGCCGGTAGCATGTGGTATTAGGATTATGCCACATGGATTTGCAACGCACCATTTGTTAGATTATATATTGGATTATATTTATTAATATACTAGCGGCCCGCCCCGGCTTCGCACGGGAAGAAAATGATTAATATCGATACAGTAGTTTTGATTTATTCGTTACTGCCCGTGGCCCGCACGCGTTAAATTTGGAGTAAAACAATTCCCCTTTCCCTATACCATGAAGATTTCCTGCTATCTTTGAAATATCTAAATTCATATAGGCACTACATTTTTAGTTTTTACATTTATTATGCTTCATTATACTTCAATATACTCCATTATAATTCTACGTGGTTCATAATGACATAAATATACACAACGCATGTGTCAATACAAATTTGGGTTATAAAACAATAGAATATCATCATAGTAAATAAAACCTCTATTTGACAGTTCAAAAATAGGAGTGCTCCGATCGTCACCAAACTTTACAGGATTACTCGCCAGGTCAATCTGGAGATTCCCTGAAAGTTTCATTGAAATCGGTCCAGCCGTTTCGGAGCCTATACGGAACATACACACACACTTTCTCTTTTATAGATATAGATTTAACTAGAGTGAAGTTGTACATTAAACACCAGAGCGTGAGTTGGAATATACGTTAAGTCATGAAAATATTGCTCAATTGACTACTTTAATACTATCGGATATTCACGTGATTGGTCAATCAAATGATCAATCAGAGCTCTGGTGACTAACGGACAGCAGGAGTAAGAAAGTAGATTTTAATTCATTACAGTTCTGATTTTTATAGCGTTAACAAGTAAGAATTGCAAGTAAAGAAACAGTGAAGTATAAAGTTCTGTGAGACATTGCATTTTATAATTGTAATTTACAATAAAGTGATAGCGAAGTAATAAAAATTGGCTTTATTTTTGTGAGATCACACATTAACATATTTGGTGTCTATATGCGATGGTTTCTCTTTCCATCATGAGAACTATCTGCATGTTCGCTATCTTATAAAATAAAGAAGACGATATTTTACAATTTATTGTTACATGAAATAAATTTAATACTCATACATACATAATACATATTTTAGATCTAAACTAATATGATAAAGAGGAAAGATTTGATTTTTAATTTGCTTGTTTGTTATGATTTAACTCAAACATTATTTGACTTTATTAAAGTAACATAAGCTACTTTTTAACTAACTGTGAAAAGGATAATCATTGTTTTTTGTCACGTGAATGAAGAAGTAATAATAACAGTAAATAATAATAATTCGTTAGATCTTCTAAGTGTGTGGCCGCGTGCTAATCTGGTAGTAATTGAAAAATGAAACTCATCATATGTAAATTTGAATATAATATGATTTTAATAAGAGATCAGCAGATATTATGGCTCATTTTACGTGACTTTTTAAATAAATCGTATTATAATTAAAGTAAATAGTAAGTATTATCGACATTACTATATTTTTCTTTGTCAATTAAAATTTAATACAAAAGAACCTTAAATAAATTGATGGATTCCCTTGGCTTGTACACTTAGAAGGAATGCAAAATTGGACGGAAAACGCACGTAAATAAGATTTTCAGTTACTTATAGGCCATAAAAAAAGAAGAAGCCAAAGAAATCCATAATTTTGTAGAATCCAATGGAGACAAATCGCACGGAACAGTACGGGAATGGGGTACTTAAGTCGAAGGTGAAAATGGATCAATAAGCTGGCAGAGCTATTTCGTACAGTTTGCAATATAATATATTATTATGGAGAAATCCTTTAGTTTCCTGATGTACCTCTCCTGTTTTTTACCATCGCGTTTTTGGTTTAGTAAAATTGTCCTTAGCATTTTTTCATGAAAGTGATAATGTTGATCTCATCTATACAAATAAATAAAATTGGAGTGTCTGTTTGTAATATAATAACCGGTTTTAACTAAATGCATATGGGTGTATACACGGTACATATACCAAAATAACACTTTTTAGGTTTTTGTCTCTCTGTCTGTATGTCTGTCTGTCCGTCTGTCTGTCTGTCTGTTTGTTCCAGCTAATCTCTGGAAAGGCTGGACCGATTTTGACGAGACTTTCACTGGCTGATAGCTGATGTAATAGAAAGTAACTTAAGCTATTTAAAAAAAAAACCACGTGGACTAAGTCTCGGGCACAGCTAGTATCAAATAAAATGTTAAGATGGAACTTTGCGAAAAACGAAGTGAGGTCGGTTTCATAAAAATTTATGCGTGAGCCAGTATTACTGTCCAATTTGTGTACAATGTGATACCACCTTGCTATAATTTATAGCAAGTATAGTAGTTGTAGTTTGGTTTGTACATCTTTTCATACATAGGGCAATAAAAGTTTTGCACTTCTAACTAATCGGAGCTATTTGAATTTCGAATATTATATTTTTAAAACGTTGCAACCTTCTTTATAATAAAAAAAAACAATTGGCGGGAAATTATTTGTCAGTTGTTTTTTTATCACACATCAAAGTTTTACGTACGCAACGAAAATGGAATTAAGTCGTAAGATTTTAGAGCGATGATTTTTTTAGGATTTTAGAAGTTCTCTTTCTCCGCAAGACTGTGCCGCTCGTCTTCAAAATGCTTTTGGAAGAGAAGCACCTTGTTTGAGCACCGCGAGGCGATAGTTTGCTCAATTTGAGAGAGGTCGAGTTTCGTTACATGACGAATTTCATGAAGGGCGGCCTTCAACTGCCGTCAACGAAAATAATGTGGCTACTGTTAAGCGGTTAATTGAAGAAAACCTCCGGATTACCTATGGAACAATTCGCGAACTATTGGGGATTGGTATGAGCCAAATTCAGAAAATTTTACATGAAGAATTGAAAGTTCGGAAACTTTGTTGTCGTTGGATCCCTCATGAACTGACAGCGGAGCAGAAGCAGGCTTGCGTGGAATGGTGCTCACAGATTCTACTGAAGTACGACCACGGACATTCTAGTGCTGTTTATGACATTGTCACAGGAGACGAAACGTGGATTTATTGTTTTGAACCCGAAAAAAAAAACAGCAAACTTGTGAATGGGTATTTGAAAATGAAAACAGGCCAACAAAAGTGAGACAGGACAGGACGACAAACGTTGGTAAAAAAATGATCGCGATTGTTTTCGTAGCTACAGGTCCCATCTGTACAATTCTACTTGAAGATCAAAAGAGTGCTCAGGGTGTTAGAAAAAGTTCGCGAAAGACGACCCAAAAGCCGCATTCTCCTACACCATGATAACGCTTCTTCACACACGGCCAACAAAACAAAGTCATTTTTAGCTTTCGATAAAGTACATCTCGTCACTCATGCCGCGCATAGTCCCGACCAAGCACCCTGTGATTTCTGTGTTTTCCCCAAAATCAAAGATTTGATGAGAGGTTTTACTTTTACCAACTCCGAAGAGGCAGTGATAGCGTTCAATCAGTACATAGAAAATATGCCTTCAGATCTGTGGTCCTCCTGTTTTAAAAAATGGTTCGATCGCATGAAAAAATGTTTTAAATGTAAAGGAGATTATTTTGAAAAGCAATAAACATAATATTTTGGTTATAACGTGTTGTTTTTTTAAGTTACGCAAAACTTATAGTTATAATTTTAGGCGCCCCATAGATCTTCACGTTTTCAGTTCCTAGGATTCTAGGAACTTTTTTCGACTTTTTCCATAACGACATCAGTATGTCTGTATGTATGTTTGACCGCCCCGTTGGTTAAGTGATTAGCGACCATGACTACGCAATCGATGGGGCTCGAGTTCGATCCCCGACGAGGACAAGCATTTGTGTGATGAGTATAATTGCTTATATTTCCGGGTTTGGGTGTTTATTATATATATATATATATATAGATTATATAGCTGATAAAACATTTTAGAGGTCCAAAATTAGGTTGAATGCATCCAAAGGATCAAATCTGGTATGATTTCCAAAATATACAACTTTTCAAAATTCAAATTACTATAATTTTAATAATATCTAGATTTTTAAATCTGAAAAAAAAGTTTAATTATAGTTTTTGTGTCATTGAGCTTAAAATACCTCAATTTAGCGGAAAGTTTCAGGGATAACCTGCATTGTTAACCAGTTTATAGATTTGAATATGCTTTATTTCTGTAGTGTTATGGTGTATGTCTTAAATGAACAAGTTCTATTCTATTTTTTTTTATTCCTAGTATTGGCGATCCACGATTTGGCTACTACATCATGCTGCATCGCATTTTCGCGACTCTGCATTTCATCACAGCATCAAAATTGCGCATTTTGGCGATCCCACCTATGTTGTGTCACGATTTTTCTACTTCCTGTGTTCGGATTTCAGACGCGGTATTGGAATCATGCTTTTTGGTTTTTGCAATCCAAGCCTTAAAAAATTTTGACTTCACTTAATAACTTATTTAACGCCAAGAATTAAAAAGTCTTGAAACAGCATATTGCAGTCGCTTTTGCGCCTTAAAATGGATCGAAAGGCGAAAATAAAAAAAGACAGTAAAGTAGAATCTACATTTTTTTAGCCAACAATATGATAAAAGCCATGTAAATAACAGACCCATTACATTTATTCGTAGTTCAACAACAATTGTCCCGGCTTCACAAATATCTTCAGAACAAACTGTGAAACGGCTAAGATTTCATCTTAAATTAATTACGGTTGTTTTCTGTAAACGCAATTAAGACTGCGGCCTCGTAATTCTAAATGAAATGTTGTGAAAAGGCATTCCTAAGGTTTACCTTTAATTTCTAGTTATACATATTCTGAACGCAGGCTTATAGTCCCAGAGCTTACATAGAACACTGAAAATATTTCGCAGTAGCTTTTCGATTGAAAAAAAATATGTGCGTACTTAAGTTTAGAAGAAAAATCAAATATTTTTTTTAGGTTTCAGTATTCTTTGTTTCATAAGGGTGTCAAAATGTCACACTGAAAATATTACACGTCATTAATGTCATTTAAATTATACCATCATTTTCTTATTTACTTAAGAGGCAAATAAATTATTTGTATTGTATTTGTGCTGTATTTGTATTGTATATATATATATTATAAATTATTTGTATTGTATTTGTGCTGTATTTGTTTATCAACTGTACCCATGTCTCAAAATCGAATAAAGTGATTTTGATTAAACTTGCACTATCCCCTAAGTTAAGATATTTCAATCGAAAGGAACCATCTCCATATGACTTTTAGTGCTTGAGAAATTTTTAAACAAACATACATACACTCACGAAATTTAATACACGTGTGTAGACGCATAAATAGATTATCATATTCAATTCCAAGAATGTAACATCCATACAAGTTAAACTGAAAACCTTTGTTTTTCCGTCGGTTGATATTATTTTTAGGAACGTATTAGGGCAAGTTTGCGAAAAACATCTAGTTCCAAAGAAAAGTAGTGCGAAGCAAAAATACCTCAATTATCGTATCTTTGTGACTTCTAGATATCATGATAGTGAGAGTATCGCCTTTTACGACCTGCCTGGCAGAACGGCAGTTACACTATTCTTAAAAGGAGCCCGGAACCAACACGGGATTTCAACTATTTCGTTTCATATAAATTCGATATTCAAGCAATGTTTTGGACCTTATTCCATTTTAGTACCAAGAAAATGATTTACCATAGTCATAATATATAGTATCAATAATATATTATGACCGATGGTTAAATTCAGTGGCAAAAATTATTCGAACAACTCTTTTGAATAGTTGCCATGTAGAATGCAGAGCATTCCAACGTCTACACAAACTACTGTTGATTTCAGTAAATATTGCTTCATTCTTTTAGGCTTGGAACTCATATAAATTTTTGTTTCTCCGAAGGCCAAGGGATCATATGGTTGTATAAAAAGATGTTAATAAAATATTTTATGCATTCTTAACTATTGTTCATGTTACAGATACATAAAATTGAAAGAAAATACTTATCTTTTTTAAACCTGGCTTATTAGAAAATGCATTTATTTATAAAATTTTGGTAAACAATTTTCTTGGTACTAAAATTGAATAAGGTCCAAAACATTGCTTAAATATCGAATTTATGTGAAACGGAATAGTTGAAATCCCGTGTTAGTTCCGGGCTCCTTTTAAGAATAGTCTAACTGCCGTTCTGCCAGGCAGGTCGTAGAAGGCGACCGATTGGCTATGCTAGTCACTAAAATCGTGGCTACTAGGTAGTAGAGTTCTGCATTGTCTCGCCCGGGTTTGATACCACCGCCTTGCCTATTCCTGCCGCAATAGCGTCAGTGCTTGTCACTATCGTGTTCCGGTTTGAAGGGTAAGGTAGCCGGTAAACTTATGCATGTGGCATTACACCTCGCCACAAGATAGCAACGCACCATTAACACCTTTGGAGTCTATAGGCGATGGTTGACTCTTTCCATACGGAGACCCATCTGCTTGTTTGCTATCTTATGTAAAAAATGTATCTTATATAAAAAAAAGTTTATCTTTTAACACGGCTTAATTTCTAACCAGTCTAATACTTGTTTAATTAACCTATAAAAATCAATTATTTATATGATTTTAACCTTACAAATCATTATTATTGCAACTGAAGACTTTTAATATAGATGGAAACCATTCTTTTTAAATTTTGTTCTAGATTTGGGCTATATACGCTAATCTGAGTACTATGTTTGTAATAGAACACGAAATTGTCTTACCTCTAATAGCTAAAATAAATGAAACGTGTAACAAAATAGTCCGTTGCAATAGTTATTATTAATCAATAATAACTGTAAAATCCTTTAAGCTAACACTTGCCTTAAATAGTTTCAAAATTAAAGCTGTTTGATTGCAAAATATGTATTCCCTGAAGGTTTTTTGCAAATATCTTATTAAGTTTTAAAATAAATAACTATCAGATTTTTATATATGAATTGTAATTTTTAAATATACGCAAGATCTAATCTAATACAATTACTCTTTATTGTGCACCAAAAACAAATGACAATATATAAAATATATAAGTATTTCTACATAATATATTAGATACACAAAGGCGGTCTTATCACTAGAAAAACGATCTCTTCCAGACAACCTTAAATATAGGATAATGATATATTTTAAAAGTGATGCTAACTACGAACAAACTTATAGTTTTTGATTCTAAAATAAATAAAAACAAAATAGCAATTAGAAATAGTAACAAACAAAACTAAATTTAACTATGTGTATAAATGTCTATTGAAACTTTGTAATATACCTCTTGGTGTATGAGATCCATTTATTTGACAAGATTTGCAAATAAAATTAATTTTCGCTGCTACTGTTGTTTTAGCATTTTAATAGAGTACACACATTATTAAAATCTTATTCCAAATAACATAAATGGAAATACGCGAGTATTTAATGATACTACTTATGTAGTCGTGTTGTTCCTAGCACGTGCTGAATAAAAGACCATCGGCCTTTCATATCACACAAACTGACAGATAATTTTTCGGATGGAAAGATATAGCCTTCGCTTATAGACCGCTCTCTGTAAGAAGTTATACGTGGCCATAGTGAACAATCAATCATCCCTTGTTCACATACTCTTATGGTTGGATTTAAAAAATAAATAAATGGGACCACCCTCCATATATATGAAATCAATTGCTGTTCGTTAGTCTCGCTAAAACTCGAGAACGGCTGAACCGATTAGTTTAATTTTGGTTTTGAATTAATTGTTGAAGTCCAGGGAAGGTATAAAAAGTGAGAAAATATAGAAAAAAAAAAACAGTTAAAAAGTTAGAACTACGTTTGCCGGGTAAAAAGAGTTATCAAAATCGAACTATTTTGTAAAAAGTTATGTAGTAGTAATTATGTAGTAAATAGTTTACCGTCTAATATAAAAAAAATACGCGTCGAATTGAGAAACTCCTCCGTTTTTGGCGTCGGTTGAAAATCCATACTAATATAAATCTAAAGTAACTCTGTCTGTCTACGCTCTACAGATAGACACTCTTCTCTCGTCTCTTCTTAACCCCTAAACCACTGAACTGATTTGAATGTTTAGTACAAATATAGTTTGATACCTGAGGAAGGATATAGGATTACTCTTATCCTGAAAATCCTACGGAAATAGGAACTATGCGGGTAAAATTATTGCGGCTACTGCCTATCTTTTATACTACGGTAATAGAAAGTAACTTAGGCTACTTTTATTTCAGATTTTTTTCAGGCGAAGCTGCAGGCAGAGCTAGTACTTAATAAGCTAAGTTTAGGAATACTTTTTTTTATATCATAAGATAGCAAACAAGTAGATGGGTCTCCTGGTGGAAAGAGTTAACCATCGCCTATAGACACCAAAGATGTTAATGGTGCGTTGCTATTTTGTGGCGAGGACTAATGCATGCATAAGTTTACCAGCTACCTTACCCTCCAAACCGGAACACGAAAGTGACAAGCACTGGCGCTATTGCAGCTGGAATAGGTAAGGCGGTGGTACCAGACCCGGTCGAGAAAATGCAGAACTCTACCACTTAGTAGCAACCATGGCAGTGACTCACATTGCCAAACGGTCGCCTTTTACGACCTGCCTACGACAAAAGAGCCCGGGACGAACACAGTGGAAAAAAAATTCAATATAATATTTAAACTTATATATTCCTTATATGATATCTTTGATCGCCGTAGTTTTCCCCCATGTTGGTCCAGAGTCCTTTGAAGAATAGACCAAATGCCTTTCTGCCAGGCAGATCGCAAAATGCTGCCGACTGGCTATACGTGTCATTACCATCGTGAATAGGGTGGTAGATTTCCACAACGTCACGCTTTTGTATTTCGTACCACCACTGTACCGACTCCTGCCACAATAACGTCAATGCTTGTAAAAACGATTGCATGTGGCATCGCATATATAAATCCCTGTATTGATCCCTGGCTCCTTTGAAGACCAACTGTCGTTTTGCCAGGCAGGTCGTAAAAGGCGATCGATTGGCTATATGAGTCACTACCATTGTGGCTACTAGGTGGTAGAGTTCTGCCTTGTCTCGCCGGGTCTGGTACCGCCGCCTTACTTATTCCTGCCGCAATAGCGCCCGTGCTTGTCACTGTCGTGTTTCGGTTTGGAGGGTAAGGTAGAGGGTAAACTTATGCACGTTGCATTAGCAAACCTAACTACGAATTGGTGAGGTTCGGATTCGACTCCCGACTGTGACGAACATTTGTGTGATAATCTGGTTTGGAGAGTAAGGTAGCTGGTAAACTTATGTATGTGGCATTAGACCTCACCACAAGATAGCAACGCACCATTCACGTCTTTGGTGTCTATAGGCGATGGTTGACTCTTTCCATCAGGAGACACATCTGCTTGTTTGTTATCTTGTGATATAAAAAATGTACAGTTATTTTAAATAATTTGATTTGATTAAATGTTATGCCCCATCCATAATATTGCCGGACAAGAATGAGAATATAACTGACAATGATAATATTGGGGTAATATTATAGACACGACTAGGCAATCGTATTTTATTGATAAAATAAAAAAAACTGTAGATCTTTCAAACGTAAAAACCTTTTTTTTATATCATAAGATAGCAAACAAGCAGATGGGTCTCCTGATGGAAAGAGTCAACCATCGCCTATAAACACCAAAGGTGTTAATGGTGCGTTGCTATCTTGTGGCAAGGTCTTATGTCACATTTTTTTTATATATCATAAGATAGCAAACAAGCAGATGGGTCTCCTGATGGAAAGAGTCAACCATCGCCTATAGACACCAAAGGTGTTAATGGTGCGTTGCTATCTTGTGGCGAGGTCTAATGCCACATGCATAAGTTTACCGGCTACCTTACCCTCCAAACCGGAATACGACAGCGACAAGCACTGACGCTATTGCGACAGGAATAGGTAAGGCGGTAGTACCAGACCCGGGAGAGACAATGCAGAACTCTACCACCTAGTAAAAACTCTCGTAACAGATGAAAATGCAATATAAAATCACATATTTTTTTCTGGGCTTCATATTTTTCCTTTAAAAATAACTGGACTGAATGGAATCAATATGTGTGATTGTCTGAAACACGTATCTGCTTGAAGTATTAAATACTCCTCAATGATTCAGAGCTCATCTTAACCATCGTACTCGTTTTTATTTCTCTCGGGGCTACCGAGATTACTTTTTGCGATTCAATACTTTTAGTTTTTATTTGTTATTCTGTGATTTTTATGGGTATAACCACGGATTAAATGGATGCGCCTTTCAAAATAATTTTTTTTGTTTGTCAGTGCAGCTAGCAATTATACACTTATATACAGATTTATACTAATTACTGATGAAATAAAATCACTTTAATACTATTTTTTTAACCTCGTTGGCTTATCCGGTACGATACAACAGTATAACATGGCTTATTTCTATTTTTTACAATATAACCTACAAATGTATGAAATTTTTGACAGTAATATGAGCGTACGCTCATATGCGTGGCGACACTTTTCCTTCCCAATGACGTGTCTATTAGTTTTCATGTGGTCTTTTGGTAAAAATATACAGCGTGATAGGAATGGTGTACTGAAAAATTAAGTAAACGTGACATTTTAAAGTTGTAGTCACAGATCACACAAGGACTAATAGATGCGATGTTGTGCGTAAAATGCGTAGCCGCTCATGTGAGCAAATGTACGTAAATATCAAATGCTTTTAGATAATATCGTGAATCTAAATATTAATACGTAAATGAAAAACTTTGGACCAATTATTAAGACATTTTCGCCCATAGTTATGTATGGAAGAACACGGATGAGACTTCATACATGTTTTTTTTAGTTATTACCTTAAAGTTTAATATATTCCGTAAGATTTTATATCAACTCCTTGACTTATCCACATTTAATAAATATTTTTAAACTTGGGGAATATTAGGTAAATTATGTTGGAATTTAACTAAGGTTTAACGTAAACAATCAATTCTCTCCTTAGTAGTTTGTGCTCGTCATTGGTGTCTTCAGTACAATTGCTAATCTCAGAAATCTAAGTTAGATTGACAGAACTCTGACCTAAGATTTTGCGAAGATACTTTATAGATGCTTAAAATGACAAAAAAGAAATTAGCTTTAAACTATTATTTAGTATAAAAACAGGGAGAATTTTTATTTGATTCTTATAATAAACAATGATAACACTTAAACATGATAATAGAAATCAATCAAATTAAAGTCATTATTTTGTATATGATTGTTCCTGGCGATAAATTTTATTTAATTAATTTAAAAAACGTAGAAAATTATTCTAGTTTACCTAATATGCGTCACTATAAAAGACACGCAAGGGATGTACAAAATCAAAATGGCCTGTTTTCTTTGACATACTTAGTTCAAGTTCATATTGTGGAGGACTGCTTACTCACTTAATATTTTTTAATAACAAGCATTAGAAATACATTAAAATAGTTGTACGGGTTACCGCACATATTTAAAGTCAATGACATGTAATTTATTTAGGTTACATAGAAACAACGTAATAAGTTAAACACGCACACATTGTTACGCTTGCACTTTTATTTAATCATCATTTTTGTTGTAACTTTAATAATAAATCAGTGTTAGAAAGAATTTCATTGGGTTTGTCTCGTACACTGACTCTCCCTCACATATCTTCTGCACTCATCTTAAACTGTACACAGACATTACAGTTTTTTTGGTCCTTCAGAAAGGGTCGCTCTGTGTTTTTGTGGATTTACTGTGACTGCGAATCGGTTAACTGGCTTCCCAGAAGCGGGTTCCACCAGCTTAATTGAGAAGGCGCAAAAGGTCCAGCTAGGTTCGCGAGGCATAGAGTGGCCCGGAGCATACTACTGCTCTACCCTAACTATCGAAATCAAACAAGAAAATTCTCGTCGACATTCGAGAAATTGAATATCATAATATATCATACAGTGAATACTACAAGTGTATTTTTTTTATCTTGGAGTGTCATATTGTGATTATTGTTCTTTAAAAACCGTACATTTACCTACAAAATGGAAAGTCTACTTCAGCATCAATACGACATTGTTGAAGAGATTAAAAAAATAGAACGCAACTTCGGGAAGGACTCCGCCATCCGGAAAACCCGTAAGTACCTTAATGAACGACTGGATGCCCTGGATAAGTTATGGGCAGAGTTTCAAACAAACGATCATAAGCTGTCCGATTACGTCAATGACAAAGAAGCATATTTTATAGAAAATCAATTCCAAAAAGCAAGGAAATATTTTGATTCTGTGCGTAGCAAGATATCATCATTTCCTCCTACGGGTGAAACAACAAAACCTTCGACTCCCGAGCCAGCCACAGTATTGGCTCCACCGCCGCTGCAACAACGCCTCGCAATACCATCGACGTCAACAGCAACGATGGCTACGCCGTTGGGTGAAGGGCAAGCAGCAGAACTAGTATCTCTACAGCGAACAAATTTTAGAGCTTTTCATCGACAAGTGAATAGCCTACGAGTTGACGAGCTGCGAGATAAATGGGAGTTGGAAGACGAGCTACGTGGCATTCAGTCACGCTGGAGTGCAATCGACGCTCTGCATTTACAAATCGACCACTTGCTACAAGGTTCGGACACGCAATATGATGATGAGTTTTATGGCTATGAACACCTATATAAAAATATCAAAAAGGCTTTAAATCTGAAGCTTGCATCGGCTGTGCATTATCAACAGTCAACTCCGCAAATCGACATACCTGTTTTTACTGGCAAATACACGCAATGGCCTACATTCTATGATCTTTATGTAGAGAGCATACACAACAACAACCTGCTAACCAAGACACAAAAAATGCAGCACTTGAAAGTAAAATTGCGTGGAGATGCGGAACGACTTATTCAGCATCTAAACATCTCTGCTGACAACTACGAGACCGCATGGGACTTGCTAGTGCACAGATATAACAACCCGCAACTGTTGTTTACTAAACATGTTGAGATGTTTTTAAATCAACCCGTAGCTCAGAAACAGTCGGCATATGAAATTAGACGTCTCCATGACACATCAATGGAATGTATGCACGCCATACGGAACCTAGGTATCGATACAAGTACTTGGGATCCATTGTTGGTTCACATTATATCGAAAAAGCTGGATGTTGAGACATATGCTAACTATAAAGAAGCCAGAAAATCGCCACGTGACTTGCCTTCGCTGTCTGAACTAATGAACTTTTTAGAAAGCAAATTTCAGGCCCTAGAGCCCTTAAACAAAAGGGAGGTTGTAACACCATCATCGAGCAGGCCTCATACGCATAAAATGGTAAACAACAAGCCCTACAAGCCTCATTTTCAACATGTTGGTGGTCACCACTATGGAAAAATTCCGAACAGAGAATTTCAAGCCAGTGCGACATATTCGTCAAATTGTCCTCTTTGCAATGAAAATCACCATATTTATAAGTGCAGTAAATTCGTCAAATTTACACCCGACGAGAGGTTAACGACCGTTATAAAACTAAACTTGTGTCATAATTGTCTTTACACACACAGTAACAAAAAATGCACGTCAGTGAAAAAATGCAAGGTTTGTCAAAAGAATCATAATACGATGTTGCATGACGCAAATACCGATTCAATTACGAAACCGACCCGACTAGCCGAGACCGCCGTTTCATCGACTATGGGTTCGATTCCAGCTACGCAACAATTTCAAATTCAAACGGAAAATCAAAATAAACAACATAGCGCTAATCACATCGCTTCTGATAATGAGGAGATTTTGCTGACGACACTCTCAATTCAAGTTAAGGCTGCTGACGATACTTATGTTACCTTGAGAGCTCTTCTAGACCAAGGATCTCAAATATCACTCATAACTGAAAATGCCGCCCAGATGCTGGGCTTATCTCGAGAACGGTATCATGCATCTGTATCTGGTATCGGAATTGGATCTCAACATGGCAAGGGAGTCGTTACGCTCGAATGTCAATCCATATATCAAGATTACAAGTTTACGACTCGAGCATTGGTAATCAAACGAGTCATCAACAACTTGCCTAACGTTTCTTTCAAAAAACAGTCATGGCCTCATCTGGAAAATGTACAGCTAGCGGATCCGGAGTATAATGTATCTAAACCAATAGATCTGCTGCTCGACGCAAGCGTATACTCAGACGTCATTATGAATGGTCTCATCAAAGGGCCTAACACGGCACCTATCGCTCAGCAGACGAGACTGGGCTGGATACTCTCAGGCAACGTAAAAACGTTCAATTGCTACGTTGTAGCTAATGACTTGTCAGAGATATCACAATATTGGGAACATGAAGAGGTCAGTGACGCGGTCACTGATCTATCAAGGGCTGAACAGTATTGCGAGCAACTATATGAATCCACCACAAGACGCCTACCAAACGGAAAATACGAAGTTGCTATCCCGATGAAACCCGGATTCGAACATGATTTGGGTCAATCTAAATCAAAGGCGATTGCACAGTTTTACAACATAGAAAGTAAGATGTCAAAAAATAAAGAATTCTCTAAAAGCTACAAACAATTTTTGCGAGAATACGAACAACAAGGTCACATGACGCAGGCAACACGACCCAATGACTTATCGTGTTACCTTCCATATCACGGTGTTTTCAAGGTTGACTCCACTACTACAAAGATGCGAGTCGTCTTCAATGCGTCAGCAAAAACATCTACTGGGAACAGCCTGAATGATTTGATGGAACGTGGTCCAAATCTACAAAAGGACTTACAGCATCTCATATTATTATGGCGTCAACACAAATACGTCATAACCGCTGACATCGAGAAAATGTTTCGAATGATAGTTGTTCGTGAATCTGATCAACACCTACAACGCATTATTTGGAGAAGTACACCAGAAGAGCCCTTGAAAGAGTATCAGCTTACAACTGTTACTTACGGGACAAAGGCGGCTCCCTACCTCGCAATGCGTACGTTAAAGCAGTTAGCTATCGATGACGGGCACAAGTTCCCTCGAGCTGCTGCTGCACTAACGTCTTCTTTTTATATGGATGACCTGCTAGAAGGCTGTGATCATATTTCACAAGTTAAACAACTACGACAAGAGATCATCGATATCCTAAAGGGCGCCGGAATGAATATCCGTAAATGGTCCAGTAATTCCAGCGGACTGATTGCAGACCTGTCAGCTGATCAATTGGACACACCACTCGACTTCAAAGGATCGGAAAACCGGAAGACCTTAGGCTTACGATGGATTCCTACTTCAGACACATTCGTTTTCAAAAACATATTTAAAAACGACAAGAACGACGATATTATAACTAAGAGACAGTTATTATCAAACATCTCGAAGATCTTTGATCCCCTGGGGTGGCTGTCTCCACTTACAATACGAGCAAAACTACTTTTTCAAAGAACATGGTCTGAAGAATCCGCTGATTGGGACACGCATTTGTCTCAAAACATTAACAACGAGTGGATAAAATTAAAGCATGACTTGCAAGAAATAGAAAAATTCAAGATAAATAGATACATGGGAGATAAAAATCACTACAAAGTGCATGGATTCTGCGACGCATCTGAAAAGGCGTTCGCTTGCGCTGTATACGTCAGTACACGGAATTCTAAAGGGGAGTACACATCGACACTTGTGGCCGCTAAAACAAAATTAGCACCTCTGAAGAACAAATTATCTTTACCGAAGCTTGAACTCTGTGGCGCACTCTTACTATCAAAACTGATGAAAAAGGTCATCGAAACTCTACCAAAAACCGTAACAGTGTATGCCTGGACTGACTCGATGGTGGTGCTAGGTTGGCTGCATGGAGACATAAACAGATGGAAACAGTTTATAGCCAACAGAGTTCGTACAATACTCAGCATCATCCCGTCTTCATCCTGGCAACATGTACGGTCTGAGGAGAACGCAGCTGATTGTGCTACAAGAGGAATATCATCATCACAGTTATCAGAACATTTGTTGTGGTGGCAGGGTCCGCAATGGTTGTCTACATTTGATTCGGACATGATTAAAGAGAAGACATACCAATCACCAACATTAGAAGCCAAGAAAACGAGTGTGAACGCTGCTTTATCTTATAAAAACGATTTTGTTTTACAATTATTACACGAATGTAGCTCGACACGGCGCATGACAACAATCATCGGTTGGCTATCGCGTTTCACACAATGGTTACGTAATAAACAATTGCCACAGCAAAGTTACCTATCGTCATCGGAAAGAAATAATGCACTAAATTTAATAATAAAGACAGCACAATCTATGGAATTTGAAAAGGAAATTCAACAATTAGAGAAACGTGGAAAGTTGAGCAATAACAGTAGACTTTTGAGCCTCAACCCATATATTGACTCCCGAGACGGACTACTCAAGGTTGGCGGGAGATTAAATAATTCGTTACTGAGTCAATCCGCCAAACATCCTATAATATTATCAAGTTACGGTAGACTCACTGAACTCATTATACGAGATTCTCACCGTACCACGCTACATGGTGGACCAAGTTTAACACTGTCTTATATCCGAGAAAAATATTGGATACTAAGTGGATTGCGTACAGTAAAAAGAGAACTGCGCAAATGTGTGACATGTCGTCGTTTTAAAGAAGAACAACGAACGCAGATTATGGCAGATCTTCCAGAGCCTCGCGTTACCCCCTCACGTCCATTCACGCACACCGGGATCGATTTTACTGGCCATTTTGACATCAAAGCAAACAAGGGACGTGGAGTACGTACACAAAAAGGATACGTTGCCGTATTCGTGTGCCTATCTACGAAGGCAGTGCATTTGGAGTTAGTATCCGATCTCAGTACTCCTGGATTTTTAGCAGCTTTTCGACGTTTTTGTGCGAGAAGATCTGTTCCCAAACACATGTACAGTGATCAAGGAAGAAATTTTATCGGAGCAAACAAAGTATTAAAGAAAGAATACAAGGACATTATTCAAACGCTCGACGTTGAATTACTAAGCAAGGTCGACGACTACGACATTCAATGGCACTTTAATGCGCCGGCTTACCCTTCCGCTGGGGGTCTGTGGGAAAGTGCAGTCAAGAGCTTAAAGTATCATCTTCGACGTGTGATAGGAGAACAGAAGCTCACATATGAAGAGTTTATCACATTACTACACCAAGTCGAGGCTTGCCTTAATTCTCGACCTCTTCTAAAATTGAGCGAAAATCCAGATGATGAATATCTATCACCAGGCCATTTCCTAGTTGGAGGTTCACTTGTATCCAGACCACAAACGGAACCGGCGCATATGAGTTTGACCAACAGATGGCAAATGATTCAGGCTTTGAACAAGCAGTTCTGGAAGAAGTGGTCCTCGGATTACTTACAACAGTTACAAGTCCGTACTAAATGGAGAACCCCGTCTAGAAACATAAAAGTCGACGACATTGTCTTAATAAAAGACGAAAACCTGCCACCAGGCAAGTGGTTGATGGGCAGAGTTACCGAAGTACATCCAGGGAAAGATGGATACGTCCGGGTGGTGTCCGTAAAAACTAAAAATGGCGTAATCAAGAGGCCAATTTTAAAATTATCTGTTTTACCGGTGGGAGATGAATACACACAAAACTAACCAAATGCCGTACAGTCATTGACAAGGGATGACGTCACTCTCGCCGTCTCGCAAACAAGTGTATATCAACCAAGGCGCTTGACGGGGAAGCCTACAAAAAACTTATGATGGCAATTAGGCTGTGTGTATCACTTCACCCTCTGCTCAGTATTCATAAAACATTATAAAAATTAGCATCTACAAATTTGGATCCATCTACGTATTAACAAAGTATTATTCTACAGAGCAAATAAACCGATTTACAATAATGAATTACAATTATCACAAACAGCTTGTAACTTGAGTTCTAATACCATTGTATACAAAGAAGTCGCCGAGCCACGAGCGGAAGATCAAGTTACATTGCGATAACAGTGGCTATTCTCATACTGTGGGAAATGCACGGTGCACATATTTGCAATAACAATTAAGTCACTGACCAGGAACAACACACTAGAAATAGGTCACAACCTTGACCTTGACTATTTATAAATAAAGAGTGACACATTTTCTATACTTCGTCATAATAACTACTGGAGCCACTCTAATATCAAAAACAGGACGCTAACAATATCAGATACATCAATTCTACATGTCACACTTCTACTGCTTATCTGAGAATTCTTCTGTTCCTGTGCATCATAAGAGCATGAAAGTGAGTGACGTCACGTGAAAACAGATGTCAAGCTACGAGAACATATACATACTACTGAGTGTGCATGATGTTCATGATATGATGCCATAGCAACTCCATACTGATCATAATCACTGTTGCAAGGTGCACCTATATAAATACAATATCTCAGAGACAAGAAGTATGGCAAATACGAGTACCCCTTTGCTCTTATGAAAGGAGGGTGGCGGAAATCATAAAACGAGGCCTGGCCTCGTGGCCTGCAGCAGCCGTGAGAACCCGACCAACTGGACATTCGGGCTATAAGTGCAGTGAATAGACATTTTACATTTTTTACATTTTTCATTATTATGCATATTTTACATTTTTATTTTTAACCTTTGTATTCTTTGTGTGTATAAATTCTTTGCATATTTTTTACTTTCATACTTAGCATTTTCTTACATTTTATTTTTTTTAAACTTGTGTTCTTTGTCTCCTTTTTGGGCCCGCAGGATGTACGGGTTACCGTTACATAGAAACAACGTAATAAGTTAAACACGCACACATTGTTACGCTTGCACTTTTATTTAATCATCATTTTTGTTGTAACTTTAATAATAAATCAGTGTTAGAAAGAATTTCATTGGGTTTGTCTCGTACACTGACTCTCCCTCACATATCTTCTGCACTCATCTTAAACTGTACACAGACATTACAATAGTATTAATAAACATTACACACACTAAATTCATGTGACATACATGGTATGATACTATTTTCTCTACGGATGTCAGTTGTAAAATTTAAAAGAGATTTTACCGTATAGTCTATGGTTAAATTTCGGCCACAGGCAATCGCTTGTAAATAGAAATATGCCATATTGTGCTTTTTTATCTTAAAAAAAACTATCATCACGCCCATATCCCCGAAGAGGTGGGCAGAGGTACAACAAGTACACCCACGATTAGCCGAAGATACTTGGTCCCACAATGTGATAGGTGGCAAGCCTATCGTCAACCGTGCATTTTCCAATTTCGGGCAACGTTGTTTTTATCAGATAACTGAAAAAACACATTTTTGAATTGCGCGACCCAGGAATCGAACCCGGGACCTCGTGTGGTCAACTCCGACACCGGACCGGACAGAGGCGATTTATCATGTCGAATAAAAAGTTAACGCTTATGGAATACTTCTGGAGTGATTTTATTTCATCGGTAAGTATTATAACTCTGTATTTCTTTGTGTAAATGCAATCGAAACTGACAACCCAAGAAATTGCTGTAAAGGCATATGCAGTTTAATCCGTGGTTCCAGTCATTATATCAATTTCTTTTCGTATGTAGTGGTGTGTGTGGTGCGTATGTGTGTGAAATTCAAAATTTACGTTTTGTGCAAAAAAATTTTATTATTTTCACACCATGCAATGTTTTCCTCATGTTCATCCGGGCTCCTTTGAAGAACAGGCCAACTGCCGTTCTCCAGACAGGTGGTAAAAAGCGACCGATTGGTTATGAGAGTCACTACCATCGGGGCTCCTAGGTGGTAGATTTCTGCATTGTCTCGCCTGGCACTTCACCTATTCCTACCGCAATAGCGTCAGTGCTTATCACTGTCGTGTAAGGTAGTCGGTAAACTTATGCAAGTGGCATTAATCCACAAGATAGCAACGCACCATTAACATTTTTGGTGTCTATAAGCGATTTTTTCCATCAGGAAACACATCTACTTGTTTGCTATCTTATAATATAAAAATATATATACTAAAAAAATGAATACCATTGGAAATTTTTGTGAGTATTTTTATCGATTTATTTACTTTAATTTTGTAAAATTTGATTTATTGAAACTAAACTACTTAAACTATTACTGTGCACAATTGATTCAGCAGTTTATCTGTCAAAAAGTAGCAGACAGATAGACAGACCGACAGACAGGCAGGCTTTAAAATTTACTATAGTATAACGGATATTGCATTAAAATGGAGTTTCCTAAAGCACCATCAATAAAGAGTATGAAATATAAGAGATTATTAATTTATCTTTTTATCAATAAAATAAACCGAAGAAAATTTATGCATGATCTTGCATTAAAATCTCTGATAAATCAATCAATCTCCCCTTGTTTTCGTACCCTTGTGGTGAGAATTAAAAAAAATTAATGGGACCACCCTCGCGGTATACCAATTCCAATAAAAAAAAATTGTATCAAAATCGGACTACTCTATAAAAAGTTATGCATGGTCTAACATAAGAAAAAATATACGCGTCGAATAGAGAGCCACGTCCATTACACCTCGTGTTTGTCCCGGGCTCCTTTGAAGAATAGGCCAACTGCCATTCTGCCAGGCAGGTCGTATAAGGCGACCGTCTGCTTATACGAGTCACTACCATCGTGACTACTAGGTTTTAGATTTCTGCATTGTCTCGCCCGGGTCTGGTACCACCGCCTTACCTGTTCCTGCCGCGATAGCGTCAGTGTTTGTCACTGTCGTTTTCCGGTTTGGAGGGTAAGGTAGCCGGTACGCACCATTAACACCTTTGGTGTCTATAGACGATGATTGACTCTTTCTATCGGGAGACCCATCTGCTTGTTTGCTATCTTATGATATAAGAAAACCGTTCTTCTTCGGTTGAATATCACTAAAATGAATAAAGTTTTTTGTATTTAAACACCAATCCAATTTAATAATATTTTATGAATTCGTTTGTCCCACTTCATTTCACTTTACAACCTCATTAAACTCAATTACCCATACACAGGTATTTAACTTTTTCACTGAACCACGACGTCTATAACTTTTGATATTGAAAATATGCTGTGAAAGCGTTTATGTTGTTTACGAATACAAGTCGTGACCACAGCATTGTTTAATATGGTGGGGTAAGTTATAAGCGCTACGCCGTTATCAGTTTCATAGAGAATGAGCTTTCACTTCCGTTGTAGTAGTATTAAAAAATGTTGACATGTCAAAATAACTTATAAAAAGTTTCATTGATTAAAGATCTTCTGATTTCTGATTTCTACGCTTGCGATAATTTTGTTTATACTAGAATTAGCTCTTACTCGCGACCTTATTCGCGTGACCCATAATCAATACTTCCTCTTACTCAGTTGGTTAAAAAAGTAGCCTATGTCACTTCTGGGTAGTGTAAACTTCTAATGATAAAAAAGTTTAAAACTGGTCTAGTAGTTTTTGAGTTTATATATTACAAACATACAAAAATACAAATGTTTTCTCTTTGTAATATTAAAAATTAGAGTATAGATAATTGACTAATAGTATAGATAGCACAGGTTAGTATAGACTAGTATATATTTCACTCTTTTTTTTAATCATAAGATAGCAAACAAACACATGGGTCTCCTGATGGAAAAAGTCAACCATCGCCTATAGACACCAAAGATGTTAATGGTGCGTTGCTATCTTGTGGCGAGATCTAATGCCATATGCATAAGTTTACCGGCTACCTTACCCTCCAAACCGGAACACGACAGTGACTAGCACTGACGCTATTGCGGCAGGAATAGGTAAAGCGATGGTACCAGACCCGGTCGAGCCGATGCAGAACTCTACCACCTAGTAGTCAAGCTGGTTGTGACACGAATAGCCACTAGGTCGCCTTTTACGACTTGCCTGGCAGAACGGCAGTTGGCCTTTTCTTCAAAGGAGCCCGGGACCAACACAGGGAACAACACTCCTACTTAATGTTATCAGGACTAGTATTTTTAAATATCTATTTTAATGAGCTCCTACATAATTACTGCCTATTGAGTAAAGAGGCTTAAGACCCAATAGTGGAGCAAATGCTCTATCAACACATCAGACTAATAAATAGATCTTATAATAATCTGAAAGAATTGGTACATACACTACCGACCAATCTAGCTGTTAATACTCGCGACAAAATACCGATTTTAAATAAGCCAATAATTTTCCAGGTTATTGACAGAATTGATTTGGTGCAAGGAATTAAATATAATAGTCTGGTGTAGGTTATCAATGTCACTGCTTATTAATAATTATATTATTATTATATTATTGATGATTATATTCGTACGTAAACACAAGCTGAGTTTAGAGCTTTTGCCTTGCACAGACATAAAAAAAGATAAGATTTTTTAAATGTTGGGTTTCATTGTTGAAATTCATTTAGCATAGACGTTAGCCAAATAACATACATTTATTTTGCCAGTGCAGTTGAATGACTTATTTCCCGTGTTGATGCGTTGACATTTTATATCAAATCCATCTGTTTTCCTGCTAGGCTCTTCGTAAAAGGTGAACGATTGACAAAACGTGTCTTTACCATAGTGGTAATAGTTGAAAGATTTCTACAAATCTTGCCTGGAATTATAAGCACCTCCTTATCTATTCCTGCCATATGTGTGTGTCGTATTTCGGTTTGGAAAGTGAGATAGCCGGTAAACTTATGAAACTGGCATTAGTATCCAGCATCAGGCACAGACACGTACCATTAACATCTTTGGTGTATATGCAATAGTTATCTATTTCCACCAGTAATTAACTTATTAAATACCTTGTTGTATGCAAAAGAACGTAAGTACAATAGGCGAGCTTATCTCTAATAAAAGAGATTTCTTCTAGCCAAGCTGTAAAGGAGATAAATGTTACGTATAAATATTAAATGTTACTTGTTTGTTATTCTATAAAACAAAATCCATAATAATATTATAAAAGCGACAATAAGTCTGTCTATCTGTCACACCTAAAGCACTGAATTGATTCGAATGAAATTTTGAACAAAAATAGTTTGAGACCCAAAAAAGGATATAGGATAGTTTTTACCCTTGACATACCACGAAAATAGGAACTATGTGGGTAAAACCCCAGGACTGTCTTACTTTTAAACCAAGATAATAAGGAGTAACTTAGGCTTTTTTTATTTTAGAATTTCCATGTGAACAAAGTTTAGGACACAGCTAGAAAAATAAATAAATTGCCTTTTTATTCAAATGTGGTTTCTTAAAATTCTGATTAAAGCAGTGTCGCCCGGGGTTGGATAAGTTATTGTTTGGCAAGCCTTGCCACCTATCACATTGTGAAACTATGGCCAATTGCACTGTAGCGGCTCAAACAATCACAAACGCTACAAGAAAAAATAATAAAAAATGGACAAAAATCAATAACAAATGGAAAAAATGAAATTCAAAATAAAATCCTGAATCGCGATATCACAATTATTAATCTTGTAACACTATATACAAGTTACAACGATGCTCAAATGGGCTTCGGTTCTAAGGCAGTACACCTCGCCTGGCTGGGAAGATCTTCCTTTTCCCCTTACTTGTCCTTGTGTGACGTCATCAACCTCCACAGTTATGACGTCACCTGACAAGCAGCTGGCTCGCTGGTTCCATCACTATCCCTTTGGCGGTACGAACCAGCGGCGCCACAGCACTAACATTGTCTTAGGTTAGGACAATCCTAAATAGTAAGCTGTCACATTCTTTTCATTTAAAACAAGAAGTGACAGCATACTATTTAGAATTGTCCTGAACTAAGACAATGTTAGTGCAATTGGCCATAAGTATCTTCGGCTAGTGGTGTGTGCACTGGTTGAACCTCTGCCTAACTCTTCGGGGGATGTGGGCGTAAAGATAATTTAAATTGCCTCTTTTTTTATTTAAAGCATCGTATTAGAAATATAAGAGAAAAACGCTGACTCTTATAAAATGCACCCTATCAATACTTACACAATTACGACTCACGTAATGAGCTTCCATGCTGATTATAAAACGTACTACTTTTGAAAATCGTTATTTGTAAAATTAAAACGGGTATACTCCGTTAGTTTTTATATATCATGGGATAGCAAACGAGAAGATGACTTCCGTGATGGGAGATAGTAATCGCGTATATACATCAAAGATGTTAATGATACGTTGTAATTCGTGTAATTAGATTATAATGTCACATGCCTAAATTTACCGGCTACTTTAGCCTTTAAATTAGAACACAACAGTGACAAGCACTAACGCTTTAGAGCAATTTTCCCCGTGTTGGTTTTGATCTCCTCTGAAGAATAGACCAACTGCCGTTCTGCCAAGCAAGTCGTAAAAGGCGACTGATTGGCTATGCGAGTCACTGCCATCGTGGCTGCTAGGCGATAGAGTTCTACATTGTCTCGCCCAGGTCTGAAACCACCGCCTCACCTAATCCTGCCGCAATAGTGTCAGTGTTTGTCGCTGTCGTATTCCGGTTTGGAGGGTAAGGTAGCCGGTAAACTTATGCACGTGACATTAGACCTCGTCACAAGATAGTAACGCACCATTAACATCTTTGGCGTCTATAGGCGATGGTTGACTCTTTCATCAGGAGACCCATCAGCTTGTTTGCTGATCTCATCTATCTCATGATATAAAAATATGATAATGGGATCCACTGATCAATTTAGCCACGATACGTCAGCTTCGATCTCCCACTACTTACATTTATCCACATTTTTTAAAATAACATAGGAAATAAGCAGATGGTACTCTTGAAGGAAAGAAACACTCGTCGCGTATATACACCAAAGATGTTAATGGCACATTGATATCCTTGTGGCGGGGTCTTAATGCTACATGAATGAGTATATCGGCTTATTCTCCAGCCGGAATACGACAGTGACAAGTTCTGAATCTATTGTGGCAAAAATAGGTTAGGTAATTTAATAGACCAGTGTTAGACAATGTAGAACTCTACCATCTAGTAGCCAGTATGGTAATAAATCGTTCGCCTCTTATGAACTGCCCGGCAAAACGGCGGATAGCCTATTCCTCAAAAGGAGTCCGGACAATCCAAATAAATATTTGGATTGTTTATTTAGTTTGTTAATTCAATTGTCATTTTTTATAAGATGAGCTAGCAGATGAGCAACCGAGTTGTCTGACGAAAACCAATTCCCGATGCGCACAGACATTTGTTACAAGACTAGAGATGCGTTCCTGACTCTTCAGAAATTCGTTAATTCCCTTCTAGAAAGTTCCCATGTCATAATGTTCTAGAAAGACTAACTTTCTGATGGAAAAGTTCCGACCAAACCACACTGTTTGTTTAACACTATGTAATGTTTTTTTACATAAGATAGCAAACAAGCAGATGGTTCTACAGATGAAAAGAGAAATCATCGTCTATAGATACCAAAGATCTTAGTGGCGCGTTGCTATCTATGTGGCGGAATAGCTATGCCATATGCATAATTCTACCAGCTTCCCTCCAAATCAGAACATGAAAATAACAGACCAACAAATTCTGCAAAGCTATTTTTATCTTACTCATTCACGCCTTGTCCTTTTAATTGTGGAATTGTGTCACAAATAAAAAAATAACAGTTTACACCAATTAATGCTTATTACAATTTTTTTTATATCATAAAACAGCCAACAAGCATATGGGTCTCCTGATGGAAAGAGTCAACCATCGCCTACAGATACCAAAGTTTGTAATAGTACGGTGGCATCCTGTGACAAGGTTAATGCCACAAGGATAAGTTTACCGCCTACATTAACCTCCAAATCGGAACACGACAGTGACAAGCACTGATGCTATTGCGGCTGGAACAGGTTAGGGTGGTACCAGACCCGGGCGAGACAATGCAGAACTCTACCATCTAGCCAATATTGTCAATTTTGCACTGATAATATAATTTACTTACGTTGTCATCCCGCTACACAACAACGCTCCGTATAAGTCTATGGTGTCTATAGGCGATAGTTATCCCTATTTATCAGAACAGCCTTCGTTCCACTGTTTGATTTGACTTGATTGAAATAATGTATTACGCACTATTATTCTACACAATATGGTATATTTCTGGTGTATTTAGATAACCGTTATATTCGTAGTTTAAAGGGATATTCAAAAAACTGATAGTTCTCGTGTTATAAAGAGAAAATCATCACCTATAGACGATGATATTAATAACGCTTTGCTATCTCCGTAGCAGAGATGTATAAGATGTATTACGGGGATGTCTGTATGATGATGCGATAACTTCCCAATGGAACACGACAAGGAGAGCACAATATTGCGACAGGAGTAAACACAAGAGTGAAACATTAGATATTCTCATTATCATCTTCATTTCCGTATTTTACTGACGTGATAATAATGTACAACTATTTCTAGTATTCAAAGTCAAAACATTTTTATTCAAATTATCCTTTACAGGCACTTTTGACGAGTCAACATTTTTTGAGTTACTACCGAGCTGCTCCTGAGGTTTTTGGGATATATGAATAAAACCTGGAAAAATCCTTAATAGCACTTTTGCCTAACCCGGGGAATTAAGCCGGAACCTTATAATCTGAGCCAAATAGGCTAATCCCTACGCTCTGGGTTAGTATAAATAGCCAAAAATTTGAGTAGTAACTCGTAGTCTGGCGGATGGTTTGTTACCAATTTCGTGCCTCGGATGAGCATGTAAAGCTTTTTAAATTAGATTAGATTAGATTTTTAAGGCTAAGGTTTTCTCTAGAAATATTCGATAATCTGTAAAATACAACATTTGTCAATGGAAGTACCTTGTCAAGCCTTTTTTTTTGTAGTTGAAACTAGTTTATCACTCACTTGTACTTTTATTTCACTATTAATATACACTAAATTATTTAATTTTATCGACCGGTTTCGCTTTTTAAAGCATCTTCAGGACATAGTATATTTATAGTAAAGAATATTACGTCCTGAAGATGCTTTAAAAAGCGAAACCGGTCGATAAAATTAAATAATTTAGTGTATAATAATAGAGAAATAAAAGTACAAGTGTGTTGTTAACTAGTTTCAACTAAAAATAATGGAATTTCACCAAGTGCCGACGATTGAAAGTGTAAAATCTAAGCCTTTTTTGCCTTTTTCGAGATATTTTTTTATATATCATAAGATAGCAAACAAGCAGACGGGTCTCCTGATGGAAAGAGTCAACCATCGCCTGAAACACCAAAGATGTAAATGGTGCTTTGCTATCTTGTAGTGAGGTCTAATGCCACATGCATAAGTTTACCAGCTACCTTACTCTCCAAACCAGAACATGAACAATGACAAGCACTGACGCTATTGCGCTAGGAATAGGTTAGGCGGTGGTACCAGATTCGGGTGAGACAATGCAGAACTCTACCACATAGTAGCCACGATGGTGGTGACTCGTGTAGCCAATCGGACGCATTTTACGACCTGCGTAACAGAACGACATTTGACCTATTCTATAAAGGAGGCAGGGACCAACACGGAAAAATGATGAAATATTTTAGGTTATATTTGGTCTGAAATTTTATAAGTACTAGCTGACCCACGCACCTTCGCCCGCGAGCAGATTAACATGGCATCGAGATAGTTTTTCATGCAAATTTCATCACCTATTTCAACACTTTAGGGGTTGATTTTTAGAAAAAAAATTAGCCTATATTTGACCCCGTCTCTTTAACTACTTCCATGCCAAATTTCATGAAAATCGGTCCAGAGGTTTAGCCGTGAAAGTGTAACAGACAGACAGACAGACAGACTTTCGCATTTATAATATTAGTATGGATTTATAAAAAATGTCCTAAAAATTTAAATGCCCAAATTGATGGCCAATTATGAAAATAATGGCTAAATTAATGAGTTAAAACGTTCACGTTGATGGAAAATGAGGCTGTTTCGAAACATGACCGAAAAAATCTATGTCCAGAGGGTATGTAAATAACGTTTATAAAATAAGGCACCTAAATACAGAATTGAATAAAATTAGAATTATCAAATTAAGAGATAAGCATTATCAAATAACCATTGAATTTAAAGCTGTAATTTATAGATTTTGGTAATTAGCCAAATCATTAATTTCCATGATAAATATCAGTATTTCTATTATTATTCGCTAATTTTGAAGCAATTTGCTGTAATAAACCCATAATTGGCTAAAACAATAACGGTCTGATTGAATACGACTATAAAGGTTTGGAATTATCGAATTTGCCGCTTTGAATTTCATAATCGTGTATTTCTAAATTCACTGTTTATTGATGTATAAAGACCGCTAAATATTAAAGACTAGCCACGACTCAGTTCACTACAGCTTTTTTATAAAAACTTTGTCCTGACAATCAAAAAAAACAAAAAAAAAAACGAATAGGCGCATACATATTGAAGCAATACGCAAATAAATACTTATTGCCACTAATTTTTATTTCAAATATTTTACTTTATGAACACTTTATCCTGATAGTTATAAATGCAATAAAAAATTAGTCAAACAGGAACTTTAAAGCGAATAATGATCACCGAATTTTATAATAAATATTCGTTTTATAAAAAAGACAGACAAATATTTTTATGTAAATAATTTTGTGGAGAACATATACAGCCAATGAGTCGTCTTTTACGTCCTGCCTGGCAGAACGGTAGTTGGTCTGTTCTTCAAAGGATCCCGAACAAACAAAGGGGAACCAACACGTCTATATGTCTGTCCCATAATAATTCGAGCGAGAGCAACAGCTTAAATAATCTAGTTGAAATTTGGCAAACCATTACGTGATTGTACAATCAATATGCCATGTATTTTTGTCTACCTGCATGTCGAAATATAAATCAAATTTTTTTTACTGAAATTGGTGAAAATTCGTATACTCGTTATTGCACAAATAATAGACCATGTAAATTTTGCTGTCTATAAAATGTCCCAGTATAATTCAATACTGGCTAGAATATACACTAAAACTACAGAAAAACACGTGATTAGGCAAACAATAGGTTTTTTTTTCTGTCTGTCTATAAAGTGTCCCGGTATATCTCAAAACGGATAAATTTTACTGTCTATCTATAAAATGTCCCGGTCCCTGTATAACTCAGTATTGGCTAGAATATACTTTAATTTGAACAACTTATTAAAGAACCAGCAAGATGAAGTTTTAAGAAACATTTCTTCACGATAAATCCTTTTCGGGATGGGCAGAGAGAATTGAGAGCCTTACATTAAAATCTTGGTTGTTCCTCATTCATAACTTTGTTTACTAGCTCTTTTCCCTCCAAACTAGATCACAAAAAGAACAAGCAATGATACTATTAAAACAATATAAACAAGGTTTGTACAGACGAAATTTAGGTCAGACGAAGAAAACTGGTTATTTTGCAAATTTCCGCGAACTTCCTTAACCTTAACCTTAACTTAACTTGCATAATAATTAGTTTCCTTTATCGGAACGGAAAAATCGGATTGAGGTATTTAATTTGCATAATTTCCGCAAAATATTACATGGAACTGCTGTGATGCAAATGAAACAAAACGTAGTTTGGTGTAAACTTATAAAAGGCCGGAAAAATAAAGGAGACTTTAATGTCACAATTAGTCCACCCACGTCCACTACTTTCTTCCACGTTAGTAGCAAAGGCAATACACAAATTATGTACTAAATGCACGTTTTGCTTCGTAACCGAAGTATCATCAGGAGAGTCGAATAGCACGTCATGTATGAAGGGTGAAGCAATAAATAATTAACGATTGGTGGACGTGGATGGACTACTGTGTCGCTGGGGTTTCTTTTAATTTATTTGCATTGGATAAGTTTGTCCTATTCCTTACACTATATTTTGTTCCAGTTGCCTCAAATCAATGCTATATAAGATTCCGCGGAAATTTTGAAAATTAAATACCTCAAGTTCTTCTTTGAATTATGAATTTCCGCAAAATAACGCCTGAATTTATAAAATATCTTAAAAGGTTGTAAATACCATAAAGTAACATCGAATTTCTGTTACAGCACACATGTTATGCAACAGTTACATATTAATAGTTCCATTCTGGTTCTATACCTTTTTTAACAATTGTTCTGAATTCCGTTTCACGTAATATATTTTCGTAAGAATGCTCTAGCGTTGCGATGAAACTGCAATAAGCATCGTGAATGAACGATTGCATTCAGTCTGCTGTGAATAAGTTGGTATATAAAAGTGCACAAAACCGTGTGGAATTTTACTATTACATTATATGGTATTTTCTGATATAATATCATTAACTTATATTTATATCGTATTAAAAGCACTTGTACTGTTTTACTTGATTTTTTAATTATTAATACCAACCGGTTTCGCGTTTTAACGCATCATCAGGGCAAAAGTTATTATATTGTTATTTTGTTAATTGTCAAATTGTCAATTGTACTAAACTGTTATATGTTATAACTGTTGCCCTGATGATGCGTTAAAACGCGAAACCGGTTGGTTTTAATAAATAAAAAGTCAAGTAAAACAGTACAAGTGCTTTTAATACGATATAAATATAAGTTAACATGGAGTTTTATCAAGTGCCGACGATATTCAGTGTTTAAAATATAATATCATTAACCTGACACGTGTAATATGTAAAAAAAGGACTTTTTATTTTACGTAAGTTGTCTTATAGATATAGTGAAAAGCGTAATTGAATGTAACAATAATATCAGATGGTAGAGTTCTGCATTGTCTCGCCCGGGTATGATACCACCGCCTTACCTATTCTTACTGCAGTAGTGCCAGTGCTTGTCACTGTCGTGTTCCGGTTTGGAGGGTAAGATAGCCGGTAAACTTATGCATATGGCATTAGACCTCGCCACGGTATAGCAACGCACTATTAACATCTTTGGTGTCTATAGGCGATGGTTGACCCTTACCATTAGGAGACCCATCTGCTTGTTTGCTATCTTATGATATAAAATACAAAATATATCAAACAAAGATTCATCGCATAAAACATTATAAAATATATCATCATGCCCGGTTCCCTTGAGGGATAGACGGAGTAAACCGAAAATTTCTAGACTTTCTGGCTCACCACGATTCACCAAATTGTTGGTTGGCGAGATGAGTGGTGATTCCATCGCCGCATTTTAACGACTTGTTAACGATTATCGACCATTTCTAACGATAACCAGGACCGACGCGATGGCTTTATTTGCTAATCTGAGGCAAGGGAATGGTAACACCCACTCCGCCAGACTTCAAGCCTGCTACAAAGATTTGGAATTTTCGAGAAAAACCTCGAAAAATCTTCAATAACAATTTGCCCGGCCCGGGATCGAACTCAAGACCTCAGGCTAAACCCAAGACCACGATATGTTTATTTTTTTTTTCGTTAATTGTACTTATAACATGATGTAGCAGCAGTATCTGTAGCGGCTCAAAACAATCACAAACGCTACAAGAAAAAATAATAAAAAATGGACAAAAATCAATAACAAATGGAAAAAATGAAATTCAAAATAAAATCCTGAATCGCGATATCACAATTATTTATCTTGTAACACTATATACAAGTTTCAACGCTTCTCAAATGGACTTCGGTCCCCAGGCAGTACACCTTGCCTGGCTGGGAAGATCTTCCTTTTCCCTTCCTTGTCTTTGTGTGACGTCATCGACCTCCACAGTTATGACGTCACCTGACAAGCAGCTGGCCCGCTGGTTCTATCACTATGACCCTTCCACGGCACCGAAGACCAGCGGCGCCAGAAACAGATGTTTCAAAATAATTGAAGGAAATGGAAGATTTCTACCATTCATTTCTTTTTTTACATATTTGAGTTTGCTTCGCATTCAGTTGTGAGACCATATTGACTAGTATTTACAGCTCAGATAGAGCGACGCCAAAACACAGTGTCATTTACATAAAGTTTACTATTAGATTACCCATCCGCTTTCTGATACACATCTATTTCAGCTTGTGGAAGCACAAAATACAAGATAAATAGACACCCAAATATAAGATAAACAGGCAAGCTAACAGTACACATCCCTATTTGATACAGATATTAATATCAAAGTCAATATTTTCATTACTACTCACTCATTTTTTGTATCATAAGATAGCAAACAAGCTTCTTAATAAAGTCCGTCACTCACATTTCCATTCAAAAGTGCTTACAAGAGGACCTGAACAGAAGAAATGGAGGAGCATTGTGAAACTGGTCGGCCGACTCGTGACTACGATCACTCTGTCAATACTGACTGACAAAGAAGAAGCGAACTAAAAGATGGGAGACTCTCTTGATGGAAAGAGACAACCAACGCCTATAAATACCAAGACGTTAATGGTGCGTATTTATCCATGTAGTGGGTAATTTCACTTGTATAAAATTACCGGCTACCTTACCTTCCAAACCGGAATACGACAGTTCGAGCATTGATGCGATTACGGTAAGAATAAAAAAGGCGGTGGTACCAGACCAGGTGAGATGTTGCGAAACTCTACCACTTAGTAGTGATGATGCTTATGCAAACAGCATCCAATACATGATATAAAATCTCAGTTTATTTCGTTCACTTAATCCACGATACTAATATTCTAATATAATAAAATTATAACATTATAATATTCTAATATAATAAGGGCTTCTTCACACTTTTCACACTGTGCCGGCAGCTCAGCCAGCGCCGATATGCCGCCGGCACTTGCCGCTGGCGGCCGTAGAGAATCATTGCAGTTGTGACAGCCAATTAAAAAATAGTGAATAATTTGTGTTTCTAACCCTTAGAGATGGACAATGAAGCCGTTAACATTCTTTTAATTAGCAAAAACTCAAAAGAAGGAGATTTTGAGTGAATCCGAGTCTGTAACACAGGAAGAAGCATAATGATAGAAGTGATAGAAAACTAGAAAAATTTTGCGGGTAGCGGTATCTGCGTAACACCATATTTTTTGGATTTTTAAGTTAACATGAACGTGCATCCGTTTATTTTTGTTTTTGTGATCTGTATTACAAAGTTTCATTTTCGTGAAATTGTTGAACTATCGCAATTAAATAACATTGTTGCGTACGTATGAAGCAGAGGAGCAGGTGAATACTACTGCGTGTCGTCAAGAGGAGAGAATTGATTTAACACCAATGAATTACTATTTTATTTTATGCGTGTTACGTAGATGAGTACATTATTACGACTGACTGTTCTAATCATTATTATAATACAGCTCTTTCGTCATCTATCCAAATATAGACATATATCTGTAAGGGTTACTGTGCTGACGGCACAACATTATAATTTGTTATACTTAAAACTATACTATCACTCAAATACCTGGAGTGAACTGACGGCGGCTCCCAGCGCAACCCGCTGGCATACCAGTTTAGTTGAGCGGCAAGTCCATCGGCTCAAATACTCGGCTGGAATTTAATCGGGGCTGTTAGCGGCATGTCTGTCACCCGTGCTGACGGCATAGTGTGTAGGAACCATTATATACGCAATGATAAATAATAATAAATGCGAAAGTCTGTATGTTTTGTACGGCTAAACCGCTAAGCTGGTTTTGATGAAATTTGGCATTGAGATATTAGAAATCCGGAGTCAATAGTGTTTGACTATCTTTTTTTAATAATCAACCCCTACAATGAAATTTTGTATGAAAAAGTTTATTAACATGTTAAGTTACTTACGGCCGAAGCTGCGCCAGTCATAAAGATGCGAAATTCCGTCTATCTGTTATGCTTACACGGTCAAACTGCTAAATCAATTTTGATGGAATTTGTCAAGGAGGTAATCAAAAAACTGGGATCAAACATCAGCTTTTTATCATAAATCGACCTTTAAAAGGATGGAACAGGGAGTGAAAGTTTGTATAAAAGATTATATCCATACAAATTATCTCATACACTTAGTCATATTACTCTTTTTGGGAGCGAAGTCGCGCGGATTAGGTATTTTAATACACAGGTTGATTGGTAATAGATTGTTCATATTGAACCACCAGGTCAGGGTCGCCAACCACCGCCCAGTTGGTCGAGTGGTTAGCGACCCTGACTACGCAATCAATGGGGTCCGGGTTCGATTCCCGGCAGGGACAGGCATTCACACAAATGCCTGTCCCTGCCGGGAATCGAACCCGGACCCCATTGATTGCGTAGTCAGGGTCGCTAACCACTCGACCAACTGGGCGGTGGTCAGCGACCCTGACCTGGTGGTTCAATATGAACAATCTATTATATCTATATATAAATAATATATATATATATATATATATATATATATATATATATATATATATATATATATATATATATATATATATATATATATATATATATATATATATATATATATATATATATATATATATATATATATATATATACTCGTGACTACGATCGTGACTCGTGACTACGATCACTCTGTCAATACTGACTGACAAAGAAGAAGCGAACTAAAAGATGGGAGACTCTCTTGATGGAAAGAGACAACCAACGCCTATAAATACCAAGACGTTAATGGTGCGTATTTATCCATGTAGTGGGTAATTTCACTTGTATAAAATTACCGGCTACCTTACCTTCCAAACCGGAATACGACAGTTCGAGCATTGATGCGATTACGGTAAGAATAAAAAAGGCGGTGGTACCAGACCAGGTGAGATGTTGCGAAACTCTACCACTTAGTAGTGATGATGCTTATGCATACAGCATCCAATACATGATATAAAATCTCAGTTTATTTCGTTCACTTAATCCACGATACTAATATTCTAATATAATAAAATTATAATATTATAATATTCTAATATAATAAGGGCTTCTTCACACTTTTCACACTGTGCCGGCAGCTCAGCCAGCGCCGATATGCCGCCGGCACTTGCCGCTGGCGGCCGTAGAGAATCATTGCAGTTGTGACAGCCAATTAAAAAATAGTGAATAATTTGTGTTTCTAACCCTTAGAGATGGACAATGAAGCCGTTAACATTCTTTTAATTAGCAAAAACTCAAAAGAAGGAGATTTTGAGTGAATCCGAGTCTGTAACACAGGAAGAAGCATAATGATAGAAGTGATAGAAAACTAGAAAAATTTTGCGGGTAGCGGTATCTGCGTAACACCATATTTTTTGGATTTTTAAGTTAACATGAACGTGCATCCGTTTATTTTTGTTTTTGTGATCTGTATTACAAAGTTTCATTTTCGTGAAATTGTTGAACTATCGCAATTAAATAACATTGTTGCGTACGTATGAAGCAGAGGAGCAGGTGAATACTACTGCGTGTCGTCAAGAGGAGAGAATTGATTTAACACCAATGAATTACTATTTTATTTTATGCGTGTTACGTAGATGAGTACATTATTACGACTGACTGTTCTAATCATTATTATAATACAGCTCTTTCGTCATCTATCCAAATATAGACATATATCTGTAAGGGTTACTGTGCTGACGGCACAACATTATAATTTGTTATACTTAAAACTATACTATCACTCAAATACCTGGAGTGAACTGACGGCGGCTCCCAGCGCAACCCGCTGGCATACCAGTTTAGTTGAGCGGCAAGTCCATCGGCTCAAATACTCGGCTGGAATTTAATCGGGGCTGTTAGCGGCATGTCTGTCACCCGTGCTGACGGCATAGTGTGTAGGAACCATTATATACGCAATGATAAATAATAATAAATGCGAAAGTCTGTATGTTTTGTACGGCTAAACCGCTAAGCTGGTTTTGATGAAATTTGGCATTGAGATATTAGAAATCCGGAGTCAATAGTGTTTGACTATCTTTTTTTAATAATCAACCCCTACGATGAAATTTTGTATGAAAAAGTTTATTAACATGTTAAGTTACTTACGGCCGAAGCTGCGCCAGTCATAAAGATGCGAAATTCCGTCTATCTGTTATGCTTACACGGTCAAACTGCTAAATCAATTTTGATGGAATTTGTCAAGGAGGTAATCAAAAAACTGGGATCAAACATCAGCTTTTTATCATAAATCGACCTTTAAAAGGATGGAACAGGGAGTGAAAGTTTGTATAAAAGATTATATCCATACAAATTATCCCATACACTTAGTCATATTACTCTTTTTGGGAGCGAAGTCGCGCGGATTAGGTATTTTAATACACAGGTTGATTGGTAATAGATTGTTCATATTGAACCACCAGGTCAGGGTCGCCAACCACCGCCCAGTTGGTCGAGTGGTTAGCGACCCTGACTACGCAATCAATGGGGTCCGGGTTCGATTCCCGGCAGGGACAGGCATTTGTGTGATGAGCGCAGATGTTTGTATATATATATATATATATACTCTAATATATGTAATAAACACCCAAACCCAGAAATACAAACATCTGTGCTCATCACACAAATGCCTGTCCCTGCCGGGAATCGAACCCGGACCCCATTGATTGCGTAGTCAGGGTCGCTAACCACTCGACCAACTGGGCGGTGGTCAGCGACCCTGACCTGGTGGTTCAATATGAACAATCTATTATATCTATATATAAATAATATATATATATATATATATATATATATATATATATATATATATATATATATATATATATATATATATATATATATATATATATATATATATATATATATATATATATATATATATATATATATATATATATATATATATATATATATATATATGTCGGCGCAACGACATTAATATTCAAATTATTACTTAAAAATAGTTTTATTAAGGTTACTTTATTTGTAGAAGTTGCTATTGTTTAGTTAAACCGATATTCTTAACAGGGACTTTCTAACCTGTTTTTACTTATCGTAAATTCCTATAGCAATCTATTACGATTACAAGTCTACTTTGCAGATTTTTAGATCAATTATTTTTGAATCATACCCACACGTGGTTGCCACATAACAACAAGGTGTTTTGTAGCAAATGAGTTTAAATATTATGAAATCTTAGTTCTAAATTCATAATAGGAATTTACAGATAAGAATTGGTTGTTTTGATTACGATTAAAAGATTTTTTAATTATAAAAGTGATTTTGCGATTTTGCTGTGTATCGCTAGGCTATAAAAAGCACCGGCCAATATGGCGGGGCTCATTCTTGTTGGAGCTACAGTGCAAACAAGACGTGTCAATAATATCTGGTGAGTTTTGAATTTGTTATTAATTTTAGTTTTAATACTTTAAATTAAAAGTTAATATTAGAATAAATAGATTTTTAGATTTATAAACAAGTGTTTCATTATTTGTGATGAGTGAACCCCGTGATGAAAATTGTGACGTCAGCAATGCTGGCGTCACTCTTTCTAAAAACTCAAATGGTCAAGACCCTCCGTTATCAGAAGTGGGATCGCAACCCACTTCTGCTCGATCATCCTCTGTTACTGATAATGTTAATGCTTCTATTAGCGGAGTACCAACGGAGTTTTTCACTCAGATGATGCAAATGATGAAGCACGTGTCTGATCGTATGACTACGCAATCTGAACCAAGAGTTAAGATTAACGATGTCTTTTTGCCGTCTTACGATCCTGACGCTGATATTGGAGTTAGGGAGTGGTGTCAGCATGTGACTAGGGCAATGGAAACCTACAACTTGAGCGATTATGAGGTTCGAATGAAGGCCGGTAGCCTACTTAAAGGCCGCGCAAGGTTGTGGGTGGATAATTGGCTGGTCACCACCACTACGTGGCAGGAATTGCGTGATGTTCTAATAACTACTTTCGAACCTGAAAACAGATATTCTCGCGATGTTGCACGTTTTCGAGAACATACGTATGATAATACAAAAGACATCGCGCAGTTTTTGTCACAAGCCTGGGTATTATGGCGACGTATTACTAAGGATAAACTGTCGAATGATGATGCGGTTGAAGCTGTTATTGGGTGTGTCGGGGACGAACGCTTGAGAATGGAACTGTTGAACGCTAGGGCAACTTCAGTGCCAGAGCTGATTTCGGTAGCGTCTTCTATACGCCGAGTTAAACGCCCTATATCTGCATCGCCAAGCGTGCAACAGGGTCCATCTAAGCGACCTAGATTCTCCGACAAACCCTATACTTATTGTCAAATCTGTAAAAAGCCCGGTCATGGCGCCCGCGAGTGTCGTTATCGTGATAACGCAAGTACGGTTCAACCGCGTCATCAGGAATCTGTTGCCGCCCAATCGAATGTGAATAGGCCGAAGTGTACGTTCTGCTCAAGGGTCGGCCACACTTATGAAACGTGCTTCAAACGAGAACGCGCTGTTGTTTCAAACGTCAATTGCGTAGGTTTGCCTAAAATGAATTCAATTTCAGTAACTATCGGTAGTTTGAAACTGAGTGCGATATTTGATAGCGGAGCCGAGTGTTCGGTGATTCGCGAGTCTCTGGCGGCGAAACTACCTGGTAAACGAAACGATGTTGTCAATTATTTAAAAGGGATTGGACAGTTTACTATAGTTTCGTTGTCCACGCTGACGGTGGTATGTGTGGTCGATAACCTACGGGTGGAACTTGCATTTCACGTGGTACCAGATTATGAATTGTCCTCGGACATTCTTATTGGAATGAATCTCATTGAAAATACTAATTTAAGCGTGGTAGTGAACTCGCAGGGTGCTAGGTTGGTTCATCAGCCCGCGGTCTACCACATGCGATCTCAAAGCAAAAAGTTTGATAATATTGATTGCGATTTAACTGATCAAGACCAAATAAACGAACTTAAGATTTTACTAAATAAATACGAGCACCTTTTCATTCGCGGCTACCCGCATACGCGTGTCAATACGGGTGAGCTTGAAATACGTCTCAAAGACCCAAGCAAATGTGTCGAACGTAGACCATACCGACTGAGTCCGGTGGAGCGAGAAAAGGTGCGCGTGATAGTTAACGAGTTACTCGAGCAAAACATTATTCGTGAGAGCAAATCTCCGTTTTCCAGCCCGATCATATTAGTTAAAAAGAAGAACGGACAGGATCGCATGTGTGTGGATTATCGCGAATTAAACAAAAATACCCTGAGAGATCACTACCCGCTGCCGATCATTTCGGATCAAATAGATCAACTGTCGGGGGGTATTTTCTTTTCAACATTCGATATGGCGGCGGGGTTCCATCAAATTCCAATAGCGGAAAGCTCAATAGAGAAGACCGCGTTTGTCACACCAGATGGCTTATTTGAGTATTTAGCCATGCCATTTGGTTTGAGCAACGCGTGTTCAGTGTACCAAAGATGTATAAACAAGGCTTTGGCACACCTACTGTCTTCAACAGATCAGGTCTGTCAAGTCTACGTCGATGATGTGTTGTCAAAATGTAGGGATTTCACCGAGGGGATGTCTCATATTGAACGGATTCTGATGGCTTTGCAAAAAGCGGGTTTTTCAATTAATATTGATAAAACCGCCTTCTTTAAACGTTCCATCGAGTACTTGGGCAATATCATATCAGGTGGACACGTCAGCCCAAGCCCAAGGAAAGTGGAAGCTTTAACGAAGGCGCCAGTGCCAAAGACCCCCAAACAGGTTAGGCAATTTAATGGGCTCGCCGGATTTTTCCGACGTTTCATTCCCAATTTTTCTACCATTATGATGCCACTCTATGAGCTTACTAAGAAAGACTCAAAGTGGGAATGGAACGAGAGACATGACGAAGCTCGTGACCATATTGTAAAACATCTGTCTACTGCGCCTACGCTTGTTCTATTCCAGGAAGACGCACCCATCGAGTTGTACACAGATGCAAGCAGTCTCGGCTACGGGGCAGTGTTGATCCAGGTCATCGGGAATCGCCAGCATCCAGTTGCGTACATGAGCCAGCGCACCACCGACGCCGAGAGCCGCTACCATTCCTACGAGCTCGAGACTTTAGCGGTGGTGAGAGCCATCAAACACTTCCGGCACTACCTCTACGGCCGAAAGTTCAAGGTGATTACAGACTGTAACGCCTTGAAAGCGTCCAAACACAAGAAGGACCTACTGCCTCGAATCCATAGATGGTGGGCCTTTCTTCAAAATTATGATTTTGAGGTGGAGTACAGAAAAGGTGAGAGGCTGCAACACGCTGACTACTTCAGTAGAAACCCAGTTAGTGAACTGTCAATCAACTTCACAACCAGAGACTGTGAGTGGTTAAAAATAGAACAGCGTCGCGACGATATACTACGTCCACTGATAGACAACATATCAAGCAGCGGTCCAGTGGACGGCTACCTGTTGGAAGAAGGCGTGCTCAAGAAAGAAGTCACCGATCCCACGCTCGGTATACGCAAACGCATAGTAGCTCCAAAGTCATTCCAGTGGAGTCTGATAAACTCGTATCACACAGCACTTCAACACCCTGGCTGGGAGAAGACTCTGCAAAAACTGAACGAAACCTACTGGTTTAACAGAATGAGCACGACTGTGAGGAGCTTCGTGGATAACTGTGTGGTATGCAGGACGTCCAAAGGGCATTCCGGTGCAGTGCAAGCGCAACTTCATCCGATTCAAAAACCCACTGCACCCTTCCAAGTTATCCATATGGACGTTACTGGCAAGTTGGGCACCAAAAATTCTGCAGGACAAGACGAATACGTCATTGTGATTATCGACGCGTTCACGAAGTACGTGCTACTCAGCTATTCCAATGACAAGAGCCAAAGTAGCAGCCTCGCAGCACTGAAGCGCGCTATGCATCTCTTCGGAACCCCAGTCAAAGTCATCGTGGACGGCGGTAGGGAATTTTTAGGTGAATTCAAGACCTACTGTGATCGATTTGCCATCAATTTACACGTAATTGCGCCAGGAGCTAGCCGAGCGAATGGACAGGTGGAGAGAATTATGAGCACTCTGAAGAATGCGCTCACTATAATTAAGAATTATGAGACCGAAAATTGGCAAACAGCATTAGAAGCACTACAGCTCTCATTTAATTGCACACCGCACCGAGTAACCGGAGTCGCACCACTGACACTCCTGACCCGCCGTCAACACGCCGTTCCACCGGAATTATTGAGACTGGTAAACATCGACGACGAATCTATGGACTTTGAATTGCTCGAGCAGCATGTCCAAAGAAAGATGGCGGCCGCAGCGGAGTATGAAAAACAACGCTTTAACAAAAAGAAGGCGAAGATCCAGCCTTTCCAAAGAGGTGACTACGTACTTATTAAAAATAACCCTCGCAATCAAACCTCATTGGACCGCAAATATAGTGAACCATACGAAATATGTCGTGTACTCGATAATGACCGTTACATGGTAAAGCGAGTGACGGGCCGAGGACGACCACGCAAAGTTGCCCATGATCAACTTCGCCGAGCTCCACAGCCGGGTAATCAAGAAACCGTGTCGGCGGGATCTGAAGATGAAGATCAGTACCACAACACCACATCTTCTGACGAGGCGACAAACCACCAGCCGTTCCAGTCACAACAATACCCCGATGCAGCAACAAACGAGCTAATGCCGTCTACTTCTGGTGCCGTCGCTTCTCTGGACTCTTAAACAAGTAAGTGCATTTCATTTTAACTTACAAAACATAAAAGTATATTGAACACTAATAAATAGTTTCACTGATCAAGTCTTACATTATATAAAGACACCAGCTGGATAAAAATCATTCGAATCTATAATGTTACTACATAATGCGGTGTTATCTTCAAAATTGTACAAAACATTTTCTACCCGCATCCCAACCGATTTTCAGATCATTTTCAGAGCCTCTGGGGACCACGGTCATAAGTATAAGACCCAGGCCCCAGCATCGACCTTCCTCTATCCTTTAGAGCCTCTGTGACTCACGGCGTTCAAGACCGCCTAGCTCCACAGCATCAATGTCCTAAGAGCTTATATAAAAAAATAAATAAAAAAATATCAGAAATATTAAAAGATTTTTAGAGCCCCTGGGGACCACGGTCATAAAAATAAGGCCTAGGCCCCAGCATCGACCTTCCCTTTTCCCTTAGAGCCTCTGTGACACACGGCGTTCGTGACCGCCTAGCTCCACAGCATCATTTCCCAATCACTATATCAATCATTAATTATATACTGAATCGATACTCGTATACTGGATCAATATAATATTTTCAGGGCCTCTGGGGACCACGGTCAAAATGATAAGGCCCAGGCCCCAGCATCAACCTAGTTACCAATTCCTTAAGAGCCCTTGTGGACCACGGCGTACAAGACCGCTCAGCACCACAACATCGATTACCAAATCAGTACTAACATTATTTTCAGGGCCTCTGGGGACCACGGTCAAAACTATAAGGCCCAGGCCCCAGCATCGACCTAATTCCAGATTCCTTTAGAGCCCCTGTGGACCACGGCGTATAAGACCGCTCAGCACCACAGCATCATCCTTGTCTACGAGAACATAGAATATTATAATGCAAGGATGCGTGGAGCATTTGCATTGACCATATGAATCAAGTCAATCTCGCTCTTATCCTAATGTACAACCTACATGCTTTCATAACCATTTTATATCTACGCTTTGTTGCGTAGTTACTCACTTGTAATAATTTATCACTCTACGAGCGAAAAAGTTGATAACTTGGTTAATATAAGCAGAGGTTCTTAAGTTTTATTAAATAATCAATTTCCTTATTCTAACAATGTTTCATGTCGAGTTTCATACAAGTTATCAGCTAGTATGCCGTATGAACGGATACCTAGCTCAGATTATTTTTCTTTCACAGAAACGCGACTGGTGCAGAGCACGCACCGTCCCGCAGAATGGCCGTGTCGGCGCAACGACATTAATATTCAAATTATTACTTAAAAATAGTTTTATTAAGGTTACTTTATTTGTAGAAGTTGCTATTGTTTAGTTAAACCGATATTCTTAACAGGGACTTTCTAACCTGTTTTTACTTATCGTAAATTCCTATAGCAATCTATTACGATTACAAGTCTACTTTGCAGATTTTTAGATCAATTATTTTTGAATCATACCCACACGTGGTTGCCACATAACAACAAGGTGTTTTGTAGCAAATGAGTTTAAATATTATGAAATCTTAGTTCTAAATTCATAATAGGAATTTACAGATAAGAATTGGTTGTTTTGATTACGATTAAAAGATTTTTTAATTATAAAAGTGATTTTGCGATTTTGCTGTGTATCGCTAGGCTATAAAAAGCACCGGCCAATATGGCGGGGCTCATTCTTGTTGGAGCTACAGTGCAAACAAGACGTGTCAATAATATCTGGTGAGTTTTGAATTTGTTATTAATTTTAGTTTTAATACTTTAAATTAAAAGTTAATATTAGAATAAATAGATTTTTAGATTTATAAACAAGTGTTTCATTATTTGTGATGAGTGAACCCCGTGATGAAAATTGTGACGTCAGCAATGCTGGCGTCACTCTTTCTAAAAACTCAAATGGTCAAGACCCTCCGTTATATATATATATATATATATATAACGGAGGGTCTTGACCATCTTGGACGGAGGTATATATATATATATATATATATATATATAATATATATATATATATATATAACGTTATATATATATATATTTATATATATATATATATATATATATATATATATATATATATATATATATATGTGTGTGTGTGTATTTCTATGTATTAGTATCGTTTACTGGCACCTATACTACAAGCATATAATTTGCTTATTTTGGGGTTAGATTAATTCGTGTAATTTGCCCAATGATATTTATTTAAATGCCCTATTTTAGTATGTACATTGTACAATATTTAATCAGACGACAGTGTACATACACTTATTTATATACATCGCTAATATACTTATTATATATTGAGAACAAATGAGTAATAAATTGAAACGTCATGGTATTAACCGCTTAAAGTGCCTCAAAGATCTTGCTCAAGAACCGTAAAGTCTTACAAAACACACAGAGAATTCTCAGAAAGGGGCTGCCGTAATCAGAATAGCCCTCTGAGTAACATACAAACGACACCTGCGAAGACCCTCGTCAACTTGTCTTTATGCTACTGATGGAGCTTACTGGATCGTTTTGTTAATACATTTAGTATTAACTAGGTATACGTATTTTCAGGTAGATGTATTTTTATTACTATTTTCTACTATAACAAATAAGGATTATAGGCTGTAATCCTTATTTCTTTGTAATAAATCCATACCTATACTTCTGCCTAGGGAGGATCATGACCCACATGACTTCCTCTGGATCCGCCCTCATCGTCCACACCGTGACAAAAAGGAGGATAATGGCATTTATCGGTATTTATGTATGTACAATGTACATTTTTTTATGTTATTGAGATAGGCAAACTGACAGACGTGCCACCTGATGGTAAGTGGTCAATGTCGCCAATGAACAAAAATGGGATACCTGGGCTATAACTAGCCCAGGTATTCCATTCGTGTGTTGCCTATCCTGAGACATAAAATGTTAAGTCTCGGTGCCAGTAATTACACTGCCTGTGTTGCCCCTCTCTGAAACACAGCAAAACTGTTTCACGGGAGAAATAAGCAAGATGGTGGTACCCATGAAGCCGGGAGCGCGGCACAGCGCATCCCTACCCATCTGTTCCCCCTGAGGGTAAGGTAGCCGGTAAAGTTTTGCATATGGCATTTCAATCCACCGTGCGGATAATGGGGATAGACAATGATGTCTTTTTACACGAGAAGAGCCATCTGACTGTTTGCTATCGTATAATACAAAAATAAAAAAACAAGAGCTTTGTGGGCTTGCAACGGCACTCCTAAGAGAAAAAAATAACTTTATCCTTAATCTCTCCGGATTGAACCGCTTTCTCGGCATTATAATTATTAAAATTCTTAAGATTAAAAGAAAGTCCCCTAAGAATTGTTCAAGGACTTCGTAAGAATTGTGGATTTTTAATTAAAAGCTAATATCGTGTTTAATATTATGGAAAATAACTTTTGAATTATCGTCTTACTAGTCATTACTCGTGACATTGTTCGCGTGAATTTTTTTATATCATAAGATAGCAAACAAGCAGATGGGTCTCCTGATGGAAAGAGTCAACCATTGCCTATAGACACCAAATATTAATGGTGTGTTGCTATATTGTGGCGAGGTCTAATGCCACATGCATAAGTTTACCGGCTACCTTACCCTCCAAACCGGAATACGACAGCGACAAGCACAACAAATTAAAATCATGACTACTTTTGGACAATTAAGTAAAAACAACCCGTTTCAGTCCTGGATAATATAGCTTTCTAACGGTAAAATAATTTTAAGATAGATCTAGTTGTTTTAGGGCCCCGAAGGTAAACTAGGCACCCTATAGTTTCAATATGTCCGTCCGTATGTCCGCACGATAGCTCAGAGGTACTTAGTTTTGAAAAGCTGTGATTTGGCATGATTATATGTAACGGGCACGATAGAACACGTTCATGCCCGGACGAGTTATTACACCATATTCAATCACGCGGCCATACGCGTAAATTATTAGTACATAAGGTTAAGGAAAATCCCACTAAATTACAGTTTAATAAACACATTTTTTTTATTTCATAAGATAGCAAACAAGCAGATGAGTCTTCTGACGGAAACAGTCAACCATCGCCTATAGACACCAAAAGCGTAAATGGTGCGTTGCTATCTTGTAGCGAGGTCTAATGCCGCATACATAAATTAACTGGCTACCTTACCCTCCAAACTGGAATACGACAGTGAAAAGCACTGACGCTATTGTGGCAGGAATAGGGCAGTGGTACTAGATCCGGGCGAGACAATGCAGAACTCTACCACCTAGTAGTCACGATTTTAGTGACTTGCATAGCCAATCGGTCGCCTTTTACGGCATGCCTGGCAAAACGGCAGTTGGTCTATTTTTCAAAGGAGCCCGGAACCAATATGTTGAAAAACTGACTGATGTATGACTGTTATTTAACCGACGTAATATTGGTGACCCCAACGTGGTTGAATGTGGCGTGATAACATGAACGTGTTCTATCGTGCCCGTTACATATGTCTTATCTACATTTAAAGTTGATTGAATGACTACGATAGCTTTGAGATAGGTAACATACACTTTATGATTTTTTCTTTATGGTTTATTTTGTGGTGTTTTATTCCACAAACCCATCCTTATTTAATAATAATAATATGATACTGATTAAATACATAAGCCGCTGCCTTTTTCGGCAAGGTGCTGAAAGAATACCAGCGTTACAGTCTACACTGTAACATAATGCTGAGTCAGTAACCCTTTTCCTAAAGTAATACTAAAATCTATTCCATTCCATTCCATTCCGTTCCGCTCCGCTCCACTCCTCTCCACTCCACTCCACTGCACTGCACTGCACTGCACTCCGCTCCACTCCGCTCCACTCCGCTCCACTCCGCTCCACTCCGCTCCACTCCGCTCCACTCCGCTCCACTCCGCTCCACTCCGCTCCACTCCGCTCCACTCCGCTCCACTCCACTCCACTCCGCTCCACTTCACTCCACTTCACTCCACTCCACCCCACCCCACCCCACTCCACCCCGCCCCACCCCGCCCTGCCCTGTGCTACCCTGCTCTGTGCTGCCCTGTGCTACCTTGCCCTGCCCTGCCCTGCCCTGTTCTATTCTTTTCTATTGGGGTGAGAAAAAATTACGCTAGTAGTAAATATAATGAAGATAAAAGAAAAATTATCACGGTTCATAAAACCTTCTGCTTTATTAATTTTTGAGTACCTAATAGTCGAACAACACTTCTGTTGTTCACTGTACTGGTCGCCCGTACTTATGCTTCCGATCGCTGTATAAAAACTGCCACTATTTGCAAACAACCCGAGGTAAAGTTCACCGATAATCCCGAATATTCGGCAATCATCTCGTAAATAACAATTTTAATGTAAACAAGTCCTAGTACACGCTACTTTCATTCGCCCTTATGCCCTAAGCGATAAGGTCGATTATGGCATAACTACTTGTGTAACGGTCGGCTATTTGTTTATTGTTACGTACTTCGGGTTCGTAATTGTAAGCAAACACCACTTATATTAAATCCGTATATTTACAATACAAATACACAATACAATACAATGTAATACTAAAATACTCTGATTAACACTAGTCACTCACTGTTTGTCATTGTCATTGTATTGTCAGCCCCAGAAGGGGGAGAGTGACTCTAGGGACATGTAGGAAGAACTTGTAGGGAGCTAAGAGAACATGCACGAGAGTGAGAACGCTGAAACGTTCCCAGTGCATCTCCCACGATTCGGTTACGACGCGGTCCGTATGACTGAGAGGTCGGTAGGGCCATAGGTTGGTGGAGGGTCTAGTCACTCACTGTACTAACACTAAACCTATACAAACACAATAGAACACTCGCTTCGCACGGGTCACTTCAAGTATCGCTCTCGATCGCTAATAAAAACTGCTCTGTATTTGTCTACACATCTCTATTTATACCCAGCGTAAAGTTCTACCTGGATCCAGAAAAATCTAAATGTATCGGGGAAACAATGAATCACTTCTTATTGTAAACAACTATAATAGTACACGCTACTTTCACCCTTATGCCCTATACTACAAAGTCTATTATGGTATAGCTATTCGGATAACGGCCAGCTATTTGTTTATTAATAGGAGTAGCTGTCTCTTTTATTTCTAGATCCCTTCAGCGTTCCAACTCATCACGTGTCTGGATTATTCGTAACATTATCAATAGAAGTAGCTATCTCTTTCTTTTATTTCTAGATCAATCCAGCGCTTCAACTCTTCACGTTTGTAGATTATTCGCAACAATATATACAAACGACGGACTGTTCCAGAATATTCAGCGAAAGAATTGTTCTCGTCTATCGAATTTAAGGATGTTCTGATGACATCATCAAACAAAATTTATAATTTTCTCATTCATTCGTATGTAAGAGAAAATTGTAATCGTGTAGGGGAGTGAGGGGTAACACCGGATAGTTAAGTTAAAATACATCATAACTTAGGCACTATGTTATATTTAAAAAAATCAACATCACTTATAAAATTACAACAGATATACAATGCGAATATGGAAGGTTGTAGTTACCGGGGAAGACCAAGACTGACATACCATGATCAGATTGATCGAGTACTGTCCGAAAGTGGTATCCAGAGTCTTCGCAACCGGCGTGTGTGTATGAAGAGAGTGATGAATGTGGAGGAAGCGAGACAAGCCTGCAAGGATCGTAATATATGGCACTCGCTTCTCTCTGCCTTCCCTGTCAGGGATCTGTTGTGAAGATATGTATGTACATATGTATGTACTTATAAAATATACAATAGACTTTATTTTAGCAAAAACGTGTTTGAGATCAATTCATTGATCATTTACGGACATACGGACATACGGACATACGGACATACGGACATACGGACATACGGACATATGGACATACGGACATACGGACATACGAACATACGGACGTACGGACGTACGGACGTACGGACGTACGGACGTACGGACGAATGGACGTACGGACGTACGGACGTACGGACATGCGGACATGCGGACATACGGACATACGGACATACGGACATACGGACATACGGACATACGGACATTCGGACATACGGATATACGGATATACGGATATACGGACATACGGACATATATACATACAGCGAAGTGACCTCAAAATGGTGGCACTTCCTCGCCCACCTACCGTAACGCATCGCAGTCTGCCTTCAAATTTATCTTTTCTCTGACACCTATAATTCTTTGATACATCAGCTATATTGTGGTATAAATAGATTTTGAATGTTGATGATACGTAGGTCACACTATTAGTTTTGCGTAACTTAAAAAAATCAAATGTTATAACCAAAATATTATGTTTACTGCTTTTCAAAATAATCTCCTTTACATTTAAGCATTTTTTCGTGCGATCGAACCATTTTTTAAAACAGGAGGAGCACAGATCTGAAGGCATGTTTTCTACGTGCTGATTGAACGCTATCACCGCCTCTTCGGAGTTGGTAAAAGTAAAACCTCTCCTCAAATCTTTGATTTTGGGAAAAATACAGAAATCACAGGGTGCTAGGTCGGGGCTATGCGCAGACGAGATGTACTTTTTCGGAAGCTAAAAATGACTCTGTTTTGTTGACCGTGTGTGAAGAAGCGTTATCATGATGTAGGAGAATGTGGCTTTTGGGTCGTCTTTCGCGAACTTTTTCTAACACCCTGGGTAAACAAATGGTAGAATACCAGTCGGCATTAACACTCTTTTGATCTTCAAATAGAATTGTACAAATGAGACCCGTAGCTGAGAAAAAAAACGCGATCATTTTTTTACCAACGTTTCTCGCCTGTCTCACTTTTGTTGGCCTGTTTTCATTTTCAAACACCCATTCACAAAATTACTGTGTTTTTTCGGGTTCAAAACAATAAATCCACGTTTCGTCTCCTGTGACAATGTCATAAACAGCATTAGAATGTCCATGGTCGTACTTCAGTAGCATCTGTGAGCACCATTCCACGTAGCCCGCTTCTGCTCCGCTGTCAGTTCATGAGGGATCCAACGACAACAAAGTTTCCGAACTTCCAATTCTTCGTGTAAAATTTTCTGAATTTGGCTCATATCAATCCCCAATAGTCCTCGAATTGTCTCATAGGTAATCCGGGGGCAATTTACAGGTAATTTCTTTGCGTTACTTATTTTGCATATCTTTTGACTCAGAGCAACTACATATAAAGTTTGATTAAGTTTTATTCGCTAAAATAATTTTAAATGCTTATAGTAAATATATATGACGCTTAAGTGAAAAATTCAGGAAAAAAGTAATCCACCAAAAGAATCTTTAAAAAGTCAAATCAAAATACAAGAAACGTATACTGTCTGAAAGGGATTTTAAGTAGCAATCTAATAATACCCACGAACGAATTTGAAAGAGGTAAGAAATGTCGAGAACGCAAAAAGAGGCGTCAGAACCGATCAACGACGGCACCTGTTCGACGAATGAAAATTTTTACCGTTGCAAGATATTACCCGTTACGTAGACGTAGACGTAAAAGATGCACGGCATAGTCACTATCCGTTTTTCTTTAAACTTAATAAAATGTCTTTAAATTTGTTTTAATAGTATAGGATACTTACTTCCCCCGTATTGGTTCCGGGCTCCTTAGAAGAATAGTCCAACTGCCGTTCTGCCAGGCAGGTCGTAAAAGGCGACCGAATGGCTATACAAGTCACTACTTCCGTGACTACTAGGCTGTAGAGTTCTTCATTGTCTCGCCTGGGTCTGGTACCACCACCTTACCTATTTCTGCCGCAATAGCGTCAGTGCTTGTCACTGTCGTATTTCGGTTTGGAGGGTAAGGTAGCCGGTAAACTTATGCATGTGGTATTAGATATCGCCACAAGATAGCAACGCACTATTAACATCTTTGGTGTCTATAGGCGATGGTTGACTCCATCAGGAGACCCATCTGCTTGTTTGCTATCTTATGATATAGAAAAAAAAATCATTGGTGTCTATAGCGATGGTTGACTCTTACCATTAAGAGACCCATCTGCTTGTTTTCTATCTTATGATATAAAAAAAAGCATACACTACGAAAGCAAACTTAAAGAGGCATTCACGTCAAAAAGATTCCGACGAATTGTTAACCTCCTCTATTTTGGCAAGTCGGTTAAAAAACATTTCATACAGTTAGAGTGTGTCTAAGCTATAGCTTAGACACACTCTAACTGTATTCAGCGGCTCTAGTACTGTCTTAATATAGTTTCAAGTGTCAGAAACTTCTAAAACTTCACTAACAAGGAGAAAGGTTTCAAGTATTTTACACTAGATAAATAAGGATAAGTTTTATGAAGAATTTTATAAAGGCGCTCTCTTACTTATACAGTTTCATTTAAAGCTCCTTTGCAGCTGAGTAGTTTCAATTCTACTAAGATAAAATTATGCTGTAACAAGATAAAATTTAAATCTATCTTCTATCTATACATATAATAAAATCGTAGGAAAGTCAAAACTGTACATTGAATATTTTTTAAAAGAATACTTGGGACATGATCTACAATCCATACCGAAGCCAAAAATATAGTTTTTAGAATTTTTTTCTGTTTGTCTGTATATATGTCCGGGGTAAACTTAAAAAGTACTACATGGATTTACTTTAAATTTTGCATGAATATTACTAATAGGTCATGTCAGCATATAGGCTACATATTATCACACTATCACCTACAGGGGAGGAGCAGTGCAGAGTAAACGAAGTCCGCGCGGACGAAGTCGCAGGCAACAGCTACTTAATCTATAAAAATATTTCTACAGTATAATTTTTACACGATTTCTTTAGCTTCATCCTATATATAAAATTCTCATGTCACAATATTTGTTAACCCCCCCGAAACCGCTTGACTGATTTTTATGAAATTTTGTATGCATATTCAGTAAGTATAAGAATCGGCTACTGTATATTTTTCATACCTCGTGATAAGAGTTACCTAACATATATTTTTTAAATCAATAATTTATATGGCAAAACAATGTTGTCGGGTCAGCTAAACGTGTGTTTATAATATACAGGTTGGCTGGTAAAAAATTGTACGTAATGAAGGAGGGTGTTCAGTACTCGATTCTGATACCAAATATATTATAAAAATAGATACTTACTTATATTTTACTTATATTTATTTATACCGTTTACTTATATTTTGATCTAATTATCTAATAAAATATCAGTTACGGGCATAGACAAATAATTTTAAATTAATCCACCGGTAATATTATGCCATTGCATATTTATGCAATGGCATAATATTACGAACATCGATACGAGTATTCATCGATGTTCATCTATATTAATATTTTAAATGCGAAACTTTGGATGTTTAGATGGATGGCTGTTTAGATGGATGTTTGTGACTCAATCACGCAAAAACCACTGAACGTATTTGAATGAAATTTGGTACACAGGTAGATGATGACCTGAAATAGCACACAGGCTACTTTTTGTATAGGAAAAATTAAGTGGTCCCGCAGGATTTGCCACTTTTATAATGCAGCGGATTCCACGCTTCATCTAATTGTTTATAAACAGCGATCGCTATGGCACGTGTAAGTCAAGGTGCGTGCCTGTCATTCATACGGTGACCATGTTTTTTGAATATTACTATGAAGCTAAGCATATTCTGTTTTTATTATATTTTTAATGGTTGTATATAACCATTATCCTGTCCTACAATATTAACAGTATTTTATCAGCCAACCATTATTTAAGGTCCTTTCAAAATAGGTAACTAAGTTTTTACACAGCGTTTTGTATGTCTAAACAATAACAGTGACCAGCATTGAAGCTATTGTGACAGAAATATATAAGGCGGTGGTACCATTTTCCCGAGAGAAACGTTACAAAACTACCGCCTAGTAGCCAAGATGGTAGTGACTCATATACCCAAATGCCAATCATTCGCCATTTACGAACTGCCGCGCAGAACGGCAGGCGATCCATTCTTCAACGGAACCCGGAACAACACGGGGAAAACAGTTATTAAAATATCCAAGCTACCAGCATGATATGGTTTTTTTTTTATAGAAGAGGGGGCAAACGAGCAAGAGGTGCACCTGATGATAAGTGATCACCGCCGCCCATGGACATCTGCAATACCAGAGGTCTTGCAGTTGCGTTGCCGGCCTTTTAAGAATGAGTAAGCTCTTTTCTTGAAGGTCCCTATGTCGTATCCGTTCGGAAATACCCCTGCCGGTAATTGGTTCCACAACAGAGTAGTGCGAGGTAAAATGGTGTGCACATATTTAAAAAGTATCATATTCTAAGTAATTTGAGAATTTATATAATACTTATTTACACATTTCTAGATATTATTTACATTTATTAGTTTTAAATTGAAATTTTATAAAATTATTTTTATTATATACTAGCTGACCCGGCAAACGTTGTTCTGCCTTTTTATCTACTCTTACATTTTTCTATTTTTCTCACTTTTTAAACCTTCCCTGCAGGCTTAGGATAAGCAACACGATAAAATTTTATCGACCCGTTTTCTCGACTTTTATGTCACTTTCTCGATTCGCTAACGCATTTGACACTTGATTCGACATGATACTTCAAAGGAAGAGAAAATGATCAATTTTACTCGACGGTAGTTATTTTCTCTATCGATCGAAACGTCTTGCTGTCATTTTATCGATTTGTCATTTGACACTTCGTTAAAATGTTGATAACCTTATCCATTATTTCATATTATTATACTTTAATTATACAATAATTACAAAACTTTTTGATTTCTATTCATTTTTTTAAATATAGATTTCGGTCCAGTGTTAGCAGTAGTATGTATGTATGGCAGGCAGGCAGGCAGGCAGTATGGTATATATGTATTTAATAGTGGTGGCAGTTCCATATTATACCTATTATGTGCTAAATATCTACGGATAACGGCAAGCCTGCAAAATACAAAGAAGGCACATAGGAAATTTGTGTGATCTTTTTACACAACGGACGGAGCATTCCAATCACTATAACGCTTCAATAAACCCAATAACCATGGCTCTCTAAATAATATAGACCCTTGTGAATTTTGAGGTTTAGAGCCACACACCGATCAAGGCATGCCTCTTTAGTTAAAGGTAAGTGAACATAAGAGACTTGTAATTCAGTTTCTAGTAGATATGACAGCCATCCAACTTCATTAACTGTAATAACAGAATATCTTTGTAGTAAATACTAATTTGACTTAGGTGAACTCATAAAGTTATATTTTTTCAAAAGTTATCTGTAGTTTTTCGAGTTTCTTTTTTAAACAGTTAATATGTTACATATACATGTCAAGTGTATGTTAAATTTCAGCTGGATACAAGTAATAATCCTTTTCTTGGTGGTCAACTTTTCACAATACTTACAGCCACATACCAACAAACAACAACAATGCTTACATCATAGAATAATGATGCAAATTGCTTGCATTGATTATGTATTTAAGGAGTTTTTACTACCCATTTAAGTTATATTTAGTCAAAAAAAGTATTTGTTTTAATCAGTAGTTTTCAGACCAAGTTCCATGTATGATTAACATACAACTATGATGTATTATTTTCTGTAATATTCTTAACTTAAAATATCCAATATGACACATGTAGTTCTCAATTACCTAGGTACCTACATGTGTAAACATTATTATTTTATATTTGTCTACATTTAAAGATAATTTACTATACAGGAAGACAGTCAGTTCTTGTTATTATTGTTTATTACAATAATATATGTCAATAAAAAATATAATTATTATTTGCAGATAAGACTTCAACTGCAGAATTTTTAATATTACTGACAAATATCCTAGAAGAACAAATGATGCCCTCATATGGCATAATTGAAATGGATGAAATGCGAAGACTACATAATAGAAGATATTGGCGGATCCTATGTATACTGGTGCAACTTGCAAAACAACGGAAACCATTTTCTTGCCTCAAAAGCCTTAAAATTACCTTATATTTGTCCTAATGTAGTAAAGTATTTGAAAATTTGTACAAATTTTCAAATACTTCTATTGATTTATGTCAAAACTAGCCGTTTCCCCATGACTTTGTTCGCGCAGACTTTGTTTACTCCGCACAGTAGTAGTCGGTCCTTGTAGGTGCGTAGGTGATAACGTGATAATATGTAGCCTATATGTTGACCCAACCTGTTAATATTCATGCAAAATTTGAAGTAAATCCATGCAGTACTTTTTGAGTTTACCCCGGACATACATTGACTTTCCTACGATTTTATTATACGAAGGTATAGATTATAAGCTACAGAACATTTAATCCGACCTCCAGTAAAGTTGTGTCATTGCACTTGCACTAGTATACGTAGGACCCTTCGATATGATAATTACAAGTATTTTCTTTTAGAAGTGTTAACTTTGTTACTTTTGTTGTTTTTTAATCGAAGTGATTTTGGTAGTAACAATACTTAGTGGATTATTGGTATAATAAAATACTTTAGTGTTGTATAAGATTTATTTAAAAAAATATATACTCTAGGCAAACCTTCTATCTAAGTATTAAATAATTTTTTATAATAAAAATGAAACTTATAGTCATCAATGGCTAATTTTAAGTATAAGTTTAATGACACACTATTCATAGTATTTAATGTTTTAATTAAAACATAGATTTTACTATATGGAAAAGTCTTGAGAAATAATTTTTATTTTCTTTAATAAAGTTACAAAATGAATTAATCACACAAAATACAAAATAATAATTATAAAAAGTGTGTAATATGAAGCAGTCTTGTAAAGAAAATTAAATTTGAGTTTTAAAAAATATACAAACACATCTACTTTACTAAACTAACAATTATTATTAATGTTTGTACTTCTCAAAATAGATAAATAATTTTCACAATTTATCACCTTATGACTTAAATTTATTAATGTGTATTTTTGAATTTTCACTAATGTAACAAACTTATAGAAGATTACACGTACTATATTAAAGCTATTATATTTTTAATTTAAATGTTTTTTACAATTTAAATATCTCTTGTTATCTCGCATAATTAATCAGTAATGAAAATTCAATATCAAAAATTTGTTTACTATATAGTATGAGTAGTATGGAATTTCACTTGAAAATAAAAAATCAACAAGTAAAATATTTTTTCCTAAGGTAACATTAACTTTCTATTAATTTAAATTTTAAAAATTACACATATTAGGTACATTAAGACTATCATGTTATAAACTTAATTGTTTTCTACAAATTAAAATTTATTTTTCAATCTTGCACAACCATTAAAAACAGCAAGAAAAATATAATATTCAACATTAACTTATAAATCTTCTTAATCAACAATTTCAAAAAATGTAATAAATAGAAAGGCTTCTTTATTCTATTTCCATTACTCACTGTTTAGTCAACCTGTAAACAAATATATCTTATCAAAATGTTGTTATATATGTTTACTTAATATATTTTTTTGTCAGTTAACTCAGGACTTATGACTCCAGTCTTGCATGTTGCATTTTGTGTAGTGTTATATAGATTTTCATTGTAAATTACATAATGGGGTCGAAAAAACAATTGGTTACATTTATAAAAGGGAGTGAAAGAAGCCTAAACTATTCCCCAGAGAAAGCTTCTTATATTATTCAGGATTTTTTTATAAGAATCAAGTTTTTGATATAATCTTGAATTTATGATATTAATTTTGTAAAAAACCACAACTTTTACAATGAAAGAAATATATTAAAATATGTTTAAAATTTGATTCTTTCAGTCTACCTTGTTAGATGATTTGTCATGGAGATATGTATGTAAATAAATACTTACAGTGTTCCATTGTTTTCCTTTCTTCCTCTAGAAACTATAATGTATGAAGTATTTGTAGAATATATGGTGTTATATTATGCTTTCCCAATATTAAAGACTTTAATCTTTGGTGCCACAAGTCTAGTCCATGAATCCATTAGCTTAATGTGGAAGATTAGCCATATACATCCATAGGTACCCACCATGGTGACAAAGTTAATTTATGCTTATTACTTCTTATCCTGAAAAGAAAATCATATTTATTTTTAATAACCTATATAGGCTTTTAAAAAATATAACTATAAAGAAGTACACTACTTACGTTTTATTTTATGTTCCCATTTCACATACCTACACACACAATTTAATTTTGTACTAGAATCGGAAGAATGAGAACCAAACAGTATAAATCAATAATTCCTTGTACGTAATGGTTAGATAATTAATTAGTTTATAATTAATTGCAAAATACAAATTAGTTAAAGTACAATACTTTTTTGACGTAATGTAAATAAACTTTTAATTTTTCGTATAGAGAAAATAATTCTACGAATTCTCGTGCTACTCAGTGTTACCAACTCTATTCAAAATTACACTACTTACAATTTTTTCTACAAAATTCAGTAGAAAACTAAATGTAAAATAAAAGGTTAATTTAAAGCTGGTACTTATTTTGTATTATTTAATGTTACTATTAATAAAATATACTCAGGAAAAATAATACATAAAAACATATTATAATAATCAAAATATTAATTAATCAATCAAAAATAACAAAAAAATCGAGTGTAGCTCACACTCGTTTTTTCGTTAGAAGTAAATGTAAGAAGACAAAATAAAATAAAATTTATATACTCTTTGAGTAAGTCTTTGAATCAAAGAGAGATAAACTGAAAAGTCGAAGAAAAATGTTTTTCGTTCTTGAGATGTAAATCACAGACCGTGGTCCCACAAACTAACTTTTTTTTGATTAACAACAAGCTGAATATTTGTGAAAAGCTTCATTTTGACGAGACAACCGTCTTTTCTATTTTTGAAAAATCTCGAATCGGGTAACTAATAAAGTTAATGCTTTGAAGATATTGGGTTCGGTAAATAATAAATATTTATTAATAACAATAATTATTTTTCGACTTTAATCGCTTGATTATATTATGAAACTACGATGAAACTTTTGTCCTACATATTTGATGATTTTTCTGACAATCCCACTTATGAGATTTTTAAATTGATATTAATCAATTTAAAAATAACCTAATTTTCTCACAACAGCTTGTTAATTATTATTGTAATTCAACGGTAACTTTGTCATACACGTAAAGTGGAAACTTTTCTTAGTCTGACACTCTAAGCTTTCCCTATTTTATCTATTTTTATTAGTTACCCGATTCGAGATTTTTCAAAGATAGAAAATATGGTTGTCTCGTCAAAACGAAGCTGTTCACAAAAATTCAGTTTGTTCTTGGAGACCACGGTCTAACAGTAAGTCTTAGGTTGGACTGCTTGCATCTGGCTGATTTTTGGAGCTATTAATAGATAACGTTATTTGTAACATAAAATACTGTGAATTGTATTCTGTTCTATCTTATTTTCTAGTTGGCATAATACTATACATTTATGTTTGTTTATCGTAATGCATTTTCGTGTCATTGTCAAATCACAACAATTCTATGGAAATTTCTCATCAAAAAAATTAATCAAAAATGTTGATTGATTAGTCTAAAAGAAGATGTTAATTTACTCAATAATGTTAGAATTATAATTGAAAGGACTAATTATAGTGGAAAAAAATAGCTTGTTAATAATAATTGTTACGCACTTTTACGCATAATTAGTTACGCAGTTATACACCCAGAAATAAATACACGCTGGCATCTTAATTGCCCTTTACATTAAAACATCTTGTGAATCATAATTCATTGTTTCAGTTTTAGAGAATAAAAAACTAGTTTTGATGGTCAAAACTAAAAAGAGAGAATAATTCAAAAACCTGTAAAATATCTTTAATTACAATTGTAAATAGGTACGGCTTCACTAGGCTTTGGTTATATTTCCTTCGACTCTGACAAAGAAGAGAAATGATGACAGGAAGTTATAAATGTAAACAAAAGCTCATAATGATTAACACAAGTTAAATGCACCAAAGGTGTATCTTAAAAATCAGAATTAGTATAATATCTATGTCTTCTAGTGACAACATTGATTTCTCTATTCGAGTAAACTTTTTGTTTAATTTATCTCTGACGTTTTAAATGTTTATCGTGGCATGCTTAATAACGTCCATCGAGATATTAATAAATGTCAAGCAAACGTCACTTTCTCGATCGATATATATCTCGTGGTGCTTATCCTAAGCCTGCTGGACTTTAACAATTAATTCAAAACCAAAATTAGTCGAATCGATTCAACCGTTCACGAGGTTTAGCGAGACTAACAAACAGCAATTGATTTTTATATATAGAACTAGCTGGCCCAGCAAATGTTGTTCTGCCTTTTTATCTACTCTTAAAATTTTCTATATTTTCTCACTTTTTAAACCTTCCCTGGACTTTAAAAATTAATTCAAAACCAAAATTAGTCGAATCGATTTAACCGTTCTCGAGTTTTAGCGAGACTAACAAACAGCAATTGATTTTTATATATAGAACTAGCTGGCCCAGCAAACGTTGTTCTGCCTTTTTATCTACTCTTAGATTTTTCTATATTTTCTCACTTTTTAAACCTTCCCTGGACTTTAACAATTAATTCAAAACCAAAATTAGCCGAATCGGTTCAGCCGAATGTGATCAGCCGAAATCGGGTTATTAGCCCTAATCATGGGTTCAACAAGTGAACCCATGATTAGGGCTAATAACCCGAAGATACATAGGGTTAATTGCACAAAACTTGTATTAGCTTAGGGCGGTCTTTAGTGACATGCCGTCACATGCTTTTCATTTAAGACAAGAAGTCACAGCCTACTACTTAGGACTTTCCTAAACTAAGACAAATTTGGTGCAATTGGCCATTAGTCCTATAATGTGATAGGTGGCAAACCTATCGTCAACCGGATAACGATTTGAATAATGCTGTGTATATTTGACGATTGCCTCTTCCTACATAAAACAAAATCATCTGCTTGTTTGCGATTTTTTGATATAAGTAAACATCAAATAAAAATGCTATAGGAAATTGCGGTCTCAAGGGGACGCGCGTCCAAGCAGCTTTTATAAAAGTCGCAAGTCTGAAGCGACGCCGCTGTAGGTATTGAAAGAAAAATAACATTGTCCGTTATCCCACTGGATCAAGCTGCTTGCTCGGATTATAATTATTACAATTCTTAAGGTTTTAAATTAAGTTTTTTTTTTATATCATAAGATAGCAAACAAGCAGATGGGTCTCCTGATGGATAGAGTCAACCATCACCTATAGACACCAAAGGTGTTAATGGTGCATTGCTATCTTGTGGCGAGGTATTATGCCACATGCATAAGTTTACCGGTTACCTTACCCTCCAAACCGGAACACGACAGCGACAAGCACTAACGCTATTGCGGCAGAAATAGGAAAGGCGGTGGTACCAGACCCGGGCGAGACAATGCAGAACTCTATCACCTAGTAGCTACGATGTTAGTGACTCGTACAGCCAATCAGTCGCCTTTTACGACCTGCCTGGCAGAACGGCAGTTAGTCTATTCTACAAAGGAACCCGGAACTAACACGGGGAATCACACAACACCAACACGTCTAATTAAAATATAAGAGCATATAAAGATAAATCCCTAGTGAGAGCTAAGTCTTTTAATTTTAACAAAACGATCCAGTAAGTTCTATCAACAGCATGAAGACTATTTGACGAGGGTTTGCGCAAGTATCGTTTGTTTTGTACTCATGAGCCCCACTGATTACAGCCGCCTCTTTCTAAGAATGCTTTACTTATAATATAAGATTTTCCGCTTCATAAGAAAAGATCTTTAAGGCAATTTGAGCGGTTAATACGCTCACGTTTCGATTTATCTTGGTCTCACAATCACCGTTTTAGTGCTTAACTATTTAGGTCCGCGACTTAGTCTGCGTAGATATTTTTCTAAAATAAAAGTAACTTAAGTTACTCCTTTTCATATCAGATATCTGCTAGTAACTGTTCCATCAAAATCGGTCCAGCCGTTTCAGAAATTATTTGGAACAGACAGACAAAACGGTAAAATAATGTAATTGATGTGAAACATCTATTGGCGCAGGTGTAAACCGGATCGTTGGCGTGGCGACGCGGCATCCGTGGCGACGGGTCGCCACGCTATAATATTATGTGTACTAAGGTAGGGTATACAGCGAAGTATACAGTCTATAGTAGCGTATACGATGTGGCGATGTGTCGCCACGGGAACCAACTACGCGACCCCGATGTTTCACATCTGTCAGGTGTCCCGTGACGGCTCAGTTTTTTATGGTTTTGTTTCGTGTATACATCCATATGCATCTAGTATGAAGCGGTTATTTTAATATTACAAACAGACACTCCAATTTTATGTATTTGTTTAGAACATAGGAGTTTTTAGGGTTTCGTACCTAAAATGTAAAACGGGACCCTATTATTAAGCCTCGACTGTCTGTCTGTCTGTCACCAGGCTATATCTCATAAACCGTGATAGCTAGAAAGCTAAATTTTCGCAAATTATATATTTCTGTAGCCGCTATAACAACAATTACTAAAAATAAAAAAAGTGAAAATATTAAGCCCCCATAAAATAAACGTGATTTTGTCGTGTTTTTGCTCAATATTAATGACAGTAACAGGAAGACGCTTAAAGTTTTCACAGAACATTTAGTTGTACCGTTTAAAATAAATATTTAAATAAAAATAAAGTAAATATTAAAAATGGCTCCCATTCAACAAACGTAATTTTTAAGCTTTTTTTTACTCGATCATAATAAACAGGTAGAAACTTGAATATTAAAAAAAAGCAAGTAATTTGAAATATATTAACTACAAAAATAAATATCTAATATTTAAGTATACATACAACAAACGTGATTTTCTTTTATAGATGATGGTACGGAACCCTTCGTGCGCGAGCCCGACTCGCACTTGCTGGTTATTTATATCATAAGATAGCAAAAAAACAGATGGCTCTCCTGATCGAAAAAATAACAATGGTTTTCTCTTTCCATCAGAAGAGCAATAAGCAACAACTTATAGACCCCACAGGTGTCGTAATGATGCGTTGCTGTCTGTGTGGCAGAAGACGCCACAATGGCAAGCATTGACGCTAACGTGCCAGGAATAGATAAAGCAGTGAAAGTAAACCTATTCGAGACATCGCAGAACCCAATTTAGTAGTCATGTTTTGTTTTAACCGAAATTCACTATTCCTTTTGCTGATGATGACCAAAATCAATAATTTTGTATTTTTAAGCATGGAATACTGTTCTCACCTCTGGGATGGATCCGCAAAATATCAGCTGGAGACACTTGAGGCGATAAAGAGGCAAGCCAAGAAGCTCATAAACGACGATGATCTGGTAGGCAAAAACTCCAGAGCCTCGCTCATCGCCGCAGAGTGGCTAGTCTATCGGTGTTTAATCGGATACACTTTGGAGAGTGCGCTGTGGAGTTGCACGACTTAATTCCGCCATCCCCGTTTTTTTATCGATTTTCGAGGCGCACAGATACTAGGCATTGCTATATGGAGGACGTTCCACGTACCCGGACAAAGCGGTTCGACTCGACATTCTTCATCCGAACCGCAAAGGACTGGAACATACTTCCTGAGTCTGTGTTTCCCGACGAGTACAATCTGAGGATCTTCAAGAGAAGAGTGAACAGGTACCTTCTGAGGAAGCGCGTTCCGTCTTAGGCCGCATCTTAGCTTATCGTCGAGATTGTGGTCAAGCGCTTCCCTTTCGATTGTATTAAAAAAATATTTCTCATTCCAAGTTATGACATTAGTGACACATGTTGTTCATCTGTCGCCTTTTACGTGATGACTAGCCAAAAAACTATTGATCTACTGTTCGAATGGAGCCTGAATTAATACAGCAAATTAGGCACATCATTACTGTGGACTTTAAAACTCGAATTAAAAAAAAAACTGCGACAGGTTCAATGCGCGCTTATATTTTTTTATCATAAGATAGCAAACAAGCAGATGGGTCTCCTGGTGGAAAGAGTCAACCATCGCCTATAGACACCAAAGATGTTAATGGTGCGTTGTTGTCTTAAGGAGGTCTAATGCCACATGCATAAGTTTACCTTGCCCTCCAAACCGTAACACGATAGTGTCAAGCACTGACGCTATTGCGGTAGAAAATGGTAAGGTGGTGGTACCAGATCCGGGGAGATATTCCAGAACCGTGCAACGTATGCGTAACGTATACAATTACAAACATAACACATTATAATTCTATATATATTAAGGTTTCGAAGTCAAATGGTTAAAATGAAACCTTTATAATTTTGATGTGGTTGTCTGTATTTCAATCTGCCCACCAGTCCATCCGAGTGTAACAGTCATTTTACTCGAAGACATTGGTAATGTGTGGTTGAAATTCGGAAATTATAAACCGGTACAAGAAAAAAAGATAATTTAATAATATATATTGTTTTTAAGCTATTGCATAGCTTCTATCGCGGGATAATTTCTGGATTCGGTCTCCACGCTTGAGCGTGGAGACCGAACCCAGAAATTCCGTAACGTAAAAAAACCTAACACCCCCCACTCCGACCGGCACAGCGCGGCAGCGGAGATACTTTTTTAGTTTTTCCATCTATCGATAAATACCAGAACTTTTAATGACTTTTTGAAATATCACGCTTGTCTCTTTAGTTCAGCAACTCGCCCTTAGATGGCATTGGTTGTATTGGAAAACTACCGTAATCAGCTGTTTGTGAGAAAGTATATATAATATATATGTATAGGTATTTATCATCGACGTACAACAGTGAATATCTGTACTTGTATAATTTTTGTACAAAGTGTTTTAAATATGAATTAACAAAGTGTATTTATTAAATATTCCTGAAGAACCGACATGTATTGAAAGATAATAAAAATATTTTGAACAATATTAACATCTCATTTATTTAATAAAAGAAAAAATTTGTTTTTTTATCGGTCACCACGCTCAAAGTGTAACTTGAATTAATATCAAAGAAAAAAAAAACAAAGAAAATAAATACTGCATAAATAAAATAAATATATAATTGTAATTGCATAAGTTGATAAAAAATGTTATGCATAAAAATGTTATCGCGGCAGTCTCCGAGTGCCACACGTCTTTTTTTTTTCAATTACACGAAATATATTATCTATATGAATAATTTCATTAAGGGATATGGTAGACTCGATCGCAACCTTGTCTGAATTATAAAGCGTAAAAAAATAATGATTTCGAGTCGACAACATATTATATCAGCAAAATTCTGAATGCCGAGTATTTTTTAAAATTCTAATGGTGAATGCCAGCCATGAAGCTGTTATACCTAATACTTCATGATGCTAGACAAAATACAAATATTTTTAACAGCTCAATCGATTTTTTTATATATAGAAGAGGGGGCAAAGAGCAAGAGGTGCACCTGATGGTAAGTGATCACCACCGCCCATGGACATCTGCAATAGCATAGGCAGTTGCATTGCCGGCCGTTTAAGAATGAGTAAGCTCTTTTGTCGATCTCATCTCCTTCTTTTGTCTTGTAAGTACCAATGGCAATTATCAGTGAACTTGTCAATATCGAGTGAACTTGTTATGAATTCCTCGAAAATGAAATTTGAGAGGTTTCTTTTTGGATTGTAGGCTTTGTCTAATGTATGACACAAGGCTATCCATTGGAGACTGACATAAATTTCACATGTACCTACCGTAATCATCCAATGGTTGGCGATAATAAAAAAAAAATCCTGAATATAGAGATTTTTTTGAACCTGATATATATAATAGAAAGTATTTACAATTATTTCTTAACTAGCAAAAAGCAGAGCTTTGTAAGGGCTCGCAAAGTTATACTATCTAGTAATATTGTTATAAAAGTATTTTTATGAGAATTACATCTTTTAATGTATGGACTTTATTTATAATTATCCAACCTAAAAAACTCAGCGCATTTTCACCTAAACATTACATTTGCATCAAAGGCCCGCGTCGTCAGGCTTTGGACTAGGAATATTTGGTTTTTGTTTGTTGGTATTTTCAAGGAAAAATATGTATTAAAAATGAAGGTTGATCTTATAAAAAACACATTTTTGACATTTTGCTGAAATAATTTGTTTTTTTCTAAAATCAGGAAGTTCCTGGTTTTACGTCGGTTTACGAAATCAAAATCAAAAAATGTTTTATTTAAATAAACCTTCAAAATTTTTGGACTACGCAGGCACGAAGAATTGACGGTAGACACTCAGCGAATACATTTTTCGAATTTTTCTCTCAGAGAAACCCTCGGAGTTCGATTCCAGAGTCAGGCAAATGAAAAAATGTGTTTTTTCAGTTTTCTGATAAAACAACTTTGGCCGGCATTGGAAAAGTGCCCTAATGGCGATAGGCTGGCCACCTATCACATTATGGGACTTAAGTATCTTCAGCTAACCGTGGATGCACACGTTGTACTTCTGCCTACCTCTTCGGGGATACGGGCGTAAATATACCTTTTTTTAGCTTTTTACCCTCGCCCTCTGGCTAAGATTGGGAATTGATTTCAATACAATATAAATCAATTAATACATCTGTACTGTTTCTCAATAAGCATATTGTGAAACTCTCTAACGCTCTATTTACTCTGTTCCCAGCAAACATCCCTGCTCTAGACCTAAATTCTCCTTGTGCCTCCCACAATATTACTTCGAACTTCCCTTCTCTTGCATTCTCCTTTCAATGATTTTATCATACACCTTCGATGCCAAACTGATCAAACTGATGGCCCTATAGCATTGACGTGTATAATTATTATACATGTCAATGCCCTATAGCTATTGCAGTTTATATTTGAACCTCGCCTTTATACGAGGGCACGATAACCGCGCGCCGCCAGTGAAATATGAAGAAACAATTCATGAAGTAGGTCGTCTCTTAATAAGTTCAAAAATTCTAATAGAAAATGTATCTTCTACAATTTTAACTCGTTAATTTAATAAAAGATGGCGTTAGTAGTAATAAGATTCTAATACAAATTGTACCTTCTATTTTTTTATTTTTATAAAATGGTATTTTTATGGTAGATAACAACTCTAGACATGAATATAAACTACCACGTCGAAGCTCAAACCTAAAAATGCGATATTTTTTCAATAAAATGTACCACAAAAGTGCATAGAAAGTGGCCTAGTGTAGGGCTCGCTTCGCTCGCCTTGACAAACATTGAAAGCAATTTATTTTGTTATGATATTTCATTTTGAAAGTTGGTTTTAAATAAAAACTTTTACAGTTTCAATGTATTATAATTATTAAACATAAGAAACGATGCTATATAAATCTACGTCTTGTCTAATATGCCTTGAAAACCCATAAATACACAAACATCTACCTAAATTTTGTAAAAATTTGTGTATTATGAATCGCTTTTCACCCGAGCGAAGCCGGGTTTTAATCTAGTAAGTATATAAAAACAAAGCACATTAAGAAAATGTGTAATTGTAAGCCTTATACTCTTATTACGTAATGTGTGTTTTTGATGATTATGTACACTTTATAACATTTCGGTCCTTAAGCACGATCTCACTTTAGGCAGTAACAGTATTATTGGATACTGAAGCTGAATTGAGCAGTGACAATGTTTTGTATATATCTCTGCAAAAATTTACCTTTTGTTGCCTTTTGCTCTTGCATATTTATTTGTGTTAAAATAAATTGCTCAATAGAACTCTTGTGTTAAAGTATTGGACTGGGCTCCTTTTAAGAATAGACCAATTGCCGTTCTGCTAGGCAGGTTTTAAAAGGCAACAGATTTGCTATACGTGTCACTACCATTGAGGCTACTTGGTGGTAGAGTTCTGCATTGTCTCACCCGGGTCTGGTACCACCGTCTTACCGTCGTACCGCAATAGCGTCAATGCTTATCACTATCGCGTTCCGGTAAGGTAGCTGATAAATTTATGCATGTGACATTAGACCTCGCCACAAGATAGCAGCGCACCATTAATGTTGTGTATAGACGATGGTTGACTCTTTCCATTAGGAGACCCATCTGCTTGTTTGCTATCTTGTGACATAAAAAAACATCATGACTACTAGATGGTAGAGTTTTGCAACGTTTCGCCTAAATATTCAGCACCACCGCTTTATCTATTCTTGTCACAATAACGTCAGTGCTTGTCACTATCGTGATCCCAATTAAATGGTAAGGTAGCCGGTAGACATATGCATGTGGCATTGGCATCCAACTACACAGATAACAACGGATAATTAACATCTTCGGTGCCTTTAGTCGATAGTTTCTCTTTCCATAAAGAGAGTCGTCCGTTTCTTTGCTATGTATTGATATAAAGAAATTTAAAAAAAAAACTAGAGAGATGTCAAGGGACACCCGGATGGAACGAAGTTCCTTTCGATTAGTTTCGATTAGTTAGTTAAGGAATTATAATAATATTTTTTTTTATTATTAACAAATATAATCTATATACATATAATAAAATCGTAGGAAAGTCAAAACTGGACATTGAATATTTTTTTAAAAGAATACTTGGGGCGTGATCTACAATCGATATCGAAGCCAAAGATATAGTTTTTAGAATTTTTGTCTGTTTGTCTGTATGTATCTTTGTCTGTTTGTCTGTTTGTCTGTATGTATGTCCGGGGTAAACTCAAAAAGTACTGCATGGATTTACTTCAAATTTTGCATGAATATTACTATGAGGTCGGGTCAACCTATAGGCTACATATTATCACGCTATCACTTACAGGGGAGGAGCAGTGCGGAGTAAACCAAGTCCGCGCGGACGAAGTCGCAGGCAACAGCTAGTGTAATATAAACTTAATAAATAGGCTCAATTTTCGTAATAATAATAGAAATGAAAATATCTGGCTTGCTTTCTATAAGAGAGAGAGAAAGAGAGAGAGAGTGAGAGAGAGAGAGAGAGAAACATGCGCACGCCGCACAGCTTACAATAGCTTACTATAGCAAAAAGTGTCGTGACAACTTTTCGTAAGAATTTTTCCGTCTAGCCCCCTTTCACAACGCGCGATAAGGAACTCCGTTCCAAAACATTGTTACGCTTCATACCAAAACAAGACTCTTTTTTTCGAACTCGAGTCAGACGTTGTAAAACTCTTCCTTATAAGATATCACAGAAACACAATAAAGACCGAAAATTGTTATAAAAGATTGTCATAATATCACAAAACTTACTACAGAAGTGTATGTAAGTGAACTCCATCAGAGTTCACTTACAATTTATGAAAGGACATTGACCATCTATGTATGGACGTTGGACCAAGTGCCGCCCAACACTGAAACATAATGCATAATGTTCCTTAGATTAATACTTGTCTATAACCCAGAATGCTTCAAAATCTATCCGAGGAGTTTTGAGAAAAAAAATATTGAATATAGGGGTCTTACATTAACAAAAATCATAACCACCAGCTTATTTTTAAAATAAAAGACAGTATATTACAAACAATTGATTTATTGGGAAAAAAAATGTAACACCTTATGTAGGCACTAACATAATCAATCGTTATCATCATTGTCGTCTAAGATTATTGTATCCAAAAATAAAGCAGGGCGTCTCATAACGTCTTGGTGCCTAGCCCACCCCAAAAACCAAACTAGGCACATAACGTGGGCACCTACCGCTTGTTCTTCGTCCAGTAAAACATGAGCAGTTATAATGTTCAATGGAACCAAGCCCATGATTGATCTCGTTTATTAGACAAGCGAGATTTAGGATCAGTCTCGGGAGCTAGAATAAGTAGGATAATATATTTTTTAACGAAAACCTCGTAAATGTTCAAAAAATAACAAAATATCAAAACTTAAAGCACGAAAATTCATTAGATAAGACTTGTTGCTACTTGTTTACATTCTTATTTATGTATTATTTCCGTTTTCCCTGTAATCAGATCGTAGTTCGTATAACATGGACTAAATAATTGGTGTGAGATGTCTAGGATTTATTTATTTATTTGTTTGCAATTCCGTGGAACGATTTTTTTAAATTTTTTTTTTTGATATCTAGTCAAGTTAAGAAACAAATAAAAGTGTTTCCATGCTTGGGCAGCGTTTGGTCATAAACGGTCAATCTCCTTTTCTACTTACTAATACTTACAGAAAATTTTCGTGTACGTGAAAATCGGAAAATAATTATTTTGTATCGACGAATGTATTTGACGTGTAATTACAGATACTGGGGAAGCTATCATTATGTTGACATGTCTGTAGTCTGTGCTGTCATTCATCTTCAAAGATAAAATGTGCCTTTAAAATAGGCTTTTGTTAAAGTATAGGATAAAAGTAATTAAGAATTTGAAATCATTCGGTAATTGATGGAAGGAAAGGAGGAAGGAAGGCAATAGGTAAAAACAGTTAAACTGGTTACTATACTTAAATGACTCAAACTTTTGAATTTATATGCAGTGTAATAAAGTACGTGACAAGCCACGCGCAATGTAAAATTCTGAAGTTGCTTCTCATAAGAATGCGGACTAAAAAGAGGGCTTATATTGTTTCATACTTTTATGATTTAGTCTATTTAACAGTAATGACGGATATATCCGCACCACAGGTTAATCAATTATGAAAACTTCTATAAGTACATTTTATAAGCTGGTCGACTATTACTCCAAAATTTGTACAACTCTTTAAGCCGTGATAGCTGTCCTTAAAACTTTATAATATTTTCCCCGTGTTGGTCCCGGGCTCCTTTGAAGAATAGGCCAACTGTCGTTCTACCAGGCAGGTCGTAAAAGGCGACCAATTGGCAAAAGGTTCTGCATTGTCTCGCCCGGGTCTGGTACCATCGCCTTACCTATTCCTGCCGCAACAGCGTCAGTACTTGTCATTGTCGTGTTCCAGTTTGGAGGGTGAGGTAGCCGGTAAACTTATACATGTAGCATTAGATCTCGCCACAAGATAGCAACGCGCCATTAACACCTTTGTTGTCTACAGTCGAGGGTTGACTCTTTCCATCAGGAGACCCATCTGCTTGTTTGCTCTCTTATGATATAAAAAAATGTGACATTAGATCTTCAGTGTCTATTAGTTATACGTAGCTATAACTCAGGTTCCACTCGTTGCCCCTCGTTGCACATTACCGAGGCTGTAGTTTTAAATAAAATGTATTAGAAATAGGTACATTAAATCACTGACAATAACAAACATTACACGCATTATATACGTATTCATGTTATGTACATGATATTATACACACATGTATATTAAACTATTTTCTTTATTGCTAAAGCAAACTTAAAAGAATTTTATTACTTAGTCTGTGGTCGAATTTAGGTCACAAGCGATAGCTAGTGCCTATAGTTTTCAAAAACAGATAAAAAATATAGAGTTGATTTAAGAATTGCGGGACATGAAAAAATTAAATCCTTATAATTTTTTATACATATATAATACGATAGCAAAAGAAGAAGGCTCTCCTGATTGAAGGAGATAACCATCGCTTATATACACCAAGGATGCTTAGAATGTGTTGCTAACCATATGGCAAGGTAATAATGCCACTTGTATAAATTTGCCGGCTACCTTACCCTTCAAACAACAATGACAAACATTAACGTTATTGTGGCACAAATATGTGAGGCAGTGTTACCATATACCCGGAGGTGACGTTGCAGAACTCTACTACCTAGTAGTCATGATGGTAGCGACACGTGTGTACTATCGTTCAGCTTTTGCAAACTGCCTGGCAGAATAACAGATGGTGTATTCTTTAAAAAAAGGCCGTAAAGGAGAATAATATACAGACTCGAGTAAAGAGCTGTTTTTAAAACTGCGGAACACGAAAAAAATGAGTCCCTACGATTTTTAATTATAAAAATTTATAAATTCCGACAGTACTTTAGTAACATAATATCATTTCTAAAAGGAAATTTCCAAGTGCCTACCTCTGGAGTTCAAGGTAACTTTTTTTAATCTTTGGAGACAACGAATGAAATTTTAACGAGAATAAACATTAAGATAGCAGGTCGTACTTTTTTCGAAATTCTAACCGAAATATGCATGTTGAACAAATTTATACATCTATGAGACATCTAAAGTACGTATGTATTTAATTTTTTTGCTATTTTATCGTACCGAACTCAGAATGAACTGATAATGGGGTGATAAATAAATATTTAAAATTATAAGGTTCAAACAATAAAACTCATCGGTTTTCGTGTCGGGGTTAAATTCTAGATAACAAATACGTAGGTCACACTATTAATTTTGCGTAACTTAAAAAAACAACATGTTATAACCAAAATTTTTTTTTTTTTTTTTTTTTTATATATCATAAGATAGCAAACAAGCAGATGAGTCTCCTGATGGAAAGAGTCAACCATCGCCTATAGACACCAAAGATGTTAATGGTGCGTTGCTATCTTGTGGCGAGGTCTAATGCCACATGCATAAGTTTACCGGCTACCTTACCCTCCAAACCGGAACACGACAGCGACAAGCACTGACGCTATTGCGGCAGGAATAGGCAAGGCGGTGGTACCTGACCCGGGCGAGACAATGCAGAACTCTACCACCTAGTAGCCACGATGGTAGTGACTCGATAGCCATTCGGTCGCCTTTTACGACCTGCCTGGCAGAACGGCAAACGGCATTATGTTTATTGCTTTTCAAAATAATCTCCTTACAATTTTAAGCATTTTTTCGTGCGATCGAACCATTTTTTAAAACAGGAGGAGCACAGATCTGAAGGCATGTTTTCTACGTGCTGATTGAACGCTATCACCGTCTCTTCGGAGTTGGTAAAAGTAAAACCTCTCATCAAATCTTTGATTTTGGGGAAAATACAGAAATTACAGGGTGCTAGGTCGGGGCTATGTGCAAGATGAGTGACGAGATGTACTTTTTCGGAAGCTTAAAAATTTCTTTGTTTTGTTGGTTGTGTGTGAAGAAGCGTTATCATGGTGTAGGAGAATGCGGCTTTTGGGTCGTCTTTCGCGAACGTTTTCTAACACCCTGGGTAAATAAATGGTAGAATACCACTTGGCATTAACACTCTTTTATTTTCAAGCGGAATTGTACAGATGGGACTCGTAGCTGAGAAAAAAACGCGATCATTTTTTTACCAAAGATTCTCGCCTGTCTCACTTTTGTTGGCCTGTTCTTATTTTCAAACACCCATTCACAAGATTGCTGTTTTTTTCGGGTTCAAGATAATAAATCCACGTTTCGTCTCTCGTGACAAAGTCATAAACAGCATTAGAATGTCCATGGTCGTCCTTCAGTAGCATCTGTCAGCACCAGTCCAGGCAAGCCCGCTTCTGTTCCGCTGTCAGTTCATGAGGTATCCAACGATAACAAAGTTTCCAAACTTTCAATTCTTGGTGTAAAATTTTCTGAATTTGGCTCATACCAATCCCCAATAATCCTTAAATTGTCTCATAGGTAATCCGGGGGTTTTTTCAATTAACCGCTTAACAGTAGCCACATTATTTTCGTTGACGGCAGTTGAAGGCCGCCCTTTATGAAATTCGTCATGTAAAGAAACTCGACCTCTCTCAAATTCAGCAAACCATCACCTTACGGTGCTCAAACAAGGTGCTTCTCTCTCAAAGGCATTTTGAAGACGAGCGGCACAGTATTGCGGAGAAAGAGAACTTTTAAAATCATAAAAAAATCATCGCTCTAAAATCTTTTCGACTTAATTCCATTTTCGTTGCGTACGTAGAACTCTGATGTGTGATAAAAAAACAATTGACGAATAATTTCCCGCCAATTGTTTTTTTTATTACTAAGAAGGTTGCAAGATTTAATAAAAAGCATTCGAAATTCAAATAATTCCTATTAGCGAGAAGTGCAAAACTTTTAGTGTGACCCATGTATAAACATGATATATCTGCTATTATTTCTTCAATAGCTATCATGTTAGATATCCTGCTTGCAACATCAAACCAAAAATTGCATAAACAAATTTTTACAGAATGTTTCAAATTTAAGATTACATATATGTTTGGAACGTGAAGACATTATTGAAGTACATCCAACAATTTTGCAATTAATATCCGTTAGACGCAATTAACAAAGCACTTGTACTTCACTTCGCAACATATATATTTTTGGTATATTACTCAACTTACAATTAATATCCCTACCGTAGCTAACAATTGAGGTGATGACCTTGAAACAACTTAAGGGATTTTCATAAAACATATTTAAGAACCACTGTTAAAAAAACATCATCTCAGTTTCTCAGTAATTCACGGGGTACGTAGCGTTTCAAAGTTAAGGAATATTTCTTAAAATTGTCATAATAGGAGTCACCATCCATTATATCAACTATCAAAATGGGGGTCGTGGTGAACTGAAACTTCTTTAAATATTCAACCCTTAGTGTTTAAATTAAAAATACATATATATTACTTTCGATTATTCTACCTAACTTACAGAGGGGTCATTCTCATTGAGCTACAGTTTTTAGCTTCAGCAGTTGAGAGCGCTAAAACTGCAAGTATATGTTATGATTTTTGCTTCGAATAAACTATTTTCATTTTATTATTAATCGAGGCATATTTATAATGTTATTTCGAGAGTAAAGCAAAATCGGCTTCGATAAAACTGGCAATTACACCTGGTCTTTACACCTGTACCGCTACCATGAGTTTTTAACTATCGTTCTCGCTAGCGACGGTGACAAATTTTTGTATGGAAAACTGTGCAGCGCCACTAGCGGTCACTTGAAAAACTAAAATCGGTACCATGAGTCAATGCGTAAAAAACCTATCGAATTCATTACTCTAGCGACTCAAGTATTCTAGTTGTTGGCATACAAATTCCGTACCATGAGTCACAAATTTGGCAGATGACAGTGAGAAATACCGTGTCGAGACAAGTTAACTGTTTCACTTGCAAATTACGGAGTGAAAGCATTATGATCCCATGGTGTTTTGATATTTTGAGTTATATTTTGATAAAATGCGGTCCTTCTGTGGGTTTACTAAGGTCTCCATTTCTACAAAAAAGATATCTTAAAGCATAGGCACTTAAAACCGCATTCCGTAACTTTATTTATCCACTTGAAAGCCACTTGGAACAAAGCATTTTTAAAAAAGGTCACAAAACTAGCTAACAACCATACAAAATCGTAACACTGTATTTAATAACGTGTTTTTTGTATATACTTCCTGCACAATCTCTAAATTTTTAAATAAAGTAAATATTTGTATTTTTGATTAGTTTCGTTACGTAAAAACATGTGATTGAATAATGGGTAGTGTGTTTATGTAGCTATAAAAAAATATTTCTATTTCAAGTAAAATAAAAATGTATCAAACAAACCTTTCCATGTACTCCACCATTAACTGAAATTGCGAAGGACAATGGTACACATTGTAATTTATAAAAATTAACAAAAACTTTGGAAAAACAACAATAATAAACATCCAACCAATGTGTCAAAACAACGAATGAAAGGGAAAAGAATTCAAATTAAAACTTCTTTGACAGAATATAACCAATATAAATATAAAATCCACTAACTATTCCTGAGAAAGCACTTAAAGAGGACGCTTTCAATTAGCAGGGTTATTTTTAAATACGAACACTTTTTCCGGATATGTAGCTTATTCTTTCGTTTGAGTAAAGTTATAATGAGATAGGTTTATTCGGTTTAAAGTTAGACACATTATTAACCGTGTACCAACATGACTGCCTAAAACTATTCGATGGTATCGAGCTAACCGTAGCGAGTCCAAAAATACTTTATTGACTCATGGTACGACATTTATTGAAATCTATTCGATGCTTGTTTATGCGCGATCGACTACAGTAATTTTTCTATAGCAAGTCATGGTAGAGCTACTGGTCACAGGTTTGTGCTTCATTCATACGTCAAGTTTATGAAATCCAGTAAAAATCATGTCAACAGTCTTCGAAATTAGTGTGGCATGAAGAGAATTATGAATATGGAGGAAGCAAGGATAGTCTGTCTGGATCGTGATGTTATAACACTCAAATCTATAAGACGTTTTGCTTGTAAGGAGACATATAAATCAAGACCAGATATAGACTTATGATCATATTTGTGAGCCACCAGTAGTAACACATATTATTTCTCACTTAGCTTCCCCGAGGAGCTATGACTACGGCTGAATTTTAAGAGACGGATAAATTCCTCCTACTTCCGTTAGATATCGTCACTAAATCCAATACCTTAAATTACTTATCGTCAATTCCAATAAAAACTATTCCACAGTGTAATTTCCATCTCGTTACAAACGAGAAAGTTATAAGTCATGTTCGCTCAATATCATCTAGTGATGTAGGTAGTGACTTCTTATCCTCCAAAATGATTTCGCTATCTTTCCCTACGATAGTTCCAGATAGTTACAATATTAATATCTTTTTTAAATTTATTCTTATATAGTAGTACTTTTCCTTCTGCTTGGAAAATAGCTCATCTCTCTCTCAAAAGTTTCAAATTTCTCTTCTTCATCATGCTACGACCCTATTTCTTTTCTTCCATTTCTCTAAAAGTGTGATGAATATTGTGCGCATAACAAAATAATAAAAAAAATATTGTGCATACTCAATTGGTGGATTACTATGTAGCTAATAACTTGTTGAATCCTTTTCAATCAGGGTTTCGTAAAGAGCACAATACAGTCACAGCTCTAATTAACGTATCTGAAGACATTAGTGATGCTATCAGAGATAAAAAACTTACTGTGACTGTGCTTCTTGATTTTAATAGTGCCTTTAACTCAGTATATTTTGATATGCTGTTGAAAGTTCTACGCTCCTGTAACCTTTCTTATTCTACTGTTACCAGATTTGATTCATACTTTCGAGGGCGATCAAAGTGTGATCAAGTCAACAATATATTTTCTGATTCACTACAACAAACTGCGGGCGTATCTCATGGTAAATTCTTATCCCCTTTACTTTTTACAAGTTTTATTGATGCCATCTTTACTATTATAACAAGTAAATTTCATTTACACGCAAATGAACTGCAACTTTATTGTCAAGCTGGTATCATGGATATAAAATATGCGGTCAATGTCATTAATCGAAATTTGGATGCAATTCATGCTTGGGTGACTTTAAATGGTCTTTTAGTTAACCCCTCTAAATCTTAAGCGATTATTTTTGGTAATAGATATATGCATAAATTCTTAAACAATGTTAATATTCCTCCGATAGTTTATAATGACACTTTCATTCCTTTTTCCTCTGCCGTTAAAAAAGTAGGTGTTACATTTTTTAAAGATTGGTCATGATAAGCTCACATCAACAATTTTTACAAAAAAATTCACTTTTCTTTCCATTCTTTGAAACCATAGCAATAATTGCTACCGTTAAAAACAAATATGATAATGCAAATACTCATTCTTCCTACATTGACTACTGATTGACTACGTTGACTCTTGTTTTTTTGATGCCACTGAAGAGTTAGTGGATAAACTTGAGAGGATACAAAATTTGTGTATACGTTACATTTTTGGTTTCTGTAAATATGATCATGTTTCAGAATTCTATGCTCAACTTAAGTGGCTACCCATAAGTCTTCGCAGAAATACTCATGTTTTTGGTTTGTTTTATACATTCTCCATAACTCTAGGTCCCCAATTTAACTTCGTGAGCGTTTCCACTTTCTTCATTCCCTGAGTAGTAATTGTCGTGCTAATTTCAGTTCTCTCTTGCGTTTCCCTTCCTTCAAATCCCTTTTGTTTTTCTCTGATCCCTTTTCTGTTCATGCAGTCAGGCTTTGGAATTCACTTCCTCAAGGAAGAAATCTCAAGGAAGAAATCTCAATATGAGATAAGCTCACTTTTTGTCCTAATATATATAATTTTATTGTTTCTGTAACTGATTTTGTGTACAATAAAGTGTTTAATAAGTAAAATAAATAATTTCAACATCCTGTATCTATGTTCATAATAAAAAAATGGTACTATACTAGTAATAGTAGTATAAAAAAAATAGTAGAATCTGAACCCTATCGATGCGTAATTTGGGTTGATAACTACCTTATTAACGGAGCATTTTGTTGAGTGGCAGAATAATAGAAATTTACTGTTAAATATTTATTCAAAATAAAAAGAATGTCTCACCATGCTAACGCTCAAATTAAATTTAAAATAGCCTATCAGCTTTCCAACTCATTAAGTGAGGAAAATCGAAGTGAATTTTTTCATAATAGTTAATTAATGATCCTTCGTTCTGTTGTTCTTTGCTATTAACTTTCATAATTGATCTTTATGGAAGTTTTACGAATTGAATTCTTATAAATTATTCGAAATTCTACGTTTTAAATATAGCGATACCTTCAAAGTACTGTCAATTATTGTTTTTCCAATTATTAGGTAGTCTTGACGTATTAAAATATCTTAGCGTCATTTATTAAAAAGAGAAGTATATACATAATATATATACATGTATGTATGTATGCCCCATTTGTTGTGTAGTGAGAATTACTATTCTGTTGTTACGATTCTGATGTTATAAATAAGAAAGATTTTATTCATTGTAAATATGTTTGCAATAGTTAAACTCAAAAACCACTACTTTTTTCTTAACTATGGATAGCTACAAAATTAGTCACTCGACAAAACCAAAGAAAAATATGATTTTGAGCAACACAAACAAAGTCATATAAAGCAGCGTAAAAAGTGTTGCGTGGCTAAGAATGACAAAAGAACAACAGTCAAGATAATCTTGAATATCTACATTCGAAGTCCAAATTATTACGTGTTCAGAAAATGCTTTAAAAACGCAAGGGAAACATCCAACGACGTGCCGCCATGATATTAAGATCCCATTAACGATCCCACGATAAAACAGCGTCAGAATTTCAAATGTAACGTTACACAAACAGTAATTTTTACCGTATTTATTCAAATTAATCGCTTTTTTATCGATGTCGTGAAATTCCGTTTGAACACGAACCTTTTATAGGTAACATTATCGTAAACTGTTACGGCTGAGAGCCTTTTTGTGATCCGGAGAGATATGGTTCAATCATGTGGGTAATAGTGACGCATCCTCCTACTAATACTTCGACCGCTCCGATGGTCAAATGGTAAGCGAACCTAACTATTAATCGATGGGGCTCAGGTTCGGTTCTCGACAGGGGCAAGCGTTTGTGTCATGAGCATTTTGTATTTCTGGATTTGGGTGTTTATTATAATAGGTCGGGGCAAAAGTATTTTCGTATTTTGAATATATTATTAGTAATCAAACCTCTTTGGCTGTACTGAATGTAACTGGCTGGTTTTAATATCATTTACATTCTGAACATTGACGTGTAATATTATACACGTCAATGATTCTGAAAATGAAAGAAATGAATAAAAAAACTAGTTCTCGCCATTTTTCAATTATTTTTCAAGCAAGCAAAATGTGGCGTATGTGACGAAGAAATTCGGTACATTTTAAAGATTTTTACAAAAAAGGTAAAACAGTGACGAACTAAACTTAAAATTTAAACTAACTAAAAATAAAATGTGTGCGGTTAACGGACCTAATGCGATATCGATAAGAAGAGCACAAACGTGGTTCAAGCGTTTCAAGTCTGGAAATTTTAGTTTGAAGGATGAGGTTCGCTCTGGACGCCCTGTCACAGATAAAATCAGTGCCATCTTTGAGAAAGTGGAGCAAGATCAACAATTAGTAGCTACGACATTGTTGAAGAACTGGATATTAATCATAAACCAGTTTTACGCCATTCACAAAAGTCTAGGTACAAGAAAAAACTTGGAATTTGGGTACCACATGATTTCACTGAGAGAAACCTAATGCAACATGTTTCCATTTGCGATTCTTTGTTAAAACGTAACAGTTCCGAACCATTTCTAAAACGGTTGATTACAGGTGAAGAAAAATGGATGACTTATGGTTAGAATGTGCGAAAAAGATCATGGTCGAAGCATGGACAACCACCGGATTTACCACAGACCGTGGTGAAGCCCGGCCTGACTCAGAACAAAGTGATGATATGTGTATGGTGGGATTGGAAAGGAATCGTCTTCTATGAGCTTTTGCCACCGGGCAAAACTATTGTTTCTGACCTCTACTGTCAGCAACTGTTGAGGTTAAAAGAAATATTGAAAAAAACTGGCCGGAGCTGGTGAATAGAAAGGGCGTGATCTTCTACCATGACAATACTAGTCAGCACTCACCTATAGCCACGCAGCAAAAATTGAGAGAGCTTGGTTGGGATGTGTTGACGCATACACCGTTTAGCTCTGAATTTGCTTCATCAGATTTTCACCTGTTTTGGTCATTGCAGAACTCTTTAGAAAACATAAAGCTAACTTCAATATAACACTGTGAACACTACCTGTCAGATCAAAAATCTGAAAGTTTCTACAGGAATGGGATCATGGCAATACCTACAAGATAGCAAAAAGTCATCGATCAAAACGGCACATACATATTATAAATAAATAAAAAATTATACATAAAAAATATTTTATTGTGTATAATTGTATATTCTTTTGTATGAACAATACGAAAATACTTTTGCCCCAACCTTATATATGTAACATTATCTATGTATTTCTATGTATGAGTAACATTGAATAATACCCATAACACAAGCAAATAATTTGCTTAATTTGGGGTTAGATCTGTTCGTGTAATTTGTCCAGCAATATAATATTATAATACTATAGTATATTTTTTGGTGTAGATGTTTATTGTTACAAAATACTAATCAAGAAAATTGTCTAAATTAATAATAAACATTACTGGAAAATGACATGAATCAATATAATCTAATGCAAACTAAGCAAATTATTATTATTGCCTTTCAAGCTGAAAAGTAATTGTGGTGTAAAAATATGTTTTTGAAACAGTACAAGAGTTTGCTTATATAATAACTTGAAAGAAATACGTTGCTATATCATCCTAATACTTCTTTGACACGCTTGGCAAGCCTCTCAAAATGTCCACAAGCACAAGCATGTAAATGGGGTGTTTGGCTCGGCGTGCGTGCGTGTGTTTGGGGACTCCGTCCGGGGGACCTGATCCACTGGGATGTCGATTCTGGAGGCTTGCCGACTGTGTAATCAGGTATTAGGATAATATAGCAATGTATTTCTTTTAAATTATTGATTATCTAAATAAACTCTTGTACTGTTGAAACAGCGACAACAAACACGCACCAACGAACGTATAAATGTATCGCAAGCGGTAGACGCAAGCTTCCTTTGATCGAAACAGCGACAACAAATACGCGTTGGCGCGTGTTACACAAACGTGTAAACAGGGTGTTTGGCTCGACTTGCGTGTGCTTGGGGATGCTTGACGCCGATTCACTCGGATGTCGGTTTTTGAACACTGATGACCTAGCGCTTGCGATGCATTTACACGTTGGCGCGTGTTTGGTGTCGCTGTTTCGGTTTCTATGTGTTTTTAATATCCACCATCTTTTCTACTGAATTTTCGCTACTTTTATTTTTGTTAGAAATAAATATTTTTTAAATATTATTGTGTAATACTGTTTTGAATAAAAATATGTGAAGAAAAACGAAATAACTAACATAACTTTAACGTCCACCATACTTGCATGTTCGAAATACACTAACACACTCGCAAGCGTGTAAATGGCATCCAAGAGTTTGTAAGTGCTTGGAGCTGTAGATGTTTGCCAAGCCTCTGCCAGCGTGTAGATGTAGTAAGAATTACAGAGTTAGTACTGTAATTTGATGTTTTATTATAAAACTATAATAATATGATCTTAAATATTTAATTAGAACTCGAATGAAAGGAAAAGTATTAAAAAGTACTGATTATTTTTCACGCTGTTATCACATCCATATTTCAACTTGATAATATTTTTTTATTCAAAAGACTTAAAACCCCGCTTTTCCTCTAAATTAATATCTAGCAACGCTGATATTTTTTATGAAATGGTATATAGAAAACAGGCATATTGTTTTCGCGATGAAAACACATTTAATTAGTCTTTGAATATGAAGGATATTAATAAATGGTATAAATGGTACGTTGATATAATATGTGGCAGGGATGTACTGCGACAAGCATGAGTTAAGTTTATCTATCACCTTATCTTATAAACCGGATCACGATGGGATATAACAGCGATGTTATAGCGGCCAAAAGAGATAAGGCGACTGCGATTACCAAACCTAAGAGAGACCAGATAGAATACTACTATTTTTTAAGTAGTGTTCAAGTGCACGATAGTTGTGATATGATTAGCCTTTGCTCGCCTTTAATGAGCTGTCTGAAAGGAAAGCAAATTGTTTGTTATTATTTAAAGAGGGATGGTCCAGTTGCTGATGTATTATTAGTCTACGTCTACAATTAGGCTATGTCAAATATATTTTTATTTTACCGCTAAGAAAATTTAAAATTTTGAAAAATCGGTAGTTCTTAGTTTTACTATGGTTTTACTTCGATTTTTGAAAAACAAATTTTCACTAGATCTCGGCTTTTTGAGATACTAATAAGCTGTAATGACGATGGCATCTCTTTCTGTATGTATAGTTGTGTGTATGTATATTCGTATGTGTTTGTGTATTTATAAGTCTATGTAAACCTCTCATCACTTTTGGCCACCTTGACTGATTGGAACGCATAATTTTGTACTAATTCAATGCAGTAGATTTCCCATAAATCGTATCAGAAGCGGTTAATTCATTCGCGAGTTATCTAAAGTAAAGGTAAAAGTGCCTTATGGATTTACCTTATTGAAAGAAAGTTAAGATTTCAAAAAAATCATACTCTAAAAAACGTTTTTGCCATTTGAAACATAAATCAATAAATGTGTTCAAAAGTGACAGCTTTTCAAACATTAAAATAGTACCGTTTTCAGCAAACTTTACATTTTTTATCTCCTTGATCTAAAACTCTATGCTTAGGTTAGGTTTGTTTTTGATTGCTTAAATCTTAAGCAATCGAACTTAAAGGAAAGTTCCATGAATGGCCGGTAGTCTCAACCATTTAAGAGATTTTTACAATTATTCATATATATTTTAAAAGACAAGACTGTAGCGTTGTCTTCTGCCAAGTTTGAAACGAAAGTCCGCCATGTTACTCAAATACTCCGTGAAACGCAGCAATTCTCGAAATTTCTATAACGGGACAAATATCAAACAAGATTCGCGGTAATCCAAGGCAGTTTTGTTTTCCTTGTTAGCCAAACCTTAAGAACGCCCACGACGCATCTGCTCTGAACGCAAATATTTGTTGTGTCTCTCAGTTTGTGTTAGGGTAAATGTACATTGCTCGTTGCCTCGAAATATTATATTTGTTTTATGTTGAAGATTATTAAATATCTGTTATATTTGAAGTATGTTCAAGATAAATGTACCTCATTAAAGCTATTTCAGGAGTATTTGTATAATCATGCCGTGTTGGTCCGGGCTTCCTTTGCAGAATATACTATCTGCCGTTCTGCCAGGTAGTCTTATCTATTTTTGCGCCACTAGCTCCAGTACTTGTCACTATCGTGTTTCGGTTTGGAGGGTAAGGTAGCTGGTAAACTTATACATCTAGTATAAAGACTTCGCCACAAGGACAGCAATGCACCATTTTAACATCTTTGTTGTTTATAAGCACATTTATATTTACACAGTTATATTTACACAGAAGGCTGTTAGACGAGCTTGCTCTCCCTCGACGTCAACAAATCGAACGGGCCAGACGGTTTCCCCGCTATACTACTTCGAACATGCGCTCCTGAGCTTCACCGGCGTTAACGCACCTTTTCCGTCTGTCTTACATCCAGGGTATTGTTCCCGCGGCATGGAAGACTGCCCTAGTTCACCCAGTTCCTAAAAAGGGTGACAAATCCGACCGCTCTAACTATAGACATATAGCAATTACCTCTTTGCTCTCTAAAGTGATGGAGTCCATAATCAATAAAAATTTACTACAGTACTTGGAAGATCACCAACTTATTAGCGACAAACAATACGGTTTTCGTCGAGGACGCTCTGCCAGTGATCTTCTGATCTACCTTACCCATCGCTGGGCTTCAGCCATTGAGTGCAAAGGAGAGGCATTTGCAGTCAGCATTGATATGGCTAAGGCGTTTGATAGGGTGTGGCATAGGGCACTTCTATCAAAACTACTATCTTATGGCTTGCCTTCGAAACTGCAAACGTGGATCGCAAGCTACTTGAAAGACCGCAGTCTCTATGTCATTATTAATGGCGTATGCTCTAAAGCGGAAACAATCAAAGCTGGCGTTCCAAAAGGCTCTGTACCTACCTACCTACCTACGCTGTTTCTTCTGCACATCAATGATATGCTGCAAAACAACAGCATTCATTGCTATGCAGACGACAGTACGGGAGATGCTATTTACACAGTCCGTGCGAATCTTTCGAAGGCACAAGTAAATGAGAGTCGGAGTAGGCTGGTGTCAGAAATCGAGGCATCTCTGGAGCTGGTCTCAGATTGGGGCGAGAAAAACCTTGTCCAATTTAACCCCCACAAGACACAAGCCTGTGCGTTTTCCACTAAAAGGAATCCTTTTAATAAAGCTCCAATATTCCAGAATATTAATAATTATCTCTAATAATTAATATTTTAGGCGTTGAAATTGCAAATGACGTCCAATTTCTTCACCATTTGGAGAGTAAAGCTAAATTAGCTTCCAATAAACTGAGGATATTAAATCGGGCTAGACGGTACTTCACTACTGCCCATATACTAATGCTTTACAAAGCGCAAGTCCGACTGCACATGGAGTACTGTTCCACCTATGGGCCGGTGTACCCCAGTATCAAACCCTGCAATTCGACAAAATACAACGCAGACTGGAGCGCCTTGTCGACAGCCCCACTCTTACTAGTGGTCTTGAACCCCTTAGCCACCGGAGAGATGTGGGTTTGTATAATGTACTGTTTATATGTACTGTGTATATGAACTGTTTATATAATGGGGAGTGTTCTAATGAGCTTTTTAATCTAATACCGGCTACCACGTTCCGCCAACGCACTACATGCCGTAGTCAGGGATTCCACTCACACCATCTTGACGATTGGTCATCTACGACTGTTCGATTTGCACGTACCATCTTTATATGAACAATCAAGCTTTGGTACAGTTTACCTCACACGATTTTTCCGAGTAGGATCAACAAATTCCTTTAAAGCCGGCAACGCATTGGCAACTAACCCTTTATGTTGTAAATGTCTATGGGCAGTGGTGATCGCTTTCCATCAGGTGGCTTACTCGCTCGTATGCCTGTAAATTCAATAAAAAAGCGATGATTTCTCTTTCCATCAAGAGAGCCATTTGCCTGCTATTTTATAATAATATATAAAAAAATCTTTACGTTACATCAGTTATACCCTAATAGGTATATTTTATAAAAATCTAAGACGTATCGGCCTAACAAGTGATAACATTCATCAATCTTACCAACTATCGCTCGTTATTATACTAATAAAAAAGACTTGTATTTTTCGAAAAAAAAGGATTATAGTCTAACTTATTTTCATAATATGGAAACCATATATATAATTAAATTAATTAAGAATTGTTCGCGTTATTCTAAGGATATTTTTTAAAGCCAAACTCATGCTCACGAAGCATTTGCTTGGACTATGAAAATATTTATTCGAAATATTGGAAATTCTCTAATCGTAAGCGAAATTCAGTTGTTAGTATATGTATTTGAATAACGCGCCCCAAGCACCAACTATTGCAGCATGAATAGGTAAGGCAGTGGTATGCTGTGTTCTTTAAGGTCTCCAAATCGTATCCCTTCGAAAACAAAATCCGCTCACAATTGATTCCAGAAAAGTAGTGCAAAGCAAAATATACTGAAAATAACAAACGGCAAACGGTTTTGGATTTCTAGATAGGGAAGTTGTGTGAGTGAAACTTTGAAAGACACGATCTACGATGGTGGAATTTTGCGGCCGAAATTAATTCGAACAACTCATCGGACACTTTCCATGATAGACGCTGAACAAACCTACACCTAGAATCTAGTGGTCATGATATGTTAGTGACACATTTTTTCGCATTTTACGAGATGATGAGTAAAATAAGGCAATAACATAGTATTCTCTAATAAATAAAAAGACCGTTGATCTACACTTTAAATATGCCCAGACCAACACGTTTATATCCATAAATATCAAATAAAATAATGTTTAAATGTACATATATTTCGGATATACGTATATATTACCATCTTCCTAATGATTTAAAAACATTAAACAGTAATCAATTTAGAAATAGGTTAAAGGCTTGGTTACTTAACAAATGTTTCTATGACTTAAATGAACTCTTCTCAAATAGTAACTAAGGTTCTCCTATAGCAAAGTTCAAATTCAAGTTTTTTTTATATATTCGTGACTTAAATTTTAAAATGTGACTCTTAATATTATTCTTAAGCTTTTTAAATATAGAAGATGACATTAAATAATTAAATAATCAAATATGAAATAATAATACGATATGAAGTTGATGTTCTTTTTATACAACATTTTAATATTTAATGAGCTTAATATTTTATAATAATATGTTTCTGAATAAAAATATAATTATAGATACATTGTCAGGTATAAATTATTAATTATTACACTAGGCCACTTTCTATGCACTTTTGTGGTAGATTTTACTGAAAAATTATCGGACTTTTAGGTTTGTGCTTCGACGTAGTAGTTTAAATTCATGTCTAGATATGTTATCTACTAAAAAATACCATTTTACAGACCTTAAAAAAATAGAAGATACAATTTGTATTAAAATCTTATTACTAATAACGATATCTATTATATAACTAACGAGTTAAAATCGATAGAAAATGCGTTTTGTATTAGAATCTTATTTCTAGTAACGCCATCTATTATAAAACTAACGAGTTAAAATCGATTGAGGGTAGACGCCTCCAAATTTTGAGTCATCACTTTTTCCAGATTAGTGATACAAAAAATAAGTAAGCAAATTGTAACTAATAATACATATTATGTTAAAATTTAAATCTTGCCATCTTGGTGTTTTGTGAGTTGTGATTTATAATTATGCAATTCTGGAGACAATTTTTACCTTGCGCTGCTCTTCTGTAGCACCAGCTCCACTCTTGATCGCCCGGTTGGTCGAGTGGTTAGCAACCCTGACTACGCAATCGACGGGGCTCGGGTTCGATATTCTTGTATTTATATATGTACTTCTATGTATTAGTATAGTTGACTAACGCCCATAGCACAAGCAAATATTTTGCTTACTTTGGGGTTAGATCAGTAAGTGTAATTTGTCCCGTGAAAAAAATAAATAAAAAAAAATCTCGGTTTCAACTTTTCCAGCAATAAGGTACCTAAGCATTTTTTGCTACTCACTATTTTCAGCTGACTACCCAAAAAGGAGGAGGTTCCTATTTGGTCGGAATCTTTTTTTAAGTATGTTCACTGATTATTCGAAGACGCCTGAACCGATAAGGATTTTTTTTTTGTTTCAGTGAGTACCTAGATACTTCTCAGGTTATTTAATTTTAATTTGACGAAGATCTGATGCAGAGTACGGGAGATACTGGAAGTGGGAAATTAACTGTTTGCAAGACTTCTGCGTTTAAATTGTGTCATATTTGTATAGTGTTATTAGAGCAATTTTAAATAACATGTTTAAAAATATTTTTAAAAGATTTTAAAACTTTACGCAGGAAATTATAATTATTAACCGCGATTTTCAAAAATCGAGCTTTCATCAGATCTCTATGGTTTGAGATTCTTGAAACGTGATTATATTTTTCCAATGACGTCAGTATATATCTGTATGTGCGCACGTGATTAAATCTCTCACAGATTTTAAACGGCCTGGCTGATCGAAAAACGGTTTGCGGTGAAAGATTAAAATCAATAATCAAATTCGAAAGTTTTAAAAATTAAAACAGTATCCTTTTAAACACGGTTTCAGTGATGGCTTGCAGGATCATCCGGTTTAAATATATTTTATTAATGATTTTTGAACTTATTAAGAGACTACTTCACAAAATACTTTTCTTTATATTTGACTGGCGGCGCGCGGTCATCGGGCCCTTGTATAAAGGCAAGGGTTCACGTATAGACTGAAATAGCTATAGGGCCATCAGTTTGATCAGCTTAGCATCGAAGGTGTATAGTAAAACATGGAAAGGAGAATGCAAGGGAAGTCCGAAGGAATGTTGTGTTAGGCACAAGGGGGTTTTAGGTCTAGAGCAGGGATGTGTGCGGGGAACAGAGTGAATAGAGCATTAGAGAGATTACTTAAAAGCCCAGTTTTAAGTCAGGGTCCCCGCCCGTCTTGCCCTGCATAATCATGTGCCTATCCCAACGATATTGTATGAAAGTGAGAGTCGGGTATGTTAGAAGGGCATGAAAGTATAAGCAACGCAGTCGATTAAAAATTATGAAACAAATAGCTATGCAAAATATGTCGCGTAACTCTCGCGGAACGGGTTCGTAATATTGAAGTGAGAGAGAAGTTATGCTTGAAAAAAAGTGTTGGTGTAAAGATGATAGCCCTTTCTCATCTTTACACCAACTCCGTGCTCCGTTGGTTCGGACATGTAGAAAGAATGGTAGGTGAAAGATTAACAAAACAGATATATAATGCGAGAGATGCAATATTTTATTATTTATTTTTCTATACATTAAAAGATTATAGACTTTATTATTATAAAAAGATGTAATTCTCATAAAAATGTTTTTCTAACAATATTACTAGATAGTATAACTTTGCGAGCCTTTACAAAGCTCTGCTTTTTGCTAGTAACATGTAATGGGACATTTTTCTAATATTGATTTTATGAATTTAGTTGTAAGTAAATTATTAAGTTAATTTATGAGCTTAAATTTAAAAATTATATTAATTAGATTATAATATGTATTTGCACACTGGAATTGATGGTAGATTATGGCGATCTGAAAAAATTGTAACGCCTATTAACTGTATCCCATTTTTTGTGCAATTAAAATATATTCTATTCTATATTCTATTCCATTGTACTATGCTTAAATTTGTTAAATATTGACATACGCATACTTGTCATAAAAACTGAAAAGAATTATCGATAACTCGAAAGTTAAGAAGTTATGTACACGTAATTGGATTAGTAGGGCCAAGTTTGTAACCCAACGCGCTGGGTACACAGCTCTACCGTTTGTCCGTACTTTTTGCAATCGATATCTCTGGAACACAGCAGCTGTGCCGACTAACATGACGCCTTTTTATTCTAGTGACAGTTTATTTTAGAACCAGCGGATCTCGCAGTTCGTTTGACGTTTTGAATATTTGGAATGCCTTTATTTTAAACGGGCTTTCATATTTTTTTTACTTTTTTTATATAAAATTGTATAAAAGATAGTCCTTCTTCCAAAATTATTAATCACGATCAACATCACACTTGGTTAAGAGAGTAAGTTGAACTGTTATAGAACGCGAACTTTCTGGTTCACGTTCACTATGGTTCGTCGGTTAGCGAAATGAATGGTGATCCCTATTGCCACATTTCTCGAATTGATAACGATTATTTCGAACGTATTTTCTTTACATCATAAGATAGCAAATAAGCAGATGGGTCTCCTGATGGAAAGAGTCAACCATCGCCTATGACACTAAAGGTGTTAATGGTGCGTTGCTATCTTGTGGCGAGTCAATGCAGAACTATACCATCTGCCACGATGTCAGTGACTCGCATAGAGAATCGGTCGCCTTTTACGACCTACCTGGCAGAACGGCAGTTTGTCTATTCTTCGAAGGAGCCTGGAACCAACCCGGGGAAAAATCATCTGATTTTTTCCGTAATATTTATTATCTTCACGCCCGTATCGCCAAAGACGTAGGCAGAGGTACCACCAGTGCAACCACTATTAGCCGAAGATACTTAGTTCCACAGTTAAATAGGTGGCAAACCTATCGTCAACCAGGCACTTATCCAATCGCGAGCCACGTTATATTGATAAGAAAACTGAAAAAAAAACACATAATTGAAATGCCCGACGAAGGAATTAAAACAAGAACCTCGTTTGTTCAACACCAACACCGTACCACTAGACCATAGATGCGATTATTTGTATACTATCACCACCGTAAAATTTAATAATTTATTTAAAAAACAACTACCAGCTAACCCATTTTAAATCTATCAGATACTTAAAAGAATCCGAAACGCTTTAAATTTATTTTTAGAAATTGTATAATTTTTCAACATCTCCGACTGATGTCACTCAACCTCATTTAGGGTGACACTTAATTAATAAGCATTGACATTATGTACAGCGAATATTTTTAGTGCCACTTTTACAATTACCTATTTTAAAATTTCCAATCTTTTTAATCGACTTTCCAAAAAGAGGCGTTATCTATTTTGTATTTTTCAACCGACCTACCAAAAGGAGGAAGTTATCAATTGGGCTGTTGTTTTTTTTTAAGTTAGTAACCTCAGAACTCGGTCATTTATGAACCGATTTTGAAAAATATTTTTAACTTCCCGCTACGTATGAAGATAAGGAAGTTAGATACTGATATTGCCCCAAATTTCGAAAATCGAATCCAGATCTCCACGTTTTGAGGTCCTACAAATCTTCTACGACTATTTTCACAATTATGTTAGTATGTCTGTATGTATGTATGCATGTGAGTATGTGTATGTGTGTGTGTAAACATCCCATAACTTTAGAACGGCTAGACCGATCGAAACGCGGTTGATGGCATTAGATCAAATTCCACTCAACTTAGACTTCCTGAAAATTAGAACCAGCCTTCGAGATTTTGAGAAATTTGAAAAAACCCCAAAAAAATTGGCGAAACAGTATTTTCTTAATATAACTTCCAGATTAATGTACCGATTGAGTAAAAAACTAATCACCTTTATTCCTCAAAAAAACTACGTCTAATTTATAAATTGCATCAAAATCGGTTATTCTGTTTGGAATTAATGGTTGACGAACAGTTTTGAAAAAAGTGTTTTTTCGATATAACTTCGAAATTTTTCAACCAATAATTTTTTGGTGTTCTACGGTATTTTAGTACTAAGAAAACTACGTGAAATACCGTACCAAAAATCAAAATCTAATCTAATCATTAAAACTTACAGCTTTTCAAATATTAAAATTACGTTGTTTGTAACAAACTTAATATTTTTGAAGTAAATTTCAGGCTGATACACCGATTGACTTAAAAATCTTATCAGCTTCCTTCATTTAAAAACAGTTTGTAAGTACCGTTGATTGAGTCAAAATCGGTCAATATTTGGGATTTATCAATTTTTTAAAAAACATTTTTGAAAAAAAAATTTATGTCATTGACTCGAAATTTTTGAACCTATCGATTTTAGCTAAATCAGTATTTTAGATCTCACAAATTGAGTTGAATGCCATTCAAGAGATAAAAATAGGTCATAGTTCCAAAATATGCAGCTTTTTAAAAATCAATATACTGCCAATTTTATCAAAATAAATGTTTGTATTGAAAAAATCTATGCTTATAGTTTTAATACCTTAATTTAGCGGGAAGTTTCTGTGATGGCCTGCAGGGTCTACCGCTTACGCATTTTTTTTATTTGAAAGGGTATAATCCCCGTGAAATTCCATTTTAATTTAGTCAAGTTAGATCTTGACTAAATTAAAATGGAACTATTTGCTGCAGTTTTAGTTCCTTAAATTATTATGTTCGTTTCCTCAGAACTCGGTCATATGTGAACTGATTTTTAAAACGATTATTTTTGTTTATGATATGCTCCGATTGTTACGTGGGACTTCTCTGCTTGTCTACTTGAAATTGGTATTTTGAGGTACCGTTGCTTGGGACAACTTTAGTAAGGTTTGTAAGTAAAAGACTGTAACTTTAGTATTGATTCGTTTATTGGACTTTCCGTCCGAGAGCACCATTAACTTACTAATAAATAGTAAGTCAATGGAGAGCACTAATAGAACTAACATATAACATTTGTTTTCCATTTAAAAGCTGACAAGCTGCCAGCATCCTACAAGTAAGACCATAGAGGTATTACAATAATACACTTCTAGTGAAGTACCATTTTGATTAGTTAAAGATCTAATACATTGCCGTACACATATAGGAAATGGCAGTTTGGTTGCTGCAGTTTTAGTGCGTTAAACATTATTATGTTCGTTTCCTCGGAACTCAATCATCTCTAAGCATATTTTTATAATAATTATTTTTGTTTGTGATTGTACACTTTACGTGTAGCCCCATTTTGATTAATTAAAGATCGTAGTGCTATAAACCTACAGGGAATGGCAATTTGGTTGCTGCAGTTTTAGTGTGTTCAACATTATTATGTTCGTTTCCTCAGAACTCAATCATCTGTAAAGTAAATTTTAAAATGATTATTTTTTATTTGTACATTTCTTGCGTAATCCCATTAGTCCCATTTTAATTAATTAAAGATCTGATGCAGTGTTTTAAACATACATGAAGTGGCATTTATGTTGCTGCAGTTGTAGTGAGTTAAACATTATTATGTTTGTTTCTTCAGAACTCGGTCATCTGTAAACTGATTTTTAATATGATTATTTTTTGTTTATGATAGTACACTTTTCGTTTAGTCCCATTTTAATGATTTACACACAGCGACACACATACACACACACATATACACACATACATACTTACACACAGACATACTGACGTGATCGTGAAAATAGTCGGAAACGTTCCTAGGATCTCAAAATATGGAGATCTGGTACAAACTCGATTTTTGAAAATCGGGGCAAAATCAGTAACTTTCTTATCTACATACGTAGCGGGAAGTTAAAAAAACTTGACCAAATAAAATACAAACAATTAGAGAACTGCCTTTTCAGGTTAACGATTGGAAATCATTATGAGCACAAAATTTCTAATTTTTAAGTCGGTTTAATATCACTAGGAACATAAATAATAGGTAAAATAACATTAAAAGGTATATTATTTGGGGGTATCATAAACATACATGTATTTCTTCCTAAGCCAAATCCGGATGTTTACCGCACGTGCGTGTGACCAAAAATACCATGGATTATAATGATCTGCCGTAGCAACATTATACATGGGATTAGCTCGCGCAGATTTGTCCTAAGATAACACTTATAAATAAATATCGTTGCTTCAATTTACCCGTGTCTGGGTTCCCTCTGAAGAAAAGGCCATATACAATTCTGGCACGCAGTTCGTTTGGTTATGCAATTCACTACCATCGTAGTTACTAGGTAGTAGAATTCTGCATTATTTCACCCGAATCAGGTACAACTGCCTTACCTATTCCTGTCACAATAGCGTAAATGCTTGTCACTGACGTGTTACGGTTCAGAGGATAATTCAGCCGGTAAACTTATGAATATGGCATTAAGACTCTGACATAAGGATAGAATCGCACTATTAACATCTTTGATGTTTATAGGCGATAGTTGTGTGTTTCCATCAGGAGGGCCATCTGCTTGTTCACTATCTTATGATAGATAAAAAAAACTCGAATTAATTTAACCCCAAACTAAGCAAATTGCTTGTGATATGGGTGTAAGTTAACGATACTCACAAACCATTCAAATTCCGTGGTATTGTATAGGGAACATATAGACGCACATAATATGAAAAAATGCTTTTAAATATCAAATAGCCTGCTAGCGCAGCGACCCGAAGTGAGTCTTGACCTCCGATACAAGAGATCGCCAGCCGTTCCGTAGGCGTATTATCTAAAATTTGCAATCCGCCAGCGGTCGATGATGAAAACCAACAAAAAAATATCAGAAACGTCACCAATTGCTTGCTGATCACTAGATGCACTTTTTGCGATGTCAAAGCAGCAAAAATAATTAAGGCTATTATTATATATGGCTTGCAATAAATAAACAATTAGGATGATTGCATTGCGAAATACGTGATGACGCCGCCGGTCGCGTATTCGTAAATATCCGACGAATAAGGCGAGGTATTTTGACTCGCGCCCAATACTATAGAGAGTGGGCGGCGCGGTATATTCTGAAACCGCCGGGAAAAGGTTTAGTTTTCAAATAAGTAAATATAGGACTTCAGCTGAAAACCAAAATTTTGTACATTCTGTTTTGTATTTAAAACTAAATATCACCATATAAAAATCATGTGAAAATATAGAAATATTATGAACATATTACTTGTTTTAGAGATTTATTAGCCTGTTTTCGGATTTTTATATGATCTAGTAAAGTGCATTCTACCATGTTATAAGTTAGTATATTCTTTAGATAATATCTTCAGGTATATCGTGTAATTTTGTAAAACCGTTGTTTAACAATCAATACATAAAAATTTGATTAAGCAAACCAGTTTTTTTTCGTTTGTCTCCTGTGCCTCGCCATAATATGCTCGAAGTAACTTCATAAATAGTAAGCGTGTCGGACTAATATGTCGGGTATTATTAGATACCGAAGTTCTTTCTTAATAGCAGGCGTCTCAGATTAACGCGTCAGACATCTTATTAACTATAGAAAATATGAAATATAAAGCGGATTAATTGAAATATTTATTACAATGGTAGTAAGAATAAGCTAAATTATAACATAAATAATTGTTGATACGCTCTGAATCGAACCCACGATCTCTGATTCCTCGGCATATCCTTGTATTTATTAAACACGTGCCTCCCGCCCTATATATGTTTTCTGTGCTCCCGCCAATCCGCAACCTCAAGTTCGCGTAGATCTGAGTGCTAAGTGTGAGTTTTTCTTTATCGTGAGTGCGTTTGGAGTTTACTAGGAATTTGTATGGGATTTGTGCAGCGCCACCTAGTGGTAAACGTGAGAAACCAGTTTACCACTAGGTGGCACTGTACAAATCCCATACAAATTCCTAGTAAACTCGAAACGCGCTCACGATCGAATGCGAAAAGAAAAACTCACACTTAGCACTCTGACTAGAGATGAGTATTTTAACGAAAAGCTACTCAAAACATTTGCATTTACACAAAAGCATATAAGCGTGCTTAAGAGTATAAGCAGTTTTTGTTAAAATGTAAAGCGTACAGTTTTTTCAGCGCGTTTGAAAAGTGACCTTATTTAATGTCTGTAAAGCACAATACGATATCGATAAGGAGCTAGTTAATTTAAGTGTACTTATAGAAATTATAAATGTAGGCAAATCCAGTCTACTAAATCTGGTCGGCTAACTTTCGTTTTCGTTTAAGCAGCAAGTAACTAATTTTAATTTGCGTTTCATTGTCTTCGGCACGACGCATGTATTTGTACAAGCGTTTTCTGTAAAAAACCATTTTAAGTGAACAGCCATTTTATTAAGCACGAAGAAAATAAGCAGGAACAACGTTTAAGCGTGTGGACAAAATTAAGCCGTTTAAATCTGACACCACGACGTCATACTAGTGGTACCTAAGCTGTGCAATGGCCACTCGGAATTCCAAAATAGGCTCTCTTCACGCTACGATCATCTCCCATCTTATAATGCTGAAATAGAAGCCTGAGTTTGCAAAATACCCCTGAAGTAAGTGTATTTCATAGGGAAGTACACTAACTCTGTATTTCTGGTCTTTTATTCGCGTGATCTAGTGGATAGCCTACTCGGCTCAGATCATGACATTCTGATTTCGATACTTGGAGTCGGGAAAAAATGATATAAAGTTCTTTCGAGGTTGTTCTCGGAAATTCAAATCTCAGACGCAGCTCGGAGTCGGACGGGTGGAATGATACCACTCCCGTGCTTCGGATGAGTATGTAAAGCCGACGGTCCTGATTATCGCCAAAAATTATCGATAATCGTTATCAGGTCGGTAAAATGCGGCGATGGTTATCACCACTGATCTCGTCCGCCGACAAACCGGTGAATATAGATGAACTGGAAAGTCTTTAGACGTTTGGTGTATTCTGCCTACCCCGTAATAGAACCGGGTGTAATAATTTTTTTTTTAAGTTTTTAAACGCAGGCTACACCGATAACCTAAGGAATTGTCTGAAAAACCAGTTTAATCCTTGTTTTAATAGCTCTATGTATTACAAAGAGCTACAAAAATAATTACTCAAATATGTTTAATAAACACCCAAACCCAAAAATACAAAAATTTATGCTCATCTCACAAATGCCTCTCCCTGTCGGAATTCAACCCGAGCCGCATTGTGTAGTTAGAATCGCTAACAAAACTAACTACGAGTCGATGGACCTTGGATTTGATTCCCGACAGGGACAAACCTTTAAGTAACGAGCACAGATGTTTATATTTCCGGGTTTGGGTGTTTATTATGTATGTTACAATATATTTTTATAAAATGGGTTTCTCCGAAATGCTTTGAAGTTTCCGATTTTTGTATTTAGATAGCGTTTTACTATTAAAATTGATTTAAATAAGTGTCAAAAATAGTATTTTTATGCCCGTATCCCCAAAGTTGTAGCCAGATGTGAAACCAGTGCACTTATAATTAGCTGAAAATACTTAGTCCCACAATGTGATAAGTGGCCAGTCTATCGCCAACCGGGTACTTATCCAATCCAGGGATATTTTTTTTTATCAAAAAACTAAAAAAATACACATTTTTAAATTGCCCGACCAGGAAATTGAACCCGAGATCTCTTGTGGTTAACACTGACACGGGACCACTAGACCACAGATGCGATAAATAAGTAACTAGGAATATCCACGATAATATTTTTCATATGAAAAAATATAAGATTTGAACGAAGCTAGGGCGACCAGCATTCTTAATAAGACGATATTTGTTTAGTTATAAGTTTAAAAAAAAACCAAATGAGAAACAGATATTACAAAAATAATAAATCCTGAAATATTTCAGCCGTGTGTAGCACATTCCGGTATATTTTGGTATCGGAGTCGAGCAGGGACAGTTTGGATGATATCCAGTTGTGCGCGCGCGCACCGCGGTGTTGATCGTGAACTATTTCATATTAAAAAAATTACAATCACTCATGAAGAAATAAACTTAATTAATCAAAAGTTTTATTTTATCTTGGAAATAAAATTCAATGTGTCTGTGTGTAGTGACAGTTGTAAGAACTTTTAAGTGTGTGATATTGTTATCTACCCACAATTTAATTCAAAAAATATAAGTGTGTGTTATGTTAAAACAATAATGGTACACAATTAATTTTACCTACATATTTCGTGTTTTTATTTCAAAATAGTCTTGATTGCATTAGACAGTTAATTATAATAGGAAATAAAAAATAAAACCTCCTTTGTGTTATCGACATTACCCTTTTTTATGACAATGCCCGGTTTTAATATTTTCCCCAATATATTTGTACTGTAAGATCCTATATGTTTTTTGTGGTAAGATCAAAGCCATTTTAAGTTTCGAATACAGAAACAAAGCCAATCCCTTTTATTCAATTCCGTTAATTTTAATTTCAATTTTCGAACGTACTGAATTTGCAAATTTTAAATAAGAAAATAATGATTATATAGGATAAAGGTAAATTCCTATACATCTATGGAAATTGCTAGAAGAAAATCTCGAAATGGAATTTTGCTGGAAATAATTATAGAATGTCGGGTTCAAGTGACTCATACGCGGCTATAAAATGAAACGACCAAACAAACTATAAAACCGAAGGGTATTTTAAGACAGCGGTGCAATGAAAGCAAATCGGACGTAAACAAAATGGCTCCTCAGCACGCGACTCCGTTTAATCACAATTTGTTTATTTGTATCGCTATCTCGCTTTTACTGCCGATAGCAGGCGAAGGAGCGGCGAAAATGTATGAAGATCGGGGTTATACAGAAGAAAAGAGATTGACGAGAGAGTATCATCTGAGACAAGGTGGTTTGAGAGGATTGATTGTCAAGCCAGGCAAACAGTATGATCTTCAGCCTGTTGAAATGTTTTTGGGGATTCCATATGCTGCTCCTCCAATTGGACACTTGAGGTTTATGCCTCCAGGTGAGAACATGTTAAACAGATAATTTGTGTTTCTAGCTGATTTAGTAATTGAACAAGATTATTAACTAGTCGAAATTATTGTTTTATGTAATTTCATTGATATTTTTACTATCCCAAGTATGGAGTGTCGTTAAATAGTTTTAAAAACAACAAATAAAAATATCGACACGCACGATTTGTACCTGTGACCTAAAGCCGGGACGCTCTACCGCTGAGCTAGTGTCGACAAGCTTGACGTGACGAAATTCTTCTTTGCTATATGATCGATTCCGTCGATTGTACGATTGCTAGGTATACATACGTAAAACTAGTTAAATGAGTTCTTCGTTACAGATGATGATAGAAATTCACATTTAAATTTTGATCAGTAATTTCGTGTTTCCAATTATTTTTGTGTTATAGCACTCACTCCGTGCTTGAGAAAACTTTAAAAACTTTAAAAACCACAAACTGTAACGATAAACTAGTTATACGTTTATATATCTAGCGATCAGGACAACCGACGAAATCGATCATAATAGCAAAGAAGAATTTCGCCACGTTGAGCCTGTCAACACTAGTCCAGGATTTAGGGAGACGGTCGCAGGTTCAAATCGTGCTTGTCGACAGTTTTCTTTATTCTTTTTTAAGTTTTTCCAAGCACAGTGTGAGTGCTATAACACAAAAATAAAGTTTTTCCACAAAAATAATCGTTGAATAGGTCACTTAAAATACTGAGGGTATATATGAAAAATAGTTATGAATTTTCTTTTTTATTAATTCTCTTTTAAGGTTCTTATTAATTAAAGTCACCTGTTAAATTTTTTCCTGGATTGTTCGGTTCTCCCTTTGAAAAGAAGACCATGTGCTATTCAGCAAATCCGTTCGTATAAGGAGAACGATTTGCCTAACATGTCTTTACCATTATGGCCACTAGATAGTAGAGTTTCGCTACGTATCGCGTGACTGTGGTACCACCGCTTTAGCCACCACAAAAGCATCAGTGCCTACTACTGTCACGTTCCACTTTGAAAGTTAGTCGGTGAACTTATGGATGTGGTATTATTATTTAGCAATATGGATAATAACATTTATTAACAACATGGTGTCTATGGGTGATGTTTATATCTTTGAATCAGCATAATTCCATCTGCTTGTTTGCTACCTTATGATATAAAAATAGATTTTAAAGCGAAAAATTACAGACGAGTAACTCCACCGCCAGAAAAAACGTTGCTTTTTATTACTTAAAAAATTTAGTATAATAGTATATTTTTAGCTGACCAAGCAAACGTTCCGCTTTATAAACGTACTCTGTTATAAGTGAAGTAGGTGTTTTCTGATGTCCAATAAAAAAAATACAAAAAATTGGTCTAAAAAATACAAAAAAATATCTAGATAGAGGCACCCTAATCATCTAGCTAGAGGCTATAGGTATAAATATAATATACTTTACGACCTGTTCTCATACCTACAATATATACAAAAATAATTTATATATTAATAGATGATGCAAAATTTTTGTACTACTCATTTTCTTAAAAAACATCTTTGTTTTAATTTTTTTTCTCATGACTTGAGTTACTTATAAAAGTTTTAAGGAATACAGTTTATTTGTAAAAATTTGATTTATAACATAATATACTTTTTACACGGTAGTTGCATTTATAGTTTTGTCAACAAAATGCCTTAACCTTGCGGTATTTTTCTAATAGTACCATATTTATCCCCTTAATTCTGTGTTATCTTCATTCGTGTAATTTATACAGTGATATTCTTAATTTATTTGCAAAAGTATATATTGTTATTTGACCCATGCAAATTTGCCTCCGAGAAAATTAAAAAGTCGTCAGTAGAGATGTGATAAACGGCTTTTAATTATTAAACGTTTAAACGTTTTGCTTATACTTTTAAGCGTGCTTAAAAAAGCGCTTTTCGTTTAAACGCTTTTTTAAACAAAAGTTGTTGATCGTTGAGAAGATCGATTATAAAACGAAAATTTAAGTGAAATAGTGGCGACCGCTAAAGCCGAGACCTAAAAAAGCGTTCAATGTTTTGTGGTTTTGTTAGTGTTATTATTTATTACTAGCTTATAGAAATGATGTGTTATCAAATACAATACAAATTATTATACATTACTAGCTGACCCGACAAACGTTGTTTTGCCATATAAATTATTGAATTAGGGGTTGATGATAGAAGGGTGAATATTAGGGTTGTATGTATTTTTAATGCTACTTATAAAAAATAAAAATAAAAAATTTTGTCCTAAAAATAATAAAAAAAACAATGTTAGGAGTGGACAACCCTTATCACTTAGGGATATAAAAAAATAAAATATGCATATAAAATTTCATAAAAATCGGTCAAGCCGTTTCGGAGGAGTATGGTAACTAACATTGTGACACGAGAATTTTATATATAAGATACTTTATCAATCAATCAACTTCCCTTCGCACTTTTTAGGCTTAGGACTATCTGAAATGAATAGTAACACAATATACACTTTTTTATCCATAACCTAATTTCAATAATTAATATAAACAAAATTACTTTGAAAATTCATCATGTCTTAAAATTCACATATTCTCGTTGTCAAACCTTAATACTAGCTATTTTATTTGTAAAGGGATTCGTGTCATGTTCGTACGCGCGCTAAGCAAAATAAACAATTGATAAGCTCGTCGAATTTCTTCAACAACGAAAAGCGTACTGTTGAAAAAACGTAAGTTGTCAATTCGTTGTAAAAAGTACTAACCAACCAAAAACGGAGCGTTGTCAGCCGCTTAATACGATAACCAATCCAAATTGTTATTGTTTCTTATAGGAATAGTAATAAGGTTGTTAATCCAATAAAATGAAAAATTATATTGAGTCTTAAGAGTATAAAAATAAGGTTCTTTATTCTAATTTATTTTGAATTTTAACGTTATTGAAATAAGGTTACTTTTCGTCAATCATGCTAATATGGTATTTAAATTTTTGTATCTTAAACATCAACGTTTAAACGAAAACAGCTTAAATCCGTAAGCGCGCTTATAGGCTTATTTTGAAAAGCCTAATTTTTTAAGCCTATATCGTTTAAACGCCCACGACTAGTCGTCAGTACAAGAAACAAACAAACTTTAATCCCCAATTTCTACTCCTTTTTCCCCGTGTTGGGCTTGGGGTCCTTTGAAGAATATGCCAACTGCCATTCTGCCAAGCATGTCGTAAAAGGCAACCTATTGGCTATACGAGTCACTACCATCGTGGCTACTAGATGGTAGAGTTCTGCATTGTCTCGCCCGGGGCTGGTACCGCCTTACCTATTCCTGCCTATTGCGGCGTTAGTGCAATAGTTCTCACTGTCGTATTCCGGTTTGGAGAGTAAGGTAGCTGGTAAACTTATGCATGTAGCATTAGACTTCTCCACAAGATAGCAACGCACCGTTTGGTGTCTATAGGCGATGTTTGATTCTTTCCATCAGGAGACCCATCTGCTTCTTTGCTATCTTATGTTATAAAAAAAAACTTTAGATGTTAATTTAAAATAAAATACCTATGCTTGCCTCGGGAATTGAACTATCTTTTTACCAATTTAATTTAAGTCGGTTATGTGATTTAGCAGTGAAAGCAATACATGATATATAACTATAATACGAAAGTTTGTCTGCCAGATTGACATACTGACAGACAAACTTTTATATTTGTAATACAGATATGGATATCATCATGTTAATCAGCAAGTGAAATGTTAAAATACAAAGACTTCTATGTACTAACGTACTAGAAAAGGCAGGCGTAACGTCACTTGTTTTCCACAAAATTTTAGTCCATAGACTGCACCTACGTCAGAGCTTTTGGTCACGCATATATATTATACTGTATTATACGCTGCAGCCCTGCCTAATTTTGAATTTGGTTGAACGATATATTATTATTCCAGCGCTACAGCGAGCATTAACGAAATAGAATACGATTTCAACTTAGCATAGCTTCTCTAGAACGTAGTAAATTAAACTCTCTACTAAAATACGAATATTGCAGTGTGTATCAGAAAGAGCACTTGAATGGATTTGGTCAACGAAATGAAACAGAGATGCTGTACTAGCTAAAAAGGTGCAAATAGTTGAACCTACGGTCCATCCCTGAAACTTCCCACTAAATTAAAGTATTTTAAACTCAAAAGAGTAAAAAATATAAGCATTGATTTTTCAGTTCAAACATTTATTTTGTTAAAAATGGAAGTATATTAATTTTTGAAAAGCTGTATATTTTGAAACGGTAATGGCATTCAACTCAAGTTTTGAGATCTAAAATATTACTTTAGCTAAATAATCGATAGGTTGAAAAATTTCGATATTTCGATGCAATGTCGCAATGAGATTTTATTTTTAATTTTCTTCATTGATAAATCCCAAACAAATTGACCGATTTTGATTAAATTAAAGGTATTTGACGCTGTTTTTAAAGGAGAAAAGCTGTTAAGATTTTTAAGTCAATCGGTGAATTAAGTTGAGAGTTATTAAAAAAAAATTAAGTAAGTTTGTTAAAAACAACGTAATTTTAATATTTGAATAGCTATAGGTTTTGAGAATTTAATTCGATTTTGATTTTTGAAACGGCATTTAACGTTGTTTTTTAGTACTAAGACAACGCAGAATACCAAAAAATGATTAGTTGAAAAATTTCGAAGCTATGTCGAAAAAACACTTTTTTCAAAATTTTTCTTTAACGATTACTCCCAAAGGATAAACCGATTTTGATGCAATTTATGTATTAGACGTAGTTTTTAAGGAATAGAGCAGATTAGTTTCTGTACTCAATCGGTACATAAATCTGGAAGTTATATTAAAAAAATACTGTTTCGCCAAAAATTTTTTTGGTGTTTATTCAAAATTTTGCAAAATCTCCTAGACCGAATCGGTTCAAATTTTTCAGAAGTCTAAGCTTAGCGAAAACTAATCGAATGCCATCAACCACATTTCGATCGGTCCAGCCGTTCAAAAGTTATAATGTTTACACACACACACACACACACACATACATACATATATACAGACATACTGACATCATCCTGAAAATAGTCAGAAAAGGTTCCTAAGACTTCAAAACGTGGACATCTGGTGAAAACTCGATTTTCGTAAATCGGGGTAAAATCAATAACTTATCAACATACGTAGTGGGAAGTTAAAAAATCTATATAATATATAGATTTTTTTAATATAATAAAATATATAGATTTTTTTATAATATATAGATTTTTTTAACTTCCCACTACGTATGTTTTTTATTATTATTGCGTCATAGAATCGTTTATTCTGCACATGGATGTAAGAAAATTAGGGCGCCATTGGGAACATAAATGAATCATAAAATAAGAGAGACGTGGTAAAAATTATCAGTCTTTGAACCTGAAATGTTTGATGGATTTTTTAATATCGTAGGAATTGTAGGATTGTTAACAAGCAGATGGCTCTCCTGATAGAATAACTATCGCCTATAGACAACAAAAATGTTAATGGTGCGTTGCTATCTTGTGGCGAGGTCTAATGCCACATGCATAAGTTTACCGGCTACCTTACCTTCTAAACCGGAACACGACAGTGACAAGCACTGACGCTATTGCGGCGCGATTAGGTGAGGCAGTGGTATCAGACCCGGGCGAAACAATACAGAACCGAAATGCAGAAATGTGGTAGACCACCTAGTAGAAACGATGGCAGTGACCAGTGGCGTAGCTAGGCGTGGGCGAAGTGGGCCTTCGCCCACGGCCACGCACCTAAAGGGGCCTCGCACTACCTGATTTAAAATCTTTGTTTATTTTTAAATTAAATAAAAGCCTGAAAAATATTGGCCACACTCTTTTGTATCTAATATACAAACAAAACAACTCCTAGCTCCTAAGTTAACGCGTTATACAGACACGATAGCTTTTCCCTTATTTCAAACTTGGCGCGTGTTTTTGGGTAGCTTTTGGGAACGAACGGAAAGGGGCCTCGCCAATGCGACTTTGCCCACGTATATATTAGTCCACACTACGCCACTGGTAGTGACTCGCGTCGCCAATCGGTCGCCTTTTACGACCTGCCTGGCAGAACGGCAGTTGGTCCATTCTTCAAAGGAGTCCGGAACCAATACGGGGAGAAAAATTTATACCTAAAGCAATGAGATTCTACCAATTAACATGTAACTAACCTATATTATTATATTATTAGCATGGATACTAATCACTACATAGTATAAAACAAAGTCACTTTCTCTGTCTGTCCCTATGTATGCTTAAATCTTTATAACTACAGATTTTGATGCAGATTTTTGTTTTAATAGATAAACTGACGAAGGCTATAATATATAAACCTTTCCGATATTCCCACGGGAACAAAAGCTACGCGGGTGAATCCGCGGACAGGTCGCTAGTATTATTATAAATGCGATGGTAAATTTGTTTGTTATGCTTTCACAAAAAAACTACTTAACTGTCATCATGATACATTGTACACATATTCTTCAAGGTATTAGAAGTAACATAGGCTACCTTTTATAAAAAAATATATTTATTTATGACTTAAATGTGAGCAAAGCGACGGGCTATAGCTAGTAATGCTATGAAGAAAAAACTTCGTTATGAAGTTTTCTGAGGAGAAAACCATATTACCCATATTTGCGAAGCCAATTTCGCTATATCTTATGGCTCGTAATAGGGATAAAATAATTATTTTTCCTCTCATTGACGTCATTTACGCGAAAAAACTTCTTCAAGCTTTGAAATTTTAATTAAGTCTTTATATAAAATACAGTAAAAGAGTAATGAAATAATATCCTGAGCGAAGCGGACATTGGAATTGTAAAATAGAATTTAAACTGTCGCTTAACATAATATTGTATAAATATTCGCTCTTAATTGAATTTACAGTTTTAATATTTAAAAAAATCGTTTTGATATATTTTTTAGAATTTTTTAATAAAAACATTTTTAAGTGAATCAACATTATTACCTCTATGATCTAGTGGTCTGGGATTGGTGTTGACCCCATATGATCCCGGGTTTGGTTTCCGGTCCTGGCAATTTAATGGTTTACTCTTTCCATGAACAGGCCCATCTGCTTGTTTGCTATCTTATGATATAAAAAAATATTAATGTACAGATTTCGACCTTTTACAATTTTATTATATGTATAGATTCCACTACTAGCCATTGTTTTTGGTCAATATAGTATATTCACGTCAAGAATGCAGTGAGTCATCGTCATCCACTGGCCCATTAACCAATCAAATTACTCGAAATTTAGTTATGAGTGATTTGATTGGTTAATGCGCCATCAAATAACGACGACTCACTGCATTCTTAATACGAACGTACTACAGTTGAGCAACTATAAAAATCCGGTCAAGTACGAGTCAGACCAGCACATGTATGGTTCCGTACAACTGCGATAGTAAGAATTCAACTGTAGAATACAATTTCCAATTTTATTATGTTTTGTTATAGCGGCTACAGTATTATACATTCTATAAAAAAATTGCGATCAAGTGATAAAGCCCTATGACCGATTGACAAACAGCAAAGGCATATTAATTGGGTTTTATATGCTCTTTGGTTACTGAGGTACCATAAGGGTAACATATCGCATCCTTAGAATTATAGTGACCTATTTGAAAAATATCCATTTTTGGGAAACTTCAAATAAAGATTTGTTTAGATTTTTGTATAAAAATTAGATTATTAGACCAAAATATGCGTTTTACAGCTTTCTATGTCAAAATCTGCCTGTGTTTTAATAAGAGTCGATAAAAGTAGTCGTTTTAGATCATTTCCTGACACTAAGTCAAAATCATGATTTTTAATTAGGTCACTATAATACTGAAGATGCGATATGGTACTCTAAGTAGGGTATCCTAACAAATGACAATAGGTAATCATTACAATGTAATTTAAGTATCCTTATTTACAATAACTTGTTATAGAATTTGAGATTAGATGGATTTGTTTTATCGACAGTTGAGAATAAAATAATTTGATGGTATCTAATATCTATATAATTAAGTATCAAGCTACCGCTTACAGATATTCCATAATCAGAGATTCTTTAGTTTTTTTTAGTTTTTTTTTATTAGGTACTTATGTCGCTATGGCAATCATGTCAGTCCCATCGGATTAAGCAAATCATAGGTTAAAGAGACGGTGGGAGGCAGCGCTGTTCTGGCTTCTTTTAACGAACTTATACACATCAAGTGATGACTCCGATGTCGATGATTCTTTAGTTGTATTTTTCAGGTTCCGAAGTAAACTAAGCACTGAGGGTGCTTTGCCCGTCTGCATTTAATACTAGAAAGCTATAACTTTGCATGAATATACATTAATCAAGCAAATAAAGTGGTAAACTGAAATCTTGAAAAATATTTTTTTAGGGTAGCTCCCCTACATGTAATGTGGGGATGTTAATTTTTTTCTTATGTACCCCATAGTGTACCCCCCATAGTATACCCCATAGAGGGATATAAAAGGTTTTGAAAAAATATCTTAGATTTGTAAAACGACTTTTAGATTGAGGGATTTGTTTGTAAAATATTAAACTTTAAATGGCTTCAAAAACAACAAAAAGTGCTAATCTGCAAGTTACACGGTTTGCTTCTTGGGATGGAAAAAAAACATGGTAGTAGTGAATATATTGAAGTTAAAAGGAAAGCTATCACAGCTTTAAAGGCTTTAAAAGTTTTGGAGTAATAGTCGAGCAACTTACAAAATACCTAATATAACCTGTGGCGTAAATTTAATGTTCATAATATGAAACAATAAAAGCCCTTTTCAAAGTCCACATTATTGTGATGGACAACTTCAGAATCCTACATTGCGCGGGACCACGCACTTTACCAATGTATTTATATCATAAGATGTCAAACAAGCAACTGGATGTCTGGATGAAAAAAGACAACCCTCGTCAATATGTATCTTAGACGTTAAAAGTTCTTTGCAGTCTGTGTGCCAATATATAATTCCACGTGAATAAATTTAGTGGCTGCTTTAAACTCAAAAATCGAGCACGACGGTAACATGCATTGTCGCTATAACGCAGGAATTGGCAAGGCGGTGATTTCAAACATCATCATCATCATCATCAGCCGGCATTCTTCCACTGCAGGCCTCTCCCAAGGCGCGCCACTGAGCCCGGTCTTCGACTCTCTTCATCCGGTTACTTCCCGCCGCCCTGCGCTGTGGTACAAAAACTCTACCATAGAGTAGTTGACTATATTAGCGACACTTTTGACCAATTATTCCTCTCGACTACAAACTAGCCTGGAGAAACATATAGTCTTTATAGTCTTTTTAAGGGTTACTTCTAATGAAAGATGGAATACAATGATAAGAATAAAATTGAAAAATTCCGCGAAATTATTTTCTATATGATAGAAAAGGTAACCCGCCTCTTTGGTCAAGTGATTAGCGACCCTGACTACGCAATCGACGGGGCTCGGGTTTGATCCCCGACGGGGTCAAGCATTTGTATGATGAGCATAAATGTTTGTATTTCCGGGTTTGGGTGTTTATTATATATATTCTATTATGTATATATGTATTTCTATGTATTAATATTGTTGACTAACACCCATAACACAAGCAAATAATTTGCTTACTTTGGGGTTAGATCAGTAAGTGTAATTTGTCCCGTGCAAAAAAAAAAAACATTTTGAACCAAGTATTATTTTAATATTTAATCGATTGTTTAAAAAATAGATATTAAGACGGTCCTTTTTTCAGTCAGCGCGCCACCTTGGCCCGGCACCAAAATGGCTACCAACTTCGCTCCTGTCTGCCCACAATCTCTGCCACAGATAAGAAAAGGAAATCCACCATCACGTGGTAGACAACACTACCTGAATAGGCTAAAGCCATTCTTAAAAGAAGAGTCAGAAGATTGCCTTTATTTGAATATTTACGTACCATACCGAGGTAAGCTTTACTGTGTAATTTGTAACGTTTTAGTATTGTTACCCATGACCTATTAAGTTAAAAAATAACTTTGTAGTAGACCTATGTAGTCTAAGTTTGAAACGGATTTTACCCCCAACTTAAAAAGATTTCAAGCCAAAAATATAATAATCCAAGCTGGAACTATTGCCAGTGCCCAGTTGGCAATAGGCTGACCACCTATCCATAGTGGGACTAAGTATATTCGGCTTATTGTAGGTGCACTTGTTGTACCTCTGTTTAGTTCTGCGGGGATACAGGCGTAAAGATACTACTAAATGCAAGATTTTGAGGTCGTAAATTTTGTTTCACGGCCACTATATTGTTAAATGCTTTTTACGCTATCTTAGGCACTCTAATATGTCGATTGCGTCAAATAGCTAATTTATGTGATCAACGTTTTTGTTGTAAATTAAATTTTCTACAATTGTGGTTGTGCAATTTTTAATTGTAGAACCAACATTAACCAAAATTAAAGTTATAATGGAAAAAACGCAAAATAACTGTCGTCAATTAAAGTGTTATATTTTTTTTATATCATAAGATAGCAAACGAGCAGATGGGTCTCCTGAAAGAAAGAGTCAACCATCGCCTATAGACACCAAAGGTGTTAATGGTACGTTACTCTCTTGTGGCGAGGTCTAATGCCACATGCATAAGTTTATCGGCTACCTTACCCTCCAAACTGGAACACGACAGCGACAAGCACTGATGCTATTGCGGCAGGAATAGGCAAGGCGGTGGTACCAAGCCCGGGCGAGACAATGCAGAACTCTTCCTCCTAGTAGCCACGATGGTAGTGACCCGCATAGCCAATCGGTCGCCTTTTACGACCTGCCTGGCAGAGCAGCAGTTGGTCTGTTCTTCAAAGGAGCCCGGAACCAACACGGGGAAATCTAAGGATGCAAAAGTCAAAACATGCAATTTTTTTGGACGATTTATTTTGTTAACGAGTTTTTGTAAACTAAATTTGTTTTATTATTAATAACAGATGAAATTTAGTTTACGAAAAATCGTTGATAACTTCAACTTATTTTTTGTTCTACGATTTACAGAACTAAATTTACCAAGGATTTAATTTGAAAATAATGAAACAAATTGTCTGTACAACGAATAAATTACCCGGTATAGCATTAAATAGAAACCGTGACACAAAAAAAATGTTCTAAATTTTACACGCTAAGCCCCAAAAATTGTAGCATTTCAATGGACTATTTGTCATGTTTCGTGAGATATTTGCTTCGCTGAGCCTTAGTTCTGTTGTGTTGGTTTTTTCTAAACTTACGTTCCAAGTTTGGCGCTTTAAGAGATAGAGAAGTGTGCCAAGTGGCTCATAAACGATGATGATCTGGTAGGCAAAAAACTCCAGAGCCTCGTTCATCGCCGCAGATTGGCTAGTCTATCTGTCTTTTATCAGATACACTTTGGAGAGTGCGCTGCAGAATTGTACGACTTAATTCCGCCATCCCCGTTTTTCTATCGATCGTCGAGGCGCACAGATTCTAGGCATCATTATATGGTGGACGTTTCACTTACCCGGACAAAGCGGTTCGACTCGACATTCTTGATCTGAACTGCAAGCGACTGGAATATGCTTCCTGAGACTGTGTTCCCCGACGAGTCAACCTAGGGATCTTCAAGAGAAGAGTGAACAGGTACCTTCTATGGAAGCGCGTTCCATCTTAGGCCGCATCTTAGCTTACCATCAGGCAAGATCGTGGTCAAGCGCTTTCCTATGGATATTGATACACGAAACTTTTACGAAAAAAAGTTGATACAATATTACAGTGACTTTTTCTATCCGGAGACTGTCTTGTTAGTTATAAGTTGAGTTTCTGCATGTTTGTATTAATATATTGATCGAAACAGTAATGTTGGCTTTAAAATACACAGAAAAGGCCTTGGCCCAGTAAACAATCTGTCTATACCGAATAACTGGAGTAATCTACGAAGATAAATGGGTTAGGCCCAGTACAAACTGGTAAGAACACGTCTTTTTATATCATAAGATAGCAAAAGCAGATGGGCCTTCTGATGGAGTCAACCATCGCCTATAGACACCAAACATGTTAATGATGTGTTGTTATATTGTGGCCAGGTCTAATACCAAATGCATAAGTTTACCAGCTATCTTACCCTCCAAACCGAAACACGAAAGTGGCTAACACTGACACTATTACGGCAGAAATAGGTAAGGCGTTGGTATCAAACCCGGGCGAGACAACGCAGAACTCTACTACCTAGTATAATGGTCTTGCAACCCTTTTGTAGAGTGAATTACAAGCATCACACCCATTAAAAGTGTAGAGGATTGGCCTCCCTGCCTTATACCATAAGTTAACAAACAAGCAGACAGATCTTCTGATTAAAAGAAACCACCATTACTTATAAACACCAAAAATGTTTTTTTTTATGACATAAGATAGCAAACAAGCAGATGGGTCTCCTGATGAAAAGAGTCAACCATCGCCTATAGACACCAGAGGTGTTAATGGTGCGTTGCTATCTAGTACCTTACCCTCCAAACTGGAACACGACAGTGACAAGCACTGACGCAATTGCAGCAGGAATAGGTAAAGCGGTGGTACCAGGCCTGGGCGAGACAATGCAGGACTCTACCACCTAATGCCTGTTTATGGTGCGTTGCTCTCCGTGTGGCAGGGATGGAACGCCACATGCATAAGTTTACTGGCTACCGTACCCTCAAAACCGGAACACAATACTGACAATCATTGTTGAAGAATAAGTAAAGCGGTAATGCAGAACCCAGGCGAGACGTAGCAGAAATCTATCACATAATAGTTACTATGGTATTGACACATTTAACGAATCGTTCGCCTCTTACAACCACCTGGCAGAATGGCAGATGGTCGATTCTTCGAAGAAGCTCAGACTAATACGGGAAAAACGGTTATATCTGTCGTTTTGCGTTTTTGTATACTAGTGTAAAGCAATTTTTTTCTCCATGCCTTAAAACATGAATTTAAAGCATATCCCGAATATATAAGGGAATTTCTTGAGCTTATTTTTAAGTTTATGAGCAACACAAAAGTAATTAAATAGCACTGATAACTAACGTAATCAGTGGCTCTATATTGGCACTGCTCTGAGGAATCCACACGAGACAGCCGGCCAGATGATTGGCATGTGTTTTTTCGTTAGATCATTTCTGGCGCCATTTAGTTCCAAACATTTTGACGGTTAAATCGGATTGATCTACATATGTTTTTGATTTCGCTTGCCGAATGATTTAGAAAACGTACTCTCAAAGATATTTTTGTATTATATCGAGCCCCATTTTGAAGAATATATGACCTACCTTACTGTTAGGCATATCGTAAAAGGTGAAAGAAGCTAATAACTATCACTGACATCGTGACTAATAATGATGGCATACTTCCGCAGCGTCTCACGGCTCGCCCAGGAATACGTTACCACCGTTTTACCTATTCCTGCCACAATAGCGTATGCTTGTAATTGTCGTATTGGATGTTGAGGGTAAGGTAGCTGTTATGAATAAGGCTTTAGCATCACGCCACAGAAGTAGCAATGCACCATTACCATCTGTCGTGCCTATATCAAGAGAGCCATCTGCTTGTTTGTTATTCTATGATTTAAAAAAGCACATCTAAGTCTACTCAATGCTGATTGGGTGATCAATACTTCCATATCTATTTACCGCCCAGTTGGTCGAGTGGTTAGCGAACCTGACTACGCATCAATGGGGCTCATATTCGATTCCCGACAGGACAAACATTTATGTGATGAGCATAGATGTTTGTTTCTGGATCCATTTGAGTATTTATATATGTATCTCTATTTATTAGTATCGTTGACTGACTCCCATACTACAGCAAATAAATTGCTTACTTTGGGATTAGATCTATTTGTGTAATTTTTTCAGTGACATTTATTTATTTATTATTATTCTATATCTATACTAATATTACAAATGCGGAAGTCTGTCTGTTTACCGATCTGTTACGTTTTTACGATTAAACTGCAGAACCGATTTGGATGAAATTTGGTACAGAGATATTTGACAATCCGGGACCAAACACAGGCTAACTTATTTTTTGAAAGTTTATTTAAAAAACTATATTGATGACATTTTATAAATCTACTTGTTGGCAAAACTCTGCATGTCAGCTGCATGTAGCTAGTAAAAATAATAAGTAAATTTAAAATCTACGTCATTAATAGTTGTTTAATAAAAATATAAGTAAAAGTATATTCACGCCCGTATCACCGAAGTTGTAGGCAGAGGTACAACTAGTGCACCTAGTTGGATGTTTGGATGGATGTTTGTTACTCAATCACGCAAAAACTACTGAATGGATTTAAATGAAATTTGGCGAATAGGTAGATAATGACCTGGAATAGCACATAGGCTACTTTTTATTCCGGAAAAAATAGGTGATCCCGCGGGAATCGCCAAAAATTCTTATAATGCAGCGGGCTGCACGCTGCAGCTAGTAAATAATAATATTAAAAAAAATTAGTAAGGTGCGTGTCGGGCCACGCGCAATGCAAGGTTCCGAAGTTAATTACAAGAATTCGAACTAAGAAGAAGGCTTTTAGTGATTCATATCATGAACATTTAACCTAGTTAACTAACGTCTTAACTAACTTTCAATTTCATTATATTTACTACAGCTACTGTGAATTATTTTTCACCCTAAAACTAACCATTTAGCTTGCAGAAGGGAGGAGGGGCGTTAGGTTGTAACAAAAATAGCACTGTGAAGCTTAGGATTTCACAAACAAGTCCCTTAATCGATAAATTGTCTTCACACACGTCTTCATTAGGCATGTAGAGAAACTACCCAAAAATATTTTTATTGCCATTTTGTTGTCGTGATTAATATGTATATTTGTGCTAAATTACAGCCTTCTAGTACTAAGGATTTCAAAGTTAGCCCGCGGATGAACGGACGGACTGACAGACGGACATAGCGAAACTTTAAGGATTCCTAGTATACTTCGGAACTCTAAAAAGGCGTACCAAAATTAAAGCTTTTGAAATTTACTTATAGCTAGGCTATTTTACTTATACTGACTGATTGAGTTACCTTCAATATTTAAGGACGTGATAGCTGGCGATCATATATGATGAGAAAAAATAACAATTAAAAATAAATGTTAAAATACTTCTTAGTAAGCTTAGTAAACAGTACACCGAGAATCCTATATTTACCTGCGTCATATTGGACACCGCACGGACGCACGTGTCGCGTAACGCGCTATCAACACAGAATATGGGGTGGCGGCGGCGTATCCTTGATGTCAACTAGCGCGTATAACAGCGACTAGAGAGTATAATATCTACATTTCACTTATTTTCAGAGAAATATTGGTCAAAAGCCCCTAATGTTATTATTTCATTTTAACGAGAATTGAGTACCGAGTACTCTTCAGAAGTATGTCTATATAGGGGAAGATATCGTGATCAGATTGGTCAGGTATGAAAAAATGACCAGGTGCAAAGGTTGTAACACGATTGTAACACACGTTGTAATACACGTTGTGTGTGTTTGAAGAGAGTTATGCTATATACGATTTCTGTGGAGTTATGAATGTAGAGCATGCAAAGCAAGTCTGACTCTACTGAAATGTGTGGCATTTAATTGCCTTTGCGTACCCTATAAGGAGCTTGGTGAAGAGTTATGTATGTATGACATTTTGATGAGCATTGAGCAACCTTGCTAAGTTTAAGCGATCTAACTTTTCGAATCTTGTTTATATTAAACTACTAGTCCGAAACATGTAGGGTCACCAGTCGTGAGGTCTATTTGTAAGACTAAAATAATTTATTTATAACACTATTATACACAAAAATACGTAACGAAAATAACAAACGAAAAAATTATAAGAAATTGAGCTTAACACCGATAACGAATAAAATATATTTTACAGCTAACCCATAAGAGTGAAATGAAATGTGCACAATATTAATTTAAAAAACTAATTCTAAACTCTAATCGCCTCTGTGGTCTAGTGGTCCAGCGCTGGCGTTGACTACATGAAGTCACAGATTCGATTCCCGAGTCGGGCACATAAAAAAGGTGGTTTTTTTCAGTTTTCTGAGAAACACAAAGTTGCCCGGGATTGGAAAGTACCCGGTTGGCGATAGGCTTGCCATCTATCACATTTGTGGGACCAAGTATCTTCGGCTAATCGTGGGTGCACTTGTTGTATTTTTGCCTACTCCTTCGGGGATACGAGCGTGAAGATAATTTTTTAATTCTAAAGTAAATATAAATACGAACTTAAAATAATTTAATTTAATGGCTGCTGACCTAACTTGCAGATAATTAAAATAGAGAAAGAAAATAGTATTTTTTTAATTAAAGAAAGAGATGTCTAGTTAATCTCTATTATTAATAAGTTTACTTAATATGTAACCAAGTTAAACATTTTATAGCTTCCAAGTACAATACGCGTAATTTTATAAGATAACAAACAAGCGGGTTAACTCCTGATGGACAGAGATAACCATTGCTTATACACATCAAATATATTATTGGTGCGTTGCCATCTGTTTAGCCAGGTGAAATTTTATATGTATACTAGCTGACCCGGCAAACGTTGTTTTGCCATATAAATTATTTAATTAAAAATAAGGTCTGGTGATAGAAGGGTAAAAATTTAGAGTTGTATGTTTTTCAATGCTGATTCATAAAAAAATAAAAAAGTTTGTCCATAAAATAAAAAAATATTTTTAGGTGTGGACAACCCTTATCACTTAGGGGTATGAAAAATAGATAGTAGCTGATTCTCAGACCTAATGAATATGCATACAAAATTTCATCAAAATCGGTCAAGTCGTTTCGGAGGAGTACGGTAACTAATATTGTGACACGAGAATTTTACATATGTTTCGCATATTTGTGTATGCATGTTTGAGTGTGTTTATGTGCATTAATCATGCATTCGTGCAGAGAGATAGTTATGCCACATGTATAAGTTCACCAACTACCTTACCTTTCAAATCACTAAACTTAGGCAAGACGGTGCGTTCATCTAAGCATGAGGAGATATATTCTCTGATATGTAGTAGGAGATGAATGGAAATAACGAAATCATAACTAACGGTGACTATATATATAAAAACGAATGTTTGTCTCTATGTCCTTTATAAAATCATAAACTATGAATTTGATCATGTGATGATCTTTAGCAAAGTTGTTGTGCATGAGCCCACAAAGTGTCTGGGTTGGCAATGTAATGTCTTTCCTTCAAGATTTTATTTACTGGCGTAACAACGCCCGCAAGGTACAGCTACTATTGTTATAATTTATTATAGCTAGTATTGTTATAATTTTTATAACAATAGTAGCTGTACCTTGCGGGCGTTGTTACGCCAGTAAATAAAATCTTGAAGGAAAGACATTACATTGCCAACCCAGACACTTTGTGGACTCATGCACAACAACTTTGCTAAAGATCACATGATCAAATACATAGTTTACGATTTTATAAAGGACATAGAGACAAACATTCGTTTTTATATATATAGTCACCGTTAGTTATGATTTCGTTATTTCCATTCATCTCCTTGTACATATCAGAGAACATATCTCCTCATGAAAAGAGATAACTATCATCCATACACCCACCAAAAAAGACACCAAATATGTTAACGGTGCGTTGCTATCTGTGTAACGAATGGTAATGTTATATGTATATATTTTAGTTTTATATCCACATTTTTTTACCAGTTGGTTACTCTAGTGTAAGAAAACAATGTTTGGAAACTCTAATGGGTTTTTTACTGGCGCTAACTTTGGGTTTTACTTAATAAAATGTTCGAAAAAACTTGGATTACCCATTAAGTACCTGAAATGAGGCCGCAACTTCTTTCATTACATCGTATCAATAAGTTTACTGTTGAGATAACAATGTTTTGAATAATTTTTAGCTCACTATGTAATAGAAAAATAGTATTTGCAGCAATATATTTACTGCTAAATAACGCTTATTAATTTCCGATACAAGAACGACAGGTGTTGTAACTTTTAACATATTGTGTATCTGTATATTTAAGAGCTTATGTTTTTATATTTAATTAATTATCGTTCTAGAAAAGGCATGAGCCACGCCGCTTCTGTTCCGCTAAAATACATTCCACCTATGTCAGAGTTTGTTGAATAAAACGCGTAAGCTACGTAAAATTAACGGCGACGGCTACGGCCTTTTGGTCGTGAATATATACTGTTGTATAATATATATGAAACACTTTTTACTAGTGTAGGTAGAGTTCTGCATTGTCTCGCCTAGGTCTGCTACCACCGCCTTACCTATTCCTGCCGCAATAGCGTCAGTTCTTGTCACTGTCGTGTTCCGGTTTGGAGGATAAGGTAGCCGGTAAACTAATACGTGTGGCATAAGACCTCGCCACAAGATAGCAACGCACCATTAAGACCTTTGGTGTCTATACGCGATGGTTTACTCTTTCCATCAGGAGACCAATCTGCTTGTTTACTATCTTATACTATAAAAAAAACTGCAGCGAGTGCTAACGAAATGAAATACTACTACTATGTAGCATAGCTTTTCTAGTACAAAACCAAGGCATTGATACTACACTTCTGCTAGACTTCGGGCTGCTATTGAGGTTAACATAATCTATGTTAAACTCCCTAGCAGCCCGAAGTTTAAAACCCTAATCAAATCCAAAAAAATCCCATGTGTTATCCCATGAGATCAAAACTAAAAGTTGGCATGGTTTCAATTAAACGTATTAACCCGCACACTATCAAGGCAGTCAATTCAAACGTTCTCAAAGATAAAGAATCAGTTCCAAATTAAACAAATCTATTCACAGCTTTACCACTTCGATTCAAACGAACTAATTTAGACTCGTGTGGAATTTGGACACAATCGGGACGTTTTATTTTAGGAACTAGTAGAGGCGCCACTACTGTTCGTTACAGCTGTTTTAATGGACCTAAATACGAGTGAAGATTGTTTAGCATTTCCTGTGGTGACGTTAGTGAATGGGTTTATTTTTAAATTGTACAATTTCTTTTTTGTATATCATTTGATAGCAAAGGAGGAGATGGCTTTTTTAGCGGAATGAAACAATCATCGGCTATATATGCCAAATATGCATACGGATGTGATGCGTTATTGTCAATGTGTATAAATTGGTTAGCTGCTTTATTTTTATACCGAAATATGACAGTGATAGACACTGACACTGTTACAACAGCAAAAGTTAAGGCGGTAGTACCTAACCTTTGCGAAACGTTACAGAATTACCCTACCTAATAAGCAATATGTACCTATATGTATATACTAAATTTATTAATTCTTTCTACGTACATTATTTGATAGCAAACCAACAGATAGTTCTCTGCTTCTTCTCCTTTTCTGAAAGTTTTTTGAAGTCAATTTATTCAGAAAAAAATCTAGCGAATAATTCATAATTAATAGAATAATCAGATGCCTGTCCTGATGGAAAAACAACTTCAACTTATAGACATCAAAGATTGTAATGGTGCGTTGTTATCCGTGTGTCGAGGTGTTAATACCGCTTGCATAGATATTAGATTTACAGATCATCAAAGCGGAACATGACAATAACAAGCACTGACGCTATTCCGGTAGGAATAGGTAAGGTAGTGGTAACAAATACCTGGGCGAGACGCTATGGAACTCTACCACACAATAGTCATAGGTTGTGACACGTATACCCAATTAGTCGCCATTTACGAACTGTTGGGCAGAATAGCAGATGGTCCATTCTTCAAACAGGGCCCAAACCAATACATTGGATGGAATTAAGTACCGGGAGACCAAAAATAACGTACTATGAACAAATTGGTCAAGTGCTGTTAGCAAGTGTCGTCAAGAGTTTACGAAACCGTCATGTTTATATGAAGAGAGAAGAGAGATACTCAAATCCCTCTGCCAACGACCTAAGCTATTTGGAGTGAAGATATGTTAACTCCACTTAGTAAAAGTTGTAAGATTTCTTTAATTAAACAACAACTGATAAAATACAAAGTTATATTAAATACACAACAAAATCTGATTACACTTTGTTGTATATTTCCACATCTTATTTCTCAATTTCTCATTTTTTTTACATCTCATATACTCATTTTTTATAATAGATGGTGTAAGAATACAACAGATATGGTAGGTAGGTAGGTATGTGTGCTATAGTTATCTGTTATTATATATTACTAGCTGTGCCCGCGACTTCGTTCGCGTGGAAAAAATTCTAAAATAAAAACCCGCATAGTTCCCGTTCCCGTGGGATTTTCGGGATAAGAACTATCCTATGTCCTTTCTTGGGTCTCAAACTATATTTGTACCAAATTTTATCCAAATCGGTTTAGTGGTTTGGCCGTGAAAGCGTAACAGACAGACAGACAGACAGAGTTACTTTCGCATTTATAATATTAGTACGGATTATAGTTAAAGGAAAAGAAAAAGCACAACCGTTTGCTCGTCAAAAATTGTTATGGCATAACATTTTAAACTGAATTTATTCGAGCTGAAATCCGTTAAACTTCCGTCAGCTTTGCAAGTCTCTGCAAGTGACAGCGACAATTTTAGGACCAAAATATCTGTGATGTGATTGTGATTAATTGTCAGGAAAACAGAACTTCTCTTGACATGCTAGGTCTATTTAATATTTATGTTTTACTTATTTTTTTTAAATATGTCACTAGGGTTAGTCAATAGCATAAAGCTGTGTTATATATGGAGGCAGCACTTCTAATACCTACTTAAAACACAACTTTAAATACTTCTGTCATCTTTTGAGGTCCTATCCTCTCTTTCTAACACAGCTGTATAAAAAGAGATGGGGAGACTTCAGAGAAAGAGATATAACTTAAATATTTGTTTCAATTGATTAAGACGAGTGCTAGCTCCATCTATACCTAATAGTTCATGGGCAATAGCATCAATGCTTGTCTTTGTCGTGTCAGTTCAGAATGTATGCCACGACAAATCTTTTTTCGTGATAGAAACGATATATCAGCTGTAATTCGTCAAATCTAGCTTCTTTCGTATTTTTTTATTTTTTTTATTTTATTTTTTATTTTATATCATAAGATAGCAAACAAGCAGATGGGTCTCCTGATGGAAAGAGTCAACCATCGCCTATAGACACCAAAGATGTTAATGGTGCGTTGCTATCTTGTGGCTAGGTCTAATGCCACATGCATAAGTTTACCGGCTACCTTACCCTCCAAACCGGAACACGACAGCGACAAGCACTGACGCTATTGCGGCAGGAATAGGTAAGGCGGTGGTACCAGACCCGGGCGAGACAATGCAGAACTCTACCACCACGTCACGATGGTAGTGACGCGCATAGCCACTCGGTCGCCTTTTACGACCTGCCTGGCAGAACGGCAGTTGGCCTATTCTTCAAAGGAGCCCGTGACCAACACGGGGGAAATCACACGCTGTTTACTCGAAGCGATATAAGGTACATGGGAAGAGTCAACCATCGACTATAGATACCAAAGATGTTAATTGTGCGTTGCTATCTTGTGGCGAGGTCGAATGCCACATGCATAAGTTTATCGGCTACCTTACTCTCCAAACTGAAACGTGAAGGTAACAAACACTGGCACTATTGTGGCAGGAATAGGTAAGGCGGTGATACCAGACCCGGGCGAGAAAATGCAGAACTCTACCACATAGTAGCCACGATGGTAGTGACTCGCACAGCCAATCAGTCGCCTTTTACGACCTGTCTGGTAGAACGGCAGTTGGCTTATTCTTCAAAGGAGCCCGGGACCAACAAGAGGGCATAAAAATGCATTAAATTAATAAAAATAAACATTCCACACACTACATTCATGTAACATACATAATAATAACTATTTTATATATATATATATATATATATATATACATATATATTATATATATATATATATATATATATATATATATATATATATATATATATATATATATATATATATATATATATATATATATATCAACTCAACGAACTCGAGAAAGTATCTTCCCTCGCCGTTTATATTTGTGAGTGATTATAATACAGATTTAGAGAACTTTTTCAGTTATTTTTTATATTGTTATTCACTAAGTATTATTATGTCACCTCGAATATTTACTATTTTTTTTACCTTCTCTTTCTTTTAAATCTATAAATTAAAATATTTCATTATACAGCCTGTTAAGTAAGTCGATCTAAACCTTGAAGGGGGTAATAAGGTATCTGATTCTCATTCCAAATAAATAAAATAAAAAATACCCTTAAATTTTAACCTAATTATCCAATAAATTCATAATTCATACGCACCAACACGTTCGCGTAAGTAACGCAATATCGATAGATAGATAAATAGGTAGTTACGTAAATAGGCAGTATTTACGTAACTACCTATTTATCTATCTATAATATTATATGTGCGTTTCTAGCGCGAACGTATAAATTATGAATTTATTGGATAATGAGTGTTAAAATTTAAGGGTATGTTTTATTATTTATTTGGAATGAGAATCAGACACATTATTACCCCCCTCAAGGTTTAAGTCGACTTACCTAACAGACTGTATATTATTATATATTAAAGATATAGATTTTAATTACCAGCTTGCACCCTAATTTTCTCGCTATTGCTTGGGGTTGGCTGGTTCAGAATGCCAATTGACATAAAGTCATCCATGGTACTGTAATTGTGCATAAATTTAAATAAATAAATAATATACATACATAAATAAAATTATCTTGCCGGCTAAATTCAGTTATCAAATTTAAAAGAGAATTAAATATTTAATATTTGGTAGAATTTTGCCACAGATCGCCACAGATGGCCTGTATTAGTTATATTAATAACATGTAACTATATTTACAGGCAAACCTATGTGGAATTACGAGTTAAAATATAAATAAATCAATTCCAATACTGGGTCTATCTTGAAACCGAATGGAAAAGTATCATTTGCCTTTTCTTCTTCAATTAAGCTTTTGTTTATACCAGCGAGATGCAGCTACTAGTCGGTTTTTTTATAGTTTACTAAAAACAATACTCCAACATACTATTGAACAACCAGGGCCTTTTAATCACTGGGAAAATAGCCCTTAATTTCTCACAAACAAAGGCGCACGAAACAAAGAATTAGGTGGGGCACAATAGACTGAAAGCCGTAGCCAGCGTTTCAGCATTGTTCGTTTTACTATTTTAATTCTAAACTATTTGAGTGTGACTGCACTGAAAATTGTGAATAATGAATTAGTTTGTGGCATCAGATTTGGTGTTATTGGTCTGGTACTTTTGAAGAAAAGATCATCTTTTTTTATATATTATAAGATAGCAAACAAACAGATGGGTCTCCTGATGGAAATAGTCAACCATCGCCTATAGACACCAAAGATGTTAATGGTGCGTTGCTATCTTGTGGCGAGGTCTAATGTCACATGCATAAGTTTACCGGCTACCTTAACCTCCAAAACGGAACACTACAGCGACAAGCACTGACGCTATTGTGGCAGGAATAAGTAAGGCAGTGGTACCAGACTCGGACGAGACAATTTTTTTTTCGGAATGTCTCAATTACTGTTAGCCTTATGGGCTGATACATTCACCGGTCGCGGGGGCGAGCAGAATGCTCAGCCAGAATTTGCGATAAAATTCAGAACTCTACCACCTAGTAGCCACGATGGTAGAGACTCGATAGCCAATCGGTCGCCTTTTACAACCTGCCTGGCAGAACGGCAGTTGGCCTATTTTTCAAAGGAGGCCGGGACCAACACGGCGAAAACTACCAGACTACCAGAGAGGTCATTAAAGGAGAATACGAAACGAATTTCCTCTGTTTTGTTCCGGGCTCCTTTGATGGATAGACCGACTGTCGTTCTGTCAGGCAGGTCGTAAAAGTTGGCCGATTGGCTATACGTGTATTTAAATCCCTTCCCCGAGTTATTCCGGGCCCTTTTTGCAGGATAGACTTACTACAGTTATACATGTCGTTAACATCGTGACTACTAGGTGGTAGAGTTGTGCAAAGTCTCGCCCGGTATTTGGTTCTGCCGCCTGACCTATTCCCAACGCAATAGCTTCCATGTTTATCATTATCATGTCCCGGTTTGGAGAGTAAGTTAGCCGGTAGAGTCAAAGATGAGACATTGTCGTCCCGCCACATAAAAAGCAACGGACCATTAACATCTTGAGTATCTATAGACGATGTTTTCTTTTTCCATCGGGAGAGTCATCTGCTTTTAGCAGATTTTATGAATGGCTTAAAAAACTCTAAGGCCTCGAAATACAAACACAAATGTTTACCACACAAAGTTTGTTCCTGTCGGGAATCGAATCGAACCCTGTTCGTAATTAGATTCGCTAGCCACTCTACCAAAGGCACGTTATTATTATATATGATACAGTATTTATATATACCCAAACCAGGGATCGAAATAAGACCTCATGATCTGAGTCGAATAGGCTAACCCTTAGACTATGCATGAGGCAGTTATTATATCGAAGTCATTTTTATTTTCCGGGAGGAGCTGTACGGGGACAGCTCCTCCCCCGTAGGTGATATCGTGATAATATGTAGCCTATATGTTAACCCGACCTGTTAGAAATATTCATGCAAAATTTGAAGTAAATTCCATACAATACTTTTTGAGTTTACCCCGGACATACATATAGACAAACAGATAAGCAGACAAACAGACAAAAATTCTAAAAACTATATTTTTGGCTTTGATGTCGATTGTAGATCACGTCCCAAGTGTTCTTTTAAAAAAATATTCAATGTACAGTTTTAACTTTCCTACGATCTTATTATATGTAATAATATAAATATAGATTTATGACTGACATATGACATGAAAATAAATGAAAAATAAAACATTTTCGACACATTTTACATGGATTCATTAATTATCAATTATCATTAGAACACATCAAAGGTGTGAGTGGCGCCAAGCATAATCTTCAATAGGTTTGTACTTTGTACCTATTTCGGGTCCGCTACAGTTATTTGGGGCACCCAATTCCTGAGAATGTTGTGATTTACTATCGTCACGCAGTGTTTACTTAGTGTATGCATAAATTTATATTGTTTTACGTACTAAATAACATTAAAACAAATTTCGTCGTATAACAGGAAAAACTTATTGACATAAATAAAAGTTTGAGACTGACATTTTGATGAGTTTTTCCTGCATGTTTTCAAAAAAATGTACTTAAAAAGCCGGCCAAGTGCGAGGAGTCATATTCACGCACGAAGGGTTCAACACTATCATTGATAAAAGAAAATCACTTTTGTTGTATGTATACTTATTTTGAAAATGTGTATTCAAGTTTTTACCAGTTTATTAGGATCGAGTAAAAAATTGCTTAATAATTACGTTTGATGTGTGGGAGCCCCCTTTAATATTTACTTCATTTTTATTTAATTATGTATTTTGAAATGTATTATACAACTAAATATTCTGTGAAAATTTTAAGCGTCTACCTGTTACCGTTATTAATATTGAGAAAAAAAAATATGAAACAAAACACATTTATTGTAATAATTAATTTTTATTTTTTATTTTTAGTATTTGTTGTTATAGCGGTAATGGAAATTCATAATTTGCGAAAATTTCAGCTTTCTAGCTACCACGGTTTATGAGATACAGCCTGAAGACAGAATGACAGACGGACAGACAGACAGCGGAGGCTTAGTAATAGGGTCCCGTTTTACCTCTTAGGTATGGAACCCTAAAAATGAGTTATCCTACTCATATCTTATTAGAACTTGTATTAAGGAACTTGTAGACTGTTTCCAGGCCAATAACATTGTGTGTATAACTCAACGTCACCCAAAATTGTACTAAAAGAGTTTTTAATATTATATTATAATATACGGACCATCGTGCCAACGATTTTTTTTGTGGAATTCAAGTTTCGATTCGCTAAGTCCGTCCGTCCGTCTACAGTCTAGCCACAGAATACTTAGAGACTAACAGTAGTCAATGTCACATACAAGTAATATTCGAGCATAGTTAACTTAGATTTATATCGTATTAAAAACACTTGTACTGTTTTACTTAATTTTTTATTTTTTTTTATCAAACCAACCGGTTTCGCGTTTTAAGGCTGATGCGTTAAAACGCGGGCAAAAGTTATTTTTGTTTAGTACAATTGACAATTAACAATGTATACTGAAGGTAGTATGAACATTTTAAATTGTACACACAATTATGAACACAAATAAGGTGTGCGAATGCAGAAAAAAAAGGATATTCTGCGTTCGCACAACACCTTATTATTGAAAGCCATGACTTTGATGTTACGAGGGACATAAAAACTAAACATATATGTGATAAAGGGAAGAAACTTGACGTTTTAGAGGCATTGGAAATAAATAACATAAACATCAGACCCAACTAAACGTAGCGAACCCAAAGAACTAAACGTATCTCTTTTACTGAATATTTTTAATGATTAATGATTAATGTATAAGTTACTGCTTTTATTTTTTTGTATTATTATGTTTTTGTTTTTATTATTGTTATTACTTTATTCTTCATATAATTTGAATTAATAATTACGTATAATTGACATTTAATAATGATAATTTAATACTAGAATTTTGAATAATGATTTTATATTAATCTTATATGGGAAATGTACCACGACATTTAATTATTTTAATTGACATTAGAATCTATATGACATTAATAATAATAAATTACTATACAAAATTCTCCCTGCTTAAAAGAGTAATTATGATGTGTGGGTATCACCGATATTGTCAAATATAGTTTTAAATTTAAAATGTTCATTTCATACTTTCTTCAGTATATATTGTTAATTGGCAATTATACTAAAGAATAATAACTTTTGCTCTGATGATGCGTTAAAGCGCGAAACCGGTTGGTTTTAATAAATAAAAAGTCAAGTAAAACAGTACAAGTGTTTTAATACGATATAAATTTAAGTTAACATGGAGTTTTACCAAATTCCGACGATATTCAGTGTTCAAAATGCGAGCATAGCACACACACTTCTTACGGACGCGATATCTCGGAATGGTGCGGAACAAACTGTCCCGAACCATTCCGAGATATCGCATCCGTGAGTGTTGTCTATGTGTGCGTTGCTCGAATATCACATGTATGTAGATTGACTACTGTTAGTCTCCAGTATACTATGGTCTAGCTCAGAGATCGTTAGTAGTAGTGCTGTAACTTGGCAAGAATATAGACATTAGTTACGGCAACAGTGGTAACATAAAATCTTGAAAATTTTTTTTCAAAGTATGTAAAGTGGGAATGTTATTTTTCTCGTTAAAGGTGGAGCTAGCACTCGGATTAATCACTTGAAACACATGCCTACGTTATATCTCTGTCTATGAGGTCTCGCCATCTATTTTTATACAGCTGTGTTAGAAAGAGAGGGTGAGACCTCAGAAGATGACAGCAGTATTAAAAGCTGTGTTTTATGTAGGTATTAGAAATGTTGCCTCCAGATATTTAAATACAGCTTCATGCTCCATAGTGTAGGTTAAGGTTGGATAGGTTTTTAAAAAATATTGTAGGTTTGTGAAGTTTTTTGATGAAGGAACTCGTTAGTGAAATATTAAGCTTCAATATCAATGTGCTAATTTTTGAAAATATAAAATAAAATTTCTCGTTTGGTCCCATTAAAATTCAGCAAAGGTTTAATGAATGGTTCCAGAGATACTGAAATTCGAAAGGTGGTTCTATAATTTGTTGAATATACCCAGTACCGATACATAGTTAAATAATCGTGAATGTATAATTAAAACGTATACTTAGTAATAAATTAATCAATTATGTCCCTAAATTTAATTGAACCCTGCATTGCAATTTTAATAATGATTATCAAAAAACAATGATTATAATTTGATTTGATACCTATTTATTATTACCTATTTACTAATACTGGAAAAGTCTACTAAAGTTATATAATATTGTTGTTATTTTGCGAATTGATAAATAAATATAATATATGTTTAATATTTATTAATTCACTTATATACATAGACACATATATTTTACGTCGTTTTAAAGTTGCTGTAAAAGCAATAGCAGCAGAGTATGAGAAATCAAAACATATGTACCCCCCCACCGGTGCTGCCCCTAGCGGATCTTTTTTTAATCTTCCCAGGAAAAAGGCTAATTAATAAAAAAAACGAGTACCGCTTAGTTCGAGTACCTATCAGTTTAGTTTTTCACAGCCTATAAAATAATAATCATTAATTTACACTGATATAGCATGTTAATTCAAGCGCCATCTATGAGTTTTAATTGTTACTGAAATGGAACGTTGCTTAATTTACTAAGTGATTTATGTTATATGAAATAGATGGCGCTATAAATTTCCCTATTTTTGTCCGTAGAATAAATTGCAAATTATTTTTCATCACATTAAAACTATTCACGTATTTGCATATATTTCTAACAAGAAACGTACACAGGTTACGTTTTTAGATGGACAAAATTTGTAAGCAATGCAAAAAAACGTCATCTATATTACCTAACTCATACTACTATTTTATTTACAAGCAATTAAGTAAACACAATATTTCTACGTTATACTGCAAAAGTTATAGATGCCACTGTACAATAATAATTTATATTCCGTAGTTTGGCGCTAAAAGTGGTTTCTTTACAATTATAGGTAGGTATATTGCGTTGAAAACAATCCATTGTGTTCAATAATAGTTTTTTTTTTTTTTAATTGGATAGTGAATAGGAACTTAAGTAATTATTATTATCTTATTTGAAAATGGTAACCCACTAACTTTTAAGGAAATCGGATTTTTAGAGAGTTGTTAGAGAAATCGGTCCCACTGTTGCATTCGCGTAATTATTTCATTCATAGTTATAATAATTATTATACTATTAGTAATATACTTATATTGTTAGACCTGTGGTAATACCCCTTTCGGAACGTGAAGCAGTTAAATTTAAAATGCAATCAACTTGCCGTGTTAGTATTTTAGTTTGTTCACAAGCTTATATTTAACTTTTGGTGTTAGTGTTCTCTCTCGTCTTGTCTCAAATCTTGGAAGCTAAATAAAAAAAATCATGACGTTTGAAAGTACTTAAATTAGGTATACTTGTGTATTTTCGTTAATACAATAATATTGTAAATAAACTACAGTAAAGCTGCTTTGATGCTGGAGTCGAAAGGTGGCCATAGGAACTTATAAAATAAACCAGAGGAACTCATAGAGATTAGACTCATTTAAAAAAAATATTCACGAGACAAATTACACTTACTGATCTAACCCCAAATGTAAACAAATTATTTGCTTGTGTTATGGGTGTTAGTCAATGATACTAATACATAGAAATATATATATATAAATACTAGAATATATTTAATAAACACTCAAACACGAAAATACAAACATTTATGCTCATCACACAAATGCTTGTCCCCGTCGGGGATTGAACCCGAGCCCCGTTGATTGCGTAGTCATAGTCGCTAACCACTCGACCAGCAGGGCGGTCATTTGATTTATTTTGGCAAAAACGCAGGTCACGGTGCTGGAGGGTTATGTTTCTACGACCCACGTAGTCGGGTTTTTTGGTTTTTATAATATTTATTTATTGGTATATGTTTAGGATCTATTGGTATTGGTATATGTTTAGGAACTATTCAAATAGTTTTTTCTTTTTTTATAGCAGAGAGGACAAACGAGCAGGTGGTGCACCTGATGGTAAGTGATGACCGCCGCCATGGACAACTGCAATACCGGGGGTCTTGCAGCTGCGTTGCCGGCCTTTTAAGAATGAATAAGCTCATTTCTTGAAGGTCCCTAAGTCGTATCCGTTCGGAAACACCCCCGAGGGTAATTGATTCCACAAAAGAGTTTTGCGAGGCAAAAAGTGCCGACAAAAGCGCACGGTTCTGGATTTCTAAACATCGAGGTGGTAAGGATGGAACTTTAAATTTTAAATTTTAATAAATAGTGTTTTGAAAATACCACTACATTGGTATAAGACCTACAGTTAAAACGAAATACTATTTAATTCGAATTTTAAGAAGGCAGTAAGTTTTTTTATACTAATAACTTGTACTATTTTATTTTATTATAATAGCTTTATAATATAAAAGCCAAGCCACACTGTTGGAAACAAGCTTCCAACATGAGTAACCTCGGTGAAAGGCTTGTGGAGTTCAGATGAATTTTTGTTGCAAAAAAAGTGTTTACACTGTTGTAAGCCGCCGGTGAAGACCCATGTGGAGGGCTTGTTTCCAACAGTGTGGCTCGGCTTTAAGATAGCAAACAAGCAGTCGGCTCTCCTGATGGATAGAGACATCCATTGATATAGACACCAAAGATGTTAATGGTACGTTTCTATCTGTGTGGCGATGTGTTTAAAACATTAATTATTTGTATAAGGTTACCTTCAAACTTGAACACAACAATGACAAGCACTAACGCTATTGTGACAGAAATAGGTAAGCCGGTGGTAATAAATACCTGGGCGAAACAACATTATTGAAACCAATACATTAATACGTAAATGAAAAACTTTGGAACCCGTTTTAAGACAATTGCGCGAACGGTGAAATATGAAATTTGGCACAGTTATGACCAATTGTACTGACATTGTCTTAGCTTAAGACAATCCCATGCATTATTAGGTATAGGTGGAGCTAGCACTCGTATTAATCAATTAAAACACATATTTACGTTGTATCTCTTTCTATGAGGTCTTTCCATCTCTTTTTATACAGATGTGCTAGAAAGAGAGGGAAAGACCTGAGAAGGTGACAGCAGTATTTAAAATTGTGTTTCAAGTAGGTATTAAAAGTGCTGCCTCCAGATATAATACAGCTTCATGGAAAATCCTCAATGTATGCTGTCACTTCTTGTCTTAAATGAAAAGAATGTGACAGTGTAGGTACTATTTAGGATTGTCCTTAGCTAAGGCAATGATTTAAAGTGCAATTGGCCATTAGAGTTTACATTGCAGAGGACTGCAGAAACTTAATATTTTTAAACAAAATGCAAATTAATAAAAATAAAAATTACATACACTATATTTATGTGACATGCACGAAAAGATATACACACATAATATACTATTTTCTTAACGGCTAAAGCTTAGATGAAGGAAACTACTACATACTAGATATGAAATAACTGAGGGAAAACCTTGTTATTTCGTCCCGAATAATGGCGGACTTAAGAACAGCTGTTTACTGTCTACATAACAATTGATAAATATTACCTACTAGCCACCGACCACACAGCCCATAGACACCTAATAATAGGCGAATGAATTGTGTCAACACATCTGACTTATAGTTCCGATGTAATGTCCACGCGCCAATGAGTAGTGATTGGGCAATCAGTGTCGACCAATCAGATGCTCTGTACATTACTATCTTTCACTGTGGCCTTGAGTTACCCAATTACGGCATTGCAGCTAGTTGCCAGAATGCATTCAATACGGAAAATCAAACATTAGCCGTCTATAGGCTGTGTGGTCGGTGCTACTAGCTGAGCCGGCAAACGTTGTTTTGCCTTACATATTAGGAATCCATAGCGGACAAACAACATGACACGTAATTTATATAAGTACACAGGATTGTCCTTTCACGCAGCCAAAATGGCATTAAACTTTATATGGTGGTTAAGTATTCTTAATTTTTCTAATTTTCCGCGCAATTTTCTTAATATTTTCTTTTATAAGAACCTTCTCCTTACAATTACAAACACAATAAAAAAAATTACCAAAATTGGTCCACCCATTCAGGCGTGATGTCGTGACCAAGGAAAATAGGGATTGATTTTTATATATATAAGATTACAATTGGGCGTGTAACTTTAACAATAAGTTTTTATTTTAGACTTAAGATACACGTACACATACACATACACATACAATCAATTTAATATTTTGTAAACAAAGGGTTATTTGACATTTTACGTACATTGACAGTGTATTTTAGTATGGCGTATTGGCCGCTAGCTGTTTTAAGTTAACGTTATTTTCTTAAATTATTTGAAATTAGATTACTGACAAAATTTTTCTAGCTTTGCCTATTATGAAAATTCGAACTTGTTAGACAGAGATGAAGCCATTTTTATATGGTCAGCGTTGGAATACATGCAATTTTATAATGTTGATTATTTATGGAAATTAATGCCAAGTCTTTCTCTTGTCAAAGGACTAAAGCCTGTTGTCAAATTTGAAAAATATTTTATGGTTTTGTCTATAATGGTCGAATTTCGGCCACAGGTGATCGCTAGTAATAATAATTACTTGTTTCTTTTACAGAACAACAGACAAAGAAATTTCCGGTGCTGGTGTTTATACACGGCGACTCGTTTGAATGGAGCTCCGGGAACCCATATGATGGTAGAATATTGGCGTCATATGGTAATGTCATGGTCATCACATTAAACTTCAGGTTAGGCATTTTTGGTAAGTATATATTGTTGGGAATAATCTAGAAACGTGAAGAGTTGGAGCGCTAGAGAGATCTAGAAATAAAAGAAAGAGATAACTACTTCTATTGATAAAAATAGCCGCAGCTACCGAAATAGTTATACCATAATTGAACTTATCGCTTAAGGCATAATAGTGAAAATAGCGTGTACAGTAACTTGTTTACAATAAGCATTGTTTGCGGGACGTTTTGGAATTTTCGGGAATATGGTCGAACTTTATTTTGAGTATAAATAGGGATGTCTTAGCAAATAGAAGTCAGTTTTATACAGCGAATCGGAGCAATAATACGGGCGACCAGTGTGAAGCGATATAGCACAGTAGATGAGAGAAGTGTTTTAGTTCAGCGCAGTCTTTTAAGTTTAATGTTAGTAGAGTAAGAGTGACTAGTGTGTGCGTACGTAATGCATTATGGTGTTTTCTATATTTGTGTTGTAAATACACGGTTTTTATATAAGTGGTATTAAATACTAGAATATATTTAATAAACACCCAAACCCGGAAATACAAACAATTATGCTCTTCACACAAATGCTTGTCACGTTGGGGATTGAACCCGAGCCCCAGCGATTGCGTAGTCAGGGTCGCTAACCACTCGACCATCGGGCAGTCAAATTCTTGCCGCAATAGCGTCAATGCTTGTCATTGTCATGTTAAGGTTTAAAGTTAGCCGGTAGACTAAAGCATGTGGCATTGTCATCGCGACACACGAATAGCAACGCACCGTTAACATCTTTGTTGTCTATAGGCGATGGTTGACTCTTTGCATCAGGAGAGCCGTCTGCTTGTTTGCTATCTTTTTATATATAAAATTCTCGTGTCACAATGTTCGTTCCCATACTCCTCCGAAACGGCTTGACCGATTTTGATGAAATTTCGTATGCATATTCAGTGGGGCTGAGAATCGGGCTACATTTATTTTTCATCCCCCTAAATGTTAAGGGTTGTCCACCCCTAAATTTTTTTTTTATTTTATGGACAAAAATTTTTATTTTTATTTTTTATGATTCAGCATTGAAAAATATGTACAACCCTTAACTTTCAACCCTCTACGATCAACCCTCTACGATCAACCCTCTATTTTTTAATTAAATAATTTATATGGCAAAACAACGTTTGCCGGGTCAGCTAGTATGATATAAAAAACTCAATTGATTAAGTTATAGTTAGAGATTTATGTTTCTCAGACATCTAAGGCCGCATCTTAGCTTACCATCAGACGAGATCATAGTCAAGCGCTTCCCTATCAGTACTGAAAAGGAAAAAAACATGCACAGAATAACAGATAACATTGTTGCCAGTTTATTTTTATACTAGCGGTTGCCAGCGACTTCGCGTGGACTTCGTTTACTCCGCACAGCCTCACCCCCGTAGGTGATAGCGTAATTTGTAGCCTATATATTGATTCGACCTATTAGTAATATTCATGCAAAATTTGAAGTAAATCCATGCAGTACTTTTTGAGTTTTTGAGTTTACCCCGGACATACATACTTCTAAAATTCTAAAAACTATATTTTTGGCTTCGATATCGATTGTAGATCACGCACCAAGTATTATTTAAAAAAAAATTCGATGTACAGTTTTGACTTTCCTACGATTTTATTATATGTATATTGTATAGATATCATAGATGATATATTTTATTTGCAGGCTTTATGAAACCAAGCCTCACGGAGCATGTATACGGCAATAACGGCCTCTTAGACCAACTAGCCGCGCTTCAATGGCTGAAAGACAACATCGAAGATCTGAACGGTGATCCCAACTCAGTGACCATCATGGGGCATGGAACAGGGGCAGCCTGTGTTAATTTTTTGATGTTATCACCAATTTCCAATGGTAAGTGTTTCATGAGTTGCAACATTATACCCTAATCGTTTGGATGTCTGTCGAAATTTTTTAAGGTACATCAACTTTGTGGAACCAATTGTCAGCGGATTGTTCCCGAACTGATACGATTTGGGGGTCTTTAAGAAAAATACTTTACTTATTCGTCAAAGATCAGCAAAGTACCAACTATATCCTCGGTATTGCAGCTGTTCATGGGTGACGGTTATCACTTATTATTAGGTGAGGCTCTTGCCCGTTTGCCCCCTATTCTATAAAAAATGCATCAATATTACAATCTGACCTACAATCGTATGTTATTATAACATAATGTTCATTTGTGTCCTCGGCTTAGTCTAACTTTGATGTCTGTATATGATTATAAAAAGTATCTTCACGCCCGTATCCCTGAAGAGGTAGGCAGAGGTACAACAAGTGCACCCACGATTAACCGAAGATACTTGGCCCACAATGTCATAGGTGGCAAGCCTATCACCAAACGGGCACTTTTCAATCCCGGGCAACTTTGTGTTTATCAGAAAACTTAAAAAACACTTTTTTAAAAGTGCCCGACCCGGGAATCCAACCCGGGACCTCATGTGGTCAACGCCAACGCTATACCACTAGACCACAGAGGCGATTATTATCTCTTTTTATCAGTAGTTATTTTTTGTAGCGTCTTTGTTTGTCACTGTCGTGTTCCAGTGTGTAGGGTAATGTAACCAGTAAATTTATGCTTATAGCATAAACATTTCGCAACATGAATAGCAATGAACTATCAACTCTATAGTGTTTATAGATGATGGTTATTTCTTTTCATCAGAAGCGCCATCTGATTATTTGCTATCTAAAGATTAAAAAAAATCAATGTGCTTAATTTGAATAGAACTAATGACCTTAAAATTGCTGAGTTAATTTAAAAAAACATATGTGACACGTCTGTGGTCTAGTGATCAGAGTGCTAAGTGTGAGTTTTTCTTTTCGCATTCGATTGTGAGCGCGTTTCGAGTTTACTAGGAATTTGTATGTGATTTGTACAGCGCCACTTAGTGGTAAACGTGAGAAATCAGTTTACCGCTAGATGGCGCTGTACAAATCACATACAAATTCCTAGTAAACTCGAAACGCGCTCACGATCGAATGCGAAAAGAAAAACTCACACTTAGCACTCAGGTGTCGGCGTTGACCACACGAGCTCCCGAGTTCATTCCTGGGTCGAGCACATCAAAAATTATGTTTTTTTCAGTTTTCTGGCAAAAATAAGGTTGCACTGGATTGTAAAAGTGTCCGATTGGCGACAGGCTGGCCACCTATCGCATTGTGGTCACTTAAGTATCTTCGGCTAATCGTGGGTGAATATGTTGTACTTCTGCTTACCTCTTCGGTGATACGGGCGTGAGGATACTTATATGTGAACCCACCACTAAAAAATCAGGTTGCAAACAAAAACCTATAAATCGATTGATTCATTTATAATATGACATAGGGCACCAATAGACACACACATCCAAACTTATAACACCCTTTTTGTATTGGGGTTTAAATTCATTAAAGAAGGAACCGGATTCCACTGAGTGATATAGGGAATATTTTTGAGAATTAATCAATTTTTTACGTTTTATTATTTGTTGATAGCGGCTACAATTCGTATTCTGTGACTATTAAGTGTCAATTTTTGTTAAATAGAAAGAGCCATGTGACAGACAGACAAACAGTGGCATAATAATATGGTTCCAATGTCACAATTTGAGTGCGGAATAATAACAGCGTCATATAAGAAAAATCACGCAGGCAAGTATTAGGACAAAGCTTTTTACGATATAACGCAACTACTTTATAAAAATTGAATCTGAAAATTTCTTTGTGAAAAGGATATTATTTACAGGCCCATTGTAAACACTGAACAAAGTAACTTATTGTTGTGCTCCGTGGAAAGGGTGAAATGTTTTTCCCAGTCATTGTTTACGTGACGAGCAAAAGGGCTGAGAATTTATTTTTAAGGGAAACATTAATGGACTAATTAAGGGTGTGTTCTGCTGTTTTTTGCGTACAGGCATTTGAGGACATTATATAATGCTCAGACCGATGATGACGTATGCTAGTATTAATTACGTCTACACTCGTCCAAAGCTTTTGCACATATTTATATTATATATATATATATATATATATATATATATATATATATATATATATATATATATATATATATATATATATATATATATATATATATATATATATATGTGTGTGTGTGTGTGTGTGTGTGTGTGTGTACATCATATATGATGAGATAAAATAATATTAATCTATACATATACATATAATAAAATCGTAGGAAAGTCAAAACTGTACATAGAATATTTTTTTTTTTAAAATACTTGGGGCGTGATCTATAATTGATATCGAAGCCAAAAATATAGTTTTTAGAATTTTTGTCTGTTTGTCTGTATGTCTGTTTGTCTGTATGTATGTCCGGGTAAACTCAAAAAGAACTGCATGGATTTACTTCAAATTTTGCATGAATATTACTAACAGGTCGGGTCAACATATAGGCTACATATTATCACGCTATCACCTACGGGAGAGGAGCAGTGTGGAGTAAACGAAGTTGGCGTAGACGAAGTCGCAGGCAACAGCTAGTAATAAATATTAAAATACTTTTTAGTAAACAGTACACCGCGAACGCGCGGACGCACGTGTCACGCAGAGCGCTATCAACACAGAATAGCGGGGGGTGGCGGTGGCGTGTCCTTGACGCCGACTAGCGCGTACCTCGGCGTGCTTAGTATAATATCCACATTTCACTTCTTGTTAGAGAAATAGGTATTTGTCAAAAATTAAGCCCCCAATTTTATTATTTCATTTTAACGAGAATCGAGTACCGATTACTCTCCAGAGGTATCGAAGGTAACTCACCAGTATATAAACAAATTTTTGTTCATTCGACAGTTTCCTGTTATTTGACCACACATTTATTTTAGTTCAAGTGAATTAGCGGTAGTACCAAACTATCAAACCCTGGGGAGACATGTCGTGTTCGTTTGAATTTTGATACAAGAATCCATCTTCCGATCGACCCTATCCGATATCCGATAGGTATTACGATATCTTCACATCCTATAAATCCTTCATATTCATTGGTATACTTATTTGATACAATCACATTTTATATCCTCGCCGCTAGCATATGTATTAATAGATTTAACGCGCCATCATTTCGGCAACAGAAACAATATAGGATCCTGATGATAGACCGGTCGATTATCTTCTTTTCCCCGTGTTGATTCCGGCTCCTTTGAAGAATAGATCAGCTGCCGTTTTGCTAGGCAGGTTGGCATCTTGGATTCGATATTCGTGTCACTACTATCGTGACTACAAGATGGCAGAGTTGCGCAACGCGTCGCCCGGGTATATGATAACACTCTTTCCGCTTATAATACCTAATTTATATTTATTTAGTTATAACTGTCTTGTTCCAGTTTGAATCGTAAGGTAGTCCATAAACTGAAGCATTTGACAGTGCCATCTGGCCACATGGATAGCAACGCACCATTAACATCTTTGGTGTTTATAGGCGATGATTTTTCTCATGTCTTTGGTGAATATTGCAGGCTTGTTTCATCGGGCAATCCTCATGTCTGGGTCAGCACTGTCAGACGCTGCATTAACTCGGGACCCTACCCAGTACACACTCCAGGTCGCCCAAAGTCTCGGATGTAACCCGAACTCTAAGAATATGATGTCCTGCTTGCAGAATAAACCGTGAGTATATATTAAAATCTTAACTAGTTTCAAGTAATTTTTGGCTTTTCTCATTGTTGATCTGGTCTTTTTTGAAGAATAGACCAACTGCCTTGCTGTTAGCTACCATCGTTATTACCAGGTGTTAGAATTCTGCAACGTCTCGCCCAGGTAATTGATACCACCGACTTATCTAGTCCTGCCGCAATAGCGTAAATGCTTGTTATTAGAAGGGTAAGGTAGCCGGTAGACTTTGCATGTGGCATTACCATCCCGCCACACTTTTAGCAACGTACTATTTATATATTTGGTGTCTATAGGCAATGGTTTTTGTTTCCTTCAGAAGAACCATGCTTGATTGCTATCTTAGTTTTTCCTATTATTAATGCGGGCCCTTCTTGAAGAAAAGACGACCTATCTTACAGCTAGGCATCTCGTTAAAGCCAAGAAGCGGCGAATGCTTGCTACTAGGATCGTGACCTATGACAGATGTGTTATCATCACGTTTGGTTTCCTGCAGACTAAACCAAACGTCTATATACTTCTAAGTTCACCACGATTCACCGGTTTTTAAGTTGGCGAGATGAGTGATGATTTTACATTTTTATCGTCGGCATTTGGTGAAACTCCATTTGTAATTTTGTTAATACACTTGTACTGTTTCACAAATCACTTTAAATGTCTTTAATATCGCCAACAGGTTTCGCCTTTTACGCCATATTTAGGTCTACGAGACTTTTATAAAATTTTAATATTTTAAAAAGTTTAGTAGTAAAGTCATTGATATAAAAATCCCAAGATACGCGGCGCCATTCGGCGTCTCAAAACCGTAATCCAAAAATGACCACACAATTTTGAATTATGCGCTCATTTCAAATAGAATCGCGTCGGTCGCGACACTGTCAATTTTGTTGCTTTTTGTACATTGCTTTGTAAAAACAACCATAAATCTTGCGCTTAATGTTAGATATGCAAAGATATATGTTTTTACCATATATGTAACTGCTTAAATAAAATGAAAAAAATATTGAAAACAAAAAACCCGACCGCATCTTGAAAAAAGATTCCATTGCCTTAATAAAATTTGTGCTTAAAGTTAGATATGCAAAACCGTATCATTTTGCCATATCTTAACTATTTAAGTAAAATTAGCGACAATTTTGTGTGTCAGTTTTTTTCGGAAACAGTCCCGAAATCTTCTTGGGTTTTTTATACATCAATGAGTAAAGTGTATTAACAAAATTATGAGTGGTGATCCTCATGATCGCATTTTTTCGATCTGATAACAACTATCGACTTTGTTATAAAAAACTTTGAAAAATCCTCAACAACTCTTTTCCCTGACTTTGGTGGTAGAAAATAAAGGCAGTAATACACAATTTATGTATTCAACTCACGTTTGAGTTCACAATTTGTATGTTACAGCTTTAGCTACTGACGTGGGTGAAAGCGCTTTCACGGTTAAACCGCTAAACAGATTTTAATAAAACTTGACATGTATATATTTAATTTTTAGGGTTCCGTACCTCTAAAGAAAAAACGGAACCCTTATAGGATCATTTTGTTGTCCGTCCATCCGTTCCTCTGTCAAGACCTTTATTCTCAAAACCACGTGGAGGTATTAAGCTAAAATTTATATCAAATACTCAAGTTTACTGTCTCTTGGAGCTGCGACAAAATCAAACTTTTAAGCCAACACAATCAAAAGATACAGCCGTTTATGCCGCAAATTTCCGCAAATTTTCGAAACTCGCAAGAGAATCAAACCTTCAGGGTTACTTCCCGTGAACTCAGAATCGTGAAATTTGGTACGAAGCAACGTCTTATAATACAGATAAAGGAAAAGTTACGGAAACCGTAAGTTTTTAGTTACATCATATAATAAAAATATTTCCGTTATATTGCGGTTGATATATTATTGCTATCATGTACACAGATTTGTACGGGACCCTCGGTGCGCAATTCCAACTCATACTTGGCCATTTTTTTTGCAACAAATTTACTCTGCCAATAACATAAGCAAAAGAACACGGTGTTCCAATTGGCTAATTCAAAATTAGTATTTTTTCGCGCGTGTTTACAGCTCAATAGATTAGTCAGGACTAACCCTTGCGTTTTAGTTGGGATTACTTATAAGATCTATTAATCTGATATTTTGACAGAACAAATGATCCGATATTATGTTTCTAATCTAGTTACTCAATGCCCTGGGTCAATCATAGCCTTATTTTTTCCAAAACTGGGTTAGTTGAGAGGATGAAATAGGCTTCATCGCCTATTTCCTATCGACCGCCTCGTTGGTCGAGTGGTTAGCGACCCGTACTACGCGATCGACGGGGCTCGGGTTTGATCCCCGATGGGGACAAGCATTTGTGTGATGAACATAAATGTTTGTATTTCCGGGTTTGGGTGTTTATTAAATATATTCTTGTATTTATATATGTATTTCTATGTATTAGTATCGTTGACTAACACCCATAACACAAGCAAATAATTTGCTTACTTTGGGGTTAGATCAGTAAGTGTAATTTGTCTCGTGAATATTTATTTATTTATTAAAAAAAAATCATCTTCTCAACTAACCCAGTTCGTATATTCGTATGAATATTTTTACGAGACGTTTCCTCTTAGGCTAAGCCGCATGACTCTGTTACTAATAAAATGCCGGCCAAGTGCAAGTCACACTCGTGCATGAAGGGTTTCGTACAATCATCCATAAAAAAATGGCAAAAAATATCGGTTGTTGTATGGGAGCCCCACTCAATTATTATTTTAATTTATCTATTGATTTTTAAAGTGAATATATAACTTAATATTCTGTTGATATTTCAATCGTCTACCAAATGTCAATATTAAAAACAAAAAAAATTGTAACGATTGTTGTATGGAAGCGCCATTTTAAATATTTATTTTTTTCTGTTTATAGTATTTGTTGTTATAGCGGCAACAAAAGCACATCGTGTGTGAAAATTTCAACTATCTGACTATCACTGACGGACAGATAGACAAACATCAGATGGACGGACAGTGAAGTCTTAGCAATAGAGTCCCTATTTGGGACGGAACCCTAAAAATTGATAAAATAACATGAGTTTTTTATCAATTTGCGAGGGTTAGTGCCGTATGAAACTTCAACTTTAATTTATTAAGAGGAATAAAACAATCGTTATTGTTTCAGGCTGTCAGATATAAAGAAAGTGCAGATATTAGCACGAGAGTTCGAGACTCCTTTAGGTCCAGTAGTTGCGGGGTCCTTCATACCGAGTGAACCTGCAAGGACTATGGATTCATTTCCCAACCTTTTGAGCAAGTAAGCGGTTGCTTATGAATTAAATTAGGAATCGTATGGAATGGCGCTAGTGATACCGTATGCCTATCCGAACCGCTACCCGATTTTTTTATTAAATAAAACAAACAAGCAGATGGCTCTCCTGATGGAAAGAAAACCATCGTATAGACACCAAAGAGTTTACCGTTTACCTTGGAGGGTATCGATACCGGAACGGTTTTGGTCACAGGCTTCTTTGAAGAATAGGCCAAATGTTGTCCTGCCTAGCAGATCGTAAAAGGCGACCGATTGGCAATGCAAGTCACTACCATCGTGGCTACTAGGTAGTAGAGTCCTGCATTGGCTCGCCCGGGTCTAGCACCACCGCCACTGCCAATAGCGTTAGTGCTAGTCACTGCCGTGTTCCAGTTTGAAGGGTAAGATAGCCGGTAAACTTATGCATGTGGCATTAGACCTCACAAGATAACAACGCACCATTAACATCTTTGGTATCAATAGGCGATGGTTGACTCTTTCCATCAGGAGACCCATCTACTTATTTGCTATCTTATAAAAAAACTGTTGCTGACGGTAAATCTTTTTCGACCGTTTATTGGTGCCGCATTATTTATTTTGTAGTTTTCCCCCGTGTTACTCCGGGCCCCCTTTGAAGAATTGACGATCTGCCGTTCTACAAGGCAGTTTGTGAGAGGTGAACTAAGGGATATGCGAGTCACTACTATCGTGGTTTCTATGTGGTATAGTTCTACATTGTCTCGCCCGGGTACCACCGCTGTACCTATTCCAGCCGCAATAGTGTCAGTGCTTGTCACTGTGGTGTTTTGGTTTGTCGAATAAGGTAACCGGTAAACGTATACCTGTTCATGTATCATATCTCAGCTTTTGGTACAATAACCGAATTAATTAGATGTGATGGGCAAATGAACTTTCTGATGATTGTAGATTCAAATGTGGAATAAGATAGGGAAGTCTTAACTTTTTCTGGTCTATTTAATCTCTATATAAACAATTTTCTCGCTCTTCATTCATATTTATGCCCATATCCCTAAAGAGGTAGGTATAGATAAAATAAGTTCACCCACAATTAGCCGCAGATACTTACTCTCTCACAATGTGATAAGTAGATATTGCGAACTGGGTACTTATCCAATCCTGGGCAACGTTGTTTTTATCAAAAAACTAAAAAAAAAAAACACATTTTGAATTGCCCGTCTCGGGAATTAAGTTTAAGACCTCATGTGGTCAACACGACACCAGACCACTAGACTATAGAGGCGATAAACAAGTTGATTGAGGAATTTAACAAAATGCGTTTTGGATGCTACATAGAAGGTATATTATATGTTAACAGTTAGGAAGGTATATTGACTATGCTGACTATATGGTATTTCAGACTCCCTCAATCAATGCTCCAAAAACACTGCTTCGATTGCGTAAACGTCACGCCGCTAAACATAGTCTTAACTATACGTAAAAAAGTGAATTACTTATTTTTAATTCGAAGAAAGTTAGACCTTCCACTATACCACCAGTTTTAATGAGCAGAAACCCAATAACTGTGGTGCATACGTTTAAATATCTTGGCAACGTAGTAAGCGATGTTATGAAAGATGACATGAACTTTGAAATAAAACACAGGGCCCTGGAAACACGGAACAATATGTTAGCCTGCAGATTCGCTCACAGCTCTAATAAAATGAAGCTATTTTTCTATAAATTCTTTTGCCAATCTTTTTCCTCGAGCGGCTTGTGGGTTACATATTACATAACATACTAAGAACGCAGTACAATAATTCATACTAATGTTATAAATGCGAAAGGGTGTTTGTTTTTCCGTCTTTCACGGCAAAACGTAGCAATGAATAGACGTGATTTTTAAGTGACCTGGCTATTTCGAAACGGCTTGACTCTTTGGCATTGCGCAGAAATGTTGGTTCACTCTGTGTCTTCTATCGTATCTTACATGGGGAGTGTTCCGACGAGTTATTTGGATTAATTCCTGCCGCCGAATTCCATCATCGGACATCGCGTCAAAATTTGAAGTTCCATCCTCACCATCTCGATGTCTGGAAATCCACAACTGTGCGTTTCTCTCGGAACTTTTTGCCTCGTACTACTTTCTTGTGGAACCAATTACCGGCAGGGGTGTTTCCAAACGGATACGACTGGGGGGCCTTCAAGTAAAGAGTTTACTCGTTCTTAAAAGGCCGGCAACGCAACTGCAAGACCTCTGGTATTGTGGATGTCCATGGGCGGCGGTGATCACTTACCATCAGGTGCACTTTCTGCTTGTTTGCCCCCTCTTCTATAAAAAAAGTCGAAATAGTTGATGAGATGGAGAGTGGCATAGGCTACTTTTTGTCTCTTTCTAATCCTCCACTTCCCTAAAATAAATTTAACGCAAGCGAAGCCGCGAGCAAACGTTAGTGCTTTTATAATACTCTTGAGATTGTCCTTTTATAATACTGTTGTGATTGCATCCGCAATGTTTGCGAATGGAGAGTTGACGATTTTTATGCTGTTATGCAGAAGTAGCCTCAACATGTAAATAACTGCGACTTAGTAACAACAGTATTCTAAAAAAGATTGCCTCGCGTTATGCTCTATGCAAAATACCTCTCAGGTCATTACGGGAAATATAAAATAAGGTTATTTAGAAGATAATAAAGATAATATAAAAAAGTACTACCATAGTGTTAGGATATTTTTAATAACTGTGTAAATGCATATGATTTATTATGTAAATATATTAACTAATATTTTAATAAAAACAGATGTTTAAATTTTAACGGTAAAGCCGTTAAAATTTAAACTAAACCGCGCCAATTGTCACCTGTTGGTGGCGTGATTATCCCGTCTTAACCTAACGGTTGGCGGGGGTAAGACATTCATTTTTGCATTTCTTCATATGACATTCAACGGTTCTATATTTGATACTTGTCGAATAAGTAAGTCGTTATGTTGAATGTAATGTAATACAATGGATAAGTATATTTGATTATGTTGAAACTATCGAAAACTACTTAAAATAAGAATTGAGTGAGAATAATCGCATGTAAATGGAGGATAATAAATGATGTAATCAACACTAATGTGTTTTTCTAGATTGACTATTTATAATAGTTATTAAAAAAACTGTCACTAACAGAGGTTTTTATGAACACACTGTCTGAAATAAAATTATTTTACGTATTTATTTTATTAAAACCCCGCCTCACGGATAGGTAGCAACGCACCATTAACAGCACTGGTGTCTATAGACGATGATTGTCGCATTCCATCACGAGAGCTATCTGCTTGTTTGCTATCTTATGATTTAAAAAAATGGTGAGTTAAGTCACAAGAACCAGCTAATATATAACTTCAACATAATGTTCTATTTAAGGTACCAACTACTAAATGGGGTCACAGAACTGGAAAGCTACCACGATTTTGGAGTCATAGAATTAGATCACGGTATTCTTGAAAACCAGAGGGATGATTTTATTAAGAAATATGCCAAAATTGTCTTTGAGGGAGCTGAGCAAGAAGCAAAGAAGGAAATATTGAAGCAGTAAGTCTTACTTTAAGTTTGGTGAGATCAGCTGGGGGTTGGGCGAATTATAAGATAAATACGAATAAGACGAATTGTAAGCGGATGGCTTTCTCAATGAAATGATAAATAAATAAATAATAATATTCACGGGACATATTACATTTACTGATCTAACCCCAAAGTAAGCAAATTATTTGCTTGTGTTATGATCATTGCACATAGACACTAAAGATGTTAATACTGTATTGTCATATATAGAATGAGTTAAAATGTTACATGCATAAGTTCACTTGCTACTTTACCTTTCAAACTACCATTAGAACTAGTACTAGACAGAGACAATAGCGAATGCTACTGAAGAAATACCACTTAGTAGTCACGATACTGATTCACGATAATAGTAACATGTTGGACAATCGTCTTTTGTGAACTTCCAGGCAAGAAGAAATATGGCGTACGAAGTAATAATGCGCTAGAATCTCAAACATTCGTATACATTTTGTTTCCACCGTTACTTTATTTTTTATTTTTTTATAATATAATAAAAAAATCGGTCAAAAAACGCGTCGGACTCACTTATAACATTTACGTAGCTGCAAAATATAATTACTTTATACCAAAGTGTAACTTTTATCACGGCAGCAAAAATAAGTTTATATTTCTCCAATAAAATGTAAAAACAAATTAATTTTGTAAGGCTAACGAAATATTTATGTAATATCTAAATTAGCCCATGTTTCATGACGTAAACTATATGATCGATTTTGTTAAACCACTTTTGATTTGAAGTTTTTGTTAAATGTTATATTCCCAATGTAATTATTTACTTCATAATCAAAAGTTATAGGGGGATAATTTTATCACTTTAGAAGCGAATATCTCTAAAAAAATTAGCTTTTTTAAAAATAAGTACTATTTTATTAACACGATTTTACGCTATTTCCCGTCTATAATTAGTTTTACATCTAAATGTTTTGAATTTAAATTGGAAGTAGGTACATTAAGACATAAAACAGATAAGAAAATATAGTAGTCAAACTCATGTATGTACTTCAATTATCACTTTTATGCATATTAAAAAAATATTATTTTTATCATCCATACCTACGTTCGTACCACGGGGTGGAATGTTAGTACATTTGGACCTTTTACAAAATTTAATGGTGGCTCCACCTGAGCCACATACACCAAACTTCGTACGAAACTAATATCTAGTCGAAATTGAAATGTCTACTATCCTCTACCATCATCATTTCTATCACATGTCAAATTCAAAATCGATTTGAATCGATACACTGTATCGATATGAGTCATAATTCGATGTATGTAACGTTTCGTATCGACACAAAACGATATTTTTTATGTGGTAAAATATGAAAGGTATATTTCTGGAATAAAAATATTTCTTTGCTATTTCGGTATTTAATAATAATATTAAAAGTCACTATTTTCATGCAACGGTATTTTGACTACACTTTTATGACTATAAACAATATCTTGTGGATGCGTTGCAAGTTAATACAATTGCAGATATCTGAAGGTGTAGATCCTGTCAAATAAAGTAAGCGTTCAGAGATCACTGAAGTCACAATCACTGACATGTACCATAGGACTAATTTGTTTTATTTTATTTTGACCTTTTCGATGTAATAAGACAATGAAATTAGCATAAGCTTATTATAATATTAAACTGCTGTAAAGATATTTGTTATATTCGTTTAACAATAGGATCTCGTATTAATTATATTTACTTGTTCAAAAGAATTCGAACTTTGATTACTCCAACGTATATTTATGGTGTTTTTAAATTCGTTCATCAAATAGATGAAATCGTTTTCTATCTGGCAGTGAAAGGCCTATCAAAATCAGACAGACAAAAATTGTAAAAAATGCTGTTTTGGTATATGTATCGTGTATACATCCATATGTATTTAGTAAAAAGTGGTTATTTTAATATTACAAACAGACAGTCCAATTTTATTAATTTGTATAGATTTAATGCCACTTAAATGAATATTTGATATCATATTGGTGGCATTTATATTTTATAAACAAAAAACAAATCAGATACTACGTGTAGCTCACAAACACAACTATAATGCAATATATAACGCTAATGAAACTATATTATGATAATTATTACTAATGAAATTAATATTATGTAATCTATGATCATTAATTATTCTTGTATCATTAATCAACAATAAAAATATGCATCAACACAAAATGTTGATATATCGTATAATTCGCATAGCATGATATCGATACAATATGATATCGATTCAGGACGCTCATCTCTAACTAAAACTTAAATTCCATTCTTAAATATTAGTCTTGCGCATTATAGTTCACGATTGGGAGCGCTCATTTTAGTTCGCAGCTCTTAAACGAACTAGTTCGATCTTTTAGTTCGTTAGTTCACTGCTTCAATTCGCGAAATACTTACTTCCTGTCTTGTTCACTTGCGTTGATCAACAATTTAATTACGTAAAAATAAATGACAAAAACTGTTTGAAAATAATCAACTTTTAATCTTTGGAATTAGTATCTAGTACATATTAATTTGTATTTATCTATCTACTAATGAAGGCACAGAAAACTGATATGTTCGTACCCACTTTAAAATAAATTTAGACATGTTCTTATCACAAAAAAACACAAGGGTTTTGGTTTTATTTTAACAGTAACATCATAGAGTACTTATTTTTGTTAATAAACCACATCAAAAACCAAAGAAACATTTATAAATTGTATTTACCAATAAATTATAATACGGGTATCGTCACCAAATCACCGCGCACCGCTTCATATTTGGTCTTACTAATAATTGATGCGCATTGCACGTTGTATGGTGAACTGTGAACTTATACAGTGGCGACGCACCGCGTTCTCGATTTCACGCCGTCGAACGAACGAACTAAAGAGTGACGGGTCTGCGAACTAGTTCGTGTAGTTCGTCCATAAGATCGCTCTTCCGACCTAGTTCGTTCACGAACTGCACAAGACTATTAAATATGGCTGCCAGATTGTTTACATAGTTTTGTGCTAGTTTCATTTTGATTTATTTGCATTGTTTTCATGATATTTACGGCAAGTTAACAACTATCTTCCGCGTCTACAAGTTATACAAATGAGTTTTAACTATTTTGGTTGTTTCTGTGTCTTTTAAACGTTGAATTAATAAGTACTCTGTGTTTTCAGTGATTAAACCTCATAATTTTGCTATAATTTGGTTTGTAATTTGACAAAATAAATCTATTCTACGACGTAAAGTTTTTTGTTTTATTTACATAATATGTCAGAGATCTAGTAAAAAGTTAAGAAATAGATATGATAAGAGGCTTCCGTTACATAGTTTATGCTTGATTTATAGATGGCGCTGACGTCCTTTTCGTTCGTTGTTCATGGTTCGTACCTAGCGCGACCGCGCGCTAGACTGTAACTTTGGGTTATGCACCAAAACCTGGTAGTGGCAATTGTGTCAAGGTGTTTAATTTATTATTGAGAATTATACAGGAATTAAAATATTTCAATGTTACTGTTACACCTATTACAAATTTTCTGCACAAAAAAGTTCACTGATGCGCGTGTCCAAGCGGATGGCATTTCCGCTTACACTATCCTCAACCATTTCGAGATATCGTGTCCGTGAAAGGTGTCCATGAGTGCGTTTCTCGAACGCCCTTCGTATGTAGATTAATCGTATGATCACCTCTGTGGTCTAGTAATCCAGCGTTGGCGTTGACCACACGAGGTCCCGGGTTCGATCCCCGGGTCGGGTACTTAAAAAAAAGTGTTTTTTCAGTTTTCTGATAAACACAAAGTTGCCCGGGATTGGAAAGTGCCCGGTTTGGCGATAGGCTTGCCACCTATCACATTTGTGGGACCAAGTATCTTCGGCTAATCATGGGTACACTTGTTGTACCTCTGCCTACCCTCTCGGGGATACGGGCGTGAAGATACTACTATTGACTTATGTGCCTATTTGTTTTGTGATTAACATCTGCTTGCACCATGCCATATACTGATTTTACTACGATTAAATTAATTTCAAAAATATTTCAATACTTTGGTGCAATCGATCCTTACTTTGAATTCTTTCAAAATTATAATTTAATTTCGAGATTTAAATAAGTTTTTGAATTTAAAACTTCAGTTACTAATGAATGATAAAAGTCTTAAATGTTGCGACGTTAGCATTTAAAACAATTGAACAATGAAAGCGATTAATACAGTTATGCGTTTACATAAAAGCTCAAATTATATCCATTGACGTAAAGGCAATACACGGTCTTGATAAAATATTTCAGAATTTAAAATAATGTTTACATTTCGTATTGGTATAACTCAATGTTTGTTCGGCAGCTTTCATCGAATATCAAGTTTATTCGCAAATGTTTGGACAGCATTTTAAATGTACTGAATAAGAGATTGTAGCTGCGTTTCAGGTTACAGGCTTGGCTGAACGTTTTGTATGACTTTTGTTATTGTAAGAAATAAATGTTTCTTGTAAAGTAAAGAAAAGAAAAAGTTCGCGTATCTCGCTGGTTTGAATCTGTCAGAGATGATAGAGCATACAACAAATACAAATGAGGAAGATTTTATCAGTTGAGGAAAGCAAAGTTGAAGTTATTTAATATATACATATAATATAAGAGTAGAAAAGTGATTTCTATACATTAAAGTTTTTTGAAAAATATTAATGGAGTCGGTTAAAATATCGATAACAGAAGCGAAAAACCTAATTATTAGAATTTTTGTCTGTCTGTTAATTTGTGCGTCAATCACGCAAAAACTACTAGACAGAAAAAAAATTGCGTGTGTCAGCTCCGACGCACGACTGGAGTTTACTTCTTAAGTACGATTGTCAAAACAGACGCAAAAAAACGCACGATCTAGCTGCACTGCTTACACCAAATTAGAAAGTTGCGAACCAAGAACGTTACGAGGTCATTCGTTCAGTAGATTTTACTCCTAGCATTTTTCTCATACCGGGCGCCTTATATCAAAAAACCGATTCTTATGGAGTAAACTCCAATAATGAAATTTAGCACGGTGGTAGCTGAGAGTTTGGAGCAACGTATAGGACGAGAACAGTACCGAATTTTTATCCCAAAATTCGGCACTGTTCTCGTGGGACAGGGGATGAAAGTCAAAACACATATTTAGCTTTAATTCATTAACCTGTAGTCGGAAATCCTTTATTATTATTTTTTGTTTGAAAGGAGATACTATAAAGATTGTTTTTTAAAATTTCAAAGTCATCAATTTTGTATTCAGAAGCTACAGACATCATAAGTTTCGAAGGCGTCTTGGTGACAAATCCAGTTAAACGTGACACCGGGGTGTATAAAACCTTTGAACGTATAGCTCATTATAAGTTGGCGTGTACATTTCATGGTGTTTGTTTAATGACTATAACAAGGGAGAATCAATTTTAAAATATACTTACCCGTTTTAGTAAATGTTATAACTGCAAATAAAACAAAATCTTATTTTTATTCTCAATTTTACTATCTTAAAAATACGTAAGAGCATTTTTTTTAAATTTTCTTTATGGTTAAACCCAAAAAAATGACCGATTTTGATCCAATTAACGGTATTTGTCGTAGCTTTTAAAGGAGAAAAGCTGATAAGATTTTTAAGTCAATCAGTGTATTAACCTAAAACTTATTTAAAAAATATTAAGTAAGTTTGCTAAAAACAACGTAATTTTAATATTTGGAAAAAGACAATGGGCCCACCTCTCGTGCCCACCACTGTAACTTCTGTGAACCAGATTCAACAGCGGCAACCGTCCTGATAAACTCTGAGTTGCGACCTCAGGGTGCATTGAGGAAAAGCTAAGCTAATATTTGAAAAGCTGTTAATTTTGAAAATTAGATTCGATTTCGATTTTTGAAATGGTATTCCACATAATTTCATTAGTACTAAAATATCGTAAAATACCAAAAAAACTGATTGGGTAAAAAACGGATAAACCGATTTAGATGCTATTTATGCATTAGACGTAGTTTTTTGAGAAATAGAGCTGATTAGTTTTTGTACTCAATCGTTACATAAATCTGGAAGTTAAAATAAAGAAATAGTATTTCGCCAAACATTACTTTGGGGGTTTTTCAAAATTTCTCAAAGTGGTCGATTTAGTTCAAACTTTCAGAAAGTCTTAGTTGAGTGGAATCCAATCGGATGCCACCACCGCGTTTCAATTACACACACATACACATTATTAAGATATTTCTCTTGAAAACATGAAGTTTTCGTTGCAAATCGAAAACGCGCTCTTAAATAGTTATAGATATGGCAAAAACGCAAGATTTATAGTTGTTTTTACAAAGCAATGTACAAAAAGTAATTGGCAGTGTCGCGTTTTTTTTTTTTTTATATCATAAGATAGCAAACAAGCAGATGGGTCTCCTGATGGGAAGAGTCAACCATCGCCTATAGACACCAAAGATGTTAATGGTGCGTTGCTATCTTGTGGCGAGGTCTAATGCCACATGCATAAGTTTACCGGCTACCTTACCCTCCAAACCGGAACACGACAGCGACAAGCACTGACGCTATTGCGGCAGGAATAGGTAAGGCGGTGGTACCAGACCCGGGCGAGACAATGCAGAACTCTGCCACCTAGTAGCCACGATGGTAGTGACTCGATAGCCAATCGGTCGCCTTTTACGACCTGCCTGGCAGAACGGCAGTTGGCCTATTCTACAAAGGAGGCCGGGACCAACACGGCGGGAATCTATTTGAAATGAGCGCATAATTTAAAATTGTACGCTCATTTTTAGAGGACTGTTTTGAGACACTGAATGTACATCTTGAGTTCTGTATATCAATTTAAGGAATGAATAAATAAATATTTTTTGGAATTCTGTAAAATGTTATTATACTTATTTAGTGTGATTTTATCGCACGGGTATTGTTAGTAGGAGAAGTTATTAAATATTTGACAAAATGCTCGTTTAATCAAAATAACTATTCCACAGATACTCGCCATCCAAGCTGGACCCCCAGCGCTGGTCAGTGGAGAGCAACCGCGACGTGATCCTGAACCTGTTCAGCGACGCTCGTACGCTGGCCCCGATGATCCGCTTCGCCAACTACCAGGCCAAGGCGAACCCCCAGTCATACTTCTATGTGTTTGGACATAATTCTGTCAGCACGGACTACGCGCCGGTATGTATATTGTATCAAGATATAGCTAGAGCGGTTTTTTAGGGTTGTGTATCACATAAAGAAAAAAACCGGCCAAGTGCGAGTCGAAGTCGCGCACGATAGGTCTCGTACCTTCATCTATAAAAAACAACAAAAATCACGTTCGTTTTATGGAAGCCCGCCTTAAATATTTATTTTATTTTAATTTTTTTATTTTTAAAGTGAGCATTTACTTATAGGTGGTAGAGTTCTGCATTGTCTCGCTCGGGTCTGGTTCCACCGCCTTACCTATTTCTGCCGCAATAGTGTCAGCGTTTGTCACTGTCGTGTTCCCGGTTTGGAGAGTAAGGTAGCTGGTATACTTATACAACGCACCATTAACACCTTTGGTGTCTATAGGCGATGGTTGACTCCTTTCATCAGGAGACCCATCTGCTTATTCGCTATCTTCTTATGACATAAAAAAGAACACATAACTAAACATCCTGTAAATATTTCAAGCGTCTATCGCGCAAAAAAAACAAAAAAAAAACAGTAGCAGTCGTGGGACTGCCGATAGAAGTGAAAACGGAACTATTAAGTTGAGAGTAATTAAAACTATATGCAAAACATAGCTATAGATATACTATTATCATTAGCATGTCGGTGACGCGAACCGAGGATTTTACCCTCTACCAAAACGCTCAACGCGCCTAAAGAAGTTTTCACTTCAAAAATGCGTAAAAACCACATTTGTTGTATGGGAGCCCTATTTAAATATTTATTTTATTCGGTTTTTAGTATTTTTTGTTATATTGGCAACAAAAATATATCATTTGTGAAAATTTCAACTGTCTAACCATCATGGTTTATGAGATACAGCCTGCTTACAGTCGTACATACAGAGAGACAGACGGACAGTCAGACAGATAGACGAACTGCTAAGTCTTAATAATAGAGTCCCGTTTTACTCTTTAGGTACTGAACAATAAAAATGAAACCCTAATAGGATCACTTCATTGTCAATCTGTCCGTTTCTCAAGACGAATTTCAGGATTGCGTAGAGGTATCAAGTTAAAACTTATATTAAATACTCGTCTGTCTACGGTTTGTCTCAGCTGTGTAAAAATCAAACTTGTAAGGCAACGTAATGAAAAGATATGATTATGTCGCATTTTTGCAATTTCTTGCTATTCAAAAGTAAAATCAAAACCTACAAGGTACTTATCGTTATCCTAGTATTATGAAATTTAGCAAAAAGCAATGTCTTACGGCATATACAATCTGAAAACCGTAAATTTTTATTTATTTATTTATTTATTTATTCGCATTTACAACAATTTTTACAGGTTGCCCTAATACAATAGTGTAGTCCTCACAATATCACAAAATCGTATGTCATTATAAAAAATTGAAAAGTTGTTCTGAAAAATCGTCATTGTATACAAAAAACAGAATTTTACTGCAATTGATTTACCAATAAATAATATTATAAACATTAAAGGAAAATTATAAAAAACTGTCAAAAAAAATAATAATACATAAAAAATCATAAGGAAAATCAAATTTGAAATCAATTCCTACCATACAAATTATATATTTTTAAAAAAATTGGCAAAATAAATATAATTTAAGAAAAATAATCACAAGGAAAAATAAAATTGGGAAACAATTATTATAACACAAATAAATTATAAATCAGGTCAAATAATAAGGAACTTAATATAAACAAATAAAATAGAAATAAAAATAAAATCTAAAATTAACTGTTTGGTAAGTCAACGCCACGACACCCTAGTCGCCATAACGTTACTTGTTCGAACTGGCCCAGAGAACACGAAAATAAGTCTATGCTGTCGCTTACCAAGTTAAGCACCTGTAACGAGCGTGTCAGAGGTGATTTATCTTGCAAATTTGTCCTTCCATAAGGTACCTTGAACAAAGGTGGTTTTCGTCTCCGATGGACAAACTGGTCGGGGACATTTAATCCCAGGCTGTCCAATATACAAGTATTAAAAAATTTTCCCCGAAACACACTCAGTACATACTTAGCTAGGGACAATTCCTTTCTCGTTTCTAGTTTGTTGTATCCAACCATGCCTAATACAAACAAGGTTGGATACATCAAAGGATAGAACGGATATACCCCATACAGTCTAAAGTAAAGGTATCGAGTAAACTTGTTTTGTATACGCTCTACCATAGTGTTATACTTTACTTCATGTGGGGACTATATAGACGCGTTGCATTCCATCTGGCTCCTAACAAGAGCGTTGTATAATTTTTTATGAGAACTATACTAGTAAATTCTCCTGCACAACGAAGAACAAAGCCTAGTTTTTTATAAGCTTTTTTACAAACCGCGACTATGTGCTCTCGAAACGTCAGCCCTACATTCAACTGAACACCTAGATCCCTGATCACTTCCGTCCTTGCCATAGGTGTATCTTCCATTTTATAGACGTAATGCAACGGTGCCTTGGCGCGACTGAATGTGATTACGTTGCATTTGTTAACATTAAAATGGAGTTTATTTGCTCTACCCCACTCTACCACGCTGTTAATATCATTTTGTAGATGTCTACAGTCACTTCTATTTTTAATGGCCAGTAGTAACTTAAGATCGTCAGCAAACAGTAAACATTTTGCATGGTTCACTACTTCCGGCAGATCGTTAACTATAATAATAAATTCCAAAGGTCCCAAATTACTACCTTGACTGACGCCCGTTCTAGTGTAGTATGGCTCTGACCTAAAACCCTCATATTCTACATATTGCATTCTGTCTTTGCTAATATATAATAACTTTGCTAATAAAACGTCGTTATCGACTAAATCAAAAGCTTTTTTGAAATCAAAGTAAGCAGCGTCAGTCTGCACACATACGTGTACATGAGGAACAATGTATGCCATCGCATTAAGAAGATTGCTTGTTGTGCTACGGCCAGGTCTAAAGCCGTGCTGCGCGTCTGTGAGTTGAGTCGATACCTGTTCCTGTAGACTATGTCGCAAAGCCGATTCGAATACTTTAGCTGAAGACGATAGTATTGCTACCGGTCTAAAATTATTTATTTCTGATTTTTAGATTTTTTTATTGTTCAGTACCTAAATCAATCTAACTAGATTTTTAGATTTAATCGGCATATTAGCCATATTAGCCTGAAAGTTATTTTAAACATCATAAGTAATTTTGCTGTAAACAACAAAATATTAGTATTTGAAAAGCTGTAACTTTTCAAAACTTGATTTCGTTTTGATTTTTGAAACTGAATTTGACGTAGTTTTTTTAAGTACAAAAATATTGTAAACGGTCGAAAAATTATCGATTAAAATATCTCACAGTTATGTACGTCAATTAAAACTTTTTTTTTTACAATTTTTCGCCATTAATTTTGATGCAATTTATGCATTGGCACGAAATTTTTTGAGGCATAAAGCTGATTAGATTGTGTACTCAATCGGTACATTAATCTGAAAGTTATACAAAAACATGTGGTTTGGCCAAAATGAAATTTTGAAAAACCCAAAACATCGTTTTTTTTAATTTTTTTCAAAATCTCCAATACCGAATTGGTTCAAATTTTCAGGAAGTCTAACTTAAGCGGAATCCAATCGAATGCCGTTAACCGCATTTCGATTGGTCAAGCCGTACAAAACTTATGAAATGTTTACATAAAAATATACACACCCACATACATACAAACCTACTGACGTCATCGTTAAAATAGTTGGAAAGATTCCTGGACCTCAAAACGTTGAGATATGGTGAAAACTTGATTTTTGAAAATCGGGACAAAATTAGTGACTTCCTTATCTATGTAGTGGGAAGTTAAAAAGTTTAAAACTGTTTATTCAACAGATATTATTATTCCCCGTGTTGGTCCGGACTCCCTTTGAAGGATAAACCGTCTTTCGTTTTAAGGTTTAAGAGGAGAACAATTGGCTATGCGAGTCACCACCATCGGGGATACTAGGTGGTAAATTTCTTCATTGTCTCGACTGCGTCAGGTCACCGCCTTACCTATTTTTTACCGCAATAGCGTCAATCGCCTCTGTGGTCTAGTGGTCCAGCGTTGGCGTTTACCACATGAGGTCCCAGGTTCGAATCCCGGGTCGGGCACATAAAAAAGTGTTTTTTCAGTTTTTTTGAGAAACAGAAAGTTGCCCGGGATTGGAAAGTGCCCGGTTGGCGATAGGTTTGCCACCTTTCACATTTGTGGGACCAAGTATCTTCGGCTATCGTGGGTCACTTGTTGCACCTCTGCCTACCTCTTCGGGGATATGGGCGTGAAGATACTTACTTTAATAGCGTCAATTATTGTTACCGTCGTATTCTGATTTGGTGAGTAAAGCAAGCGATAAACTTAAGCATGTGGTAATAAGACGTTGCCGTAAACAAATCTTCCTTGCCTATAGGCGAAGGTTGCCTCTTTCCATCAGAAGAGTCATCTGCTTATTAGCTATCTTGTGACATAATAATTTTATCAAATTAGTGTATTGTCATCGGTCCTTGATAAATCTACAAAGTTTGAACGAAATCTGGCCGTTTAAAGTGGGTCAAAATCGCGCCCAAAGAAGTCGGTTACAAACATACAAATATACAAACATACAAACATACAGGTGAAGCTAATAAAAAGCGTGTAAAAAGATGCTAAATGCAATTTAATTAATGTGAAAAAATGACGCGTCTTGTTTAAAAAAATGAACTTATCAGAATTCCAGAGGTTTCTCATCGGGACTATTATTACTAACTTTAAACGAGCCGCTAAAACATAAAGTTCCAGGTTTGCTTTGTCAGTAGCAGGATGGGATTAATTAACATTCCGAGATCGCTTCGTTTTTATTACTCACGACCTAATTAATCGCATTTTCCACATCCATTTATTTTTAACTATATATTTTTAACTATAGGACAAAATCTTTAGACTGAAAAATGCCAAATATGTATGTCAAATGTAGAAATATCAAAAATACACTATTTTTCAAAAAAATCGCCATTAATAAATCTCGAACGAATCAACCGATTTTCACCCGATTTGTTTATGTTTATAAAACTCAAAAACTAGCCCATACATTGACTTGATGTTTTAATTCCAAATTTCTACCAAAAACGGGAAATTTTAGGGCATTTTTGAGTGACGTAACTGAACCACAGCAAAATGTGGCCGGGTTCAGTTAGTAAATTTATAATAACTGGCAATCGCCTGTGACCGAAATTCGATCATAGACTAAACATTAAAATCTCTTTTAAGTTTGACAACATACTTTAATGAAAATAGTATGTACATGTGCGTATAATATTATCTTACCATGATGTAAAGTTTGTAATGTTTATTTTTAATAATTTATTTCTAAGGAAAATTACTTAAAAATATTAGGTTTGTACGGTCTTCCGCCATGTTAACTTTACTGAGCCAAATTTCATACTTTTTTGTTCGCATATTTGTCTTAAAAAGGGATAAAAAAATTTAATCAAATTATTTTAGATCCAAGGAATAAAAAGAACAACCGTATTTTTACGGTTATACATGTGTATATATTACGTCTCATGTTGTTTCCGTGATGGACTCCAAAACTACTGAACCGATTTCAATGAAATTTTGCAGCTGAAACAGTAGATGTTTGATCCAACTTAAAAGGTCTAAATTACCCCCGACCACCTCTCCAGTGCTCCACCAAATTATTCAATACAATTTCTATGGCAAAACAACGTTTGCCGGATCAACTAGTAAATTTAAATAAAAATATGCATGGTTGACTTATCTGTCAAAAAATAGCTCATCAGAATTCCAAAGATTTCTGAATAATTTTCTCTAACTTTCAAGCAGCGCAGATAAATATTAAAGCAATCTTGGGTCAGCCACGCGATACGTTTTTTCGAATCGAACTTGGTGAAAAGGTTCTTGGTTTCTTTTTATGACTTAGATCTAAAATAATTTGATTTTGTAAAATAATATTTGCTTATACTATTGAATATTATATTAAATGAATGTCGCTCGCTTGTCAAATCAAACAAATTGATCTAATTCCTACGGATATTTGCATTATGGCCTTATGATACGTGTTAAATACACAAATAACTTGTGATATATTGTTGCAGTAAGAGTATTGATCAACGATACTAGTACAGAGAACCACGGATGTAACCATATAAGATAGACAGAGATGAATCGGATCGCAGGGTGAATTGTTTTTACGTTTCTGAAGTAAACTAGGAACCTTTATAGTCCGTCCGCCCGTCCGTCCGTCCGTCCGTCCGTCCGTCCGTCCGTCCGTCCGTCCGTCCGTCCGTCCGTCGGTCCGTCGGTCCGTCCGTCGGTCCGTCGGTCCGTCGGTCCGTCCGTCTATCCGTCCGTCCCCAGTCTAGCTCAAAGATCCTTAGTACTAGAAAGCTGTAATTTGGCATGAATATACAAATTAAACATGACAACAAAGTAGTGAAATACAATTTTGAAAAATGTTTAATTTAGGTTACCTCGACTACGTGTCAAGTGGGGATACCCCTATAGTTTTGGCTATCATTGGATAGGTTTTTAAAAAACCTTGTAGGTTTGCAATAACAGCTTTGCGATTAAGGTTCTTGTTTGTGAAATATTAAACTTTAAAGTGATAATTTTTGTTAGTGTCAAGTGTCCCCATCCCTCTGACAGCCAAACGGTTTTACGATCTGCCTGACAGAAAGGCATTTGGTCTATTCTTCAAAGGAGCCCGGAACCAACACGGCGGATAATTTTCCTTAAAGAAAGAGACAACCATCACCTATAGACACCAAATATATAAATAGCGCGTTGCTATCCCTGTAGCAAGTACTAGCGCTATTGCAGGAGTATGTAAGTTAGTGATGCCAGATCATGGTGACAATACAGAACTTTTTTATCTAGCAGGCGGTGTGATTTGCCTCGCATAGCCAATCGTTTGCCTCTTGTTTGGTTACGTCACAGAACGGTACGACTTACGAGTATAAGGTACATTCTTCAAAGGGGGACACTACTTTTACTATCTGGTCTCTAATTTGAAGAATGTTTGAGTAATTTACGATTATAAATGTTTATTTTATGGCTTCATAATATCTAATTACTATTTCCTCAATTAAAATACCATAAATAACACTATATGTACGAGCCAATGCATCATTACACTCTTCCGTTACATTTGCCTGAGTATGCATTTCCTAACATTATATTGAATAAAGGCAGTGATCAATAAGCCGTCAATCGGGTTGCATTTTCCTCCGCATATCATACATCATCAGCTGCAAGATCACTCGCCTATCAGACTATCAGATATCAGTTTTATATCAGTTTATATCAGTTATATCGTTAGTAGGAATAACCCCTAACACTACATTATGATTTTTAGATCCTCAAACATTAGGTGATCTTTCCTTATTCTACCCTATATAAGTACTGAAATTTATTTAATAAACACCCAAACTTAACCTAATCATTAATATTTATGCATTTGACAAATGAATCGGTAGATGATCTTTGCCTTTTTATAATCTTGTAATATTGTGATACCTATTGTAAAAAAATAGATGATATCAAAAAAAGACAAGCCCGTTGAGTTTCTTCCGCTGGATATTCTCAATGGATACTCTCAATTCTCATTCGACGTGTTGGTCCTGGCCTCCTTTGTAGAATAGGCCAACTGCCGTTCTGCCAGGCAGGTCGTAAAAGGCGACCTATTGGCTATCGAGTCACTACCATCGTGGCTACTAGGTGGTAGAGTTCTGCATTGTCTCGCCCGGGTCTGGTACCACCGCCTTACCTATTCCTGCCGCAATAGCGTCAGTGCTTGTTGCTGTCGTGTTCCGGTTTGGAGGGTAAGGTAGCCGGTAAACTTATGATTAGATAAGATAGCAACGCACCATTAACATCTTTGGTGTCTATAGGCGATGGTTGACTCTTTCCATCAGGAGACCCATCTGCTTGTTTGCTATCTTATGACATAAAAAAAAAATGTGTGGCCGCGTTTCCGATTCGGTAGTTGTTTTAAAAAATATGTTGACGTTTCAAAATAACTTGTAAAAAGTTTTATTGAATAAAGTACTTCTGATTTCTGCCTATAGATCTGAAAAAAATAAAAGTATCTTCAAGCCTGTATCCCCGAAGAGATAAGCAGAGCTACAACTAGTACACTTACGACTAGCCGAAGATACTTATGGCTAATTGCACTAATCTTGTCTTAGTTTAGGACAGTTTTTAGTAACATGCTGTCACATTAAAAACAACAAAGAAAAATATCGACACGCGGGATTTGAACCTGCGACCATTTCCCTAAAGCCGGGACGCTCTTCCGCTGAGCTAGTGTCGACAGGCTCGAGGCGGCGAAATTCTTCTTTGCTATATGATCGATTACGTCGATTGTACTGATCGCTAGCTATACATACGTATAACTAGTATCAGTATCAGTACAGTACAATCGACGTAATCGATCATATAGCAAAGAAGAATTTCGCCTCCTCGAGCCTGTCGACACTAGCTCAGCGGAAGAGCGTCCCGGCTTTAGGGAAATGGTCGCAGGTTCAAATCCCGCGTGTCGATATTTTTCTTTGTTGTTTTTAAGGTTTTTCCAGATTCCCAAGCACAGGGTGAGTGCTATAACAAAAAATAATTAGAAAATACGAAAGTGCTGATCAAAAAAAAATTTTAAATGTGAATTTTATCTGTAACGATGAACTCATTTAACTAGTTATACGTATGTATAGCTAGCGATCAGTACAATCGACGTAATCGATCATATAGCAAAGAAGAATTTCGCCGCCTCGAGCCTGTCGACACTAGCTCAGCGGAAGAGCGTCCCGGCTTTAGGGAAATGGTCGCAGGTTCAAATCCCGCGTGTCGATATTTTTCTTTGTTGTTTTTAAGGTTTTTCCAGATTCCCAAGCACGGGGTGAGTGCTATAACAAAAAATAATTAGAAAATACGAAAGTACTGATTAAAAAAAAAAATTTTAAATGTGAATTTTATCTGTAACGATGAACTCATTTAACTAGTTATACGTATGTATAGCTAGCGATCAGTACAATCGACGTAATCGATCATATAGCAAAGAAGAATTTCGCCGCCTCGAGCCTGTCGACACTAGCTCAGCGGAAGAGCGTCCCGGCTTTAGGGAAATGGTCGCAGGTTCAAATCCCGCGTGTCGATATTTTTCTTTGTTGTTTTTAAGGTTTTTCCAGATTCCCAAGCACGGGGTGAGTGCTATAACAAAAAATAATGCTGTCACATTCTTTTCATTTTAGATAAAAAGTAACAGCATACTACTTAGGATTTTCCTAGGCTAAGATAATGTTAGTGCAATTAGCCATTAGTCTCAGAATGTGATAGGTGGCAAGCCTATCGCTAATCGAGGCAACGTTATCTTCATCAGAAAAACTGAAAAAAGCACATTTTTTAATTGCTCGACCCGGGGATCAAAACTGGACCTCATGTGATCAACATCAATATCGACATCGGACCACTGGACCACACATGCGATAAGGCTTTAAATTTGAGCTAAATGAATAGGCTTACCATTAGCCCACGAGTTTTAAATTTTTTTTTTGAAATGAAATATCTGATTTTAAAATTTTATAGCAAAGTACGCAAATATGAATGAAATGTTTGGCTGCTGAATTTATAACAAAGTCATCGGGAATCCAAAGATTTCCGGACTATTATTACCAACTTTCAACGAGCCCTGATAAAACTGGAAATTCCAGGTTCAGTTTGGCAGTGGCGCGATAGGATTGATTAATATTACAAGTTCACTTTGTTTTTATCACTAACGAACTAATAAAATCCCATCTTCTATAATAAAATATCAAATGATTCGTTGTGGTTGCTTGAAATATTATAAATGTTGCTAATACTTGCAGCTTTGCCCATGAGTAGATATGTTGTTGTTATAGTTGTTTATACATATTTTTATCCTCTATTTCAGCCCTTTAGGGTAAACATAGGCTTCTTTTTATTTTTAAAATAAAAAGAAGCCTATGTTTGACCCCGGGTCTTCAAATAACTCCTGGCCAAATTTCATTGAAATCAGTTCAGTGGTTGTTGAAAGTCGGACAGACTTCCGAATTTATTATTTATTATGTTATATATAATGTATGGATTTGATAAATATGAACGATTGGCCACACTAATTACTATCATAGTGCAGACTAGTTACATAGTCTAATGAACGCCTGAATATATGAAAACGAATACCTTTTGGGAATTGGACGAATTTACCCGACCTATAGTGTATGAATGTGTGTTTTAATGCTTTTATAAATATGGCTTTGAAAATTATGAAATTTTCAATGCATTTTTTTTTATTTTTTCATAAAAAATTAAACCACCGTAAAGTCGTGGTCAAACAATAAAATCAGATAGTGAATAATTAATCAATCATTCTCTGTTTTCGTACCCCTTAAACTAAACGTGAGAAACCAGTTTACCACTAGGTGGCGCTGTACAAATCACATACAAATTCCTAGTAAACTCCAAACGCGTTCACGATCGAATGCGAAAAGAAAAACTCACACTTAGCACTCTGCCTGGCAGAACGGCAGTTAGTCTATTCTTCAAAGAAGCCCGGAACCAACACGGGGAAAGTGACAGTGAGTTGAGTGTATTCCAGTTGAACAAGAGTGTGCATGGCTCGGAGATGGCGTACGTGCTGGGCGTGCCGCTGGGCGGCGCCGCAACGCACTTCCCCGCGGAGTACACACGCGAGGAGAAACTGCTCAGCGAGGTGCTCATGAGACTCTGGACCAACTTTGTTAAAAACGGGTAACCAGTTTTAAATTTATTTATTTTTATTTCACCACATACAACATTAACAGTGTACAAATAATTATTATATATATTAATACGCTAAGATGTTTGCCTCCCTTTTAAGAGAAAACCTCACAATTTCTCTAAATAAATTCTATATCATTTTATAGATAATTGCTTGCTCTACCGGCATCAACAACTAAAAAAATACTACTGCTTTTGTTTTTATAAATTATTAAAATTAAAATTATATACATATATTAAGACATAACACAGCAATGCTGCCATCTGACAGCTTTAATTTTGAAACTACGTCAACATGATTGACGGTCTGTAACTTTTTTGTTCAATTTCAAATCAACTAAGAAGTATTTAATAAAATTACTTAGTGCGAATTATTCGCACGGGTATGGCTAGTAATAAATAATAAATAATGCGCAATCTGGGATTCTAAAGTTGCCCATCACAGTAATGCAGACTAAAAAGAGAGCTTTTATAGTTTCTTACTATGGACATTTAAGCTATTCAACGTCAATGACAAATATATATCTGCACCACAAGTTCACCGTCTATAAAAACTTCTCTAAGTACATTTTATAAGTTGGTCGACTGTTACTCGAAAAACTTGTAAAATCCTTCTAAGCCGTGATAGTTATTCTTTTAATTTCATTATATTTACTACTACCATTATTATTTTCCATTCTCGAAAAACTTGTAAAATCCTTCTAAGCCGTGATAGTTATTCTTTTAATATCATTCTATTTACTACTACCATTATTACTTTCCATTCTCGAAAAACTTGTAAAATCCTTCTAAGCCGTGATAATTATTCTTTTAATTTCATTATATTTACTACTACCATTATTATTTTCCATTCTCGAAAAACTTGTAAAATCCTTCTAAGCTGTGATAGTTATTCTTTTAATGTCATTCTAGTTACTACTACCATTATTATTTTCCACCCCCAAAACCAACCGTTCAGCCTGCAGAGGGGAGGGTCACTTGACTCTTACAAAAATTAGCACATAAATGCTTAACATTTTACAAACGAGTTCCTTAATCGAAAACTTGTTTTCACAAATCTGCAATATTTTTAAGAACCTATCCAACGATATCCAATACCATAGAATACGCGAGAAAAAAAATTACATCCCCACTTTACACGTAGGGTCACTACTTACTTTCTAGGGTTTCAGCTACCCTGATATAAATATTTTTCAACATTTTATATTGCCACTTTGTTGGCGTGACTAATATGTATATAAGTGCTAAATAACATCTTTCTAGTAATAAGGATCTCTGAGCAATCGTACGGATGGACGGACATAACGAAACTATAAGGGTTTCTAGTTTACTTCAGAACCCTAAAAAAGTATCTTCACGCCCGTATCCAAGAGGTATAACCAGTATACCCACGATTAACCGAAGATACTCTGTCCCACAATATGACAGATGGCAAGCCTGTCGCCAACCGGGCTCATATCCAATTCTGGTCAACTTTGTTTTTATCACAAAACTGCAAAAAAATACATTTTTGAATTACCTGACCCAGAAATCAAACCAGGAACTACTAGATTACAGGGGCGATATTTGGCCGTAATCATGAAGTATTAGATATAAGTGGAACTAACACTCGCATTAATCTCTTAAAACACATATTTACGTTACATCTCTGTCTAATGAGGTCTCTTCGTCTCTCTTTATACAGCTGTGTTAGAAAGAGAGGGTATGACCTCAGAAGATGACAACAGTATATAAAATTGTGTTTCAAGTAGGTATTAGAAGTGCTGCCTCCAGATATAATACAGCTTCATAGCCGTAATGGTCTTGTGGTTAGGACCCTACGTTGTACAAATAATAACGAAAACACACTTATTGATCTTACCCAAAAGTAAGCAAATTATTTACTTTGCCCCCGTCGGGAAATCAACCCAAGACTTGTTGATTGCTAAATCAAGGTCGCTAATAGTTCAACCATCGAACGGTCATACATCACTGTCCATACAGATTTTTCCTATCATCCATCCTTAGACAGTCTGTCAGTTAAAAGTTTTTTTTTTTTAATTTATTTCATAGAATAAATAACAAGCAAATAGTTCTCCTTATGGAAAAAGATAACCATCGTATACAGAAATCTAAGATGTTAATGGAGCGTTGCTATCCTTGTTGCAAGGTCTTAGTGTCACATGTTTAAATTTACCCACTACCTTACTCATCAAACCAGAACATGGCAGTGACAAGCACTGACAGACTGACTGAAACGTGGCGGAACTCTACCACCTAGTAGTCACGATGGTAGTGACGCCTTTTACAACCTGATTGGCAGAAGGGCAGTTGGTCTATTCTTCAAAGGAGTCCAGACCAACACGGTGGAAATCTGTTATTTTCTCGCTCTAGCAAATAGCAGTTCAAAGCAATAGAAAAAGTTGGTACTACAGAAAAAGGCGATAGCATGCCAAGAGATGTAGCGCAACCCTAAGCCATAAATATATTTAGGTTGTAGATTTTGTCAAAGAAAATATACATAGATACTTATAAATATACACATACACTCGAAAAACATAACCTTCCTTCTAGCACAGTCAGTTAAATCTAAGATAAACGAGGTTTTGCGCATTTAATTCGCCCCAAGTAAAATAGCGGCTACTATTTTGCCTTGCAAATGCCATCTGTTTTCTTTCTGTATCGTTTGAAATTCCCACGAAAGGGAAAATACTGAATAATGGAATAGATAAAAGTTAGGAATTATTGGAAATAACTTGAATATTCATCAGTGAAAGCAAAAGTATTTCTAAATATTGGAAAAACTCTTAGTTTATTAAAATATCTAAAATTTTATTATTTTTAAGCCCTGGTGCAAAAAAGAGGGATCGTTACAATATTGACGTGTTTTATGTGTATTTGTGTACATCTGTGGTATCGTAGCTCTCAAACGGATGATCTGGTAGATTTGATTTGAATGCAGTTTTTGAAATCAAAAGCCCAGTCTGTAGTTTTGTTCGTAAAAGGCGAATGACTGGCTACACGTGTCACTCCCATCACGTCACTAGATGGTAGATTTGCAACATCTTGCCCGGGTCCAGTACCATCGCCTTAACTATTCCTGCTACAATAGCATCAATGCTTGTCATTGACGTTCTTGTTCGAAAGGTAAGGTAGCCGGTAAACTTATGCGTGAGGCATCAACATGTGTCTCATTTCTCAGGTACTGGTACAATAACCAAATTGATTACGTGAGATGGGCAAATGAACTTTTTTGATAATTATAAGTTAAAAAGTGTAGCTAGACAGAAAGGTCCAACTTCTCCTAGTCTATTTATTTTCTATATGAACAAATTGATCGAGGAACTCAGTAGCTTGCGTTTAATGTCACATAGAGAGAAATGCACTATAAAGATATTTGGTGTCTTTAGGCGATGTTTCTCTCTCCATCAGGAAAGACATCTTCTTGTTTGCTACATAATGAAATAAAAAATGTGACTTGAAGCGTATCAGTCACAAGGAGTTCGGTCCATAATAAACTAACTGACAAACACTAACATGTTAGCGGTTTACAGCTCACCGAACACCCAAAGCGTGAATGAATACCAGACCCTCGACCGCAAGCATTGGAGCGAGTACAATATCGAGTGGCCCGAATACAATGTGCCACATCAGCCGTACTTGCGGATAGGTGAGTTATAGTTAGAATACAGACTCATATATTGAACACTTTAATTGTAGCTGAATTGGATTTGTAAAACCTGAAATAAATTAAGTAGTAATGTAAAGGTATGTAGGGTATTATGTCTCTAACAAACTTTGAAGTGGCTGAGGGAATTTTGATATGTATGTTATTGAAAAACTAAAATTTGTATTATAAACCACGGAACGGCTGAGTGAATTTTGATAGAATATATGTGCTTGTATGTTTGTGCATGTATAAAATAAAACTAGACAGCAAAATGTATCTACTACTAAACGAGAACTACTGCCGACAAACTGCGATGCGCTTTGGCAGATGAAATATTCTAAAAAAACTTTGGGCAGTCTTTGGAAAAAAAATCGTATAGTATCTATGTCGACGCCCCTCGTAAATATCTCGGTAATAAACCATTACTGGGTTTTTCGTGTCATGTGTTTTACAACACTTAAGTCATCGTTCTTTGTGAATTTTTTCCACATATTTTCTATAGATATTTACAAAGATATGAAAGATACGTGTTTATTTCATGAAAATGTTATATTACCTTATGCAGACGAATAATTTGGTTTTAATATTTTAGTAGTAAGTGTATTTTGCCTCGTTATCAAGATAACTCAAAATATTAGCTTTCGTTTTATGTAAAATAGTAGTTGAAAACTATTTTAGTTCCGGAGAAATGCTATTAAAAAATGCTATTTTATTTTTCCTGAATAATTTGTATTTTTCTATTACCGGTATATTCACGGGGCCCGTCGACGTTTCGATGTTTTATTTGTACAAAATAAATTCATATAAATGATCATTTATATTCTTCCATTTTTAAGTGGTGAACTTCTGTAAAATCTCGTCTTAATTGGGTATTTCAACCTTTTTTTACTATACGTTAATTATTTTACTTTGCGTTTGGATTTGGAAGCTTAGGTAAGAAGTAAACTTGAGTATGTAGGATTTTAGCCTGCTACACGAATGGTGACGCACCATTGCCATGTCTTTATGCGATGGTTGACTCTTTCTATTAAGAAATCCATCTGTTTGTTTGCTATAGAACTAAAATTTGATTGTGTTTACGTTCACCTCTATGATTGCCATTAGAGAAATATATGATATCATGTCCTAATTAAATATTTCATTTATAACTTTCCTTCACGCGTTAAATTAGTTACACTACTGTGTTTAAATCAAGGATTAAAAATACATTCAAATGTTTCAGATATGCCTCCCTCAATCAACAGCTTATACCGATCTAATTACACCAAGTTCTGGATTGAAACGTTACCTCAGAAGATGAAGAGATACATGATAGATCCGTTGTACGAGTTTACCATATCCACTACATCAAAGCCTAAACCCGTTCACAAAGTTTCAGGTAATTTTTACACCCTCATACACACGCACATATACAATTCCCACTATGAGATACTTCAGTATTGTTAATTATAACTACAATCAATATAGTTTCTTTTTATTTTAAACATGTTTCATTTATGAAAATATTTATCCTAAACGTAGGCAAGACATGGACACTATGTAGTAAACTATGCAAGCACAGGTAGTCAACTTATCAGATAGTGAATTCATCGTACTAGTTTTTACGATTGTAGGTTAATAAACTATTATGCTTGTGTTTGTGATTATTATTGAGGATTAATCTATCGGACGTTAAACAATGTCAGCGTATGTTAAAACATGCAAATTTGTACAAAAATTGAAAGCTACTAAAATATTATTCCCTAAACTACACTAGCTAACAAACCATAAATTTATGGTATTTTTAAGTGTTTTACTTTGTTTGGTATTCTACCTACCCTATAAGAAAACAGGCATAATAATGTATTTTATTTATCTATGTAAGTTAAATAAATCGCCAGAATTTTTTGTATAAGCATCTCAAAGTTCACTTCAAAGTTCTTGGTCCTATTTGGTTTTTTTTTTAATTTGTTATCATTGTTAGAATAAGGTAAAATAAATAGTGAAAATTTCAATTTAAGCATTAATACTGTAAACGGTATATTAAGTAACAAAAAAAATAAAAACTGTTTTTTTTTATTATAATTAAAAATATTGTTTAAGAAATGCTATATATAAAATGGGAAATAATAAAATGCGTATTTATTTATATGTTCATTACTAAGTAAGGAGAAGATTTGGTCCGATTTTCTTTTACAGTATAGACGTGCGAAGCCGAGTTGGTTAGTTAGTATTAGATACCAAAAATTTAGAAAAATAGCGGCTACAGTAGTACTTCATTAAACGTTTGTCTTAATTTGTTGGCTATTAACTCTATAACATGTTGTAAGTAATTATTTATCTTTTGCAGATCCAATAAGAAAAACATCTCCGCACGTAGGGGCTCCCTCATACGGCTCTTCTAGCTTTAGGTCACCATATTACACTCCAACAAATACATTTGGCAAATTACGTCCATATTCACCGTCTGAACCAAATCCTGATACCAATATGATATATCGAGAAATACAATCAATAAAAACACCTTCACGGCAAATTCCTCCAAATATAATAGAAAAAATTTCAACTACGCAAAAACCGACAGTCAATATGCCAGTAAAAATATCCAAAGTTACTATTACTCTCATCATTTCACTTGGAATTTTATTTTTATTTGCAAACGTTGGTATATGCATGTTTTATTACAAAAAACGAAAAGCACGTGAAAGGGAACGCAATATTGACTCGCGTCGTCCGCGAGCGGGAATTGGCGAAATTGATTTGATTGGACAAAAAAGTGCAAAAGATGATAAAAGTGCTATTCAAACACTTAAAAATGGTTACAGTGTTATAAAATCTATGAGTAAAAATAAAATACGAAGTAGTAAGAAAATAAAGAAAAAAGGCATATGCAAAACTCCTAAATCAGATGATTCTGGAGGATTTAGAGAGCGATTTCAATTAAGAAGACATTTGTCTACCAGTACTTTAGATACTCATACAAAAGTAAGAGATTGGATAACGAATGAAGTAATGCATAGATGTTCACCGAGTATATTAAGAAAATCTAACACAGAAATAAATAGCAAAGCGTATATTAAGCCTTTTACGAGATCAGAAGAACTATTGTCCGATTCAAAGAAATCTAAAACAAATATGGAAATCGACGACACGATTATACCAAATAATTTACTTAATTATAGTGCCAAAAATAAGACTTCTGAAAAAACAACTTCTACATCGGCTTTAGACTCACTCTCTTTATCTAGTAATAAACGATCTACATTAGATAAAAATACTAGAAAATCTAGTGATTCAATAAAAAGTAAAACTACTGAAAGTGTCAAGTCAAAAAAAGTCTCAGTTGCAATAGACGCGACTCCCGCTGCTCGCACTAATTCCGTATTAAAACAAGAGCCAATTGAAATTTTTAAATCAATTGATTCTGATATAAAACATTCCGATAGTGCTGAGCTAAAATTGGAAAATAGTAACTCAAATGAAATTGAAAATTCTGATAAAGAAACAAAAACGTATACAAACGAAATAACGTTATCTTTGGAAAGAAAAAAGCCTTTAAAAATATTACATAAGCATTCATCTTCAGATCCAGTAACGGATGTTAATTATGAGCAATTAATGAAAGAAAAAATGTCAGAAATTATTGACATACTTCCACCGATCACTTTCCGTAATGATATAAATGTTACGTCACGGGACGAAAAAACTCAAGAGTCACTATCCGCGGAAGAAGCTTTACAAACTATTAAAAGGCGAAACTTTCCAAAAGTCTTGCCAGACTTACCAAAGGCGCAGAAGAGGTTGTCGCTACAACCGACTACTTTGCAAACTTTTCGAAGCTTTGAAAGTCAAGTTGAAAGACCGAAAGTTCCACCACAACCTCCGCCTCGAACTACAACTTTGGAACGTCGTCTCGCATATAAAAATACGAAACCGCTTTCATCATTTGACGTTTCTAATATACGAAAAATTCGTGAATCTGATTCAAATTACGAAAATATAGGTAATTTTTCTAATTACAGTGATATAAATAAATTTAAATCCATGGATACAAGTTTGAGTGAATGCGAAAGAATTCAAAGTAGAGAATATCCTAAAATAATTATAGCTCCTAGTACAACACAAAATTCAGAACCTAAAATAATAATCAAACCATCAACTCCTTTAGAGATACCATCAGTTATTCCACATGTCAGATTACCTGATGATTTTCACTTCAATGAAGGATCAACAACGTCCTTTACATCAATTTACTCGGATGATGACAATGATGATTTTCTTGATGACCTTGCGGAAGACAAACTTATACAAGAACTTGTAGGAGGTGTTGATTCTCCGACTGATACAGATGAGTTAGATTCAAAAGGGCCAGAAACAATTTTTGAAAAAAAGGTTGAGATTGTGCCTGTAAAGATTAATACAAATGAGGGACCAAAATATAAAGATTACATATGCATATCAGATTTGCTTATACCAGAAATGAGTGGCGTAGAACCCACCGCTCAAATTAAACCAAATTTTGGTTTAAACAAACTAAAAAGCCGTAGCGAGAGCATACACATGCCACCAGAAAAGGCGATAAAAGTTAAGCAAAAGCGAATTAAGCCACCTGTTTTAAGTAAAAGTATCAAATCTAGTGCTAGTAGTAGTTTCAAGTATAAGAGTGATAATCAGTTAGAACATTCAAACTCTGGATCTTCTAATGACACAGAAACGAGTACCGGAACTGTGCGTAGGGTTGACTTATAATAGCATTTTTTTTCTGTTATAGAAACAAAATTACACAATAATTATCATATGTTATTAATGAAGGATTATTTTTGGTTTAATAAAATTGATGCAAAACTTTGTAATGACTTACTTGAAACGACTATTAAATCATCTTAAAAATAATTATAAATTGATTAATTTTGATGAGTACTCCAATTATTAAATTGATTGCAAACAAAGTAATTTTCTTGGGTTTGTAAATAATATATGCACCGTTGATCGGAGTGAATAGACCATGAAATAGTTATGTGATGAAGGGTAATAAATATATTGTAGCAATTTCGACCACCCCGTTGGTCGAGTGGTTAGTGAACCCGACTACGCAATCGACGGGGCTCAGGTTCGATCCCCGACGGGAGCAAGCATTTGTGTGATGATCATAAATGTTTGTATTTCCGGGTTTAGGTGTTTATTAAATATATTCTAGTAGTTATATAATATGTATTTCTATGTATTAGTATCGTTTACTGACACCCGTAACACAAGCAAATAATTTGCTTACTTTGGGGTTAGATCAACAAGTGTAATTTGTCCCGTGATTATCCCGTGATTATTTGTACACCTTTAGGAATATTCCTGTGACAATGTTTATTTATTTTCTTTAATAACGATCCCAATTCATTTAATTGTTGCTCTTTTATATCCCATCAATATTTTTTTGTAGTTTTCAAAGCTTTTTTTTTGTCAAAACTACTATTAAGATTTATACAAATATTTAAGTATATAATATTTGATTTATAATAAAATATTGCTTTTATACATTTCATTCCTGTTTGTAACAACAAAAATATGAAAACACTCCTTAATGAGCAAATTGATCGATTGTCACTGGTCTAAGAGCCGGTGAAGATCGTCTTTCACCGATCTGATAACCAGATGAGACGTATATTTTATCAAATATTATTTATAAACAAATATGCATATAATTACTTGCCTATCCAAAAGTTCTCATGGCAAGTTTTTAGCTTGGCAATAGTACTTTAAGTATGAGTTTTGCAGGCAAGTATATGTGACTGATTTTGTAATAAAATAATCTAAAAAATGATACAACTTTCGATAAGTTAGCAGATCGATGGAGTCACCTATATTGACTTACCTGTTCACACCTGATTGCCAGGTAGTCATACAAAGAAATGAGTAGGCAAGCCTACCTAGGCATATTCTGTGTGTTAAAAATTATCAGTGAAAGAAATTTCATTTGGTTATCAAAAGTATGAAAGTGATGAAAAAAACGATTAAAGTTAATTTAATTAAAAAGAGCCATGAGCACTTTTTGATAGGCAAGTAATTGTAGGCATATTTGTTTATAAATAATATTTGATAAAATATACGTCCCATCTGGTTATCAGATCGGTGAAGGACGATCTCCCACTGTCTCCTCTACTACACGAAAACGTTTAAAAATTAGTTGCATTCTTAAGTATGCAAAGTTGATTTTGTAATCTTTAGATGTATTTATTATGTACTAAGTTAACTAGCCATGTATAAATAAGCAAAATATAAGGCTGTGTTTTATTTAAATATAATTATTAATGTGACATTGCTTTATCTTTATTGTATTCAACAAAATTTTCAAATCCGAGAAATGTTATGTTTTTTTTTTTAAATATACATTTATTTTTCCCGAAAACTGGTCACTTCTATGAACTTTTGTCCCTTCAAAATTAAAAACAATAACCCAAGTAGGCTAATGAAAATATTAGGAAGAGCGTTTATTAAAAATAAATGATTGTTACTTTGCTAAGCAATGTAAGAGATTTATATGTTCTTATTGTAGGCATTCTTAAGGGTTTTCGAAAAATTATAATTCATTAGTCAGCGTAATTTGTGAAAATTTATTTTGCAGAATTTAATTACAAAACTAAAAATTCTAAATATTAAAAAATATTAAGGTACACAGACGCACATACACAAACAATACATGCACAGAGAGAGAGAGAGAGAGATGATACAAATAATTAGTATACAGACTCATACGTTAGCTTGCACTGTGTAAACCGGCCAATACTATCGAACTTGTTTATTAATAAAAACGTAAGTGTACAATTATTCTTTAAATAATAATAATGTATTACCACTATTATTATGACGATGGAACGATATAATTTATAGAATATCCTTTAAAGCATCGTTTTGGATCTCTTCATTCTAATCCATCGTGATAATTTGTTTACGTACTTGTATTAAAATATAAATTAGTTTTAAAGGTTACTCTACTGCTAGCATATATTCATTAAGTCAATCTCTGCACTTAAAGTTTTACCTCGTCTAAGAAAGATTCCAACTCGACTAAACTTTCAAGTTGCAAGCAAATGAGATATTGAATTCTATAAACGTAAATATAGTGTCGTACCTATTATCCTTGAGAAATAGATAATTCATGTGTATATTTGTATATAGAAAAAGAAAATTCTTTGGGTTGTTTACTATTTATCACTGCAGGTATCTTTCAGCAACAATACAAAACACAATCATTTATTAAATGGTGCTATATACAATTGTAAACATGCTCGATGTTGTATATTACAATCTGAGACTCAATTCTCTTTTTAGGTATATTTTTAACGTGATTTTGTGGGCCATCTGAATTTATTTTGTAACTAAATAAAAACCCTCAACAAAAACTTTTCCACACTGTTGTCTTTAGGCACTGAATTAACTTTAGTTAATAATGAATGAACTGAATTAACTTTAGTTAATAACTCTTTATTGTGTACAAACTTGCAGTAAAAATATATGCTTAGTACAAACAATTTAAAAACTCTTAGTAGACAAAGGCAATCTTATCACCAAAAAGCGATCTGTACCACACAACCTTTGTTGATATGAATAAACATTCTAAGGTTGACTAGGATATCCCAAATTATTTGTTTTTATACAGTATTTTATCTCGTGGAATCTCTCAGCGCAAGGACGGTCCTAATTATTGGAATTCAAGTTTGAACATCTCTTTTGCATATCATACTGAGATAGAACTGACACCTTATTGAGTAGTATAATTTGTGCCAATAATGACATGTCATAGTTATTTGAATTGATGTATTATTTTATTTCAAGGGTGAGCAGGAACACTTAAAGAAGTCAAATTGTCATTTAAACTACATTTACGTTGGGCAATGGGCTGTAGATATTTCTATTGTCCTATTTGATTTCCTCTTGTCTCGAGTTAATGCTAAAAAAGCTACATAACCTCGGGTTGTAGATATTCCAATTATGCTATTTGATTTCCTCTTGTCTTGGGTTAATGCAAATGGATAGTGAATACTAATGATAGATATTTAAGAATGTTACCTAAATTACTGTCACTTCCTACCCCTTATCCTCGGATCATGAATCAGATTGTCGCTAAATTTGTACAGAATCAGCTAAAATTTTGCACAGTCCAATGTGAATTTACTAAACTTTTTGATTTAAGTTAAAGTTATTAGAATAGCCAGAAACACAAAGTTTGCAGCTGCCTTAATCGCCATCGGATTTTTATTTTTGGATCACTGTAAATTTTTTAAATGTTTATTCTCGCCCTTTCTGACTTTGAATATTAAATGGAAACAATATATTCGTAATTATTAAGTCATTTTTATACCAAAATGTCAATTATTTGAATTTTATCAATAAATAATTTTAAAATATCTAATATGTATTTTGATTTGTTTGATTTTTTGAGTTTGATTTGATAAGATAGTAAACAAAAATATGACTCTTCTGTTGAAAAGAAACAACCATCGCCAATAAACATAGAATATGATAATGGTGCCCAACTATCCTTGTTACGGGATCTTAATGCCACATGCACAAGTCTAACAGCTACCTTACCGTCCCAACAGGAACATGACAGTGACAAGCTATTGCACGCATTAACTCTATTGCGACAGGAATACGTTGAAACAGGAAGGCGTTGGTACCAAACCCAGGTGAGACAATGCAAAAACCTACTATCTATTAGCCACGATGGTGGTGACTCATATAGCCAATCGCTCACCACTTACGAATTGCCTGGCAGAACGGTAGAAGGTCTGTGCTTCAAAAGGGGCACAGCCCTTATTTTAATAATGATTCATAGCTGTTCGTTTACAGCTCGCATAAAATAAAGCTAACATAGCATTGTCTACGAAAAAAGCAATTTAGCAATACTTCGTCCATGTATTCTCACATCCATCAATCTCAACCTCATCCAGATACAAGATAAACAGGCGAGCTAACAATTCATAGCCCCCCTTAACATCAATATTGACGGTAAACCACAGAGATATATTGCCATTTACCCGCTCTCTGCAGTTAAATAACTCGTTTGGAAAGCACGCAACAGGGGCCTATCTATCTTATAATCCAATCAAATGTCCGAAAATTCCTTTCGTATAACAGCATAATACACTTTTGCTAAAACACAAATAGATAAAAGTCTATATTACATAAAAAACAATTTAGACAATATCAATAATAGGTTTGTTTGCACTAAGGATGAATCGGATGTATATCAATAATTAATTATGATATGCAGAATGCAGATAACATTTTTATAGAAGATTTTAACACTTTAAGTATAGAATAGGATAGAAAAGATAAATAATATTTATAAGATATAATTTCGCCAAAAGTAGACATTAAGTCACATTACAATAAACGCAAATCGGAAAGGGTTCGTTACATCGTGGTTAAACTTCATATTGCTATTGAAATTTTTATAGAAACCTCAAAGTATGTAATGTATGTAAGACGGCGTGATGTTATTTAGGACGCCTTAACAGGCTAGACCGTTTTCGTGGTAATTTTTAATTTTAAAATAGAAAATTTTTATTGTAAATATACGACATTAAAAAATAAATACCTAATAAGGTAAAATATTAAACAGTTTTCAGAAATTATTTAACAAGCCTATGTCCATATCTGCTTGTTTGCTACCATAAGGGTTGTACATAAATTAGTTCGTAAGAAGTTTAAGGAGAGAGAGCATCGAGCAAATCTCACCAAATCTTATGTGGGAAGAGGTGACCTGTCTCATTTCACGTGATTTTTTTCTGTAACAAACAGCAGAAAATGAAGAATAACTGGGGTAAATCAAGTAAAACATGCGACTACTAAAAGCTGGTTAAATCGTAAAAATAGTAAATTGGCTGTGACAGGATGAACAGACACACGGACAGACATCAAAACTAGATTGTAATTCTATTAACCACAAAACGTACAGATAAATTATAGGACAAATAAACTATGTCTCAGTTTGTCTATAGACATACAATATCCTGTCCAAATCCCTAAAAACCCTATTTCGGCCTCTTTGTGGTTTATTTTTTAAAAATGGGTTGTGTTCGACGTCGTCTTTTTACCTACATATTTACTTGCCAAATTTTGTCACAATCGGGTTTGCGGTAAAGCCGTGAAATCGTAAGTTATTATATAGAAAGGCAGACTTTCGTATTCACAATATGACAGCATCCCTCGTTGGTCGAGTGGTTAGCGACCCTGACTATGCGATCGACGGGGCTCGGGTTCGATCCCCGACCGGGACAAGCATTTGTGTGATGAACATAAATGTTTGGATTTCCGGGTTTGGGTGTTTATTAAATATATTCTCGTATTTATATGTGTATTTTTATGTATTAGTATCGTTTACTAACACCCATAACACAAGCAAATAATTTGCTTACTTTGGGGTTAGATCAGTAAGTGTAATTTGTCCCGTGAATATTTATTATTATATAGTATGGATAATTCACCTATTTCTAATGTATAATAGAATATACAACTTTCTGCATGTAAACTTTTACTATACCAAACTTCATACTCCTCCATTTGAAGAATGTATGTAAAAAAGACAGCTACAAAGTTTTCGCTTTACGTATTAATAATAAATATAAACTCGTGCTCAAATAAATTAAGTGATAGGATTTCTCCTAATCGATTTCTTTATATCACCTCTTCCTATGGTAGAAAATAATTTAACATCTACATGTTTTGTAACTCAATTCTTCCGTAAAATCAAGAGCTTTAGCTATTTTCTCGACATGATTTACTAGAAGTCCAATCGCTAAAAGCTTCACAAATTTATCGTATTTAGTCATGAAAAGGAGAAACGGCCAAATGCACTCAGCAAAAACTAACTTCAGATGCATTTGGCAAGCGTTTAGATTCTGAAGTTTTAAGTTTTTGTTGGAATTTTAGACAGGATAAAATTTGAACTGTGCTGTTTTGGATTTAATTTTAGTTCATCTTTTCTTGGCAGGTTATAGAATAAAGATTGTTGTAATATAGCTTCATGCTAGATACCTTGTAAAAAAATGATTAGTGAGTAAACAGTGAATTTCTTGTGTTTATATCGTGTTTTTTTTTGAGGTGATGATAAATTTTTTTTAATGAATCTCACATTGTCCACATTTATAACGTAATTTCTAGATATAATATAATCTAATATAGTTTAAGTCTATAGTTATAGTCTATAGTTTAAGTTTAATTTCTTGCTAGTATTTTTGGGATTGTCTATTTTTGAATGTAAAAATATAGTTTTTAGGGTTTCGTACCCAAAAGTTAAAAATGGGACCTTATTACTAAGCCTCCTTTCCGTCTTTTCCGTCCGTTAAGTCTTTCCGTCTATCTGTCTGTCACCAGGCTGTAATTCATAAACCATGATAGCTAAAAAGCTGAAATTTTCACAAATTATGTATTTCCGTTGCCGCTATAACATATACTAAAACTAAAAAAATGAAAATATTAAGGGGGTATAATAAACGTGTTTTTTTCTCGTATTTTTTTGCACTTGCTTCGCAAGGTGGATTTACTAAGCACTGTTGTTTTTTTTTATATGTTAAAAGAAAGCAAAAGAAGGAGATAGCTCTCCTATTGAAAAATGAAACCATCACCTATAATCAAATACCACAATAGAATGTGAAAATACATTTACGTTGCTAGGCTTAGATATAGATACTAATATAAGTTGGAAAAATCATGTATCTAAATTAAAAATCAAACTATCAAGCTTTACATATGCACTAAGGGAACTCCGAAAAGCGACCGAGCAACATACAGTACCCGGCGATAAATATTGCACATCGAACTTTGGAAAGAGACAATCGGATAATTTCGGCTTCGTAAAGCGTTATCTCTGTCCCACACTACCTATGTGACGTTTAGTCAGTCGTTGTTCAAGTACGATAGAGTGCAGTCGCGTCCCGAAAAAAATATATATTTAGAGTTGATAACACCCACAAATTTAAATAATTTAAAGTTGTAATATGGCATCTTTCGGAAAAAGAGGGAAACCTTTACGAGGTCAGTCACGTGAAATTATCTACAATGTTTATAAATACTTTGTAAGCGAAGCTGATAGATTTAAAAAAAAAGTAGATGAAAATGTAAGTTGTTATTTTAAGAAGATTCAAGAGCGAGTTGCAAATGCCACTGGAATTTCAAGAAGAACTTTGAACAATATATTAAACGAAGTCAGTCCTGAAACACATTCGACTGAAATTAAGTTCAGCACTCCAAAAAAAGGGAGACCAAAAAAGCAATTTCGTTTGGATATGGACGATTTTGATTACGATGTTGTTCGAAGAATGGTGTATGATTTTCACTTACGATTTAATGAACTGCCAACAATAAAATCATTAAAAGCTAAGTTATCTGAAGCTATTAATTACAATGGGTCTGAAAAAACGTTGAGAAAAATACTTCATGACATGGGATTTCAGTTCACTAAAATGGAAGATAATCGAAAAATTCTAATGGAAAAGCACGACGTTAGTCTCAAACGAATGGAATACCTTGATAAAATACGCAAATTTCGCGAAACAGGAAAAAATATCGTCTACATGGATGAGTCATATATACATGCATCCCACACTAAAGGGAAATCTTGGAGTGACGATAAGAAAAAAGGAGTAAAAAAGCCAATTTCAAAAGGTCAACGTTTGATAATAGTTCATGCGGGAAATGAAAAAGGCTTTGTACCCGGTGCTTTTTTAACGTATAAATCCACGGACACTACAGGTGACTATCACAATGAAATGAATAACGATAACTATGAGAAATGGCTGGTTAACCAATTAATCCCAAATATACCCAGTGATTCTGTTCTAGTTATCGACAACGCACCCTATCACAACAAGTATGTTGAGAGACCCCCCAACTCAAACACCATTAAACGGGAAATGATCAACTGGTTAAACAGACATGAAATTCCAGTTGATCCAAAATTAACAAAAACCCAGATTTACGCTATTATATGTCAGCACAAGGAGAGGTATACAGAGTTTTCTGTGGACAAAATACTTGCCGAACATGGGCACACTGTGTTGCGATTGCCACCATATCATCCGGATTTTAATCCAATTGAAAATATATGGTCTCAACTGAAAGGCTATGTAGCCTCTAGAAATGTGGGTATGAACTTAACTACAGTAAAAACATTATTGACTGAAAAAGTAAACATGATCGGCGCTGAAGAGTGGAAAAAGGTTTGCGATCATGCAATCAAATGTGAGAATGAATATAGAAGCATTCAACACAGTTTAGACAATTACACTGATAGATTAGTAATAAATACGGCTGATAGTGACAGTGATATTGACCTCTTTGAGAGCACAGATAGTGAAATGGAAGTAATTGAGAATTAGAATTATTAATATTTTTATTGCAATGTCTCATTTTAGCAATAGGTATAATGGTGTTTATTATGTACACTAAAGCTGTAATGTTCCAAAATAATTAAATACGTAAACATAATGTAAAAATGTTTTTTTATTTTATTTTACCCCAACCTAAAGCCATCACTTATAGAAAAATTAGTGTATTTTATACAAAGAATAAAAATATCAAAAGAAGCAAATCATACTTGTTTTAACAGCTCCTAATAGGTACCGGACTGTTTGTATTTTGTGCGACAGAGATAACGCTCTACGAAGCCGAAATTAGCCGATTGTCTCTTTCCAAAGGTCGATGTGCAATATTTATCGCCGGGTACTGTACAGCCTTATCTGTTTACTACGCTTATGCCTATTCGTGATTAACATACGGCATTATACTATGGGGCAATAGTGTAAACGAAACGGATCTTTTTATATCCCAAAAAAAGTGCATCCGCATTCTTGTTAACATTAAGGAACCAGAAAGCTGTAAACCGTATTTCAAAAAACTAAAAATATTAACGTTTCCTTCAATTTATATATTCGAAATACTAAAATTTGTTAAAAAATATCCCCAGTTCTTTAAAAAACAAACTGAATACCCACGAAAATTTACAACAAGATTCAAACATAACCTAGAATTACCAATCTCAAACCTTAAAATGCACAGCTCGGGGCCAAACGTTATGGCTGTAAAAATATTTAATAAATTACCCGAAAAACTTAAATCGGAAGAAAATTGTAAAATATTTCTACGCGATGTTAAGAACCTACTGATAAATAAATGTTACTACACCTTAAGCGAATTTTTGAATGATAAATTTTAATAAGAAACATATTTTATTCAGAAAAGTGAATTAGTCCGCCTCTGCATTGCTATACCCTATCAGGGTACATATGTTGTTCCTAGAATGTATACTTAACACCTATAAATGTATAACATATGACGCAATAAAGTATTGAGTATTGAGTATTGAGTACTGAGTGTTGAGTATTGAGTATTGAGTATTGAGATGTTAATGGAGCGTTGCTATTCTCGTAGCGGGGTTTTAATGTCACATGTATAAGTTTACCGCCTACTTTATCCTCTAAAACGGAACACGATAGTGACAAGCATTGACGCTATTGCGGCAGGAATAAGTAAGGCGGTGGTGCCAGACCCAAAAAAGATTTTGTGGAATTACACCACCTAGACAGTGCTAGCGACTCGTTTTGCTAATCGTTCGCATTATAGAAACTGCCAGGAAAATAAACAACTATATTTTCCAAAAGAAATTCAGACCAGCTATAAATAAATCAGTTATAATATGTATAAATTATATCTGAATGTTTGATGTCCCTATTAATTATCTTCAGTCAAAATCATGGAATTTTGTATATTATTCATCCGAGGTCAAAATACACTTAAGATTATAAACATTTATGTAACAAGTTTTTGATAAATTTAGAACTCATCAAGTTAAAATCAGTTCGTATAATAAAATCTCACGCGATCTTTGATATTACTATACTTAATAACAGATTAATCTTAATGACTATTAAAAAAAGGTGTAAGTCACAAGCGATTGCAAAAAGGGGTGTTACATTTTTGACCACTATGTGTGTGTATATTTGTTTGAAACAATGCAGCAGGGACTTTGTAGACACTATTGTTACGAATAATCTAGAAACGTGAAGAGTTTTAACGCTGGAGGGATATTTCTCCAGCCTATTAATAAACAAATAGTTGGCCGGTATAGGAATAGCTATACCATAATGAACTTTGTGGTATAGGGCATAAGGTTGGAAGTAGCTTGTACTAGGATTAATGAGTCATAACTTGTTTATCATAAGTTGATTACAATAATTGTCTATTATTTACGAGATGATCGCGGAACATTCGCGATTGTTTTAGAACTTTACCCTGGGTATAAATAGAGATGTGTTGACGAATGCAGAGCAGTTTTTATAAAGCGATCGAGCGCGATACTTAAAGCGACCCGTGCGAAGCGAGAAGTGTTTTATTGTGTAGCGTTCTAAGTTTAGTGTTAGTACAGTGAGTGACTAGTGTTAATCAGAGCGTTTAGTATTACATTATGTTGTCTTGTCTTGTGTGTATTTGTGTTGTAAATACACGGATTTAATATAAGTGGTGTTTTCTTACAATTACGAACCCGAAGTACGTAACATTATTACAAATTGATAACCCTAATAATATACGGAGTGTAAAGAAAACTCTGTCCGATCTGAAAGAGGTATATAGATAGGTCAATGACATTATAAAAATAATAATAAATAATAATAAGAAAAATATCGTAGTTAAAAGTGCCTCATTTTATTACTAAAATTGAGCAATTTCTCCTTAAATCAAGCAAATATTTTGAAAATTTATGTATCAATATCCAAAAAATAGTGACACAAATATTATGTTTGTATTAAGCTACCAAATAATTCCTTTGAGGATCGGACAGGGTTTTCTTAACAACCTGTATATCAATAAAATACAGCGTATCAGGGACAGTGCACCGAAAAATTAAGAAAACATGGCATTTTTATGTGCTAGCAATTCCTTTTCTTCTGAGAAATGCAAATTTTGCGATTCATTATTATTTTTTTAATTTTCACGCCATGCAGTGTAAAGCGTAGATTGCTTGGGCTCATTGCGCCCTCAGTACTCTCGAACCAGTCACTTTAAAAGATATGCGTCATAGTACATTGCTTATTTTGTCTATTTTGTTTGTTTTTACTATGTCTTAAGAAAAAACACCGTACAGTAAGTATTATAATAAAATAAATTATACAAAGTTGAAAAAATCGTCATAAAAAACAATGCACAAATTTTCAACATTTTCCAATTCAAAATTGTGGTCCAAATCTATGGTTTCGATTTTCGATAGACCGTCCCTTACACCTAGTATATGTATTGGTCTGAATCTCATTTAGAGATATATCTTACTATTTTCCAGGTAGTTTATAAAGGCAACGTTTGGTCAAAAGAGTCATTGGCATCGTGACTAGGTAGTAGAATTCCACAAAGTCTTGCTCGGGTCCGGTACCACTGCCATACTTACACCTGTCGTAACAGTGTCTGTGCGTGTCACTGTCATATTTCAGTTTGGAGGGTAAGGCAGCCGGTATGCATGTATGCAGGTGACATCTTTAGTCTCAATGCCGCACTAAGCTGAAGTCCGATTTCGCAGGGCATAGCCCTTAGCGCGGGCACTAGTAGTTCAAATTTTAACTTAAACTTTGGCTGAGCATTCTGCTCGCCCCAAAAGTCTGGTGTCGCAATGGAGCCCCGAAGACTTAACTGTATTAGTCATTTCAAAAGTATTAAGTCATTCTAGTTAGCGACGGCCAAAGCGATAGTGGATACTGCAGTCCTTTGGTTTGTTTTAGTCAAGAGTTCGATATCGTCTTGTATCACAGCAGTCTTCTCCTTGACTTCCCTAGGGTTAGTTCGTGCCACTGTGATAGCGCACACTGCAGTTCTTTGGCTTTTGGTCGGCAGTAAGCTTGTTCAACCATGCCGTTTACTCTACGACATTAATTTAGAATTTAAATAGATATGCAAGATATGTATGCACACTATATAAATGTAAATCTGTAAAATAATTATTGTCAATAAATTGCTCTTTTGACGGTGGGCGTTTTTCTACTACCTGTGTCCTCGGATGAATAATATTAGTTCCATGACTGTTTCAGTACTAAAATATTGTTACAGATTGTTGACATATGATTGGTTGAAAAATCTCGACGTTGTGTCAAAAAACACTTTTTTCAAAATATAATAACGATAATTCCCAAAAAGACAAACCGATTGTGATGCAATTTGGAGCACTGGACGCAAGTTTATAAGAAAAAAAACTGAATAGATTTTATATTTGACGGCGTCCGCGTCGTCAAATGCAAGAATATTGTAAAGTGTAAACAACAAATGCACGGCCTGGGCCGGCAAGCGCATCGTTCGATATCCCTACTACTCAACTTGTTTTGCTACCTGTATAAAAGGCTCTGAGCGCCCGCCGATAAGGCAGTCTAGGCTCTGGCGTGGCTCGGTACACATGTTGTATCTTGCTAGTAGCTTATCCTTGACTCTTGGATAATTAATTTGTGCAAACAAGTTAATTATTATTGTCAACTATAAATTAGTCGCAGTACAATTTATAATGGACTATCTATTGCTTAAATTATGACTTATTTATAATAAGAAATAATTATGATTTATTATCGAGTTAATTAATTGTTAACGAGAACAAGTAATTAATAATGGAAAGTTGATCAAAATATAAAGAGTTGTTATATCACCATATCCTCATTTTATTTATCGTATCTGACCCACTTCCTACATCAGAAGTGGGATCGGATTCACTCCCACTTCAGCATCAAACTAATTCGGTTAATTATGTAGAGCAGTAAATGTCTCTTTTCACTTGTGGTATGGAAACTATTCTTTGAAAAATAGCACAAAATATTAATTCACGTTCTGTAAATGCATCTACTCCCCTTAAGTTGATATACTTTGATTCTGATGAAGCAGACGATATGACTAACTGGTGTCCTCCTCCTAGCTTCGTATTCTTCATTACTGAGGGTCGTAACCTCCTCATTAGATTGTTCTTGATAGCACATTATTATGCCATTGGACTCTATCTTCAGCGGCGTGCAGAGCATCATAAAACATTTTAGACATGAGATTGGTGCAAACCTGGTCTGACCATCACATAGAAGTACGACCACGTGGTCTTTTGTCTTCTACTTTTCCGGTCACGATTAGCTTTTCGAGATTGTCTCCTTGCTTTCTAGAGATGTGGCCGAAGTATTATAGAATTCTTTGAAGGCACGTAGCAGACAGTCTGGTCTTTACTCCAAGTTGTTTTAGTATGAAGGCGTTGTTCCTGTGTGCTGTCCAAGGGATACGTAACATTTTCCTCCAGCACCACATTTCAAACGCATCAATGCGACGTCTGTCTGCAGCTCTTAGTGTCTATGACTCTGCGCCGTACGTAAATATGGAGAACACCAGCGTACAAACCAGCCTCTGCTTTGCTTTTAATGAGACGCTTCTGTCGTTCCAAAGACCCTTCATCTGACTCGCAGTATTTTTGTGGTGTAACTTACTAGCTGGTGTACCTTAAGTAAAATAATTATAGAAAAGAAAAAATTAGAAGATTGATCTGATCATTGTAGCTACTCACTCACTTAAGAGTCATGCCGTCACCTACTTCACAAGCTGCTGTCTTGGCAAGCTATATTATGACTTGAAGATCTCTTCCTTTTAGACGTAGATATGAACCGATTTAAGAGCACCACTGTATTTCGAGGAAATTACAATTTTTGTGATAGAATCGAACATCGTAACAACTATTGCCGTGATAAAGAGAAACTTATCTCAAATAATTTTTGCTTGCAGCGAAAGCAGGTCATCTACCACTATCTCTGGTGGCGTGTCCAGTGGCCGACCACCAGTGGTCTGCTATTTATGTTGTGACCCCGTCCCAGGCACATAGCTTCCATTTGTCCGAAGCGCTACAAGAAGAAAGAAGTTGCCACATCAAGTTCCGAAAACAGAAAACCAGTCAACATCTGTTCCAGAGCGTCACATGGTGTATTACACTAAGTGAAAATTAATTATTTTTTATATTTCACTCTGGTTCAGAAGGCCATATGTAACAAATATCTTGTGATTCCTTTGTAAGAGAACGGTTTTATGAACAAGAATCCAAGTAGTCGCTTGTCCTAATGTAGTTTCCACTCAACAGATCAAATGTTTAACCACAGGGCAAAATTTAAATTTGGAGGTCATATTTCACGTTTGACCTAATGAGTCTTAATAAAAATTTTTCGTTAGGTCGCAAAATTTTGGAGCAAGGTAGAATAGGAACTAAGCAACAACAGGCTAATGCTTAGCAATACTTAAACACTTAATCGTGCTCAATTTCAAAATATGCTAGCGAGAGTATGGTAAACACTGACCTTGTAGATAAAAATAGAGAGTGCTTGGTAGATATTTAAAAAAAAAATTGACAACCAATTGAATTAAAACCGTCAGGCTTAAATTCGTCGAGCTGAAATCGAATTAGTGGACCCTTTGAAGATCATTAATAAGCAATCTTAAAGTTTATTACCAACTAAAACTCAAACTAATATTAAAAAAAAAATGAAAACAATACAGATTTACATCTTCTTGCGACAGGCACATATAGAGCTAACAGTCGGTCCGAATATGTGATGCGAATCTTGTAGTGTTTAATAATGATAGCGCAGTATAATTTTCTGACAAATCATGGCAAGAGCGGTTAGGTAATATTTAACACGCGCTCAGCAGCACTAGGTTTGACATTCGGCAACTAACAAAAACTCGCAAAAGTATCTACAAGCTTTGAAGATCCAGTGTATCCAATAGAATCAAAAAATCAGCCCAATCGGACATTTTACGGTTGAGTAGAGGTAATGAAAGGTTAAAACCTTTTAGTGTAGGTGACTTTGTCTTTGTTAGGAATGAAGAACGACACTAAACTAAACTTGATTCAAAATATAAGGGCTCCATAAAAGTTACCGCAATTTTAGAAAACAAGTGCGCCCATGATAGCCTCTGCGAAGTTCCCCATATTCCTGTAGGGTTTCTTGAGGTACCTATATGAAAATTATAACAAGGATGACGTGACGGCGTATACTCATGATAATGATCTTGTTCATAAAACTGGTCCAAACAATATTTATAGAAATGCAGTGTATATTGTAAATAGTTAAACAGTCAGAGTTTTTAATATCTTCGAACTACCTGCGAAGGAGATTCTCTAATCTTGTAATAACTAATGCCACTGTTCATAAGGCTGCATCATCAGCAAAAAAATACGATATAAAGTAAACGAAAAAAATGTAGTAAAATGATGATAAAAAATATCACTAAAAATGTAAGTAAAGAAAAGCAAATAAAAAATAAAGGAAATGGGAGTCTTATAAAAATATGAAAAGAAATCAATGTAAAATAAACAAAAAAATAAAAGTAATGTAACAAAAGATGTAGGATTGACAAAAAGGAAAAAATTGTAGGAAGATTAGAGTCATTGAAGGGAGTTTCCGGTCCAATGACTTAGCTAAGGAGTTCATTACGGTCTAGCCTTTTGGCTATAGGCATTGCAAACCGGTCTAGTTATAGCTACAGGGATTTTCGGTCTAGCACTGTCAGCTAAAGGGATTTCCGGTCTAGCACTGTCAGCTAAAGGGATTTCCGGTCTAGCACTGTCAGCTAAAGGGATTTCCGGTCTAGCACTCTCAGCTAAAGGGATTTCCGGTCTAGCACTCTCAGCTAAAGGGATTTCCGGTCTAGCACTGTAGCTAAAGGGATTTCCGGCTTAGCACACTCCAGTCTCCGGTTTTAAACTGATGAGAGGGAGCTTAGTACACTCCAGTCTCCGGTTTTAACTGATGAGAGGGAGCTTAGTGCACTCCAGTCTCCGGTTTTTAACTGATGAGAGGGAGCTTAATATACTCCAGTCTCCGGTTTTTAACTGATGAGAGGGAGCTTAGTACAATCCAGTCTCCGGTTTTTTTAATTGATGAGGGATTCCTAGCTTAGTAGGATCCAGTCTCCGGTTTCAAAACTGACGAGAAAGGTTTAATAGTTGTAGTTGCTGAAGGGGTTACCGGACTAGCACTCTATTGTAACATTTCGCTAAAAGATTACGATAATTATAGAGTTGTAAAAAAAAATAAGATTATGTTTAGTTTTCTAAAAGATATGTCAGGATGAACGAGGCGTTCCTTGTCCTCAGATGTATAAAGATGCGCACACGAGGACGTGTGCATGTCAGTATGGCCGTGACGGCGTCCGCGTCGTCAAATGCAAGAATATTGTAAAGTGTAAACAACAAATGCACGGCCTGGGCCGGCAAGCGCATCGTTCGATATCCCTACTACTCAACTTGTTTTGCTACCTGTATAAAAGGCTCTGAGCGCCCGCCGATAAGGCAGTCTAGGCTCTGGCGTGGCTCGGTACACATGTTGTATCTTGCTAGTAGCTTATCCTTGACTCTTGGATAATTAATTTGTGCAAACAAGTTAATTATTATTGTCAACTATAAATTAGTCGCAGTACAATTTATAATGGACTATCTATTGCTTAAATTATGACTTATTTATAATAAGAAATAATTATGATTTATTATCGAGTTAATTAATTGTTAACGAGAACAAGTAATTAATAATGGAAAGTTGATCAAAATATAAAGAGTTGTTATATCACCATATCCTCATTTTATTTATCGTATCTGACCCACTTCCTACATATTCATACGATAAATTAATCCAAAAATTAATTTTAAAAAACTGTTTCGCCTAATATATTTTTAAATTTCTTAAAATTTCTTAAAATTTTCTTGGCCGAATCGGTTCATATTCTTCTTTCTTCAGAAAGTCTGAGTTAGGCAGAACCCTATTGAACGCTATCAACTGCGTTTTGATGGGTCAAGCCGTTCAAAAGTAATGAGACGTTTACATACACACATACACACACACACACACATACAGACATATTGACGTCATCGTGAAAATATTTGGAAAAGGTTCCTAGGACCTCAAAACGTGAAGATCTGGTGAAAACTCGATTTTCGAAAATTGAGACAAAATCAGTAACTTCCTTATTTTTTACATTTTCTGTAAACGGGGCAAACGAGCAGGAGGCTCATCTGATGGTATGTGATCACTATCGCCCATAGACAGCCGCAGCACCAGAGGACTTGCAGCTACGTTGCCGGCCTTGTAAGAATGAGTAAGCTCTTTCCTTAAAAGTCCCTATATCGTATCTGTTCGGAGACACCTCGGCCCGTAATTGATTACACGGATGTGTAGTGCATGGTAAAAAGAGCCTTCAGAATTGCATGGATGTGAATTTCTAATGTGAGGTGATGAGAGAAATTTTTCCCCATGTCTAATGATGTAATTGAATGGCAGGAATTAATCCGATTAGTTCATCAGAACACTTCATGATAGATGCGGCAAAACCTACATTTTTAGGTAATGCCAAGGAATCAAGCCAACGTGGGCTTCAACGATTCGTACCGCTTTACCTTGAATGCGATCAAGAGAAAGAAACTGGTACTGACATTTTGTTGCGTGAATCGGGAAGCAGAGATGAAAAAAGTACTTCATGAGAGGTCTGATTTGCGCTAATACTACGAATGTAGCGGGAAATTAAGAAAAACATTTTTAAAACAAGCTTCGTAATCTGTGATGACGACCATTTTGGATTTTATAATTATTTTTCATAGCGCATTGTAATCTACATGTTAAGTCATACCCATACTCGATGGTTTGTAAAAAAACACGTAATAAGACTTTTTTTGTGGCAGCCATTTTCGATTAACAAAAATATTTATTATATATAATTTTATTGTGATCAGAACTAAAATTAAATTCTAAAGAACTATGGGAAGAAACGTCCCCACCTTACAACAGATTTGAAACAGTTGCCATTTGAAGCTGCTATTTAAGAATAGATAATTTCTTATTATGAAGACATAGTTCAAATATGTGGGGTTTAAGAAATACAATATATTTTATTTCATTTCTTAACATTTTTCTATACATATTTACATAGTGTAAAATAAAAAGAAACGAAAAATAGCGACATAAATGTCTTCATATAAAAATAATCATGATTTTTCAGGGACAATAAAAAATGTATTTCCTGTTATATAAAATAATAGTAATTATAATATTATACTAGCGGCCCGTTACGTGCTTCGCTACGTATCGCCATTTATTGGATTCATTTGTTACAAAAAATGTAATAAATGAAGAACCGCTCTACCGATTTTGTGCAAACTTCATATAAACCATCTACTAAATAGTCCAAACAAAGCCTAAACATTTGGTTTGGATAGGTGAGCCCGTTCTTGAGCTATAAAATTACAACGAAAAGTGGCATTGATTTTTATATATAGACTGATAGCGACACATGCGACAATGCGAGAAACAAATCTTTAAAATTGCTATCACCTTCTGAGGCCTCTCTACTTTACTTGCTTAGCACGATGAACGGTACAGACACTATCCGAGTAACTAGATCGTTAAATGTCAATCTTTGTCCCCCGTGTATCATTAATGGATACAGGTTTAATAATATTTACACACTATTGTAGTCATTCAGTGGTTCTTCAGATTTAAAAGTTAACTTTGTTTGTATAGAACGATCATTTGTCTATATATAACCAAAAATGTATCTTCCTGACCTTATCCCCGAAGAGGTAGGCAGAGATACAACCTAAGTGCACCCACAATTAGTCAAGAAGATAATTAGTTCCACACTTTTGGAATCCCGACTAACGTAATTTTTATTTGAAAACTGAAAAAACAAATTTTTAAATTGCCCACAACCTGGGAATCGAACCCGGAACCTTATATGGTCAACACTGACACCGGACCATAGAGACGATATGTATATAACATGATTTTGAAAACGATAAAAATATTTTTATTTACAAATAAATTCATTTTGTCCAAAAAGATTTTTTTAATAAAAAATAAACACAATTGCTTACGCAACTAAAACATATACATTTTATTTTCTTGGATCCTAATGAATAGATTGAAATGTATCAAATGTATCCTGTGACTGTTGGAGGGTGGGGAAGGAGTCTATACAAAATCCCTCATGGTCCTTTCAGCGCAACTGAACACTGGGAAGTTGGATGAATTTAGCTTGCAAGATTTGAACCACACTAAAATACTAACTTAACACCTAACACGGCAACTAAATAAAAGCTTGTAAAAATGACCTATTATTATTGAAATCCAAACCATTAACACGGCAACTAAATAAAAGCTTGTAAAAATGACCTATTATTATTGAAATCCAAACCATTAACACGGCAACTAAATAAAAGCTTGTATAAATGGCCATATTATTATTGTAATCCAAATTATTCATTTATAAATGTTATCTAAATATGTGTAAGTATACCTAGTGGTCAGTACAATGGACGTAATCTATCATATAGCATAGAAGAATTTCGGCACCTAGAGCTTGTCGACGCTAGCTCAGTGGTAGTGCGACTCGGCTTTAGGGAGATGGTCGCAAGTTCAATCCCTGCGTGTCGATATTTTTCTTTGTTGTTTATAGTTTTTCAAGTTTTCTCAAGCACGGGGTAAGTGCTATAACACAACAATTATTAAAAACTATTTAAATAAGACAAAGAAAGTAAGAATACACTTCTGTTCACTAACAATGAATCGGATGTATTCTAGGTTTTCATCATTAATTACGATATTGAGATAACAAAAAAAAAACTTAAATGTGCTATAAAAGATAAGAATTGATGATTTTTTTAGGATATAAATTCAGCAAAAATAGACATTAGGTTACGTATTAGTGAGCGCAAATCTGGAAGCGTTACGTCACGCCGTGGTAATACGTTATCTTGATATTGACATTTTCATAGAAGCCACAGAGTATGTAATGTAGATATTACCACGGTTTGATGTCATTAGAACGCCATGATTCTCTAGAGCACTTTTACGGCAAATTTTAACTTTACTCACGCTACATATTATTACAAAAGTACGTTATTTAGTAAATAAATCGTTTTTTTGTTAATGTACCTAAAAGGTAAATTTTATTTAACAGTTTTTCAAATTTAGTCAACTAACTTATTGTCTATTTTATCCACCGCTTATTTATAATCATAGCAAAGGTTAGCATATTTCAGTTTCTCCAAAGAACAGAGTTGCTACATGGCCTTATACTCAGTATGCCATAAAATATTGAAAATTTTCATCCTTTTTTTTGTCTAGAGACTTCAATTAAACCGGAGACATTACGCCTCCATAAACTTTCTATATTCTGCATAATTTAATTATGATGGATGAATTTAAATTTTGTTGTTCGCTGACGCTTGTTAGTTAGAAATCGTAATAAGAGTCAAACTCTCACTTTGAACTTATAACAGTAGCCTTAAAGAGGTTTGCCTGACGACAGCTCACGCCAATTAGAATGGCTCATTCACTAACTTCAAGTCCCGAGTAATTACAATTTTAACGTCGGAATAAGTGTAGAGCTAAAATGATCCCTTGAGGGATCCAAGTAGAATTATCTTACCAAAATTCTTTTACGAAGTTTTGGCATTTAATTGTAACCTTTATTAACCTCTTTTACTTGTTACTTAAATTTTGTTTCCAAATAGACGTCTTAGCTTTACGTATCATTTCAGTAAGGATTTAAAACAAAATATAATATGGCTTTTAAAAGTTAAGCCACTTTATGCGTTCACGATTAGCATAGTTTATTGTATTTTGTTTAAATAACATGCAGTTATTCTAAATTACCGTTAGTGCGAAACCGAAGTTTTTGGGTGACCAGAGTTCTCAGCCAGAATTTAAGCGGGTTAAGAGCCCAGTCTGAGCGTGTCTCCTGTGAGACCGAATCTTGGTTTAGGGCAATATCTTGACGATAAGTAGAAGCGTACGTGACATCAACTCTTGACCAGGGTCTTGAGTGTTAGTTGGCCGAAAAGTAAGCCGAGTCACCGCTGATGGCTAATCTAGAGTATGTGTATATAAATTGCAAAGTGTATATTGTGATGAGATAATTAGGACCGGGTAGATTTCTATAGTCTGTGACAACACATCCAATTTTCATTTTTTTTATTTCATAAGACAGCACACAAGAAGATGGCTCTCCTGATAGAAAGGGAAACTACCAACTATAGACACCAAACATATTAATGGTGCGCTGTAATCCTTGTGGAAGGCTGGCAATGCCACATGCATAATTCTACCGGCTACCTTACCCTCTCAACCGGAATATGATAATGAGAAGAACTGACGCTATTGTGGCAGGAACAGGTAAGACGGTGGTGCCGAAAACTCGGGGGAGTCGTTGGGAACTCTACCATCTAGTTGTCATGATGATAGTGACACGTATAGCTAACCGGTCGCCTTTTACGACCTGCCTGGTAAAACGACACCTGGCCTATTCTTCAAAGGAGCCCAGACCACATTACTTATCTTTATCAAACCATATGTAAAATATAAAAAAGCATCTTCACGCCCGTATCCCCGAAGGGATATTCAGAGGTACATCAAATGCACTCACGATTAGCCGAAGATACTTGGTTCCATAAATGTGATCCAGTGGCAAGCCTATCGCTAACCGGGCACTTTCCAATCACGAAAAATATTGTTTTTATCTGAAAACTGAGAAGACACTTTTTTTAAATTGCCCGACCCGGGAATCGAACACGGGATCTCGTGTGGTAAACGCTAACACCGAACCACTAGACTATAGAGGCGATTAATATATAGGTAGATAGGCGAGGCGATGTAAAATCAACTATACATATAAATACTGAAATAAATTTAATAACTATCTAAAGTCAGAAATGCAAACATGTATGCTCATTGCACTCATGCTTGTTTCTTTTAGGAATCGAATCCAAACCCTACCCTTTGCGTAATCAAGGACACTAACTAGTTGATCAATGGGTCAATAAATTACAAAAAGAAAAACAAAATTTTCGCGCTGTATTTTTGCAGGATAGGCCTTTTTCATAAATACTTATAAACAATTTGGAAATTATTGATATACTTGTTAATGTTAATTTGATGACTCACTTATTAAGTTTACTAGGTTATAATTTTAACTATCACTTATAACTTTAACTTTTACTAGCGGTATTTTTCTAGGTAGTAGAATTATGCATTGTATCGCCCGGGATTGGTACCACCGCCTTACTTATTCCTGCAGTTATGGCATCAGTGCTTTTCACTTTTGTGATCCAATTTGGAGGGTAAGGTAGCCAGTAAACTCATTCATGTGGTATTAGACCTTGCCGCAAGATAGTAACGCACCATTAACATCTTTGACGTCTATAGGCGATGATTGACTATTTCCATCAGGAGACCTATTTGCTTGTACTTTGCTATCTTATGATATAAAAATAAACGATTTTACAAATTTATTCCCTACAAAAAATGTTTAGGTATTATATTTTATACAATATTTTGTCACTTTTAAAAGCTTGAAATCCCCTTTTTCTGCAAACAAATCTATCATACCAAATAGTTCTTTAGTATGATAGATATGTTTGATTATTTGTTATAAATTACTGAAACGTGATCTACACATACTGATTATATTCATTAACTTCAACGATTATGCATTGGTGTTTGCAGATAATGAAAACAATTTCCTGGCCAATGTCGATGCAATCGTTGTGTTGATTTTATTTTTCGTTTGGGAAAAAGACATAAATTTAATGTGATTACCAACCTAAAGTTAGACAAAGAAATTGTGTGTCCAAACAATCGTAACTTTATGGTTTCGTTACAAATTATAACATTATCTACCATCTTGCGATAACAATGACAATTGATTACGTGGTTTAGCCATGAAGCTGTATTATATCGGAGGCAGCCTATAATACCTACTCGAAACACAACTTTAAATACTGCTGTCATATTTTGAGGTCTTACTCTCTCTTTCTAACACAGCTGTATAAAAAGAGACGGAGAGACCTCATAGACAGAGATATAACGTAAATATGGAGTTCAAGAGATTAATACGAGTGCTAGTTACGTTACGTCAATTGATATAAGCCGTGCTAAATCACGTGGTCAATCTTCATCGGCTTCATTATATTCAGAGACAATGACGAATTTAGATATCGTTTCACTACAAAGCAATGTTACTCTATATAAGGCTTCAGGACCTTTAGTAGAGGGATATATATATGCAAAATCTTCACTTTTAATCGGAATATGTCATTTAAAAATAGTACTTTCAACCAACTTTTCAAAAAGGGAGAAGTTGCCAAATTGGTTGCTTTTTAATGTCTTTATTTTTCATTTGTTTTTTTTTCGGTTGTTTTAACCTTAGAAATTGGTCATTAAGGCTGGAAGTCAGCTACTGCTGCGTTAAAATTATTATTAAGATTGATTTTTAGACTGATATTAATTTGTGTCCAATCTCAAAAACGTTTTCAAGCGCCGTTACAATATGAAATTGACTTAATTGATGTTAAGATCTTTTGTTTTTTACATTTAGTTGTCTCATAGAATTTCTCAACAGAATTATTTTTTTAGTATTTGTTGTTATAGCCTCAACGGAAATATAATTTGTGAAAATTGCAGCTTTCTAGCTATCACGGTTTATGAGATACAGCCTGGTGACAGACAGACGGACAGACAGACAGCGGAGGCTTAGTAATAGGCTCCTATTTTACCTTTTAGGTAGGGAACCCTAAAAAACAAAGTTACCCTTCAATTACTTATTATATAAAAGAATTATTTGATAAGCAGTTCGTTTAGGAGCCAAAATTTAAGATGGCTTTTCGATGTCAAAAGGTTTGTTTCACGTTGCCAATTAGTAGAAGAATGGAAAAACGTAATTAATTTACAACCTTATTAAGATTAAATTTCCTTGCAGCCTTAAAATATATCAAAGACTCGAATTTGATTTATGGTAATTAGTAGATGAATAGCCCGTTATAATTGGTGTTGAGTTTCTATCAAAACAAGGTAAGTACAGCATCACAAAATACTTCTCGAAACCCAAGTCTTTAGTATTGAATGTAACTTTATCATGATTCTTGGTGATATCTTTCTTGAAAGTCAAAGCTTTGATATTTAACTGAAATACAAATAAGCTCAAACTTGCTTGTGGACTAATAGAATTAATATCGTTAACTTTAGATTAGTAAGGCAAAAAAAAAACATACACAATTATATATGCCCCGTGTTGGTCCGAACTCCTTTGAAGATTAGACCAACTACCGTTCTGCCAGGCTAGTCGTAATACGATTGCACGATACCTGTCACTACCATCGTGAATACTAGATGGTAGAGTACCACAATATCTCGTCCAGATATTTGGCAGCACCGTCTTACCTATTCAGGCCACAATAGCGTCAATGCTTGTCATTGTCGTGTTCCGGTTTGGAGGGTATGGCAGCCGGTAGACTTATGTATGTGGCATTGCGATCCTGCCATTAACATATTTGGTGTCTAAAGACGAAGGTTTCTCTATCCATCAGGAGAGCCATCTGCTTGTTTGCTATTTAATAATACAGAAATACACATGTATATATGCTGAAATATATATGATTAACATTAAAACCCTCAACACTTATATAAGGTCCTTCCAATATAGGTGAACATATTTTAACACAGCGTTCAGAAGATCTGTACAAAGATATTCAGTGAAAAATAATGTTTTTTTTTTTTTTTATATCATAAGATAGCAAACAAGCAGATGGGTCTCCTGATGGAAAGAGTCAACCATCGCCTATAGACACCAAAGATGTTAATGGTGCGTTGCTATCTTGTGGCGAGGTCTAATGCCACATGCATAAGTTTACCGGCTACCTTACCCTCCAAACCGGAACACGACAGCGACAAGCACTGACGCTATTGCGGCAGGAATAGGTAAGGCGGTGGTACCAGACCCGGGCGAGACAATGCAGAACTCTACCACCTAGTAGCCACGATGGTAGTGATTCAAGGGACTAAATCTTTTTGATTTTTACAAACAAAATATTTTTTTCTCATTATTTTTATGTTATAGCACTCACCTTGTACTTGGGAAACTGGAAAACCTTCAAAAACAACAAAGAAAAATATCGACACGCGGGATTTAACCTGCGACCATCTCACTCAAGCCGGGACGCTCTGCCACTAAGTTAGTGTCGACGGGCTCGACGTGGCGAAATTCTTCTTTGTTATATGATTAATTACGTCGATTGTACTGATCGCTAGATGTACATATGTATAACTAGTTAAATGAGTTCATCGTTACAGATGAAATTCACATTTATAATTTTTTGATCAGAATTTTCGTGATTTCTAATTATTTTTGTGGCAGAGCGTCCCGGCTTTAGGGAGATGGTCGCGGGTTCGTGTCTCGCATGTCAACGTTTTTCTTTGTTGTTTTTATAGTTTTACATGTATATACGCTGAATTATATATTATTAACGTCAAGACCCTCAATACATGTATAAAGCCCTTCCAAAATAGGTGAACATATTTTAACACGGCGTTCAGAAGGAATATACAGAGATATCCAGGCAAAAAATATCCACCTAACCTATTCCTGCCACAATAGCGTCATAGCTTGTCACTGTCATGTTCCGGTTTGGAGGGTAAGATAGCCGGTAAACTTATGCATGTGGCTTTAGACCTCGACACAAGATAGCAACTCACCATTAACACCTTTGGTGTCTACAGACCATAGTTGACCCTACGTACTCTAAAGTAAAGTAGTATTCGTTTCTCCTGAAGATGCTTCGGTTTCGACGTGAAACGTGCGTTGAGTACGTACATAAATTGTGTGCTTTTGTGATTGGTGCCGGCGTGGGACGTGGGTGTAAAAGTATGGTGGATGTGGGTGGATAATTGTGCCGCTGGGGTCATCTTTTTATACTATCGGTGAGTCTTATCCTTTTATTAAACCGACGTCTTTCTTTTTGGTGCCATCTCGAAAAACACAGAAAAACACATAGTTCGTGGATCATAGCAAATTTAATTAATTTCATCTTTTTTAATATTTTGTTCGTAAAAATCAAAAAGTTTTAGTCCTCAGAATGACGTTTTTTTTCTGGTGGATGGATATCTTTGGTTAGACGTACCTGAATACTGTGTTGAAAAATTATGATCACCTATTTTGGAAGGACCTTATATTTATGTTCAACACAGATGAGTTTTCCTTTTTGCGAATTGAATTAATGTCTATTGATTAGTTCGATTATAAAATAAGCAAAATGGAGCTTTCCCTTCTAGAACAGGCAAAATGGCAAAATTTATCTAAAGTCAAATGCCAGGGATTAGCCATGATTAATTACAATTCACTGAAATATTGATTTTTATCTCTCACTAAGTCTCAGTAAATTATATTTACATTTACATTACAGTATTGCCGCTACCACAACTCATAAGTACAAATATTCTAAACATAACAATCGATTCATTACCGACCGAGCCCTCGTTACAGATAATTCGCGGCCAAAGAAAGGATGCTCTGATTTGTGGATCATGAAAGCATATAACTAGAAAATTCCTTGTTTTTTTTTTGTGGAAAACGTAAAATTTGCGTTTTATAATTTTTATGATACGCAATTTAAAACGTACATTACTTCGATTCGTCGCGCCTAAGGAACTCTTGAATTGGACGTTTATTTTACGCGACATGTGCGCATAATACATTGCTTATTTTATGTAGTTCCTTAAATTTACTATTTTTTAATGGAAGAGTACTGTAGAATATGACAATAAATCAAATTACACAAAATTAGGATAAAAAATTCGACAAAAACTCAAAAAAAATCCACAAAATCTTTCAACGGTTTTCAACTCAGAATCGTGATCCAAAGCTGTGGTTTCGATTTTTAGTAGATTGTCCTTTACAGTTTATACGCTGTGTACCGATATTTCGTTTTATGAGGTGTCACTGTTTTGTACGTTGATGAAGTAGGTTGTGATTGACTGACTGCCGTGGCCGCAATTTTTTGACCATCACTTTGTGTCTTGTGATAGCCGAGTGTGACAGTTTTATGTGCTATAAGTACTCATCCGAGGCACAACACTAGTGTCTGAGGTACTATTTTGAGTTCTGCTTTCGAGGTTAGCCTCAAAAAATCTCAACACTTTTGACCGAACTCGGGACGACACCATTTGCGATGAATAAGCTAGCCACTAGCACACGACCTCAATTAGAGTGGCGTTTGCTTTGCGCTTAGCTCTAGTGAAGGGCTCGATTTTGTACTTTTTGTCCTGTTTGGGTAGTCATGATAAAAGTTTTAAACAAGGTGAAGTCGGGCGTTGTTTGATGATGATTTCTAAGCTATCTAAGACCAGTGAATTTAAAAGGAGTCATTATATAGTGTAATTTGTACTCTCAATTGACTGCAGACTTAAAGGATATTATCATTTAAAATATGATGGTATAACCACAGTACTGCTAGCCATATTTACTTCAGAAACAAATTCGAAATAGATTCAAAGCGTGGTTTCCGTATTCGGGCTACAAAAATTTAGTATAATCGCATCATATTTTTTCTCAACAACATCTAGAATGTCTCCCAAGCGTGTTCCGCTATTAAGGCTTTTTGGGTATACGATACGATATTGTACTATTTTGACTAATAGTTTCCTAAAATATGCACATATTTATGTAGAAAAATAGGAATGATGTAAAGAAAGAAAGAAAGAAAGAAGAAAAAAAACGGAAATCCATTATTAAAAAGGTGAAATCAATTAAATTTGCTATTATCCGCAAACTATTCTATGTGTCTTCCGCAGTGGCACCAAAATGAAAGACGTTGGTTTAATAAATGGATAAAACTTACCAATGGTCCGGACAAAAAAGAAGACCCCAGAGACAAAATTATCCACCCACGTCCCGCGCCAGCAGCAAGCATAAAAGCACACAATTTACATATTCAACGCACGTTTCACTTTGAAATCGAAGCATCGTTTCTCCTCAAGATATAAATATTATCATTTTTTAAATTTTAAGATTTTCTAACTCCTTGCCCCCAAAAATCTATGCTTTGGTATAATTTTTTGCTTCGAGCTTAAAATACCTCAAATTAGCGGGAAGTTTTAGGGATGGCCTGGAGGGTTAACCGTCTTACATTTTTTTACTGAATTGTGTCGTACATTTCGTATTGAGTTTCATTGAAAATATTAGTGAAATATACTCGCCACTAGTGTCTAGTGGTCCGGTGTCGTAGTTGACCATATGAGGTCTCAGATTCGATTCCTGGATCGGGCAATTCAAAAATGTATTTTTTCACTTTTTCGAGATAAACAACGTTGCTTGGGATTAGAAAAAGTGCTCGGTTGGCGATAGGCTGGCCACCTATCACATTGTGAAACTAAATACGAGTATCTTCGGCTAATTTTGGGTGCACTTGTTGTATCTCGGCCTACCTCGTTGGGGATACAAACGTGAAGATACTACGTTTACTTTTTATTTGTAAGATACAGTAAAAAGGATAATAAATAATTTATTGGTCACGGGCTCATTACTATTTTTTTAGGTTTAAAGAATCTTTACCCTTTGCGACCAAAGTTTTAATTATACTTATTCCTTTAAAAAAAAATCCTATAATTCTTTTTAAAGGGTCCAAAAGGCATACATATAATAGGTAAACCTTTTTTATATCATAAGATAGCAATAAAGCAGATGGATCTCCTGATGGAAAGAATCAACCATCGCCTATAGAAACCAAAGATGTTAATCGTGCGTTGCTATCTTGTGGCGAGGTCTAATGCCACATGCATAAGTTTATCGGCTACCTTACCCACCAAACCGGAACACGACGGTGACTAGCACTGACGCTATTGCGGCAGGAATAGTTAAGGCGATGGTACCAGACCCGGGAGAGACAATGCAGATTACTTTACCACCTAGTAACTTACTTGTAAAGCTCGACGTTTCAGTTAAGTTACAATGGCCGTGGTCACGAGTCGTAGTCCGCTCGTGTCCCACGATCAGCGTACTTTGGCCGAAACGTCCAGATTTACAAGTAAGTTCTATATATGATATCTTTGACCTATTTACTTTTTAAAACGATATTAAAACGCGTTAGTTTATAAGTTAATATAGTTACTACTATTTAGCTATGCCAAGACTTGACTTATTTTGTTTCCGGTTTTAACGCAACGTGGTTTTGTTGAATTTAGCGGAATGAAATAGATAATTATAATTTTATGGAACTTCCAAGCTTTTTCTTACGACTTAATATTTTTCTCTATAATTGTTTTCAAAGCTCTAAATTCGATAAATTAAAACTTAATATACGTTTAAGGATGTGAGCTGTGTCTGAAGTCATTTTAGTTGAGAGCTGACGTCAGCATAAAGACACGAATTGGCAATTTCTAATCATATACGTACAATTAATAAAGGTCTTTTTTTTCTAAAGTCTAAAACAGAAACCAGTTTTATATTTAGGAATATTTTTAGTCGATGTAAATCCGATTGTAATAATTTAAAATAAACGTACGATAAATCGTGCGTTATAAAAGGCTTGTAGAAAGCTATTTTCCGTGTTTGCTAAGAATTTATCATGATAAGATATAGCACAGACATTTGCAGGGTCTTGTTTATATTTTATGTTCCAAACCACCTGCCAAATGTTTATTTTTTCTATATATTATTTACACTTGCTGTCTAATATGTTGTGTGGTTGGTATATTGAAAATGTGAGTTTTTTGATTATTTTCATACTAGCTTTTGTCCGCGGCTTCGCTCGCGTAAAGTAAAATACAAAAAGTAGCCTATGTCACCTCCATCCCTTCAGCTATCTCCACTTAAAAAATCACGTCAATTCGTCGCCCAATTTTTCCATGAAGACGCACAAATAAATAAACATACTTTCCCATTTATAATATTAATATATTCACGGGATAAATTACACTTACCGACCTAACCACAAAGTAAGCAAATTATTTGCTTGTGTTATGGGTGTTAGCCAACGATATTAATACATAGAAATACATATATAAATACTAAAATATATTTAATAAACACCCAAACCCGAAAATACAAACATTTATGCTCATCACACAAATGCTTATCCCCGTCGGGGAACGAACCCGAGCCCCGTCGATTGCGTTGTCAGGGTCGCTGACTACTCGACCAACGGGGCGGTCAATATGGATCTTGATAGATAATTGTGCGATGTAGAATTACCCAATGTCAACTTAATTTTGTAAACTTGAATGTCACTTTATGGTCTAAGAGCCCACGACACAAAACCTAGTCCCATCAGACTACCGGATGGTATATACATACTGGTATATACTATTAGCGTCGTTTGGATATAATCATATGATAATAATTTGAAAGGAAATATTTAATATGGTAATTTTTATATATAATTTTATTAAAAGTATCTAAGAAAACCTTATAATAATACTAATATTACTTGTCACTATCGTATTCCGGTTTGGAGGGTAAGGTAGCCGGTAGACTTATGCATGTGGTATTAAGACCCCGCCACAATAGCAACTTGTCTATAGGCGATGGTTTTCTCTTTTCATCAGGAGGACCATCTGCTTTTTATCTTATGATATATAATAATATTTAAAAACGAGATAAAAACGATTTTACCTCAGATATCCAATCTTTAGTCTTAGGGTGCTTTTCTGGCTATTTTCATGATGAAGTTAAAATGTTTGTATGTATATATGTGTGTTTGCGTGTATGTAAACCTCTTATAACTTTTGAATGTTTTAACAAGTTGAAACACGGATGAAATTGACGTTTAATTTGGTTCTACTAAACTTCAATTTCCTTTAAAATTGCTCCGATTTGATTTGGTTGATTTTGAGAAACAATGTTCTTGAAGTAAAACTTACTTAGGCATGACTTGAGTGTAACTTTGATTTATTTTCGAAAGAAAATAACGGTTGACGTAGTTTTCGCTTTTTAAAAATAAAAAAAGTATATTGAGATACATGTAGTAAATACATTTTATATCAAGCGTATATTGATATGAGCTTATTTAATTTTATTTTTTTAAATATCATCTATTTAATGGGTCACCCACATATAAACAGTATCAAAGATATTTTACTGTGACTTTTTGCTTATAAAATACGAAAAAAACAATTTACTTCGACTTTTTTGTTTTTAAAATTGATGTAATTATTTGTATTTAAAATTGATAAAATTATTTACGATTGATGAATCAATAAGTGAAAATTATTTTGAAAGTGAGACTAATAATAAAGTACACAGACTCACACTCTTATAATATAATAATAAAAACACAAATTAGATCAAAATTAGATGATTCGTTCGGGATTTATCATAAATTGAAATTTTTGAAAGAAGTGCTTTTCGGCATAATTTTTAGATTTTTCAACGAAACGATATTTACACTATCAAAGATATTCTCTGAGTTCAAAAACTACAATATTTTACGACCCAAAAACTATGTCAAATACTGTCTGACAAAACCAAATCAAATCAAGTGTTCAGAAGATATAGCTTATTAAATATTTAAATTAAAATTAACTGAAAGACTAATAACTAACTTCAGATTTTTAAAATAACTTATAGATTAATATAACGATTTATTATGAAATATACAACTCTTTTCTTTACAATATTAATATTGAAGGCTAACTTTGTCTGGAGCAAACGCATCAGGTATAACTGGAAAAGTGTTGAGTAGATTTCATAATCAATCATTATATTATAATTATATTATAATGATTGATTGTGAAATTTATTCAACACTTTTCTTATTATACCTGGTGCGTTTGCTTCAGACAATGGTAGTCTTCAATGTTAATATTGGAAAGAAAAGAGTTGTATATTTTATAATAAATCATTATATTAATCTGAAAGTTATTCTGAAAATCTGATGTAGGTTAGTTGAAAATCCACATACCTGCACTGCTGCTTTGCTCATGTTTAAAAGAAATCTATTCATTTTGCTAAAGTATTTTTGTGAAATTTCCATTCCCTTAGCGATAATTCCGGCAATACACCTTTATTTTTTTGCTTTAATCAAAAGTAATCGACCATTTGCTTTCCCGTAAATTTCATGAAAAAAGGTCTCGGTAACAAGGGACACATAAAGAGCTTTTTACGTACCGCGGTGTTTGTCACTTTGTAAATCCCATTTTAAATATTTTGCTACAACAATAAATTTTTGTTTGATTATAGGATGACACTAATAATATTTCACAGATTAACATATTGAAAGAGGGTGTTCAGTACTCGTTTACATTTTATGTTCGGTAAACGAATATTTAAAAAGTATATACTTAAATTTTAACCTACTAATAAAAATTAGGTACAGATACCCGTGCACAGACATCGAAGTTCATTTTTTTACAAACAGCGATTTGATGCCGCGGAATGTGTAAGTGGAGGCGCGCTTTTTGAACATATCTACGCTAATTTCGTTGAGATTTAAGCTCATCACACATGGTTAAGATACTATATTTGATCTTAAGATGCCTTGATATAATATATCAGAATTTCAGAAATCACTCACCATACAAATCGTATGAACCATCACACTCGACTAAGATAATATATATATATTACCTTTAGTATCTTAAGATACTTCAGTACTTTAGTATCTTAAGATATTTCATATCTTAAGATATAATCTTAAGATACGAAATATATATTTCTTCGCATCTTAATATTAATACAGGATGTTTTTATTTCGAGATATGCGCGATAGCAGTGCCTCATAATCTATAATATTATAATGTTATAAATGCGAAAGTTGTGTTGTTTGGATGGATGGATGTTGGGTTCTCACTCATGAAAAAACTACTGAACGGATTTAAATGTAATTTGGCACATAAGTAGATAATAAATATAAATAAATAAATAAATATTCACGGGACAAATTACACTTACTGATCTAACCCCAAAGTAAGCAAATTATTTGCTTGTGTTATGGGTGTCAGTCAGCGTTACTAATACATAGAAATACATATATAAATACTTTTACATACATAATAAACACCCAAACCCGGAAATACAAACATTTATACTCATCACATAAATGCTTGTCCCCGTCGGGGATCGAACCCGAGCCCCGTTGATTGCGTAGTCAGGGTCCCTAACCACTCGACCAACGGGGCGGTCGGGGCGGGATGATAACCTGGAATAGCGTATAGGCTTTTTATCCCCGTGATCCCGCGGGATTCACCAAAAAATTTTATAAGGTAGCGGGCTGCACGGTGCATCTAGTTTAATATAATAGTTACTATATGCGTTCCAACTGAGAATAGGATCGCGCTTGTTATTAACTTCATATCACAAGTGTGAAATTAGTAATGTCAGCAAAAAAAACTTTTGTTCAAATAATATTTATGATTTATTAAAGAACATAATAAAAAGTTTTAATATTTTCATCCAAAAAATTGTAAAAAAACATCAATAAAGTCGTGTTAGATACACCACTTATAAGTCAAGAAGGATATTTTATATTATTCTATATCAAAATCGTTGTTTGAGGAGCTGTCTAACAAATCAAGAAGTAAGGTCGTAACACTCATGGTTAATTAACCTGTATAGGTATAAAACTCCAACGACGCAGACTAATATTATCGTATCTTAGCCGTGCGTGATACGTTAAGATACTGTAATATTTTATATTAGGGCTTAAGATCAAATATTATTTGTTAGTATCTTAACCGAGTGTGATGAGCTTTACTGTGAAGTTAAGCAATATTTTCATTTTATAATATTTTTATTGGTTCTATAATTGACCATTAATTGTCCTTAATATGTATAGTTTTTCACCAGTCAGCCTGTGTATATTATACCTTATATTTGTCCCGTTGGTAGAGTGCTTAGTGACCGTGACTACGCAACCGAGAGGGCTCGGGTTCAATTCCCGACTGGGACAAATTCGTGTGATGAGCATAGATGTTTGTGTTTCTTGGTTTGGGTGTTTATTACATATATTTCCTATATATATCTATATAGGTATTAATACCGTTGACTAACACCCATATCACAAGCAAATAATTTGTCGAGGAATTATTTATTTTAATATAATTTTATAATTATTTATTTATATTCGTCGTTCGTCGTGTATATTATATTGACCATTGCTCGAGTGGTTAGCGACCGTATTTGTTGGGGCTTGAGTTCGATTCCCGACAGGCACAAACATTTGTGTGAGAGTATGATTTTGTTTCTGGCTTTACTCATTTATTACATACAAGCTGTTGCCAGCAACTTCGTCCGCACGGACTTCGTTTACTCCGCACTGCTCCTCCCCCGTAGGTGATAGCGTGATAATAGGTAGCTTATATGTTGACACGACCTATTAGTAATATTCATGCAAAATTTGAAGTAAATCCATGTAGTACTTTTTGATTTTATCCCGGACATACATACAGACAAACAGAAAAATAGACGAACAGACGAACAGCCGAAAAGACGAACAGATGAACAGACGAACAGACGAACAGACAAACAGAGAAAATTCTTAAAACTATATTTTTGGCTTCGATGTCGATTGTAGATCACGCCCCAAGTATTCTTTTAAAAAATATTCAATGTACAGTTTTGACTTTCCTACGATTTTATTAAATGTATAGATACTTGAGTATTTACTCGTATTTATGTTGTAGCAGTCAAACAATATTAATACATTAAAATTCAAGAAAATCCTTAATAATAGTATAAAATTTATTTTCAAAAGTTTAACGAATTCCAGATTTACCTGGTTGGGAAGATCTACCCTTTTTCGTCCTTGTGTGACGACACCTCAATGACCATCAATACATCAGTAGTTCATACTGGTTTCGTTGCTTATCTTTCAGTGGTACCAACCAGCGACATTGCAATATATTTTTACGTATTAATATCGTTGACCAATACCTATACGTATATCACAAGTAAATAATTTGCTTAATTGATAACTAGCAATATTATTAAACCGTGGTCCCAGGAACAAACTTTTTATTGATTAATAGCAAGCTGAAATTTTGTGAAGGGCTTTGTTTTGACGAGACAACTATTTTTTCTATATTCGAAAATTCTATTGGGTAACTAATAAAGATAGAAAAGTTCAGAGTGTCGGACTAAAAAAATTCCACTTTACGTGTAGCATAATGTTATCCTTGAATTACACTAATAATAAACAGCTGTTATGAGAAAATGTGGTAGTTTTTAAATTGATTAATATCAACTTAAGAATCTCATAATTTCGAAACTTTAGAGTGAAGGACTCGTCAGAAAATCCATCGAATGTGTAGGACAAAAGTTTAAACGTATTTGTCATGAGATAATCAAGTCGAAATAAATTATTGTTACTAAGTAATTTATATTTTTCCTTCACCGGATCAAAATTTTCAAAACCCCATTACTTTATTAGTAACCCGATTCGAGATTTTTCGAAGATAGAAAAGATGGTTGTCTCGTCAAAAAGATGAATTATATACTATGAATTATATGGTCATGTTTGCGCGGGAATTCTAGTCCGGCCCTCCGTCTCTTTCCTTCCTGCATCCATCATATATTCCTCTCACTTGGAGGAAGATGGCGCCGCGGAATTGCCACATCGCACATGCACATACGCCAGTTCGTTGGGCGACTGCATCGCGAGTGATCGCATACCAGTACGCTCGCAACATCTTGACAAAAGGCCTAAACGGAACCACTCGTGTCACACTGCGCCGCATATGACCCGCTCGCCCGCTCGTCTCGAGACGTAGCTGTAGTCCGCTAACCGCAAGCCGTGATAAGTGTAATCCACCAGGTCCTTTATAATTCTTACCTTCTATACTATCATACAGTCCATATTACATCGCAACCCGCTAGTCCCGTCGCATTTTGGTATAACCTACTTCCGCATACGCCGGGACCAGGTCAGTTAATGAAAAAAAATTAAATTTAGTCGTAATTAAAAAAAACTTTTGTCAGTGAATTTTGTCATTTAAAAAAAATACTGTTCTACCCTAGGCAAGTTATTTAAAAAAATAACCATTAAACATATTTTTTAAAATGGTATAATATGTAGTACGTTCATTTTCATAAAAAATTTAATTGTCTTTTGGAAAAGGTCCTCATTTAAAAATATAGAAAAGTTAGATCGTAAGGCCGAAGATCGCCTTTGGTCGGTAAAAGTGCCTCACTTCTCTTCACACACACAACCACAATAAATGTTTATTCGAGATTTTTCCCGAAAATTCAAAATATTTTTTGCAACCTGGTGTTTGGCGGTGTGTCACCATCCCCATACCTTGTATCAGCACGTAAAACTGCACGTCTCAGTTATCGCTATAAATAAGCATTAATCATTATCAGATCGGTAAAAAGTCAGGTCTAGTACTTCTCTTTTAACTGTGTACAATAAAGCATTAAATAAATAAATAAAATGCGCTTTAGGAATGCGCAAGTAAACCAGCGTGATTATGTATTTCGTTTTATTAATTTTCGTTCGTGTACCCGCTAGAAAAAACATTAACTTAAAATATTAATCTAGAATTAAGGTAAAGAAATTCCTTAACGAAATAATAAGGCACGCTCCAGTTTTCTCATGAAATAAGAAAAATAATTCGCCTTTTATATAATCACTTGAAGCTTGAGGCCAAGCAAACTTAATTATAACATCGTTCATTCTGGAGAATGTTTTTAGAAGGCTATTTAAGTCATCTCATCTTTGACGTCTTTAAGCTTATAAAAAGTACAAAAATGTTATATTATCTGTTCTATTTTTACAACATTAAAATCCTAATTTGGGATCCGGGCTCTTTTTAAAAAAAAGATAATCATTATGCCATGCAATTTGAATAATTTTACTAGGTGGTAGAGTTCTGCATCGGCTCCGCCGCCTTGCATATGCCGCAATAGCGTCAGTGCTGGTTAGGTATGGATCATTTAACAGTGAACATATTAAATTTCGTACTAAATTTTTTTAACAATTAACAACTGTTATTTATATTAGCAAATACTGTTAAAAATTACCAATAACTTCATTAACATAGGATAATAATGTTATTAAAAATATTTGAGCTACCTTGATTTATGATAATAATAACTGTTAAAAATTGTAAAATTACTTCAGAGGACCTTTGTTTTTGCTCGCTAACTTGACGGCTTTGCGTTTTTGCTACTTTTAATAATGTTACTAAAAATATTTGAACTACCTTGATTTATGATAATAATAACTGTTAAACTACTCCAGAGAACCTTTTTGTTTGGTCGCTAACTCGACGGCTTTGCGTTTTTGCTGCTTCTAATTTATTGTAATATATAGGCTACTACTGATATAATATACTACTGATATAAAATAAATAACTGTTAAGTATTAATTAATTTTAACAACATACCAGTTAACCTAATTTACAATAATTTCCATGCCTAGTGCTGGTCACTGTCGTGTTCCGGTTTGGAGGGTAAGGTAGCCGGTAAACTTATGCCTGTGGCATTAGACCTCGCCACAAGGTAGCAACGCACCATTAAAATCTTTGTTGCCTATAGGCGATGGTTGACTCTTTCCATTAGGAGACTCATCTGCTTGTTTGCTATCTTATGATATAAAAAAACGAATGGCTATACGAGTATAATATCGAAGATCTAAAGATGGAGCCGTAAGTGTGTCATTGTAACTCACAGATAGAAATTTCTAATATAGTGGAGTTTGGAGTCATTTTATTTGTTATAGGAGGTTCTTTCTCATGATGATAAGGCTCTTAAAATTGAGAAAAAGAGTGACATTGGAACTTTAAGAATCCAGCTTCAAAATTAAACTACAATGTTACAAACTAAAGTAAACGAGGTAATGTTTTTGAATTAGCAGTTAATTGTCTTGTGTTGGCAAACAACTTAATGCTGGATGATTTTCAGGATCTGATGATGGAACTGGTAAGTAACCATGAGAACTCCTAAGCTAAATAAGATAAACTAATCGAATTTGCACTTATTTGTCTGTTTAGACAAACACTCTAGTGCTAGATGATTTCCAGAGTCTCATGAAAGAGCTGGGAGTACGTAATGGTAACTTTGGAATAAAATAGAGAAACACTATCGAATTTGGTGTCGTTTAATTTGTTATATAAGGACTTTGGAGCAGAATGACTTCCAATGCCTTTGCCCCAGTTTCCAGTGATAGTGCTGAAAGATTTGCGCGAGAACTCCTCAATTCTAACTTCTAAAGTAAACAAGATAAACCTATCGAGTTTGGGATTATTTGTTCTATTTTAACAAACATTCTGGTGCTAGATGATTTCCGGGGTTTTATAAAAAGCTGATGATGGAGGTCATGGGAACTTTGGAATAAAATGGAGTAAATTTATTTCAAAGTATTTGGAGCAGGATGTTTTCCAGTAGTTAATAATAAAGCCGGAATAAGTCCATGAGAACTTCTAAGCTAATCTAAGATAAATCCATTAAATGTGGGCTAATTCAATTTATCTTGGCAAACACTTAGGTACCGTATGTTTTCTAAGATATAATAATGATGAAACTGGAAGGTGGCCATCGGAGATTGGGCTGATATATTTGACCTTTATTATTATTTATTATACTTCTAGGAAATTTACAGGGTTTGATAATGGAACGAGAAAGTTGCTATGGAACTCCTGCACTAAACAAAATAAGCCCACTGAGTGTAGTCTTATTTTTTATATTTTTACATATACTCTGAATCGAAATAATTTCCAGGGTTACATAGTGGATCTGAAAGCCACGGGAGTTTGGCAATAATACGACTCTAACTCATTGAGTAAGGAATCATGGTAACTTAACCTGATGCTGCGAGACATTTCGACGATCATTAGGCCCTTTCATGTTTTGCCCTTAAAATGATGCATATGTAGCAGAATGGCAGTCTAAGGATGTGTCGGGGGTTTTTGAAATTTTTAATTTTATCTTGTTTTTAGTATTTGTAGTTATAGTGGCAATGGAAATACATAATTTGTGGAAATTTCAGCTTTATAGCCAGACGGACAGATAGACAGCAGAGGCTTAGTAATAGGGTACCGTTTTACCTTTTAGGCACGGAACCCTGAAAACTATGAAAATATTGTGCATTGTTACACTGAGTTCAGATTTCGCAAGTGTGAGATAAGCATAATATCACGACGTTCCACTAATTGTTCTTAAATAAAATTTCACGAAGTCATTTAAAAACCACGAACCAATTATTAAATTTCAACGTTATAGCCTCCTGGAATTATGAGTCTTCGAAAAATTCGCGAAACCAGAAGAAAGTTTACTCACCGAAAATCATAAAACTGCACAGGCTTCAGCCCATTAAAAGTTTTAGGAAATTTATTAACCACCCTAAACTGTTATCGAACCCTACTGCAAGGAAATAAGGAATCATTTCTTTCCGGCAATTTTCTGTTGAATGCTTAAACATGAAATATTGGTTGAGGAAATGATAAATTAACTTTATTACAACGAAATGTGGTTCAAATTTGCTTGATATGTTTGAAATGAATTTTCACATATCGGCTATGAGAAAATGTACTAGCTTATGAAAGTTTAAATTACTACTACGTGTCTGTTATGTTTAATGTTACAACATGGTTAAGTAAAGAATTGTTTGTTTTAATAAAAAGTTATGCAACAAGATTTTTTTACAAGTTTGTTCCTTACATTTTCTCACGGTAAAATAGATTGTATTACACTTTTTGATATTTAAAAACATATAATATGATAATACTATTTACAAAAGACTTATTGTCTAATAATATGTATTCCATATATTTGTAGTCAAAGATGAAATTCGGGATCGCCTTCTGGGCGAAATTCCACAACAGAGCATACAATAAAATCTCTTTTGGGGGCATTCAAGTATTACGTAAGCACTAAAAGGTAGTGGGGTATCTTCCTTTTGCTTATTTTTGATAACAAGGGGGATGGGGGAGTCTAGATAATGATTACGGCAGCAGAATTTAATTTTTTACTTTTCGAGTTTTCTATATATTTACTGCTTGCTACATTAAATTGCGTTAAACTCTTTTATCTTACCTACTGCTAGTAATAAAACTGCTACTCATGAATCAATCACAAATCTGAGGAATAGATTAAAAATAAATGTACAAATGTTTACGTAAGCAAGGTGGCAGGGGATAAGTCATTTGCTTACTTTTGCTGGCATGGAGGGGAAGTCAATAATTGTAAAAAATCTGCTTACTTAATATTTGTACGGCCCCTATGTTTGGCAGCAGACTTTAACCGTAAAGAAAATAATATGCACGTGTATATATTGTTACGCACTTGTATTCATTCTAGTATAATAAAATACTCCTTATATCAAAATGGTGATTGCTTACCACCAAATTTACGACACACAACAATACAAATCGTATGCGCACTTACACTTAACCTTAAAGAAAATAATATACACGTGTGTATATTGTTGCGAACTTGTATTCATTGTAGTGTAATAAAATACTCCTTATATCAAAATGGTGATTGCTTACCACCAAATTTACGACACACAACAATACAAATCGTATGCGCACTTACACTTAACCTAAAAGAAAATAATATACACGTGTGTATATTGTTGCGAACTTGTATTCATTGTAATGTAATAAAATACTCCTTATATCAAAATGGTGATTGCTTACCACCAAATTTACGATACACAACAATACAAATCGTATGCGCACTTACACTTAACCTTAAAGAAAATAATATACACGTGTATATATTGTTGCGAACTTGTATTCATTGTAGTGTAATAAAATACTCCTTATATCAAAATGGTGATTGCTTACCACCAAATTTACGACACACAACAATACAAATCGTATGCGCACTTACACTTAACCTTAAAGAAAATAATATACACGTGTATATATTGTTACGCACTTGTATTCATTCTAGTGTAATAAAATACTCCTTATATTAAAATGGTGATTGCTTACCACCAAATTTACGACACACAACAATACAAATCGTATGCGCACTTACACTTAACCTTAAAGAAAATAATATACACGTGTGTATATTGTTGCGAACTTGTGTTCATTCTAGTGTAATAAAATACTCCTTATATCAAAATGGTGATTGCTTACCACCAAATTTACGACACACAAAAATACAAATCGAATGCGCACTTACACTGTTAACAAAAACAGTCACTATATTCATGCTATTCACTTAAACCAACAGTCACATATTCACTAAAACCAATCGACTGAACCAAATCACTAAAATTTCTTTATGTTAACACTATCCGTATTCAGACCAATTCTTTATATCACGTTTCGTTTCACATTATCGCACCGACTGGTTTGAGTTTCTTTTAAAAAATCCACTACTTGGCGCTATCACGCCCCTATATTATAATAATATACTAGGAAAGCCTTAAAAAGGTTTCCCAGACTTCTACCACAATCTATAACAATCAATGAATCATAAGTCCTAAATTAATCGTAAACAAGTAATAATACACGCTAATTTTAACCTTATAGTTCATGCGAGGAAGTCTATTATTTTTTGTTTGTTTGATAAAAAAGTTTGATAAATAAGAATGTGGTCGAAGTTTGGCCATAGACTAAACAACAAAATTACTTTTACAATAGACTCTAGGTGTAAAGAAAATATATACATGTATGTATATATGTATATTATCACTTGACCGCCCCGTTGGTCGACTGGTTAGCGAACCTGACTACGCAATCAGCGGGACTCGGGTTCGATCCCCGACGGGGACAAGCATTTGTGTGATGAGCATAAATGTTTGTATTTCCGGGTTTGGGTGTTTATTATATATATTCTGGTATTTGTATATGTATTTCTATGTATTAGTATCGTTGACTAACACCCATAACACAAGCAAATATTTGCTTACTTTGGGGTTAGATCAGTAAGTGTAATTTGTCCCGTGAATATTTATTATTATTATTTATTATCATGTATGCCATATGAATGTAGTGTGTGTATTATTTATTTTTATCAATTTAATGTATTCCTAATGCATATTATTTAAAAATATTAAGTTTATTTAGTACTCCGCAATGAAAATTTTAACTGTACCAAACATACATTACGCGAACGGTATGTAATTATTTCAGAAAGGGCTACAAAGTTTTAATTTCACATATTAATATTTGAGTAGATTAATTTGCCACTCCGCGAAATGTTATGTGTTGCACAATGCCATTAAATTAAAAATAGTGTAAGAAATTGAACATCTTACCGATCTGAAAATCAAAGAAGAAAGCACTGTAGTCCACTTATTTCCACCACACTTTCTCCCACGTCTGTAGCACCAACAAAAGTACAGAGTTTATGTACCCAACTCACGTTTCAATTAGAAAGATAAGCACTCTCAAGAGAGTCGAACAGCAACTTGACCCTAAACAGTATAGGATACCAAGAGGGAAGTTTTAAGTTTTACTCGAGCTCGTCAGATTAACATAAAGGGAGTATCGCTTACTGTTGAAGCCCTCCACCAAATATGAGTCCTTTGTACAGAGTTCGGCATCTAGGATAGTAAAAAAATCTTTGGCTTGTGGAAGCTGTCAGATTACATTATTTCGTTAGTCTTACATTTCCTTTAAAATACAAGAAAATTCAGTCGTGCTTAAGATTGTTGAGACAACTGTTTTTTGCAACTTTGTGACTCTCTGTTGTTTAGTGGTCCTATGTCAGCGTTGACCACACGAGGTTCCGGGTTCGATTCCCGGGTCGAGAGAACCAAATAATTTGTTTTCAGTTTTCTGTTAAAAATATCGTTGCCCGTGATAAGAAAAATGCTTGTTGGCGATAGACTAATCAATTATCACATTATGGGACTTAAGAATCTTCGGCTAATTGTGTGTGTATATGTTGTACCTCTGCCTTCCCCTTCGAGCGAGGGGGTACGATTGTGAAAATACTTCAAACTTTGTAACCATCTTACCCCTATAAATATTTTAATTTCATTACGCTACAATTATAACGTCAGATTTTCTAAATTTACCCACCCTACCTTAATCTGACGCGCTCCAGGTTTTCCAAGTCTCTGTTTTTTACATTTTTTATCGGTAGTTTTTTTCCTCCATTATATAACCTTTTTTTCCTATCATTTAATCTATAAAATCCAGCAGGTCCCCACGATACTCGATTAAATCTCCATTTAGCATCTTGGGCTCCTCTACTATTGATAAAGCTCATTTTAGTAGATTTTTAAATTTTAACATGTTATGAACTAGTTGTGCCTGTGACTTGGTTCGCGTGGAAAATTTTCGAAATCAAAAGTACCCTAAGTTATTCTTTATTACCGTGGTTTAAAAATTAGACAGTCTTGGGGTTTTATCCACATAGTTGCAGTTCCCATGAGACTGCCAGGATAAAAATTATCTTATGTCCTTTCTCGGGTCTTAAACTATCTTTGTACCAAATTTCATTCAAATCAGTTTAGTGGGTTATACAGAGTTACTTTCACATTCATAATATGAGGTATTAATTAATATTTAACAAAAAATATGCATTTTTGTTAATCATGAGTAAACAACACCGAATAACACAACCATTGCTGCGTACTGTAATTCTGAAGCTAATACAGAAAAACTTCTCGATGTGTCAAATAACAATTTTTTTTCTATGATATACAAAATCGCTGATTCAAATATTTCTTTTACTATATAAGCCGTTCATTTCCAATGCACCGGCAGTCAGTACTTGAACTAGACAATCGCTGCTCAGCAACGGACCTGGTTTAGGTGAGGAGATTAGTGAGAGCTGCGTCGTAACCCCTCTAGCCGCGTGCACAAATGGAAGTAATGCGATCTGAGTACTTAGTAAAAGCCGTAGTTTGTAACAAGTGAAGTCGAATAGTGTTTGTATAGCAATAAAGTTTTTAATATTTTTTTAAGACATGGTACACCCTCACAGGCCGTCATCATGCCAGATCCATACAAGTATGTATGGATTTGGACAGGCTCGAATGTTTTTTCAGTCAATTTTTGCACTTAACACAATAAATGTCTTTTAAAAGTATCAAGTACATTAAAATGAGTAATTTTCTTGATACACGTGTATTTATTTGTATTATTTCAAAAGTGCAACTTAAGCAAAATACTCGAAACATTTTTACTTCAGAAACTTACTTAATTGTGTTAAGATGAGAGTAGGGCACTATCTTATGCGTTAAGGCATGCAACATATTTTTTATATTTATTTTTATAAACTAACGATAGCCTGTGGCCGAAATTTGACCGTAGACTGAACAATAAAATCTCTTAAGTTTCACAACTGACTTTGTCCGTAAAGAAAATAATATACATGTGTGGACATTGTCGTGTATGTTACATGAATGTAATGTGTGTAATGTTTATTTTTTTAATTTAAAGAATTTTTAATAGATTTTATATAAAATATTAGGTTTCTGTTGTACTCCGCAATGTAAACTTTAATGGTGCCAAATTTCATACTTCATCGTTCACGCAATTGTCTTAAAAAGAGCTCCAAAGTTTTTCCTTCAAGTATTAATCTATAGATTTAGCGTTTGAAAGGGTAATTCGTCGCCAACTGTAACACAAACCTAAAACAACCTCAATAAAACTTTTACCCAACTCGGAGACCAAATCGTTGACCTTGAATATACATATAGACTAACCATGAGACCTATTATACTTTTAATACAAGCCAGTTATGTACACAAATATAATAATTCAATACTTAAAAATACTTATCAAATTTATTTTTTGTTTGTTTTTGCAATTGTTAGGATCCAGTTTATAAAAAAATAGGACTATACAAAACTATATATGTTTTCTGTGATACAAAAGGTTAGCCTTTTTTGATACAAAGTAGGAGCCTTCCGCCACATTCCGATCCAATACTAATTTTTAAAAAATGATGACATGTCCAAGTTCCTGTAAAGCTCTACTTAAACAACGGTCGGTTTTTGAAACGGAAATTAATTTTAACAAACATTTAATCTGTGTTTAACATAATTTTAGAAGCAAAAAAACTATTAAACGTAGATTAATTGCTTGTTAAATTTAATTTGCGTTTCGGAAGCAGCGTTACATTAAACATACAGTTGACCTATTCTTGAAAAGAGGCCTGGATCAATACGGGATTGTTTTTTAAATTTTTATTAAATTTCAAATTCAAAAATCAGGACAAAAAAAATGTTGATATTATATTTGGTTTTGTAGTTTTGATTTTTGAATTGAAGATTAAAAAATTTTTGGATGTTAATTTTTTATTTTGAAGTTTTGAATTTTGAATTGAATATTTTTTTTTTTATTTCGATTTTTAATTTTGAAGTTTGATAAAAATTAAAAATATAATCCTGTATTGATCCAGGCCTATTTTTGCAGAGTATATCAACTGCCTTACTGTTACCTATAGCATAAAAGGCGAAGGGAGACTAATACGAATAACTTACATTACCTTCACGGAGGAGGTTCTGCAACGTCTCAATCTCGGATGGGTCTGGTACCATCGTCTTACTTTAATAAGTAACGTCTACCGTAACAACGTTGGTGCTAGCCGCTATTGTGTTTCAGTTTGGAGTTTAAAATAATATAAGTAAATTTATGCATGTATAATTCTGACCCCGCCACATGTACAATCAATGCACCATTAACGTCTTTGTTATCTATAGGTAATGGTTACCTCTTTTCATCACGATCATCTGCTTGTTTGTTATAACTAATGAAAAAACGCATCCGAGTCGAATTTCTAATAAGAATTAAAAAGTTCTTCGTCTCTTCTCTATTTAATTTAATTTTTTGTAACATAATTTCAATCAGAACATTTATTTTAAATTCGACAGCTTCATGAAATGCCTTGTTAAAAGTTCATAGCATCAAAAGCGTTATTGACAAGCCATCAAGCTCTTCATAAAAAGTCCTTTCAATCTCATAACCGAATATGTTTACATAAACCCCACGTCACCGTGCTTCGTGTTTTCGACGTCGATAAAGTGGACAGCCATTATAAAGCAAACCACAAACTTAATTACGAGATACGTGTCGTGCAGAACGGGCTAAATTAAAACGCGACGTAATTCCAAGTTGAGAATGCAAATACGATCTAGAATTTTTAATTTTATTTTCATTAATGTTGTATATTGCGAAATATAAAGAATGAAGTTGCTTGGCTCATCTCAAAAATATTGAACGTTCTAAGTTAAGGGAACTCAAATAAAACAATTTTAATAAAATCACAACTTGAAAATACTTAACAGATTCAATCGGTTTTTCAACTTCAAGTGTTTTAGTATACAAAACGTATATAGTATGTATATTTAATACGAAAGTTACTGATTTTGCCCCTGTTTTTGAAAAACTAGTTTTCACTAGATCTTCACGTTTTGAGGTCCTAGGAACCTTTTCTATTTTCACGATGACGTCAGTATCTCCCTCTCTCTCTGTGTGTGTGTGTATGTAAACATCTCATAGCTTTTGAATGGCTTGACCGATCGAAACTCAGATGATGGCATGCGACTGGATTCCGCTCAACTTAGACTTACTGAAAATTTGAACCAATTTGTTCATGAAATTTTGAGAAATTCTAAAAAAAAATAAAAAAAGAATTGGCAAAACAGTGTATCATTAATATAGTTTCTAGATTAATTAATGACTGATTAAGTATAAAACCTTATTCCTCAAAAAACTACGTTCAATTCATAAATTGCATCAAAATCAGTTTAACCGTTCGGGAGTTTTCATTAACGAAAAATTAAAAAAAAGTGATTTTTCGATATAACTTCGCGATTTCCTAACTAATCATTTTTTTACCTTCTACAATATCTATTACTTAAAGTTGCATTGAATGCCATTCAAAAGATGAAAGTCGGTTATAATTTCCAAAATACACAACTTTTCTAAAATGACGTTACTGTTATTTAAAACAAAATTAAGATTTTAAAATCTCAAAAAATCTATTCTTAGGTATAGTTTTTGTTCATTTGAGCACAAAATACCTCAATTCAGCGGAAAGTTTCAGGGATGGCCTGAAGTTGAGCCTGTAGGGTCAACCGGTTTACAGATATTTTTTGTGTTTTGTATGTAAATTTCAGGAAAATTTGAAGTGGAAGATTTTGTTATTGTACGTTTAGTGGTTGCACTTTTTTAATTTCAATGTAGAGCTTCTCATTAGTAGAAATTAAAGATACCATTACCGCTTTTCTAGAATTAATTTATTTTTGGTCAATTAAAACAGGCGCTACCAATTTGACGTATATACATGTAGGTAATTATGTTGGAATTGAATATGGTTTGATTATGATAATCATGGATTACCATTACGAATTTTGTTAAGGGTGAAAAAACAAATAAATATTTGTTCGTCGAACCAAGTTACATAATTAGTGGAGAGTATTTATAATTTAGAACGCACGTCACTATCAAACCCAGTTATCAATTTAACGAAACTCCATGTGCCGACAAATGTCACACCGGCTGGCTATTTGTCGGAGCTCTTTCTAAAAGGTCCTTTCAATCTCATAACCAACCAAAAGGTATGTTTTATGTAAACCAATATTGTGTTTACATAAAACATACCTCAATAAAACTATTTAAAACTGTAGGTACTATTATTCCTTATTCTGATAAATGTGTTAGGTACGTTGCACATTCAATATAGATCGAAATTTTCTATTATAGTATATCACTTAAGTGGATAGCTTATGTTAGGATATTTTTAATTACTGTGTGTAAATGCGTACGATTTATTATGTAAATTTATTAACTAATATTTTAATAATAACAGAACGGCTTTACCGTTAAAATTTAAACTAAACCGCGCCAATTGTCACCTGTTGGTGGCGTGATTAGATTCCCGCCTTAACCTAACGGTTGGCGGGGGTAAGACATTCATTTTTACCATTCTTCATGTGGTAGTCCACAAGAACGGTTCTACATTTGATATTTTTCGAATAAGTAAGTCGTTATGTTGAGTATAATGTAATGCAACGGATAAGAATATTTGATTATGTAGAAACTATCGAAAACTACTTATATAAGAATTAAGAATAATTGCATGTAAATAGAGGATAATAAATGATGTAATCAACACTAATGTATTTTCCTGGACTGACTGTTTATACTTAGAAGATATCAAAGATTAACGTTTGTATTCTCTCATAAACAAAACAGTTGTAAACATTGTGTAAAAAATAATATAATGTAATTCTAATAAAATATTATTATTATCACTAATCACTAACACACTATTTTTACATTGTTTTTATATCATAAGATAGCTAACAAGCAGATGGGTCTCCTGATGGAAAGAGTCAACCGTCGCCTATAGACACCAAAGGTGTTAATAGTGCGTTGCTATCTTGTGGCGAGGTCTAATGCTACATGCACAAGTTTACCGGCTGCATTACTTTCCAAATCGAACACGACAGCGACAAGCACTGACGCTATTGCGGCAGGAATAGGCAAGTACCAGACGCGGGCGAGACAATACAGAACTCTACCACCTAATAGCCACGATGATAGTGACTCGCATAGCCAATCGGTCGTCTTTTACGACCTACCTGGTAGAACGGCAGTTGGTCTATTCTTCAAAGGAACCAGGAACCAACACGGAGAGCATAACCTACACAGTTCAAAGCCATCAGTTTAAAGCCAGGGTAAATCGCTAAGTAGGATAAAATCTGTCAACCAGACTGTAGATTTCGTCATAATGTTTAATTTATTTGCACTTACTCTGTAAAGCCTTTTTTATGAATACACTTCACAACGTCATACTTCTTGTTAATTCTATATAATATTCTTAAGCAATGTTCGTTAATAATGAAAACGAAATTGAAAACAACAGAGAAAATAACCCCCAGCGAATTGCAAAATAATTGTTTTACATTTAATAGGCTTCCTCCACGTTGTTTGTGTAAAAAGTTTTAATATAAAAAAAATCATGCAACTACCTCGCGTTATATTATTACACCTGGTAGTGTATCACAGATACCTTAAAAAGTTGTAAAGAAACCATTTTCAACGAGAAATTTTTGAAATGAATATAATTTCAACATGTCTGCCTCGACAAGGATTCCGCGTTGCATGAAATCCATCGTATAAAGTGAATTGTAAATGAAAATTCAAGTGTAAGCCCATTTTCACTCATTTGCATAATGAATTAACGTGTGGGAAGTTTTATTTAATTTTTTCCTGCCTGTGTAAATTCAGTAATGAATTAAATACTTCTGAGTGTGGGAACCTTCATGTTTCGGTACTTAGAATATAATACAATGAAAAATTTCTGATGGCAAGAAATAATTGTTGCTTAGTGACAGTTATGTAATTACACACAAATGATGTTTATGAGCAACTGGTATTTTACCGCGGGTTCGCTCACCTAAACTTTTTAACTTTTGACGCAAAAAATGGATGTAATAAGTTTGACTGTGTGAATGTGACATTTTAATATATGTGAGTCTGTCTCGAGCACTGTAGCTCTTAAACGCGTGAATCAATTCGGATGCGTGTTTTTTTAAAGCTGATTTTTCGCGGTGGCACTTAGAAATGTGTTATCGTAATCGTTCTGCAGCTGTTTTATACTCGATAAAAGGAATCGAGCGTTATTTTGGTTAAGCACTCTGTTCACCTCCGCGACCAGTGAAGCTGTGACGGCCCTTAAGGTCAGCAGTAATTTAGATATTCCGAAAAAACTGGTACAGGCCTGATTGTTACGAGATTTAGCATTTATGTCAGTTGAATGATACTGAATTGACACGTTAGCTTTGAGCCAAGACTGCAGGATTTTCATTCGAAGATAATCAGCTCTGTTCAGGAGGCAGAAAGGTGGTCTGGTGTTAAAATAAACAAATGTTTCGGAATTAAAAATTTTTTTAATTTAAAGCTATTTTAGGTTTTACTCATTAGTTAACCTGTGTACTAAATCACGAAATTCTGTCTATGTTTCCTTTCAAACAAACATACGCATATACCTATATAAAATTGGAATTTATGATAATATTATTACTGTAGGTACTTATATGAAATTATCGATTTTCGATATGGAATTCTAAATATTTTTCAAAGAAAATGTTACCTTATGTTGCCCTGAAAACTTATCTATCATGCAAAGAAAGAACAGTCCCATTAAACACGATTTAGCTGTTCCAAAAAATATTTCGGACAAACGTTAGTTTTTTCTTTGTTAAAAGACAAGCCCGTTGAGTTTCTCCCGCCAGACCGTCTCAGTGTGTCGCTGCGTTTTCGATTCGGTATAGTTTAAAAAAATGTTGACGCGTCAAAAAACCTTATAAAAAGTTTTATTGAATAAAATACTTCTTTGTCTGAATTGACACAAACAATTATATTTCTTAATTTCTTAGTAGAACCCTTTAACATATTTTCTGCAATTGAGATTGTGATTAACATTAGGTATGTTTTTTTATAGAAAAAAGGACAAATAAGCAGGAGACTGATCTGATGATAGGTAATCACCACCACTCACAGACAGTCGCAACACGAGAGGTCTTGCACACGTATTACCGACCTATTAAGAATGATTAAGGCATTTTCTTGAAATTTCTAAAATTTGTATTTATGCAAAAACACCAGCAATTGATTCCAGCAATAGTGCGAATTAGAAGTGCCTGGTGCATAGCACGTTTGTTGATTTCCAGACTTCGAGGAGAACTAAACTTTGAATTTTGGTTTGATGTCCAATGATGAAATTCAACGGCAGGAATAATTCAACCTGTTTGTCGGAACACTTTATAGTATAAAAAATACGATAAAAATCCAGATAGAATCTACATCTTTGTGTATTCCTGTAAATCAAACGAATCAAGTCGATTAGAAATAGCCTGGATAACAACAATCCAAATCGCTCTACGCAGAATGCGATAAAGTGAGAGAACTTCCTACTGAGAATCTTCAGCTCAGAGATAAGAACAGTACTCTATATGAGGTCAAATTTGCGCTTTATAAAATTAACTAGAATTACTATCCCACTCTACTGTGCACACTGAGATTTTGGAGGCTAGTTTGGCCTTTCCTTTCAAATGATCACGGAACTGAATCAACCAATAGTTGATATATCAACACCAAGAATATAATATTGGCTAAGGCTATATTGGCTAAGGCTCGTTTTGAGAATACTCTCATACTATATACAGCGTATTAGGTAAGTCGACCTAAACCTTGAAGGAGGTAATAAGATATCTTGTTCTCATTCTAAATAAATAACAATTAAAAATACCCTTAAATGTTAACCTAATTATTTAGAAAATTCATAATTAATACGCACCAAAACGTCAACGCAAGTAACGCACATATCAATAGATAGATAAATAGTTACATAAATAGGCAGTAATAGGCAGTATTTACGTAACTACCTATTTATCTATCTATTTCTATGAATTTATTGGATAATTAGGTTAAAATTTAAGGGTATGTTTTTTTATTTATTTGGAATGAGACGGATCAGATACCTTATTACCCCCTTCAAGGTTTAGGTCGATTTACCTAACAGGCAGTATATATATGAGAGTATTCTCAAAACGAGGTGACACGATAATGGGAGAAATTTTAACGGTAAACGCGAACAGTTTGTTCTTGTACATTGCATGTTTCTAAATTAATAATCTGTACAGTTGTTTTCCATACCTAGTATACCAATTTATTTTTAAATAAAGATTTTTTGACACGCCTGGATTCAAAGTAGCGACTTTCTTCTAGGCAAATCTCTGACTACTGAGCTACGTGTCGGTCATGGTATAAAATATTTTTTTTTTGGTTGAAACAGTCCGAACTGCGGACTTCATCATCTGGACCGAACCCACGAGGTATAATTTGAATTAAATTTTCTTACTTTATTTTTTATAGTAGCAAAATGTATTTATCCCTTGGCATTAACGAAACTCTTTGATCACGCGGCAAGCTGAGGGCATGGCTAGGGGAAATAATTACTTTTGGCATCAAACATCAAAAACACAATCAAATACTCAAAACGTAATTTAATTGCAAAGAGAATATTACTTCCACTTTACTGGTCGAGTTTTTTATATATTTCTTCATGCCAGATGTTGCATATGTCACGATTCTTGCCTAACCTTGCTTCATTTCATTCATGACTCTGCGACTAGTTGCAAAAACTCTTGACTCCACCTTCGTACATATCTAATCGATTTGATCATTGTGTAGCGGTTTTGGTCTTTTTAAATACCTTTTTCACATTTATTTTGTACCATAGAATAACAAAAAGCAAATGGCTATCACAATGAAAAGAAATAACCATCGCATATAGACACCAAACATGTTAATGGTTAACCAAACATGTTGCTATCTGTTATTGAAATACAAAAATTGCCAGTCAAATAGACGCTGGTGATTTTTGAATGAGGATCTTAAAGTATCAGCCCAAGGTTACCATGTAAATGCAATATCAATAAAGTAACAAAATTCAAAATTTAGTATTGATAAAACTTTTACAAGTTAACTAATTCCTTTCATAAATTTGAAAAAAGCTGGTGATCTTGAAACGGCTGAACAGATTCTATTGAATCATAGCTACAAACCATCTCGCAAAACAGGGCTTTCAATTTAAAAAGAACTGCAACCAAATCGGACCATCCGCCAGGACGCTACGATGACACGGACAGACACACAGATACACAGATACACACCTGAAACTTATAACGCCCCTCGTTTCGCGTCGGGGGTTAAAAATAGCACAATATGGAAAATTTCTATTTTTTACGAAGCACAATATCTACAAGCGTTTGACATTTACATACATTTGCCCATAATATATGCGGTTACGCATTTTATGCCCAAAATTACGTCTATTAGTATTTGTGGTCTGTGGGATGACTTGTAATAGATTGTTGTACAATCTATTGAAAATGATAGTTAATGGTCATAAGTACACAATAAAAATATAATAAAATAGAAAATATTGCTTACTCAATTCAAAAAGTGATTGATTGATGATTCAAAAAGTACGGTCACTGCACGATAAACTAATACTCGTTAGTTGCGAGCTCAGTAAATCGCTGTTTGTAAACAATGACAATTGTCATTGTGTCCACTGTCATAGTGTCTTCTGTCTGTCACTGTTATAGTCGTCTTATTTCTTTTGCATTTTAATTAAATATGCCTCACTTACAGGATAAGTTTTGTTCATGTAGCGAACTATGATTTAAATTACATTTTATTTTTGCAGATTTGCAGTCGACTTAACGGAAAAAGATATATGACTATGTGGCATGTTGATAGCTGTTAGTGGTGATGATCACGTCGGGATGACCACTGTGGGCGCCGCTGTTACGTACCACTAAGGGGACATAGTGATGGAACCAGCGGGCCAGCTTCTTGTCAGTCCGTGGAGGTTGATGACGTCACACAAGGACAAGTAAGGGGAAAAGGAAGATCTACCCAGCCAAGCAAGGTGTACTGCCTGGGGACCGAAGTCCATTTGAGAAACGTTGAAACTTATATATAGTGTTACAAGATAAACAAATGTGATATCGCGATTCAGGATTTTATTTTGAATTTCATTTTTTCCATTTGTTATTGATATTTGTCCATTTCTTATTATTTTTTCTTGTAGCGTTTGTGATTGTTTGAGCCGCTACAGTGCAATTGGCCATAGTTTCACAATGTGATAGGTGGCAAGGCTCGCCAAGCAATAACTTATCCAACCCCGGGCGACACTGCTTTTTTATTTATTCTTGTGTTGTATTTTTATATTTATTCTTGTAGCGTTTGTGATTGTTTGAGCCGCTACAACTACAACAATGAAAGCTCTTAATTAGACTGGTAGGAATAGGTAAGGCGCTGCTACCAAATGCACACACACACACACACACACATATATATATATATATATATATATATATATATATATATATATATATATATATATATATATATATATATATATATATATATATATAAAGAAGATAACGTGGACGTATTTCCCAAAAAACATTGACATCTTGGTAAAACTTTTAAATAAGTACATGGAAAATTTTCTGCAAGTAACGTAAAAGACGTCTTTAAAGAAAAAGTCTTAAGTCCGATAATCTTATTGATAGTGCTTGCGAGCAAGCGATTATAAAGTTCAATGCTCCATCAATAGCTTACTTTAATACCTAATCCATAAGAAACATAGTTAAGGCCAATTACACACTAACGAATCAGATTAGCGATCAAATTGTCGACACAAGAATGAGTTTGAAAAATGAAAAAATAATTACAAATGCATCACTTAAAATATACATCGTACTTAATCAAATTTATATTTTACGACCAATATTTACAAAATGCCAAAGAAGGCTATACTCGAGTGTCATAATTTTATATATTAGACAGTAAGAAGACAAAAAATTGTAAAAAAACAGTAACATCGAAACATTGAAGCGCGTCAGATTAAGGTATGATGGGTTAACTGTAGGCTAAAATTTAGAAAATCTGGAGATTTGAGAATAAGGTAAGAGAGTGGGTAGGCCGCAAAATTTAAAAAAAGTCTTGTTATTGGGAGGTTGAATTTTCTTTTAAATACGTAATAAATTACGTAAAAACAACGAAACAGATATAATCTACCAATTCCTATAAGCTAAAGATCTTACCACTCTAGATACTCGGATTTATACAGAGGGCCTATATTTGGTGAAAATTCCAAAGAAGATGTTAGTTGGCTCCCCTTCCCTCCCCTCCCCTCCCCTTGGCCTTCCGGCAAGGCAATTCGTAAAGAGAGCATGGCAGGAACGAAAAGGGAGTAAAAGCTTACGTGCAATTACTATCGAGATTTTATTTAACATCGCCTTATATGTCCTTCTATAATATAGAGTCTACGTAAATCACTATCTTTTGAGTTTAGAGAGTAATAATGAAAGTGGTAACCTTCAGCGTATGATCTTACATTCCTGGCATATGGATAGCAATACGCCACCAAAATATTTTTGGCAAATAAGCGATGGTTGGGTTTTTTCCATCAAAAAAGCTATTTGCTAATAAAGCAGCCAAATTGGGTGGGCTGACTACAATCTAATTTTAAAAGTCGACATACTTAGCTCTTAAAAACAAAAAAGTAAAGCATTTACTTTTTTGTTTTTAAGAACTATTTGGAATTAAGAAGAGAATTACTTGGAATGTTCAGACCTAAAACTAGTGCTTATAATGTGATTAAGTTATCTTGACTAGTTTGTTGAACTTTTTGTCGCAGACTTAAGTTCTTCTGAATGGAACTTTATTTCAATACCTAATCCATATGAAGCTGCAGTATGTCACTGTCCAAAGATAAACGGCGTCTCTTGAGACTTACCAGTCACGCTCTAGCGATAATATCAAAACATTTTGTCTAAAGAATTATTAGCATTTTGTAGAACACTAGCTTACACTTGGCAGTATCGCTCTGTAGCGATAAGACCGCCTTTGCGTACCCATATACCTACTTAGTATGATTGTGAAATGTTTAATATTGTTGTAGTTATTAGTGCGCAATAAAATGTATTCATTTATTCATTACACTTATGGCTCTACCCGTTTATCAAAGTTGTCATCTTGTTGCAGCGCCATTTCTATATCAGTTAGTTACTGCTACTTATGATTATTTGAATATAACAACTAAATTAAAAAATAAAGAACACATGACACATTTCCATATCACAAAACCATGTTTCTGCCTTATTTATATCATTTGCAATGCAATACGTGAAAAAAACTGATGATCTTCCATTATAAATTCTACAGTCTATGGTCAAATATCATTGCAACATCATTAAAGTAACAGTAAATCAAATATATGTTTTCGGAATTCATTAAGCAGTAAAAATATGAGACTTTCAGGAATATGATTGATTATAGCTATAAAATAAGCATTTTTTTATAAATATTGAACTTTTCGTTCCCTAATAATTTTGATTAATGTAGCTTGGAATGCGCACCGATTCAAAAACAAGATGAACTTTAGATATACTTCATGTTATCATAATAGACCAATCGTCGTAGATAAATGTTGCTTAGTAATCTATTAAAGTGAAATAGCTACTATAATTATGAAAGCTAAGTTTAGTTAAAGCCTCAAGTTCATGTATCTGTTTTGAAATATAAGAATACATTTTATAACACATGAATAATATTTTAACATATTTCAAATCTGTAAATAGACTTTGAGTTATTTGGAAATAAGGCAAAAGTAATGAAAACAAAAAAATACACATCCACACAAGCACACACACAGAGGTAAGTTTTAATTACTGTGCCCTGAACACAGATGTCTACAATAGACAAAGTTGTAACAAAAAATCACGCAAGAGGGCTCTTAATAATTACTATGTTTTTACTATATCTTTGATTTCAGCACAATACGTTTTAGCTATAGAGATATCTATAGCCATTTCAGCTACACCTGTTAACTATTTGTCAAACGCATTTTTATTGTAATACGTGTTCTTAAAAGTTCATGTAAGATATATTTTATCACGGTCTGGTGTCACACTCAATTGGATGGCACCCGGTGCGAGCCACCCCTGCCATCCCTCCCCAGCTATATCACTGAAACCAAGACCAATGTCACTTTTGCTAGATTAATTAAGCTATTTTTACTTGAACTTAACTAATGTTTTAGTTTCAAATATCTATTTCATCCGTCGCGTACTGAAAAATTCGTAGCCAAATACACTAAATAATAAATTAACTGGTATAGTTGTAAATATAATAGTAAGAGTTAGGTCTTGCAACATTGAGTGTAATATATTTGATTACTGTTAAATAACTTTATTAATTAAAATGCGCTTTTCGTCGAAAATCGGGATACAGGAATTTCATGCTCAAAAGGAGTATCCTAGCAACAGTATAAATGTAATTACTTTGAGCTAAAGAAATAAGCGATTATAAAAATAAATCAACACCCTTGGCAATAATTCTTGTCATGATAACAAAATGTATCTAGATATTTTTGACGTTATAATATATATTTTGAGTCCTTATTGATCGTCAACTATTTAGAGATATTATATCCAAACTCGAGTTAATCATTTTGTTTTAATAAAATTTCATTCCGTATGGAATTTGACCTTAGAATCAATAATAGGTCTTCTACATATATTTCTATCTAAGTATATATATAAAAATCAATTGCTATTCGTTAGCCTCGCTAAAACTCGAGAACGGCTAATTTTGGTTTTAAACTATTCATGGGGATTCAGGTTAGGTTTAGAAGGTGACAAAAAAAACCCGGAAAATAGACACAAAGCTGGCAGAACAACGTTTGCCGGGTCAGCTACTTTCAAATATAAATTAAAAATTTATATCTGATTTTATTAAATAATCAGAATATTTGGCAACAATTTTTATCTTATGTCAATGCTTTCTCTGGATATTTTCATGTATAAAAAAATATCTATCACGCCTTATTGACAACGATGTTTGGGATGCGATCTGTTCTCCAAACTCGGAGGGTCGCCGTTTGTTTGTGTTGACAGCTCGGAGCGGCCATGTGTCTTCGCCATTGGCATCTTGGACGCCATGACATCGATAACGAGTTTGATATTAATGAACTAAGTTCTTTTTGACTCGAGTTATTGATATATTATTTAGTTGAGTAAAAGTTTTCGGACTTGAGAGTTTGCAAGTACAGATATATAAAGTTAGCCAATATTGTATCTGCTTTTAACAACTAGACGGCATTCGTCAAAGGACTAATCTCAAGCGAGACGTCATGAAATTTTAACACGGAGATTAAGAACTTTAACACAAAGGAGTTGGTAGACCAAGGTCCCACGAACAAACTTTTTTATGAACAGCTTCATTTTGATGAGACAACCATCTTTTCTGTCTTCGAAAAATCTTAAATCGGGTAAGTAATAAAGTTATGAGCCTTTGAAAATGTTGATTCGGTAAAATATATTTATTAATAACAATAATTATTGTTCGACTTTATTCGCTTTATTATATTATGAAAAATACGATGGAACTTTTGTCCTACACATTCGATGGTTTTTTTGGCGAATCCTCCACTCAAAAGTTTCGAAATTATGAGATTTTTAAATTGATATTAATCAATTGAAAAACAACTTAATTTTCTCACAACAGCTTCTTAATTATAATTGTCATTCAAGGGTAACATTGTCCTACACGTAAAGTGAAAACTTTTCTTAGTCCGACACTCTAAACCTTCCTTTTTTATCTATTTGTGTTAGATTTTTTTTATATCATAAGATAGCAAGTAGATGCGTCTCCCGATGGAAAGAGTCAGCCATCGCCTATAGATGACCAAAGCTGTTAATGGTGCGTTGCTATCTTGTGGCGAGGTCTAGTGCCACATACAAAAGTTAACCGGCTACCTTACTCTCCAAACCGGAACACTACAGTGACAAGCACTGACGCTATTGCGGCAGAAATAGGTAAGGCGGTGGTACCAGACCCGGGCGGGTCAATGCAGAACTCTACCACCTAGTAGTCACGATGGTAGTGATTCGCAGAGCCAATCGGTCGCCTTTTACGACCTGCCTGGTAGAACGACAGTTGATATATTCTTCAAATGAGCCTGGAACCAACACGGGATATAATAATGTTATTATTTATTCCTTGTTATTGTATATATTTATTGGTCTGAGATCCCTTGAAGAATTGGTCATCTGTCATTCTGCCAGACAGTTTGATAAAGGCTTGATATGGATTGACTGTGTGTCACTGCTATTGTGACTACTAGGTGATAGAGTTCCACAACGTTTCATTCAGTTGCTTGGTATCACCGCCTTACCTTTTTCTGTTGCAGCAGCGTCAAAGTTTGTCATTGTAGTATTCCACTCTGGAGGCATCTATAGCTGGTAGATTTATTGTAGTATTCCGGTCTAGAGGCATCTGTAGCCCGTAGATTTATTGTGGTATTCCGGTCTGGAGGCATCTGTAGCTGGTAGATTTATTGTAGTATTCCGGTCTGAAGGCATCTGTAGCCGGTAGATTTATTGTAGTATTCCGGTCTGGAGGCATCTGTAGCCGGTAGATTTATTGTAGTATTTCGGTCTGGAGGCATCTGTAGCCGGTAGATTTATTGCAGTATTGCGGTCTGGAGGCATCTGTAGTCGGTAGATTTATTGTAGTATTCCGGTCTGGAGGCATCTGTAGCCGGTAGATTTATTGTAGTATTCCGGTCTGGAGGCATTTGTAGCTGGTAGATTTATTGTAGTATTCCGGTCTGGAGGCATCTATAGCTGGTAGATTTATTGTAGTATTCCGGTCTGGAGGCATCTGTAGCTGGTAGATTTATTGTAGTATTCCAGTATGGAGGCATCTGTAGCCGGTAGATTTATTGTAGTATTCCGGTCTGGAGGCATCTGTAGCCGGTAGATTTATTGTAGTATTCCGGTCTGGAGGCATCTGTAGCTGGTAGATTTATTGTAGTATTCCGGTCTGGAGGCATCTGTAGCTGGTAGATTTATTGTAGTATTCCGGTCTGGAGGCATCTGTAGCTGGTAGATTTATTGTAGTATTCCGGTCTGGAGGCATCTGTAGCTGGTAGATTTATTGTAGTATTCCGGTCTGGAGGCATCTGTAGCCGGTAGATTTATTGTAGTATTCCGGTCTGGAGGCATATGTAGCTGGTAGATTTATTGTAGTATTCCGGTCTGGAGGCATCTGTAGCTGGTAGATTTATTGTAGTATTCCGGTCTGGAGGCATCTGTAGCGGGTAGATTTATTGTAGTATTCCGGTCTGGAGGCATCTGTAGCTGGTACATTTATTGTAGTATTCCGGTCTGGAGGCATCTGTAGCTGGTAGATTTATTGTAGTATTCCGGTCTGGAGGCATCTGTAGCCGGTAGATTTATTGTAGTATTCCGGTCTGGAGGCATCTGTAGCTGGTACATTTATTGTAGTATTCCGGTCTGGAGGCATCTGTAGCTGGTAGATTTATTGTAGTATTCCGGTCTGGAGGCATCTGTAGCTGGTAGATTTATTGTAGTATTCCGGTCTGGAGGCATCTGTAGCTGGTAAGTTTATTGTGGTAGTCCGGTCTGGAGGCATCTGCAGCTGGTAAGTTTATTGTGGTATTCCGGAGGTATCTCTGGAGGTATCTGTAGCCGGTAGATTTATTGTAATATTCCGATCTGGAGGCATTTGTAGGCGGTAGATTTACTCCTATGGCATTGCCATTCCGCTTCACGGGTGGCAATAAACCATTAACATTTTTAGGTGTTTCTTTTTCCATTAAGAGAGTCATCTGCTCGTTTCCTATTAAATGATATAAACAAAATCAAAAGAACAAGGACGTCATGTTTATACATTTTGATTGGTAAAGATTGTAGGTACGTACTAAACAAGATAAAATTAAAAATGCCATGTATTTAATTCGGCGACAAACTATCCTGATTAAGAGTTTTAAAAATAATTAAATTGGGTAGGAAAAATAATAGTTTGGCAGCTACAGTAAAGTAGTATTTTAAGCATAAATTAACAGCTTTATATTGAGTTCTAAGTTTTGTTTAAATTTAAATTGGCAGTGATTTTTTGGTGTAGCAACTGAATTTATTGTTTGGCGACAACTTGACGGCGGATAAAGTGTAGAAAATAGGCTTTTATAAATTACACAATGAGGTCGTTTATAACATTAAATGAGATGAGAAGAAAATATGCACATGGTCATAAAAACATACTATGTGCGACATTTTAAGATGTCTAAATAAAGCAAATTGTATAAAAAATATTAATGGTTTATAATATTATTTCTTGACTTAAATATTTTTTTAAATGGTGAAACAGTAAAAGGCATAAAAGAAGAACAATTGTCTTTATTTATTTATGTAATATTATAAACGAGAATAGTTATATCGTGGTAGATAATGGAATAGGTACTTAAATTAACAATTAAAAAATAAAAATGGCAGGCTTTGATTTGGTAGGGACGCCCACGCTTTCTTTTTGAGTCCAATCGGAATCAATTCTGCCTCTAAGGTGGAGTGGTTAGTTAGAATAGCTAGACCAAATATATGTTCACGAGTATATTTTAAAAGTTGAGGACAAGTTCATGTGCCTTGCTTCCATCCTGCGGTAGGTAATTTGGTTTTCCAAAATGCAGTTTTTTCCTTTGAACTCATCGAATGTATGCCATGATTCATCATATTATGTCATGTCCTTGAATAATACAAACAATAACAAGCAATAGAGAGTCCTGTGACGTTCGCCTGCCGCTTGCCATTGGATGGCAGCGGTCTCCACCTCCCCGCACCGCGGCCTCCGCTCTGATTTTATGCAACCAACGCATTTATCGCTTTTTCACTACTTTACATTATTATTCTACAAACAAAAATTCTAATAGCCTAATTTTTAATTATTGGACCCGTTTTAAGTTTTGTAACTGCTTGCAAATCACTACCCGAAAGTGTATTTTTATATGGAAGCCAATAGTTGCTAGTAGTACAATGTTTGATATCCCACTGTTAATATTAGCTGCCAAGTCATTATTTTTAAAACCTCACCTATTATTTCATTTTTCCTGTTTAATATATTTGCTATCTTAAAGTAGCAGTCGATATTTAGTTTTTTTTATAGATCTTACGTTTTGTAGCTCATTATAATATTAATGTTGCTAAAATATTTAATCGCTATCAAAGTTATTTTTTGTAACCATGTAGTTAGTCGCCTAATAAGTTCTTAGGCGCCACCAAAATAATTAGCTATTAAAAATTGTCAAACCCCCCGACACATCCTCAGACTGCCATTCTGCTACATATGCATAATTTTAAGGGCAAATCGTGAAAGGGCCTGATGATCTTCGAAAGGTCTTGCAGCATCAAGTTAAGTCACCGCGGTTCCTTACTCAATGAGTTAGAGTCGTATTATTGCCAAACTCCCATGGCTTTCAGATTGAACCCTGGAAATTATTTTGATTCAGAGTATATGTAAAAATATAAAAAAAGAGACCACACTGCTAGCAATAAAGGGCAACTATGTCAGCCCAATCTCCGATGGCCACCTTGGCCAGATTGGATCCCGTTCCACCATTATTATATCTTAGAAAACATTTTTCTTATTTAGGTTTATGTATTACCACTGTTTTATTTGCGATTTTTGTTTTGTTTTGCTTTTCTGTGTAACTGTAACCGGATGTTACTTTTATTATTATTATTATTATTATTTAAGAGCATAAAAACTATAAATTATCTTGTGGTTAGCACCATTTTTTCTAGTATATTGTTTCCTTATTATAAAGGTTGTCTGGAAGAGATCACTTTATTAGTGATAAGATCGCCTTTGTGTATCTTAGTTGTATTATTTTTATGTTGTAACTTTTAATGTTGTCATATATTTTGGTGCACAATAAAGAGTTATTGTATTGTGTTTGGCCAAGATAAACTGAATTAGCCCACATTTGATGGGTTTATCTAGATTAGCTTAGGAGTTCGGAAATCATCCTGCTCCTAATATTTTGGAATAAATTTACTCCATTTTATTCCAAAAATCCCATGACCTCTATCATCAGCTATTTTATAAGACTCCAGAAATCGTCTAGCACCAGGATGTTTGTTAAAACAGAACAAAGGATCCTAAACTCGATAGGTTTATCTTGTTTAATTTAGAAGTTAGAACTGAGGAGTTCTCGGGCACATCTTCAAGCACTATCATCAGGCACTGGAAGTCATTCTGCTCCAAAGTCCTTATAATAACAAATTAAACGACACCAAAGTCGATGGTGTTTCTCTATTTTATACCAAAATTCTCATAACGTACTCTCAGCTCTATCATGAGACTCTGGAAATCATCTAGCACTAGAGTGTTTGTCCAAACAGACAAATGAGTCCAAATTCGATTAGTTTATCTTATTAGGTTAGTTGAGGAGTTCTCATGGTTACTTCCTAGTTCCGTCATCAGATCCTGAAAATCATCCAGCATTAAAGTGTTTGCCAATACAAGACAATTAAGTGCTAATTTAAAAAAACATTACCTCGTTTAGTTTAGAAGTTCATTGTAGTTTAATTTTGAAGCTGGATTCTTGAAGTTCCAATGTCACTTTTTCGGCTCAATCTTCAAAGCCTTATCATCATGAGAAAGAACCTACTATACCAAATTAAATGAATCCAATCCACTATACTAGAAATTTCTGTGAGTTACAATGACACACTTACGGCTCCATCTTCGATCTTCGACATTAAATATAATGGAAAGTACACGTCATCAAAAATCCATCGGGTCCGACTTTGACCATCTTATCTCTTTCTACATTCTACGCATGCGTTTCAGTAGCACTTTTTCAGCTTCATCTTCAGATCCTCGTCAATATGAGCACTAATCAAAATTAGTACTTTTAGCAACAAAACCAATGAGTCCAAACAAGGTTAATATCCTGTTAAAACTCTGCGTCAGACAGTTCCAGTCCCTACGTCTAGGCTATATCATGAGCTTAGTTAGATGGTACCATAGTATTGCATTGTAATTGAGTTTTTGTTGTCCAACCTGCCAAGTTTTTGAATAAACGATATCTAATCAGAAATTCGTTGAAAAGTTGCTTGCAATATTTAGAAAGTCTGTTATTTACATACGAAAATTGCCAGTTTAACGTCAAGATTACCATGTGATTGCAATATCGTTAAAGTAAGAGAATACAAAATTTAGTATTGATAAAGCCGTTACAAATTGTTTAATTCCTTTTATCACTTAGAAAAGAGCTGGTGATCTTGAAACGGCTGAACAGATTCTTTTGAAACATAGCTTAAACCCATCTCGCAAAATATCTCGCATCTCGCAGACACACAGATACACAGATACACAGATACACAGATACACAGATACACGGTTACACAGTTACACAGATACACAGATACGCAGATAAACAGATACACAGATACACAGGTGCACAGGTACACAGATACACAGATACACACCTGAAAGTTATAACACCCCTCGTTTCGTGTCAACCTGGTTAAAAAGGTGTTTAGTACTCGTTTCTAACACCGAATATGTAAAAAAACTTTAATTTTGGCCTAATTTATAAGTAAGTATCTTCACGCCCGTATCTCCAAAGAAGGAGACAGGTACAACCGTAGCACCCACGATTAGCCGAGGTACTTAGTCCCACAATGTGATAGGTGGCAAGCCTATCGTGAACCAGGTACTTATCCAATCCCAGACATCGTTATATTTATCAGAAAACTGAAAAACACATATGAATTGCCCAACCCGGGAATCAAACCCGGGACCTCATGTGGTCAACAGCGATATCGAACCACTATTGGTTTGGATTACAGAGGAGAATCGACCTAATTATCCTATAAAAATATTAAGCAGAGACACCCCCCAAGCAGCAATCAAGCATGTTTAATACCCATAAAGCAGCTCATATAGAACTTAAAGTTCTATTGCAGCCGTACAATGGTGTAAAAAGATGCTTTTATCGGTATAAGAGACCTTTATGAGTTTATATACAGCCTAATGCTGTACAAGGCCTTTCTTAGAGTTCCGCGTAAGCTTTAGGCGTTATATCTGAATATTAATACACTACTGTACAGCTTTAAGCAATTTGTAACTCATTAGGCTGATTTTAATCCTTAAAGCTGTACATTAGCTGTATTTTGTTTAGCACGGGAATTTATTAAAGCTTTAAGTGTTATTATAGTATCACTCAACGCTTGTTTCTGTAAAATGGGATATGCAATCTCCGTTCTATAGCTAATATTTATGGCGTAATTGTAGACTGTTATGAAGCCAATGGTGTTAAAAAATCTGCATATACAGCTATAGTACAGCTCAAGGCTGTATTACTGAGAAAATTGTTGTTTGCTGTTTTTATACCTGCATAGTTAATATCATGTGGAAAAAATCAAGAGGAATATTGAAAAGGAATATTTAAATATTATAAATTACCAACCAAGTAATCGTGATGAAGATAAAGCTGAAAAATTACTAATTCAGGTAAACCTACAATCATCATTTTTATTAATGTTCAAGGAAAAGGGTTCCGTAACAAAAACATTAAAAAGTTTTTGTAGGTTATCTGACTTATTATTTTTTAGGCTTATCTTCTTCATTAAGGTTACTTGGTTGGTAATTTACAATAACTGATTTTTTTAATGTCATAAGATAGCAAACAAGCAGATCGGTCTCCTGATGAAAAGAATCAACCATCGCCTACAGACAGCAAAAATGTTAATGGTGCGTTGCTCTCTGTGGCAAGGTCTAATGCCCAATGCATAAGTTCACCGGCCACCTTACCCTCCAAACCAGAACATGACAGTGACTAGCACTGACGCTTTGCAGCAGGAATAGATAAGGCGGTGGTACCAAACCCGGTCGAGCCAATGCAGAGCTCTATCACCTTGTAACCACGATGGAAGTGACTCGCATAGCCCATCGGTTGTCTTTTACGACCTGCCTGGCCAAAAGGCAATTGGTCTATTCTTCAAAGAATATATAAAAAAGATTTAAAAAAGAAATAAAAATCATTACACTGAGAAAATATGTATTTTTTTATTTTTAACTTGCTACTATACGGAGTTTTACAAAAGCGGTATAGTAAGTCGAAAGGGGGTGACTCAGAGGGTCATTTTGAACAACTTTTGTTCAACGATTTGTGAAAATTCCCGAAAAACAATTTTGTTTTTCCATTGTGAAAAGTCACGTGACCAACAAAGTTTCTATGGAGAATCAATATTTTTTTTGCGAATTTCCAAAAGTCGTTAAACAAAAGTTGTTAAGAATGACCCCCTGAGCCACCCCCTTGCGGCTTACTGTACCACTTTTGCAACAACCTGTATATATGTATGCTTACAATCGTTTTAAAAATATTATATACTTAGATACAATTACAGGCAAAAGAGTATGTGTTTCTCTTTGAAGAACTAATAATATTAAATCACAAGCACGAAATAACGTATTCTTCTTAAAAATATTTTTGTGATAGACCAATATTTAAAGGGCTTGATTTTTCGTTCTTGATCAACTTAGTTATATCAAGTTGTTTTCTTGGTCATTATAATTCACCTTTATCCTCCCACAAACTGGGTACGATACAAATACGGTTTTGGCTTCTCTCAATTTTTTTTATTTTATAAGGCATATTTCCCTGAAAAATAAAGTAAAACATGATTAAAATACATGTCTCATAAGTTATAGTTAACAATAAGTTGGTTTAGTTGTAAAGTCAAACGACCGACGTCAATACAACACAATAGCGAAATCAAGTGACAAACATATGTTTTGTATTTAGGGTTTTTCAATTTTTGTACGCATCTCTAAACACAAATTAAGTGATTAAAAGCCAATTACTGTACAATAGATTTATATAGGGACTTAGTACAGCCTAAAGTGTATTTGGAAGGTAATTAAAAGCCAATAGCCGTATAATAGAACAAAAAAGAGATTTCAGTACAGCTATTTGCAGTATATCACCCTCCAAATACACTTTAGGCTGTATAACAAAACGCCGCCATTATTGTGTATTAAAAACAACATTAAAGAAATATATTGTTAAATAAAAGATATATTTAGCAATAGCTAAAGCTATATCTTGACAAACAACTTATATTATGATCATTATGCCTTTATATACAATATTGTACCATAAATACTTGTATATTCTAACCTTAAACACAAACACTTACCGTATTTTGCAATGATTTTATTTGTGTTATCTCGATTATTTCGTTAGCGCGTGAATATTTTGAGAGGAAACATACACGATTTTACAATGATTTTAAATTCGCACTTTGAATACACTCCAAATACTGCTCCAAGTCCAAGAATTTATCGTTTATTAATATATTTTTAATTATGGCGTCTACAGATATAATGTTATACAATATCAAAAACAGATTAGTTACTTTTTATCATTTTCAAACACCTATTAAGAACATTTAGCTGCACAAGAGAGTATCTTAAGTATTATAGTTTCTTTATACACCGAATAACAGCCTTTGTACAGCCTATACCAGCTTGTACAGCTATTGTGCAGCCTATTTAACTCTTAGCTGTACAAGACAGTTACAAGAGAGTATTTTTAGTGTTATAGTTTCTTTATACACCAAATAACAGCCATTGTACAGTTTATAACAGCTTGTATAGCTATTGTGTAGCCTATATAACGCAATAAGCTGTATAACTTGGGGCCCTTTTTGGTGTTATATCGGCTGTAGAAGCGCTTCTACAGCCTTTGTACGGCTTCGTATACAGCTTTAAGTTTAAAAATGAACCTAAATGCAGCCTATATACAGCTTAACGTGCTACTTGGGCCGTGCCTAAATACCAAAGTTTTTTTTTTACAAATAGCAGTTTGCTGCTACGGCACGTATAAAGCGCGCATCTATCACCCACACGGTAACCATATTTTTTGAATATTACTAGACTAGTTTTGTAGGGGTTTACTATGAAGTTCAGCACTATTCTCTTCTTGTTATATTTTTATTGGTTTCATATGACCATTAACTATCTTATCATTCAATATGTACAATCTTTTATCAGTCAACCTGTATAAATAACAATTACCTCAAGGTAGCAGTGAATAATTTGCAACGTAAACACAATTAATGTTTTTTGTTTGGTAACAGGATTGCTGAATAACGGCCGTAATTGCCGAAGAAACAGGTAATGGTTCCCCGAGTTTCTCGCATATTGGATGAGAATATTAATTCCGTTGACTCATGCCTGGTTGATTAATAGGATTATTTATTATTTGACGTATACGTTGAAATAATATTGAAAGTGTAGATTATCGTGAACAGAATGTCATGTAATACTAACAGTATTACATGTAATACTAACAGTATTACATGTAATACTAACAGTATTACATGACTACCCGCGATATCACCCGCGTAACCCACACACGGTTCTTCCTCTGAATTCACGAATTAATCTGGATGTGCCTTTCAAGGATAGTCCTTAGGTTATCAGTGTAGCTTGCATTTATTTATTTAACACTTTGCTAGCTGCACCATGCAGTTCGCTGCACAATAAAAGTTTTTGATGAATGCCGCGGGAACCACTAATTTTTCGGGATAAAAAGGAGTCTATATGCTATTCCAGGTCATCTTCTATCTGTGTGTAAAATTTCGTCTAAAACCGTTCTGGCGGTAGCCAGCACTACCGTCAGCTACCACCATCAAATGTCTATCCACGACGGTTATCTCTTACTAGCCGCGTGGGTTATCTCTTAAAGACCATGTCGATCGTCCTAAATGTCCAACCACGATGGTTATCTCTTACTAACCGCGTGGGTTATCTCTTTATGACCATGTCGGTCGTCCTAAGTGTCTAACCACGATGGTTATCTCTTACTATCCACGATGGTTACCCTCTAGCGACTTTGGCAGTCATCTCAAGTTTCTAACCACGATGGTTATCTCTTTTATCTACTAAAATTCCTAACCTTTTTTCCATATGTTTCAACCATAACGGTTACTACATTCAATAGTTCTAACCATGATGGTTAACAACATATAAAATCTCACACATGTTTCAACCATAATGGTTATTTTTAATAATTTTTAACCATTTTTTGGTATACTTACGATACTTACGATTTTCCTGGTACCATACCGCCTTTGCACAACCTTAAAATACCTTTGATTAACCTTTAACCTCACAACCTTTAATTACCAACAAGAAGAGACAAACACAACAAAAGGAAGACTAACTACAGGGAAGATTTGGAATCAAACACTAGAACACTTTATTATACAAAAATAACGGTGGCGGCTGACACCGTTTCACTTTAACTAGCACTTCACTTTGTTCATTGAAGAGGCGCAGCCGTACCAGCCCGCTGATGCATCGGCCAGGACCAGGAGAAGCCACGGCAGGACGAATGACAAGACGCCCAACTGCAGCCAACTCGTTGGACCAAACCCGGGCAATTCGTCAGCTGGCAAGTGATCACTGATTCTGAGCAGCCCTGAAAAGGACTATCGATGACGAAGACCCGATCACCATGCCGTTCCTAAAAGAACGCAACACGGCAACCGTTGACACCAGGCGAACGATCTAGAAGGAGCGTTCGGTCGCAACGAAACAGGTCCGCGCCCAACGCCGCCGCCGTGTGAGCGCAGACTGATGACATCAGACGCCGCGGTACGGAGAGCGGGCTCGACCGGGCGCTGGGCGGAGCACACCCCCCGCGCGCGCGCCGCTCGTTGTACGCCGACCGTATCGTGGGGGTCTTCTGGTCTTCGCACACCTCCCGTATGGGAAGTGGGGAAATGGTTTCGGGGTTTGTGGCCCCCTGACCATGGTATAAAACCGCCAGCCGTAAAAACGGCTGGGTCGTTGGGTTTAGCGTAGGGTAGAAACCCTTACACTATTGGGTTTAAAAGAGGGGTTGTTGTAGCTCACATCAGAGCTCCCTAAGGAGAAGAATAATACTGTGGTGTAGGGTTTGATGGGAGTGATGAGGATTTGGTGGATTGGGTACCCCGTCCCCGCTTATACGCACTGCTGCGTGCAATCCGCCCCGCAGGTCGAGTCCCCGCGGGGGATTAAACACGCAGTGGCAATTAGACTGGCGGGGGAGGGGGGGGAGAGGAGTGGGAGTTGGGTTAAATAAGGATATCTCTAGGATACGGCACGGCGTCGGGTGGACGCGCGTGCCAAGGAGCTATGTTCTGAATATGGGCGTCTTGTGATGTATCAGCGCGCTGATACATATTCGTCGCTAGTTTCTTGATGAACTCGTGAAGGCTTTCCATCTTGAGGTCGCGTCTTATGACTTCATTGGTGACGTACCTGGGGGCTTGGATGATTCTTCTGAGAGCCACGTTTTGTTGGCTCTGCAGAGCTGTCTTGAGTCCTTCGGCTATCAAATTGTACCATACGGCAGCAGCGTAGGTTAGGCGAGACCTGATGTATGTCTTGTAGATGGCAAGCTTGATTGGAACCGGGATCTTGGATTCGAGGATAGGCCGAAGAACGGCCATGGCAGCTCTGGTATTGTTCAGTATGGACTGTGTATCAGTGACACCAAGGTACTTCACCGTGGAGGACCAACTGATGTCTTCTCCGTTGAGCGTCATGGAAAGTGGTGGCCGGTTCTGCATGGATCTCGGCAGAAGTGCTTGTGTTTTGCCGACGTTGACCGCCAGACGCCACTTGGTGAACCAGTCAGGGAGGAGGTTCAGAGTTCTTTGCATCTTCTTGATGGCGTGAGGTGCTGTGATTGAGGAGGTGACGAAGGCAGCGTCGTCGGCAAATAATGCTAGCGAGCAGCCGTCTCCCACCGGGATGTCGTCGGTGTAATGGGAGTAGAGCTTGGGCGAGAGACAGCTGCCCTGTGGAACGCCTGCTGTGATTTCGTGCTCTGATGAGAGGGCATCTTCCACGGATACCCTGAACTTCCTGTTTTCCAGGAAGGATGCTATTATTTTAACCAGCCTGCGTGGTGTTCCTGCTGTGGCCAGTTTGTACAGCAGCCCGTTGTGCCAGACGCGGTCGAAGGCCTTCTCCATGTCGAGGAGTACTGCTATTGCTTGCTCTTTTTTGTTTTTTGCCGCAATGAGCATGTGCAGTACCCTCGACAGTTGAAGGACTGTGCTATGTCCAGCCCGAAAACCGAACTGTTCCTCACGTGGGGTGATGTGGGCGTCCAGATGTTGTAAGAGGAGTCTCTCGAATATTTTGGAGAGTGTGGGCAGCAGCGTGATGGGTCTGTAGCTGCCCGGATTTGAGACGTTCTTCCCCTTCTTAGGAATCATGATGACTATTCCTGTCTTCCAGATTTCAGGAAAGTGGCCGGTGCGCAAGATGCCATTAAAGAGCCTTGTGACGGCCATGATGGTCTTGAACGGGAGATGGTGTAATGTTCTGTTGGTGATGGCATCTGCGCCCGGCGCCTTCTTTGGTTTGGACAGAGAGATCTGTCTCTTCACCATGTTTGGAGTGAAGACGATGGGATGTTCGTCGGTGGTCAGCTCTGGAGACAGGAAGTCCGGTAGAAACTCCTCTATTTCTTTGGTGAGTGTGGGGTCGCTGAGGTTGTTCGGGCTGAACTGGTGTTCGAGGTGGGTTGCGAAAATCTCCGACCGGTCGGCAGCCCGGTATCTGATAGTCCCATCCTGGTGAAGTAGAGGACGAACTGGTGTCGGGGCCCTGGATAGTTGGCGGCACAGCTTGTGAAGGGACGCCCAGTCATTTGCGGCATCGTCCAGGCGGGCCTCCCAGCTGTCGTTTGCTGCTTTCGCTAGATCAGCCTTGACCTCCGCTGTAATATGGTTTAGCTGGCGTTTTACTATTGGGCAACGAGTGTTTTGCCATAGCCGTCTGATTCTTCGCTTCTTCGCGATTTTGTCGCGTATGTGACTTGGTAGAGGAGGAAGAATGCGAGAGGATGATGATGGGGCAATTTCGGCTGAACGGAGAGCTTCCTGAATACTCGTTGTCAGATTGGTAGCCAGCTCGTCAGCAGCGGAGGTGACGGGTTGGCTCGGTGTGGTCTCCTCCATGGTTAACTGGAACCGCCGCCAGTTAACTAGCTGGCGCGGTTGTGGTGGGGCGACTCGGGCTGGGATGTCCAACAACGTGGCTAGAATCGGGAGGTGGTCGGATTCCATCTCGTCAGGAATGGCCTCGAGGATTATCTGTTGCTGGATCCCTTTGTGGACGACGAGGTCAATTACGTCTGGGCAATGCCGGTCATTATATGGGTAGTGGGTTGGTGTATTTGGGCCTATGACCGTCAGGTCATTTTGATCGGCTATTTGGAAGAGTCGTCTGCCTTCTGTGTTGGTGGTTGCGGAATTCCAAATGACGTTCTTGCAATTCCAGTCGCCGGCAGCTATGGTGGGTATCGTCCGTATCGTGGGAAAACCATCGACCTTTTTAGCGACAGGCAAGCCGTTCACAAACAAAATATTGTTCTAGCAACAATTATATTTAACTTGTAATTTTGTAAACTCTCAGGCTTTCTCTTTCAATATAACCGTTGTGCAATTCAAAATTTGTATAAATATAGGACGATCAGACAAATAAAGACACTTCATATTTTCTACTGTAAATAAGAACCCTGCGTTTCATTTAACCACAAAGTACACCCGTGCCAGCTGCCGTTGAACCTTCGCCGAGCCTCCAGCCACTCCGCAGCGCCTGCATACTGGTGAGACCTTCTGAAAACTGCTTACAGGAGTCTATTGCTAGCGACCGTGCTGCCGCTATGAGCGCCTAGTGGTACCGACGGCACCACCACCGCTACAACCGTTCTATAGTTTTGCCGAGATTGAGTAAAAAACATCCATCCAACCATCCAAACACCCAAACATCCCAACTTTCGCATTTATAATATTAATATAGATTGGCAAAACTTTTCTTTGTTGTTTTTAAAAACAACAAAGAAAAATATCGACACGCGGGATTTAAACCTGCGACCTTCCTTTAAGCTGGGATGCTCTACCACTGAAGAAAAATTTCGCCAGTCAAGCTTGTCTACACTAGGTAGACAAGCTTGACGTGGCGAAATTTTTTTTTGCTATATGATCGATTCCATCGATTGTACCTATATGATCGATTCCATCGAGTATTATCGATGAAATCGACCATATAGCAAAGAAAAATTTCGCCACGTCAAGCCTGTCAACACTAGCTCAGTGGTAGAGCATCTCGGCTTAAAGGGAGGTCGCAGGATCAAATTCCGCGTGTCAATACTTTTCTTTATTATTTTTAAAGTTTTTCAAGTTTTCCCAAGCACGGGATGAATGCTATAACACAAAAATATAATTAATATAGTTTGTACACAAAAAACTTACGTACCAAAAAATCAAAACAAAAGCTGTTTAAAAGGCGAGATTTATATTTATACGCAGTTTTACACAATTTACACACAGTTGCCAAAATCGCCGCCAGCGACGACTTCGCCTACTGTTTCGGCCGCCAATACTTGAAACGCTACTCAAGATTCATTAACGAGTCGAAATACTGATAGCACTTACGCTCCCACTCATCGTCAAGATACTGCCCTAAGCCGAGGTTCGGTCTTACAATAAAGACCCTTAGGGCAGGTTTAACCCACTTAATTCTAATAAACATCTGGCTGGGCATTCCGATCGCCCGAAACATAGTAACGGTCATTTGGACCAACTGCTTAAGTTCATTTTGAAAAAAGATGTATATTACCTGCATATAGTGTTTACAGTGTTCACTTTTATTATTTAAATGTATTTCTAAAAAAATACGTTTACGCTCGTATCTCCAAATAGGTAGGCAGAGGTACAACGACCAGAGCACCTACGATAAGCCGAAGATACTTAGTCCCACAATGTGATAGTTGGTATACCTATCTCCAACTGGATATGTTTTCCTACTCTTATACATTTCTAATAAATTCGATGCGGGTCCCAATACAGCTTATCTTTTCCCCCAGGGCACCCTGAGCTCGCAACTCAGTGGTTATCAGGAAGGTTGCCGCTGTTGATTCTGGTTTACAGAAGTTACAGTGGTAGGAACGAAAGGTGGGCTCATTGCCCTATAAAAAACCTCATAGGCAACACAGATACCGGACCACTAGACGACAAAAACCATTTCTGAGGCATATTATTTACAAATATTAGGTTCCTGCTGTTCTCCACAATGTAAGCTTTAGCGATGCCAAATTTCATACTCTACCTTTCGCGGAAATGTTTTTAAAAGGAGTAGAAAGTTTTCGCTTTACCTTTTAATACAAAAATACTTAAGGAATTATATAGAAAATATTTTAGAGAAATCATACCTTACTCTAAATAACCTATAATACCTTTCTTTTGAACTAGTGGGAGCTCTCGAAAGAGCACTGAAGCTCAGATAACGAATGCCTTTGTTCTACTAATGTTTAATGGTTATTTACGGGACCCTTACGGCTCTATAGTTTATTTACTAAAGTAGCGGTGGCATTGAGAACCCAGAATTTAGGTTGAGATAATATTTGTTTTACTCTTCTGAATGATTTAATTAACATTTGACTTCTGAATTGTTAAATTAATATTTGACGGATCGTTGGTCGAATGATTAGCGAACCTTATTACGAATCGATGAGATTCGGGTTCGAATTCCGACAGGGGAAAACATTTGTGGGCCGAACATAGATGTATGTATTTCTGAGTTTGGTTTTTTGTAATATATGTGATAGTATTTAAGTAATATGTATTTCTATGTCTTTGACTAATATGCCGGGATCCCAGGAAAAAACTTTTTTTTTGATTAATAACAAGCTGAATTTTTGTGAACAGCTTCGTTTTGACGAGACAACCATCTTTTCTATCTTCGAAAAATCTCAAATTGGGTAAATAATAAAGATAGATAAAAAAGAAAATTTGAGAGTGTTGGACTTAAGAAAAATTTCTACTTTACGTGTAGGACAATATTACCCTTGAATAACAATAATCACAGGCCAAAAACCTAAAAACTCTTTCGATAATTTTAACTAATTCCTGCATAATTTGATGTCCTGATAAAGAAAAAAATGAAAAAGAGGTTGCATCGCCCACCAATTTATCATATTTCTTTATTAAAAAAAAGATTATGTACCAAAATGTATAATATACATTTTTGACAATTTAAATATTTGGAAATTGGCAACATTATTTGTATGTAATGAGGCAACGAAATAAAATTTTCTAAGTTTCGTAATTCTAATAATTTTTACCGTCATTAAGTTTTTTTTTTAATTGGATGTTTGGATGGATGTTTGTTACTCAATCATGCAAAAATACTGAACGAATTTGTATAAAATTCGGTACACAGGTAAATGATGACTTAAAATAGCATATAGACTACTTTTGATCCCGGAAAAATCAGGTGATCCCGTGGGATTTGCCAAAAACTTATAATGCAGTGGGTTGCGTGCTGCAGCTTCCAAATTGATAAATATTAAATTTAATTATTAATTTTTTTAAAAAGTTTTCACAAACATATATTTTGTTGGCCTGTGATAATTAACAAACAACAAAAAAAGTTTGTTCCAGGGATCCCGGTCTATAACACGCATACTATGAACAAATAATTTGCTTACTTTGGGGTTAGATCAATTTGTGATATTTGTCTAGTAATATTTATTTGTTATTATTATTTATTTATTATTATTGAATTATCGATAAGTCTGTCTAAAAACTGAAATACAAACGAATGTATTTGGAAAAGGTTTTTTTTATATTCTAAGGGTCTCTTGATGGAAGGAGTCAACCATCGCCTATAGACACCAGAGATTGTTTGCTATCTTATAATATAAAAAAAAAATATAAAAAAAACATTAATCCCACTTTGTAAGTTTATTATTAGCATATTACTCAACCAGCGTCAGTGCTTGTCGCTATCGTGTTCCGGTTTGGAGGGTAAGGTAGCCGGTAAACTTATGCATGTGGCATTAGACCTCGCCACAAGATAGCAACGCACCATTAACATCTTTGGTATCTATAGGCGATGGTTGACTCTTTCCATCAGGAGACCCATCTGCTTGTTTGCTATCTTATGACATAAAAAAAAAAACAGTTTTTAAGCTTAAAAAAGTGAAACCGGTTGAGTAATATGTTAAAATAAAATTATAAAATGAGGTTAATGTACAAGTGATCATATTTTAATCGTGGAATAATTTTAGAACATTAAACCCAGTTGCATTATATACCAAAAGATAATTAATAATTGTTTCTGTTTATATGAAATATCGAAATTCAAAGGGGATTCGGGCCAAACCCATATTGGTCCGAATCCCCTTTGAAAAAACCATCTGCCGTTCTGTCAGGCAGTTTGTAAGAGGCGAACGATTGGCTATACGAGTCACCATCCACCACCATCACGGCTACTAGGTATTAGAGCTCTGTATTTTCTCGCCTGGGTCTGGTACCGCCGCATTGAGATAAGATTTTTAAATTTGACATTTCCGCCGTGTTGGTCCCGGCCTCCTTTGTAGAATAGGCCAACTGTCGTTCTGCCAGGCAGGTCGTAAAAGGCGACCGATTGGCTATCGAGTCACTACCATCGTGGCTACTAGGTGGTAGAGTTCTGCATTGTCTCGTCCGGGTCTGGTACCACCGCCTTACCTATTCCTGCCGCAATAGCGTCAGTGCTTGCCGCTGTCGTGTTCCGGTTTGGAGGGTAAGGTAGCCGGTAAACTTATGCATGTGGCATTAGACCTCGCCACAAGATAGCAACGCACCATTAACATCTTTGGTGTCTATAGGCGATGGTTGACTCTTTCCATCAGGAGACCCATCTGCTTGTTTGCTATCTTATGATATAAAAAAAAAAAAAAAAAGATAGTATTTATTGGTACCATATTTTCACATAATCTTTTACAGTAGACAATATACAATATACAATATTTATTAGTTTGTAAGGAGAGGAGAGCAAGTTAAAAATATAACAAGTAACAAAATGTAAACTTATACTACTTTTTTTTATAAGTGATGTGATACCAAAAGGATGCTCATCTCAGCATAGGCTATAGCAATATTTGCTATAACACTGATTTTCAGTGAGTCCTCTATGATGCTCCCACGAGACGGTCAAAAAAGGAAACTTAGTGCTTTGTTTTAGTGTTTATATATAAAAAGTATAAGTCAGTACATAAAAGTGTTTTCCGGTTCTACACAGGGAGACAGTTATTGGGGAGCTGTGGCAAAATCCTCAACACATTGTGTCTTGTAAACACTCTCATATACTTTGTGTTCGAATATCATACGAAAAAAAAAAAAGTACAAGCATTTGACCATTATAAATAAGTTGATATTTCAATTATTTATTTTTAGCATATTTACATTAAGTATAAGTTTAATTAATTAGAATTAGAAATGACTATTATGCATATAACAAAAAATATTTTATTTATTGTAATACTATTTCTAGGGTATTATAAAATTTAAGCATGACATGAATATAATTTTTAGCCAAATTGTGTCACTTTATCACTTATTTCCAAGTATGAAATCCGTAAATTGGTACAATATCACAGTTTAAAATAACAAAAAGCGTAGCCACCTGTTATGATAGCTGCTTTTTGTACATCACTTATTGGTACAGCAATAGTACATCACTTATCAATATTATGTTTTCTAGTGAGTAACTTTACAATAGATTATCAATGTATAAACTTTAACTTTAATTATTATTAATGAAATGATATAAATAATGAATAATATTGAAAATTTTATGCTTTTTAAATAGGTATTGAATTTATGTAAATTTTTGCATGTCACTTTTGACAAAATGTGAATGGAAACAATGTTTAAAAATGTAACATCTTATGTACCCACATTCTTGCAAATAAATGAATTATTATTAATCTCTTTATTTACATTTTTTTCTTATTTTATATACATTTATAATTATAACATTATCAAAAAAAATCACAATATTATAAAAATAAATATATAAAAATTATTATTATTATTAAAAATTCTAGTTTTGTAACTAGAAGCATGACTGGCTTTTAAAATCCCATAAGCCGAGCCTAAAATGCTGTGTTCTTAATTATCAACTAATCTTAGTCGATTAAACGCAAAACTCCAGAAAATACTTAGAAAATCTTTTAGGAAAATTTATAGCGCACTGCACATTACCAACGATACCGGCTTTAAACTAGTGGGCGCCCTTGAAAGGGAACTAAAGCTCAGATAACGAATGCTTTTGTTCTGTTAATGCTTAAAGGTTATTTATGGGACCCTTACATATGGCTCTACAGTTTTACTAAGGTGGCTATGGCTCAAGGGACATTGAATTTAGTTTTATGATAAACTACTTGTGCCCGCGATTTCATCTGCGTGGAAGAATTTCTAAAAGTAGCCTTAGTTACTCCTGTTAGAAATAATACAGAAGTTTCATGTATAATATTTAATTCACTTTACACTTCTTTCGCGTCCCGCGAAATAATGCAATATTGAGAGATCTCACTATTATAATAATTATCACTCATCCAATTTGAAGTCTATGACTTCAAATTGGATGTGAATTATATGCACTTTCACTACTTGAAACCTTCATGAAACTTGAAACACATTGAAACTTTCATGTTTTCAAGTAGTGAACTAAATAAAATTAAGTATTATGTGTGGCCTCCGTCTTATCCACAACAAAGTAAGTAATATTGAAGCCCCATAGGTACATGTCTTCAATATTTACCTGTGCAAGACCCCCTTCATGTTCTTGCACAGTCAATACATATTTCACAATATTACTAGATTTATTTATTAGTATACATAATTTATAGCTTAAATACTCTCAAACTATAACTCTGTGTGGCCTCCGACATATCCACAACAAAGTAAATAATATTGAAGCCCCATACATGTCTTCAATATTTACCTGTGCAAGACCCCCTTCATGTTCTTGCACAGTCATAAAATAATTTATCTATACTATAATTATATTTACAGACTATAACTACTAAAACTAAGTATTATATGTGGCCTCCGTCATATCCACATTAAATACTCTTAGACTATAACTCTGTGTGGCCTCAGACATATCCACAACAAAGTAAATAATATTGAAGCCCCATACATGTCTTCAATATTTACCTGTGCAAGACCCCCTTCATGTTCTTGCACAGTCATAAAATAATTTATCTATACTATAATTATATTTATAGACTATAACTACTAAAACTGAGTATTATATGTGGCCTCCGTCATATCCACATTAAATACTCTTAGACTATAACTCTGTGTGGCCTCAGACATATCCACAACAAAGTAAATAATATTGAAGCCCCATACATGTCTTCAATATTTACCTGTGCAAGACCCCCTTCATGTTCTTGCACAGTCATAAAATAATTTATCTATACTATAATTACATTTATAGACTATAACTACTAAAACTGAGTATTATATGTGGCCTCCGTCATATCCACATTAAATACTCTTAGACTATAACTCTGTGTGGCCTCAGACATATCCACAACAAAGTAAATAATATTGAAGCCCCATACATGTCTTCAATATTTACCTGTGCAAGACCCCCTTCATGTTCTTGTACAGTCATAAAATAATTTTAATACATATATCCAATTACATCATTTCATAATATTACTAGATTTATTTATGAGTATAGATAATTTATTGCTAATTATACATATTATATGGATATTTTAGTTTCATATTCTTATTAATAAAGTATTAAATAAAATAATTAAACGCTCCAATCTCTACCTTCATCAGAACTTTCTACGATAAACCAGCCAAAGACAAATTTTGAGAAAACACCAGTAAAGGGCTTTCCTCTAAGAGATATTGGCCATCATGGCTAGATTTCAATATTAACCGTCGCACTCCCTTTTGTATAACCCAGCGATCTCCAATACTTGTTTTCGTATAAGGCAAAACTGTTTTTAAGCCCCGATGCAAATGAGTAGCTCTATAAGTTTCAGGTGTGTATATATCTCTCTCTCTCTCTCTCTGTGTGTGTGTGTATGTGTGTGTGCGTGTGTATGTGTGTGTGTGTGTGTGTTTGTGTGTATCTGTGTATCTGGCCGTGGCATCGTAACGCCTTGGCAGATGATCCGATTTGCTTGCATTTTTTTTTAAATTGAAAGCCCTGTTTTGCGAGATGTTTCTTAACTATGATTCAATAGAGTATTCAGCCGTTTCCAGACCACCAGTTCTTTTCAAATTGATGAAAGGACTAGGCAACTTGTAAGGGCTTTATTAATACTAAATTTTGTATTCCGTTACCTTTTGATATTGTAATTACATGGTAACCTCGACCTTATACTTTAAAGTCCTCATTTTGAAGATTATCAGCATCGATTTAACTGGCAATTTTCGTATATACATAAATAACAGATTTTCTCAATATTGCAAGCCACTTTTTAACGTCTTTCTGATATCCGTTTGTACAAAAACTTGGTAGACTTATGAATGTTTAGTAACAATGCAATACTATTTTACCATCTAACCGAGTTCATGACCTAGGCTGAACGTAGGGACTGGAATTCTCTGATGCAGAGTTTTAACAAGACAATGTTGTTTGAACTCATTAGTCTTGTTGCTATATGTACTAAATCTGATTAATACCCATGATGCAAGGGCCTGCAGATGGTGCTGGAAAGTGCTACTGAAATTCACGCGCAAAATTTAGAAGGGGAAAATATAGTCAAGTTTGACCTCGTTGGATTTTTGATGACGTGTAACATATTATAATGTCGAAGATCTTAAAATTGAGCTGTAAGAGTGCCATTGTACTCAGATAGAAATTGCTAATATAGAGTAGAAGTTGTGAAGTCATTTCATTTGTTACCTAAGTTCTTTCTCGTGATTATAAGGTTCTGAAGATTGAGCCGGAAAAGTGACATTGGAACTTCAAGAATCGAGATTCAAAATGCAATTACAATTAACTCCTAAACAATACGAAGTAATGTTTTTGAATTAGAGCTTAATTATCTTGTATTAACAAATACCTTAGTGCTGGATGATTTTCAGGATCTGATGGTGGAACTTGAAGGTAACTATGAGGTCTTCTAAACTAAATAAGATAAACTAGCCTAAATTGGACTCTTTTTCTGATTGGACAAACACTCTAGTGCTAGACGATTTCTAGAGTCTCATGATAGGGCTGGAAGTAAGTTATGGGAACTTTGGAATAAAATAGAGCAACACCATTGAATTTGGTATCGATTTAGTTTGATTCGTTATTATAAGGACTTTGGAGAGGGATGGCTTCCAGTGCCTGATGGTAGAACTGGAAGATGTATCTGAAAACTCCTAAGCTAAACCAGGTTTACCCCATTGAGTGGGGACTAATTCGTATCTGAATAATAGGAATTGAAAGTTAGTAATAGGAACTTCTAAGCTAAACGAGATAAACTCACCGAGTTTGGACTCATTTGTTGATTTGAGAAATACCCTGGTGCCAGATAATTTCTGTAGTCCTATGACGAAGCAGGAAGGAGGTTATGGAAACTTTGAATTGAAATTGAGCAACGTCATCAATTTTGGGCTTATTTGGTTCGTTCTAATAAGAACTTTAGAACAGGATGTTTTCCAGTGTTATGATAGGGCTGAAAAAAGGCTATGAGAACTTTTAAGCTAATTTAGATAAACCTATCGCGTGTGGGGTTTTTCGGTTTATTTTGGCCAACAATTAGGCGCCGGATGTTTTACGCTAAGGAACTGGAAGCTGGCCATCCAAGATTGGGCTGATATAGTAAGTCTTTATTACCAGGAGATTTGCAGGGTTTGATAATGGAACTAAAAGTGGCCATGGAACTCCTGGACTAAAAAAGCCTATTGAGTGTGGTCTTATTTGTTATACTTTTACATACACTCTGAATCAAAATGATTTCCAGGGTGGAGCTGCAGACCATCGGAACTTTGCAATAAAACAACTAAAGCTTATTGAGTAAGGAAACGTAGTAACCTTAACCTGATGCTGCAAGATCCCCTTTCGAAGATCATCAGGTCCTTTCACGTTTTACTCTTAAAATGATGCATATGTAGCAGAATGGCAGCCTGAGAATGTGTCTGAGATTATTGATTTTATCTTGCTACTATACAATCATTTCTTTTTCAATTATATTGTTTGTATCTGGGTCTTGTATTACGTTTACAATATTTTGTAACATTGGATCGCCGCGATGTACCGTCGAGATTCAATTCGAGAGACATAAGACGTACATTCAAGATATTTGGTGTAAGATCTAATGGATTACGACTTAAAGCATGGACATGGAAGACCAGGTCTATAAATTATATTAAAAGATATTCCTGCATCATGTTCATATATATACTGGTATATACAAAACTGTTTTTTTTTTGTTTGTTTTTTCAAAATATTATTTTCTAAATCAATAATTCGCTAAATGTCCTATTCTATGACACAGTTCACATTCTTTTTTTTTTTAGTTTGATTGAATTTAAAGGAAGGGTGTATATCCTCACTACAATTATAACAATTAGTTACCCCTTCTGTACTAAAATTAAGTGATATTTGTCTATTGGGTCTTAATCGTATATTTATATATTAGGTACTAGCTTGCATAGGCATAATGGTATTTTCTGTTCTTTTAATACATTTTACGTTTTTTACAAAAACAAGAGTTTCTGGCTCTGTGAACTGTGCTGCTTCTGCACACTGGTTTTAACAGAAAGATCTTCTGTTTCCTCACAAGATACAACCAATATCATTTGTACCTTTTATGCCACATATATTCAATAAAATCATGTTATCATAAAAATATTCTACCAATGATTCGCCAAAACAAGCCTTGCAAGCAAGCATCTCCGTTAATAAGTGTCCATAATTTTGGCTACTCGGAAATGCTAATCGTAATTTAATCTGCCATTCATTCCAGGAGAACATTAAACTTGGTAATCCTTGATATAATTTTTGTGTTATCCTATTAAATTTGGTAGAGCATAATAAGTTGTTTGCCTTTCCGACCAACCATAAGTAAGGGCTCATTCATTTACTTTTTTTTTATCCACATATTATCTATTTATTGGTTACGTTTGGACGAGTCAAATTTGAGAATTGATCGTTGTTACCATCTGATCTAAGAGTACTAAAAATATTCTTTAAAAGTCTCAAAGAAATTATTTGAACTAGAGGATGAAACAGTCTCACCAGCAGGTACAGTTGGCGGTAGATGAAAGGGCTCCTCAGTTCTCACACCCTGACTGCGTTGTTGCGTCGGCATATACAGGTTGCGGCCACGTCCCCGTGTAGGGGTATGGCAGCTACGTCTATCTCGCCGTCTTGGCGAGAAGTGCGCATGAGTGCGCCTTACTCGTTTGTGCCGAGACGTACGGCTTCGGTGGCGTCGCGGCCGAGGCCTCCGCTTCCCACTGCTAGTCGAGGATATCGAAGAATCTGAGCGTTGAATCACGCTAGTTTGTTTTCGTGTAACTTGACCTTTGCCCATATTGATTTACTGAAATGAAATTAATACACCAAACAGTAAAATGTAAAAATAAATATCTCCCCTGTAAATAAGTCAATGTAGATTTAAGTAAATATACATTTTTTTTTCATCAGTTGGAAGTGTAAAAATAAGCTAAGATTTTAACACAGATTCAGATTTAAAACTGAATCCGTTATTATTAAAAGTATTTATATTTGACTACTTTTTACATATTTGTTTAACCCTTTTGGTATATTGCCCAGAACATAATATAATATTGGGTGTTATTAATTGATTTGTGTTCTGTAAGGATTATGTACAATGTACATATTCAATACTTCATTATATTAACCGACGTAATATTTAATTCAATTAAGTAAAATAGAAAAAAAAAACAATAATAATAAAAACGCTTATATATTATTTAAGCCAATACTAATTAGTCAATTTTTAAATTTCATGCAATAATACATTCTTATTAATTTAATTTACTATACATTCTTTTATTAATAGTAAATTAGAGTAAAATATTTAACAATCTTTTTTTGATTGATTAATTTAATATTTTAATTTAAAATTGTAATTTCAGAAATTATATATTGGATAAGCAAGTATTTAATAAAAAAAAACACTTTTTTTTAATTTTAAATAAGACTACAAAAATAAACGTAATTAAAACTTGAGTCAATAGATTGAATTGATAATATATGTTATTTTCATAATTAAAAAAAATTAAAAAAAAATTAGGCATTACGACGTACCTTAGATGGGCGTTGTGTCCATATACCGAGAATATTGTCTCAATATTATCCAACTTCTGATTTGTTAGAAATAATACAGAAGTTTCATGTATAATATTTAATTCACTTTACACTTATTGAATCTTAGCGTTTATGTGCGTTCTTGTCGGCCGTTAGTTTCACACTGATCCCCTCCACACGTTTTTATGCCTTTTATATTGTTAGGACTGCGGCCTAAATCAATTATTGCAACACAGGTGTTCAAAACAACAACACAGCTGACAACTAAAAATATTCTGAATTACAAGAACGTACATTAACTTCACATTTCTAATAAATATTAATATAGTAACAAATAGAGTGGTTTTACACTCCTTATTGACGTGGCTTAAAAGATAGACTGTCCCGTGTTTTATCCGCATAGTTCCGTTCCCGTAGGATTTTTGGGATACAAACTATCTGTTTCTGTTTTAATCCCGGCGCGCGGCCGGACGTGCAGTTGCCGCGGGACCGTGCCCCACCTCGGCGTTTGCATTGTTACGCTCGCAGACAGCTACACTCACTCCGCGTACCTCCGCACTCGCGGTTTGCCTTTTTAGGGCCGTTAAAGTTCCGTGCCCAAAGGGTAAAACCCTTCGGGCATGGAAACCTAAAAATAACCTCACACGTCATTTTTTATAGCTGCTGTCGGTGACTGCATTCGCGTAGATTTCAGTTTTTCGGTTTTTCCAGAATTTCAAACAGCAAAATATTCTAATTTATTTGTTTCTTTTGTAAGAAAAACGAATGTAGAAGGTGAAAGTAAAAAGCTACTGTTTAATTTATCATCTGTTAACTTTATGAAATGTTAGATTTATTTAATTAATTAAATTTTCCCTCGTGTTGGGCGGGCTCTTTTTGAAGAATATATCAGCTGCTGTTCTGTTCGGCAAATCGTAAGAGGCTAACGATTGGCTGTGTAAGGCAATTCCATTATGGCTTCTAGGTGGTAGAGTTCTGCATTTTTTCAATCGAATCTAGTACCACCGCCTTGCCTATTCCTGCCGCATTAGCGTTGGTGCTTGTCACTGGTTGGGTTCCAATTTGGAGGGTAAGGTCATATCAATTCCTACCGCAATAACTTCATTGCTTGTGACCTCTCTATCATTTCCTTTGAAGAATGGGCATTTTGCAATTCTACAAGGTAGTGTGTAAAAGGCGAAAGATTGGCCGTATTTGTCACTACCATCGTGACTACTAGGTGGTCCATTTCTGCAACGTCTCGGTCGGGTCTGGTACCACCGCTTTACCTACTAGCAATAGAGTCAATGGTTGTCACTGTCGTGTTCTGGTTTGGAGGGTAAAGTAGCCGGTAAACTTATGCATGTGACATTACCTGGATTGCCAAGCACCATTAACATGTTAACAGCATGGGACCCTAAAAAATAAGAAACACATTCCTAACCTGTTAGTTTACTGTTAGTCTCGGGCTCCCTTGTGCTGGTCCGGGCTCTTTTCAAGAATAGGTCAACTGCCGTTCCGCCAGGCAGGTCGTAAAAGGCGACCGATTGGCTATGCCAGTCACTAACATCGTGGCTACTAGGTGATAGAGTTCAGCATTGTCTCGCCCGGGCCTGATACCAACCCATTACCAATTCCTGCCGTAATAGCGTCAGTGCTTGTCACTGTCATGTTCCGATTTGGGGGGTAAGGTAGCCAGTAAAGTTATGCATGTGGCATTAGACCTCGCAACAAGATAGCAACGCACCATTAACATTTTTGGTGTCTATAGGCGATGGTTGATTCTTCCCATGAAGAGACCCGTCTGCTTGTTTGCTATCTTATGATATAATAAAACTGTAACCCTTATAATTATCGAGTGATCTATGTAAAATATCAAGAAAGCTTTCTTCTGTACCATATGACAAGCATCTATCATTTATTTTGAGTTCATTGTCTACAAGATTCCGAGAGATCTGCGAGAGGTCACGACCTCGCTCGTGGCAGGATTTAGCGAAGACAGAGCGAGTACAGCTCGGCACTCATTAATAACTTCGTAATCTAGTTCTTGAGAATACGGCCCGTAAATCATTAGGCGCTTTCAAAAGTAATTAATCTTTCAGTATGTGAATTGTGCTATTAATTTATGCGGATTATTAAACGGTGACACAGCGAAATACCCGCATGTCGAAGCGTTTGAAATTATGCAAGACGAAATTAATGTAATAAATTTGCAGCTTTACGTGAGATCTTATATGTGATTTTTCAATGCCACTGAAGCAAAAAATATTGTAAACAATAAAACGAAGGTCGAAGACGAATCCGAAGGTCAGGAAATCAAAGAAAACTCCAGTGTCGCTCCAGTCTACTGACGTCAAACGCACTATTACATCAATTGTTACCATACTATATTGATGAACTGCATATTAGCTTGAAAGTCAGCAATATGCCTGAATAAATATTCGCCGTTTCCGCAATCTCGTTTAGTCAGATGTTAACTAGTCTAATCTTCTGAAAGAAAGAAAGAAAATATTTATTTGCAAGAATATGGGTGTTACAAGTTGTTAAAAATTAATTAAGTTACCAACATATGTATATTAAACCATTTAAAGGTATTACTTTAAAGGTTTAAAGGTATTAGATTAAGGGCTGAAACTTTACATTATATGGTGTGCAAATATTTAAAAAATATCGTTATATAATATTACATTTAAAACACTTCATCGATTTTTTAGAAGTAAATTATTATGAAGATGCTTCGGTTACGAAGTGAAACGTGCGTTTAATTCTTATACTGTATGGTTTTGTGCTTGCTACTGCATTTTTTTATATCATAAGATAGCAAACAAGCAGATGGGTCTCCTGATGGAAAGAGTCAATAATCGCCTATAGACACCAAAGATGTTAATGGTGCGTTGATATCTTGTGCCTCGATAGCCAATCGGTCGCCTTTTACGACCTGCCTTTTAGAACGGCAGTTGGCCTATTCTTCAAAGGAGGCCGGGACCAACACGGCGATATGCATAGTGGAAAGTGTTGTCGACGGAAAGAGGGTGGATAATAACGCCACTGGCGTCTTTGTTATTTTTAGGTTTACTGTGAGTTTCTTCAATTTATTACACTGCTTTTTTATTACAAAGGCATGGCAAATGTTACATGTAAAAGTTCGCGGAAATTTCGCAAATAAAATAATTTCACTCGATGAGTTATGGATTTACACAAAGTAACGCTATCCGTCTAGAGATATGGTAATATCACATGCGTGAACCAGAACACTACATGACAAGCATTGATGTTATCACTGTAATAATCAATATTACGTTCGTATTAAACCCGGGTCGATTCGTTGCGAACCCCACCACCTAGTAGTCAAGGAGGTAGTGGCAAGTTTGGTCAATCCGAACAATAAAGAAACAAACAAATATTCATGGTACAAATTACATTTACTGATCTAACCCCAAAGTAAGCAAATTATTTGCTTGTGTTGTGGGTGTTAGTCAACGATACTAATACATAGAAATACATATCTTAATACTGGAATATATTAAATAAACACCCAAACCCGGAAATACAAACACTTATGCCCATCACACAAATGCTTGTCCCCGTCGGGGATCGAACTCGAGCCCCGTCGAATGCGTAGTCAAGCTCGCTATCTACTCAACCAACGGGGCGGTCTTTTTATATCATAAGATAGCAAACAAGCAGATAGCTCTCGTGATGGTAAGAGAAAGCATCGCCTATATACACAATAGTGCACTATGACTATCCGTGTGGCGAGATGGCAACCCCACGAAATTCTCCGACTACCTTACCCTCCAAACTGAAACACGACACTGACAAGTACTGACACTATTGCGGCAGGAATAGGTAAAGCGATGGTGCGAAATACCCGAGCCAATTGTTGCAAAACTCTACAACCTAGTACCACGATAGTAGTGACACATATAGCCAATTGATTGCTTCTCACGTCCTGCCTGGCAAAACGGCAGTTCGTTTTTTCTTCATAAAAGCCCGGTCTAACACGAGGAAACATTTATAAAGTACATTAATAATAAATTCTATTCAAAATGAAATATAGTAAGAAGCATTCTTAGTAAGCTTCTTTAGCAACTACAAAAGTTTTTCCACTACACAGGAAGTACAACTTCGTTACATATTCATTAAGCTGCAGTTTGAGTTGTGGTCTTCGAACAACAGTTTTAGCTAGATTAATCGTAGGAGCAAATTTATGCAACAGCGTAGTTTTGCGACACTCAAAACATATACATTGAGTTTATTTCTTGCATATTTTGGTCTACCAACAAAATTGAGAATACACAAAAAACTGTATTATATAAATCAAAATTCAAAGACGAAAAAGGGAAATTTGAAATATTTTGCGGTACTTCAAAAACCCATTAAATTTTAAAATATAAGCTTATTTATTGCTCTTAGCAAAAATCAGTCTTCTTTAAATCTGCGGAAATGAGTTTCACTATTTAACACTTAATACATCAAACTTTATAAAATACAGAGTGTTAAATATATTATTAACCGAATATGTAAGTAACATTAATCAGTGCAATTTAAGGTCACGACGATTAAGACGAGCCCACAGTTTGCTTAAGAAGTTGTGAAAAAATCAATTCTCAGTGAAAAATCAATCAATAAAATCAATGAAAAAAAAATAGGTGAAATTGTCAAAACTTACGCAATAAAAAGAGCCTGATAAAATCACCCTCCCTTATATTCCCATTATTGTACCAGTATACGTATATAACACACAAACCGGGAAAACCCCGAAATAATTTCACTAGTTACCATCCCATTAGCCTAAATAATACTTTAAGCAAAATCTACGAAAAAAATCATACTACCTCGCCTTAAGGCATTTGTTCAAGAGAAAGATCTCTTAATAAATGAGCAGTTCGGTTTTCAAGTAGCTCACTCTTGCACTCATTACGTGTACCGACTCTCAAAGTAAATTTTAAAATCTTAATGCAGGTCCGGAGCTGCAGATTCTCACTGGTGCTCTATTTTTCGACGTCGGGAAGGCATGTGATAAGATCTGGCACAATTGCTTAATATATAACCTATATGAAATAGGAGGACAAACTCGTACTCATCATACGAGAGTACCTAACCAAACACCGATTTCAATTCCGTATTTATTTGATTCAGGGTTCATTCTCCACTCATAGATCGATCACAGCAGATGTCCGCACTCGTGTCACTTAGACACAAGGTGACACTTTACAAGATTTGCGTATGGCCTATTCTATCATACTGTCTATCTATCAATGCGGGCTATACAGCACTTAGCCACACTACGGGCCATTGTGCGTAAAGGTATAGTGGCTATTCTTGCCAACCCAGCTCATTCCAAAAATCCAGCACCTTAGAGGGATGCTTAAACAGCTCTCCATGTGTACTGCCTCCTTTAAAAAACTGGGCCTTTAAGTACTTCAATTCCTCGCACTCAAACAGCACGTGGTGAGGAGTTTCTTCATGGTTTAAGCACGCCCTGCGTAAGGGACTATCAGTTAGCCCCATGGTGTGCATGTGTTTATTGTATCATACGCCTGCGTAACGTTTGCCCATCTCCCCGTATAGATTTGCATCCATTGTAAGTAGTACAGAACACTTCATACCCACACAGAGCACGATCGCCTCCGGCGGAGAAGAGGATCCTTGTTTCCCCCATCTGCGAACCGAGCCCAAGGGCAAGGATCAGCCGATGGACAAAACAATGCAACAAACCCTCTTATGACCAATCTCGACGCCACCTCTAAGACGAGAATCGTTCTCACAGGAGACACCCTTAGGATGGAGAGCGTACAACCCCACATTTTTAAGCTCTGGTTGAGCAGTGAAGCTGTAAAGGCCCTTAACGCCAGCAGTGTACAGGTGCCATCGTTGATCAGTTCGGACGCGTTCATCTATTTGCGTTCTCGACACTTCTTCACTTTCATCATTCTTCTTGATATCATTAGGTTGCTATTTAAAATCTCTTTCAGACGGTACACATTCCTCGTATTTTGATATGGCTTTTTAAAGATTCTTATTTGCTGATCACAATTTTCACGGAACACAATTAGTTTAAAGCGATTGAGAAAAGTAGTTTTTGTGTGGGAAGGTACAGTTTTTATTCATCACATATAAATCCAGTAAAAATCACATAGAAGCTTTCAGAGACACAGGCGATTGAAAGGAGTTAATCGTAGTTTTCCTGCATTTAAATTATGTTTGCTACATGGTCTAGTTTTAATTATTAATCGAAGACTATAATAGAAAGGAACATGGCGCTATTATATATATATATATATATATATATATATATATATATATATATATATATATATATATATATATATATATATATATATATATAGCTTTTAAAAGTTTTTATAAAACATTAAACAGTGTGTTTAAAAGTAATGATTATACATTCAACATTATATTGTTTAAATACCTTTAACATACTATTTTGATCAAAAAACTTGAAAAAACAAAATACCTAAATTTTCTCAAAAAAATTCAATCAAATAATAATTTGCTTAATTAGGGGTCAGTCAGTAAGTGTAATTTGTCTCGTGAATATTTATTTATTATTTATAATTGCATAAGAGTTGTTGAAGATATGCTAGAACGCGTCAATTTCGACCCATCCTATTGTTACTATGAAGAGCTATGAGTTTACGAGTAAGACATTCAAACTAGTCAACGAGCTTCGGAGTGGTGCATTCCAACTGAACTGAAACCAAAAAAACCACGCCAATGTCGATCAAAAGTTCAAGCCCTATTGACGGTTTTTTACTAGCTCACCCGGCAAACGTTGTTCTGCTTTTTTTACTACTCTTATTTTTTTCTATATTTGCTCACCTTTTAAACCTTCCCTGGACTTCAACAATTAATTCAAAACCAAAATTAGCCAAATCCCGATTCCCGATAGTTCCCGATTCAGCGATAATAACGAACAGCAATTGATTTATACATACATACATACATACATATATACATATACATATACATATATATATATATATATATATATATATATATATATATATATATATATATATATATATATATATATATATATATATATAGATCCCGGTGTTGTGCTCTTAGAATTTTTGCCGGTAAATAAATAATATTTGTTGAGCATTATGTGGCATTTAAGGGAGCAATTATTTTTTATCTTATTCCCACTTATATGGTACATACGGTCAAAATTGAATAAGAAAAAGGGACTCTGTTCTTATTTTTTATGTTCCATCCATATTTATTATTTATATGAGACAAAAGTAACGATAAAAAGCTCTACTGAATAAGCATCAAACAAGCAAATACCGTTACAATTCCCTATTTTACAATTTTCTATTCAAAAATATAAACTTTTAATATAATTTCAACGTTTACGTCAAATAATAAATAATCCTATTAATCAAACAGGCATGAGTCAACGGAATTGATATTCTCATCCAATATGCGAGAAACTCGGGGAACCATTACCTGTTTCTTCGGCAATTACGGCCGTGATTCAGCAATCCTGTTACCAAACAAAAAACATTAATTGTGTTTAGGTTGCAAATTATTCACTGCTACATTTAGGTGACTGTAATGTGTAATAGAATTTTCTACATTTCATGAACTTTTCTGAACTTATTGTGGTTTAAGAATTTATGATCTCTTAAAAAGAATTCATATAAATTCACTTACTGAGAAATAGGGTAGGTGGGTACCTATATCGGATTAACGTAAGCATGTAGAAACGAGATGGATAAAATTTACACGATTACTATTTTAAATATGAGATGTAGGGATTAATAAAATTGATTGTTGATTTAAATGAACTGCGCACGGTTACACGGAGCTATGAAAGCGAAAGCTGGCATCGATATCAGTAGTTCTGTAACGAAATTAAATTAGTCAATGTAAAAGACACAGTACGTACATATTGGAACGAAGTTCCTTATCGCGCGTTGTGAAAGGGGGCTAGACGGAAAAAATTCTTACGAAAAGTTGTCACGACACTTTTTGCTATAGTAAACTATTGTAAGCTGTGCGGCGTGCGCATGTTTCTCTGTCTGTCTCTCTCTCTCTCTTTCTCTCTCTCTTATAGAAAGCAAGCCAGATTTACATTTCATTACAATTTTAAATTATATTACAATTCCTTCACTAATTAATCGAAAGGAACTTCGTTTTATCCGGGTGTCCCTTGACACATCTCAAGTTTTTTTTTTTTAAAGATTTTTGGTACATATAATTTTTTATACTAATTGTGTTTTTATTAATTATATATTTTTTTGTTTTGTTTAAAATATAGTTATTATGATTAATGATAGATCTTTATAATCTCGCATTGCCGCTTACGAACTGCCCGCCTGCTTGCCCTACTGTATTATTTAATTTAGTACTACTAATCCTCTTTTATTTTTCTCCTCATATTTAACTACCCTCCTTTTGAAAAATTGGCCATCTGACATTCTGAGTGGTACCAAATCCAGACAAGACGTGAAACTCTACAACTGCACATTTTAATACGTTAAGTAAAAACTTTGTACCATTTTAGGGTTCTAAAGTAAACTAGGAACCCTTATAGTTTCGCTATGTCCGTCCGTCCGTCCGCACGATAGTTCAGAAGTTCTTATTACTAGAAAGCTATAATTTTGGTCGGTGGTAACATAAAATCTTGAAAATTTTTTTTTGAGGGTAGTTCGCCTACATGTAAAGTGGGGATGTTAATTTTTTTCTCACGTACCCCATTGTGTGGGGTATCTTTGAATAGGTTTTTAAAAAATATTGTTTTTGCCAACAAGTTTTCGATTAAGTTAATTATTTTAAAATATTAAGCTTTAAAGTGCTAATTTTTATTCGAGTCAAGTATTTGGAGGTGAGAAAATATCATGTTAGTAGTAAATATAAGAATTTAAAAGCCGAAATTGATATTTCTCCTTTTAACTTTTTAACGGCTTAGAAGGCTTTAAAAGTTTTTATTTTATTAAACAAATAATAGTCGACCAACCTATAAAATGAACTTAGATAAGTTTTTATAGACAGTAAACCTGTGGTACGGATATACATATATTTGTCATTGACGTTGAATAGCTTAAAAGTTCTCTTCCTAATCCACATTATTGTGATGGGCAACATCGGAACTCTACATTGCTCGTGGCCCGGCACGCATTTTTCCAATTTTAAAAAGTAGTATTAAATTTGGGACAGTTAAAGTTAAAATTGCGAAGGAGAGAAGTCATGCAGTATTTTTAAATGTTGCGTTAGAAATACATTAAATTGATAAAAATAATCATTATACACACTACTCACGATATACATGATAATATACACGCGTGTATATATTTTCCTCACAGTTAATGTATGTAGTCAAATTTAAATGAGATTTTATTGTTTAGTTTATGAATTTCGACCTGTTCTTTTTGCTCATTCGGGTAACTAAATGAGCGTATGTCACTTCTGAATAGCTTTTTTAATAGTAAAATATTTTAAGATCAGTCCAGTAGTTTTTGAGTTCATTCATTATTAGCATACAAAAATAAAAATGTTTTCTCTTCATAATAGACCAGCAGATACTTCCGTTTTTGTCTTCGTTTGCATCACCAAAAATTATTGCTTATCTTTGCTCAATCGGAGAAAAATATAGCCTATGTGACTTTTGGATAGTGTAGCGTTTTGAAGATAAAAGATTTTTTAAAATCGTCGGGTAATTTTTGAGTTAAATTGTAAACAAACAAAAAATAAAGAGGAAAAATCAAATCTTTCCTCTTTTAGATTATTAGTATTAGATTTAAAATATTTTGTTATTTAGATTTGAAATAACCCACCGATAAAATCACACGTAAATTATGAAACACACACACATGCGCAAACGCACACGCACACGCACACGCACACCCGCATACACACAGACATCATCGTTGTCACCGTGAAAATAGTCGAAAAATTCATGAGTTCCTAGACCTCAAGATGTGGAAATCTGACGAAAAAACTGATTTTCGAAAATCGGGGCACAATCAGTAACGTCCACATCTATATACGTAGCGGGAAATTAAAAATATATTTAGGAATGAAAAATTCTATTTTATTATATTCCAGGTCATCATCTACCTGTGTGCCAAATTTCACCTATATGCTCATGATACAATCGTTCACATTTGTAATACGTACTAGTTGACCTGCGCAGCTTTGCCTGCGAGCCATTGATATAGTTTTTTTTATACAAATTTTTATCTCTTAGTTCAATCCCTTTCGAAAAAAGATAGCCTATATTTAACCCCGGATTTCCAACATACAAAATTTCATCAAAAACAGTTTATTGATTTAGTCGTAAAATCGTAACAGACAACTTTCTTTTCTTGATAATAGCTTGCAATTCCCCGTGTATTTTAATACGAGCAAATACATATTTATTGCAAATGTTAACCTATAACTATAGAAAAGAAAACCGCGGTATCACATAGCTTAATGAAGTTGTTATAAAATGCCCCTACATAAAACGGCGTGTTTAAAAGCAATTTTATATTCAACAGATTGTTAAAATTGCTTTTCAAGTTATTATTTTGCCCAAATGCTTCCATTTTACTTGTAACTAACGCTATTAAGATAATCCAAATTCCTTAACTTTTATACTTAATTTTCTACCATTTAGTTTCTCTTGTTTTTTTATCATATTTATCATTAACCTCCTGTTTGTGGTGGTGGTGTAGTGGTCCGGTGTTGGAGTTGACCACATGAGGTCCCGGGTTCGATTCCTGGATCGGGGAATTTAAAATGTGTTTTTCAATTTTCTGACAAAAACAACATTGGCCGGGATTGAGAAGTGCCCGATTGGCGATAGGCTTGCCACCTATCACATTGTGGGATCAAGTATTTTGGGATAACCCTGGGCGCACTTGCCCGCGCCTCTGCCTACCCTTTCGGGGATACATGCGTGAAGATACTACATATATATTTTTATTGTATTTATTATTAGAGAGCAAACAAGCAGAATATGGCTCTGCTGATAGAAAGAGACAGCCATCACCTATAGACACTAAAGATGTTAATGCTGCGTTGCTGTCCTTGTAGCGACATACAAAAGTTAACCAGCTACCTTGCCTCCAAACCGGATCACGACAGTGATAAACACTGACGCTATTGCAGAGTCTGATAAAGTATCAGACCTGGGCGAGAAACTCTACCACTCTGTAATCACTATGGTAGTGACCCGTATAGACAATCATTTGCCTGTTATGAACTGCCCGGCAGAACGGCGGATAATTTAGTCTGCAAAGAAGGGCTCAACATAGGGTAAAATATTCATCCGGGGCTCGTTTAGGAATTAGACCGATTTTTGTTGCTTTATTAATACTTAAAATATTATTTAAAGATTAATTACTTTTATCGGAGAAAATTTATGTATCAAAAGCCACAATATAATATCTAATATATAAAAATCTCGTGTTACGATGTTTGTGGTCACACACCTCCAAAACAGCTCGACCACTAGGTAAATTTATGCATTGTCTCGCCCGGGTCTGGTACCACCGCCTTACCTATTCCTGCCGCAATAGCGTCAGTGCTTGTCGCTGGCGTGTTCCGGTTTGGAGGGTAAGGTAGCCGGTAAACTTATGCATGTGGCATTAGACCTCGCCACAAGATAGCAAAGCACCATTAACACCTTTGGTGTCTATAGGCGATGGTTGACTCTTTCCATCAGGAGATCCATCTGCTTCTTTGTTATCTTATGATATAAAAAAAAAAAAAAACAATTTTTATATGTTTGGTAGGCAGGAGAATAATTTGTTAAGTATATTACAAATGTATGTTCATACCGCTAAGTAATTAGGCTGTCTATTCAGTTTTTTAATATGCCTTATTCCTGGAACCCCTGTTTCTCATTTGCTTCTGAGCCCTAAAAACTACTAAACCGATTTTAAAAATACATTTACCACTAGAAAGCTACACAATCTAGAAGTGACAAAGGCTACTTTTTTACTTGAATGAGAAAAAGGAAGTAATTATTTTCTATAACGCGTACGAAGTCTCGAGTGATAGCTAGTAATTTTTATAACATAATAATGTTTGCCAACTTAGGTAATTGAAAGATAAATTTGAGTAATTCTTGTATATTTATATATTATTTATTTCTCCAAATCAGCTCCAACGATTTGTCCAAAATTTTTATTTAAGTAATCTTTTGCTATTAAACTTGATCTAAGTGTCACCTCTGTAATAATTCAGTTCAGACGAAAAAAATATCACCCGAGCGAGGCTCAATTACTCAGCTAGTAATCATATTAAACTGCCAAAAAAAGCCTTTGACGAATGAACTATATTTTTGTTACAAACCGTAAATCATATCGCGAGCCAAAAAGAACTTAGTTCATTAATATCAAACTTGTTATCGATGTCATGGCGTCCAAGATGCCAATGGCGAAGACACATGGCCGCTCCGAACTGTCATCACAAACAAACGGCGACCCTCGGAGTTTGGAGAACAGATCGCAGCCCGAACGTCGTCGTCAATAAGGCGTGAAAGATATTTTCTTATAACTTTGAAAATATCCAGAGACATTTTCTTGCCAGAAGACAAGAATTGTTGCCAAGGATTTTGTTAATTTAATAAATTCGGACATAACTTTTGAAATATGGATAAAATTATGTTGAAAACAGTAGTTTAGTAGCTTTTCTTATTGACTTTGGCTCTGAGGTCTGATGCAGTATAAAAACAACAACCAAGTGCATGTCTGGCCACGCGCAATGTAGAAGTCCGTAATATGTCATCACAAGAATGCAGAGTAAGAATGGGGTTCTTTTATTGTTTTATACTATAAAAATTAACCTTATTTATCGCCAATGACAGATATACCGCACTATAAGTTTACTGCCTGTAAAGACTTCGCCAAAGCTTTTACTAACAAACTTATATCTAAAAGAAACCATGAAGTAATAGAGACTAGTGTTGCTGATCGATTGTGGATTATCGATAGGATATCGATATTCTATCGATAGTAGTCCGATAGTAGTACTATCGATATTATAATCGATAGTATCGATTTAATCGATAGTATCGATACTATCGATTGTTCAAAAGGATACAATACTATTGGCAAAATAAAATACTATTAATACTATCGATAGTATCGTATCTCCCAGTCAGAAAAGTATCGATCCTGTCGATAGTATCGATACTATTGAATTCCTAGGAAACGATAGTATCGGCACTATCGATGCTATCGTAAATTAGCATACAATATATAGTTCAAAACAATCAATGGTATCGATACTATAAATTCTATCGCAACTATTGTTTCCTAGACATTCAATAGTATCGATTCTATCGATAGTATTGATTATTTTTTTAATTAGGAAACACGATACTATAGATAGTATCGATAGTATTGCACTTAGCAGATTGTATTATATTCTTCTACGTTATCGATTGAATCGATAGTATCTATAAAATCGATACAATCGATGGTTCTATCGATGGTATAGGCTTTTTAGATTAAAACTATCGATGGCGGAACTATCGATAGTTTGGCAACACTAATAGAGACTAGCGATCATTTGTATCCGAAATTCGACTATAGACTATAGTAGGGGAGTCCAAGATATTAAATTTGTAGTATTAACGTGAAGCAGTTTGGCCGAATAAAACACTGGAATCACTTTTACACGCACAATATAATTTTTGGCAGAGTAACGCCCTCAACAAACGATAGAATTACAATGAATCGAAAACATGATGTCCCCGCTTATTTATACCATTCGTTATCTATTTTATTATGACGTCATAACACAGGTGTGCCGCACATCTGGCCGGCTAGTAGGTGTCAAGCGCGGTTGATAACAGTAGTTACTCAAGCGTCGTAGGACCTATTGGATTTTGTAGAATAAATTATACGAAAAATAAAAGGTTATATAATGGTTTTCATTTTTATAGTAGGGAAAAAATCTACACTTAAAAAAATGTTTAAAAAAAAAACTGTGATATGGAAACACTAAAGAACGGCAGATTAAGGTATGGTGGGTTAATTTCCAGCTAAAATATAGAAAATCTGCCGATTCAAGTGTAGAGTAAGGCAGTGGAAGGGTCACAAATTTGCAAAGACAACGTTGTTTTGACATTCTCGAGCGCATCTGAATTTTTTTTATTATAGAGAAAATGATATAGGAACAACGGAAAAAATATAATCTGACAATTTCCACTAGCCAAAGTTATTGGAATTTTGTTTTTATTCTGCCCTAAATACCCGCCTCTATATAATGGGCTTATATTTGTTAGAGAGCCTCCAAAGTATACGACGTATCTCCCTATGATAGTCTGACGCGCTCGAGTTAATGCAAAAATCTCCTCTTAAGCGCCCCTACTATAAACAATTAAATCTCTTTTAAGTTTGATAATTGACTTTAGCCGTCAAAAAAAATAGTTTAGTATCCATGTGTATGCCACATGAATGTAGTGTGTGTAATGTTTATTTTTATTAATTTAATATATTTCTAGCGCACTTAATTTAAAAATATTAGGTTTCTGCAATCCTCCGCAATGTACATTTTAACTATGCCAAATTGCATAATCCACCATTTGCACAGTAAAAAGGCGTACTAACTTTTTCCTTCACGTAGTGATATTTCGAGTTCATTAAAAAGGAATCACTCAGTATTTATTAAGGCTTGGTGCCTTAGCATTAGTTTTCAGTACACCTTACTTTTACTATTAGTATACGGGTTCCTAGTTGATTCCGGAACCCTAATGAGAATATTTTAACAAAATGACTAACACAAGCTGGAATACATTATTAACTAGCTGACTAGCTTCTTCCAAGAGAAGAGTAACGTGTCATCGATATAATCTTTGATACAAACATTCATCCCCTATTTCAGCATCTTAAGGGTTGACTTTTAAAGAATTCTATATTTAACCTAAAGTTTTAAACTATCTTATTTATTTAAGTACTTTATTGCACAAAAATGGTACAAAGGCATAACTTAATGCTGTTAAGAACTTTCTCACAGTTTACCTTCCGTGATGATGAGAGAAAAATCTTGGGTATTGCATAATAAATTAATTACGAGTTACCAATAAATACTAAAGACTAGATACTAAATTATCATAACTTACCTATTTTTAGGACAAACTACAAAAAAGCAAGTATATAAAAAAAAAGCAAGTAAGCTTCATATTAACATTAGTGTAAATAATACATACATTCTATACAATCTATACAATAATTACATTTTTTTTTGGGGGCTGAATCACCTTCGTCCGTGGGAGAACACCCGGAATTCTGTATCTCAGGTAGTAAAGCCTTTTGGTCCCTGGCAAAGTCGGTTGAATCGAATTTCTGCCGCCCCTCACTCCCTCCACTGCTGAAACCGGATGGGACGCTGGCTCACACCGCCGTAGAGAAAGCAAACCTGTTCGCTACTCTATTCGCGGAAAACTCGCGTCTGGATCCCGCCAACGCGAAACCACCCAGTCTACCTGGATGCGAGGTGAACATGCCGGAAATTCGCATCCGTCAGACTGAGGTTCTTAAAACGCTGCGGAATCTGGACGTGAACAAAGCCAGTGGCCCTGATGGCATTCCAGCCATAGTACTGAAAACCTGTGCGCCTGAACTCGCTCCTGTTTTGACACGCCTCTTTCGCCTTTCGATGGCTACTGTCACGTCCATACTCTGCAAGACTATGGAGCGTGTACTGAACAGCAGGCTAATGGCACACCTAGAAGCGAACGAACTACTGAGTGACCGCTAAAACGGGTTTCGCCAAAATCGGTCTACTGGGGATCTTCTAGCGTATGCCACTTACATTTTGAGCTCGGCCATCGAGAAGTATGGTGAGGCACTAGCTGTCTCCCTTGATATCTCGAAGGCCTTTGACAGGGTCTGGCATGATAGTCTTATTGGTAAGCTTCCATCGTATGGTCTGCCTACTGGTCTCTGCGCCTGGCTCTCAGATTTTCTGAGTGGCCGGTCGATCAGAGTAGTCGTCGACGGCTGCAAATCCGACCAAATGGCTATAAGTGCCGGAGTCCCTCAGGGATCAGTTCTCTCCGCAACTCTATTCCTGCTACACATTAACAATCTGCTGAAGCCCGGTATCTATGGGTACGCAGATGATAGCACTGTTGTGGAGAGTTACGTATCCAATGCGCGGGCCAGTACGGCACAGATCCGGTCTCTCGTAGAGGCAATGGTCGATCGTATGAACCTGTCCTTACAGGCAGTCTCCGATTGGGGCGATGCTAATCTGGTCAGGTTTAATGCAACTAAGACCCAGGCGTGTCTATTCTCCGCTAAACGGAGTCCGCTCCATCTGTCTCCGTCTTTCCAGGGTGTGTCCGTGCCGATAAATGACCACCTCGAGATCCTTGGTATCACGTTAATGCCTACTCTCAACTTTGGTTCGTACATCGAATCTAAAGCCCAAGTTGCCTCAAAAAAGCTTGGTATTCTGGCGAAGGTGAGACAGTATTTCAGTCCGGGACAGTTGCCCAACCTTTATAAAGCACAATTCCGTTCGTGCATGGAATACTGCTCTCACCTCTGGGATGGATCCGCTAAATACCAGCTGGAGACACTTGAGGCCATCGAGAGGCGTGCCAAGAGGCTCATAAACGACGATGATCTGGTAGGCAAAAAACTCCAGAGCCTCGCTCATCGCCGCAGAGTGGCTAGTTTATCGGTTTTTATCGAATACACTTTGGAGAGTGCGCTGCGGAATTGCACGACTTAATTCCGCCATCCCCGTTTTTCTATCGATCGTCGAGGTGCACAGAATCTAGGCATCGTTATATGGTGGACGTTCCACGTACCCGGACAAAGCGGTTCGACTCAACATTCTCCATTCGAACCGCAAAGGACTGGAACATGCTTCCTGAGTCTGTGTTCCCGGACGAGTACAATCTGAAGATCTTCAAGAGAAGAGTGAACAAGTACCTTCTAGGGAAGCGCGTTCCATCTTAGGCCTCATCTTAGCTTACCATCAGGCGAGATCGAGGTCAAGCGCTTACCTATCGATAATAATAAAAAAAAATATATAGATTGACTCCTTACAAAGATAAAAATATATATACACCGATATTCAATAGCTCTTATCTTCTTGCTACATTTTATCAAAACCGGATCAACGGCTTAGTCGTAAAAAAATGAGAGAGAGACCGATAGACGGACAGACTTTTGGTTTTTTTTTTTTATCACAAGATAACAAACAAGTAGTTGGACCTTCTGATGGAAAAGAAACGCCTATAGACACCAAAAACATTAATGGTGCGTTGCTGTCCTTGTAGCTAGATCTCATTTTTTTTTATAATACAAAATAGCAAACAACCAGATGGTTCTCCTGATGGAAAGATAAGTGTTGCGTTGCTATCCGTACGTATCATGCTATCATTGCCTATAGACCAAAGGTGTTAATGGTGCGTTGCTATCTTGTGGCGATGTCTAATGCCACATGCATAAGTTTACCGGCTACCTTATCCTCCAAACCGAAACAGCCTAATCCAGACGGACGGACGGACCAGTATTATCGATGTTACGGCAGGAATAATTTAGGCAGTAGTATCAAATACATACACAGATACCGATGTTGCAGAATTCTACCACCTAGTTAGTAGCCACGATGCTAGTCTACCAACTACGATGCAAGCCACGATGCTAGTCTACCAAATACGATGCAAGCCACGATGCTAGTGACCCCAGTGTCATGCGTGACACGGGGATCGCTAGCGTCGTGGCTTTGATAAAACTTTTAATGATTTTGATGATTTCAAAATGACCGATTTTGATGAAATTTTAACTTAAAGATAGAAGAGTTTATAGGGCAGGATATAGGTTACTTTTTACGGCGCTGCTGTCCATATGGCGAGGTGTTAATTGCACTCCCACAATCACGATGACTTTCCCCGTGTTGGTCCCGGGATCTTTTGAAGAATAGCCCATCTAACATTCTGCCCTACAGTTCGCAAATAATGAACGGTAGTCTATACCTATCACTACCACCGTGAATACCATGTTACTGCATTCAGCAACATCTCGACCGGGTATTTGGGTATCGGGTATATCACCGCCTTAATCATTCCTGCCGCAACAGCGTCAATGATTGACATCTTTTTTTATATATCATTAGATAGCAAACAAGCAGATGGGTTGCATGCTGGAAAGTCACCCATCGCCTATAGACACCAAAGATGTTAATGGAGCGTTGCATTCTTTTGGCGAGGCTTAATGCCACATGCATAAGTTTCCCTCCCTCCCTTTTCTTTTTCTTCCCTCCCTCCCTTCGCTCGGTGCATCACTTGTTCTCCGTGCGCTCGGTGTTATTAATTAAGTTTAATTGTTTATGTGCGTAGTTTTGGTGTTGTGTGTGCTTAAAAAATTTAATAAAGGTATAGGCCATCTAAACTATAAGTGCTAATCGTATAAATTGCGCAGTAAATAGGTAAATTGATAGATATTTATTCGTCGTGTTCGGTAAGTACATTTTTATTTGTTTATTTTCAAGTACCCACGTTACCGGCCGCTCTTCGCGGCCGGTTATTAACTTTCGTTGCAATTCATACTGAAGTCATTATGTCGAATCGGGATAATATTGTTACGGATTACAGCAAAAATCCTTTCGCTAAAAGTCAGATGACTCCGCGATCTCCTACTAATGTCACAAACAAACGATGCATTAGCGATATTTCACCGTCCCAATTAACTCCTGACGGCAAACGTAGTTGTGTAGCCGCGAATGATGAAAATAACACCACTGTTTTAAACATTTCTTCATCGCAAGAGGAGCCCAATTATTACGAATTAGTCCGCGAGGCCTCATCATATCTGGCGAAAATAAATGAATTAGTTAACGAACAGGGCTCGCGTATGAATGTCGCAAATAAATCCGGCGTTATGGACATGACCCAACGAGTTACCGCTATTGTTTCATTGTTAGCCTTGCGGTCATCATCGCTTGAAACTAGACTGGCCTTAGCTGAACAAGACGTCGTTGCGAACAAAAGCAATAATAACGCCCCGTCTTCATATTCAGATGCCTTACAGCTAAAACTGTCGAAGACTATCCCGCCGGTTCAAACGCGCGCTCCGTTACCGTGTGTGATTGCTTATCCGACCGAGGAAAAATCAAACATTATAAAAACCTCAAACGAAACCAAAGAGGTGTTAATGAAAGCTATTAAACCATCCGATGACGGCTTCCAAATCGTAGGTGTTAAGAAAGCCGCAAACTCAGGAGTTGTACTTAGGGTAACTAATGAACGCCAGGTCCAAAAACTAAAATCCGTTAATGCCATAAAAATGGCAGGGCTGCGTTTAGAAACTCCAACCGGTCGTCGCCCGCGTATTTTGGTTAAAGATGTTCCCCAACATTTATCCGACGAGGTATTTTTAACGTGCTTATATAGACAAAATATAAAAGATGAAATGAACATCTCAGCCCCCCAAGACAAGTGGCATCAACGCTAGGAGAATAGAAAACAAAATGTATGGATTTGACATAAGCTGTTGATACGAGCGTAAACGAATTTGTAATTGGTAGCCAAGTGTCATTCGTGAAACGAAACGTTATATTGTATCGATCATCTTTGATCAATTTCATACAAAACCTTAGCCAAGTGGCACTTTTGACAAGCAAAATTGGTGATCCAATGATTAGCGAACGCTAGAACCCTGTAAATTACGCTAAAAATGGCGGATAATCACTATTATTTAATCAGCTGTTCTAAATCGTGGATAATATCTGTTAGAATTTTTGATAATTTTAAAGTAAAATGAACGCAAATTGCCATAATTTAAGAGTCCTAACCTAACTAGGGGGTTTTCAATACATTTTCTTTTTTTAAGTCGCAGACGCCTTTGTAATGAATTTCGGTTTTCATCCCCTAACTCCACGGGGAATTAACTCAGAGCAAAGTGACCTTGACAAAAGTTGGTGTCCCTTACCCCCTCCACGTAATGGTGCAACAAAAAAGGGGTGTTATATAGGGTTGAAATTTTCCATCAAAATTTTTTTTAAGTCCTGCGCACGCTCTGACCGCCAACCGAGCTCTCTGTTCATTCTAATATAACGCATTGGCGTCATTTCGACCAAATTGGTAGCCAAGTGGATTATGGCTTGTTTAACGTTCGTTCCATACGAACTTTACGAATTATATCGAATATTGTCTCTGAATTGAATATAATAAGAATAAGAACAGAGTCGCTATATCTGATTCAATTTTGATTGTATGTACCGCGTGAGTGCGAATAAGATAAAATATACTATCTTTTCTTCTTAATTACTGTCATGCCGTAAGTTTCTATATAGATAACATGTTAATTGAACTCTGTCAGTACTACGGACTACCAATTTAAAGAGTTATAAAATTAAATACTGTCACCAAGATTTATGTATTTATCTTCATTGCTATCAAATTTGATTGTTTTAACATATTTTAAGTAAATCCTCTTTACCTACCTTACAAGTGAACGTAGAATTGTGCAAAATGTTATCGATAGTCACATTTTAAAACTTATGTTTCAGATTTATGAAAGCTGATGATAAATTTATTATTAAAAATGAACAAAAATATGCAAAACTGAACATATAAAACTTCTTTTTTACGTATTTTTTGGCATACATATTTACAGAAATGTAAAATTGATCGAAATCTATTGCTACACTGAAAAATAAACTATCTTTCTTTGTTTCATTAAATTCACAAAATACAAGGGTTGTAACAAGAATATAGTGTTTATAACTTGAACTTATAGTGTCTGTAAAATATTTAAAGACGAAATATTATATTTATCATCATTAAGACATTGTCAGCATTTTGCAAACCTATCACTACTTACAATGTGTCTAGGCAGTTCGTTAGAAGCGAACAATTGGGTAAACGAGTCACTAGTATTGTGGCTTCTAAGTGGTAGGGTTCTGCATTGTCTCGCCCGGGTCTAATACCACTGACCCACCTATTTCTGCAGCAATAGCAACAGTGCTTGTTACTGTCGTGTTCCGGTTTGGAGGGTAAGGTAGCCGGTAAATGTATGCATGTGACATTAATACCCCCCCCCCCCCCCCCGCCACAAGGATATCAAAGCACCATTAATAATGTGCCACCAAAAGCCTTCTTAATTTGCGTTAATTTTACTTTAAAATTATCAAAAATTCTCACAGATGTTATCCACGCTTTAGAACAGCTGATTGAATAATAGTGATCAACCGCCATTTTAAGCGTAATCTGCAGGGTTCTAGCGTTCGCTGATTATCGAATAATTCGCTACTATTTTGCTTGTCAAAAGTGCCACTTGGCTACGGTCTTGTACGAAAATTGACAAAAATGATCGATGCAATATAACGTTTCGTTTCACGAATGACACTTGGCTACCAATTACAAATTCGTTTACGCTCGTGTCAACAGCTTATGACAAATCCATAAATTTCTCTTTCTATTGTACTAACGTTGATGCCACATCTTGGGGGGCAAGTCTTTTTTGCTTTTAATGCACTTTCATATAAATAAAACTTATAACCTCGGTAAAAATAATACTTCAAAGTGACGTTTACCGTCAATTCAGAGACAATATTCGATATAATTCGTAAAGTTCGTATGGAACGAACGTTGAACAAGCCATGATCCACTTGGCTACCAATTTGGCCTAAATATCGCCAAAGCGTAATATTTGAATAGTTACTGAGCGTTTGCCACTTGTCTAGGGGGGCAGAAGATCAATTTCTCAAGTCTATTAAAATAGTAAGGCGCCGTAATTTCGATCAATTTAACCGTAAGTGGGTAGGTGTCGAACTAGACCCGCCAATTCGTAAACATCTAATTAAATCGAAAGAAAAACTGTTTATCGATTGGGCTACGTGTAGGTTTGTCGACGACGTGGAGCTAGTTCGATGCACGCAGTGTCAACAATACGGTCATGTCTATAAGTTCTGTCGCGAGAAAACTCCTTGCTGTGCACATTGTGCTGGCACTCATCAAACTAAAGACTGCCAAAATAAAGACCGCAGTGATTTTACACCGACCTGTGGCAGCTGTAAACGCTATAAAAAACCCAGTGACCACGCGACTGGTTCTCCTGACTGTCCAACCTTTAAGGCAAAGATGGAACAGCTAATTTTAACAACTAATTATGGATAGATTGGTAATAGGACAATTAAATCTCCATAACGATAAGGCGGCTACGTCGGAGCTGAATAGACTCGTTACTGAATACAACCTTGATGTAGTACTTATTCAAGAACAATACCAAAGTACCCAACTTCGTAATAAAGTACTACAACACAACACAAAAGCTCGCACAGGTATATACGTCTCGCGCTCTTTTTATACAGTAACGGCTATTACTAATCTTTCGTCCCAACATTGTGCCGTAGCGGAGGTATCCTGTTCCAAACTTAAAATATATATCATTAGCTGCTATTTCCAGTATTCCGATCCTGTTGCTCCTCACTTGCATCACCTCCGACACGTTCTACGATCTCTTGCCGGACAAAAAATTATTATTGGTGTTGACGCTAATGCCTCATCCCCTCTTTGGTACGGTAAACTACGATCCAACGACAGGGAGCGTAGATCTGCAGTAGAAGAGTTCATTGCTGAACTAAATCTCACCATCCATAACACCCCCGACGCACCACCTACATACAGTAGCCCTATGGGTGAATCATCTATTGACGTCACACTTTCTAGTGCGTACGTTCGTTTGAATAACTGGCGCGTGATTCCAGATGCGTCTTGTAGTGACCATCGTTTCATTGTGTTCGAGTATAACCCGCTATTACCTGTGAGCTCGGAATCTAATACGATTGATTATATATATAACGCTAAATTTGCTAACTGGAATCTCTTCCGACATTTATTTTCTGCACATGCCAAAGATTTCACTCGCCATTCATTAACAGTGTCAGAACAATCAGAAATAATGTCTGATACTTTTACCTACTGCGCGGATATTGCTATAGGTCGTCATTCAAAAATAAAAACTCAAAAGTGTGAATGGTGGAACGACAGCTTAGTTAAAAAACGGCAAGACTTTAGGAAAGCTAGACGCCACCTTAATAAACTTAAGCGCCGTCGTTTGGAAGGTGACGAATATGTTAAAGCTCTTGCTAATTTAAGAAAGACCCGATCACACTATCGAGCCGCCACTGCATTAGCAAAAAGAAATTTTCTGCTAAAAATTACGGATAGATTAGAAAAAGAAGGCCCTTGGTCTTCTATGTATCATGAAATCAAAAATCGTACGAAAAATAATTTATCTTTTTATAATAATATTAAAATTAACGATACGTATACGCTTAGCTTAGAGGAGACAGCGAACGCTCTTTTGCATACGTTAATTCCGGATGATAATCTAGAGCGCGATAACGAATATCATCGTGAAATTAGATCGCAAGTTGACGTGATACCTGTGTCCCCCATGTCGAGCCTTGTAACGTTAGACGAACTTTTAAACACCGTTAACAACTTACCATCGAAAAAAGCCCCCGGAGAGGATAAAATCTCAAATTATATGATAAAACATGCGTGTTTAGCGGCCCCGGACTCTATTTTAAAAATAATAAATCGTTGTATTGCTGAAGGAGTTTTTCCCAAAATATGGCGCCAAGGATATCTTAAAATTATTCCAAAGTCCGGTGACAAGCCTACGGATGACCCTAAATCTTATCGTCCCATTACACTTCTGCCGTCCCTTGGTAAACTGTTAGAAATATTGATAGTTCCTCGACTTCTACCAAGAGGGCCCACGTTCAATAAACAACAGTTTGGATTTACCGCCGGAAAATCCACTATCGATGCAGTGCTGTCTATGAGAAAAATGGTAGAATTTTCACGAAATAATTATGTTGTAGGTATTTTTTTGGATATTTCTGGTGCTTTTGACAACGCTTGGTGGCCGATGTTATTGTTGAAATTAAAAATTAGGGGGTGTTATTCAAATATATATAAGCTAATTAAATCGTATCTAGAAAACGGTCATACGAAATTGCAGCTAGGGCATTACGCAGTGTCTAAACGCCTTACTCTAGGCTGCCCTCAGGGATCAGTATTTTCACCATATCTATGGAACTTAGGATTTGACGATTTATTCTCATTAGCCTTGCCGGAAGGATGCTCGCTTATAGGTTATGCAGACGACGTTGCTTTAATGATACAAGCTAACACACGAGCACAGATAGAGTCGCTGGCTCACACTAGTCTTAATTTGATCATCAACTGGGGCTTGAGAAATCGTTTAAGCTTTGCGCCCCATAAAACGTTTTACTTAATATTAAAAGGTTCGCTCCTATCATCTCCCAGTATAAAAATAAATGATAGCACAATAAAGAGAAAAGAATCGGTAACATATTTAGGTTTGGTCATAGAAAAAAATTATACTTTTATAAATCATATTAACTGTATCGGTGAAAAGGCTAAACGGAATTTCTTATCCTTTGCGGGCATATCTACCTCGACATGGGGTTTAACGTTTAACACTTTAAAGATAATTTATAACGCCACGTATTTAGGTTGTATCTGTTATGCTTGTTCAGCGTGGGCTGATAAAGTTACGAGTGGTGCGATCCGGCGCAAACTACTTCAAAATCAGCGTCTAGCACTAATATTTCTATGCAAAGCATATCGCACTGTAATCTCCGAAGCTTTACCCGTTTTATCAGGCGTCTTACCATTAGATTTAGAAATTCAGCGTCGGGCTTCAATGTATTACAATTCTAGGAATTTTACTAACCCAGAATTTATCAACTCGCAAGCCCAAACAAAAATACGTCGCCTTTTTAATCCCGTAATAGACGTTACTAATGAATTAATTGATGAATGGCAGTCGCGTTGGTCTTGTTCAACTAAAGGACGGCATTTATATAACTTTTTCCCGTGCATCCGGGATCGCTTAAGTAAAACTTGGATAGAAATAGATCATTGTGTTGCACAGTTTCTCACTAGCCACGGTAATTTTAAAGCTAAATTATTTTCGTTTAAATTAGTTCCTTCTCCCTTATGCGAGTGCTCTACATTAAACTGTAAATATGAACAAACTGCACATCACATTCTTTGTGAGTGTAATCTTTGGCAAAACGAACGTCGTCAAATGCTTGATAGTATCCAATGTATATCCGGTGTAATTTATTACTCCGATCTTGTGGGTACACGTGGGAACTTCCGTGCCTTCAAACGATTTTGTCACACTTACTACTGGAAGCAAAATTAAGTAGGCCATTCTGATAGGTCCCTAATTTCCAAACTTCCGTGGTGCAATAGCAATCAGGCTTAACCTGATTGTAAAAGTCTCATTTCGTAGCATTTTTATGCTTTTAACATTTTGCTGTCTCCTGCTAAAAAGGGAGGGAAACAGGATGTATTTTCCTACTCCTCCTATATACTTCTGATTAATTTCGTTGCGGGATCCAAGACAGCTTAGCTTTTCCCCAGGGCACCCTGAGCTCGCAACTCAGAGGTTATCAGGACGGTTGCCGCTGTTGATTCTGGTTTACAGAAGTTACAGTGGTGGGAACGAGAGGTGGGCCCATTGCCCTTTAAAAAAAAATGCATAAGTTTACCAGCCTCCTTCCCTCAAAACTGGAACACGATAGTGACAAAAACTGACGTTATTGCGGCAGGAATAGGTAAGGCGGTGGTATCAGCCCCGGGCGAGACAATGCAGAACTCTACCACCTAGCAGCCACAATTGTAGTGACTCGTATCGCCTTTTCCGACCTTCCTGGCAGAACAGTAGTTGGCCTATTCTTCAAGAGACCGGGACCAACACGGGGAAAGTTATCGTGATTGTCGGAGTGCAGTTAACACCTCGCCGCATAGACAGCAGCGCCGTAAAAAGTAACCTATATCCTGCCCTATAACCTCTTATATCTTTTAGTTTAAGTTTCATTAAAATCGGTGAAGTCGTTCTAAAGATTACTCGGTACAAGCAGAATTGCAGACCAACATTAATAAAAAAACGGGTTGTGGCTGTGTCATGGGTGCAGGAGTGCATATTTTACGTGAATTCGTCTACGTCACGGGTAACTTCTTGAGATGGTAAAATTTTTCATTCGTCATTCCAATCACAATGTTCCCCATCAAACATTCATCTTATGGATAGCGAAGTAAAGCGTAGGGCGGCACTATCACCAGAGGGTGACCCACTGTTACCTATCGACAGCGAAGAAGTAGGTGAAATATTAAAAAAAAAAACTGCACAATAAAAAGGGCCCGAGGCCAGATAAAATTACAAATTATGTAGTTAAATACCTCCCTCCTTCCCTTATATTTCTATTAGTGTGCATCTACAATGCATTATGGCCGGTTGCGTTACTGGACGTCTGGAAAGAAGCCACCATAAGAATACACTAACCGAGAAAACCCCGAAATACGTCAGTAATTACCATCCCATTAGCCTTATTAAATAGGTACGTTAGGAAAAATCTACGAAAAAATCATAACATCTCGCCTTAAGGCATTTGTTTACGAGAAAATCTCATAATAAATGTGCAGTTCGGTTTTCCAACTCTTGTACTCGTCAAGGGCACTGACTCACAGAGAACATCCTCTTCGCGAAGGTATTCGATAAGATCTGGCACAATGGCCTAATATACAAATATACAAATGGGGAGTGCTCAACAGATTCGTACTTAACATACGAGAGTACCTAATCAATCGCCGATTTCAGTTCCGCATAGAGGATTCCCTCTCCACCCAGATCACAGCAGGTGTCCCGCTAGTGCACCGTGGTATATGCGTGACGTTGACCTTTATAAAAATCTTGAATTGCCGAGCTTAATAAGACATCTCAAAGATATTTCGATGCTACCAACTCACACCCTAACCCACTGGTACTAGGCGTGGCAGACTACATCCCAGATCCTAATACCGATCCTAAATTACGTAGGCCCCGCCACATCCTCACCGATCACGACAACCTGATAACTCTGGCTAACGGAACATACCAAAACACTAAACACCTCCACCCAGATCACAGCAGGTGTCCCGCTAGTGCACCCTGGTATATGCGTGACGTTGACCTTTATAAAAATCTTGAATTGCCGAGCTTAATAAGATATCTCAAAGATATTTTCAAAAGATATTTCGATGCTACCAACTCACACCCTAACCCACTGGTACTAGGCGTGGCAGACTACATCCCAGATCCTAATACCGATCCTAAATTACGTAGGCCCCGCCACATCCTCACCGATCACGACAACCTGATAACTCTGGCTAACGGAACATACCAAAACACTAAACACCTACACATGTGACACCGTCGCCGTAGGCAAGGACCCCTGTTTCACCCATCTGCGAACCGTGCCCAAGGGCAGTGATCAGCTGATGGAAAAAAATGCCCACTCTAAGCCGAGTATTGGTCTCATAGGGCAGAGGGCGTACATCCCCATATCTTTAAACTCTGGCTGAGTACTCTGCTCGCCTTCGCTATTGGTGAAGCTGTGAAGACCTAAAGGCCAGCAGTGAAACAAACATTCCGAAAAAAAAGTCGTCGTATAGGTGCCATCGTTGAGCGGTTCGGATGCCTTCACCTTTTTGCGATCTCGACACTTCTTCACTCTTTCACATGAGGGTTCATGGGTATTATTACGTCGGCTACATGACAGTTACACATTGGTTGGTAAATGTGTTTATTTAACTATAATTTAACTGGGCTTACAATTAATCTTATATAGTAGAGATTCACGTGTACGCTGCGTGATAAAATCTGATAACGATTGTAACGATAATATACCGATGGTATCTGTGCGCGATGAGTATGAGCGTGGTTTATCGCGCCCTCGTTACATAATTAGATTGCTATTAAAAATCTCTTTCAAACGGTATACGTTCCTGGTTTTTTGACCTGACTTTTTAAAGTTTTTTGTGGCTGAATGCCATTTTTCTCTGAATTGTTCACGTAAGAGAATAAACAATTAAATTATTTTTAAATTATACAATCAATAAATCATTACAGGAGCTTTCGAATAAAACTTAATTGAACTTTATAGTTGCTTTGAGTCACAAGATATACCATAATAAATATAACAACAACAACATATCTTCACGCCAGATCCCTTACGGGGTAGGCAGAGAGAAGATAATAAATATAAATACAATAATATAATATAAGATAATAAATATAATACCATAATAAATACAATAATATGTAAGGCAGAAAAATTACCTAAAAATGATGGCACTTCCTACCCCACTCCCCGCGAAGCACCGTTATCTGTACGTAACTTATCAAAATTTTTGATTCTTTATTATCTAGTGGTATTTTATAATTAGATTTTGGATGTTGGCGATAGTTATGTAGCTACAACCACACCAAACTGTATCCCCCAATTTTGTTATCTGTTTTTTGAACTGTCCCCCCTATGAGGGCCATTTTAAAGATATATTCACATCAAAATGGTTGTATATGTTATTGGTATATCGTAAAAAAAATTACAATGCACTGGAAAAAATCTAGTTATTTTGAAATCACAGATAGACACTTCCATTTTATTCATATGTAGGTATAGATAAAAAAAAAACACGTATCAGCCTTATCTCGCCTCTTAAGAGATGTCTAACAGTTGATCACTTCATCAATAACAGACCCAGCTCAACACGGATTTTCAATAAATATTTGCTTCCATAAATAAATAAGCAAACTACAAAAAGTCTTTCCACAACTTAGACGACCAAAAAATAGATGACGCGTTTCACGAGTGTATTTACAGGTTCATCTCCATCGATATCGAACTTCCAATCCGCGAAGTGTAATGGCGTGGAAAATGTTTACAAATCGTATGAAGGAAAAAAAGAATATTTATTTGAAAGAATATCAGTATTACAGGCTATTAAATAAGTCAAAGATACCAGCATATTTTACCATTATATAGGGTGCAAATATTTAATATGCATCGTGCAGCCCGCTGCGTTACAAAAGTTTTTGTTAAATCCCGCGGGATCATGGGTAGTCATCATTTACATGTGTGCCAAATTTCATTGAAATCTGTTTAGTAATTTTTGTGGGTTATTGGATGAAATTAACTCGCACGAAATGTTCAAATCGACATTTTTTAACAATATTACTTTTTCTGTAGGCGATTTGCACGAAGTAAATTTATTGGTGTGCGAATCGACAACTCCAAAAATATGTAGTAGGTTTTTGGCACATATAGTATTTTACAAAGCACAAATTAAAAAGTACAGTCATGTTCACCCGTTTCAGTAATAATAAAAATATGATGAATTAATCGAAGCTCATTACAGTTATTTTATTTGAAACTAGGAAAGCCATGCATAATAATTTTATCATGCTTTTACGTGTTAATTCATTTACTATTTTTTTTTTATTCATTTATGTTCAAATAGTAATACTCTATTGCTTTGTGAACGAAAGATCAATTTTATTCCTCAAATCATGTCATAGCGAATTGAACCCAAACCTCACCTATTGTGTCGTCAAAGTCGCTAACTAATCGTCCCATGGTGCACTCAAATGGATTACTTTGACCTGTTCGATATCGTTGCAATGTTTTGACAGCGGACCCAATAAATATTTGTGTGAAAAAGGTCAGTTGGTTGACGTGGGACGAATGGACTGAATATACTTGGATGCCGTTTTAAATACATTTTATATGTGAAAAGGAGAATTTGAATATGTTGATGTTTTTTCAGGCTATTTCCGGTTCAACGGCTTATTCGTAAAAGCGTAACAGAATGTGAGAGAGAGACTGACTGACGGACAGAATTATTTTTTTTTATATCATGATCTAATGATCATTAGATAGCAAATAAGCAGATGGCTCGCCTGATGAAAAGGGAAACCATCGCCTATAGACACCAAATATATTAATGGTGCGGAATAGAAATGCCACATGAATAAGTATACCGGCCACCTTACCCTTCGCACCGCTACATGACAATGACAAGCATCGATGCTATTGCTGCAGGAAAAGTTAAGATAATGTTACCATTGGCATTGCGGGACTCTAAAACCTAGTAGTCACGACGGTAATGACGTGAAAGGCCAATCGATCGCCTTTTACAACCTATCTGACAAAACGGCAAATGGCCTTTAACTTAAAGGAAGGCCGGACCATAACGGGGTAAATCCATACTAATATAATAAATTCGAAAGTAACTGTCTGTCCGTCTCTTTTTCACACTTAAACTACTTAAATCGCTTTAAATGAAATTTGGTACAAAGATAGTTTGAGACCCCAGAAAAGACATAGGACCGTTTTTATCCCTGAAATCTTATGGGAGCGTCTGTAAACCGCGATACTGTCTATATTTTAAATCATGGTTATAAAGAGTAACTTAGGCTACTTTTTTTAGAATTTCTTTCACGCAGATGAAGTCGCATACACAGCTAGTTATTAATAAATTAAAATAATCAATTTAACAGCCTACATTACCCTCTAAAGCAGAATGCCATTATGCCTGACTTTCTTGCAGCAGGCATAGTTGTAGCAGCAGTGTCAAGCCTGGGAAGGTCATTGCAGAAATTTACCACTTTACATAGTAGCGATGCGTTTGATCTTTTACGAACTGACTAGTACTAAAGGCAAGTGTTCTCTTGGGGACTGAACTAACAATAAGATATTGTGGATCAGAGGGGCTTTATCCCAAAACATTGTTCTCATTTTAATTTTATCGAATATCTCAAAGAAATCTCTGTCGGTATGGATAGTATAATGCGGTTCAATTTTTTTGTCATTATATAAGTGTACAATAAAGTATTAAATAAATAAAATATTAAAAAGTTGATATACTTTTAATACGTCATAAACCAAGATGGAAACCTTCGTTCTAATGTTCCGTACGTAAAGGGTAAAACGGGACACTATTACTAAGACTCTGCGGTCCGTCCGCCTGTCTGTTTGTCTGTCTGTCTATCACCAGGCTGTATCTCATGAACTGTGAAAGTAGATAAGTCAATTTTTACAGGTGATGTATTTCTGTTGCCAATATAAACAAATACTAAAAACAGAATAAAATAAGTATTTAAGGAGGGGCATACAACAACCGTCATTATTTTGCATTTTTTTTGGAACGAAGTTCCTTACGGCAGGCTTGGAGGGGATAGGAATTTTGCTGCGCGACCGAACTGAAAAAAATGTGATAGTAAAACCGTAAGAAAAATGCGTGGAATAAAAGCGTTAAATGAGACGTGCGCAGGCGCGACAGTCGCGTACACAAGCGAGTAGTGCCGTTTAGCCGAAGGAAGTTCGTTCCTACCAGGTGTCCCGCGACACCACATCATTTCATTTTATTTATCTTAGTAACAATAACTAGCAGATGCTTGAAATGTTCACAGAATATTAAGTTATTATTCACTTTAAAAATAGATAGTTAAATTACAATTATTATTTTTTTATACATTATGATACGGAATCCTTCGTGCACGAGTCCGATTCGCACTTGATCGTTCTTTGTTATAAACTTATTTGCCTTAAATTCATACACATATTTTATTTATGTCTCATATATTAGTGACTATACATTCAGAACCAAATCCTTTTGTATTTTCCTTGTTTAGTTCTCAAAGATACCCTTTCTAAGAATTTTGCTTTTGTTTTTGAATAAACGATTGAGATTGCTTTATTGATAAATGTATATAGTTTTTATGTAATCATTTCCTCAATATTTTTGTTTTATAGATTATAAAACAGAAAACAAGCAGATAGCTTCTCAGGTGAAAAGAAACTATCGTTGGCTACTCTGCAAGGGAACAAATGTGGTGATACTTTCTTCAATTAGGTGTCTCAAAATCCATATTTTATAGTTGTTTGGATTTTTAACTTCCCGCTACGTATAGATAAGGAAATTACTGATTCTGCCCCGATTTTCTAAAATTGAGTTTTCACCAGATCTCCAGAAAGTTTTAAGGTTTTATGTATGCGTATGTAAACATCGATAATAATAACATCACATAACTTTTGAACAGCTTAACCGATCGAAACGCGGTTAATGGCATTCAGTTGGACTCGGTTCAACTCAGACTTTTTAAAAATTTGAACCAAGTCGGCCCAGGAAATTTTGAGAAATTATTAAAACACCTCAAAAAAAATAATTGCCGAAACAGTATTTCTTTAATATAACTTCCAGATTAATGTATCGATTGAGTACAAAATCTAATCAGTTCTATTCTTAAAAAAACCAAGTGTAATGTATAATTTGCATCAAAATCGGTTAATTCGTTCGGGAATTTTGAAACAAGTTTTTTTCGCCATAACTTCGAAATCTTTCAACCAATATTTTTTTGGTATTTTACGATATTTTAGTATAAAAAACTACGTCAAATGCAGTTTCAAAATTCAAAATCGAATCTAATATTCAAAAGTCACAGCTTTTCAAATATTAAAATTACGTTGTTTTTTGGAAAACTTAATAAATTTGAAATAACTTTCAGGCCATTGAGTGATTCACACCGATTGACTTAAAAATGTTATCAGCATTTTTCCTTAAAAAACTCCTTCAAATACCGATAATTGGATCAAAATCGGTCAATGTGAGATTTACCAACGACGCAAATTTTTGAAAAAAATTTTCAGTAACATTGTTTTATATTTTTTCAACTCATCGATTAGGTATGTAGCTAAGGCTAATATATTTTTTTTTTATATCATAAGATAGCAAACAAGCAGATGGGTCTCCTGATGGAAAGAGTCAACCATCGCCTATAGACACCAAAGATGTTAATGGTGCGTTGCTATCTTGTGGCGAGGTCTAATGCCACATGCATAAGTTTACCGGCTACCTTACCCTCCAAACCGGAACACGACAGCGACAAGCACTGATGCTATTGCGGCAGGAATAGGTAAGGCGGTGGTACCAGACCCGGGCGAGACAATGCAGAACTCTACCACCTAGTAGCCACGATGGTAGTGACTCGATAGCCAATCAGTCGCCTTTTAAGACCTGCCTGGCAGAACGGCAGTTGACCTATTCTACAAAGGAGGCCGGGACCAACATAATAATAATATTTTAAATCTAAAATAAATAATAGTTTAAAAAAACTAAAAAACACGCTTTTTATAGAAAACCGAACTACAAAATATAAAATAAATTTTAATAAATTTAAATTAAGAATAGTGTTAAAAATTTCAATAATTATAAATTAATAATAGTGTGAATAAAAAAAAATAATTTTATTTTAAAAAAAGCGTGGGGTGCTTTTTAAGATATTACCGAAATGATAATCACTCTACTCATATGTGTCAATAAAATATTTATAACTATTGACACCATGCACCCCACGCTTTTTTTAAAATAAAATTATTATTTTTTTTATTCACACTATTATTAATTTATAATTATTGAAATTTTTAACACTATTCTTAATTTAAATTTATTAAAATTTATTTTATATTTTGTAGTTCGGTTTTCTATAAAAAGCGTGTTTTTTAGTTTTTTTAAACTATTATTTATTTTGTTCGACTACCATAAAAAAAGACAAGTTCCTTCTCAGGCCTACTGGAACAACATGGAAGTTATATCTTTACCTCTTGAACTGACCGACTTGACAGACGTAGAACAAAGACTTTTGTTAAGAGTAGTTCCTTTTATAACTAGTTTCCACCCGCACTAAAGTACTCGTCAACACGAATCAAACGAGCCCAAACTCGATAGAGTTGTGTTATTTAATTGCTGAGCTCCTATGGTCATCTTCTGGCTTCTTCATCGAACCCTGCAGGATCCTAGTTAGCACCAAGCACCAAAGTGCTCGTCAACACTAATCAAACGAGCCCAAACTCGATAGAGTTGTGTTATTTAATTGCTGAGCTCCTATGGTCACCTTCTTGCTTCATCATCGAACCCTGCAGGATCCTAGTTAGCACCAAGCACCAAAGTGCTCATCAACATGAATCAAATGAGTCCAAACTCAATAGTCTTGTTATTAACCGATTTTTAACCATTTAATTATTAAGTTCCTGTGGTCACCTTCCGATTCAGATTCATCAGATCAGCTCCATGTCATAATAAGGTTTCATTGTCATTCAATTACCATACGTATACAAAATTTCAGCTCAATCGGTAACCGGGAAGTGGATCAAATTTACTTGCGAGATTTGATTTCAGACATCGAGATAGGTACAATAAATAAAAAAATGCTCATAAAACAAAAACTACTGGGCCTATCTGAATCAAATTTTTATGGGACCAATTCGAAACTATTGCGCATCGAACAAAAAAAGAATCACGTAATTCGGTTCAAAAACTTCGGAGAAATCGGTGTACATACATAAAAAAAATATACCAGCCGAATTGAGAACCTCCTCCTTTTTTTGAAGTCGGTTAAAAATGGAATAATTTTATCAAATTAGTGTATTGTCATCGGTCCTCGATAAATCTACAAAGTTTGAACGAAATCTGGCCGTTTAAAGTGGGTCAAAATCGCGCCCAAAGAAGTCGGTTACAAACAAACATACAAACATACAAACATACAGGTGAAGCTAATAAAAAGCGTGTAAAATTGCGTTGAATGCCATTCTAAAGATCAAAATCAATCATCGTTTCCAAAATATACTGCTTTTCAAAAATGTAACTACTGTCACTTATAACAAAATTTAGATTTTTGTACTCTGAAAAAAATCTATGCTTAGGTATACTTTTTGTTCCTTTAAGCTTAAATACTTTAACTTAGCAGAAAGTTTCAGGGATGGCTTGCAGAATCAACCGTTTACAGATTTTTTGTTTTTTTAGTACGTTAGTACATCGAATCCTTTGTATTTTAACATTTCACTTGTTGATTGACCTGATGATATCCATATCTCTATTACAAATATGAAAGTTTGTCTGTCAGTATGTCAATCTATATGAATTATTATAGTTATATATCATGTATTGCTTTCACTGCTAAATCACATAACCGATTTAAATTAAATTTGGTAAAAATATAGTTCAAACCCGGGCGAGACAATGCAAAACTCTACCACCTAGTAGTCACGATGGTAGTGACTCGCAGCCAATCGGTCGCCTTTTTTGACCTGCCCAGCAGAACGGCAGTTGGTCTATTTTTCAAAGGAGCCCGGAACCAATACGGGGAAAATCTGCTAGAATATCTATGTAACAATACAAAACTTGATAGGGGAACAAATTTATTTCTTAGAAAATACTAAGCCGATCGTTATTGGGGAATCTATTGTTTTTATATACAGAATAATATAATCGACAAAAACAAAAATAATGCAATTCATTCAAATTATTCCTAAATCGATTTTAACTCTTTTTTAAAATCTGCCTTCGGTACTCGTAGGAGTCAAGTAAGCACTTCGAACACTCTATTCAATGTTGCAAATAGTAAAAGAAACCATACATATGGAACGCCATATTTCAAGTCGATGCTGCCCAAGCCTTTTCACACTTAAAATTGATAGAAACCAATTTAAAATGTTGAATTTCCCGAAGACATTTTTACGTTACAATTTTATGGCTGCGTAATGTATTTGGATTAACCAGGATTTAACATATTATTGAATTTATACTTGTTTTGGCGCGTTTAAAAACAAATTATATAATGAAATTTTAAGGATACGCGCGTACATCGACAGTCAAAAAGCGACATGATGAAGTAAGCTGATGACTGTCTCTCAAGTTTCTGTGAAAACACATAACTACCTATAGTCAAGTAGTTAGAAAAAACATAACGACCTATATTAAGTAGTTTCTTAAATAATCATAAATCTATAACCTTTGTTTTATATCAGTGAAAATAAAGAAATTATAATAATTCATAAAACACGTTTGTATGTGATGATAGATTGCCGTTCTGCTAGGTAGTTCGTAAAAAGCGACTGATTAATTATACGCATCTCCAATTTCGTGACTGAGTGTGTGTGGTATAGTGTTGGTAGAGTTTCTCAACGACTCACCCGGGTATTTGATACCACCGCCTTTCCTGCCACAATAGCGTATCATTGTCGTGTTCTGGTTTGGAGAGTAATTCCACCATCTTTTATGTCTATAAACGATGACTTTTCGTTCCATCAGGAGAGCCATTTGTTTGTTTGCTACAAATATCTTATGATAAAAAAAAGCTTTCCTGAAATCTATAAGAGATATTACTTGAAACGTAACGGAACTATCTGAATTGACCAATGAGCGTGCTTTATTTGAATTGACCAGTGAGAGCACACTACCTGAAGTAACCAATGAGCGCGCGCGACGGAAGAGTTATTCATGAGATTGTACCGATTTAATTATTTGGATGTTAGAAGTTACACATCATGTGCGAATATCATAAAGCTCGCCCATTTTTTATAAACATAAGAAAATGCGTTGGCTTTAACTAGTGGATCACAGATATAAAATTATTGATTCAGAATAATAAATATTGCAACCAGGTGCTGCTATGTGAAATCAACCTGTTAGTGGCGGCATAAAATTAATTAGCAGTAATTGTTGTTCGCGACCGAAATATATTGCTAACATATTAAATATCAACAACATGCCTGCACAGTATTTATTATACTACTAAGTGAAATTAGTGGTTTTGGTCGCTTGAAAGATCCTTCGTGATGATTCGGGTCCTTTTTCGACTGATTTACCACAAAGGAGGATGTACTCAATTCGAATGTTTATAAGTTTTTTTTATCTGTGTTTGAGCATAACTCGTAAAATCATATTTTATAGAGAGTATATTTGATTCGGTTCCACATAAAGGAGAATGATCAAGGACCATACAAAATTGACTTTTTGAGGCAACGCGTGTTAATTGATGCTTACCGTATTATAATATATCACTAATTTCTTCTGAAATTTAAATTGTAACACGGATACTTTTTATAATGCTAAAAATAACGAAAATCCTTCAAATATTAATATTACTTGATTTTACACTTTTTATCGTCGGCACTTGGTGAAACTCCATTTATAATTTTGTTAATACACTTGTACTGTTTCACAAATTGCTTTAAAATTTAATTAATATCACCAACCGGTTTCGTCGTTTAAGGCATCTTCAGGGTTGTGAGACTTTTATAAAAAAATATTAAGGGTTGACCCTTTATGAAAGGCGAATATTATTTTTGTTTTTAATTATTTATTTACAAAACAAATACATTGATACAAAAATTATATCAATGAACAAATATAACATAATATGTTTAAAATGGTTGCAATGGATTCAGTGGCTGTTTCTCAATAAACTACTTTTCGATTTTACATATAATACTTATAATGCGGCGTAATACATGCGTATTTATTAACAAATGTAACGAAAGAGATTTAACAAGAGCAGAAATCAGAGAGTACCTACAGAATATGGAAAAACAATTCATGAAATTGATATCAGAGCCCTGCGTATGTTACTCATTAGGCGGGTATTTCATTTAGAAAAGCGAATGGAAGCATCGAAGCTTATGTCGCTTTCAATTTTTCAATGAATCCCCGTGGGAAATTACGGAGGGCCCTATCTGTCGTTTACTGTTTTCTCTTTATTTAGAATGTATCATCAAAATGTTAGTGTGTATTACATTCACAATCTGTGAAAGGCTGAGTTTTATAAAAGAGTAGCGCTTATTGTTGCTTTGGAAATTATTCGTCAAATAATACCTTGCTTTGAACCAACGACATTTATGTACTAACGTACAATACATTGATCTTTATTAGGATATATATGAGTACGTAATCGGTCGGTGCAAAAGTATTTTCGTATTTTGAATGTACTATTAGTAATCAAACCTCTTTGGCTGTACTGATGTAACTGCCTCGTTTTAATACCATTAAATGTGACATTATGAAGATGCTATAAATATTAAAAAAACTAGTTTCCACCATTTTTCTATTGTTTTTCAAGCACGTAAAATGAACGTATTTGACGAAGAAATTCAGTACATTTTAAAGTTTTATTATAAAAAAGGTAAAAATGCGACGAACGCCACGAATAAAATTTGTGCAATTTACAGGCCTAATTCGATGTCAAAAAGAGTAGCACAAATGTGGTCAAGCATTTCAACTCTTCAAATTTTAGTGTAAAAGATGAAGTTCGCTCGGGATGTCCCGTCACAGATAAAATCAGTGCCATCTTTGAGATAGTGAAGCAAGATCGACATATCAGTAGCTACGACATTGCTGAAGAACTGGATGTTGATCATAAAAGTTTTACGTCATTTACAAAAAGCTGGCTACAAGAAAAATTTTGATATTTGGGTATCACATGATGTCACCAAAAGAAACCTAATGCAACGTGTTTTCATTTGCGATTCTATGTTGAAACTTAATAATTCCGAGCCATTTCTTAAATAGTTGATTACGGGTGGTAAAAAATGGGTGACTTGGCATAAGAATGTGCGAAAAAGGTCATGTCAAAGCATGGACAAGCCCCATAGACCATGGCAAATCCCGGCCTGACTCGGAACAAAGTGATGATATGTGTATGGTGGGATTGGAAAGGAATCGTCCACTATGAGCTTTTGCCACCGGGTAAAACTATCGATTCTGACCTCTACTGTCAGCAACCGACGAGGTTAAAAAAAGCTATTGAGAAAAACCGGCCGGAGCTGGTGAATAGGAAGGGCGTGGTGTTCCACCATGACAAAGCTAGGCTGCACTTATTTATAGCCACGCAGTAAAAATTGAGAGAACTTGGCTGGGATGTGTTGATGCATCCTCCGTATAGCCCTGACCTTGCTCCATAAGATTTCCACCTGTTTCGGTCATTGCAGAACTCTTTAGGGAGCATAAAGCTTACCTCAAAAGAACACTGTGAACACCACCCCACAGATTTTTTTAAATCAAAAATTTCAAAATTTCTACAGGAATGGGATCATGGCACTACCCACGAGATGGCAACAAGTCATCGATCAAAACGGCACATACATAATATTATGAATAAATGAAAAATTACACCTAAAAAAATATTTCCCTTTGTATGAACAATACTTTTGTTCCCACCTTATGTGTATAGTAGCGATTAGTAAAATCGACAGAATCAAGCATAAAGCAGAGTTTTACCAAGTTGACCGAAGTAGCTCATTTGTTGAGTGCGCATCGACCAGAGGTAAGACCGCAGGTTCGAAAACTGTCGAGTCGAAATTTTCAAGATTTTCTCAAGCACATAATAAGTGCTAACACAGACATAATTAGAAAAAAACGGTATTAAACGGTGTATCTGTATATATGAATAAGATAATAAAAATATATAATATTCCTTATTAGACTTTAAGAATCGTTATTTAATTCAATCATGAGATAGAATCGATTGGCTCCGACGATTTCCTGCTAGGCGTGTTAAGTGCGGATTTAAAATGCAAAGCTTGAGAGTTGAGCCAATAATAAGATATTGAGTTGGTGTGAAATGAAATGTATAAAAAGACGCACTATTTTATTGCTTCAACGCAAATTAAAAGTTGTGAGGCAAGAACTGAATATATGTATCCCAATTCTCGTGTTGGAAGAATCGACAATTAACTACGAGTATGCTGCTAGGAGATTCATAAAAGCATACTATTGTACCATCGTGACTATTAGTTGCCACGCTTTCCCAGGTTTGGTACCACCGCTTTACCTATTCCTGCAGAAAATCATCACTATTTGTTCGTAGTGTAGTAATCACTATGTTTTTTTTTTGTGTACGACTTAAATATATTATGGCCAAGAATATTTTTAATTTGAATGGATTGGATTGAGTGGATACTTTGGCCTCACTGGTCGATACTACTCAAGAGCTTAGCAGTAAAGCCATCGTGTCAACTACTGTCAGGATGATGGTCATCGAGGTTACGTCACTACCACAGAATACGGTAAACCAATATAAGACAAACTCATGACGTGAGTACTTCATTTTTTATACTTAAATTCGGCGTATGCGCTAAGTTTGGGTTATGTACAAAAAACGGATACTTGCACTCGTATCTCATCTCGTATCTCCAGAAAAACAAAGTTTTAAGTCAAAATATGTCACTTTTCTTGCATTTTGGATAAAATGTAGTCTTAATGATACAAAAAACTGTATGTAATTAAGGGAATTTTAACTTTTTATACATTTTTTCGGTAGTAAAAAAATAAATAAATTCGGTTATTTCTAATAGCTTAAATTTGTTGTTGTTTACACTTGGTTTAAATATAAATAAATAAAAATAAAAAAAACCTTTATTTGACCTTGCTACAATTTTTCTAATAACCATTTTATTTACACTTATTATGATTTTTTTTTAATTTACATTCAATTATTAATTTATTTACATTTTTTCTAATTCCTACCCTAATTTACACTTATTACTGTTTTTAAATTTTCACTAAACCCCTAATTTATTTACTATTTCACAATAATTAAGCAAGGTTCCCATGATGGGTTTTTACCATGGAAGATAGAGAACAAGGGGAAGTGAAGAGTGGGCGTGCCGCGTGCATCACTATTATGCGTTTTTACTCTAAATTGCCTTAGTGATACTTACCATATCATTAGGAGATAGTCGTCGTGCGAAAATCTATTATACACTGAATTATGCCGTATTGTGCCATCCTTGAATGCAGAAATGATAGTAGAATACAGATGATTAAGAATGGAGATATTTCATATCATCCGAAAGTACAATTTTCATTTTATTTTAATTAAATTTCTGACTTAATATAATCTCTAATGATATAATAGAAAGTCAAGCTAAAATCAGCCGTACACCTTACATATAAAGTTCATTTTAGGTTGACCTAATTTTTCTAGAAAGATATACGTAATGACAGTCATTACGTTATCGTTCTAGAAAGTTCGCTCGCTATGTGTCCTGCGCATCTCCATTTTGTTTTGGGCATAGCTCAGGGCATTAGTGGCTTTTGTTATGGTCCTCATTCTAATACGTGGTCTAACACAAAAAAATATACGCGTCAAATTGAGAACCTCCTCCGTTTTTTCGTCGATTGAAAAATATGTTACTGGCGCGTCGTCATCTGTACAACGAGATGCAATGACACAAGCATGACTGGCCACTTTACCCTTCAAATAACATATCAGAATAGGTAAGTTGGTGGTACTAAAAACTGGGCGAGTCTTAGTAGAACTCGGCCATCTAGTAGTCACGATGTTAAAGCCAAACGTTTGCCTTTTAAGATCTGCCTGGCAAAATGTTAGATTATTTTTTTATATGATGATCTGACAGACGAGCAAATATTGTCAATCTCTCTCGATGGTCTTTTCTTGAGAGAAGAATATTTTTCTTACTTTTCTTTCAATTAATACTACTTCGTGGTCTTTGAGTTAGTCTATTCGACTCAGATCATCAGATTCCGAGTGTAATCCCTGGGTCGGCATAAAACTCTATGGTTGTCGCTGAAAATAGTCGATAATCGTTTTTAGGTTGTTAAAATTCGGCGATGAGGAATCCACTTATCTCGCCAATCGACAAACCGGTGAATCGTGGTGAACTTAAAAGTCTATAGACGTTCGATTTCAGGCTCTCTAGCAAAGGAACCGAGCGTGAGGATACCTTTATCAATTAAAATTTATACCCAACCAAAGACTTGTAAGTAGTAATATATCAAATATCGTTTATATTTTAGGATTTCTAATTTGAATTTGAAAATATTCCAGAGAAAGTCTTTGTTGACTTAATATCAAAACATTCATGAAAACTGAGACAATTTCAATTTTGATTTTCAAAGGCAAATGAATTTTCGTCTACCCACTCGCATTTCTTCGTAATTGACACTTTCTTAGATTAATGTGCTGGAACCGTTATAAACTATCTGAGAAGACAGATTTCAAAAAGCTTTTTAATGCTTTAAATTTGAATCCCTCGTGTTCTAGGGGATAGCCTATTCGGCTTAGGACATAAGGCCCTGGGTTCGAATCCCGGGTCGGGGCAAAATGTGTTATTGAGGTTTTTCAATTTTTTCTGGAAAACGCAACATCTCAGTAGTATTTCGGTGTCTGGCAGGTGATGCGTTACCACTCCCATGCCTCGGATGAGCACGTAAAGACGTCGCTCTCAGCTATCGCCAGAACTAGTCGATAATCGTTATCATATCGGTAAAATTCACCACTCATTTCGCCAACTTACAAATCGTTGAATCGCGGGGAACTGGAAAGTCTATAAATGTTTAGTTTACTCTGTGTACCTCGTAAGTCTCCGTTAACCGCCCCGTTGGTCGAGTGGTTAGCGACCCTGACTCCGCAATCGACGGGGCTCGGGTTCGATCCCGGACGGGCACAAGTATTTGTGTGATGAGCATAAATGTTTGTATTTCCGGGTTTGGGTGTTTATCAAATATATTCCGGTATTTATATATGTATTTCTATGTATTGGTATCGTTGACCAACACCCATAACACAAGCAAAATAATTTGCTTACTTTGGGGTTAGATCAATAAGTGTAATTTGTCCCGTGAATATTTATTTATTTAAAAAAAAAAAACAAAAAAGAGATGATTGACATTTTCCCCGTATTGGTCCGAACTTCTTTGAAGAATAGACCAACTGCCGTTCTATCAGGCAAGTTTTAAAAGGCGACCAATTGGCTATACATGTCACTACCATCGTGAATACTTGATGGTAGAGTTTCGCAACGTCTCCTCGGGAAGGGTAAGGTAGCGATAGACTTATGTATGTGGCATTGCCATCTGGCCACACGGATAGCAATGTACCATTAACATCGTTGTTGTTTATAAGCCATGGTTTCTCTTTCTATCAAGACAGCCATTTGCTTCTTTGTTATCTTATAATGTAAAGAAAAATAAGTATATTATTGCTCTAGTGATTGAAAGAGAACACCATCACCTATAGATACAAACAAACAACAAATATATTAGTGGTGCGTTGCTATCAGAGTGGCTGGATGGGTACCATCACAATATAACATATCACAGCATAGCACGGCGTAGTAGAAAACAATACAGCGCACTAGTTTATTTCAACTGATAAGAGCGATGGTAATGTTAAAATTTTATGTAGTGTAATGTAGCTTCGCTAAAACATCAATCAATACTTAAACCGTGAAGTGTGCAACATCCACACAAACCTACAACGAGGTTTAAGGATGTTGAAATATTTGTAAGTTTATGTTAATTTTTTTGATGAAATAAATAAAATAAAAAAAAAAATAAGAGGATTGTACAATATTACGTGAGTTAAATGACAGTAATACATCAATTCGTATATTTGTTTATTAAACTGTATTCTAGTATGAATTTCCTTTACATTATATACTAATCATTCACGTGTATTTCCGCGTGATTGAACGTGATGTGATAACCCAAGAAAAGACACGTCCGAATATGAACGTGTTCTATCGTGCCCGTTATACACAACACAGAACAGCATAGCACAACACAATATAACACAACACGACAAACACTTTCTGTCTATTTCAAAACTTTGATAAAATCTACAAATTAAAAGGATACGCCTTTCAAGGCTATTTCTAAGTTCGTCTGCGTAACTTACATTCACTCACAGAAATACAGAGTTGTATTATTTACCGATGAAATAAAATCACTCCAAGGGTAATTTTATTTGCGTTTTCATGTCATTCAGGTCAGGTACGATAATATAGTACAACATGATTTATTTTTATTTTTTGGAAGGAAGTTCCTTATCGCGCGTTGTGAAAGGGGGCTAGAGGGAAAAAATTCTTACGGAAAGTTGTCACGACACTTTTGCTGTAGTAAGCTATTGTAAGCTGTGCGGCGTGCGCATGTTTCTCTGTCTGTATCTCTTTCTCTCTCTCTCTCTCTCTCTCTCTTATAGAAAGCAAGCCAGATTTACATTTCATTACAATTTAAAATTTTATTACAATTCCTTCACTAATTAATCGAAAGGAACTTTGTTCCATCCGGGTGTCCCTTGACACCTCTTAAGTTTTTTCACAATATAATATATCTACAAATATATGACGATTTTGACAGTAATAGGAGCGTTTGCTCATATGCACGGCGACACGTTTCCTTCCCAATGCCGTGTCTATTAGTATTCATGCTGTCTGTGGTATAATAATTTAGAAGTTTTAAAAAAGCCCTGCTGCTACTTTAGCAAAACCATTCGTTGTTTAAATAAAATACTTATCTTTTGCTTTTAGCGACTACTACGGGAAATATATATATTTTGACGTATACAATTTCATCTTGTAAGTTTTTGAAAATATTTTTCCAATGTTGAAAGACGCAAAAAGTATTTCAAATACTTTTAATAAGGAAACGAGTGATTCGAGACAGGCTTTTCTTATTTCCATAAAAGATTAACACGTTGCGCTGGGCGCGTGACCAGAATGCCAATTATCTGCGGAATATCACCCTATTCTGGATTTTAAACTACCCGATGTCCGCGACTTTGCGTTATTTATTACTTGTTACCCTGTGTTGGTATAAACTACATTTGAAGAATATACCACCTGCCGTTTTGCTAGGCAGTTTGTAAGAGATAAATACAGATGTTAAAGCTATTATCGGCTATTTTCGCATACATTTCGGACTGCGTGTGCCTTAGCGTTCATATGACTTCGGAACAATAGACGCAAGTGCGGGTCCGGCATCAGTGTAACGTAAAATTGATTTACTAGTCTGGCACTTTATTAATTTGTTGTCAATGGGATGGCGATTCGATTATAGTAAATACGACATCGATTTTGAATTGCATGATCGATTTAAATCGAAAAAAACACTTTTATAGACTTTACAATTTTATTTGCAATCCTGTTTTTTTATTGAAATCTTATTATTATTAAAAAAAAGATTTATTTAACTTATTATTAGAGAAAACTACACTCACCAATGACTCTGTAATAGAATACATATTATATTACTATATATATATATATATATATATATATATATATATATATATATATATATATATATATATATATATATATATATATATATATATATAGTTTGTGTTTATTTTTTTAATTCTTGGGCATTTTAGTTTTGGTTAGGTATTTTGGTTAGTGGTGTTACCCAAGCGTAACCGGGGCGAGTTGTTATTATTACCCACAGATTTGTGTATATGTTCCCTATGGATTCTAAAAGAGAAATTGTATTTTCCTTTATTTAGGTTTTTGTAACATTATTTGTGTAAGTGATTATCCCACAAATAAATTAAATCTCCATATAGTAGGAATTTGTTTCTCTTTACCTACTTACCTACTTTACTACTTTACCTACTTAAATCATTTTATTTCTGTATAATAAAAGAATAGTTAAATGACAATTTTACTTCATACTTAAGTCATATTCCTCCAGGAACCTACATATCTACAGGCGTATCTCGAGAGAACTTTTAACATGATGATACGAAAAGCAGTCTACTTGAGTTATTCTGTACTACGTCTAACGAAATGGCTCCGAAAGGAAATTTTGCTTAAATAAATACCGTCTTTACATAGCAAATATGTTTGCTCGAACCATTTAGAATCTAGGCGGCAGAGTTTTCTAAGAGTCCATTACGGATTGTAAATTTTTATTAAGAACTTTCATATTGAAACTGCTTGTAGGTCTAGTAATATAAAGTAAAATTAAGTGATATTTCGACTCGTGTTTAGAGATATAATATTCGTTTCTTCTGAAAATGCTTCCGGTGCGAAGTAAAAAGTGCATTGAATACGTAAAACAAAAATGTGATTTTTGTTTTGTGGTTTTGCTGATGTTGTGGAAAGTAAAAGTGGACGTTTTAGTCTGCTTGACAAGTTGAAAATGGTTGAAAATGCTCTTAAAATTATGTGCGATAGCTCATTGAACAACATTACGTGGATTTTTAGTTTTTTGCTCAAGTACAATAATTATTATAAGCAAAGTATGAATATTTTTTTAACTTTAATGGCGTGATAATGTTGAGTATGCATATAAAAAAGGCTCCACGAAGCGAAAAATTTTTACGACAATTATTTAAACATTTTTTTTTTCATTCAAAATTAAGACGGAAGTACGCGAAAATTTTATTAGTTTACTATCGTTTAAGTTGTTGAAAAATTAATTTTAAGTAAAATTTCCAACGGAAATAAATTATTTATAGTGTTCAAAATACATCATATTTTTTTCAAATTTAAAAAAGAATATTAAATACCTTAAATAAATTAATTTATGTTTCCTACTCGCTTTTGAGGCCGTGCGCGCAACCTAAAAATGTCGTGCAGAGACTCATTTTCAGCGTTAATTTAAAATTATAAAAAAATGATGTGGTGTCGCGGGACACCAGGTACCAGAACTTCGTTCCAAAAATAGTAAATTAAATTCATTGTTATTCTTTACATCTTTTTTATATTTTTTATTAGTCGATTTGCCTCTTTAAATAAAATAATTTTAAAAATGATGTGGTGTCGCGGGACACCAGGTAGGAACGAACTTCCTTCGGCTAAACGGCACTACTCGCTTGTGTACGCGACTGTCGCGCCTGCGCACGTCTCATTTAACGCTTTTATTCCACGCATTTTTCTTACGGTTTTACTATCACATTTTTTTCAGTTCGGTCGCGCAGCAAAATCCCTATGCCCTCCAAGCCTGCCGTAAGGAACTTCGTTCCAATAATGGAGATAGAGTTCCGAGATCTTAGTTTTTTCTTGTAAATTTCTTTTTTTCCTTTTTTAAATTTGTTAAATATCAATAGTTTATGAAATATTGGTAAAAAACGAAATGCCATTTTTTTCATATATTTATAACTTTTGCAATTTTTTATGTACTAAAACACGCTTTTAGCGCATTTTTCTAGGCGTCATTCCGGATCGAATAAGCTATCGCACATATTTTTAAGAGCAGTATTTCTATTTTAGACCATTTACAACTTGTCGAGCAGACTAGTTTCCTCTGTTGATTTAGGCTTCCATTAAAGAATAGACCACGTTGAATAGGCACTTAGGTTAGGGAATGTTAGATAACTTTAGAAAGATTTTGTGCTGTAAAACGTAGTTGTAATCATTTATTACTTTGTTTTAATTAAATAATTATTTAATAATAAAATAAAATGATTATTACTGAAAATACAAAATATGAACAGCAGCTGAAGTCTGAAGGATAATGTGTTATCACTTCCATACCTCGGACGATCACGTAGACCGTTGGTCCCGGTTATCGATAGAAATATTTGATAATCGTTTTTAGGTCGGTAAAATTTGTCTGTCGGTCAATAAAATGTGGCGATGTTCCGATGGGCGATTTTATTGACCGACAGATTTACTGACTAACTGATTGACTCATCTCGCAGACCGACAAACCGGTAAATCTTAGTGAACTGAAATGTCTATAGACGTTTGGTTTATTCTGCTATCCCGCAAGAAAACCGACCGTGGTGATAATAAATGATAATTAAATATTCACGGGACAAATTACACTTACTGATCTAACCCCAAAGCAAGAAACTTATTTGCTTGTGTTATGGGTACTAGTCAACGATACCAATATATAGAAATACATATATAAATACTTGGACATATTTAATAAACACCCAAACCCGGAAATACAAAAAATTATGCTCATCACACAAATGCTTGTCCCCGTCGGGAATCGACCCGAGCCCCGTCGATTGCGTCGTCAGAGTCGCTAACCACTCCACCAACGACTGGGTGGTCGCTGTGTGATACTGTATAAATAAGTTTCTGTATAAACTGAAAAAAATGCAAAACCGAAAATACCTTGCATTTGAATCAAGATAATCTCCGAAAGGTATTACGAAGCTGAAAGAACATCAGATCGAACGACAGAATTATGTTACATAAATTTTCCCCGCCAAAGAGTTAGAATCAGCTAGGTATGTAACTCCAACGCATTGATACGTATGTAAAACTTGTTCATTTATACTTAGCGATTTTCCATTTGCTCGTAATAAAATCCTAATAACCAAAAGCATTCGAGTTGAAGCTTTCCTCATGCTGATTCAGAAGGATGAATCAACTGACTTAGTGCTTGGCATCTCACAAAAAGCAAGAGAATGTATAAACGTGTCACTAACGTCGTGACTTCTAAGTGGTAGATTTCTGTAACGCCTCGGCCAAGTTTGGTAACACGCGCCTTACATTTTCCTGCCGTAATAGCGCCGGTGCATATTGCTCTAGTGTTCCTATGTGGGGGTAAAGTAACGGATAAACATATACATGTGCTATTTCAATACGGACAGCAATGCACCATTGACATCTTTGGTGTCTATAGGCAATGATTATTGCTGTGGTTTTATGTGTGTGGTATTTTAATTATACTGTTTTTATCAAAATTATGTTTAATAAATCTAATGATTTGAATTCAAATAAAACATATCACATTAAATGATTAAATAAAATAATTTAAAAATTATTGACTTTGACATACATTTTTAAAACCTTTTATTCTAAAACTTGTAAATAGGTACTATGTAATATATTTAGACCATTCCATACACTTAATGGAGAATTTATCAAATTTAGGTTTCAATTATCTTTAATTTCAGAGAGTAAGTATATATTACAAATTTGTATATAAATATCAAAATTAACGATTCATTATTTCATTCGACTATCTGTACAAATAAATAAAATTGGTGTGGCTGTTTGTTTTAGGCCAGCGGCGCCACAGAAGTAACTTAGGCTATTTTTATTTTAGAAAATTTTCCACGTGGACGAAGTCGCGGGCACAGGTAATATTAAATATGATGCTTAAATCCGTCAATTAATATGTTACAACTGATGTGTCGTACCAGATGTATCGTGTCTTATAAATATAATAGAGAAGAGTAAACTTCTCGCAGACATTAGTACAAATCGCAGATCTTGGAAGTCAGGACAGATAAAACGGCGTAAAATATAATGTGCGTCGTTGCGGGAATATTATGAGATAACATTTTATGGAATATTCAAATGTATGTATGTTGTCTGTAGTTGAGATAAAGATTGAGTTCAGTGCTGGTCGTAAAGTTTATAGTAATGGATGAAGTCATTGAATATAATGTTCTCTGCAAACTAGAAATATGTTCATTAAACATATTGAAAGAAGGATTGTTTACAATAGTGATTTATTGATACGAACTACGAAGTTCCTTAAGGGGCATTAGCTTTGACAAGAGAAAGATAAGGACTTGGCATTAATTTCCATTAACAATCAATATTATAGAATAATATTTTTTGCAATTTTTGTCTATTTACCTGTATGTCTGTCTGTTTGTTCCAGCTAACCTCTGAAACGGCTGAAGCGATTTTGAGGGAACTTTCGCGGGCAGGAAAATCATAAGGAGTTACTTAAGTTGCTTTTATTTTTAAAATTTTACCACGCGAAGTCGCGGGTACAGCTAGTATGGTTATATATTGCAATGAGGCAAAGAGACTAAGACACCTCGTGCACTGACTGGTCGTGGTCATGGTCGCAGCCTTTATGGCGGAAGCTACGGTTGGGCTGCGGCCAGATTTGCGGCGCTTATAGCAAACTATACGTAAGTTAGACGCAACGACCAGACTTGCCGACTCATGTGCAGCCAGTTGGCCGTTGCTTCCAGGTGCGTGACGTTGCGACTACTGGTCGTAGTCGTGGTCGTCTAGCGCGCGAGGTGCCTAAAGAAAGAAAAAACGGTAATTAGCTATCATCTTAGAACATTTGCATCAGGGGCAAAAATGTAGTTCCTAAATCAAATAATAGATGGCGGTATCTTTTATAGTGTGTTAAGCATAACGTTAGTCATACCTCTATCCTCTATATGGAATCAATTTAGTGATGTCCTATTTGTCAACTGTCACAAAAACGTTTATTTTCCTCGTTATTTACATACCTACGTACATATTAGAAACGCTTTTTGGCGATTTTCAGAAGGTTTTCTGGGTTTACGGTAACTATATTTTAACTCATTGGTTTTATAAATTACTTAAATAAAAAGCAAAAGAAACTTTGTTCCTGTTCCTGCTCCTGAAGTAGTCACGTCTCGTTTTTTGTAACTGTGGATAGATATTTTACAATCAGAATTCAGAAGTACTTTATTCAATAAAACTTTTTACAAGTTATTTTGGTAGTTAATTTATACTTTCACTTGTTTATTTCTGTTACTAAGTAGGTAACATATATTTTACAGTCACGTTATAATACTCTCAGTACCACAAATATTCAGTAGACTACATTCGTAACTGATTTTTTTATATCATACCGTAAAATGTGGTGAATAGGCACAATTCGAAACTTCAGACTTGTATTTATTTATAAGTTTCAAGGACTGCATACCACTATCCCTGTTTCTTTTGATGGTCTACCAGTCTATTTTTCTATCGAAAATTTTATTTAGTAGTTTTTCCATGCATTAAGAACAAAATTGACAAAATATAGACTGGTTCTATTTACCCAGTATACGGGGTGAATAGAAACGCTATTCACCCCACACTTCGTGTCTATTCACCCCGTATTGTGCCTATTAACCTCGCAACAACACAGTCAACTTTGAGACGTTAATTTCTTTTTGTCTTTTATTCCATAGACAATAAGGTGTTGTCAATTCACAGAGTAAATAATGGTGTGCAGATAAAAAAAACACGTGGCATTTTTACGCTAATGCGACTTGGATCTGCGGACTTGAAAAACTTTCTGGTTTTGTTCCTATTCAACCCGTGATTCCTATTCACCCCGTTTTACGGTACTCGTAAGATCCTTATGGAAAGGTAAACCATCGTCTATAGACACCAAAGATGTTACTGTTGTGTTGTTATCCATGTGTCGGGATGACAATGCCACATGCATATGTCTACTGGCTATCAATGCGAATTTGCGAATCAAGATAGTACTAAAGTTAAAACCAGACCTAAATAGACATTCCTGGTAAGCCCGATACAAGCATCCAGTTTTAATTATTTTAAATCTCTTGAATACTACAGTTTCAATTTAGATCAACTAGCGATCGTTTTTTGGCCGAAATTCAACTATAGGCTAAACAATAAAATCTATTCATTGTTTAACAATAGACTTTATAGCTGTAAGTTTAATCTTGTACGTGTAAATAACCATGATTGAGAAATAGAATGTGCGAAATATTAATTTTTATTATATTAGTGTATTTCTAATATTTATTATTTAAAAATATTAGGTTTCTGAACGCTGTAATGTAAATTTAAACTGAGACAAATTTCATATACCACCATCAGCATGATTCTCGTAAAATGGGTACAAGTCACAACAGACAAAGCTTAGCTATACGTTTATTAATAAGATGAACGTTGTGCGCGACTTCCGTTTGATAATATGTAACGTAACGAGGTCTTTTAAAGCAATAAAACATTATTTACCAGAACATCAGTCTCCAACGGTCTATAAACCTCAACATAAGGAAGTCCCAAACAAAAGACTGCCATAAAAATAACGATTATAACTTCTTGCACGCAGTCTAATATGGTTTTAATAACAACATCTCGATTCTTAACGACTTTCCTAACAAAGTTTTATGGGCAATTATTAAACGTTACCAAGTTTCATGGATTAAGGCTGTATTACGGCGAAATTTAAGCAGATTTATTTGAATTTGCCTTTAAACATTTGTTTATGTAAGATTTGTCTAGCGCTTTAATTTGAAAATTTCAGTAAAGATTATAATGTTAGTTATTAACGGTAACTGTGTAACAGGAACTAATCGCCTCAATTAGTTAGATACTAGCTTTATAGGGCTTTCTTCATATAGGAAAACTATATACTACAAATAAATAAATACATTGTAATTGTAATTGTAAAAACATTGTTTAAAAAAATGTATATGCACAAAAAAAGACAAGCCCGCTGAGTTTCTTCCGCCGGATCTTCTCAGTGTGTGGCCGCGTTTCCGATCCGGTAGTAACTCAAAAAATGTTGACTCGTCAAAAGTGCCTGTAAAGGATAATTTGAATAAAAATGTTTTGACTTTGACTTTGACTTTGACTATTTATGTGAACCGGCGGCTTAGACTGCCTTTTATGCGGGTTACGGAATGCGAAAAAGCCGTGCGTCGGTATGCCATATATGTATGTATTAAAATAAATAGATGTATGCATTGATATAAAAAAACCCAAGATACACAATCAGTGTGTCAAAAACGTCCTCCAAAAATGAGCGCACAATTTAAAATTGTTCATTGCTCATTTCAAATAGAATCGCGTCGGCCGCGTCACTGTCAATTTTATTTATTTTCGTGCATTGCTTTGTAAAAACAACTATAAGTCTTGCACTTAAGGTTGGATATGCAAAGACATATGTTTTTGCCATATCTATAACTACTTAATAGAAATTAGGGACACTTTTGGTGTCAGTTTTGTTCGAGACTGTGCATCTAGGGTTTTTTATATCAATGGATGTATGTCTATGTTTGGTGTCTATGGGCGATGGTTGACTCTTTCCATCAGGAGACCCATCTGCTTGTTTGCTATCTTATAATATAAAAAAAATGTATATCTATTATATTACATTATATTTCTATTTATCTTAGGTTCGATTCCCGTCAGGTACAAACATTTATGTGATGGTTATTGATGTTTTTATTTCTAAATTTGGGAGTATATTATATATGCATATACGTATCAGTATTTTTATATGTTTTTCTATTAGTGTCGTTCACTATATCCATAACACAAGCAAATAATTAGCCTACTTCGGGGTTAGTTCGTGTGATTCGTCTAGCGATATTATTATTACTATTAATATTCTATATTACTAACTATATTAATTGTTATAAAATTATATGTGCGTAAGTTTGGATGTTTGGATGGATGGATGGATGGATGGATGAATGGATAGATGTTTGTTACTCAATCACACCAAAACTACTGAACGTATTTAGATGACATTTGGTGTACACGTACATAATGGCTGGGATAGCCCATAGGCTTTTTTTATCCAGGAAAAAAAAGTTGTTCTCGTGGAATTCACCAAAAACTCTTATAATGAAGCGGGCTGAAGGGCGCAGATAGTATTTTATCTTCGTGGCCTATTCGTGACGTAATCCCGAGTTTGATTCCTGGATTAAAAACTCGGTACGGATAAAGTGTTATTGAGTTTTTTTCTAAGTTTTTTTATATCCGACTCTCCGAGTTCGATAGTGGCGTATCAGCACCCCCGTGTCTGTAATGAGTACGTAAAGCTGTGGGTCCTGGCTATCGCTAGATATAAATGTTAACAATTATTATGTAGGGTGATGATACATTTCTTTAAATTTTTAATAAATATTTTTTTCTTTTTTGACTATGGGGTATTTACTTTCTGTGAAAATAATCTTAATACAGAGAGTTTAATGTACTACGTACTAGAGATGCTATGCTAAGTAGAAGTCGTGTTCCGTTTCATTAATAGTGTGAATCAATGTTCGCTGTAACTCTGAAATGATAAAAATAATATAGTATTAACGTGAAGTAGTTTAGCCGAATAAAACACTTGAATCACTTTTACATACACAGTATAATTTTGGGCAGAATAACGCCCTCAACAAGCGATAGAATTACAACGACTTGAAAACATGATGTCCCCGCTAATTTATACCATTCGTTATCTATTTTATTATGACGTCATAACACAGGTGTGCCGCACATCTGGCCGGCTAGTAGTTGTCGTCAAGCACGGTTGATAACAATAGAGAGATTTATAATGCACTTCGACGGTCCCTACGTATAAAAGGATATGTCTAAAATGGCAAAATTTTTTAATACATATATGGCTTTAAATTTTCCAAACGCTCATATCTATATAAGATTTTTTCTTTTATTTTATGTATTTCGCTTTATTCGATTTGTATAACAAATCGAATAAAAGAAAACAAGTGTAATAATTACAAACAATAGGTGTCGTATATGCGGATATCTATACTTATTATTCTGGTGTTTTAAAATTTGATGTATTTATTAATGTATTTTCAATATTTTTGGATGGTGATCTTAAGTTTAATTTTCTTTTCTTAGAATAATTTTCTTAGAATAATTGTATTTATATATTTTAACCACTTAATTCATTTGTATAGAGCCTTTACGATCTGTTTTGTAATTGCATTGTTTGTAAGAATATTATAGCGAAATTCGAGCACATTCATTTGTATTTGACTTTAAAAATTTGTTTATGCAGCATTTATGCAGGCAAGAATTATTTTCAACCCTAAATCAGCGCTAGTACTTAAAGAGCATTTTCTAAAGGAGCAGCTCTACTTCAACCTTAAAAATAGGTTTTGAATCAATAAACTTGTTAATGGTTAATCGTGCCGCAATTCGATGCTTGACGCGAATTGAACCAAACGCAACGATCGTGCAGTGACCGAATCATGTCGCTAAATGGCAATGCTTAAAGACGCCTCAGTGTGAGCCGTGCGATGAGTGGAGAAGTCGATGTGGCGACAAAAATTGTTTTATATCTGGGTATCCACTTGCGCAGCATTCCGCAGCCTGCGGCACACTCAGGATCAGGCAGCCCTTCACGAGGCTGCTGAAGTGCAAGTGAAATTGCAAGTGACGTCCAGTTTCGTCATCACATGGAGGGTAAAGCTATGTTAGCTTCTAAGAAACTGGGGGAATCGTGCCAGACGGTACTTCACACCTGGCCTTGTACTAATGATCTATAAAGCGCAAGTTCGGCCGCACATGGAGTTATTGTTCGTACCTTTGGGCTGTTGTATCCCAGTATCAAACCCTCTAATTTGGCAAAGTCCAACGCAGACTGGAGCGCCTTGTCAACAACCCTTACTTACCAGCGGTCTTGAACCCCTTAGTCACCGGAGAGATGTTGAATATCTATGTGTGTGCTACGGTCTGTATTATGGGGGTATTCTGATGAACTTTTAGTACCAGCATCCACTTTCTACCATCGCACCACACGCCACAGTGAGGGATTCCACCCACACTATCTTAGCGACTGATTTGCATGTGACTTCTTTATACTAACAGTCATACTTCGGAATAGCCTACCTCACACGTTATTTTCGAGTAGATTTACTATCGGATTTTTAAGAGAAATATTAACACATTCCTTAGAAGCCGGCATTGCATTGGCAACCAACCCCTTGTGTTGTAAATGTCTATGAGTAGTAGTGAATGCTTTCCATCAGGTAGCCCACTTGCTCGTGTGTGTGCTCGCAAATTCAATAAAACAATGTTCGCCGCTCCCAATGTTTGTCCGCAAAGTATATAGTAGGTACATGATATATAATTCAACGGTTTTTGATGAAATCAGTTTATATAGGCTTATGAAACGCTCTCATCTCAGAAACGTTCCAAACCTTTCATAAGAACTGTTAAATACCTCTATTAACTGGTACTTTTAACCGGTTTTAAGCCTTATATTATATATGTGGGTATTATATGCCGCATTTATTATGAGTACATGCTTAACCCACGTATAACTCATCCAAGACTACAATAATATTCTTGTGCGCCTCTGAATCGAACTCAATACCCGGTGATATACCAAACAGTTTAAGCACTGGATTGTGTGAAAGTGAATATCTTTAAAAACCAGATAGAATCAGTGACCAGGAATTCGAGCCTGCTGCGAAATTTATTTGAAAGAATCTATGCCGGCCAATCTCATCGGCGAAATGGTTTGCCGTCACTGTTGGCACCTGCGCTGGATCGCACTAAAAGTTTCCGAATAGACGAATTCAAATACGTTCCCTCTACTTTCATAGATCCACATATAGCTAACGTCCGATGTTGACGTGGAAATAAATGAAAAATCCTTTCAGACATACCTATTTCTGGTTTCAAACAGATTTTCGTATTTCATGAGATACGTACTAACATGCTATGCTATTTATTATGTAGTTTTGTAAGATTGCTATTTTTTTCGCTTTTGTAGGTAGAGTATAATTAAAGATATGAGTGGATAATTAATAATAATTTCGATGGACGAATTACACGAATCGATCTAAGCCCAAAGTAAGTAAAGTACATATAAACAGCTAAACAGAAATACAAACATCTGTGATCATCACACAAATATTTATCCCTGTTGAGAATCAAAGTCCATGACTGTAGAACCGCGACTAGGTTCACTTACTACTTGACCAAATGGGCGGTCAAACTAAGATAAAAGGGACAAATCGTATAATTTTTAAAGGGCAAATGCACACTTCTCGTTCCCACCGTTGCAAATTCTGTAAACCAGATTCTACAGCGGCAACCTGTTCTGATAACCACTGAGCTGCGAGCTCAAGGTACCTTAGGGAAAAGCTAAGCTATCTTGAAACCTGCTACAAAATTGTTTAGAAGTATATCGAGTAGGAAATTACATCAAGTTTCCTTCCCTTTTCAGCAGAAGACAGCAAAATAGTAAGTATGTAAAAATGTCTCATCAGGTTAAGCCTGAACGGTATTGCACCACGGTAGTTCAGAAAATGAAGATCTACCAAAACGGCCTACTTCCGTCATTTACACTAAAGTTGTATATAACAGTGTTATAAATTTATATAAATTAAAAATATATATAATTTTTTTTGTTATTAGAAATCAATCAAACAAACGAGAACCGTTGTTTGATTGATTTCTGATTTCTGAATAATGAAGGAAATACACAACCATCGCCTATAAACACCAAAGATATTAATGGTGTGCTGCTTTCTTTGTTACGGGGACTTTATACCACATGCATAGGTATACTGGCTATCTTACTCTCCAAACTGGAACACGACAGTGACAAGCACTGACGATATTGCAACAGGAATAGGTAAGACACGGCGAGGAATTACAGAACTATACTTAAATCACCACTATCAATTTGTGACTCATGTAGCCAATATTTGACCTCTTATAAGCTGCCTGGCAAAAAAGAGGCCAACAGCATGGAGTTAAAAGTTGAAAACTTTAAAATAAATATATATCATCACGCATAGCCACGATGGTGGTGACTCAAGAATAGTTCTGTTGTCTCGCCCGGGTCTAGTACCACCGTCTTACCTATTTCTGTCGCAAAAGCATCAGTGATTGTCAATGTCATATTCTAGTTTGGAGGGTAAGGTAGCCGGATAACATATATATTTGGCATTAAAGTTCTGCCATAAGTATAGCTACGCAACATTAATATCTGTCTATAGGCGATAGTTAATAAGATAGAGACTTATTAAAAACAGACTGTACAATGGGATAAGCTCGCCCATTGTACAATCTGTTTTTAATATATATATACTATATTTATACTTATATACTATATATATATATATATATATATATATATATATATATATATATATATATATATATATATATATATATATATATATATATATATATATATATATATATATATATATATATATATATATATGTAAAAAAAGAGGGAAAATCGTGAAAACATCACCGATAGCGATTATTTGCTGTCCAAAAATTTAATAAAGCGTACTGGAGGCAAATATTTTGACATTGCGTTGTGTGCTGAATCAAGGTTAAGAAATAGCATTGCATTGAACCAAAAGAAAGACTGTCAGTTATTTTAAAATCTCTTTCGAGCGCTCGTCACAGACTAAAGTCGTTAGTTCGCTGTGTACGTTGCTGCTCCTTGTAACGTTACTTCCATTTTCTTTTTGGATTCCCCTTTACTTTTGTCTCGTCTAGGCTCTTGGTATCCTCGGTCAAAGATATTAATGGTGTGCTGCTTTCTTTGTTACGGGGACTTTATACCACATGCATAGGTATACTGGCTATCTTACTCTCCAAACTGGAACACGACAGTGACAAGCACTGACGATATTGCAACAGGAATAGGTAAGACACGGCGAGGAATTACAGAACTATACTTAAATCACCACTATCAATTTGTGACTCATGTAGCCAATATTTGACCTCTTATAAGCTGCCTGGCAAAAAAGAGGCCAACAGCATGGAGTTAAAAGTTGAAAACTTTAAAATAAATATATATCATCACGCATAGCCACGATGGTGGTGACTCAAGAATAGTTCTGTTGTCTCGCCCGGGTCTAGTACCACCGTCTTACCTATTTCTGTCGCAAAAGCATCAGTGATTGTCAATGTCATATTCTAGTTTGGAGGGTAAGGTAGCCGGATAACATATATATTTGGCATTAAAGTTCTGCCATAAGTATAGCTACGCAACATTAATATCTGTCTATAGGCGATAGTTAATAAGATAGAGACTTATTAAAAACAGACTGTACAATGGGATAAGCTCGCCCATTGTACAATCTGTTTTTAATATATATATACTATATTTATACTTATATACTATATATATATATATATATATATATATATATATATATATATATATATATATATATATATATATATATATATATATATATATATATATATATATATATATATATATATATATATATATATATATATATATATATATATATATATATATATGTAAAAAAAGAGGGAAAATCGTGAAAACATCACCGATAGCGATTATTTGCTGTCCAAAAATTTAATAAAGCGTACTGGAGGCAAATATTTTGACATTGCGTTGTGTGCTGAATCAAGGTTAAGAAATAGCATTGCATTGAACCAAAAGAAAGACTGTCAGTTATTTTAAAATCTCTTTCGAGCGCTCGTCACAGACTAAAGTCGTTAGTTCGCTGTGTACGTTGCTGCTCCTTGTAACGTTACTTCCATTTTCTTTTTGGATTCCCCTTTACTTTTGTCTCGTCTAGGCTCTTGGTATCCTCGGTTATTCGGAGGAAACTTTGTACTGGGCTTTGTACGGAGCTTTTAGTCCTCTGTGTGTATTATTTGATACAATTTATTAAGGATCTATATTGGTACTAGCTGTTACCCGCCGCTTCACTCGCACATATTTACTTTAGAACTTATTTAACCTTTCTTATTTTACCCCCTTAGGGATCGAATTTTGAAAGACCTTTAAACACGTAATTCGTTATTTTTTTGTATTCAATTCATACGAAATTTCATGCAAATATGTCCAAGGAAAAAAGTTTCATACAAACTTTTATCCCCTATTTCACCCCCTCCGAGGTTGAATTTTGAAAAATCCTTCCATAGTAAATGCTTACATTATAAGAGAAATACGTGTGCGAAATTTCAAGTTTCTAGCCCGAAGAGCTGTGCCTGTGCGTTGATTTGGTGGACAAAAGTACCCCGTGGATAGTCCCACGTCTGCGCAAGTCTTTAAACTAACATAAATGTGTTTGATGTTATTTATTAGCTTAGTTTAATGTAACCTATTGGCTTTGTAAATATTTGGGGATAGAAGTTTCACTAATGTCGTTGCCTTGTTATTGAATTAACTTGGGGTGAAGGAAGTTTGCCTTAATGTCGTTATTAAGGATCATGTAAGTTACATAATACTTAATTTATTAAGGTAAAGGTTCATCACAAAATAAATATATGCAAATGTATTAAAATTTTTAATATAACCATGAGCCATAATATGTAAGCCATAAACTTTAAAAATCGACTATTTTAGATGTTTTTAAAATAAAGGGGAACTTAAGCTTTAAAGTTAAGTTTAAATCTATATTAAAGTTCTAATTGCTTAGAGTATGTCCGAAATTTGGCCATAGGCTAAACAATAAATCTTTTTTTAAGTTTGGCACATACTGTAGCCGTAAAAAAAATTGTAACATCGATACTAAACATGGGTGTATACTATAATTAATGTATGTCAATGGAATGTAGTGTGTGTAATATTTATTTTTTTCAATTGAGTTTCTGCACTCCTCTGAAATATAAAGTTTAACTGTGCGAATATTCTTACTCTACCGTTCACGTAATTGTTTTAAAAAGAGGTATAAAATGATTCCTTCATGTATTATGTGTCTGTATTAAAATTTCATTTTTATCCTACACAAAAACCAATACGCATGAATATAATTTCAATTTTGCCAAATTCGATTAAAATACTTTAACTTGAGTGCCTTATACCAAATTAAAAGTGATTGGGGATTAAGTTCTTAGAGCGACAGATTACATAATATTTACTATCGTAGTTATAGGTAAATTTAAAATGACACACTGCCAGCATTACAGAGTTCATTCACAAGACTAAGTGCATCGAATTCACGAATTTAGTGGGATATTTTTATCTGGTAATAATTTTACACTAATACTTAAAACGCACTTTCAATTCAATATTTAGTTGTTAATTTTAAAATTTGGCCAGAAAAGGCCCTTTAAAGGTAACGCTGTATAGATACGGTATGTGACACAGAGGGTCTTCAATCGTCCAAGTTATTGTTCGATAGCTTAACATTTACAACTAGCTGACCCGGCAAGCGTTGTTCTGCCTTTTTAACTAATTTTTTTTCTATATTTTCTCACCTTTCAAACCTTCCCTGGACTTCAACAATTAATTCAAAACCAAAATTACCAAAATTATACGAATCAGTTCAGCTGTTCTCGAGTTTTAGCGAGACTAACGAACAGCAATTGATTTATATATATATATATATATATATATATATATATATATATATATATATATATATATATATATATATATATATATATATATATATCTGATCCGGCAAACATTGTTCTTCCTTTTTACCTACTCTTATTTTTTTTTTCTATTTCTTTCTGACCTTTTGAACTTTCCCTGGACTTCAACAATTAATTCAAAACCAAAATTAGCCGGTTCAGCCGTTCTCGAATTTTAGCCAGAATATATTTTATATATTTTATATTATTTTGTGGACGTAGATAGATAAATTTCGCACGATAAAAAATATTTGCCCGTGTTGGTTGGACCTGAAGTTAAAGAAAATACAAATACTTATGTGTATGTAAGTGACCTTTTAAGCTGCTTGAAATGAATCAAAACCTTAGCGAAGGCGAATCTTTGTGTGAAAGAAATTAGTGAGTTTACACTATGAACAAATATTACACTATAAAGGGTGCAAATAGGCTACAAAGTTACTCAGAGGAGAACTCAACGTGTTTGGTATTTCTTTAAATTCTTTAGTAGTTACAAAAATAATTTAGTAACTCTTCAATAATGAATAATATGTCCAGAGAACGTACTTAATGACTTTGTGGCAACGCAATAAAAAACAAATTTAAAAAACTTTATAAATGTCTAATTGTCGAAAAACAGCTATTTTAAATTATTAAATGTTTTATTCCTTCAGTTTGTACAATAATTATGTAGTAACACACAACTATTAAGTTATAAACTGGCTTTATTTCATTCATCTAGCAATTATAGTTTTAAATATATTATTATTTTTTTGTAAATATCCTTTTTCTATTTTAACTTTGTAGTTAGAGCATTTTTTACTAAGAATTTAATAAAGTACAAAGTTTTTATCTTGCGGTTTTTACGTGTGACTGTATGTGGCCCGTCTGTGAGAGTTTCAAACGAGTCCACTACACAAAGTTTCACAGACACTGTAAACCTCAGCGTTTGGATAAATTCTCTCACGTACCAGAAGCTTAACGCAAACTTTGTGTCAACTGTACTTTGTCAAGATCAGATTGGTAAAAGACTGTACATATTGTAGGACACCAGGGAATGTGATTAATAAAAATATAATAAAATGAGAATGTTTCTTAATTTCATAGTAAACCTCCCCAAAATAATGAACAAGATCGCCGCGTTGGTCCCGGCCTCCTTTGAAGAATAGGTCAACTGCTGTTCTGCCAGACAGGTCGTAAAAGGCTACCGATGGACTATACGTGCCACTACCAACGTGACTGCTAGGTGGTATAGTAATAATGTCTCGCTCGGATATTTAGTACCAACCTTTATCTATTCCTGTCACAATAAATAAATAAAATAAATAAATACGTCTGGACAATTTTACACGAATTGTACCCCAAAGTAGTTTAATTTTATTTTTTATTTTATTTTATTTAGAAAGCATACCGTGTTCATACTTAATTATATTACAATGCGAGTAACTAGGCACCATTTATTTATTTTCGTGTATTATAATATAAAAGTAAGCAATTATTCGCTTGTGATATGGGCATTATTCGACGATATATTAATGTACATGTAAATAGAATTACATACAAATATATAAATACCCACATATATTCAATGAACACCCAACCCCCCCCCCCCCCCCCCCGTGTTGGTCCCGGGCTCCTTTGAAGCCAACTGCCGGCCAACTGCCGTTCTGCCAGGCAAGTCGTAAAAGGCGACTGAGTGGCTATTTGCGTCACTACCATCGTGACTACTAGGTGGTAGAGTTCTGCATCGGCTCAACCGGGTCTGGTACCACCGCTTTACCTATTCCTGCCGCAATAGCGTCCGTGCTGGTCACTGTCGTGTTCCGTTTTGGAGGGTAAGGTAGCCGGTAAACTTATGCATGTGGCATTAGACCTCGCCACAAGATAGCAACGCACCATTAACATCTTTGGTGTCTATAGGCGATGGTTGACTCTTTCCATCAGGAGACCCATCTGCTTATTTGCTATCTTATGATATATAAAAAAATAAACCTATAAATACAAACATCTGTTCTCATGACATAAATGCCTGCCCCTGACGGTAATCGAACCACAGCCCCATTTATTTCGTAGTCAGGGTCGCTTACCACTCAACCAACGGGGCGATCAAATAGCGTCAATTCTAAGAGGGTAAGGTAAACTTATACATGTGGCATTGCCATCCCCCTATGCAGATAGCAACAAACCATTAACACCTTTAGTGTATATAGACGATGGTTTCTCTTTCCTTCAGGAGAGCCATCTGCTGGTTTGCTATCTTATAATATAAAAAAAATCTTATTCATTATTTTGGGGAGGTTTACTATGAAATTAAGAAACATTATTATTTTATTATATTTTTAATAATCACATTCCCTGGTGTCCTACAATATGTACAGTCTTTTACCAATCTGATCTTGACAAAGTACAGTTGACACAAAGTTTGCGTTAAGCTTCTGGTACGTGAGAGCATTTATCCAAACGCTGAGGTTTACAGTGTCTGTGAAACTTTGTGTAGTGGACTCGTTTAAAACTCTCACAGATGGGCCACGTACAGTCACACGTAAACACCGCAAGATAAAATCTTTGTACTTTATTAAATTCTTAGTAAAAATTGCTCTAACTACAAAGTTAAAATAGAAAAAGGATATTTACAAAAAAAATAATATATCTAAAACTATAATTGCTAGATGAATGAAATAAAAGCCAGTTTATAACTTAATAGTTGTGTGTTACTACATAATTATTGTACAAACTGAGGTAATAAAACATTTAATAATTTAAAATAGATGTTTTTCGATAATTATAAAGTTTTTTAAATTTGTTTTTATTGCGTTACCACAAAGTCATTAAGTACGTTCTCTGGACATATTATTCATTATTGAAGAGTTACTAAATTATTTTTGTAACTACTAAAGAATTTAAAGAAATACCAAACACGTTGAGTTCTCCTCCGAGTAACTTTATAGGCTGTTTGTACCCCTACGGTTCATAAACTCGCTGCATAGTTAATTTTTTATTCGCACATAGATTCGCCTTCGCTAAACTTTTGATTCATTTCAAACAGCTTTAAAGGTCACTTACATACAGATATGTACTATTTACGCACTGACATTGATATACATTTAATTTAGTTTTATGATGTTGATATTTGTATTTTATTTAACTTCAGGTCTATTTATTTATTTATACTGTACACCAAAAAAATGACGTACGTAAAATATAACGAACAAAACAGCACAAGTGATAAAATATATCGCGGAAGATACATAGTACAGTTTGCGGATTTCACCTTTTCAATTTCCGCAAAGTAACGCCTGAATCAATAAAATATATATTTTAAGTAACCCATGCCAGAGAAATACAATGTTAAAAAAAGATAACAGGTAGGAAGTGGACAGTATTAATTAAAACAAAAAACTTTCTCTAGATTAATTATAATTTTATACATATACGGAATTAGTAAATAATTTAATTTATTGAATGCTAATTTTACGTGCAAATAACTAAAATAAAGAACGAACTTAGTTATATTGAGCAGAGGGTAAATAATAATAAACCTCAATTGTTGTTTCAAAAAGTAGCGCAAAATACTACAACGTATGTAATATTTTACAGCATAATTTCAAATTTTACAGCAGGCAATGTAATAAAATGAGAAAATATTCTAAAATTGCTTGAGAATACTTAAAAGAACGTTAACCGACAGATGACATGAAGGTCGATAAATGAGCTATACTGAGCTCAAGTAAGTAAGTTTTTAAGTAATGCAGTGTTCCAGGATTGGCCAAAACATTGTAAAGAAGACAAAATATATTAGTATTTTTTGAAAACGTATGGAAAGCTGTTTAATTTGGTATCTAAATATATTGCAAGACATGGACATATTTGCAAAGGCCAAAGATAAATCGAATACAAAGATTTTTTATTCTTTCCAGTTTATTTAATAACTCCTCCGTGGCATCAGCGTAACTTGAGTCAGCATAATCAATGACTAACATCATAATCAATGAGACACCTTAAGAGGTGTTTCTGTCTGCAAGGATTAAATTTTGAAATTATTTAAGAGAATGGAGAGTGCCTGTTAAAGTGGACTTTATTATTAGTACCTCTAATGTGAGATTCCCAAGGAAAGTCAGAGCTAAAAATACGACCCAAATTGAATACAATAGTAAATGAATGCAAGATTGGAATGTTTTTGTATGAATTCGTACATAGTTATAAATTACACATTTAACGACTTCCAATAATTATTGCCCGATATTTTGCAGGATTGACTACGAGACCAAAGAATTGTGCCCAGACATAAATTCTTTAGAGTTACAAGTTATTTTTTTTACTGTGCTCTATACATCCGCAACACTTCAATGATGATAAAGCTGGAGATTGTGAGCATAAAGATGAAATTTAGAAGACACTACCTCAGGGACAGTATTAATAAGGACAAAAAATGGATTGGGAAAAGAATCCCACCATGATGCAGCCCAGTCAGAAGATAGAACGAAAGTCCTGATAGCAAGGTAAGATCAAAATCAATCCAGTGACTTACCTATTTTAATCGCAACAGCGTTAAGGCGAGGTATTTCGACGCGCGTCAATTCTAAAGAAAGCGGCGCGGTATGTTCTGAAACCGGCGGGAAACGTGTTAATTTTCGGATAAATAAATATAGGACTTCAGCTGAAAACTAAAATTTAGCACACTCTTTTTTGTATTTACAACTAAATATCACCATATAAAAATCATGTGGCAGATTAGAAATGTTATTAACAAATTATTTATTTTAGAGATTTTTTTAGCCTGTTTTCGGAATTTTATATGATCAAGTAAAGTACATTCTATCATGTAATGAGTTAGCACATTCTTTAGATAATATCTTCAGGTATATCGTGTAATTTTTGTAAAATTGTTATTTAACAATCAATACAAAAAAAAACGTGATTTAACAAACCAGTTTTTTCCCGGGCCATCCATAAATTACATCACACGAATTTCATGATTTTTTGACCTCTCTCCCGTCCTTTTTACAGATGATCACATTTGTGAGACCCCCTCCCACCTTGTGTGACATCACATATTTTACAAATTTACATTAGGCTAATGATCTCATTCGATTATTTTTTATCTATACAGGTGGCTTTTTAAATATAGTGTTATAATATTTAAATATAAAAATTTAAAAAAAGTGATGTCACAAAATTTAGGACCCCTTCCCACCCCTTGTCACATTTCGTCAACCCCCTCTCTCCCCTTAACGTGTGACGTAATTTATGGATGGCCCCTAATGCTTATCAATTAAGCGTTCCGATTTGAAAGGTAAGGTAACAAGAGAACTAATACGTTGTGGTTCATTTATTTAGTGTCTATTGACAATGATTGTCTCTCTATATGGGGCAGCCTGCTTGTTTGCTTATGATATGTAAAATAGCTTGAAACAAGAAAAAAAGAAAAGCATAGCACAATATTTGATTTCAAATAACATGAAACCTTCTTATGTTAGAGTAAGTATACATTAATGATGTATTCGATTCAGATGTAACCATCCTTGTTGAGTTGAATAGGTACATGCGTTTACGAAAATAAAATATCCAAATCAAGATATAAATGAAAATGAGACATCCGATTGCATACAAAATGGTATCAATTCGTCGCAATTTGACAAAATGTGAACGTTCGCAAAAGTGCTAATGGCGGGCAATCAATCACCCGTCGCCTGGGACCTCGCTCTTATCGATGTCTCGATATCTATTTGGAACTTGATCGTACATCATTCGGATAATTTTTTAGACATTCGGAAGCAATTGTAATTATATTAAGTGATTCGGTACGACTTGTTCTGGAAACATGTCAAATAAAAATTACATTTTCTATCGATGAAAAAAACGGAGGTTATCAATTTGACATATATGTATGTATGTAATATTGTTAGAATTGGATTGTATTCGAGTATGAAGATTTATTTAGGCGTCTAAGCACGTGTACCAAATTTGTCAATATATACATGTTTTTACGTTTGTGCATTTGTACATTTGTACGTTTGTACGTTTGTGCGTTTGTACGTTTGTACGTTTGTATGTTTGTACGTTTGTACGTTTGTACGTTTGTACGTTTGTACGTTTGTACGTTTGTACGTTTGTACGTTTGTACGTTTGTACGTTTGTACGTTTGTACGTTTGTACGTTTGTACGTTTGTACGTTTGTACGTTTGTACGTTTGTACGTTTGTACGTTTGTACGTTTGTACGTTTGTACGTTTGTACGTTTGTACGTTTGTACGTTTGTACGTTTGTACGTTTGTACGTTTGTACGTTTGTACGTTTGTACGTTTGTACGTTTGTACGTTTGTGCGTTTGTACGTTTGTGCGTTTGTGCGTTTGTGCGTTTGTACGTTTGTGCGTTTGTACGTTTGTGCGTTTGTACGTTTGTGCGTTTGTACGTTTGTACGTTTGTACGTTTGTACGTTTGTACGTTTGTAAGTTTGTACGTTTGTACGTTTGTACGTTTGTACGTTTGTACGTTTGTACGTTTGTACGTTTGTACGTTTGTACGTTTGTACGTTTGTACGTTTGTACGTTTGTACGTTTGTACGTTTGTACGTTTGTACGTTTGTACGTTTGTACGTTTGTACGTTTGTACGTTTGTGCGTTTGTACGTTTGTACGTTTGTACGTTTGTACGTTTGTACGTTTGTACGTTTGTACGTTTGTACGTTTGTACGTTTGTACGTTTGTACGTTTGTACGTTTGTACGTTTGTACGTTTGTACGTTTGTACGTTTGTACGTTTGTACGTTTGTACGTTTGTACGTTTGTACGTTTGTACGTTTGTACGTTTGTACGTTTGTACGTTTGTACGTTTGTACGTTTGTACGTTTGTACGTTTGTACGTTTGTACGTTTGTACGTTTGTACGTTTGTACGTTTGTACGTTTGTACGTTTGTACGTTTGTACGTTTGTACGTTTGTACGTTTGTACGTTTGTACGTTTGTACGTTTGTACGTTTGTACGTTTGTACGTTTGTACGTTTGTACGTTTGTACGTTTGTACGTTTGTACGTTTGTACGTTTGTACGTTTGTACGTTTGTACGTTTGTACGTTTGTACGTTTGTACGTTTGTACGTTTGTACGTTTGTACGTTTGTACGTTTGTACGTTTGTACGTTTGTACGTTTGTACGTTTGTAAGTTTGTACGTTTGTACGTTTGAATTTTTTTTAACGTTTGTATATTTGTATGTTTATCCTCGGACCTAAAATCTATATTAAGATTTTTTTTTTATTTGAATCAGGTATGTTTTAATTTAGGGAACTGGCTAAGTTATATCAAATGCGTTTCAGCAGCTTTTGATATATGAGTAGGTATAGTTTATATTTGAAGTATGTTTATTAGTAATTTAGTAATTTAAATATATAATTATTTAAATATATAATTATTTAAATATATAATTATAAAGTAATTTTAAATTACTACTATAATTATCTATTGGAGCGCTTTTAGCTACTATGTTCTAGTTTGTAGGGTAAGGTGGTAGCATGTATTCGCGTAGCATTGACTTTCTAACCCTGCGGCATGGATGCCAACTTATCAACCAGATCTTTCGAAGTTATGCCGAAAAAACAACTTTTTTTAAATATTTTTCGTCAATGAAATCTCCCAAACGGATAAACTGATTTTGATGCAATTTATGCACTAGAGGCAGTTTTTTTTGAGTAAAAGAGCTAACTAGATTTCGTACTTAATCAGTACATTAATCTGAAAGTTATATTAAAAAATACTGTTTCGCCAAAATTTTTCTGAACTTTGTTTTTTAAATTTCTCAAAATCTTCTAGACTGAATTGGTTTATATTCTTTGGAAGCCTAAGTTAAGTGGAATCCAATCAATGACCATCATTTACATTTCGATCGGTTAAGCCGTTCAAAAGTTATGAAAAGTTAACACATACACACACACACACACACACACACACACACACACACACACAGGCGCGCGCGCACACGCACACTCACACACGCTCACACACAGAGACATACTGAAGTCATCGTGAAAATAGTCGTAAAAGGTTCCTATGACTTCAAAACGTGGAGATCTGGTGGAAACTCGATTTTCGAAAATCGGAGCAAAATCAGTAATTTCCATAAGGAATTAATTTTAGTTATGTTACTATTTACATACGTAAAATTAATAAATAATTAGTGTCGTTGTTGAACTGATATATTGTGACTGGTCTAATAGGTTCGGAATTGATGTGAACCATTTCAAGCCATTATGATTAGCAGTAAACGTCGTCTTGAGAGTATGCATGTGGATTTCTTGCCATCTACTTTATTTAACAAAATGCCAATCGCCTTCAGTTCGCATGTTAAGAATTTTGGTTTGTCGATTGATAGTATCTAGTTGTGGACACCTCATGTATATGAAGTTAGTCCTAAAGTAAATTACGAAGTCTTTACAGACATAAAACATAAACTCTAAAATTCTGTTGGTACAACCATTTTTTCTATGATTGACTATGCCAATGTATGCTACGCAGATCTCAAACAATTATTTCTCAATTAATTGGATCTTCTTCAAAATATTGTATTCGTTTTATTTTTGGTTGTAGGAAATATGACCACATCCTTTTTAACTGTTCTGAGCTTACGTGGCTAACTATCCATCAAAGTCGTGATATGAGATTGTAATGTATGCTGTTTTCTGTTTATACGATCCGTCCTTCTACGTATCTTAAATCGTTTTTTCAATATCAACACACTTCATATAATCCTAATCTTTGACCTAAAAATAATCCTACACTCCATGTTCCCTTTTGTCGTATAGATTTTCACGCACGTTTGTTTGTATATGAAGCTATAAGACTCTGGAATGTACTTTTATACTACACCTATTCGGAAAGCACATTAGTTCTTACTTGAAAAACGAGAAGAAAGTACCTAATTCCAAGCGAACCGATATGCGGGCGGCAAAAATGTATGGGATTTACTTTTTCCCCTTGGGGAGAAAGTAATTCTCCCCTCCTTTAACTTTTTAAAATTCATAAGTTTGTATTTCGAAGCACATCAAAATGTTACTGGCCACCAGCATTTACTAAGGAAACTTGGCAGTATGTGCTTTATTTCATTTGCCTCCTCAATATTAAAAAAAAAACGATTGTACGCGCGAATTTTCTTTTTTATTGTATCTTCTTCTTACATTCTGTTCTGATGTCTATGTCTAGTAGTGAGGATGAAGATTTATTTACGCCGCCTGAATTAAAAGAAGCTGCTCAAACAGTCATTTTAAACCTTTTGCCAGAAAAGTCCAAGCATAAGTACAACAAAACATATGAAGAATTTATGGAGTTTCAATAATTGTAATAATTTTAATATAAATTTTAACTAAAATGTTTTTATTTTCCTCATTGGTGTAGTATAAAGCAGTATGTATCACTCGGGAGAAAATGCGATGCCTAACTTGAGTGTATTGAGGCCCTCAGCTGCGCTTCGGGCCTCAAACTGCACTCTCGTAAGGTATCGGTCATTTTCTCGCTTTGGTGAACAAACTACTATTGTTGATATTTATATATACATCTTTGAGCCATGCGCGGGTGTGTAAACTAAACATTTTTATTGAATAGTTAAGTCAAAACTTCAGTAACGACTAGGTACTTAAATTTTGACCAAACTATCTGTTTTTTTGTGTCTGTTGTAAGCTACTTTGTTTGTGTGTTCATTTGTTAATTGTTAAAATTAAATAGTATTTAAAGTAAAATATACAAAAACATATAAAATATAAGTTATCGATATATCACGACGTTATATGTATAAGTGCTTACATGTAACAAAAATAATAAGAAAGCTAGTAAGAGATGAAGAGCTGCTAGAGCAGCGCGAATAATTGAATGGGCCAAAAGATGCAACAAAACCTGTAACAACTTTATCAGTAAGAACAAGCGGTGAACTGAGATCTTTCATTCTATATTCGAACCGCTTCAGAATAATATCATAGCGTAATAAAAACGTGGAATCAGGTCAACGGAATATTACATTTTATTCCCTATAAAATTATATGATGGCAATTAAGGCTCTCCCCCACAGTGACGAGAACAGTGAGGATATCGTTGCATTGCGATATTATGATACCTTATATCATAAGTACTAAATTTCTTTTAGTAAAATCAAAAAAGTTCGGTAAAAATAAATTAGATATTTAAAAAATTTGTAGTGATTTTTAGCACATTATTCTAATAATAAATGATCACCGCCGTCTACTAATAAGTGCTATATCGTATATGCTAGTCTTGAAATAAGCTAATTTCCTTGCGAAAATGAGAATACTGTCCTTTTTAACATAATACGAGCGTATAGCATAATATAGTTGGATTTTAAACGTTGTTCAATTTACAAATCGGTTACGATGGTATGATATTTTTGAGGTTTTAAAACGTTCATGTTACTTTTTTAAATAGAATTCTTAGTGTTTCAATATTTGTAGTTACGTTTGGCATACTAAGAGTATTAAGATATACAAAATAAATTATTATTATTAAATTTATTATCTCATGATTTCTTAACATCACAATTTTCAAATATTTATTTATATCTATGTGAAATATCGATAAACCAATAAGGGACATTAAGAGTGAAAAAATTAAAATATTATATGAAGATGGAATTGTTTATAATTTTATTTTTAAAAGTGTTATAAAAATCTAATTTTTGAATAACATTATTTTTTTATTTTGATTTCATATTTTTTCAGTGAAATTAAAAACAGAAATAATTATATTAACTTGATATTATATAGAAGTGTTAAGATATCGATGATATTATCGCAACTCTGTGGTATGGAACCCTTATTATTCGAAGCATTAAATATGACATCACTTATATATCATAAAGTACACAAGATGGCGTTACGCGTTTCAGTCTAGTAATTTAATTTTGTTAAGAGAATTGATATAAAAGTAAAAATTGGTCGTAAAAAGAAATGGGTGAAATAGTGCGTGGCGTAAGTTGTAAAAGGCTGCTTATAAATGCTATAAATTGTATGCTCTTCATTATTCGATCTATAGCTTTATGCCACAGCCATTTTCGTATTTTTTTCGTTACAGCACGGATCGCTACGCGAGCACACGTTCCGGGTCCGTTCCAGTTGACCATGGTCATGAAAAGTGATTTATAAGTTGTTTGGATTGAAACCGATACTGTAAAGCGTAGATTTTTAAAGAGGGCTTAAATACTGCACACATTGGCGTGACAATCGTTTAACTTTAGTAGTTTAAACTACAAAATAAATCAGGTGGTAACATGATTCTTTGAAAAAATATGACTACTTGTTAGTCGAGGATTTTTAATTAAAAAAGTTTTTATATTTTTTTATAAACTTATTATATTTTTTTATATAATTGATAAACATATACATACGAAAATATAAACAATAAATACCATAATACAACAATATTTACTTATATAAATATTAATATTATTTTTTCTTTACGTGATTTTTTTAAATATTTCTTTTTTTGCCAAGTACATACTTTTTTATAAATCATAAGATTGCAAACAAAAAAATGGTTCGGGTCCCTATTGAGAAAAAAAGACCTTTCGTTATTCTGCTAGACAGTTTTTTTTTATATCATAAGATAGCAAACAAGCAGATGGGCCTCCTGATGGAAAGAGCCACCCATCGCTTTAGACAGCAAAGGTGTTAATGCTGCGTTGCTATCTTGTAGCGAGCTCTAATGCTACATGCTTATGTTTACCAGCTACCTTACCCTCCAAACCGGAACACGACAACGAAAAGCACTGACGCTATTGCGACAGGAATAGGTAAGGCGGTGGTACCAAACCCGGGCGAGACAACGCAGAACTCTATCACCTAGTAAAATACTTGGAATTTTTTTCCATTTACGTATATGAATTGCTACTTTATGGAATACTGCATTACGAATGGCTACTCTAGAAGCCGAACACGGATTCAGCGGTAGCGAATAGGTAAAGCGGTGGTACCAGGCCTGGATGAAACGACGCAGAACAATCCTATCATTTGTCCATGGTGTTGGTGACTTGCATAGCAAATCGGTTGCCTGTTACAGCCTGGCATGGCAGAGCAGCAGTTGGCATATTCTCCAAAATAGCCCGAATTAACACAGGGTCAAGGTTTTCCACGGTACCTACATCCTTCTTCATCCGCATTATGCTATTTTTGCTTTTCATCTGCCATTATTTCGACATGTTTGACCAACTGGAGTATTCTTTTTGCACTTTCTCATTTTTAACATCCCACTACGTATGTAGATATGGAAGTTAATAACTTTGCACCGATTCGAATATCGAGTTTTCACCAGATCTCCACGTTTTAAGGTTCTAGGAACGTTTACCGATTATTTTCACGATGACGTCAGTATATTTGTGTGAATGTATGTGCGTGTGTGTGTGTATGTATGTGTTTGTGCGTGTGTGTACGTGTGTGTGTGTGTGTTTATGTATGTGTGTGTGTGTGTGTGTGTGTTTATGTATGTGTGTGTATGTGCGTATGTATGTATGTATGTAAGCATCTCATAACTTTTGAACGACTTGACCGATCTAAAAGCAGTTGATGGCATTTGATTGTATTCTGTTCAACGTAGACTTTCTGAAAATTTGAAAAAAATCGATTTAACAGATTTTGAGAAATTTTAAAAAATCTCAAAAAAATTTTCGCTGAACGGGGTTTTTTTAATACAATTTTCAAACTAATGTACTGATTCAGCTCTTTTCCTCAAAAAACTGCGTCCAATGCATAAACTGCATCAAATTCAGTTAATCCGTTCAGGAAAAGTTGTTGACGAAAATTTTTGACAAAATATTTTTTTGACGTAATTTCGAGGTGTCTTAACCAATCATTTTCGACTTTGTAGAACATTTTAGTACTTAAAAGACCGTCAAGATACAAGATTCCAGAGGCACATTCAGTGCACCCGTGATAAGCCGAATATTCTTGGTCCCACAATGTGATAGGTAGCAAACCTATCGCCAACCGGGCACTTGTCCAAGTCCGGGCATCTTTGTTTTTATTAGAAATCTGAAAAAACACATTTTTTGAATGCCCGGCCCGGGAATCGAATCCAGAACCACTTGTATTCAATGCCGACACCGGACCGCTAGACCTCAGAGGTGATACTAGATTCAAGCGGTCGTTATATTCACCTATTATAATACCATGCCTTACCCACGATGTCATAGAAAATTTTCTATATTATTTGGTTAAAAAAAACCTTTACAGTCAGTCATTAGCTTATCACTTATCCCACACTAGCTACACTCCAAGCAGTTTATGTGTATTTGTGTTATAATTCTACGTGTAATGGCCCCTTCAGGAAAGCAGACACAAATAGATTAAGTACACTTACTGCTTTTATTAGATTTAAAAGAAATTTTGAATTTACTTAATTTTATTTTTTTATTAATTTTCTTTCTTTCTATTAATATTTTTATTTTTAGTTGTTATTCTTTGCATTTATTTAATTTACTTGTCTTAATCTGTGAATTTCTAGTAATGCATCATTGTCGCAACGTATCTTTTCTGTTAATTTCAAAATATCTAATTCTTGAATAAGGACTCTTTCTTAAGGACTTGAATTTTTTGTATATCATAAAATAGCAAATAAACAAATGGCCCTTCTGATGAAAAGAAACAACAATTTCCTATAGATGACATAGATGTTAATGATGCATTGCTATCCTTGTAGCGGGGTCTTAATGTCACGTGTATTAGTTTACCGGCTACCTTACCATCCAAACCGGAACACGACAGCAACAAGCACTGACGCTATTACGACATTATAGAAGACGCTGGTATCAAACCCGGGCGAGACAATGCAGGATTCTACCACTTAGTAGCCAAGATGGTAGTGACTCGCATAGCCAATTGTTCGCATCATAAGATCTGCCTGGCAGAACGGCGATGGTCTATTCTTCTGAGAGAGCTCGGACCAACTCAGAAAAAAAAATTATAATCTTCGATTTTCAAATGCTTGGATGAAACAATAACATGGCGATTTATGATTTTTTTTTAATTTTCTTTACAGCAAGTTAAAAATGTTATACATTCTATTGTTAGATATCACTGCTAAATACAGTGCTACTTCATCAATCATAATTTAAAAGTATGCTACGCACTTTATATATAACAAAGAAAATTTAAAATAGGTATTACAAATAACATACTTGTTTATCCAGTTCACTTATATTCGTGAACTACGTGAACATACGTGAACTGGTGAAGTTTATTAATTGTAATACCTACTTTAAAATGCAGTTTCACCAAGTACCGACGATAGAAAGTATCCAATATATAGAAAATTTAAGTAATACTTTGTTATCCGTTACAAAGATTATCGATTGATTTATTATTAATCTAATTATATATTGTATTGATTGAGATATGAAATGTGGACGATTCTTTTAACTATATATTGATACATGAAGGAAACACTTTGACCCCTTTTAAAGAACTGCGCGAACGGGTTTTTAGTCGTTTCGCACCACGAGCGGTTCGGACCGCGGTGCGAATTGCCCTAGAGCTCTTTTGGCATTAGTCGTTTCGGGTTGCAATGGTGGAGTGGTGCAAATCCCCAATCACTTATTGTATTGGGTTGATTCACACCGCTGTGCAGTGAATGTAAAAAAATAGAAATGGAACCAAGAAAAGAGCATATGATCGTTTCCCTCGTGGTCCGAATCTACCCAATTCAAAAAATACCTTGAGTGATTCGCATCGCTCCATCACTGCGGTGCGAAATAATCCATGTTAAAAGAGCTTTTCAGCAATTCACACCACGGCCGCGGTAAGAACCGCTTGCGGTGCGAAACGACTAAAGACCCGCGCGAACGGTGGAGTGTGAAATTTGGCAAATTAAGTTTACACTATGGAGGACTGCAGAAACTTAATATTTTTAAATAAAATAATTAAGAAATACATTAAATTGATAAATTAAAACATTACATACACTATATTTACGTGACATACATGGTGATAAACACACATGTAGATATACAATTTACTTTATGGCAAAAGTCAGTAATCAAACTTAAAATAGATTTTATTGCTTAGTCTATGGCCTAATTTCGGCCAAAGGCAATCCGTAGTTACATGGTTATTTTTGCGACATTTCGATTTGAAACTAAGTCTTCGTTTCAATCATCATACGCAATACCAGAATGTAAGTCAAATAAATTTATTCAAACACATTTGAGATATTATGTTTTTAATAGTTTTTAACCTAACGTAACATTATAACGTTTTTAAACGAATCGTCCACAATCGTCCGTATATTGATTAAAACTGAGTAAATGCTATACATAATAATTAACTACCTATATATTTATTCAACCACGTTTAAGAGTGTGTATTCGATTTGTAACGAAAACTTCATGTTTTCAAATTTTTCCAAGAGCAACATCGTAATAATATGAGGAGATTATTCAAAGGATATTACAGTTATTGCAACACTAAGTTTTGATTTAGTGCACTACAGAGCAAGAATATAAGTTTGGATAAAAGATTTTTTAAAATGAAGACAATCCCTGCATAGCGTTTTACGAAAATAGGCATCAGTTATCTTTCAGGATGAATACAACCATTGTAATGTGCAAACATATTGTATGAATTTTTTCCACAGGTCCATATGGTCCTTAAGTGCACTACAGAGCCAAAATGACGAAAATGTTGTTTTTAGATATTAAACAATTACAAAATCAGTTCACTTTAACATTTTTTTACCTGTAAGTATTTCAATAGAAACCTAAAATATTTATAATACGTTAATTAAGGTAATAAATAAATGGACTGCCTTTTTCACTCCAATAATTTTTTTCTTCAGTATCCCATTTTAGTCGGGACTTTATTTGAAGAATGGACCATCTGCCTTTCTGTCAAGCATTTTGTAAGAAGCGAACGGTTGGCTGTGCAAGTCCTTACCAGCGTAGCTATTAAGTAGTAGAATTCTGTATTGTCCCGCGTCTGGCATCGCTTTACCCATTCTTGTATCAATAGTGTAATATATTGATTTTTTTTTCATTCCGTTATATGAACCCACTGATTTAAAAGAATTATTTTAAATCACCATAAATCTTTGCGCGCAATCGTTTGCCGATCAAATTTTGAACCTGCGGTTAACCGAATTATCAAGACTTAATCTTGCAAAAACTGTAATATACTTCGAATAATCTGCTCACATTATTACGATATTGCTCTGGAAAAAACTTGAAAACATGAAGTTTTCGTTGCGAATCCAATACGCACCCTTAATCTAAGGAACCAAATTTAAAATTAAGTTTAAACCCCCACCGCGACCGGCCTAATATCGAAATAAATGCGTTCGGTAAATTTAAATACATAATTATTCCAGAAACATCTAAGCAAGTGAATTAATTCTCACACTTGCACGATTTACCTCAACCACATCCTTACAACATTTATCTTAATTTAGAAGAAAATAGTAATGGATTGTAGTTACGTATTAAGGGATACATTCATTAATATATAAACACGATCCATTAGGCTTCTGTACGTTTCACCAAATATTAGCGTCCTTAATGTTTTTACAAAATGGATGACTCGAATTTCGTTAGTTTCTGTGTATAAATAAATGTCGTGGGAAAGTACAATTTATTTATTTGCCACGTTTTATTTTTTGTGGGCGATATTTTCTTATAGCTTTATTTTTTTTACTTTGCTGCCTTTGACTACCTTTTTTTACTTCTTCAGTAAATTATTTCTTCAGTATCCCATTTTAGTTTGGACTTTATTTGAAGCATGGGCCATCTGCCTTTCTGTCAAGCATTTTGTAAGAAGTGAACGGTTGGCTGTGCAAGACCTTACCAGCGTACCTATTAAGTAGTAAAATTCTGCATTGTCCCGCGTCTGGAATCGCTTTACCCATTCTTGTATCAATAGTGTCAGTGCTTGTCATTGTTGAATTCCAGTTTTGAGAAGAAGGTAGCCGGTAATAGTCTAAGACCCGGTGGGAGATCGTCCTTCACCGATCTGATAACCAGATGAGACGTATATTTTATCAAATATTATTTATAAACAAATATGCCTTTAATTACTTGCCTACCCAAAAGTGCTCATGGAAAGGTTTTAGCTTGGCAATAGTACTTTGAGTACGATTTTTTGCAGGCAAGTATATGCGACTGATTTTGTAATAAAATAATCTAAAATTTGATATAACTTTCGATAAGTTAGCAGATCGATCGAGTCACCTATATTGACTTACCTGTTCACACCTGCTTGCCAGGTAGTCATACAAAGAAATGAGTAGGCAAGCCTACCTAGGCATATTCTGTGTGTTAAAAATTATCAGTGAAATAAATTTCATTTGGTTATCAAAAGTATGAAAGTGATGAAAAAAAACGAATAAAGTTAATTTAATTAAAAATAGCCATGAACGCTTTTGGATAGGCAAGCAATTATAAGCATATTTGTTTATAAATAATATTTGATAAAATATACGTCTCATATGGTTATCAGATAGGTAAAGGACGATCTCCCACCGTCTCCTCTACTATAAACTAATGCACGTAGTATTAAGACCCCGCCATAAGGATAAAAACGTGTGAGGATGGCAATGTTAACTTAACATCTTTGGTAATAGGCTATGGTTTTCTCTTCCCATTAGGAGAACCGCCTGCTTGTTTGCCATCCTATGATATAAAAAAGTCATAAAATAAATCGCATATAGGCATCAAATATGTTTACATATTGATACCTAAAGTAAGAACGTTGTACCCTTTTTTACAAAATTATGTACACTTAGGTCTGAAATATTATAGAGAAGAAGTACTGAAAACTAATAATTTTAAGTAATATACATTGGAAATAAGTAAATTAATAAAGTTTCTGCCTAGCTTTTCAGTTTGTTAGAGAAGAGTTTTCCAAGGTCTCACACAGGTTTTGTACAACCATCTCTTCAGCTTTTCCTGTCATACTAGTGTCGGTATTGTCACTGAGGTATTAGCTAAAACTAGTAAATAATACACTTGCACTTTTATTACGCTTCACGTTTATACAAATTAATCGACCCGTTTGGCTTTTAAAAGCATCTTCTATTCTTTTCTAACAGTGTACTTTTATGACACATAAACGGAAAAGTAGAAGTTTGAATTGGATGTTCGGGTGTTTGTTACTCAATCACGCAAAAATAGATGAAGCATTTGAATAAAATTTAGCACACAAATAATCGATAACCTGGTAAACCATATAGGATACTTTTTATTCCGGAAAAATAGGTTGCTCCCATGGGATTCACTAATAACTTTTCTAATGCAGGATGCAGCATGTATTTAATAAAGATATACACCTAGAAATATAAACATCTATATTTATCACACAAACTTGTTAATTTAAGGAGTGGCACTCAAACCCCACCAATATGGGGCGGTAAATGGCTAAAGATAAAGTTTTTATATTTTACAAATGTTTGTATAATCAATGTCCATTTTTATTCAAATTTAATGTTAAATTGCGTTACGATTGTAAAAACATTTTAATTCACCGACACTTTACTTTTGATGAATTTTAATGAGCTCTACAAAATTGACGGCGTACAGAATTATTAAATATTATCAGATTTGCAATTTTATGTAATTGCCGTGAGTACAATGATGACTAATTATAATAAACATTACAATTTGTCATTTAACTACATTATTTGAGTGTATTTCAAGTTTTATTGAAATTATTTATGTGTATCATTTCTATTTTAATAATAGGTTACCTATGAAATTGCCGTTTTTCATGCAATAAATGAAGCGCATTTTTTTTCTATATTTTTTATTTCTATTATTCAAAGTAATCACCCATGCAATCAATGTATCTTTGCCAACGCGTTGGTAGCTTATTGATGTCCTTTTTCTTTGTCCTTTGACGAGAGACAACAAATTCTTTAAAGGCATTTTGTACTGCCCCTCGGATATTGAATTTTTTTCCCGCCAAGAAGTTATCCAAATTCTGGAAAAAGTAGAAGTCTGTAGGTGCAAGGGTAAGTACGGCGGATGACGGAGAACTTTTAACTCCAGCTGTTGTAGCTCTTGCACGGCAACGCGCGACCTCATACTGCATAGCTGACGGTCTCCAATCTACAAGAGCTGGAGTTGGAAGTTCTCCGTAATCTGCCGTACTCACCGGACCTTGCGCCTACAGACTTCTACTTTTTCCAGAATTTGGATAACTTTTTGGCGGAAAAAAAAATCAATAACCGAGAGGCAGTACAAAATGCCTTTAAAGAATTTAATATCTCCCGTCCAGCTAATTTCTTTTCAAAAATCAGAATCGAATGAAGTTTTAAAAAAGTTACAGCTTTTAAATATAAAATTACGTTATTTAAAACAAAGTTGCTTCATATTTTTTGAATAACTTCCAGGCTAATACACCGATTAATTTAAAAACCTTTCTACTTTACTCCTTAAACTCGTAAATTGTATGTAATGTAAATTGTATCAAAATCGGTCAATTTATCACTGACGAAAATTTTTTTGACAAAAAACATTGTGACATTACTTCGACTTATTCCAACCTTTAAATTATATAACTGAAAAGACATTTTACATCGCAAAAATTGCGTTAAATACGATTCTAAAAATCAAAATTGATCAATCGTTTCCAAAATATATAGATTTTCAAAAATCAATGTATCGTCACTTTTAACAAAGAAGATTTTTGAACAGAAAATTCTTTTGACCACTGGAAATAATAATTAAGCGCAGTATAACTACAATGATTTCCCAATTCCTTAATATTTTCAGCCTCGAATTAGATCTTCAAAACATCTGCCTCTTGGTTTTAGAAGAGATCTGGTTCTCTAAGTGTACTGTACCGACTTTATCATGAGGAGTGTTCTGAGGAGCTGTTTAGTTTGATACCAGCTACATCTTTCCACTGCTTCAGCACTTGCCGAGGCTGGAACCCTCATCTACACTACCTTGACTCATAATCCTCACGGTTAAGTCGAAACATGTTAGTTCGTGTCACCAAATTACGCAATGAACTCCCTAAGTCTATATTTCCCAAGCAGTATGACATTGGATCTTTTAAGAGGCAGATTAATACATTTCTTAAGGGTGCATCTCTTCTTATGTCACCATGGCCATTGGCATCCGTAACCACTTCCTGTTTGTCTGCCAGCTCATCATATATAGGTAGAGTTCTGCATTGTCTCGCCCGGGTTACCTATTCCTGCCGCAATAGCATCAGTGCTTGTCACTGTCGTGTTCCGGCTTGGAGCGTAAGGTAACCGGTAAACTTATGCATGTGGCATTAGACCTCGCCACAAGATAGCAACGCACCATTAACATCTTTGGTGTCTATAGGCGATGGTTGACTCTTTCTATCAGGAGACCCGTCTGCTTGTTTGCTATCTTATGATATAAATAAATAAATATATAATAACATAATATATTTTCGTAGAAGTGACAATATCTCCTAACTATATAAATATCAACTTTACGCAATTAACTAAATTTGACATTTTAGAAATTATTTCCACAATGCTGTTACTTCTTTTCTGAAAATAATAAATCAATAAGAGAAAATTAGTCGATACAAAAATTAATTTTACGCCTATTGCAAAATAAAAGAAAATTTCTAGAAAAAGCTAGTTAAGAGTTATTGAACATGGCAAGTATGCCCTTCTTAATAAAAAAAACGATTTTATAAATCGGTAAAAAACAAAAAAAAATGACCGCCCGTTGGTCGAGTGGTTAGCAACACTGGCTACGCAAGCAACAGAGTTCGGGTTCGATCCCCGACGGGGACAATCATTTGTGTGATGAGCATAAATGTTTATATTTCCGGGTTTGGGTGTTTATTATGTATGTAAAAGTATTTATATATGTATTTCTATATATTAGTATCGTTGACTAACACCCGTAACACAAGCAAATAATTTGCTTACTTTGGGGTTAGATCAGCCAGTGTAATTTGTCCCGTGAATATTTTTTTTTATTTATTTATTTATATTACTCACTTCATTATGTATTTTGAAAACTACTTATTTGGATATTTTCTGATTCGATTGTATCGTATCGTATCGTACGATCGTATCGTATGTATTTCTATGTATTAGTATCGTTGACTAACACCCGTAACACAAGCAAATAATTTGCTTACTTTGGGGTTAGATCAGCCAGTGTAATTTGTCCCGTGAATATTTTTTTTTATTTATTTATTTATACTACTCACTTCCTTATGTATTTTGAAAACTACTTATTTGGATATTTTCTGATTCGATTGTATCGTATCGTATGGTACGATCGTATCGTATGTATTTCTATGTATTAGTATCGTTGACTAACACCCGTAATACAAGCAAATAATTTGCTTACTTTGGGGTTAGATCAGCCAGTGTAATTTGTCCCGTGAATATATTTTTTTAATTATTTATTTATGTATTTTGAAAACTATTTGGATATTTTCTGATTCGATTGTGTTTACGAGGTATCAAAATTTCAATCAACTGCTTTATCTTAGTCACCGATCTATCAAGTACGTGATCAACCTTTTTATATCACTTATATAGAAAATTGCCATTTTGTTAAGCAATTATATTAGAAGAATGTTTTTCGACGATTTTATAAAGAGGTCTTCAAACTTTGTCCATTTATTTAACGAGAGGCCAGCTGAAAGTGTTTTTCATTAATTATATCTTCGTAGGGTGTTCGCTTCGTTGGAATATGCGTCCGAAACTGCTTAGAACAAACATTTCAATAAGTGCCTAACGAAACACATACATTTATTTTATTACTAGCTGTTGCCAGCGACTTCGTCCGCGCGGACTTCGTTTATTCCGCACAACTCCTCCCCGCTAAGTGATAGCGTAATAATATGTAGCCTATATGTTGACCCGACCTGTTAGTAATATTCATGCAAAATTTGAATTAAATCCGTGCAGTACTTTTTGAGTTTACCCCGGACATATATACAGATAAACAAACAAACAGAAAAACAGACAGACAGACAGACAGACAGACAGACAGACAGACGGACAGACGGACAGACGGACAGTCGGACAGATGGACAGACGGACAGACGGACAGACGGATAGACGGACAGACGGACAGACGGACAGACGGACAGACGGACAGACGGACAGACGGACAGACGGACAGACGGACAGACACGGACAGACGGACAGACACGGAGAGACGGACAGTCGGACAGACGGACAGACGGACAGACGGACATACAGACAGACGGACAGACGGACAGACGGACAGACGGACAGACGGACAAACGGACAGACGGACAGACGGACAGACACGCACAGACACGGACAGACGGACAGACACGGACAGACGGACAGACACGGACAGACACGGACAGACGGACAGACACGGACAGACGGACAGACATGGACAGACGGACAGACACGGACAGACGGACAGACACGGACACACGGACAGACGGACAGACACGGACAGACGGACAGACGGACAGATGGACAGACGGATAGACGGACAGACGGACAGACACGCACAGACACGGACAGACGGACAGACACGGACAGACGGACAGACACGGACAGACGGACAGACACGGACAGACGGACAGACACGGACAGACGGACAGACACGGACAGACGGACAGACACGGACAGACGGACAGACACGGACAGACGGACAGACACGGACAGACGGACAGACACGGGCAGACGGACAGACACGGGCAGACGGACAGACACGGACAGACGGACAGACACGGACAGACACGGACAGACGGACAGACGGACAGACGGACAGACGGACAGACGGACAGACGGACAGACGGACAGACGGACAGACGGACAGACGGACAGACGGACAGACGGACAGACGGACAGACGGACAGACGGACAGACGGACAGACACGGACAGACACGGACAGACACGGACGGACAGACGGACAGACGGACAGACGGACAGACGGACAGACGGACAGACGGACAGACGGACAGACGGACAGACGGACAGACGGACAGACGGACAGACGGACAGACGGACAGACGGACAGACGGACAGACGGTTAGACGGACAGACACGGACAGACGGACAGACAGACAGACACGGACAGACGGACAGACGGACAGACGGACAGACACGGACAGATGGACAGACACGGACAGACGGACAGACACGGACAGATGGACAGACGGACAGACGGACAGACACGGACAGACGGACAGACGGACAGACGGACAGACGGACAGACGGACAGACACGGACGGACGGACGGACGGACGGACAGACAGACAGACAGACAGACAGACAGATAGACGGACGGACGGACAGACAGACAGATAGACGGACGGACGGACAGACACAGATAGACGGACGGACGGACAGACGGACAGACAGACAGACAGACAGACAGACAGACAGACAGACGGACGGACGGACGGACGGACGGACGGACGGACGGACGGACGGACGGACGGACGGACGGACGGACGGACGGACGGACGGACGGACGGACGTTAATTTTACAGGACAGGGAAAAAAACGTTTGACATCTAGTCTTAAAAGTGTTGATTTGAATATAAAAATATTTCCACAAAGCTCTAACTTTTCTTCTGAATATTCTTAAAAGATAAGTGAAAATTCTATAGATGCAAAACTGAATTTTATATCTATTGCAATAAAAAAGTAAATTTGTTTAAAAATGTTAGGAGGTATTGTCACTTCAACGACGATATGTAAATAGTCTAAGATCCCACTATAGAACGACCTTCACCGAGTTGATTAATAGATGAAAAGTATTTTTTATCAGTTTGATAGTCACCACTTCTAATATTATTTCTTAGAATTATAATAGTGGTTTTAGTGGTTAATAAAGTTCAGATCAGGTAATTAAGTTCCTGGTTAAATCTACCGATCACACACGAGAAGTAATATTTTTTAAGGGAATATTTTAGTGAAATCCCCCGTGTTGGACCGGCTTCTTCGAAGAATAGATAAATCGCCGCTCTCCCAGGCAGATTGTAAAATGCGACCAATTGCCTATATGTGCCACTACCATCGTGACTACTAGATGGTAGAGTTCCGCAACGTCTCACCCGGGTATTTAGTACCACCGCCTATCTGGTATCTATTCCTGCCGCAATATCGTCAATGCTTGTCATTGTCGTGTTTCGGTTGGAGAGTAAGGTAGCCGGTAAACTTGTGCATGTGGCGTTGCCATTCCGCCACATGGATAGTAACGCATCATTTTACGACCTGCCTGGCAGAACGGCAGTTGGCCCATTCTTCAAGCGAGCTCGGGCCCAACACGCGGGTAAAACTTAAATCTACGATTTAAATTTCAATCCACAACAAGTGGAACTATAATTTTATATATTTTAATATGTAGTTTTTCCCGAAACCTCTGTGGTTTTGTTAATGCTACTATGTTAAGACGGACGGACGGACGGACGGACGGACGGACGGACGGACGGACGGACGGACGGACGGACGGACGGACGGACGGACGGACGGACGGACGGACGGACGGACGGACGGACAGACGGACAGACAGACTGACAGACGGACGGACAGACAGACGGACAGACAGACAGACGGACAGACAGACAGACGGACGGACGGACGGACGGACGGACGGACGGACGGACGGACGGACGGACGGACGGACGGACGGACGGACGGACGGACGGACGGACGGACGGACGGACGGACGGACGGACGGACGGACGGACGGACGGACGGACGGACGGACGGACGGACGGACGGACGGACGGACGGACGGACGGACGGACGGACGGACGGACGGACGGACGGACGGACGGACGGACGGACGGACGGACGGACGGACGGACGGACGGACGGACGGACGGACGGACGGACGGACGGACGGACGGACGGACGGACGGACGGACGGACGGACGGACGGACGGACGGACGGACGGACGGACAGACAGACAGACAGACAGACAGACAGACAGACAGACAGACAGACAGATAGACAGATAGACAGACAGACAGATAGACAGATAGACAGATAGACAGATAGACAGATAAACAGACAATAATTCTAAAAACTATCTTTTTGGCTTCGATATCGATTGTAGATCACGCCCCAAGTATTCTTTTAAAAAAATATTCAATGTACAGTTTTGACTTTCTATGATTTCTACGATTTTATTATATGTATAGATAAAAAGTTAGTTAACCCGTGTTTTTCCGGGTTCTTTTTAAGAATGTATTATTTGCCGTTCTGCTAGACAGTTTGTAACACGCAAACAGTTTGTTATGCCACCTAGTAGTTACTTACCCCTAGTAGTTAATTAAAAAACACATTTTTAACGTTAATTTCTTAGCCTTAGTACCTATACAAAGAAAAGCTAATAACATTATTTATTTCATCCCATTATCATTGTTTATTAAGCTCTGTTAAATAACTAATTATACTGGACTAATTACAAGAATCTTATCCCAAAGTATTATACAAATTATTTACTTGTGTTGTGTTTATGTGTGTTTGTCAACTATACTAATACATATAATTTTTCTCGTGTTGGTCCCGGGCTCCTTTGAAGAATAGGCCAACTGCCGTTCTGCCAGGCAGGTCATAAAAGGCGACCGATTGGCTATGCGAGTCACTACCGTCGTGGCTACTAGGTGGTAGAGTTCTGCATTTGCTCGACCGCGTCTTGTACCACCGTCTTACCTGTTCCTGTCACAATAGCGTCAGTGCTAGTCACTGTACTAAGCAGCCTAACCCAGAAATACAAATATTTGCCGCTTATACTTGCCCCTGTCGGTGTTTAGAACCCAAGCTCCATCGGTTGCGAAGTCAGGGTCCCTAAACCTTCAATCAAAAATAACCAGGTTCAAGATCGCGGCCTTGAAACAGCTCATGCAATAAGAGCACAAATAAATTTGTCGTTTTATTTCGTCCAATCACAGACTACTAACGCATCACGTCACAAAAACATAGTATGTGACTTGTTATTTTAAATTTAAACATTATATCTATTACTTTTAGGTTGAATTTTAGTGAAATTTGAGGGCCTAATATTTCTTTTTGAAATCAGTAAAGCGGAGCAATAGCTAAAACTAAATCATAACTTCCCCATGTCCAGGGCACTGTGGTACTAAATTATTTTACGTCGTCTTACGTCCCGGGCTCTACAGTACCCAGTAGATGAATATTTAAAAAAATGCGATGTTATTAAAAATATATGATTTTACGATTTTCCTATGCGTTATCTGTGCTTCTTTATTAAGGTCATAAAATTTAAATAGCGTCTAACACACTCTTTTTTCAATTTTATAAATTAAAAAATAATTAATAAATAAAAAGTATTCAATATTTAATATTAAAACACTTGTAATGTTTACTATAAATGGTATGTTTATTATGAAACAGTACAAGTGTTTTAATATTAAATATTGAGTGGAAATGGAGTTTCGCCAAGTGCCGACGACAAAGAGTATAGAATATTATAAAAAAGTACCTTCACGCCCGTGTCCCCGAAAAGGTAGGCAGAGATACCACAAATGCACCCACGATTAGCCGAAGATACTTGGTCCCAAAAATATGATAGGTGGCAAGCCTATCGCCAACCGGGCACTTTCCAATCCCGGGCAACTTTGTGTTTGTCAGAAAACTGAAAAAGACAATTTTTGAGTTGCTCGATCTGGGAAAAGAGCCCGGGACTTCACGTGGTGAACGACAATGCCGACCACTACACCACAGAGACAATATTAAAACTTAATGTCATTCGCGCAAACATGTCGACGAGTATCATCGTAATTATGTTTTATATTAATTTGGTTGATTTTAAAACACAATTATTATAATATTATTATATTATCATAATAATTATGTTTCTTATCAATCATTATAAATTTACTAATCAAAGTCAAGTCGTACCTCTGCCTACCCCTTTCTCCAAAGGGGTAGGCAGAGGTACGACTTGACTTGATACGGGCCTAAAGATGCTTTATTTTTTTACATTATTTAATAAGATTATTTATGAAACAATTGGAAAAAATAGTATAATTCCGTTAAATAAATATGATACAGCTATTATATCTATGTTACTCTGATATATTATAGTCTATGTTACTTAGTCATTAATTGAATGATCTATTTCTCTAAAATTAAATGAATATGATTTTTTTTTGTGGGTGTTAAAACATTGAATTTGTTTCGATATTGTTAAAAATTTGTAATGATAATCAGAATACTGTATTATAAATACGAAAGTCGGTCTTTCTGTTTGTCTGTTACGCTTTCACGACTAAACCGCTTAAACAATTTTTATAAAATGTGACAATGAAAACCACGGGTTAAAGGTAAAAACATAGCCTAGATGTTTTATCTTTTACTACATAGGGTAACACACCATCCGTCAGAATTGCTGCCAAGATTTTGGAGTGACGAGAAAATCCCCGAAAACCTCAAAAACATTAATTTCTCTAAAGTAGTCTAAAGTCTTGATTGTAGGGGCTAGTGCGATCACTAATTATATTAAAAGTATAAACCAAAATACTAATAGTAAACCAAAATTAGCCAAATCGGTCCAGCCGTTCCCGAGTTTTAGCGAGACTAACGAACAGCAATTGATTTTCATATATATAGATTACGAACTTTTGTTTGTTACGATTTAACTCAAAAACTACTCAACCGATTTAAAATTATTTCAGTTTTCAAAAACTACATTATTTAAGAGTGACATAGGCTATGTTTTACCTGACTGAGCAAAGCGACGTAATGATTTTTAAGCGACAAGAACAAGTCATTGTTTCGGGACGAAAAGTAGTCTGTGCTATTCCAGATCACCTTCTACTTGTGTGCAAAATTTAATTTAAATCAGGTTAGCCGTTTAAGCGTGATTGTGTAACAAAAATTCATCCATATAAACATCCAAACTTTCGCATTTATAATATTAATATAGATTATATAATGTAGGCTTTGGCGTTGTGTTCCTCTTTGTATCCGACACGGACAACAATAATAAAAGTTCTCGGCTCTCGTGTACTGCGGTTCGATCCGCAGACGCGTTTTTTCAACTTTATGTCAAAGTTTAGATGTACTCAAAATAGCTTCCGGAATATGAATATAAAGTTACGGAAAAATATTTTGTTTTATTCGTTCATATCAAAAATAGGCCTGTATTATCATTTTATCATTTTATTGGAAACTTATGAAATCGTCAGTCATCGATATAATTTTTCACAATATTTTCTCGCCCCTTTTACAGGCCCTTATTTTTTAAGAACTTGAAAAAAGTTAGTCTATATTTGTGCCGAATCTACAAATATCTGCATGCCATATTTCATCAAAATCGTTTTTTTACAGCAACAAACTGTGACAGAAGAAGAACAGTTTAGACAGCAAAAAACTGTGAAAGTGCATCCTTCAGTCCGCTGCAATATAAATGTTTTTAGTGAATCTCACGAGAACAACCTATTTTTATCGGGATAAAAAATATCCTTTGTGCTAATCCCGGTCATTATCTACATGTTTACCAAACTCCATCCAAATCGGTTCAGCTGATTTTGTGTGATTGAGTAACAAATATCCATCCATACATCCAAACTTTCAAACTTTCGTATTTATAATCTCCGTATATTATATAAATTACGTGACAAGTTATTTTTCCTCCGAAACTACTGAACCGATTTCAATCGAGTTTCATAGATATTTACTGTTTGGTCTAACTCAAAAGATAGAATAATTATGATCTCAATAACACACCCATCTCAAGTACCCCATCAAAATATTCAATACATGTAATTTGTAACACAACTAAATTTGTAATTTGTAAAAACAACGTTTGCCAGGTCAGCTAGAATTAACATGGATTACTATTGTAAAATAATAATTACTATGGAACACGGAGTAAATGTGGTCTGTGCTATGGAAGCTTTTTATACAACCATTCTATAATGTAGGGTTCCGAATGATGTACGACATTGTACCCAATATGGGTAACAGTGATAAATGTTGCCAGCTCACGTGTATTGCGGTTTGATCCCCAGACGCGTTTTTTACCTTTATGTTAAAGTTTAGAATGCTCAAAATGGCTTCCGGGTTATGAATATAAAGTTACGGGAAATTATTCTGTTTTATTCGTCCAAATAAAAAATATGTCCGTATGTTTTTCATCGTTATATTTGACATTTAGAAATATAACAAGCCGACCCGCTTAACTTTACCCGCGATTAAAATTATATGTACAACTTTCCATAATTTTTCACACAAATTTTTTCCCTCATTTAGCCCCTGAGGGGTCAATTAAAAAAATGTTAGCCTATGTTTGACCCCGGATCTTTGACTATCTCCGTGATGACTTTCATAAAAATGGGATTAGCGGGTAAACCGCAAAAGCGTAACAGACGAACAGTCAGACTAAAATACTTTCGCATTTATATTGTTCGTATTGTATAATATTAGTATAAGGCATTTTTTAATATCCATTCTATAATAAAATAATAAATAAATATTCACGGGATAAATTACACTTATTGATCTAATTTAACGCCAAAGTAAGCAAATTATTTGCTTGTGGGCAAAAGTAAATTATGGGTGTTAGTCAACGATACTAATACATAGAAATACATAGGTATATAAATACTGGAATATAATTAATAAACACCCAAACCCGGAAATACAAACATTTATTTACGGAACCCGACCCCCGTCGTTTGCATAGTCAGTGTCGCTAACCACTCGAAAAACGGGGTAAACCTATAATAATGTTTGCATGGATGTTGTTACGCCATCGACCCAATAAGGATAACAGTAACAAAAGTTTCTGGCTCACGTGTGTTGCGATTTAATCCCCAGACGCGTTTCTTACCTGTATATGAGTTTAGGTTGCTAAAAGTAGCTTCTGGAATATGAACATCTTTATATTCATAATTATTAGGGTGGAGTGAAAAAAACAATTTTTTTTTTCTTAGCCTGGGGGTCAAATTTGTAGCTTATAAAAAACAAAAATTTTTGAAAAAAAAAAATTTACTCAATATTTTAAGGCAGCCCACTCATTTTTAAAATTAATTACGAGTAAAAATATTTGGTTGCAAAAAAAAAATTTTTTTTTGTCTTTTAATGTCTTAAAACATCCAAGAATTGGCAATTATGATCATTTCCAACTCAAATTTTATTCTAGTGCCCTAACGAGGAATGTTACTTTTTTGGATTTTTTTTAAATATTAAAACAATAGTCACAAAAATTTTTTTTAACTTGTGATTTTTAATTGGCATAAAAGAGGATATTTTGAAGTTTTTAGAACGCTTTTAAAAATTTTTTCACGACTCTCTGTTCCGGAGATATTGATATATAAATATCGATTATTAATCTATAATTGAGGTTTTTAAATGGATTATAAAAATTTATAGTTAATTCTGACTTTTTTAATAATTTGGTATAAGCAATTATTTCAAAGCTCTGAAATTAGCAGATTTTCCGAATCTAAACTTTTTGTTAACAATCGATATTTATTTATTAATATCTCTGGAACAGAGAGTCGTAAAAAAATTTTTAAAGGCGTTCTAGAAACTGCAGAGTATCTTTTATGTCAATTAAAAATCACAGGTAAAAAAAAAAATTTTGTATTTTGTTTATGTGACTATTGTTTTATATTTAAAAAAAAAAACTCCTCTTTAGGGCACTAGAATAAAATTTGAGTTGGAAATGATCATAATTGCTAATTCTTGGATGTTTTAAGACATTAAAAGACAAAAAAAAAATTTTTTTTTGTAACCAAATGTTTTTACTCGTAATTAATTTTAAAAATGAGTGGGCTGCCTCAAGATGTTGAGTAAAAATTTTTTTTTTCAAAATTTTGTGTTTTTTATAAGCTACAAATTTGACCCCCAGGCTAAGAAAAAAAAATTTTTTTTTTTCACTCCACCCTAATAATTATTGTTTATATTCATACATCACGGGAAAATATCTACCTTATTCGTCCATGCAAATAAAATATAGTTGTTTTTCGTCTCTTAATTTGATATCTGTATATATAAAAAGAAAATTTTTGCCTATCTGACTGACATATCAATGATGAAAATGCCACATGCTGCATGTGTCATTGTCAATTCGCCAATCGGATAGCAACACATCATTAACATGCTTAGTGTCTAAGGCGACGATTTCTTTTTTCCATCAGCAGAGCCGTCTTCTTATTAGCATTTTGATGATATGAAGAAAATACCCTATATCTTTAATTCTTCTTAAAGGATATAAACGTTTTACATAGATACTAGCTACATCCTGCAGCCCGCTGCATCATAAAAAATGTTGGTGAATCCCACGGGAACAACTCATTTCTCTGGGATGAAAACATTCAAGTGTGCCAAATTTCACCTAAATCAGTTAGGCCGTTTTTGCATGAAATATTAAAAAACATCCACCTTTCTATCCATACAAACTTTCGCATTTATGCCTACATAAGGATAGGATGTTTGGATGTTTGGATGGATGAATGGATGGATAGATGGATGGATGTATGTTTGTTACTCAATCACGCCGAAACTACTGAATATATTTGGATGAAATTTGGCACACAAGTAGACGATGTTTTTTTCTTTTCTCGGAAAATGACTTGTTCCCACGGGATTAACCAAAACCTTTTTAAAACAGCTGGTTGTACGCTGGAGCTAATTAAAACATAAAAATCAAAAAAGTTATTTGAAAAACAATCGTACACGCTCACAAAATGTTCCCGTGTGCTCACAATACATCGCCCAAAGTGTTTTTGGCTGTACTAACACGATTATATTTGTGGGACCATTTTTTTAGCGAAGTTTAGATGCGAAGTTGAGGCAAAGTTTAATTCATAATATATTTACTGTGTCGCGGTGCGCTGTATCATTGTTTTAATACTCTGGCGTACAACAACTTTGAAAGTAATATTAAGGTAAGACGGAAATTGTAATTGTTTTGTGGGGTTAAGGGTTATTCATATACATCCAAGAACATATCAGAGTGCATGTACTTACTTATTGCATTAATCAACCTGTGCTTTGATCCCAAGAGGATAGAGTACTTGTATCGTAAATGTCATTCCAGCCAATACATTGCTTTTTAAATGACGTTAATAGTAATTTATAAAAAAAGTATCTTTATGCCCGTATCCCCGAAGAGGTAGGCAGAGGTACAAATAGTGCACCCAAGAAGATACTTAGTCCCGTAATGTGATAGGTGGCAAGCACATCGCTAACCGGGAACTTATCCAATCCCGAGCAACGTTGTTTTTATCAGAAACTAAAAAAAACATATCTTGAATTATTAGACAAGGAAATCGAATGCGAAACCTCGTGTGATCAAGACCGACACCGGACTATTAAACCACAGAGGCGATAATTTACTATATATATATCTATAATATACAAATTTTAATAAAGTGGAAATCCACTGAAAATTTATAAAACCAGACCTCATTAAGCAAAACCTCTGTTGTGTAGTTTAATGAGTCTGTGCCAAAATGTGGCGTGTATAATGAATATCCTCGGATTTTCATGTAATCTAAACTTAATCTATTATTAAAAACAATCCCAGTGAGGAAAACTAACAATACGTGTCCCTACAAACAGGTGATTGTGAAAATACATATCAAAGTGTTATGTTTTTAGAATAAGAATAAGAATTGTTTTATTTACCACACAGTTTATGCGTGTATACTAAATAGCAATAACATGCGTACAGATAAATAAAAAAAAAAACAAAGAGCCAACAAAAATAGTAAACAAAGAAAATAAAACCCACAAAAATTTTAAAAGATATCGACAATTAAATTTATACAGTATATTTACATGCATGAAAAAAGAACATAAAATTTAATAATGTTTAATAATGTTCTGCGATGTTAATAAAAATTGTTTTTGATGAGAGTGTTTGATGTGAAATTTAAATACGACTGTATTATTAACACTATAAATATGAAGATGTTCTTGATGTCTTTATAATTCGATAAAAAAGTCAAATATTCGTATTTCGTATTAAAATGCTCGACTGAGTAGTAAAATAATTGTAAGAAAGTTGAGATCTCGATCCGTATTTACGGAACTAAACACTGATCCGTATCCGTGTCCGCGGATCTAGGTTTTAACGATCCGGTACATCTGCATTAAGATGTGAAAGTGGAACAAACAAACTAATTAACTTATTAAAGATACGAGAGAAATTTATAATGCATGGTACGGAAAACTACTTTTCTGGTATAAACTCATCAAACTACTGACTTTTCAACTTCCTGAAAACTTTAATAAGTGTTGCGGCCAAGAATCTTAAACAAGAAACGGCGTGTATGAAATAACAAGAAAAACTCACCAAAATTAAAAACTATAAATTTAATCACCAAAACTAATGATATGAAAAAAAACAAGCCCGCTGAGTTTCTTCCGCCGGAACTTCTCAGTGTGTGGCCGCGGTTCCGATCTGGTAGTAGTTTAAAAAAATATTGACGCGTCAAAATAACTTGTAAAAAGTTTTATTGAATAAAGCACTTCTAATTTCTAATAAATATAAACAAAATCTTAAACGTGAAAACCTGTTACAGGCTTTATGTTTATTAAACTTCATATTTCCTTTTTAACTACAGCTGATGGTTTTCCAAATAAAATAAAATATAAAGACCTCAGTGGCACAACTCTTCTCTTTTTTCCACACGTCAGCGGCATGAACAAAAACAAACAGTACAAAATAAAGCAATACTTTTTTACTGTTATAACACTAGTTGCGTGAAATTGCCATTAAATTCTTCAGCGGATGCTTAGGTTAACATTCTTCAAAGAATTTAACGATACCAGAGAAACGTGTGTAGAACATCTATACTGTATTTATATATTAAAAATAAATGATAATAATAAATATTCACGGGACAAATTACACTTACTGATCTAACCCCAATGTAAGCAAATTATTATATCAAATATTTTTTTTAAATTAAATAAATAAAATAAATAAATAAATAATAAGCACCCAAACCCGGAAACACAAACATTCATGCTCATCACGCATTAGCTTGTCCCCGTCGGGGATCAAACCCGAGCCCTGTCGATTGCGTAGTCACGGCCGCTAACCACTCGACCAACGGAAAGAATACGTGAAGGAAAAACTTTGGACCTGTTTTTTTAGACTATTGCGCGAACGCCGCCGTGTTGGTCCCGGCCTCCTTTGAAGAATAGGCAAACTACCGTTTTGCCAAGCAGGTCGTAAAAGGCGACCGATTGGCTATCGAGTCACTATCATCGTGGCTACTAGGTGGTAGAGTTCTGCATTGTCTCGCCCGGGTCTGGTACCACCGCCTTACCTATTCCTACCGCAATAGCGTCAGTGCTTGTCGCTGTCGTATTCCGGTTTGGAGGTTAGGAGGTTAGGAGGTAGGTAAGGTAACCGGTAAACTTGTGCATGTGGCATTAGACCTCGTCATAAGATATCAACGCACCATTAACATCTTTGGTGTCTATAGTAGTGGTTGACTCTTTCCATCAGGAGACCCATCTGCTTGTTTGCTAACTTTTGATATAAAAAAAAATTTTAAGGAGGCGAAATTTAGCACAATTAAAATTTACATTGCAGAGGACTGCAGAAAACTAATACTAAAACAAAATGGCATTAGAAATACATAAAATTTATAAGAATAATTATTTCTCACACTACATTCATGTGACATACATAATAAATAATAATATATCTTTCTCTTGTCAAGTAATAACACACGTATTTGATTTTAAATACGGCTAAAGTCAGCTGTCAAACTTAAAGGAAGTTTTATTGTTTAGTCTATGGTAGAATGTCGGTCACATTCGATCGCTAGTATATACAGATTCAATGGACAATACTGTACATATTGAAGATACAATAGTTAATAATCATATATAAGCCCGCATTTACATATTCGTGTTCGCTATTCGCCTCGCCATTCGCCTTGCTATTCGTACAAATGTGTAAATTAAGCTGGAGCGCATGAGTCACGAGGCGAGGCACGAGGTGAATAGCGAGCGCACTGTTTACACATGCGTGTTCATGGTTCGCCTCGCCATTCTCCTCGCTATTCGCATGAATGTGTAAATGCGGCATATCGATGGAACTATAATCACGCGGGAACAACTTATTTTTCTGGGATAAAAAGTAACACATGTGCTATTTCAGGTAATCATCGACATATGTGCCTAATTTCATCCAAATCAGTTTCGCCGTTTTTGCGTGATTAAGTAACAACCATCCATTTGCGCATTTGTCTTCAAAAGGGTTCCAAAGTTTTTCCTTTGAGTATTAACATACACATACATAACTCCTTCATAGAATCATTTATTATGAAAAACCAGCTAAGATGTTACAGCCACGTAGTGCGCATGGATGAAAACCAGTCGCCAAAAGCAATATTTTTCTCCGATCTCTCAAGCAAAAAACAAAAGACAGGCGGCCAATATCTTCGTAACAAAGACGTCTTGAAACGCCATCTTAAGCAGATCAGTTCGAAGATTTATGTCTAAAAGAACTCCTCCTAGAGTAAGAAGTAAGAAAGATCCTATAACTACATCTACAACACAGCGGGCCAATTATATTGCACCCCATATGACCGAATTTTTAAAACAAAGTTTGGATTCGCAAGTCACATCAGAGCACATGATGAACCTACCTAAAAACGTCTAAACAGTCGCCATTACCGGACACGTTTTGAGCTGATGATGATAATGAGATAACGCCAGAATTTATAAAATGAAATAAATGGAATGTTGTGGTGGAATAAGTTGCTTTCATTAAATATATACTTTGGAATAAAATATTCACTCATTTCAGTAATGTTTTGGGTTTGTGATTCCTTTAGTTAATTATTTATTATGCTTCAATAGCACAGATTGAGGACGGTCTGTTTTGTGTAGCAGTTCCTGAATACATTATCTACTCCTTTGACTTATTTAGTGAAATAATTCAGAAAGGGCAAAGATACCTTTGAGTAATATGATTTGATTGGACGTTGGTTTGGGCCTCTCTCAATGATAGGATAGGATATTTATATTGTATGGACACCTACAATATAAATATCCTATCCACAGGAATGGAACCTGGGACCTCGTGAGGACACAAATAATACGCTTTATCTTTACGCTGTCTCCTGCTGTAAAGGGAGGAAAACTGGATGTACTTTCCTATTCCTCCTATACACTTCTGGTTAAATTCGATGCGGGTCCGAAGACAGCTTAGTTTTTCCCCCAGGGCAACCTGAGCTCGCAACTCAGTGGTTATATAGATGGTTGCTGCTGCTGATTCTGGTTTACAGAAGTTACAGTGATGGGAACTAGAGGTGGGCCCATTGCCCTTTAAAAAAAAGACCACACAAATACTGTAAGACACGGTGTTGGGCGCAAAATGCGTAGCCGCTCATGTAAAAGTCAAATGCTTTTACATAAATTATATTGTACAAAAAATTGTGCTATTTTACTGTGTCGAATAAAAAGTTAAGGCTTAAGGAATACCTCTGAAGTGATTTTATTTCATCGGTAAGTATTATAACTATGTATTTATCTGTGTAAATGCAAGCGACCCTGACTATCTAAGAAATTACCTTGAAAGGCGTATCCATTTTAATCCATGGAAACACATGTTTACGTGTATTTCCACATGGTGAAATGTATGTGGCCTTAAATAAATGTACGCAACGTTAACATTTAGAGATGATGTTTATTATTCCTCTCAAGAGAACCATCTGCTTGTTTACTATCTTATGTTTTAGACCAACCTTTGCATATATGCATTTCAAGAAAGGACTTTACCACATTCTTAGATACTCGTAGATCAGACTATTTGTTGAAAATTTTACGTTGTATTATACAACTAGAATCGAAGTATATGTGTGCATGTAACGCAATAAGCAATAACTAGTATAACACAAAATATAAAATAAGGAGTAATCGCATTTAAAGCAAAATTTTTCCTTTTCATATTTCCAAAAAATATATAAAATTGTAACTCATCGACAAGTGTTGAACATTCACTTAAAGGTAACTCGGAAATATTTTTCCATCATTATTACTAAATATGTGATATTTTGAACTACGATACAGTTAACATTCAATCTTATTTTAACGAAAAAGGGTTCAAAATCAAAAAATATCATAATGTAACTTTAAAAGAGCGTGGAGTGTAGAGCTAAGGATATGTCTATTTTAAATGGAATAACCCTGTTTCTGCACTACGAAGCATTTCAAGTCGTTTTGTAGATAATAATTTCAGTTTAGTATCGAATATAATAATTATTTTTAGAGGCGATTAATTGATAATGAATATAATTCATCGCCTCTGAGGTCTAATGGTCCGGTCTCAGCGTTGACCACATGAGTTCTCGGGCTTGATTTTATACTGCTGGATTCAAGGATCATCAGCTTTTTAGGTTTTGCTCTGCAAACTATGCATATGAATCAAAAAGGTGGTCTGAGTGCTAAGTGTGAGTTTTTCTTTTCGCATTCGATCGTGAGCGCGTTTGGAGTTTACTAAGAATTTGTATGTGATTTGTACAGCGCCACATAGTGGTAAACTGGTTTCTCGCGTTTACCACTAGGTGGCACTGTACAAATCACATACAAATTCCTAGTAAACTCCAAACGCGTTCGCGATTGAATGCGAAAGAAAAACTCACACTTAGCACTCTGATGACAAAATATTGTGTGAAGGGTAGGTGTTACAACATTTGTAATTTAGAATTCAAGACTTTCTGAATCCAATAGGTCACTTTACGATTATCGCTTGCTGCTGCGACTTCTAACACGATGGTTGGAACTAACAGCACCTTTACGGTTGCTATGAAATTCAAATTCTATAAACCGACCGAAGGTGCTATAACAACACCTTCTCAGGTGCATCTCATAATCAGCTTAGAAATGTTTTTGAAGTGAAAACTTTTGTAGCCGCATTGAGCGATTTTTGGTAGAAACAAAACTGATCAGTTCACGTGACAATTACGTTAATGGTGTAAGCCAAACTCATACTGTTGCGAGTCGTGATGCATCAGAATCGCCTTACGACTGTATTACTTTGGCTGTGTGTTGTTTTTAATTACTACTATGATCTATTTATTTATTACATCGAGATGTATCGCTTCTGTGGTCTAGTGGTCCAGCGTTGGCATTGACCACATGAGGTTCCGTGTTCGATTCCTGGGTCAGGCATATAAAAAAGTGTTTTTTCAGTTTTCTAAGAAACACAAAGTTACCCGGGCTTGGAAAGTGCCCGGTTGGTGATAGGCTTGCCACCTATTACATTTGTGGGACCAAGTATCTTCGGCTAATCGTGGGTGCACTTGTACCTCTGCCTACCACTTCGGGGAAATGGGAGTGATAATATCCAGTGTTTAGCGAATTAAATAACGTATTGATGGGACTCAAGTTCGAATTCCGACAAGGACACAATTGTGTGATGAACATATATATTTGTATTGCTGGGTTTAGGCGTTTTTTACATTTTTTTTATATTATGAGATTGCAAACAAGCAGATGGGTCTCCCGATGGAAAGAGTCAACCATCGCCTATAGACACCAAAGATGTTAATGGTGAGTTGCTGTCTTGTAGCGAGGTCTAATGCCACATGCATAAGTTTACCGGCTACCTTACCCTCCAAACCGGAACACGACAGCGACAAGCACTGACGCTATTGCGGCAGGAATAGGTAAGGCGGTGGTACCAGACCCGGGCGAGACAATGCAGAACTCCACCACCTAGTAGCCACAATGGTAGTGACTCGATAGCCAATCGGTCGCCTTTTACGACCTGCCTGGCAGAACGGCAGTTGGTCTATTCTTCAAAGGAGGCCGGGACCAACACGGCGAATTATTATGTACTAGCTGTGCCCGCGACTTCGTTCGCGTGGAAAAAATTCTAAAATAAAAACCCGCATAGTTCCCGTTCCCGTGGGATTTCCGGGATAAGAACTATTCTATGTCCTTTCTTGGGTCTCAAACTATATTTGTACCAAATTTTATCCAAATCGATTCAGTGGTTTGGCCGTGAAAGCGTAACAGACAGACAGACAGACAGACAGACAGACAGACAGAGTTACTTTCGCATTTATAATATTAGTATGGATGTTGCAGTGTTTATATTCGTATTTCTATGTATGAGCGTCGTTGATTAGCGGCGATAACACAAGCAAACAATTTGCCTACTTTAGTGCTAATTCATCTAATTCATTCAGAGATATTTATTTATTACTGTACTTGTAGAGCACTTTATAATAGTGTAGGTTATTATTTAAACCTTCACTATTGTCGGTACTCTTCACACTTGCCTTTTTAAATATTCGCCGTCAAGGTAAAACTGTAAATAACATGAGAGAAGCAATTTTCAAAAGCTGGTCATTGATATAAAAAACCCTAGATACACAGTCCCGAACAAAACTGACACTCAAAAGTGTCCCTAATTTCTTTTAAGTAGTTATAGATATGGCAAAAACATATGTCTTTGCATATCTAACCTTAAGTGCAAGACTTATAGTTGTTTTTACAAAGCAATGTACGAAAATAAATAAAATTGACAGTGTCGCGACCGACGCGATTCTATTTGAAATGAGTGCACAATTTAAAATTGTGCACTCATTTTTGGAGGACGTTTTTGACACACTGATTGTGTATCTTGGGTTTTTTATATCAATGAAGCTGGTATATCGAAACAGACAATCAGTATTTAATAGTATTAAAAGTCATATGTTTTTTCCTAACCAACACCTAAAATACATAGGAGGGTGTATTATAAAATACTCGTTTCTGATGCCAAATATGTAAAAAATAGCTATTTAACTAATTCCCTTTTCCTAATTATCTATCAAAATATTTTCCCCGTGCTGGTCCCGGGATCCTTTGGAGAATAGACCAACTGCCGTTCTGCCAAGCAGATCGTAAGAGGCGACCGATTGGCTATGTGAGTCACTACCATCGTGGCTACTAGGTGGTAGAGTTCTGCATTGTCTCGCTCGGGTCTAGTACCACCGCCTTACCTATTTCTGCCGCAATAGCGTCATTTCTAGTCACTAACGTGTTCCGGATTGGAAGGGGTAAGGGGTAAGGGGTAATTGGGTAAGGTAGCCGATAAACATATGCATGTGAAATTAGACCTCGTCACAAGACAGCAACGCATCATTAACACCTTTGGTGTCTATAGGCGATAATTGACTCTTTGCATCAAAAGACCCATCTGCTTGTTTGCTATCTTATGATATAAAAAAAATATTCGTTATTTACCTGTACGCCAAATTTTATTTAAATCTGTTTAGTAGTTTTTGCGTGATTGAGTAACAAACATCCATCCAAACATCTAAACTTTCGCATTTATAATATTAACTAGCTGACCCGGCAAACGTTGTTTTGCCGCATAAATTATTGAATTACAAAATAGGGGTTGATCGTAGAGGGTTGAAAATTAAGGGTTGTGTATATTTTTCAATGCTGAATCATAAAAAAATAAAAATAAAAATGTTTGTCCATAAAATAAAAAAAAAATTTTAGGGGTGGACAACCCTTAACATTTAAGGGGATGAAAAATAGATGTTGGCCGATTCTCAGACCCACTGAATATGCATACGAAATTTCATCAAAATCGGTCAAGCCGTTTCGGAGGAGTATCGAGACTAACATTGTGACACGAGAATTTTATATATAAGATATAGATTGTTCACAAACAGAGATTTGCCGCTGCGGAACTTATCAGTAAAAGTGCGTCTAATACCCGCGCGGTAACAATCTTCTTTAAATAATTATTACACTACAATTGAGGTTTACAATGTAGTTAAGCAATAATATTTTTCTTTTTATTATATTATTTCTATTTTAACCGAGTTTAAAAAAGGGAAATTATGAGTTTGACCTGTATGTATAAAATATTGTTTAAATTGCATAATATTTAAATATCGTGATCTATTGAGGCTTGAAAGCCCGTATGCTAATATCCTAAGTGCGTGTTCTTTTGTTTTTATGATGGTCCACGATTTTTTTCACAAAAAATTGAAAAATATTTTAAGATGATTTTTTTATCCATTATGTATTCCAACATAGGGAACGTATTAAAATCGGTTTAATAGTTTTTGATATATGGATAGACATTAAAGTCGATATTTTTAATTATTTTTATTGTCGGTTTTAAATAACCATTGACTATTGTATCTTTCAATATAGAGAGTTTTTTTTTAATCTGCATAAGTGACATTAAAATTCATAGACAAGTGTTGAACATTTACTTAAAGTCGGAAATCTTCCATTATCATTACAAAATACCCAATATTTGAAACATAACGCAGTTGATATTCAACCTTACTTCAAAGTTACAAAAGTTTAAATTTGTCTGATCATTGTAATGTCACTTTAAAAGTATTCGAGTATAGAGCTAAGGATACGTCCATTTCAAATGGAATAATCCTGTTTACATATTCTACAGTATTTCAAGTCGTTATGTAGATAATAATTTCAGTTTGAAATTAAAAATAAATACTTTTAGACATATCCAATAGACTATCACCTTTTCTGGAACCGCCGTCGAGTGGTTAACGAACCTGACTACTAATCTATGCGGCTCGGATTCGATTCCCGACAGGGAAAAACATTTATATGATGATTTTCCTCGTGTTGGTTCTGAACTCCTTTGAAGAATAGACCAACTGCCGTTCTGCCAGGCAGGTCGTAAAATGCGACCAGTTGGCTATGCGAGTCACTACCATCATGGCTACTAGGTGGTAGAGTTTTGCATTGTCTCGCCCGGGCCTGGCACCACCGCCTTGCCTATTCCTGTCGCAATAGCGTCAGAGCTTGTCGCTGTCGTGTTCCGGTTTGGAGGGTAAGGTAGCCGGTAAAATTATGCATGTGGCATTAGACCTCGCCACAAGATAGCAAAGCACCATTAACACCTTTGGTGTCTATAGGCGATGGTTGACTCTTTCCATCAGGAGACCCATCTGCTTGTTTGCTATCTTATGATATAAAAAAGAGCACAGATGTTTGTTTTTCTGAGTTTAGGTTTTTTTTTTATTATTTCAATGATAGATAGCAAACAAGCAGATGGGTCTCCTGATGGAAAGATTCAACCATCGCCTATAGACACCAAAGATGTTAATAGTGCGTTGCTATCTTGTGGCGAGATCTAATGCCACATGCATAAGTTTACCGGCTACCTTACCCTCCAAACCGGAACACAACAGTGACCACCACGGACGCTATTCCGGCAGGAATAGGTAAGGCGGTGGTACCAGACCCGGTCGAGCCGATGCAGAACTCTACCACCTAGTAGTCACGATGGTAGTGACGCAAATATCCACTCAGTCGCCTTTTACGACCTGCCTGGCAGAACGGCAGTTGGCCTATTCTTTAAAGGAGCCCGGAACCAACACGGGGTGTTTATTAAATCTATTGAGTATTTATATAATATGGTTTTATTGTTGGATGACACACATGATATTACAAGAAAATAATTTGCTAACTTGGGGGTTGGATCGACTCGTGTAATTTGTCCAGTAATATTTATATATTTGTGTATTCTGTGTTTATAAGTAACTGAATAGGAGATAAAGATTTCAATGATTACGAAATATAGTGGAAATCCTTTATAAGATGTTCAGTATAAATTGCATATATATATATATATATATATATATATATATATATATATATATATATATATATATATATATATATATATATATATATATATATATATATATATATATATATATATATATATATATATACACAGATCGGGTATGGCACAAAGCAATTCTCACCAAGCTCCTTCCTTATAGGCTTCTCGTAAAACTCTGCAATTGGATCACCAGTTTTTTGGTAGATCGGATAATTTATCATTCATTCATTGTTGACGGCGCGTGCTCGGAAATTAAACCCGTCATTGCTGGTGTTCCTCAGGGCTGTGTGCTATCACCTACACTGTTTCTCCTGCATATTAATAACATGTTGCAATCAAACGACATTCATTGCTATGCGGATGGCAGTACGGGTGATGCTTTGTACTCCGGCCGCAGCAGGGTTTCTCAATAACGCGCCAACGAGCACCGGAACAAACTTGTATCAGAAATCGAAGAGCAACTTTGCACAGCCACCAAGTGGAATCGACTGAACTTCATCCACATTGTTTGCTCGTTTTACACTACAAAATCCCCTTTTTGTATCTTCTAGCTTTGAATATACTTCCCTAATAGCCACAGCCACTCTTGAAATTCTTGGAGTTGACATATCGAGCAACGTTTGATTCCGTGATCACTTGAAAGGTAAGGCCAAATTAGCCTTGGTGTTTTCAGTAGAGCCAGGCAGTACTTCGCACGGGTCCATCGCTTACAGTTTTATAAGGCGCAAATTCGGCCTCATATGGAGTACTGCTCTTACTTGCTGCCGGGGGCTCCTCAGTACCAGCTCCTCCCTTTTGACCACATTCAACGTAGAGTGGCTGGAATCGTCGACAACAGGACTATTTCTGATCGGCTTGATTATTTTACATTGTATAGAGATGTGGCTTCACTCTGCATCTTCTATCGGATCTATCATGAGGAGTGTTCCAAGTAACAGCTTAGATTAATTCTTGCCGCAGACTTTTACCATCGGACATCGCTACTATATTCTAAATTTCATCCTCAGAATCTCGATGTCTGGAAATCCACAACTATGCGATTCTCGAAGCAATTTTTCCCCGCACTACTCCTCTGTGGAATTAATTACTGGCAGGGACTTTTCCGAACGGATACGATTTAGGAATCTTCAAGAAAAGAGGCTACTCTTTCTAAAAAGGCCGGCAACGTAATTGCAAGTCTTCTGATAGTGTATTTATCCTTGTTTTTTATGTATTATACATATATCATTGGAAAATATTTTTAAGGTATCTTAAAGGTATTCTGTTATGAAAGCGTTATTTTTAACATGCAATCCTTTTGAACAGTCTTATAATGCATTAATGTTTATGCGGAAATTGAAATTAAAATCTCGTTGGTCAATTTTTTTTGATTTAGTTCTGTATAGTCTGGATAAAAATAAATAATCAATTTTCATTCCAGCCGTTCCAGCCGTTAAGTCGCATGGAAGTTAATAAACATACACACACAAACTCTTCTTTTAGCTGTAAGAATCTCAAATAACTTTTACACACTTGTATTTTTTTTAAATAATCTGTATTAAAAATGATTAAATTACCAAAAAATATTTTAATTTAAATTAATTTAAAATGTGACAAATCAATATTTGCGTCAATGACCCAACAGGCTTGGGTATAAGTGATTGAGTTTTGAGTTGCAATTCCAAGTTTTGTTACATCATTGGATAGCGAACAAGCAGATGACTCTTCTGATGAAAACATCGCCTATAGACACAAAAGATGATAATTGTTCGTTGCTATCCATGTAGCAGAGTCGTAAGGCCAAATTTTTTTTAAACCGTAACATGACAGTAAAAGACAAATAATGGTGGTTAGAATACGAAAGAAGTAGCGTTTTCATTATAGAACTGTTATACCTCGATTATACTACTAGTCTTGGCAGTAGTTTTATTTCTAATGTTTTGTGACTATACTAGTTTCTTGTTCTCTGCTACTGGCCTGTGGCAGAAAAACAAATTTTCCATTATTTTAAGGAGACCATAATCTATTTTATACTCTTTGGTATCTGTACTTGTGAAACAAATATATTATTACTTTTTAAAATGCACTTGTATTGTATCAAGTAAACAATTTATTAACTTTGTATATATCTATCGGTTTCATCTTTACGTAATCTTTAAGACGATGGCCTTTTGTGAAACAGTACTTGTGTATTTAAAAAAACATAAGTCATATTTAATTATTTTAAGTAAAAGTTTTATGAACGCGCGTGAGGATCGTGCTGGTTTTTCAAGTCTACAGTATAATCCGTTTGTATCTATAATTTTTTTAAAGACAACTGAAATAACGTTTACTGTTGTAAAATTTAGCAGTAAAATTAACGAGGTGATCAGAATTTTTAAATTGTGATATGAGCTATATTAGTCAGGAGGTACCGGGATCTGGAGATTGTAAGGAGGTCTCCAAAAGCCAATAAGCCCAAAATAAACTCGCGATAGCATAGTTTTATCAGTAGATAAAACAATATTATCGCGAGTTTAGTTTAGAGTGACTCACTAGTCTAGCTTAGTTTACCCCGTTTTAGTCTGGTTCCCTTTTAAAGAACAGACCATCTGCATATTTGATAGATGTATCGTAAATCGCCACGATTAGCCCAGTGTGTCGCTACCATGGAGATTACTAGGTTCTAGAGATCCGCAACGCCTCGTTTTATAGTACTACCCACCTATTCCTACTGCAGAAACATTGATGCTTGTCACTATCATGTTCCGGTTTGGAGGGTTTGCTAGATGGTGAACTTATGCATGTGGTACTTCCATTTTGCCACCCGAATAGTGATGCTCCTATCTACCAATCTAACATCCTAGTTATCTATAAGCGATTGTTGTCTTTTTCTTAATATTTTATTATATAAAAAATACAAAGAAAAAGTCTGTTACTGCAGGTATAAGGAAGTCAAGTGAAAAATCGTGGAAGTTTTGTAAAGAATCGTCGTATTAATTTTGAAGTTGAAACATAAAACAAAGTTGTTTTAATTAAATAACAGATACCGCAAGTTTTTACTTAACTTATTACCTAGTAAAAGTATTTGGGTGGGAATTTTGTTTAAATTGCGTCAGTACTATGAAATTTATAATATAGCCCTGATAAGAACAGCTTTCTAGGAAATTTATTTTCTCAAAGATTCGTAACAATTGAACGTTTTTCATGTAATTTAAACGGTTTTATCATTTAAAACAAAAAAGCTACGCGGAATAAAATCTTTAAACTTATTGCGTTCTCTTTTTTAACTTTAACTACACTTCCTTTCCTTCGCTATTATTTATATTCTACTATTTTAACACTATCTGAAATTGCACAATGATTAAAGTATTAATAATAATAATTATTAATTTGTGGATGGTCCCTTATATCAGAAATCTGAAGTACTTTATTCAATAAAACTTAACTTCCAGTATCAGAATTTATTCATTTACCTAATAAGTTTTCAATACAGATATACCTTTACAAGCAAGTATGACGAATCAACATCTTTTTAGGGTTCCGAAGTAAACTAGAAACCCTCATAGTTTCGCTAAGTCCGTCGGTCCGTCCGTCCTTTCCTTCCGCAGTCTAGCTCAGAGATTCTTAGAACTAGAAAGCTGTAATTTGGCCTGAATATACATACTGAATATACCAATTTTTATTATTTAAGTCTTATTTTGTGTTTCAACTTATTAACATTTTCTTTCGTATTACAGAACATGTACATTCGATGCGCGCTAAAAACAGGATATTAAATTCAAGCTACGAGCTAACGTTTTCCGGCGCTGTATCGACACTAGATAAAATATTTTCAAGAGAAAATTCTTGACTTCATCTACTACTATTGTGGGTAAGTGGGTATGAACGTTATGTGGGTAGGTCGGTAAGTAGGTCGATCGGTCGGTCGATCTATCATTCGCCGCGAATACGTGATTATATTTTTCTAGCGATCGCCTCTGGCCGAAATTCGACCAATAAAATCTCTTTAAGTAACAATAAAACCTCTTTAAGTTTGACAAATGATTTTAGCCGTGAAGGAAATGGTAAACATGTGTGTATTATTATGTATGTACCATGAATGTAGTGGGTGTAATGTTTGTTTTTATTAATCTATACATACATAGAGATAATAAAATCGTAGGAAAGTCAAAACTGTACATTGAATATGTTTTAAAAGAATACTTGGGGCGTGAATACAATCGATATCGAAGCCAAAAATATAGTTTTAGAATTTTTGTCTGTCTGTCTGTATGTGTGTCCGGGGTAAACTCAAAAAGTACTGCATGGATTTACTTCAAATTTTGCATAAATATTACTAACAGGTCGGGTCAACATATAGGCTACATAATATCACGCTATCACCTACGGAGGAGGAGCTGTGCGGAGTAAACGAAGTCCGCGCAGACGAAGTTGCGGGCAACAGCTAGTTTATATATTTCTATTGCATTTTATTTAAAAATATTAGGGTTCTGCAAGCCTCCGCAATGTATTTTAACTGTGCCAAAATTTCATACTCCACCGTTAACGCAATCGTCTTAAAAAGGGGTACAAAGTTTTCCTTTCACGTATTAATATATAGGTACTTTTTGCTGTCGGCACTTGGTGAAACTCCATTTGTAATTATGTAGAGACGCATATGTACTGTTTGACAAAATACTCTTTATATAGTTCATATCGCCAATCAGTTTCAATTTTTATGGCATTTTTAGGGCTACAATACTTTTATAAAATATCGCCGTGAACTCTCAACTAACATTTTGCACAAACTTAAGATAGGCATATATCCCTCGTGTTCGGGCTCCTTTTGAAAAACTATCATCTGCCGTTCTGCTAGACAGATCGTTCAAGGTGACCGATTGGTTACATACTCGTATGTCACTAGCATGGTAGCTACTAGGTGGTAGAATCCTGCACTGTCTTTCCCGGGTCTGGTACCACCGCCTTATCTATTCCTCTTACAAGAGCGTCAGTTCTTATCACTGTCGTGTTCCGGTTTGGAAGGTGAGATAGCCTTTATGCGTCTGGTATTAAGACCACAAAAATAGCAACGCACTATTGACATCTTTGGTGTCTATAGGCGATAGTTTTCTCTGTCCATCAGGAAAGCCATCTGCCTGTTTGTTATTAAATAGACAAAAATGACTGAATTAACCGAATGAACAAAACATTGTCACGTTTTTAATTTTTTTAAATTCATCATCAATCGTAGCAAATATGTCAGCCACAGTATCATGCATTTTGTGACTATTTCGGAAATTTAACTATTTTCATTCCAGAGATAGAGTCATATGACAAACTGACAGCGAGGGCATAATAATAGGACTTGCTTGTCACCCTTTGTATACGGAATCTTAAGAACTAAAACTCAACAACGTGTGTTCATTGTTCGATCTTTTATTTATTAATTGCACCACAACAATTTAAGATTCATTTTGCGACTTTTAATTTCAGTATTCTTAAAAACATTTTTAACTATATAACTGTTCAAATGAACTTCCCTCCTAATTGTAAAAGCCTTTGAGGAATTAAATTATCGCGTAACGTTCTTATCAGGGCTATATAATATTCATTGTGGCTACGAAATTTGAATAAAACGCCCACAAAGATCTTTTTACTAATTAAATAATGGTTATAAACTCGTGGTGACTGTCATTTGAACAATATCTTAATATAGCTTTACATTTAGACTATTATTTATAATTTTATTATTTAAATTAAATACCGTTATTTAGTTCTTTATTGTTATAGTTAGAAAAAAAAAATTACTACTTTAATTTTCTAGTATGCAAAAAGTTTGTTCTTTTACATTATTTTCCAATAAAATGTTTATGTACAGACACCCTCGTATCAATATTGAAGTTCATTGTTTACAAAATGCGATTTTCCAAACGACGAAACAAATTTCTATAGCAAACAAGCAGATGGGTCTCCTGATGAAAGAGACAACCATCGCATATAGACACCAAAGATGTTAATGGTGCGTTACTATCTTGTGGCGAGGTCTTATGCCACATGCATACGTATACCGCCTACCTTACCCTCCAAACCGGAACACGACAGCGACAAGCACTGACGCTATTGCGGCAGGAATAGGTAAGGCGGTGGTACCAGACCCAGGCGAGACAATGCAGAACCCTATCACCTAGTAGTCACGATGGTAGTGTCTCGTATAGACAATCGGTCGCCTTTTACGACCTGCCTGGCAGAACAACAGTTGGCCTATTCTTCAAAGGAGCCCCGGACTAACACGGGAGCAATTTTTGTTTCAATACTTTAATCATTGTGCAATTTTAGATAGTGTTAGAATAGTAGACTAAAATAATAGCGAAGGAAATGAAGTGTAGTGAAAGTTAAAAAAGAGAAAGCAATAAGTTTAAAGATTTTATTCCGCGTAGCTTTCTTGCTTCAAATGATAAAACCGTTCAAATTACATGAAACACGTTCAATTGTTAGCACCTTTGAGAAATTAAATTTCTTAGAAAGTTGGTCTTATCAGGGCTATATAAATTTCATAGTACTGACGCAATTTAAAAAAGTCCTTTTACTAGGTAATAAGTTAAGTAAAAACTTGCGGTATCTGTTATTTAATTAAAACAACTTTGCTTTATGTTTCAACTTCAAAATTATTACAACGACTCTTTACAAAACTTACACGATTTTTCACTTGACTTCCTTATACCTGTAGTAGCAGTCTTTTTCTTTATATTTTGATATAAATAAATATAAAGAAAAAGACAACCGTCGCTTATAGATAACTAGGATGTTAAATTGGTAGATAGGAGCATCACTATTCGTGTGGCAAAATGGAAGTACCACATGCATAAGTTCACCATCTACCAAACCCTCCAAACCGGAACATGATAGTGACAAGCATCGATGTTGTTGCAGTAGGAATAGGTGGGTAGTACTATAAAATGAGACGTTGCGGATCTCTAGAACCTAGTAATCACGATGGTAGCGACACACTGGGCTAATCGTTCGCGATTTACGATACATCTATCAAATATGCAGATGGTCTGTTCTTTAAAAGGGAACCAGACTAAAACGGGGTAAACTAAGCTAGACTAGTGAGTCACTCCAAACTAAACTCGCGATAATATTGTTTTATCTACTGATAAAACTATGCTATCGCGAGTTTATTTTGGGCTTACTGGCTTTTGGAGACCTCCTTACAATCTCCAGATCCCGGTAACTCCTTGACAAATATAGCTCATATCACAACTTAAAAATTCTGATCATCTCGTTAATTTTCCTGCTAAATTTTACAACAGTAAACGTTATTTCAGTTATCTTTAAAAAAATTATAGATACAAACGGATTATACTGTAGACTTGGAAAACCAGCTCGCTCCTCACGCGCGTTCATAAAACTTTTACTTAAAATAATTAAATAAAACTTATGTTTTTTTAAATGCACAAGTACTGTTTCACTAAAGGCCATCGTCTTAAAGATTACGTAAAGACGAAACCGATAGACATATGTAAAGTTAATAAGAAAACAACCAGAAATCTTGATAAATTGAAAATAAATATTCAAAGTCCGATCTCTATCAATAAGAACTAAGGTTTGCCTGAGTCGGAAAATCAATTTAAAAGTGATGTAAAATTTTAGGTATATCGATATCCATATTCCGGTCACGTGGAAAGAAATTCTGTGGGCGTGAACTTCGACAGAGTTAATAAAACTTATCGACAGGCGGCGAAGCGATGAGCTTGTGGCCTAAGATGTTTATTCAAAGGCTGTGTACACAAGAAATTATAGTAAGGGAGTTTTTACCCTGAGTAAGGACTATTTAAAATTAAACAACAGTGCTTTATAGCTAGGATGATAAAATATTTTATGAAATCGTCAATTGGTAAAAAATATTGGCGTGCATTAAGCAGATTCAATGGAAATATAATCACTTTATTCACTACTAGCTCTTACCTCATTCCTGTGACTTAAACTCATTACTTCTGTTAGCATCGCACTTAACAATAAATACTAGCCGACCAAGTGTGGTGCTCCTGTGTGATTTATGCACCTGTTATTTTGAGATAACGACGTCATTATAAACAACAATGGACAAATATAAATAAGGATAGTTTAAATAGGCAGGGATAAGATATTTTCGAGTCATTGCAATTCTATCGCTTTTTGAGGGCATTAGGGTGTAGACAGAGGGACTGCATTTCAACTGCAATCTGACTGCTAAATGGCATTTCAGATGCAGTTTGGATGTAGTTGACATGACTGCAATACAACTGCAAATTCTATTTATTTTTAAATGTACTATATGAGTCGGTGCACTAATGAGTGCAAGAGCGAGCTGCTCGGAAACCGAACTGCTCATTTATTATGAGACTTTTTCGTGAACAAATGCCTTAAGGCGAAATAGTATGATTTTTTCGTAGATTTCGCCTAACGTATTGGTTGGGCTAGTGAGACAGTAAATACTGTATTTCGGGGTTTTCTCGGCTTGTGTATTCCTGTAATGCTGGCTTCTTTATATTAGTTTGAAAACGCACAACCGGCTAGGAATACATTGAAAATGCACACTATATTATATAATTATTTAATAATAATAATAACTTTTTATTTCAGACTTAAATTGTCCATATACATTTTGATGTCAGTTATTTAAAATAATTCTTAAAACTAGTGTTAGTTATTAATAATAAAAATAATAATAATAATAAAATACAAATAACTAAAACGCCCTTTGAATACGACCAGTCTTTGCTAGGGCTATGTAGCCGTATCCAGTGGCGTAGCATTGGTGAGTCCCAGCGTTCCGCCAGCACGTTCAGGATGCCGTTTGAACTGGTTCGCAACCTCTGCAGCAGAGACGCGCACCTTTTACGCATATTAGCATGAAATCCATCGACGCGCCTCTCCGTGAGCATGCCGGAAGCACTGCAGTGACGCGGCAAACCGAACAGCATCCTGAATGCGTTGTTATATTGAACTCTTAAGGCGTTATACGTGCGCCGTGTATATCTAACCCACAGGCTACAGGTTTAGAAGGATTGGCAAAATGACTTAAACTTTAACTACCTTATTTTTGATTTTATCAGAGTGCTAAGTGTGAGTTTTTCTTTTCGCATTCGATCGTAAGCGCGTTTCGAGTTTACTAGGAATTTGTATGTGATTTGTACAGCGCCACCTAGTGGTAAACTGGTTTCTCACGTTTACCACTAGGTGGCGCTGTACAAATCACATACAAATTCCTAGTAAACTCGAAACGCGCTCACGATCGAATGCGAAAAGAAAAACTCACACTTAGCACTCAGACCCCGATGTGTGATTGTGATTGGTACGACGAATGAAACATGTTACCATCGCAAGATGTACGCATGACGTAGACGTATTCACGTAAAAGATTCACGGGTGTGTCTATGACACAGCCACAACCTGTTTTTTAGATCGTTCCAGTAATTTTTGAGTTTATTTATTACGAACATGCAAAAAACAAAATTCAGATATACAAATGTTTTCTCCTTGTAATATTAGTATAGTTTTGTTATTAGCTTAGTATATTTTAGATACATTTAAAATAAATTTGAAACCTGATCACAACCGGATTATATTGTATAGGATTCAATTGAGTTATGCATCTTAACTATTAAATAAAATCAAATAAAACTTTATTGCATATATAGCATGAATTTGAGTTCATATTACGAGGTAGTAGAGTTCCGCAACGTCTTGTTCGGGAGGGTTTAAACATACAAGATAAAATTAAAAATTTCTCGCCGTATTGGTCCCGGCCTCTTTTGAAGAATAGGCCAACTGCCGTTCTGTCAGGCAGGTCGTAAAAGGCGACCGATTGGCTATCGAGTCACTACCATCGTAGATTTCACCTAACCCATTGGTTGGGCTAGTGAGACAGTAAATACTGTATTTCGGGGTTTTCTCGGCTTGTGTATTCCTGTAATGCTGGCTTCTTTATTTTAGTTTGAAAACGCACAACCGGCTAGTGGTGGTAGAGTTCTGCATTGTCTCGGCCGGGTCTGGTACCACCGCCTTACCTATTCCTGTTGCAATAGCGTCAGTGCTTGTCGCTGTTGTGTTCCGGTTTGGAGGGTAAGGTAGCCGGTAAACTTATGCATGTGGCATTAGACCTCGCCACAAGATAGCAACGTACCATTAACATCTTTAGTGTCTATAGGCGATGGTTGACTCTTTCCATCAGGAGACCCATCTGCTTGTTTGCCTATCATATAAAAAATAAATTAAAAAACCCTGATACATCCTCAGACCGTTATTCTGCTGCATACGAATCATTTTAAGAGCAAAACGCGAAAGGGCCTAATGATCTTCAAAAGGGGATCTTGTAGCATCAGGTTAAGTTACCACGGTTTCTTACTCAATGAGTTTAAGTTGTATTATTGCAAAACTCCCATGGCCTCCAGGATTACTATATAACCCTGGAAGTTATTTTGATTCAGAGTATATATAAAAATATAACAAATGGAACCACACTCAATCGGCTTATTTTGTATAGTGCAGAAGTTCCATGGCCACTGTCTAGTCTCATTATCAAACCCTGCAAATCTCCTATCAATAAAGGCCAACTATATTAGCCTAATCTCCGATGACCACCTTCCAGTTCCATCATTATTATATCTTAAAAAATATCCGACACCTAAATATTTGCCAAGATAAACCGAATTAGCCCACATTTGATGGGTTTATCTAGATTAGCTTAGACGTTCTCATGGGCTTCTTCCGGTTTTATTATTAGATACAAGAAAACATCCTGCTCCATATACTTTGGTATAAATTTACTCCATTTTATTCCAAAGTTCCCATGCTTCATCATCAGATCTATTATAAAATCCCGGAAATCGTCTAGCACCAGGATGTTTGTTAAAACAGAATTAAGGACCCCTAACTCGATAGGTTTATCTTGTTTACTTTGGAAGTTCCCATGACTACCTTCCGATTCTATCATCAAATACTAAAAATCGTCCAGCATCAAATTGTTTGCTAAAACAAACCGAATGAGCCCCACTTGATGGATTAACCTGGTTTAGTTGAAGAGTTTACGGGCACATTTTCCAGATCTATCAGCAGGCACTGGAAGCCATTCCGCTCCAAAGTCCTTATAATAACAAATGACACCTAAGTAGATGGTGTATCTCTATTTAATCCAAAGTTCCTATAACGTACTCCCAGCTCTATCATGAGACTGTGCAAATCGTCTAGTACTAGTGTGCTTGTCCAAACAGAACAAATTAGTCCAATTTCGATTAGTTTATCTTATCTAGTTTAAGTCTAGGTTTAAGTTTAGTCTCCTACCACCAACAGAGCAAAAATAAAAACGCTGAGTGGCTTGATGAATCCCGACGTTGACCTCCACTAAATCACAGTGCCAATAGCTGACTTGCAAGAGTTGCATAATGCACTCGTTTGTGGTAAAGAAAGTCTCACTTATTTATGGTCTATAAAATAATATTATTATTTATATATAATATATAAATCGCCTCTGTGGTCTAGTGGTGCAGCATTGGCGTCGACCACATGAGGTCCTGGGTTCGATTCCCGGGTCGGGCACTAAAAAAATGTTTTTCAGTTTTCTGATAAACACAAAGTTGCCCGGGATTGGAAAGTGCCCGGTTGGCGATAGGCTTGCCACCTATCACATTTGCGGGACTCTTCTCTTCGGGGATACGGACGTGAAGATATTTTATACTTTATTTATATATAAGAACAATGTCCTCAAAAAAGTTGTCGGATAATCAATAATATAGGAAAGGTTTATTCATGTGGGAAACATTTCACATGATTACACCTTATAATTTAATACGCCAGTTGGAAACAACTTGCAAACTCAATGTCTGTTTGGATATTTCCATCAAGGTTTTTCATTTAAAATTCTAACAAAGTTTGAGGTTCTTCATTTCCACAAAAAAACAGTCAAGTGTGAGCTGGACTTGCATACCTAGGGTTCCGTATAAACTTGTAGGTAACTTTAGCTACACATAAATTTTATAATTCTAGGTCAAATAGGAAGTACTCTATAGAGAAGAGAAGTAGGTTTTGATTCCCTTGTGAAATCGCAAAATATGCAATTTTTTGTGATGTGAACTAAAAATTTGCGGTTTTCAAATTTTCCATTTTACATGTGCTATAAGACATTGCTTTTTGTCAAATTACCTAATTCTAGGTGAACGGGAAGAAACCTATAGGTTTTGATTTCCGTTTAAAAATGAAAAAATCGCAAACTACGCAACACAAACGGTCATATCTTTTAATCGTATTGACTTAAAGGTTTGATTTTTACACCTGATAGGGAGACTGTAAATTCAAGAAATCGGGATATATTTCAACTTGATAACCTAATACGCGTTCTTGAAAAAATCTCTTGAGAAAAGAATCTTCAGATCCGGAAAGACGGACAATGAAATGATACTATAAGGGTTCCATTTTTTCCTTATGAGGTGCGAAACCCAAAATAAAAACATGATTCTGGATAGGTCGATGAGATATTCTAATACCTCACTGCATATCACTAGACACGGGGCCTTAAAAATCTGCTAAAAATATCTCGTGACTAATTATAGATATCACCTAGTCAAATTTCATTGATGTTTTTAAATTCTTTTCTACGTAAATTAATTTATAAAAACAACTAAATTATTTGCGGTCAAACCCACAAGCATAACATAGTGTTTTGTATTTAAGATAGAAAAAGTCTATATAGTCAGAGTAAAAGCATTTTGCCTTTTATAAATTATGTACTTGCAAAGTGGAGTTATAAAACTAAACGGTCCTAAAAGCTTTGGGCTCATCGTAAAAATCTATGGAAACTCGATATTTAGGAGACCATATCTATGCATTGTATAATATTATGCGTGGTATTGATATATTTATGTGCGATGCGGTAGTTTTCGTTGCGATAACTCGAAATATAACAGAGATGAATGGGTCTCAGAAAGGGAATAACTATATTTTTATGGTAAAAGGTTTTATACCTTAAAGACAAGGTATCGCTACCAATGCAAGAACAGAAACATGATATTTTTTATTATAATTATCATCAGTGGTGATTATTTTTTATATAAACTATTTTTAATGGTATAATTTTTTTGGCCAATTACATTGCAACCGTGCCTACTCCATTGCAAATATTTGCGTTATAGTAAGTGTTTTAAAGAAAAACAATTTTAAAATTTTAAATGTCACCTGGATATTAATAACTTCTAAATAAATGTAAAGAATGAAAACGCGTTTTCTGTTCATAGTTGATTTCTTGTTTAACTTAACACAGAATTTTCTTTAACGAATAATACAATCAACCTTCAAAACATATTGAATTTATCTTATTTCAGCTTGAATAACCCACAATCAACTGTCAGAAGCAAATTGAACATCTAAATTTGACAAATGACTGAAGCGAACTGTCGTTACGCGGCGACATTTTATGCAAATGACACCCATGTTAATCAAAATGGCCGTAGCATCTTGACGCAATGCCCTATTACGATGTCCATTTCCATTACATTGACTTTAATCTTTACAAGCTTTACTTATAACGAAAAATTAATGTGTACTATACGTATTTTCACACAACTTCTCAAAAAGACGGACGTACCTATATATTTTTTATTTACCTATATACGGCCATAAATATAATAAATAAATAAGTATAAATATTCACGGGACAAATTACACTTACTGATCTAATTACATATAGGTATATAAATACTAGAATATATTTAATAAACACCCAAAACCGGAAATACAAACATTTTTGCTTATCCCCGTCGGGATCGAACACGAGCCCCATCGATTGCGTAGTCAGGGTCGCTAACCACTCGACCAATAGGCCGGTCAAATGCCATAATGATATATTGCAGAATTACAACATTTTATTTGTTTAGGCAAAGTATACCTCCCGATTGGACTTATATTAAAGTTGAAGGTTTGATTTAATTTTTCTAGGGATAAAGGTTGTTGAATTTATCCACTTTGTAACATTGAAACATCTTACCAGTTCATTCTAAGTTCAAATATTTTTTTATCAAAGAGTATTATTTTGATGAATCTATTAACAAAGCATTCTGTATACACTCGGGCAGTAGCTCAAAACCGGACTTACATAACTATACCGCCCGTTAATAATGTTTACGAGAGGACGGATAGGTAGGTACTTGGTGCTTACGCTGATAAATAAACTACCTCAAAATTTAGTGAAATGTATCATACAGAAAAATTTTAAAACTAAGAAAGATTAATGATACTATCATCAATAGAACAGATTGCGAAAAGTATTTAGGCCTAACTCTTGATAGTAAGCTTACATGGAAATCACACATTGAAAATATAACGTCTCGAATATTATCCTTAACTGGAGCCCTTCGCAGCATAGTTCGATGCCTGCCTCGAAAAGTTTGCTACATAATTTATAATTCCTTAGTAAAACCACACACAGATTACTTAGTTTAAATCTGGGGCTCAGCAGCTAAAACAAATCTTCAAATTTTACAAATAGCACAAAATAAATTAATAAAAGTATTATTTCATTACGATTTCTTAACCTCAACCGATAAAATTTATAAACAAACAAATATAATGAATCTAGCAAATACTTACAAATACTATTCGTGCATTCTGATTAGAAAAAAATATTGACGCAAGAAATATGTACAGATATAACCCTTACTACAAAAAAAAATGATGTGGTGTCGCGGGACACCAGGTAGGAACGAACTTCCTTCGGCTAAACGGCACTACTCGCTTGTGTACGCGACTGCCGCGCCTGCGCACGTCTCATTTAACGCTTTTATTCCACGCATTTTTCTTACGGTTTTACTATCACATTTTTTCAGTTCGGTCGCGCAGCATCCCTATCCCCTCCAAGCCTGCCGTAAGGAACTTCGTTCCAAAAAAAAATACCCAGAATTAAAACGTCTAAGAAGTGCAAATAACATAATGCTACGAACACCTAGAACAAACTATGGTCAATAAAATATCACATTTGAAAGTGCTCAGATATATAATAACCTTCCTCAAAATATTAAAGAATGTAAAAGCACAAATACTTTCAAAAAGCTTATAAAATTACATTTCTCACCTAACTAGCTATATACAGTTTTGTTACCACTCCTAGACAGTTAATAGAATTCGTACCTATATACCTATTTTCATAAAATCCATCATCATATAAGTTTTAATAAAAAAATACGTAAATTTTTGAACATCTTCGTAACACAAACTAATAAACAATTACATCTTTTTTATAATATTAGTGCAGATAAAACAAACTTAAAAATAAAAATAAAAAATATCTTTATAATAATGTTACATAGATTTTATATGTCACTTCTAGCTACATGTCATCTACGTTCGTTGTCGCTGGGTACAAATGTGTTTTGTTATCATGGTATTTTATTAAAACCACCCACATATTATATTTATTATTTTTAAGAACTGTGTGTTAGTGTTTTAAACAAATAAAAAATGATGTGGTGTCGCGGGACACCAGGTAGGAACGTACTTCCTTCGGCTAAACGGCACTACTCGCTTGTGTACGCGACTGTCGCGCCTGCGCACGTCTCATTTAACGCTTTTATTCCACGCATTTTTCTTTCGGTTTACTATCACATTTTTTTCAGTTCGGTCGCGCAGCAAAATCCCTATCCCCTCCAAGCCTGCCGTAAGGAACTTCGTTCCAATAAATATATTTACAATAATCGTGTGATTAGTATGTAATGATTTAGTGAATGTGCTCACAAATACCAACACAAGAAGTGTAAGCCGTAATTTTATATTTTATTAGCATTTTCATTTAAGTGAATATTGTATATTCTTTATGAAACAATAAATATCTTAAACCACAAACGACAAACGTACGACCTTACATCCCGCAACAATTCAGGAAAGAAATATTTCTCCAGGTGCACAACTTAAGCCATCCGGGTATAAGAACAACAAGAAAACTAATAACTCAACGCTACTTCTGGCCAAGTATGAATACTGACATCAATCTATGGGCGAAGCAATGTATTAAGTGCCAACAATGCAAGGTACAACGGCATACACGTTTTCCTACGGGAACCTTTCCACCCACGGACAGATTTCAACACTTACATGTAGACCTCTGCCTACCACGCAAGAAGGATACAGATGTCTCGTTACGATGATAGACCGTGTGACCAGATGGACTGAAGCCATACCTACGGATAACATCACAGCCGAGACGGTAGCAAAAATAGTCTACGAAAACTGGATATGCAGATTTGGATGCACTTCAACCATTACGACAGACCAAGACAGGCAGTTTGAAGCACAATTATTCTACAAATTATTACAAACAATGGGAATAAAACGAATTCACACAACATCAAGACACCCACAGAGTAACGGCATCCTAGAACGATGGCGCCGTCCTGCCGCTATGAGCGCTTAGTGGTACCGACAGCACCATCACCTCGGCAAAATAACACGCATCAGCCTTCTGACCATTAGCGTCTAATATACTCCCCTCTGCTTCCAACAGCATCAGCCAGCTTCACAAGCTACGCCTCAACTACGATTTCCAGAATCCACTTCGAACTGCCTACGTTCACTGGATCTCCATGCAGCAAACCCTGTCCCGCTCGTTCCGACTCATTGCGAACCACAGCGGAGGCGCACTCGTCCCGACTCACCGAGGACCGCGCTTATTCGGCTTGTCTCGTTACACCGCAGACTCGAGCACTCAAGGCACATACGCTTCACTGGCTCAACTAGATCGATCTTTGGTCTTGGGGGAGAGTATTGTAGCGGCTCATAACAATCACAAACGCTACAAGAAAAAATAATAAAAAATGGACAAAAATCAATAACAAAATTGAAAAAATTAAATTCAAAATAAAATCCTTATTTATCTTGTAACACTATATACAAGTTTCAACGCTTCTCAAATGGACTTCTGTCCCCAGGCAGTACACCTTGCCTGGCTGGGAAGATTTTCCCTTTCCCCTTGTCGTTGTGTGACGTCATCAACGTCCACAGTAATGGCGTCATACTGACAAGAAGCTGGCCCGCTGGTTCCATCACTATGACTCTTCAGCGGTACGGACCAGCGGCGCCACAAACATAAAGGGCGTGTTTTTAAAGATATAAGGGCTTTTCTAACCATTTAACTTGAAAATTAAGTGTAGTGGCGCCATCTGTTGTCGAGTATTTGAACTTCATTCAGAACAACGATTATTTGGGTTGCATTTCGAAAGGCGCTGCGAGCAATAATTATTGTAAGCATGTATAGTAATGGCGCGAAATTTAAAATTCCTATTTCAATAAAGTGTTAAATTTCATTTGTTATATTTCAACTACTACGTAATCTCATATTAACATCCGCGCGAAGCCGAGTATCATAGCTTGTACGTTTTAAAACTCTACCACCTACTAGTCATCACGGCAGTGACACCTATAGTCTTTGTATGATACCTTTAGAATTTCCTGGCAGAACAGCAATTCGTCTATTCTTCAAAGGAGCTCGACACCTACGCGGGGAAAAATTTGATCGCTAATACATGTAAAACTTGTACAAAATATTTAACTTGTAAAATAGAATGTCAACTTAAAATTTACTTATAAACTATCAGATGAAGAGAATCAAGTCCATCAAGTTTAAGCCACATAAACCAATGTGTCATAAAATCCAACACGAAATTCGAGTTAGATCCAGCTTAGGCTTGGCTTAGACCCATTGCACCCAGACAGATTAGACCATAAATCCCAGTTCTGACTTACGGAGGTCATAAATTTGTAGGATTATAGCCTAAATCGTTTGGCAAGGCAACAGTATTGTCCTCTGCGATATATTTTGAGATATATAAGGACTAATTATAAATTATTACAATGTTCAAAAGTGACATGGACATAAACAAGCAGGTGTGACAAGTTTAAATAAATATTACGACCTGAAATATTACATTAATTAATCGTGACTCACAATAAGGTTTTTACATTGTATTATGAATATATTCATAATTTATATAATATGCTTATTTAAAGCTCACTCAGCGCGGCTTCGCTTATTGCTCGGTTCCTATTTCAATAAAGGGACTCGTTTTTAACATTTTATACATGGAGTAAGGTCAAACTGTTCCTATAAATGCAAAATTACCAAATGGTTCAAAGAATTTATTGAACACCTCGTTATTATTGAATTAGTTGCTTATTTATTTATTGAGTCACTAGCATAAGGTACAGTGATATAATCCTTAATTAAATGTACGTTTGTTAAAACTTTTAACTGTTTTTACAATTATAAGTAATCACATTAAGCTTACAGATAAAAAAATTAAAATTAAAATTGAGAAATATTTATTACCAGCCGCATTGTTATTTTTTTTTATAGAAAAAAGTGGACAAATGGACAGGGAGCTCACCTGGTGGTAAGTGATCACCACCGCCCATGGACAACTACACTATCAGAAGACTTGCAGTTGCATTGCAAAATTATAACAGTTTTTTAATTAATCCTGGGGAAACAACGTATTTTTCCGGCATAAAAAGTAGCCAATGTGCTTTTATAGATCATCATCTACCTATATGCCCAATTTTATCCAAATCTGTTTTGTAGTTTTTGCGTGATTGGGGAACAAACATCCATTCATCCGTCCATACATCCATTCATTTAAACATCCAAATTTTCGCATTTATAATATTTATATAGACTAGCTGCGCCCTGTAGCCTGCTGCATTATAAAAGTTTTTGGCGAACCTCGTGGAAACAATTTATTTTTCTGTGCTAAAGAGTAACCTATGTGCTATTCCAGGACATCAGATATATGTGTGCCAAATTTCATCCAATCGATTCGGCTGATTTTGGTGAGAGCAACAAAAGGGACCGTAATACGCTTCCTGAGTCTGTGTTCCTCGACGAGTACAACCTGGGGATCTTCAAGAAAAGAGTGAAGCACGTTCCGTCTTAGGCCGCATCTTAACTTACCATCAGACGAGATGTGGTCAAGCACTTCCCTATTACTACTAAAAAAATATTTAAGCGGTTGGCCCTATAGGTCATCCCTGAAACTTCCCGCTAAATCAAGATATTTTAGGCTCAAAAGAATAAAAACTATAATCAAAGATTTTTTCAGTTCAAATATCTATTTTGTTAAAATGGCAATGTATTGATTTTTGAAAAGTTGTATATTTTGGAAACGATGATCGATTTCGATCTTTCGAATGGCATTCAACTCATTTTTTGACATCAAAGATATGATTTAGCTAAATAGTTGATAGGTTAAAAAATTTCGACGTAGTGTCAAAAATATTTTTTTCAAAATATTTTTGTCATGATAAATTCCAAACAAATTGAACGATTTTGATGCATTTAACGGTATTTGATGCATTTTTTCTACATATGTAGTACGCAGCTTCAACTTCCTTATCTAAATACGTAACAGAAAATTAAAAAAAAAAAACAGAAAAAGAATATACGCGTAAAAGTGCTAATGTAGTCGTATCATTTGCATAAAAATATTATATAGAAATCACGTTCATAGCTTACGGTGATGTAATCTTTATTCATACGAAATCGCGAGTAGGAAACGATTCCATTGAAAATCATGAAAACCACTCCGAGTGCCGACTCCATTTGCATATGCATGCGAGGAAACGACTCGCTGAAACCATATTTTGTATAACGTTACTTGAGTTTGGAATTTCGGAATTGTAATTTGGTGTAAAATGTCCTTATATTTTACCAGACTTTACGATAACCAAATTGGGCTTGCCTTGGATTTTATAGGATATCCTTGTTTTTCCAATTCTCTAGGCGGCATTTCGGTACAATATATTCATAGACATTTTATTTGTATCGAAAAACAAAATTTGGCCCGGTCTACTTTTGAAGAAGAACCTACCATTTTGTTAGGCAGTTCGTGAAGGTGAATCATATTTTTATATCATAAAATTGCAAACAAGCAGATGACTTCTGATGAAAAGAGAAACCATTTTTTATAAACTTCAAAGATGTTAATGGTCCGTTGCTATCCGTGTGATTGGATGGAAATGTCATATGCATAAGTCTACCAGCTATCTTAACGTCCAAACCGGAACAATACAATGACAAGCATTGATGTATTGTGGTAAGAATAGGTAAGGTGGTGGTACTAAATACCCGCGCGAAACGTTCTAGAATTTAACCATCTAGTAGCCACGATGGTAGTGACACGTATAGCTGTCGTTGTCGTTTACAACCAGCCTGGCAGAACGGCAGTTGGTCCTTTGTTCAAAAGAGCCGGGACTAACATATTTTGTCGTGTACGCCACACTTAGCCTCATGCGTCTTAGTTCTCTTCCAAAATATAAGAAAATGTCTTAGTAGCTTAAATTGAAAGAGTAGAAGTATGTCATCTACGATGAATCGTAACTAAGTAAATGAATTCACATTAAAATTGCTACCATTTTAAGAAACTAGCTAACCCGCGCATCTTTAAAAGTTAGGCTATGTTTGACCATGATTTTTCAAGTACCTGTTACCAGGTGCTACTATATGCCAAATGTCATCGAAATCTGTTCAGTAGTGTAGACGTGAAAGCGTAACTGACAGACAGACAGATAGACAGACATACCTTAGCATTTATATAAGTGTGGGCAATATGGCTACGTAATAAGGCTACAAACTGTGCACATTAACTTTAATATGTACCTTTTTATTTTACGTAAAAAAATTGATATTGCTTTAATAATTGCTCCTCTACAACACAATATATTTTTATTATAGCTATTGCGTGTTAAAAATTCAATTAACTCTTTCAAAATGGCGGCAATATCCTTGGGAAGAAAAGCTAACGCACCTGAATAGAATTTCTTTAAAAGTATGTACTATATAGCGAAGATTTTATCTGTAAAATAGTTTATTACATAGAATTTTATTTGGACCATTTGACTATCTAGTAATTTAGCTGTTAGCTTATATGGTTAAAATCATGATTTCAGGTCAGTCAATCAGGTCAAGTCAGTCAATTCTGAGTTAGATACCCGGAACGGATAAATTGCTTTTGCGGATTTTTCGAGGCTTCTCTCAAAAATCCAAAATCTCAGTAGAATTTCGGAGTCTGGCAGTTAGTGTGGTAAGTACCATGCCTCGAATGAGTACACAAAGCTGTCTGATCCTTCATCGGTCAAGCGTATCATATTCTAGCATTACTTGGCAACGATGACTTTTGAATGTAACGAAAAACTCATCAAAACCCAATTAATCGCTGATCACTAGATGCACTTTTTTATAAAAGTTTTTGGCAAATCCCGCGGGATCATCTAATTTTTCCATGATAAAAAGTAGCCTATGAGCTATTCCAGATCATTGTCTACCTGTATGCTAAATTTCATTCAAATCAGTTCATTAGTTTTTGCGTGATTGAGCAATAAACATCCATCCATCCAGACATCAAAATTTTTGCAATTATAATATTAATATAGATAATATAGATTCCAGCCCTTTAGGGGTTGATTTTTGAAAAAAAATTAGCCTATTTGTCCCCTAATCTTCAAATATCTCGATGATAAATTTCATGTATTTTTTTTCAACAGTTTAGTCGTGATAGCGTAACACACAGATAGACTTTCGTATATATAAAAGCTGCGCCCTGCAGCCCACTGCATTATAAAAAATTTTGTTGAATCCCATGAGAACAATTTCCTATTCCAGACAATTATTTTATATCATAAGATAGAAAATAGGCAGATGGCTCTCCTGATGGAAAAATAAACCATCACCTATAGACACCAAAGATATTAATGGTGCGTTGCTATCCATGTGACGGGATGGCGATTCCACGTGCATAAGAATACCAGCCACCTTAACCTCCAAACCGGGACACGTTAATGACAAGTATTGACGATATTGCAGCAGGAATAGGTAAGGCGGTGGTACAAAATACCCGGGTGAGATGTTGCAGAACTACCACCTAGTAGTCACGATGGTTGTGACAAGTATAGCCATTCGGTCGCCTTTTACGACCTGCCTGGCTGAACGGCAAATGGCTTATTTTTCAAAGGAGCCGGGACCAACTCGAAGGATATTTGTGCGTGAAAGAGTTAAAATTATCCAGTCAAACTTTCTCATATTGGTTAGATTGGTATAGGAGTATGGATTTTTAAATCAAAAGCCAACACCGCATTATGTATATAAACATTTTATCCAAAGTAACATAACATACAGGTTCATGTACTAAAACCCAAAGGCATTTCCGCGCAGAAATGAGCGTCATTTATAACAGAACACAAACACCTCATAATGTACGTTTAGGGTTTAATTCCGCGTACTACGATTCCCTTTTATTACCACCAATACTTCTTTGAAAACAGTGAGAAAAGCTTAATACTCTGCACTTGCTAGTAATGTACCGTTACAATGAGGTACTACTATTTTAATAGTGTAATAAGTTTAAAGTTTCATCAACCTGAAACTTAAGTTTTGTTAAATTTCCACAACATTGGCTGTAATATACAATTATGTTTATATTCTAGCTGTTTTATTATAGATCTTGAGGAAAAATGTAGCTTATGTTTTTTCATAATTATTTATTTATGTTCTGGTTAAAGAATTTCAAAAATTTGTTTAGTATTTCCAGAGATTACTTTCTACAATTAAACTTACAAACATACAAAGCTTACTTCTTTATAATATTCGAATTGATGAAGCAGAAGAGAATAAAATTGGTCGAGTTATGATGGTGTTGTAGGATAAAACTTAATTTGATGTAGAAAAATGAAAGTTGGCTATAGTTATAACACAAAAAATAAAAATCGGCAAAGTGGGAATATGTAGGCAACATTGCGCGTGGCCCGACACTCACACGAACTTTACCGATTTTTTTCCGAAGTTTTCTATTACAATAATGCGGATTAAGAAGAGGGTTTTTATTGTTTCATACTATGAAGATTTAAATTATTTAACTTGTGACGATATATCAGTACCACAAATTCTTCTTTCAACTTCCTCGAGGTTAATTTCTAAGTTGGTAACTTTTACTCAAAAACTTGTAAAGCGATCTAAGCTGTGATAGTATTTCTTTTAATTTCATTATATTTACTACTACCGTGAACTTTTTTCCACTCCCAAAATCAACCGTTTAGCCGATGGACAAAATAATGCCCACACTAAGCCGAGGATTGGTCTCACAGGAGATACCTTTAGGGCGGAATGCATTCAGCCCCATATATTTAAAATCTGCTCGTTCTCGCGACCGATGAAGCACAGAAGGCATTTTAGGATAGCAGTGATTCAAGCATTTCGAAAAGAAAAATATCCGGCGTACAGGTCCCATCATTGATCAGTTCAGACGCCTTCATCTTTTTGCGATCTCGATACTTCTTCACTCTTTCACATAGGGGTTTATGGGTATCATTAGATTGCTATTTAAAATACATTTCAAACGGTATACGTTCCTTGTATTTTAACATGACTGTTTAGAGCTTTTTTTGGATGATGACAATTTTTCTTTGAATTTTTCACATAAACGTCATCCATTATTACAAGAGCTTTCGAATGAAAATTGATCGATTTTTATAGTTGCTCTGAGTCGGAAGATATACCGTATGCAAAATATGTAACGCAGTAAAATTACCTTAAATGGCGACACTCCACCCCGCAAAGCATCGTAATCCGTGCTCAACTTATCAAATGCTTTGATTCTTTAGCTATCCAGTCGTATAATTAGATTTTGGATGTTGGTGTTAGTTATGTAGCTATAACACCAAACTGTATCCCCCGATTTTGTTATCATCCATTTTTTTAACTGTCCCCCTGTGAAGACAAATTTAAAGACGTATTCACGTCAATATTTTTCAAGATTTTATGGATAGGGTAGCTCTCAAAAAAATTGTTTTCAGATTAAATGTTACTCCTTTTTTGCCGTAATAAATATGTATATTCATAGAAAATAATAGCTTTCTAGCATTAAAGATTTTTTAGTTAGACCGTGGGTGGATGGACGGACATAGCGAAACTAAAAGGTTTCCTAGTTTACTATTGAACCCTTAAAAAACCGTATTAATACGCCGTTTGTTTTTCTGAGTGAAACGAACTGTAGCGGCTCAAAACAATCACAAACGCTTCAAGAAAAAATAATAAAAAAAAAGGACAAAAATCAATAACAAATGGAAAAAATGAAATTCAAAATAAAAATCCTGAATCGCGATATCACAATCATTTATCTTGTAACACTATATACAAGTTTCAACGCTTCTCAAATGGGCTTCGGTCCCCAGGCAGTACACCTTGCCTGGCTGGAAAGATCTTCCTTTTCCCCGTCCTTGCCTTTGTGTGACGTCATCGACCTCCACAGTTATGACGTCACCTGACAAGAAGCTGGCCCGCCTGGTTCCATCTCTATGACCCTTCAGCGGTACGGACCAGCGGTGCCACAGAACCTAATGTGTAAGTTTCGATGAAATTACGTTTTCATCACGAATGACATCACGAGTTTGGCGGTTGGCGAAATGGGAGGCCTTTGCAGCTTTTTACCAAACTCGTAAGAACTGTCTCTTTTTATTATCTACCGTAGCCGAAAGCTTTAAGCATTTTCTTCCGTATTGGTCTGGGCTCCTTTGAAGAATAGACCAACTGCCGTTCTACCAGGCAGGTCATAAAAGGTAACCGATTGGCCATACGTTTCACTACCACCATGACTACTAGGTGGTAAAGTTCTACAATTTCTCACCCGGGTATTTGTTAATACCGCCTTAATTTTTCCTCCTTCCTCAATTGCATTAATACTTGTCATTGTGTTTCAGTTTGCATGGTAAATATTACACAAATACTCTTTGATATCTTTGTTGATATTGACAAACTCACAAAAGGATAGCTGAGTCAATTTTCTAAAAAACTACATTTAATTTCTCCTGCTGATAAGAAAAACGATTAACTAATTGTCTAATTTACTTTACATTGCGTTGAGAAATAACAGGTTTATCTTATAGAATACATTACTCCAAGAATAAAACTTTATTAATTCAAGTTTTCCTCCAAGGGACATCTAAAACAATTATCAGAGTTGTATTTTTTCGCAGAATCTTTTTAAGCACAGTGCAAATTAGGTTAACGAATATTTAACATCGAAAGGTAGTCTGCGACCTATTTTCACGAAGGCATTTAGGAAGGTGAGATAAAAGAACATAAAGACGGCTTTCAGTTCAAATAATGTAATAATGAAGATAGAGGACACACGTTTGTTGTGTTTTTTAATCTATCTAAAAAAAAGAGGTTCTCGATTCGTCGAAATCTTTGTTTTTTGTTTGTATGAAACTTAAAGTAAAGGTGGGACGATTTCTAACGAGATTTAATCATTTTCGATACTGAAGCCACGGCGTTTAATCTCATACAAGTTATAAATGTAAAGGTTTGTATATTTCAATATGTGTTAGGTACTCAATCACGCGAACAGGGTTTGACTGATTTAGATGTTTGTGAGACAAGTAAATGAGAATTTTTATTCCTAAACATAAATTCCTTGTGTTTCGTGGTCAAGGAATTTGCCTATTCGATTCAGATTATTAGGTTCCGGGTTCGATCTCCGAATGGAGCACAAGGATTAGTGAAAATCCGAAATCTCACTAGCAGCTCGGAGTCTATAAGGGATGATCCCTTTATCCATCGGGAGAATAATCTATTTGTTTGCGATCTTATTATATATAAAGTCGTTAATGTTGTGTTTCTATACATATAGCGTGATGGTAATGCCACATGCGTAGGTCTACCGGATAACTTACTCTCCAAACTAGAGAAATGCGGTAATGATTAGCTTTAATGCTATATCATCTATACATGTAATAAAAGTTGGAAAGTCAAAACTGTACATTGAATATTTTTTTAAAAGAATACTTAGGGCGTGATCTACAATCGATATCGATGCCAAAAATATAGTTTTTAGAATTTTTGTTTGTTTGAATGTTTGTCTGTTTGTCTCTATGTATGTCCGGGGTAAACTCAAAAAGTATTGCATGGATTTACTTCAAATTTTGCATGAATATTACTACCAGATCGGGTCAACATTTAGGCTACATATTATCACGCTATCACCTACGGGGGAGGAGCTGTGCGGAGTAAACGAAGTCCGCGCGGACGAAGTCGCTGTCAACAGCTAGTCAGGAATAAAATAAGACTATGCTACCAAACAAGGGCGAGATGTTACAGGACTCTACCTAGTAGTTACAATAGCAATGACGTGTTTGTTCAGTAGTTCAGCTTTTATGACCTTTTGGGAGCCCGAGCGACATCGTCAGTAAAAGTCATAATTATTAAAATTACAATATAGTTACTGAGTTGAAAAAAGAGCTTCTAGGTGATAGAGTTCTGTATTGTCTCGCAAGGGTCTAGTACCACCGCCTTACCATTCCTGCCACAATAGCGTCAGTGCTTTACACGTTCGTGTTCCAGTTTGGAAGGTAAGGTAGCTAGTGAACTTACGCATGTGGCATTAGTCCTCGCCACAAGATAGCAACGCACCATTAACATCGTTGGTGGCTATAGGAGATGGTTGACTCTTTCCATCAGCAGACCCATCAGCTTGTTTACTATATTATGATATAAAATAAGTACCATTGAGATTTAATGGAAAAATAACTATTTACTGGGCCGATTACACAAATTAATCAAGTCTAAACCAAGCATATTTTTGTTTTAAATACGGATGTTATAAGATACGACACGATACTTATACATAGAAATACAAATATAAATATTAAAATATATTTAATAAACACCTAAATCCAGAAACAAAAATATTTATGCCCATAAAACAAATCAAAGAGTTGTTACTCTTCAACAACATAACAGTGAAAGAGTAACGGATAGACAGACTCGCATTTATATTATTAGTGTGGAAGTATGGACATAATAAGTAAAAAAAAATATGGAAAAAGTACCTAACCTATGTTTATCCCAAAATATGGATGTATGAATGGATGGATGTTTGTTACTCAATGACGCCAATACTTCTGAACGGATTTCGATGAAATTTGACACGCCGGTAGATGATGACCTAGAATAGCAGATAGGCTTTTCATCCCGGAAAAATGAGTTGTTATCGTGGGATTCATTAAAAACTTTTACAATTATCTGCAAAATTTGACACTTTCATACATACAAATATATATAAATATGTATATATACTTTCTTAAATGTAATAGAAGTTCCCTCCACAAATTAATAAAAGAAATCGATGATTTTTTTATAATACACATGACTTCATCACCGATAAAATGTAATAGATCGCGTATTATTTTCTTTATTATATCAGTAATAAAATAAATTTATAGACCTAATTTTTCGTTTGAATATGAGCATTAAAACTGCTCCTGCAGGCCGTTTTTTGTCAGAATAGTGTTATACGAAAAATATCGTCCTTTATTTACACGTTTCTTGCCAATGTTACCAGCAAGCAGGGGGAATATTACCGGCAATTTTCATCATTAGTTGCCAGCTATCACATTGTGGGACTAACAAACTATATGATTCATGATATAACGTTTTTTTACTATCGATAGGGAAGCGCTTGACCACGATCTCGCCTAATGATAAGCTACTCGTAAGATGCGGCCTAAGATGGAACGCGCTTCCCTAGAAGGTACTTGTTTCGTTTGTCGTTTGTTGTCGGGGAACATGAACTATTAAATCATTCTATGTGTGTCTAATTTCCCTTACTATTATCAATATATCTATAAAGGTTAACGAAGCCCTTTGATTCCACTTTTGATTGTGGGACTAAGTACGTACCGGCCATGTTGTGCTGAACCATAGGGTTTAGTAAGACTTAAAATTTCATCATATTTGAGAACCAAGACCACGTACGGGTTGTGTGCTAACGTTTTGACAAACCGTGGGTGCATTTGTTATATCTCTGTCCACCTTTTTGGGGATACGGGCATAAAGATACTTTTTAGTTGCACTCTGCAACCCGGTGCACTATAAAAGTTGTTAATGAATCACGCTGAAACATTTTTTTTTTGGATAAATCCTATTTGCGAATCTAAGTCTATCTTTATGCCAAATTTACTGAAAAAATATCTAATTCCAACAATATTACGTACACGTTACGTTACGTTTTCCCCGTGTTGGTTCCGGGCTCCTTTGAAGAATAGACCAACTAACTAACTAACTGCCGTTCTGCCAGGCAGGTCGTAAAATGCGACCCATTGGCTATGCGAGTCACTACCACCGTGGCTACTAGGTAGTAGAGTTCTACATTGTCTCGCCCAGGTCAGGTACCACCGCTTTACGTATTCCTGCCGCAATAGCGTAAGTGCTTGTCACTGTCGTGTTCCGGTTTGGAGGGTAAGATAGCCGGTAAACTTATGCATGTGGCATTAGACCTCGCCATTTACATCTTTGGTGTCTATAGGCGATGGTTGACTGTTTCCATCAGGAGACCCATCTGCTTGTTTGTTATCTTATAATATAAAGAAAAAACCAAATAAAAAATTAGACTTGTCAAAATTTTAAAATATTGTTATAAATAAGAATAAAAAATAAATAAAAATAAAAAGTCTACCTTTATGCCAAATTTACTAAAATAATATCTAATTCCAACAATATTACATACATACAAGTCAAACTAACATTTTTCTTCTTTGAAGTCAGTTAAATACCCATTTTTTGGACAGATCGGTACAAACAAGCACTTTGCCTCTAAATAAGGTACTTTATCTTCACCTTAGCTTACCTTAATTAATTTATAGGTCTACAAATTTTCTATTACATCCTATTGTTTCCACCGCGTTTTGTTCCCGAAAGATAAAATAAAATATTTAGGATAGGAAGAATTCGAAAAGGATTTTGTGGAATCAAAGGGCTTTGTTAACCTTTATAGATGTTTTGATAATGGTTAGGGAAATTTTCTATTAGAGAGACATAGAAAGATTTAATAGTTCATGTTTCCCAACGAGTATAATCTGGGGATCTTCAAGAGAATAGTAAACAAGTACCGTCTAGGGAAGCGCGTCCATCTTAGATCGCATCTTAGCTTTTCATCTGGCGAGATTGTGGTCAAGCGCTTCCCTATCGATAATAAAAAAAACGTTCTATCATTAATCTTATAGTTTGTTAAAATTTAAAAGTGTAGACTGACTGCCTTCTGCCAGGCATCTCGTAAAAGCCGAACGGCTATACGTGTCACTGCCATCGTGACTACTAGGTGGTAGAGTTCTATATTGTCTCACCCGGGTCTGGTACCACCGCCTTATCTATTCCCGCCACAATAGCGTCAATGCTCGTCATTGTCGTGTTCCGGTTTGAAGGGTAAGGTAGCCGGTAAACTTATGCATGTGGCATTAGATCTCGCAACAAGATAGTAACACACCATTAACACCTTTAGTGCCTATATGCGATTGTTGACTCTTTCCATCAGGAGACCCATCTGCTTGTTTGCTATTTTATTATATAAAAAAAAATTAATCATATAGTTTGTTAAAATTTAAAAGTGTAGACTGACTGCCTTCTGCAAGGCATTTCGTAAAAGCCGAACTTTACTCTTAGTAATTAAATTAACAATAAACAACAACACCTATGCGATGACATCACGAGGGTGTCCACAAGGTGGGGTACTGTCTCCACTTATATGGAACTTTGTTGTTGATGAACTTATCAAAATACTAAACGATCAAGGTTTTCCAACCACTGGATATGCAGATGATCTGGCGATAACAATAAATGGGAACTCAGAAAATCTTCTCTGCAGCCTGATGAGTTCAGCCATGGCTATAGTAGAAAAATGGTGTAACAAACACAAACTCTCTGTAAATCCCATGAAAACTGAACTAGTACTCTTTACAAACAAGAGAAAAATAAGTAACTTAACTTTGCCTAAATTATATGGCACTGAACTAAAACTGTCATCAAATGTTAAATACCTAGGTATACACTTAGATACTAAACTAAACTGGAATACTCATATAGAGCACATCATCAAGAAGGCATATATCGCATTTTGGCAGTGTAAGCGTGTAGTGGGGATAAAATGGGGTGCTAACCCCAAAGTTTTCCTCTGGCTCTACACTGCAGTGATACGCCCAATAATAACATATGGCTCCATTATATGGTGGCCTAAAACTAACCAAATTACAACTAAAAACAAATTACAACAACTTCAACGATTGGCTTGTGTTGCAACAACTGGCTGTATGAAAACTACACCAACAGCAGCATTAGAAGTCTTGTTGAACCTTAGACCACTACATCTGGTAATACAATAAGAAGCAGCCAGCGCAGCTTTTCGTTTAAAAACCATGGGAATGTGGCGCCAAAAAAAGAAAATTCCCTACATGAACATTTTAGAAGAACTAAAGAACAACCAATGGTTGAGGCCATGAATGACAGAATACCAACGATAATGGTATCAAATTAAAACTACAAAATTAATCTGGAAGCAGAACCTGAGGACTATTCAGGTATACAAGAACTGAGAATATACACAGATGGATCCAAAACCAACTCAGGGACAGGAGTCGGTGTATTCTCTCGGGAATTAAATATAAACATAATGGAAACTTTAGGAAAGTACAATACAATATTCCAAGCAGAATGTATTGCTATTAGCAGAGCTGCAACAGAGATCAAAGCAAGAGAAATAACAGATCAAATTATACGTATTACCTCTGATAGTGCATCGGTCCTTGCAGCTCTAAAAACTAACTGCTTCAACTCTAGCATAGTATTGGAATGCCACAAATCATTAGTAGCAGCAGCAGAAACCAACCAAATAATCCTGCAATGGATAAAAGGACACAGCAACTCTCAGGGCAATGACACAGCTGATACACTGGCAAGAAACGGAGCAAATAAAAAACTATCAGGTCCAGAACCGATAGCAGTCTTGCCATACAGCCAACTCATGACATGGCTAACTGAGAGAACATACCAACAACATGAAGCGTTGTGGCTAGCCACAAATGACTGTAAGCAAACAAAGGAAATTGCGCCAACCCTTTCGAAAAACCTAACACAACGCATAATGAAACTCAAAAGAGATGAATTAAGAAAAGTTGTGGGCACAATAACAGGACATTGCCATCTAAACCGACACCTATTTAACATAGGTGTGACAGACAGCCCTTTATGCCGCGGCTGCATGGAGAAACAGGAAACCACTACTCACGTTCTCCTTGAGTGCAGGAGTGTGGCCGAACAACGGGCACGTATCCTGAATAACCCAAAAACTCCTAAAGAAGCATGTGAAAACATAAGCCGTCTAATAAGCTTCTGGAAGGAGTTAGGATGGCTGGAATAGACTACGTACAAAGGCTCAAGTGGCTAAGTGCGGAAAAGAAAATGGCAAAAAAAAAAAATATGGTTTGCAAATTTATGACAGATCACTTATTTTGTCACTTTGCATAGACGATTTTTTGAAATACAGCGCTGATTTACTCAACTTGAAGTAAATAAAAATCATCGTTAGTTGAATTATCGAATATTAAAGCAACATAAAGCAATCGCTCATAGTATAAACCTGAACATAGACTCGCGCTACAGTCTGAACTTTTTAATTGCAACCACGACCATTTTCAGACATTAAGAGCATTAGTATAATCAATATCCTCGAGGATTTTTGTTATTTTACTAAAATAAAACTGATTATAGATCATATGCTGCATGCAACAGCATATATGCGTTACTACTTGTTACGAAAAAATAACTATTTTGGTGAAGATTTTTGGTGTACTTTAAAAATTCAAAATAATCATAGCGAAGTCTTCTGTTCCATTTACTGATTACACTCAATTTTTTTTATAAAGACTATTAAAATCATCCAGTATATTTCTCACCGCGTTAAGTTTGTGGCAGTTTATTCAAAGCTTGATTTTTTATCATAAGATAAAAAACCTGCCACAATAACGTCGATGCTTATCTCTGATATAATAAGTAAGGCGCTGGTACCAGTCCTGGGTGAGACTATGCACCTAGTAGCCACAATGATAGTGACGTGTATAGCCAATCGTTTGCTTGTCTGGTATAACGGCATGGTATGAGCCTAAAAAGCCGCCCTGTTGGTCGAGTGGTTAGCGACCCTGACTACACAATCGACGGGGCTCGGGGGACGGGGACAAGCATTTATGTGATGAGCATATATGTTTGTATTTCCGGGTTTGGGTGCTTATTAAATATATTCTAGTATTTATATATGTATTTCTATGTATTGGTATCGTTGACTAACACCCATAACACAAGCAAATAATTAGCTTATTTTGGGGTAAGATCAGTAAGTGTAATTTGTCCCGTGAATATTTTTTTTTTATAAAAAGCCTTGAAAATATTATGATCTTTGTTTATCATATTTGATGTAACAAATTATATTTATTTGATATGATATGAACGTCATTGAATGATATTAGTATATTATTTTTTTTTAAGCTTTCCCCAGGAGGGTAAAACCGCCCCCTGGAGGAGTTTATTGTCTGGTTCTACAATAATCTCTTACTACTAGTTCCTCTAACATAGAAAATCAGAGCCTTTGTTATTCTAATTTACATATTTTCTTATGCTTAGTTTTAATTATTCTATTTACTAATATAAGTTGCTGTGTTATTAATTCACATTGTTGTATTTTGCTATATTTAATTTACAGTCTATTTTATTTTAATATCTTGTTTGTTATGTTACAAAGTTTATTTATTTTCTTATATGTAATTTGCAAAGAATTTTGCAATATCACATATGTTTTATTTATTTCTTTTATAATTTTATACCTATTACATCTATTGTATCTTATTATATCTATTATATCTTGTTATATCTATTAAATGATATTTATCTATTGTATTGTTTTCTGTTGTATGTTTTCTAGATATAGTGGGTTGTGTTCTTCCTATATATATATATATATACATGTATGTATATATATATATATATATATATATATATATATATATATATATATATATATATATATATATATATATATATATATATATATATATATATATATATATATATATATATATTGCATTTATTATGCGGTACTTTATATTTATTTCCTTTCTTAGTTTATTATCTTCCTCACTACAACTAGTTTATTTTTATTTCAATATATTTGGGATTCATTGCAATTTGTTTTCTATTTTATGACTATTTATTACAACATGGTTTTTGTACTACAGTATATACTTTTGTATACTTTAAGTATACAAAAATATATTTGTTTTAACACTAAAAAGCTCTGCAAAGAAAATATAACAAAATGTAGTCACTGTGGTGGTGAGCATACGAGACCAAAATGTAGTGAGTGGATCAACAATACGACGCCAAAATGTTGTAACTGCGCAAAAGAAAAATTAATTAAAATTAACCACAATGCCTTCGACAGTCAGTGCCCTATCAGACAAAAGTGGGAGTCCTTGGCCAGAGCCACAATAGCTTATAGTTAAAAATAATATTATTACAATATAAATATGAAATAACATACAAGTAACAATATATTAGTATATTGAAATTTATGTATAAAATTCATTTTTCCCCGTATTGGTCCCGGGCTCCTTTGAAGAATAGGCCAACTGCCATTCTGCCAGGCAGGTCGTTAAAGGCGACCGATTGACTATACGAGTCACAAACATGGTGGCTACTAGGTGGTAGAGTTCTGCATTGTCTCGCACGGGTCTGCTACCACCGCCTTACCTATTCCTGCCGCAGTAGCGTCAGTGTTTGTTACTGTCGTGGTCCGGTTTGGAAGGCAAGGTAGCCGGTAAACTTATGCATGTGGCATAAGACACAAGATAGCAACGCACCATTAACACCTTTGGTGTCTATAGGCGATGGTTGACTCTTTCCATCAGGAGATCCATCTGGTTGTTTGCTATTTTATATTATAAAAAATAGCTTATAAAATAAATGAATAAATATTGAAATATATATAAAAAATTCCCAACCTAGATAAACAAATTTCTTTGCTTTTTCGCCGTATTAGTCCGGTCTCCTCTGAAGAATAAACTAAACTGACATTCTTCTAGGCAGGTCGTAAAAAGGCGACCATTTGAATATTCGTATCACTATCATAGTGACAACTAGGTTATAATTTCGCAAGGTCTCGTCCGGGTATTTGGCACCTCCGCCTTACCTATTCAATAATAGTGTCAATGCTTGTCATTGTCGTGTTCTGATTTGGAGGGTAAGGTCGCCAGAAAACTTTATTCATTTTATGACACACATTTAGATATGGCATTGCTATCCCGTCACACGGATTTATAGGTATCATTAGATTGCCTTTTAAAATTCCTATCTAGGCTCATATATTTCTACTATTTTGATTTGGCGTTCTTCCGAGAATTACACTATTATGTATATTACTACAACTTTTTTAAACTATTTTTACATATATGACCGATATATTCCTCAACCGGTTTCACTTTTTAAGCAGGATGTAATCCTGAAGACAAGTGCATTGTTAATTGTGTTTAACATTAATGGAAATTCACCAAATGCCGACGATGGAAAGCATTGAATATAGTAATATCTTTCTTTAATTTAGGAAATCTCTATTTTTCGTTCATTCCTTAAAAACTCCATAAAGTATTCTTCTCATTATCTTACAAGCAAACCAGAACATAAAGTTTTACTTCTATCAAGTGTGAGCTCGCACTCAATTTTTTTATACTCATTTCATAAATTTGACAATGAAGCAATAAAAGCCGGCACTAAAGATTAGCTTTGATCCATAAATAAACATCCGGCTTTCCGCATTATAAATACTAACACGTATGTTGTTGAGATAAATCTTTTCTTTCATCACAAAGGCAACGCCAGTACTATTCTTTATCTGTATTCTTGTCACGACCGCCCAGTGAGACCCGACCGAAACTAGATTCCGTCGGATAGAACTGGTTTCAACCAGCGCGAACTGCAATTTACGACACCGATGAAAGCGAATTCTCGTTCATTCTAGTAATGGCACTACACGTACAGACCAAACGTGTACACTGTACTTGATATAGCACTTAAATGACTCTAATAACATTGATGTATCGGAAATATCTATTATAACGGCGGATGTTGAGGACTACAAACCCGTCGGTGTACGTTTATTTACGTTGTGGATAATTCAAGCTTCCCATCTTTGGCACTTTTAGTAAATTTGTTAATAGAATAGATTGGTAATTATTAAATTTTCGCTGAATAGAGTTTTTAATTTCAGCCTGATTTTCGAAAATCGAGTTTTGACCGAATCTCCACGTTTTAAGGTCCTTAGAATATTTGCCAATTTTCATACTTTTATATTATACATGATTTTAATGTGACCAAACATCTAATGCCTCTTAATTTGAGAAGAAATTTGGTGCCCTAAATGTGCTCTACCGGCTTTATAATGGGGAGTGTTCTGAGGAATTGTTTAGTTTGGTACCAGCTACTTCTTTCCACCGCTACAACACTCGCCGAGGCCAGAACCTTCACCCGCATTACCTTGACTCATGGTGTTCATCAACAGTACGATTTAGTCGGAAATTTTCAGTTCGTATCATCAAATTATGAAATGAACCTCTAAGTCTATATTTCCTGAAAAATATAACATTAGATCTTTTAAGAGGTTGATTAATGATCGTCGGCAGCGCATCTCCTATTATGCTGTGGATATCCATGAGCATCGGTAACTGCTACCCATCAGGCGGCCCATTTGCTCGTCTGCCAGCTCATCATATAAAAAAAATCACGATGAATATGGTATATATGAATGTGCCAACCTCTCATAACAGCTTTAATGAACGAATTGACTGATCGAAATTAAGTTGACGGTATTTGATTGGGTTCTACCTAACATAAGCTTACTGAAAATTCAACCAAGAAATACTGTTTCACCGACAATGTTTTTAAATAACTTACAGATAAATGTGCCGATTAATCACGAAATGTAAACAACTAATTTCCTTGAAAATGTAGTGAATTGCATCTAAAACCCGTTGATTTGTTCGGAAATTATCAATAATTAAAGTTATTGCAAAACTGTTTTTTCGGCATTACTTCGACGTTTTTAAACATATCGATTTTTTAGACAATATTTAAAATCTCAAAAATATCCATGTTATTATGTTGTTTGAAAGATTAAAATTGATTATCGTATTCAAAACATACAGTTTTTCAAAAAATAAAATACTATACACATATTTTTAAATTCATATATTTTAAAATACTAAACATATATTTGGCCGCCCCGTTGGTCGAGTGGTTAGCTAACCTGACTACGCAATCGACGGGGCTCGGGTTCGATCCAAGACGGGGGCAAGCATTTGTGTTATGAGCATAAATGTTTGTATTTCCGGGTTTGGGTGTTTATTAAATATATTCTAGTATTTATATATGTATTTCTATGTATTAGTATCGTTGACTAACACCAATGACACAAGCAAATAATTTGCTTACTTTGGGGCTAGGTCAGTACGTGTAATTTGTCCCGTGAATATTTATTTATTATTATTTATTTATTTATATTTTAACAAACTTTAAGCTAACTTTGATTTCAAAAATCTATGCTTAGGTGTTACTCATTTTTGCTTAAAATACCTTAATTTAGTTGAAAGTTTCTGAGATGGCCTGCAGAGTCAACGGGTGCAGATTTTTTTCACTAAAGTAAAATTTTCTTTAACGCTCGTTCTGTGCAACCCTCCTTCCAAGCTAAGACACAGTGATGATAAAAATTAATGTAGTAGGAATAGATATCGCGAAACTACATGAACGGTGCAGAATATAATTTCCTCTGTTTAAAATAAAATTCATTTATGAATGCAACACTTCCTTTAACTTGCCAAATCTCATACTCCATCGTCAGCGTAACTGTCTTAAAGTGAGGTACAAAGTTTTTTTTTTCATATGTTAATATACAGATTATAAGATTATAATAAAGTTTAGATTGCGGAGGACGGTAAAAACCTAAGTTGTCAAATTTAAAATAAACAAAGGAAATTTTATTGTTTAGTGTATGGTCAGATTCCCGCCACAGGATGGTCACTAGTTTGATTATATGGTGATAAACTTGTTCAAGGCCCCTTCGAGCTTCGGTGTTACCAAGTACTAAACTTGGTACTACTGCCTGACTTGTTGCAAGTGTCGGTGCTTGTCATTGCTATTGTAGAGCAGGTTTGTCGGTAAATAGAATCTTAGCTACAAACTTCTTTATTGTTTTTTTTTAAAGCAAGCAAAAAATCATTTTTAAGCTATTGCATAGCTTCTATCGCGGGCCTTGAGCGTGGAGACCGAATCCAGAAATTCCGTAACGAAAAAACCTAACACCCCTCACTCCGACCGGCACAGCGGTGATACTTTTTAGTTTTTCCATCTATCGATAAATACCAGAACTTTTAATGACTTTTTGAAATATCACGCTTGTCTCTTTAGTTCAGCAACCCGCCTTTAGGTGGCATTGGTTGTATTGGAAAACTACAGTAATTATATATATTATATATAATTGTAATTGCATAAGTTGATAAAAAATGCTATGCAATAGTTTTACCGCGGCAGTCTCCGAGTACCACACGTCTATTTTTTCTGGATCTTTGGTTAACTTCTGCTAAATTTAAGTAAAATCGGTTCAACGATTTAGCCGTGAAAGTGTTACAGATAAACAGATCTTAATGTGGCAGGCCATCCATATAAGTGAGCGTTTTCCGTACAAATTTGATCCCCTATTTCAGTCTCTTAGGGCTTGATTTTTGAAAAAAAGTAAACCTGTTTTTGACTCCACGTTTTTGACTATTTTTATACCAAAATTAAAATATCATCGCCAAACAGATGTAAAGGCTGCATTAACATTTCAAACGTTTATAGGCAATGATTGTTTTTTTAAATTAAATTATCCATCTGCTTATTCTCCTTATATAATATCTCTTTATATAATCATCTTATGTCTCTTTATATAATATATTATGTCTGTATTAAAAATATGTTTGGTATAAATTAAAAAGTAGCCATATAATTTATTGTAACCTCTTGAAATACCAATTCTATTCATGTAGTTGTTTTTTAAGTTTTTTAAGACGCTAGTCAACTATTGTGATGTATGAGGGTTTGACGATCTTCTTTATAAATTATTACAAAGTATTGCTCATTTATATTTATTTGATTACCTAGAAAATCAAAATCTGTTTGGTATTTTGAAATGAAAACTCCGGAGTTCAGCAACTAAGATATTCATAAGCTGTCATTAAATAGTAACAGAATTTCAAATATAAATTAGAAATAAACTGAATAACTTCCATTTTCTCAATACCTTAGAATTAAGATATTGAAATATTATGTACTTTAAAATAGATTCTAAAATATTCATTGACTGTCTAGAATTTATGAGTTTGTAAACATTATTTGGTAGAGGCGAAACTCATGACAAGTCACACTAGCGCCGTAAGAAAAATTTAAGTAAATTTGTAAAGTGCGTGTCGGGCCACGCACAATATAGGGTTCTGAAGTAGCCCATCACAATAACACGGACTAAGAAGAGGACTTTTGTTATATACTATAAACATTTAACCTATTCAACGTCAATGACAAATATATATCTGCACCACAGGTTCATTGCCTAGAAAACTTCTCAAAGTACATTTTATAAGTTAGTGGACTATTACTCAAAAACTTATAAAGCCTTTAACTTCATTATATTCATTACTACCATGATTTTTTTCCCATCCCCAAAAGCAACCGTTTGGCCTGCAAAGGGACTTGACTCTAACAAAAATTAGCATTTAAAAGTTTAATATTTCAAAAACCTTAATCGAGTCCCTTAATCGAAAACTTGTTTTCACAAACCTACAATATTTTTTAAAAACCTATTCAACGATATCCCACACTATGAGGTACGTAAAAAAAATTAACATAAAATCGTGTAAATATTTTTCACGATTTTATGTTTGTTAATGTGACTAATATGTATATTCATGCTAAATTACAGCTTTCTAGTAATAGGAAACTCTGAGCTATCGTACGAACGGACAAAGTTAAACTGTGAGGGTTCCTAGTTTTCTGGCTTTAATAAATAAAATCAAAGTCAGATGTTTTTTGTGCAATAATTCTCGCGAAAATATGAACCTGAGTGTGCATTTAATTTTATAAGTTAACTTATTGAACAGTTTTAGATAAAATATTGTTACACATATTGAAATTTGAACTTACAAATTTTTAAATTGTTATTAGCCAGACCATAATTATACTAATAATCTAAGTCATACATATTGTTTTTGTTTATAATGTTAAGATTACTTTTTGTTTATTTTTATTTTTTTCATTATTGTAATTAAACATTGTGTCGACGACTCTGATGCCCGGTAAAACTCGCAAGAGTTTATGTGGTATTTTTAATATTATTGATTATCTATTAAATTGTATTGAAATAAATAAATAAATAAATAAAATAGTTAAAATGCTACAACTTTTCATGTAATTAATTCGCCGGACGAGTTACTTGCGGGTGGCGTTGTTTATGGCTACGCGGGAAGACGCCGGAGGAGGGTGTCAGAGGAGAGGGCGTCGCAAGCGCCACGAGGCGACACGGAGTACGGACACTCGCCTTCTGTGTTCATCGCTGACGGTTGATCATTTATGTTATATTTTAAATTTTGTTTGTGAATAATACCAGTCACTCCTTATTACAGTCCACTTTTTATTTACGTCCCGTAGGACCCTTATCAACAACCAACTTCCAATATCCTATACTTCTGGAACCCTGAGTCATATCTTTATTAAATACTAGCTGACCCGGCAAACGTTGTTTTGCCTTACATATTAGGAATCCATAGCGGACAAACAACGTGACACGTAATTTATATAAGACTACGGGATTGTCCTTCCGTGAAGCCAAAATGGCATTAAAGTTTATATGGTGGTTAAGTATTCTTAAATTTTCTAATTTTCCGCGCAATTTTCTTAATATTTTCTTTTATAAGAACCTTCTTCTCCTTACAATTACAAACACAACAAAAAAAAATTACCGAAATTAATAGGGATTGATTTATATTATATATATAGGACTGAATTTGTAGTTACTCTTTGTAAAAAAATAATAATTTTGCGATTCCGTCTACATATGAAGAAGTTATTCCCGAAAAAATAAAAACAACATTTCGAATTGAGAACCTCCTCTTTCTGGGAAGTCAGTAGAAAATGAAAAAACTGTTATTATAATGGTTTGAATTTTTAAGTCCCTTTTAGTCCTCATGATTAAAGTTTTATTGTAGAATTTTTTTTTTTTTTCAAAAATTTATTTAGACTCTAGCTATCTAGCTTTACCGTACATACCACTGCATTACAAAACTTTTTGGTAAATCCCCGAGAAATAACTAATTTTTCCGGAATATAAAGTAGTTTATGTGCTATTCCAGGTCATTATCTACACTTTTGGCATATTTCATCCCAATCGGTTAAGCTGTTTTTGCGAAGTTGAGTAACAAACATCCATCCATCCATGTACCCAAACATACAAACTTTTGCATTTCTAATATTAATTATTATATTAAATATCACAGGTACTGGATATAACATGAACATGTTATGTGGCTCACGCCATGGATTAAATGGATACGCCTTTCTAGACGATTTCTTAGTATGGCAGCGTAGCTTGCAATTACATAGAGAAATACAGAATTATACTACTTACCTATGAAATAAAATCATTTGTCATTTCCTTTGGTAGGTACGATAAAACAGTACACCATGGTTTATTTATATTTTTTCACAATATAATATAACCTACAAATGTATGAAACTTTTGACGGTAATGAGGGTTTGCTCATACACGCGGCGACACGTATCCTTCCCTATGGCGTGTCAATTAGGATTCATGTGGTCCGTGGCTCACGCCCACAAACTTTTGAGATAAATACTTTCATCACTTAAAATGCACTACATAGTTCTACATAAATAGTTTTGTATTCTACGTAAATAGTTGCAAACTTTTTAGTAATAAAAAGAAAACAATTGGCGTGAAATGATTTGTCAATTGATTTTTTATCACACATCAAAGTTCTACGTACGCAATGAAAATTGAATTAAGTGGAAAAGTTTGTGCCGTTCGAAAAGACAAGACTATGCCGCTCGTCTTCAAAATGCTTTTGGGAGAAAACACCTTCCTGGCACCTTGTTTGAGCACCGTGAGGCGATGGTTTGCTGAATTTGAAAGAGGTCGAGTTTCTTTACATGACGAATTTCGTGAAGGCGGCCTTCAACTGCCGTCAACGAAAATAATGTGGCTACTGTTAAGCGGTTAATTGAAGAAAACCCCCGGATTATCAATGAGATAATTCGAGGACAATTGGGGATAAGTAAATTTTACACAAAGAATTGAAAGTTCGGAAACTTTGTTGTCGGTGGATCCCTCATGAACTGACAGCGGAGAAGAAGCTGGAATGGTGCTCACAGATGCTACTGAAGTACGACCACGTACATTCTAATGCTGTTTACGAGATTGTCACAGGAGACGAAACGTGAATTTATTGTTTTGAACCCGAAAAAAAAATAGATATCTTGTGAATGGGTGTTTCAAAATGAGAACAGGGCAACAAAAGTGAAACAGGCGGGAAACGTTGGTAAAAATATGATCGCGTTTTTTTTTCAGCTACGAGTCACATCTGTACAATTCCACTTGAAAATCAAAAAAGTGTTAATGCTGAGTGGTATTTTACCATTTGTTTACCCAGGGTGCTAGAAAAAATTCGCGAAAGACGACCCAAAAGCCGCATTCTCCTACAACATGATAATGCTTCTTCTTCACACCCGGCCGACAAAACAAAGTCATTTTTAGCTTCCGAAAAAGTACATCTCGTCACTCATCCTGCGTATAGCCCCGACCTAGCACCCTGTAATTTCTGTATTTTTCCCAAAATCAAAGATTTGATGAAAGGTTTTACTTTTACCAACTCCGAAGAGGCAATGATAGCGTTCAATCAGCACGTGGAAAACATGCCTTCAGATCTGTGGTCCTCCTGTTTTAAAATGGTTCGTTCGCATGAAAAAATATTTAAAACGTAAAAGAGATTATTTTGAAAAGCAATAAACATAATATTTTGGTTATAAGATGTTGTTTTTTTAAGTTACGCAAAACTTATAGTGTGACCTACGTAATAAAATTGTAGGAAAGTCAAAACTGTACATTGAATATTTTTTTAAAAGAATACTTGGGGCGTGGTCTACAATCGATATAGAAGCCAAAAATATAGTATTTAGAATTTTTGTCTGTTTGTCTCTTTGTCTGTATGTATGTCAGGGGTAAACTTCAAAAGTACTGCATGGATTTACTTCAAATTTTGCATGAATATTACTAATAAGTCGGGTCATCATATAGGCTACATATTATCATGCTATCACCTACGGGGGAGAAGCGGTGCGGAGTAAAGGAAGTTCGCGCGGACGAAGTCGTGGGCAACAGCTAGTACGGAATAAAATGCACCCACTGTGACAATAATCATCATTAATAAAATATAACGGTCGTGATTTATCATCCATGACATAACAGTGACAAAAAACTAATAACTTCAGGACGTGATAGGGAAATTAAAGTAGTATTCTCATCGCTAATAATTACTGAGGTAAGTTCAGTTTATTATACACAATAATATTATAAACATATGATAGTGCTCATAACTTTTTATATATATGGTAAGAGGTTATTTAGATAAGCCATGAAAATATAACAAACAAACTCATTTTTCATTTATATATTAGTGTAGATAAAGGTTTACCTTAAGATATTGCTCTCCGTAGATAAAACGGCTTTGTTGTCTACGAGACATATTTTCCGAAGATAATAGTCTATAATAACCATAACGTCTCTCATTTCTACAAAAGACTCTAATTCAGACAATTGCTGATAATTTGGATCTAAGGCTCGCAGGGATTTCGATTCAATGAATGGCACTCATTTGTTCAATTGGTAGGAGTATACGTCAATCGGCTTGAAGACATTAATTTAAGCAGGCTTAACGGCTATTAATGTGTCTGCCATGGCGAGTTAAGCTGCCAACTTACAATGGAATTTGTGCCAAGCTACATATAAAACGGTGTTGGGAACATGGACAGATGTAATTGTTGTTTTAGTACCTTTACAGAAATTTATAGAGTACGTAACTATTAACCTCAAATAAAAATATACCGAGTTTCTTAAAGATCAACTGAAAATAATAGGCAAATATGCAATAATATGAAAGGCATCATTGTTCTTACATAATCTATAGTCTATTTTATCTTAGTAAATTCAACTGTCAAAAGATGGTTTAAAAATTAAAAGTAGGAGAAAACGTCAAGGTAGTCCTACGACGTATTAAACTTAATGGAGCCCAGACCATCATGGAAAGAAATGTGAAATGATATAGTGAATAATAATAATGATAATAATAAAGACTATTGTCACAAACAGGCCTGACATCATGTTGGTAGATCAAAAGGAGCGCCGGGCATTTATTGTTGATATCACAATCCCACATGACGATAACCTCGAGAAAGCAGAAAAAGAAAAACTATGTAAGTAATTGGACTTAGCTCATGAGACAACCGACACGGGGGGTGTGGACTCAAAAATAATTGTCCAGATAGTCGTTTCTGTAAACGGTCTTGTGGCGAAGATGCTCGACCAACATCTACCGTGGCTCTCCCTACAATAATTCTAAATCAAGGGCCAGATACATAAGGTTGCAGTTTTAGGAACGGCACTTATTGTGAGGAGGTTTCTTTCTCTGTCGCCCTAACCACCGGTGGCTTAGCTGCAAGGCTACTGTCGACGGAAGTTATATATTTATTTTGATAGTATTGTATTTTTTTAAATGTTATAATTATATATGTATTTAAAATAAGAAAAAAGTAAATAAAGGAATAATAATAATAAGGATGATGATTGGACGATGACCTACAGGATGACACCTCTCTCATACATAACCTCATACCGTAATTCCACGTTCACTTGGCTTACGCCCGTGAACTCTGGAAAATGAACGAGGAAAAAATTTATTTTCTTTTGAGAAAATGAAAAGAATGAATTTAAAAGTTCTTACTAAATATAGTCGATGCCTGGCACCTGGAAAATCTCTCGCATTTCCGTGACTAATAAAGGTGCCACGGCACCTTATACTCACGTGAGATGTTGCGGAATTCTACCATCTAGCAGCCACGATGGCGGTGACACGTATAGCCAATCGGGCGTTTTTTGACTTGCCTGGCAGTTAGTCTATTTTTGAAATAGGGTTCGAACCAATAAGGAGGTAAAAACATTTTATATTATTATTATAATAGTTTAACTGTCTTACGGATTGTCACTTTGCAAAAGACTAGACAGGCTAATTCGTAATCTAATTCATAAATAATTGTATTAGTAATATCGTGTCTACTTTCTAAATCTACAACTTAGTAGGTTCCGTAACGCCTTGGCTGGGTTTTGGTACCACTGAGTTATTTATTCTACACCTTTTTATCGTCGGCACTTGGTGAAACTCCATTTTAATACAATATTTATTGATTAATATTATTTGTACTGTTTCACAATAAATTAAATATAATAAACTTATTGTGAAACAGTACAAGTGTTATTAATCAATAAAATATATTGAATTATTTATTCCTGTCGCCATAGCATAGGTGCTTGTTGCTGTCATATTCTGGTTTTTGCCACTTCCCTGCCACATATCTCTAGTATCTATATCTTATCATTAGGAGAACCACGGATTAAACTGGATACGACTTTCAAGGACATTTCTAAGGATATCAATGTCGCTTGCATTTACACAGAGAAATACAGAGTTATAATACTTACGAATGAAATAAAATCAAAATTCCTTTTGACTTAGGTTTTTATTCGACACGACAAAATAGCGAAATATGGCATAATATTTATATTTTTTTATGATATAATATATCTACAAGCATTTGATATTTACATACATTTGCTAATATTAGCGGCTACGCATTTTATGCCCAGCACCGTATCATTATTATTTGTGTGGTCTGTGAGCAGAACCGTCAATTTCTTTACTATCCTATAACCTAAAAAAACTGGCAAAGTTCTTGTCGGTCTACGCACAGCGTAGGATTTCGTAGTTGCCCATCATAATGATGCAGATCAAGAAGAGCGATTTTTATTGCATGATACTTAGAACATTTAACATATTTCGCACCAATGACAGTTACATCCGCACAATTTTTTTATATCATATGATAGCAAACAAGTAGATGGGTCTCCCGATGGAAAGAGTCAATCATCGCCTATAGACACCAAAGATTTTAATAGTGCATTGCTATCTGGTGGCGGGATCTAATGCCACATGCATAAGTTTACCGGCTACCTTACCCTCCAAACCGGAACACGACAGTGACAAGCACTGCTGCTATTGCAGCAGGAATAGTAAGGCGGTGGTACCAAGCTCGGGCGAGTCAATTCAGAACTCTACCACCTAGTAGCCACAATGATAGAGAATCGTATAGCCAACGACTGTTTACGACCTGCCTGGTAGAACGGCAATTGGCCTATTTTTAAAAGAGCCCGAGACTAACACGGGGAAAACTATTCACCACCTATAAGAACCTCTCCAAATTCACTTCATAAGTTGGTCGGTTATTACTCATAAACTTGTAAATAATCAAATACAATATAATTATAATTAATTTCCAACCAGTTTCGCTTACATAAGCATCATCATGGTCTTATTACTAAGTTAATATCTCAATATAGCAAAACTAATTGGAAATCAATTATAATAATTATAATAAGGTAATAATTATTATTACCTTATTATGAAACATTACAAGTGTATTAATTAATAAATTTGGTATTACAATGGAGTTTCACCAAATGCCGATGAAAAGTGTAGAATGAATTAAAAATAATATACTTAGATACATATAAAGAGAAGCGAATTGTTGAATATTATGAATAGCAAATATTCTTTGCACTAAAAAACCATCGAGGAATATTTGTTTGACAAATTTATAAATTCTTAAAGCTATTATTGAAACATGTAGGCTCAAAGAATAAATTGATCGAAACCCTTTGTCCCTTGTATAGGAATCTAACAAAGAAATTATAAAAGATGCATAAAGTAAGGGTAAAAATGATAAAACAATTCAGCTGGTATTTTAGGAAGTACTGATATTTTTTTTATTTTTTTTTATATCATAAGATAGCAAACAAGCAGATGGGTCTCCTGATGGAAAGAGTCAACCATCGCCTATAGACACCAAAGATTTTAATGGTGCGTTGCTATCTTGTGGCGAGGTCTAATGCCACATGCATAAGTTTACCGGCTACCTTACCCTCCAAACCGGAACACGACAGCGACAAGCACTGACGCTATTGCGGCAGGAATAGGCAAGGCGGTGGTACCTGACCCGGGCGAGATAATGCAGAACTCTACCACCTAGTAGCCACGATGGTAGTGACTCGATAGCCATTCGGTCGCCTTTTACGACCTGCCTGGCAGAACGGCAGTTGGCCTATTCTACAAAGGAGGCCGGGACCAACACGGCGAAAAAATAAATTATTAAAAATTTATATAAATAAATAAAAATAAAAAGCCTTACTTTCTCTTTTAGAAAGTTAAAAAAATCATTTAATAAAACATGATTTTCCTGAATTTGTGAAGGCCACCTCCAGAGAATGACAGTGGTCTATCCTGGGTTATATCCATCCAGTGCAGTCCTCATCACACAATACTATGTGTGGTCTTCCTCGTTTCGTTTGCCAGGCGGTCCTGACCAAGAAGTTACTTTTTAGTCTATCTGTTGTCTTGAAGTCTTGCGATGTGATTTGCCTATTTCCATGTGAGTTTATGTTTACGTATAATTATAGGCTGGGGTAGATCATTTCTGAATTAAAAGAAAATAATAGTAGGATGAAACCCATTGCAAATGGAAGAAAATAAAGCCAAAAGGAAAAGTAATTACCGATTTGAGTTCGGGAAGTGTGAGGGGGGGGGAGAGACTTTGAAGGTGGGAAAACGATTTATCATGATTTTTGGCAAAACTACGAGTCCTCTTGGAAAAAGTTTAATGGCAAAGTTGTCTGCAATAAGATCTACAAATTTTTGTATACACACTTTTTTCATATAACCTCAAAATTATGCGAAAAGTTTGAAAAATTGTCTTTTTGGTTTTTTATTTTTTCTCCTACAAAAATAGATTCTTTTTCACGAAACTTGGTAAGAAGTTGCTTTTTTATATCTCAAAGACGTTTTTTATTTGTTTTTGTTTAAAATATTAATTTTTTTCCTTATTTTGACTTAATATTAAAAAAAGACATCATAATTTTCAATCGAAAATTCACCCGTAAAAATATCTGATATTTTTAAAAAATCGGTTATAGTTTTTTCTTTTGAATCTTTACTTTCTGATCGTATCAAACATATATAATACCACGGAAAATTTTTGCAGAAAATGGAAAATAATGAAAAACTCGGATTTGAATATTATTTTTTCATCACAATGTAAAATTTTACGCTATTTATTTAAAATTACACTTTAATTACTCAAAAATTGTAAGTTCCCATGTTACTGATTAATTTCAAAGGGATCGGCCCCGGTCTATAAGAGCATCGATTGCTTTTGTTGTATCCTTACTTTTCTATCTATATCATTTTTGTTTTTTTAATTGTTTTATGTTTAACATTAACAACATATTTTATGTATTAAAAAAAAAGTATCTTCACGCCTGTATCCCGTACGTGTACCCGAACGGGTAGGCAGAGGTACAACAAGTGCACCCACGATTAGCGGAAGATACTTGGTCCCACAATTGTGATAGGTGGCAAGCCTATCGCCAACCGAGCACTTTCCAATCCCGGGTAACTTTGTGTTTATCAGAAAACTGAAAAAACACTTTTTTTTAAGTGCCCGACTTGGGAATCGAACCCGGGACCCGGGATATTTTATATATTGCTGACAAAATAAAGAAAGAAAGAACAAAAAGTTCTTATTTTCGAATTATAAATTAATAGCTGTATCATGCGGGCCGTTGCACTAATTTTTTTGGTAAATTCTACGAGTAGAACCTATGTGTCTAACATTCTATTATATGGTTGATGATGAGTATTCTATCTGCTATTTCAGGTTAACAGCTTTGTGTGTCAAATTTCATCCAAATTGGTTGAGCCGTTTAAGCGTGATTGAAAAACAACTTCCAAACATCTAAACATTAAACAATCCAAACTTTCATATTTATGGTATTTATGGGATTTGGGTGGAGGTAAATGGGAGAAAAGGAGTAAAAACTTGCGGTTAAGATTCGTTTTGAAGCTTAATAAAAAAAATACGTCATCGAATCGGAAAAAAATCTGATAAGGGACACCGAAGGGGTAACTGGTGAAATATATTTTACGATCTATTCTCACGCTTTTGATAAGCGTGAGACGTGAGACACAAGAAAACCTTTTTGGAAATCGGCTGTGACTTTACAGATGAGTGCAACAACAAACACTATGACACGAGATTTTTATACATAAAATGGGTTTCGCAAGTTATAACCAACTAGCTAACCCACGCAGCTTCGCCCGCAAATAAATTATTAAGCCTAACGGTCATATCGGTCACCTTTAGCCTACGACTAAAGGCGACCGATTGGCTATAACTAGTCAATACCATTGTATCAACTAGGTGGTAAAGTTCTGCATTGTCTTGCCCGGGTCTGGTACCATCGCTCTACCTGTTCCATCCGCAAAAGCGCAGTTCTTGTCACTGTCGTGTTTCGTTTTGAAAGTTAGGTAGCCGGCAAAGTTATGCATATAGCATTAGACCTCGCCGCAAGCTCGCAACATACCATTATTATCTTTAGTGTCTATAGGCGATGGTTGACTCTTTCCATTGGGAGACCCATCCGCGTGCTTGCACTCTTATGATATAAAAAAAACAACCTCATTGACTTGCATAGAACTAGAGTATGTTAAAATAATAACATAGGAATGGTAATGTTTATATACATCATGTGTAAAAATTATGAAATCGAAAATATTATTTCAGAACATTAAGTTGGTTGGATAAATTTACGATTGTAGTGAATGTACTGTCTAAAAAAATACTTTCAAGATGTTGTGTCAATACTATTTCCGACACTGTAGATAAATGATAAACGATGCAATGTATGAAATAATATCGTAACGTAAGAACATACCCAGGATCACTCAAGTGGATATTTCAATCAGGAAGTGTAAGAAAGAAATAAAGCCACCTGCGTCCATATTGTGTGATATGTTTACTCTACGTCCATATTTTCATACGTACAAGCACGTTATCTGTTAAATTATATTCTTTTATAGCATACTCTAACCTAAACGTGAACTTTACACGCTTTTTCGTGACATAAATAGTCTTTTTTTATTTCGACAAGCGTGCTTAACGTACCAGTTTATGTCACGCTGAGGTATAAAATAATATACGATACGTGTGACTCATGTTCATTGACAATTATCGCGGTATATAGCGCAACAATGCGCTAATTCATGTATGCGATAATTGACAACTTAAAGGTACAAACAGACATGCTTATAAAATATGATGCTAATGAGCGTGCTTAAAAATGGAATGCTCTTCAAACTTATACGTGTGCTTGTGTTTAGCATGTTCGTTTAAAGCATGCTTTTCTCGATTTTGCTTAAAATAAATACTCTAGACACATGTAATTTAATATCAATTCTTCTGACAATTTTTGACATAAATACGTCTTTAAATTTGCCTTCATATGGAGGTACAGTTCAAACACTGATAACAAAATTGGGGGATACGGTTTGATGTTAAAGCTACTTTATTATCATAAACATCCAAAATCTAATTATGTCGCTGGATAGCTAAAAAATGAAAAAAAAATGACAAACTGAGCACGGATTACGATGCTTTGTAGGGAGTAGAGTAGGAAGTTCTGCCATTTTCAGATAATTTCGCTGCGTTACATATTTTGTATATAGTATATCTTTTGACTCGGCGCTTTTCATATTCCCGATCCCAAACGGACCGTGCACGACAAGCTTCCGCCCGCAGTTCCAAACGAGACGCTACCTAGCGAACGTCTAACTCACCCTGAAGGACTACATATTATAGGTCCGAAACTAGTCGGAACCTACGCCGATTAAACGTGAGTGTAGCCGATTTTAATTAATAGTTAATTTGTTATTTAAAGTTATTGATGGATATGTCCACACCACAGGTTTACCGCGTATAATAACTTTTACGAATACATTTTATAAGTTGGTGGACTATTACTCAAAAATTGTAAAACCTTCTAAGCCATGATAACTTTCCTTTTAAATTCATTGTATTTGCTACTAAAGTGATTTTTTTATCCCCAAAACTGACCCCTTAGCTGGAAGAGGTGGGGGAAACTCTTGACTCCAAAAAAATAGCACTTTAAAGTTTATTTACAAACGAGTCCCTTAGTCATTTTTTTTTCGCAAACCTACATTATCTTTTAAAAATCTATCCAACGATACCCCAAATCATTAGATATACGAGAAGAAGAAGAAATTTACATTGACATGACTAATATGTATAATATATATTCACGCTAAATTACAGCTTTCTAGTACAAAAGATCTCTGCGCTGACTGCGGAGGATGGACGGATGGACATAGATAAACTATCAGGGTTCCTAATTCACTTCGGAACCCTAAATATGTTTTCATCGCAAAATTTTACTCGTTATGTAGACGTATACACGCAAATGATACATGGCATATCCATGACATAGCCACAACCCTTTTTTCGCGTGCAGATTTTAACTCACCGCGTATATTTAAATTCATTGCGGACTTCAAATATCGCAACGTTTAGCGCACAAATATGCCAGTGCCCTAATTCACGCCGTGCGATAATTAACAACTTAAAGGTACAGATAGACGTGCTTACAAAATATCATGCTTATCAGAGTGCTTAAGAATTTAATTCTCTTTAAACTCATATGTTTGCTTGTGTTCCTTCTTGACCTTCGATCTTGTTGAAAGTAAAGATTTCGAACACATATTATGTTATTTACACAAGTATTTAAGTGCAGGTTTTAACTCACTGTGTATTTTTAAATTCGTTATGGTAAATATACCTTCAACTATCGCGGCGTATATTCCTCGAAAGCGTAAGTGCAACAATTCATGCCGTATGACAATCGACAACTTAAAGGTACTTATAGACATTCTTATATCATGCTTATGGAGTGCTTAAAAATGAAAAACTCTTCAAACTCATACGTTTGCTTGTGTTTAGCATGCTTGCTTAAAGCATGGCCTTCTGTACCTTCGATTTTGCTCAAAGTAAAAACTCCGGACACATATGACATTTAATATCAAACTTTTTTTAGTGTTTAAGTGATCTGGTGTGTCATTATAGATGTTTAAATATCTGGAGCATTTTGTTACTGAAGGCCTTAATGACTAGACATAAAGAGAAAGCGCAGGTTTTAAGTAGTCAGAGTTTTTATACCATAAGATAAAAAATCAAGCAGATGTTCTTCCTAATGGAGAAAGAGCCATCGCCTTTCTACATCGTACATTGCTTTTCCTGTCACGGGATTTTAATGGCTCATGCATAAATGTAGCGGCTACCTTAACCTCCAAACAGAAACACGAGTGACAAGCACTGACGCTATTACGAAATGAATTAGATAATATAATTAAAAATACTATAAGGATAAAAAAGGTTTGATATAAAGTACTTTCAGAAGACATGTCCAAGTAATATCATACACGAAACTTTAGCTGTGATGAAAATGTCTGGAACCGCAAACAATTTATCCGCTCAAGGCAATCTTACGAATAAATATACGTAAGATTGCCTTGAGGAAAATCCTCTAACCGAATTCATTATGGACGCCGCTGTCAGACGGAGGCATTTGCGGTTTAGGATCACCTTAGAAGCGTACATTTATGGTAATATTTATTTTAGAATACACGCAAGCATGAACATTGATGTTTTTAATTTGACAGGTCTTAACATAAAGATATTATACTAACTGTGCATAATATTCTTTTCTTGGTTTAGAATTTTCCGAAAAAATATTTTTTTAAATATATTTTTTCAGAAAGTACAGATACACAAATCACATCATTAAAAATTTTCAAAGAAAAATTTCGACACCTTTAAAGTTTTCTCAAGAATGAGATAAGTGCTAAAACACATAATATACAGGTTGACTGGAAAATACTTTTCATATTGCAGAAGCGTGTTCCATACTCGATTCTTATACTTAATCTATAATAATATTATAAATACGAAAGTTTGGATGTTTGGATGGATGGATGTCACACACACACACACACACACACACACACACACACACACACACACACACGCAGCACATTACGGCACAAAGGTAGATGATGATCTGGAATAACGCATAGGCTACTTTTTATCCCAGAAAAATTGGGTGATCCCATGGGATTCGCCAAAAACCTTTATAATGCATGGGGCGCACGCTACAGTTAGTTTCCATACCTCCATACTAATATTATAAATGCGAAAGTCTGTCTGTCTGTCTGTTACGCTTTCACTGCTAAACCGCTAGACCGATTTTCATGAAATTTGGCATGGATATAGTTGAAGATTCGGGGTCAAACATAGGCTTTTTTTTCAAAAATCAGTCCCTGGAAGGCTGAAATAGGGGATGAAATTTTTGTTAAAAGCTATTTGGAACGCTTATTAATATACTCGCGTGCGAAGCTGCGCGGGTCAGCTAGTTAGTTTATAAATGTGAAAGTTTGGATGGCTTGATGGATGGATGTTTGTTATCACGTAAAAACTACTAAACAAATCCGTTTAGCAGTTTTTATGTGATAACAAACTTGGCACATACCTAATGGGAACAAATATGAAATTTGGCACACACGTAGATAATGACCTGGAATAGCATATAGGCTATTTTTATCCCAGAAAAGTTACCTGATCTCACGGGATTCATCAAAAACTTTTATAATGCAGCGGGCTGCACGCTACAGTTTGTGTATAATAAAAATAATTACTTAAATTTTGACCTAAATAACGAGTAACAATGTTTAGTACGGACACCCGCGCACGATGCAAAGTTTATTGTTTATAAACAACTAGCTGACCCGCGCAGCTTCGCCCGTGAGTAGATTAGCATGTCGTCAAGATAGCTTTTCATAAAAATTTCATCCCTTATTTCAACCCTTTAATGGTTGGTGTTTGAAAAAAAATAGCCTACGTTTGACCCCAGCTCTTCAACTACTTCCATACCAAATTTCAGGAAAATCGGTCCAGCGGTTTAGCCGTGAAAGCGTAACAGAGAGACATACTTTCGCATTTATATTATTAGTATGGATATCTGTATAATCTAAGCCTATATAAATACCTATATAAAGTGTATAGCACTTTTAATCTTCGGCACTTGGTGAAATTCCATTAATTTATTTTAAAAATATTTTTCTTTAGTAAAGAATATTATGTCCTCATGATGCTTTAAAAAGTGAAACGAAATGATTAATTTAAAATAATTTTGTATATAGCTACAATGAAATAAAAGTACAAGTGCACTATTTACAAGCTTTAAGTAATAAATAGTGGTGTACCGATCTCTATCTATCAAAGCTGGCTATACCGTATTTAGCCACACTATGAGCCATTGTATGTGAAGGTATAGTGGCTATTCTTGTCAACCTAGCTCATTCCAAAGATCCAGCACCTTAGAAGGATTCTCCAATAGCTCCCTATATGTGCCACCTCCTTTGAAGAACTGGGCCCTTAGGTATTTCAATTCCTCACACTCAAACAGCACGTGCTGTAGAGTTTCTTCATGGTTTAGGCACGCCCTATATACGGGACTATCAGTTAGTTTTTTTTTAACACCTCTGGGCTGTCAGTTAGAAATCTTAAATCCATATCAATTACTTTTCTGTTCATGACAGCCTTTGCGGTTAGTCCTAGGCATTCTGCTTGAAAAATGGAATTGTATTTACCTAGGTTTGTTTTTATATTATTGTTTAATTCGGGACAGTAAGCGCTAGCACTTATCCCCATCTTGGTTTTAGAGCTGTCTAAGTATAAACGTGATTCTTTTATACCTGATATATCGTTCTGTTATTCGGAAACTGCATTTTTATATCTGTTGTCTAGTAAGGGTTTCTTTGGCATCCTGTCGCATGGTGCAAGTATTAACGGATTTATTTTTGCAGTTTTTTCCGATATGATCATATACGAATAAACATTATCTGTTATTTTGCCACATAGCCTTAATCGTAGGCAAGATGATGCTGCTTCTTGTCATATGTATAGATGCAGTGGGGCAATTCCTAAAACAGCTTCCGTTGCTGCAGTCGGTGTAGTACTCATGTTTCCAGTGATTGCTAAGCAACACTTTCGTTGGAAGCTTTAAAGTTTTCTTTGCCCTGTGCTTAGTTTGGTTCTGGGCCACCACACTAAGGCACCATATGTAACTGTATTTTTAATTACAGTGGTGTATAGCCATTGGGTAATGTGGTGCTTCAAACCCCATTTTTTACCAAAAGTTTCCTCAATTGTACTAGAGATAAACAGGATGGGGATAATTTGTTGACAAGGTGTTTACTCTAATTTAATTTGTTATCTAAAATCACTCCCAGATATTTGACTTCGTTGGTTTAAATAAAGATGGATCCAAACAGTAATGGCAGTTTTAAATTTTTTACCTTAAGTTTGATTGTAAATAGAACTAGGCCCGTTTTTTTATGGATTTACACTGAGTTTCTGCTCGTTACATTATTTCTCCGTCAGTTTTAGGCAGTTGTCCATCACCTGACAGAGGATGTTTTCTTTGCTTCCACTTATTAGTGCAGCCAGGTCATCGGCATATCCTAACATAAGTACCCAAGCCTGACTATTGAGGATCACTAAAACTTGTCACATATACATTCCGGTGTTTTTAGTAAGAAGGACATTAGGCTAATAGATTTATATACTGATCTCGTGACTGGAGTCGTTAGTATAAAATGCCATGACCATAATTCTTGAATATTATTACACCCGGGCGAGACAATGCAGAACTCGACCACCTAGTAGCCACGATGGTAATGACATGTATAGCAAATCAGTTTTCTTTTACGGTCTGCTGGACATAACGGCAATTGATCTCTTCTTCAAAGGAGCCTGGACTATCGCGGGAGACATTCCCTTAATTTTGGGAAAATTAAAGGGGAAAAACATGCTCATTACACAAAATTTTGAAACAACAGCTTAATATAAAATTTTATTAATAGATATACAAATTAAATAGAATTAAAATTATTTAAGACTATAAAATACGAAAACTAGTGACATTGCAAATAACAATTAAGCTTTATCGTCTGGTCAGATTAATTGTATTTTATTTATTAATAGGCACCGATAATTTGCAATTTTTATAAGCATAAATGAAAGATAAATCAATATTGATTAAAGTTTAGAAACCAACTCATTCATCGGTGATATCTATAGTCTGGAGAATATGGATCTAATTATCTGATATCGTTTAACTTTAACGACCCTTGCCATCACACGAAACACTGAGAATCTCAAATACTTGATTATATCTCCGCGGCAGCAACGGCAACGCACCATTAACATCTTTGGTGTCTTCGGCCGATCGTTATCTATTTCCACCAGAAAAGCTTTTGCTAGTTTGCTTACTTATAATATAAAGAAAAGTTATTTTACCCTTCAAATCAGAATATGGCAGAGACAGAAATTACAGTAGTAAAAATATGCGATCTTGGTTCACCATATATAAGCGCCACAAAGAACCACAAAACAAATAAGTCCACATTCGTGCAATTCTCGAGGCAGTTTTTGCCCCGCACTGCTTCTATGGTTCGGTAGAAATTTTTCCGAACGGATACGACTTAGGGACCTTCAAGACAAGAGCCAACTCATTCTTAAAAGGCCGGCAACGTAACTATAAGACCCTGGTAGTGTAGTTGTCTAAAGGCGGCGATAATCACTTACTATCAGGTGAGCTTTGTGTCCGTTTGCCCTCTTTTCTATAAAAAAAGTAGGTGCATAAGTCAATCTACATACAACGGGCGTTCGAGCAATTCACACATAGACACCTCTCACGGACACAAAATCTCGGAATAGCTGTTGGGAATGGTGCAAGCACGAATATCACTCACTTGAGACACGCGTCAGTGAATTTTTTATGCAGAAAGGAGATTGATGAGGCCCCATATAAATTTGGCCTAAAATGCAACACATGATGATGGCTACTTACCATATTATAATACATTATAATTCCTTCTGAAATGTAAATTATATCACGGACACTTTTTATAATACTAAAATTCACGAAACTCCTTCAAAGATTAATATTACTTGATTTTACAATCGTTACATTCCATTTTAAGCCACTCACATCGCAATATATTGTCAACACAAATATAATTAATTTTTGTATTGCTTATCATGAAGATTATTTGATTTTAACCACTTAAATGTTGAAAAACGATGAAACTTTTGTTTACATAAAATGTTTATTACTCGCTCACAGCGTAAATAGATGACACTTGTTTTTTTTTGTTTCTTTCGGATGATACTAAGAGTACTTATTTATACGGCCTTTTATGTTGTAGATTTCGATTATAATAATAAATATTTTCATATGGCAGAATAGAAAAATCTTTGCTTGAATTAGAAATAAGAAAAAGCGTACAAGTTTGATCAGTTTCATGACTTTCCGACTAAAATCCTTTTAAAATTCATTTGCTACTAAAAAGTACGTTGAATTCTAATATTGACTTATTGTGAATAAAATTAATTTAATAATTTCGGCTGACGCTATATTCTTGTAATCCATTTAGGCCGATCTCATCACTCTCCTTTGTAATAGATATAACAGTAACATTAAAATATTTTAGTTTGGTTTATATTTCCGTTCTACCAGTTTCATTCTCAACAATAAATCTAACACCTAGATACGATTGCCACTTCAGGTTTTTATGCATAAGCCAACGTTAATAGCTTAGCTCAACCGCCGAGGGTAGGCATGAAAAGTAACTTACATACAAGAGTTTGGCTTCTATACCTGTTATTACCTATTCCGTACCGATTATATTGTTTTGTGGTTAAAATATACCGTCTACAGTTCTCTGTGAAAGATGGCTACAAAACCGACGAAGTAACTTTGAAAAATCGTTATGTTTACAATTTCATTTTGTATCACACATATTTTCGTTCTTTACACGCCAGTTTATTGCAGCTGAAATGCGATACATTATCAATATAAAAATTTAAAAATCCACAACCAAAATGTACCTTGTAAATTCTAAAATACCTAGTAATAATTTTATTAAATACTAGCTGTTGCCCGCGACTTCGTCCGCACGGACTTGTTTATTCCGCTCCTACTGGTCGTAGCATGACGTTATATAGCTTATAACCTTCCTCGATAAACAGGCTATCCAACTCAAAAAGAATTGTTCAAATCGGTTGACCAGTTTTCGAGATTAGAGCGTACAACCAAACAAACAAACAAACTCTACAATTTTATAATATTAGTATAGATAACGCTTGCATGTACAAGGTCATACTGGAACAGGAATTTTTCGCCCCCTTGTTGGCACCGGACTCCTTTGAAGAATAGGCCAACTGCTGTTCTGCCAGGCAAGTCGAAAAAGGCGACCGATTGGTTTTACGAGTCACTACCATCGTGGCTACTAGGTGGTAGAGTTCTGCATTGTCTCGCCCAGGTTTAGTACCACCGCCTTACCTATTCCTGCCGCAATAGCGTCAGTGCTTGTTGCTGTTGTGTTCCAGTTTGGAGGGTAAGGTAGGTAGTAAACTTATGCATATGTGGCTTTAGACCTCGTCACAAGATAGCAACGCACCATTAACACCTTTGGTGTCTATAGGCGATGGTTGACTCTTTTCATCAGGACACCCTTCTGCTTGTTTGCTATCTTATGATATAAAAGAAAAAATAAGACAGGCATGTGACAACCGATAGACATAAATCGATAACCGATTATTATTAAATTATTTATACAAAAAGTAACACAAATTAATCGCATCTGTGGGCTAGTGGTCTGGTTTTGATGTTAACCACATGAAGTCGCGATGTCGATTTCCGGATCAGACAATTTAAAGAAATGTATTTTTTCAGTTTTTCTGATAAAAAAAAATGTTGCCCGGAATTCAATAAGTGGCTGATTGGCGATAGGCATGCCGTCTATCACACTATGAAGTTAAGCATCTTCGGCTTGTTTGCATTTTTTGTACCTCTGCCGACGCCTTCGAGGATACGGGTGTGAAGATACTTCTTTAAAACAAATAAAGTATATCTATGTAAAACTTTCAATTTCTTTTATAATTGCAACACACAGTAACGTTATAAAATACATAAATTGAGAAGTAGTAAAATAAGTAGTAAGGATAGAACGAATGCTAGTTTTTGAGCCTACAATAACAACTGCTAATAGTTCTACTTATACAAAATATTTACATATAAATGTTCTGTAATTAATTGTACAATCGTTAGTATTAGATTCGGACAATACTGAAAAGTGTTCACATAAAAAAAATGTTTATTGGAGAATAGATCCCTATCTTACTGTTGGCCCTCTCGAAAAGAAGAGATAAGATTTATAATTTTTTTCTTATATTTATTTAAACAGGCGGGTCTTCTGATGGAAAGAATCAACCATTGCCTTTAAACACCAATAGTGGTGCGTTGCTACCTTGTGGCGAGGTCTAATACCACATGCATAAGTTCACTAACATCGTAAATATTAGTTAGTTACTAGTTAGTAGAGTTCTGCATTGTCTCGCCCGTGCAGAAATCAGAAGTGCTTTATTCGATAAAATTTTTTACAAGTTATTTTTCGGCATCAACATTTTTTTTAAAACAACTGTTGGGTCGGAAACGCGGCCACATGAGAACCATCTGCTTGCTTGCTATCTATACTATATAACTTGCTATCTGTGATATAAAACAAAAAGTTAGCCAGGTAGTAAAGTTCTACAATATTTCGACCGTATTTAATTCCACTATCTATTCCTGTTGCAATAGCATAAACGCTTTTCTCCATCGTATTCCAGTTCAGGGTAACATAAATAAATAATAAATAAATAAATAAATATTCAAGGGACAAATTACACTAACTGATCTAACCCCAAAGTAAGCAAATTATTTGCTTGTGTTATGGGTGTTAGTCAACGATACTAATACAATACAATGTATTGTATTAGTATATATGTATTTCTATGTATTAAATACATAGAAATACATATATAAATACAAGAATATATTTAATATGCATACACCCAAACCCGGAAATACAAACATTTATGTTCATCACACAAATGCTTGGTCCCCGTCGGGGATCGAACCCGAGCCTCGTCGATCGCGTAGTCAGGGTCGCTAACCACTCGACCAACGGGGCGGTAACATAGACGGTAAACTTAAATAATCTCTATAATAATAATAATTACTCTCTAATCTACACGCATAACTAACATACTTGAGGTTTAAAGACGATAGATAGCCTCTATATATCAGGAGATCCATCTGCCGGTTTGCTTGGTAAAATAAAAAAATATAGGCAACTCCACTGAATATTTTTCACCCGATATTTACAGTATGTGATCGAGTTTTCGATGCGATAAAAATATTAACTCGTCACAAATGCCAGTAAAGACATAAATGGAAAAGTGGCTTGTGAATGCCGCTGGCTAAAAGGAATAGTCTATTTTTCATGAGAGGCCTGAAAGCTTCACGTGCAGTTCAAAGAAAGTATTGCAGGATATTACGCATAAAACATATTTTTTGTATAAGAGCCATATTGTAATACCTACTATAATATTCGCAATGGTTTTAATGAACAATCGTTACAGCTTGAACGCTCTCAGACGGAAGGAAGCTTGACTAATGACCTCAGATATTCTCTCTATTGTAAGTGAGATATGTTATCATAATATATTAAATGTTGTGGCAATATGAAAAGGAACTATGCTTAAGGTTATTACGGCAAAATAAAATAATAGATATAAGTGATAGGTATATTACCTGTAATCTATATACCTATCACTTATAATAAAATCGTAGGAAAGTCAATGTATGTCCGGGGTAAACTCAAAAAGTACTGCATGGATTTACTTCAAATTTTGCATGAATATTACTAACAGGTCGGGTCAACATAAAGGCTACATATTATCACGCTAGCACTTACGGGGGAGGAGCTGTGCGGAGTAAACGAAGTCCGCGCGGACTAAGTCGCGAGCAACAGCTAGTAGAATATAAGTGAACGTGGTCCCAGCATCATTAAGTAAAGAAGAATTAAATAAATAAAATAGTCATGGGACAAATTACACTGACTGATCTAACCCCAAAGTAAGCAAGTTATTTGCTTGTGTTATGGGTGTTAGTCAACGATACTAATACATAGAAATACATATATAAATACTAGAATATATTTAATAAACACCCAAACCCGGAAATACAAACATTTATGCTCATCAGAAAAAAGCTTGTCCCCGTCGGAGATCGAACCCGAACCCCGTCGATTGCGTAGTCAAGGTCGCTAAACACTTGGACAACGGGGCGGTTTTTTACTCTTTCCATCAAGATGTCTGTCTCGCTCACTCGTTACAGTACACACACATTTAACAGCTACATCGTTATTAAATTGTGAAATAATAATAAAGTCAGAAATACTTATATAAAACTGTATCTAAATATTCTTTAAGAACCAGTTTCGTCGTGTGAGTGTTTTCTGGACTGTTTATTGTGTTGATGTGTTAAAAAAGTGTTTTAAATTTAAAGGGACTGAAAGTTGTTTCTACAAACCGTAGTCATATGAGACCTGTTTCACTCGTGCTCAGGTAATCAAGTATCTACGAAATTTAAAAATTAAAAACCAATATGTAAAAATACAACTAAGTGTTTGTATTTAAATTCATTATTTATTCAAACCCGAGATATTTCAGACGTTTAGATAGTTTAAAAATTTACCAGTGCAGAGCTATTTTGTGACAGAGACATCTATTGAATCAAATTGTAAACAGCTTGAAATTGACTTACGGTATTACATTTTGTCAAAACTATTTTAAAAAGTTATAAAATAATGGATGAAAACAATATTACAATACGTAGGAAATACAGGTATGGCTCCCATGAGTCGATAAAAACCCTGGAAAGTGATGTTTCCTTTGAATCTTCGACATCAAATAAATTCAGTCGGAGTTTGCCGGACTTATCCGCCATGGATCAGGAAGAAATAAATAATTTAAAAAGTACTATTGAAAATCTCCAAGTACAGTTACTGAGGGCACACAATGAAATTGATTCACTTACCCTAAAAAATATCACACTGGAAAAACAAGTCATTGATTACGAACTGCAAATTAGTAAATTAACGAATATTTGTTCCTTATCTAGTAAAAAACGGCAGAATTCACACACAAAAAAGAATGTCATTATAAATAAATTGATTGTTCCTGATAAAAACACTTTAAATGATAATAGTAACTCAGAAAATAAAATGATCTCTCCAGATGTAAACATACCGCATATATTTTTAGACCCACCCTCAATTTCAGTACAAAACATATCTGATGGATCTGTAGAAATGTTACCAGGTGGTATCAACCAAAATTCTGCCAAAACAAATTCGATGACATATATTACTAGCAATGTTGAGAAGTCTAATATATTAATTTTTGGTGGAAAACAGTGTGTAAATTTAGCAATATCTTTAATAAAATCCCGAAGTAATTCAAATTATGAAAAGTATTCTGTAAAATCTTTCGTAAAACCACATGCAAGCTCAGAAGAAGTTTTAAATGGAATAAATGAAGCAGATATACGAGAAAACGATAAAATAATTTTATCCATCGGGGAGAGTGACAAGAACCCTAATGAAACAAAATATTGCTTATTTAAAATGCTAAAAAAAATTTGTAATCGTAATGTTATTGTACTAGGTGTTAAATATAATCCTTATCTTAATGAAGATATGTTAAATAAAGAATTAGAATTTATTTGTAAGCAGTTCCCAAAATGTAAGTTTTTGAATGTATTTGACAGAAGTCGTTACTATAATTTTAGATATTTATGTAAAAGAATAAATTTTATAATAGATTATTTAGATTATGACTATAATTTCTTAAATTTTAAAAATCATATAAATTGTGTAAAAAGTAAAAAAATGATTAATAATTATAAAAAAGGTACCATAACCTACTATTTTAATATTATATGTAAAATGTCAAAAACTGATCAGGTGCAAAAAAAGCTAGTCACAAAAGGTTCTTTAATTTTTACAAAACCTAATAAAAGCAATGTAAACTACAAAAAGGGTACCATACCGTATTATTTCAATATTATGAGCAAAACGACAAAAACTACTCGAGTACAAAATGAACTTATAGCCATAAATATTTCCAAACAAGTATCTAATCAGATTTTTCGACAAAAAGAAATTATGTGATCCATACAACCTTTGTATATTTCACCAGAACATTGCAGGATTTTGTTCAAAAAGGGACCTACTGAATATAGCCTTAGAATATGTAATAAATAATAATACAACTTGTATAACTAATATTGACATTATCTGTCTTTGTGAAACGTTTGTACCTCAGTCAGGAGTAAATGCACTTAATCTAGAAAACTATCATCTAGCCACATCTTTTAGCAGAAAAAAACAGAAACGTGGAGGGGTTTGTATTTTTGTAAATAAATTTTTAGATTTTCACGTCCTAGATATAAAAAGATTTGCAGTTGAAAAATACTTTGAATGTTGCGGTATAGAAATTAACAATATTATAGTAATTTGTATATATAGAATACCTGCTTCTGACAGTAAATTTTTTTTTATCAAACTCCAGCTCTTATTACATGAACTTACAAAAAAAAATAAGAATGTTGTATTAACGGGGGATTTTAACATAGATTTACTTAAAAAAACAAAATATTCCTCCGAACTACAAACAATTTTAAGAAATTTCAATCTAACATTACATATAAACACACCAACAAGACAAACTGCATGTCTGGACTTATTTATCAGCAACATAAATGACGCTGTAGGGAATACTCATGAATTAGGTCTATCGGATCATAATACTGGCCAAACCCTTCAAGTTAAAATTAAAAATAAGAAAGAACGCTATAAATACTGGTTTGTTTTTCGCCGTGATCTGTCACAAGAAAATATTTTAAAATTTAAAAATCACATAAAGAGTTTGTCCTGGACGAATGTATTTCTGTGTGAAAATGTTAATGATGCTTTCAATGAATTCCATGACTTATTTACGTTACTTTATAATCTTTGCTTTCCAATATATAAAACTAAAATAATACAAACGCGTAGGAGACTAAATTGGCTAACAAAGGGCTTAAAAAAGTCTTGTCGGACTAAGCGATTCTTAAGATTTAATTATTATAAAAATAAAACAATAACAAATAAAAATACTTATAAAATGTATTCAAAGGTACTTAAGCAATGTATAGAAACTTCACATAGGAATATAAACAAACTAAAATTATCTAGAGCAAAAAATAAAAATAAAGCTACATGGGATATAATAAAAAATTACGACCAACAAAAATTAATTAATCCGCAGGTTATATCAAAAGTTACCATAGAAAATAGAGATATAAGTAACCCACAATTGATTGCAGAGAAATTTAATCAATTTTACATTAATTTACCAACAAATATATTGAATCGAAATACAAATACTTACAGTTTACTGAACCATCAGAGTCAAAGCATGTTTCTGTCCCCGTTTGATGAAATGGAAATATATAGAATAATACAGTCCCTCAAAAATACACCTGCTACGGGTTATGATGGTATATTAACAAGTATTCTTAAAACTGTTTCACCCTTTATTTTAAATGTAGTCACTTATTTAGTAAACCTTTCTTTTGAACAAGGAATTTATCCCGATAAACTCAAAATATCGGTAGTCAAACCATTATATAAAGGCGGAGAAAAAACAATATTAAATAATTATAGACCTATCACATTAATCCCTGTTATTGCCAAAATATTCGAAAAATCATTCTATAATCGGCTGTTACATTATTTAAATAAATTTAATATTATAACCAAAGATCAGAATGGTTTCCAAAAAAATAAATCTACTACATTAACATCATTTAATCTGATTAAGTATATAACACAAAACATAAGTAGATTTAAAACGACTGTAGTACTATTTTTTGATATGACAAAAGCCTTCGATTTTGTAGATCATAATTTACTGTTAGATAAATGTCAGTATTATGGTATACGGGGCCTAGTCCTAAATTGGGTAAAAAGTTATATTACATCAAAAAGCAGTATGTAGAAATACAAAAATTGGACCACAACATGCAAATGAGATCATACAGATCTTCATACAAAATAGTTAAATATGGTGTGCCACAAGGTAGTATTTTAGGGCCTATATTTTTCATCGTCGGGATAAATGATTTGCCTAAAATTACAACACATCAATGCTATCTTTACGCAGATGATATATCTATTGTAGTAACAAATAACAAGGCACAAATAGAGTCTGATTGCAATGAGACGGTGAAATCAGTAGTTGAATGGTTAAATTCCAATAATTTAAAAGTAAATTTCAATAAAACGACATACATAAACTTTCAAAATTATAGAACATCTCCGACAAACTTAACTATCACATATAATAATAATACGTTAAAAGAAACAAATACTTTTAAATTTTTGGGAGTTATCTTAGATAAACACTGTAATTGGAAAGAACATGTAGAAAAACTGTGTAATAAAGTAAATTCTTATGTTTATGCTCTTTATAGATTAAGACAGATATCTGGCGAAAGAATAGCGTTAACCTCATATCATGGATTTGTAGCGTCTAAATTAAGATATGGTTTGATACTTTGGGGAAACTCTACAGATATCAGTAAGGTATTTATAGCCCAAAAAAAAGTGTATTCGAGCTATATGTAATATAACCCCCACAACATCTTGTAAATATTATTTCAAAAAGTTGAATTTGTTGACATTGTCTAGTATGTACATTTTTGAGTCTGCTGTATTTGTAAGAAAACACCCTGATCTCTTTCCTAGAATAGGAGACTCTGTTCATTTTAATATCAGGGATAAGGACAAAATAATAATTCCAAAGATGCGTAATGTAATGTTCGCAAAAAATTGTTATGCGATGTGTATAAAAATCTATAACAGAATACCTAAAGAAATAAGAGAGCTAAGAAATAATAACTTCAAGAAAGAATTGCACACATACCTAGTAGAAAAAGCATATTATAAGGTTAACGATTTTTTGAGAAATTAATTGATTATATTAAATGTAAATTCTAAAAAGTAAAAAAATAATAAAAGAAAAATAATATGATTGAAATAATTTTAAATTGATTTAAAAAAATATGTGATGGTTTAAAAAAAATATTATAATATAAATGTAACATTATTTTTTTACAGAATCCAAAAATGATAATATTGTGCAAAAAAATGAATATATAAAATATACTAATAATTTATTAAGATAATAATAATGTTATAAATTAAATAATATATAGTTTTTTTATATGTATAAATTTTACTTATTTTTACAGCTATTGCATGCCATAAGGTGAAATATGTTGAACAAACTTAATTAAGAACAACTTTATGTATACCATATTTGTTGCAATAAATGATTATGATTATGATTATGATTAAGAGGGTCTCTTGATGGAAAGAGTAAAAAATCTGCTTATTTACTATCATATGATATAAAAAAAGTTACATTCCTCTAGGCGTAGGGTAATAAATCACAATCGTGTGTCGACAACCGAGTTTCCGGTTTATTTTTTAACAAATTTCCAAAATTGACAGACCATTTCGTAAGTAAAAAAATAAAATACAATACTTTTAATTATAAATGTCGTATAATTAGGCAATATGTAATGTTGTTACTGGCCTTGTGATTTTTTCGGGGTAAAGGTTATTTCCACCCCTATCTTGAGAATGAAAGTGCCATGGGAAAGCGCATTAGTTTTACCGCTTTTGCATTGAATGTATATCGCATGAATGTAGCATGGCTAATTTATATTTTTATTTAATACTTTAATCACCTCTGTGGTCTAGTGGTACAGCGTTGGCGTTGACCACATGAGGTCCCGGGTTCGATTCCCGGGTCGGGCACGTAAAAAAAAGAGGTTTTTTCAGTTTTCTGAGAAACACAAAGTTGCCCGGGATTGGAAAGTGCCCGGTTGGCGATGGCTTGCCACCTATTACATTGTGGGACCAAGTATCTTCGGCTAATCGTGGGTGCACTTGTTGTACCTCTGCCTACCCCTTCAGGGACATGGGCGTGAAGATACTTTTTTTTTTAAATATTAAAATTTCTCAGTCCTATGCAATTTAAACTTTAACTGTGCCAAATTTCATACACCATTACGTTCGCATTTTTGTCATAAAAAGAGGTACAAAAATTTTGCTTCACGTATTAATATATAGATATAAAAACTATTTTTATTGACTTCATATTTAATATTAAGTATAAATTAAGTATTTTATCAAGATTTACTAGGTGGTAGAGTTCTGCGTTGTCTCGCCCGGGTCTGGTACCACAGTCTCACCTATTCCTGCCGCAATAGTGATACTCACTGTCGTGTTCCGGTTTGGAGGGAAAGTTAGCCGATAAACTTATGCATGTGACATTCGACCTCACCATAAGATAGCAACGCACCATTAACATCTTTGGTGTCTATAGGCGATGGTTGACTCTTTCCATCAGACCCATCTGCTTGTTTGCTATGTTATAATATAAAAAAAGGTAAAGTTATTTTACCTTATTTGGGCGTGAGCTAGTGAGTATAAATTATTATTATATAAATTACGTTACATTCGCTGTGACGTTATCTCGATGGCCCTAATGAACTTTCTTGGCAGCTTGAGAACAGTTTTTTTTTTTTTTTAATTTTTTTATTTATTTACTTGCTTACACAACTACCATTACAGGACAATGCCCAATGCGATAGCGCGGCATTTTTACTAACTAATATACATTTTTAATACTTAACCAAAAGAACGGTATAAACAAAATTCTACTATTTAAATAATACAGATAAAACCCTACAAATCAAATATTATAACGAAAAAGGACGTTAAAAATAGAAAAAATTTAACAGTAACTAACGACATATAATATAACTTTCATTAATTCATTCCAATTGCAATTAAAAATATCTATTCTGTCCTGGACCAAATTTATTATGTTTAAGGCTCGAGTCAATGGTGTTTGTGCCATTAAACTAGTTCTAGCCCTGGGTACAGCCAATAGTGGCAGACGGCGTCGCCTCCATACATAACGGTCAGGTACACGAAGGCTCAATAGCTGAAGTACATACGGATGATGTACCTTACCTTGAAGTATCCTAATAAGGTGCCCGGCCAAATGACACTCTCGTCGCACTCTCAACTCATTGTACCCCACCATTCCAAGCACAAACAGAGTTGGGTACATCAATGGGTAAAAAGGATACACGCCATACAGTTTCATGTACAAATATCTTAGGAACTTGTTCTGGACACGCTCTAACATTATACTATATTTGTGTTCAGCGGGAGACCACACTGCGGAACAATATTCCAAGTGGCTTCTAACTAAGGCGTCATACAAAGCTTTGATAGCCGTTACGTTAGTAAATTCCCGCGACTGCCTCAGAACAAATCCCAAGTTTCTATACGCCTTTTTACAAATGCCAACGATGTGATTTCGAAACGCCAATTCCGGCGTAAAGTGAACACCTAGATCGCGAACTTGTGTCACTCGTTTGATCTTCGCCGAGCCTATCTTGTACTCGTAAAGAAGTGGTGTACGTGCACGAGTAAATGTCATTACTGAACATTTAGCAACATTAAACTCCAGCTTGTTTTGGCGACCCCATTCTACTACTTCGTTTATATCATCTTGCAACCGATCGCAATCCGATACATCTTTAATATCAAGGAGCAATTTAAGGTCATCCGCAAATAATAAACACGAGCCATATCTAACTACTTCCGGCAAATCGTTTATCATTAGCAGAAATTCAAGAGGCCCCAAATTGCTACCCTGACTCACACCCGACCTAGTATAATATAACTGGGATATCCACCCATTATAATCTACATACTGTTGTCTATCTCTCATATAGGCAACAAAAAAATCTAAAAGTTTCGGTGTACAACCAACAGTAGCTAGCTTCCTTAGCAGCACATCGTTATTCACAGTATCAAAAGCCTTCCGAATATCAAAGTAAGCGACATCTACTTGTATTCCTGCATCCACAGCTGGTACAACTCTCCCCATAAACTCTATGAGATTAGTGGCAGTGTTACGCGCCGGTCGAAAGCCATGTTGGGCATCAGATAGTAATACACGTACCTGCCCTTGTATGCTACGCTGTATAGCCGACTCAAACACTTTCGCTGGCGTTGATAAGACCGCTATGGGTCTATAGTCTGCGATGTTAGGTCCAGTTTTACCCTTGGGAACCGGAATTACTCTCGTTATTTTCCATCTATCAGGGAACGTGGCTGACCTCAAGCATATGTTAAATATGTGATGAAGAGGTTCTTCCAACACCCTACTACAATCTTTAAAAAGGAACGCCGTTACGTGGTTACGTGGAAGGAAACGTGACTGATGACCGTTATATCTGCTCTGTTGCCATAGATATGATAATAATCAATACACGTAACAACATAATTGAATCCATCGCAACAACATCAAATTAAACTAAAATAAGGCATAGGATTAATTGTTCCTCATACCAATCTCATAGTAATTATAATATATTATTAATAAATTATAGTAAATAAATTATTTAAAAAAAATACATCCATAAATAAGGCAAGCCTGCTGAGTTCCCCCGCATCTTCTCAGTGTGTGGCCGCGTTTCCGATCCAGTAGTAACTAAAAAAAATCGAGTTGTCAAAAATGCCTGTAAAGTATAATTTGAATAAAAATGTTTTGACTTTGACTAACACAAGCGAATTTAAAACCTTATTTACGAAGTTCCTAAAAACAAATAAACGCAGTGTTGGAGTCGTATTTTCTCGCATAAATCCGTATTCTACACCCTACATACAGCCTTTGTTATTGCGTAAATGATATTGTCACTTCCTCTAATATATTTATTATGATAAGTTATCTCTCTTACAATAGAACGGATATAACGGTCATTAGTCATTCTTCCTTCCGCGGAAGTGCGCTCAAGCTGCTAAGATAGTTCATTAAGACGTTGACATAATGTCTTAGACCTTAATGAATATAATGATAAAAGCGTAATTGTAAATTTATGTTGATTTTTATTAACGTAGCTGAATAAAATTAAAATTAAAAAAATATTATGGTAGTCGCCTCCGTGGTCTAGTGGTCCAGCGTTGGCGTTGACTACATGAGGTCCCGGGTTCGATTCCCGGGTCGGGCACATAAGAAAAGTGTTTTTTCAGTTTTCTGAGAAACACAAAGTTGCCCGGGATTGGAAAGTGCCCGGTTGGCGATAGGCTTGCCACCTACCCACCTGCCACCAGTTTCTTTTTAGGGTAGATGGAGTTAATTTAACGTAAACTGACGTTTCGTCTCACCACGATTTATCAGTTTGTTGGATTGCGAGATAGAGGATAATTTGATTTTCATATTTTACTGATCTGATAGTAAAATGGCTTATTTTTCAACCAACCTTCCAAAATGTAGGAAGTTTTTATTTCGGCTTATTTTGGAACGAGTTCTTTATCGTTCGTTATTGTTTGTAGGCTGAAAAAAAAAGTGTAATAAAACAACGACCACAGATTTCATTCAAAAACATACCATTTTTGAGGCAGTTCCTTGTCATCTATGAAATGAAAACTTATTTCTATCGATTCAATTTGGTGTCAATTTTGAGACTGTGCTAAAATTCATATTAATATTACAAATGCGAAAGTAACTCTTTCTGTCTATCTCTTTTTCACGCCTAAACCAACGAACCGATTAGGATTAAATTTGGTACAAAGATAGTTTGAGACCCGAGAAAGGACATAGCATAGTTTTTATCCCAAATTCCAAAAACGGGAACCAAACGGGTAAAACCAAGGGAAAGAGCTGCTTTTATTACAGATTTTTTTCCACCTGGACGATGTCGCAGCTACAGATAGTCTATATAAATTATTATTTCTATATTAATACTATAAATGCGAAAGTTTGGATGTTTGGATGGATGTTTGTTACTCAATCACGCAAAAACTATTTGAATGAAATTTGGCACACGGGTACATAATATAGGCTACTTTTTATCTCGAAAAAAATTGTAATCCCGCGGGATTCATCAGGAACTTTTACGCAGCGGGTTGCACGCTGCAGTTAGTATTTTATAGTTTTAACGTTTAAATACACTTTAGATTTAATATAAATAAATGTAAGTAATCAAGAATTATTACTGTGAACTGCTTACCGGGAGCGTTTACTGTGACCGGCGTCCTAACGCGCTCGTCAGAGGCACGAGAATAGTTACATACCACCCACTAGACTCCGAGTTGCTATTCATATTATGACTTTCGAGAAAAATTTCAATAACAATTTTACCCGACCCGGGAAGCCGAATAAGCTTACCGCTAGACCACGAAGCTTTTGTATTTGATTTGATTACAAAATATAAGACAAGAAAAACATCTTGTATGGAAATATTGCACCAATGCAAATTTGATGCCATAAATTAAATTAATAGAAGAAAATTAGCTATTGGCCGTGACTTCGTCGACGTGACCCAAATAAACACGCCTAGTGTTTGCTGAGTCATCGTACACAAAAAGAATTTTTCAAATCCGATTGTTTCATCCGGAGATTAATGTATTTACGCAAACAAAAATGTATATTTAGCTTTATTTTATGAATATGCCACACATTTTCCTATTTTATAAAATGCGTGATTAAGTATTAGATTAATCATCACATATTCATTCATCATAATCTAATATTAATCATCTCTGAGGTCTAGTGATCCGGTGTCGGTGATAGTCACATGAGATCCCGGGTCCGATTCCCGGGTCGGGCAAATCAAAGAATTTTTTTTTTTATAGTAGAGGGGGCAAACGAGCAGATGGTGCACCTGGTGGTAAGTGATCACCGCCGCCCATGGACATCCACAATACCGGGGGTATTGCTGCTGCGTTGCCGGCCTTTTAAGAATGAATAAGCTCGTTTCTTGAAGGTCCCTAAGTCGTATCCATTCGGAAACACCCCCGAGGGTAATAAATTCCACAAAGGAGTAATGCGAGGCAAAAAGGGTCGACAAAAGCGCATGGTTGTGGATTTCCAGACATCGAGGTGGTGAGGATGGAACTTTAAATTTTGACGCGATGTCCGATGGTGGAATTTAGCAGCAGGCATTAGTCCGAACAACTCGTCGGAACACTCCCCATGATAAATACGGTAAAAGATGCAGAGCGAGCCTACATCTCTGCGTAACGCCAAAGAGTCAAGCCGATTAGAAATAGCCTAATGTGTTTTTTTTTCCAGATATCTGATAAAAACAAAGTTGCCCGGGATTGCACAATTGCCCGTTTGGCTATAGGATTGTCACCTATCACATTATAGGACTAAGTATGTTCGGCTAATTTCGGCTCGGCACTGGAGCCAGTACTTTATAAAACTTTCTTCCTACTACAGTGTAATGATTTCGTCACAATGTTTTTTCTTCACTTCAAACCCATTTTTGTTTATAGTTTGGGTTCGTGCGCCACGATGCTAACATCGTAGTAATCTTTAGTGATCTGTTGTAGGACCAGCACCCAATTGACTTATATTCGCTTCTTTACTTAGACTTTAGACATTAAAGTTAAGTTATATAGGTATCTTATTTTGAAAAATATAAAGTGTACCCATCATTAAAAGTTTGCGAGTCGCTGCAGTCCGCTCAAAGGTCAACGCACAAGTTTTTCTGAGGATTTGAAACAGAATATATATCTAGCCATAAAAAGTACAAAAAATTTTCACTTTAAAAGCGGAAATCAAAGTGGGCCCTATTTTGTTTTGAGTAGTTTATAAAAAAAACAGCCCGCTACATGGGTAACAATGCACCATTAACATCCTTGGTGTCTGTAGACGATGGTTGTCTCTTTCTATCAAAACATTAAATAACCATTTGCTTGTTTGATATCTAACGACATGAAAAAATATGAGGATAAAACCAAAAAAATATTTCCCAAAGAAAACAAAAATTGCAAATCCGTCTTTGTATGACTGAGTAATTCCCGAAATTGCATAAAAACGTAAACGCCCTAATTGAAAACCTCGTTTAGAGCAGGCCGCTGAAAAATAATATTTTATTACGTTGTAGCACTCTAGCAATAGAAACTCGGAAAGATGACATAATACGGTAATTGCAAACGTAATTATGGCGCAGCAGAAGCTTTTAAGTAATTAAAACAAATGTATGTTGGAGCGGATTGTTTCGGTCAATAACACTTCAATCTCTTCACGACGGCGCAAGTGGCGTACCGTTAAATCTAACGCACAAACACATGGAGTAGAATTGTTATGACTATCATATAAGGCTCATTCTACATAAGTCAATTTATTATAAAACTAAATTAACAATTTGGCAACCCTTACACATTCCATTATCATTAGACCACCTTCATGCTTCATATGTATCTTTTGCAGATTATAATATAATATTTTTAATATTTTTCCCCGTATTGGTCCGGCCTGCTTTGAAGAATCAACTGCCGTTCTGCTAGGCAGCTTGTAGAAGTCGACCGATTGGTTATGCGAGTCACTACCATCGTGGCTATTAGGTAATAGATTTCTGCATTGTTTCACCCGGGTCTAATAACACCGTCTCATTTATCCTGCAGCAATAGCGCCAGTGCTTGTCACTGTCGTGTTCCGGTTTAAGTGTATAGTAGAGTGTAAGATAGCAACGCACCATTAATATCTCTGATGTTTATTTATAGGTGATGGTTGACTCCTTCCATCATTCATATTATAAAAAAATCTAAAATTTCGATGATATTGACTGGAATCACTTCACAAGCCGATTATCAGGAGAATTGTCAGGAGAGAGATATGAAGAGTGATAGTCATTGTGTGCAGTGCTAACAATGTTTGATTTCTTGCACCAAATTAATTCCATCAATATAATAAAATGAGGCGCGGGAAAAGAACGCGGTGTTTCGATTGGCTAATTCAAAATGATTATTTTGTCGTTTATACTTATAGCTCACTTGAGTCGTAGTTGATAAATTCGGGCAAAAAACTTGTTAATGTCAAATACTGATAGAAATTTTATTACATCAGATGACTTTCAGATATCGCTCAAAAATAACACATGCTTATGGGATTAAACAAGATTACATTTCTAACCAGCTTTTCGCCTGTATAAGATAGGTTTGTATACAATAATAATAGCAACGTTGTAACATGCAAATTCTTGGCTGATTCTCCAAATAAGAACACGATTACTAGAAGCTCTCAAGTCACTGTAACAGACCGACGGTTCCCACGTATAAAGAGACATATCAAAAACTGAGGTTTACAGGAGAGCGTAATTAATATTTAAATCTCTCTAGAAATAATTCTATGCATAATTATAAATATATTTTTTCTACAATGAGTTATTATATTTAGGGAGTCTATAATAGTATTTAAGTATTTAATTTTTTTAATATTTTTCCTGAAAAAGTGATAGATGTCTGCTTTTACATTGACATCCATATCAGACAATTCGGAGATAACTCTTTATACGCTGAAAACATAATTCGATAAATTCATAAAATATAAATGCTTTATAAAAAACGACAAAGTATTTGATTTTAAATAACATACATTTAACAACTGAAGATCACTATCCAAAAATATTAAAAATACATGAATAAAGACACGTCTTTTTACACGGCGTTTCAAATGTTAAAATGCGCATTTCAAAACACCGTATAGAACGATAAGTATAGATATCCACATATACGACAACTATTGTTTGTAATTATTATACTTGTTCTCTTATTCGATTTGTATAAGTAGCGAAATACATAATATAAAAGAAAAAAATCTTAATAAATATGAGCGTTTGGAAAATTTAAAGCCATATATGTAATAATTTTTTTTTTAGATTTTTCACATGTCCTTTTATACGTAGAGACCCTCTAGATATAGGTTTTATATAATTATATAGCAATTAAGCAAATAAATCATCTAATAGCATAAGACAATCATTGCATGTAGATATTAAATTAATAGTTTTTTGCTAGTTGTTGTACGGGCATGTACTGGGTTACTTTTAAGGTCTGGCCAAATTTTCAGAGGCTGTTCAGAATCGATAATATGTTCGATTTATATAATAAAAAACAATTTAAAAAAAAAAAACAAAATTTAATTTTTACCCGATACAAACAACAAAACGCATGGATATAATTTCAATTACGCAAAATTTGAACCAAAATATTTTAGTGTCTAACCAAATTAAAAGTGATCGGGAAAAATGTACTTAGAGCGATAGATAACATAATAGTTACTATGTAATTATAGGTAAATATAAAATGACACACCGCCAGCAATAGAGAGTTCATTCACAAAACTCGGTGCATCCGATTTATGAATTTAGTGGGATGTCTTTAAACGAATATTTATACATAATCTTGTAATTTTTCACAAAATTTCAATATTTAGTACTTAATTTTAAAATTTAGCTGGACTTTTAAAAGTAACCATTTATAAGCTTACTAGCTATCTAAAGACTCTGAACCAGAACATAAAAGTAAAAAGAAACATTCACAATTGTGCAGGTGCAATGTATAAAGACAACAAATACAGGTGCACTAGGAATAGGTAAGGGAACCGTTGCGAAATTTACCAGCCAATCATTTGCCTTTTACAAACTGTATGAGAGAGTAGCAGATGGTCTATTCTTTGGTTGGAGCGAGGACAAAGAAATAAATAAAAATTGTAATCTATACATATAATAAAATCGTAGGAAAGTAAAAACTGTACATTCAATATTTTTTAAAAAGTATACTTGGGGTGTGATCTACAATCGATATCGAAGCCAAAAATATAGTTTTTAGATTTTTTTTCTGTTTGTCTGTTTGTCTGTATGTATGTCCGGGGTAAACTCAAAAAGTACTGCATGGATTTACTTCAAATTTTGCATGAATATTACTAACAGGTCGGGTCAACATATAGGCTACATATTATCACGCTATCATCTACGGGGGAGGTGCTGTACGAAGTAAACGAAGTAAAGAAGCAACAGCTAGTAAATAATATTTTTGTAAAATGCCTTTTTCTCTCATAATGAGAAAAAATAAACTGAGAGAAAATATTTATAACATTAAATTACTCCTTTGTACAATTTATGTGCATTAAAATATTTTAATAATAATTGTGATGGAGAGAAAATATTGGTTTTCTGTTTAAATAAACTACCTAAATGTTGTGTAGTCAGCCTTAACATATGCTTCCATCCAGTGTGATGAAATTTCAGTATAAGCTGCTTGATAGTTTCGTCAGGTGTTCCACGCAGAAATTTAGATTTACAATTTAATGACGACAGTGCTAATTGTGAAGCAAAAGCTCACTTGCTACCTTCAGTATTTTAGTTATGTTGTAATTCAAATGATGAACTATAACATTTAGTTACGCGATTTTAAATACTAGTTTCTTTTATAATTAAACAAGTTTTTGCATGCCACTTTGTAATAAAAATAGAAGGATATTTATTTATTAGAACACCTATCTATCAAAAAAATAACTAATTTTATAAGAATTACTAGCTGACCCGGCAAACGTTGTTTTGCCATTCATATTAGGAATCCATAGCGGACAAACAACGTGGCACGTAATTTATATACGCAAGTCTACGGGATTGTCCTTCCACTCAGGCCAAATAGCATTAAACTTTATATGGTGGTTAAGTATTCTTAAATTTTCTATTTTTCCGGAATTTTCTTAATATTTTCTTTTATAAGAACCTTCTCCTTGCAATTACAAACATAATAAAAAACAATTACCGAAATTAGTCCAGCCATTTAGGCGTGATGTCGTGACCAAGGAAAATAGGGATTGATTTTTATATATATAGATTTTAAAAAATCTATACATAAACTATACATATTATATAATAATATTACACAAAGTCGCTTTTGCTTTATGTTTGCTTGAATCTTTTAAACTACGCAACAGATTTTAATGCAATTTTCATCAATATACAGACGATTCAAGAGACACGCTTAAAATAGTAGAGAAAACCTGAGAATTTCAGGATTCAGGATCACATATCTTTGCGAAGATTTCACACGTTTGCGAAACCGATACAGGTTGCTTGTTAAATTTGAACAAATAACTGTTTAAGGGAAATTCATGTTTTCTTATTAAAATTATAAATGTTCATGTTTGTATGTGGGTACTTGTATGCGTGTTTGTTAATTAAAAAAAGTGTCTTCACGCCCGTATCCCCGAAGCGGTAGGCAGAGGTTCAACATGTGCACCCATGATTAGCCAAAGACATTTAAGTCACACAATGTGATAGATAGCCAGCCTATTGCCAACCGGGCACTTTTCCGATCCCGGGCAATGTTGTTTTTAACATAAAACTGAAAACTCACAGTTTTCTGTTTGCCCGACCCGGGAATCGAACCTGGGACCTCGTGTAGTCAATGCATTTTGGCATATAGCTGGTTTTATTCCGCAAAATACATTGTTCCCTAAGGATTTAAAAATAAAAACAATACATTGAATAAACGTAAATGTCTCTGTACGAAGGGATTGATGAAGTTTGCATAAATTGCAGTCCACAAGAATATAACCAGAACCGAAATTATTAAATAAATTTCATGTACAATAAAACCATTGTAACAACAAGTATATTTTAAAACCACGCTATAGAAATCATGAACTTTCGCCGTGTTGGTCCCGGCCTCCTTTGTAGAATAGGCCAACTGCCGTTCTTGCCAGGCAGGTCGTAAAAGGCGACCGATTGGCTATCGAGTCACTACCATCGTGGCTACTAGGTGGTAGAGTTCTGCATTGTCTCGCCCGGGTCTGGTACCACCGCCTTACCTATTCCTGCCGCAATAGCGTCAGTGCTTGTCGCTGTCGTGTTCCGGTTTGGAGGGTAAGGTAGCCGGTAAACTTATGCATGTGGCATTAAACCTCGCCACAAGATAGCAACGCACCATTAACTTCTTTGATGTCTATAGGCGATGGTTGACTCTTTCCATCAGGAGACCCATTTGCTTGTTTGCTATCTTATCACATAAAAAAAAAAAAAAAAGAACTCCTGAAACTTATATACTTTATCTTACCTTTAATTCAAGCAAAGATCTTTCTTAGTCTTAGATCTCCTAGTAAGATGGAAAATTTTAAACACATTTTATTTAAAGTGCAAGAAAAATGGAAATTTTTTGGTTGATGAAATTTTTTGGAAAAATGGAATTTACAACACATTAATCCATATAAACAAGATAATCTTGGTTGGTAAGTTTATCTTTACATAACTGTTATATTTGGTCTCGATTAGTTGTTGTTTCTGGTAGTGGTGCAATCTCAATAAAATATTTAACTACGTCTATCGTACATTCGCTTCTCCATCGTATTTTAGTATATAATATGTGTGTATGAAAACTTGATCTACGTTCGTAAAAGTGATTGCGTGTTTAAAGAAAATGAAATGGACGTACACTCACAATAAACAAAATAAAATCTTGTGCGTGCATCTCGTCTCCACATAATAAGTAACACTTTTATAGGGCAATGTATACGCTTTTAGAACAAACTTCCCAAAACTATAAATGATCTACCAGTCAATAAATTTAAAAAATGTGTTAAAACAAAACTGTGTAAAAACGGGTATTATACAATTTCAGATTATTTAAAAGACAAAAAAGCCTGGGATTAATTGCTCCTCATACCATTCTTATTTATATATATATATATATATATATATATATATATATATATATATATATATATATATATATATATATATATATATATATATATATATATATATATATATATATATATATATATATATTTCTGCATTCTTGTAATATTGTGATATTAGAAAAAAAAACATGTATAAAGTAACAAGCCCGCAACAATATTCTCATTGTATGGCCGCTCCGGTACCGATCCGGTAGTAGTTTTAAAAAATCTTGACGCGTCAAAATAACTTGTAAAAAGTTTTATTGAATAACGTTGTTCTGATTTATCTACGTAGACATTGGCGGAATCCTATTGGTTTAAACAATTAAAAAAAACTGTTATGTGGTTAAAATATATTATTTTTTACGCTGAGCGCAATTAAAAACGTATTACATCGTCGCTGGTAATGTGATACAAAGTAAATTATTAAAAATATTATGTTTGTATTATTTATATTATTAATTATCCAAATTTAAGTAATCGTAATCCTTATTGATTTTTCGCAAATTGTAGTATCAAAAAGTCTGTGAGTGTCCGTGATACAATTTATATTTCAAAAGAAATCGTACGTGTTGGTTCGAGTTCCTTTAAACAATTAAATAGATCAACTGCCGTTCTGCCCGGCAGGTCGGATGAGGCGACCGGTTGGCTATACATGTCACAACCATAGTGACTACTAGGTGTTAGAGTTCCACAACGTCTTGGCCTGGTATTTTGTACCACCGCCTTTCTAATTCCTGCCGCAATAGCGTCAATATTTATTATTGTCGTGTTAAAGTTTGGAGGGCAATGGTACATGCATAAGTCTACCGGCTAAAGTAGCCGGTAAACTTATGCATGTGCATGTACTAATGCCATCCCGCCACAGGGAAAGCAATGCAACATTAAAGTCTTTGATGTCTATAGGCGATGGTTTCTCTTTGCAACAGGAGAGCCATCTGCTCGTTTGCTATCTTATGATATAAAAAAAGAAAGAAATTACTCATTTATTATAAAATGATAAGCACCTATCAACATGCATTGGTTTCTATGCAGAACTCATATATTAATATGCACGGCTTACGTATGGACGCTCATAATTCTCCTTACACAGACTATAAAACAAAAACTTTAATCCTTACTCGGGTATTAGAATTAATAAAAAATTACACATTCGAAGTAAAAATACAACGGCATTTATTATCATTTTGTAATATACATTAAATGAAAAATACAATAAATTAAATGGGTATCATTTTATAAAATCTCCTCTGTCGTCTAGTGATCTGATGTCAAAGTTGACACATGAGGTTATGGGTTTCATTCCCGGGTCTGGCAAATTAAAAAAGGTATAATTTTTTCAGTAATCTGATTAAAAAAAACGTTGTCTGAGATTAGATAAATGCCCGATTGGCGATAGGCTTGCCACCTGTCACATTATACTAATGACCGGTTTCTGAAACGTAAATTAATTTTAACAAGCATTTAGTCTGTGTTTGACATAATTTTTACAAGCAAATGAAATACATTTCAGTATAAGCTGCTTGATAGTTTCGTCAGGTGTTCCACGCAGAAATTTAGATTTGCAATTTAATGACAGTGCTAATTGTGAAGCAAAAGCTCACTTGCTACCTTCAGTATTTTAGTTATGTTGTAATTCAAATGATGAACTATAACATTTAGTTACGCGATTTTAAATACCAGTTTCTTTTATAATTAAAACAATTTTTTTCATGCCACTTGGTATTAAAAATATACGGATATTCATAAAAACACCTGTCTACAAAATTTACCTTATTTTTAAACAAATAATTAATTTGATTAGAATTATTAAAAAAAAAATTCTTTACATAAATTTTAACGTTTGCTTAAATCTTTTAAACTACGCAACGGGTTTTAATTTTTAATGCAATTTTCATCGACATACAGATGATTCAAGAGACACGCTTAAAACATTAAAGAAAAGCAAAGAATTTCAGAATTTCTAAAGATATTACATTTCTTTCGGTTAAGTACAGATTTTCACAGAAGCTCTTTTAAAGAATTGAACATCTGCCTACCAGCGAAAAGGACAAAATCTGACATCGTGACCACACGTTCATAGAGTTCTGCTACGTCTAGCCGAGGTTTGGTACCATAGCTTTACCTATTACCTATTTTACCTTACCTTATAATTTTTCAATTCTGAGGGTAACGAAGTAGGTAAATTTAAGCATGTGGCATTTTAACTCCCCACACCGATGTCAACATACCGTAAACATGTTTGGTATATATATGAGATGGTGGTCTCGTTACATCAAGACACCTTTTTTGTCACTTATCTTAGTATTTAAAAAAACAAAACGAGGGAGCAATACAATAGACGCATATGTGAAATCTAAATGCTAAAGTTAATAAAATCTGATGGCCATCTCTATCACCGCTTGCAATCATTGGTCAAATTGAATAATGCGCTTTTATTGGTCAACTAGCTGCAGCGTGCAGCCCGCTGCATTATACACAATTTTTGGTGAATCCCGCGGGTTCACCTCATTTTTCCGCGATAAAAAGTAGCCTATGTGCTATTCCAGGTCATCACCTACCTGTGTGTCAAACTTCATTCAAATCCGCTCAGTAGTTTGTGCGTGATTGAGTAACAAACATCCATCCAAACATCTATCCAAACACCCATCCAAACATCCAAACTTTCGCATTTATAATATTAATATAGATTCAAATAACGTGTGGTTCTTTAGCTTTCTATTACACACTTCCATCGCATTTCACAAAATAACTCCCACAGATTGGAGGAAGAGTGTTACACGTCAAAATCAAATCATGTCCTCATGACGTCATTATTTCATTCAAATTAAACAGTTATCTATATATTAATATGTGAAGAAATATTTTTGTACCCTTTTTATTGAAATCACGGCGTATAAAATTTGGCACAGTAAAGTTAACGTTGCGGAGGCATACAGAAACCTTAAGGCGAGGCATCGCGACAAACGAAAAAAAAAACTGGTTTGTTTAATCACGTTTGTTTTTGTATTGATTTTTAAATAACAATTTTACAAAAATTACACGATAGAACTCATTACATGATAGAGTGTACTTTACTCGATCATATAAAATTCTGAAAACAGGTTAAAAAATGTCTAAAACAAATAATTTGTTAATCATATTTCTAATCTTCCACATGATTTTGATATGGTGATATTTAGTTGTAAATACAAAAAAGAATATGCTAAATTTTAGTTTTCAGGTGATATCCTATATTTATTTGTCCGAAAATTAACACTTTTCTCAGCGGTTTCAAAACATACCGCGCCACCCATTTCCTATAGAATTGACGCGCTTCGAAATACCTCGCCTTAATATTTTTGAATAAAATGCATTAAAAATGAATTTTTAAATATAAACATTACACACCGTACATTCATGTATATCATATTTAATATACATCTATATTAATACATGAAGGGAAAAGTTTGTACTTCTTTTCAAGACAATTGCCTGAACGGTGGAGGGCTGCAGAAATCTAATATTTTTAAACATTATACGTTACTAATATATTAAATTAATAAAAATAAACATTACATACAATACATCCAAGTGACACATGATATTATACACGCATGGATACTGAACTTCTTACTTTACGGTTAAAGTCCGTTGTCAAACTTTTTTATTATTTAGTCCAGTGTTTCTGAACCTGTGAGTGTGTATATGGGGGTCAGCCGTCATATCTATGGACATTTGAATGAGTATATTAATGTCAATGTCTTTTATTAAGGGGATCCTTGAAACTGCTTGGTTTTCTAAGGGTCCGCATACTGTAAAAGGTTAAAAATCGCTGGATTAGTCTATAATCAAATTTCGGCCGCATGCGATAATTCTAAATACATTACGGTTATATTATATTGCCAAAGTTAGTAGATATTATTAGTCTCTATTTGAATGGAGGGAGAAGGTTAGTAAAATTAAATTCTTATTTCTATACTAAGAATATAATATGATGTAAATTTATATTCACTGTGCGAGGTAAAAACTACGTTAGAAGAGTAACTTTAATGAGAGAACTGTGAAACAGCGTACGAGTTAAATATCATTTATGCAAATCGGTCTCAAGACTTTCTTATTATAAACTTGGTGAATTATTCTACATTGTTGGTTCTTTCTTAGATAAAAGTAAGCCACAGTGTAATTTGGCTCAAACATTTAATGTTAGATTACTGCAGTGTTCGGAATTGTATAAGGATATATCTTTAGCATGTGGCAGCCGCATTATAGTAACAAGTCTAATCTCGGGTCGGTTCCGGGCAATAATAGTTAACGTTTTCTTCGCGGGATTACTAAGTTTTTGTTATATTAAAGCGAGCGAGGAATAATCTAAGTACAGTCGATTCCATATTTTGATTAACATTTCCATAATGTTAGTCAAGCAATGGGCATTTTAGTAATCATAACTTTTTTATAAAGGTGTATTTTATCAACTCAGACTCCTGTCAGTTTGTTTCGCTTTTTTACTGTTTGTTTTCTTGGGCACTGTAATACCTGTTTTTGGAACAATGTTATAAGGAACTTCGCACGGTACGAACTTGGTGCATGGGGGCTAGGTAGAAATACAGTAAGTATAAAAAAAAAATTCACACGAGTTTACGTTATGAGTTTTTGCCGCTGCCGCTGAGCCGCCGAGTCGAGTTCTTTGGTGTAGATGATTTTAAAAATCTTGTAAAAAATATTAAGTAAAATTAAATAGTTGGTAAAAAGGGCCATCTGTCTGAAAGGGGGGGGGGTGAGAACGGGTAGATGTTAGAGAAGGAGAGAGGGTAGGGGAAGAGGTGGGGTGAGTAGGAAAGGGAGAATGAAGAAAATAGGAAAAGATGGAGAAAAGAGGGGAAAATAGTCGGAAGATAGAGAAGAAGAGGTAAATACGTAAAATGGATAAGAGCAGGTGGAAACATACAGAAAAATCGGAAACAGGCTAAAACAGGCAGCAACAGGAGGAAAAAGGCGGAGAAAAACGGAAAGAGATGGAAGAGGGGGAGTAAGAAAGAGAGGCGGAAGAATATAAAAAAATTCGTTCCAAGTCTGTGTTTTGCGACACTCACGCATTTTTTATGTAGACATAGATTATAATGGTTTTGGCGTCCAAAAATGATTTTGTATAAATACCTACTCGTTCGAATAAAAATGTACCGTGTAATTGCATTATATAATATTTTATTCTATATGATATTCCATTATGTAATCGAATCGCAAACAAGCAAAAAGTTCTTCTGATTTAAAATACTAATTATAATAATTATTTATAACAATAAATTTGAAAGAACAAAAAGGTCAGCACATTAACAAGGCCAGCATATTTTTATGATGTAGGAATAGAAAACAAATAAACTTTTCCTTTCGTAGCTAAGTTCATTATACAAATGTTTACGAAAATTATTATCAAAGATTTAATTTCAAGTTTGTTTAAAACTTTATTGTACATAAAATACATTTCTTTAGAAATTTAATATAAAATATGTACAATGGGCGAGTTTATCCGGATGTCTACCAGCAGACCCGTGAAGCAAAAATGCATAAATATAAATAGAACACAGTATACAAGTTTGTTAACTGTTAACTTATTAATATTTTATGCAATTAACACAAATCTTTTCCACATTTATATTTTAATACATTATTGTTACCTGTTGCGCAGTGCACAGGTTCAAATTAAGTAATGGAATATTCATTAAATATAAAAGAAAGGAAAACAAATGTAAGAGGGTCGTTTTGAATTTTTTAGACACATCCTAATATTGCTGCTCTTTTATAAATTTTAAATGTTAATTATTGTATCCAAACATCCCGCCCAAGAATAATGCAAGCAAGCCTGTTGATTACTTTGGCAGCTTTATTGTTTAAACGTTCACACTTACTAATTTATTTTTTTGCTAATATTCAAAAAATACTGATGTCTCTGAAAATGAAACGTATAATGTATCAGTCACATTAAAGATGTAACTAATCCCATACCTATTACAAATGTATAGTTATGTTTGAATGTTTAGATGCTGGGGAGTATGGATATGGATGTTTCTTACTCAAATACACAAAATCGGCTTGACCGATGTAGATAAAATTTGGCTTACACATAGATGAAGACTTGAAATAGCACATAGAGTAGTTTATATCCAAAAAAAAAATAGTTATTCCCGTGGAATTAACCAATAACTTTTAGTGTAGCTTACAGAAGCTGAGGCTAGTAATTAAAATATAAAAGACTAGCTGCAGAGTGCAGCCCGTTGCATTCATTATAAAAGTTTTTGGCGAACCCCAACAAATGATTTAGTTCAAAAGTAGTTTAAGACCTGAGAAACGACATAGGATAGTTTTTATACCTAAAATCCTATAGGAAAGGGAACTATGCGGGTAAAACCCCGGTACATTTTGTAATGATTTAACTTGTTTGTAATGGTTTTATTCATCAAAAGAATATGTTTCAATTGTGTTATATTAGAATAAGTGACAAAATATGGCAACACTAGGCGTCATCTTCCTATTCGTTAATGTTGTAAAAGCTAAACGGCGGGACAGAACGTGGCAAGATGGCGCGTAGTGGGGCTTACGATATGAGAGACCTCATTTTCAGCGACAGACGGTTCTGAGCCATGAGCTCGACAACTTGTGAACACTCAAGTCTATAATTGTAATGTTAAAATAGTCTGCAAGAAGTACATTAAAGAAATATCAAGCTTGTATTATATTTTATTCACGAAAATTTATTTAAGAAAAAGGGTGACATGGTTCCCTGTGCTTTCTAGTGGCTGGTGGCCTTTCATTTACTGACTCCGCGTGGCGGACGTGAACCCTGGCCTCCATCGTGTTTCTGCAGCAAGAATGCCGCCAGTGAAGACCATCACTTTCTCCGAGCCCCAGCCAGCTTAGTTCCAGGCCGTGCCCACCGCCGTTGGGTACCCCAGAATTTCCCCTTTTTTTCCCCTCATTCGGACTCCGAGATTTATTTTTAAAAGACATATATTTAAAATTTTAGTAATTGAATACTTACCGGAATATAGTCCTGAATTTATTAATCGAGTAAGCATTTTTGTTTCTTCGAATCCCACGAATCCCGTGACACTTTTCCTCATGTTGGTGCGGGCTCCTTTGAAAAAAAACTTGAGAGGTGTCAAGAGACACCCGGATGGAACGAAGTTCCTTTCATTATTATTTACAAAAAACCTGTATACACTCAACAAAAATAATCGTCGTGACACCACACTGTTCAATGCGAAATAGAAATGAAAATATCTGGCTTTCTTTCTTTAAGAGAGAGAGAGAGAGAGAGAGAGAGACAGAAAAACATCCGCACGCCGCACAACTTACAATACCAAAAAACTTACAATACTATAGCAAAAAGTGTCGTGACAACTTTTCGTAAGAATTTTTTTTGTCTAGCCCCCTTTCACAACGCGTTGAATTTTGGCACCAGATCGAATTTCGAAACCCGGTTGAATTAATGGACCTGGTCGAATTTCGACCCGCGGTCGAATTTCGGCATCAGGTCGAAATTCGACCGGCAGTCGAAACTCGGCAACCGATCGAAATTCGACATTCGGTCGAATTTTGACACTCGTTCGAAATTCGATTGTCCGTCGAAATTCAACTTTTGGTCGAAATTCGACATTCGGCCAAAATTCTGTATAAATGTCGAACATTTGGCACTAGAAAAAAAGTAAACTGATTGAGTTTACTTTTTTCTAAATAGTACTTTACTTTTTTTAAATAGTAGATAGACTCTAGATAGTTTACTTTTTTCTAAATAGTACTTTACTTTTTTTAAATAGTAGATAGACTCTTTCACTTTCAATGCACGAGCTAAAGGGAAGTGGCTGGATATTTCTGTGCTTACAATACCTTACTATAGCAAAAAGTGTCGTGACAAATTTTTGTGAGATTTTTTTCCGTCTAGCCCCCTTTCACAAGGCGCGATAAGGAACTTCGTTCCAAAAGTCCAACTGCCGATCTGTCAGGCAGATCGTAAAAGGCGAACGATTGGCTATACCTGCCACTACCATCGTGATTACTAGATGGTAGAATTCCGCAACGTCTCGCCTGGGTATACGGTACCACCACCCTACCTATTCCTGTCGCAATAACAACAATGCTTCTCGTTGTCGTGTTCCGGTCTTAGCGAGTAAGGTAACTAGTAGACTTATGCATGTAGCATTGCCATCACGCCACTCAGGAAGAAACGCACCATTAACATCTTTGGTGTCTGTAGGCGATGGTTTCTCTTTCCATCAGGAGAGCCATATCTTGTTTGTTTGCTATCTTATGATACAAAAAATACTTCTATTTAGTTATAATTAAATTTTAATAGAAAAACTAAATCATATTTTTTGACCTGAACCATCGTGCGTTACCGTATTGAAGATTATTTCTTTATAAAATTGTAAAGTTGTGAGGCCATGAAATCGTAATGTGTATTAGGAAAACAGCTTTTTTTATATCATAAGATAGCAAACAAGCAAACGGGTCTCCCGATGGTAAGAGTCAACCATCGCCTATAGACATCAAAGATGTTAATGGTGCGTTGCTATCTTATGGCGAGGTCTAATGCTACATGCATAAGTTTACAGGCTACCTTACCCTCTAAACCGGAACACGACAGTGACAAGCACTAACGCTATTGCGGCAGGAATAGGTAAGGCGGTGGTACCAGACCCGGGCGAGACAATGCAGAACTCTACCACCTAGTAGTACACCTACAGCTGCGTACAAGAGATAGTATATTTGTTTCCTTTCATCACAAGCTACTTATATTTAACGACTTATATAGGTCAAACAGCGTTTTTCTCGTATTATAAGATCGCAAACAAGCAGATGGGTCTCCTGATGGAAAGAGTCAACCATCACCTATTGCCACCAAAGATGTTAGCGGTGCATTGCTATCTTGTGACGAGGTCTAATGCCACATGCATAAGTTTACCGGCTACCTTACTCTCCAAAGCAGATCACGACAGTAACTAGCACTGACAGGAATAGCTAAAACGATGGTACCAGACCCAGGCAAGATAAGAATGAAGCTGTTTAAACGGTCTAGTTAGCTTTGGATTAAGTCGGTCTACATCAATCCTGCATTTTCCAGTATTTGATTCCTAGTTTTACCACAATGTAGGGAAAATGGATTACGGATGGCTCACTAATTCAATATAGACTCTTGATTTGGGTAGTCATCTGCTCATTGTTTTCTAACGAGTCATTGTTTCTTTTTATCTTTTGCACGGGCTTGTTTGCCCGTTTACGTTGTTGATTGTTCTCAGTGCTTAAAGTGCTGTTTTGCATTCAAACACAAGTTTGCTTGTTATTTATGTTCTGTTTTATTTTTTATGTTAGCTTGACTCTTTATAAAGGATTTTAGAGTTTTATTATTTACTAGCTGTGCTCGTAACTTCGTACGCGTGAAAAAATTTCTAAAATGAAAGTCTCATGGTTTTACCTGCATAGTTTCCGTTTCCATAGGATTTCCAAGACAAAACTTATCCTATTTCCTTTCTCGGGTGTTAAACTATCTCTGTACCAAATTTCATCCAAATCGATTTAGTTGTTTAGACGCGAAGAAAAGACAGTCAAAGTGTTACTTTCGCATTTTTTATATTAGAATGGATTTTCTGTAGTACTTGTTTCTGTGTTATGTTTGACAAAGCCCACAGTAAAGTTTAAGTCATCAAACATGTTAATGGCGCTTTTAAAAAAGGTGGTACAAATTACGGCCATGACTTTACAGAACCCTATCACCTCTTTATGATAGTAGCACTGACACTTTTAATTTTTGTTCGCCTTTTATAAGCAGCCATAGCTGTATTAGCATAAAATTGTAAATATGAACAAACTGCACACCACATTCTCTGGGAGTGTAATCTTTGGCAAAATGAACGTAGCCAAATGCTTGATAGTATTCAATGTATATCCGGTGTAATTTATTACTCCGACCTTGTGGAAACACGTGGAAACTTCCGTGCCTTCAAGCGATTTTGTCATACTTACTACTGGAAACAAAATTAAGTAGGCCATTTTGGTAGGTCCCTAATTTCCAAACTTCCGTAGTGCAATAGCAATCAGGCTTAACCTGATTGTAAAAGTCTCATTTCGTAGCATTTTTATGCTTTTAATATTTTGCTGTCTCTTGCTTAAAGGGAGGGAATCAGCATGTATTTTCCTACTCCTCCTATATACTTCTGATTAATTTTTTTGCGGGTCCCAAGACAGCTTAGCTTTTCCCCAGGGCACCCTGAGCTCGCAACTCAGAGGTTATCAGGTCGGTTGCCGCTGTTGATTCTGGTTTACAGAAGTTACAGTGGTGGGAACGAGAGGTGTGCCAATTGCCTTTAAAATAAGCAGCCATAGCGTAAAGGTGTATTCTTTAGAGGGAGGTTAGTCTTACAATATTATGGTTGACTGTACAGGTTCCGTGATAATGTCGACACAATTCAGTCTTTGTAAATTACTAAATGGGGCTTTTCCTTTGCACTTTGAATTTCTAATATCTTTGTTCTGAGATTTCATTTCACCTCATTAATCTCTTGAAATTTAAATATAACATTTTTGCAGTCATGACAAATAAACAGCATTAGGATCTAGCTAAGTACTGATTATAGTGAGAGCAATAATTAATCATAACATTTGTGGACCCCAATATACGATAAGTGACAAAAACTCAATCCAATCGATAAAGTCATCAATCATTATCTGATAGCTTATAAAGATCATTATTGTATTGTGTAATTATTTAATGGATGGATGACTTTTTTAACTATTTATTTTATTCCTAACCGACAAAGGTAACCATTATCTATGGACACAAAAATGTTAAATGATACGTTGTTATCACTCTCGGTGGATTACAACCAGCGTAGACATTAAAGCAGGTGAAAAAGATAAAATGATGAGTTCTATGCCTAAGAAAGTTGTTGCAGAACTCAACCAACTAAAAGTTACGATGTAGACATCGTATGAAAAATATATCAGCACGCTGTTCCCTTGCAGGGTAGGCAGAGTGAAGACAATGTCAATAGACTTTCTAGTTCATAACGATTCACCGTTTCGTTGGCTAGCAAAATTGGTAGTAATCCCTATCGCCGTAATTTACCACGCTGATATAAATTAAATCCTTTTTTATTTTTGGTGATAATTGGGATCGAAAGCTTGATGCGCTCAATCGAAGCACTGGAGTGTTAACACACCACTGCAGTCTTCGAGCTGCTACTAATATTTAGATTTTCGAGAAAACCTCAAAAAATTCTTCCTTGTGTTGATCCCAGGCTCCTTCGAAGAATGGGCTAACTGCCGTTCTACCAGGCAGGTCGTAAGAGGCGACCGATTGGCTATGCGAGTCATTACTTCTAGGTGGTAAAGCTCTACATTGTTTCGCCCGGATCTGTTAACACCCCCTTTTCAGTCAGTGTTTGTCACTATCGTGTTCCGGTTTGGAGGGTGAGGTAGCTGGTAAACTTATGCCACATGCCACAAGTAGCAACGCACCATTAATATATTTGGTGTCTATAGGTAATGGTCGACTCTTTTTATCAGGAGACCCATCTGCTTGTTTGCTATCTATAATATAAAAAGAAAATCTCAATAAAACTTTTTCACGACCCGGCTATCGAACTAAGGACCTCATGATCTGAGCCGAATGTGTTCCAAAGAACTGCTTGGAAGGAATGCGAGTGGTTTACTTCAAAAGGAATCCAAACAAAATTTCAAACATTAAATCATGCGTGTACAACTAAAATTCATAATGCCACTCCAAACCCAACAAAGAATGATCGATGTCAGCGTGTTTACCGCTATCATATTCCTTCTCACGCTTCAGTGAGCCGATCGCGTGCTTACAGTTTGTGTCTTAAAGGACTGATCACACTGAGGCGGGCCGATCTAAATCTCAAAAATCCGCCTAGATCGCTTTCGTATATTTTGAATGAAGTATTGCATACTTCGGAGGGACGCAGCAGGCCGTATTGAAAAAGATTTTTGCTCTATGGATTTCAGTAGATGTGATGTCCTCCGTCCCACTGCATCGCAGTATTCGATGGCAAGCGAGATCATGTGTATGTATTCTTTCATGTTTTGAGTATCAATTTATAAAATCACGCAATTATGGATTATGGGGACTCACTATGGAATGTGCTGACGCAAACCTTATATGTGAAGTCATTGTGAGACGTCAGTCGTACGTGTGCCTTTACGCGATATATACCCGTCTATGTAACTTGTAATTTATGTACTTGACGTAGAATAGTAAAGTTATCAGGAGGCCTTAACCCTAACGGCGATATAACCTCTAACGGTAAAGTTTTTTTTTTTTTTTTAATCATAAGATAGCAAACAAGCAGATGGGTCTCCTGATGGAAAGAGTTAACCATCGCCTATAGACACCAAAGATGTTAATGGTGCGTTGCTATCTTGTGGCGAGGTCTAATGCCACATGCATAAATTTACCGGCTACCTTACCCTCCAAACCGGAACACGACAGCGACAAGCACTGACGCTATTGCGGCAGGAATAGGTAAGGCGGTGGTACCAGACCCGGGCGAGACAATGCAGAACTCTACCACCTAGTAGCCACGATAATAGTGACTCGATAGCCAATCGGTCGCCTTTTACGACCTGCCTGGCAGAACGGCAGTTGGCCTATTCTACAAAGGAGGCCGGGACCAACACGGCGTAAAGTGGTGAATATTCCCCCAAAAGTGGCGACCCCGACGTGACTTGAACACGCTACTTTCTGATCTGGAGTCAGATGATTAATAAGTTTAGTTTAAGACTACAAAGAGCTATATGATTTATAAGATGATGATGAAGATGATGATGATCAACAAAGGGTAATAATATTTGAAAAAAATACGAAAATGCGCTGCGTTGTGATGGGGTCTGGCTTCATTTATCCTAATGTACTATGCTGCATTTTTCATTGCGATGCGGCACGCTCCGCTGCTGCAGCCCAAGAGAAAAAGTTGCTTCTTACCACTAGCTGATCATTGACTGTAACCTTATATTACATTATAGAATAATTATTGTAAGCTTGCGTCTTTTAAGTGACCCGTAGAGATACATTCGTTCCTAGCTGTAGCCTGTGCTGTGATACAGTGTCGTTAGAGTGCTGTTATAAAGTGCGACCGCCATTAAGGGCGCGTATTACTCGCAACGAAAACTTCATGTTTTCAAGTTTTTTCCAGAGCAGTATTGTAATAATGTGAACAGATTATTCGAAGGATATTACAGTTATTGTAAGATTAAGTCTTGATTATTCTATGTACTGCAGATTCAAAATCTGATCGGCAAACGATTGCGTGCGAGGATTTATAGTGTTTTTAAAATAATTCGTAAATAAATGAGTTAAATGAACTCACTGAAAAAAATTAGTATGTTGAACATTAGGTACCTTAGTTTACATGTAATAAATTTTTAGGTTTCTATTGTAATAATTATTGGTGAAAAAAAAAGTAAATGTGAACTAATTTTGTAATTTTGTAATATTATTTTTTAATATATAACAACAATATTTTCGCCATTTTGGCTCCGTGTTGCACTTTAGGACAATATATCCTGTTGGAAAAATGCATAAAATAAAATGTTTTGGCACATTACAACGGTTATATTCTACCTGAAAAATAACTCTGACGCCTATTTTCGTAAAACGTTATATATTATTATCCCTGGCTTATTGTCTTTTTTTTTCTTATTATTTTAAGCTATTGCATAGCTTCTATCGCGGGCCTTGAGCGTGGAGCCCGAATCCAGAAATTCCGTAACGAAAAAACCTAACACCCGCCACTCCGTCCGGCACGACAAATTTAAAGGGGTGACCAGTGTTGATTATAAATTTTAAACTGTAATCTAATTAAATTAAATTAGATGTAAAAATTGTAGCATAGTTAAAACACAAATATAATGCTTAGATATATCATCACGCCAACTCCTAGTGGGGTGTACAGTGTATAATATAGTGATAATAGCATAGGACAAAACCGACCGTGGCTAACCGTAGGCTTATTATATTCATTATTACGAGAAATTATAGTATACACAACAGTATCTTCACGCCGAATCACTTGTGGGGCAGAAAGAGCAACATTAATAGTAAAGTCAGATTTTAGGAAAGTGTAACTCAAATTATTGCCAATTATATTATATAAAGAACGAGTATAGAAAAATATCTTCACGCCAAATTTTTGGAGGCATAGTAAGAGTAATATAAACAATAGAGTAAAACTTTTAGATAGTGTAAACAGATCTTTCTGTTTAATTATAATAAATAAAAAGAGCACTTACAAATACTATCACGCCGGACCCTTTATGGGTATTAAGAGTTAAGAAAAAATTATATGTAAATAAGTCTAATTGAATAGCTTTAAGGTTAAATAGTAAGAGCGCATATTAACACCAACATATCATTACACCAGACCCATATAGTGATCGGGAGAGAGATTGTAATGTATATACTCTATTGAGTACAGTCTTGCATTTTTATATTTCTATACCTTGTTTTGTTTTGTACTTATAGTTGTTTAGAGTATTGTGTCTTATAAATAGTGTAATATAGAAACAAAAATCTTAGACTAAAAATATTTTTCTTTTTCTTGTTATATAGAATAATAGACTTAGAGTATAAGAAACTCTAGATCGACATTAAAACGATAAGACTTGTATCTTTGCTGATCAACAAACTTTTGAACGAGGTATTTAAATATTATATGTAAAATATTTTGGACGTACATATCTTCATGCCAACTCTTTTACGGGGTACTATTTTATTGTAAAATTTTGAAAAACTTTATTGTATATAGTATATCTTAGTGGACTCTTTTATTATTTATTGATAAGGGTGTAATTGTTTCACAACGTAATCACACTGTTTCAATACAGAGCATTTACTTAGTTTAGGACCAATAATTGTGTAAAAAACTTACCTAGACCTAACCCTTGACAAGGTTAGCAATCAGAACTAAAGTGAAAAAATAACTTCACGTCAGCCTATAAATAGGTTTCAAGAGTAGTATAAGACTTGTACATATAGACCTGCATAAATAGACCTTCATTTTAAATCCCTATAGGGATAGGAAGGATATATTATACATACATAACTAAATCTTTTAGTCTTTATAGAGTGAATAAATATAGTTCTATTGAAATTTAACAATCAAAAAATTTTATTTTATTTTTATTATCACAAAGTTTTATTTAGATACTATCAATATATACAATTAAATAAACAAATATACAATTTTAGGGGAGTCTTGGGATATACAAACACTCAGGAACACAAATATATAGAAACATGATCATACAGGAACACAAAACACAGAAACATAAACATATAGAAAAACAAACATACAGAAACACAAACATACAAATAGAAATCCATCCAGAAAATGACGAATAGTTGCAGCAAGATAGTAACTGAATGAAACAATATAAATAAGTGTTTAAAATATATATAGTGTTACATACTTTATGTAAAACATATATAGTAAAAAATGTGTCTTGCGGCACCTATATAAAGTAAACTTAACTTCACAGTCAAGAAAGCAATGTTAAATAAATATAAAAATAGGAACGTAATGTTAAATTAAAGACAACAAATCTCTTCTAAGTGAATATAATAAATCGTTAGAAATAAAATATAAAAGGCACAGTGGTGATACTTTTTAGTTTTTCCATCTATCGATAAATACCAGAACTTTTAATGACTTTTTGAAATATCACGCTTGTCTCTTTAGTTCAGCAACCCGCCTTTAGGTGGCATTGGTTGCATTGGAAAACTACCGTAATCAGCTGTTTGTGAGAAAGTATATAGGTGTATAGGTATTTATCATCTACGTACAACAGTGAATATCTGTACTCGTATAATTTGTGTACAAAGTGTTTTAAATATGAATAAACAAAGAAAAAAAATACTGCATAAATAAAATAAATATATAATTGTAATTGCATAAGTTGATAAAAAATGCTATGTAATAGCTTTACCGCGGCAGTCTCCGAGTGCCACACGTCTTTTTTCTTATTATAATTATATTCTTAATCTATAGTGCACTTCGAATAATCTGGTCACATTATTATTGTTAAAATTAGTAATATATACAACCTACGAGTTCTGTAGAAAACCTACTTAGTAAAATACTTTGTTTATAGTAATTCATTTTATTACATTATTTTAACAATTATGATATTGCTCTTGAAAAACTTGAAAACCTGAAGTTTAAATCGAGTACACGCTAAATTGAGGTATTTTAAGCCCAAAAACAAAAAGCAGTACTTAACCGTAAATTTTTGTGTTCGAAGAGTTCAAAAACCTAAAGTTTGTAAAAATGACGGTACTTTAATTTTCGAAAAGATGTATATTTTCAAAATGGTGACCGATTTAGATCTTTTGAATTGCATCCAATGCAATTTTTGGGAGATTTAACTTCTTTTATTACTGAATGTGGTCGTGTATTTCGACCACAACGCGATCGATAGTCTTTATAAGTAGATTTTTGTGTTGGATTCGAAGAAACACTCGTCTTATTATCATCATTAAACATTTATTTTATTCTGTTTTTCATCTTTTCGTTTCATCATCAGAGGTTTGGAACTCTAATCTATACATATAATAAAATCGTAGGAAAGTCAAAACTCTACATTGAATCTTTTTTTAAAAGAATACTTGAGACGTGATCTACAATCGATATCGAAGCCAAAAAGTTTTTAGAATTTTTGTCTGTCTGTATGTATGTCCGGGGTAAACTCAAAAAGTACTGCATGGATTTACTTCAAATTTTGCATGAATATTACTAACAGGTCGGGTCAACATATAGGCTACATCTTATCACGCTATCACCTAGCGGCCAGGTGCTGTGTGGAGTAAACGAAGTCCGCGCGGACGAAGTCGCTAGCAACAGCTAGTAATGTAATATATTAATAGTTTAATTACTGTGTAATAGAATTGCTAGTACGAATTAACATGTTATATATCTGCTTATTAGCGACTAGAAACTATAATTAAATACAGTTCAAGTGGAAACAATATTAATCAAATATGTGAAACCCTACGACGCGTTGTCTCTAGAGCAAACGTCAAATACTAAATATTAATGTTGGATCGCTTATTAATGAATTCCGTGAGGCTGAAGGGGAAATATTAGTGAGGTAGGTAAGCTTTAATGTGTTTCGAAGCGAGAATATAATGCGTAATTCCGAATTATTGATCTAATGTTTCTTGGTTTATGTCTTAGTTGAGATAAAATATTAAAAACGGTTTGACGTATAAATAAAGGTTTCAGATAAAAATTGTAAAGAATTTAATCTCTACAACTTTTATGATAAATCCAATAATGATGGGAGGCAGAGAAAATAAGATATTTAAAAAAAAAACGACTATTAATATCTGAGGACGCTCACACGTAGGCATATATGATTTTTAGTACATTTGCAAAGCTATAATAAAGGTGTATGTAAAAATTCAGCTTATTCCGTTAGGTTCTGAGGTGACATGCCTATATGATTGGACTATATGCGGCGATACTAGAACGTGGTGCCAGGAGCAAGCTTTTTAGGGTTCCGTACCTAAAACGTAAAAACGGAACCCTATTACTAAGCCTCCGTTGCCTGTCTATCCGTCTATCTGTCTGTCACCAGGCTGTATCTCGTAAACCGTGATAGCTAGAAAGCTGAAATTTTCACAAATTATGTATTTCCATTGCCGTAATAAATACTAAAAATAAAAAAAAGTTTATAAATGAAACTTGAATGGCTATTTTCTTTTTAGGGTTCCATACCTAAAAGGTAAAAACGGGACCCTATTTCGAAGCCTCCCTCCGACTCTGCGCGCCGTATCCGCTGTCTGTCTGTCCGTCTGTCTATCACCAGGCTATATCTCATAAACCGTGAATGGGTAGATGAAGAAGAAGAATGGGTAGTAGGGAGGATTACGATAAAGATGAACAAATAGTATTTTTTATGGAAGTGGGGGCAAACGAGCGGTGCACCTGATGTTAAGTGATCACTGCCGCCCAGGACATCTGCAATACCAGAGGCCTTGCAGTTGCCTTGCCGCCCTTTTAAAAATGAATACGCTCTTCTCTTGAAGGTCCCCATGTCGCATCTGTTCGGAAAAACTCCTGCCGGTAATTGATTCCACAAAAGAGTAGTGCGAGGCATAAAGTGTAGGGAGAACCGCACCATTGTGGATTTCCAGACATCAAGATGGTGTAGGTGGAACTTCAAATTTTAACGCGATATCCGATGATGGAAGTTAGCAGCAGGAATGGATAAATAATCACAAGATCTTACCCACAAGTTAGCTAATTATTTAACAAGCATATTCACCCAGAAATACGTTTTCATTCTCTTTACACAAAATATGGCTGTCCCTATCTGAAATCGAACTTAAACTCATCGAATACGTAATCAGGTTCGCTAACCCACGAGAAGGTCAATGACATATGCAAATGACCTTGAAAGAACCCATATCTAGACAATTTTTTTTTACCTATTTACTAATTTTAGTTTCATATCCGTACAGTAAACTTGTATTTCGTTAATATACAGTTTCTCAAGCTGTGATTTTTTATATAGAACGCTTTTATGTAGTATCGTCAGAGCGTAACTACAAAGTTTATTAGGCCAACTTTACAGCGAACTTCCCGAGCTTAGCAGCAACCGAACAAGTTGTTCTATTTCATAAACTTCTAACAATGTTAACTTTCTGATGAAGTTTTATATGAAATATTACGTTGTTTAAAATGTTCATGTCTATATTATAATGTTATATTCATTTAATATTAGAATCGTGAATGCCTGTATGTATGTTTTGTTCTTAGAATAGGTGCAAACAGATAAGAAAATGTGGTGATATATTCTATACTTCTTATAGTCGGCACTTTGTGAAATTCAGTTACTGCTATACACAATTAATATTGCACTCGTATTTTAATTTCACTTCACAGCGTATATATTTTTAGTATATTACTTGAATGGTGACACTTTTTTAGGCATCTTGGATCAGGACGTAATATATTTAATCATCAGGGTGTAAAATTCTTAAAAATATTGCAATATTACATCCTACGTAAATTTGTGGTAATGTAAAACTGTGCAAGTTAATGCAAAGAGGTGCATGGTGGGATAATGAGGTGAAAGCTACGATTGTGAGAAAGAAGAAAGCATGGCTAGACGAACGAATGATGTATGAAAGATATAAAGAAATAATTGTACCGGTGTTGTAAGAATATTACTGAAACCTAGTGAAAAAAAAGCGTGAAAGAGAATGTCTGAAAGCAGAAGAGAGACTAGCGAACAACTTCGAGGCAAACACCAAACTTTTTTGGAGGGAAGTGAAGAAGTCTAGGAGTTGTTCGGCAGCATCCAAAATGAAAAGGATTAAGTCTAAGGTGACATTCTCACAAGCACAGACAGTGTGTTAAAACGATGGAGTCAATATTTTGGAGATAGATATGTATGATGCTGTTCAGGACGCTGCTTCTGTCTCTGACTAAGTGATTCGGCTATGGCAAAATTGATAATGATAATTCAGTTTTGGTAACGCAGTTACTACACCTAATATGTATTGCATTTAAGAAGCTGTTCAATTTTATAGAGTTTGTTTAATTATGGTAAAATACAAAAAATACAAAAAAAAAACGATAGTAAAATTAGCTTCGTTAATAGGGGTGGTTTTCTACAAGTTGACTGGTAAAATATTGTACAGCCAATGGTTATCTATAACCAATGAAAATATAATAAAATATATAGTAAACTTCAATGAAATTAGCGTGATTTTAAGAAATTATAGTCACCTCTCGGGCAATCGCCCTGCGTCGGGCATCGTGTTGCCGTGGCAATTGCCATTCTTAAGCAATGGACTTCGGTAACTACACCTGGGTGTTCATACTAAATTTATTTATTGGATAATTAGATCAATATTGAAGTACCTATTTTTTCATACTTTTTATCACAAACGAGTACTGAACATCTTCCTTTAATATGTACAGTTTTTATCAGTCAACTTTTTTATATTTTAACCAAGAAAAATGTAAAATTATTTAACTTTAGTAATTACTGTAAACAGAGAATGTAATACACATAAGCGAATAAATTAACTTCAAAATATACAATCACAAATCTTGACTCAGCAGAAATCTAATTAGTAGCAGTTAAACAAATTTATATAAAAGCCTTTACAAGACTTTTCGTGAGCAGTGGTTTGAGTCAGTATATCGATCAACATGAAATTTAATATCATATATATGTCCAATTAACATTTTTAACTGTTTTACAAAAAAGAGGAGACTATCAATTCAGCTGTATGTTTTTTAATGTTTGTTACCTCAGAACTGGGTCATTATGAACAGATTTTGAAAATTCTTTTTTTTTATTTAGGAGGGTAGACTTTTCGTGTGATTTCATTTTGATTTGGTCAAAATCTAATGCAAAGTTCCGGTGATACTGGAAATGGGAAGTTCGTTGTTGCAGTTTTACTACGTTAAAAAATATTAATTTCAGGTAATTGTTAATTTTTTAATAGAAAAGAGGAATTTATTAATTCGCAAGCTCAAACAAAAATACGTCGCCTCTTTAATCCCGTGATGGATGTTACTAATGAATTAATAAATGAATGGCAGTCGCGTTGGTGCTGCTCACCTAAAGGACGGCATTTATATAACTTTTTCCCCTGCGTCCGGGAACGATTAAGTAAAACGTGGATAGAAATAGATCATTGTGTTGCACAGTTCCTTACTAGTCATGGTAATTTTGAAGCTAAATTATTCTCGTTCAAATTAGTTCTTTCTCCATTTTGCGAATGTTCCACCATAAACTGTAAATATGAACAAACTGCACATCATATTCTTTGGGAGTGTAATCTCTGGCAAAATGAACGTATCCAAATGCTTGATAGTATACGATGTATATCCGGGGTCATCTACTATTCCGACCTTGTAGCAACACGTGGGAATTTCCGTGCCTTCAAGTGATTTTGTCATACATACTACTGGAAGCAGAATTAAGTAGGCCATTTTCGTAGGTCCTCAAATACCTAAACTACCGTGGTGCAATAGCAATCAGGCTTAACCTGATTGTAAACGTCTCATTTCTTAGCAGTTTTTGCTTTATCTTTACGCTGTCTCCTGCTGTAAAGGGAGGGAAACTGGATGTATTTTCCTACTCCTCCTATACTCTTCTGATTAAATTCGATGCGGTTTCCAAGACAGCTTAGCTTTTCCCCCAGGGCACCCTGAGCTCGCAACTCAGAGGTTATCAGGAAGGTTGCCGCTGTTGATTCTGGTTTACAGAAGTTACAGTGGTGGGAACGAGAGGTGGGCCCATTGCCCTAAAAAAAGGGGGGGCAAAGGGACAGGAGGCTCATCTCGTGGTCCCTAAGTCGTTCCGCTCGGGGACACCCCCGCTGGTAATTGGTTCCACAGAGTAGTGCGGAGAAAAAAGTGCCTCGTGAATCGCACAGTTGTGAATTTCCAGAGATCGAGATGGTGATAATGAAATTTTAAATTTTGTCGCGATGTCCGATGTCGAAATTCTGCGGCAAAAATTATAGATCCGATGATAGATCCGGCAGAAGATGCACACCTCTACGTTATGCCAAAGAATCAAGCTAATCAGAAATAGTCATGTCGTCGGCATTTTGTAACAAGTGCTTCCATAACTAGCCAACGGTATGATTACCATTATTTGCAGGTGACTAACCTATCAACTTTCTCTGTGTTGATCCGGGCCCCTCTTCATTAACTTCTCAAAAGGAGGAGTTATCATTTTAGCCCTATTAAAAAAATAAGTTTGTTAGCTCATAACTTTTTAATTTTAGAAAATCTTATTTTCGTTTAGGAGGGTATACTTCCCGTGTGGTTCTATTTTAATTTTGTGAAGATCGGACGTAGGGTTACCGAAATACAGAAAATGGGAAGTTTACAGCAGTTTTAGTGCATTAAAAATGATCAAGGATGAATTCATAAATTTAACTTCGTAGTTCTTTATAATGAATACTAGTTTTAGCTGGTTTGTATCCAAAAGACTACTCCAAAAGGAGGAGGTCGTATCGGCTGTATTTTTTTTTTGTTATTTCAGAACTCGGCCATTTATGAACCGTTTTTCAAAAAAAACTTATTTTTTGGGGAGGATATATCCCATCCATCCATCCATTTGTACCGGACAAAAGCCGGAGAGCATGTTTTATGGGATAGATGGATTCCGCTGCGTGCTGGGCAATACAAATATTGTGATAGCAAATCATGTGTGTGGTTAGATGGCAACATATCACCTTGGTTGGATCTTAATACCAACATCAGGCAGGGTTGTGTGTTGTCAGTTCACCTGTTTATCTTATTTAAGTATAAGAGAATAAGATCTAACGTAAAACTTTCTGCTTTATGCAAGTGACACTATACTTTTAGGCTCCACTCCATTTGAGGTACAAACACTTGTCACAGTAATTATGAATGGTGATTATAAGATTATGAGCTTCCAATTGAATGCAAAGAAAACTAAAGTTCTAGTATTTGAAAGAGAAACAACCTGAGTAGATGTAAGAGTTGTGGTTAATAATGTGGTTCTAAAACAAGTGGGTGAATATGTATATTTTAGATGGGCTTTTAGCAGGAGTGGAAGATGCACAGCTGATGTTGAAAGAAGATTGCTTGCAGAGAATAGAGTGAATGAAGCGGTAGGGAGATTGCTCAAAAGCACAGTTTTAAGTCAGGGTGCCCGTCTTTCCATGCATAAATATGTGCTTATTCCAACGCTATTGTATAAAAGTGAGACCTGGGTATATTAGATAAAACTTAAAAGTAGAATGAACGTAGTCGAGATAATATTGCTGCAGAAAATATGTGTCTTAACCCTCGCGGACCGGGTACGTAATTTTGAAGTGAGGTTAAGTGTAAGGCCTCAAACTAGATGTCGGCGACCTGCAGCGCGACGGTGAGAGCGGCACGATTTAGCGCTCTGACATAGCTGCCCGCACTGCCATAATGCCACTGTCATATAGTTCACTTCAATAAGAATCTATGTGTTTGATCGCGCCGCTCTCGCCACCGCGCCACAGATCGCTGACACCCAGTTTGGGGCCTAAAGGATTTATTTCAATTCTTGTAATTGGTTTTCTCTGCCTATTCCGTAAGGTATCTGGCGTGAAAATAATGTATGAGGCATTTTTTTCATAAACACATTTAAAATACATTAGTGTTATATTTTTGCAACTTTAATTCAACGCATAAACCAGTTTAAATAAAAATGTCCGCATCAGTTTTTAAACTATATTTTGATTTGAAAAGTTTGTCGAGCAGATGGGACTTCATCGCAAATTTAAGCTTACATGTGTCTAGTATTCGTTGTTTAGTAAACGTAAAAGTTGTTGCATTTGGATGTTGACATTCTACAAGAGCTTAGTATTTTCGCAGGGAATTAAATACAACGCCTCGTCCGGGCTTGGAACTCTAAGTTTACTTATTTCAGCTGCAATAGCGTCAATGCTTGTCACATTCATATTCCGATTTGTAGAGTAAGTTAGGAAATAAACTCATACATAATGTTGAATTCAAACCTACCATACGTACGATAAAACTCCAATAACTAACATGTTGTGTCAACCTTGTAGTATTTTATACATACAGTTTTCAGATTGTCGATACTATACTCAGAAAAATCATTTGTTGGAACTAGTTTATACCACGCTTGTACTTTTATTTCACTACTAGCTGTTGCCAGCGACTTTGTCCGCGCGGACTTCGTTTACTCTGCACAGCACTTCCCCGCTAGGTGATAGTGTGATAATATGTAGCCTATATGTTGACCCGACTTGTTAGTAATATTCATGCGAAATTTGAAATAAATCCATGCAGTACTTTTTGAGTTTACCCCGGACATACATACAGACAAACAGATAAACAGATAAACAGACAAAAATTCTAAAAACCATATTTTTGGCTTCGATATCGATTGTAGATCATGTCCCAAGTACAATGTACAGTTTTGACTTTCCTACGATTTTATTATATGTATAGATAAATATAGACTAAATTATTAAATTGATCAACCGGTTTTGCTTTTTAAATCACATAACTGCTATTTATTAGTTTCAAATATTAATAATGGAATTTCACCAAGTGCCAATGAGTGTGAAAAATTTATCAAAAAAATCACTCAATAAATAGAATTAAGCGATCGCCAGTAAGGTAATTTTAAATGGTGATGTGATGATGATTATGGTGGTGGTTGTGCAAATAAAGTATTTGTATTTATATTTGGTGGGGTTGGTGGTTTGATATACATAGGCGACAATTATCTCTTTTTATTGAGAACCACCTTCAAACAAGCTCTTCTATTATATTAAAAAATATAAATCCAGTCTTAGTAATATAAAACGAATTCTGCTAATTTTTCTTTTTATTTTATAAATTAGATCGCCCCGTTGGTCGAGTGGTTAGCGACCCTAATACGCAATCAATGGGGTCCGGGTTCGATTCCCGGCAGGGACAGGCATTTGTGTGACGAGCACAGATGTTTGTATTTCTGGATGTGGGTGTTTATTAAATATATTAGAGTATTTATATATGTATTTCTATGTATTAGTGTCGTTGACTGGCACCCATACTACAAGCATATAATTTGCTTACTTTGGGGTCAGATCAATTTGTGTAATTTGTTCAGTGATATTTATTTATTTATTAGCTGTGCCCGCCACGACTTCGTAGATATGGATAAATTCTAAGATAAAAGTAGGCCAAGTTATTAATTATCATCGTGGTATAAAAGATCGGCAGTGCCGGGGTTTTACTCACATAGTTCCCATTGCCGTGGGATTTCAGGGATAAGAACTATCTTATGTCATTTCTCGGGTCTCAACATATCTTTTTATCAAATTTCATTCAAATCAGTTCAGTTGTTTAGGTGTGAAGAAAATATACACAGAAAGAGCTACTTTCGCATTTATAATATCACTATGGATTAAAGATAATTAGAAACAATATTATTAATCGACTTCAAAAAATTAAGAAAGTTTTCTTTCATCGAAATCATTTTAATGTACGTTCCTGGATTACTCAAAAACGCATTTACTGATTTAGAATATTTTTATTGTTTATGGAATTGTATAATTTCTGTTTCGTGTCAAACCAAATTTGTATTGGTTAAGAACTTATTTTGGGTTTGGGATATACAGGAGATCAGAAATTCTTGGAGTTTTACTGCGTAATTATTCACAACGATTTATAATTATTTAATTTGCTTGATTTTAAAAAACAGCATCATTGCGCATCCCAATAAAATAAGTAATTCAATTACATAGTACATTTCTATTAGTTCCGCACTAGGCAAATATTAACATATCCCATGTTAGCAATTAGCTATCTGACTCCTTGCCAGATAGTTCGCAAAAGGCAGTAAAAGTCTTATTACATTTACCGGTACGATACACACGCCGACTCCTGACAAATAATTGGACTGTCTCTATAATCTCGGGACTGTCTCTACAACAATATTACTCATACATACATCCATATCAAACTGATACCTCCATTTTTTCATCAGTTTGAAATAAAATATTATGTTTTAAAACGCTTGCATTTATCTTTCCTTTTCCCCTAAAATTTAGCAAGTATTTTAAAGTGGACAACACCAAGTCGCGTCAGTAGCCAAGGCGTTTTTATGTGAGCCTGATTACCAAAATTATCTTTATTATATTTTGTTCTACTAAAGGTAACATGTAAAAACATTACTTTTAATGATTTTAATTTTAAAAATGTATATATTTGTAGCCTCAAAATAAGTATAACTATATAATTATAGTTAAGCTATAAATGTAATATGTAAATATTGTCATGGACGATGGAAAAGTTTTTTTTTTTCTCCCTGCTTAAGTTTTTTTCAATGTTATAAGATAGCAAACAAGCAGATGGCCCTCGTGATGTAAAGAAACCATCGTTTATAAACACGAAGACGATAATGGTGTGTTTAATGCTACATGCGTCAATTTACCGGCTTCTCTTTCAAACCGGAAAAGGACTCTGACAAGCACTGAAGTTGTTGTGGTAGAAATAGATAAGACGGAGGTATCAAACCCGAGCAAGAAAATATAGAACTCTACCACTTAATAGCTACGTATATTTGTATAACCAATCGGTAGTGTTTATGACCTCCTAGGTAGAACGGCAGTTGGTCTATTCTTTAAACGAGCTCGGACCCACACGATGGTAGAGTTCTGTATTATCTTGCCTGGGTCTGTTACTACCGCCTTACCTATTCCTGTCGCAATTAAGTCAGTGCCTGTCACTGCCATATTCCGGTTTGGAGGGTAAGGTAGCCGGTAAACTTATGCATGTGGGATTAGACCTCGCTCTATGGTAACAACAAACATTAATGTTTTTGGTGTTTATAGGCAATTATTACGTCGTCTAAATGACAGTCACACATCGGTTGATAAATGTGTTTTATTAACTGTAGTTTACTGGAATTTACATTAAACTTATATACTAATAACTCATGTATGCTGCCTGATAAAATGTGATAACGATGGCGCTATATCTGTGCGCGAGCGTGTTCTATCGTTACAGCAATGGTTGCCTCTTTCCGTTAAGAGACCCATTTGCGTGTTTGCTATCTTATTATAAAAAATAAAAAAATAAGGTAATTACCTAGTATAGGTCATTACATATTATAAGGAGGGGGGGGGTATGACACTAGTAAAATCCCATTAACACTTCTCATCAAGATCTTATGATCTGAGCTGAATAAACTTACCTCTAGAATAATTAGTTACACAATAGTCTCTACAAAGTTACATAATAGTTCTCTTAAAATATATGAATTTATACGAGTAGTAAGTACATAATATTCTCTTAAATTATATGAATTTATACGAGAAACCAAGCTCTGGCTTCGAACGTAAACACGTGTGTGTAAATAGGGTGAGAATAGGTAGAGTTTGTATTTGAATTGAAATTGTTTACATTACAATTATTCTACGAATGTGCTTAGTTGAAATTGTAATTGTGTTATTTTGAGACATGCATATGTCAAATATTATATACAATACTAACTAATGCGAGTAGATTTACATATTATCAATATAGTTTTATCACACAAATTTTTATATCCTATTTTAGTCTTACAGAAATTGATAAAAAGGTAGTTTGTTTGATCCCGGACTTACGAATCTATCTCTATACCAAGTTTCATTAAAATAGGCTTCGCGTTTAAGTCGTGAAAATGTTACAGACAGATTGACAGACTTTCAAATTTATAACTGGCTGACTTGCGTAGCTTCGGCCACACGTAGATTACATGTCGGTTTAGTTTTTATATAAAACTAGCTGACCCGGCAAACGTTGTTTTGCCATTCATATTAGGAATCCATAGCGGACAAACAACGTGACACGTAATTTATATAAGTCTACGCCCTACGGGATTGTCCTTCCACGCAGCCAAATTTAATGCCATAAACTTTAGATGGTGGTTAAGTATTCTTAAATTTTCTAATTTTCTTCTAATTTTCTAACCTTCTCCTTACAATTACAAACATAACAAAAAAAAAATTACCGAAATTGGTCCAGCCATTCAGGCGTGATGTCGTGACCAAGGAAAATAGGGATTGATTTTTATATATATAAGATTTTATATTCTATTCCAACCATTGGGATTAATTTAAAAAAAAAAATAATTGTTAATGTTTGATCCCAAACCTTCAACTATCTCCGCACCAAATATCATTAAAATCAATTTAGTGGTGTAGCCGTGAAAACGTGACAGACAAACAGATAGACAAGCTTTCGCATTAATTTAATAATAGTATGGGTGGAGAGTCTTTTTATATCAGTGGGATAGATGGATGGATCTTTATGTCAAAGTCAATGCTGGGTAGACAAAGAATAGTTTTACTTCATAGTCTAGATCCACGCCCATTTTGAAAAGCATATTAACTGCCATACTATTAGGCATTTCGCAAAAGGCGAGAAAGAGCTCTCTTCCAGAAGACATCAGAAAGATGTCGAGTTTAAACTCTTTCAAAAGTACTGTGGTTAAACGCCACTTTCAATGTACCTTTAGTAGTTTTGTTTCATTTTTCAAGTTGATTTTAAGTATTACAACTCTTTTGTTTGCTGATTTGTGTTTTTGTGTGTAATTGGTAACTTTTATAATTTTTAGTCTTTTTATTTAAGATCATAAAAACTGTAAATTATCTTGCGGTTAGCACCACTTTTCCTAGTATATTGTTATCCTTATTATAATTGTTGTCTGGAAGAGATCACTTTTTTAGCGCTTTTGTGTATCTTATATGTACGAGAATTTTTGTAACTTATATGTTGTCATATATTCTGGTGCACAATAAAGAAATATTGTATTGTATTTTATTCTACACATCACTAACATCTTGACTATACTAACTTGGTGGTAAAGTTCTGCAACGTTTAATACTACAGCCTTACCCGTTCCTGCTGCAATAGTCAGCTGTCCAGTCCAGTCCAGCTGCGTCAGTGCTTGTCATTGTCGTGTTTCAGTTTGGAGGTAACATAAACTTATGTATGCGGCATTTAGATCCCACTACGAGCAACGCATGAATAACGTCTTTCATTTATTTCTATAAGCGATCGTTGTCTCTTAGAATCCAAAGCTTTAATCAGAACTGCATAGTTAATCCCTGGACTACGATTATAATTTTAAGAGACAATATCAAGTTAATTTTAAGCTCTTCAAATATCGAATAACATTTAAAATTATTCAAAAAATCAAACTATAAATTCAAAGAGCGATAAATGGGAGAAACGAAGCTTACAATCGAATCAGGCTTAGGTACACACGGTTATTTCGGATATTTTGAAACGTCAGTAAGTCTAATTCAGCTTTGAATATACGCTATATATTGGTAGTTACAATTAGCCGGTGAGCTCGTGAACTGTGTAATCAATGATTCGTTTGTGAATTTATTTATTTGTGTATTTTATTTATTTAACAATTTATCGGATACAAATCACAAAAATCAATTATGTTAAAGCTTAACTTGTATTCGTTTAAAGACTTTATCAACTTTATGAAAAGGATATAAAAGTCATTTCAGTCAGTCAAAGCTAAGACATTATTAAAAAAATAATAAAAGGGTTCTATTTATAAAGATAAAAATATTGTGCTATTTTCAGTCGACGAAAAAACGGAGGTTATAGTTTGACGTGAACTTATTTATGTAATATTGTGGGAATTCTATATTATTTGAATATGAAAACCCGTTTAGGCGTCTAAACACGTGTAAGTGCTAAATTTTGTGTTTGTATGTCCATATGATCGTAAGTATGTAAGTTCGTATGTCCGTATCCCCGTATGTCCGTATGTCCGTATGCCTATAGATGTGTATATATGTCCGTACACTTTTGAGATATGAGTACAGTTGATATTTGAAGTCAGTTAAAATTTTTAAATTTCTATTATTAAATGCTCTTACTGTGCTATTCTTATTAAATGCTATTAATGTGTTTACCCTTCAATTTCGCTAAAATTTAGCAAATATTTTAAACTAGATTACACGCAGCGCGGCCTCCTTTATGTCATAGTCGCGGCTGTGACTGTCGTCATATTTTATCCGACTTTTTGTGTGAACGTAGTAATACTCAAAATAACATTTATGATTAATTTTATTTAGGTGTGCGGAAATTTATTTGTCTATAAACAATAATATCAAATAGGTTACTTTTCGAAATTATGTAGCTTTTAAAATTATTACTTCAGCATATGCTACAAACTGCTTTGATGAAATTTCAGTATAAGCTGTTTCACAGTTCCGTGAGTGTTTTCACGCAGAAATTCAGATTTGGAATTTAACGAATATATTGTTCACAATATGAAACAAAAGTTTACTTGCTGTTTAAAACAAAATTAACAATATTGCTTTAAAATAGCCAGTTTTTTTTTAATTCCGGCTATGTATGACGTATGTAAATAAGGAAATTGCTAATTTTGCCCCGATTTTCGAACAACGAGTTTTCATCAGATCTCTGCGTTTTGATTGATGTGTGTGTGTATGTGTGTGTGTGTGTGTGTGTGTGTGTGTGTGTGTGTGTGTGAGCCTCTGTGTATGTATGTGAGTGCGCGTGTGATGACGTCAGTATGTCCGTATGTATGAATGTATGTATGTATGTATGTATGTATGTATGTATGTATGTATGTATGTATGTATGTATGTATGTATGTATGTATGTATGTATGTATGTATGTATGTATGTATGTATGTATGTATGTGTGTGAGTTTGTGTGTGTGCATGTCTATGTGTGCGCGCGCGTGTGTGTGTGCGTGTGAGTAAATATCTCATAACTTTCGAACGGCTTGACTGATTTAAATAAAATTGATTGATTTAAATAAATTCAATTGACGGTATTTGACCCAATTTTTAAAGTAGAAAAGCTGATCCGATTTTTAAATAAATTGGAATATTAGCCTAAAAGTTAATGTAAAAATACGAATTAAATTTGCAGTAAACAGCGTAATTTTAATATTCGAAAAGCTGTAACTTTTAAAAATTTTAGTTGATTTCATTCTTAAAGTGCTAAAATATTTTAGAAGATCAAAAATGATTTATTTCAAAATTTCAAAGTTATGTCGAAAAATCACTTTTTTTTAAATTTTTGTCAACGATGAACTCCCGAACGGATGAACCGATTTTAATGCTATTGCATGCATTAAAATGAATAGAACGCAGTTTTCTCAGGAAATAGCTGATTAGATTTTGAAATCAATCATTACATTTACCTGGTAGTATTTAAAAAAATAACGCTTCACCAAAACCTTTTTTTGAGGTTTTTTTTCAAAATTCTCAAAATCTTGTAAATAGAAATAGTTCACATTCTCAGAAAGTACAAGTTGAGCAAAATCCAATCGAATGCCATCAACCACGTATCAATTGGTCAAGCCCTTCAAAAGTTATGCGATGTTTACATACACACATACACATTCACATACATACAGACATACTAACGTCATCGCGAAAGTAGTCGAGAAAGGTTCCTACGACCTCAACACGTTCGAAAATCGGGGCAAAATCCTTCCATATCTACATAAATAGACAGACGGGATTTCATATTTATAATACTAGTATGATTTAATAGTAGTTTCTTCACCAAGGCGAGAAAATGACCGATACCTTACGAGAGTGTAGTTTGAGCACCGAAGCGCAGCTGAGGGCCTCAATACACTCAAGTTACACTCAATACACTCAATACTCTCCTGACAGCCTCAACTAGTGTCGGAATCCTGGGAGTTGACCTATCGAATAACGTTCAGTTTCACGGTCATTTGGAAGGCAAGGCTAAACTAGCCTCCAAAAAGCTCGGTGTGCTCAGCAGAGCGAAACAGTACTTTTTGCCGGTCCATCACCTTCAACTTTATAAGACACAGGTTCGGCCTCACATAGAGTACGGTTCGCATCTCTGGGCCGGAGCTCCCCAGTACCAGCTTCTTCCTCTTGATCGCATTCAGCGTAGAGTGGTTCGAATCGTTGACGACCAGGCTATTTCGAAACAGCTTGACTCTTTGGCATTGCGCAGAGATGTAGGTTCTCTCTGTGTCTTTTATCGTATATATCATGGAGAGTGTTCCGACGAGTTGTTTGGATTAATTCCTGCCGCCGAATTCCACCATCGGACATCGCGTCAAAATTTGAAGTTCCATCCTCACCATCTCGATGTCTGGAAATCCACAACTGTGCGTTTCTCCCGACACTTTTTACCTCGCACTACTCTGTTGTGGAACCAATTACCGGCAGGGGTATTTCCGAATGGATACGATATAGGGACCTTCAAGAAAAGAGCTTACTCATTCTTAAAAGGCAGGCAACGCAACTGCAAGACCTCTGGTATTGCAGATGTCCATGGGCGGCGGTGATCACTTACCATCAGGTGCGCCTCTTGCTCGTTTGCCCCCTCTTCTATATATATATAAAAAAAAAAGAGTTAGGTATCGCATTTTCTCCCGAGTGATACATACTGCTTTATACTACACCAATGAGGAAAATAAAAACATTTTAGTTAAAATTTATATTAAAATTATTACAATTATTGAAACTCAATGTTATATTTTTTTTAATATTGAGAGAAAATTACTTTCTGCCCAAGGGGAGAAAGTAAATCCCATACATTTTTGCCGCCCGCATATTGGTTCGCTTGGAATTAGGTACTTTCTTCTCGTTTTTCAAGTAAGAACTAATGTGCTTTCTGAATAGGTGTAGTATAAAGAATATTTTATGCATAATATTTTAAAAAGATAAAACCAATGCTATGAAATATGGAAACACTTGGTTAGCATGTTTCATAACCTACTAGGATACTATTTTGTTTTGTGCTTCAAATTATAGCGTATTAGCTCTTTGAGTAAACTGGCACTCTTTATTAGGATGCCAGATAGGAAGCTTTATTGAGGTATTATACGCGGTAATTTTGTACGCTGCAACGCCAATTGTTCGATAGCAGCTTACTAAACGTTAAAATCATAGAGAAATATGGATTAGTACTACATTGCATAAAGGTTGGATTTAATACTTTTACTTACTTTTTTTTTTGGATTTAATAAATATTTTTAGCAATATCTCAAACTATAAAAACCATGCATTCAACTATTTCTTGTTGCATACTTATGTATGCAACAAGAAGTATATTGTATATTTTCCATCGTCGGCATTTGATGAAATGTAATTGTCATTAAATACTTTTATTATTGCACTTGTACATATTATGTATATTACATCCTGAAGATGCTTTAAAAGTGAAACTGGTCGAGTAATATATTAAAAATATATGTGTAAAAGTGAAATTTATGTACAAGTACATTAATAAAAGTAAGCAACGAGAAGTTGTTCATTAATTTCCTGTAAAACAGTAAATACCGGGAAAAGTGTTATACATATATTTGAAGAATTAAAAATTACATGAGTACCTGGTACTCCAAATATCACAGATCTATACCAATCTATACTAATATTAAAATGCGAAAGTAACTCTGTCTGTTTGTCTGTCTCTTCTTCACGCCTAAAACACTGAGCCGATTTGGATGAAAGAGCTTCGGGAAACTCTCATACATCACAATATCTGACTAGCGTCTTTAAATGAGAAATATATAATAAAATACAGAATCTGGTTTTGAGCATTGGTAAACAAAGGTTTTCTTCCTTGATATCCAGAAAATAAAGAATTTTTATTTTAAATGTCTTTGAGGTTGCCTTTTGTGACGATAGTAAGTAATATGACAATTTAAGTACCTATTTCCAAAACAGGGTATCTGTAAATAATATTGACAAACATATGATTTTTTTATATCATAAGATAGCAAACAAGCACATGGGTCTCCTGATGGAAAGAGTCAACCATCGCCTATAGACACCAAAGGTGTTAATGGTGCGTTGCTATCTTGTGGCGAGGTCTAATGCCACATGCATAAGTTTACCGGCTACCTTACCCTCCAAACTTCAGTCGTCAGTGCTTGCCGCTGTCGTGTTCCGGTTTGGAGGGTAAAGTAGCCGGTAAACTTATGCATGTGACATAAGACTTCGCCACAAGATAGCAACGCACTATTAACGTCTTTGGTGTCTATAGGCGATGGTTGACTCTTTCCATCAGGAGACCCATCTGCTTGTTTGCTATCTCATAGTATAAAAAAAAAACAGTTTTGAGGGTAAGTTAGCCGAAAAACTTATTCACTTGATATTACCATCCCGTCTCACGGATAGCAAATATACCTGAAATGAAATTGAAGTCGGTTTTGCAGTGTCATTTCAATCAAAATCTTTTAAGTCAATAAACAATGGTTTTCTTTTTCCATCAAGATAGCCATGTTTATTAGCTATATTATGATATTAAAAATTACATTTGTATTTCCTTATAATTGACAAAAACAAAACCATAAAAGACTGTTTTTACTTACTTTTTTTTCAGATCGTCTTTTGGGTAATGCACTATATAATCACGGAATAAATGGAGGTGCCTTCTAAAGACATTAGTTAGCCATCAAGTGTAGCTAAATTTTATACTTACATAAATAGGTCAGTGTATGCACACAGTACGTCAACAATAAAAACTCAATTACAGTTAGTATCAATAATTTGTCAAACTTTTGTCAGTGATATGAGCGTTCGCTCAAATGCATGGCTACACGTTCAATGCCAATCGCCTTGTCTATTAGTATTTATGTAGTATGTGGTTACACGTGCTTAAAATAAGGCTTAAACATTTAAAAAAAATGAATACATATTGACGGGGCCGATTATACTTACTGATTTAACCCCAAAAGTAAGAAAATTATTTATTGTTTTAAATTTTACACTTGTAAAACAATAATTATGACGGAGTTTCACCAAGTGCCGACGATGGTAAGTATAAATTATAGAAAATTATTTGCTATTATTATGGATGATAGTCAACGATACTAATACATAGAAATACATATGTAAATACAAGAATATATTAAATAAGCACCCAAACCCAGAAATGCAAACTCGACGGGGAAAAGCATTCGTGCTCATCACACAAATGCTTTTCCCCGTCGAGGATTGAACCCGAGCCCCGTCGATTGAATAGTCAGAGTCGCTAACCACTCGACCAACGGAGCGGTCGAAACATTTGAAAATAATTCCAAGTTTAAAAAATACATTACATGTATAGCCCCTTACATCTCCGCCATCAACTTGTCGGTCTGTCCCAAATTAATTTCATGTCGATTAGCGTGAGTGTTCAAATTTTTCCGTTTACTGCTATTTTTGTATCCAATAATTCATTATAAGCTTTACGCAATAAACAACCTAATTCACGTATTTTGAAAGGTTATTTTAAAATTATTCCATGAATATTTAGTAAACCTCGAAGGAGAGCCATGTTTTATTCGCCTGTCACAGTTTGACATCTTTGTTCGTGGCAAATTTTCTGACGCAGACTTTGAAATTAATTTAATTCATTGTGACATCCCCTGAAAACTGAATAATAATTATTTAAAAGTAATGTACTAATTAGTAAATCGGACATTTTTAATAATGATAAAAACAGTTAAATTACTAAAACAACTTTAAATCCACTGTAACTGCTAAAATTTACATGGAATTTTAGACTACTCTCCCCCTACTACATTTTGATATGAGTCAGCGATACCTATGTCAAGTGTTAGTATGAACTTACATATTTTACTTGACATTTTACAATATCTTTCGATTTTCATAAAATTTACGGCGTTCCCTAAAGTAAATTAATCCTATGAAAAAGAAAGATCACAATCCGATCAACAGTTTCGAAGAACTGCGTCTACAATACATACATACGAACATACACTTTTACACCTCTAACATTCAAACACGATTTTTAAGCGAAAATAACCCATTTAATTTAACTCCCATTTTCAGGGTGTTCCTTAAATAAGAAAGAACACCTGCGAATTCTTGTTGAATTTTCGAAAATACTTAGTTTTAGAAAGTTTGTAAAGTACTTAACTAAATTGGACAAGGCGTTACATAAAAAGCGAGACAATAAAATGTATCAGTAGCATTATGACTGATCTTCTGTTAGGATATTTTTAATAACTGTGTGTAAATACTTACCTATGATATATTAAATAAATGTATTACTTATAATTTAATAATAACGGACGTTTAAATGTTAACGATAAGACCGTTAAAACTTAAACTAAACCACGCGAGTTGTCAACTGTTTGTCGTTGGCGTGATTAGAATACCTAATGGTTTGGCAGGAGTGATATTCATTTCGTAGTATTGATTCCATTTCTGGCAGTCGACTTGAACGGTTCTGTATTTGATACTTGATGTGTAAATAAGTGGATATGTTGAATGTGATAAATAAAAACATAAAACGACGTTGAATCTATCGAAAACTTCTTGAAATGAAAATAATTCCATTAAAACGAAGGATATATGTATTAACGATTACACAAGTGTAATAAATGTAATTTATCAAGATTAATGTGTTTTTATGGACTAGTTGGAACGAAGTTCCTTACGGCAGGCTAAGAGGGGATAGGGATTTTGCTGCGCGACCGAACTGAAAAAAATGTGATAGTAAAACCGTAAGAAAAATGCGTGGAATAAAAGCGTTAAATGAGACGTGCGCAGGCGCGACAGTCGCGTACACAAGCGAGTAGTGCCGTTTAGCCGAAGGAAGTTCGTTCCTACCTGGTGCCCCGCGACACCACATCATTTTATTATTACTTAGTATAACCGCGTTACCTATTTCTCCTATTCCAGAGGCAATAGCATCGGTGCTAGTCGCTGTAACTACTTGGTAATGTTATGCATGCGGCATTCCAACCCTGCCACACGGAAAGCACTATCAATATATTTGATGGCTATAGGTAATGGCTATCTCTTTACATCGAAAATCCTTCTGATATTTGCCATCTTATGAAAGAAATCAATATCAATATTATAAATGCGAAAGGTTGGATGTTGTATGGATGCATGGATGGATGGAAGTTTGTTGCTCAATCACGCCGAAACTACTGTGTATGTATATGGTTTGGACGAAATTTGCATACAGGTAGACGATGACATGTAATAGCAATATTGCTTTACCACATATGTAGTTAACCACAACGAAATTAGTGTACAAATATCTAAAATATCTGGTCACCGTATGACGAAGTAAAGAGTCTAGACGCGAGATTGGTAAATCGCTGTTGAAAGCAATGATTTTCTATACATCGTACGTGGGTTTTACTAAACATTTTTATTGGATAATTCGGTCAAAACTTGAGTACCTATATTTTTAAATATTGAGTATCAGAATCGAACACTAAACATTCTCCTTCAATATATACAATCTTTCTCCAGATAGCCTGTATAAGTGAAGCATATATCAAGTTATTAATTTCGTGTGTGAATCCCATTGTGAATCCCTCCCACATGAGTTAAATAATTAAAAGATTTATCCTCGACTAAGTAGAAGCTAAACCTTTACCAAACCATTCTTTATGGGGTTGTATGACTTAATAAAAAAGTTAGCTTTTACATTTTCTTAATTAAATACAGGACCTCTTGTAAGTGAAATAAACGTAAACAAAATTAAGAAGACCTTCACAAACTCTTAATTTATTCTGCATTAAATAAAAGTACATTTCTGTGATATAATTAAAACTTACACTCATTTCTATTCATTATAATGAAGTCAGAATAATGAAACTTTACTCAAAAAAGCTAGCCGTAAATATACTGGAGTCACTTAGACTTTGCGCTTGGAGTTATGATCCTAAGAATAAAATAAGCTGCTCATAAATCCGGAATGAATCTACCGAGTGGGTTTATTCTACTATGGTCTTGAAAAATACCTTTTATCCAGAAAAGGCATTCGAATTGTTCATTCAAAGTAAAATTATTTTTAGAATAATAAATAAAAATACTTTTACTCATTTTCTTCAATTTTGGGAATTTTATGCACACCTTCGGTCAGTGCGCTTCAAATTTCATCCTTCCAATTTTACATTATAGGTCAATACTCAATTGACCGCTACGTTAAGTGTATGGTTAGACTTGAGTATACGCGTAATGATTCAAAGTAATTTTACTATCTGTTTTTGATATAGGTCATTTTTGTTCCCACCTTTAGACAATACTCGTTGAATTTGTAGCTGTCATTTTTATGTTAATAGGCCTTTTCATCATCAGATGAGCGCATGCGTAGCCGCCATGTTGAAACGGCGGTAATTCAAAAAATTCGTACTGTTTTAATCAACAATGGCTGGACAAGGACTATTATCTCCACAAAGAAATAAATTATTGGAAAAAACCATCGTTGGTGCTTCACTTATTTATGATTCAGTTGAAGCTCATAATTGTGAACAATTGAAAAGGTGGCTAAAATTGATTTTAGCCACCTTTTCAATTAATTGATTATTATTTGATTTGTTTGAAAAACAAAAAAACCTTATTAATTGATTTATCAATATGTTGAAACTCTTGATAGCTTAAAGGATCAGGGTTTTGTTCAGTTGGACCACTTTCTCCAAGAAAATGTAGTGAGCAAATATAAGTATCCTTAGTAACATTATCAATAGATCTAAAACCTCGGTCACTTCTGCCACATTTTTTCACCCATAACTCACATTTCGCACATTTGACACATGCTTTAATGTGTAATTTGCTTGATGATTTGATTATTTTTTTTCGATATTCAAGACAAGGCTTTGGAAAATTTATAAAATAGAATCTATTGGTTTTAAATGATTTGTATCGTGTATCACTTTTACATACTCCATAACAACACCGTTTTGTTGTTCCTTTTCGTACAGACAACATAATTATAATGGAGTACAAAAATTTTTTTCCGATTATTTTGACTTACTACTTTTTTTTTCACTTTTTTTACAATTAATCAACTTTGATTTATATTTTAATTTTTGATACACGGATAGCGGACAATTTAGCATGGTTGTTTACAAAAAACAGTACGAAAAAGATGGCTGATTCTGACGCATGCGCACAAAAAATTTTTGTGATGAAAAGGCCTATTGACCGAATCATTGGCCGAGCGTTCAATATAGACAGAACACAGGGGGTGTCTCATTGTCATCGGTATTGACACTGATGACAACGAGACACCCCCCGTGTTGGTCTGGACTCCTTTGAAGAATAGACCAACTGCCGTTCTGTCAAGCAAGTCATAAAAGGCAACCGATTGGCTATACGTGTCACTACTATCATGAGTACTAGGTGGTACAGTACCGCAATGTCTCCCCTGACGCTATTGCGGCAGGAATAGGTAAGGCGGTGGTACCAGACCCGGGCGAGACAATGCAGAACTCTACCACCTAGTAGCCACGATGGTAGTGACTCGATAGCTAATCGGTCGCCTTTTACGACCTGCCTGGCAGAACGGCAGTTGGCCTATTCTACAGAGGAGGCCGGGACTAACACGGCGAAACTTGCTTGTCACTGACGTGTTCCAATTGGAGGGTAAGGTAGCCAGTAAGATTATCCAAGTGGCATTGCTACCTTGTCTCATGGATAGCAATGCACCATTAACGTCTTTGGTGTCTATAAGCGATGGTTTATCTTTCCATCAGGAGAGCCATTTGTTTGTTTGTTATCTTATGATATAAAAAAGGAGGCTTTAGTAAAATGGACAGCACTTATGTGGTAAGCATAGCATACTGTATTTCTGTGTACGGTTGTTCATTATATATCGTCGTATATACATATATATATATATATATATATATATATATATATATATATATATATATATATATATATATATATATATATATATATATATATATATATATATATATATATATATATATATATATATATATATATATATATATATATTTCTGATATCGTTTGTTCAAAAACTTGGCAGGCTTGTGAAAGCTCAATGACAATTCAATACTGTGGTACCATCTAACAAAGATCATGATGCCCATGGAACTCCTGTACTAAACAAAATCAACCCACTGAGTGTGGTCTCATTTTTTATATTTTACATACACTCTGAATTATAATAATTTCCAGGGTTACATAGTGGAGCTGAAAGCGATGGGAGTTTGGCAATAATACGACTCTAACTCATTGAGTAAGGAATCATGGTAACTTAACCTGATGCTGCGAGACGTTTCGACGATCATTAGGCCCTTTCATGTTTTGCCCTTAAAATGATGCATATGTAGCAGAATGGCGGTCTGAGGATGTGTCGGGGGTTTATGAAATTTTCAATTTTATCTTGTTAAATTTTTTCAAGTTTTCCCAAGCACAGGACAAAAGCTAAACAACATATATTGTTAAAAACAGGAAAGTATAGATCATTATTGTAAATATGAATTTCATCTCTAACGATGAACTCATTTTAGTAGTATACTAGCTGTAGCTCGCGACTTCGTCCGCGGGGACTTCGTTTACTCCGCACAGCTCCTCCCACGTAAGTGATAGCGTGATAATATGTAACCTATATGTTGACCCGACCTGTTAGTAATATTCATGCAAAATTTGAAGTAAATACATGCAGTACTTTTTGAGTTTACCCCGGACATACATACAGACAAAAAATTTAAAGAAGATTTTAAAGATTTTGGCTTCGATATCGATTGTAGATCACGCCCCAAGTATTCTTTTAAACAAATATTCAATGTACAGTTTTGACTTTCCTACGATTTTATTATATGTAAAGATTATTTATTTATATTTATGCACAGACAAAAAGTACATAGGTTTAACTTAACGCCTAATGGCATTCTATACTAGCCAACCTCATGTATTAAGAAAATAATTAAAAGAGGTGGTGCATCTTAACTCTATTCATATAACTTAAACTTACTATGAAAAGACAAAATTAATACAGAGTAATAAATAATTTACAATATAAATATATAAATACACGTTATAATAATACGTATTACTAAATTATACCATACTTAATTACATACATATATACATAAACATTCATATACATACATACAATTATAAATATATATATATAAATACTTATTATACATACATACAAATAATAAATAATTTATGAGCACAAAACGATTTAAACACTGTAACTAAATTGACGTCACTATTTTTATGTATTGAAATATAATTTTAATTGTCTTTTAAATGATAGTTTTGAAGGGGATTTTCTGATGTGTGTAGGAAGTACATTCCACAAACGAATTGCTCGGTGGAAAAAGGATTGAGAAAGAAACTCTGTGTGGCAAAACGGAATGTGTAGAGATAAGTTCTCGTCGGACCTCAGATTACGGTTATGTGTGTCTCTCTGCCAATCAAAAAGAGTCTTAAGGTATCCAGGTACAGCCGGATCGTACAATATAGAAAACAGAGTGCATAGCATTCTAGAATCTCTACGCTGTCGTATAGGCAACCACTTAAGAGCAGAGCGATATTGGGAGACATGATCAAACTTGCGTAGTCCGTAAATTATATGAACTTATTAAAGTTGTATTATAGCAAAGAATAGTTTCGTCAGTCGACAGTGGCTCAGTTGGTTAGAACGTGCCGGCTAGAAGGAAGGTAGCAGGTTAAAGTCATATCGTATAGAATTTTTCTTTTTTTATCATTCAAATTTTTACATACATAATACTATGTATTCGTATTATAAAAAACAAGGTCTTTCTTTGTATTAGTATCTTTGATTTGCATTCAAATCACCAACAATAAATTAGCTTACTTTCAGGTTAGGTACACGTTATTTGTACGTGTTATCAAGAGATATTAATTTATTTATATATTACTAGCTGACCCGGTAATCGTTGTTCTGCCTTTTTAACTACTCTTTTTTCTATATTTTCTCACCTTTTAAACCTTCTCTGGATTACAACAATTAATTCAAAACCAAAATTAGCCAAATCGGTTCAGCCGTTCTCGAGTTTTAGTGAGACTAACGAACAGCAATTGATTTATATATATATATATATATATATATATAAATCAAGTTTGATCATGTCTCCCAATATCGCTCTGCTCTTAAGTGGTTGCCTATACGACAGCGTAGAGATTCTAGAATGCTATGCACTCTGTTTTCTATATTGTACGATCCGGCTGTACCTGGATACCTTAAGACTCTTTTTGATTGGCAGAGAGACACACATAACCGTAATCTGAGGTCCGACGAGAACTTATCTCTACACATTCCGTTTTGCCACACAGAGTTTCTTTCTCAATCCTTTTTCCACCGAGCAATTCGTTTGTGGAATGTACTTCCTACACACATCAGAAAATCCCCTTCAAAACTATCATTTAAAAGACAATTAAAATTATATTTCAATACATAAAAATAGTGACGTCAATTTAGTTACAGTGTTTAAATCGTTTTGTGCTCATAAATTATTTATTATTTGTATGTATGTATAATAAGTATTTATATATATATATTTATAATTGTATGTATGTATATGAATGTTTATGTATATATGTATGTAATTAAGTATGGTATAATTTAGTAATACGTATTATTATAACGTGTATTTATATATTTATATTGTAAATTATTTATTACTCTGTATTAATTTTGTCTTTTCATAGTAAGTTTAAGTTATATGAATAGAGTTAAGATGCACCACCTCTTTTAATTATTTTCTTAATACATGAGGTTGGCTAGTATAGAATGCCATTAGGCGTTAAGTTAAACCTATGTACTTTTTGTCTGTGCATAAATATAAATAAATAATCTTTACATATAATAAAATCGTAGGAAAGTCAAAACTGTACATTGAATATTTGTTTAAAAGAATACTTGGGGCGTGATCTACAATCGATATCGAAGCCAAAATCTTTAAAATCTTCTTTAAATTTTTTGTCTGTATGTATGTCCGGGGTAAACTCAAAAAGTACTGCATGTATTTACTTCAAATTTTGCATGAATATTACTAACAGGTCGGGTCAACATATAGGTTACATATTATCACGCTATCACTTACGTGGGAGGAGCTGTGCGGAGTAAACGAAGTCCCCGCGGACGAAGTCGCGAGCTACAGCTAGTATACTACTAAAATGAGTTCATCGTTAGAGATGAAATTCATATTTACAATACTGATCTATACTTTCCTGTTTCTAACAATATATGTTGTTTAGCTTTTGTCCTGTGCTTGGGAAAACTTGAAAAAATTTAACAAGATAAAATTGAAAATTTCATAAACCCCCGACACATCCTCAGACCGCCATTCTGCTACATATGCATCATTTTAAGGGCAAAACATGAAAGGGCCTAATGATCGTCGAAACGTCTCGCAGCATCAGGTTAAGTTACCATGATTCCTTACTCAATGAGTTAGAGTCGTATTATTGCCAAACTCCCATCGCTTTCAGCTCCACTATGTAACCCTGGAAATTATTATAATTCAGAGTGTATGTAAAATATAAAAAATGAGACCACACTCAGTGGGTTGATTTTGTTTAGTACAGGAGTTCCATGGGCATCATGATCTTTGTTAGATGGTACCACAGTATTGAATTGTCATTGAGCTTTCACAAGCCTGCCAAGTTTTTGAACAAACGATATCAGAAATATATATATATATATATATATATATATATATATATATATATATATATATATATATATGTATATACGACGATATATAATGAACAACCGTACACAGAAATACAGTATGCTATGCTTACCACATAAGTGCTGTCCATTTTACTAAAGCCTCCTTTTTTATATCATAAGATAACAAACAAACAAATGGCTCTCCTGATGGAAAGATAAACCATCGCTTATAGACACCAAAGACGTTAATGGTGCATTGCTATCCATGAGACAAGGTAGCAATGCCACTTGGATAATCTTACTGGCTACCTTACCCTCCAATTGGAACACGTCAGTGACAAGCAAGTTTCGCCGTGTTAGTCCCGGCCTCCTCTGTAGAATAGGCCAACTGCCGTTCTGCCAGGCAGGTCGTAAAAGGCGACCGATTAGCTATCGAGTCACTACCATCGTGGCTACTAGGTGGTAGAGTTCTGCATTGTCTCGCCCGGGTCTGGTACCACCGCCTTACCTATTCCTGCCGCAATAGCGTCAGGGGAGACATTGCGGTACTGTACCACCTAGTACTCATGATAGTAGTGACACGTATAGCCAATCGGTTGCCTTTTATGACTTGCTTGACAGAACGGCAGTTGGTCTATTCTTCAAAGGAGTCCAGACCAACACGGGGGGTGTCTCGTTGTCATCAGTGTCAATACCGATGACAATGAGACACCCCCTGTGTTCTGTCTATATTGAACGCTCGGCCAATGATTCGGTCAATAGGCCTTTTCATCACAAAAATTTTTTGTGCGCATGCGTCAGAATCAGCCATCTTTTTCGTACTGTTTTTTGTAAACAACCATGCTAAATTGTCCGCTATCCGTGTATCAAAAATTAAAATATAAATCAAAGTTGATTAATTGTAAAAAAAGTGAAAAAAAAAAGTAGTAAGTCAAAATAATCGGAAAAAAATTTTTGTACTCCATTATAATTATGTTGTCTGTACGAAAAGGAACAACAAAACGGTGTTGTTATGGAGTATGTAAAAGTGATACACGATACAAATCATTTAAAACCAATAGATTCTATTTTATAAATTTTCCAAAGCCTTGTCTTGAATATCGAAAAAAAATAATCAAATCATCAAGCAAATTACACATTAAAGCATGTGTCAAATGTGCGAAATGTGAGTTATGGGTGAAAAAATGTGGCAGAAGTGACCGAGGTTTTAGATCTATTGATAATGTTACTAAGGATACTTATATTTGCTCACTACATTTTCTTGGAGAAAGTGGTCCAACTGAACAAAACCCTGATCCTTTAAGCTATCAAGAGTTTCAACATATTGATAAATCAATTAATAAGGTTTTTTTGTTTTTCAAACAAATCAAATAATAATCAATTAATTGAAAAGGTGGCTAAAATCAATTTTAGCCACCTTTTCAATTGTTCACAATTATGAGCTTCAACTGAATCATAAATAAGTGAAGCACCAACGATGGTTTTTTCCAATAATTTATTTCTTTGTGGAGATAATAGTCCTTGTCCAGCCATTGTTGATTAAAACAGTACGAATTTTTTGAATTACCGCCGTTTCAACATGGCGGCTACGCATGCGCTCATCTGATGATGAAAAGGCCTATTAACATAAAAATGACAGCTACAAATTCAACGAGTATTGTCTAAAGGTGGGAACAAAAATGACCTATATCAAAAACAGATAGTAAAATTACTTTGAATCATTACGCGTATACTCAAGTCTAACCATACACTTAACGTAGCGGTCAATTGAGTATTGACCTATAATGTAAAATTGGAAGGATGAAATTTGAAGCGCACTGACCGAAGGTGTGCATAAAATTCCCAAAATTGAAGAAAATGAGTAAAAGTATTTTTATTTATTATTCTAAAAATAATTTTACTTTGAATGAACAATTCGAATGCCTTTTCTGGATAAAAGGTATTTTTCAAGACCATAGTAGAATAAACCCACTCGGTAGATTCATTCCGGATTTATGAGCAGCTTATTTTATTCTTAGGATCATAACTCCAAGCGCAAAGTCTAAGTGACTCCAGTATATTTACGGCTAGCTTTTTTGAGTAAAGTTTCATTATTCTGACTTCATTATAATGAATAGAAATGAGTGTAAGTTTTAATTATATCACAGAAATGTACTTTTATTTAATGCAGAATAAATTAAGAGTTTGTGAAGGTCTTCTTAATTTTGTTTACGTTTATTTCACTTACAAGAGGTCCTGTATTTAATTAAGAAAATGTAAAAGCTAACTTTTTTATTAAGTCATACAACCCCATAAAGAATGGTTTGGTAAAGGTTTAGCTTCTACTTAGTCGAGGATAAATCTTTTAATTATTTAACTCATGTGGGAGGGATTCACAATGGGATTCACACACGAAATTAATAACTTGATATATGCTTCACTTATACAGGCTATCTGGAGAAAGATTGTATATATTGAAGGAGAATGTTTAGTGTTCGATTCTGATACTCAATATTTAAAAATATAGGTACTCAAGTTTTGACCGAATTATCCAATAAAAATGTTTAGTAAAACCCACGTACGATGTATAGAAAATCATTGCTTTCAACAGCGATTTACCAATCTCGCGTCTAGACTCTTTACTTCGACATACGGTGACCAGATATTTTAGATATTTGTACACTAATTTCGTTGTGGTTAACTACATATGTGGTAAAGCAATATTGCTATTACATGTCATCGTCTACCTTCAAATTTTTACATACATAATACTATGTATTCGTATTATAAAAAACAAGGTCTTTCTTTGTATTAGTATCTTTGATTTGCATTCAAATCACCAACAATAAATTAGCTTACTTTCAGGTTAGGTACACGTTATTTGTACGTGTTATCAAGAGATATTAATTTATTTATATATTACTAGCTGACCCGGTAATCGTTGTTCTGCCTTTTTAACTACTCTTTTTTCTATATTTTCTCACCTTTTAAACCTTCTCTGGATTACAACAATTAATTCAAAACCAAAATTAGCCAAATCGGTTCAGCCGTTCTCGAGTTTTAGTGAGACTAACGAACAGCAATTGATTTATATATATATATATATATATATATATATATATATATATATATATATATATATATATATATATATATATTAATAATATTTTTTAAGTGTGTAGTTAAATTCTAGAATTATAAACGGAACACAAACGAACGTACCTAATCTAGAGTTCTTTACTGACCAACACGGGAAAACGTTAATATGAAGTGTTCGTAATATATTCATGTTATGTTTTTAAATGTACAGGTATATTTTTTGGGCTTAATGTTCTCTACTAACCAACAAGGGAAAAATTATTTCCAAGTGTTTTTAGTATATATATTAGAACATAAATTTTATTGTATTTGGTGGTATTTGGTGTCACCGCCTTACGTATTCCTGCTGCAATAGCGTCAATGCTTGTCTCTTTTGTGTTCCGATTTGGATGGAGGGTAAGGTAGCTGGTAGACTTATGTATGTGGCTTTACTATCCCATCTATATATATGTATATATATATATATATATATATATATATATATATATATGCCAAATGTACTATTTTATAGTGTTGAATAAAAGCTAAGGCTTTAGGTATGCATCTGGAGTGATTTTGTTTTATCGATAAGTACTATAATTCGGAATTTCTTGGTGTAAATGCAAGCGACATCGACATAAGAATTGCTTTGAAAGGCGTATCTAGTTTAATCCGTGTAAAACACAAATGAACGTACCTAGAGTTATTTACTAATTAATCGCGAAAAACAAATTATATTTATTGTTATTAATAAATGTTTTATATTTTTTTAGTTTAGATTAATAATCTGTAACTATAAACAGAACACAAATGAACGCACCTGACCTAAAGTTTTCTGCTTTTCTACATTTCATTTATGCAATAGCCTGGTGTGCATTCGTTACAATGCATGCACCTCGTAAATTTCAGTTTACTCGACACACTTGTCACATCGGTTCTTTTAAAGGATTTGCTGTAAAATATTATCACGATATGGTATTCCACGGAGCAAAAAGTACTTTATAACGTCGTTGTTTTTTGATCTCGGAAAATATGTAAGCGCTTAAAGCTCGCTAAAAATGTGGGTTTGCGCTGAGACTATTTATAATCTTTGAATGTCATATCTAGTTTATGTATGAGGTATTCTGAATTTTTTCTTTCAAATATTCCAAATAAATTAAAAGCAAAAATTATTAAAATTGTAATTATATTAATAAAATATAATATAATGACTATCACCCGCTCATCAAAATTCTGTCGTAAGTTTGATTATTATAGACCATATTAGAGAGAGACCATAAAGAGTTTTATTAAGGATTTTCACCATAAACAAAATACTATATACAGTGTATATAAAAATCTGTTTGATCATCAAAAGCATTGTCTAGGTAGTTAAGTTTCGTCGTTTGAAATAAATAATCTTAAATGATATTTCAAATATTACTATGGCTACACAAAATGCCGGACATAAAATGGCGAAAGCCACAGATTACGAAGTACTACAAGTTAGTTTCAGGGGAATTTTGTACATTTTAAAATATTCGCTAAATTTTAACAAAATTAAAGATTGAATACAAGTATTTTAAAATACCACAATAATTTTTTTTAATTTTATGTTTTCTTTTTAATAAAGTCATTGTCAATGTAATAAAATGTAATAAAGTTATCATACTTACACCCGTTTCGGGTTGACATGGTTTTCTGGACGCTGGTTTATATGACTGAATATTATGATATTATATTTGTTAATATCAGTATCGCCTCTGTGGTGAAGTGGTCCAGCGTTGGCGTTGACCACATGAGGTTCCGGGTTCGATTCCTGGGTCGGGCACATAAGAAAAGTGTTTTTTCAGTTTTCTGATAAACACAAAGTTGCCCGGGATTGGAAAGTGCCCGATTGACGATAGCCTTGCCACCTATCACATTTGTGGGACTAAGTATCTTCGGCTGATCGTGGGTGCACTTGTTTACCCCTTGTCTACCCCTTCGGGGATAGGGGCGTGAAGATACTTTACTTTAATATTAACACATGAAATGTATATTAATTTAATGTATTTCATTGTATATTATATAAGAATATTAGGTTAAGTTAGTAAGAAAAGGAACATATTATTTACTACATCTAGGAAATGTGTTTCTCATTAATGACGCATGAACATTGTCAAATCGTGTTAGTTAACGTACGACGCCATTCTACTTTTTATTCAAAAATCGAAAGCACTTTAATCAATAAACCTTTTTACAAGTTATTTTAACGCGTCAACGTTTTTATCAAGTAAACGTGACCACACATTAAAAATATCTAGAGAAGTAAACTCAGCGGGCTCATCTTTATCATGTATTAATTTGTTTAAGCAAGGTATTACACAATGTTTAATTTGTATTTATCTATTGCGTATGCATTTTTGAAACGATAAACAAGTATTCAATTTATATTCTTTCTCTTTCTATCAATGGGATGTTTTTTTTCTTGGCTCGCTGACCTACTAGTATGTATAATAATTCAATGCTTACAGCCCCTTGTCCGATTTGGCGCATGTTCTAACAAATATTTTTGTCATCTCATTAAATAGCCAACCAAATTTCAGGATATTGCGATGAACAACACTCGAATCAAATTATTTGCTTGTAACAACATTGTCTTTGTCTGTGTCCATCAGTGCATGATCTGGCGGTCCCTGATGTTTAAAGAAATTTCAGAGTTTTATATTACCATTACCAAGATATGTATTATAAAATGTAAATACGACAGTCTAGTTCAGATAACCGTTGGCGAAACAACACCATTTAAGATCTCCATCGGGGTACATTAAGGCTCAGTTCTAAGCCCATTCCTGTACAACATGATATTTCAGCTGATATTGATGGTGCGCTACCGCTGTGGAAGAAGTTACTTTCACATTGGTAACAACTCGACCAACGGAGTGATCAAAAGCTGAACGGAACTTGCCCGTATACGTATCTTCACGCCGGATGCCTTACGGAGTACGCAAAGAGAACCGAGTACCATATGTCACGATCTTTGCCGATTTGTCTTGATTCCTCCACGTTCATAACTCTCTTCATGCAGATACACTGGTTGCAAAGACACCTAACATTACCTTCCGACAGTAGCTGATCAATCTGATCACAGTATGTAAGTCTTGATCTTACCCGGTACCTACATATATCTTAACGGCCTCTCTTAATATTACGAACTTGATCCGCGATTTTCACGCCACATATTTTCCATAGCGAACTCATCTTGACTGCGTTAATGCTCTTGTCTGATATACCTAAATCTCACTTGGATAAAATAGTGTAGGGTTAAGCACATAACTATGCATAGCAAAACAGGGCAGGTCCCTGACTTAATACTTTAGTTTTAAGCAATTTCTCTAACACTCCATTCACTCATTTATTTGCGCATACTCTTCTTTTGACATCAGTGATGTAGTACCTACTTTCCCGAATCATGAGTTGTATATCTTGGATATGCTTTAAGTAAAGTACATCCAAGATATACAAAATTATCTACTTGTTCCAGTACTACATCATCAGCCACAACTGTTACATCCATTCCGGTTGCTTTTCTTTCAAATGTTAAAACTTTGGTTATATTAAAATTCAATATAAGGGCATATTCTTACAATAATCATTAATAATGATATTATTGTATTGTTCATTTTATTAAAATAATTTGAAGCAAGGGGGTTTCATTCCTTTGTTGCCCCGATGCCTTTAGTTCACACGGTGGAGAAGTCATTTATCCCTAAAATCAGATATGAACATTTTCCGAGAATCGGTCAGAGCCATCTACCGATAGCCTGAGAAACATGGCCTTTTCCGGGTCACGATTTTTTGTATCACTATCGTCTGTCCTTACAATAATTAGTAATCTCTAACTAAAAGTACAATATTTTAGACGTCATATTCTTTACATAGTTACATACAACGATAGTGAGGTACTATTTTTCACACCTTTGTTACCTGTTAGCTGTCAAAGTAACCATCATTCAAATTTTAAATCTCTGATTGTTCTTACCTGGGCTCAGGACTATCCACTGAGAAACTTTCAGGTTTTATAAAATGACGAAAGTCTGAAAAACGTGGGCTCTTGCTCTAATAGAGTTCTGGCAAAGATTTAGGGAAAATTAAAATTTGTGTAACACAAAGATCTTTTTCAATACGGCTGGGTTTGAATGATTTGAACGTCAGTGATCATTTGCCTTGCCTGGCCACTGGTCAAAACGTTGGTCACTGGTTTAAATTTAATACAAATTAGACTTCCACCAGCTAGACTTTTAGCTGTAAGAAAAATACTATGTAACTTTGGATCTGACATTGGAATCATGATAAAAAAGCTAAATATTACACTAAAATGGCAAATATTTTGTTGATTTTCAAAATGTCTTTAAATATATTTCTTCAAAGCTGTAACAGATGATACTTTATAATCCCCTTAAAAGCATAATGCCTGTCGCAAAAAGAAAAATTAAAATGGTTCATTATTCACGCAGTCGCGTTAATGTTAAAGTGTTTCATTTTGTTTTGTTGAGTACGTTCCGCTAACTCCCTTTTTGCCTCTCATCAATTGTTAGGAAAAAGTCCTTTTTGTCGCAGAAATCTTTTCCTTCTCATATTTACGACTCAAAGTTTACGAGTAGGTCTATTTTCTGCCTGGTTGAGAGACGTGTGGTACAAGTATAAGTGATTATGAGTATTTCTCTTTCAATATGCCGATATTTTCAGAAGATTTATTGTTTTCAGAAAATTATTATATATTTCTTTTGAAAATATAGATATATTTTCAGAAGATTTATTATATATTTATTTATTTATATTATACTAGCTGACCCGCGCAGCTTCGCTTGTGAGTCATGTCATTGATAACTTTCATCCCCTTTTTCTTTTAAGGGTCTGTTTGTGAATTTTGAAAAAAAAACTTTTTCAATTATCGCCATGCGAAGTGTCATCAAAATCTGTTTAGCGGCTTAGACATTAATGGATGGTAGACAAACGGACAGACTTTCGAATTTACAATACAAGTTGCACCCTGCAGCTCAATACATTATAAAAGCCTTTAGCGGATTTCTCAAGAAAAAAAAAATCTGGATAAAGTAAAGCCTATGTACTATTGCAAAATTTCATACAAATCTGCTCGAGTGTTTTTGCGTGACAGAGTAACAAACATCCAACCGAACATTCAAATTTTCACGTTTATAAAATTACTGGATGTGCTATGCAGCCCGCTGCATTACATATACACATTTAAAAAATATAAGAACACAAAAATTTGCAGCTAGAGAGAATAGATTTTACTGCAAGTGAGGATATTAAAAAACCTTTTTTTTTTATTTATTTTTTTATTTTATATCATGAGATAGCAAACAAGCAGATGGGTCTCCTGATGGAAAGAGTCAACCATCGCCTATAGACACCAAAGATGTTAATGGTGCGTTGCTATCTTGTGGCGAGGTATAATGCCACATGCATAAGTTTACCGGCTACCTTACCCTCCAAACCGGAACACGACAGCGACAAGCACTGACGCTATTGCACCAGGAATAGGTAAGGCGGTGGTACCAGACCCGGGCGAGACAATGCAGAACTCTACCACCTAGTAGCCACGATGGTAGTGACTCGATAGCCAATCGGTCGCCTTTTACGACCTGCCTGGCAAAACGGCAGTTGGCCTATTCTACAAAGGAGGCCGGGACCAACACGGCGAAAATTAATGAAATTAAAATAATAATAATAATGTAATAATGTAATAATAATAATAACCTTAATGTAATAAATGTAATAATAATAACCTTAATGAAATTAAAATAATAATAATAATACAATATGTGTGTCAAAATAAAAACTAAAACAAAAATAATAAAAAAAGATATGTCAAGTCGAAACAATGTCATAAAATTATTTAAAAAAATAAATATAACGACAAAATGTAGTAAATGTGATTTATCAATAATTTATATCGTCAATTAAAAAATAAAATAAAAATTCCGGATAGTAAATAATAAAAGTCGATTACAATCTTATCTTTACTTAATATAAATAAAATTTATATCCAGGGAACTTTATCGTTATAATTCAGTAACTTGGCAGTTTATTAAAAGGCATTAACAATAACACTTTGCGAGTCTAGAAAATGGTGAAATTATTTTATCTTTGTTTTTGGTGTTTAAAAAGTGTGTGTCACATTTTTTAAAACCTATCTATATTTTTCTTAACGTATAATAAGTTTTCGAGAAAGAACTGGCAACTTACGGTAAGTATGCCAATTTCCATAAATTTATTTCTTAGCGATTCCTTTGGCTTCATTTTAAGTATAAAGCGAATGGCCTTTTTGCAACACAAAAATTATATCGATCGATCGATCCGCAGCGTTTCCCCATATTAAGATGCCGTAAGACATAATATGAACTTTCATCATGATATTTACAAATATTATAATAATTATTATAACGTTTTGTTATCTAAGTCCACAATCGTTTCTTTTTCAATTCACAATACCTCCAAGTAACTTAAAGTTTTTTTTTTTTTTAAAAATTGCATTATTTTTAATTACGCATTTTAAGTCAAAGCACGTGTACTGCTAAATATTAATTTAAATTCACATAAAATGTAGCACAGCAAAATCAAATTGTCGTGTCATACTAGTGAAAAAAAGAAAAATATATCAACATTGACAAAGTTTCCTTATTCCTGTGCAATACGTTATGTCATGTTGCCCATTTAATCCCAACAATTATGACATCATAAAACCGCAAAGTAAATCGCTAGTCTCTCATAACATTATCCGGTTTATTACGTCACGTCAGTCATAAGAAACGGGGTCCCGCATAAAATGTGCATTAGTCTCGACAAATAAACGCTCTTATCCCTACTTCCGTCGAGATTTGCGGGAACTCTCTGGGGCTTGCAATAAAATGTTGTGTATTTATTCGTTTAAAGTCAGTTGTGCTTTCACTTGAACTCTTTTTTTTTGTTTACATAGCTTTTCCTTTATGGCTTTACAATAAAGTCGTTTTTATACACGAAAAATATTTTCGTCTTTGTCTGAGCTCTATATGAAGACGAGTACTTGTTTTTCTACCTCTACTTAGTATATCTGCTAGAGTTATGCTCTCATTAGTACGTTGTCTTAAACCACGTATGACAATCGTTTACATTTATCCGTGTTTAATAAATATATCTACAGCATTTTATAAACATCTATTTGCATAAAATTTGTTTATAAGTATCGTTGAGTTATATATACACATAAGCATATTAGTATCGTCGACTACTATTTGTATCACAATCAAATAATTTTCTTAATTAAACGTTTAGATTAATTTGTATAGTTTGCTCAGTGTTAATATATCATTAAATAAACTAATTCGTGTATTTTATCGAAAATAGTTTAATAAATATATCTCATTAAGACATTCTGTATGATAGAGTTCCTTAATTTATTTATTCCAGCAGCAAAAACATACGTGCTTGTCATTGTTGTTTATCAGTATATGCAATATGGCAACCGGAAGACTCGGATTTCAAAACACCACTATAATTTTTGTCGTCTTATTGGGAGGTTCCAATAGTCGATTAACAATTTTTAATAAAGTCTTACAAAAAAATGAAAATTCGCAACTAATCACTATACAATGTTGGGAAGACAATTCCGCTGATAATCGCAACTAGTAAATTAAATATGTCAAGTTTAACATCATCAATGTTTATTGTTGAGTGTACATGTACAGAAAATAAATGACAAACTGTGATTTTGCTTATTATTAGGGACTTAACTGATAATGAAGTTCTTTTAAATAAATTAAATAAATCTGTCCATCATTTATAGGTTCCCTAATGGTAGATTCGACCGCCCGGTTGGTCGAGTGGTTAGCGACCCTGATTGTTGTATTTATATATGTATTTCTATGTATTAGTATCGTTGACTAACACCAATAACACAAGCAAATATTTGCTTACTTTGGGGTTAGATCAGTAAGTGTAATTATCCTGTGAATATTTATTTATATTTATTATTTATTATTAAAAAAAAAAAGAATATTTTTTAATTGAAAGGGGCCATGTTAGTCTGGGTTCTTTTTGAAATACAGACCATATGCTATTCTACCAGACAGTTTGTAAAAGGCGAATTCTCGTTCCATCGGCAAAGCTTCTATCCTGTGAAATAAAAATCAGTAGCTTCCTTACATACTTACGTAGCGGGAAGTTAAAAAAGTAAAAGAACACGGGCAAGACTTTATACATCATTTTTTTTTTAGTTATTATCTTAAAGTTTAATACATTCCTTAACATTCTATGTCAATTCCTTAACTTATCCGCATTTAATAAATATTCTTTTAACTTGGGGATAGTAGCTAAATAAAGTTGGAATTTAGATATGGTTAACGTAAACAATCAGTTCTCTCCTTAGTAGTCTGTGGTTAGGTATTTATCTTGTCATTGGATGTCTTCAGTACAACTGCTGCTAATCTCAGAAATCTAAGTTAGATTGACAGAATTCTGAGCCAAGATTTTGTGAAGACACTTTATAGATACTTAAAAGAATAAAAAATAAATTAGCATTAACTATTCTTTAATACAAAAATAGGGAGAATTTTTATTTGATACTTATAATAAAAATTATGATATATAAATTTATTGCTGTTATAATGAAAATATAATTAAAGTTTTATACAATGGCAACACTTAAATACGATGATAGAATTCAATCAAATTAAAGTCTCAATATATTTTATATGATTGTTCCTAGCGATATATTTTGTTTAATTGATTTAAAAATACTAGAAAATTATTCTAGTTTATTTAATATTCGTCACTCCGAAAGACTTGCAAGGGATGTACAAAAAAAATGGCCTGTGTTCTTTAAAACCTTGACTTGTTTTTGAGGTGTGATCGTTTTTTTTTGTATTATAAGACAGCAACAAGCAGATTGCTCTCCTGAGGGTAAAAAAGACCATCGCATATAGACACCAAATATGTTAATGGTGCGTTGTTATTCATGTGGCGGGATGGCAAGGCCACATGTATAAGTTTACCGGCTACGTTACTCTCCAAACCAGAACACGACAATGACAAGCACTAACGCTATTGCAGCAACAACAAGTAAAGCGGTGGTACCGAATACCCAGACGAGACGCAGTAATCTACCACCTAGTAGTGACGATGGAAATGACACGTATAGCCAATCAGTTGCCTTTTATGACCTGTCTGGAATAATATTGGTCTTTTCGTAAAAGGAGCCCGGACCAACACGAGGAATTAACTAAAGCATTGTAGATTGACAACGTTGTTAGACAAATCAGATAAATATTTCGAATGCTGTTATTTAAAAAACACAACTCTTAACAAAACGTACATTTTCGTCATAAGCTGGGTAATATTTTCTTCAATTAGTTAGAATTCTGTTAACAACTGAGTAGTAATCTCCAAAGAAAACATGTTTATATTTTCTCATTAGATCAAATCTGGAACACGTTTTTCACTCAAAGATCTACATTAAGAACGTGGCGCATTACAACGCTCGACCTCTCATTAAACATTTCTTAAGTGTAGGAACACACCATGATGTTGGCAAAACCTAAAACATTATTTTTCTGATTTTGTAAATTTCGAAACATTTTTCACATTTAAGCCGTGTTTGTTGGTTCGTATTTTGAAGAATAGGCTAACAGTCGTTCTGCCAAGAAGATAGTAAAATCGTTTGGCTATAGGTGTCACTACCGTCGTGATTACTAGGTGGTAGAGTTTCGTAACGTATCGCCGGGTATATGGTAGCACCGCCTTACATAATCCTGCCGTAATAGCGTCAATGCTTGTCATTGTTGTGTTCCAGTTTAGAGGGTAAGGTAGCTTTTAGACTAATGCATGTATATGCAATTTTGCATTTGCATTGTAAGTATGCGTGGGCATTATTATTCCGCCACACGGATAGCAACGCAATATTGACATCTTTTTTGTCTATAAATGATGGTTTCTCTTTTGTATCAAGACAGTATTTCTCTACTATATAATGGATGTTGTTACACATATGAACTTTCCTCTTGAATCACTCTTAACTATTAAAAAAACCCGCATCAAAATCCGTTGCGAAGTTCCAAAGATCTAAGCATACATAGGGGCAGACAGCGGAAAGCGACTTTGTTTTTTACTATGTAATGATAATGATGATTCAACTTCAGCAACTAGTTAAAACAAGTAAAAAATTCAACAGTCTTCTTAAGTTCTTTATGTAATTAATTTGATTGAGTTTGAAATCGTTTTGTGTAAGTAGAAACATTGTTTTGAACTTTAAGGGTGGCATTTGTCTCCAACTATTACAAAACTCATTGTCGTGTTCTACTATAAACACGGTAAAACTGCAAACAACTAACTTTCGATTTCCTGTATTTCTCAAACTCTGAATTAGATCTTCAGCAAATTTATATGGAAATATAGCTATACCAGCACTAACCAAAAAAAAATCCTACTCTTTTTCTTTACTTAGTATAAAACAAAATTGCTTTCGCTGTATATACGCTTAGAACTTATAAACTACGCAACAAATTTTATTTCAGTTTCCAGCAATAAACAGAGTGATTCAAAATACATGTAAAGGTTTATATGTATGATACACGCTTCAAATAATAAAGAAAAGCCGGGAACTTCAAAGTTTTTTAAAGCATATCATTAAACATCCGTGCGGAACCGGGGCAGCTCGCTAGTCTATACATAAATGTCCGAGTTTTGATGGAAAAAATTAGAAAAAAATATATTTAAATTGAAAATCTCCTTTTTTTAAATTATTTGTTAAAAATAAATAAAATAATGACAAAAATAAACTGGAATTTTAGAACAAATGATTTCATAAGTCCACTAAAAACTTAGCGTTTATAATTTTACCTGATAACTGTGCTTATATGCTAGGTAAGATAGCAACGCACCATTAACATCTTTGGTGTCTATAGGCGATGGTTGACTCTTTCCATCAGGAGACCCATCTGCTTGTTTGCTATCTTATGACATAAAAAAAAGGTAACGTACGTTAACATTACAAAAAAAATGTGTAGCGCATTTCGCGTTACCGATTCTTAGCCTGATGTGTTTTTACATTAAAGACAACTTAATATGGGAGTAAAATTATTTTTGGAGAGCATTTCCATGCTCTGTTTAATTTCTACTCCGCGGCAAATATGGCAAAATCTTTATAAGATATAGTTACGTATTGCTATATTGTTGACAAAATAAAGTTAATAATAATCTTCATTAAACTGGTTTCCGTGTGCAGAGGCCATGATTCACCAGTTAGTCGGTGGCCAAAATTGGCTTGTGTGTTTGCAATACGCAATGCAATATGTGTATACAATGGACGTCAATGATATTAATAGTGTATTGTATCCGTTTGGCAAGATTATAATACCACAAGCATAAGTTTACCCAATACCTTATCATTTCAAATGGGAATTGGTATTGACTTGACTTTCACCCATTTGTTTACCGAATGAAACATTTTTACATAGACAAATACGTCTTGCATGTAGGTATTGGCTATCAAAATGTATTCATAGCTATCCTTAATTAAAAAAATATAAATTATTTTTTTTTGGTAGGCGATACATGCAAGACATATTTGTTTATGTATGAATTTTGATAATAAACATTGATCATTCGGTAAACAGATGGGTGCAGGTCAAGTTATATTCAGATCTTAGTCCACGACGTTATTGTGGCACCCGGGCGAGATGTTGATTGGATGTTAATCGTTTATCTGTAATTATTTAACATACTTAAGCTAACAGAACATGCACTTTCTCATTTTTACTTCAATACTGTTTTTTTAATACCAAACTCTCTGAACACGAAGGATTATAAACTGATCTATATTAATGTGCCTGAGTTATGGGTCTGTCTGTCATAGGGTTCTATCGGTTGAACGTTAGTGGTTACAGACCTTAAATTTTTACAAAATGCGATAACTGTGACCACCATCACTATAAATAATAAAATACTAAAAATTTTAGATGGCAAATCGCGTCCCTTCTGGCATCTTATAAGTAATTCAAAGTAACCTCAGTTAATATCGCTCGGTGATACGAAAGCCTACATGTACGAGTCTGACTTGCACTTAACCGGCTTTTAAATGAAAGATAAAGATATTTTAGAGCAGTGTTTCCCAAACATTGTTCTGCCATGACCCGGTAATTTTCGTACTGCCACTTTGTGACCTACTTTTAAACTTAAGCTGGTTCCATTAGATAAAATAATATACATTAGTAAAAAGGTTTTATTAGTACTAAATATTTTGGTTTCGTCTATTTAGTCACTAAATTTTAGTGCGAAGTATGGAGCTGCTGCTTATTTTGTACTAAAGAATCCAAGTTCATGGAAAATTACAAAAGTTTTATTCTAAGGTCTGGTTCCATTTCAAGTCGGTTTCTATATTTATTTTTAAGGTAAACTAGTGTTGAAAACACAGCTTTACATTTATAAGTTGTGAAAAAGAAATTAAAAGCTAATTTTGTTTATTCTTGATGACAAGAAAATGAAAAATCTATCAGATGTCGATCGATAGTAGGTATTATTTTTAAAACAAGAAGGGAATGTTGCGACCCGGAAGTTTATTTTGATGGCCCGGTACCGAGTCGCGACCCGGCAAATGGGAAACTGTTTTAGACCATGACGTCAAGACGTATTTGATAGAAATTATGTCTAGCTCACGAGAATAGGAAAACCAAACTCCAATATTTCTTTAATGTTTGTCTGACGATTTTACTGCTCCCTTTTACTGATAATAAATTGTTATTATTGCTTTCTTACAATTCATTCCATAACTATAAACGTATTAGGGTTCGTTTTTAAAACGAGTTTTAATTTCTATCAGCTATTTATTATTTAAGGCACTCGATATTAAATATACAGCATATAAAAAATAAACCTTTCTGATCTGAAAGGAGCATATAAGTGATTAGATGATATTATCAAAATAAATAATAAAATGATTCTATTAAAACTAAAAATATTGTGGTATTTTGAAATATTCATAGTTATCTTTCAATTTCGCTAAAATTTAGCGAATATTTCAAATCTTACAACAATTCGCTGAGTAAGCAGATGTAGTTTCGTAATCGCATCTGTATCTGTTGCCAATTTTTTTGTGTTGCCGTAGTAATATTTGAAGTATCATTCAACATTAATTATTTTATTTGGCAAAAATTTACCTACCTATTTCCGTAAAATAATAGCATATAAATGATTGTATTAGAGTACTAAACAATGCCTTTAACGATCAACTGTTTCACGATAAAGTAAATGTAATTAATATCCAACCGGTTTTACGTACACAATCATCATCAGGACAATTATAACCATTAATATTATGCTAAATATTGGTTATTCAGGGCACATTTGTATAATAGAAAACTGCGCCTTCTTACAAAAAAGGGGGTTTGTAAAACGGGATCTATTGGCCAAACTTGTGGTACAATGGTAGAGTTCTGTAGCCTCTCGTCCGGGTTAGGTCTTTTTATATTTTACATTAATATATAGCAATATACTAGATGGTAGAGTTCTACATTGTCTCGCTCGGATACCACTGCCTTAACTTTTTCTGCTGCAATTGTGTCAGCGCTTGGCGCTGTCGTGTTCCAGTTTGCATGCATGTGGCATTAGACCTTGCCACAAGATAGCAATGCACCATTAACATCTTTGGTGTCTATAATGATTGATAATTTCCTTAATTCAAGATTCAACCGAAAAGAAAAACACCGGTTTAACAAATACATTAAGCTTGCCGATGGTCCGGACAATAAGTACACCCCAGCAGCACAATTATCTACCTACATCCACTACGCTTTCATCCACGTCGGAAATAAGCAAAAAAGCATAAAATTTACGCACTCAATGCACTTTTTATTTCGAAACCAGAGCATCTAACACATCATTCTTTATAGTGCGCACGGAACTAGTTGGCCGCGCCTTAGGTATGTGAACGGTGGGGTGGAGAGGCAGGGGCGCTTGCTGTCATCACTCAGTGCGGCGCCGTACTTTGCGACGGCAACACGCGTTGAAAGTTCCGGCTAGTTTAGACAAAACGCACATAAGATTGCAATAGCGAGATGAGTCCGCCGATAAAAAGACAATCTAAGGAAATAATATTTAAAGTGCATACATTTTTAATAAACGGAAAGCCGATGTCAATAGTTTAGAATATAAAACTGATGCGAATATACATAAACTAGTAGCAGAAGCAACAGGGATATCAGAACGAAGTGTTAGGAGAGTGATTGCTGAAAGTAAAAAATCGTTGCAAAATACAGGGAAAGCAAGATTTAGTTCTCCACGTAGACCAAAAGAAATAAAAAAGAAAATACAAGTTGATGACTTTGATTTAGCAGTGATAAAAAGAAAAATAAATCAGTTTTATACGGTAGAGAAAAAAATTCCAAGTCTACGAAAACTAAATGCTGTGTTAAAAGAGGATAATATTTTAGACTGCGGATTGACTTTTTTAAGAACACTTTTGCACAAACTGGGATATTCATTTAAAAAATGTAAATCGAAGAGATGCCTTTTAATAGAGAGACCAAATATTGTTGAATGGCGAGTGAAATATATGAGGGCTATAAGAAAATTCAGAGAAGACAAACGAAATATATTCTTTTTGGACGAAACTTACGTTAACCAAAGTCACAATGTCCAAAAATGTTGGCAATCTTCGTCGGAGCCTGGAATTTATACAGATATAGGCAAAGGAAGGCGTTTGATAATAGTTCACGCTGGTAGCCGGAACGGGTTAGTTGACGATGCTTTGCTAATTTTTAAATCAGATTCAAAAACGGGGGATTATAATGGAGACATGAACTCTACAAATTTTCACAACTGGGTTGATCAAAAATTAATACCTAAACTTCCACCTAACTCAGTCATAGTTATGGATAATGCTGCCTATCATTGTGTGCAAGTTGAGAAGAAACCGACTATGTCCAGTTTGAAAATTAATATGCAGAACTGGTTGCAAAATCATAATGTAACATTTTCTCCCACGATGATCAAAGCTGAACTCCTGAGGTTGATTAATGCGACCCAATCAGAAAAAATATTCAAGATTGACGAACTTTTGAAAGCTGCAGGTCATACTGTTCTCAGACTACCTCCATATCATCCAGACCTCAACCCGATCGAGCTTGTGTGGGCAAATATTAAAAATTGCCTGGCCAGAGATCACATTAATGCTACATTGGACGAGAAAATGACAATACTAACAAGGCTATTTTTCGAATTCTCTGCCGAACAATGGCAAAAATGCGATGACCACGTACAAAAAAATGAACAGGAATACTGGAATCATGATATGAAATTTGATACTATGATGGACCAAATCATTATAAGTTTACAAGATGATTCTGAATCAAGTTCAGAGAGTTCAGAATCAAGTGATTCTGAGAATTGAGTTTGTTTGTTTGTTTGAACGTGGTAATCCCAAAAACTACTAAACCGATTTGAATAATTCTGATTTTTATTATATAATACACATATTTAATACACATCCATAACTCATCATTATCTCGTTTCGTGGTCATTTGGAGGCAAAAGCAAAGCTTTCGTCCAAGAAACTTGTTGTTCTGAACAGGGCAAAACAGTCGATTGTTTGCGACTCTACAAGTCACAAATCAGGCTTCATAGGAGTACTGTTCTCATCTTTGGCCAGGGGCTCCACAATACTAGCTCCTTCCTCTTGAACGCATTCAACGCAGAGTGTCTTCAATGCCGATCACGATAAACGTATACTGATGACTCAGCCTGAACTAAATACTTTTCGTAACTTCCACTGACACGTGTTTCGTTGAAGGTCGAGATAGAAAGAGACCCATAGATAGAGAGAAAGGGACCCAACACAAAGGCGACACATTACCCTTATACCTGCTTTTCTAATATCGGCGGCAATAGTAGAATATTTTAGAAAAATATACGAAAAACGTGGTGGTGCACGAAAACGGAACGAATAATACTTTTTGACGCTCGTACGCCAAAACTATTGATTTTATGAAAAAAAATATTAGTACATAAAGTGTAGGAAATTTCCTCTAATTTAATTTAGTACACGAATGTACTATCGTAAAATGCGTCGTAAAGGAGATATTCCCAAAAAACCGTTTTTAGGCGCCATTTTTCAATATGGCGGCGCGAGTGGCGGAGATACGAGGTGGCAAAGTTGAAATTCAAAAAGAGCATACCGAAATCCATAAAACAAGCAATTTTCAAAACTACCGGAAAACTTTCCAGGTAAAACTACCAAATTACTGAACTAACATTACAAAGTTCAATTTGTATTTTATTTATTCTTTTCAATAAATGAAAAAATATTGTTCACGACATCTTCAGATTGGTCATCACTGTCTAAGCTCATGTGCATTGCGAGCAGTTGACAACCCGCCCCCTTACCCCTGTCACTTTTTTATACTTTTTGCAGTTTGTACGTAACATGGTTGTATATTATATGAAGTGATTTTAGCTTCCTTTTATACTTTTCTATAAAAACGCCATTAAATTCTAATGGCGTTGTTACTCAGAAACAAGGACAAAACTTTGGAGAGTTACTTTTGCGTCGCCTCTCAATAGACCGGCGGTGGATGTTAGTGAAGTTTTGATAGAAGTTGTAGTTGGACTAACAATGGGTCTAGACGAGATTATGTCAAATAAAACTTTATATTAATAATAAAATGTAACTAAAATTGAAACTTAATTTTTCTTACAATAACAGGATTCCGTAGAAATATTATTTGTTAGTATAGTAATTGTTAGTTATTCCAATACATATTTGAACGTAATGCATGTTTGTAAAAATATTTGCTCATTAGAGGAATGGAGTAATGTTGTTAAATACTAGGAATAAAACAATTTTTACCTTCCCGCTACATATGATCATAAAGAAGTTGCTGATTTTCAACTCTTCTAACTTCAACTCGGCATTATTTATGCGAACCGTTAGGGACTGGAACATGGTTCCTGAGTCTGTGTTCCCCGACGAGTACAATCAGGGGATCTTCAAGAGAAAAGTGAGTAGGTAACTTCTAGGGAAGCGCGTTCCATTTTAGGCCACATCTTAGCTTACCATCAGGTGAAATCATGGTCAAGTGCTTCCCTATTGACAATAAAAAATACAATGAAAAGCGTTACCACTACAGCGGCAGGAATTATAGGTAAGTTGGTGGTACCAAATACTTGGACCAGACGTTGCGGAACTCTACCATCTAGTATATATATATATATATATATATATAGTGAGACATATAACCCACCGGTCACCTCTTCGACTTGTCTGGCAGAACAGCAGTTGGTCTATTCTTCAAAGGAGCCCGGACCAACCAGGGGAAAGGTTAATGGTACGACCTTTTTTCTCTGTGTTGGTTCCGGGCTCCTTTGAAGAATAGACCAACTGCCGTTCTGCCAGGCAGGTCGTAAAGGGAGACCGATTGGCTATGCGAGTCACTAACATCGTGGCTACTAGGTGGTAGAGTTCTGCATTGTCTCGCCCGGGTACCACCACCACTGGTACCACTGGTACCACCGCCTTACCTATTCCTGTCGCAATAGCGTCAGTGCTTGTCGCTGTCGTGTTCCGGTTTGGAAGGTAAAGTAGCCGGTAAACTTATGCATGTGGCATTAAACCTCGCCAGCAACGCACCATTAACACCTTTGGTGTCTATAGGCAATGGTTGACTCTTTCCATCAGGAGACCCATCTGCTTGTTTGCTATCTTATGATATAAAAAAAGAACCATTTAGCAGAATAACGAAAGGTTTTTTTTTCTCAAAAGGGATCCGAACCAAAACGATGAAGTTCTTTGTAATTTTGTAAATACACTTGTACTGTTTCACAAATCTCTTTAAATTTGATTACTATCGCCATCCGATTTCACTTTTTACGGCATCTTCAGGGCTACGAGACTTTTATAAATAACTAGCTGACCCGACAAACGTTTTTCGCCAAACAAATTGGCGTTGACTGCATGAGGTCCCGGGTTCGATTCCCGAGTCGGGCACATAAAAAAAAGTGTTTTTTCAGTTTTCTGAGAAACACAAAGTTGCTCGGGATCGGAAAGTGCCCGGTTGGCGACAGGCTTGCCACCTATCACATGGGTGCACTTGTTGTACCTCTGCTTACCTCTTCGGGGATACGGACGTGAAGATACTTTTTATATTAGGAATCCATCCATATGATAATGTACGTATTTATAAAAGTCTATATAGTATCTATTACTAGTAATAATCTTTATAATAATATTTATGAAAGTTTCATAGTCCTGAAGATACCGTTAAAAGTGAAACCGTTAAAGTGATTTTTGAAACTTGTACTGTTTCAACAATCACAAAATATGGCCTTTCACAACAACAAATTTAACAAAATCACAAATGGCCTTCCACCAATTGCCGACGACAAAAATTGTAAAGTAAGTATATACGTATATAAAGAGTTTTATTTGAAGATTTAAATATTTAATTTTACCATTTATTTTTCATTGAAAATACACCGCAACAAAAATATAGCAACAAAGAAGCAATTGAAACTAGTAAAGCCATAGCAGAAATATTTTCCCGTCCAGGATTTCCGTTGGAAAATATTTAAATGACGATGCTTTCCCTTTGTGGTGAATACGTTTCTACTTCGTCTATTCACTTAATATGGGGGTTAACTATGCGGCCGTGGTTTAAAGGGCCCTAACAGAGACGTTTGACCCTTTTTACTGTCACTATGACCTGCTTATAAGTTAAAAGACAAAGCGGGAGAGTTATAAATATTCATTTAGTATTGTGTGTTATAACATAACAATGAATGCGAAAATTATCCGACCGCGTTGTGATTGTTAAACCCAAAGAGCTTTAATTAGTGAATTAATTATGACAATAATGATAAAAAATCATAATTTTATGAATAAAACAGGTCGTATTTTTATTAATTTAACTTATTGATATCGAAAACTCAAGATGCACAGTCCTGAACAAAACTGACTCGAAACGTGGTTAGAGATATGGTACCAAAACATATTTTTTTGCATATCTAACTTTAGGCGCAAGCTTTATAGTTATTTTCACAAAGCAATGTACAACTCTGATAGTGTCGCGATCGATGCGAATCTATTTGAAATGAGCACACAATTTCAAATTGTGCGCTTATTTTTAGAAGACGGTTTTGAGTTTTTTTACATTAATGATTTAAAGGATGTTTATATGTGTGTGTTTTTTTGTATACTGCCTGTTAGGTAAGTCTACCTAAACCTTGAAGGGGGTAGTAATGTATCTGGTTCTCATTCGAAATAAATAAAAAAACATACCCTTAAATTTTAACCTAATTGTCCAATAAATTCATAATTCATAAGCACCAACACGTTCGCGCAAGTTACACGTATATTAATAGATAGATAAATAGGTAGTTACGTAAATACTGCCTATTACTGCCTATTTATGTAATTAACTATTCATCTGTCTATCGATATGTGCGTTACTTACGTGGGCGTGTTAGTGCGTATTAATTATGAATTTTCTAAATAATTAGGTTAAAATTTAAGGGTATTTTTTAATTGTTATTTGGAATGAGAACCAGATACCTTATTACCTCCTTCAACGTTTAGGTCGACTTACCTAACACGCTGTATAAACCTCTAAAGCTTTTTGAACGGTTTTACTGATCTAAACACAGTTGGCGGTATATAATTACATTTTACTAAACTTATATTTACTGATAATTTTAACTGATGCGAAAAGAATGTTGGCGATTCAATATTTTTTAAACACTTGCTTTACTAATGCACTAATTAATTCTAAAACTAAATCTGCCCTTTTCTTTGAAAAACTAAAATACTACAAATCGGAACAGAATCAATCGAATCGTTTTTGAGTTTATTTTGACAAAAATTTTTGAAAAAGTGTGTTACGTAATAGTTTAAAGATTTTAACCAATCAAATTTTAAGACTCAGACTTAAAATTTTAGAACAAAATACCAAAATCTATGATCGCGTTCAAAGTTACAACTCTTCAAAGATTAAAATAGGAATACTTTTTGAACTCTTCGAGCTAAGCTAAGCCTAAGTTGACTGTTTTGAGCTTAAAATTCCTTAAGTTAGTGGGAAGTTTAAGGAATGGCCTGCAAACAGTGAAATAAAAAAAGATTGACTAGTCAGAACATGCCTGTAAATATATTTTTTTTTACTTTTGACTTTCTTATCTGGAAAATCGTTATTTTGTGACCATCCTATTATATAAAAATATAGGATAATCGAGGGATAATAATGAATTTTTTATGACTTGAATACCAAATCGGTGTTCATAAATTTTTAGACCACAAATATAAACTACAAGGTCCAGTGAAAGTGATACGGTCTGAAAGTAATTTGTTAAGCCCGTTTTAAACAAGGATATCTAAATTTGAATGATACATTTAAAATGCCTCTTAATAGTTTAAATACCTATCATTAAAATTCTATCTAATTTTGCAAAGCGGGTAATAATGATCCGTACTAAACAAACGAATTAAAATTGTTCGGAGCATTTAAAAAGATTCATTTAGTTACGTAAAAGTTTTTAGGATTCTACGCCCAGGCCCCAACAGGTGACTAGCGAAACCCTAAAAATACACTTTCGCCGTCTGTTTGTCGTAGGGCTCTATCACTGGTACGAATATATGATTGCATCTAAAATTTTCTTAAATATGTGTTACTTTAAATACTATCGAAACAAATAATAAAAACTAGTGACCACCATATACTACAATAAAACAACAAAATATCTTATAAATTTGACAGCAGATTTTAGCCGCAAAGAAAATATTGTGCATGTGTGTATACTATCATGTTTGTCACTTGAATATAGTGTACGTAATATTTGTTTTTATTATTTTAACTAGTATTAACGTGAAGCAGTTTGGCCGAATAAAACACTTGAATCACTTTTACACGCACAATATAATTTTGGGCAGAGTAACGCCCTCAACAAACGATAGAATTACAATGAATCGAAAACATGATGTCCCCGCTTATTTATACCATTCGTTATCTATTTTATTATGACGTCATAATACAGGTGTGCCGTACATCTGGCCGGCTAGTAGTTGTCAAGCGCGGTTGATAACACTAGCGACTTGCCCACGGTTTCACCCACGTAGCTTTTGTTCGCGTAGGAATATCGGAAAGGTTTATGCACTAAACAAAATTTTTATTTAGTGCATAACCTATATCATTTTTATTAAACATAGAAAAGAATAACTAATTATGCTTAATGTTTCCTTAAATGTATATTCTAATGATATATGAGATAGATACCTATAACTATCGAGGTCAGGCAGTGTTATTATATTTTTTTTATATACAATTATAACATTACCTATTTTTGTTTTTATACCTAGTACCTATGTGATTTGCGATATTTGGATGAATTATCATTTCTTTTTTTTTTATTCTTTATATATACTCCTGTTATTTATATTATACTAATTCTATTTATATATTTATTTTATTGCTTTGTTGGTATAAGCTTCGGATAGCCTTCTCAAGTGACAGTTAGTCAAAGGTAGCCCAGAAAATCAGCTGTAGGGTTGATAATACCTATCACTCTACGTGTTTGCTGTGGCTTACCGTTTTACCATCATGATGCTATACAAAAACATTACTCAATCTCATGTTATTTTTTCTCTTTCTTTTTTTTTCATGCATGTAATTATTCTGTAATGTAACGAATAATTTGTAATTATTTGTCTTTCAATGTTATTTTATGTTTTTTTTTTGTTTTGATTATTGTATTTGTTGGCGTTGTGTTTTTTTGTTGTATTTACAGTTTGCTATTGTTATTTATTGTATTTGTATAGTGTTATATGGTAAATAAAGCAATTCTTATTCTTATTATTCTTATTCTTAAGAATCAGTCTATCTATTAAAGAAACCGCATCAAAATTCCGTTGCGAAGTTTTAAAGATTTAAGCTTACATAGGGACATAGGGACATAGAGACAGACAGAGAAAGCGACTTTGTTTTAAACTACGAAGTGATGTATTTTTAAGGTTTCTCCAGCAACGTAAACTTTAGTTTTGCCAAATTTCTCGAAATTGTCTAGAAAAGGGGGTATGCCAAATTTCGTACCACAAAGTTCTTGCAATTGCCTTAAAAAGGAACACAAAGTTTTTGTTTCATAAATTAATGTATTATAATTTTAAAGTTAACATTTATCTGTATTATTTATTAACGGGTTTTAACCATGATTTATTTCCAAGTTATTGACTCGATATTTTGATGCTGTCACAATCGCCATTATCACGGGTAACTATTAAGATATAGTAAAATAAAACCAAGGGCGTTAAGAACCCGTTAACAATACAGATAAGTATTATATTAACTGTGCAATTTTAAAAGTTATTGTAAAAAGTTAAACTTTGTAGGCGGCCCCATATTTTTTTTACATTGCAAGTAGCAAACAAGCAGATGGGTCTCCTGATGGAAAGAGTCAACCATCGCCTATAGACACCAAAGGTGTTAATATTGCGTTGCTATCTTGTGGGGAAGTCTAATGCCACATGAATAAGTTTACCAGCTACCTTACCCTTCCAACCGGAACACGATAAGTATAACAAACACTGACGTTATTGTGGAAGGAATAGGTAATGCGGTGATACCAGACCCGGGCGAGACAATGCAGAACTCTACCACCTAGTAGCCACGATGGTAGTGACTCGTATAGCCAATCGGTTGCCTTTTACGACTTGCCTGGCAGAACAGTAATTTGCCTATTTATCAAAAGAGCCCAGTTTGATTAAATAATATATATTAAATTATAATAACTCGCTACATATGTATATAGAAATGCACCATTATCATCTTTGGTATCTATGGGCAATGGTTATCTCTTTCTATCAAGAGAACAGTATGCTTGTTTGCTATTCTGTAAAGTAAAATACATTAATAGTATCCAGTCTATTTCCGCTATCTGTAGCAAAAATGTACCGGCGTGTAGATATAAGTAATATGCATATAATTTGGAAACAAGATAACCTAATTTAATATTTTAATTAACATTTGTTTGCTTAGGATGTGTTTATTTCATTATGAAATATTTTCGGCGCTTTATATTACTCAATATTTGGACCCTTTCATTTCATTTAATTAATTAATGAAAAATAAAACCATTATTAAAGTTCTATAAAAGAAAGTTTAGTGACGTAACTTCAGTCAGATATGTTTAACGCAAATTATATATCTATTGCCACAGCACTCTTTAGAGAACTTGTCTAAAATATAGTATTATGTTGGACTAGCAGTGTTAACAATTGTATGTGAAATTAATAGTGTTATAGATATAAAAAGAGAAAATTAATGCTCTCTCCTTTTTGTCAGAGCAGTTTTATCAATGCAAAAAACATACAAGGAAGATGCACTTCTTTTTATTGAATTTACATAATATCTTGTTCTAGCAGATCGGAGATAGCCAACGGATTTGAAAATACTGATGGATTTTTATTAGGTAATCTTATAAAGTTATCTGCTAATCCGATATAATCCTAGGTATATATTTATCTTGATAATTGTCTAATAGTGTAGTATATTGTTATAGATGTAAAAAGATAAAATTAATACGCTCTCCTTTTTGTCAGAGCAGTTTTATCAATGCAAAAGAACATACAAGAAAGATGCACGTCTTTTTATTGAATTTACATAATATCTTGTTCTAGCAGATCGGAGATAGCCAACGGATTTGAAAATACTTACGGATTTTTATTAGGTAATCTTATAAAGTTATCTGCTAATCCGTTATAATCTTCTAGGTATATATTTATCTTGATAATTATCTAAGGATGTACGTGACTTGATGATCTACGCAGCTTCAACCGTGAATAGATTAACGTGTCGTGAATATAGATAATTATACAAATTTATTACTCCTATTATAACCCCTTAGGGGTTTAGTTTTGAAAATATAGACTATATTTAAACCCATATCTTCAACTATCTTCATGCTAGATTTTATTAATATCGGTTTAGCGGTTTAGCCATGAAAGCGTGACAGACAGATACACAGACTTTTGCATTTAAAATATACAAGCGATTATCTTGTAGGCGAAATTCAACGATAGACTAAACAATAAAATCTCTTTTTAGTTTGATAACAAACTTTAGACGTAAAAAAATTGTAGGTACACTTGTGTGTATATAATCGTGTATGCCACTTAAAGTGTAAGGTTTATTAGTATTAATGCAATGTATTTCTTATATCAAACAAATTAGGTTTCTGCAATTATCTGCAATGTAAAACGTTAACTGTGCCAAACTTCGTACTCCGCCTTCTATTACCGAGAAGGATTCGAGTCACTACCATTGTGGATACTAGATGGTAGAGTTATGCATTGGCTCGCCCGGATCTAGTATCACCGCCTTACCTATATCTGCCGCAATAGCGTCAGTGCTTGTCACTGTTGGGTTCCGGTTTGGAGAGTAAGTTAGCCGGTAAACTTATGCATGTGGCATTAGATCTCGCCACATGATAGCAACGCACCATTAACACCTTTGGTGTTTATAGGCGATGGGTTATTCTTTCCATCATGAGACCCATCTGATCGTTTGCTATCTTGTGATATAAAGTAACAGCCTTACTAATAAACACAAGTTATCCACCCGTTTAACATGGTAATAGTTACACAGGGTATAGAGTCTGTATAAGAGTTATACACGCTTTACACAGCATCGCTACCAATAAACAACTTGTAAAGCTTGGGTAACTAATCACTCGTTAAACGCACAATAGTGCCAACATTGTATGAAATCTGTTCGGAAACCATTATGCGTGACAGTGTTGTGTGAAATAAATAACACTTTAGGTCAAAAAAACTCTTAACTATGTCTTTATAACTTTAAAAGAATACCATTTATTTCACGCAGTATTTAATTATTAATCAAATTTTTGAAATTCAAATAGTTTTTTTCAAATTTAGATAGCGTGAATGAACGTCTTCATAGCTACAATTTCCGGACGTACTGTTAGGTTGCGCCTCCGAGCACTTATAAAAAAAAAGCACTTTTTCGGAACACAAGTTATTTATTTCACTTTCTACAATTACTAACTAATGGGACTTTAACTATAAACACTCTAACTTGGATCACACTTTTTCGCGGTTCCCTTGTGAAGGGTTATTGCGGCCCGGAGTATGGATATAGCACTAGTCTATTCGCTGTGTCCAGGCCGGCGGGCAGAAACCAGGTCCGTAGCTGGGCAGCGTTTAGGCTAGAGAATATCTAACTGAAGAATATTTGGGAAACAGCGAGTATTTATACATATATATTGCTGACTATCCAGCTTATATGCACTTCAGCATTATTGCATGGAAAATAGGGATGTAACACCTCCCCCCTTTAGAACGGAACATGCGGAAAATAGAAATAGAATGTGAGTATGATCCAAATTAAGAAGAAATAGAAACAGTTAAAATAACAATATAAAAAAATAATGACATAGAAAATTACAGCGTAGATTAATTATCATTAATTATTATACAATTCAAAGTAATCACAAAATCGGAATGAAATAGTAAAATATAGCAATTGAGAGTTATCAAACTTTAATGTAAATGTAACAATATAGTAAATAACAGGAAAGAGTCTATAGAAAATAACATTTGAATGGAATTAGTTATCATTATAAAATTATAAATATTCACGAAATCGAAATGAAATAGTGAAATATAACAATTGAGATTTATTAAGCTTATAAGGTAAATGTAACGATATAGTAAAAACCTGAAATAGAAAATAGCATTTGAATAGACGAAATAGAAAACAATGATTTAGTAAATTTTATTTCAACAGAACTAGAAATAGTAACTAAATGTAAGCAAATACTTATTACAATAAAGAAAATCATTTATAAACCTTAATTAAAAATAACTTAATTTAAATACATCAAAACAGTAATAGACAGAGCAAAAATAAAAAATAAAATTTACAACAATTCGAGATTCCTTTTGGGCGTAATACTTGAATCAGTACTTCCAATATCATAGTCTCGATTAGACATTTCGATACTCGATCTGGCATGAACATTTGATTTTGGTTTCGTTATACAGTTGTTGATAATCTTAACACAACATGAAGTATTTCTATTCTTGTTACAACAAAAGCATTTATAAAGTTTATATGAACAAAATGAAAATACAGAAACGGATAACAAAGTAGTTATTATACTAAAATAATAGCTATATTTAATATGGTATGGTTGAGTTTCGATCCTGGTTAAGTCGTCATCGGCTTGATTTAATTTGTGAGAAGCATATTGCAAGTAATCTAAGTTTACATTTGATAATTTAACAGGAGACAGATATGGTATAGTTTGATTCAACTTTGTTTTTGAGCAACAATCATCTTCTATTATGTTAAAATTTGGATGTGGAATATAGACTTTAATTTCAGACTCCGTTGATGGAATGAACTGAAATAACTTATGAAAAGCCTTACAATATTTTGGCAATTTCATAATGCCTGTGCCAATTATATCATAATCATTAATACTACCATTACAATTAGTAGACAATTTTGTTACATCTGATTGCACATATATCCACATATTATTATTAAGTTTTTGCCATATATCTATTTCACCAACAATAGTCTTATAGTTACAAGAGTTTGGGATACCTTTAACGTGTTCGGTTAGAATAATCACTTCACAAATTGGATTTCCGACACTAGATTGTATATTTCCTAGTTTGCACAAAAAGTAATTGCCGTTTATCACTTTGCACTCACTTAGGTCTTGTAGCGTGGAATATAATAATTTATCTTGTGTTATTGCCAAGAACTTTGCGGATGGATTAATTAAAGCAAAAGTATTAGGATTATGGATATCATGTGGGGTTGGTAGCGAATAAATATGATACAGTGTATAATCTACAAAAGATGCAACTAGAGGAATCTTAATAACAAAAATTAGTTTATTATCGCTAATGAAAGAAGAAATTTCAGAAATATCTACGATTTTATGAACATTATCAAGATTTAAGTGTAACGGAAGGTTTGGGATAACATCATTGTTTTTAGAATTTAATTCGTTATATAGTTAGCATAGGACTTAGTATTGATGGATGAACTATGTTTTGTTTCCCAAATAGAATAGCATCAATAAGATCTCGTAAACTAAAATTGAGTATCATTAGAGAGCTTTCCAAGGCACTGAACACCATTGATAGATGAGAAACTACCTCTAATTTATTGGCATTTGTCGAAACAGAGTCTAAAATTTTCCCTAGATTTTGAATATTATCATTAAGAATGTTTTCATTTGAATTTAATTTGGAAATAGTATTGTTAAAAGAAGAAATAGTAGAACTTATAATAATATATAATGAGTTGCTTATAGTAAATATGTAGTAAACAAAAAGTTAAGAATAATATAACATCTAAAATATAAAGAAAATCGCTAAAAAAGTTAATTAATCTAAAATAGGCATATCTAAGGGAGCTATAGCCGTATTTGAATTTGACGATGAGCAAATTGGTTTGTAATGGGCTAATTTGATTTCATCGAAATGATGCCTTACATGTCTACGATTTATAAGTAAAGTGACGTTATTGTTATTGTGAATCTTAATTATCTTGTATGGGCCTTTCCATATACTGGATAGAGCTTTCCGTAATCTGTGATGTTGTTTTAAGTAAACCATATCTCCGACTTTGTAAGAGACATTTCTCGTGTCTTTGTCGTAATAGATTTTAGATTTCTCTTTGCTTCGAAGTATATTTTCTCTGGCTATGTTACGAGTATTAATTAGTTTTTGTTTTAGCATTTTGACATAGTCAGGATATGTTACTGTTGGATCAATATCATAGAGGGAACTAGGAATATGAGGCTTACAGCCGAACAGTAACTCATGGGGAGTAAAATTTGTGGATGAGTGTACTGATGTATTATAGGAGACAATAGCAGTTGGAAGGAATTTATGCCAGTCACTATGATTGTCATTAACGTAGGATTTCAAGTACTCTTTCAGAGTAGCATGGCTTCTTTCGAGAGCACCATTAGTTTGGGGATGGTAAGGAGTAGAAAAAAGGTGTTTAATTTTAAACAAAGATGTTATTTGTTTATACACATCAGCAATGAAATGAACACCTTGATCGGATAAAAGGGTCTTAGGGATTCCGAAGTGGCAAATGAATTGAATTAGACAGTCAGCTGTCTTTTCAGCTGTCGAATTAGTAATAGGATAAGCCATTGAATATTTGGTTAGGTCATCTTGAAAGGTAACGATGTATTTATATTTTTCAGGACCGGATTCAGGTAAGGGACCGACTATATCGGTGGATATTCTTTGGAGAGGTTCAGAGGAAGTAGAAGTGATTTGCATAGGGGCTTTGTTGCAAGCGCGTAATGCTTTATTTTGTTGGCATTTGGGACAGTGTTTTACATATGTCTCAATGTCGTTTTTCATATTTTTCCAGTAATAGGATTCTTTTAATTTATTATATAGGCGTGAAGAACCCATATGACCACCAATAGGTGAATCATGATTATCTTTATGTATGGTGGGTATTTCACTTGGATTAGGATAAATCAATTTGTTGTGATAAACATTAATCTTGATACCAGTATTATGAAATATAAAAGATATCATATCATAAATTAAAATAAATCTTAAATTATCAAAGGGATTGGAAAAATCAGAGATGGCAATTTCGTTTATTTCAGAATGAAAAATTATAAGGTTATTTCTTAAGTCCTTAAGGACCTTAAATATATCCTTGTAGCTAGCGGAATCAAAGTGATGGACTTTTATGAACATGTGAAAAAACGTTTTGTCTTTTATCGTAGAAGACTTGACAGTATATAATTCCTTTTCGGATGATAAGAATGATTCTTTGTCTTCTAATAGATTAAGTATGTCTTCGCAATAGGGGTTTGAATTATCGAGATCGACAGACGTTGGATAAGCAATTGCTTTGCACTGTGTTTTTAAAAGGTTTTGATTTGTTTCAGTGATTTTCGTATCGTAGACCATTGGACTCGATCTTTTACGCATAAAAGTCTCATAGGTGATAGTGTCTATATCGTCAATTGCATGAATTGGAGGTCGAGAGAGAGCATCGGCATTACTATTTAGTTTTCCTGCCTTATATACGATTTCGTAGTCGTATTCTTCTAACTTTAAGCGCCACCTTACTAATTTGCTGCTTGGGTCCTTACAGTTAAACAGCCAGATAAGGGGACGATGATCCGTTATTATTTTAAATTTCCTACCGTATAGATACGGTCTAAAAGTTTTAGTACCAAAAATTATAGCTAGCAGTTCTTTCTCTGTTGTGCTATAATTTCCTTCAGCACGATTTAAAGTTCGGGATGCGAATGCGATAGGTAAATCCTTTCCGATTTCGCCTTGGGACAGAACAGCTCCTAAAGCATAGTTAGAGGCGTCAGTTGTGAGTATGAATTCTTTGGAGAAATCTGGATATTGTAAGATAGGGGCATTAGTTAGCATTAGTTTTAGTTTGTTAAAAGAGTCTTCCTGTTTGTCTGTCCAGTTGAATTCCGTATCTTTCTTTAATAATGAAGTTAGGGGCTTAGTAATCTTAGAAAAATCTTTTATAAATTTACGATAATATCCTATTAAGCCAAGAAAAGACTTTATCTCTTTTGGAGTTCTTGGTGTAGGATATTCTGACACGGCTTTTACCTTATCGGGGTTAGGAGACACACCCTTGTCAGTTATGACATGGCCTAGATATGCGACTTCTCGTCGTAGAAACTCGCATTTGTCAGGCTGCAACTTGAGGTTATGTTTGCGGAGTGCTTCGAATACTAGCTTGAGTTTATCAATATGAGAAATGAGACAGTGGGAATAGATTATGACGTCATCCAGGTAAATAAAACAGTGCAGACCTTGGAGACCGGAGAGAACAGTATTCATAAGTCTTTGAAAGGTCGCAGGTGCATTCTTTAAGCCAAATGGCATTCTTGTATACTCGAAATGACCATTAGGAACGGAGAAGGCTGTCTTAGGGGAGTCGTCTTTACTCATTTTAATTTGGTGGAAACCTGACACCAAGTCGAGAGTGGTAAAGTATTTACTATGTCCTAACTGGTCTAGTATGTCTGTAATGTTGGGAATAGGATAGGCGTCTCCAACAGTGATGTCGTTGAGTTTTCTATAATCAACTACTATGCGCCATTTCTTTTGGCCAGAAGCATCTTGCTTTTTTGGGACGACCCAGATTGGAGAAGACCAAGGAGAGTTAGAAGGTTTAATTATTTTTTGATCTAACATTTTTTGTATTTGTTTATTGACTTCTTCTTTATGACACTCAGGGTATCTATATGTTTTAACGTGGATAGGTTGTGAGCTAGTAGTTTTAATTTCATGTTCTACAGTATTTGTACAAGTTAAAGTATCTCCATCTAAGTAAAATAAATCAAAATATTCTGAACACAGATTTAGTAGAGCTTCCGATTCTTCACGGTTAAGATGTGAAGTTCTTATTTGTTTCAAGACATTTGAACACCTATCTGCAGGTGAACAGTGATTATTTGAGTTAGTAAAGTTTACAGAATTAATAGGTTCCGATGAGTTATTTAATAAATCACAAGGAATTAATTCTAAACATAATGGTTTAATTAAAACATCATTATTATTAGTATTTAGAATGGAAACATTGACGTGATTATTTTCCTTAATAGTTACGAGACAGCGAGATAAATATACGCCTTTTTGAATTTCGCATTTATTTATGTAACCAGTTATTACTTCTGGATTTAAAACATTACACTCAATGACCATTTCGGATCGAGCTGGAACAGTATATTTAGGCTTAGTAAAATGAATTCGTATTAAATAATTGTTTATCTCTAAGGTTTTATTTTTATAATCTATGTTACAATTATGAAACTCAAGACAATCGTTTCCAATAATACCATCAAATTCTATGTTAACACAAACAGGTATTAGGTGAAATTTACTAAGAATAGTATTATTATTTGATAATATAAAATCTAAATTAAAATGACCAAGACTATTCAAATATTTAGTACCTGTTTCGATTCCTTTAAATTGTATGGTTTCGCGAATTAATTCTGGTTGAATTTGTAATGATGATCGTTTTATTAGTGATATACCTGCACCCGAATCGATTAATAAAACTAACAATTTATCTGAATATTTTGATTTAACATATATATGTGGCAAATGTGTTTTATTATTATAATGAATTTCATGAATATTAGAATAACTGTCTGGGTTATTCATAATTAGTTGAGTATTGTTAGATATAGAAGATTTAGGGATTTCGATACACATGTCAGATATAGTAGAGTCGGTGAGTTTATTAGATATAGTAGATGTAAGAGATACAGTGGATTCAGTGGATTTAGAAGAATTAGAATTAGTAGATTCAATAGATTTAGTAGGTTTAGTAGATTTAGTAGATGTAAGAGATACAGTGGATTCAGTGGATTTAGAAGAATTAGAATTGGTAGATTCAATAGATTTAGTAGGTTTAATAGATTTAGTAGACTTAGTAGATTTAGTAGAATTAGTAGGATTAGTAGATTTAGTAGGTATAGTTGATTTAGTAGAATTAGTAGAATTAGCATTAGGAAAATCCTCAGGTTTCTCAGAAATAGTAGGATTAAAAGATACAGTGGATGTAGTAACAATATTAGATTTAGGATAATTAGTATAATTAGCAGGCACAGTGGGCCTCACAAAATTATTAGATTTTTGTAATACATCGAAAGCGTCGGTTTGTTTAGGCGATTCCGTACGACGCGGAACCGGAATCACCTTTAGTTTAAATTTAGATCAGCGTCATTTAAATGAGAATTTGTATAAATAGAATCAGGAGGATTATAGGTAAAATTGTTTCCGTTATCGTTATTGCTAAATTCTGTGAAGTTATTAATTTGTTGTTGAGAATTAGGAATATGTCTCTGTCGCGAATTATTATATTGCCGTTTCTTACATTGACTAATATCATGACCTAAGTTTTTGCAATATCGACATACAACTGGTGAATTATTTAATGCATTACGAAAAGGACGGTGTTGACTATGCGATGGGCCTTGGGAAAGATTAAGGATGGGACGTTGTGGTCTGTTTTGATAACAGTTTTTGTCTGAATGTCCTACCCTATGACATATTCTGCATCTAGGTTTTGTTTCATGCCGCGAGGATTTTATATAATTTTGTAGCTTTTCCTCTTGGCAAGCAAGGTTTATAGCCTCATGCAGGTTTGATGGGTTTCGACATCTCAAAATATTAGAGATGTCACCAGGGAGCCCCAATAAAAATGTGTGGAGTGCCAGGTCTTCGGTGCTGGCAATCCGGCCTTTTATTTCGCTAGCGTCCTGAGTCGAATGTGTTATGTCTGTTTGTAATCGAGTTAGGTAAGTTTCCAAACGTAAACTATATTGGGTAACGGATTCGCCTGGTTTTATTTTACAATTTTGCAGATCTAGTAATAGGTGGTCGCGATGTTTGGTTTCCCCAAATGTTGATTTTAGAAACTGTTTAAATTCATGCCAATTATCAAATATTTTTAGAGAACAAGCTGCTTCGGCTTTGCCCTCTAATTGTGACAAAATATACTTAAAGAGAATGTTTTGTTGTGAGGGAGAGGCTAAATTTAATGCGTTTTCGCAATTTTTTAGAAAAGGAGACAATTTTGTTTTATCCCCATCAAATGACTTGACAAATTTCGTGAGAATAGAGAAACTTAGCTCTTCCATACCCACGCTTGGTAAACTAGATGTCGACTGGACGTTTTTCTTTTCAAGTTTGCTAGTTTCATTTACCATTTTTAAGCCGTTTATATAGCAAAATATTAAAATACACAATTAATCCTCTCTCTCTAGTTACGGTATAGGTGATACGGCGTGAAGATATATTCGATAGGATTAGTAAAGTATTGAAATACACAATGGTTTCTCTCTCTAACTACGGTATAAGTGATACGGCGTGAAGATATATTCGATAAGACACAATGATTTCTCTCTCTAACTACGGTATAAGTGATACGGCGTGAAGATATATTCGATAAGACACAATGATTTCTCTCTCTAACTACGGTATAAGTGATACGGCATGAAGATATATTTGATAAGATTTAGGTTGGAATTTGTATAAAACGGAATTGAAACTTGATATGAAAAAATAATCCAAACGCAAAATTATGGCAAAAATAATAAATTATTATAATACAGGCAAACACTCACGATAACAGTAGTATGTAGAACATGGAATTGAGTCAGCGGCGTCTTATTACTGGTGAGGTGATGCGGCGATGGAATTTGCAGTGTTGCAGTTACGGGTCGATGCGAAGTGCGAGTTATTTACGTGTTTTCAAATATTTCGTTATAACCTTGGCAGCGTATAGCCTGGTGCTGGGCAGATAACCCTCACGCACTATGCGGCTTAGATGACAGGTAACGTAGAGTCCACGGTGTCGGCGGCGATCTCTAGAGCGTCAGTGAGACGGCGGAGACAGCAGGTGGCCAAACGCTTAGTTAGCCCTTGTTGTAGAGGTGATGGTCGTCGTCAGGAGTAGGCGACCAAGGGAATATCAATCCCACTTCTGACACCAATGTTAGGTTGCGCCTCCGAGCACTTATAAAAAAAAAAGCACTTTTTCGGAACACAAGTTATTTATTTCACTTTCTACAATTACTAACTAATGGGACTTTAACTATAAACACTCTAACTTGGATCACACTTTTTCGCGGTTCCCTTGTGAAGGGTTATTGCGGCCCGGAGTATGGATATAGCACTAGTCTATTCGCTGTGTCCAGGCCGGCGGGCAGAAACCAGGTCCGTAGCTGGGCAGCGTTTAGGCTAGAGAATATCTAACTGAAGAATATTTGGGAAACAGCGAGTATTTATACATATATATTGCTGACTATCCAGCTTATATGCACTTCAGCATTATTGCATGGAAAATAGGGATGTAACAGTACGACAAACATCCCCTCCCTCTAACCCTAACTTCAAATATTTACAAACAGGTACCTAACAGCTAAACTCTTACGTAGTCGGTAGTATTGTATACTCTTTGAGCTAAACAGTGAACTTGTTCTACAGAAAAAGCATCCCTTTTTATTATTATATGTAGAAATTTTAATCATTATTTTTTTATCGTAGGATAGCAAACAAGCTGATAGCTCAGTTGTTGGAAAGAGACAACTTTTTACTATATACGGCGAATATATTAATGGTGCATTGTTATCGGTTGTGGTGGGATGTGGTGGGGTAATATCACATGCATATTGTTACTGGCTACCATAACCTTAAACCGGAACAACACAGTGACAAACAATAACTCCGGATCAATCCAGGTTTTGTACGATTTGGTTTTCCTTTGAATCCGCTAAGAACCTATTCCATCAATTATCTCTAATAAATTAAAATAATGGTAGTCGGTAAATTTATACGTTTGGCATTGCCATTCCTCCGATTGAATGGATAACAACATACCATTTACATATTCGGTGTTCGATAGGCGATGGTCCCTCTTTCCAGGAGGAGAGCAATCTGCTTATTTGTTTCAAATGATATAACAAAACATTTTCTGTTAAAAAAGAATACCTTGAATAAGTAAATTGTTATAACGACTAATAAAATAAAAACAAAACCGAATCCATTATTCACGTTTGTTGGCTAACAGGTGATACACAATGAGCCACCATTTTGATTTTTGCCTTAAACAAGCTATCAGGGTCTATGCACCATAAAACCCTTGTTTAACAAGGGTGTTATGGTGTATAGACCCTGTGTAACTTTCTATGCAAAATTCGATCTCTTATAACAGATGTATACACTCTTTGTGTCAAACAGATGTTTATTAGTAGTGTTTTTCTTATGCAAGCGTTATTGTACCTGTATACACTGTGTGAAATATTTTATTAGTAAGACCGTAAATAAATAACCATCCTTATGATAGCAACGCTATATATTTGGCCATAGCTGTTTATAACGACGTCATTGACTCAATAACAGGTGCGCCACACCTGGCCAGCTAGTGCTTGTCATTAAGCGCAGTTCTTCATTGTCTTAAAAGTGGGTAAAAAGTTTTTTCTTCACATATTAATATATAGATAATATTGTAACTTCACAAATTTCTGCTAATAACTAAAGTACTATCTTTCAAAATTGAACAAATTGCCAGCTACAGCTCTTTTCTACCTATGCCATATAATATTATCGTTTTGTTATCCAAGACACAATTTTCTTTAATTATTATCAGAGAACGTGATTAGTCTTTATTAGTCCTATATCATGTACATCCAATCAAATTTCAAATACTCATTATGCTTTGACTAAGAAAAAAAAAACTTATTTTAACTATTTACGCATTGAAAATTTAACTTTAGGCCTTGTTAATAAGATTTTAAATGTCTTAGAATTTAAAGTTACTTGTGTCATTTTAAAATTAGTCATGGTTATCTTGAAGTGATAAAAGCCTTTTCAAGTAAATTAAGCTAATGACGGCGGTTTATTTTCGTACAAGAACAAAATTAATTTTATGATCATTTATCATTTTAATCATAATACAATATTAATTTAAGCAAGATTTTATCTCTTTTTCAGTACCATTTTCATGTTTATAAATTAAATATATACATTTTTATATCAGTATGAGTTTTAAAGCGAGTAATTAAATGTATAATTCCTTTATGAATATTAAGATAAGGATACGTTGCAATGTCTGTCTGTGTATCATTAGCTACATGGAAGACGCTCTGAGTATTTCGAGTCTAGTGGCTACTGTGAGTATAATTTTTTAACTATTATGGATAATATTAAATAAAGTATAAAATCACTTTATATCTAATCTTCTAGCCAATCGCCCGGCTCTTGCGAACTGATTAGAACGATATAGATGGTCTATCCTCTAAAGGAGCTCGGACTAACAAGTTAGAAAAGCTATATATTTTGTAAAACCCCATCAAGTAATGTTAAATAGGCCTTTTATGGCGCCCTATGTAGTGACATGTAAGTTAAAATAAGCCAATAAGTCAATAAATGAACTAGTAAGTAACATATTTAGGTTAAAATAAGCCAAGAAGCCAATATGCCAAGAAGTTATAGAAGCCATATATGATGAAACAGATTTTTTTTTCAATTTTTTTTACTTGAAACCGGTAGTATATATATAGGTCTACAATTAGATATAATATTTTTAACATCAGATTTAAAAGATTGAATAAACTGATTTTGCACGCAATAAAGTGTGAAAAACAAGCAGATTTTGTGCGTGAACTTCGAAATATTTATCAGTGTTATCCACTATTTATTTTTGACTTACTTTATTGCTTTTAAATACTTTCAAAATAATATTCACTAATTATTTTTTCATTTGTTAATCATTTAATTAATAATGCGAATAATAATAATATGTCGATAAAAAAGATTTTCGGTGTTTTATGAATAAAAATTAACATTAAGGTATTTGCAATGATTGTATCTGGCTAGTTTTTAAATCATTAAATTGGTTACATTTTTATTGGTTCAGGCAATAAAAGATAAAATTAATAAAAATGCTATTTTCCGCAAACTATTTTGTGTGATCTGCGTGATCACTCAATTTAAGCTTATTTGCACTTCGTGTTTGCTACTAACGTGGATTTTTTGATTGGATAAAATCGAAGGTTCAGACAGCTTATGTCAATATAAACTTGCTATAAAATGTACTTTATATATCATATATACACACCACATTCTATTACGTAAGTAACAGAAACTGCGTCAAGCTTTATTTGTATAAAAAGAAAATTAAGTTGCTCTCAAATCCTGTCTAAACAATCAAGAAAAATTGTCCATATACGTGCTAAACATTTTTTAAGACCTGCACTTACATTTGTAACATAAATTCATAATGTATAACCTAATATGTCTCAATTAAATATACAAAATGTTTCAAATAAACTATGGTCACACTAATCTGCAGTAAGTGCTCATGTCGTTAGAGACACGTTAACTATACATCGTGATGCGTTTTCATATTTGCGGCGTTCATCGGTTGATGTGGACATAGAAGTTAAAATGTGAATTAAACTTTTACTAATTAAAATGGTTAGAATTTTAAACTTTTAAACTTTTAAACCTCGAGCTAATGAAACTATTATTTTATATTAATTAACTATAAGCAACTACAAATAAAACTATTTAAGAAAATAATTCCCAAATATAATTTAAAGAAATCTGAAAACAATCCTAATTTACTTTTCAAATATTGTTACCTACGTATTACCGTTGTATGATAAAATTAAATACTCAATTATTTATGAAACTTATTTACCGGAAATCCATAATAATATTATAAATGCGAATGTAACTGTCTGTCTGTCTGCCTCTTCTTCACGCCTACATCACTAAACCGGTTTATATGAAATTTGGTATAAAGATATTTTGAGACCCGAGAAAGGACATAAAATAGTTTTTATTCCGGGAGTCCTACGGGAACAAGAACTATGCGGGTTTTAATTTTATATTTTTTCCACACGAATGAAGTTAGGGCACAGCTACTGTTAAATATTAAAGAACGACCAAAATTTTTACGGCACATTGAAATGGATAACTATCTTCTGCCTAGAGTAAATAATGTGTATGGTAAAAGGATGCTACGACATACATAACCCTTGTGTCTGAATGAATTACCAACTGAGTACTCGCTCGTAATAAAAAAACATTAAAATATAAATTTTAAAAAATTGTGTGTGACGTACGACTGGAGTTTACTCCTTAAGTACGATTGTCAAAACAGACGCAAAAAAACGCTCGATCTAGCTGCAACTACTCACACCAAATTAGAAAGTTGCGCACGACAGGTTGGGCACCAAAAATGTAACTAGGTCATTCGTTCAGTAGATTTTACTCCTCACATTTTTCTTATACCGGGATGGCAATACCGCATGCCTAAATCTACCAGCTACCTTACACTCTAAAACGAAATTCGACAATATCAAACATTGACGGTATTGTGACAGGAATAAGTAAGGCGGTGGTACCAATTACCCGGATAAGACGTTGTGGAACATACCACCTAGTAGTCACTATGGTAGTGACACATACGTATGCTATACAGCCAAACGGTCGCCTTTAACGACCTGCCTGGCAGAACGGCAGCTGGTTTATTCTTCAAAGAAGTTCAGACCAACACGGGGGAAAAAGTGCTAATTATTATGATCGCTATAGTTTTGCATCGTTCATTATTAAAACTCTCGCCATAAAATCGCATGAGTTTTGAAGAACGGCTAATTTTTAACTAGTATCTCAATATTGATTTTCTTCGTAGCTTAAGTCACTTATTTTTATTCCATTTGTACGTGAAAAAGGAACTGTATATTTTATTCATATACACTTTTCACTTTTTAAATTAAAAACGTTTTATGCTATATTTTTTCTAGACGATCTATGGTATGGAACACAGGAAACACTTGTTGTTGTTTTCGTGTTTTCTTTGTTTCATGATCTATGGTGAGTTTTATTTCTTCAATAAAATATTCAATCGCGAATTTTATTCCACTTCGTTGATTTGCTAACATAAGATTAAATTGGCTTACGGGAATACGGAAAGTTTTAAAATATTTATTTTAGTTCTGTTAATGTGGATTTGAAATAACATTAATGCTAATGTAGATCAAGACATACAAAATGTACATATGTACCGTCGGATGTTTCTGATAACAACGGTATTAATAATTTTTAGAACCGATGAATTTACGTAAAAGAATTATAAAAATTAAATATCTCTGGAATTTGATGTATAACACTGGGTTCTCTACAAACTTGGATTAAATATGTACATAGATTCTCGGAAACTTACAATCAAGTGCTACACTGACTCAGACCATAGTTTCGAAATACGAAATATTATACTAAACATCTAATCGTGCATAATGATCTATAATTAATATTATAAATATGATAGTTTGGATGCTTAGATGTTTGCATGGATGGATGTTTGGATTGATGGACTTTTACTTGTTAAAGTGTTATAATTTTAAACTTTTAAATCTGAATCATAATTGCAATGAATTAATGAAGGTTTTTACTCAATCACGCAAAAACTATTGAACGGATTTGAATGGAATTGAACACAGGTATATGATGATATGGAATAGCTTAAGGTTCCTAGGAAAAATTAGGTTATCCCGCGAGATTCCCCAAAAACTTTTATAATGCAGGCTGCACGCTGCAGCTAGTAAAAAATTTTGCAAATAGTGTTTCCAGTTCTTAGTTTCTAGAAATTTGTAATTTTTTAGAAAAAACATCGATTTTATTATAACGAAGTATTTATTTCTTTAAAGTACTTGGTTCTAATAAAAGTCATGTGTAAAATTAAATTTATATTGTTAACGGCAACTTATACATATATAATTTAATTAATTTGAAATGAAGATGCAAGCATAATTGCGTTGAATATAAAGCTCTCCTCTTTATAAAGTGATCCTGTTGTTTTCCAGTTTTATAAAGACTAAATTAAATTCAGCTAAAAACTAAACACGAAATAACAAGAGTTTAATGTTCCGGCACGGGGTAGAAAGGAAGCAATAACACGCCGGGGGTGCCGCTCTCTTTTTGTTTTATATCCGCATGATATTCTTTACAAAGGCGTGCAAAAAAAGTTAGAAATTTATGGGTTTAAATTTAAATCCTAGCGTTATTGCATTTATTGAGTTCCAATTTAAAAAGTAAAAATCTGTTTTTTTATCTATGTTTTGAAATTTAAAATAAGTTTGCATTTATTTTTCATGATTAAGTAAGTAGCCATGCCGGTCATCTGGTGGGATAGGCAGAGTAAATTGAATATTTTTCAATTGGATACTTTCTATCACCGGCACCTAGTGAAACTGCATTTTGAAATAGGTATTACAAATAAACTCACATTTACTTCCAGTTTATTTCTATTTCATATAATTTTATGTACACAACCGGTTTCACTTATTACAACATCATCAAGGATGTTTTGCATAGTTATTATTGTCTTTTTTAAAAGTAGAAGCATATATACTAAAAAAAGAAGGGCGCAAGTGGAATACACCGCATCAATCTAGATTTTTTATTAATTTTTCTTTATTATATTTTTAATTTCAATGGTTTCCTGAAATTAAAAATATAATAGTTAGTAAAAATATAATAGTACAGTTTTTAGGTTCACCGCAATTTACTAGTTCGTTTTTGGCGAGACAAGTGATGATTTCCACTACCACATTACACTGCCCCGATAACGATTACTGTTTACTTTTAGCAATAATGGGGAACAAAAACTTTATGTGCTGATTTGAAGTAAGGGGGTCTTAACACAACTATATTAGTGTTAAAGCTGCTACTAAAATTTGAATTTTCAAAAAAAAATCTTGATAACCCTTTTGCCCGATCCGGAATCGAACCTCTGATCTTATTATCTGAGCCAAATAGGCTAAATCTTAGACTACAAAACAGTTTCATAATTACTATTTAAATATTTTAATAATATCGTAGGATAGTACACAACCAAATCATTATTCTGATATAAAGTTGCAAACACTGCCTATAGACGCCTAAGGTACGATGACTAGTGTAACGGATTGAAATGCCATTTGCATAAGATCCAAAGTAAATTGGAGTGAAAATAGTTAATGCGGATGTACCAAATCCAGACTAGACATTGCAGTACTATACCACCTAGTAATTACGATGGTAGTGACACGCTTAGCTAGTTGTTTAGTTTTACAAAATGACTGGCAGAATGGCAGATGATTAATTCTTCAAAAAGTGCTCAACTTAATAAGGAAAGAGCCGCTCAATGGCTAAAAATTTTATACATAAATATTGAAATAAAATGTAAATTTTTATTATAATTATATATAAATAAATATTAAATATTATTTAACTCATTAAAATGTCCTGCAGTGTACACGGTTTCCCTTATAATTTCCACTCGCATAAGACAGTTCTTTGTTTGCTTTTCAAAATGAGAATTAGTAATTAAAATGTACTTAGTGAATATTTTGGGGTATCAGAATTTAGGATCACTAGCATGTTTTATTAAAATTTTGAGATGTGAATTATTAAAACATCCATAACATAAAGAAATCACTGCAATCAAGCAACGTTCAATGAAGCTATAGTATATATGAGTTTTCATTTTTGAACCTACAAAAATTCATAATGTGAAATTAAGTCTTATGCTAATTAAAACTTTATAACATCCATATAAAATTTCCAGTTTTAATTATTATTTGTACTGGCGTAAGCTAAATTTACAAGAAAGGATTATTTTATTTCTCATAGCTTTTAGTATAAGAAAGAAGAGAAGTCACCGGTAGGTTCAAATGCCGGGACCGCGGTAGCTATGACTGCTGGACGAATATGTGATGTATATAGTCTGGTTAACAAGTGCTTTTGAGATCAAAACTTTTTTCAATTCTCTAAAAATTATGATTAACGTGTCATTCGATTCGGAATGGTACGTAGAAACTTTTTGAGAAAATTGAAGGGCCGCTCGCAAAAACTGCAAAAGTTATAAACAATTAAGTGAAAAAAACGGGGGGCTTGTTTTTCCGCAAAATTTCTCAAAAACTATTTAAGATTTGTAAAATTTAAAAAAGATTCAAAGAGAAAAGTAAATTTCCCAAAAAAATCCATACTCCTGGAACTGTAGGATAAAGATTTATAATTTTCCAGAGGGTTGAAAATACGCTCGTAAACGGATACTCCGGCTTGCGCAAGCCACGCAACCTTTGTTTTATATATATATATATATATATATATATATATATATATATATATATATATATATATATATAAATCAATTGCTGTTTGTTAGTCTCGCTAAAACTCGAGAACGGCTAAACCGATTTGGCTAATTTTGGTTTTGAATTAATTGTTGAAGTCTAGGGAAGGTTTAAAAGGTGAGAAAATATATAAAAAATAAGAGTAGTTAAAATACAGAATAACGTTTGCTGGGTCAGCTAGTAAATAAATATAATAACTTATTAAATATGAAAATTGAAAAGTAAAAAAATTCATGCGCCTAGAAGATAGGTCAATAAACAATAATCCGTCGGCAAATTTTTTTTATGTTGATTTTTATTTAGTTATTCATTTATTAACTAACATTTTTTTGAAGTACCAATGTTAACATTGGAAGTGCGATAATTGTTAAACTATTAATCTGGAATTTTTTTCCTTTCATCGAGCTATTTGACAGAGGCTTTAAAAGAGATTCCCTTTGGAAAAATTTAAAAATATGATAATTTTCACGTTGTTATTAACAATTATGAAGCGCTATTAACCATTAATTTTTTCATAATATTACTAATGTTTCGTTTTTTAATGATCAAAAGTTATCTAAAAATGATTACTAATCATTTTTATATAGCTTTTGATCATTAAAAAACGCAACAATAGTATCTAATATTATTATGAAAAAAAAAAATGTTTAACACGTTCGTTGCATTACGAGATCTATCAGATCTCTTGCAGGACTTTCGTATTGTGCGTGGACTAAAATCCTGTTGTTTCACTCTTTGTGGGGACATCTAACTTGTAAAGTTATTTATGTATGCGCAAGACAAATATACATATTTGTATCCTACTTGAAGGAGAGTTCATAGACATAATAAAAAAATTAGGGATGGATTAGGTCCCTAACGCACAGTACTGTATTTTTTTTTTCATTACTTGTGTTAGGAGATATTGTAATACTTGTGTAATCGTACGCCTCGTAGTAGAAAGAGAGGAGATTTAGTGTTGCTCAAGTATCGATGTGTGTGTTCCCGCGAAAGCTTCGAAAATAACACTCGCGTAAATATATCTACGTGTTTATATTTTAAATTGTGTTGATTGTTGTTGATAATAATATACTTTCAAAGAAAAAAGTGTAAAAATTCAAATTACAGGATTCCCTGAAGGAAGATGTGCTGATCATGTTTACCAACGTGGAAACAAAAAAAGACGTTGCATAACCCATGCTGCCTGCATTGTTGTTAATAAATAATGAGTTACTTTAAAAGAAAAAGTGTAAAAAGTAAAATTACAGGATTCCCTGAAGGAAGATGTGCTGATCATGTTTTCCAACGTGGAAACAAAAAAAGACGTTGCGTGGGTTGTTATGAAAAATTAAGATGCACGTTAAACAGCTCTTAAGCTTCTAAAAAAGCAAAAAGAATCATTACAATTTGCGCACAATGCGAAAAATCGATGTGCTTACCATGCTTTAATGACAAACATTTTCCATAATTTATAATAAATAACTACTTCGTAAATAAAACTTTTTCTATCGACAAATGACATTTTATTTTATTCCCATCATTAGTCACTTCACATATTGATCTATCTCTGGTTGCGGTACGAGATACAATCGATATCTAATTTTTGATTTATATTTGTGGCTTATTCTTATGTCATAACTGCGTGCGAACTTAGTAAAATATAGAACAATAGACTATCTTTGATCCATGAAAATGTTAAGTCATTGTTTTTTTTGGAAGATATAAATTATTTACAGAAATGTATTTTTAAGAGACTGATTAGGTCACAAACGCACCTAGAGTTAGTTTCAAGATCTTTTAGGTCTCTAGATTTCAAGATCTTTTAGACCAGCTAAAAGTTCTTTAAAAATGATGGCGCAGGGAACGTGTTAATCGCAATTCATAATTTTTTATCTTAGTAATAACAAAGTGAAAATTTACAATTTTTTAATTTTTTTCAAATAGCTAAATGAAAGCAAAAAAATCCAAATTTATAGTTTCACAATTATGGTACTTTCAATGTTAACATTGGTACTACAAAAAATTTTTAGTTAATTAATGGATAACTAAATAAAAAATCGCGATAACAAAAAATTGGCGACGGATTATTGTTTGTTGATCTATCTTGTAGGGGCATCCGTTTTTTTACTTCTTAATTTTCATATTTTATAAGTTAAAATAATATTTATTCATTAAAAGCCCAAAGTGGACGTGGCTTGCGCAAGCCGGAGTATCCTTCGGGCGTATTTTTAATCCTTTAGGAAAATCGCCTCTGTGGTGTAGTGGTCCGGTGTCGGAGTTGACCACAGAGGTCCCGGGTTCGATTCCTGGATCGGGCAATTCAGAAATGTGTTTTTTCAGTTTTCTGATAAAAACAACATTGCCCGGGATTGGAAAGTGCCCGGTTGGCGATAGGCTTGCCACCTATCACATAGTGGGACCAAGTATCTTCGGCTAACCGTAGGTGCACTTGTTGTACCTCTGCCTACCCTTTCGGGGATACGGGCGTGAAGATACTTACTTTAGGAAAATCATAAACATTTATTCTACAGTTCCAAGAGTAGAATTTTTTTGGAAAATTTCCTTCTCTCTTTATTAGTGATAAGAGATTACTTTATTAGTGATAAGAGATTACTTTATTAGTGATAAGACCGCCTTTGTGTATCTTACTTGTATTATTTTTATGTTGTAACTTATAATGTTGTCATATATTTTGGTGCACAATAAAGAGTTATTGTATTGTATTGTATTGTAATATTTTTTAAATTTAAAAAATCTCAAATATTTTTAAGAGATATTTGTGAAAAACCAAACACCCTTTTTTCTTAATTGTTTATAACTTTTGCAGTTTTTGCGAGCGGCCTTTCAATTTTCTCAAAAAGTTTCTACATGCCATTCCGAATCGAATGACACCTAAATCATAATTTTTAGAGAATTAGAAAAATTTTGACCTCGAAAGCACTTGTTAACCAAACTAATAATAGACGTAGTGAACATCATGTTTGCATTAATTAAAACTAAAAACCTTATACCCATTAAAGTAAATGATACGAATATTTTGTAATGTGTAGAGTCTTTCCTTATTTAATCCCACCGTAATAGCGTCGAACTAAAATATCCATGGTAATTTTATTAGATACTATTAAGATAGTTCAAAAAAAAAATCATTTTAAAACGCCACTGCAAGACTTTTCATGGGATTTGCCTTGTAGCTTTATTAGTTTTGGAGATAAAGAGGTGGTAGGGGAGGACAGTCAAACTTCATTTTTTTATCTCATAAGATAGCACACAAGCAAATGCGTGCTCTCTTTCCATAGTAAAGACTAGTAAAGACATCTGACTCTACTAATGGAAATAGAAACTATTGTCTATAGACACCAAAATGTTAATAGTGCGTTGCTATAAGTTTGGTGGGATGGCAATTCTATATGCATTAGTCTACAGGCTATCTTGTTCTCGAAACGAGGACTTGATAGTGATAAGCATTAACACTATTGAACCAGGAAACGATAAGATGGTAGTACAAAATACTCAGACGATGTGGCAGATGTTGTGGAAATCAACCATGTAGTATTTATGATGATAGTGACATTGATAGCCAACTTTTACAATCTTCCAGGCAAAATGGCAAATGTTAAATCTTTCAATGGGGTCCGGATTAATACGGGGAATTTATTTATACGTCCACTTTGGGTCACCGACTTACATATGTGTACCAAATGTAAACTCAATTTTTCCACTAGTTTTGGAGCAAATTGGCTGTGATAGATAGATGCATAGACTCTTGAGTGATCATATAAGGATTCCGTTTTTCCTACTGAGGTAAGAAACCTTAAAAATCTCAGTGGAATCTACGATCTAGCTTATTTCCATCCATCAGTAGTTAGATACTAACATAACAGTAAAACTTCATTATAAACCCGACTCACAGTACTTGTCAAACTACATTATAATCTTAAAACACGATTACGTCAATCTAGAAGCTAGTTGCAAACCCACCTCCTGTTACGACTAACTTACAATTGAGTATCGTTTACATACGGACCTATATTTCACACCAAGTTCAGTATAATATTTCATTTAACTGGCTACATTTTTCTCCGTGGTGGTCTGGACATATTTTTATATTAGACTAGCTGCAGCGTGCAGCCCGCTGTATTAAAAAAGTTTTTGGCGAATCTCGCGGGATAATGTAATTTTTTCGGGATAAAAGCCTATGTGCTATTCCAGGTCATCGTCTACCTGTGTGTCAAATTTCATTTAAATACATTTAGTAGTTTTTGCGTGATTGAGTAACAAACATCCATCCATACATCCATCCAAACATCCAAACTTTCGCATTTATAATATTAATTATTATTATTATAATATTAATTATAATATTATTAATTATATAATAAATATAATATGAATGTTTTATACGTATACTGTCACTACCATCATGGCAACTAAATGGTAGAATTCCGCAACGTCTCTCCAGGGTCTGGCAGCTTTACCTATTTAAATCATTCAAATCATCAATTTACAACTTCGAGAAACCTTTTAAGTAATATTTATAATGCAACTCAAACCCAAACAGGCAGTAATAGTACGTCAAATCTATTAACATTTACTTTTTGCATCTTATATAATATAAATTCCTTTCAAGACCTCCATCGCATTCCATTAGTCTCAACAAGTTTTCTTTTCAGCTCGTTATTTCTAACTTTGGTTTCATAAAAATATTTATTTATTTTCTTAAAATGACTTAATTACTTAAATAATAAATTATTTAATAACAAGCGGCGTTTAAATCTATTTTGCATTTCAAAGGAATCTACCCAATGAAGGCATTTAAGTGTAATCCATATGGAAATTCAATGCGGATAAACCGGTTAATGTAAATTTTGCATCATTAATTTTAGATATTAAAAGTAAAATAAACATCCACGTTGGTCAAATTTTCTATACTTACTTAGCCCGGGAGAGTTGCTTAATATTTGTCAAGCACAAGTCCGTTCGTGCATGGAACACTGTTCTCATTTCTGGGATGGATCCGCCAAATACAAGCTGGAGATACTTGAGGCGATAGAGGGGCGTGCCAAGAGGCTCATATACGACGATAATCTGGTAAATAAAAAATTCCAGAGCTTCGTTCATCGCCGCAGAGTGGCTAGTCTATCGGTCTTTTATCGGGTACACTTTGGAGAGTGCGCTGCGGAATTGCACGAATTAATTCCGCCACCCCCGTTGTTCTCTCAATCGTCGAGACGCACAGATGCTAGACATCGCCATATGGTGGACATTACATGTACCCGGACAAAGCGATTTGACTCGACATACTTGATCCAAACCGCAATAGACTGGAATATGCTTCCTAAATCTGTGTTCCCCAACGAGTACAACCTGGGGATATTCAAGAGAAGAGTGAACAGGTATCTTCTAGGGAAGCACGTTCCATCTTAGGCCGCATCTTAGCTTGTCATCAGGCGAGATCGTGGTCAAGCGCTTTCCTATCGATACTAAATAAAAAAAACTTACTAAAAAGGTTGTAAGAAGCAAGTACAGTTTTATTACGTAAAACTATCTTCATAATGTTGAACGTTTTTGCAAAGTCAATATCAGTAGGGCAAAATAAGTTTTTACACTTCAGTCATACTCAACAATAGAATCGCAATTCATTCATTCTGATGAATCCTGAATAATAATATAAAAAGAATATAATTTGTACCAATATTTTGGGAGATAGCATTTGTATTTTTTAAGTTTTGTTTTTTTGTAACGAATACACTCTCCAGACCAATTTTAAAAATTCTTTCACCGTAACCGTTTGAAAGTATTCAGAAGTGACACAGGCTACTTTTTTACTTAGCTGGACAAAAGAAAGCAATGGTTTTGGGTCACATAAATGACGTCACGAGTAACAACTAGTTAAGTATATAAATAAATTTTAATTATTAGGTGGATTAATTTCTCCTGATATTACGCCTTAATGTTCAGAAACACTCCCATTTCAACCTTTGCGAAATGACATCATACTGTATAATAGTAAGCTGAATTCAAAATGTATGTTAATATATTTCATAATGGTTCTTTTAGAAGAATAGACCATCTGCGCGTCCGCGTGGATTGGGTGAGTACCCGTATCCCTGGACATCTACACGCCTGTATCCCCAAAGAGCTAGGGGAGGTAGGTTATACCAAAATGCGACGGGACTAGCGGGTTGCGATATGGACTGTATGATAGGATAGAAGTCAAGAATGATTAAGGACTCACCTGGTGAATCGCACTGGTGAATTACACTTATCGCGGTTTGCGGTTAGCTGGATCCAGCTGCATCTCGATACGAGCGAGCGAGCGGGCGATTGCGGCGCGGTGACGCGAGCGGTTCCGTTTAGGCCTTTGTCAAGACGATGCAAGCGTACTGGTACGCGATCACTCGCGATGCGGTCGACCAACGAACTGGCGTAGTGCGTATGCGATGGCTATTCAGCGGCGCCATCTTTCTCGAAGTGAGAGGAACGTATTATGGATACAGGAAGGAAAGAGACGGAGGAACGGAACTATGATTCCTGCGCAAACAACCACGATAAGCTGAATATACTGCGATATCGCCAGCCGGGCACTTTCTAATCCCAGGCAAACTTATAAATTAATACAATTTTTACAAAAAAATAGAATACAAATATTTATGTGTAAACTCGTTACATTCATAGATTTGGGCTGTCCTCTGTGAGGATTGAGTGAACACACATAAAGCGATATATGAGTATCTTTTATGTTTTTTTTTTTTCAAATTGGGAGATTAACTTTACAATTGTTTAAGAGATTTTACGAAATAGCTGGCATATTTATAATTTAATTTAGGAGGTGCTTACTCAATCTACATGCACGCATGCCCGCTGCCAGGCAGTTCGTAAGAGGCGAACGATTGGCTATATGAGTCACTACCATCGTGGTTACTAGGTGGTCTACCACCTAGTAACCACGATGAATTCTAATTATGCATAACCTCGCCTGGGTCTGATACCACCACTTTACCTCTTCCTACCGCAATAGCGTCAGTGTTTGCCATTGTCGTGTTCCGGTTTGGTGGATAAGGTAGCCGGTACACTTATGCATCTGGCATTAAGACCTAGCCACAAGAATAGTAACAATTTTGTCGTCTATAGGCTACGGATTTATGTTTTCATCAGGAGAATCATATGCTTAATTTTGTTATCTCATGATAAAAAAAAGATGTTATTCGGTGATAGTCCTGAATTGTTTACCTTACCTTTTCTCATCTACCCTAATGTTTTCTACCACCAAGGCATTTAGTATCTATTGTTGATGAGTATGAGGTGGCTACCTTATACTCTGCAGCGGTAGATAGCTGGTAAACTTATGTATCAAATAAGATATTTCCTATGATACGAAAGTACAAAAGTCGGACTTGATATCATTTCTCTAAAAGCTTCCAAAGCTTTACGCCTATATTTGTTTTGAAAAGTTTATGACTTGAAAATGCTTTTAAAGTTAAACTGATTAATTTAATTAGTAGAAGTGAATTTTAAAACACTTCAAGTGCATTTTATTGTACCAAATATATTTCACCAAAGTGTTGACGATGATGATATAGAAACTTAACAAAGAAAAATGCTGATAAGGAACGCAGAGAAATGTACACGATTTATTAATATAAATAAGCTAAGTAAAAATAATGTGCGTCTGTATAATAGTGTCTTAGCTGAGCCAACATATAGCGCAGCTAGGATGGTGTATACATTTATGTAAGCAATCTAGATCTAAGACAAAGTTATGGATAACAAAGAATAAGTTACGATGAGATTGACATTTTCATTATATGAAAAAAACCTATATTAAATAAAAGAATTAAAAAAATTGCTGATATGATTGAATTTGAAAACCTTGCCTTAAAGCTAGGCAACGGCCTGATCGCTGAGCAGAAATTTATCACTTTGAATCAGCACACGTATCTGATTCAAAGTGACAAATTTCTGTTTCAAATGTAAAGTAAAGCTTGTCTTTAAAGCAATGTCCCCCGTGTTATGTAAACTTATGCATATGACAATACCATCATACTTATGCGGATATCAACGAATGATTAATATTTCCCCATGTTGGTCCAGGCTCCTTTGAAGAATAGGCCAACTGCCGTTCTGCCAAGCAAGTCATAAAAGATGACCGATTGGCCAAGCTAGTCACTACCATCGTGGCTACTTTACATATTCCTGATGCAATAGCGTCACTGCTTGTCACTGTTGAGTTTCGGGTTGGAGAGTAAGGTAGCTGGCAAACTTATACATGTAGCATTAGATCTTGCCACGAGATAACAACCCACCATTTACATCTTTGGTGTCTATAAGCGATGGTTGATTCTTTCCATCGGGAAACCCATTGCTTGTTTACCATACGATTTAAAAAAAACTTGTTTAAATCCTTGTCAATCCAAAACTATTCAACCAATTTCGATGTAAATGAACTTAACATTGTTCAATCAGTTGGAATATACCTAATTTTAATCAAAAAGAGTCGCCTTAGTGGTCTAATGGTTGTGTTTTTCAGTCTTTTGACAAAAACCACGTTGCCTGGGGTTGGAAGAAAAACCCGGTTGGCGATAGGCTTGCCACCTGTCACATTTGTGGGACTAAGTATCTTCGGCTGATCGTGGGTGCACTTGTTGTGCATCTGCCTACCTCTTCGGGGATACGGACGTTAAGATATTGTTTTAAAACAGAAAGTATTATCACAATATGGCTTTTGGAAACTCGTGGATAACCCTACAAACATACATACACTTACGAAAACGTGTTCTTACGAATACCTACGTACTTGTACGCTTAAATAGATCATCATATTCAATTATTACCCAATTTCAACAATATTGTACACACACATGTTAAACTTCTATTCAATCTCCGTTTTTCTTCTCAGATGATAATAAATCTTTATAAAATAGACTCACGTATGTACGTTCTGGTTTAATATTTGTTTAGCATAACAAACTTCAAGCGCGCATCTCACGAACAAAATACACTAACTTTAAGCATTAATTCCATTGCTAGGGTGCATAAGTTTTCCCAGTATAATATATTAACAGCAGAGCTTTAATATTGTAACGAATAAATAAACTGTAGCTTTTGCAACGTGGTATAACTTGGTTGTGAAATGTTCGATGTGTGCAATTTGATTGGTAAATTTTAACTTTATTTTGCAACTAAGTTTATACGATTGGCGTTGTTCGTTTTATTCACATCGTTGATGTAAGTGTGAATATTTAAAGTAAGTATTGCAATTTAGAAGTTAAAATAATGTATTTTTTTGTTTTAGTTAGGTGTCTTGTTTGGAAATCCTTATATTTAAGAGATACTTGAGTTCCGTACCTAAATAGATAAAACGAAACTCCTATAGAATGAATTCTTTGTCCGTCTGTCTGTCAAGTCCCTTTTTCTCAAGAATGCATAAAGGTATCTAGTTGAGATGTATATCGAATAAACAGGTTAACAGTTCATTTTAGCTGTGAAAAAATTAAACTTGTAACTTAACCAATCAAAATAAATAATAGTTTATAAAAACTAAAAAAACACACTTTTACCAAATGAAAAGTGTAAAGTATAGTATAGCGTAAATAAGAAAAAAAATGTATTGTAAAGTATAGTAAATAGTAGTATTGTAAAGTATAGAAAAAATGTATGGTAAAGAATAGTGTATATAAGAAAAAAAAAATTATTGTATTGTAAAGAAAAGCGTGGTATGCATGGTATTAATAGATATCTTAAAAAGCATCCCACGTTTTTTTTTACAATGTATTACATTTTTTCTTATTAACACTATTCTTAATTTATTTCAATTTTTTAGTTTGCCAAAAGCGAGGTTTTTTGGTTTATTAAACTTTTATTTATTTTTAATTTTTTAGTTCGATTTTCTACAAAAACGTGTTTTTTTTAAACTGCCTCAACATATATGGCTATTATGTGTCTTGTGATAACTAATTACGATAACTGCACATTGCGAGATACGTGATATCTCCACGGTTGAAAGAAAACGAATCACTAATCTTGAAGGTCCTGGTAAGGGTAACAGGACTAACTATTTATGTTATTGCATTGTCATCTGTCCTCAATAAGACTGCCAAGTTTCAAATAAATCTGACGTTTTAAAATACGTCAAATCCATGTTCAAAAATTTCAGTTATATACTTACATACAAACATACGACCAAAGCTAATAAAAGCGTTTTAAAATATGACCATTTATATGCGATTTCAAAAAGAAATCAAAATCTATAGAATAATTTTCGTTGACATAGTTATGAAATTTGAAAAGAAGGAATGTCTTACAGCACATGTAAAGAAAAAATTCAAAAACGATTTTTCTTAAAGCCTCTGTATTATGATTTTTTCTTATTTTTGTAGGTAGTCTTCCTCTTTTTTTTCCGGTATTACTTCTTGAGCTTCAGCTACAGTTTTTCTCAAAGTCCACTCCCTATCTCGATATGTTTTTCTCGGAGGCTTTGATGTTACAATTTTTGACAAGTCTGGACGATAAATACTTCTTAATCTGTTGTATTCACAAATTGAGGATTCCTGAGCTTTAATACTTCCAAAGTCGACATTAATTAGATGTAAACCGCCTAGACTTGTAACTCTCGAATGTGCTACGTAAGGTTGACCGGATGTGAATACTGCGGAACCTATATCCATCAGCGCATTACCAAGTATCTTCGGCTAATCGTGGGTGCAATCGTTGTACCTCTGCCTACATCTTCGGCGATATGGGCGTGCAGATACTTAGTCGTATACGTTAATATTCCATACGATCGTGGCCTACAATGGTGCATTGCAAAGCATGGGCTATTACAAACCTATGTGTACTGGGGCCATAACATAAGTGTACCTGGAGGGTATTCACCTTTTGCGTACCTCGCTTGCGTCCCTAGCGCGAGCAATATTTCGGACCACACTCGTCCTCCCTGGAGTAACATTGTTCTGTGCACTCGTCAACTGGCACTCAAAGGTTTTTTAATTAATCATCAATTTATTAATAGTATATCGGATTTGATTATTAGTGTTCTTTCATTCATGGTAATTGGTAATTTCGAGTTATTTAGTCTATTTATTTGTACCTTTTTTTGCTGAACACACTCATATATCTAGGTACATATTTACAACTATTATTCCATTATACGAGTACAATGATTCATTAACTGCAAATAACTTTGTATAATCCTATACATTTATATGGGATTACAAAGTTATTCGCGCAGTTGGTGTATCTAGAAAATTAGCCAGAAGTTTTAAAATTTTTAAGTTTTCTCTTGATTTAGACACTAAACACTAATTATATTCTAAATTTGAAGGTTCTATGTTTGCTAGAAGTGCCTTAGACTTTTGATGATCGGTCAGTCAGTCAGTGACAAAATTAAGAAAGTTTGACAAGTTACAATTCTTAAAGTACTGGTTCAAATTGAATGAAATTTTAAATATATCGTGTTTCTACAATGCATAATTAGTAAAAAAAATTCAGGCTTCTTGTTTTATTCACAACGAAGTTATAGGGGGTCGAAAACGGCCTGAATTGCTTCTAGAAAGGGATGGTAACGGCCGTGCCGCTTTTTTTTGCTCGACTTGGCGGGGGCACTGCCGTGCCCCCAAATAATAACATAAAATAATAATCATTAAAAGCTACGCACTACGTCTTTAACGATCGGATAGATTGTATTAATCTCCCAAATATCGTATTTGACGATTAGACAGAGTTTTTATTACTAACCATATAACAGTGTCTGTGAGTATCAGCTACAGTACACATTAAAATTTTCCACAGAACTAGAACATCGCAATCACGTCTCGGGTCAATCTAATTACTCCAGTTCTCGGCTCGAAGGTAATAAGCCGCAGCTCAGCACGGCTAATCTTTTTAAAGAACTTAATTTCTACATTATGAAAATAGGTTATAAGTTGCTTGGGATTTGTTTAAGACTAATGCTCATGACCAGTCATCTCCTCAACTGGGGAATTGTAGTGAATTAAAAAGAAAAAAAAATCCCATGCTGTTCCCGGGCTCTTTGAAGAATAGGCCAACTGCCGTTCTGCCAGGCAGATCGTAAAAGGCGACCGATTGGCAGTACGAGTCACTACTATCGTGGCTACTCAGTGGTCGAGTTCTGCATTGTCTCTCTCGGGTCTGGTACCACCGTTTTACCTATTCCCGCTGCAATAGCGCCAGAGCTTGTCATTGTCGTGTTCCGGTTTGGAAGGTAAGGTAGCAGGTAACTTACGCATGTGGCATTAGATCTCACCACAAGATAGCAACGCACCATTAATACCTTTGGTGTCTATAGGCGATGGTTGACTCTTTTCATCAGGAGGCCCATCTGCTAACCAGTGTAATGATATATTTTTATATAATCGTATTATTATGAATAATCTTTCATCAGATTAGATCATAAGGTTCCGGGTTTGGTCCTCGGGTCGTGCAAAAATGTTATTGAGGTTATTAGTTAGTAGCTTGGATTTTGGTAGTTAGTGTATTAAAAATTCCGTACCCAGGAGCTTAGATGATAAAGTTGAAACATAAAAGAAGGGATGTAGCTGTGTCATGAATACAGCCGTGGGTGATTTACGTCTACGTAACGGGAAACATTTTGTAATACCAAGATTTTCCACTCGCCGTCGTCGTTGATTGGTTCGGACACCTTCATCTATTTGCGTTGTTGGATCTTTTTTTGTTGGAACGAAGTTCCTTACGGCAGGCTTGGAGGGGATAGGGATTTTGCTGCGCGACCGAACTGAAAAAAATGTGATAGTAAAACCGTAAGAAAAATGAGTGGAATAAAAGCGTTAAATGAGACGTGCGCAGGCGCGACAGTCGCGTACACAAGCGAGTAGTGCCGTTTAGCCGAAGGAAGTTCGTTCCTACCTGGTGTCCCGCGACACCACATCATTTATTATAAGATAGCAAACAAGCAGATGGATCTCTTGATGGAAAGAGTCAACCGTCGCCTATAGACACCAAAGCTGTTAAGAGCCATTTCACAAAATCGCCCAACTGAAATTTAGGTATTTTCTAATCGATGCGAGAGCTCGACGTCCACGTCCATATAGTGCACCTAGTGCTGCTAAAATGAAAATACTATTGATAATTTTAATATTTAATAAATATTACTACACGGTTCTAATTTTGGCACATGGACATAGAGGATTTTAAAGTATCCTTTTTATTTATTTTTGAAATAAAAAATTAATGAACATTATCTGACTTGTTTTTGAATAAGAATAGAATATAGTTTTATATATGGCAATTTCTATAGGAAAATATCATTATTTGATAACAAAAAACCCAGTTAATATTTCGTTAATTTTCGTTGAAATGTGTATATTTGCTTAATTAATTAGATATAGTTATAAATCTTTTAGGAAAATATTATTCCATTCAGGCACAATTGTTGGATGTTTCTGGTAATTTAGTATTATTTCTAATTAAGTTTGTTGATTCTTGCAGTATCAATACATTTTGGAAAAGAAGCTTCCTTGCATAATTGTTGAAACTTGATTTCGGAGAACATTTATTTAAGAAATACAATGGACGATTAAAAAATCTGTTTCATTGAGGCAATATTTAAAAGATTAATCTAACTTATGGTGCCATTTAATTAAATAAAAGTATCTTATAATACGAAAAATTAGGAGTTGGAAAATTTTGATTTCTCTTCAAAAGTTGGTCTAAAGTGTGAAGTTCCCCTTAACGGTGCGTTGCTATCTTGTGGCGAGGTCTTATGCCACATGCATAAGTTTACCGGCTACCTTACCCTCCAAACTAAAACACGACAGTGACAAGCACTGACGTTATTGCGGCACAATAGGTAAGGTACCAGACTCGGGCGAGACAATGCAGAACCCTACCTAGGATCTCCTTGTCTTTCATATCGGGATTCATGAGTATAATTAGATTACCTTATTCAAATCTTTTTTTGCTTTGCTTGTTAGCATTGCAGTGCTTGTCACTGTCGTGTTTCGGTTTGGAGGGTAAGGTAGCCGGTAATTTATGCATGTGGCATTAGATCTCGCCACAAGATAGCAACGCACTATTAGCATCTTTGGTGTCTATAGACGATGGTTGACTCTTTCCATCAGGAGACCCATCTGCTTGTTTGCTATCTTATGATATATATAACAAAAAAATAATCCGAAGTTTTCGCTTAAAAGATGTACTTGCTGACTCCTGGGTAAATTTTTGAAAAAAGTTAGCCTATGTAGTATCCTAAATTTTCAACAACCTACATCCTACATTTCATCAAAATCGATTCAGCGGCTTAGCTGTAAAAGCGTAACAGACATACAGACTTTCGCATTTATAATATTAGTGTGGATCGTCTGGGTGAAAGAAAACCTTATACTGAAAACATCATGTAACAGTAATTCATTTCAAAATTGCTTAACGTACCACAAGTAAAACAAGTTCCAACAAGCCATGAATTATCCTCCAGAGAGTCATTCACCTCAAATGCATTTTTCGCCGATCGCACGTTCGGAAATAGGTCGGCTATAAACAACACAATATGTCAGATTTTATGTTACCTATATTTAACCATAAAATATCTGTGGACGGGATTGTCAGCTCTGGAAATGTGGTTTTTGGGTCTGTGTTAACAATTTGTATCTACAACTATATTAATATGTATGTGGTGTCTGTTAATTCATATTTGTCAACTTTACATACATACTTATCTTCACGACAGATCCTTTATGGGCAGGCAGAGACAAACGAGTGAAGTACGTCTAGGTCATTAGGGCTCAAACTGGATCCCGGCGATATGCGGCGCGGTGGCGAGAGCAGCGCAATCTAACACATAGATTCTTATGGAAGTGAACTGGATGACGGCGGCACGACGACGGCGCGAACAATGGTTCAGTGTGCTAAGTGTGAGTTTTTCTTTTCGCATTCGATCGTGAGCGCGTTTGGAGTTAATAGGAATTTGTATGTGATTTGTACAGCGCCACCTAGTGGTAAACGTGAGAAACCAGTTTCCCACTAGGTGGCGCTGTACAAATCACATACGAATTCCTAGTAAACTCGAAACGCGCTCACGATCGAATGCAAAAAGAAAAACTCACACCTAGCACTCAGAGCGTTAAATCGCGCGTCTCTCACCGTCACGCCAGATTCCCGACATCCAGTTTTAGGCCTTACAGATTTGTCTTGCTTTCACCACATTCATTAATTACCCTTTACATAGAAACACGCCGGTTGCGAAGACGCTTGACTTCACTTTTGGACAGCACCTGATTAATCTGATCATGGCATATCAGTCTTGGTTTACTAGGTGGTAGAGTTCTGCATTATCTCGCCTCTCTGCGTACACCGCCTTACCTATTCCTGCCGCAATAGCGTCAGTGCTTGTCGCTGTCGTGTTCCGGTTTGGAGAGTAAGGTAGCCGGTAAACTTATACATGTGGCATTAGACCTCGCCACAAGATAGCAACGCACCATTAACATCTTTGGTGTCTATAGGCGATGGTTGACTCTTTCCATCAGGAGACCCATCTGCTTGTTTGCTATCTTATGTTTGCTGTCTTAAGTTGAGCGGAATCCAATCGAATGCCATCAACCGCGATCGATTCGATCGATCTAGCCGTTAAAAAGTAATGAGATGTTTACATACACACATACAAACACACACACACACACACACACACACACACACACAATTACATACATACAGACATACTGACGTCATCGTGAAAATAGTCGGAAAAGATTCCTAGAACCTCAAACATCTTAAAACTCGATTTTCGAAAATCGGGGTAAAATCAATAACTTCCTTATCTACGTACATAGTGGGAAGTTGAAAACTGGTTTGCTAAATCACGTTTTTTTACATTAATTGTTAAATAATAATTTTAAAAAAATTATACGATATACCTGAAGATATTGTCTAAGGAATGTGCTAACTTATTACATGATAGAATGTACTTTACTTGATCAAATAAAATTTCGAAAACAGGCTAAAAAAATTTCTAAAACAAATAATTTGATAATACTATTTCTAATCTTCGACATGATTATTATATGGTGATATTTAGTTTAAAAAAATGTACTAAATTTTGGTTTCCAGCTGCAGTCTTATATTTATTAAACAACCTGACCGTAATTTGAAGCCTAACATTAAATGAGAGAGACACCCTGTTTCCGTCCCTTTCTAACCGGTTTTCTCCCACCTATTGCCTTCTCGCTTCAATCCACCCCACCACCAGCGGTGACCGCGATGGCCACTTGAATAAATTTTTACATCATTGACGTCGTTGTTTTCGTCCGATAAAGATATACCAGTAAGAAGTTGCTTTAAGTCGCTATTTTAGTTTATATAAAGTAATTAAAGTCTGTGTGTGGCGTTAAAATATATAAGCAACACAATAATAGAGATTGTTTCTGTTACAAAAAGTGAAGTGCGAGTTACTGTATCTGGACATAAGGTATTTATAATCGTTCTGCTAACCTTATATATTTTTAAAGCAAACTGCTAATTTGATTTCAATTAGATAACTACTATTTCGTTAAATTCAAACAGTAAGACAATGAATATATGGTATTTATTTTAGACATACCGTCAATTAAAATAATAAAACGGTGTTACCGTTCGAATGTATTTTTATTATAAGAATGTTTTTTCCTAAATATGAATGTAGTAGCTAGCTGTTTTACCTTATAGATTTCGCGATCGATATCATAATCATACATATTTTCCTTTCAGCAAGTAGATATTTGCGCATATATTCTATTGAGTTAAAACTTTAATTTTAAATTATGGAACAACAAAATAATAACAACATGAACGATAAGCCTTCTCGAAAGCGTAAACGCAGTGCTAGCCACACAAATTCTTCATCATCATCTAGTAGTGACTCTAGTTCAAGCAACTCCGATTATAAGAAACGTTCCCGTCGTTCCCAAAGGAAACGAAGGAATAATAATGACGACAAATTGAATAAACTGATAGAAGAATTCTCGGAGTTTAAAAAACAGGTTTTGTCTCAGCAGCAAAGTCAATCTCGTGACTGTCACAGTTATTGTGATGTCGATACTCGTCCCTGCTACGCAGAAAGTATCGACGATAACATTAGTGGTGAGTTATATAATGATGGGTTGTCTTATAATTCCCATCCAATAGACGATGATTCAAATCAAGAGCTTTCATTGAGTATCGGTACCAAAATAAAAGATCCTGAGGTTTTGAAAACCCCGGAAGGATATGTGGAGATCTTAGCGAAAGTTCAAAGGATCGGCGATTCGGATTGGAAAAATGTAAGGTACTCTGATGTACAAAAGTTATATTTACATACGCCTGGTTTTTCAGAGCTTGAAGCCAATGATGAAGTAAAAAGGTATGACACGTCCCGCTCTTTGGCTAATACTGAAAAAGCTTTTGCCGCCATAACGTTTGCACTTATCAAACAAAAAGAACATTTACAAACAGAGCTCCGCTCTTTTTTGAATTGGACTAAACAAAATGAAAATAATTTAAGTAGTGATGCTATAAATGATAAAATTACAAATATTTTTGTGAACGGTGAATTTTCCAAAATTTCGAACGATACACTTCAAATGGTTTGTGGCCATCGAGCGGAACTTATACAACAAAGGCGGGAAAATATAATGATCTCTATTAAGGATCCTATATATAAGAATTTGTTACGGAAGATACCACCTTCTCATCTCAACCTCTTCGAGGCTGACAAATTTACTGCGGCAATTGAAAAAGTTGGGGGAATTAGAAAATTTTTTTGGCCAAACAATAAAGATCGCGCTCCTGCTACGCAGACCGATCATACCGCGTCACGGGTGCATCACCTCGCACACTCCTCTTTACAGCAACGAAAAGTGAGCTTTAGGCGCAATGACGAATACCCTAACCAATCATATAAAAATAACTGTCCCGGTAAGTCCTTTCGCGGCCGAGGAGGTAAACATCATGGGACTCAAAAGGACAACACGGCCTATAAGGACTCTCGAAAACGCTCTCCCACATTCCACCGGGATAGGAGAGGCAAATCTCGGCAATATTGACTCGCCGATTCATTTTCGCGCCGGTCGTCTAAAATTTTATCGAAGTCAATGGATCTCGTTGGGTGCGCCAGATCATGTACTCAAAATTATATCAGGATATCGCATCCCATTTCAAAGAAGACCAATGGCTTATATTCCCACAATGAATATCAAACAAGCAACTCCTCATTCCATAAAAATGGACCGAATGATAGCAAAAATGTTAACGGAAGGAGTCTTAAAAGAAGTACAGATATCTCCAAGTTTCGTATCCCCCATGTTTATTGTTCCGAAACCCGACGGAAGCCATCGACCGATATTCAATCTAAAATTATTAAATCATTTTGTACTTGCTTCAAAGTTTCGGCTGATCAATATGCACCGAGTCCCGGATTTCTTACAACCTCACGATTGGATGGTAAAAATAGATTTATACCAAGCCTATTATCATTTACCAATTGCCGAGGCTCACCGGAGGTATCTGAGACTGATTTATCGAGGAAAATTGTACCAGATGACCTGCCTACCTTTCGGGCTAAGCTCTGCCCCGAAAGCATTTGCAACTGTAAGCAATTGGGTAGCTCAAATGTTACGACAAAACGGAATCCGGTTATTGGTTTACTTGGACGATTATATTTTGGTAAACCAAAATCGTCGTATTCTGGAAATAAATGTACAAATGGCAGTAAAAATATTGACACTTCTCGGTTGGACAATCAATTTCCAAAAATCCGTGTTAACACCTTGCCAGAACATAGAATATCTAGGTATTTGTTGGGATCCATGGCAAAATGTAAAATACCTGCCAAGGAAAAAAGTAGAGAAAATGTCTGTCATGATTTCTCAAATGATAAATCAAAGAAAGGCCTCTTTGACAGATTTACAGCGCATGATAGGCTTAATGAATTTTGCCAGCTTTGTGATTCCACGCGGAAGACTAAATTATCGCCAGTTGCAACGTCTTGTCATCAACAACATACGAAAAATGACCCCTGGGGACATACCTCTGCCAATGGCTGTTTGCTCAGAACTTCAGTGGTGGAACGACCACCTCAGGGCTGCATCCCCGATACATATACAAAGCCCTTTATATTACATCGTGACGGATGCATCGGACAAGGCTTGGGGTGCATGTGTAAACAATACATATCTGCAGGGCCAGTGGACAGAGGCAGAACAGCTCTTACACTGCAACCAAAAAGAACTACTTGCCATCTTAAAAACCCTTCAAATCAGCAGCTCAAAAATACGAAAGAGTTCTCTGCATATTCAGTGCGACAACAAAACTGCTGTTTCGTACCTAAAAAACGAAGGAGGCACGAAATCGATAGCTCTTTTGAACCTGACTTACAAAATTTTAAAGCTGATGGATACTCTTCAAATAACGTTCACAATTCACCATATCCCAGGTACGTACAACGTAGAAGCGGATTGTATGTCAAGACTACAAAACCCCCAGAGTGGCACCTGCTTCCGCAAGTGACAAGCCTGATTTTCTCCAAATGGGGAGCCCCAGAAATAGACCTGTTTGCGACTCAGAGAGCTCACGTAGTCCCCAGGTACTGTTCACTGGACGTCCAAGACTCACAAGCCGAGTTTCACAATGCTTTCTCTCGGATTTGGAATTACAAGCTAGCTTGGATATTCCCACCTCCATTTCTGATACCCAAAATATTACAACACCTCAACAAAAGCAAAGGACAGTACCTGATTGTGGCCCCAAGGTGGCAACAGGTATTTTGGAGACCGGACTTGAAGAACAGGTCATTAGATCACCCTTGGACAATAACGGATTTACAGCAAGTCCTGATAGACCAGTCAACCAGTCTTCCTCCGCCCAGAACCGAGACTATGGTTCTAGAAGTCTGGAAATGTGGGGCTGGAATGAAAAGCTAAACGACTGGACTGATGAACAAAAGAATTTACTTTTAAAAAGCTGGCGGAGCTCAACCTTAGCAACCTATAGACCGATGTGGAATCGGTGGGTGCAGTGGACTACGAGTCGTAATATCCCTATACATAAACCATCTGGTTCACAGCTTGCAAGATTCTTAGCGGATCTTCACCAGAAAGAAAATCTGTCATATAGTTCAATTCTCAGCCACAAGTCAGTTGTTTCAACTCTGTGCAATCCTGAGTCAGAGGAAAGTTTAAGTAATCATCCCTTTGTTAAACGAATCCTTAAATCTATTTCACTCGCCAAACCAAGGTCACCTAAATTACCAATATGGAACATTGACCAGTTAGTTACCGTCATGTCTAAGCAATCAATAGATACCCAAAGTTTATTTGAAATATCAAAACACACAGCTGCTTTATTACTTTTATGTTCAGGACGCCGAGTTCATGATCTAACATTGTTGTTTATTGAGGATAATTATTTTGAAATGACTGAAGATTTTGTTATTCTTTGGCCTATGTTCGGATCCAAAACTGATAATTCGAATTATCAACAGTCAGGCTGGAAATTATTATCAAATAAAAATAATCAAGCTTTAGATCCTGTTTTTTGGATTCGAAAGTTGATAGAGGCCGGACACCGTAGGAGGTCTGAAGCTAAATGTAATCAACTCTTCATTACCATATGCGGGAAACCTAAGCCAGCGTCTAGAACCGTGATAGCTGGATGGGTTAAAAAATTACTAAAAGAAGCAGGAATTGATGCACCTCCAGGTAGTTTTAGAGCTGCTGTTGCCTCCAAAAATTGGGCTGAAAGCTGTTCGTTAGACGAAATTCTCTTAAAAGGAAATTGGCGCTCGGGAAATACTTTTAAGCGCTTTTACTGTAAACAGATATCTAATAGTGTCAAAAATCCAATTAGTTCCTTATTTTCACCTGTTTAATTTCCTAAAAGATTTGATTTACTTTTGTGTGGCCCTACTTCAAATAACATTGTTAATTTAGCTCTAGTGTATTAAAATCATCTTTATTCATAAAATGATTGTATATTAGCAATACGAATAATAATAATAATAAAAATTATTTTCTAAGATATATATTTTTAATCATCCTAAAATTACGATAAGTATGTTTATTTAACACAAAGAAACTATAAATTATTCCTATCACATTGACGTCATCCACCTCCACCACCAGGCGATAACAAACACGTCTCTCATTTAATGTTAGGCTTCAAATTACGGTCAGGTTGTTTAATGCAAACATTTTACCTGAAATTAAAATGTGTATTAAATAACCTACCTAATTTGAAGCCTAACAGTTTCAAATTCTGCCTGGTGTCACAACGACGCCATTGATGTAAAAATTTATTCAAGTGGCCATCGCGGTCACCGCTGGTGGTGGGGTGGATTGAAGCGAGAAGGCAATAGGTGGGAGAAAACCGGTTAGAAAGGGACGGAAACAGGGTGTCTCTCTCATTTAATGTTAGGCTTCAAATTAGGTAGGTTATTTAATACACATTTTAATTTCAGGTAAAATGTTTGCATTATTTATCCGAAAATTAACACGTGTCCCAGCGGTCCCGCGGCGGCGCGCGTCGCCCGACCGGCCGGTAACCCCGCAACCGCTATGCCCCTGCATTTTAAATCTGTAATATCTTCGAAAATATTCATTTAAATTACATGCTGTAAACGGTCATATTGATCTATATTAAATCAACAATATATTTAAGGTATTTAATTGGATAAGGATTAGTGCTGTATTGTTTAAAATTGCTTTGAAAAAAAGCCATTACTTCTCGTAAAAAGTAAATGACAAAAAAATGCTATTGTGGGTTATCCATAATAGCTAGACATATACCATCGCGGACTTTTCTGTAGACCTTTTGAATGTGTACAAATACTAAGTACATTATTTTGATAAATCTCGTAGGGTTTAGCCTACGTTTGTGAGGCTGAGTACAGAGAGTCAGCAACAAAATAAAAACCGAAAATCGAAAGTAGTTGGAGAGCAGTTTGCAAAAAACCGGCCACGCCAGCTTCACTCTTGATTCTACCTTTAAAAAACTATGGTGATTTTTTTGGTGTATTTCTGCAGCTTGTCTCAGTACAAAGAGTCAGCAACACAATAAAACCGGGAGTCAAGAAAAGCTGAAAATCAGTTTTGCAAGAAAACTGGCAATGTTAGCTTCATTTTCGACTTTTCCTAGGAATAACTATGGTGAAAATTTGTTGCTGTTCTTACTTCACATAGTATAAAACAAAGTCGCTTTATGCTGTCTGTCCCTATGTCCCTAAGTATGCTTAGATCTTTAAAACTACGCAATGGATTTTGATGCGATTTTTTTAATAAATAGAGTAATTCAAGAGGAAGAATTACATGTAAAATAACATCCATTATATACGTATAGTAGTGGTATGAAGAAATCAAAAAATAGAACGCAACTTCGGGAAGGATTCCGCCATCCGGAATACCCATCAGTATTTAAATGAAAGACTTGATGCTCTGGACAAGTTACGGGCAGAGTTTCAAACAAATAATCACAAGCTGTCCGACTACATCGACGACAAGGAGGCATATTTTGTGGAAAATCAATTCCAAAAAGCAAGAAAAAAAATGATGTGGTGTCGCGGGACACCAGGTAGGAACGAACTTCCTTCGGCTAAACGGCACTACTCGCTTGTGTACGCGACTGTCGCGTCTGCGCACGTCTCATTTAACGCTTTTATTCCACGCATTTTTCTTACGGTTTTACTATCACATTTATTTCAGTTTGGTCGCGCAGCAAAATCCCTATCCCCTCCAAGCCTGCCGTAAGGAACTTCGTTCCAATATTTTGATTCAGTGCGTAGCAAGATAAAAACTTCTGTAAGTACATTTTATAAGTTGGTCGACTATTATTCAAAAACTAGTAAATCCTTATAATCCATGATAGTTTTCCTTTTAATTTCATTATATTTATTACTACCATGATTTTTTTCTTACCCCTAAAGCCAACCGCTTAGCCTTCAAGAGGGGGGGGGGGGGGGGGGGGCACTTGATTCTTGTAAAAATTAGCACTTTAAAACTTAATATTTTAAAAATGAGTTCCTCGAAAACTTGTTTTACCTTAGCATTATTACCTAACAAAATGTTAAAGACATCTTTTTGTAAACAGTGATTTTTCGAAACCGTAACAACGTGTTGTTTTGTGATTTTTGACTATGTTTGATAAGTTAATTGAGCAAAAACCAACATAAAAACTGTTGCACCAGAGGATGTATGGACGGAAGCGGCGCTATATGACATAATGTCTAATAATGTCCTAAATATATTATTAATCCTTAATTTAATAATTAATATTTTATAAAAAAAATAGAAACTTAAATTTTGAACTAATTATCCAATAACAATATTTAGTCATATAAAAAGTATGGTCACCGCGTGGGCCACTTACAAGTGTAGTGGCAAGTCCGATAAATTGCTGTAAGTAAACAATAAACTTTGATTTCTATGCACAGAGGCCACTTAATAAATATTCTTATTGGATAATTAGGTCAAAATTTAAGTTTTTATTTCTTTTATAAATTCGGTATCAGAATCAAGTTCTGAACATTCTCTTTCAGTAGGCACAGTCTTTTATTAGTCAACCTTTATACCCGTCTATAACTTTGCTGTAATCGTCTGGCGTATACTTGAAACAATCAGAACAGTTTGTCATTTTTTACACTTAGGTATATCGCACATCTAGATCTAAACTGAGACAACTCAAAATAGGTGGAGCTAAAACTATCAAATTTTAGCTCCAGTTGAAAAATACAGTAATATTTTGCAAGTATTTTGCAAGCAATTTATGGTCTAGAGTCCTCTGGCAGTAGTTTCCTTAATCTAAGATAGAATCAAAATAAGTTTTATAAGTGCCCTAAAAAAATGCAGATATGCATTTATTTCGTCACATGAAAAATAACGTTTTTTGAGTTGACTCAGTTTAGATCTAGATGTGCGATATATCAGTTACAACATATTAAAATCGCACTCTTGTGCGAGAGGATTATGAAACTTGATTTGCCCCGTGTTGGTCCCGGGCTCCTTTGAAGAATAGACCAACTGCCGTTCTGTCAGGCAGGTCGTAAAAGGCGACCGAGTGGCTATGTGCGTCACTACCATCGTGGCTACTAGGTGGTAGAGTTCTGCATCGGCTCGACCGGGTCAGGTACCACCGCCTTACCTATTCCTGCCGCAATAGCGTCAGTGCTAATCGCTGTCGTGTTCCGGTTTGGTTTGGTTTGGTTTGGGTAAGGTAGCCGGTAAACTTATGCATGTGGCATTAGAACTCGCCACAAGATAGCAACGCACCATTAACATCTTTGGTGTCTATAGGCGATGGTTGACTCTTTCCATCAGGAGACCCATCTGCTTGTTTGCTATCGTATGATATAAAAAAAAAACTTTTTTTACTTACATTTTTAAAATATTAAAAGACAGTGACGCAACCGCAAGACGCCTGCCAGACCGGCCTTTACTTAATTGCCAGGTAGTAAAATAATATTATAGAAAGTTCTAAACTTTGTACGAAGCAGGTTACTTGGAGGGTTCAGTAGATTTCACGATATAATTTATGAAATTTTTGACAGTGAAAAGAGCGTTTGCTCATATTCGCGGCGACACGTTTCCTTCTCAAAGGTGTGTCTGCTAGTATTCATGTGGTCTGTGATGCTTACGGAATAAACTAAAAAGACCGATTGTATGCACATAACCACCACGAAACATTAACAGATAAGAACCATTAAAGTCATAAAGTGTACGTCAAATACAAACGAACCACATAATAAGCAGCGGGCCATTTTCAAACCGCAGACTCGCTTATTACTGTCCTCTGAATGTGTAATTAGCTTATACAATTACAGAAAAGTCTTTGTAATGAGACCTTTCTCCATCTTATCGTCAAAACAATTTTTAATTAAGACATTTAATTAAAATACCAAAGCTTAAATGTTTATTTATTTAGTAAGTTTTAAATGTGTGTTATTTTATGACTAATTATTATTCATGACTTCGTTCGCGTGGTCCAAAATCATTACTTCCTTTTGTTCAATCAGATGAAAATAGGTTTATATCTTGCACTATAAACTCATCTACCTTTAAGTGAAAGTTTCATCAAAACTTTCAGACAGAAATTTAAAAAATGGTAGTTTAGGTATTATTATCATAAAAATAACACATTGCACTTGAAATAACTAGCCGATTTGAAACCACAGAGAGACATTGAACCACTAGAATATAGAGGCGTTTAATACTATAATAAGTAAATAAATATTCACGGGACAAATTACACTTACTGATCTAACCCCAAGGTAAGCAAATTATTTGCTTGTGTTATGGGTGTTAGTCAACGATACTAATACATAGATAGATACTAATACTAGAATATATTTAATAAACACCCAAACCCGGAAATACAAACATTTATGTTCATCACACAAATGCTTGCCCCGTCGGGAATTGATCCCGAGCCTTGTCGATTGCGTAGTCAGGGTCGCATTCACTCGATTAACGGGGAGGTCGAGTGGTTAGCGACCCTGACTACGCCATTATTATTTATGTTTTTTCATACGTCGCGTTGGCATAAAATTCAGATGGTTTTATTTATTTATTTATACTTTATTGTACACTTACATAGGTAAAATTGTACAAAAGGCGGACTTAATGCTAGTTGCATTCTCTCTCAGTCAACCTTTGGGTTAACAGAAACAATAGTGTGTAGGTACAAAGAAAATATAGATATATAAAATTTAAATAAGAATACATATATAAATAATTATATAAATAATAATACAAAAATACTACTATGAATAAAACATACTAATATAATATACTTCTACGGATATACTAATATAATATTAAGTAATAACATAGACTACATAAACAAATAATATAAAATAAATACATACATACTATAATATACTTAACTAGCTGACCCGGCAAACTTTGTTCCGCCTTAATGGCAATAAATAAGCAGATTTATTTTTTAATTGGAAAAAAAAGTATCCTATGTCCTTCTCCTGGCTCTAAACTACCTCCCTGCCAATTTTCAGCTAAATCGGTTCAGCCTTTCTTGAGTTATAAGTGGAGTAACTACCACGACTTTCTTTTATATATATAGAAGAAAAATATGAAAACAATATGTATTAAATAATTATCGTAATTTTTCTTGTTTTCCTGTTTTCTTCCAAACAGTATCTATTAATAAAATAACTATCGCTGATAAAGATGTTAACGGCGCGTTGTTATCCGTGGGGCTGGGATGCCATATGTGTAATTTTACCTGCTACCTCTGAATTGGAAACCACCAGAAAAACAATCTAGTGTTAAATAATTTAACACTAAATTATTTTTCCTGTGGTGGTTCGCAAACAACCAGTAGGGTCAGATAACAAAGATGTTAATGGTGCGTTTGCTATCTTATGGCGAGGTCTAATGTCACTAGCATAAGTTTACCGACTATTTTACCATCCAACGCGGAACACGACAGTGACAAGTACTGACGCAATTGCAGCAGGAATAGGTATGGCGGTGGTACCAGACCCGGGCGAGACAATGCAGGACTCTACCACCTAGTAGCCACGATGGTAGTTATTTACATAGCCAATCGGGCGCCTTTTATGACCTGCCTGGTAGAACGGCAATTGGTCTATTACTTTAAGGAGCTTGGATGGGGTAAATCTATACGTATTCATACATATACAGCTTTTTATTGATCAAACTGTAAATTCAACACCATTTTAAATAATTTCAGAAAATTGTATACCTATTATAGTGGACTTTAAGTTTTAATATTTTGGTGTACAAACACACATACACACATAATTTTTACCGTATTAGTCTTGTTCTTCTTGGAAGAATAGACTATTTTCCGTTCTAAAAGCAATTTGTAAGACGCAAACGATTGGCTATGGGAGTCACAACCATCGTGGCTACTACGTGGTAGAGTTCTGCATCGTCTCGCCCGGATCTTGTACCACCACCTCACGTGTTTCTGTCGCAATGGTATCAATGCTTGTTACTATCATGTTACGGTTTGGAGGATAATGTAGCTAATAAACTTAAGCATGTAGCATTAAGATCCCGCTACAAGGATAACAACGCACCACTAACAAATTTGATGTAACAGGATATTCATCTGCATGTTTGCTGTCTTATGATTTGAAAGAAATCAATATGTAAATATCACAGACCACATAAATGCTAATAGACAAGCCATTGGGAAGGAAACATGTCACCGCGTATATGAGCAAATGCTCTTATTACTGTCAAAAATGTCGTATATTTGTAGATATATTCAATCGTGAAAAAATAGAAATAAACCATGTTATACTGTTTTACCGTACCGAATGAGATTACAAAATTTAAAAATTACCCCTATTTCATCTGTAAGTAGTATAACTGTATTCTCTGCGTAAATGCAAGCTGCACTGGCAAACTAAAAAATTGCCTGGAAAGGCGTATCCATTTAATCCGTAGTAAATATTTACTAATCTAGAAATTCAAATTAGCTATATAAAATCGTCCATAACAAATGCCTACATTTTCGCTATAATTTATCATAAAAAGCTTCTTATCATAAAAGCTTGTTAAAAGTAAAAAAGTCTGCCCAAATGTTACAAAAGTTTTTGGCTTCCAACTTCCCCACATAGTTTAATATATTGATGTGAACCAAATGAAAACGTTCGAACAATGCGTGCATTGGAGCGGTAAGCGAGCGCGCGCTGCATTCTCGAACAGATGGAGTTTCGTAGCACCGTAGATACTCGTAGCTGAATCTAGTGCTACGAATAACAACAAGCTAACCATTTATCTGGTTCAATAACATTTCTCAGTTGAATTGAATTATTTAATGCTAGAATTTTGAAATGAATAAGAATTAGTTGTAGTTTATTTTTCAATTAGTTATTGCCCGTTAAAAATATAAAATGTATAAGTTATAGATAATATATTATTGTCTTGTTATTATTTAAAAACTGATGATCTTCCGTTAAGTATTTACGCCATACTCAGGGTTTTCCTGTTTGTTCAGAGGTAACTATGATTTTTTTTATTGAAGAAATTACAAGTTATCGTGTTTCTTAGTTATGTAGCCAGGAATGATCTACATAACGCATTTATTTTGAAATTAGCTCGGCGCAGGCGTAAGGCTAGTTTGGCTTTATCGAATGACCACGAAAATAAGCTTTATTTAGCACGTCGACGATAAGAAATAAAGTACTGTCTGAGATTGGGAAAGGAGACATTCAAGACTCCCCTGTTAGTTTGAGTCCTCCTTGGAGAATATACCATTTACCATTCTACCAGATATTTTTTATACCATTAGATAGCGAACAAGCAGATTTCTTCTATGATCAACATGGACATATTACTATATGTCAATGATGGTCAAAAAGAATATTATGCGACTTTTAAACAAAAAAAGACTGTCACTCTTTTTAAATTGAATAGGGTTGTCTTTATAGCTGTAACAGGCAAAATTATAATATATATAAGTAAAACTCAGACACAACTTCAAAAACATCTTGTTTTTATTTTATAAGATAACAAACAAGTTGATGGCTCTCCTAGTGGAAAGAGATAACCATCACCAATAGACACCAAAGATGTTAATGATGCGATCTTTGTCGCGAGTGAGGTGAAGCGAACCCGACAATGGCAAGTACTGATGATGTTGCGGCAGAAATAGGTAAGGTGGCGATACCAGACCTGGGTGAGACAATGCAGAACTCTACCACCTTATAGTTACGATGGTAGCGACTCGCATAGCTAATCGTCCATCTTTTACGGCATATGGTAGAACAGTAGATGGTCTATTTTTCAAAGGGAGTACAAACCAAGGCGGGGGGAAACCCTAATACTAAAGGCAGAAAACTTCTATCATACGCGCCAAAATTAATAGTTTTAAGAGCTTGCATATAACTAGCGTAATCAATAACATGTTACGAATAGGTTTCGAAAGTACAGTCAAACAACATTAATTTTGTTTCATATAATCGAGTGTAAAATCGCATGCAATTTCTCATAAATAAATAACAAGTAACACTATGTATTTGGAATTAACCACAGATCGGCCATCGACAGGCGTGTGGTGAGCTCATCAGCATGCAGTCGATTTGTGGCAGCTCAATTGATGGATAACAATTTCAATTAGTTTTGTTATGATGTCGATTTATTTTTGGTGCTCACTGCGGCTGCGATTGTAAGCCAGACTAATGTTGATTTTTGAATGCGTCATAAATCATGCTGTCGCCTCTGTGGTCTAGTGGTCCAGCGTTGGCGTTGACTACATGAGGTCCCGGGTAAGATTCCCGAGTCGGGTACACAAAAAAAGTATTTTTCAGTTTTCTGAGAAACACAAAGTTGCCTGGGATTGGAAAGTGCCCGGTTGACGATAGGCTTGCCACCTATAACATTTGTGGGGCCAAGTATTTTCGGCTAATCGTGGGTGTACTTGCTGAACCTCTGCCTACCCCTTCGCGGATAAGGGCGTGATGATACTTTATTAAATGCGTCATATGAATTTGACAACCGACTTCCCAAAAGGAGGAGGTTATCAATTCGGCTACATGTTTTTGTTTGTTACCTCAGAACTCGGTTATTATTAAACCGCTTTTAATTTTTTTTGTTTGTGAGAGAAGTATATTCCGTGCGGTCTTATTTTAATTTAGCGAAGAACTGATGTTATGTTCCGGAGGTATAATAAATGAAAAGTTAGTTGCTGCATTTTTTAGTACATTAAAAATGATTTTAAATTTCACTGCTACGTTGCTATAAAACCATAATATTACAGATTAGGAAAATTAGTCCTCGAGTTAGTATCTGCGTGTCAAATTAAATCACATAAAAATATTTTTATACATTATTATTTTTATTTATTTCGTAGAATTACATAAACCCGCATTACGCTCGATTCCAATCTGACTAAATATCTGATGCCTGTTGATATGAGAACAAATTTTGGTGCTCCACCGGCTTTATAATGGGGATTGTTCTGAGAAATTGCTTAGTTTGATAGCAGCTACTTCTTTCCACCGCTATAACACTCCACTCTACCTTGACTCATGGTGTTCATCAACAGTATTTTTAATCGGAGCTTTTAGTTCGTATCATCATATTATGGAATGAACACCCTAAATATATATTTTATGAAAAGTATAACAGTGGATATTTTAAGAGGCAGATTAATGAATTTTTCAAGAGTCTGCAGCGAATTTTCTCTTGAATGTCCATTAGCACTTCCCATCAGGCGTCCCATTTGATCATCTGCCAGCTCATCACAAAAAAAAATACATACAAGCAGATGGTTTTCCGGATGAAAAGATATGACCATTGCCTCTAGAAACCTTAGATGTTAATGGTACATTACTATCAATCAATCGATCTATTTTATTGCTAAAATAGAGTTTGTTACATTTTTCTTTCACTTAAATAGAATATAGTTTACCCTATTTTGCCATACAAACGTCATGCAATACTTATGATATTTTTATTTACATCATCATTAAGCCAGGCAGTAGACATGTGAAAAACGGCTCCTTAAAAAGAAACGAGAGATATAACTCTTTTTGATCGAAAGAGCTATATCACACTTTTAGCTCTTTAGCTCATCTAGAGAACTAGTGTCTTCATCTCTTTGAAATCGTTCAATGTCTGGACTACGCGTGTCGCGTACGCGTCGCTAAGTCGTAAGCGACTAGTTTGTTCTATGAACTAGTCGCTTAGTGATGCGTACGCAACACGCGTAGTCCAGACATTGAACGATTTCATAGAGATGAAGACACTAGTTCTCTAGATGAGCTAAAGAGCTAAAAGAGTGATATAGCTCTTTTGATTAAAAGAGCTATAACTCTCGTTTCTTTTTAAGAGGTTGTTTTTCACATGTCTACTGCCTGGCTGAATGATGATGTAAATAAAAATATCATGATATAAGTATTGCATGACGTTTGTATGGCAAAATAGGGTAAACTATATTCTACCTTGTGCCAATTTATATAGTTCTCTATTCGTTCATGATCGGGGAAACTTGTGCCCTTGCTCGTGCCTACTACGGCGTGCTGCCGGCTGCGCTCGGTCGGCTAGCGGATCAAAGAGCCGATTGAGCCGTTGGAATATTGACAAAGCGACTGATCTAACTGAGATGATATTAAACTACCACCTTATTCATTTGTATTGCGATAGCGAGAATGTTTGCCACTGCCGTATTCCGGCTTGGTAGGTGGTAAATTCATACTTATTTTACTCATTTACGTTAAAGTGGCTGGATGGATTTGAAAAAATTTGTTAAGCAGATACAATGTTATTTTTAAATTAGTATAGCAAAAAAATCAGAAAGCTTTCCTAATAGAAAAAAACCATGATAAGACACCCAATATGTTAATGGTCTATCCGTATCCATTTGTCAAGATGTTGATTTCGCATTCATAAGTTATTATAATTTATCTCGCACAAAAACTTGCAGGTTTAAAATATGTAACTGGAGTTAATAATGTTAAAGATCGATCTCAGAAAAGATCTAGTTCGCTAGTTTTCTTACCCTCTCGAATATATTTATCATCAAAAGAACCAATGAACTTTTAGTATCCAGTGAACTGTGAAGCTGATGTTGTTCATTGAATAAGTGAAAAGTTTGCTTTATACTCTGCATTGAAAGAAATCGTTCCTTTACAATAAGGTAGGTCACTTCTCAAACTGTATTTTTTATAAGATAGCAAATAAATAGATGGATCTCCTGATGGTAAGAGACGACCGTTACTTATGCTTATACATATCACTTATTATACCAAAGATATTAATGATACACTGCTACCCGTGTGTGAGATAATAATGCTATTTGTGTAACTTTATGGGTTACTTTACCTTTCCGAAACCCAATCGAAAAACGACAGTGACAAGCATTGACGCCATTGCGGCAGGTGGTACCAAATACCTGGGCGAGACATTGCTGAAATCTACTACCTATTAGCCACGATAGTAGTGACACGTACAGCCAATTACCTTTTACAAACTGCCTAGTAGAATAGCAGATGGTTTATTTTTCAAAGGGAGTCCGGACTAAAACGGGAATAAATGTTAAAGTTTTACATTTAAATCTTTTTTTTTTCTACTGATTTTTTAATCGTTGTCGTTAGCGTATTCGGCTCAGATTATAAAAACCCGAGACCCGGCAAAAGTTGTTTTGCCGTATAAATTACTTGTACTGAATATTTTGGTAGGGTACTTAAAAGGAGAACCAAGTAGAGTAAGTACTTGGTTAATTGAAATAAAAATTCTTTTTTATTTCATCTTATTAATCTTTTAAGTTGGACCAAACAATATATATCTACAAAGTTTCACTGAAATCGGTTTACTAGTTTCGAAGTCTATCGCGGACAAACAACGTAACACGTAACTTATAAATCAGAAATACTTTATTCAATAAAACTTTTTACAGGTTATTTTGACACGTCAACATATTTTTTAAAAGCTACCCAATGACGTGAATAATATTATACACGTCATTGCTACTACCGGATCGGAAACGCGGCCACACACTGAGAAGATCCGGCGGAAGAAACTCAGCGGGCTTGTCTTTTTTTTACAATATCACAATATTACAAAAAATATATATGAGATCGGTATGAGGAGCAATTAATCCCAGGCTTTTTTGCCTTCTAAATAATCTGAGATTTTATAATATGCTTTTTTACACAGTTTTGTTTTAACACATTTTTTAAATTTATTGACTGGTAAATATCTTATAGTTTCGGGAAGTTTATTGTAAAAGCGTATACATTGCTCCATAAAAGAGTTACTTATTCTGTGGAGACGAGATGCATTTACAGCAAGATTGTTCCTTGTATTAAGTGAGTGTACGTCATCATTTTTTTTAAAAAAGCAAATATTTGACGAATGTACATCAGGTTCTCAAATATATATTGGTATATAACAGTTAGAATATTGATTTTTATTGATATTGATATTGATTTATATTGCGGAGGACTGCGGAAACCTAATAAGTTTGAATTATTTGTATTCAAAATACATTAAATTAGTAAAATATTACTCATATCAAACACAGAGTACATTCATGTGACATAAATGATATTATACACACATGTATTATGTAGTGTTATTTTACACACACACACGCCCGCACACACACGCACACGCACACGTACACACACACGCACACACATGCACACCCAAACACACACGCACACATACTATGCTATTTTCTTTACGGCTATATTCAGTTGTCAAACTTAAAATAAGTTTTAATATATACGTCAATGTGGTAGTAAAAAGTGGCGAAGCGCACTTATACAGCCAACCGACAAACCAGTAAATCGTGGTGATTTATTTTCGTTTATCATCTTGACGGTGTCATTAATAATAACTTATCTTAAACATTCAGTAAAGGTACATAAAGAATAATTTCGACCGCAAACATAACGGTCGACGATCACGTAACTTCCCCAATAACATTGAATTGAATTACGCAGAAAAATATTTTTCTCTCTCGCAACGAGGTTGTTACTTGTGTCTGGGATGAAATAACACAAACACCGCGCTGCTGATACCAGCATAAATGAATCGGCAAACATGGACAAATCATATTAACGTGGATCGATCGTTTTAATGTGTAATTTGTTACAGACTGACTGGGTGGTGGACCTTCAATATTTAAGGACTTGATAATTGACGAGCATATATGATGAGAAAAAATAAAATTAAAAATAAATATAAAAATATTTTTTAATAAACTTAGTAAACAATACACCGAGAATCCTATATTTACCTGCGGCATGCTTGGATACATAGCAAACGCATGTGTCGCGTAGCGCGCTATCAATACAGAATAGCGGGGGGTGGCGGCAGCGTTTCTTTGATGTCGACTAGCGCGTACTAGAGAGTATAATATCCACATTTTACTTATTTTTAGAGTAATATTGTTCAAAAATTAAACGCCTAATTTTATTATTTCATTTTAACGAGAATCGAGTAAAGAGTAATCTCCAGAAGTATCGAAGGTAACTCACCAGTCAGTCTGTATATGTATAACCGAGAAGCAGTTTGGCCAAATAAAACACTTGAATGACTTTCACATACACAGTATAACTTTTGGGCAGAGTATCGCCCTCAGGAAGCGATAGAATTACAATAAATCGAGAACATTTTATCAAATCCTATTTATACTTAACTTATGCATAATATGGCATAAGACCTCGCCACAAGATTGCAACACACCATTTACCACTCAACTCTCTAAGTGGCAAACATTAGACATTATGTACGACCATTCCGTGTACAGTACACTCTTAAGGCAAAAATTTACCCCTTGCATTTAAATTTAAACTTTAAATTTCTAATTATAAAGACTACTATTGTATGAAAAAGTCTTTGACTTTTATTCTATAACAAAATATCTGTCATGTCAAATTCGTCATGTCAAACTGACATCTGCTATTGTTGTTTGTTTTACTACAGTCACTTTTGTTCGGTCGTTCGTTCGTTTTTCCAATGAGTCGCCTGAGTCGTCATTTCTGCCAAAAGGCGACTGATGAGTCCTGACGCTTAAATTCACCTTTATGCGTCAAAGTTTCGAAGGGTTAACACCTTTGGTGTCTATAGGCGATGGTTGAATCTTTCCATCCGAGGAGACCCATCTGATTGTTTGCTATCTTATGATATAAAAAAATAGTATCCTTTTTTATATTTTTCCATCGTAGTTAACAATGAAGTCATTATCTTACAATAACAGGTGTGATTTACACAGGTGCACCACACCTGGCCGGCTAGGACTTGTTACTAATCGTAGTTGCTAACATATGTGCGTTAGCACTAATCCTATGTCATACAGGTTGACATATCCTATGAAATACTATAAGAAGGTTTTCAGCTTTGTTGGTCCGGGCTGGTCCGGGCTGGGTATGCGAGGTACTACCGTCGTGGCTACTACATAGTAGACTTCTGCAGTGTCTCGCCCGGGTCTGGTACTACACCCTTACCTATTCCTGATGCAATAGCGTCAGTGCTTGTCACTATCGTGTTCCGGTTTGGAGGGTAAGGTAGCCGGTAAATTTATGTATGTGATATTAGATCTCGCCACAAAATAGCAATGTTTCATTAACATTTTTCGTGTCCTATTATAGGCGATGGTTGACTCTTTCCATCAGGAGACCTACTTGCTTGTTTGCTATCTTATAATATAAAAAAGATGAAATAAAAAAAATAGACTTGTCAAAAATTTAAAATATTTGACGCATGATATTTACAATATAACAACTATTAATGTTCCTTTTTAAGATGAAATTCTGATTCAAATAAAAGTAAGTTTTTTAAGATGAGTTATATCGTCAGCCTGTAAAAACTCTTGAACTTCGGCGTCCATACATGGGCTTGTATGCGGTAAGGGGTTAAAGGGGCTCCTGACCAGCTGATACGAGCTAGTATGTACTTTTTAACCTCCCACTACGTATGTAGATAAGGAAGTTACTGATTTTACCCCGATTTTTGAGTTTTCACCAGATGTCCACGTTTTGAGGTCCTAGGAACCTTTTCCGACTATTTTCACGATGACGTCAGTAAACATACTATGTATGTATGTACCTGTGTGTGTGAGTGTATGTATGTGTTTTTTTATATCATAAGATAGCAAACAAGCAGATGGGTCTCCTGATGGAAAGAGTCAACCATCGCCTATAGACACCAAAGATGTTAATGGTGCGTTGCTATCTTGTGGCGAGGTTTAATGCCACATGCATAAGTTTACCGGCTAGCTTACTCTCCAAGCCGGAACACGACAGTGACAAGCACTGACGCTATTGCGGCAGGAATAGGTAAGGCATTGGTACCCGACCCGGGTGAGACAATGCAGAACTCTACCACCTAGTAGTCACGATGGTAGTGACTCGTACAGCCAATCGGTCGCCTTTTACGACTTGCCTGGCAGAACAGCAGTTAGTCTATTCTACAAAGGAGCCCAGAACCAACAAGTGGAGAGTATATAAACATTGCATAATTTTTGAACGGCTTGACCGATCGAAACGCGGTTGATGGCATTCGATTGGATTCCGCTCAACTTAGACTTCCTGAAAATTTGAACAGATTCAACTCAGGAGATTTTGAGAAATTTTGAAAAATCCCCAAAAAATTTTTTGGCAAAACAGTATTTTTTTAATATAACTTTCAGATTTATGTGTCAATTGAGTACAAAAAACTAATCGGCTCTATTTCTCAAAAAACTACGTCTAATACATAAATTGTATCAAAATCGGTTTATTCGTTTGGGAGTAATCGTTGACGAAAAATTTTGAAAAAAAGTGTTTTTTTCGACACGGCTTCGAAATTTTTCTACCAATAATTTTTCGGTAGTAAAAATTTTAATACTAAAAAACTACGTCAAATGCCATTTCAAAAATCAAAATCGAATCAAATTCTCAAAAGTTACAATTTTCAAATATTAAAATTTCGTTGTTTTTTAGCAAACTTATTTAATTTTTTTTAATAACTTTCAGGCTAATACACCGATTGACTTAAAAATTTTATCAGTTATCCTTCTTTAATATCATAAGATAGTAAACAAGCAAATGGCTCTTGTAATGAAAACAGACAACCACCGCCTACAAACATCAATTATATTAATGACCACACCATTGTGGTTAGCGATCTTAACTACAAATCGGCGGTGCTCGGGTTCAATTTTCGACAGGAACAAACATCTTTATTTATGTGATGAGCATAGATGTTTGTATTTCTGGGTTTGGTTGTTTAAGTAGGTAACAATATTTATTTATAAATAAATATATTAGTCACAGATAAATAAATAAATAAATAAATAAATATTCACGGTACAAATTACACTTACTGATCTAACCCCAAAGTAAGCAAATTATTAGCTTGTGCTATGGGTGTTAGTCAACGATACTAATACATAGAAATACATATATAAATACTAGAATATATATAATAAACACCCAAACCCGGAAATACAAACATTTATGCTCATCACACAAATGCTTGTCCCCGTCGGGGATCGAACCCGAGCCCCGTTGATTGCGTAGTCAGGGTCTCTAACCACTCGACCAACTAATATTTATTTATGAAAATAAAATAAAAAATGAAAAAAATATTTAATTGCAAGAATATGAGCATCACAATTCAATAAAAATTAATTCAATTACCAACATATTTTACCATAATGTGGTGTGCAAACATTTAAATTTCGGTCGATTTCCTTATATTTACTAACAGATCGGAACGCGGCCACACACAGAGTTTTAGTTTTGGCGGAAGAAACTCAGCGGGCTTGTTTTTTCTATTTTATGTATTACAATTATTTTATGTATTTCTATGTATTGGTGTCGTTGACTGACATCCATAATACAAGCAAATAATTTGCTTACTTTGGGGTTTATCAATTTGTGTTATTTATCCAGCGATGTTTATTTTAATTATTTATATTAATAGTGCGTGGCTATCCGTGTGGCAAGATGATAATGCCATTCACAAAACAAAACAAGTGAAAATAAATTATTTTGATTGTACACAAGTCTAATGCGTTGTTGTTCTGTAAAAACGTTAATCAAATAATGACCAGTCAATCTCTAAAAGGGCCATTTGATGCAAAAAAAAATTAATCGCCAGGTACATTATCGTACTCGGCACGCCATCCAAAAGCAAAAGCACTCAACACTAAAAGCGTAAATGGCGCTGTAGTCTCCAATCAACTGTAAGCACCTAGATTTATCAGGTTCGTGATAAAAACGACATATACACAACGCTCCGATTATATTTGATTTCAAAATTATGTTATCTCAATTTTTATAAGAAATCTGTTTTATAAGAAAATATAAAACTGGATTTTACATAAAATTACCTTACAAGATAACAAACAAGTAGACAGTTTTATCTGATGAAAAGAAAAGCCATTGTTTATAAAAACCTAAGATTTTAATAGTGATTTTTTTGTCCACGTGGCAGGCTGGTGCTTTTGTGGAGGCTAAGTATAGTGCCCGATGTAGGCAAAATTAAGTGAACATCAACAGAGTTTCTCGGTTTGCAAACATTCATAGTTTAGCAGAAATCGTTCCCAACCATCTCATCAACCGAATGATGAGATGGTTGGGAACGATTTCTGCTTATTTCAAAGCAATAACTGGGAACAACAGCTTTAAGTGCTCATCCAAGGCACGGGTTTCTAAGCACACCACTATCAGACTCCGGAATTCCGACTAAAATTTTGGTAATTCAAAAAAATGACAAAAAACCTTAATAACTAATGTGATCTACGCCGACTATGTGATCTTCGCCGAACAGACCTACCCCTAGTGCTCTAAGTGCGAGGCAGTCAAATAATAATGCCATATGCATAAATTTGCCAGCTACCTAAACCTTCAAACCGGAAAAACGAAAGTCATAAGCATTGACCCTTAAGTAAGCGTACCACCGCCTCTTTTGATGGCGCCAGGCATCACCCAGATGTGATATTGGTGAAATGGTATTCACAATGTTAGGAAAATGTATAGCCAAGCGTTCATCTTTAACAAATTGCCTTATAGCATGGCAGATGGTCTATTCTTCAAACAGCTCTTTGAATAAAACGATGGAAAGTGACTAAAATGCCACCTAACGTCTTACTTGAAATCATATTAATAACATTTTTATTTCTTAAATTTTCTCGTAACGCATACACCGTGACTGTATTTTTATGCGGAAAATGTTATCTACGTGTGATTGTAGATCGATGTTTGTAATCCTGCTTGCATTATTTAATGCATTCGACCGTAAAACGGATATAACATGAATTGGTTGGGCAATTGAAATATCTACGACTGTGCTTAATTGACATAAAACGAATTTAAAGCGCTTTTTTGCTGTTTTACAGCCATGAGCAGATAACAGTTTTATAAATTAAAAACTGTTTTCGAGTTAAAAGCACAAAAAAACATGTGTGTTAGATATTTACATTGACTTTCCCGGGCCTGATACCGCCATACTACAGCACCACATATGCCTCTTGATGGAATAAATTTAGATGTGTAATTTATAAATTTACTTTTTGTGCAGTTTTAGTATTGAAGTTTTGTACGAATTATGAAAATGGAGGATAAAAGGTAAACTTAATAAGCATATATGGCACTCGGTTTTCTCTGTTTACCACGAAAAGTTCCCACGTGAAGATATTACGTGTATTACATTTTTATAAGTTACTAGCGTTCGTTTTGTTTTCTTTTAAGTTTGTTTGACAACAGACTTTAGGCGTAAAGAAAATATTATGCATGTGTGTATGTTATCATGTTTGTCACATGAATGTAGTGTATTTAATATTTATTTTTAAAGCATATTAATTTAAAATATCAGGTTTCTGCAATCTTCCACAATGGACTAACTGTGCCATATTTCATACTCCATTGTTCGCGTAATTGACCTGAAGAGAGGTATAGGTGAGTTTTTGCTTCAACCCTTCGGCCGCACCTGCGTGTTTTTAACACTATAAATTATCGCGATAAAAGCTGCGGTCATATTAGCGGCAATGATATTTTGCACAAACTATTGTGCAGTAATTCAAGATAGCTGAAATCATTTTAAAACGTGTTACTACGGACGACTACTTCTTTTACTTCTTCATGTATGCTAACAATTAATTACTAAAATATACTTTTTTGTAATTTACATTTCTTTGGATCCCATATATTGGGTTCAGATTCATAATTATGGAGGAATTCTATTTCCAATTCATAGCTCTCTATTGTACACAATCACCCGGATACATCTGATCGAAAACAACGGCTGAAATACAGAACGCTATTCTGGCCACGCAACGCGATATGTTGGCGCGCTAAAACCCTTTGATTTACGCCACCCGCGTGATAAGGCACACGTAGTCCGAATGTTTGCGACTATAGCCGATAATAACCGGCCGTGAGGCGTGTCAACGTGATTTGTGACGTTAGACGCAAGTGCGGCCCCAGCATAGGTCATACAGCTTTAACGTCCCTTAAGTGTAAAAACGGTAAGAGGGAATTTCTACAATGCGTTACGTATAAGTAAGTAATAAATCTTTCTTTAGTGTGAAGTGTGAACCCATATTGCTATAAAATTTTCCTTTAGCATCCAAATCGGAATGACAAGCACTAACCTAATGTTATAGTAGGTAAATGTTTGTTACTCAATCACGCAAAAACTACAGAACAGATTTAAATGAAATTTGGAACACTGGTAGATGATGACCTGGAATAGCATAGGCTACTTTTTATCCCGGAAAAGTTAGATGATCCCGCGGGATTCGTCAATAACTATAATGCAGCGGGCTGCACTCTGTAGCTAGTTATTGTATAAATGAGGAATAGTTTAAAGGTTTGTCATGGATAAACTAGTAGACCGGTGTTCAAAATTCTTTGACCATTAGGAAGCTACATTATCCAGGCTACATTTTTACCCGACTGAACTGAAGGAGAAGTAATGTGTGTGGGTTACGCGAACTATATGAGGGTCACGCGACGATGTCGAAGGTAACAGTTAGTGGTCTATAATGTAACAATAAAAAAGTTTGGAAAATTCAAAAGTGCATGCCGCGACGTTTCTTTTTCTTTAAATTATTTATAACAAAAAAACAGATCCGAATGAAGTGATTTTCAATAGGCATCTATTCTGAGTGGATGAGATAATTTATACATATAATAAAATCGTAGGGAAGACAAAACTGTACATTGAATATTTTTTTTAAAGAATACTTGATGCGTGATCTACAATCAATATAGATGTATGTGTGTTTGTGTTCATATTGCGTTTATTTTATGTATGTTATTTGTCATTTTGTAGTAAGTAGTTTTTAATTTTACTATCTTCAAATTTAATCAATTCATTGTACTCCAAGTCAATAATTATCTTTGCTTATAATATATCCTTGTAACGGGTTGGCTGGAAGAAATCTCTGTTACTAGAGATAAGCTCGGCCATTGTACATTTTCTTTTAATTTTCTGTTTAAGTGATTACTGTGTACGATAAAGAATTAAATAAATAAATAACCTATTGCCGCCCCGTTGGTTGAGTGGTTAGAGATCCTGACTACGCAATCAACGAGGCTCGGGTTCGATCCCCGACGGGGACAAGCATTTGTGTGATGAGCATAAATGTTTGTATTTCCGGGTTTGGGTGTTTATTATATATATTCTAGTATTTATATATGTATTTCTGTGTATTAGTATCGTTGACTAACACCCATAACACAAGCAAATAATTTGCTTACTTTGGGGTTAGATCAGTCAGTGTAATTTGTCCCGTGAATTATTATTATTATAATTATTGCAGTAAGAATAAGTAAGGCAGTGGTACCAGTAACCTGGGCGAGACAATGCAACAATGATGGCAGTAAATCGTATCGTTTGCCTCTTACAAATTACCTGGTAGTACGGCAGATGGTCTATTCTTTAAAGATGACCCAGACTAATACAGAGTATATTCGAGTAATTGGTGAAAATTCAGAAAAAGATAAGATTCCGACCAAACGAAACCCTCACTTTTCGTTAGGCGATTGAAAAGTCCTTTAGATCAAGAAAACTCTAGTAGACGTGCTTAAAATTTTCCTCAGTAAGTTGATGAAATAGTTTATTATTAGAACGTCAGTTGAGGACTACTTTACACACTACATGTGGAAATGTGCTTAATATTATTTTTGTACTTTAATATCATATTCTCATGTACATAAGCTTATATCGTTCGTGTTAACTTTAGCTAGACGTTAATGTAACACTTTTATCCTGCTCGCAAAGCTAACGACGCCTTGGGGCTCTTTGTTTAGCGTTGGTAATCTAATAAGCACCTGTGTTGATGTAAGACTCAAGACAGGCTTAGAAAATCTATCGTAATATTCAGGAACCTCGAAATAATTTAGATTCCCTGGTAAAATATAAAAGAAATAAAGCTTTACTGCTTGACAGTGAGACCAAATGCCTTATTACTAGGCATATTGTAAAAGACTAGAATAGACAAAGCTAATACTGAGCACTATACTAATATTATGGTTGTACATAATGAAGGAGAGTATTTAGTATTTTACTTTAATATTGAATATTTAAAAAATATGTACTTAAATTTTGACCCAATCTATACATTTTTACATCTATATAAATAAATAAAATGATAGTGTCTGTTTACCGATAATTAAAATGATAGTGTTGGAACCGCTTTTTACTAAAGGCATATAGATGTGTAGCCGGATTGCAGAATTGTCCACATCCTGTAGTGCTCGAAAATTATTTTTTCGAGAATTTTATGAAATGTAAAATGTGCCAGAAAACTGTGCCGGTTTTTATAGTAATGTTTTTGTCACACATATTTCGGTCTATCTCGCTTAATGATGAAGTGCAGTAAGAAAGTCCGTTTCAAAAACTAAATCTATACAAATAACATGGAAACAATCACTGAAATTCCCCGATTTTAGAATGTAAATTTAAACAAGCTAACAGCATTATTTATTGCTTAACATACAAATTATAGCGAATAACACGATTAATTTCGGCTCTAATTAAATGAAATGAGAACGATGTCAGTGTTTTACGAATATTCTAATTGAAACAGCAATCCGATTTAGAAGTCAAATTTGCACACAAAGCGTTAATAAATCGTTGGTACTGTTCACTAATAAAGTGTTATATATTTATTTACTTGGCAATTTATTTTACGCAGATTGTAATAAAAATGATATAACTGTGAATTAAATATTAATAAAAGTCCAGTGAAAACCGTAAAGCGCGACGACGTTTTACTGATAGGTTATACGCTTACAATAACGCGATTTAAAGTCCTGGGAACCTTTTCAGACTATTTTAACGATGACGTCGGTATGTTTGTATGTATCCTTGTATGTATTTCTACCTTCTTATTTGCTATCTAATGATATAAAAAAATCTTATCTATGTCTGTCACCGTACACGGCGTCAGTGCTTTTCAAAGTTGTGTTTTGGCTTGGAGATAGATGGCAAAACTGCGCGAGCTGTATATTTCTGCATACTATTTGTTGGTTTGAGATTTTTTTAAAGAATTGATATTCGCTTTCCCTTTTATCTTTTTAAAAGTTTTTGGTAAATCCTACGAAAATAACTTATTTTTTATATTCCGGGTCATCATTTACAAATTTCATTCAAATCGATTCAGAAGTTTTTGTGCGATTGATTAACATTGAGTAACAACAAATATCCATCTTTCTCCACAAACTTCCGATTTTTTTATAGTAGAGGGGCCGACCAAGCAGGGGGTGCATCTGATGGTTCGGAAATACCCCTGCCGGTAATTGATTCCACAAAGGAGTTGTGTGCGACAGAAGTCGCACGGTTATGGATTTCCAGAGATCGAGATGGCAAGGATGGAATTTTAAATATTAGCGATGTCCGATGATGGAATTTATCGGCAGGAATTAATCCAAAAACTCGTTGGAACAATCCCCATGTTAAATGAGATAAAAGATGCAGAGCCAACCTACATTTCTGCGTAATGCCAAAGAGTCAAGCTGATTATAAGTAGCCTGGTGGTCGACGACTGCTCTTCTTGAATGCAATTAAAAGTAAGAAGCTGGTACTGAGGAGCTCCAGCCCAAATATGTGAACAGTACTCTATGTGAAGTCGACTTTGGGCCTTGTAAAGTTGAAGGCGATGAGCTGGCATGTGGTACTGCTTCGCTCTGCTGAACACTCCAATAATTTTTGAGGCTAGTTTAGCCTTTCTTTCTAAATTACAGTGGAAATGAACGTTGTTCGATATGTCAACACCCAGAATTTCAATATTATCTAATATTAATAGTATAGGATATAAATAAATCGGGTCAAAAACGCGTACATATATAAAATTTGCTCGTAAAGCTCGACGTTCCAGGGAAGTTATATTGACCTTGGACACGGGCGGACTGGAGCAGCGAGTTTCCTCCGTCGTTCACGTTGGGATCGATTTGTATTTACCTTTCTGGTCTTGTTTTTTAGAATTTAGCTTACATACAATACTAACCGTATCTTGAACGTTATTTCTTTGCAGGTGCAAACTTAATATTTTTTAAATAACTTTCACGCTAATTGTAGGTGTCCGTGTGTGTGTTGGGAGAGAAATGAAACTATCATAAATGATAGTTTCATTTCTTCAACATTTTTTTCGTCATTAATAAATCCCAAACTAATTGACCAATTGTGATACAATCGACTATATTTGACGCAGTTTTTAAATGAGAAAAGCTGATAAGAATTTTAATTCAATCGGTGTTTTACTGTAGGGATTAACATATGTACTCGCAATATAAATTGATATTGCGAGTGCATATAATGTTATTCCCATCCATTATTTTCTCATTTAAGAACTGCGTCAAATATAGTTGATTGTAGCACAATTGGTCAATTAGTTTGGGATTTATTAATGACGAAAAAAATGTTTTTTGACGTTGCTTCGAAATATTTCAATCTATGGATTATTTAGCTAAAGCAATATTTTAGATCTCAAAAATTGACTTGAAATCATCACTACTATTTTCAATAAAATAAATGTTTGAACTGAAAAAAATCTATGCTTACAGTTTTTACTCTTATGAGCTTAAATACTTTAATTTAGCGGGAAGTTTCAGGGATGGCCTGTAGGGTCAACCATTTACACATTTTTTTCACGGTAGCTACCCTACATGTAAAGTGGGGATTTTAATTTTTTTCTCATATATCGCATTGTGTAGGGTATTTTTGAGTAGGTTTTTTAAAAATATTGCAGGTTTATGAAAAAAAGTTTTCGATTAATGGACTCGTTTATAAAATATTAAGTTTTTAAGTGATCATTTTTGTCAGAGTCAAGTATCTCCCTCTTCCCTCTGCAGGCTAAGCGGTTGGTTTTGAGAATGGGAAAAATTCATGGTAGTAGAATTTTAATAGGCGGTAAACCTGTGGTGCGGATATATTTTTGTTTATTGACGATTAATAGCTTAAATGTTCATAGTATCTATACATCTATACATTATAATAAAATCGTAGGAAAGTCAAAACTGTATATTGAATATTTTTTTAAAAGAATACTTGGTTCGTGATTTACAATCGATATTGAAGTCAAAAATATAGTTTTAGAATTTTTGTCTGTTTGTCTGTATGTATGTCCGGAGTAAACTCAAAAAGTACTGTATGGATTTACTTCAAATTTTGCATGAATATTACTAATAGTTCGGGTCAACATATAGGCTACATATTATCACGCTATCACCTACGGGCGAGGTGCTGTGCGGAGTAAACGAGGTCCGCGCGGACGAAGTCGTAGGCAACAGCTAGTGAAACTATAAAAGCCTTCCTCTCAGTCCGCATTATTGTGATGGGCAACTTTGGAACATATTTTGCGTGTGGTCCAACACGACTTTACAAATTTATTATAACGGATTTTTAAGATCCGTCCAGCAGTTTTTGTAAAAACTTATAAAATCACAAATGACTTCTCTGTATAATATTAGTATAGGAGATTTAAAAAAAACAATAATATCTTGTTTTTTCTTTTAGGAGGTAAATGCTGAGTCATATAAATAGTTAGAAAAATAAGTTTACAATTTATTTTAAAGATACAACCGAAACGTATACTACAAATTAAATTGAAGCTTTTAGCAACCTAATTTCAGAAACACTTTTCCAACCATCTGTAGCCACATAGAGCTTTATAAAAGATGTCCTTTGTGTTTGGTAAATTAACAGAAATACAAACCGAGAACATGACGTGACTTGTTCTTTAATGGCAATAAGTTCACGCTGTTTCAAATAGGTTTAGAATAGAGACAAAAAATATTTTAGTTGTATTATTGTACGACTCATATTATGAAATTTTATAGAGTGCTTCTACGAACAAACATTTTTTTCGCCTTCGCATATATTTCTATTGCTATTCTCTTAAGAATATCTCAGAATCTAGTTAATTTTTGCACCAAATATATAGTTAATTCAATGAAGATTAAATTTATAATCTTTTAAAATTATATTTATTAATAGTAATGAAAAAATTATAAAAAACTAAAAAACCGTCAAGCCGTAAAAAATATGTAGCTTGTAAATTCGATATCTTGAGAAATACCTCTTATTTAATCTTATTTTTTAAAATGATTCGTACTTTTTGTGTTTCAAATGGGTGTCCAACTTTTTTTTTATATCATAAGATAGCAAACAAGCTCCTGATGGAAAGAGTGAACCATCGCCTATAGACACCAAAAATGTTAATGGTGCGTTGCTATCTTGTGGCGAGGTCTAATGCCACATGCATAAGTTTACCGGCTACCTTACCCTCCAAACCGGAACACGACAGCGACAAGCACTGACGCTATTGCGGCAGGAATAGGTAAGGCGGTGGTACCAGACCCGGGCGACACAATGCAGAACTCTACCACCTAGTAGCCACAGTGGTAAATTGGTAATTATTCTGTTACAGTGAGGTGAAGTACTATTTTCCCTTACAAGTAGAATGAAATTATAAATAATATCGCTTCATAAATTAAACGAAATGATCTAACCCAAAGTAAAAATGTGTAAAAGGTTGACCCTACGGGCCATCCCCGAAACTTCCCACTAAATTAAGGTATTTTAAACTCAAAAGAGTAAAAAATATAAGCATAGATTTTTTAATTCAAACATCTATTTTGTTAAAAGTTGCAGTATATTAATTTTTGAAGGGAAGGATCAACTCAGTTTTTGAGACATAGAATAAATATTGCTTAAGCTAAATAATCGATTGGTTGAAAAATTTCGATGCAATGTCAAAAAACATTTTATTTTTAAATTTCTTCATTGATAAATCCCAAACAAATTCACCGATTTTGATTAAATTAATGGTAATTGACGCAATTTTGGAAGGAAAAAATCTGATAAGTCAATTGGTGAATTAAAAAGAAAGTTATTTAAAAAATTTTAAGTTTTGCTAAAAACAACGTAATTTAAATATTTGAAAAGCTGTAACTTTTAAAAATTAGATTCGACTTTGATTTTTGAAATGGTATTCCACATAATATCATTACTAAGATATCGTAGCATACCAAAAACTGATTGGTTAAACAATCTCAAATTTATGATGAAAAAAGACGTAATTCAAAATTTTTCGTCAATGACTACTCCCAAACGGATAAACCGATTTAGATGCAATTTATGTATTAGGCGTAGTTTTTAAGGAATAGAACTAATTAGTTTTGTATTCAATCGGTATAAAAATCTGTAAGTAATATTAAAAATACTGTTTCGCCAAAAAATTAAATCAGTAACTTCCTTATTAACATAACGTAGTGTGAAGTTAACAAATTATTTGTTTGTGTTATAGGTGTTAGACAACGACACTAAATTCATAAAAATACATAAAATACATTATGCTCATCATACAACCGTTTGTATCTGTCGGGAAATGAACCCGAGTCCCATCAATTCGTAGTTATATTCACTAACTACTAAACTAACAGAGGGGTTGAATAATAAATAATAAACTAGACAAATTACACAAATTGATCTAACCCCAAAGTAAGAAATTTGTTTGCTTGTAGATAATGAAGAGAGAATTCCAGAAGTCAAGATTATTTTATTTGAAATTCCCTCTATATTAGGAATATTTTTCATTTATTGTTTTAAACAACAAGCTTAATTAACTTTTTTGTAAGCAAAAAAGCTAATGTCATATTTTGTCTTAATTTGTTTATAACATTTGCAATTTTATATAAGCTATTGGCTGCAGCATGCATCCCGCTGCATTATAAATTTTTTTAGTGAATCCCCCGGGATCACCTAATTTTTCCGGGATAAAAGGTATCCTATGTGCCACGCCAGGTCAACATTTACCTGTATGTCAAATTTCACTCAAATCTGTCCATCCGAAATCCATCCATCCAAACAACCAAGCTTTCTTTTTTTTTATATTATAATATAGCAAACAAGCAGATGGGTCTCCTGATGGAAAGAGTCAACCATCGCCTATAGACACTAAAGGTGTTAAGGGTGCGTGGCTATCTTGTGGTGAGGTCTAATGCCACATGCATAAGTTTATTGGCTACCTTACCCTCAAAACCGGAACACGACAGTGTCAAGCACTGGCGCTATTGCGGCAGGAATAGTTAAGGCGGTAGTACCAGACCCGGGCGAGACAATGCAGAACTCTACCACCTAGTAGTCACGATGGTAGTGACTCGCATAGCCAATCGGTCGCCTTTTACGACCTGCCTGGCAGAACGGCAGTTCTATTCTTCAAAGGAGCCCGGAACCAACACGGGGACACACTTTCGCATTTATAATATTGATATAGATGTATTACTAATAAGATCCATGATAATTTTCTCTTACACATCTTAAACATCTTAAAGAGCTATATTTTACGCAACTTTAATTTTTGTATGTATTTTTTTTCTCTTCTAATTTAATGACTTTTTACGTTTATATATACATGGTTCATATGGTTTTATGTATATGTGTGTGTTGTATATATGTATATGTGTAAGTATTAACATATGTGTATTTATGTATATATTATGTTTATTTAATGTGTATTATTTTGTCATGAAATTTTTGGTAGTTAGTTTTTATTGTAATTTTATTGTTTCCAAATTTAATCAATTCATAGTAATAAATTCATAATATTTCTTTGTAACGGGTTGGCTGTAAGAAATCTCTATTACTAGGGATAAGCTCGCCCATTGTCCTTTTTTATTGTTTTGTTTAAGTGATATAATATCTTCACGCCCATATCCCCGAAGGGGTAGGCAGAGGTAGAAGTGCACCCACGATTAGCCGAAGATACTTGGTCTCACAATGTGATAGGTGGCAAGCCTATCACCAACCGGGCACTTTTCAATCCCGGGCAACTTTGTGTTTCTCAGAAAACTGAAAAAACACTTTTTTTATGTGCCCGACCTGGGAATCGAACCCGGAACCTCATGTGGTCGACGCCAACGCTGGACCACTAGACCACAGAGGCGATAATATGCGATGGCTGATGGCGATGATATAGAATTTTATAAATAAATAAAACGTTAAAAAATTCTTTATATTTTTACACAAAGATAATAGAGAACTATAAGACATAAGTTTCTTACATCGAAAAACTTTGAAATGTCAATAACATAAGAAAATATTCTAGGATGAAGGAAAACAAATAATAAGCGTTCACCGCATTTTGAGTATAACTTATAATATTCCCCGTGGAAGGTAAAATATGATGTCATTCCAAGCCTTGTTGTAAAATATAGGCTTTATTGGTTTATCTGATGCTATCCATACTTGTAATGGGATCGACAGTTTCTAAGTCGTGACAAATATAATAATAAAAATCTTGCGACAACCTATAAAAGGCCAAAAATTTATTATAAATTAGCTGTGCCCGCGACATCGTCCGTGTGAAAAATTTTACGTTAACCTTTAACCTAAGTTACTCCCTATTACATCAGCTATTTGCCGTTAAAAGTCTCGTAAAAAAACGGTCTAGCCGTTTCAGAGATTAGCCGGAACAAACAGACAGACAGACAAAATTGTAAAAAAATGTTATTTTGGTATGTGTACCGTGTATATATCCATATGCATTGTGTAAAAAGCGGTTAATTTAATATTACAAACAGACACTCCAATTTTATTTGTATAGCTGTATAGGTGTATAGATACAGCTTTTGTTGGTTAGAATATTTTTATGATAGAATACTAAATAATTATATGGCCCTCCAGCTGAAAATATAACCAACCTCTATGACATAAAAGCTAATAGTGCGTTTTTTTTTTTTTTTTTTTTGTCTTATAGCACTCACCCCGTGCTTGGGAATCTGGAAAAACCTTAAAAACAGCAAAGAAAAATATCGACACGCGGGATTTGAACCTGCGACCATTTCCCTAAAGCCGGGACGCTCTTCCGCTGAGCTAGTGTCGACAGGCTCGAGGCGGCGAAATTCTTCTTTGCTATATGATCGATTACGTCGATTGTACTGATCGCTAGCTATACATACGTATAACTAGTTAAATGAGTTCATCGTTACAGATGAAATTCGAAAAAAATGGTCGCAGGTTCAAATCCCGCGTGTCGATATTTTTCTTTGCTGTTTTTAAGGTTTTTCCAGATTCCCAAGCACGGGGTGAGTGCTATAACACAAAAATAATTAGAAATACGAAAGTACTGATCAAAATTATAAATGTGAATTTCATCTGTAACGATGAACTCATTTAACTAGTTATACGTATGTATAGCTAGCGATCAGTACAATCGACGTAATCGATCATATAGCAAAGAAGAATTTCGCCGCCTCGAGCCTGTCGACACTAGCTCAGCGGAAGAGCGTCCCGGCTTTAGGGAAATGGTCGCAGGTTCAAATCCCGCGTGTCGATATTTTTCTTTGCTGTTTTTAAGGTTTTTAATAGTGCGTTTCTACTACAATCTATACATATCGTAGGAAAGTCAAAACCGTAGGTGCATTGAATATTTTTTTAAAAGAATACTTGGGGCGTGATCTACAATCGATATCGAAGCCAAAAATATAGTTTTTAGAATTTTTGCCTGTTTGTCTGTATGTATGTCCGGGGTAAACTCAAAAAGTACTGGATGGATTTACTTCAAATTTTGCATGAATATTACTAACAGGTCGGGTCAACATATAGGCTACATATTATCACGCTATCAACTACGGGGGAGAGGCAGTGCGGAGTAAAGGAACTCCGTGCGGACGAAGTCGTGGTTAACAGCTAGTGTCTAATATTGGCCTTGTTCTTGTTAGTGTGGGCTTCTTTGAAGAATAGAACAACTGCCGTTCTGCCAGGCAGATCGTAATGGGCGACCGATTGACGATGCGAATCCCTAACATCGTGGCTACTAGGTGGTAGAGTTCTGCATTGTCTTGCCCGGGTCTGATAACTCCGCCTTACCTATTCCTGTCGCTATAGTGTCAGTGCTTGTCACGGTCATGTTCCGATTTGGAGGGTAAGATAGCCGGTAAACTCGCCACAAATTTGCATTGCACCATTAACACCTTTGGTGTCTATAGGTGATGGTTGACTCTTTCCATCATGAGACCCATCTGCTTGTTTGCTATCTTATACTATAAAAAAATACTATCAGCTCGCTGCACGAATGGCAATGCACCATTAACATATTTGTTGGGTATAGGCGACTGTTCTCTTTTTACATCAGGAGAGCAATCTCTCTGGAAAATTATCTTATAATAAAAAAACTTGAGTATCTGTTTGCAACATTAAAATTATCGCTTTTTACTAAATACATTTAAATGTATACACTTTTTGTCTGTCTGATTATTCCGTCTAATCTCTGAAATGGCTGGACCGATATTGACGGTACTTTTACTGGCAGATAACTGATGCAGTAAGGAGTAAATGAGGCTAATCTTATTTTTAAAAATTTCCACGCGGATGAATCGCGGGTATAAACAATAATAGTTTATGTACTGTGAAATCCGAGGGTATGTCTAAATAAATAAATAAAACACGTTACAGCATACCTCGATTATATCTGTAATAGTTCCCTAAAGTGCCGTGAAAGGGTAAAAGGTGTTACGCAGTAAACACACTGGCTTTTATAGCTTTATTTCGTGAAATCCGTGTTTCCGTATAATGGGGTATAAGGTTTTAACTATATTGCAAATATTTCACACAAGAATAATAGGCCTAAGCCTTCTAGCTATTAATTTACTCAATTGTAGCGAAACGGTAATAAAATATTGTATAACTCTAAATTAAAAAAAGTGTGTATATTTATGTACGCACGTAAAAAGTTATACTTCTTTGGCGTAGTAAATCTATATATATATATATATATATATATATATATATATATATATATATATATATATATATATATATATATATATGTGTGTGTGTGTGTGTAACTGGAACTCGGAATCGGCTCTAACAATTTTCATGAAAGTCACAAATTAGGGGTTTTTCGGGTCAAGGAATCGATTTATCAAGGTTCCAGGTCCAAGAAAAGCTCGTTTCCCAAGATATAAGATATGGGTATGTGAAAAACCGAGCAAAGCTTGGTCAACCACATATTATTATTTAAATATCATAAAAAAATTATTTGGACAGATTTAAAAAAATGGACAATCTTTTTTAAAAAACTGTCTGACTAAATTCATGGTGACGGTTTTTCGTGACGGTATGCACGCGCATACCGTCCTAGTTATTGTTACCACTTAAAACTGATCTGCTAACGATTATAAAGAACACTAGCAGTTCACCGCGACTGGGTTCACGTGAACAAAAATCATTATTTTCCTTTGCTTAATGGGACAAAAATAAACTATTTCCACTCCTGCATAATATATTTTCTAAAAATGAAAAAAAAACTTAAAATCAGTTGAAAACTTTTTGAGTTAAATCGTAACAAAGAAACAAAAAATGAACTCTTCTCTTTATAATATTAGTTAAAATAAAAAAATAATAACAAATCTTGTTATTTCAGTATCTCCTGATGTTGGCAGAGGAAAGCAAACGTTTGGTCAAAATCAAGGTCACGTGTATAAGGATAAATAATTCATACTCGTACAAAAAGGGGAAGCGATAGAGGCTAAAAGTGCCTGGGGCGCCCTATCGGATTCACGGATTAAGTAAGATTGAAATCGGAGGATGACAGCAAGAATGCCGCTTAGCTACAAGCACGATATGTGATATGAAATAGTGATATTTAGTCATCACTTGCCTTTTAGGAAATTATTTTTATAGGATACTGTATGAATGTATTTTTTTTATATTATAAGGTAGCAAACAAGCAGATGGTCCTCCTGATGGAATGAGAAACAATCGCATATAGACACCAAAGATGTTAATGGTGCTTTGGTATCCGTGTGGCGGGATGGCAATGTCTCTATCGGCTACCTTACCCTTCAAACCGTTGACGCTATTGCGACAGGAATAGGCAAGGCGGTGGTACCAAATACCTGGGCGAGACATTGCGAAACTCTACCACCTAATAGTCACGATGGTAATGACACGTACAGTCGCTTTTTACGACCTGCCTGGTAAAATAGTAGTTGCCCTATCCTTCAAAGGGTTAACACGGGACAATGTATATTCTATACTTTTACCGCGTACAGCAGGACAGTTTCAAATAAAGTAACTCACAAGAAATCTATAATTTTGTGGACTCTGCAGAGCATCTCTAAAACTTCCCGGTAAGAAGAGGTATTTTATGATCAAATGAGTAAAAATAGCCATATAATTACTTTGTCATTTTTGGAAGGTAAATATCCAGAACGATTAAAAAAATGTACTGTCACACCATTGTTGAAAAAAGGAGATATGTGCGATATGAACAATTATAGACCTATTACTTTAATTCCAGTCATTTCAAAAATCATTGAAAAAATTATGTATGAAAAGCTCTATAATTATTTACTTGATTTTGACCTACTCAAAAATAATCAATATGGATTTAGGAAAGGTAGGTCTACTACATGAGCATGTTTTGATTTAGTGAAGAGCATAACTAAATGTGTATTTTTGGATATGAGTAAGGCATTTGATTTTGTTTCACACAATATTTTATTATCAAAACTTGAAAAATATGGTATTAGAGGGAAGTCTTTAGATTGGATAAAGAGTTATTTAGAGAATAGGAAACAATGTGTTGAAATATCTAAAATATGCGGAAACCGTAAAAAAATATATACTTCAAACTACCTTGTTAACAACTGTGGTGTACCACAGGACAGTGTTTTAGGACCCTTGCTATTTTTAATTTATATCAATGATCTTCCTGATAGTATACAACATGATTGCTTTTTATTTGCTGATGACAGTACCCTACTTATTAAATGTAAAAATAAAAAAGACTTGGTAAATGAAACAACCGAAACCTTATTCCAAGTTTCAGACTGGTTAATTAATAATAATTTAAAGTTAAAAAAATTAGTTGAATTTCAGAACTACCACAGTAATATTACTAAAAACACAAATATATATTTAAATAAAGTAAATATAGATGATGTAGATTATACAAACTTTTTAGGAATAATTATTGACAAATATTGTAATTGGAAAGCACACATTGAATCTGTATGTAATAAGATTGATAGATTTGTCTATGTCTTGAGAAGACTAAGGGAAGTAGGAAATGAAAAAGCCTCCCTATTAGCACATCATGGATATGTCTCTTCTAATTTACAATATGGAATTCCTATTTGGGGAAATTCTGTGGAATTGGTACGAATTTTTAGAAACCAAAAGAAATGTATTCGAGCAATATGTGGTGTTAATCAGTTACATTCCTGTAAACCACTTTTCAAGTCTCTCAGGGTACTTCCCTTACCATGTTTGTATATTTTAGAGGTATGCGTATTTGTAAAAAAGCACCAAAAGTTATTAAAAACAAATTCTGAAGTCACTGGTAATTCATATTTTAGGAATAGTAAGAAATTGTATGTGCCTAACCAAAAATTAAATATTTTTACAAAAAATGTGTACTGTATGTCTATTATTATATACAATCATATTCCTGATAGTCTTAAATCATTGCCTATAAATAAATTTCGCAAAAAGTTGTTTGATTTGCTGTTAGATAAAACTTATTATGATATTAAAGAATTTTTAGCCGATAAAATTAAATGTTAATGGATAGAAATATAAGTTTGTTAAATTGTCCTTAAAAAAATTTCAATGTAGTAAAAATTTTGTAAATGGTGAACATTATGTAAATTATAAAAAAAAATTACTCAAAATATGAAATTTGTAATTATAAAAATAACTTTGTAATATGGAATCATCCTTGTATATTTATAACAAGAACATAAAATAAAGAAAAAAAGATCAGCCCGCTGAGTTTCTTCCGCCGGATCTTCTCAGTGTGTGGCCGCGTTCCGATCCGGTAGTAATTCTAAAAAATCGATACAATTTGTAGTTTTAAATGCAATACTATATAATGATATTTTTTTAAATATTCGCACACCGTATATTGGTAGAATATGTTGGTACCTTAATTTATTTTTAACAGCTTGTAACACCCATATTCTTGCAAATAAATATTTTCTTTCTTTCTTTCTTTCAAAATATCTAAGAATAGAATTGTAGATCTAAAATTTCTGCAAATCTATTCTTAGATATATTTTTACTAAGTTTCAGAGACTACTATTAGGTGGTAGAGTTTAAGTCTAAAGTTTGTTCAAAATCAGTTAAAAAATCTAAAGTTAGTTCAAAGTTATATTTTTTTATGTTATAAGATAACAATCAAGCAAATGGCTCGCCCGATGGAAAGAGTCAACCACCGCCTATAGACAACAAAGATGTCAATGGTGCGTTGCTACCTTGTGGCGAGGTCTCATACCACATGCATAAGTTTACCGGCTACCTTACCCTCCAAACCGGAACACGACAGTGACTTGACGCTATTGCGGCAGGAATAGATAAAGCGTTGTTACCAGACTCGGGCGAGACAATACAGAACTCTACCACCTAGTAGCCACGGTGGTAGCGACTCGCATAGCCAATCGGTAGCCTTTTACGACCTGCCTGGCAGAACGGCAGTTGGTCTATTCTTCAAAGGAGCTAACACTGTATATTTTTTACAGTACAATGCTCAATTTTTTATTTACGGCATTTAACTCAATTTTTGTTCTAAACTTTATCTTAACTTCAAATTGATTGATTAAAAATATTGAAGTAATGTCGAAAAAACACTTTTTTCCAAAAATCTTTTATGATAAATCCCAAACGGATCTAACAATTTTGATTTGAATTATACGATCTGACGGTATATGACGCAGTTTTTAAGGAAGAAGAAAAAACATATACATATTACAAATTTGCAATTATAAATTGCCCTGATGATGCTTATGTAAGCCAAACCGGTTGGAAATAAATGATAATAGCTTTATTGTGAAACAGTACAATTGTATAAGTGATAAAATATTACATTAAAATGGAGTGTCACCAAGTGCCGACGATGAAAAGTGTAGAATATAATCTGAAGTAAATTTATTCAAAAGAACTTAATTTAAATATTTCAAAAGATGCACATTTTGAATAATTTAAGTGCTGTTTTTAAGTATCAAAATACTGTGAAAATTTAAAAATGGAATAGTTGAAAACTCAAAGCTATGTCGTAAAACCAGTTTTTATCTAAATTGTTCGTTAACGATAACTCCTGAACAGATGAACCGACGTTAGAGCAATTAGCGACACTAGATGCAGCATTTCAAGGAAAAGCGCTCGTTAGGTTTTGTAATTAGTCCCTACACCAACCATTAAGTTATTTAAAAAAACATTATTTCGCTGACATTTTTTGTGTTTCTTTTTTAAATTTCTCGAAATTTCGGTAGCCGAATCGGTTCAGATTTCCAGAAAACCTAAATTTGGTGGCACCTCATCGAATCTTTAATTGTGTTTCGATTGTGTGTCGAGCCGTTCAAAAGGTATAACGGGGTTACATACACTCATACACACACACACACACACACATACACGCACACACACACACACACACACTAAAGTCGTGGTGAAAAAAAGTGAAAAGGATCCTAGGACCTTAAGACGTGGAGATCCGTTGAAAACTCGATTTTTGAAAATTAGGCCCACATCACTTCCCTTACCTAGGAAGGAAGCTCAAAAATCAAGTTTATAAGACATTTTAAATATAAATTTATTCTATTCAAAACTCCCAAATCCCAAAAGCTATTAACAACCTGTTATTGTTGAGTTGGAAAGCCCTTCAGTCGTCTAGAGATTGGAAAGTTTTCGTCAATAACCAAAATGGGCACAAACAGATTATGAAAATTAGAAATTAGACGACAAATAATTCCTGATAAAATTATTGACTGGCAGTATCCCATTAATATTTTATTTACCAATATAATATTATGTTGGCAAAAATACAGACAAACGACAATACTGACATGGGTTTTTTATTTACAAATTGATGAATGTATGTAGGAATGTGCTAATACAAATTATATTAGTGTAGGTAGGTGTATGAGTACAGTAATATTTCAATGAATATAAGTGAGTTTAAAATTTAAACAAACTATCAGTTTTAATATAAAACTTTGTGTACGTTTACAACACGAGTTAATGAAATAACTGTGTGTTAAATTGATAAATTGCGTAACAGGCCACGCACAATATAGGATTCCGAAACTATCCGTCACAATAATGCGGATTAAGAAGAGGTCTTTTATATTTTCATACTATGAACATTTTACCTATTTGTATTTTTTAATATTTAACCTATTTTACTTCAATGATAGATATATACGCACACGAGTTCACCGTGTATCGAAACTTCTCCATGTACTTACTATAAATTGATCGCCTACTAATTAAAAAAACTTGGCACGCCTTCTAAGCCGTGATAGTTTTCCTTTTAACTTCATTATATTTACAATTACCGTCACTTTTCATCAGCCTCAATACCAAATGCTTAGCTGGCAAAAAGGAGGACACTAGACTCTAAAGAAATAGCAAGTTAATTAAATAGTTAGCTTAATATTTCAAGAATGAGTCCCTTAATCGAAAAACTGTTTAAAAAATCTATATTATTTAAAAACCTATCCACCACCCATACTATGTTAACTTTTTTTTTCGTGTAGGATACACGTGCTTCACGTGGCGACTACATGGTTGAGTTCTGCATAATCTTGCCCGGGTCTGGTACCACCGCCTTATATATTACTGCCGCAATAGCGTCAGTGCTTGTCACTGTCGTGTTCCGGTTTAGAGGATAATGTAGTCGGTAAACTTATGCATGTGGCATTAGACCTCGCCACAAGATAGCAACGCACCATTAACACCTTTGGTGTCTATAGGCGATGATTGACTCTTTCCATCAGGAGACCCGTCTGCTTGTTTGCTCTCTTATGATATATAAAAAAAGAGGAGCTACAAAAAGTATTCCTTAAAATTTTGTGCTACTACTTTTTTTCCATGATGCTGCGGCTGCACGTGCGTCTATCGTCAAAAAGTTATAGCGCGCTAAAGCATACGCAGTCCGGAATGTATAAGACGATAGCCGATAATAGCTGGTCACACCTAGATTATTGTGTCCTTGCATGAAGCTTTGAGTCGATAGACACAAGTGCGGCCAAGCCATTACTAATATGTATATTCATGCCAAATTACAGCTTTCTAGAACTAAGCATACTGAGTAAACGATTCTAATATATAGATATAAATACTCAAATAAATGTAATAAACACCCAAACCCAAAAATACAAACATCTTTGCTCATCACACAAATGTTTGTCCCTTTCGGGAGTCGAAACCGAGCCCCATTGATGTGTAGTCAGGTTAGCTAACCTGACCAATCACAACGGGGCGGTCTAGCGGATGAACCAACTATTTAAAAATTTCAATATATTTTTATTCTATTTTACGATTTTCTTGAATTGATGATAGTATTAATTCCTTAATTAATGTGTACATAGCCATTACCAGGATAAAATATTTAACAAAAATTTAAAAGCTTTTAGCCTGCCTTAAGTAATTTTAATGACGTTACAGCAACACGGTAAATTGTATTGATTCAAAGTCAATAAGGGTTTATTCTGTTTTTCACTCAAGGGAGTATGGGAGTTGGCGTAAATATATATTATGTACTTTTGTGTAATTTGCAGTACAATATTTTTCAGATTTCCTCCGACGTGAAAAACTTTATATTCTTTTTACTTGTAATTTTACGCGATCGATTGTGATTTACATTTTAACAATAACTAAAACTTGAAATGTTTTAAGAATGATATGCAAGAGATTGGATTAGTAATAAGCAAATTAAATATGTCTAAATTTGTTTTATACATATTTACTGTAAATATTTTATACTGTTATGAGATCAAAGCTTATTTAGCAAATAAATCAAGTGTTGTCCACAGTTAGGTGAAGTGTAAGTAATAAATGTTCTTCGTGTTTCAGCCCTTCGGTTAAAGAATAGAATATTTTTGCCGGCGTAGAGATGTGACAACCCTATCGCCCACTGGTGGGATAATTTTTGTGACAAAAATTATTTAACACCGGTGCAGTCAATCAAACAAATTAGTGGTAGTGCCATGCAACTGAATAGGCCGGCACGCCCGGAAAGATACCACTCGCTCACTTGACACCGACGTAAAGTAGCAGCTCTGCTGCTGCGTTTCGTTGGGTTTGTGAGAGTCCCGGAGGCCTAACCACCCCCCCCCACACACACACATACTATGGATGCGCGATTTAAAAAAATCTACCCCAGGGTGTACTACCCTGGGGTAGATTTTTTTTAAATCGCGCTTCCATATCGCGCGCACACCGACGCCCAGGGGGTGGTCTCCACTGCGCGCACCTGCAGTGGAGACCACCCCCTGGGCGTCGGTGCTCTGGATTCAAGCCAGATCAGGGATGCTCAGGCTGCCCTGCGTATTCTGGGGGGGGGGGGCAAAATTGCGCTCATAGACAACCCTGCGCCTCGGCAGGCTTGAAGGTAACGACCGATCCATCCTTTGGTTACGCATAGCTTGCAACGATCATCCACGCAGATACTCGTGCCTATACAGGTCCCATAGCGGGAATGCTGAAGTTAACTGGCTCATCGAGCATTTACAAATGGCTGTAGATTCCGCGTTAGAGCAGACCCCCTCCGCAGAGATTGTGATCTTGGGCGATGTTAATGCCCACCACGCCGAATGGCTATGTTCTCGCACCACTGATCATGCGGGGAGGTCTGTTCACGATTTTGCCTTGGCGTATGGTCTAACACAATTGGTAACCTTGCCTACGCGAGTTCTCGATGTGGATGGCCATACGCCTTCAGTGTTGGACCTCCTTCTAACCTCTCACCCGGATCGTTATCAGGTATCGGTGGACGCTCCACTTGGCGCGTAGGACCACTGCCTGATCCGGAGCAAAGTGCCGGTCACGCGCCCATCACGGCATCCTTTTGCAGGCTGTCGTCGCGTTTGTCACTATAGATTAGCAGATTGGGACGGTATGCGGTCTTTCTTTGTATCCTACCCATGGGGGCAGTTGCGCTTCTCGCTGGATGATCTGAATGCTGTTGCTGACTTTTTAGCAAATGTGGTGTCACAAGTCTCAGCCTTGGTTTGGTCGCCACTGCAAAGCGGCTTTACGCCGAAAACAGGAATGCTACTAAGCTTGGGCTGTTGCGTCGGCATCTCGTGATGTAAAAACTAGCGCATTACGAAAAGAGTACAACTCTTCCTTGAGGTTCTTCAAAAGAGCTATCGCCAAGGCAAAAGCGGAATACATTGGCAGAATTGGTAAGAAATTAGTTCGCCTTCCTTCGGGCACTCGTGCGTTCTGGTCTCTTGCCAAAGCTGTCTTAGGGAATTTCTCCCAGCCTTCATTTCCATCCTTGCACAGAGACGATGACTCTCTGGCCCATACCGCAAAGGAGAAAGCAGATCTTCTGGGCTCGTTATTTGCGGCCAACTCGGCTCTGGGTGACCTAGGGTACGCACTACCTACCATCCCGCAGTGTGATAGTTCTATGCCAGAACCATAGTTTCGGCAGTCATCTGTTCGTAAAGCACTACTTTCCTTGAACATCCACAAGTCGAGTGGGCCTGATGGCATCCCTCCAATTATGCGTAAAGTATGTGCTCCAAAGTTGGCGCCAGTATTGACGCACCTTTTCCTGCTTTCGTATTCACTCGGCGTGGTACCGAATTCATGGAAAACAGCTTTGGTGCACCCCATCCCTAAAAAGGAGATCGCTCTAATCCGTCAATCTATCGGCCAATAGCCATAACTTCCTTGATCTCCAAAATCATGGAGACACTTATAAACTGTCAGCTCCTGAAGTATTTAGAAGAGCATCAGCTGATTAGCGACCGTTAGTACGGTTTCCATCGTGGTCGCTCAGCGGGTGATCTTCTAGTATACTTGACGCATCGCTGGGCAGAGGCAGTTCAGTCCAAGGGCCTCCCCCTTACTTACCATTGGCAGTTAGTTTAGATATGGCGAAGGCCTTCGATCGGGTATGGCATAAAGCGCTTCTCTCAAAGCTGCCTTCTTATGGGCTTCCCGAGAAATAATGCAAGTGGATCACCAGTTTTTTGACTGATCGGAGCATCAAGGTCGTAGTCAATGGTGCATGCTGCGACTTCAAACCTGTCAATGCTGGTGTTCCCCAAGACTGCGTGCTATCACCGACTCTGTTTTTTCTGCATATCAATGATATGTTGCGAATTAGTAATATACATTGCTATGTGGACGACAGTACTGGTGATGCTACATACTCCGGCCGTAGCGGTATTTCTCGGGAACACATCGAAGAGGGCCGGAACAAGCTCGTGTCTGAACTCGAGAATCGACTAACCGATGTCTCAGAATGGGGTCGTCAAAATCTTGTTACATTTAACCCCAAAAAGACGCAGCTTTGTGCGTTCACCGCAAAAAAAAACACCCTTTGTCGTATCACCTCGGTTTGAAAACACTCACCTGACATCCTTAGCCAGTATTGGAATACTGGGAGTCTACATATCGACTAACGTTCAGTTCCGAGGTCATTTGGAAGGAAAGGCTAAACTTGCCTCCAAAAAGCTTGGCGTACTCTGTAGAGCAAAACAGTATTTCATGCCAGCCCATCGCCTACAAATTTACAAGGCTCAAATTCGACTTCACATGGAGTACAGTTCTTACCTCTGGGCCGGAGCTCCTCAGTACCAGCTTCTTCCTCTTGATCGCATTCAACGTAGAGCGGTTACATACATACATACTATGCATACACACATACATACATTACTTGTTGACAATTTAAGTTTTAGCCCTGAAGATGCAGTGAAATGTGAAACCGGTTGGCTATTTAATTAAAAATAAATATAATTTGTGATTGTAAAACAGTACGAGTGTTTAAAATAAAAATAAAATAATAAACATATATACATACAGGCATTGTGACGTAATCGTGAAAAGGAATCAGAAAAGGTTCCTCGAACCTCAAAGAGTGGACATCCGGTGAAAACTCGATTTCCGAAAAGCGAAGCAAAATCAGAAACTTCTTAAATTACCTATATACGTGGGGAAGTCAAAAACACAAAAATAATCAAACAATTGTACAGTGGGTTAGCTTATAATTATATTATATGTCATATAATTATATTATATATTATAATATATTTTTTTATTGGCTTTCATAAAAGAGGTTTATTCCAGGTCATCAACAGCAGAAAAATGCATCTATTATAATATAAAAATAGTAGAAAATAATTATAAACTAGCAAAAAGCAGAGCTTTGTAAGGGCTCGCAAAGTTATACTATCTAGTAATATTGTTATAAAAGTATTTTTATGAGAATTACATCTTTTAATGTATGGAATTTATTTATAATTATCCAACCTAAAAAACTCAGCGTATTTTCACCTAAACATTACATTTGCATCAAAGGCCCGCGTCGTCAGGCTTTGGACTAGGAATATTTGGTTTTTGTTTGTTGGTATTTTCAAGGAAAAATATGTATCAAAAATGAAGGTTGATCTTATAAAAAACACATTTTTTACATTTTGCTGAAATAATTTGTTTTTTTCTAAAATCAGGAAGTTCCTGGTTTTACGTCGATTTACGAAATTAAAATCAAAAAATGTTTTATTTAAATAAACCTTCAAAATTTTTGGACTACGCAGGCACGAAGAATTGACGGTAGACCCTCAGCGAATACATTTTTCGAATTTTTCTCTCAGAGAAACCCTCGGAGTTCGATTCCAGAGTCAGGCAAATGAAAAAATGTGTTATTTCAGTTTTCTGATAAAACAACTTTGGCCGGGATTGGAAAAGTGCCCTAATGGCATAGGCTGGCCACCTATCACATTGTGGGACTTAAGTATCTTCAGCTAACCGTGGATGCACACGTTGTACTTCTGCCTACCTCTTCGGGGATACGGGCGTAAATATACCTTTTTTTAGCTTTTTACCCTCGCCCTCGGGCTAAGATTGGGAATTGATCTCAATACAATATAAATCAATTAATACATGTGTACTGTTTCTCAATAAGCATATTGTGAAACTCTCTAACGCTCTATTTACTCTGTTCCCAGCAAACATCCCTGCTCTAGACCTAAATTCTCCTTGTGCCTCCCACAATATTACTTCGAACTTCCCTTCTCTTGCATTCTCCTTTCAATGATTTTTTCATACACCTTCGATGCCAAACTGATCAAACTGATGGCCCTATAGCATTGACGTGTATAATTATTATACATGTCAATGCCCTATAGCTATTGCAGTTTATACTTGAACCTCGCCTTTATACGAGGGCACGATAACCGCGCGCCGCCAGTGAAATATGAAGAAACAACAATTCATGAAGTAGGTCGTCTCTTAATAAGTTCAAAAATTCTAATAGAAAATGTATCTTCTATCAATTTTAACTCGTTAATTTAATAAAAGATGGCGTTAGTAGTAATAAGATTCTAATACAAATTGTACCTTCTATTTTTTCATTTTCATAAAATGGTATTTTTATGGTAGATAACAAATCTAGACATGAATATAAACTACCACGTCGAAGCTGAAACCTAAAAATGCGATATTTTTTCAATAAAATGTACCACAAAAGTGCATAGAAAGTGGCTTGTGTAGGGCTCGCTTCGCTCGCCCTGATTAGATATAAACAGAACAAAAATCTTGTAAAATCTCATATACACCAAAATCGCTCATATACACCAAAGATGTTAATGGTGCATTGCTATCCGTGTTGCGATATGGAAATACTATATGACAAAATCTAGGGCTACCTTACCCTCCAAACTAGAACTCGACAATGACAAGCATTGACGTTATTGCGATAAGAATATGTAAGGTGGTAGAAGGTGGTGTTATCAAATACCCGGGCGAAACGTTGCGGAACTCTATCCCCTGTAGTCACGAAGGAAGTGACACGTAACTATAGTCTTTCCGATTCCTTTTTCGCCCTGTCTAACAAAACGGCAGTTGGTCTATTCTTCAAAGGACCAACACAGGGATATAAGATTATAATTAATTTCAATTTGCTACATAATAAATACACAATTTACTTCAATCCCATAACCTGATGATAAACGGTCCTTGATAACAGTGAAGTCATAACACGGCCGTAAAAAGCCTTTCAAATATATTTTCATATAATCGCACCTCTAATAAAACCGCCCGCGCGCCGCCGGCGCCGTGATAGCTCGTAATATGTGGGTAATGCCCATACCTAATCTATTTACATAAATTTAGGTTTTAAAAATTGCATAATTAATTTCTTTTGAATAATCAATAAATTAGTATACAAATTAAGTAGGCTAAGAAGAAAAAATGGTTCGAATCGTCGACGATCAGGCTATTTCTAATCGGCTTGACTCTTTGGCGTTACGCAGAGATGTAGGTTCGCTCTGCATCTTTTACCGTATGTATCATGGGGAGTGTTCCGAAGAGTTGTTCAGACTAATTCCTGCCGCTAAATTCCATCATCGGACATTGCGTCAAAATTTAAAGTTCCATCCTCACCACCTCGATGTCTGGGAATCCACATCCGTACACTTTTTTTTTGGCACTTTTTGCCTCGCACTAATCCTTTGTAGAATCAGTTACCCTCGGGGGTGTTTCCGAACGGGTACGACTTAGGGACCTTCAAGAAATGAGCTTATTCATTCTTAAAGGGCCGGCAACGCAGCTGCAAGTATTGCAGTTGTCCATGGGCGGCGGTGATCACTTACCATCAGGTGCACCACCTGCTCGTTTGCCCCCTCTGCTAAAAAAAAATATCTGCCTTCCAAGCCTTTTTTGAATTTATCTGCCTTCGAAGTTTAAAAATAGGACGTATGCATTAGAAGCCCCTTTTACGGAAAAGTATATCTGGCTTCGAAGCCCCTTTTGAAGACTAAAATGCGTGGCTTTCTGCGTGGTTGTTAAATTTAAAAAAAAAGTAAAATACTGCAACATCTTATCCAAGTTTTCGTCAGTGCTTATCACTGTTATACCATACATTAGCAGGCAAGTCGCTACACAGATTATAATGTATCAATAACATCTTTGGTTTTAGACGACAGAAAGAAATACACGCGTAAACAAGGATTCAGAAAGAGATGAAAGTATGGAAAAACTACACATACTCATTTGGCTGAAAAATTGTCAATGTTATTACTAATGCTGTCAATTAAATTTGACCGTCCCGTTGGTCGTGTGGTTAGAGACCCTGACTACGCAATCAACGGGGCTCGGGTTCGATCCCTGACGGGGACAAGCATTTGTGTGATGAGCATAAATGTTTGTATTACCGGGTTTGGGTGTTTATTATGTATGTAAAAGTATTTATATATGTATTTCTATGTATTAGTATCGCTCACTGACACCCATAACACAAGCAAATAATTTGCTTACTTTGGGGTTAGACCAGCAAGTGTTATTTGTCCCGTGAATATTTATTATTTATTTATTAATTAAATAAAATACGAGTTTAGTTTTGTATTAATTATCTATGTCTATACCATACTATACATATAATAAAATCGTAGGAAAGTCAAAACTGTACATTGAATATTTTTTTTAAAAGAATACTTGGGGCGTGATCTACAATCGATATTGAAGCCAAAAATATAGTTTTTAGAGTGTTTGTCTGTTTGTCTGTATGTATATCCGGGGTAAACTCAAAAAATATTGCATGAATTTACTTCAAATTTTGCATTAATATTACTAATAGGTCGGGTCAACATATATACATATTATCACGCTATCATCCACGGGGGAGGAGCTGTGCGGAGTAAACGAAGTCCGGACGGACGGACGGACATAGCAAAACTATAAGAGTTCCTAGTTTACTTCGAAACCCTAAAAAAACAACCATTTGAAATAGGAAATCCTTATAGGACCGTATTCTAATAGACTATTTAATATAATGTATCGCGTATAATATATAGTAATGTATATATATAGTAATGTAAAGTCTTCTAAAATAGTAATGTAAAATCTTTGTGGTTTAGTGATCCAGTATCGGTGTTGACTATATGAGGTACCGGGTTCGATTTCTGGGTTGGGAAATTCAAAAATGCGTTTTTTCAGATTTCTGAATTCTGATAAAAAACACTTACGCCGTTATCGTAAATAACGTTGCGGCGATACGAGAACGACGATAGGCTTGCCACCTATCACACTTGGGACCAAGTAGCTTCGGCTAATCGTGAGTGCACTTGTTGTACCTACTTCTGCTTACCTCTTCGGGGATACGGACGTGAAGATACTTTTTTTATTATAATGTAATTATAGGATATAATAAAAATGATTATTATCTCAAGGTATCGTGTTTTCAAACGACACTATTTATCACTGCTTGCCGAGAATTATATTTAATTTATTTTATGACTTTCTCATTGCTATTTACATATATTTAGGTTTTAAAAATTGCCTAATTAATTTCTATTGAATAATCAATAAATTAGTATACAAATTAAGTAGGCTAAGAAGAAAAAATGTTTCGATCGTGGAAGATTTATCATAGAAGATCGTAGAATATCTTTCTAGACCAGTGGGAGGAATGCGCTGTGCCGCGCTCTCGGCTGCATGAGTACCACCAGCTTGCCTATTTCTCCCTTGAAACAGCTTTGCTGTGTTTCGGACAGAAGGGCAAGACAGGCATTGTAATTACTGGCACCGAGACTTAACATTTTATGTCTAGGCAACACATGAATGGGATGTCTGGGCTAGTTCCAACCCAGGTATACCACCACCACTTACCATCAGATGGCACGTCTGCCAGTTTGCCGATCCCACTAACATAAAAAAAATCTATTGAGTCGCATTGAGCCGAGCTATAAATAAACAAAATATCGTTCGGGTTTATAAAACGACAAGTAATCCTATACCGTCTTCAAACAAACGACAGTCAATAGCGCAATTTGAAATTCAGATTGAGGCCAAACATCAATGACCATGTAATTGAGAAACTATTAATTACTACTGAACGTAAAGTCGGATCCTGAACCAACACAAATAGAAGCTTGGGGTTAGGAAAACAAATATATTGGATACGTGACTCAAAGGCAATAATGTTCTAACATTTAGCCACGTATATGAGTAGAAACTTAAAAATCAAGTATTTTTTATGACATTATAACCGTCATTGATATAATTAGGTACTATTACAACACCCATAACACAAGCAAAATAAATTGTTTACCTTGGGGTTAGATCAATTTGTGTAATTTGTCCAGCAATGTTTTTTTAACTTCCCGTTCCGTATATAGATAAGGAAGTAACTGATTTTGCCCCGATTTCCGAACATCGAGTTTTCACCAGATCTCGTTTTAAGGTCCTAGGAACTTTTTTTTTCTATTTTCGCGATGAAGTCAGTGTGTCTGTATGTAAAAAACTATTTGGATTAGTTATAATTAATCAAACCTTTTAGCCTAAAATTATTTTAGGTAACACAGATTTTTTTAAACCTCCCAAAACAAATAGAAAATTAAACTTTTTGCTCGTCTAAGCGCAAATCGGAAAGTATGAAATATCGCTCCCAAAGCCTCTTTGGCGTCGTGTCCGAGCTATAAAGTACATCATCTATCACTGCTACCCATTTGTGTCAAGCTGCCTTGGGAGCTATCTGTATTGTATCGTATATTGAACGCACCATATCAGATTTTAAATCAGAAAATACTGAGCATTGCTCAGGGTTTTGCCCATGGGTTTAAGTTTTATCATCCCGCTTCTAGAAGTTACTGGTTTCATTTAATGTTTAAAAATCGAAATTTAATTAGATTTCCACGTAAGTGTCCTAGGAAGTTTTGTGTGTGTGTGTGTGTGTGTGTGTGTGTGTGTGTTTGATAGCATTCGATCAGATTTCACTCAACTTGGACATCTTGAAAATAAGAACCAAGTCAGCTCAGGAGATTTTGAGAAATTTTGAAAAACCTCAAAAAAATTTGGCGAAACAGTATTTTTTAATATAACTTCGAGATGATGTACCGATTGAGTATAAAAACTAATCCGATCTATTCCTTAAAAGACTACGTCTAATGCACAATTTGCATCAAAATCAGTTTATTTGTTTGAGAGTAATCATTGATGAAAAATTTTGAAAAAATGTTTTTTCGATGTAACTTCGACATTTTCCAATCAATCATTTTAATATTTTAGTTTCTACTAAAAAAACTACGTCGAATGCCGTTTCAAAAATCAAAATCGCATCTAATTTTCAAAAGTTACAGCAGTTCAAATATTAAAATTACGTTGTTTTTAGCGAACTTAATATTTTTGTAATAACTTTCAGGCTAATACAACGTGACGTCAAAACTTTATATATTTAACTTAATATATTTTTTAAAATTGTATCAAATCCTGTCAATTGGATCAAAATCGGTCAATTTGTTTGGGATTTATCACTGACAAAAAATTTTGACAAAAAATGTTTTTTGACATTGCTTCGAAACTTTTCAACCATTTCGAACTTCGATGCCATTTAAAGGATCAAAATCAATCATCGGCCTAATAACATTCAAAGATCAAAATTTGATAATCGTTTCCAAAATATACAGATTTTCAAAAATCAATATACTACCGATAATTTTTTAACAAAATATATTTTTGAATTGAAAAAATCTATGCTTATAATTTTTCCTGCTTTGAGCTTAAAATAACTTAATTTAGGGTCAACCTTTCACAGATTTTTTTTATATATCACAATATAGCAAACAAGCTAATGGCTTTCCTGATACTAAAAGACGACCATCGCTAATAGATACCAAAGATCTTAATGGTGCGCCGCTTCTTTATGACAGGGCTTTAATGCTACCTGCACAAGTTTATCTGATAATTTTCCCTTTAAACCAGAAAACTTCAGTGACAAGCAATGACGCTATTGTGACAGGAATTGGTGTGGCGGTAGTACCAGACCCGGGCGAGACAATGCAGAACTCTACCACCTAGGAGTCACGATGTAAGCGACACACAAAGTTAATCATTAATCTCTTACAAACTGCCTGGCAAAACAACAGATGGTCTTTTCTTTAAAGAATCAACGCGAAATACAATATACCCAGTGCTGATCCGATAGCATAACGACCGAATTGTATAAAAAAATAGCGGTTAATATCATTCATGTAACGTTTTAAATTCTGTTCAGAAACCGGTTATTTAATAAAGAGGTTTGTTACCATTTAAGATACGAGTATAATGATTACCGGTTAATACATAAAGTATAAATTTCAACTCACGCGCGATTTTAACGAACCGGTTACACTCAGATTTATTACTCTTGACGTACCGTTAGGGAGTCCCACATTGTAGTCTTAGAAAAAACTAATTGTTGAACAACTACTTTATTCGTCTTTACTTGTTATAAATCACGTGTTTTACGAAGCAATCAGATCGCTTTACCACTTGTGTTCATAGTTAGAGGGTTACGACTTGGTGATTGCTGTACCTAGTCTCCTCACTGAAACCCAGCCGGCTTAGAGAAACCAGATTCGATGCTGGACAGCGATTTGACTAGTGCTAGTACTGATTGCCGGTGCATTGAAAATGCATGGCTGATGTACTAAAAGAAATGAGGTTTTGTATATCATAATAATAAAGGTTATATCAGTACGCGCGCGCCAATTGAAGTGCTCAACAGAGGCAATGAGAGAGGGGACAAAAATTGTAAAATATCGGCTTCCAGATTGTAGTCATAACAGAAATAAATCCGGTTATATCGGTAAACATAAACTAACTACATCGCAATCATTTAGATATGGATTCAATGACCAAATCCGACTTATGCAAGCATGTCTTTTCTAATGGAAAGATAAACCATAGCCAATAGATACCAAATATGTTAATGGTGCGATGCTATTCGTGTGCAATATACATAAATTTACCAGATACTTTATTTTAAAGTCGAAACATAATAGTAACAAGCACTGACGCTATTACGGCAGGAATATGTGAGCTGGTGGTACTGGACCCGGGCGAGGCGTTACAGAACTGTACCTAGAATTTATAATGATATAAGAAATCAGAAGTACTTTATTCAATAAAAAAATACAGTTATTTTGACACGTCAAATTTTTTTTTAACTTATCGGATCGCAAACACGGCCACACACTGAGAAGATCCGGCGGAAGAAACTCAGTGGGCTTGTTTTTTGTTTCATATCATTTTTTAAATATTAGGTAATGTTTAATTTGAAAGTATCTAATTGTTACAGTAATAATAAAGATTGCCGATATGAGGAGGAGTTAATCCCCTGCATTTCTGTCATCTAGGTATTCAGATATTTTATCGTAGATAACATTTTTTACACAGTTTTGTTTTAACATATGTTTTGAATTTGTTACCTCATAAATTATTGTTATGGCAGCAGGCAGCTTATCAGGTAGTGACAAGTTTGTCCAATCGTTCACCTTTTACGATCTGCCTGGTAGAAAGGCAGATGGTCTATTCTTCAAAGGGACCTCGGTCAACATCAAGTACCACCACTTTATTTATTCGTACCGCACTGGAGTCAATCTTTATTATTGTCTTATAGGCTTTCGTTTTACTCTGTCTACTCCAAAACAGAAAGATTAATGGTAGAAAAGTTAATTGTAATATCGTCACCAGAACCGCGAATATGCAAACAAAGCTATTTGAAATCCCGGAACACAGCAGTTTTGTGAGTCCGTCAAGCAATAACTCAATTGATCAGCCACCTGGCTGGCCGCCAACGATCTGTGCCCGTTTCTCAATGATTTATTCGACGTTAGATAGTATTCATCAAATCGTTATGGTCTTTATTGGTTTTTATATTATAGGATAGAAAACAAGCACATGGTTCTCTCTGAAATAGATAACCATCGAATATGTTAACAATGCGTTCATGCTATTCACATTCATATATATATATATATATATATATATATATATATATATATATATATATATATATATATATATATATATATATATATATATATATATATATATATATATATATATACATACATACATATATATATATATACATATATACATATATATATATATATATATATATATATATATATATATATATATATATATATATATATATATATATCTCGAGTCACTATCATCGTGGCTACTAGGTGGTAGAGTTCTGCATTGCCTCGCCCGGATATGGTACCACCGCCTTACCTATTCCTGCAATAGTGTCAGTGCTTGTCGCTGTCGTGTTCCGGTTTGCGGTTTGGAGGGTAAGGTAGCCGGTAAACTTATGCATGTGGCATTAGACCTCGCCACAAGATAGCAACGCACCATTAACATCTTTGGTGTCTATAGGCGATGGATGACTCTTTCCATCAAGAGACACATCTGCTAGTTTGCTATCTTATAATATAAAAAAAATATTGTGACGTTAGAGCCTCCACCTCTATGGAGAGTAAAGGGAGAGGTTCTAAGTCACAAGATAAGCTGTCACCAGATTCCTGAAACTTGAGAAACCTGGTGGCACAAGTGGAAAGGTTAAATGAAATGCAGGTCTAAATATTATACATTGTCAGAAGAAAAAGTCCGACACTGAATATTTATTGGACCCCCCGGGTCAAGTGTAGAAGTCGGAGTCGCGCTGGTGTAGATGCACGTGGAGGAATACGAGGAACTTGACACGTAGCACTGGCACGGAGTACAGGCACGTAATACAGGACGTAGTACAGTACAGGAAGCACGTACAAGGGCGCACGCTCAGGCTTGCGCGTAGAAGGACGCGCGCTCAACTGGCACGCACACCGAGGGGCGCGCGCTTAGCAGGCATGCGCCAGATTTTCCTTACCTTCAAAACCGGAGCAAGAACCGCCTTATATATTATAACAGGCATAGCTAAAGCAGTGGTACCAAATCCGTTCAAGACGTTGCAGACCTTTTTTTGGTCTCGCAGGGGAAATGCAACTTACGTCCTTTTGCAGGTCGTCATCGCGTTTGGCACTATAAGTCAGCAGATTGGGACGGGATGTGGTCTTTTTTGCGTCCTAACCATGGGGGCAGATGTGCTTCAAGCTGGATGATCCGAGTGTCGTTGCTGACTCTATCGCTGATGTGGTGCTGCAGGGCATGGAATTTTTGATTCCATTTTCTGTGGTGCCAGCTGGTGGTGGGTCTCAGCTTTGATTTGGTCGCCCCTGTAAAACGGCTTCAGGCCGAAAGCAGGAGTGTTACCGGGCTTGGGCTGCTGCGTCGACATCTCGTGATGTAAGAACCAGTACATTACGAAAGAAGTACAATTCTGCCTCTAGGTTCTTCAAAAGAACTATCGCCAAGGCAAAATCGGAACACATTGGCATAATTGGTGAGAAATTAGTTCGCCTTCCTTCAAGAACTCGTGCGTTCTGGTCTCGTGCCAAGGCTGTCATAGGGAATTTCTCACAGCCCTCTCTTCCGTCTTTGCACGGAGACGATAATTCTCTGGCCCGTACCGCAAAGGAGAAGGCCGATCTTCTGGGCTCGTTCTTTGCGGCCAACTCGACTCTGGACGACCAAGAGAATGTACCGCCTACCATCCCGCGGTACGATAGTTCTATGCCAGAACTAAGATTCCTGCAATCTTCTGTGCATAAAGCACTTTTTTCCTTGGACGTCCACAAGTCTAGTGGGGTGGCATCCCTTCTATTGTGCTTAAAGTATGCGCTCCGGAGTTGGCGCAAGTATTAACGCGCCTGTTTCGACTCTCCTACTGACTCGGCGTGGTACCAAAATCGTAGAAGACAGCCCTAGTGCATACCATTCCCAAAAAAGTAGATAGCTCTAGCCCGTCCAATTACCGGCCCATAGTCATAACTTCCTTGTTCTCCAAAATTATGGAAACCGTCATCAACTGTGAGCTCCTGAAGTATTTAGAAGAGCACCAGCTGATTAGTGACCATCAGTACGGTTTCCGTCGCGGTCGCTCAGGTTTGGAGGGTAAGATAGCTGGTAAATGTATGTGGGATTAGACCTTTCCACACAATAGCAACGCACCATTAACACCTTTGGTGTCTATAGACAAGGGGTGACTCTTTCTATCAGGAGACCCATCTGCTTGTTTGCTATCTTATGATAAAAAAAAAGATACCGCTCACGAACACGATATCGCGAATGAATTTAAGCTTATACCTCAATTAAGCGGGAAATTTCAAGGATGGCCTGCAGGGTCAATCGGCTTACAGATTTTTTTATATTTGTTCAAGCAAAACCCTATTATATATTAACGGGTTTATAAAATTATTTTCTTGTCAAAAGAATATAGTTTTCGTTTGATACACTTAAATAACTAAGACCTGATTTACAATTCTAGATACACAGGTGGTTGAAAATCACCACCACCATTTCACTATGTCCAAATTATTAATAATAACTACTTAAAATTTGAAAGACATTTCCATTTAATATTGTTATCGTGAAGGTTCTCAAAGATGCTGGAGTGTTCGTTAAGTGTTTCGGTTCTTATTAATCACGTCTCAACAGCTAATCGGATTTGCATGAAATTTACTACGAAAATAACCCTATAATAATTAATTAATTGTGTTACTTCCGTAAACCAAACATATAAGCAGAGTTTTTCAATAATAGCATAGTAAATATGGCTGGGTATTCAAATAGAAAGGGACAACCATCGCCTATATGCATCAAAGATGTTAATGATACGTAGCTGCGTGTGTGGCGGGATAATAATGGTAATCTCACTCTCTAAATTGGAACACAATAAGTATAAACAATGATGTTATTGCCACAGCTATTGGTAAAGTGATGGTATCAAATCCAGGCAAATCATGAAATGTTACAAAATACGTTAGACCAATTGAATCTTGAATAGAAACTGCTTGACAAAATGGCAGATTGTATATTAAGAAAGGGAGCCTGAAGAAAACTCAGAAAATATTATAAACAGCAGAAATTGGAGTTTTAAATAGTTATGGAAATTAAGCATACATTTCTATTAAATCGAAAGAGTCAAACTGAGGAATGCTAGCGAGGTTTACAGGCATGATGCTCACCCAAGTAATGAATCTTCACGACTAATGCATATCAGCTGTGCTGCCGAATTTTTTCAATAAATACTGTTGGAATTTTACAAATAATTCTTGTAAGCAACTTGTTTGGTATGTTATGAAAAACAAAAAGTATTACATTTTATAGTATTACACAACATGAAAGTAATTATAACCACAATATCTTGATGGGAATAAATAAATATTCTACAATATTCATAATAATAATGATGATGAATGATGTTTAATAAACAGTGAAAACACACTTTTACTGCTTAAAAATAAAATTTTTAGGTTTTTAGTGTCACTTGTTATACACCCAGAAATACAGTTATAATGCTTACCGTTTGAATAAAATCTCTTCTGGGGTATTATTTAAGCCTTGGCTTCTTACTCAGAACGACAAAAAGCGACATAATAAAATATGGCTTATTTCTATTTTTCACAATATAATAATCTATGTCCTCTCTAATCACCTCTGTGGTCTAGTGGTCCGGTGTCAGTGTTGACCATGTGAGATCCATGGTTCGATTCCCAAGGCGGGCAAAACGAAAATGTGTTTTTTCATTTTTCTGATAAAAACTACGTTTCTTGGTATTGTATATTTGTCTGGATGGCGATAGATTTGTCACCTATCACATTGTGGGACTAGATATCTTTGGCTAATCGTGGTTGCACTGATTGTGTACCTCTATTTACGTCTTTGGGGATACAGACGTGAAGATACTACTACTAGTATATCAAAAAGCGTTTGACATTTACAAGCTTTTGCTCTTGTGAGCGGCTGCATATTTTCCACCAAACACCATGTCCATTAGTATTTATTTGGTCTGTATCATTCACCCCCGTCCTAGTAAAAACAATTTGAAAGACTGTTTCTTTTCATACCTGACTGAAAAGAAAGTCTTTCAAATTGTTCTTTATTTATTATTATACTCCCCGTTTTAGTTACACATTCCCTTTGGGAAGCATTACATGGGGCACAATAAAAGTTTTGCACATCTTGCTAATCGGAACTATTTGAATTTTGAATGTTATATTTTTAAAACGTCGTAGTAACGTAGAAGGTCGCAACTTCTTAGTAATAAAAAAAAAACAATTGGCGGGAAATAACTTGTCAATTGTTTTTTATCACACATCAAAGTTCTACGTACGCAACGAAAATGGAATTAAGTCGAAAAGATTTTAGAGCGATGATTTTTAATGATTTTAAAAGTTCTCTTTCTCCGCAAGACTGTGCCGCTCGTCTTCAAAATGCTTTTCGGAGAGAAGCACCTTATTTGTACACCGTAAGGCGATAGTTTGCTGAATTTGAGAGAGGTCGAGTTTCTTTAGATGACGAATTTCGTGAAGGGCGGCCTTCAACTGCCGTCAACGAAAATTATGTGCCTACTGTTAAGCGATTAATTGAAGAAAATCCCCAGATAACCTATGAGACAATTCTAGGACTATTGGGGATTGGTATGAGCCAAATTCAGAAAATTTTACACGAATAATTGAAAGTTTGGAAACTTTGTTGTCGTTGGATCCCTCATGACCTGACAGCGGAGCAGAAGCGGGCTCGCGTGGAATGGTGCTAACAGATGCTACTGAGGTACGACCACGGACATTCTAATGCTGTTTGTGACATTGTCACAGAAGACGAAACGTGGATTTATTGTTTTGGACCCGAAAAAAAAACAGCAGTCTTGTGAATGGATGTTTGAAAAAGAGAACAGGCCAACAAAAGTGAGACAGGCGAGAAACGTTGGTAAATGATTGCGTTTTTTTTCTTAGCTGCGGGTCCCATCTGTACAATTCCACTTGAAGTTCAAAAAAGTTATAATGCCGAGTGGTATTCTACCATTTATTTACCCAGGGTGTTAGAAAAAGTTCACGAAAGACGAACCAAAATCCGCATTCTCCTAAACCATGATAACGCTTCTTCACACACGGCCAACAAAAGAAAGTAATTTTTAGCTCCCGAAAAAGTACATCTTGTCACTCATCCTGCGCATAGCTCCGACCTAGCACCCTGTGATTTCTGTATTTTCTCCAAAATCAAAGATTTGATGAGAGGTTTTACGTTTACCAACTCCAAAGAGGCGGTGATATTGTTCAATCAGCACGTAGAAAACATGCCTTCAGATCTGTGGTCCTCCTGTTTTAAAAAATGGTTCGATCGCATAAAAAAATATTTAAAATGTAAAAGAGATTATTTTGAAAATCAATAAACATAATATTTTGGTTATAACATGTTGTTTTTTTAAGTTACGCAAAACTTATAGTATGACCTACGTATAGTATAGGATCCCGATGGAGATCGACATTCACCGAGCTGATTAATGAATCAAACGTATTTTTTATGTAGTTTAGTATATCAAAAATATGTTACATATCGGTTGCCTATCAAATTTTAATCCAGGATATTTTTAATTAATTTTTGAAAAAATGTTGTTTTTTAAATATTTCACCGGTGTGGTTAATAAATAAATTTTGCACCAATCGAAAGTATGCATGCATAAGTTTCATCCATTAACCACGCCGTCATTTGGAGAGTCAGTAAACTTTTGCGTAATGCACGTGATATGCAGCATAAACATCTTCGATGTCATTGCTCCATGTTTATCACTTTCTTAAAGAAGAACTATCTACATGGTATTTCCGAACGGATACCACATGACCTTCAAGAATAAAGCTTACTCATAATGCAACTGCAAGACCTCTGGTATTGCGGACGTCCATGGGCGGCGGTGATCACTTACCATCAGGTGCAACTCTTGCTCGTTTGCCCCCTCTTCTAAATATTAAAAAAAACATTCTTGCTCTCCAATGATATAAAATGAATATCTAAAAGATTTCGAAGTCCTATCGCATTCTATAAATTTTTTCCAGGAAATTACAAACAAGAACAACAAAATAATAAGTTGTTTAGATACAGTTGGTTCTATTGCATTTGTTTATATTTTACTGCATCGGTTATCTCTAAGTGACGCGCTTAACTCCATTCAGTATAAAGCTACTAAAAAGGAGAACATCACGTCTGTAGAAAGGCATTTTAACTGAACAAGCAGAAGAATTCAGATTTTTTTATCTTTCTCGACTATTCCATTTGTTTACATTTATTCTCAACTAGCTGAGCCCTCGACTTCGTCCGCGTGGAAAAATTTCAAAAAAGTAGCCTAAGTTACTACCTTTCACATCAGTTATCTGATAGTGATTAGCCGGAGCCGTTACAGAGATTAGCCGGAATAAACAGACAGATAGACAAAAATTGGAAAAAAAATGTTATTTTGGTATATGTACCGTGTATACATCTATAAGCATTTTGTAAAAAGCTGTTATTTTAATATTACAAACAGACACTCCAATTTTATTTATTTGTATATATAATCTCAATAATATCAGTGTATTTAACATTCTTAACTATCATATTAAATTATACTGATGACACTATAAATGTAATACACGTCTTGTTGTCTAATTAAAAAAAATCACTAGTCATATCAATAATCACTAGTCAGTTAAATTAACTTCGTAAAAATAAAATATTGTTTTTACTTAAATTAAAAAAGACCTAACTTTAAACAAACTAATTCGTTATTCTATCATACAATCTAGAAACACCATTTGCAATACGTGTTTGCTTATCTTAAATGCTCCTCATTGCTGCTCATTATACGTTATCATTTACGATAACATTGTTATGGCTGGTGTGATATTAGATTGCAAACGAAAGAATATTTAATTCATGGTGGGTGTAGTAATAAATTGTTTATGAACACATTATATCGAAATGGCTATGTTTAATAAACATAATATACGAGTTGTGTATTAATTATGAAATCGACAAAATTACCCTCTGGGTAAACCATTGTTAGTTTATACAGCGGGTTAGGGACGGTCTACCGAAAACTTAAGAAAACATGCCTTGAAATGCCATACAATTTTACGTTCTAGTCATAATAGTTATACCCTTTCTTGTAGGTAACGCAAAATTTTCGAGTCATGTTTTTTTTTTTAATTTTTACGCCACGCATGTAAAGCTTAAGCGCCCTCGAGACGGTCAAACGGTTTGGCTCAAACACATAGATTTTGGTTTAACTCAAACCATTTTGATCGTTTATATAGCTAGGTTGTAAGGTTTGTCAAACCTTTACGGGTTTGGAGCTTGTTTGATGAAATTACATATTTTTGTTGTATTTGACGCGTTTTTTCACCGTGTTCCGACGCGTGTGATCAAACACGGCTCAGTTTGCACTATATTTCGTAATGTGAGTTTGTGTGTGGTGAAGATGTCAGGCGAAGAATTTTTTTTACAATTATTTTATTTTTTATTTTTTTTACAAGATATTAACGTAATAAGCGCAAGGAAAACGCGGTCCTTTTTGAGGGAATTTAACCATTTATACGTTACAACACTGTTTACGGTGGCGCGGCGTACAGAACAAAACTATGCAGTGCCGTTTGATGAACGTTCAAACCTGTACCAAACGGTATGGTCAAACACGTAGCTTTTGAATCAAGCCGTTTGACCGTCTCGAGGGCGCTTTACATTGAATGAGATCGTCGCATCCGCGTAACTCTTAAACTGGCCATTTTAGTTGCACGGCATATTAAATTGCTTATTTTGTGTATTTTCTTTAATTTTACCATGTTTTTAGAAAAAAACGCCCTAGAGTATTAAAATAAATCAAATTATACAAATATTTATATCGTATTAAAAGCTCTTGTACTATTTTACTTGAATTTTTAATAAATAAAAAGTCAAGTAAAACAGTACAAGTGCTTTTAATACGATATAAATATAAGTTAACATGGAGTTTTACCAAGTGCCGACGATATTCAGTGTTCAAATTATACAAAGTTAAAAAAATCGTCAAACAATTAGCCACCACCTTAACCACGGATGAATTATATAAATATATAAATAAATATAAATATTCACGGGAAAAATTACACTTACTGATCTAACCTCAAAGTAAGCAAATTATTTGCTTGTGTTATGGATGTTAGTCAGCGATACTAATACATAGATATACATATATAGATACTGTTACACACATAATAAACACCCAAACCCGGAAATACAAACACTTATGCTCATCACACAAATGCTTGTCCCCGTCGGGGATCGAACCCGAAATTATGTAGTAACAGTTCCATGACCTTAACTATTTTCTTGACGCAATAGCGTCAATGCTTGTCACTACTGTGTTTCAGTTTGAAGGTTATGGTGGCCGGTAAACTTATGCACGTAGAATTACCATCCCGCCACACGGAAAGCAACGCCCGTATTGGTCCCGGGCTGCTTTGAAGAATAGGCCAACTGCCGTTCTGCCAGGCAGGTCGTAAAAGGTGACCAATTGGCTATGTAGGTCACTACCATCGTAGCTACTAGGTGGTAGATTTCTGCATTGTCACTTTCATGTTCCGGTTTGGAGGGTAAGGTAGCCGGTAAACTTATGCATGTGGCATTAGACCTCGCCACAAGATAGCAACGCACAATTAACATCTTTGGTGTCTATAGGCGATGGTTGACTCTTTCCACTAGGAGACCCACCTGCTTGTTTGCTATCTTATGATATAAAAAAAAATACTATCCCGCCACACTTAAAGCAACATAACATTGTCTTCGGTATCTAGAGTACTTGTTTCCCATCTAATGATAGAAAAAATGATGCTAAACTAAAATATATTAGTTAAAAGTCGCTATTTGCATGGCCTCTGTTCGAAACTAATGCTGGAATTGAGCCAGCGCGTCAGCTCTTTTATCGCGAATCATGATAACCGTAGAGAACCTGGTTTTTATGGTTTGTGGGTGTTGCGCATTTGGAATTGATTTTGTTAAATGTTCATAGTTGTAACTTACGGGAAAGTAATCCTATGGATTGGAAAAGTAAATTGTAATCTATATAATCTATATACTACGTAAGTACGTGAAGCAAAAACTTTGAACTTCCTGAATTTGGATAGATAAAAATTTATTAAATTCAATTTTAACCATTCACGTTGTAATCAATCTTTACACATAATAAAATCGTAGGAAAGTCAAAACTGTACACTGAATATGTTTTTAAAAGAATACTTGGGGCGTGATCTACAATCGATATAGAAGCCAAAAATATAGTTTTTAGAATTTTTGTCTGTTTGTCTGTTTGTCTGTATGTATGTCCGGGGTAAACTCAAAAAGTACTGCATGGATTTACTTCAAATTTTGCATGAATATTACTAACAGGTCGGTTCAACATGTAGGCTACATATTATCACGCTATCACCTAAGGGGGAGGAGCTGTGCGGAGTAAACGAAGTCCGCGCGGACGAAGTCGTGGGCAACAGCTAGTAAATAAATAAAGTGAATTGATAACAAAAATTTAATACTTAACTTTTTGTATATTCCATCAAAAAATATTTAATTTCAAAAGTTTAAAATAATAAACTTTAATATATTTGAGTATTTATTAAATATATTTGAGTATTTATTAAACATATTTGAGTATTTGTATATGTATTTCTATGTGACCGCCCTGTTGGTCGAGTGATTAACGACCCTGACTACGCAATCGATGGGGCTCGGGTTCAATCTCCGACGGGTATAAGCACTTTGTGTGATGACCGTAAATGTTTGTACAAAGAGTATATAATACTACGTGTGTTTGTATTTCCGGGTTTGGGTGTTTATTAAATATATTCTAGTATTTATATTTGTATTTCTATGTATAAGTATCGTTGACTAACACCCATAACATAAGCTAATAATTTGCTTACTTTGGGGATAGATCAGTAACTGTAATTTGTCCCGTGAACATTTATTTATATATTTATGTAACAATATCGTTGACTAACACCCATACACAAGTACAAGCAAAAAATCTGCTTACTTTGTGGTTAGATCGATTCGTGTAAAATTGTCCAGAAATATTTAAAAACAAAAACAAAGCAAAATATTTTTCTCATCGATTTTTTTTCTTTTGTAAGAAAATACCAAATATAATAATTTTGTTTATTCAGCATTGCGTGTTGTAAGTTTCGACTATTATATTAAATACTTCCCTTTTTCTTACTATTGGTTTATACAATACTTTCTTAAACATTTTGCATCTTATATATCCGACATTTTTCTAAATTGTTTCGTTTGTCGTCTACAAAATTCTTAATAGTACGGCAAGAAAGAAAGATGTTTCTTTTCTGCCGCACTATTAAGAAATAATTGCTTGTTTTAAAAATAAGAAAATATATGTATATACGGATTCGAGAAGTTCATGACTTTCGTAGAATATTCGTAGAATATTTTTACTAGGTGGTAGAGTTCTGCATCGGCTCGACCGGGTCTGGTACCACCGCCTTACCTATTCCTGTCGCAATAGCGTCCGTGTTTGTCACTTTCATGTTCCGGTTAGGAGGGTAAAGTAGCCGGTAAACTTATGCATGTGGCATTAGATCTCGCCATAAGATAGCAACGCACCATTAACATCTTTGATGTCTATAGGCGATTTTTTTTGCTATCTTATGATATAAAAAAAAATCCTATTAAAAAGTGCTATTAAAATGTGCTTTTAAAACGTGTCCGTTGAATTCAATTTAGACTTGTTGTACATTTCACTAATTTGATAATTTCAGTTCAATTTATATTATTGTAGGGTTTTAGGCCGCTTCATCAATGTCATTTATTTTATAATTAAACTAAACGTATATTTAGTGCTTATTAATACATTACTTTCATCGAGTTAGGTCTTAGTATGAATCCACTAACCCATCAATGTAAATATGAATCGTTCTGTAAACATTTGCTATCACGGCACTAATGAGTCACGAAAGCTGGAACTCGCGATATTCCGGATACATGTTTACTATTCGTTACACAAGCGTAATTAATATCTACCTGTAACTTGGATATTATTCATAGACTAGCTGTTGCCAGCGACTTCGTCCGCGCGGACTTCGTTTACTCCGCACTGCTTCTCCCCCGTAGGTGATAGCGTGATAATATGTAGGTTTTATGTTGACCCGAACTGTTAGTAATATTCATGCAAAATTTGAAGTAAATCCATGCAGTACTTTTTGAGTTTACCCCGGATATACATACAGACAAACAGACAAACAGACAAACAGACAAAAATTCTAAAAACTATATTTTTGGCTTTAATATCGATTGTAGATCACGCCCCAAGTATTCTTTTAAAAAAATATTCAATGTACAGTTTTGACTTTTCTACGCTTTTATTATATGTATATAGATTATTTTTAAGCTTATTTAATTTTTAAATAAAACCTTTTTTATGGTTTTGAGTTACGTTCAAAAATATATAAATACTAGCTGACCCGCGCAGCTTCGTGAGTAGATTAACACGTCGTCAAGATAGCTTTTAATACAAATTTTATCCCCTATTTCAACCCTTTAAATGCTGATTTTTGAAAAAAAAATTAGCATATGTTTGACCTTGGCTCTTCAACTACTCCCATGCCAAATTTCATGAAATTCAGTCCAGCGGCTTAGCCGTGAAAGCGTAACAGACAGACAGACAGACAGACTTTCGAATTTATAATATTAGTATGGAAGTATGGATATTTCAATAGTCTATTGCTGTGTAACGCAGTGTAAATAAAATAAATTACCCCGTGTCGGTCCGGGCATCTTTTGATGAATAGACCATCTGCTATTTTGCTAAGTAGTCTGAAAAGGCTTCCCCGTGTTGATCCCGGGCTTTTTTGAAGAATAGGCCAATTGCTGTTCTACCAGGCAGGTGGTAAAAGGTGACCGATTGGCTTTACGAGTCACTACCATCGTGACTACTAGGTGGTAGAGTTCTGCATTGTCTCGCTCGTGTCAGTTACCACTGCATTACCTACTCCTGCTGCAATAGCAGCAATGCTTGTCACTGTCGTGTTCTAATATGGAGGGTAAGGTAGCTAGTAAATTTATGTGTGTGGCTTTAGACCTCGCCACAAGATAGCAACGCACCATTAACACCTTTGGTGTCTATAGGCGATGGTTGACTCTTCCATCAGGAGACCCATCTGCTTGTTTGCTATCTTATAACATAAAAAAGGCTATACTTGTTACTAGTACAGTGATTACGAGGTGGTAGAATTCTGAAACGTCTCGCCCGGGATTTAGTACCATCACCTTACTGCTTACTTGTTTGTGCTTGTTATTGTTGTGCCATCTATTTAAACCTGAAGGAGTGACAACTCTATGTAATAAAGAACGCGGTATCGCTAAGCTACATCGGCTGCTGTATTTCTCTGACCCACACATATACAGAGCGTTGAGAAAATGACAGATATTGATGCGCTATAAGTCCTGTACCCACCGACCACACAACCCATAGACCCCTAATAACAGGCAAATAGCTTCTGTCAACACATCTGACTTATAGCTTCGATGTAAATGTCCATGCACCAATACCCAATCAGTGTCGACCAATCAGATTCTCTGTACATCACTATCTTTCACTGTGGCCTTGAGTAAGCCAATCACGATGTTGCAGCTCAGCTCAGCTAGTTGCCAGAATGCATTCAATACGGAAAATCGAACATTAGGCGTCTATGAGCTGTCTGGTCGATGCCTGTACCCCATTAAGTTAGCCAGTAATTTATACACGAAGCATTACCATCCGGCCACATGAATAGCAGCGAACGTTAACATTTTTGGTATTTACAGGTGATCGTTGTCTCCTCTCATCAGAAGAGCTATCCACTTATTTGGTATTTTAAAATATGATTTAACAAAAACTTAAGAGGTTTCTTATGGATATTAGGTTGGGATATCTGAGACTGTGTTCATTTTGTTATATCTGAGACACAGGCGTTACGACGAGTGCGTCTCGCTAATTACTTAAAGTTTAAAAATAAGAAAATATTCGGTGAATGAAATGCGAAGCAAATATTAGGAGTGTTTTTTTTATATCAAAAAATAGCAAACAAGCAGATGGTTCACCTAATCGAAAGAAAAACCATTACCTATAGATACCAAATATTTACCACTATTACCATACCATTACCATAATTCTACCGGCTACCACTCTCCAAACCGGAATACGATAAAGACAATGACCAGTATTAGTGCTATTGCGGCAGGAATAGGGAAGGCTTTGGTACCATCTAGTCACGATGGTAGTGACACATAATCGGTCGCCTTTTACGACCTGCCGCGCAGAGCGATAGTTGGTCTGTTTTTAAAAGAGTCGGATCAACACAGAGAACGTAGAAATAATAAGAGGCGCTCAAATATTACATATATGCAAGATACCAAGTACAGAAATCATATATAGATACCAAGCCTGTGAGTTATTATCCCACTTACTCGAGCGTCGTAGGGACCTATTGGATTTTGTAGATTAAATTATAGGAAAAATAAAAGGTTATATAAAGTATTTCATTACAATGGTGGGTAAAAAAACTGCAGATAAAAAAAATGTTTTAAAAAAATCTGTGTCATGGAAACACTAAGTCGCATCAGATTAAGATATGGCGGGTTAATTTCTACCTGAAATTTGGAAAATCTGCCGATTCAAGTGTAGCGTAAGGGAGGATCACAAATTTGCAGAGAAAACGTTATTTTGACATTCTCGAGCGCGTCTGAATTTTCTTTTATTATATAGGAAATGATGTAAGAATAATGAAAAAAATATAATCTGACAATTTCCATAAGCCGAAGTTATCTTAATTTTGTTTTTATTTCTGCCCTAGTTACCCTCCCCCCCCCCATCTATAAAAATGGTTTAAGTTTGGTAGAGAGCCTCAACAGCATGCGAGGTATCTTCCCTATGTTAATCTGACACGCCCAATTAAATACCAAAATCCTCTCTTGGGCTCACATTATTATTAAAGTACATTTCAAGTTTATCTGGATAGACGAATCAATTGTATGAAAACGTCAATAACCAAGAAACATAACCCCCGTTCAAAAATGCGTAGAAATATCTCTTGATGATTTGTATAGTTTTTAACGCAGTAAACTGCAGTGACCGACTTACATTGCCTGTATCTCCAGAACCCAGCTTCAGATCTCCACCAAATTAAAAGAGGACTACACGAGGAGTATTTTCTCTCAAACTAAAAAGATTTTTATAATCGGTTCATAAATGACCGAGTTCTGAGGTACCAAACTTAAAAAACGTACAGCCAGATCGATAACAATGTCTTTTTGGGATGTCGGTTAAAAAAGAGTCTCTAAACGTTAAAATTATAAAAATAGCATTGTTTCGAAATTGAAGCCAAGTTTAATCGATTGAATAAAATTTTGATTTTCTAACGAATCGGAAAGTGCCTCGAAAATCACTGAAAAAGATTTGAGTTTGAAGAACACTACGTTTTTCATTGCTACATATTCTTCGGTCAAGCCTCTCAATCCGTATACGATAAAGTACGGTAAATTATTGAATCAGAGTTGATTCAATAACTAATATTTATTTTATTTCTCATCAATATAATCCAAGAACGTAACTCATCAACGTAACACACGAATTGTTTGATTACCATTAGTAATCGCAGCACTAACGAGAGGCGGCACGACATCTGGAATTCGCGATATTTGCGAGTTATATTAACTATTCGTACCATACGCATAATTAATATAATTTGTTATAATTAATAGGTTATTGCCAAGCTTATTTGGTGTTCAACAAAGCCTGTGCTTTGCTTTTTGATTATCTGTATATTAATACGTGAATGAAAAACTTTGTACCCCTTTTTAAGACAATTACGCGAACGGTGGAATATGAAATTTGGCCCAGTTTCGCCGTGTTGGTCCCGACCTCCTTTGTAGAATAGGCCAACTGCCGTTCTGCCAGGCAGGTCGTAAAAGGCGATTGGCTATCGAGTCACTACCATTGTGGCTACTAGGTGGTAGAGTTCTGCATTGTCTCGCCCGGGTCTGGTACCACCGCCTTACCTATTCCTGCCTAAACTAAATATAGGTCGTCATATACACTAAAAGGGGTATAAACAGAAGAAAATTCCATTTTAAATTTTCCCTATAGCAATAAATAATATAGTAAGATAAACAGTTTGGCCGAATAAAACAATTAAATCACTTTCAATCGCACAGTATAATTTTTAGGTAGAGTAACGCCCTCAAGATTCGATAGAATTACAATGAACCGAAAACATCTTATTCCAGCTTATTTATACTATCTTTATCTATATTTGTTCATTGCTGTTAACAATAACATCATTATCTTACAATAACAGGTGCATAAATTACACAGGTGCGTCACAATTGGCCGGCTAGTCTTGTTGATAAGCGCAGTTGCTAACAATCAAATTGTGCATATCTCGCTAACATGCTACATTTATACAGGAAGACTGGTACTACTGTACGTGTCGAAAGAGACTATAGTTAATGGTCATATGTAACCAATAAAAATGTAATAATAAGGGAAATACTACTTCACTGCATTGTAAACCTCAACGACACTACTTTCGTTCGTACAGTAATATTCAAAAAGTGTGGTCACCGCGAGGGTGATAGCTGCAAACGTGTCTAGTTTGGCACGAAGCATGAGCCAAGTCACAATTTCAGCAAATCTATGTGCGGGTGTCTATAATTATTTTTTTTGATAAATATGTCACAATTAGTTACGCTTATTAACTAACGACGAGTTACGCAACGTTTTATCACCAATGTTTTTTTTTTTGATACGACGTCACGTCAGATTTTGGTATCACCATCTAACCTACATATGCCTACGCCAATAGCATCAATGTTTTATCATTATGGTGTTCCGGTTTGGAGTTTAAGGTAAACGGTACACTAATGCAAGTAGTACTTGCCACGCGTATGGTGAGATGCTATCTCAACATTAATATTTTTGGTGTCTGTAGGCAAAATTGTCTCTTTCCATCAGGAGAGCCATATATTTGTTTGCTGTCAGCGAATGATATAAAAAAAGTTCGTACACATGAAAATATAGTGAGTAAATACCCCAATTTGATATTTACTTTGGGATATTACATTTTTACGAGTATCTTAGGTTTTACGTGTAGGCGATGATGTAGGTGTTAAAAATAAGTTTGTTTTGCGAGGAAAGATCGGATGAATTCCTCTGGCATTATGCGTGACACATTTTATTTAAAAATAAATCAGTAATATAGTTATATTAAGTTTTATGTTTCTTTATAACATAGAAACAAACAAGCAGATTGCTATCCTGACGGAAAGACAAAGCATCGACTGTAGACGCCACAGGTGTTATTAATGCGTTACTATTCTTGTGATTATGCTAATTAGATTCATTTACAAACACTCTTTAAATCTTTTTTCTTTCTATTTCATATTTATGAAGGAAATAGCTGCAAGAATGTGAAAACAGGAATGACTTTTCATCTTTTCATTCTGAAATCCATCTTAAATGTCCATCTTAAATTTATTATGAGTATTATAATTTTGTGACTTTATTTATCTACTAGGGGACAATTTAATTAATTTGTATTTAAATTTAATGATATTGGATAAGTTTATACGAACACGTCTGATTTCTCCCTACTTGCGGGGAGGTACCCATTGTGCGGGCAACCCCACATTGGTATTGCTGTAATATTTATTGATGGTAGGATGACATCATTCATGTCATCATGTTATCATCATTTGCCTTCAAGTCTGTTGTTTGTGACATTTAGATTTCGTTGTTTAGTTAATAACTGTAAATACCCTGAGGACGCTTGTGTAAGCAAAACCGGACGGAAATTAAATATCATTATCTTATTGTGATCAATAAAACAGTAAAAGTGTTATCAGTTAATAAATATTGTGTTAAAATGGAGTATCACCAAGTGCCGACGATAAAAGTGTAGGAAATGAAATAATATAATTCCCCATAACTATTTCTGAATAAAATTTATTAAAGCTGATTATGCTCTATTTTTTTACTAAATTCGATGAGTTTAATAAGCTCTTAAAATGTTTAATCTAATTGAGACATTGGCCTTGGTAAATTCATCTGCTACATACATCTGCAACTTTAAATTTAAAAGTAATATGCGACGACGAAAATTACGAGACGAGTAACCGTGAGTAGACGAACAGTCATCTACTCGGAATTGGTATGTGAAAATGTAGACTCATTTCCTTTGGCCTTCAGCTGCCAGACCCGCACATGCTTGTTGTTGTTGTACTATGTTCATATGAATTTGACAAATTGTGTATATGCTGCATAGATTAAGGTATGACGCATGCTTTAGTAGCCTTTGTAGGTTATTTTAAAATAATAATTGTTTGTCCTACATAATTAATGGAAAAAGCTTTGAATTTCATGATAAAGGTAATCTAGTATTATAATTTTAATCTATTTCTAACAAAATAAATAATCCCACCGTAGATATACTTATTGATGGCTATGTCTCATCTTTGACAAGAGTAGTTTCTTTCATCTAATTGCCTCATGCATAATATGTCTACCGGCTATCTTACCCTCCAAATTGTAACATGACAGTGACGAGCACTAACGCATTGCAGCAATACGTAAGCCGGTGATCCCATACACTGGATACGACTTTCAAGGCAATTTTTTGGTGGTCAATGTCGCTTGCATTTATACCCAGAATACACTGGTAGGATAATTTTCGATTTAACACCAGTGCAGTCAGTCAACCAAATTAGTGGGAGTGCCATACTGCATTTTGCAACTAAATAGGCCGGCACGCCCGGGGAGATACCACTCTCTCACTTGACACCGACGTAATGTAGCAGGTCTGCTGCTGCGTTTCATCTTGTTAGTGAGAGTCCTGGAGGCCTTACCTTGCCCCTCCACACAAAATATGAATGCGCAGTTTAAAAAATCTACCCCAGGGGGTACCACTTGCACCAGCAGTGGAGAATCCCCCCCTAGGCGTCCGTGCTCTGGATTTCAGCCAGATCATGGATGCGCAGGCTATGTTCACGCACCACAGATCATGTGGGGAAGTCTGTTCACGATTTTGCCTTGGCGTATGGTCTAACATAATAGGTAATCTCGCCTATGCGAGTTCCCGATGTGGATGGCCATACGTCTTCACTGTTGGATCTCCTGCTGACCTCTCACCCGAACCATTATCAGCTATCGGTGGATGCTCGAACGTCAGACCACTGCCTAATCCGGAGCAAAGTTCCAGTCACGCGCCCATCACGACCTCCCTTTGCAGACTGTCGTCGCGTTTGGCACTATAGGTCAGCAGATTGGGACGGGATGCGGTCTTTCTTTGTATCCTACCCATGGGGGCGAATGTGCTTCTCGCTGGATGATACGAATGCTGTCGCTGACTCTGTCGCTGATGTGGTGCTGCAGGGCATGGAACTTCTCATTCCATCTTCTGCGGTGCTCATCGGTGGCAAGTCTCAGCCTTGGTTTGGTTGCCACTGCAAAGCGGCTTTACGGCGAAAGCAGGAATGCTTCTAAGCTTGGGCTGCTGCATTGGCATCTCGAGATGTAAAAACTAGCGCATTTCGAAAGGAGTACAATTCTTCCTCGAGGTTCTTCAAAAGAGCTATCGCGGAACATATTGGTAGAATTGGTGAGAGATTAGTTCACCTTCCTTCGGGAACTCATGCGTTCTGGTCTCTCACCAGGGCTGTCTTGCCGACCTTCTGGGCTCGTTTTTTGCAGCCAACTCAACTCTGGATGACCAAGGGAACACACAGCTTAACATCCCGCAGTGTGATAGTTTCATGCCAGAACCACAATTTCGGCAGTCATCTGTGCGTAAAGCACTACATTCCTTGGACATGCACATGTCGAGTGGACCTGATGGGATCCCTCCGATTGTGCTTAAAGTATGTGCTCCAGAGTTAGCGCCAGTATTGACGCACCTATTCCGACTCTCCTATTCATTCGGCGTGATACCGAATTCATGGAAAACAGCTTTAGTGCATCCCACCCTTAAAAAATGAGATCACTCTAATCCTTCAAACTATCGGCCAATAGCCATAACCTCCTTGTTCTCCAAAATCATGGAGATACTTATAAACTGACAGCTCCAGAAGAGCACCAGCTGATTAGCGACCGACAGTACGGTTTCCGTCGTGGCCGCTTAGCTGGTGATCTTCTAGTATACCTTACACATTGGACATCGCGTCAAAATTTAAAGTTCCATCCTCACCACTTCGATGTCTGGAAATCCGCAACCGTGCGCTTTTGTCGGCACTTCTTGCCTTGCACTACTCCTTTGTGGAATCAATTACCCGCTGGAATGTTTCCGAACGGATACGACTTGGGGACCTTCAAGAAACGAGCGTATTCATTCTTTAAAAGCCCCCACTGCGCTGCTGCAAGACCCCCATTATTGCAGATGATCATGGGTGGTGATGATCACTTACCATCAGGTGCACCACCTGCTCGTTTGCCCCCTCCACTATAAAAAAAAATCGAATGGAAATCGAAAATATCTTAGGTAAATATTATTCATACGCATATTAACTCCATGTATAGGATAAATATTTTAAATAGATAATGAATATTGTGGGTAAAAGCTATCAAACTGTGTTTAATTAGTTTTGCGCAAATAATTATGCAGTTCGTGTATCATATGGATGAATTTTCATTATTAATTGATGTAGAATTTTGTTTATCTTTCAGATCTACGGTAAGTTGATTGGTCGATGCCTCTATAATTGAACATTGGACAGTTTGTAAAAGATGAACGATTTCCTAAATGGGCCATTACTATCGTGACTGCCAGGTGGTAGATTTCTACAACGATTTACCCGGGCCTAATGCGTCACTACCGTATTCTCGTTTAGAAAGTAAGATTGCTAGTAAACTTACACATGTATCGCTAACATCTTGTCATACATATAGCAATGCACCATAAACATCTTTAGTGTCTTTCCTTCCATCAAGAGAGGCATCTGCTTATTTACTGCCATATAAAAAAACACGTTGTAGCTGTCATGAACTAACGTGCGTGTTTTACGTATCTACGTAACGGATTATATTGACCTCCCCTTTGGTCGAGTGATAAGCACCTATATGCAATTGACGGGGCTTTGCATTGTATGATGAGCATAAATGTTTGTATTTCCGGGTTTGGGTGTTTATTAAATATATTCTAGTATTTATATATGTATTTTTATGTATTAGTATCATTGACTAACACCCATAACACAAGCAAATAATTTGCTTACTTTGGGGTTAGATCAGTAAGTGGAATTTGTCCCGTAAATATTTAAAAAAAATATATTTTGCGATCTTAATATTTTTCATTCCTCGTACAGGTGCTGTCGTTGATTGGTTTGGATGTTTTCTTTTTTCAGGTTAATGGATATTATTAAATTTCTATTTCAAATCCATTTTAGATGGTAATTGTTCCTTTTATTCTAATTACGTTTTTTTTCTGAAAAAATTTCTGAATTTGGCTCATACCAATCCCCAATAGTCCTCGAATTGTCTCATAGGTAATCCGGGGGTTTTCTTCAATTAACCGCTTAACAGTAGCCACATTATTTTAGTTGACGGCAGTTGAAGGCTGCCCTTCACGAAATTCATCATGTAAGGAAACTCAGCCTCTCTCAAATGCAGCAAACCATCGCCTCACGGTGCTCAAACAAGGTGCTTCTCTCCCAAAAGCATTTTGAAGACGAGCGGCACGGTCTTGTGGAGAAAGAGAACTTTTAAAATCATAAAAAATCATCGCTCTAAAATCTTTTCGACTTAATTCCATTTTCGTTGCGTACGTAGAATTTTGATGTGTGATAGAAAAACAATTGATAAATCATTTCCCACCAATTATTTTTTTTTATTACTAAAAAGGTTTCAACGTTTTAAACATATAACATTCAAAATTTAAATAGTTTCGATTAGCCAGAAGTGCAAAACTTTTAGTGTGCCCCATATATTCCGGAGAGAAGGGCAAGACAGACAGTGTGAAATTACACTGGCATCGAGATTTAATACCTTATGTCTCAGGATGAGCAACACATAAATGAGTAACCGGGGTTAATTGCAGGTAAACTAGTTTATATACATTAGCGAAGCCGACCGCTCACCATGAGGTGGCACGTCTGCCAGTTTGCCTATCCATTTTCTGTACCTACTTCAATCCGTTGTAAGTCACGGTGAGGCTCGTTGCTTGTTCCAATTGTTCAAAACTTTTTAAAGAGACTTGAATTGTCATACATATAATACGCTGCAGCGCTGCTTAATTATGACTTTGTTTAGACGACTTATGATTATTTCAGTACTGCAACGACGAAATTCAACAACTTCTTAACATAGTTTCTCTAAAACTTTATTACATTAATCTCTCTGATTGTGACAAAGAAAATAAATCTTATAATTTTATTAGGAGAATTACATAAGTAATATCTATACTATGCATGTAAAATAAATAGAGAACATCATTCACGTACATCGTGAGCTCTAGCTGTCGAGCGTCTCATTAGTGCTAAGATAACAAATGTTAATATATATCACAGGCATGTATGATATGAATAGTAAGGAAAAATCACATCGTCATTTTAGTTTAATGAAATGTTGGCGCCAGGCAGTTCTCAGTAGGTGAATAATTGGCTTTACGAGTCTCAGCCATCGTGACTACTAGGTGGTAGAGTTCTGCAAAATCTTGCATGTGTCTTGTACCACCACCTTACATATTTCTGCCGCAATAGCAATTAGCGTAAACGTGTTCTGGTTTAGAGAGTAAAGTAATTGGTAAACTTGATTGCATTAATACCCTGCCGAAAGGACAGCAACACACTTTTGTTATCTTTGGTGTCTATAGGCAATGGCTGTCTCTTTTTTTCAATAAGAGACCCAACTGTTCGTTTGCTATCGTATGATATATAAAACACGTAGCTGGGATACACAGACTTAATTATTTAGCTGTACTAAACTCAATTAATTTTATACAAGTTCAATTTGTTTCGTTAGTTGGATGATTTTACAATCGTGTCTTGTCTGGTTTGTATTAGACGCAACCGCGAAACTCGCCCTGATGACCTTCAGGGTCCGAAACTAATTGTAAAAAGGGTTAAAATGGCGTAAATTACGTTAACATAATTTACGCCATTTTAACTCTTTAGTTACTTGCGTTTGACTGATAAAATATTGTATACACTAAAAAAAGATGTCTAGTACTCGATTCTGATCCTAAATATATAAAAATAGTTTCTTAAATTTTAACCTATACTTTTTCCATTTTATTAATGGTTTTTTGACAGCTTGACGACTTTATTACCTACCTTACCTTAGAAATGTTTCTCAAGTACAGATCATGAATTATTAGGTATAGGTGGAGCTAGCACTCGTCTATATCTGTCATATCACTTAAAACAAATACCCATCTTAGTCTATGAGGTCTCACTATCTCTTTTTATACAGCTGTATTAGAAAGAGAAGTTGAGACCTCAGAAGTTGACAGCAGTATTTAGTTGTGTTTCAAGTGGATATTAGAAGTGTTGCCTTCAGTTATAACACAGTTTCATGGTACAGATATAGTCGTCAAGCTGTCAAAAAGCCATTAATAAAATGGACAAAGTATAATTTCCCAAAAAAAAAAAATTTTGTACAGACACACGCGCACAGCGCATAGAAGTTCATTGTTTATAAACGATGATTTAACTGAAGTCGCGACTAACGAGTGTTAGTACATCGTGCAGTCATCATACTTTTTGAATATTATAACACAAGTTTTTGGAGGGTTACCCTCCAAACCAGTGACAAGCACTTACGATGTTGCGGCAGAAATAGCTGAGGCGGTGATACTAGATCTGGACGAGATAATACAGAAATTTACCACATAGTAATCACGCTCATAGTGACTCGCATATCCAAACGATCTCCCGGCAGATCGGCAGAAGGTCTATTCTTCAAAGGGAGCCCAGACACGAGTTAAACGGGTGTAAAATATTTAACCCGTGTTAACCCAACCCGGGTTAAATACTTCACACCTACATCACTGCCTATATGAGGAACGTAATATAAAAAATAAATTACGTGATAGCAAAATATCTTTGGAAAGAAAAACACGTGTGTGCTTCAAAGAGATTGGACCAATTAGTTCGAAAGTTCAGTTTAACGCAACGCCTGTAGCAGCAACTTAAATAATCAAGTCCAAGTTATTACATGTTCTGTATAACTTGTCATATTCGTATGTTTGTACTTCAGTTCAAGTTTCGTAGTTAACTAGCTATGCCTTGATATTTTATGTTTTACTTTCCTGAGTTATAAGACTATCTCACTTCATTCTAACATTTTTTTTGTTTTGAATGAAAGTTCGCACATTTGGTAAATGATGGCTCGGAATAGTACATAGACTACTTTTTATGCCAAAAAAATAAGTGGTTCAAGCGGGATTGACCAAAAACTTATATAATGTAGCGGCCTGCACGTATGAAAATAAGAATAAAAAAACTTGAGAGGTGTCAAGGGACACCCGGATGGAACGAAGTTCCTTTCGATACAAAAAACCTGTATACACTCAACGAAAATAATCGTCGCGACACCACACTGTTCAATGCGAAATAGAAATGAAAATATCTGGCTTGCTTTCTATAAGAGAGAGAGAGAAACATGCGCACGCCGCAAGGCTTACAATAGCTTACTATAGCAAAAAGTGTCGTGACAACTTTTCGTAAGAATTTTTTCCGTATAGCCCCCTTTCACAACGCGCGATAAGGAACTTCGTTCCAAAAATTGTTTTATTTACCACACAGTACTATACATATACAGTAAATAACAATAACATGTATAGAGATAAAAAAAGCCAACTGTAGTGTATGTGTTATCTGTGGATCATACGATTCGTTATCTGTATTGTGCGCGCGAGTAGGTGGGGGCACGCGCTATTATAGGTAAGGTATGGTTTGATAGCACAGTACGATCCGGACCGTCAGTAAGTGCATACGCGTGTACAGTATTAGTGAGACTACGCCCAGGTATCCCAGTGAACACTACGCCAAAAATACAATAAACAAAGAAAATTAAACATACAACATTTTTATGATAAAATTTTGTTACTCAATCATGCAAAAACTACTGAACAGATTTGAATTAAATTCAGTACCCAATTAGATTATGACATAAAGTAGCACATAGGCTATTTTGTATCTCGGAAAAAGTAAATTGCTCCTGCGGTATTCACTAAAAACTTTTATTTAGCAGCGGACTGTACGGTGCAGCTAGTAGTGTTATATATGTAATATTATATATATGTAGTAGTAATATATATGACATATATTCAAAAAATACATTCGTATGTAAGCGTATTATCAAAAAATACTTACTCAATTTAGATTACAATGAAACTGAATCATAACTAACACAACCACAAACGTAAGTTTCTATGTAGACCATAACACACACAAACACGCGCGCGCACACATAAACACACACGCACGCACATACACTCAAACACACATGTACAAATACACACAGAGACAAACTTAAACAGTCACAAAAACACACACACGCACTCACACATACACAAATGCACAACACACTCTACACCACACACTAAGTTTAAACAGTTTTTACTTTTTGTACCTACATGTACAGTGCTCTCACCTTCGAGAAACTTGGAGTCCTGAAATACAGATTTTTCCTAGTTTAGGCTCTAGTCCACTCTGCACTAATGAAATCAAATTATAAACCACACTTTGTTAGCTATTGATGTATTCAAAGTGTAGTGGTGGAAATAAATATATTTTTAATTTTTTTTTCATTTTCATTTCTTTTTCATATGTGAAAGTTTGTATAGATGGATGGATATTTGTTACATTTTCACGCAAAAATGGCTGATTCTATTTGGACATATATGGCACACATATAGACGATAGCCTGTAATAACACATAGGATACTTTTTATATCAGAAAAGTAAGTTTGTACCTGTGAGATTTACTAAAAACTTTTACGATGGAGTGGACTGCAATGCGCAGCTAGTAATTTTATTTAACCACGATATACATTAGATTAATTTGTTTCTAAATTTGAAGAATAGTTTCTAAAAATCCTTACTAATATTATAATGACAAAGTTTGTCTATCTGTCTGTCTGTAATGCTTTTACGGTAAATCTGTTGAGCCGATTTAGATGAAATTTGGCATGAAGATCCAGGTTCATAATTAGAATAACTTTGTTTTACAAAAATTAACTATAGGGAATGAAAATTTGTATAAAAAATATATCGAAGACATGTGACGTTTCCCCGTGTTAGTCCGGGCTCCTTTAAAGAATAGGCCAACTGCCGTCCTGCCAGGCAGGTCGTAAAAGGCGACCGATTCGCTTTGCGAGTCACTACTATCGTGGCTACTAGGTGGTAGAGTTCTGCATTGTCTCTCCCGGGTCAGGTACCACCGCCTTACCTATTCGTCATGTTCCATTTTGGAGGGTAAGGTAGCCGGTAAACTTATGCATGTGGCATTAGACTTCGCCACAAGATAGTAACGCACCATTAACATATTTGGTGTCTATAGGCGATGGTTGACTCTTTTCATCAGGAGACCCATCTGCTTGTTTGCTATCTGTTGACGTGAAAAAAAACTGCGTTCTTATACCGACAAATATACACCAAGTATATTTTTCCACTTTTCTACCATAATTTTATTGTTTCGGTCTTTTTTGATAAAATAAGCTTTTTAATGAACTGTAAAAATTAATTAATTCAAAACTATTCTTCGGTGCTTAAAAGACCAATTTTTAGGACAGAAATTAGTACAACATTACAGTAATGTAAATTAATGCTTATTGATCATTTTAATCGGGAAAAAATTAGAAACAAATCGCAGAACAACAATTTCAATAATTATAAAGATATTTGTTATAAATATCTGATGCAATGATGGCTTTTTGCAATCACTGAGGCTATATGAGTATTGAAACATAGCTTTTTCAAACTCTAACTTCCTAGGTACGAAAGTTAATCGTAGAAACAAGCCGACCGTATAATAAACTCTTTAGCGTGCAATATTAATAGACCTAATGAATCAAATTTTATTCATTCACGTGCACAAGTTATAAAAATAGTTTGAAATTATACTGTTTTACTTAATATTAATAAAACAGGAACGAATTTCCAGCGAAACTCAAATAGAACAGTTTGAATGTAACGACTCATCTAAGTGTAAATTGGTAAGTATGAAATATCGCTCCCAAAGCTTGTTCGGCCCTGTGTCCGAGCTTCAAAGCACAGCATTTATCACTGCTATCCATTTGTGTCAAGCTGCCTTGGGAATATATCTGTAATGTATCGTATATTGAGTGGACCGTTACATATGCTAAATATAAAAATACCAGATACTGCCCGCAGTTTTACCTTCATAATAATTGCCATTTATTTTAGTGAATTGAATACTTTCCATCATCGGCTCTTGGTGAAATTGGATACTAAAATATCTATTACACATCGTAGAAAAGTCAATGTATGTCCGGGGTAAACTCAAAAAGTTCTGCATGGATTTACTTCAAATTTTGCATGAATATTACTAAAAGGTCGGGCCAACATATAGGCTACATATTATCACGCTATCACCTACAGGGGAGGAGCTGTGTGGAGTAAACGAAGTCCGTGCGGACGAAGTTGCAGGTAACAGCTAGTTATAAATAAACTTGTACTTCTAGTTCACTTTTTTGTTATTATTTAATACATCCAACCGGTTTCGCTAATCACAGCATTATCTGGGATGTTTTGCACAGTTATAATGATTTATGCTTGTAAACTAATAGTTTTATTCATATCTTGTCTAAAACATTATAACTGTGCGAAACGTCCGTGATGCTGCTGCAATTAGCAAAACCGGTTGGATGTATAATATAACTAGCTGAAGTGTTGGTCCCGGCCTCCTTTGTAGAATAGGCCAACTGCCGTTCTGCCAGGCAGGTCGTAAATGGCGACCGATTGGCTATCGAGTCACTACCATCGTGGCTACTAGGTGGTAGAGTTCTGCATTGTCTCGCCCGGGTCTGGTACCACCGCCTTACCTATTCCTGCCGCAATAGCGTCAGCGCTTGTCGCTGTCGTGTTCCGGTTTGGAGGGTAAGGTAGCCGGTAAACTTATGCATGTGGCATTAGACCTCGCCACAAGATAGCAACGCACCATTAACATCTTTGGTGTCTATAGGCGATGGTTGACTCTTTCCATCAGGAGACCCATCTGCTTGTTTGCTATCTTATAATATAAAAAAAAAATCGTGCAGCCCGCTGCATTATAAATGTTTTTAGTGAATCCCACGGGGAATTAGTGAATCACCTAACTTTTCCAGGATAAAAAATAGCCTATGTGTTGTTTTGGGTTTTAAGCTACCTTCATACCAAATTTAATCGTAATCGGTTCAGTAGTATTTACGTGAAAGAGTAACAAACATCCATACATACATACTCACAAACTTTCGCATTTATAATATTAGTAGGATAATAAAAAAGTTAACTAGAAGCATAGGCACAGATTTTAGGAAAAAGTGCGTAAGCATAGATTTTTGAGCACAAAAAATTTAAAGTGTGATAAAAATTATAATATTTTAATTTTTGAAAAGCTGTATATTTTAAACGAGATTATTGATTTTTATCTTTAAAATGGCATTCGATGCTTTTTTAACCCCCGACGCCAAAAGAGAGGTGTTATAAGTTTCAGGTGTGTATCTGTGTATCTGTGTATGTACTTGTGTATGTGTCTGTGGCATCGTAGCGGCCAGGCGGATGTTCCAATTTGGTTGCGGTTTTTTTAAGTAAAGCCCTGTTTTGCGAGATGGTTCTTAGCTACGATTCAATAGAATCTGTTCAGCCGTTTCAAGATCACCAGCTCTTTTCAAATTGATGAAAGGAATTAAGTAACTTGTAAAGGCTTTATCAATACTAAATGTTGTATTTTGTTACTTTACTGATATTGCATTTACATGGTAACCTTGGGCTGATACTTTAAGATCCTCATTCGAAGTTCATCAGCGTCTATTTAATTTAAGACACAAAATATATTTAAATAACTATTTTATGGATCAAAACTATTATCTAATTACTATATGCAATTTATCAAATAGGAAACTTGTATTTTTCAGTATTAATAGTGTAGAGGTTTATAAATAGATAATTCACGCGAAAAAACTATTTGGGTTTGTTATAATTAATCAAACCTTTTAGCCTAAAATCATTTTAAGTAATAAAGATTTTTAAACTTCCCAAAACATAATAGAAAATTAAACTTTTTGCTCGTCTAAGCGCAAATCGGAAAGTATGAAATATCGCTCCCAAAGCCTCTTTGGCGTCGTGTCCGAGCTATAAAGTACATCATCTATCATTGCTACCCATTTGTGTCAAGCTGCCTTGGGAGCTATCTGTATTGTATCGTATATTGAACGCACCATATCAGATTTTAAATCAGAAAATACTGAGCGTTGCTCAGGGTTTTGCCCATGGGTGTAAGTTTTATCATCCCGCTTTTAGAAGTTATGGTTTCATTTAAATGTTCAAAAATCGAAATTTAATTAGATTTCCTCGCTTACTGTCCTAGGAAGTTTGGTGTGTGTACGTGTGTGCATGTGTGTTTGCGAGCGTTTGTGTGTGTGTGTGTGTTGATAAATCTCTCATAACTTTTGAACTGCTTTAAAGATCGAAACGTGGTTGACAGCGTTTGATTGGATTTAACTACTCTTATAGTTTCTTTTTAACTTCCCACTAAGTTTACGAAGTTACTGATTTTACCCCAATTTTAGAAAATCAAGTTTTCACCAGATGTCTACGTTTTGAGGTCTTAGGAACCTTTTCCGACTATTTTCACGATGACGTCAGTATGTTTTTAATACGTTAATAAAAATTTTAGCAAAACAGTATTTTTTTTTATATTACTTCCAGATTTATGTACCGATTGAGTACAAAATCTAATCAGCTCTATTCCTCAAAAAACCACGTCTAATACATAAATTGCATCAAAATCGGTTTATCCGTTTGGGAGTAATCGTTGACGAAAAATTTTGAAAAGGTGTGTTTTCCACATAGCTTCAAATTTTTCAACCAATCGTTTTTCGGTATCCTACGATATTTTAGTACTAAAAAACTACGTCGAATGCTGTTTCAAAAATTAAGTTTCAGCTAAAAACAAATTGCCACACAACCTAGTCAGTAGTGTGTTTTTTAATCGTGGTTCCCCACTAGGCCTAATTCTATTTAAGAAAATATATCTCACTAGCTGACCCGGCAAACGTTGTTTGCCTTTTTAACTACTCTTATTTTTTTCTGTATTTTATCACCTTTTAAACCTTCCCTGGACTTAAAATTAATTCAAAACAACAATGAACCAAATCGGTTTATCCGTTCTCGAGTTTTAGCGAGAGTAACGAACAGCAATTGATTTTTTTATATATAGATAGATAAGTACATATTATACTCGTAACTGCGAAAGTTTGTTTGTATAGTTTAGATGTTCAGGCATCTGAATATTTCTTACCCAAACACGCTAAAAGTACTAAAAGTACTAAACCTGACTTAGAATAGGACGTAAAATAGCTTTTATCTCGAAAAATATGTAGTTCCCGTGGGATTCACTAGAAAATTTTACTAAACTTACATTTACACTAAAACAAATGTTCATAAATATAATTAAATTTACCGGGAAAATCACTATAAAAAATGCACCACTTACTCTCCTTCAACGTGGTATGAAAATGAGTTTTTTGTCGGAACTCGAGTAGATACAACTTGCGGTGCTCGTAATCCAAGGCTTTGAATCTTAAAAAACTTGTCAAGACGTAAATTGTAGAAAATTTTGTATAATTTAATTTTAAATACAATAGTTTTTGTTGTAAAATGAGTAGGATAGGAAAAATTGACGAAAAGCTGTCAATAGGCGGCATTTTTCCTAAACGGCGGCTCGAGCGCCAAATGTAAGAGGTGGCAATGTTGAAATTTCTACATTAAAATATATAAAAATACAAATTTTCAAACTCCCGAAAAATTTATTTTTTAAGCAAAACTGCTAAATAACACAAGTAGATTTTGAGAAATTTTCAAAAAATCTGCGATAAAAGATTTTTAACTTCTCGTTACGGATGTAAATAAGGAAGTTATTGATTTTACCTCGATTTTCTTTCAAATGCCGTTTCTTGAATTAAAACCTCATCTAATTTTCAAAAGTTACACATTTTCAAATGAAAAATTACGTTGTTCTTCGCAAACTTAATATTTTTTAAATAACTTTCAGTTAATACACCGATTGATTTAAAAATACTATCACCTTTTTTCCTTTAAAAGTGCTTCAAAAACTGATAATTAGATCAAAATCGGTAATTTTTTTTTGGGATACATCAATGACGAAAGTTTTTCAAATTAATGTTTTTTGAAGTTGCATCGAAATTTTTTAACCTATCTTTTATTCAGCTAAAGCAATATTGTAGATTTAAAAAATTGAGTTGAATGCTATGAGATACATCAAAATAGATTACCGTTTCCAAAATATACAGCCACTTTTAACAAAATAGATGTTTGAACTGAAAAGATCGATGATAATAAGTTTTACTCTTTTGAGCTTAAAATGCCTTAATTTAGCGGGAATCTTGCAGGGTCAACCATTTACAATTTTTTTTTATAGTTTCAAGGCTAACGTATTAATTGATTACAAAACTCTTTTTGGAAAACTACTTACATGGGATGTCGTAAATATAGATCAAAATTGGTCATGAACCATTTGACCAAATGAGTGGTTTTATTGGTGTGGTGTGCTCCCCATGGTCCGGGCTCCTTTGAAGATAAGGCCAACTGCCATTCGGCCAGGCAAATCGTAAAAGGCGAACGAATGACTATAGTTGTCACTAAGTACGTGGTACGTGAGTTCTGTATTATCTCGCCTGGGTATGGCATCACCGCCTTACCTTTTCCTGCCGCAATAGCGTCAGTGTTTGTCACTGTCGTATTCCGGTTTGGAGGGTAAGGTAACCGGTAAACTTATGAACGTGGCATTACATCTCGCCACGAGATAGCAACCCACAATTAATATCTTTGGTGTCTATAGGCGATGTTTTCTCTTTCTTTGCTCTCTTATGATATAAAAAATATCCAGGTTCTTACTAATATACTCATAATCTAGACCAATGTTTTCCAACGCATAGTTCATGACCAACAGGGCGTCTCCAGGCTTAAGTAAAGGGGTCACAGACGTAATTATAGCATTAGTTTCAATCAAAATAAACTTAAAATATGTTGCTGTTAATAAATTTAAAAGTGTTTTTTCAGTTTTCTGAGAAACACAAAGTTGCCCGGGATTGGAAAGTGCCCGGTAGGCGATAGGCTGACCACTTATCACATTTGTGGGACCAAGTATCTTCGGCTAACTGTGGGTGCACTTGTTGTACCTCTGCCTACCCTTTCGGGGATACGGGCGTGAAGATACTTTTTTTTTAATAAATTTAAGTTGAATACATTATTTTTAATACAACTTAGGTGGCGGTGGAAAAGTGTTTGCAATTTTTTCTTTGCATGCAAAGAGGGTAGCGCCATGAAAAAGATTGAAAAACACTGGCCTAGACGATGTTCTGCGAATGTCCGTAAGTTACATAAAAAAGTAATTTAGGAAAACACAATTTAAAAGCGAGATAAATAAACGTGCTTCTCGAAACTTCATTAAGATTTTCTCCTTTAAGGAACAGGAACACAGATTGTTGGACAAACAGCGCCGCTATTTTTATACTGGTAACGGCGAATTGCGTTCAGCTTATTTATTTTATCTTCAATTGCAACGCTGGACGACTTTATTGCATTTATATATTGGAGCCTGCGTTTGGAAGTATTTTAAAATGAGATATCTATAGTTCTCTTTGAAATAACTGCTTTGAAGCAAAGACAATAAAGTATAATAGTCGTATTACAGCACTTTGTGATACGAGATTCTTTGGGAAAATTCCGCTGCAATAAATACATTTTTTTATATCATAAGATAGCAAACAAGAAGATGGGTCTCCTGATGGAAAGAGTTAACCATCGCCTATAGACACCAAAGATGTTAATGGTGCGTTGCTATCTTGTGGCGAGGTCTAATGCCACATGCATAAGTTTACCGGCTACCTTACCCTCCAAACCGGAACACGACAGCGACAAGCACGGATGCTATTGCGGCAGGAATAGATAAGGCGGTGGTACCTGACCCGGGCGAGACAATGCAGAACTCTACCACCTAGTAGCCACGATGGTAGTGACTCGATAGCCAATCGGTCGCCTTTTACGACCTGCCTGGCAGAACGGCAGTTGGCCTACTCTTGAAAGGAGGCCGGGACCAACACGGCGAAAAATATATATTACAAAAACATTATTTAAAATATTTACACTACAAAAAAAAAGCAGTAAGGGCTAGTTACAATTATTTTAGCCCAAGGAATCCTTAACGGAAAAATTCGAAGAAATCAATGTTATTTATATTACATTATATAGTACGTGTAAGTGAACTAAAAAATTAAGAAAACATACTATTTTTACGTTCTCGTTATAATGGCAATTTCTTTTTTGGTGGGAAATTCCAAAATTTATTTTTGTTATTTTTTTTATTTGCACGCCAAGCTTACCTTGATCTGGCTCATTATGCCCGCGGAACATTCTAACCAGCTGTTTATTTTGCGTAGTACAAGCCACATAATAATAAACATAATACATTGTTTATTTTGTATTTCCTTAAATTTTACAATTTTGTTAGAAAAAAGCACTGTAAAGTAGTATAATAAATCGAATTATATAAAACAATCGTCAAAAAGAATCAAAAATTTTCAACACAAATTTCCAACGAGTTTCATCTCAGAATTATGGTCCAAAGCTATAAATTTGTTTTACTGTAGACCGTCCGTTACACGTTGTGTATGAAAATGAGATATGTGTCCGTAAAACTATTTGCATGTTTAAAAAAATGTTGACGTACACTCGTAAAACAAAAGTACAAAAACCGTCTTGTTATGCACGCATCTCGTCTTTGAAAAATAAGTAACTCAATTATGAGACAGTGTATATTATGCTTTTCTAATAATCTTCTTGAAAATACAAGAGATTTACTGAAATGAAACTATGTGAAAAAGGTATTACAAAATATTATATTTTAATCGCCTTTGTGGTGTAGTGGTCCGGTGTCGGAGTTGACCACAGAGGTCCCGGGTTCGATTCCTGGGTCGGGCAATTCAGAAATGTGTTTTTTCAGTTTTCTGATAAAAACAACATTGCCCGGGATTGGAAAGTGCCCGGTTGGCGATAGGCTTGCCACCTATCACATAGTGGGACCAAGTATCTTCGGCTAATCGTGGGTGCACTTGTTGTACCTCTGCCTACCCTTTCGGGGATACGGGCGTGAAGATACTTTTAACTTAAGACGGTGATTTAATATAGTTAATACTATACATTAGTATTATCATGCCCAGTTCCGTTGCACGGTAGACAGAGTAAACCGATCGACTATAGACTTTTGCTGACTATAGAGTTTTGCTAGTTGGCGAGACGAGAAGTGATCACCGCATTTTGCTTAATAACGATTATCGACTATTTACCCGTGTTGGTTCCGGGCTCCTTTGAAGAATAGTCCAACTGCCGTTCTGCAAGGCAGGTCGTAAAAAGCGACCGATTGGCTATGTAAGTCACCACCATCGTGACTACTAGGTGGTAGAGTTCTGCATTGTCTCGCCCGGGTCTAGTACCACCGCCTTACCTATTCCTGCTGCAATAGCGTCAGTGCTTGTCACTGTCGTGTTACAGTTTGGAGGGAGCCGGTATACTCATGCATGTGGCATTAGACCTCGTCACAAGATAGTAACGTACCATTAACACCTTTGGTGTCTATAGGCGATGGTTGACTCTTTCCATAAGGAGACCCATCTGCTTGTTTGATATCTTATGATATAAAAAAAGAATGGTGAGATAACAAGGGTAAGTACTTTATCATACCAGTGCTAGTACAATTTTCGGAAAAACGTCGGAAAACCACATTACTATTTTGCACAACCCGGACTAATGCTTAGACCGTAATTTTAAACATAAAAAACTGGTATATTTTCAACATAACAAAAAAATCTAAGTAAATTATGAACAATTTTAAAGAAAATTAATGTTACTATGTTAAGATGGATGCCCTGTTCCAACAAAGAAATAACTTCTAACAATAGCAGCTGCGTGCATGTCGAAGCACACAGTGAAGAATTCTGAAGTTAAATAAACTTACTTATATGATATTTCGGCTTGATGAAAATTCCTCTTAAAATACAATAAATAACTTATTCAAACATAACTGTGTAGTTAAAACATTCAAAGAGAATACACTTATAATTCCACTAACATTTCTAATCAGTAAACAAAATCGGAAATTTTGTTAAATGTCATTCCGCTGTCAGATTTTAATATAGAGATATAGATTAATAGCAATGACGTGTATAATTAATATTATACATTTGATTATACACGTCATTGATCAATAGACAATCCATACGAGCATATGTAAATTAAAATGACCGGTGATAGAAAGAATACTCATTTTTTATGCGAGCTTACATAGAAAAACGTGTAGCATATTTTATTATAAAGTTAGATAAAAAAATGAGTGGCATAATACTTTATTATTCAGTTAGATATAAAACGAGGGGCATATTTTATTATACAGTTAGATAGAAAAACGAATAGCATATTATATTACATATTTCAATAGAATAATGAGTAGCATATTTTATTATATAGTTAGATCCCCGTGTTGGTTTCGGGCTCCTTTGAAGAATAGACCAACTGCCGTTCTGCCAGGCATGTGGTAAAAGGCGCCCGATTGGCTATGCAAGTCACTACCATTGTTACTACTAGGTGGTAAAGTTCTGCATTGTCTCGCCCGGGTCTGGTACCACTGCCTTAACTATTCCTGCCGCAATAGCGTCAGTGCTTGTCACTGTCGTGTTCCGGTATGGACTGTAAGGTAGCCGATAAACTTATGCATGTGGCATTAGATCTCGCCACAAGATACCAATGCACCATTAACATCTTTGGTGTCTATAGGCGATGGTTGACTCACCATCAGGAGACCCATCTGCTTGTTTGCTATCTCATGATACATGTATAAAAAAAGATAGAAAAACAAGGGGCATATTTTATTATATAGTTAGATAGAAAAACAAGTAGAATATTTTGTTATATAGTTATGAATGAATGAATAATTATATGAATTTATATATTCATTCATTTATTTATATGAATGAATTTATTATTTATTTATTTTATTTTATTTTATTTTATTTTATTTGAAACATATACAAGCATAAATATATTACGAAGATGCTACGAAAACTCGCTTAAATTTTTCTGAGCACCAACGAGTAATAATGTACAGTTTACAATAATCTTTACACAACAAACGTATAATATGTACTTTACTACAATAATCATAGGTCTTAAAATATCATGATAACGAGTAATAAGTAATTGGTGGACTTCGCACTGTCACATTCATTACGCTTTACAAAACATGATTTTCTGATTTATGATCTGTACAACTATAGGTGATAATATACTAAATTATTTCAGCCATAATGTTTCTACTAACTAAAAATAATATGTTCTGTAAAACGTGTGAACAACCTAAAATCTAAAGTCTAAAGCTCCATATTTATCTGACGCCATATCACGCTTTAATGCATACTAAATCAGGTCAACATAGTATTGCATTAGTTTATATTTTTAGTTGTAAGGGTTTCTTTCAGTTCATTTGGTAACTGATTAATTAGCTGTGGAAATTAAATAGCTTAATTTGTGTTTGCCATATTCATTGATAAAACTATGTAAGAATAATTTGGATTATATCATATTTCTAGTTCGTAATTGATTATGGTCATAATGCTTCCGTATTTTTAAATTTGAGTCAAAAAAGTTTTTTTCCAGAAGTGTTTTATAAACTTTCTCGTATACTGAAATAAATTGCAGAATTTAAATGATTTTGAGTAGTCTTTCGAATTTCTTTTCAATAATTTTTGGTATTATTTGCTTTAAGCATCTTAATTGTAATGAATAAATTTTGTCCAAATGACTTTTGTAGGTCCTTCCATAAAATAGACAAACCATATGCTATAGTTTGTTCTACCAAGGACGTATATAACAATAATAAAATTTTGAACGGTATTTTCCACTTTATTACAGAAAATTTTGCCAACAGACCTTGAAGTTTATCACGCACATGATTGATACGATTTTTCCAATTTAGGCGATTTTCAATGATAAGTCCTAGATAATTAAAAAAAAACAAAACAAGGAACTGACTTACTTTCTTTAATATTTTTATGAAGGCATTTGTGGTTATGAAGTATTAACCTAGGTTTATATCAACTTTTATTATGGCTTGTGTGTACATCACTTTTGTTTTGTTGTTGTTTAATACAAGTTCCATATCATATGACCATTGAACCAGAACGTTAAAGTTAGTTTGTAATTTAACTAAAGCTTCTTCATCAGTTTTACCAGCTGCTAACAAGCATGTGTCATCTGCAAATTAATAAATATCACAAGTTTTAAGTTCTGGCAAGCTGTTGACATATATTAGATAGTGTAAAGGGCCCAACACAGATCCCTGTGCTGTACCCTGGGTAACTTGCATTGTGTCACTATCTTCTTCATTCACTCGTACAATAATTTTTCTGTCTTTCAAATAATCTTCACACCACTTTAGCAAGTTACCTCTTACATCACTGTCATGATAGAAAAACGCGCATCATATTTTATTATATAGTTAGATAGGAAAACGTGTATCATATTTTATTGTATATTTAGACTAGCTGACCTTGTAAACATTGTTTTATCATACGAATTACTTTTATTGAAGGAGACGCACGAATGCGCAGACCCACTAACGGGTACGTTAATTCATGTTTATAGGTATATAAACACGAATAGATTTATAGACGCCTTAATTGCTTATCATACTCAAATACTATCCAATTCCAACAACAACAAAAATATTACTTACATATATGTTAAACGTTTCTTCGATTAAAAATAAAGTGCTTATTAAGCTTACAATACAGAAATATTGAACCTGTATATTAATTAATAGTTACGTGGTTTGCTTTAAACTAAAGCTGAGATGAACTTATTTACTTCGATAACTACGCTGCAACTTGAATAGCGTCTAAGTTCATTCTGTGCAAGTTATCTATTTAACTTTAATATCTTAAGCTATATTCAGTGCTATATTATGAAATAACTTCTGTGAATACATGATGTTCTAAATTTTTAATTTTATTTATTAACATTTAATTTTATTAACAAGAAATTCTCGAACTTCCTAATTTCTTAATAGTTCTTTGTAATTTATCTTTAGAAGGTGATGATTTAAGACTATCAGGAATATGATAGTATGTATTATTGACATATACTATACATTTTTAAATTAAGATTTTGAATCAAAAATTAAATGTATTTTTAATATTACCTAAAATATAAGTTATTTATACTTTCAGAGCTAGTTTTAAATAAATGACGTTTCTTTACAAATACAAGAGCCTTTAAAGTGGTTTATGAGTTTAACTGATCGTCATCACAACTACAACTTAGTAAAACATTATATCTCACCTAGTTAAAATAATGTTTCAATTTTAAGAAATTCAAATGCTTTTTTAAGTCATTCATTAGATCATCAACTTTTCGTAATTTGAATCTAATGGCGCTAATAAAATTGATCTCAGCTGCCTTCTTTAAAGGCATGACTTTAAAGAAAAACGAAGCTAACAACTATTGTCACTTCCAAAGCTTTTAAATAACATGGTACTTGAAATTATTTTCCCGCTTTTCTTCCATTTCATTTTAAGGCATAAAAAATAAAATGTCACGTTGTTTTCATCCAGGTCCTCTTTGGAGAACAGGCCATCAGTCATTCGGCCCAGTAGTTTGTAAAAGGTGAATGAATAGCTATTAGGTATTAGAGCTCTACAATGTCTCGTCAAGGTATGGTATCACTGACTAATATATCCCTGTAGCAATAATATTAATTCTCGTGACAATCGGATTCCAATTTGGAAGTTAAAATAGCCGATATATATATGAACTAGCTGACCCACACAGCTTCGCCCGCGAGTAGATTAACATGTCGTCTAAATAGATTTTCATACTTTTGTGTTAATATCCGGTGTCTGATTTCTTACCCTCATCTTGCTTTATATTATTGTATTACACTCGTTTGCATGCTAATGTTAAAACCACTATAAATATATATTTAAATAATAAATAGTAACTTATGAGGTAAAAAGATAACTTTTTAAAATACGTAATCATGTAAATACTAAATTGTCAATTTCGTTATTAAATACCGCTAACAGCTGTCACTGGCTGTCACCGGATTAGACCACAGAATATATTTGATTAAACTGTTATACGTCACCGTTTGACGTAAACGTCCACCTATGTTGTTCCTTGCACATAGAAACATACAGGTTTACATGTATATGCAGCCATAACTTTGATTATTTTAAATTAATTTTTTGTTAGTAATTCTTTGTTTTTATTCTTTTATAATAGATAAAATCGTTATTAGGTACAGATGTTTAAGTAATCAAATTGTAAATTTAGGATCATTGGTTAATTTTAGTTTAAGTTTAATTTTTGTTTCGATAGACTATTATTTTTGTATATTATTTTATTTGGGATTTTTTTTTTTAAATTTTTTATTTTATTTAGATAAAACCTTACAATCAACTTGTATGTCTAATGATAGTACGGTTAATGAAAATAACTACTATTCACTTTCTTCTTGTAGTAGTTCTGATAGTGATGACAGCTTTCACAGTAGTAGCTCTTTATCTCTTAGAGATACATTAAATGCGCACTTCTCTGATGTTGCAAAAAAATTCAACGTTGTTCACATAAATGCCCAAAGCATCCCGGCTCATTATCCTGATATGCTTGCATCTTTTGAGTGCAAAAATATTCATGCTATTTTAGTATCAGAATCGTGGCTTAAGCCTTGTTTACCTTCCACTTATTACGCGTTACCTGGATTTCAACTTATTAGAAACGACCGCACTGGAAAGGGTGGGGGTGGAGTGGCTATCTACTTAAGATCTCATTTTTCTTTTAATATTGTAAGTATGTCTTCTCAGCCGCCGCCTGATGACTCAGCCGAATATCTCCTTATTGAAGTCCAAGTGTCGCACACTAAAATACTTCTAGGAGTATTTTATAGTCCTTCTGCACAAGTTAACTATTTTTCACAATTTGAAGTGTTGCTTGATACATATTTACCCTCCTATAACCATAATATAATTATGGGCGACTTTAATACTTGTCGTATAAAAGATAATGCGCGTGCCAGTAGATTTAAGCATATACTTGACTCTTGTAATTTGCACTTGATTTCTGATGCTGCCACGCACTTTGTCCCGGACTGTATGCCATCTCTTCTAGATCTCATGATAGTATCAATGCCTGACTACGTAGCAAAATTTGGACAGTGCTCTGCTGACGCTTTTTCGCACCATCACTTGATTTTCTTGTCGTATAATCTGCGAGTCAATAAACCGAAACCTACAATACTTTTTCAGCGTAATTTTGGTGGTATAGATATAAACTCTCTTCGTTCTGATGCGCATTTGATTAATTGGTCAGCCATTATCAATGAATCATATATGAATAAGAAAGTTGAACAGTTTAACAGCGTTGTGACTCAGCTTTATGACAAGCATGCTCCATTGAGACCAGTGAAAATGAAGCACTTACCAGCTCCTTGGCTCACCGATGATTTAAAAGCACTATTAGACAAGAAACATCGAGCTCGGGCTAAGTATAAAGCTAATAATACGGAAGAAAACCGCATTAAATATGTGAAAATTAGGAATCGTTGTAATACAATGTGTAGAGATGCACAACGACGCCACATTCATAATTCGGTCCAAAACGGTGATCCTGCTAAAGTCTGGAAGTTTCTTAGATCTTTAGGAGTTGGTAGTTCTACAAAAACTTCTTTTCCACCAAACATGAATTTAAATGCCTTAAATCAACACTTTGCCTCTTCTTCTAACCTCGATGTTTCAAAAAAATTACTTACATTACAAAATCTTTCTGTATTGCCAACTCCTGACTTTCCACCATTTGTTTTCCATGAATTTTCTGACTGTGACGTCAAAAGAAATATTCTGGCTGTATCGTCTAATGCTGTAGGTGTTGATAACATCAGTCGTAATATGATAATACCTATTATAGACATTGTGATTCCAACCATAACCCATTTATTAAACCATTCTATATCATATTGTAATTTTCCCAGCATTTGGAAGGATGCATTTGTAATTCCTTTATCAAAAAAGACCAATCCGTCCCTTTTTTCTGATTATCGCCCAATCTCCATATTACCATTTTTATCCAAAGTTCTTGAACGACTTGTTCATCAGCAGTTCAGATCATTTTTATATAGAAATAACCTGTTTAATAAATTTCAATCTGGTTTTCGTCCTGATCATAGTACAACAACTACCCTTGTAAAAATTAGTGACGACATAAGGCAAGCGATGGATAATAGAAAACTAACTGTACTTGCTTTATTAGATTTCAGCAATGCTTTCAACTCCGTCGACTATGATATTTTATTAGCTCTTTTAGGCTCTATCAATATGTCACCTACAGCAATAGGGTGGTTTAGGAGTTACTTGGATGGTCGCCGACAAAGAATCCGCTGGGCAGATGTACTCTCTGATTGGTCTTGTATTACTGCTGGCGTACCTCAAGGTGGTGTGTTGTCTCCTCTCTTATTTTCCTTCTTTAGTAGTTCTATTACTCATCATTTATCTTCTCTCTACCATATGTATGCCGACGATCTCCAAATTTATACACACACTGTTTTTGAAAACCTGCATAATGCAATCGACAACATCAATGTCGATCTGGCTACCATTTGTGATTGGAGTAAAAATTTTGGCTTAAATATAAACCCCAATAAATCCCAAGTTATCATAATTGGTAGCCCGAAACTCATTGATAGAGTTGATTGGAGTAATTTGCCAGCTGTTACACTAAATGGAATTAATATACCATATACTAATTTTGTAAAAAATTTAGGTGTATTTTTTGATAGCACCTTTTCGTGGACCATTCACATTAAAGAACTCAGTAAAAAAATATTTGCATCCTGGAGTTCTTTAAGACGTTTAAAGAGTTTACTACCTATACCTACTAAAATTACGCTTGCTGAATCTCTCTTACTTCCAATACTAGATTATGCGGACGTTTGCTTTATTGACCTAACCAAAGATCAGCTAAATAAACTTGAGCGTCTCCAAAATATTTGTATTAGATTCATATTTGGTTTACGCAAATATGATCATGTGTCCAAGTTTTGTTCTCAACTCAAGTGGCTTCCTATTAAACTTCGCCGTGATGCTCATATACTCTTCTTGTTATACAGTGTGCTTTTTGATCCAATGACTCCAGGTTACTTAAAGGAAAGATTTGAATTTTTCGATAGTGATGGTATGAAACTGCGTTCAAGTGAAAATCTTTCCTTACGTATGCCTGTGCATAATTCACGTTTTTATGAACACTCTTTCACTGTTTCAGCTGTTAAGCTATGGAATAAACTCCCTGCTAACATTAGACTTGCAAAATCGTTAAATATTTTTAAAAAATTAGTTAAAATGCATTATTTAAATTCTTGTTCTACAGATTAGATTATTATATTTCTCTCAAGGTCATTTTACTGTGCGTTTCTTTATATATATATTTTAATTTTAATTTCAATGTGTTTGTATTATTATGTTATTTGTTTTGTTTATGTGTGAGAGCAGAATTGTTTTGTATAGATATAGCATATATGTACAGTCTTAAGTTATTGTAAGTGTAATAGTACATATTTTACGGATATCCTACTCTACCTTAAAATGTTGTTCTTATTAACAAAGGTTGTCTGGTAGAGATCGCTCTTTGGCGATAAGACCGCCTTTGTGTACTTTCTTTAAATTGTCTTTAAATTATTCGTACTAAGCATGTATTTTTACTGTAATTATGTGCACAATAAAGAGTTATCATTCATTCATTCATTCATACAACTTTTATTCTCTATTTCTTTTTGAAAAACTTTATTTATTTATAAAAAAAATTGCCTATGTTTGGCCCCAGATCTTATAAAGAAAGAAAGAAAGAAGAAAGAAAATATTTATTTGCAAGAATATGGGTGTTACAAGTTGTTAAAAATAAATTAAGTTACCGACATATTCTACCAATATATGGTGTGCAAATATTTAAAAAAATATCATTATATAATATTACATTTAAAACTATAAATTGTATCGATTTTTCAGAATTACTACCGGATCGGAACGCGGCCACACACTGAGAAGATGCGGCGGAAGAAACTCAGCGGGCTGGTTTTTTTTTCTCTATTTTATGTTCTTGTTATAAATATACAAGGATGATTCCATATTACAAAGTTATTTTTATAATTACAAGTTTCATATTTTGAGTAATTATTTTTTTTATAATTTACATAATGTTCACAATTTACAAAATTTTTACTCATTGAAATTTTTTTAAGGACAATTCAACAAACTTATATTTCTATCCATTAACATTTAATTTTATCGGCTAAAAATTCTTTAATATCGTAATAAGTTTTATCTAACAGCAAATCAAACAACTTTTTGCGAAATTTATTTATAGGCAATGATTTGAGACTAACAGGAATATGATTGTATATAATAATAGACATACAATACACATTTTTTGTAAAAATATTTAATTTTTGGTTAGGCACATATAATTTCTTACTATTCCTAAAATATGAGTTACCAGTGACTTCAGCATTTGTTTTAAATAACTTTTGGTGCTTTTTTAAACTATTTCCATGCCAAATTTCATGAAAATCGGTTTAGTCATGAAAGCGTAACAGACAGACAGACAGACTTTCACATTTATAATATTGATATGGATATTAGTATGGAAGTATGGATATGGCTATGAATGTGGCATTACATCTTGCCACATGGATGGCAGCGCACCATTTACATTATTGGTGTTAAATAAGTGGAGGTGTATACTGTTATATGATATAAAAATGGTGAATAAATGCGATATTGACTAAAATAATACGATGAAAACTTCAGAAACATTAGATAGTTGTCCCACCGACGGCAAGGAAACGACCAACTATCGGCGATTTTCTTGCTAAAGAAGCGTAAAAAGATACACATTTCTTGTAAATAAAAGAGATGCATATACAAATAGTTGATCGCTGACAGTTCACACTTCCATAGGCGTATCATCTAACGTTTTTAATTCGCCAGCGATCAGCGATGACACTTAAACGTAATAAAAAAATCATCAAAAACGTCGCCAATTGCTTGCTGGTCACTAGATGCAATTTTGCAATGTCACAGCATCAAAACTAATCAAGCGGCAACGACTACCACTAATTTACAAGGCTGTTATGTGTCTTGCAATAACTAAACAATCAAGATAATTTCGCATTGCGAGTTACGTGATCACCCCGCCGGTGAGGTCTCGCTTCAGGTATGTTACAAAGTACTCTGTGTTCACTAGTTTGTCGCTGAGCGACAAGAGCTATTAAAGATAACACTCGCTTAGCGATACTCGCTCGGCGATCAGAATTCACGCCGAGAGAGCTACTAGCAGTCATTTATCTACAGTGTGGATCTGAAAGTACACGTGATTTATTATGAATATAGAAAAATCATTAGAATTGTCATTGTTAAGTTCAGAAGACGACGATGATGAATTATCTATCAAAAAGACATGGATATTTTCTCACACATTCAATAAAAAACTCATCCATTGTTACTTGGGAACACGTGTATCGCGTGTGCAGATTAGAGCAGAATTGTACGCTTGGAATGGCCGCCGCGAGCGAGTGAAGCGAGTAATAGCCCGCCTCACTCACACAACTATACTCTCGCTCCTCGCGACTCGCCAACTCGTTCTATATTCTAGCTTTAATCGTTACTCGTTCGTCGTTGCTGGTGGAACAACTGCCTAATTTACGAAAACAGCATTAGTTATTCTAATTTGGACGAAATTCATGTTTACTACTATTACTTCTTACATTCATTATTTCTTATCGTTGAATAATGAAGAAAATAGCTGCGAAAAAGTTAAATTAGGATCTAATATTAATACCAAAACACCTTCAATTAATATCGTGAGACATTTTATGACAGCCATAAGAGATATCCATTAGCAGACTGATCTCCTGATGGAAAGTAAAACCATCGCTTATAAACACCAAAGATATAAAAGGTGCGTATAGCGGGATGACAACGCCACCAGCATAAATCTACCAGCTTGTAAAATATAGTGAAATCAGAGCAAATGTTTTGTACTTAAAATCAAAAGCAAAATACAGATTCAAAGCAAAATAGAACTTATGATAACTTTGCTTATATAATAAGCAAGTTACAAAAATTTTTAATACTCATAAAAAACCATTTCTCTATAACATTAAGCCCTTGTTTCTTAATATGCCAGCGGCTTAACAATCCTAAAAAAAAGAACAATCTTCAAATATAATGTCTGCAATTATTTTATGAAACAACCTGTTTTTATGAAAATCTCTCTTGTAATAACTCTAATTTGCTTGTGGCAGTTTGCTTTATACACGTACCTGAACCCCACAGTTACAAATATTATGGAACAACTAGATCTCAGGTTTAATAAGTGACAATAACTCTGAAGATGTTTGAAGCAGTTCGCTTTAAAAATATAATATTACCCGAACTACATGTCTTATCTTCAGGGTAATTTAATAATTACTTGAGTTGGGTCATACTTGTTGTAAATGTTTGTAGTATCATGTCACAATAAAGGAACTAAGAAGAGGGCCAGTTGCAACTCACTCTGATGCCTCAATCCATGCATACATTGTTATTAATATAGGAATTATTAATTACGATCTGATTGTATCACTCCATAATTTGGCTTACGTTAGTAATCAACCTCATCTAAATAAGTATCTTCACGCCCATATCCCCGAAGGGGTAGGCAGAGGTGCAACGAGTGCACCCACGATTAGCCGAAGATACTTGGTCCCGCAAATGTGATAGGTGGCAAGCCTATCGCCAACCGGGCACTTTCCAATCCCGGGCAACTTTGTATTTCTCAGAAAAACTGAAAAATCACTTTTTATGTGCGCGACCCGGGAATCGAACCCGGGACCTCATAATAAAATCGTAAAAAAGTCAAAGCTGTACATTGATAATTTTTTGTAAAGAATACTTGGGGCGTGATCTACAATCGATATCAAAGCCAAAAATATAGTTTTTAGAATTTTTGTCTGTTTGTTTGCTTGTCTGTTTGTATGTCCGGTGTAAACTCATAAAGTACTGCATGGATTTACTTCAAATTTTGCGTGAATATTACTAACAGGTCGGGTCAACATAATACCTACATGTTATCACGCTATCACCTAAGGGGGAGGAGCTGTGCGGAGTAAGCGAAGTCCGCGCGGACGAAGCCGTGGGCAACAGCTAGTTTCAAATATATATCGGTAAACTATCAATTTGTAAAATTGATAGTATACTGATAAATACGATCAGTACAACAAACGATCGATCATCGTCTTCAGTGTTGGTCATGACCCTCTTTGAAGAACAGATATCATCATCATCATCATCATCATCATCATCATCATCATCATCATCACCATTACCTTCTGCCAGGTAGTTCGTAAGAGGCGAACGATTAGCTAAATGAGTCACTCCCGTCGCCTCGTAACTCCTAGGTGCTAGTGTTCAGAGTGCTAAGTGTGAGTTTTTCTTTTCGCATTCGATCGTGAGCGCGTTTGGAGTTTACTAGGAATTCGTATGTGATTTGTACAGCGCCACCTAGTGGTAAACGTGAGAAACCAGTTTACCACTAGATGGCGCTGTACAAATCACATACAAATTCCTAGTAAACTCGAAACGCACTCACGATCGAATGCGAAAAAAAAACTCACACTTAGCACTCAGCATTGTCTCACCCTGGTTCGGTAGAGCCACAGTAGCTATTCTTGTCTCAACAGCGTCAATGCTTTTTACCGTCATTAAGATCCCGCCCAAGGATTATTTGTATCTTTGGTAAGCACTATTAATATATTTGGTGGTTTTTGTAAAATAAGATAACAAACGAGTAAATAGTGCGGTTAATGCAAAGAAGCAACTACCGCCTAAAGAGACCAAATATGTTATGCTAAACATTAACATATGTTTTTCGTTACTTGGTTTGAAAAAAAAACTATTTCCTATATACTATATACTTGAGAAAATAGTGAAAGTTTAAATGACTATGTTAATATCATCGTTTTGTTGTAATAAAAATGTAGTTTGAAGACCTTTTAATAGGTAACGTTTTGATATCCGAAGAAAGCATTATATGTATTAATATAATATGCATTTATTTGACTTGTTCAGCCATGGTCGTATCCAGCATTTTTAAGAGTAGGCAGTTATAAATAAATTTCACATGTAACGGAAATTCAAAAATGTTTTTTGAGTATAATATAATAATAACCTTTAAAAGCACATGTTGTGCTGAGTCTTAGCGATAGTAGTGATGGATTTGAGCAATCGATTGCCTTTTTCAAAAGGCCTAACAGAAAGATGATCTATTTATCAAATAAGCCTAGACCAATACGGAAATATGTATATATGTATATACACTATGCATACAGTACATACATATCAGTAGTATATTAGGATCAGTAGTATACTGATACTGTATACTACTGATCACACTATCGAGCCGCCACTGCATTAGCAAAAAGAAATTTTCTGCTAAAAATTACGGGTAGATTAGAAAAAGAAGGTATTCTATATATCATAAAATCAAAAATCGTACGAAAAATAATTTATCTTTTTATAATAATACTAGCTGTTGCCAGCGACTTCGTTCGCGCGGACTTCGTTTACTCCGCATTGCTTCGGGTGAGACACCCGTAGGTGATAGCGTGATAATATGTAGCCTATATGTTGACCCGACCTGTTAGTAATATTCATGCAAAATTTGAACTAAATCCATGCAGTACTTTTTGAGTTTACCCCGGACATACATACAGATAAACAGACAAAAAATCTGAAAACTATATTTTTGGCTTCGATATCGATTATAGATCACGCCCTAAGTATTTTTTTTTTAAATTATCAATGTACTGTTTTGACTTTCCTACGATTTTATTATATGTATACATTAAAACTAACGATACGTATACGCTTAGCTTAGAGGAGACAGCTAACGCTCTTTTGCATACGTTAATTCCGGATGATAACCTAGAGTGCGATAACGAATACCATCGTGAAATTAGATCGCAAGTTGACGTGATACCTATGTCCCCCATGCCGATTCTTGTAACGTTAGACGAACCTTTAAACACCGTTAATAACTTACCATCGAAAAAAGCCCCCGGAGAGATAAAATCTCAAATTATATGATAAAACATGCGTGTTTAGCGGCTTGGATAGAAATAGATCATAGTGTTGCACAGTTTCTCACTAGCCACGGTAATTTTAAAGCTAATTTGTTCTCGTTTAAATTAGTTCCTTCTCCTTTTTGCGAGTGCTCTACATTAAACTGTAAATATGAACAAACTGCACATCACATTCTTTGGGAGTGTAATCTTTGGCAAAACGAACGTCGCCAAATGCTTGATAGTATCCAATGTATATCCGGTGTAATTTATTACTCCGACCTTGTGGGTACACGTGGGAACTTCCGTGCCTTCAAACGATTTTGTCACATTTACTACTGGAAGCAAAATTAAGTAGGCCATTTTGGTAGGTCCCTAATTTCCAAACATCCATGGTGCAATAGCAATTAGGCTTAACCTGATTGTAAAAGTCTCATTTTGTATCATTTTTATGCTTTTAACACTTTGCTGTCTCCTGCTAAAAAGGGAGGGAAACAGGATGTATTTTTCTACTCCTCCTATATACTTCTGATTAATTTCATTGCGGAATCCAAGACAGCTTAGCTTTTCCTCAGGGCACCCTGAGTTCGCAACTCAGAGGTTATCAGGACGGTTGCCGCTGTTGATTCTGGTTTACAGAAGTTACAGTGGTGGGAACGAGAGGTGGGCCCATTGTCCTTATTTTTTTTAATGACAGCATCAGTCACCATCAGTCACTCGCGCAAACGTAATTCATGACTGATGGTTTTGAGTGGCGTTTGCATGACCGTCTAATGGCAGCCTAACTGTCAACAATTGCACCCATCCTTTAAAAATATATTGCAACTTACGTAGGCGTGTGCATGAAGCATTCATATGAGGGACCTAACTTAATTTATCGTCAACTGAGACACCCAGTATTTAACTTTTGATTTTTTTATGTTAGATAGGCAAACTGGCAGACGTGCCACCTGATGGTAAGTGGTCGACGTCATCAATGAACATAAACTAGTTTACTTGAAATTAGCCCAGGCAACTCATTTATGTGTTGCTTACCCTGAGACATAAGATGTTAAGTCTCGGTGCCAGTAATTACACTGTTTATCTCTGGCTCTTTACTCTGAAATACAGCAAAGCTGTTTCACGGGAAAAACAAGCAAGATGGTGATTATCATGCAGCCGATATGCGTAGCACAGCGTATTTCTCCCACCAATAAATGAGTGTTCTATGATAGAATAGTTATAGTAAGAGGTTAGCATGAGGCATGTGTGGAATCTCAGAGATAAAGGGAGTAATAAAGCTAATAATCTCAGAGATAAAGGAGTAATAATAAATATCCGAGTAAATAATTCACTAATTTTCCATGTTTAAACTAAAATTCCGTATCACAATACGTAGTAGTTAAGCAAAACATTTCCATAGGCTTAAACGTTCCTCACGCTCCGTCAGATCGGGAAGCGTTTAATTCAGCGAGAAAAGCGCTAACTCTGCAACGTCGAGTCGCTATGAAATTACTGCAGTGAACGTAAAATTATTCAGATTTGCGTAAGCTTTGTCGAAATGCGAACATGTACCTCAAACGAAACAATGATTAAACCAATTTCAACTACATGAATTTTTAGTTGACTTGATTTTTATTAAGTTAATTATTTGTATACAGCGGAAAAGTTATGAAATTTGAGCGTTTTCTAAAGATTCTACAGGTTTTCTCGTAAAAGACTTAACATACCTTCGACCGCCTCGTTGGTTGAGCGGTTAGCGACCCTGACTACGCAATCGACGGGGCTCGGGTTCTATCCCCGACAGGGACAAGCATTTGTGTGATGAGCTTAAATGTTTGTATTTCAGGGTTTGGGTGTTTATCAAATATAAACTAGTATTTGTGTATGTATTTTTATGTATTAGTATCGTTGACTAACATCCATAACACAAGCAAATAATTTGCTCACTTTAGGGTAAGATCAGTCCGTGTAATTTGTCTCGTGAATATTTTATACTCAAGTTCTAGACTATTCGGCTCAGATAATGAGGTCCCGGGTTCCATTTTTGGAACGGGTAAAAGTATTACTAAGATTTTTTATTGTTTTTTTTTTTGTTTTTCGATAGTCAAAAAACCCGAGATCCTGCTCAGAGAACTCCAAGTTGCTGCTAAGGCAACTCGGAGTTTGTCGAATTGTTTGCTACCATCCTCGTGTCTTGGCTGAGCACAGAAAGCGGCCGGTCCCAGTAATTGCTATAAGAAGCCAATAATCGTAATCAGATCATTAAAATGTAGCATTGGAAATCACCTCTCATCTCACCAATCAACGAAACCGGTGAATCGTGGTGAACCAAAAAGTCCTTAAACATTTGGGGTCACCCTGCATACTATGAAGAAGAACCAGCGTGATGATATTTTTTATATTTAATTTTTATTCACAGAATAGAATATATTATTTTTATTTCTATACTAGCTGACCCGGCAAACGTTGTTTTGCCTTACATATTAGGAATCCATAGCGGACAAACAACGTGATACGTAATTTATATTAGTCTACGGGATTGTCCTTCCACGCAGCCAAAATGGCGTTAAACTTTATATGGTGGTTAAGTATTCTTAAATTTTCTAATTTTCCTCGCAATTTTCTTAATATTTTCTTTTATAAGAACCTTCTGCTTACAATTACAAACACAACAAAAAAAAATAACCAAAATTGGTCCAGCCATTCAGGCGTGATGTCGTGACCAAGGAAAATAGGGATTGATTTTTATATATATAGATATATAAAAATTCCGTGTCAATGTTTTCCGTGAAGGATTCCGTGTCAATGTCAGTGCTAGTTACCCATACTCCTCTAAGAATAAATCTATTTTTCACCCCCCTAAGAGATAAGGCTGGTATTTTTGTTGGACAGATTTTTTTATTTTATTTCTTTTTTATGCTATGGTGTTAAAAATACATACAACCCCAAATATTCACCTTTTTACAATAAACCCCCATTTTTAATAGAAATTTTAGTAATTTAATCATTTATATGGAAAAACAACGTTTGCTGGGTCAGCTAGTAAGAATATAAATACATTGTTTAAACGTCATAACTCCCTTAGCCATTTATGAAAATTGTGAAAATATATTTACCACCGGAATTTTACCTCCTAGTAGTCACGATGGTAGTGACACGTGTAGCCAATTCGTCGCCGTTTACGACCTGCCTGGCGACTGGCGGTTGGTCTATTCTTCAAAAGAGCTTGGACAAACACAGGGAAAATATATAATAAATATACCTACCTATTATTATATAGCTATATGAAAATAATAATAAATAAGTATAAATGGTATAAAAGATAGATAAGATAGTTACCTTAATGTATGTATATTATTAGTAATTTTATATATATGACCCGGCAAACGTTGTTTAGCGTTACATATTAGGAATCCAATGGACAAACAACGTGACACGTAATTTATATAAGACTACGGGATTGTCCTTCCACGCAGCCAAAACGGCATTAAACTTTATATGGTGGTTAAGTATTCTTACATTTTCTAATTTTCCGCGCAATTTTCTTGATATTTTTTGCTTTTATAAGAACCTTCTCCTTACAATTACAAACCCAACAACAAAAAAGTTACCGAAATTGGTCCAGCCATTCAGGTGTGATGTCGTGATCAAGGAAAAGGGATGTGTATTTCATTTACGCCCTTCTTTCTATAGCTTAAACACTTCTACTAAAAAATGGTATAAAAGAAGTCAAAACTATTGCATATAAATGTTCAAACATCAAAATTCTTTTGAAATAACAACACATAAATTTCCCCGTTATTTAATTCTATTTTACGAAACAATAGCAGATTTTCAGAATAAGTTTAAAACCAGAACAATAGCGGAGCAATCGAAAGTTCCAGAATCCCGCGATGCCTGTAATTAATGTGCACGTGCTACCACTAAAATATTGCCCGGAACTATTTTCATTTAAATTTTCTGTTTCCCTCACAAATTATTCAAACTAAGTATAAAACAGAACGTTTAATTTTGAGTTATATTAGCGTTAGACGCTTAGTCCGTGGTCCCAGAAATATTTTTTTTTATTAATAACAACCTGAATTATTGTGAACAGTTTGGTTTTAACGGGACAATCATCTTTTCTATCTTTGAAAAACCTCGATACGGGTAACTAATAAAGGATTTTGGACTTTTTTAATTTGGTGAGGGAAAAATATTTATTAATTACAATAATTATATTTCTACTTAAGTCGCTTGATTATTGTACGAAAAACACGAGAAAACTTTTGTTCTACACATTAGATGGTTTTTCTGACAAGTCGTTTACTCTAAACATTCGGAAGTATGAGCTTGTTTTTAAATTGTTTAATATCAATTTAAAAACAAGCTAATTTTCTCACAACAAATTGTTAATTATATTATTATTAAAATTCAAGGGTTGCTTTGCCCTACACGTAAAGTGAAAAATTTTCGTAGTCCAATATTCTAAAGTTTTCTTTTTTATCTTTCTTTATTACCTTTTTATTTTAGTTTAAAAAAGTAAATCATTACCTGATTTGAGATTTTTCGAAGATAAAAATGATGGGCGTCTCGTCAAAAATTCAGATTGTTATTAATCAAAAAAGTTTGTTCCTGGGACCCATGTCTTATATTAGCGTTAGACGCTCGCAACTTTTTCAGTCAGAAGGTTGCTGACGCTTTCATGAACGTCTTTGATTTTTTTATTGATTCAGGCGTTACTTTTCGGAAGTACATTATTAAAAAGGTGAAATTAAATAAATTTGTTATTATCCCCAAACTGTTTTATGTGACCTCCACGATGGTTAGTTTGAGATCCGAGAAGGGACATAGGATAGTTTATCCCGGAAATTACGAAAATGGGAGCTATGCAAGTATACCCCCGGGACTTTTATTTTAGTTTTTTTTTTTTTTTAATACGAAGTTGCGGGCATACTAGTTTAGTATAAAAACAACAACAAATATTGGAATGCAAAACAGTATATTAAGGCGAAGTATTTCGACGCGCGTCAATTCTATAGAAAATGGGTGGCGCGGTATGTTCTAAAACCGCTGGGAAACGTGTTAATTTTCGGATAAATAAATATAGGACATCAGCTGAAAACTAAAATTTAGCACATTCTTTTATGTATTTACAACTAAATATCGCCTCTGTGGTCTAGTGGTACAGCGTTGGAGTTGACCACATGAGGTCCCGGGTTCGATTCCCGGGTCGGGCACTTAAAAAAAAGTGTTTTTTTTAGTTTTCTGATAAACACAAAGTTGCCCGGGATTGGAAAGTGCCCGGTTGGCGATAGGCTTGCCACCTATCACATTTGTGGGACCAAGTATCTTCGGCTAATCGTGGGTGTACTTGTTGTACCTCTGCCTACCCCTTCGGGGATACGGGCGTGAAGATACTTTTTTAACTAAATATTACCGTATAAAAATTAGCGCTTTTCCTATGCACTGCCCATTACAAGTTTACTACAAATGAAGGTTAACTGGAAGAGAATGTCCATAGACGTTAAGTTCGCCTGTTGTATATTTTGTGCAATAAAGAGTTTTAATAAATAAATAAATAAATAATAAAAATCATGTGGAAAATTAGAAATATTATTAACAAATTATTTGTTTTAGAGATTTCTTAAGCCTGTTTTCGGAATTTTGTATGATTAAGTAAAGTACATTCTATCATGTAATGAGTTAGATATTCTTTAGATAATATCTTCAGGTATATCGTGTAATTTTTGTAAAATTGTTATTTAACAATCAATACAAAAAAACGCGATTTAACTAACAAGTTTTTTCCTGTTTGTCGCGATGCTTCGCCTTAATTTTAATTCATCATTTCGTTTTGTTGGATTCGACCGATAAGAGCGACAACATATCTTCACGACAGACCTCTTACAAGGTAGATAGAACCGAGTGTCATATGTTATTTTTAACATCCCTCCACGAACTCATGTTACGCCTTACCTAAATAAAGCAAATATATTAAAAATGACACTGCAGCGTCAACTCAGTTTGGCAACGCTAGTTTTTAGCGTAATTAAAACTAGAAAGCCCGAGTATCTGTTCCAGAAATTGGCGGGGAGAAGAGAACACGCAAAAGGTTAGAGCGGTTAGCACAATTTTAATGGTGCCAAGACATCATTCGGCAGCCTTCCGTGGAAGTTTTAGATATGCAGCAACCATGTGCTGGAACAACCTGCCCCCGCCTCTTAGACAGACAAATTCGATCTTTAGTTTTAAACGCAAGCTTAAGAAAATCTTACTTTCTCTGCAAAAAAATGAACTAAACACAGGGTGTATGGTTGATATAAACTCAAACTTTTACGGATGGTTGTCGAGTATTAAGCAATAAATAAGGTACTAAGGCCTCCCAAGTTACTATTTATTTAAGATTAAAATATTATACTATTTTTGTTATTCATATATGTAATGTTTTTATTATTATATTAACACACTTTTATGTACTGACTTATACTTTTTATATATAAACACCAAAACAAACCATTAAGTTTCCTTTTTTGACCGTCTCGTGGGAGCATCATAGAGGACTCGCTGAAAATCAATGTTATAGCAAATATTGCTATAGCGTATGCTGAGATGAGCATCCTTTTGGTATCACATAACTTATACAAAAAAAAAGTAGTATAAGTTTACATTTTGTTACTTGTTATAGTTTTTAACTTGTTCTTTTCTCCTTACAAACTAATAAATATTGTATATTGTCTACTGTAACAGATTATGTAAAAATGTGGTACCAATAAATACTATCTTATCTTATCTTATCTCATCTCATCTCATCTCACCTTATCTTATCTTATCTTATCTTATCTTATTAGTTGTTGCAGATTTGTTTTACTTCCTCCACATTCATTACTCTATACAGACACGCCCACGCCGGTCGCGAAAACTTTTGACACCACTTTCGGATACTTTCCGATATCCTTATACATACGATAAGTCTGATCATCTTCTCAGTCTTGATCTTGACCTACTCTATATGAAATAGAAAAAAAACTGTGTTAAAGTTGTTAAGTTTATTGAGTTGATTATTTTTTTGTGCAATATTATTACAAAAATGTCCTGTTAATTAAATTGGTAAGGCTTCCGTGTATCATAAAACTATGGTATGCGAATTTTTATTAAAACAACAAGCTGTTGCCTGCGACTTCGTCCGTGTGGATTTCGTTTAATTCGGACAGCTCCTCCCCCGAAAGCCCGCCACTTACAGACCTGTTAGTAATATTCATGCAAAATTTGAAGTAAATCCATTCAGTACTTTTTTAGTTTACCCCGGACATACATACAGACAAATAAACAAACAGACAAAAATTCTACAAACTATATTTTTGGCTTCGATATCGATTGTAGTGTACAGTTTTGACTTTCCTACGATTTTATTATATGTATGGATAACTTGGTCAATTTTTACCAAGTTATTAAAACAGAACATCATTTATTATCAGTAGACTAAATGAGACATTATAATTGATTAAATTATCAAACTCTGAAGCTGATCTTTAATTACTATAAATCCTAATTTTCTTAAAATATAAATTAATCGAAATTCTGAAAAGGTCTAATCATCAAAAATTAAAAGAACTGTTTCGAAATTTTCATAGAAGTCTCTCCACGAAAATTTATTTAGGAGTAAAATAAACATTTCTTATTATTTTTTGTAATAAAACGCGAACTCAAGGTAATTTATTCCATCCCGTAAAGTCTCAAGTGATTTTACAATGCTTTAAGTCTCTGAAAACAATATTTTCGTTAACCAAATACATGTAAATTAATATTACATTGTTATAATACACTGATACTTATAATTCTAATATATTGCTCTTTTATTCAATGAATATTTTTCGTCAATTCCTTAAGGATTTCTAAAGTGTGTATATATAAAAATACTTAAAGTTGTATATGATTTCTTTCTTCCTTGAAATTATATTATACCTACCTACGAATGTAATGAAGATGAAGTGTTTTTACCCCACTATAGAAGGAGGGTTATGTTTTTCGAATGGATGTATTAATGCATGTACGTATTGCGTATGTACGCACATATGTATGTACGGATGTATGCTGCCGTCCTTATCAAAAACAACGCAATCGACATTTTTGACGAAATTGAGTTAAAAGTATATTCGGAATCACCGAAACGAGATCTACTGGGATCAATCACCCAATTTTTGATATCTCTCATAGTTTTAATGTTCTTGTTAATCATAAACAGCGTATTCGATCCATACCAAACTTATTACTAGTCATAAGCGTCGCAATGAACGTTGCGGTGTAAAATTATAACCTGATATTTCAAATGTACTAGTAATAAGAATCGTAAAGGAACATGCGTTTATGATGACTATTTTACTGAGAAATTAGATATATGAAAATACTAAGCAAAAGAAACGCATTTGGTACTTGTGACGTATATGATTAGCAACATAAAATATTTTTTACGAAAGTGAACAACTCATAAACATTACAATATTACATGCGATGTTTATACTTAGGAATATATTCCATCCTAATCCATATTGTATTTTTCATAAACATTTTATCTGCCACTTGTGATATTTATGCCTAGTATTCTATATTAATTAAAACTAGATAGCAATAAGAAAAGTAACCCAAGTGTTACATTTTCGATTATTATGACTAGTAAATAGTCTTAGTATAGGCTTGTACGGGGTGAAGAGAGGTGAGTCAGAGGGGGCATAAGTTGCATTCATGCCACAGCTTAATGCTCATCACTTACCTACCTATAGACCTACCTATAGTAATACACATATTTATCTATGAGGCTCATTCTGTCGTGATTGGAGCATGTAAACGTGTCGCGTCGCCTGCGCTGCGTCTCCCGCAGGATATGTATTACGCGGGAAATATCGAAATGGTAAGTAAATTATTACTTTAATAGTCATTTTGTAATAATTGATAGGTAGGTACATAAACTTTTGATTTAAACAGTCACGTTTTCGATTCAGTAACTAAATGGCGACCAGTCACCGCAAACTTTTTGGTATTATTATAGGAAATATTTTATCAAACCACGTAGACTGTATTATACACTAAATATAAAAGGGTTACAATCGACAGAGATAGTGCAGCGACCGGTCGCCATTCGTGGTTTCCGCGAAAACGTGCGCGGTGCCGGTGCATTACATTATGTAGTTTAAAGCCGAACAATTTAGATTATCAAGGCATTTTTTGATGTTTATAATTAAATAAAAATCATTAAATAGGTATTACGCGAAAATTAAAAGTTGGTTCTACTACCAAAACTAAACTGTTTTTGTAGCGGTTTTACAATTGGCCTACTCTACTAATATAACATGTTTATTTATTTATTTACTAACACGACATACCATCGGATTTTCACAGAACATGAATGATTAAATATAGTATATCACATCATAAGACTATGTGAAAACACATTGTAGGTATGTACAACTATATAAAATTGAAAGTACACATTAAGTCCGAGGGGAATATTTACTTCCATTTAGAAGGCTCTTAAATGTATACTACTATTTTCATATTGATGTTAATTTGTTTATAATTTATGGTTTTCATTACAGGTAAAAATGGCCAAAAGATGTAACAAATTATAACAACTGGCTGATAAAAAATACCAAAAAAGATTTAAACAATTTAATATTATATTTAATTACCAGTACCGGAACGAATATGACAATTCGTTCAGATTTGTACTAACGAGCGACCTGTCTGAATTGAAACAAAATTTAGGCATAGATGATGCCACTAGACCAAAGCATACTAGCATAGATGCACTACTTGCAAATCTATGCTAGTATGATGATACTAGCATAGATATGATGCAAATAAAAACTAACAAAATTTGCATTGAAAGAATGCAAATTTTGTTAGTTTTCATGGGACCATGTTTTTCTATTTTATTATTTTTTATTTACCTACGCATTAAATTGCAGAGTGAGAAGGTGTTTTGTTGCTCGGTTTTAGATTGTAGTTCTTAATGTTATTAAGAGTTGCCCAAAGAACCCTGATCTCAATATTGTGATATTATTATAATCAATTATGATTAATTGTCATAGACATCATTGTGATAAACTAAGTACAATTACCTATAAATAAGCAATAACTTTACGTCCATAGAGTAAAAATAGTATATAAGGTACCCATTATTTAGCTTATTTTTTATTAATAAATATTTTGGATGATACAAGTATTTTTATTTTTTCGTAAATTACATAAAAACAACGCATGTGAACCCTTTTTACCATTCTTTGCTAATCATAATAAACGCATTTGCAACATTTACGTTACAAAAGTGAAGTTAAGACTAAGTAAACTCATTAATCTCGCTAAACATAAACATCGCAAATGTATTTCCTAGACATAAACCACGTAATTGCTACATATGCGTTGATTATGCTTGGTAAATTTATATTTTTGCAGTCCATTTTACTAGTCTTAAACAAATTTTCGTCTTTTAAAATATTTAAATTAACTAAATATATTAATATAGTTTCTTAAATGCAAAGTTCAGATTAAAAGCCATCAGACAATACAAAAATGTTTGGAATATTCATAATAGTTTTATAGAGACAATAAAAAAAAGAAAAAAAACTTTAGACGCGATTTACTCGAAAGTAACCGCAAAGCAAATGCGTTGTTTATGATAAGGGCGGCAGTATGGTCAAGACACACTTAAACGACATGTTAAGATCAGTTATATTACTGATCTTACTGATTACCTATTATAATTATCTTAGAAATAGAAGTGCAAATTAGATACGTTTTTGTAGTGGTATTCAGGCATTGTATATATTTTTTTTTTGACATAGATAATAATTATGTTAAGATAGTATGCAGTTTTTATAGTAAGTATAATGACAAAGATGTCAGAGATACCTGCATTAAATAAATTGTTATTATATTATTATTTTAATTATTATTTTCAATACAATTTGCAATACATTTAGTTATTTAAAAAAATATTTAATTTGTTAAGTAGCCGCCGTAAATTTAACCGCGCTTACGCATTTCATTTACGCGCTTTGGGTATATGTTTGTTTGATATCTTATCTATACGTATAATAAAATCTATATATATAATAAAATCGTAGGAAAGTCAAAACTGTACATTGAATATTATTTAAAAAAGAATACTTGGGGCGTGATCTACAATCGATATCGAAGCCAAAAATATAGTTTGAAGAATTTTTGTCTGTTTGTCTGTTTGTCTGTATGTATGTCCGGGATAAACTTCAAAAGTACTGCATGGATTTACCTCAAATTTTGCATGTATTTTACTAACAGGTTGGGTCAATATATAGACTACATATTATCGCGCTATCACCTACTGGGGAGGAGCTGTGCGGAGTAAACGAAGTCCGCGCGGAAGAAGTCGCGGATAACAGCTATTAACATAATAAAACCAGCCAAGTGAATGTCGGGCCGAGCGAAATGTAGGTTCTGTAGTTGCTCATATATTATAAAAATGCGGACTATGGAAAGGGTTTTATAGTTGCTTTACTATGAACATTTAACCTTTTCAATGCAATACCATTATTACATACATATCTTCACGCCAGATCCCTTACGGGGTAGGCAGAGAGAACCGAGTGCCATACATCACGATCCTTGCAGGCTTGTCTCGCTTCCTCCACATTCATCACTCTCTTCATACACACACGCCGGTTGCGAAGACTCTGGACCCCACCTTCGGACAGTACTCGATCAGTATGATCGTGGTATGTCAGTCTTGGTCTTCCCCGGTACCTACATCCATCCACATTCGCATTGTATATCTGTTTTGTTAACCTTCCATCTACCATTCTTTCTACATGTCCGAACAAACGGAGCATGCCCTTTCTCATCTTTACACCGACACTTTCTTTCAAACCTAACCTCTCTCTCACTTCGACATTACGAACCCGGTCCGCGAGTGTCACACCACATATTTTTCTTAGCGACCTCATCTCAACCGCGTTGATTCTACTTTCATGCCCTTTCTGACATACCCAGCTCTCACTTCCATACAATAGCGTTGGGATAAGCACATGATTATGCAGGGCTAGACGGGCACCCTGACTTAAAATTGTGTTATTAAGTAATCTCCCTAACGCTCCATTCACTCTGTTCCTGCACACACTCTATTATTACAATTTGTCTGATTTTAAAAATAAAATTGTATTGTATTGGAACGAAGTTCCTTATCGCGCGTTGTGAAAGAGGGCTAGACGGAAAAAAATCTTACGAAAAGTTGTCACGACACTTTTTACTATAGTAAGCTGTTGTAAGCTGTGCGGCGTGCGCATGTTTCTCTGTCTGTCTCTCTCTCTCTCTCTTTCTCTCTCTATAAAAAGCAAGCCAGATATTTTCATTTCTATTTTGCATTGAACAGTGTGGTGTCGCGACGATTACTTTTGTTGAGTGTATACAGGTTTTTTGTAAATAATAATAAAAGGAACTTCGTTCCATCCGGGTGACCCTTGACACCTCTCAAGTTTTTTGTATTGTTTGGATAAATTATTGCAAAAATGCAATTATAATTCATCCAAATACACATTCATCCTTGAATACATTTTCACAACACAGGAGCATAATTACGTCTTCAGCGCTATTGATAGAATAACGTCAGGCCCACTTATAAATATCAAAGGAAGTTAGATTTCAGCTCGTAAACTTGTAAAATCTACTTATCTGTGGTATTTTACTATTTAACTTCATTATAATTTCTACTAGCATAATTTGTATCATAGACCTAGAGACAATTATTTAGTTGACAGTGGAGTGGGGGTTGAGATATTAGACTAACAAAACTTACCACTTTAAAACTAAATATTTTATCAATAGATCCCTTGATCGAAAACTTTTTCACAAACCCACGTGATTTCTAAGAACTACACTAATGACATCACACCAATGAAATTAATGAAAAGGGTGCCATGAAGTGTTAATTTGAGTTTAGGAAAAAGAAAAAAGTTGGCCGGAGCCATATCTGGTGAATAAGGTGGTGGTGGTATATGTTGCGTTTTTGGTAAAAAAAAATCATTCATATTTTGCATTTTGCCGGCGTAGCGATGTGACGACCCCATCGACCACTGATGGGATAATTTTTTGTGACAAAAATTATTTAATACCGGTGCAGTCAGTCAACCAAATTAGGGGTAGTGCCATACTGCTTTTGCGACTGAATAGGCCGGCACGCCCGGAGAGATACCACTCTCTCACTAGACACCGACGTAAAGTAGCAGGTTCGCTGCTACGTTTCGTTGGGTTTGGGAGAGTCTCGGACGCCTAACCCCCCCCCCCCCCCCCCCACACACTATGGATGAGAAATTTGAAAAAAATCTACCCCAGGGGGGTACCACTTGCACCTGCAGTGGAGCATCCCTCCATGTGCGTCCATGCTCTGGATTTAAGCCAGATCAGGGATGCTCAGGCTGCCTTGCGTATTCTTGGGCAAAATTGCGCTCATAGACAACCCTGTCCGGGGCAAACAGAGTAAGAAGGCCATGGCACCCCCTACCACGCTTACTGTGGATTTCTGTAACATTAGGGGGCTTCATTCCAAACTGAACGCCGTCCACTACCATCTCGAGACGGCGAAGCCAGCTTTGCTCTTCTTGACCGAGACACAGATATCTTCTCCGGCTGATACTTCTTACCTTTCCTTCCCGGGGTATAAACTGGTACATTCCTTTGTACTGCGGGCTGGTGTGTGCGCATACGTCAGAGAAGATATCTGTTACCGGCGCCTCGGCAGGCTTAAAGGTCAGGACCTATCCATCCTCTGGTTACGCGTAGCTTGCGACGACCATCTACGCAGCTACGCGTATCTATACAGATCTCATAGCGGGAATGCTGTAGTTGACCGCCACGTCGAGCATTTGCAAATGACTGTAGATTCCGTGTTAGAGCAGACCCCCTCTACAGAGATCGTGATATTGGGCGATTTTAATGCCCATCACGCCGAATGGCTATGTTCTCGTACCACCGATTATGCGGAGAGGTCTATTCACGATTTTGCCTTTGTGTATGGTCTATTACAACTAGAAACTCGCCTCCACGAGTTTCCGATGTGGTTACGCTTTCACTGTTGGACCTCCTGCTAACCTCTCACCCGGATCGTTATCAGGTATCGGTGGACGCTCCTCTTGGCGCGTCGAACCACTGCCTGATCCGGAGCAAAGTGCCGGTCACGTGCCCATCACGGCCTCCTTTTGCAGGCTGTCGTCGCGTTTGGCACTATAGGTCAGCAGATTGGGACGGGATGCGGTCTTTCTTTGCATCCTACCTATGGGGGCGGTTGTGCTTCTCGCAGGATGATCCGACTGCTGTCGGTGACTCTGTCGCTAATGTGGTGCTGCAGGGTATGGAACTTTTCATTCCATCTTCTGCGGTGCCCATTGGTGGCATATCTCAGCCTTGGTTTGGTCGCCGGCGTGGTACCGAATTCATGGAAAACAGCTTTAATGCATCGCATCCCTAAAAAGGAGATCGCTCCAATCTGTCAAATTATCGGCCAATAGCCATAACCTCCTTATTCTCCGAAGTCATGGAGACACTTATAAACTGTCAGCTCCTGAAGTATTTAGAAGAGCACCAGCTGATTAGCGACCCTCAGCACGGTTTCCGTCGTGGTTGCTCAGCTGTTGATCCAAATGGGCAGTTAAGTCCAAGGGGGAGGCATTGACAGTTAGTTTAGATATAGCGAGGCCTTCGATCGGGTATGGCATAAAGCGCTTCTCTCAAAGCTGCCTTCCTATGGGCTTCCTGAGAAATTATGCAAGTGAATCACAAGTTTTTTGGCTGATCGGAGCATCAAGGTCGTAGTCGACGGTGTATGCTCCGACCTCAAACCTGTCAATACTGGTGTTCCCCAAGGCTACGTGCTATCACCGACACTGTTTCTTCTGCATATCAATGATATGTTGCGAATTACTAACATACATTGCTATGCGGACGACAGTACTGGTGATGCTACATACTCCGGCCGTAGCGGTATTTCTCGGGACCACATCGAAGAGGGCCGGAACAAGCTCGTGTCTGAACTCGAGAATCGACTAAACGATGTCTCAGAATGGGGTCGTCAAAATCTTGTTATATTTAACCCCAAAAAGACGCAGTTTTGTGCGTTCACCGCTGAAAAAACAACCTTTGTCGTATCACCTCGGTTCGAGAGCACTCGCCTGACAGCCTCAGCCAGTATTGGAATACTGAGAGTCAACATGTCGAACAACTTTCAGTTCCGCGGTCATTTGGAAGGAAAGGCTAAACTAGCCTCCAAAAAGCTTGGCGTAGTCAGTAGAGCAAAGCACTTCATGTCAGCCCATCACTTTCAACTTTACAAGGCCCAAATTCGACCTCACATGGAGTACTGTTCTCACCTCTGGGCCGGAGCTCCTGAGTACCAGCTTCTTCTTCTTCTTCATCGCATTCAACGTAGAGCGGTTCGAATCGTCGACTATCAGGCTATTTCTAATCGGCTTGATTCTTTGGTGTTACGCAGAGATGTAGGTTCGCTCTGCATCTTTTACCATATGTATCATGGGGAGTGTTCCGAAGAGTATTTCGGACTAATTCCTGCCGCTAAATTCCATCATCGGACATCGCGCCAAAATTGAAAGTTCCATCCTCACTACCTCGATATCTGTAAATCCACAACCGTGTGCTTTTGTCGACACTTTTTGCCTCGCACAAATCCTTTGTGGAATCAATTACCCTCGGGGGTGTTTCAGAACGGTTACGACTTAGGGATCTTCAAGAAACGAGCTCATTCATTCTTAAAAGGCCAGCAACGCAGCTGTAAGACCCCCCGTATTGCAGTTGTCCATGGGCGGCGGTGATCACTTACCATCAGGTGCACCACCTGCTCGTTTGCCCTCTCTGCTATAAAAAAATATATTTTGATGGCATTATTGTGGTACAAAAAGCAGGATTTTTTTTTACAAATCTGATCTGATTTTAGCAACCATAACACTTAAATAATATTCTTTATGTACCGTTTGACATCCTGACAAAAAAAAGTTAAGTGCACAATACCATGGTAGTCAAAGAAAACAGTCAAACTTGAATGAGGTTTTTCAATTACTATTTGCTTCACTTTTGCCATGTTAACTTCAGTAATCAGAAAAAGCCAAATCTTCGATCACATCTTCACTGCTTTTTAACGACTTGTACTACCTAGGTTAATATATTACCTAGGTTAATATATTACCTAGGTTAATATAATCAAAAACCGTGCTTATTATATAATTATATAATAAGCACGGTTTTTGATTTGAATTCACCGTAATCATTTTCAGGGTCTCCGAACACGAAATTCAATTGCTAACGCAAATTCCAGATAAACCCATTGAGATGTTTGTCTGAAATTCGTAATACACACTAGATATAATCTCCAAAATAGAAAACAGTTGTTTCAATCTAAAAGCAAACAAAAAACAAACAAAACATTTATTACATACACATATATAAAGAACCTTCCTTCCCCCTTCTCTCACCTCTCTCTCCCTTCCCCATACTTTTTTGACTGAATGTGTATTCATACCAGATTACAGCTTTCTAGTACTAAGAGTGTTTGGGCTAAGCTGCAGATAGACGGGTAGATGGACTGACGGACGGACTTGGCTAAATTGTAAGAGGTCTAGTAGACTAAGGAATCCTAAAAAGGGACCACTGAAAAGGATAACAGAAAAAGTAAAACCGTTCTTATTAGTTGCTTTTAATCAAGCAAACGTCGCGAGTCAAAAAGATTCGTGGGCAGCATTTGATATATTCAATATTTCGTGACTGAATTATAATTTTTCCTAAATTGTAAAGAAACGTTATTTAATATTAAAGTTATTAGCATTTATTTTTCCACGAGACTGAGCTCTCACCGAATGAAATCCTGATTTGTTTCTTATTTTGAAAGTAATATTCTGTTGGAAAATTGTTTTTTCTTCATTCTAATTTAAATGAAATTTCATTATGGGTTATTTTATTGAGGTTTGTTTCATTGCTGTCAATTTAGTCGTTGCGTTTAAATGAGTTTATTGTAAATATAATTCTCATGAAAAATAAATCAAGTCTTGTTATTATAATACCATTTTTAGGGTTCCGTATCTGAATGGGAAAAAAATGGACCTTATAGGATCACTTCATTGTCCGACAGTCCGTCTGTCAAACCTCTTTTTTTTTCAAGAAATCGCATCAAGTTTAAATTTATATCAAATACGGTTTATTTATATATATAACGGCACATTGCCATTATCTTTATTCTCTATATCCATCTGTGGCTGCCGAGCGATCGTGGGTAGGCGGGCGAGGAGAATTAAAACCACTTGTTTGAAAGTTAACAATATCCAATAATTATTTCAGTAAAATATTAGCATTAATACAATCAGCACTTTCGATATTATAACAAAGTAATGACGCTCCACCGGGCACGTCTTGCTTCAACGAGTTTTGACTTTTGACGTTTCTTGACACTCTCAAAACACAGTGGCGCCGTCATATATATATATATATATATATATATATATATATATATATATATATATATATATATATATATATATATATATATATATATATATATATATATATATATATATATATATATATATATATATACATATACATATACAAATGCTTGTATTTTTTTATTGCATAGGTACATAAGTGTATGTTTGTTTACTTTCTTCTTCGTGCAGATTAGGAACCTTTTTAAAATGCTTTAAAATAGACATGCGCAAAACGGTACTTTGAAGTGTAATGCAACATCACACATCACCTTTGAAAAGGTAATATCACCCGCAAACATTACTCATCACTCATTACTCATCATATCACCTTAAGGAAATATCATCTCAAGTAGCGTTTAGTGTCTTGAGTTGCATGTGATGTTGCATCGCTTTTTTGTGCGAACAACGAGTCATTACACTGAGTATATATTTCTTTCCAAACCAGAGTTCCATAATAATTGATAATTAAACTGACTAATAATTTTAGTCTGATTGAAAGTTTTGTTATAACATTACGATTATATTAATCTTAATTACATTTTCAATTCGTCATGTAGGTACCTGATTTAAAAGTATCATCACGCCGGTACCTATGTGGGGTAAGCAAAATAAACCAAACGTCTATAGACTTTCAGTTCTCCACGATTCACCAGTTTCTTGGTTGGCACACCATTCCGCCAGATTCCGAGCTGCTACTAAGATTTTAGATTTTCGAGTAAAGTATCTTCACGCCCGTATCCCCGAAGGGGTAGGCAGAGGTACAACAAGTGCATCCACGATTAACCGAAGATACTTGGTCCCACAGATGTGATAGGTGGCAAGCCTATAGCCAACCGGGCACTTTCCAATTCCGGGCAACTTTGTGTATCAGAAAACTGAAAACAACACTTTTATGTGCCCGACCCGGGAATGCTGAGCTGAGAGGACCGTAAACCGTATAATAATATATATATATATATATATATATATATATATATATATATATATATATATAGCTTGTTAAAAAACAAAACTTGTAAGTCAAAGAGATCAAAAGATTTATATCGTATATTTTGCGATTTTTTGCGATTTCAAGAGGTAATCAAAATCTAAAGGGCATTTACCGTTGACCTAGAATTGTAAATCGATGCAAGAAGCAATGTCTTAGGCACGGGTAAAAAAAAATCCGAAGATCGTAAATTTTTACTCACATCGCAAAAATACCGCAATAAAAATATGCATATACGCAATAAAATGTTTATGTCGCATATTTTGCAATTTCATAAGAGAATCAAAACCTATAAGGTACATCCCGTTGATCTAAAATCATGAATTTTTTTATTGAATTTGTAGGCATACGAGCGAGTGGGCCACCTGATGGAAAGCGGTCACCACTGCCCATGGACATTTACAAATTAAAGGGGTAGTTGCCAATGCAGTTCCGGCTTTTAAGGAATTTGTTGATCCTCCTCTTAAAAATCCCAATACCGTAGCTACTCGGAAAAACGGTGTGAGGTAAACTTTTCCAAAGCTTGACTGTTCGTATAAAGAAGGTACGTGCAAATCGAACAGTCGCAGATGACCAATCGTCAAGATGGTGTGAGTGGAATCCCTCACTACGGCGTGTAGTGCGTTGGCGGAATGTGGTGGCCGGTATTAGATTGAAAAGCTCATCAGAATACTCCCCATTATATAAGCGGTAGAAAACACATAGAGAACTCACATCTCTCCGGTGGCTAAGGGGTTCAAGACCACTAATAATAGTAGGGCTGTCGCTTCAGTCTGCGTTAGATTTTGTTAAATTGAAGGGTTTGATACTGGAGTGCACCGGCCCGTAGGTGCGAACAAGTTTTTACAGAACTTTCGGTATGCGAGTCAAACTCGTACTTGATCGGTTTTTTATTTGCTCTTTTCCGCAACTTCGTTTACGTGACCTGCATACATTTTTTACTGCTTAGTTACTATTCATTATCGCTCACTCGGGTAAAAAGTTAACTGTATTACTCAGTGATAATGTAACTCTATATTGACTGTCCTGTTGGTTGAATAGTTAGCGAATCTAACTATGAATCGATGGGGCTTGGGGTCGAATCCCGACAGGGACAAACATATTTTTTATGATGAGCAATAGGTATTAGTATTTCTGAATTTGGGTGTTTAGTGTTTAAAGGACATATCGCATTAACACTAGTAGACACGCCATTCGGAAGGAAACGTGTAAACATATGAGCAAACGCTCCTATTACTGTCAAAAATGTCATATATATTTTGTAGATATATTAAATCGTGAAAAAATAGAAATAAACAAGTTGAACTGTTTTACCATACCGAATGAGATGACAACGTTTAAAAACTACCCTTGAAGTGATTTTATTACATCGATAAGTAGTATAACTGTATCATTTCTTTGTGTAAATGCAAGCTACACTGACAAACTAAGAAGTTGTCTTGAAAGGCATATCCATTTAATCCATGGTCTAAAGTGTCTACAGGCAAGTGCCATCTGCTTGTTTCATATTTTAAAATACAAAGAAATATATCGTATATAACACAATCGGTACGTTTACTTTTAATTTCATTGCTCAGCCCTAATATTCGAATTTCAATGATTATAATCACCAATTATTTTTGCAATTTAAAAAACATTACTATTGTACATGTAAATTTTGTTCTTTACTGCCGTTCTTCCATTGAAATCTATTACACTACGAATTAATTTTTAATTAAAACTTAATACCATAGGATAATAAGAATACAGACGCAACAAAATACAGACAACAAATTAAATGAATGTTAATTTCATGAAATTTCTTATTAAGCTCGCTGACTGTAATTTGTAATTATGTGCTTTGAAATTATCTCACGAGCTTGAGAAAATTTAATGAGAATTAAGTTTTTTGGGTATTAAGTTTGCTTAGAAAAATTTTGTGTATAAAAAATGTATTTCCTCCGTGCTGGCCCCGGTTCAGTTTGAAGAAAAGATCTGTCATTCGGCCAGGTAGTTTGTAAAAGGGGAAGGGGGGCTAAGCTTGTCACTTCTATCGTGACTACTAGGTGGTAAAGTTCTGCAACAGATCGCCCGGGTCTGTTACTACAGCCTTACTTATTCCTGCCGCAGCGGCAGTAGCGTGTCGTGTTTCAGTTTAAGGGTAATGTAGTCAGTAAACTTATGCGTGTGGTATTACCAACCCACCACGTATAGCTACGCACCATTAACATCTTTGATGTCTATTGCGATGGTTTCTCTTGCATCAGTAGAGCCATTTGCTTGTTTGTTATCCTATGGTATACCATCAGCTTAATTCCTCAAAAAATAAATAATCTTATTTCAGGGGTTAGTCTATTCGAAACAAATCCTACAATCTGAGTTTGATTCCAAGTAGAACAAATGTAATACAAATATTTTAAAAGATTTGTTTTTTTGTTTGTTTGTTACAATTTAACTCTAAAACTTCTCGACCCATTTTAAAAGTTATTTCATCTTTAAAAAGTTATATTATCCAGGAGTGATATAGGCTACTTTTTTACCCAACTGAGCAAAGGAAAGTAATAATTTTTGATCCTGGGAACGAAGTCAGGAGCTAGAATTATAAAATATTAAACAAAACAATTAAAATCTTTAATGAAATAAAATCTTAATATCGTTTGGCTGTTGTAGTTCATAAAATATAGGAAAGTTGAAGCGGAAACAAAAGAGATGTAGTTATGTGTTGCCATTGATATCCCACCGTAGACCAGCACACTAGCACTAAATTAAATCGATTAATAATCTCAGGTACGGGGGCAAATGGCATTGTGTTCCGATTGATTAATTCAAAGTCGCTACTTTGTCGCTCGTGTTTACAGCTCACTGGATTAATCGGTACTAATTCTTCGTTTCGGTTGGAATTACTTATAAGATCTTTTAATCTTGATATGTTAACAGAATAACTGGTCTGATGTTGGGTTTTCAGTCAGTTGAGACTGTTTACACACAGTAGGTCTAATCCGCCGCATTAGAAGTTTCACATCAAAAAACATTTATTAATTTTATAAAGTTAATACTGATTCGGAAAATATGTATAAAGCATCAAAGTGTAACTAACCTTGCTATCAAACCAATCTCTATCGCTAATTACTCTGTATCATTTCATAAGAATTAAAACTAGAAGTCATTAATTTTCATTTCGTTTTCATTGGCGCTAAAACTTTTTGGGAGTTGGGGAATAATTATTGGAATAGTTCAATGGATTAAGCCGATAAAACTTATTCGTATTAATTTATTAAGTACGTCGAAGAAACTCATTTAATTTGTTAAAATATTTGACACAGAGTGTAGACTAATAAGGAAACTTTGCTGAATAAAACCAGTTCCCGTTTTAGTAGTAACTTAGTTTTGTAGAATAAACAGTCTCTGCTGTGGTTAGTTTAATTGTCTCAGAATATAGAGTCTCGGATTTTATATAATAGTAAGGAAGCCCAAGGTGTGAAATGAGGATTTACACAAGCGTTGTTGGATTTTGTAGATTAGATGATAGAAAAAAATTAAAGGTCATATTGTAATGTTTTTTATTTCAATCCTGGATAAAGAATCTACAGATTAAAAAATAAATAAAAACTGTGGCATTAAAACTGAAATACGTCATATTAAGGTATAGTGCGTTAATTGCAAGTTAACATTTAGAAAATCTGATGTTTTGAGTGTAGCGTAAGGTGAAAGGAAGGAAAAGGAGGGATATAAAGTTGCAAAGAAAACATTGTCTCTACATTCTCCAGCAAGTCTGAATTTTCTTTCATTTTAATGGAAATGGTGAAAGAGATATGCAAAAAATATAATCTAAAAATTTCAATTAAATGAAATGAAACGAAACGAAATGTAACAAAAGGAAACGAAATGAATTGCAAATATTTATTATTAATATTATATATAATAATAATTGGGTGTTATAAGTTATTAAAATCACTTAAAACTTTCCAACATATTCTACAATATTAAGTGTGCAAATATTTAAAAAAAAACTTATTATTTTTGTGAAATCCATCAGGAGACCCGTCTGCTTGTCTTCTATCTTATGATATAAGAAAAAAACGTTGTGTTGTCATAAATTGTTATACATATAAACCTTCCATTTGAATCACTCTATCTATTAAAAAAACTACATCAAAATCCATTGCCTAGTTTTAAAGATCTAAACATACATAGGGACAGACAGCAAAAAACGACTTTGTTTTACACAATATAGCGATATCCAAATGCCAGACTAGTCTGGTTAACAAATGCTTTTTAGGTCAAAATTTTTCCAATTTTCCAAAAATTATGATTTAGGTCTAATTCGATAGAAAATAGAAAAGACAAACTTTTTAATAAAATTGAAAGGCCGCTCGCAAAAATTGCAAAAGTTATAAACAATTAAGTGAAAAAAAAACGGGGGTTTGGTTTTTCGCAATTATCTCAAAATCTATTTGATATTTTTTAAATTTGAAAAAAGACTCAAAGAGTAAAGTAAATTTTCCAAAAAAATTCAATACTTTTGGAACTGTAGGATAAAGATTTATAATTTTACCAGAAGGTTGAAAATACGCTCGAAAACGGATACTCCGGCTTGCGCCAGCCACGTCAACTTTGGACTTTTAATGAATAAATATTATTTTAACTTATTAGATAAATGTTATTTATCATTATCTAAAATTAATTAGATAATGAAAATTAAGAAGTAAAAAAATTCATGCGCCTACAAGATAGATCAGTAAACAATAATCCGTCGGCAATTTTTTTTATCACGATTTCTCAATAAGTTATCCATTAATTAACAAAAAATTTTTTGTAGTACCAATGTTAACATTGAAAGTGCGATAATTATTAAACTATAAAGCTGGATTTTTTTCCTTTCGTGGAGCTATTTGACAAAGGCTTTAAAAGAGATTCCCGTTGGAAAAATAAAAAACATTGATAATTTTCACTTTGTTATTAACATTATTATGAAGCGCGATTAAGTATTATTTTTTTTTTTCATAATATTACTATGGTTTCGTTTTTTAATGACCAAATGACTATCTAAAAATGATTTGTAATCATTTTTAAAAATTGAAAAAAAATAATCGAGCTTAAATTTATAAGCAAAAATTATTGATAAATATCCGTCAATGAAAAAGTTTTGTGACTTGTATGTCTAAATATTTGTTTAAAGATATTTAGACATAAAAGTTGAAAAAAAAAATTTCTCCAAGATTATTTATTTATGAATTAAATAAATAATTGAGTAAGAACTTTAAATTTGGGCTTAATTTATTGTTTAATTAATAAAGAACAAATAAGATTTAAATTTTTTCATTGTATCTCCATTACTTTAAAAATTATAATAAAATTAAACATAAAAAACCAAGCGAGAATGACAAAATGATAGGGAATAGGAAATTAAAAGTTTAATGAATAATATAATTATTTTTTTTTGAAAAAAATAATACATGGTTGTTAAAGATTTTTTTAGTAGAAAAAGAAAAAAATACGAGACAATTCATTTCTCAATAGTAAATAATAAACAAATGAATATTTAAATAATAAATGATGAAAATTTAAATAATATTAAATTTTTTTTATATCATCGACCAAGAAAAATGATTTAAAAAATATTCCTTAATATTAACTAGAACTACTACTTTGACTAGGTGGTAGAGTTCTGCATTGTCTCGCCCGGGTCTGGTACCACCGCCTTACCTATTCCTGCCGCAATAGCGTCAGTGCTTGTCACTGTCGTGTTCCGGTTTGGAGGGTAAGGTAGCCGGTAAACTTATGCATGGGGGACCTCGCCACAAGATAGCAACGCACGATTAACACCTTTGGTGTCTATAGGCGATGGTTGACTCTTCCCATCAGGAGACCCATCTGCTTGTTTGCTGTGTTATACTATAAAACAAAAAAAAAATAGAAGTAATGGAAAATAATTGTTAATTAACAAATCCGTCTTTATGCAATAATATTTTTTTTTGAGAAACTTTTTTTTAAATCATGAATTTTATCAAATATTATGTTTCTGAAAAAAAATTGAGTTATCTTATAAACAATGCATTTGTTTATAACAATTTTTTAAACAATAGGAGATATAAATGATTAAAAATCATTTTTAGGTAGCTTATGATCATTAAAAAACGAAACAATAGTAATAATAATAATTTGCCGCCGCAGAGATGTTACGACCCCATCGCCCACTGGTTTTTGTGACAAAAATTATTTAATACCGGTGCAGTCAGTCAACCAAATTAGTGGTTTGGCCGGCAACCAACTGGCACGCCCGGGGAGATACCACTCTCTCACTTGACACCGACGTAAAGTAACAGCCCTGCTGCTGCCTTTCGTTTGGTTTGTGAGAGTCCCGGAGGCCTAACCCCCTCCCCCCCCCCGCACACTATGAATGCGCAATCAAAAGAGAATCTACCCCAGGGGGGTACCACTTGCACCAGCAGTGGAGAATCCCCCCTTGGGCGATCGTGCTCTGGATTCCAGCCAGATCATGGATGCTCAGTCTGCCCTGCGTATTCTGGGGGGGGGGGCATAATTGCGCTCATACACAATCCTGTCCAGGGCAAACAGAGCAAGAAAGCCATGGCACCCCCTACCACGCTTACTGTAGATTTCTGTAATGTTAGGGGGCTTCATTCCAACTTGAACGCCGTCCAATACCATCTCGAGACGGTGAAGCCAGTTTGCTCTTTTTGACCGAAACACAGATATCTTCTCCGGCTGATACTTCTTACCTCTTCTACCCGGGGCACAAATTGGAACATTCTTTTGTACTGCGGTCTGGGGTGTGCGCATACATCAGAGAAGATATCTGTTACCGGCGCCTCGGAAGACTTGAAGGTCAGGACCTATCCATCCTCTGGTTACGCGTAGCTTGCGACGAACATCCACGGAGCTACGCGTGCCTATACAGATCCCATGGCGGGAATACTGAAGTTGACCGGCTCGTTGATCATTTACAAACGGCTGTTGATTCCGTGTTAGAGCAGACCTCCTCCGCAGAGATCGTGATCTTGGGCGATTTTAATGCCCACCACGTCGAATGGCTTTGTCCGCGCACCACCAATCATGCGGGGAGGTCTGTTCACGATTTTGCCTTGCCGAATGGTCTTACACAACTGGTAACTTCGCCCACGCGAGTTCCCGATGCGGATGACCATACGCCTTCACTGTTGGACCTTCTGCTGACCTCTCATCCGGACCATTATCAGGTATCTGTGGACATCCCACTTGGTTCGTCAGACCACTGCCTGATCCGGAGTAAAGTGCCAGTTTCATGCCGATCACGACCTCCTTTAGCAGGTCAGCAGATTGGGACGGGATGCGGTCTTTTTTTGCGTCTTACCCATCGGGGCGGTTATGCTTCTCGCTGGATGATCCGAGTGTCGTCGCTGACTCTATTGCCGATGTGGTACTGTAGGGCATGGAACTTTTCATTCCATTTTCTGCGGTACTAATTGGTGGTAAATCTCAGCCTTGGTTTGGTCGCTCGTGTAAAACGGCTTCGCATCGCAAGCAGGAATGCTACTGGGCTTGGGCTGCAGCGTCCGCATCTTGTGATGAAAAAACCAGCACATTACGTAAGGAGTACAATTCCGCCTCGAGGTACTTCAAAAGAGCTATCGCCAAGGCAAAATCTCAACACATTGGCAGAATTGAGAAATTAGTTCGCCTCCCTTGAGAGACTCCTGCGTTCTGGTCTCTCGCCAAGGCTGTTTTAGGAAATTTCTCACAGCCCTCTCTTCCATCCTTGCACGGAAACGATGACTCTTTGGCCCATACCGCAAAGGAGAAGGCCGATCTCCTGGGCTCCTTCTTTGCGGCCAACTCGACTCTGGATGACCAAGGGAACGCACCACCTACCATCCCGCAGTGTGATAGTTCTATGCCAGAACCACAATTTCGGCAGTCATCTGTGCGTAAAGCACTACTTTCCTGTCGAGTAGGCCGGATGGCATCCCTCCGATTGTGCTAAAAATGTGTGCTACAGAGTTGGCACCAGTATTAACACGCCTATTTCGGCTCTCCTATTCACTCGGCGTGCTACCGAATTCATGGAAGACAGCTTTGGTGCATCCCATCCCTAAAAAAGGAGATCGCTCTAACCCGTCTAACTATCGGCCCATAGCCATAACCTCCTTGTTCTCCAAAATTATGGAGACAATCATCAACTCTCAGCTCCTCAAGTATTTAGAAGAGCACCAGCTGATTAGCGACCGTCAGTACGGTTTCCGTCGCAACCGCTCAGCTGGTGACCTTTTAGTATACCTAACTTATCGATGGGCGGAAGCAGTTGAGTCCAGGGGGAGGCATTGGCAGTTAGCAAAGGCATTTGATCGGGTATGGCACAAAGCGCTTCTCGCGACGCTGCCTTCTTATGGGCTTCCCTAGAAATTATGCAAGTGGATCACCAGTTTTTTGGCTGACCGGAGCATCAAGGTCGTTGTCGACGGTGCGTGCTCCGACCTTAAATCGTCAATGCTGGTGTTCGCCAAGGCTGCGTGCTGTCACCGATATTGTTCCTTCTACATATCAATGATGTGATGCGAATTGGCGACGTGCTATGCGGATGACAGTGCTGATGATGCCACATACTCAGGCCGAAGCGGTATTTCTTGAGAACAGGTCGAAGACTGCCGAAAAAAGCTTGTGTCTAAAGTCGAGAATCGACTTACCGATGTCTCGGAATGGGGTCGTCAAAACCCGGTTACTTTTAACCCCAAGAAGACATAGCTTTGGGTGTTCACCGCTAAAAAGACGCCCTTTGTCGTATCATCTCGATTTGAGGATACTCTCCTGACAGCTTCAGCTAGTGTCGGCCTGGGAGTTGACATATCGAATTACGTTCAGTTTCGCGGTCATTTGGAAGGCAAGGCTAAACTATCATTTTTAAATATATAAACGGGTCAATAACGTCAGCAGAATAAAGCCTTTGCACCTGCAAACAAATAAAGTCCAAGATACGGTTAGTGTTGTGTGTAGGCTAAATTCGAAAAAACAAGACCAGAAGGGGGTAGATGAAAATCGATCCCGACGTGAACGACGGAGGAAACTCGCTGCTCCAGTCTGCTCGTGACCACGGTCAATGTAACTTGGCCGAAACGTCGAGCTTTACAAGTAAGTTCTATATATGTACGCGTTATTGACCCGTTTATATATTTAAAAATGATAGTAGAACGCGTTAGTTTAAAAGTTCATAAGGCTAAACTAGCCTCCAAAAAGCTCGGTGTGCTCAACAGAGCGAAACAGTACTTTTTGCCGGCCCATCGCCTTCACTTTATAAGGCACAGGTTCAGCCTCACATAGAATACTGTTCGCATCTCTGGGCCGGAGCTCCCCAGTACCAGCTTCTTCCTCTTGATCGCATTCAGCGTAGAGCGGTTCAAATGTTGACGGTTGACGACCAGGCTATTTCGAAACAGCTTGACTCTTTGGCATTGCGCAGAGATGTAGGTTCTCTCTGTGTCTTTTATCGTATATATCATGGAGAGTGTTCCGACGAGTTGTTTGGATTAATTCCTACCGCCGAATTAAACCATCGGACATCGCGTCAAAATTTGAAGTTCCATCTCTGGAAATTCACAACTGTGCGATTCTCCCGACACTTTTTACCTCGCACTACTCTGTCGTGGAACCAATTACCGGCAGGGGCATTTCCGAACGGATACGACATAGGGACCTTCAAGAAAAGAGCTTACTCATTCTTAAAAGGCCGGCAACGCAACTGGAATACCTTTGGTATTGCAGATGTCCATGGGCGGCGGTGATCACTTACCATCAGGTGCACCTCTTGCTCGTTTGCCCCCTCTTCTATAAAAAAAAATATATATTATGAAAAAAAATTAATGTTTAATCACGCTTCATAATTTTTTATACCGGTAAATTGTTAATAACATAGTGAAAATTAACTTTTTTTAAATTTTTTAACGGGAATCTATTCTAAAGCCTTTATCAAATAGCATATGAATAATATCATAATAATATCATGAAAGGAAAAAATCCAGATTTATAGTTTAACAATTATCGCACTTTCAATGTTAACATTCAAAGCTGAAGCATTAACTTCAGCATTTGTTTTAACCAAAAATTGATCTTTTTTTTCATTTTCGCATATCGACAAATATTTATAGACATGGTAAATATTGTATTTTATTGTAGCTAATCAATTTACATATTGCACGCTTAAAATTTTTTAATTCAAAAAATTCTAATGAATTCAACCGTGTCTCCCCAATAGAATTTCCGTATTATAATACAGATGAAACATCCGTGATATGCTAACAAAACAGCATTTAAGTTAGCTACCTCTCTTACTTTTGTTTGAATGATAGAAAAATCTATCAATTTTATTATAAAGAGAACCAATGTGCACTTTCCAGTTACAATGTACAGCTAGTGTCGACAGGCTCAACGTGGCGAAATTCTTCTTTGCTATATAATCGATTCCGTCATTGTACTGATCGCTGGGTATACACACGTATAAGCTACTACTCTAGTCTACTTAGTGGTTGAGCGTCCGGCTTTAGGGAAAGGGTCGCAGGTTCAATTCCATCGTGTCGATATTTTTATCTATTGTTTTTAAAGTCCTTAATGAATATGTCATTTCCATATTACACTTGAATGACATTAAAATTTTGAACACTTTTGTGCTAATCAAAAAGATATTAATAATAACGGTCGTAAAAAATATTCAGTATGTTATAATTTTATAAAATTACACACGTTGCAAACGTTCCTCTGTGCGGTGTACAATTTGGCCGCATTATTAATCCTCATTTCTCATTCCACTGGAAAAAACTTGCATAAAGTTCATGAAATCTCTTTTATCTTAAAACATACATTAGCCTAAAAAACATAGAACTAATTGAAGGCCTCTCGAAAAAGTAAAAAAAAATACTATAACGCTGTATTCTCTGCTCAGAAAATACATCTTATTTTTTACATGTTTGCAGGAAGCTTAATGTTTGATACTTAAATTCTTCAAGTTTTTTTTTCTTTTTTTCTACTCATGAATCTAAGGATTATGATTATTATTTAAGCGGTATAAACCCGTACAGCATATGAATAGAGGCTATCAGTTTGATATGTATGTATATAGTATTATTGGAATTGGATAATTTATGGAATGATCTCCCGCGACATATTCAAGATATCCAGACCATAAGCTGTTTTAAAGTTAGGGTCAGGCAGCATTGTTTGTCGCTTGATTGTTAATAGTTTTTTTAATATTCCTGTACGTACTTATTGCGTATTTACTTACGCAATTTGAAAACATAGATGTGACTGTACTTTCTTTTTTTTACTTACTCACTTTTAATTTTTATCTTAGATTCTGTCTCACTGTCACTTTTTATAGAAATTATCAAAAAAGCAATTTTACCTTGCATTTATCCTTGTTTGTTTCGTTAAAATTTGTTTTGTGGCTGGTTTTGTTGGAAAAAATCTCTAAAAGAGATAAGCACGCCATTGCACATATATTTTATTTTTTTATAAGTATTGTTTTGTATTTTTGTGTGTAGAAAAGAATAAATAAATAATATTTGAGTATGATGATCTACTTATAGGTCCAAGCACGTTTGTTAAATTTTGTACGTGTATGCATGTACGTATGTTTATACATTTGTCTACGATTTTTTTGGAACTAAAAGCCATATTGAGATAATCGAGTATAACTTACGTAACAGTTCAAATTTTTACCAAAATTGGTGTAGTAGTTTTTGAGCTATGAGTAGATATGGTTGATATTTGAAGACGGTTTAATTTTTAAATTAGTATTATTAAGTTATCTTTCAATTTAGAAAACTTCATCTAAGTAACATTATAAAGAGAAAAGATTTGATGAACACAAAAATTACATAACCGATTTTAAAAATATTTAACTTACAAAAAGTTACATTATTACATATGCAAAATGTATTATTATATATGTAAATTTTTAAAAAAAGTGTTTAGTGAAACAGTACAAGTGGAGGTTCATCATGTGCCAATGACAGAAATTATTAAAATGTACTAAGAGCAGTAATATGTTTATATGTGTAGTAATAAGTAACGAAAGCCCGAGCAACAGCTCATATAGTTGGTAAAATGTAATGCAATTTAATCTGGGTTGATCTATATTTATTCTTATTATTATTTAGTCAATTAATTGGTGAACCATGGGTTTACATTATCTTTTTGTATTCAGTGTTGCCAAAAACTCAATGCAAGAAAATGGCGTCATATAATACAGCCATTGAGGTATCTTAATTTACTTTTTTCTATACATTATGCTTAAGCTTCGGCTATTTATTTTTACCGACGAAAGCTCATAAAATTTTAGTAGATCCTTAGAAAAATTATTTATATATTTAAACTTTATTGTACACCAAAAATATACATTTTCGTACAAAAAACGAATTAATGCCTGTTAGCATTATCTACCAATCAACCTTTGGGCCAACAGAATAAATACTCCGATGCATCTAGACGGATTAGAGCGATCTCCTTTTTTAGGGATGGGATGCAATTAGGTTTCTGCAGTCTTCCGCAATGTAAACTTAACTGTGCCGAATTTAACACTCATCTGTTCACGTAATTTTATGAAAAAGGTGTACAAACGTTTTGTTTCACGTATCGGTATGTATCCACATATGTAAGAAGACTATATTATTATTAATATATATATTCATTATTTTTGCAAAATTTCTCTGCCGAAATTTGTAGAAGGTGTTTTTCTATAAGAATGAACATCTTCAATTACATGTTTAATCAAACTTATACACGACAGAGTAAATATAAAAGCAACTTCATCTAAATTATTGCGAAACAGATCATTTTCAAAGTAAACAAGGCTGAAAATTACCTACACATTCACGATAACGAAAGTCGTAACAAACCCATTAAACTGAATAGCAGCCATTTTAGACGTTGTAAGCAGAGCTGTGTGATATTGGAGGCTTAGTGTGAATATTTTAAGGCTTCCTGTGGTCAAAGCATAAATACCGTAGACGATAATGTTTCGTCTTATCTAATGCTGCTACTATAGTCTGGTCAACAAGTGCTTTTTTGGTCAACTTTTTTCAGCAGTCTCCGAAAATTATGATTGAGGTGTCATTCGATTCGGAATGGCATCTAGATAGTTTTCGAAAAATAATGAAGTTCCGCAAATAAAAATTACAAAAGTTATTAACAATTAACTAAAAATAAAAAGGGGGGTTTAGTTTTTTGCAAATATCTCATAAACTAATAAAGATTTTTTTTTTTTGAAAAAAGATTCAGAAAGAGGAGGAAATTTCCTAAAAAAAGTTTCGACTCCCGGAATTGTAGGACTAATATTTATAATTTTTCCAGAGGGTTGAAAATACGCCCGAAAACGGGTACTCCGGCTTGCGCAAGCCACGCCTCCTTCGGACCTTTAATGAATAAATATTATTTAAACTTATTAAATATGAAAATTAAAATTTGAAAAAATTCAGGTGCCTACAGGACAGATCAATAAACAATAATCCGTGGTCAAAAAATTTTTATCGCGATTTTTCAATAAGTTATCCATTAATTAATTAACAATTTTTTGTAGCACGAACATTAACATTGCAAGTGCGATAATTGTTAAACTATTAATCTAGGATTTTTTTTCTTTCGTGGAGCTATTTTTCAAAGGTCTTAGAATAAATTCCCGTTGGAAAAATTAAAAAATTGTAAATTTTCATTTTGTAATTAACAGTTTACTAAGGTGAAAAATTATAAAGCTTTATTAAACATTGAAAAAATTTTTTTTTTCATAATATTATTATTGATCCGTTTTTTTATGATCAGAAGCTACTTAAAAATGATTTTTTATAATTTTTATCTCCTATTGTTTAAAAAATTGTTATAAACAAATGCGTTGTTTATGAGATAATTTAAAAATTTTTTTCGATAACATAATCTTTGATGATAATTATGATTTTTTTTAAAAAAACCGTTTCTTAAAAAAAATTTTTTATTGCTAAAAACGCATTTGTTGATTAACAATTATTTTCTCCCACTTCTAATTAACATTAAGGAACCATTTTTTTTTAATCATTTCCTCCTCTTTCTGAATCTTTTTTCAAATTTGAAAAATCTTTATTAGTTTATGAGATATTTGCAAAAAACTAAACCCCCCTTTTTATTTTTAGTTAATTGTTAATAACTTTTGTAATTTTTATTTGCGGAACTTCATTGTTTTTCGAAAACTATCTAGATGCCATTCCGAATCGAATGACACCTCAATCATAATTTTCGGAGACTGCTGAAAAAAGTTGACCAAAAAAGCACTTGTTAACCAGACTACTATTTAATATATAGACTAAATATTCTACACTTTTCATCGTCGGCACTTGGTGAAACTCAATTTTAATACAATATTTATTAATTCGTCATACAAGCATTCTCAGGGTATTTACAGTTAATAACTCCAGTTAGTAACTGTAAACTCACTGGAGATGCTTGTGTAAGCGAAACCGGTTGGAAATTAATTGTAATTTCCTTATTGTGAAATAGTACAAGTAAATTAATTAATAAATATTGTATTATACTAAAATACTAAATATGCTGCACCCTACAGTTTGTTGCATTCGTACATGTTCACACGCCCAATTTTTTTTTTAGCTTGTACAATATAATAATGTTACCCTTGGCCAGCCAGCCCCGTATTTAAATTGGGCTGGCTTGGAGTATAGGCTAGTTTAACTTGTAGTTAAGTTTTTATACATATATACACTTGTAACAAAAATATTGTCAGATAATAACATTATTGTTTTATTTATATATTAGTACGTAAAGTAAAAAGGTTTGTACCCCCTTTTCTGACGATTACGCGAACGGTGGAGTATGAAATTTAGCACAGTTAAAGAATACATTGTGGAGAACTCAAGAAACCTACTTTTTATCAATATTATGTAATAGAAATACATTAAATTAATAAAATAAACATTCGCACTCACTATGTAATTCATGTGACATATGTGATAATATGCACACACGTATAATATTTTCTGTATTGCTTTTTGTTGCTTGTTTGACAAAGTTAAAGGGAGGTTATTGTTAAAAGTTAGTCTATGTTTGACACCGGATCTTTAACCATCTCCAAAAATACCTTTACCCAAAGATCTTACTCTGACTTAAAGATTATATGTTTCGTACAAAAAATAGGTCATACTATATAAGCTACTTTAAAAAAATACTTTTTTCAAATGATCTTACTCAGTATTTGATTTTGTTTCACACAATATTTTGTTATCAAAACTTGATAAATATGGTAATAGAGAGAAGTCTTTAGATTGGATAAAGAGTTATTTAGAGAATAGGAAACAATGCGTTTAAATATCTAAAATATGCGGAAACCGTAAAAATATATACATATATATACTTCAAACTACTCTGTTAACAACTGTGGAGTACCACAAGGCAGTGTTTAGGCCCCTTGTTATTTTTAATATATATTAATGATCTTTTTGATAGTATAAAACATGATTTATTTTTATTTGCTGATGAAACTACCCTACTTATCAAATGTAAAAATAAAAATGACTTAGTAAACTAAACAACTGAAACCTTACTTCAAGTTTCAGACTGGTTAATTAATAATAATTTAAAAGTTAATGTAACTAAAACAAAATTAGGTGGATTTCAGAACTATCACAGTAATATTACTGTGTTTTTAGTAATATTACTGTGATAGTTCTGAAATCTAACTAATTTTGTTTTAGTTACATTAACTTTTAAATTATTATTAATTAACCAGTCTGAAACTTGAAGTAAGGTTTCAGTTGTTTCACTTACCAAGTCATTTTTATATTTTATTTAAAAATATATTAAATATGTTTTTAAATAAAATAAATATAGATGATGTAGATTATACAAACTTTTTAGGAATAGCTATTGACAAATATTGTAATTGGAAAGCACACATTGAATCTCTATGTAATAAGATTGATAGATTTGTCTATGTCTTGAGAAGACTAAGAGAAGTGGGAAACGTAAAAGCCTCCCTATTAGCATACCATGGATATGTCTCTTCTAATTTACAATATGGAATTCCTATTTGGAGAAATTCTGTTGAATTGGTATGAATTTTTAGAGTTCAAAAGAAATGTATTCGAGCAACATGTGGTATTAATTAGTTAAATTCCTGTAAACCACTTTTCAAGTATCTTGAGGTACTTCCCTTACCGTGTTTGTATATTTCAGAGATATGCTTATTTGTAAAAAAACACCAAAAGTTATTTAAAACAAAAGCTGAAGTCACTGGTAACTTATATTTTAGGAATAGTAATAAATTATATGTGCCTAAACAAAAATTAAATATTTTTACAAAAAAAATGTGTATTGTATGTCTATTATTATATACAATCATATTCCTAATAGACTTAAATCATTGCCTATAAATAAATTTCGCAAAAAGTTGTTTGATTTGCTGTTAGATAAAACTTATTATGATATTAAAGAACTTTTAGACGATAAAATTAAATGTTAATGGAAAGAAATATAAGTTTCTTGATTGCCTTAAAAAAATCAATGTAGTAAAATTTTGTAAATGGTGGAAACTTTGTAAATTAAAAAATCTTAATGACATGAAAAAATAAACTTGTATTTATAAAAATAACTTTTGTAATATGAAAACATTCTTGTACATTAGTAATAAGTACATAAAATAAGTATATATTTTTTTAAATATTTGCACACCATATAATGGTAGAATATGTTGGTAAATTAATTAATTTTAAACAACTTGTAACACCCATATTCTTGCAAATATATATTTTCTTTCTTTCTTTCAGACTTAAAAATTATGGATTTCGTAGATAAAATGGGTCATATTATATTATAAGCTACTTTAAAAATATACTTTCTTCCAAAAATCAAACTTTTACAAAATTACAAGGATTTTCATAATAGATTTTATTTTTATAATAACCAAATAAAGTCTCCCCATTATTTTTTCCAAGCCTCAAAGAAAAAATGAAATAAAAATATTTTTTAGAGATAATATTAAGTCCATATCATTTGCAAGTATTATTCTAATAAGACAAAAATAGTATCGCTGTCTAATGGTTATAACTTGAGTAACTGGTTGTAAGATCTTTTCTGTTTATTTTTCATTAATGGATTCCAACATTTCAATTTTCAAACCTCAAGGGCGAATGCCTTAAAAAAATAACTTGTGTTTTTAAGAGACAAAAATGTAATGGTTTTTTAATCCCCAACGAGGCATATTATAAATTTAACGCCTGTGTCTGTGTAGGTATCTGTACAATTGCTTGTCTATCATTAAGTGTGCCTGTGCAATTAAAATGTCTATCTATAAAATGGTAGCTCCCAAACGGATCCGACTTTAATTTTTTTTTTAGAAAGTCTATTCGTCGTGAATTTTTCAAAAATTAAAATCTGTTTCGACGTTTCAAGATTAATAGTTAGCACAGGCCGAGTCAATACCATATTCATTACTCTGTAACTTCGTTGAAATTGCAAAAACATTCTAACTTTTCCCTATTTCTGCGAAATTCCCCTTCTCTTAGAAAGTAGGTGATCTCAATCACTCACTCTCTTTCTATGTGTTTCTTTGCAAGTTATGCATAGGAAGCAGGAAGGTGATTTAATGTGCAAGAGGTAAGGCAAGTCTGTCTGGACCGTAACATACGTTTCATTATGACAGCCCCGTTGACAATCTACAAGCACGCTGAGTTTCTTCCGCCTGATCTTCTCAGTTTGAGATATATATAAATAAATATATATATATATATATATATATATATATATATATATATATATATATATATATATATATATATATATATATATATATATATATATATATATATATATATGTAATAAATAAAATTTAAATTACATTTGTGAAACAGTACAAGTGTTTATATTAAAAAAAAAGAAATTTGAGTGTCCAATACTGTGTAATTTACACTGTCTATACTACACTGAGTTTTTTACAAATTTTTCTCTAATCCCTTCAAAATCTTAACAGCTTATTATATTTTTGTTTCAAATTTTAAATATAAAATCTCCGCGTAAACACATTAAAAATTAACTGTATTTTTCGAGCAAGGAAGATGGTATAACGATTTTTTTTACTCTTTCGAAAGCACGTAAATTAGCGCTGTATTTTCCAGGTTATGTCTATTTTAAGATAAAACAGGTTTTATGAGCTTAAGGGTAACCGAATAGTATATCAGCACCCGTTAAACCCCGGAAAAACTTATCCTTCAATTTTGAGCTGTATTCAATTTGTTATAAAATGCATATGGCATTACTATAGTTTCAGTGAATGGAGGCGTGGAGGCGTGTATATAATATACATCAAACCCTCATACTTCCCTCATCCTGATTCTGATCTTATTCAAAGAATAGATCAGAATACATGCATCTTTTAAAAGGCAAGAGAAATCGAAAAACTGGTCACTAAAATCGTAATGAACTACCACTACCTTGTGTTAGGATATTTTTAATAACTGTGTGTAAATGCGTATGATTTATTATCAGATGTTTAAATTTTAACGGTAAAGCCGTTAAAATTTAAACTAAACCGCGCCAGTTGTCACCTGTTGGTGGCGTGATTAGAATCCCGCCTTAACCTAACGGTTGGCGGGGGTAAGACATTCATTTTTACCATTCTATATTGGACAGTCTACGAGAACGGTTCTATATTTGATACTTACCGAAATAATAAGTCGTTATGTTGAATATAATGTAATGCAATGGATAAGAATATGTGATTATGTTGAAAATATCGAAAACTACTTAAAATGAGAATTGAGAATAATCGCATGTAAATGGAAGATATTATATATAAGAATCAATGTAATAAATGATGATTCAACACTAATGTATTTTTCTAGACTAAAAGTCAACACTTGATAGTAGATTTTTTTAAAGTATCACCCATTTTTGGTACTACTTTATTACTTATGCATGTTGAAAAAACAGCATTGATTGTCAAATTTCAATAACATATTTTGTTGGGAAGTAGAGGTAGCCGGTAAATTAATGGATTTTGCATCACATTTTCACCACATGGATACCAACGGATAACTAACAACTTTGGTATTTCTCTCCTCCTATGTACTTTTTTGCTAACTTCACATTTAAAAAGAAGAATAAGCTCACATCTTACAGTCACCGTGCTTATAGACCGTGATCCTACAAATAAATTTTTTCTTGATTTGTAACAAGCAGATTTTTTGTGAACAGCTTCGTTTTTGCGAGACATTCAACTTTTCTATCTCCGAAAAATCTTGAATTGGGTAGCTAATAAAGATAAATAAAAAAAAAGTTTAGAGTGTCAAACTAAGAAAAGTTTCCACTTTACGTGTAGGACAATGTTATTCTTGAATTATAATAATAATTAACAAGCTGTTGTGAGAAAAGTAGGTTGTTATTAAATTGATTAATATCAATTTAAGAATCTCGTGATTCCGAAACTTTAGAGTTAAGGATTTGTCAGAAAAATTATCGAATATGTAGGACAAAAGTTTCATCGTGTTTTTCATAATATAATAAACTGATTAAAGTCGAAAAATAATAATTGTTATTAATAAATATTTTTCCTTCACCGAATCAAAAATTTCAAAGCCCAATAACTTCATTAGTTACCCGATTCGAGATTTTTCGAAGATAGAAAAGATGGTTGTCTCATCAATTTGAACCAGTTCACAAAAATTCAGCTTGTTATTATTCAAAAAAATTTTTTCGTGAGACCACGGTCTATAAGGATGAGATTGCACCCCAAGTAGCACGTTAAGCTGTATATAGGCTGCATTTAGGTTCATTTTTAAACTTAAAGCTGTATACGAAGCCGTACAAAGGCTGTAGAAGCGCTTCTACAGCCGATATAACACCAAAAAGGGCCCCAAGTTATACAGCTTATTGCGTTATATAGGCTGCACAATAGCTATACAAGCTGTTATAAACTGTACAATGGCTGTTATTTGGTGTATAAAGAAACTATAACACTAAAGATACTCTCTTGTAACTGTCTTGTACAGCTAAGAGTTAAATAGGCTGCACAATAGCTGTACAAGCTGGTATAGGCTGTACAAAGGCTGTTATTCGGTGTATAAAGAAACTATAATACTTAAGATACTCTCTTGTGCAGCTAAATGTTCTTAATAGGTGTTTGAAAATGATAAAAAGTAACTAATCTGTTTTTGATATTGTATAACATTATATCTGCAGACCCCATAATTAAAAATATATTAATAAACGATAAATTCTTGGACTTGGAGCAGTATTCAAGGGTGTATTCAAAGTGCAAATTCTAAATGACTGTGAAGTCGTGTATGTTTTTCCTCAAAATATTCACGCGCCAACGAAATAATCAAGATAACACAAATAAAATCATTGCGAAATACGGTAAGTGTTTGTGTTTAAGGTTAGAATATACAAGTATTTATGGTACAATATTGTATATAAAAGCATAATGATCATAATATAAGTTGCTTGTCAAGATATAGCTTTAGCTATTGCTAAATATATCTTTTATTTAACAATATATTTCTTTAATGTTGTTTTTAATACACAATAATGGCGGCGTTTTGTTATACAGCCTAAAGTGTATTTGGAGGGTGATATACTGCAAATAGCTGTACTGAATCTCTTTTTTGTTCTATTATACGGCTATTGGCTTTTAATTACCGTCCAAATACACTTTAGGCTGTACTAAGTCCCTATATAAATCTATTGTACAGTAATTGGCTTTTAATCACTTAACTTATGTTTAGAGATGCGTACAAAAATTGAAGAACCCTAAATACAAAACATATGTTTGTCACTTGATTTCGCTATTGTGTTGTATTGACGTCGGTCGTTTGACTTTACAACTAAACCAACTTATTGTTAACTATAACTTATGAGACATGTATTTCAACCATGTTTTACTTTATTTTTCAGGGAAATATGTCTTATAAAATAATAAAAACAATTGAGAGAAGCCAAAACCGTATTTGTATCGTACCCAGTTTGTGGGAGGACAAAGGTGAATTATAATGACCAAGAAAACAACTTGATATAACTAAGTTGATCAAGAACGAAAAATCAAGCCCTTTAAATATTGGTCTATCACAAAAATATTTTTAAGAAGAATACGTTATTTCGTGCTTGTGATTTAATATTATTAGTTCTTCAAAGAGAAACACATACTCTTTTGCCTGTAATTGTATCTAAGTATATAATATTTTTAAAACGATTGTAAGTATACATATATACAGGGTGTTGCAAAAGTGGTACAGTAAGCCGCAAGGGGGTGGCTCAGGGGGTCATTCTTAACAACTTTTGTTTAACGACTTTTGGAAATTCGCGAAAAAAATATTGATTCTCCATAGAAACTTTGTTGGTCACGTGACTTTTCACAATGGAAAAACAAAATTGTTTTTCGGGAATTTTCACAAATCGTTGAACAAAAGTTGTTCAAAATGACCCTCTGAGTCACCCCCTTTCGACTTACTATACCGCTTTTGTAAAACTCCGTATAGTAGCAAGTTAAAAATAAAAAAATACATATTTTCTCAGTGTAATGATTTTTATTTCTCTTTTTAAATCTTTTTTATATATTCTTTGAAGAATAGACCAATTGTCTTTCTGCCAGGCAGATCGTAAAAGACAACCGATGGGCTATGCGAGTCACTTCCATCGTGGTTACTAGGTGATAGAGCTCTGCATTGGCTCGACCGGGTCTAGTACCACAGCCTTATCTATTCCTGCTGCAAAGCGTCAGTGCTAGTCACTGTCATGTTCCGGTTTGGGGGGTAAGGTGGCCGGTAAACTTATGCATTGGGCATTAGACCTTGCCACAAGAGAGCAACGCACCATTAACATTTTTGCTGTCTGTAGGCGATGGTTGATTCTTTTCATCAGGAGACCGATCTGCTTGTTTACTATCTTATGACATTAAAAAAAAATCAGTTATTGTAAATTACCAACCAAGTAACCTTAATGAAGAAGATAAGCCTAAAAAATAATAAATCAGATAACCTACAATCACTTTTTAATGTTTTTGTTACGGAACCCTTTTCCTTGAACATTAATAAAAATGACGATTGTAGGTTTACCTGAATTAGTAATTTTTCAGCTTTATCTTCATCACGATTACTTGGTTGGTAATTTATAATATTTAAATATTCCTTTTCAATATTCCTCTTGATTTTTTCCACATGATATCAACTATGCAGATATAAAAACAGCAAACAACAATTTTCTCAGTAATACAGCCTTGAGCTGTACTATAGCTGTATATGCAGATTTTTTAACACCATTGGCTGCATAACAGTCTACAATTACGCCATAAATATTAGCTGTAGAACGGTGATTGCATATCCCATTTTACAGAAACAAGCGTTGAGTGATACTATAATAACACTTAAAGCTGTAATAAATTCCCGTGCTAAATAAAATACAGCTAATGTACAGCTTTAAGGATTAAAATCAGCCTAATGAGTTACAAATTGCTTAAAGCTGTACAGTAGTGTATTAATATTCAGATATAACGCCTAAAGCTTACGCGGAACTCTAAGAAAGCCCTTGTACAGCATTAGGCTGTATATAAACTCATAAAGGTCTCTTATACCGATAAAAGCATCTTTTTACACCATTGTATGGCTGCAATAGAACTTTAAGTTCTATATGAGCTGCTTTATGGGTATTAAACATGCTTGATTGCTGCTTGGGACGTCACTGGCCGCTGGCGGCTAACGGTAAGTTAAATTTGCTATTGCGGTGCCGTTACAGTGCTATTATAAAATGCAAAGACCACTATGTGAGTTTTATCCAGCGAAATGTGAAATGAGAATTAAAAATGTGGCAAAAATTTTATAGCAAAGAAAAATAATTGAACAAATTTAAAATGAATGAAGATTTTTATATTACAAGATAATTTTGTCGTTGTTTGTTGTTCAATAGTCAATATATGTGCCAATATAAACGACTATATTTACTAGTGGAAATACCTTAGTAAAACATTTAGACAGGTTTTTGTTGTTGAGTTCGATATTGTTGGCACTCAGTGAAATCCAATTTTAATTACAATTCCTATTAAAGAAACGCTCGCACTCACAGACTACATAAAAACTACTAATACTTCGAATTTGTACTGGTCGGTGAATACCTACCGGCTTAATAAGCGCAATTTGTTGGCCAACCAAATAAAATTGCATCATCAGGGCATGCATCTACTAGCCCGGTGGTTTACTGGCTAACTTACCCTCCAAACAAGAACACGATAGCAGTAAATATTGACGCAATTGCGGCAGTATAGGTAAGGCGATGGTACCAAATGCGTGGATGAGATGTTGCATAACTCTATTATCTAGTATTCACCATTGTTCGTGTTTTACGAAATGCTTGGCTTAAAAGTATAACATCGAAAACGTCTATAAAGAAGCGGCCGCCTAGTGGGCCTCAGAATCGCCACGCAATCCACGCCATTACCTCGGCCTTTTTCGGTCTACTAATCAAGGGTCAAGGAATCTTTATAGTTTCACCGTGTCCGTCCATCAATTGTAATTTACTCCGAGTATACATATTAATCACGCCGACAAAGTTATAAGGTAAAATCTTGAAAAATAAATTTTTAGGGTACCTCTTGTGTATAAGTAAAGTGGTTTTTTTTTATATCATAAGATAGCAAACAAGCAGATGGGTCTCCTGATCGTAAGAGTCAACCATCGCCTATAGATACCAAAGGTGTTAATGGTGCGTTGCTATCTTGTGGCCATATCTAATGCCACATGCATAAGTTTGCCGGCTACCTTACCCTCCAAAATGGAACACGACAGTGACAAACACTATCGCTATCGTGGCAGGAATAGGTAAGGTTGTGGTACCAGACCCCGTCGAGACAATAAAGAACTCTACCACTTAGTATCCACGATGAGTGACACGTATAGCCAATCGGTCGCCTTTTACCACCTGCCCGGCAGAACGGCAGTTGGCCTATTCTTCAAAGAAGCCCGGGACCAACACTGGGAAAAAATTTTCTTTCGCATACCCCAAAGTGTGAGATATCGTTGGATAAATACTTAAAAAATATTGTAGGTTGTGAAAACAGTTTTTCGATTAAATAATCAGTTTGGGAAAAATTAAGCTTTAAAGTGCTAATTTTTTTAGAATCAAATACTTACTTCATATCTTTTCTGTGGTGTTTATAGTACAGGAAATAAATTGTGCCTTATAGTGAAACAGTACAGGTGTATTAATTGATAAATATAACTCGTATTGATTTTAGGGAAATTTGGCATGGAGATAGTTAAAGATCAGGGGTAAAATATAGATAACTTTTCCAAAAACTAACCCTTAGAAGGCTGAAACAGGAGATGAAAGTTTGTATGAAGAACTATTATCAACGATAGGTTAATATTCATAGGCAAAGCTGCGCGGGTCAGCAAGTAATAATATAAATGTTAAAACTATTATACTCCATTCTATATTAAAGTAATTTCATCAACTAATATGGAAGTTAAACTAAGAAAGTCAAACACCTGATACCTTCGAAACGGGGAAATTGGGTTAAGCGAAACCTTTGTCGAATAAACTAACTTTAGAATTAGGAAAACTAATTACGTAACTACTTTATGTATATGCTACTATGGAGCACTCGTACTTGATTATAGATACACAAGGTTATGCGCACAGCTTTGCCTGCCATAACAATAGATCATCATTAATATAATCTTTCATATAACTATCATTTCCTCTTTCAGACCCTTAAGGGTAGTCTATATTTGACCCTTAGTATGAACCATCTTCTGTCATCTATCTCTAAATCTTTTATTAATTCAGAAGTTACTTTATTTATTCAAGCACTACTTTACATTTGCGTTGAGCGAGAAGTGTTCATTGGCTTGATGATTCATACATATATTTTTTGACATTAACACAACTTAATTCAATATTTCGCATAGGCAAGCAATCTATATATATATATATATATATATATATATATATATATATATATATATATATATATATATATATATATATATATATATATATATATATATATATATATATAACTCGACACGAACCTGGTCAAGACGTTGCAGAACTACCACCCAGTGCAAGTGGTATGTCAATTTGAAGTGATAGCTTGTAAATTTATGGATGTGGCATATTCCCATCATACGGGCAGCAATATACTATTGTATCTTTCCATCGAGAGAGTCGTCTGAATTAAAAAAAAAAAGAAAAAAATTTTACATTTGCAACTAGATTACAATCCTAGTAAATTATGATTGTGAATTAATATTATCATAGAAGAGCGTCAAAAGCGAGCATGCCTTACCTGCGTCAGTAATTACACAGAAGCCCCTGCCTTTGACTATCAAATGCCACGCTATTGTGAACTCCACTATATTCACAATGCAAGGCTTATACACTATTACTTGACAGACTACGTGCCTTTTGTTGGATAATTGAATTCAAAAACAATGACTGTGGTTTGCGCTACATAAGGGCAAAACCCAATTTTAAGCTTTAAAGTATTTCTATAGGTCAGTTTGTATGCTGTTCTTCATAAAAGTAATAAAGTTAATTTTCTTTGTGGTTTTTAACAATATCTGCCCTCTTATAAAGATGGCCGTGCAGGGTATTTATTTTATATAAAAAATCCGAGATGCACATTCTTGAACGAAACTGGCATGCAAAACTGTCGTTAATTTCACACGAGTAGTTACAGATATGGCAAAAATATATGTTTTTGCATATCCAACCTTAAGCTCAAGATTTATAGTTGTTTTTTATAAAGCAATATACGAAAAGTGATAAAATTGACAGTATCGTACCCGACGGGATTCTATTTGAAATACGCGCAATTTGAAATTTGCGCTCATTTTTAGAGAACGTTTTTGAGACACTGATTGTGTATCTTAGGTTTTTTATATCAATGATCAAAGGATAACAAACAAGCAAATGGTTGTCCCGATGAAAAGAAAAACCATTACCAAAGATGTTCATGGTGCGTTGTTATCTGTGTGCTTTATGCATAAGTTTACCGGCTACCTTACTCTCTAAACCGGAACACGTCAGTGATACAAACTGACGCTATTGCGGCAACAATATCTAAGGCAATGATACTAGATCCGGGCGAGACGTTGCATAACTCTACAACCTAGTAGTCACCAATAACTAAAGAGGGCCTTGAACACAATGGAGACGACGACGTAGTCTTCTCGCGTCCCCTTGATGAGGAGGCGGGGAAACGGTTTCGGGGCTGTTGCCCCCTGTCCGTGGTGTCAGGCGCTGCCTGTAAATACAAGCAGGTCATTGGGGTGGGAGTGGGTAAACCCGTTCATCCCTGGGAATTTTGTTAGTTAGCAAATGAGGTAATGGTGATGGTTCGTGCTGGGGTAGGGTGGATTCGTGAGGATTGTCAGGATTGAGAGGGGGGGGCTATATACGCGCTTCTGCGTGCAATCCGCCCCGCAGGTCGAGTCCCCGCGGGGGATTAAACACGCAGTGGCAATTGAACTGAGGGGGGGGAAGTTTCGGGGCAAATATATTTATGTGAGGAAGTTATCCTTGGTGTTAGGAAATCAGGAGGCAGGTGGGTATATGTTAGGTAATACCCCCCGCTTCTGGGGTGGGGATGTTCCTGGGATAAGGTTTCCTATCGAGGATGGTAGAAGACCAGGGGGCTGTATTCTGAATGTGTTCCAGTCTTGAGGATTCTGTCCTGGAGTACATCTTCTTCGCTAATCTGGTGGTAAACTCTTCAATTGTCTCTATGTGAAGATCCCGTAAGATGATAGAGTTCTTCAGATAGCGAGAAGCGTTGAGGATTATACGGAACGTCTTATTTTATTGTGCCTCAATGGTCTTCTTGTTTTTCTTGTTCAGAAGCTGGTACCATGCTGGTGCTGCGTACGTGAGGCGTGGCCGTATGTATATCTTGTAAATGGCCAGCTTCTGAGCAAGTGGCAGCTTTGAGGATAGGACGGGGTAGAGCAGATTTATTGCTACTCGTGTTTGGTTCACCACTTTCTTGGTGTGCAGATTCATGTTCAGGCGGTCGTCTATTTCCACTCCCAAGTATCTACAGGATTTGGTCCACTCGATCTCTTGTCCTGAGATTTGGAGTTTGGGTGTTTTCTTGGATCGTTTTCCGAGAGTAAGAGCTTGGGTCTTCCGTACATTGATAGTAAGTCTCCACCTCCTCAACCAGGTTTGGACGGATTCAAGCACTCTTTGCATTTTGAGTACTGCATGGGTGGCGTTTAGTGAGGAGCTGATGTACGCGGCATCGTCAGCGTACAGCGCCAGTGAGATGTCTTCTGGGGCTGGGATGTCATTCGTTTAGCCTGAATAAAGTGTTGGCGAAAAGCATCTACCCTGCGGGACTCCCGCCCGCATCTGGTGCTCGGTGGACAGACTGCCTTCAACCGCTACCTGGAATCTACGTTGGTGTAGGAAGGCTGCGATGACGCGTACAATCCTTCTTGGCATCCTCATTTCGTCCAGCTTGAAGATGAGACCAGCGTGCCATACGCGGTCGAATGCCTTCTCCATGTCAAGGAATATGGCTACGGCACTCTCCCGCTTATTAATGGCTGCCGTCATCGTGTGTAGCACTCTAGAGAGCTGTAGTGTGGTGCTATGTTTGGACTTGAATCCGAACTGTTCTTCTTTAGGAGTGAAGTATGCGTTAATGTGGTTGAGAAGGAGGCGTTCGAAGATCTTGGATATGGTGGAGAGTAGGGTGATAGGCCTGTAACTGGCTGGAAGCAGAATATTTTTTCCTGGTTTGGGGAGCATTCTGACGTGCCCGATTTTCCATATTCGAGGGAAATGCCCAGTCCACATTATGCCATTGAAGAGTCGGCAGTAGGCTGTTATGGTGCGGTATGGTAGGTGACGTAATGCTGCATTTGAGATGCGGTCCGGGTGCTTTCCGGGGTTTAGTTCTCAGGATGGTCTGTCGAACTTGGTGAGGTGAAAAGAAAATCGGGTCTTCATCATGAGGAATGTCCAGGTCCATATATGTTTTGAGTCTGTCTTCCAGGCTTCTGGCTTCGTTCACATCAGACGGAGGATTTGGCGTGAACTGTTCTTCCAGATGCCCCGCAAATATTTCTGCCCGTTCCTCAGCCTTGTATTTGACGATACCATCTGGGTGTTTTAGTGGTCTCACTGGCTCTTTGGTCTGAGAGAAGCTTTTGCAAAGTTTGTGGAGAGAAGACCAGTCATCAATGGCCTCGTTAATTCTGTCTTCCCAGCGTTTGGTGGAGAGTGCTTCAACTTCTGCCTTGATTCTCTCAGCCAGTCTGTTGAGTTGGGCTTTTTGTGTGGGACATCTGGTGCGCTGCCAGGTCTTTCAGAGGGCACGCTTCTCTCTTAGCATTCTCTGAATCTCCTCTGGAAGTGGAGGTAATGCATTCCTTGTTTGTCTAATCTTTGAAGCTGTTTGTATGGCCTCCGTGATCCTCCTTTGGAGGTCTTCCGCTAGAAAGTCCACGTCTACGGCCTGTATAATGGGTCGCGTGACAGTGGATTTCTCCAGCTCCCGGTGGAAGACCTGCCAGTCCACAGTTGGTCGTGGAGTATAGTGTTGCGCTCGCACCGGCTCTTTTGTAAGTACCATCAGTACAGGCTGGTGGTCAGATCCTGTGTGGTAGTCCAGCACTTCTATCGAGAGTTGGCTGGTGGGGTATCCTTTTATCAGGGCGAAGTCAATGACATCTGGGCGCTCGTTTGCTCTATCAGAATAAAGGGTTGGCACTTCTGGACTCATTGGGTGGTAATCTTGGGCCTCTGCATCGGCCATCAGTTTTCTCCCATTGGTGCATGAATAGTTGGAGTTCCATGCGACATTCCTACAGTTCCAGTCGCCCGCTGCTAATACTGGATGGTCAGTTGACATCAGTTGATGGATGTCATTGGTGTCAAGGCGTCCAGCTGGTCGATATATTGCATACAGACGAAGGTCCTTTTCATTAATATGGATATCGATGCCCAGTGCTGACATTGATGTAAGCTGTATGTCTGGTGAAGGCTGGTGGACAATTCGCCTTTTGACCAAAATATCCAACCCTCGATAGTATCTTGTGCCGCAGTGCTCTTCCCTTCTATATATAGTATAGCCGGGTAAATGAAACCTTTCTGCCGGGTTCAGCCAGGTCTCATTTATCAGCGCTACGTCTGCGTTTTGGTCTTGAAGAATTGTCTTCAGGGTCGTGATCTTACTACCAAGACCACGGGCGTTCCAAAACACGATCCTCAGGGATTTACTTGCCATAAATGGTAAGCAGCTCCGTTATACCTCTGAGGATGACTGTGACCGGATCCAGTCCCTCACGTAGAGCCCCCAGCACATCTTGGAAGATCTGGATGGCTTTCTCAAGCACAGCCAGTCTTCCTTCGTCCGGGGACTTTGTGGGTACCGCCATCCTAGTCACATTTTCAGCTGATGGGCGGATGGTATTGCCGCTGATGTCCTGCTTGGCAGTGGAATTGGTAAGGGTAATTCCTGATCCTCCTCTTCTGTTTCGAGCGGGTAATTCTTTTTCTGTTTGGAGGTTTTCTTCTTCTTCAGCTTCTTTGGTCTGCCGGTTGCTCCCCTAAGTTTGGGGTCATTGGCTGGTGCCATCAGGGTGGTGGTGGTGGTGGTTTCTGTGTGTGTGGCATTTGAGCTAGGAATGGTCCTGGCTGTATCTTCAGGTTTTTCCGTTCTGCGTACCGTTGCTGTTAATGCCACCGTGCCGGCTTGCTTATTTCGTGCTTCTCTTTTGAACACAGGGCAGCTGGTATTATTGGCAGTGTGTGAGCCGTTACAGTTCGCACACGTTAGGGGTTCTTCTTTGGGCCTCGGACATTCCTTGGCCTTGTGCTCTCCTCCACAGCGGACACAACGCTGAGGCCGCTGGCAGTTATGGGAGGAGTGTCGGAACTGCTGACACCGGTGACATTGGGCAGGACACTTTTTGCCTCTCCAGGCTTCTATCCTGACACCTGGCATGTACAGCAGTTCGTTAATCTCATAGATTTTAGGTAGCGTATCTTCTTGCCTTTTGATAATGGCCATGAAGATACAGCCTGGTCTTCCAGCTCTCGCGTTGATCGGTCTGACGTATTCGGCTTCATGACCGTGTTCTGCCAATTCTGAGATGATTTCCTGTGGGTCGGTCTCAGCCGGGAGACCTCTGATGGCAACATTGACGCTTCTCTCTGCCGGAAGGGAATAACAGAACCAAGATAGCGGTGTGGTTTTTTCCAGATCAATGAGGTACCGGTGGACCGTACGGTACTCTGCCTCCTCTTTGGGTGTGAACCGAACCCCACGTCCAAATGGGCGAGCGTTTGGGGCGTGGCCCAACTTTTCTTTGAGTTGACGGAAGTGGTGGGTCCAGTTGGGCAAGTTCTCGACAACCAAAGGTGGGAGTCTACCTTTTGGTTGGGATGTTGTGGTTGAGGGTGGTGGTGTGGGTGGTCGCGCAGACGTTGGTACTGTTTTAGTTTGTGTGGTAGTCTAGGAGGAGTGTGGTGTTAGTCTAATCACAGTTGCTGCAGGTGCTGCTGGTGCTGCCGCAATTGCCGCAAAGGAAGGAGGTGGGGAGGGCCCCGCCGGCACACACTGGCGTTTGGCCTCTTCCTCTTCCTCCGTCTCTGCGTCACGTTTTCTGCGTAGCGGGGTGGGGCAGGGCGGCAGAAGGATAGGAGCCACCTCTGCCTGTTGCACCGCTGCCGCATCCTCGGCAGTCATAGGTGTGTCTGCCATACCTTCTTTTTCTAAGGCGGTTCTCCTGTCATCCAAGTATTTCGTCATCACTTGGACTAATTCTTCGTCTAGGATGTTCGCTTTGGCGAGACGTGCTACCGTGATGTAGTTTTGCTCGAGGGTGGTCCGTTGTGAACGCTTTGGTGAACGCTTAGGTGTGGGCAGATCACACCTTAACGTTTCGCGGCGGTCGCGGCTGCGCGCTCGCGGCGCACAGGTAGATCGCGACCGACAGCGGGCGGGTCGCTGTATGCGCGTACAGCGGAAGAGTCGCTGTGGGCGGAGGAATCACGGTGAGACTCATTGCTCGCCGACGAGTCGCGCGATGTCGACGGCTGTGGTTCGCGATCGCGCAGGGCGCGTCTTTCCATGGAGCGACGGTGGATTCGCGGGTCCTTAGGAGGACTACGATTTAATGCCGCCCTCATCGTAGTCAGTCCAAGTTGTGCCGCCTCTGAGGTCGGAGGTCCAAGTTGTGCCGCCTTTGAGTAAGGCTCATCAACTTGTACCGCCTTCCGAGACGTCGGCCCAACTTGTGCCGCCTTCGGTGAGGTTGGTCTAGTTAAGCCCGCCTTTGTGTGGTCGGGCGATTTTCTTACTTTGCGTGTGTGCGCAGGTGGTGTGGCGGTGGTGGTGTTCTTTTTCAAGAACGACGCACGGATGTCTGTTGTTTTGGGTTTGCGCGGTGTGACGTGTTCCCACTCAGACAACTCCACTGTGTCAGATTCGGAACACGTACGCACACGGGCATCTGCATGTTGGCCAGATGAGTTTGGTGGCAACTCACGACGACTCTGCGAAGGGCCGGGGGTGGTATTTTCACTACCCGACATTTTTTGTAATTTTGTTTTTTCTGATGAGGGTACTCGAAAAAGTTTATAAATCGGAGGGCACGCGCGACCGTAGTCGGCGACTGTAGAACAGCCGCCGAAACACTTCCGAGCGGGGACTCTCCCCTCACTGGCGTTTCCCAGCTACTTTCCTAATGAAAGCAGTGGGAAAAACAGATATATTAAAGTTCGGTCCGAACGCGATACTTGTATGGATACGTTAGTTAACAAGGCACTCCGAAACTATCCCACAATGGAGAAGTACCATGCGTAACCGTTTATACCCGTATTCCAATTAAAGGAAAACTAAATAAATTGTTATCACAAAATAACCTCAAAACATAACAATGTTGTAAAAATACTTTACCACAGATACGTGTTTGTTCATTTACGCCTTGGGGAAAATTGCACAATCTCATAATTTTTAATTTGAACTTTTCTAATTTTTCTTATAAAAATTAATTAACCTCATTATTCGTTATTAAGAAATATTACAACCTTTAGCTAATAATTCCTTTGTTTTGCAGGAACAGTATCACGAGAGGCCGTGCTTTGGACGCGTCAATTATATTTGATGGATGGTCGACTTCAATCCCGAGAGAACTAATTCTGACAGGTCTGATTATGACGTTTTGATTGAAATAAATTGACCGTGAATTGAGATAGATTAAATTTTATCCTAGGGTAGACTGTTCAATTTAGTTGGAATATGAAGTTCATATTTTTTTAAGTTACGTTACGTTTTTTGGAACTCATTGTCATGTCGTGATATAAAAGGGGCTTAAATTAAAATCAGTTATAATAGTAATTTAAATGTCAAGTGATTGCCGACTCTAACTACATTATCAACGTGGTTAAGGCTCAATTTCCAACCAAGACAAGCGTTTGTGTGATAGGTATAGATGTTTGTGTTTCTAAGTTGAATTTTTTTATTAAAATTTTCAGTATTTCTATGCATTCATTTCAATGACTAATATCCATATTACAAGAAAAAAATTTGCTTACTTTAGCGTTAGATCAATTTACGTGGATTATGGAGTGACAATTAATGTACATTTTTTTTTATATCACAGAATAGCAAATAAGCAGATGGGTCTCTGAACGGAAATAGACAAACATCACTTTTAGATGCCAAAAATGTTAATTCTGCGTTGTTATTAGTGTAAGAGATGGTAATATTACACGCATAAGTTTACCGGGTGCATAAACTTCCAAACTGGAATAAGACAGTGACCAAAATTGACACTTTTACAACAGGTATAACAAAATACATAAATTCTAAGCATGTAAAATAAATATCACACTATATAATATCAAAATTCACTTCTAAACTAATAAAACATCTACTCAAGCTAATTCAATTAAAAGATAATCTTAATAGAAATGCAAAGAAAATATGCATTCAGAAAGTATAACTTTTGAAATACCCCTCGTAGACGAGAAGATTGGCCAAGGTAAACTCGGTAACTTTGCCATTTTATTACTTCAATGAAACGGTTGATATAAAAATCTTCAGATATTTGCATTTTCACTGTAGAGAGTGGAAGTTCCCAATTGACTGTTTCAACTTAATACACGCCCGTTTCTGAGTACCTCCTTTCTTAACCAGTGAATGCTGACATGAATTTCTAGGTGATTTTTTTTGTATTGTTAACATCGAAAACTCTATGTTTGACTGTTTGTTTTTAAATATTGTTGTTCTGAAAAAATACGTTCTTAATATAGAAATACAAGTAACATAAAATCCTAAAGAGTTAGCGAGAAGCACTTGAAGTTTGAAAGAAGAATGGAAACGACAAAAAAAGGTGAAAGGAGGTCTTCTTGAACACAAATTCAAAATTATTAATGTCAAAGCTGACGTAAATATTTAAGTGATTTTTGTACTTTAAATATATTGTAAAATTAATTGGCTGTTTATTATTTAATAATCACGCGAGACCAAGAGAACAAAAATGTTAAGTTTGGTATTTAGAGTCTTTGTCTAGAATTTAAATAGGTCTTCGTTTTATTCGTAATTGCATTATTCGTTTAGGGTTCCTAAAAAAATTGTGATGAGGAAAACTGATCTGGATCTAAAGACTAAGTTTAGTTGTACATCAGTAAAGCTAAGACCAAAAGTTAAATGATGAAAATAAAGCCAAAGTTCAAGGCCGTATTACACATTTGTTACGTTACGTTTTGCGAAATATTTAAATTGAATTAAGTAATTGCAATAAACAGCATTTTTTCAGAGTAGAATTAAATAAAAATTATTGAAGGGAATGTAGAGCTTAGAAAACAAATTGTAAATCTTTGGCTAATTTTAAAACATTTATAATAAATGAGTATAGCTGAAACTTAAAATGCAAGAAAAAAATAAGTAAGTAACAAAAACAATAAAATAAATTTAAATACCTAGGCCTAGGTCCGCTCACACCAAACTATTGAAATAACAGACGAAGAGGCTGCCAAGTCCTTAGTCTGCATTTTGCAAGTATATGGAACTGCTGATCTACCACGACGCGCGCTCGTTTCCTTCCACTAACTGGCCTCGATGACCTCCAGCGGCGTTATCGTCTCCGAGCCCGTAAAGCCCAGGTACGACTGGTCACTGGCTCATATAATACACATGAAGTTTTAAATGACTTTCACTATACTTAAACTTATTTAAAAAGTTAATAGTTTGGTGGGAGCGGACCTTAAGCTAAATAAGCAAAACAAAGACCAAAACTCACAATTTTTTCGTCTCTTTTGTCACTTTTACGCACCAAAAAGTGTTTTTTAGTTTTCTGAGAAACACAAAGTTGCCCGGGATTGGAAAGTGCCCGGTTGGCGATAGGCTTGCCACCTATCACATTTGTGGGACCCAGTATCTTCGGCTAATCGTGGGTGCACTTGTTGTACCTCTGCCTACCCCTTCGGGGATATGGGCGTGAAGATACTTAGTATCACTTAGTACCGGTGATCTACAACTTATATAATATGTAGATATGCTTATTTTATACTAGCGGGCCCGCACAGCTTCGCTCTCGAGTCACATGTCATCAATATAATCTTTTATACTAACATCCATACCATATTTTAACCCTTCAGGGGTTGATTTTTTAAAATAAAAATAACCTATGTTTACCTTGAGGTTTCGACTATCTCCGTGCCAAACTTTATCGAAATCGGATTAACAGTTCAGTCTTGAAAGTGTAACAGCCAGAAAGACAGAAAAGTAAGTAAGAATAAGGATAGTATGAATCATTGAATAGCAAACAAGTGGATGGTTCTTCTGATGGAAGCAAATATGAGTCGCTATAGATATCGAAGGTATTAATAATATGTTGCTATCCATGTACAGTACAGAATTCCACCTGCATAACTAACTCACCTAACTTTACTTTTCACATCAGATCGCGAAAGTGACTTTTGCGGCAGGAGTAGTTAAGGCAGTGGTACCAAACGAGGAATGGGATTTACAGCTACTTTTATTTCTCTATCACGTTGTAAAGTTATTTGTTTTTGTCACTGTTATATCACGCGTCGTAAATCACAACCGTTATATTATATTAATGACGGTTATTGTCACAGTGGGTGCAACTTATTCCATCTGTTACATATCGCAGTGATAATGACTATAGTTATTTATGTGATGACAATTTACAAGTGATCAGTAAAGTGAAATAGCGGTGTCGCTCAAATGTTTTTTTTTTTTGAACGACGGATTTCTGTGAATTACAAGCATAAGCTTAGTAGATTGGCCGGCGTGAAATTAAATCACGCTTGCGTATTGTGTAAACAGACGGTTTCGATGCATATAACTGATGTAGCACGTGAATTATGTTATAACGAGATAAATAATCGGTGATTCGTAAATGTATCATTCCTATATCAAACCCGAGTTAGACGGTCCAGAATTTTACCACCAGTTGGTAGTCATGATGTTAGTGATACGTATCCTGGCTTTTGAACTTAATTATTAAGAAACCGAAGATATTTAAGTATGCTATACTCATATAAACAAATACATATATTCGCCCCCTCCCTTTCCTTCCCTCTCATACATAAACACACACACACATAAGTACAAATACATATACATACATGCATTTGTAAATACTAATGTTGTGTAATGCTAATGTGTAACTGTATGAAAGCATTGTCTGTCTTTTATAACACAGTTTATACTAGCGCAGGAGACAGGGTTAAGTATGTTTTTATTTTCCCTGTACGAATGCTAACAAAGTTTTATTGTTATTGTTATTTATTCTCATTATTTGGATTTAACTGTTATTTTAATATATTTATAATTATAACATTATTAAAAAATTCAATAGTATAAAAATATATATAAGAAAGTAGATATTCCTTCTGCATGAACTTTAATAGCGGGTCTCCTGCTACTAAAAATAACAAAAGAAACTAACAAAACATGTTAGCAAAACATTTCAGTCTCCTGCTACTTTTAAATGCAAACATGTAACATTCACTCGATAAAATAACTTCGGATGAAGAAGATGTACTCGATGTTATAGAAGCTATTTTACATACAACAAGAAGACACTGATTTCGCGTTTGCCCCTATTTACAGCGACGTGCTTTTAACGTATTATTTTTATTCCAATTCATATTAACGAACACAATAAACTATAGGTAGTTACAATAGGAATATACACAAGGAATTCTTTTAAAGGGAAAGACGGATAAATAACTTATGTGAAACTGTTATTATTTTATCATCAATGTTTCGTCAACTTTGTTGACTTCTTCAACACTCTACAATGAGAAAACATGTTTACAAATTATTAATTTTAAAAATACAACAATTTTTTTATCCTTTATGCATAAAATTACGCATATAAGTTAAATAGTTACATTATATTTACAATAATTATATAGTGTAAATATAAAATATTTATCTAGTGTATATTTACACTATATAAATATTTGCAATAATTATATAGTGTAAATATAATGTAACTTTAACTTATATGCGTACTTTCAAGATTAATAATTTGTAAACATGTTTCTCATTGTAGACCTCTTCTGTTTACGGAAACGACCATCGGGATGATTGTTGAGTTCATACCACTATATATTGGTAGTCTCATGAGCCAAGTCCAAATATTAAGAAAGTTTTTCTTATCCGTACTTTTACGAGGTTATCGGCAAACGGTTTTTGTGCGGCATGCGGGTATATCACAATTCACAACAATATTTAAAAAATTATAGCACCTGTAAAAAGCTACGTTATCTGAATAGCTATACCATAATGGACTATGTGGTACAAAGCATAAGGGTGAAAATAGCGTGTATTATTATAAGTTGTTTACAATAAGAAGTGATTCATCGCTTACTCGATAAATTTAGATTTTTCTGGATCAGGGTAAAACTTTACCCCGGGTATAAATAGAGATGTGTAGACAAATACAGGGGAGTTTTTATAAAGCGATCGAGAGCGATACTTAAAGTGACCAGTGCGAAGCGAGTGTTCTATTGTGTAGTCGGTTAAGTTTAGTGTTAGTACAGTGAGTGACCAGTGTGTATAGTGTATTTACGTATTAAATTTTGTTGTTTGTGTACTTGTGTTGTAAATACGCGGGTTTAATATAAGTGGCGTTTTCTTACAATTACGAAGGCAAAATACGTAACAATATCATAGAATAGCAAAGAAGCAAATGGTTCTCCTGGTGTAAAGAGATAACTGTCGTCTTTAAACACTAAGTATGTAAACTAAAAACGTGTAACATGCATGCATTTACCACCTACCTTATTTTTCAAATTTGAACACGACAGGCACTGAAGTAATTGCGGCAGAAATAGGTAAAGACGGAGACATCAAACTTAGACAAAATCGCAGAACTATAGTAGTTTTAGTGAAGGGTATATTATAATACTATGCATTATCAGACAAGGGTTAAGAAGCAAGGAATTCCTTTGCGACATAATATGAACCTTTGACATTAAATTGCTTCTTAAGAGAAGGAATTCCCCTTATGACCGCCAACGCTCGGAGTCACTTCTAAGATTGCGTCTTCGGTATTTCTAAGAATTCTTTTTATCTTGAAACATAATACAGCTCTCGATAGATTTTCTATGACAAAGACATACCACAAATATGATTTAGTTTCCTAATAATAGAATTTATAAGAAAGCTCTGAAAGTTATATACGTCACTTTCCTTGCAAGGAATGGTAGGTAGAGATTAACTGACTGTCAATAATGTTCAAGTTAACGTTATCTGCCCGACTGCGCTACAAGGAAGGTTATGTTTTTCAAATGTTTTTATGCGTGTATTTTCATTACATAGTATAAAACAAAGTAACTTTCTCTGCTTAAATCTCTAAAACTACGCAACGGATTTTGATGCGACTTTTTTAATAGATAGACTTATTCTTAAAGAAGGTTTTAGTATATAAACCTTTCCGATATTCCCACGGGAACAAAAGCTACGCCGGTGAAACCGCGGGCAGGTTGCTAGTTATATCATAAATAGCAACAAGCTAGCTCTCCTGAGGGAAAGAGTATCCATCGCCTATAGACATCAAAGATGTTAATGGCATGTTGCTGTTTATGCGGCGGGATTGCAATGCCACATACATAGGCATACCGAGGGGGGAAGCAGGGAAGGGCAGCTGCCGATTTGGATAATTCTATTTTAATTAGAATGGGTATACCGCGAGGATGGTTCTATTTAAATTCCATAAAGGTATATAAACAAGAGATGATTGATTGTTCGTGCACTAATTTTAATGTATGACAATGCATGACTTTTCGTCGGTTTAATTTTTATTGTTAAAAATATATTATTTAATTTATATAATAATAATAATATAATAATCACGGGACAAATTACACTTACTGATCTAACCCCAAAGTAAGAAAGTTATTTGCTTGTGTTATGGGTGTTAGTCAACAACACTAATACATAGAAATACATAAATAAATACTAGAATATATTTAATAAACACCCAAACCAGGAAATACAAACATTTATGCTCATCACACAAATGCTTGTCCCCGTCGGGGATCGAACTCGAGCCCCGTTGATTGTGCAGTCAGGGTCGCTAACCACTCGACCAACGGGGCGGTCGCCAATGATTGTATATAGACAAATTATAGAATTTTTCAATTCACAATATGCTTGCTCGCTACAAGGTATTTGATTTCTACAAAATATTATGTGAATAGTTAGACCCACAATAGTAGAATCTGCAATATCACGCATGGGTTCAAGAGCACAGATATGCCTTTTCTTGTCGTGTTCAAATTTTCAGTTTCCTGATAAAACAACATTGCTCGGGATTTAATAGTGCCTGGTTGACGATAGGCTGCCCACCTATCCCATTATGGGACTAAACATCTTCAGGTAATGGTGAGTGCAAATTTTGTACCTCTGCTTGTCTCTTTGGGATACGGGCGTGAATATACTATCTATATATCTTCAGATACAAGAGTATCTATGATATTGTCGGAAGTGCGAAAAATATAAAGTCCATAACATTATAACCTATATTAAACAAATTTCCATTTGTCCACAAAATGCTTAAAAATAAATCTTGTTAAATTTCCAAAATCCGAATGTCAAAAGAATATTCGCTTAAACGATCAAATTCATCCAGTATTTCAGTGAGTGCAAAAGCTCAGATAAAAAATGAAATCGTCCAATTCTTTCGCATGTTTCACTGGAATCGTTAACAAAAATAATAGGGAGCAGTTTGTTATATTTTTTTCAATGTAAGTTTGTAATTTTGTTGTAAATATACGAAGAGGTACATAATATGACTTGCCGACTGTTACAATTGTATGTTTTGCATAAATAATTGGCTTTTCTTTCAAATTCTACACTTTAATATTATATATATACACTTTGTAATAGTACATGGCTGTAATATATTAAAGTCCATACTAATATTATAAATGCGAAAGTGTGTTTGTTTGTCCGTCTTTCACGGCAAAACGGAACGACGAATTGTCGTGATTTTTTAAGTGGAGATAATTGAAGGGATGGAGAGCGACATAGGCTACTTTTTGTCTCTTTCTAACTCCCACTTCCCTTTAATGAATTTAACGCGAGCGAAGTCGTGGGCAAAACCAGTAAATCATAAATAATAACATGCTCAAAACATTTTTTTAAAGTTAATCTTTATAGATTCCCAGTTACAAAGGAAATAAATTGATGGACAATGTCAACTGTTATTATGTTTTCATTTGTGATATTTATTGTGCGATAAAGACACACCAAGCCTAAAATATGACTAAAATAATTCTAATATATACATTTACACAGAAAATCAACTTTAGTAAAGAATTTCAAGACGTTGTAATGACTGAGGTGGGCACATATTTCAATTATAGATATCAAACATGTAAATGATGTATGGCATTCATGTAGCGAGAATATAAAGTCAAATATAAAAGCTACCTCCAAACTGTAATACAGCAGTGCCCATAACGAACACTACTACAACAAGAAAAGGCGTATCCGTGCTCCTGAACCCATGCGAGATATTTCAGAATTCTACCATATAGTAGTTACAACGTTAGTAATACTTTTGGCTAATCGTTCGCATTTTTTTAAGCTGTTTGGCAAAATGCTGGCCTCTGTGGTCTAGTTTTTTTTTTAAATCATAAGATAGCAAATAAGCAGATGGGTCTCCTGATGGAAAGAGCCAACCATCGCCTACACCAAAGATGTTTAATGGTGCGTTGCTATCTTGTAGCGAGGTCTAATGCCACATGCATAAGTTTACCAGCTACCTTTCCCTCCAAACCGGAACACGACAGTGACAAGCACTGACGCTATTGCGGCAGGAATAGGTAAGGCGGTGGTACCAGACCCGGGCAAGACAATGCAGAACTCTACCACCTAGTAGCCACGATGGTAGTGACTCGATAGCCAATCGGTCGCCTTTTACGACCTTCCTGGCAGAACGGCAGTTGGCCTATTCTTCAAAGGAGGCCGGGACCAACACGGCGAGAATCTAGTATTGGCGTCGACCACACGGGGTGCCGGGTTCGATTTTCAGGTCGGGCAAATCAAAAAAATCTTTCAATTTCCTGATAAAACAACATTGCTCGGGATTGAAAAAGTGCCCGGTTGGCGATAGGTTGGCCACCTATCCCATTGTTATACTAAGTATCTTCAGGTAATGGTGAGTGCAAATGTTGTACCTCTGCTTATCTCTTTGGGATACGGGCGTGAATATACTTTTTTTATCTTTTTTTTGCGAAATGCAAATATGTATTGTTTAAAAAGGGCACGGGCTTAATAGCCCGTTATTCAATAAAACTGTTAATTCAAGTGTACCCAATATTAAAAATATACAAAAAAATAGTTTATTTATGTTTTATATTAAACCTAGCATACAAGACCACTTCTAGTAATATACAAGTATGTCCAGGACACGAATTTAACATGTAAAATATAAAGGTTATTTTTCATACCATTAAGTGGTCCTTGTTTTTCGAAACGTTTTCACTTACGATAAATGGAAAGGTTGCTCCCATATTCAATGGAAGCTTGATGAATGAACGATTTGATGTTACCCGAAATAAAACGATTTTTTAAAATGTCAGGGATATGTTTTAAAAAAAACAATTTGTACGATGGTCAACATGACTTTCAACTTTTTAGTGTGTTACGCGCTTGGAGTAAATAAACCACACGAAAACAGACGCGTGATGCTGAGAGAGAACCAAATATGTTGGCGTATTGCTATCCACGTGGCAATACAGTAGATAATTTTTAGAAAGTATCTTCCCCCAATGCCTGCTAATTTATTGTTTTAGAATAAAAAATGTGTAAAAGGTTGACCCTATACGCCATCCCTGGAACTTTCCGCTAAATTAAGGTATTTTAAACTAAAAGTTTAAAAACTATAAGCATAGATTTTTTCAGTTCAAACATCTGTTTTGTTAAAATGGCGGTATATTGATTGTTGAAAAGCTGTATATTTTGGAAACGTTGATTGAATTTAATCTTTCAAATGATATTCAGCTCAATTTTTGAAATCTTCAATATCTGCTTTATATATCTGCTTTATCGACAGGTTTAATAATCGACAGGTTGAAAATGTTAATAAACATTTTTTTCAAAAATGTTCTTCTTTAATAAATCCAAAACAAATTGACCGATTTTGATCCAATTAACGGTATTTGACGCAGTTTTTAAAGGAGAAAAGCTGGTAAGATTTTTGAGTCAATTGTTGTATTAGCCTGAAAGTTATTTCAAAAATATTAGGTAAATTTGCTAAAAACAACCTAATTTTAATATTTGAAAAGCTGTAACTTATGAAAATTAGGTTCGATTTTAATTTTAGAAACGGCATTTGACGTAGTTTTGTTTAGTAATAAATATCGTAGAATACCAAAAAATGATTGGTTGAAAAATTTCGAAGTTATGTCAAAAAAACTTTTTTTTTTCAAAATTTTCTTCAACGTTTTCTCCCAAACGGATAAACCTGATTTTGATGCAATTTATGCATTATACGTTGTACATTAATCTGGAAGTTATATAAAAAATATTGTTTGGCCAAATTTTTTTTGAGGTTTTTTCAACATTTCTCAAAATCTCTTAGGCCGATTTGTTAAAATTTTCAGGAAGTCTAAGTTGAGCGAAATTCAATCGAATGCCATCAACCGTGTTTCGATCGGTCTAGCCGTTCAAAAGTTATGAAATGTTTACATACACACATACACACACATACATACATACAGACATACTGACATCATCGTGAAAATATTCGGAAAAGATTCCTAGGACCTCAACACGTAGGGATCTGGTGAAAATTCGATTTTCGAAATTCGGGGCAAAATCAGTAACTTTCTTATCTACATACATGGAGGGAAATTAAAAATATCACAACATCAAAATATATTACTCAGATTAAGAATTAAATCTACATCTATACATATAATAAAATCGTAGGAAAGTCAAAAGTGTACATTGAATATTTTTTTTTAAAAATACTTGGGGCGTGATCTATAATCGATATAGAAGCCAAAAATATAGTTTTTAGAATTTTTGTCTGTTTGTCTGTTTGTCTGTATGTATGTCCGGGATAAACTCAAAAAGTACTGCATGGATTTACTTCAAATTTTGCATGAATATTACTAACAGGTCGGGTCAACATATAGGCTTCATATTATCACGCTATCACCTACGGGGGAGTAGCAGTGGAGTAAACGAAGTCCGCGCGGACGAAGTCGCCGGCAACAGCTAGTAATATATAAAAAATGTGTAGCTAAGCGCAAAGCTTGGGACTGGCTCAACCAGTTTACCTATTATTTATAACGTTAGTTGAAGTCAAAGGTAGATTTGTATGGAGATAAAAATGGAAAAATTTTTGGTCTGGTACCACCGCCTTACCTATTCCAGCCGCAATAGCGTCAGTGCTTGCCACTTTCGTGTTCCAGTTTGGAGGGTAAGGTAGCCGGTAAACTTATGCATGTGGCATTAGACCTCGCCATAAGATAGCAACGCACCATTAACATCTTTGGTGTCTATAGGCGATGGTTGACTCTTTCCATCAGGAGACCCATCTGCTTGTTTGCTGTCTTATGATTTATAAAAAAAAAAAACTAACGAAATTCGTACTACTTTCACGAAGTTTGCTTCTTCAGCTAATAATTAATAAATATTGCTGGCCCGATTACACAAATTGATCTATACCTGAGTAATCATAAGCGATTTTTTTTTGCAATGTGTTTATTATATAATAACACGTAGAAATATACATACAAATATACTGATTCATAAACATTTATTCTTGATGGAAATCGAACCTGAGCACAACCGATCACGTCGTCAGGGTCACTCTCGACCAAAGGGGCGGTTGTTTATTTTTTGTTAAATTTATATTATAGAAGAGGGTGCAAACGAGCAAGAGGTGCACTTGATGGCAAGTGATCACCGTCGCCCACGGACATCTGCAATTAAGCGTGTGGTTTTGACAAGCTACGGAATTCTACAATTTTGATGGCCCAATACATCTTTACAACTTGTTTTTAGAGCATAAAAAAATTATGAAAATAATTTGATATTTGTTATATCAATTTACAATGATCTCTAAAATAGGCTATGATGATAAACTCCACTCCCAAAATCTTTTAATGATTTATGCAAGGATTTAATTTTCAATTCACATATTTTAAGAGTGGTATCCCAAATTTTTTTCAAGATTATACTACTTTATAAGTGCAATGAATAAATTTATCCATACGAAATCACAACGTTCTACTTCTAATACTCTCTAAAATATGGTACGGAAAGATAGACAAATAGATAGATATGGTGAAAACATAAGAGTTACTGATTATGTAAACCTAATAAATATTAAAATGATTTTTAAAGGAAGATTATACCAAGTAGCTAAAGACAGTAATCATTGTGACGACGTGTGTTATTTTATTTTCATTATGACACAACTAAAATAACATACGATGATATAAATGACCTTTCATGGTTATGAAGAAGTATCGTGAAGTAGAAATTTGGTAATTACTTTTGTTTGTCAGCTTACAATACAAAACTTCCCAATGTATATTATTCTTATATTCATTAAAAATAATTGCAACATCTAAATTGACACCTATGAAATATACTTTCAAACTGACACCATTGAAATGTAATTTCGTCGTATCCGTATCCACAAATAGCGTAATTTGATAAAAGATTTGAGTTATGTGACTGATCACAAAGTTAAGCTCAAAACACATTTTGGGAATTTTTCGAACACGTCATGTAGGATAACTTTGTTCCTAAAACTTTGTTCCATATTAACTTTTCGGGTAACTTGAAATATTCGACGTTTTAGGAATGGGATTGGTGATATTAATTAAGGGATTGTTTGGGACATGAGGTTTAATTTTAAGTCCCAGCATTTATTGGATCCTAAAATATTTTATGTCAAATTCCTACAGTTATAACTTATCATTTTAAATCTTAATATTCTATTTTTTATTTTACACTTTGTACTTCTTTTTCAATTACGTGAACGGTGGAATATAAAATTTGGCACATTTAAAGTTTACATTGCGAAAGAGTGCTGCAGGAAACTAATATTTTTATACAATATGCGTTAAAAATCCATTTCAGTTAGATAATTTAAATATTACTCACAATCATTCATATAAAAATCCCAAGATGTACATTCAGTATCCCAAAAGCGTCCTCTAAAAATGAGCGCAAACATTCAAATTGTGCGCTCATTTCAAATAGCATGGTGATGATCGCGACACTGTCAATTTTATTATTTTTGTACATTGCTTTGAAAAAACAACTATAGTCTTGCTCTTTTGTCATATCTATAACTACTTATGGACAGTTTTGAATGTCAGTTTTGTTCGGGACTGTGCATCTTGGGTTTTTATATCAATGCTCTCAATACACTCTCAATAGCACTCGGATTAATCACTTGAAATAAATATCTACGTTATATCTCATTCTCTGAGGTCTCCTCTTCTCTTATTATACAGCTGTGTTAGAAAGAGAGGGTGAGAACTAGAAGATGACAGCAGCATTTAAAGTTGTGTTTCAAGTAGGTATTAGAAGTACTGCCTCCAGATAATATTATACAGCTTCATGCACAATACATTAATTTGACATAAAGTAATATAATATGCACACATATGTTCCATGTGTACTAATTATGTTTATGTTAAGTCCAATATCAAACTTACAACAGGTTTTATTGTTTAGTCTACGGTCGAATTTCGACCACAGTGTGATTGTTAGTTATGGTGCAACAACAACCTTTCTACATCTTTGAAATCTTTATCAAAGTTTTCAAATAATCATTTGTGATCATTTTATTAAACAACGTTTTCTTTAGAAGGAAACCATAAAATATTTTTCATAATTAGCCGTATAAAATATACATAGGTTTTGGTAAGGTAAGTTAGGTGTGGAACTGATATTGATTCCTCTAATAGGCACATTAAGGTTATGTTCAGCTATACGAGTTATACTGCTTATCAAGCTTTTTATAACAATCCTCCTAGAGTAATAACGCTTATTCTATGACAATCCTAATATTAATATAAAAATAACATTATTGAGTGTGGTCAGGATTTAGCCTAAATTAAAAAGAATACTACATTCATTATTCACAATAATGACTTTATTTCCTTGATATTTTACAACACTTCACAATTTCTACTTATTTTCCTTTTTTACACATATTATTGGCGCCTCGAGTGTCTCTTTCTAAAGGCTGCGACAGAATGCCGCGCTACTACGGCCATCTCGCCAATCTCCATATACGAAACAAAAACCGGAAAGAAACGATCGAAGCGCCAACAAAAACAACCAATCAGACGATACCGGAAATAATAATAGTCAAATGATATCCTTAATTGTAATAAATATCGATGTTTCGCTTTACTCTTGTGAGTTATTCTAACATTATAAATGAGAATGTCAGGCCATCTGTCTGTCTTCCCGCCCGTCAGTCTGTTTACTCTTTCATGGCTAAGCCACTGAACCGATTTTAATGAAATTTCGCATGGTGATAGCTGAACATGTAAAGTTGTACGAAGAATAACTTATTTTTCAAAAGTCTATCCCTAATAGGTTGAAATAGTGGATATAAGTTTGTATGTAAGTTTACTTATTTATTTATTTAATATTGACATGTTAATCTACTCGTGGACGAAACTGCGCGGGTTGGCTCGTATTAAATATGTGTTTGTGAGAATTTGTAGATCGCCGTATGTCAGGAAAAATAATAGGTTTAAGATTTGGATACAGCGACATTTCAATGACTTTTTCCTCACCGTGATTTAGAAGGAAATATTAGTTTTCCCTCTTTATATCTCATTAGAAAATGTATTTAGAAACATGGTAACTTTTTCCAAATCAAGGTAGAGTTCAAATTAATAACATTGTGTCAATAAATCAATATCATGCAAAACTGTATTTAGTATGTTTTAGCTGTGAACCAACGATATTTAAAGTTATGTTATGTTGGTATTCTTTATAAATTTGAATTGTTTAATATTAAAGAAAAATATAACATTTAATTTAACATACACATCCCAGTTTGTATCAGCCTGTATCCTATCAGAGAAACCAGTTTCATCACAGTAATTATTCTTGCTTACTGTAGTCATGTTATTAATTACAAGCTGTATTTGTAAGTATGTATTTAAATAAATATTGTTAAAAGAACATTTTATGTTTATTCAGTTTAGTATCTTTAGTTAAGGTAATAAAATGCTATAAATTAATAAGTCAATGTGATTTTAATGCATTTACTTTTATAATACTATCTGCAACATGCAGCCCGCTAAATTTTAAAAGTTTTTGGTGAACCCACGAGAACAACTTCTGAGTGCTAAGTGTGAGTTTTTCTTTTCGCATTCGATCGTGACCGCGTTTCGAGTTTACTAGGAATGTGTATGTGATTTGTACAGCGCCACCTAGTAGTAAACTGGTTTCTCACGTTTACCACTAGGTGGCGCTGTACAAATCATATACAAATTCCTAGTAAACTCCAAACGCACTCACGATCGAATGCGAAAAGAAAAACTCACACTTAGCACTCAGGTCATAATCTACCTTTGTGCCAAATTTAATTCAAAACCATTTCGTAGTTTTTGCGCGATTGAGCAACAAACATCCATCCATCCATCCATCCTTACATCCAAACATCCAAATTTTTGCATTTTCTAATATTGATACAGATAATATAGATGAGCAACCAACAAAACTACATGTGAATGAAGATATTACATATTTAAACAACAGGTACTAAGTTTACATATAATTTCACTTGAAGGTGATGATGATGAGATTAGATGATTACATATAACAGCATGCATATTAAGCATATCAAGTCGTATGAAAATTTACCTTATTATAAAAGATATAATGGTATAATATAAAAGCGCGTTTTTCTTAATAAGAATTCACTTGCAATCTACTAGTGAGGAGTCGAAGTGAGTTTGTCTTTATTTTTTTCTAATTTGCTATTTAAAAAAAAGTTCTTGTCGTGTATTTAGAGTCAGTCAGTAAATTGATGAAGACCTCCATTTACAGCCGGGAAATATAGGATAATCTTTAATTTGGCCCAGTGCAGTGGAGAGGTCATAAGTGATACGCCTCTGTAAGACTTCTAAGCGATTTTGGAATATTTTGTAATTAATAGCATAATGCAATTATATATATATTATACATAAATAAATAAATAATGCTGGACAAGTTATATGAATTAATCTAACCTCAAAGTAAGCTAATTATTTACTTGTATTAAGGGGAGATAGTCAACGATGCTCATACATAGAAATATACCTATATAAATACTGAAATATACATAATGAAAACTCAAACCCAGAAATACAAACATCTAAGCTCGTCACGTAAATGTTGTCCCAGCCGAGAATCAAACCTGAGCCATATCGGTTTATGATTATGTTCGCTGAGCACTAACGGCGGGGCGGTCAATTATGTAAGTAGTATGTTTTTAAATTTACTTAGTGCTTTGTCCTTAGATGACATACCTTTTTGGAGGCAACGCAAACCTACTTTCTGTTCACCTAAAGGTAAACAGATGAAGAATGCTAAATAGCATTAATTACGTATTTTATCCAAACTTATTTTAAGGTGTACAATAAAAGGAAATAAATAAAAATAAGCCTATGATTTTTCTTCAATAGTTGGACCACGACGGGATCATCATTGCTTTATATTTTAATTTTCCTAAATTAATATTTTTAATGTAGTTTTATTGCCTCTTTGGTCTAGTGGTACGGTGTCAGTGTTGACCACATGAGGTCTCGGAATCGATGGGTTTTTTCAGTTTTATGATGGAAACAAGAAACAAACAACCGAGCACGAGTTGGTGATAGGCTTGCAACCTAACAAATTGTGGGACCAAGTATTTTGCAAGCCTACGTTTTCGAAGATACGAGCGTGAAGATCCTTTTAAATGTGGTATATTTTTTAAGCCTATTTACATATAAAAATTAAAATGAAAATAAAAAATATATTTATTTCCACCACTACAATTTGAATACATCAATAACAAAATATTATGGTTTATAATTTCATTTCTTTAGTGCAGAATGGACTGGAGCTTAAACTAGGAAAAACCTGTATTTCAGGACTCCAAAAATACATTACATTTTAAAAAAGTCCCCCGTGTTGGTCCCGGGCTACTTTGTAGAATAGGCCAACTGCCGTTCTGCCAGGCAGGTCGTTAAAGGCGAATGATTAGCTACGCGAGTAACTGTCATCGTGGCTAGTAGGTGACAGAGTTCTGCATTGTCTCGCCCGAGTCTGGTACCACCGGTTTACCTATTCCTGCCGCACTAGCGTCAGTGCTTGTAACTGTCGTGTTCCGGTTTGGAGGGTAAGGTAGTCGGTTAACTTATGCATGTGGCATTAGATTTCGCTATAAGATAGCAACGCACCAGTAAGATCCTTGGTGTCTATAGGCGATGGTTGACTCTTTCCAGCAGGAGACCCATCTGCTTTTTTTCTATCTTATGATATAATAATAAAATAGACAGGAATATCTGTAACGCCTGCCGCTTGTAGCTTATATTAGTCCCCAGATCAAACAAACAACTAAAACGTTTCAGCTTTGTATTAAGCCATTAGCAACACAAATATTTTTCTCGTTGTTTACAGCGAAACGACTACCATGCGAAAAATTTACCCTTCTGTAAAAACAGTTTAATAATGTACGATGTGTACCTCCATCTACAATATATTAGTTGTTTACGGCTTGAAGTTTAACAAACAAAGCTAACAAGGCACAAAAAACAAAAGCTTTAATCCCAACTACAAAGAATCATTACCAGTTTTGGCGACGCAAAATCAGGTAAAATTATATAGTTACATCTACAATTGACTTCAATTACACAATATATGTTAAAAAACTAATGCCAAAGATACGCTATACATACGCTCGTAAAACTTCACCTGCATTTTGGCAGAATCGGAAAAAAAATTGTAAACCGGTTGAACCTGTAAGCCACCTTTAAAACTTCCTACTAAATTAAGGTATATTAAGCTCAAAAGAGAAAAACTATAAGCATAGATTTTTTCAGTAAAAAGATCTACCTTGTTAAAAATGACAGCATATTAATTTTCGAAAAGCTGTATATTTTGGAAACAATTATCGATTTTGATATTTTGAATAGCATTCAAGTTTTCATTTAGTCGTGATCTAAAATTACTGTTTTAGCTACATAATCTAAAGGTTGAAAATGTAGAAGTAATATCAGAAAACATTTTTGTATTCGAATATTTCGTCCGTTAGCGACCCTGACTACGCAATCGATAGGGCTCGGGTTCGATCCCCGACGGGGACAAGCAATTGTGTGATGAGCATAAATGTTTGTATTTCCGGGTTTGGGTGTTTATTAAATATATTCTAGTACCTATTTGTATATGTATTTCTTTGTATTATTATCGTTGACTAACACCCATAATACAATCAAATAATTTGCTTACTTTGGCGTTAGATCAGTAAGTGTAATTTATCCCGTGAATATTTATTTATTTAACTGATAACCTCCATTTGTTTGTCGGATGAAAATAAAACATTAGCAGTAATCGCTTTTAACTCAGACCGTTCACAAATCTATATTACCGTCGGTCTCAATTTCTCTCCCGTTGATTGATTGCACAGTTTCGGCGACTCGCAAACTAAATTTTCGTTTTCACTCCCAACTCGTGACACTGGCTTATTGAATTATATTTGTGGACCAACAGATAAATGTTGTTTGAGTTTTTTTATTTACATAGATTTTAAAACCATACTGGAAAAAATACTAAGGAAATCACGCTTTTGCGTCTGCAAATTGTTTTTTCCCCACGTTGGTCAGGGCCTCCTTTAAAGAATTAACAATCTGCCGTTCTGCCAGGCAGTTTGTAAGAGACAAACGATTCTACTATAGGAGTCACTAACATCATGGCTACTAGCTGGTAGAGATCTGTATCGTGTCGGACTAGTTTGGTAACACCGCCGTACTTCTTCCTCTCGCAATACCGTCAGTACTTATCACTGTCATAGAGGGTAAGGTAGCTGGTAACATATGCCTCTCGCATTAAGACTCCGTCATATGGATAGCAACGTATTATTAATCTTTGGTGTCTAAGACGATGGTTATCCTTTCCATCATGAAACCCATCTGCTTGTTTTCTACCTGTGAAATAAAAATACGATTTCATCGTAAGCTTTCGTTTATTCATTTATACTTCAATGAAAAAAAAAAAATTCTCACGTAATATAATTTACATTGATCTGCATTTTTTGTTATTTTGGATATATATATATATATATATATATATATATATATATATATATATATATATATATATATATATATATATATATATATATATATATATATATATATATAGCTGTCGTGTTCCGGTTGTGAGGGTAAGGTAGCCGGTAAACTTATATGTATGTGGTATTAGGATCTCACCACTAAACAGCAACGCACCATTAACACCTTTGCTGTCTATAGGCGATGGTTGACTCTTCCATCAGGAGACCCATCTGCTTATTTTTTATCTTATGACATAAAAAAAATCAATGATGATTTGGTTGGAAGTTAGCTATGAATGAGTGACTGATTCATATTTTTGTGAAAAAGGAATCGAAACATCAGAACAAGTGTATCAAGATACCATTCACGAGAAGGTAGTTAACCCCCTTAACAACACCATGTTTAATAGCCAAGAATGGTCCTTTCAGGAACATTCGGCGTCGGGTGATACAGCTCAACCCATCCAATCTTGGTTAGAAACCATCATTCCGGACCACATATAATTTATACTTTCCATCTTCGGCAGTTGGTGAAACTCCGTCACAATTATTGTTTTAAATTTTACACTTGTACTGTTTCACAATTCATTAATTATATACAATATATACTTTTTTATTAAATAGCCAACCGGTTTCGCATTTTCCTGCAAAAACTTTTTGACGATTGTCAACAAATACGTTATGTACACAACGTATTTGTTGACAATTTAAGTTTTAGCCCTTTTTTTTTTTTTTTTTACGAAGGGGAAATCCTAATGGATACCCCGCCGTTCTTAAGGGGGGGGATGGAAGAACGACGAGGTTATGTCGGACTCTCACCGACTAAAACCCCTCCGGTAGCCATCTACCGTGCATTAGGGTGACCACGGGATCTCCGGTGAACGCGCACCGCGGCCCCCCTACACGTTGCCCCCTCGGGCCCTTCCAGGAGTGATACCCTCTGTTTGGTACGGTAGCGTGGGGCTACACCACGCCGCCGTTCGTCCCGGGGTTTTAACCGAGGTGACTTCCCCCTTGCAGTCACCTCACAACCCCCGCTTCCCCTTTTAGTCGCCTCTTACGACAGGCAGGGGATACCGTAGCCCTATTCGTCGCCCGGAACTACAGGGCCAGGTGCGGCCCCTATCGACGGGGTCCACGCCTCCTTCTCCGAGTGGGATCCACTCTTTGACGCTCTCGTTCGGCAACTTCTTTTTGCTTGATCACCTTCTCACAGAAGGTGACGGCAGCCTTCCAAGCACCTACGTCTTGTAGCATGGCTCTCACGACGTTCGGTGGGGATAAGTCGGTGCCAATTTTTGCTACCAAAGCAGCTCTGTAATTGTCCCAAGCGGGACACTCCTCCAGCGTGTGCTGGGCATCGTCACGGTCGGAGTCACAGTGGTGACATTTTGGTGTTTCCTCTCGTCCAATGCGATTCAGATAGACACCAAAGCAACCGTGGCCGGTTAGCATTTGTGTCACTCTGAATGTGATCGCCCATTTTCTTCTCATCCAGGACATAAAGTTCGGTAAGATCGCTCCTGGGGCGCGTTGGCGATCTGCGTTCGAGTTTTCAAGTCTCGTTCACCATTCCGCCAACGCTTGGTGGTGCAGCCTCTCTTTTAGCCTTCTTATACTCCTTGGCTCCTCCCTGGAGCGGGCATCCCGCTGTTGATGGTACGTGTTGGCGTTTACACTTGCTAGAATATCGAGAGGAGGGCAACGCGCCAACAACGTTGCCGCCTCATGTGATATTGTCCGATAGCCACGGGCGATTCTAATGGCCACCCTTCGCTGCAAGCCGTTTAGCAGGGCCTTACTACGGCGGTCACCAGATAGGCTGCTAGACCAGACTGGTGACCCGTAGAGTGCCATGGATGCAACGACCCCTGCGTATAATCTTCGGACTGCCTCATTTGGGCCTCCGATATTTGGAAGCAGACGGTGTAGCGCTCCTAGCACTCTTTCAACCCGTGAAACTACACGCTTGATATGTTCCTTGAACTTCCATCTACTATCCAGTGTAAGTCCTAGGTATTTCATATTCTCGCCCACTGGGACCTGGAACTCTCCGACTCTGATTACCGAGCTAGGTGGTTGCTTGCCTCGAGGAAGCTTGTGAAACCACATTGCTTCGGTTTTTTGGGGAGTAACTTTAAGACCTAGCCCGTGAATTCTTCTTATTATATACGCCGTCCCGAGCTCAGCGAGCCGGATGGTCTCCTCCACAGTGTCCCCAATGGCCACAATTAGGGTGTCATCCGCATAGCAGACAACGTGAACACCAATGGGGAGTTCGACTCGGAGAACGACGTCGTAAGCGAGGTTCCAGAGAAGAGGACCAAGGACTGAGCCCTGTGGAACCCCGCAGTGAACCTCTCTTTCAACTATTTTTAAATCGCGATCTATCCATTGAATCTTTCTATTACGCAAATAGTCCTCTACCAACTTGCGAAGGTAGGTGGGTACTCGATGGTGAGCAAGCGCCTCACGAATAACCCTAAAGGGCAGGGAATTGAATGCATTAACTATATCAAGGCTAACGGCCAATGCAATCTTACCCTGTCCAATGGCCTCTTCCGTTAGCGCACGTACGCGGAGTACTGCGTCTATGGTCGAGCGACCCTTTCGAAAACCATACTGGGACTCTGCGAAATTCGGACCAATCTGAGATAGATGTGTGGTGAGTCTGTCGGCTACTACTCTTTCGAGCAGTTTGCCGGCCTCATCCAACAGGCAGATTGGTCGGTACGCAGAGGGGTTATTCGCATCCCTTCCCTCTTTCTTCAAGAGGACCAACTTCGCCACCTTCCATTGAGCTGGGAATTGACCCTGGCGGAAGCATTCGAAAAACAACCGCCTGAGTCTGTCTCCCAGTACTGTTAGTTTATAACGTTTGGAAAAAGACTTTGCACTACTGAGTTCAAAAAGTCTGATTCCATGGTCTCCGTAAGTGGAGGGACCCAAGGTCTGAGCTTGCCTAGGACTATTTTGTAAGGACGCCCCCATGGGTCCCTGTCAAGCTGGTTGACAAGCTCAGCCCACGATCGAGACTTGGCGTTGGCAATGGCACTCTTTAGTGCCCGCGTTGCAGCTCGGTAAGTAACGTAGGCCGCCTTAGTCTCTGCGACGGTTGACCTTCTTCGTCTTCGTGTTCTAGTGTATTGGCGTCGGGCTCGTAGACACACTTCTCGCAGTCGCGCAATTTCTTCTGTCCACCAATACGCTAGCCTCCGTCTAGGTGGCCTAGCTTGAGGCATCGCAGCATTGCAGATGTCAACCATCGCAGCCCGGAAATTGGCCACTTCGTCCGTGATGTTGGAAGAGACGTCTGTGGAATTTTGAGACCAGTCTGCCACGTTAGCTGCAGCTATTAGCCTGTCTCGATTAAACTTCTTAAGGCACCAGCGCGTTGATTGGGTACGCTGAGTATGACCACTTGGGTGACGGTCAACATCTATAATGATGTGTCGGTGGTCCGAAAGGGTTACCAGCTCTTCCGCTACTCTCCAGCCGGACACAAGGTGGGAAGCAGCAGATGTCGCCCATGACAAATCTACCACAGATTCGCCTTGCCATCTTACACAGGTGCTTACGTGTCCGTGATTCAAGAGTCGGAGATCAGCGCTTGCCGCCCATTCCAACATTGCTTCTCCTCTGACATTGTCCCGCACATTTCCCCAGGCTCTAGAACGAGCGTTGAAATCGCCCAGGACAAAGACAGGACGCGGGTGGCACGCACGTATGCAGTTTGACAGACCATCCAAGTAAGACTCAAACGCACTTAGGCTGCAATTTGGCGAAATGTAGCATCCTACAATCCCTATGGATCCCCATTGGACGGCTACAAAGCCGCTGCCACTCATAATGAGGGTGCATGGTGGTTCTACAGCGAGTCCGCTCCAGTATATGGCAACTGAGCCCGTATTGTCGGCAAACCAGCGAGGGTGGGATGGGACAGAATATGGCTCAGCTATAACCGCAATGGCAACTCTCAACTCTGCGACGGTTTGCATTAGCAGGTCTTGTGCACCACGGCAGTGGTTGAGGTTGCCTTGGAGGATCTTTAGGGGATTGAATTTTGAGCCTCCATGGCCTCCTCAGGACCTGGGTCCAGACGCGGGTTTGATACGCTCTCCCCGGATGTTGGAGCAGGGCCCTGCTTTACCCTGGCTCGTTGCGTTTTGGGAGGGGTGCATTTCTTGCTCCCCATCCTGTGATCGGCTGGTAGTCCGTGATCTGAGCAGATGGGACATGTAAAAGACGTACCTGTACAAGCACGTGCCGTGTGGCCTGGCTGGCCACACGCGTAGCACCGGTCACTCCTGTCCTCGTCATTGGGACACTGAGCTTTTACATGTCCCATTCTCAAACACTTGTAACACTGAAGGGGGCGGGCTTTCAGTATTTTAACTCGTGCAGAGTGCCACGACCCGATCGTGATCCTGGCTGCCGGAGCAGCTGCTATTTTTCTCGCAGCTGTGAGAGGGCATTTTACCCATGCCGTGCCCAGTCTACGTATAGGTATTCTTATCTGTCCGACCTTAACGTCAGCCGCAGAACATCCCCCTGCCTCGGCGACCGCTACTGCTACGTCTTCTTGAGTGATGGATTCATCGAGATCCATCACTCGCATCTCTCCCATTTTCACAGGACGTGCAATACGTACGTCTGTGAAGTCACTTAGAGCAGTGCGCATTTTATCCGCTAGCTGGTCGGCTTTGGACTCCGCATCCGTGCCTGGGACCTCTATGATGATGCCTCCAGTCACCGCTCGCTTTTGGCGAATATTAGTAACGCCGATTTCGGCCAGCTTTACTCTTTGTTTGGCAGTAGCCATGACTGTTGAGTAGGTGGTACTAGACCCCGTTGGAATGGTCACCGATATTGCCGCTGTCTTGGGTACCCGCGGTGGCCTCTGCTTTGCCTTTGTCTTTCGACTAACCTGATTCGCTTGTGTAACAGGCGTCACACTAAGGCCTGCAGGTTGAGTCGCCCTTCCCGTTGATTTTGTCCGACAGGCTACTTCCGATCAGGCTGGCGTCTGGTTATTCCTTTGCTCAGTACTTTTCTCCAAAGGTGTTTCTCCCATTGTCTGTCCACCTAAAGCTTGGCTTATATGACTGACTTCACCAGCAGGCAGGATTTGGGCACGTTGGTCCTTTTTCCTGGGTTTACGCCTCTTTGCGTGTTTGACGTTCTCGTCATGGACGTCGCTTTCATTTACACAGGCCACTGCAGATGCAGCGCTGGTTTGTGGTCTTCCTTGCAGTGGCGGCCTAATGGCCCGATCAGGGAATATTTCCGCCCGAAAAGCGGCCAGCCTTTGATCCAGTAAGCTACCTATTTCCTCCAGGGATAGATTCGTATTCTGGTTGGCCACTGGTACTTCCTTCTGCATGGCCCCACCCTGGTTACATCGACGGAGTTCTTCCAGTTCTTGGGTAACCCGGTTGAGAGTTTCCTCCATGCTCGAAATTCGGGAGCGTAGAGCTGCATTTTCAGCTTCTAGCTTCTGCGAATTTGATCCAAGAGCCCGCAGCGCAATTTCGTCAGCTGCGGCCTTCACGGTCCTCGCAGCTATTCGAAGACTACGGACGAAATTCCCTTTTAGATTCTTGGATCTATCCGCGACCTGCTCTACCGACTCCAGCGACTCAGCTATTCGAGGGCCGAGGTCTGAAGTTGGCTGCGCCTTCATCTCAGCGGCCAGCTCTTCCAGTCCCGGCAGGGACTCTTTCGCCCGGGTAGCGGACGTCGTAAGTGATGAGAGGTCAGTATCTTCCTCATCCCTGCCCCGTGTGCTCGACCGAAGCTTCCGTTTGGGTGTGGGTGTTTCCATGTCGTCGAGGGCTTCTGTACGCCTACCACGCTTCTTCGCGCGGGTGGTAGTCGAAGCAGCTGATGATGCCGACATAACAGATAATCCTGAGCAGACTGAGATATTATCGTCTTCTTCAGATTCCTCCACAGATCTGGGTACTGCGAAAACGCCTTGATCTTTCTCCTTACTACTCCCTTCCTCTACTCTCCTATCTTCACGCCTAGTTGCCCCCCCAGATACGGATGGGCTGAGTGTATCGACAGTTGCCGCTTGGGCAACTGCCGATACACTGAGGGATTCTCCGGCTTTGCCGGTACCCTCCTGGGTATTCGGTACCTTAAGCGTGCTCTTCATGGTTTGTTTGTGGTTTTGTTTGACACTCTAGTGACCGGGTTCCCCCCGGCCATGCACACCGTCGGCAAGCGTCACACCTTGGCGTTCGGGCCCATTTTTTATTGAGGTTGGGCTTCCTCGCGACCCATAAGGATCCCCGGTCCCTTAGTAAGGGATAACGGGTTGGCCGACAAACAGGTCTTTGACCCGTGAGTCGCCCAGGCGTATTCTGTATAGGGTGAGAACAGAACCGCACCTACACTGCGCAGCCTTGAAGGTCTGCCATCCCACGAGCCGAGGCTCCGCTGAACAAATGATGTTCAGGTGCGAAAAGCACCTTCTGCATCTCCTGTCCCCTCTTCTGTTAAGAGGGATACTGAGAGCAGTCACCGCGGCCCAATTGGTTTCCCCAAGGTGCTGGATTGCACCCCAGGTACTATGCCCCCCCGCCGCGACAAGGCTTGGGACCATGGGGGGGGGGGTAAGTTTTAGCCCTGATGATGCAGTAAAATGCAAAACCGGTTGGCTATTTAAATAAAAAAGTATATAATTAGTGAATTGTGAAACAGTACAAGTGTAAAATTTAAAACAATAATTCCGGTCTTCATCAGAGCTGAAGACTGACCGTCTTCTGCTGTCATCTAGTGCTGATCTTAATCCGTTGGATTATGATTTATGTTTTTAGAGAGTTTCCTTGCTCTAAATGCTGATAATTTGGAGACGCTAAAATAATCGATACGATTGACACTGACAAATTTTCCCATGGGAAGAGTGCGTACTCCTATTGATAAATGACTTCAACGTTTAAAAGACTGTATGACAGCCATCGGTCTGTTTCGAATAAGCTTTATACATTTTTAATGGTTTTATATTAATTTATTAAATTAACACACTGTCATAGTAATAAATGTTACGTGCAATAGAAAAAATGTTTCTTTCTTTGTAACAACCATGGAACATAGAAAACAAGCGGAAGTGGGAAGTACAAACATTTGTATCAGAGCCTCAAGCACGAAATTTATGCGTTTTCGTATCGTTAACGTATCGAGGACTCGATACGTTAACGGAGTATGACGATAGTAGGAAGCACGAAGCACCTTCTATCGACTCTCGAGACCTCGATACGATTACGCTAGTGACGTCATCCTAACGTAAGCAGGAAGGTACTAGTTTCGTTCAAAAACTTAATCGTATATTATCGGTTTCATTATATTCCATATAGAAATATATTTATTGATAACTAAAATCATACCTAACTCAAGCATAATTAATAAAATACACAAAAATTAAGAAATACATTCTCTACTCTAAGAAAAATCAAATTTATTTTGACGAAACCATTCTAACAACGATCTTACGTTGTTCTACGGTTTTTGAACGAGACGACCGCTTGTTACTTGACGTAGGTATACAAGACAAGGTCAAGTTTGTTTACGTACGGGCTCTCGAAAACATTACATTTAAATTGTTTCCTCGCATTAAATATAAATAAAATATTATAAAATGAAAACTAGACTAGCTTTATGCAGTACATAACTATGGTGAAGTTCATGGAAAAGTACGTCCTGGAAGTTTTATGTAACTTATTTATTATGTGCAGTTTTTTGTTTCGTGATGTGAAGTGAAGATTGGATCCTTTCTTCCAGAAACAAGATTCCTCTAAGGAAATAAGCTCTAGAGTTATCCTGGAACTCAGTCTTAATGAAGTTTTTCGGCGGAGTTGCTCACAGAGAAATGTAAGAGCCTCTTTGTTGCGGCGATATTTATTTTTAAATTCGGTATCATTTAAATCCATAGGATCAAATATTTTTCACTGTTTAGTCCTACATCTAACTTCTCTGAAAAATAAAGTATACATATAATAAAATCGTAGGAAAGTCAAAACTGTACATTGAATATTTTTTTAAAGAATACTTGGGGCGTTATCTACAATCGATATCGAAGCCAAAAGTAGTTTTTAGAATTTTTGTCTGTTTGTCTGTATGTCTGTTTGTCTGTATGTATGTCCGGGGTAAACTCAAAAAGTACTGCATGGATTTACAAAATTTGAATTGCATGAATTAAAACTAACAGGTTGGGTCAACATATAGGCTACATATTATCACGCTATCACCTACGGGGGAGGAGCAGTGTGGAGTAAACGAAGTCCGCGCGGACGAAGTCACTGGCAACAGCCAGTATTGTAATATAAATGTAAACAGTGAAAAATTACCACAAATAAAAATGTGAGAATAAAAATTGCTTACATCGAATCTCGTCTATTATTTTCTTCATCTTGAAGTAAACTTCCAATGAGAATATAATAGAGAATTACGTTGAAATATAGGTGGTATTTGCATTTTTTAGCTTTCCGTTGATTGTAATAATATCCGGAAGTAACTAAAGCTACTTAATTTTTAAAAAAACGAGCGTAATAAATGATTTTAAACAACTCGAAACTTTTTTCACCGGCAAATTGTAAGTGAAAAAAGATTCGTCACCTCTCGATACCCAGCCTTCGAAATTTGCGATACGATACTTCAAAACGCCGTTCGTGCTCGCAATTTTGTTACGTTTCACGTATTTCTCGATACGTTTGCGATACGAAAGTTTAATAATTTGTTTGTGCTTCGAAATTTAGTTCCATTTACGTACGATAGGAGCGCTGATCATTTTTCATACGTTTATTTCTCGATGACGATACGAATACTTTTTCGCAAGGAGTTCGTGCTTGAGGCACAGGACCGCGATTTACGGCTGATTTTAGCTTGACATTCTATTATATCATTAGAGATTATATTAAATCAGGAATTTTATTAAAATAAAATGAAAATTGTACTTTCGGATGATATGAAATATCTCCATTTTTAGTCATCTGTATTCTACTATCATTTCTGCATTCAAGGATGGCACAATACGGCATAATTCAGTGTATAATAGATTTTAGCATGACGACTATCTCCTAAAGATATGGTAATATCACCAAGACAATTTAGACTAACAGCGCATAATAGTAATGCACGTGGCGCGACTACTTTTCACTTCCGCTTGTTTTCTTTGTTTCATGGTAACAACTTTGTAATATAAAACTAGTATCCATTTTACGAAGTAAACCTTAAACTTCTCGATCTACAACAGAACTGATTAATTAAGCAAGTAATTTGTGTAAGTTATGATTGTAGACATTGAATCTTAGCGTTAGCAAGAAAATGTTTTTGTATAAGAAGCTTATACTTTCTAAAGGGATTTAAAGTTGCAGCTTAAGATTCCTTTGAAGTTTAATGGCCAATTGTACTAACATTCTCTTAGCTAAGGATAATCCTAAATAGTATGCTGTCACCTATTGCCTTATATGAAAAAAATGTCAACAACATGTCACTAAAGAGTGTCTAAATTAAGACCAGATTAGTGCAATTAGCCATTTTAGTTAGATTTTACTAAGCGGTTATACTATGCTTACTATCCTTACGAGTATAGAAATTATAGAATGTTATAATAATTAGAATAAAATGAGAATGTGCATCCATCTCGCCAATTGACAAATCGTGCGTCTTCATCACAAAGTAAATAAAATAATATAGTTTGGGAAAGTCTGTATCCTTTATTTATAAAAAAAATTGCTGTTCCCGCGACTTCGTTCGCACGGAAAAAATCTAAAATCAACGCTTCCGTTGAACTACTAAACTAAATTAAGAACGTTTATACTTATACCTTGCTAACGTGGTGTCGGTGTCAAGCAAACTTCAATATCTGTCAGTTATATTTAGAAATCATTTAACCTATTTTGATTAAACTTTAACTGTTACCTAAGTAAGTAAAAAGCCTACATAAATATGTCCTTTATTTCCGAGAAATTAGTTTCGTTCTGATAAACATACAATCACATAAATTTAGTATACATGCTTGGAAACCTAAATAGATAATCATAATCAAATATTATTATCCAATTCCAACAATACATATATTTCAAACTAATAACCTCCGTTTTTTCGTCGGTTAATACTTAATAAATGTAAAATATTATAAGCTGTTATTCGCGACTTCGTTCGCGTGATCCAAAATCATTACTTCATTTTGCTCACTACGTTCTGCCCTATAAAACCTTATCTTTCAGTGAAAATTCCATAAAATCGGTCCAGCCAGCCGTTTCAGAGATAAGTGTTAACCTCCGTGTACAAACAGAATGACAAATGGATAAAAAAAAATTAGAAGGTTTTTTGGATAAGAGTTTCGCGAAATTACTATGGTTTTTGACCTAGTCAACAGTCTTAAAAGATTTAGTTCTGAGTAATGGTGTGACTGGTATATTAGTATTCGTTAAGATATTAATAATATTGAAAGGATTCGTAGATTAGTAATCCGGCGAACTGTAATATGCTATTATATTCGCCTAATCTCTGTAACGGCTATTCAAAATGAATCGGATAATATCATTCGGAATAGTTCGGATTCACTTGATTGGCGCCCGTCGGATTCGTGACAATATTCAAATATTTTCACGATACGCCGCGCCGTACGTACGGAGGAGACAGACGTATTTCCCGCAGTATGGGTATCAGATCTTATTACTATTGCCTTATGGTCCAAATTACAGTGAAATGTTAGTTAATACTGATAGATTAGTTAAGATATTATATTTAAAAGTCAATATATTAGTATATCTAGTTCTGCGTGATATATTAAACCGTACGTTGGTCTTCTCGCGTCCCCTGTTGAGGAGGCGGGGAAACGGTTCCGGGGCTATGCCCCCTGCCCGTGATATTCCTCGCGTTACATGAATATACAACGGTCATTGTGTTTACTACCCTTGGGAGTGATGGTCTTTCTGGTGGACCGGGGGGTACTTTCTAGACATGGGTAGGTGATGCGTATAATATCACAAAAGTAATATCACTCGGAAAGGTGATACAACATCACACATCACACTAGCGTTTCAACCATCACACATTACTTCATTCATCACTCGGCACAGTTCGGTTAGTGTCGTTTCTGGCCGTATCACATATGATATTATACTACTTAGAAAAGAGTGTGGTGCGCAATGTGCGGGAGATATGCAACTGGCAGTATAACTCAAATAAATCGAATAATACCGAGATCGTTGGTTCGAGCTGGGAGAACGGGTATAGGAGTACGTTAAGTATGTTAGAATGATTTGAATTGGAAACGTTTGGTGAAAACAATTCGGTGAATATTTGTTATTAGTAAGATGTACAATCTTACTAATAATAAAAATGAGTACACTTAGGTATTATGCAATAACTGTTTGAGTTAAGACATTTTAATTGTTCTGTGTGTCACACGTCGTGTCGTTTGTTTTGTGCATCGTGGTCTAGGGGTCATACTTTGACCATGAAGTCCCGATTGGGCAAAAGTATTATAGAGGATTTACTCGAAAATCGCCTCTGTTGTCTAGTGGTCCAGCATTGGCGTTGACTATATGAGATCCCGGGTTAGATTCCCGGGTCGGGCACATAAAAAAGTGTTTTTTCAGTTTTCTGATAAACACAAAGTTGCCCGGGATTGGAAAGTGCCCGGTTGGCGATAGGCTTTCCACCTATCACATTTGTGGGACCAAGTATCTTCGGCTAATCGTGGGTGCACTTGTTGTACCTCTGCCTACCCCTTCGGGGATACGGGCGTAAAGATACTTTACTCGAAAATCTAAAATCTCAGTAGTAGCTCGGAGTCTGACGGAATGGTGTGCCAACCAAGAAACTGGTGAATTGTGGAGAACTGAAAGTCTATAGACGTTTGGTTTATTCTGCTTATCCCACATAGGTACCGGCGTGATGATACTTTTAAATCAGGTACCTACATGACTAATTGAAAATGTAATTACGATTAATATAATTGTAACGTTATAATAAAACTTTCAATCAGACAAAATTATTACTCAGTTTAATCATTTATTATGGTAATCAATTATTACGGTAATCTGGTTCGGAAAGAAATATATATCAGTGTAATGACTCGTAGTTCGCACAAAAAAGCGATGCATACATCACATGTAACGCAAAACACTAAACGCTACTCGAGATGATATTTCCTTAAGGTGATGTGATGAGTAATGAGTGATGAGTGATGTTTGCGGGTGATATTACCTTTTCAAAGTAGCCGTGTGTAGTTCACGAATGAATCCTTCAAATGAAGTACTTCAGTTCAAATATATCTTTCCTTCATTAGTTCAGTTGAATTTCATTTAGTTCACTACTTCATTAGATCTAGTCCATCGTGGAACGCCAAACGTCAGACAAGTGAACGAAACACGAATTGAAGTACGTTGACTGACCCGAGCACTGGCGATGGCTACCCGAGCACTGGCGATGGCTGATCGTATTAAACGAATCAAACCGAGTACCTACACACACGCGCGCGATTTCGGATTTGCTATCACATATTATATTTTGTACTGATACCTCTCAGTCATCGTATTTTAGATGAAAAGTTATTTATGAACTTTATTACATTACGTTAAAGTACATTTCGATTTCATTACTGGCTTTGTTTATAAATGACAATAATATTTATTTATAATCCCACTACTACTATTTTGTACATTGTTAACCTAATTCATTTTGAAAAGTATTGTCAAAAGATACTGTAGTAATTATTTTGTAATTGAATAAACAATTCTATACTTGAATGAGTTCCCACCGTGTTGGTCCCGTCCTCCTTTGAAGAATAGGCCAACTGCCGTTCTGTCAGGCAGGTCGTAAAAGGCGACCGATTGGCTATCGAGTCACTACCATTGTGGCTACTAGGTGGTAGAGTTCTGCATTGTCTCGCCCGGGTCTGGTACCACCGCCTTACCTATTCCTGCCACAATAGCGTCAGTGCTTGTCGCTGTCATGTTCCGGTTTGGAGGGTAAGGTAGCCAGTAAGTAAACTTATGCATGTGGCATTAGACCTCGCCACAAGATAGCAACGCACCATTAACATCTTCAGTGTCTATAGGCGATGGTTGACTCTTTCCATCAGGAGATCCATCTGCTTGTTTACTATCTTATGTTATAAAAAAAAAAACTCTTTCCATCAGGAGACCCATCTGCTTCACGAACGAAATCAAAGGCCACGTTATTATCAACTGAACTAAATGGACTACTGAAGTAGGTGAAGTCAATTAAAATTGACGAAGTGAAGGAGTTAAGTATTATGAGACATTCTGCGCATGTCTCAAATACTTTACACTGACTTTCATTCATACATTAAATGGACTAGATAAAATTCACTGAAGGAAATGAAGTACTGAACTAAACCAATGAAGTACTTCGTTGGGCGAAAAGATATACTTCAGTCATTTCATTTCATTGACACATTTTGCGCATGTCTAATGTCTATTTCAAAGAAAGGTGATGTGTGATGTTGCATTACACTTCAAAGTATCGTTTTGCGCATGTCTAGTACTTTCCCAATTCTTCACGCCGCTCCCGCTGGTGGGAAGCCCGGCAGGCGACCAGCAGCGAAAGCGGCGGCTTTATCAGGTTATACCCCCTGCATATATATTAAACCCAAAACAAGGAGACTTTATATACTAAATTCTTCAGATATCAACAGCGTGATTTAATAACTGTGAGCGCCATCTAAACCAGCATAACGAACTATTCTGCTTACGATTTGTAAGACATCATTTTGTAAGTTGATCGACTATTACTCGTAAACTTTTAAAACATACTTAACCGTGATAGTTTTCATTTTAAACTCATTATATTTACTCCTACTGTAAATTTTACAACAAAGATAATCGTCGCGACACCACACTCTTCAATGCGAAATAGAAATGAAAATATCTGGCTTGTTTTCTATAAGAGAGAGAGAGAGGGACAGACAGAGAAACATCCGCACGCTGCACAGCTTACAATACCTTACTAAAGCAAAAAGTGACGTGACAACTTTTCGTAAGATTTTTTTCCGTCTAGCCCCCTTTCACAACGCGCGATACGGAACTTCGTTCCAAAAATATTTTTCAAGATTTTATGTTACCACTCCGTTGACGTGATTAATATGTATATTCGTGGCAAATTACAGCTTTCTAATAATAAGGATCTCTGAGCTGTCAAACAGACGGACATAGCGAAACTATAAGGGTTCCTAGTTTACTTTGGAACCCTAAAAATGCTTTTATATTAACACTTAGATGAAACAACATAAGCCTGAAAATTTTTCCCCGAAAAATTTTCAACTCAACGTCAGACACTCATTTAGGAGGCGCGGGTTTGAAGTACCTTTAGGCGTACTCTGGAGATTTTCTATTTTAAATAAAACTTTTTTATATAATATAACGAGTACTTATCAAACTAGAGCAACTCCCTTTTTTGCTAATTTAAAAGTGACGAATATACAAAAACGGATTTAAAAATATATTATTTTTAAATCCTTTTTTGATAAAAATGTTAAAATGATAAAAATTATAAAAATATATTAACTTCACAGCTTATTTTGATAGACGTCATTTTTCTTATATATAATATTATTTTTATCTAATATTACACAGGTATTAATTTTGATATTGACGTGTAAAAATATCAATTAACTTTAGATGTATTTATTTTATTAATGCAAAATTTTAAATAATCTTAGATAAAGTTAAAGAATTAACATTATTTTTTATTGTCTAGGACATTTTAATACGTTTTTTGAGATTATATATGACTGTTATATTAATTTTGACGCTTAAAAATGTATTTCATACACTCTATATGAATAAAAATCTATTCTATTCTTCTATTGAACGTGGAATAAAAAAAATCGTTTGGTATGATTGATTATTTACAACATAAACATTTTATATTCCATAGGACAATGTTTAAATAGTTTTTACCTTTTAAACACTGCCTGCCAAGAAGACAAACCTATATATTAATACGTGAAGGGAAAAGTTTGGACCCCTTTTTGAGACACTTGCGCGAACCATGAAGTATGAAATTTAGCATAGTTGAAGTTTATACTATGGAGGACTGCAGAAACTTTTAAATAAAAAAACTTGAGAGGTGTCAAGGGACACCCGGATGGAACGAAGTTCCTTTTATTATTATTTATAAAAAACCTGTATACACTCAACAAAAATAATCGTCGCGACACCACACTGTTCAATGCGAAATAGAAATGAAAATATCTGGCTTGCTTTCTATAAGAGGGAGAGAGAGAGACAGACAGAGAAACATGCGCACGCCGCACAGCTTACAATACCTTACTATAACAAAAAGTGTCGTGACAACTTTTCGTAAGAATTTTTTCCGTCTAGCCCCCTTTCACAACGCGCGATAAGGAACTTCGTTCCAAAAACATTGAAAATACATTAAAATATTGCGGCAGAAATAGACACAGCAGTGGTATATTAGGTACCCGTTCGAGATTTTGCAGAACACCACACTCACGGGTAGTCAACATGATATTCACGTCACACCAGCTTTGGCCAGTCGTTCGCCTTTTACAAACCGCTTGGCAGATTTTTTATATATCAAAAGATAGCAAATCTCTCCTAATGAAAAATAAACATCACCTATAGACACCAAAGATGTTAATGGTGCGATGCTATCCGAGTGGCGAGACCGCAATGTCATGTGGTCAATGCAAATTTATTTTTTTATAATATTATTTTTTCTGTTGGCGATTCGCCCGCAGTTCAGTTTTTGGTGTGTGAAGAAAAAAGAGTTGTCGAACTCTAAAAATATGTAGGAGGCTTTTGGCACATACTTTTTTTTACAGAACACAAAATAAAAAGTACAGTCATGTTCACCCGTTTCAGAAATAATAAAAATACAAAAAATTAATCAAAGCTTAGATAGCGGCTATTTTACTCGAAACTGAGAAAGCCATGCATAATCATATTTTATCATGATTTATGTATGTTCAAATATTAATATAATCTATCGTTTTGTGAACGAGACTTGTTAATTTTTCAGTCCTCAGATCATGTCATAGTGAATGAAGAGAACGTTTTTTTTTTAATATCATAAGATAGCAAACAAGCAGATGGGTCTCCTGATTGAAAGAGTCAACCATCGCCTATAGACACAAAAGATGTTAATGGTGCGTTGCTATCTTGTGGCAAGGTCTAATCACATGCATAAGTTTACCTGCTACCTTACCCTCCAAACCGGGACACGACAGAGACAAGCACTGACGCTATTGCGGCAGGAATAGGTAAGGCGGTGGTACCAGACCCGGTCGAGACAACGCAGAACGCAGAAGGTGGTAGCACCTAGTAGCCACGATGGTAGTGACTCGATAGCCAAACGGTCGCCTTTTACGACCTGCCTGGCAGAACGGCAGTTGGCCTATTCTTCAAAGGAGGCCGGGACCAACACGGCGTATATTTACACGTTTAGAAATTTTTATTTTTATAAAAACATTTTTTATTAATTTATGTTTGATTTCATAAAAATATTTGACCTTAAATACTTTGATATATGTAATACTTTGATAAAAATATTTGGCCCTAAATACTTTGGTACTAGAGTGTACTTTATCCATAGACATATTATACTCAAAGACTTTATCATAACTGAATTGCACAAAACACAACGTGTGTGCGAATAGCCTTCTACATATTTTTGGAGTTGTCCATTTGCACATAAATAACTGAACTTTGTGCGAATCGCCTGCAGAAAAAAAAGAATGTCGATTCACACATTTCGTGCGAGTGGAGGGGAGGACGACGGGAGATTCACTATTTCCCCATGTTGGTTCCAGGCTCCTTTGAAGAATAGGTCAACTGCCGTTCTGCCAAGCAGGTCGTAAAAGTCGACTGATTGGCTATACTAGTCACTACCATCGTGGCTACTTACCTATTCCTGCTGCAATAGCGTCAGTTCTTGTCACTGTCGTGTTTCGGTTTGGAGGGTAAGGTAGCCGGTAAACTTATGCATATGGCATTAGATCTCGCCACTAGATGGCAAAACATCATTAACAACTTTGGTGTCTATAGGCGATGGTTGACTCTTTCCATCAGGAGACCCATCTGCTTGCTTGCTATCTTATGACATAAAAAAGAGTTAAAGTCGTGCGAATCATCCAATAACCCCAATATGCATTAGTATTGTTCAAATAAACTATTCTATGATAGCGCGTTATAGATTATAAACTATATTTTTCTAGCGCGCTACTTAACGTATAACACCGACCACACAGCCTATAGACGGCTAATGTTTGATTTTCCGTATTGAATGCATTCTGGCAACTAGCTGCATTGCCGTAATTGGGTAACTCAAGGCCACAGTGAAAGATAGTAATGTACAGAGCATCTGATTGGTCGACACTGATTGCCCAATCACTACTCATTGGCGCGTGGACATTACATCGGTACTATAAGTCAGATGTGTTGACACAATTCATTCGCCTATTATTAGGTGTCTGCGGGCTGTGTGGTCGGTGTATAACAACGATCGCGTAAGCCGGTCGGAATAGCGTGTAACTCATAACAACGTCATACAGCTAGCAATAGCACGCGGTGACTGAGCGTATAAACTATAATATATACTAAGTTATAACGTCTAACGTTTACGGTCTAGCACGTTACGCGTTAGATCACGTAGTTCGTAACTTCATATTTTATAAAGTTTACACTAGCCGCTAGGTATAGAGCGTGGTGTTATAGCGCCGAATACGAATCTGAATAGCGTATGCTTTACGTTAAATATACATAGCGTGCTATAATATAACACTATGCGTTATATTAATCACCATTAAAAGGTCTACGGGCTACCTTATCTTCCAAAACGGAACACGACAAACGACAAGCACTGATATTTTTTCGGCAGGAATAGGTAAGGCTGTGGAATCAAATACCCGAGACGTGGTGAAACTGTACCACCTAGTACTTACGATGCTAGTGACACGTGTAGCCAATTAGTGACCTTTTATGACTCGTGTTGTAGAACAAAAAAGTCTATTCTTCAAAGGGAGGCTGGAGCAACATGGCGCGGGCGTAAGAATGGCAGATAATATATTATTTATGCTCGAATTACGGGAAATTACATTCAAAATCTTAATTTCTAATTTAATGTATGTAGAGTAATACGGAAATCCTGATATTCACATCGACGTAGCGCCTTTACAGAAACCTCAAGAGAGTTCGGATTATACTTAATCTTTACGTTGAAACTGTTTTGTATAAGACGCTTAAACTTTCCAAAGGAATCCGAGGTGTGGCAGGCGTTTTGTCACCTCGTTTCAATGTGCTTACGAAGCTGTTGAAATATTGTCAGTAAGTTACCCTCGGTTGAGAATATAACGTTGTTCGAAACTTCTACGTCTTAACTCAAACAGTAACAGAAGCCATTTAGGAAATTAATTAGTCACACATTGTGCGTAATAAATTGACTTGAGACTTATGAATAGAAAATATTGGTGAATTAAGTATAAAGTTATAGGCATATCTTTATATGTATCTATACAGGGTGTAAAGAAACCCCTGTCTGATCTGAAAGAGGTGTATAGGTAGGTCAATGGCATTGTCAAAAAAAAAATAATTCTTTTTATTAAAATAAGAAAAATATCGTAGTTCAAAGTGCATCATTTTAGTACTAAAACTGAGCGACTTCCCCTTAAATCAAGCAAATGTTTTGAAAATTTATGTATCAATATCTATAAAATAATGTCACAGATATGTTTGTATTAAGCTACCAAATAACGTCTTTGACGATCGGACAGGGTTTTTTTACACACCGTATAGATACATTTGAAGATATGCTCATAGCTTTATACTTCTATATATCTATAATATATCTATAATGAATTGGTGTCGGGTCAAGTGCAATGTAGAATTCCGAATTTGGCCATCACAATAATGAGATCTAAAAAGAGTGAGTGAGAAAAAAAGACACGAATATGAACATTTAAACTATTTAACGTCAATGACGGATATCTGCCAGGGGATTCGGCCGTCCCGTTGGTCGAGTGTTTAGCGTCTTAACTACGTAATCGACGGGTCTCAGGTTGATCCCCGACAGGGCACGTGTGATGAGCATAGATGTTTGTGTTTCTGGGTTTGGATGTTTATTATGTATGTAACAGTATTTATATATGTATTTCTATGTATTAGTATGGTTGACTAACACCCATAACACAAGAAAATAATTAGCTTTCTTTGGAGTTAGATAAGTACCTGTAATTTGTCCCGTGAATATTTATTTATTTATCTGCACTACGCCCGTAAACACTTCTTCAAGTACAATTTATAAGTTGATCGACTATTGTAAAAAACTTGTAAAGCCTTCTAAGCCGTGGTAGTTTTCCTTTTTTTCCACTCCCAAAACTTAGCGTTAACCTGGCAGAGGGAGGAGACACTTACAAAAAATAGCACTTTAAAGTTTAATATATTACAAACGAGTCCCTTAATTTTATTTAATTGTTGAAAATTATTTTCACAATCTTGCATTTTTTTAAAACTAATCCAACAGTATCCATACTAAGGAGTACACTAGAAAAAAAATTAACAACACTTTACGTGCTACCCTACCCTAGAACATATTTTTGAAGATTTTTGAACGAAGTTCCTTACGGCAGGTTTGGAGGGGATAGGGATTTTGCTGCGCGACCGAACTGAAAAACATGTGATAGTAAAACCGTAAGAAAAAATCCGTGGAATAAAGTGCGTGGAATAAAACCGTTAAATGAGACGTGCGCAGGCGTGACAGTCGCGTACACAAGCGAGTAATGCCGTTTAGCAGAAGGAACTTCGTTCCTACCTGGTGTCCCACGACACCACATCATTTTATGTTATTATATTGCCGTGATTAACATGTATATTCATCATTTCAGCTTTCTAGTACTAAGGATCTCTGAGCTAGACCGTGGATGGACGGATGTACGGACAAAGCGAAACTACTAGATTAGATACTACAGGCGCGTGCGCTCCTTATAGGCAGAAAAGCAGTGCTTTACTTACCATTCACAGATATTTTAATAAAACGTTCGTACGTTTTAGATGATTTTAATTAATAATAAGTAAATGAATAAAATGTGTCATAATCATGTGTACGCCGCTGAAATCTATAAAAGAAAAAGTTTTTGTGGCCGAGTACTCCGCCGCATGTTCAGTATCATAATCCTGTGCACGCCGCTGAGATACTAGATTTTGGAACGAAGTTCCTTACGGCAGGTTTGGAGGGGATAGGGATTTTGCTGCGCGACCGAACTGAAAAACATGTGATAGTAAAACCGTAAGAAAAATGCGTGGAATAAAAGCGTTAAATGAGACGTGCGCAGGCGCGACAGTCGCGTACACAAGCGAGTAATGCCGTTTAGCAGAAGGAACTTCGTTCCTACCTGGTGTCCCACGACACCACATCATTTTATGTTATTATATTGCCGTGATTAACATGTATATTCATCATTTCAGCTTTCTAGTACTAAGGATCTCTGAGCTAGACCGTGGATGAACGGATGTACGGACAAAGCGAAACTATAAAGGTTCCTAGTTAACTTCGGAACCCTAAAAATAAATCGCCAGAATTTTTATTCGCGCATTACTTTGGGATGAAAGCACCAAATTGAATATTTTCTTTTATTGTGTTTGATATTATCAAGATAATTGTATGAAAAAAATAAAAATATTTATAAATCTTATTTTATTACAGAAAATATTGGGGAGTATCTTCAATATATTACAATAAAAAATAAAGAAATTTAAAAGACACAAAGAAAAATATCGACACAGAATTTGAACCTGTGACCCATTTCCTAAAGCTGGGATGCTCTACCACTGAGCTAGTGTCAACAGGTTCAACGTGGCGGAATTTTTCTTTACTATATGATCAATTCCATCGATTTTCTTTGTTGTTTTTAAAGTTCTTCAAGTTTTCCCAAGCACGGTGTGAGTGCTATAACACAAGAATAATAAATAAAAACATTGTTGCATTATTTATTATTACTAGTGATCACATGTGCCTGAAACTCGATCAAAGCACAGAATACTAAGAGACTAACAGAAGTCAATGTTACATACAAGTAATATTCGAGCATAGCACACATAGACACCTCTTATGGACGCGATATCTCGGACTGCCGCGAAACAAACTGTACCGAACCATTCCGAGATATCGCGTCCGTGAGAGGTGTCTATGTGTGTGTTGCTCGAATATCACATGTATGTAGATTGACTACTGTTAGTCTCTAATATACTGTGACCAAACACTAAACAATAAAATCTCTTTAAGTTTGTCAGCTGACTTTAGCCGTAAAGAAAATGTCAGAGATGTGTGCATAATATGATGTATGTGACATGAATGTAGTGTGAGTAATGTTTATTGGAACGAAGTTCCATATCGCACGTTGTGAAAGGGGGCTAGACGGAAAAAATTCTTACGAAAAGTTGTCACGACACTTTTTGCTATAGTAAGCTATTGTAAGCTGTGCGGCGTGCGCATGTTTCTCTATCCGCCTCTCTGTCTCTTATAGAAAACAAGCCAGATATTTTCATTTCTATTTCGCATTGAACAGTGTGATGTCGCGGCGATTATTCTTGTTGAGTGTATACAGGTTTTTTGTAAATAATGATGTGGTGTCGCGGGACACCAGGTAGGAACGAACTTCCTTCGGCTAAACGGCACTACTCGCTTGTGTACGCGACTGTCGCGCCTACGCACGTCTCATTTAACGCTTTTATTCCACGCATTTTTCTTACGGTTTTACTATCACATTTTTTTCAGTTCGGTCGCGCAGCAAAATCCCTATCCCCTCCAAGCCTGCCGTAAGGAACTTCGTTCCAATAATAAAAGGAACTTCGTTCCATCCGGGTGTCCCTTGACACCTCTCAAGTTTTTTTTATTTTTTGAATGTGCTTCTAATGCATTTTTTAAAAAATAATTAAATTTCGGCAGTCCTCCCTAATATAAATTATAACTGTGCCAAATTTCGTACGCAACCAATCGCTGTCTTAAAAAGAGGTTCCATTTTTTTCCTTCACGTATAATTTAACATGGTATTGCGGTAATCGATAGATTATGTTTCATTGTTTTACTAGGTGCACCACCCGTGCGAACCTGGGACGAGCTAGACTTAAATAAAAAAGTGTACATACATAAACCATAGGAAAAAAACTCTAAATAAAATTTTTGAATAAAATAAAGGCATATTATGGCCATTATTATCAGACCACCTTTCGACATCATGAGTATTATTTGTCGAACAAATCATGAGTTCACCTTCGAATAAAAATTCTGTAGTATCAGGTCAAGGTAACAATAACATACATTTTTTCTTTTTTTAGATTTTACATATATATATATATATATATATATATATATATATATATATATATATATATATATATATATATATATATATATATATATATATATATATATATATGATTTTGAGGATAGCACACAAGTCTTTTTTAAATTTTTATCAAATCAAATTCCAAATACCTACTAAAGTAAAGATAGAAAATTTGTCTGTCTATCTATGTGTTACCCTTTCAGGGCTATACCGGTGAAGTAAAATTTTGTATGGAGATCAGTAGAGATCCGAGATCAAATAAAGGCTAACATTTTTTCAAAAATCAACTCGTGAGGGACTGAAGAAGGGGATGAAAACTATATCGACATGATAATTTACTCGCCGGTGAAGTTGCGCGGTTGAGCTAGTAAGTTATAAAAAAACTTGGCAAGCAAAGGTTCACTACGATTTACCGGTGTGTCCTGTGGCGTGATGGGCGGTGATACTAGTCAGCGCAATAATCAATTTAATAATGACTGTCGTTAGCTTTTTGCAATAAAAAATATATTCAAACTGACTGGTATATATTTTTTTCGGTACTTCTGGAGATTATTCGGTACTCGATTCTCGTTAAAATGAAATAATAAAATTAGGGGCTTAATTTTCGACCAATATTTCTCTAAAAATAAATGAAATGTGAATATTATACTCTCTAGTACGCGCTAGTCGACATCAAGGACACGCCGCCACCACTCCCCGCTATTCTGTGTTGATGGCGCGCTAGGCGACATGTGCGTATGCGCGGTGTCCAAGTATGCCGCAGGTGAATATAGTTTTCGGTGTACTGTTTACTAAGTTTACTAAGAAGTATTTTAATATTTATTTTCAATGATATTTTTTCTCATCATATATGATTGCCAACTATCACGTCCTTAAATGTTGAAGGTAACTCACCAGCCAGTCTGTATATTTAAGTATAATTATCAGTAATCTATATTAGTGTGTAAATCCTATTTGAAATTCAAATGAAATTAATGAACATCAAATTGGAATCTTTCCGATCCATCGTAAACCTATACTGTTAATTTATATTTGTAATATTGTTTTTGTACGAAATTTTCAGTTGCATAATAATTTTAATTATATTTTGACCGTCCCGCTGGTTGGTTAGCGACCCTGACTACGCAATCGACTAGGCTCGGGTTCGATCCCCCACGGAGACAAGCATTTATGTGATGAGCATATATGTTTGTCTTTCCGGGTTTGGTTGTTTATTAAATATATTCTTGTATTTTTATATGTATTTCAATGTCTTAGTATCGTTGACTAACACCCTTAACACAAGCAAATAATTTGCTTATTTTGGGGTTAGATCAGTAAGTGTAATTTGTCCCGTGAATATTTATTTATTTATTAACAATCTCCTTAATATATATATATATATATATATATATATATATATATATATATATATATATATATATATATATATATATATATATATATATATATAGTCCTCTTCAATATAAACTTTAACTGTGGCAAATTTCAGATTATATATATATATATATATATATTTCAGTATTAAAATTATTTTTTACCTTTTGCGTACCTTTTGCGTAATTGTCTGAAAAAAGGGTACCTACAACATTGATATATAAAAAAGTTTTTCCTTCACGTGTTAATTCAAGGCAATAGTTTCGTCAATCACTATAATTTTGTATTAATTTTACAGTAAATCAAATCAGAATATCAGAATGACAACCAATCCATCCGATCGTCAGATATTTTCTTAACGTCGCCTCGCCGTCACAAGTATTCTTTTTTATAGCGCTCGATGTCATAGACTACAATAGCGGCGCGTAACATCGGCCATCCTGAAAAGTGAATACCATCAAGGTATTCACAAAAACACATTAGAGAAGGTTTTGATTACTTTAGCATAGTTAAGTCGACCCTACAGCTTAAATATTGTCTAACTTTCTAAAAGGTCAATCAAACTTTGCGTGTCCACAGCATCTTTATCGCTATCGGCAGAGTTTGTATCATAGTTAATAACACTTTTACGAGGTCACAATACATCAGCATGTACTATTCAACAAGTTTATAATATACCTTCATTTCTTTTATACTGTGAATATTATAGCGATCATTTAGACAAACTTGTACTATTATATATATTATTATTCTATTCTACACTTTCCATCGCCTGCAGTTGGTTAAATTCCATTCATGTTAGACACTTATACTTTAACATCACTTCACAGCATTTATATTTTTAATATATTACATAACCGACTTCACCTTTTAGCATCTTCAGGATGTAATTTACCTCCATTCCTATTTATGTTACACTTAACTGTCTTATGTCTTATTTTCTTGTTATATTATCATTTGTCCTCCTTTGTTTTTCCTTACATTTAATACCTAAACTTTTTCCGCTATTTTGGGCACCCAATTTTTCTTATGAGCAAACATAAGTTCATACGGGCTGAATTTAATTGTGTCGTACACTGTGTGATTCATTTTCATGATAATTTCCGGTATTGCCTCGTCCCAAGTAGACTATTTATGGTTAGTTGTGCACAATGCATTTAATAGATTTAACAGAGTCCAGTTTATACGTTCACTTGTCCATTAGTTCGTGGCACGAAAATCGCATTCAATGTTAGATGGGTTTTATGTCTTACACAAAACTCCTTGAAACATCAATGCTTAAGGGATAGTACTTTATCTGAAATTATACGGTTCGGGTAACCGAAGATAGCAAAAATTTACCGTAACACAAACTACATAATTATTTAGAGTGTTAACTGTAGAATTAACTGTAGAATGAAGACTTATAGTAAGTTTTACAGCAACAGTTTTCGTAAAAGATTCGATAATAACTAAAACATTTTGACTTCCTCTTTTAGAGCGAGGAGCGTTTGCATAAGATGGTCTGGTTTGCCTATAGGGTAAATTTGCCAGTTGGTTAACCATAATTTCTTTTATTTAAATAATCATTCCACAGGCAGGCCTTACATACTTTTTATAAATCAAGACAAGCGTGAAAACCGGTAATTTGCCTTTGTTGCATCTTAACATTTCTTCAAACCCACATGATCGATGTCGGTGTGAAACATTTTCATTATACATAACCCCGCAGCTTTGGGTACACTAAGGCGTTCTCCATTAAGCCTTTCGGTTATTCCGATAATTCTAGATATAAGAGTTGTTTATAACATCATTATTAGGACTTCCATTATTTTGCTGATTGTAAATAGATTGAAATTGTTCGTCCTGAAATTGTAGTGTCCGAAACCAATTGTCTATGTCTTCAAAATATAAAATTTTGGAAACTGCGTCGCGGCTTAATATGTCTACGTAACGCATATTTGACCCTGGTTGGTAAATCACGTCTATGTCAAAATGTTAAGTTTAAAGCCATTAGCGAGCAATTTTAGGTACTACATATTTTTTCTTGAAAGCTTCTGATGGCTGAACAGACAGTCACAACCTTAAAATGAAACCTTAAATGTTCTTGAATGTCAGTAAAATTAATTCGAAAGCACTTTAATTACTCAACCACAGCCAAGGTTTACTATTTGTTATAATACTGCATTCATTGTTTAGTAGTCACTCTACCAAAATATAAAACAGGCTCATTATTAGGCTACTGTGGAAACGCAAAACAAAATATAACTGCAATATTGGTTTATAAATATACTCGTACGGGAAGTAATTTCCAGCAATATAATTCAGCTATACAGTGTGCTAGTAATATTTATCTTAAATACATATGACATTGACTTATATATATAGAAAAAGAACTGTAGGTACAGAATAACAGAATCAGAACACCAGAATCCGAACAGCAGAATCGGAACGGTTAAATCAGAACAGCAGAATCAGAACAGTAAAATCAGAACAGCAAAATCAGAACAGTAAAATCAAAACAGCAGAATCAGACGCAATAGTATACATAGATAAATATCAAATACAATAATTTAAACAAAAATATCACATGTAGAAGTAGACAGAATAGTAAACATTATGTATATTTAAATTGATCTATACATGTTATTAGACAAAGTCTCCCGCCGCGTCTGTCTGCCTATATGTTCGTGATAAACTCAAAAAATCACTTAACGGATTTTCATGCGCTTTTCACGAAAAATTCACGAGGAAGGTTTACGTGTATATTTTGTAAAGGTTTTTTTTTATTTGTATTACCTGTAGCGGACACGATAGAACACTTTCATGCTCGGACGTGTTATCACACTAAAATACAGTTTAATAAACACATTTACTAACTGATGTGTGACTCTCATTTAACCAACGTAATATTACCCATACGCAACCGGAGCGAGTCGTATGTTGATTATAGACTATAAACAGAACTGTAAGTACAGAACAGCAGAATTGCAACGGTTAAATCAGAACAGCAGAATTAGGCGCGATGTAGACAGAATAGTAAATATTATGTATATTATAAGTTATATACCTATTATTTAACTTTTTATTATATCGTACGTATGCCCTGCACAGTGTACTTATTTTAATTTGTAGTCATTATTCTTATAGTAGGTATTTATATCACATCTACTCTACTTTTCCTGCTCTAAGGTTGCCAGGTAAATTATTTATTTAGCATTAAGTCTGCTTTTTGTACAATATTTTTATATTTAGTGTATAAATAAAAGTATAAATTAATAATCAGAAGCAGATTAAATAATAAACAGGGAGAAACGGTATAAACAGACAAAAAAGTAAGCATACAATAACAGAAGTATTCGTATGGTAATTATACAATTTGCTTATAAGGCAAATATAGAGATAATATTTAACACAGAAAACAGTCGAAGCAGGCATGATAGTAAACACAGATAAATGACTAAGTAGACGGAATAGCCAGCACAGACAACTGCAGAAACAGTTACTTTAATTTGGTAATATAATCAGCTACGCACCTTAACTTTATCAGCCTCAAATATTGCACCATCACTTCAGTCTCCATCTGTTTCCTATGATTCACGCGGTACAGCATGGGTAATTACATCGTCCCTCTTCCAGAACAACAGTTCTTATTCTTAAATCAGGTTCTAATTAGGATATAACCTCTTTGTCTACGGAGTAAGGTAGCAGGCGTAGCAGAATTTTTGTTATCAAGGTCTTGGTATCATATATGTGATGCACGGATATCTATCCCGAGTTATTCCCAATAATATTTATTTCAACGATTAGACGCTTGCGGTGGTAATTGAACGTCTGAGTTACTAGCAACTTTGAATTTACCATTTAATGGTTCATTTCCAACCACAGAATCATCTTTAAATATAGCCAAGTTTTGAGTAGTCACTTTTACATGGCTGACACTGTTCATCATGTAGCTCCATTAAAGGATCCATTACTAAAGAAATGCGTCTGTTTCTATGTATAATATAATTTATTCCACATGTTTTAATGCAACAACTTTCAATTGTGCCCCAGTATTTAAATACTCAGAAAATAATTTTCTTCGTCATGCACTTCTTATAAATATCAGTCAGGTTCGGCACAGTATTTATTAACACAGTTTTTTTTTATTTTATTATTAAAGTTCCTAGTTTAAAGCGTCTATTTAAACATGTCCAGCTCTGTTGCGTCTGTTTATAATATGTCCAGCTCTGTCTCATCAATTTTCTTCTCAGTGACCAGGTAATCTTTTACCACAAGTATATTCAGTAGAATTGCAGCTGAAGCAGACAATTCGACTAACTGTTGAAATTGGCAAAGCACGAGAAGTTATAAGTGACTACATCGCTATTTCTCCGCTTCAAGGTAAGTATACGCGGATAATCATGAATGGCTTTTCCTATCTCAGGTATATTTTGATAGTTCTCAAAAGTAGATAAATAACCTCTCAAATCTTTTGCATTATAAGTCTAGAGGTAATCTTTTAATTAAACAAGAAATCGACTCGGCATCCATCTAGGTGGCAGTGACGACACATAAATAACCATTCATGATACTAATGTGTTACCGTTTCAGTTTTCAATTTTTTTCTAGATACCAGATATTTCAGCATTTCAGCATACTCAAAACTTCTAGGAAATGCATTAATAAGTAAAGATTTCCATTGTTCCAACGTATAATTAATTATATACGATATACGACTAAACCCGATTGGTCGAATCTTGCTAGCCAATTTTTCACATTCATCTTGTGATTACTAGAATCAAAAGTAGATATATCTATTTTCTCACCAGAAATCCACCAGTTATCGGTCGTGATTGAGCATAAAACAATTCCACCAATTGTTCAAACTTTGCAATTCTTTCAAGTAGTACATTGGGATGTACTTATACATTGATAACCCAGTAAGTGTTTGATTTGCACGAAATAAATTGTGTGCTATTTAAAGCGCGTGTAAAAGGAGCACAATGTTCGGATTGGCTAATTTAAAATCGGTATTTTTTCCGCGTGTTTACAGCTCACTGGATTGATGGGTACTAATTCTTGCGTTTCGGTTGGAATTACCTAATAGATCTATTGGTCAGTTACTAGGTATCTAGTCTGTTTACACATTGGTTATCATACCTTTCATGGTAGTCTGTTTATCGTATCTTTCGAATCATTATGCAATTAATGTATTTCATCTTCACAAAATATCCCGGTATATGACAAAATCGGAAGTACATCTAGAAATTTTTTTGCGGTATTGCAACCTTTGTTTGGTGTCGATCCTTTCATGTTTGGGTTCAATATTTATACGTTTTTGTATATTAATACCACTTCTGAATGTTAATTAAAGCCAATAGTTTCGTCAATCACTATAATTTTGTATTAATTTTACAGTAAATCAAATCAGAATATCAGAATGACAACCAATCCATCCGATCGTCAGATATTTTCTTAACGTCGCCTCGCCGTCACAAGTATTCTTTTTTATAGCGCTCGATGTCATAGACTACAATAGCGGCGCGTAACACACGAATTAATATACAGATAAAATTGATTTCAAAGAGGAGTCTAAAATCTGACTGAAATTGATTCATGGTCTTTGAGAATAATGCAATTTTGCACAATTTTTGATTTCTTCAGTCTGTTAACTATCGGAAATAATTGACGCTAGTTAAATACAATTTTCTGCGTGTTGGTCCCGAGCTCCTTTGTAGAATATACTAACTGCTGTTCTGCCAGATAGATCGTTTAAGGCGACCGATTGGATTTACGAGTCACTACTATCGTGACTACTGAGTGGTAGAGTTCTGCATTGTCTCGCCCGGGTGAGGTACCACCACCTTACCTATTTCTGCCACAATAGCGTCAGTGCGTGTCACTGTCGTGTACCGGTTTGGAAGGTAAGGTAGCCGGTAAACTTATGTATGTGGCTTTAGACCTCGTCACAAGATAGCAACGCACCATTAACACCTTTGGTTTCTATAGGCGATCGGTGGTTGACTCTTTCCATTACCAGACCCATCTGCTTATTTGCTATCTTAAAATAAAAATAAAACAACAAAATAAAACAAAAGCAGCAAATAATACAAAAGTAAGAAACTATAACCAGAATCGAAAACACAATTTTTAATCAATTATTTTGTCGTCTCCCAATCAAGACAATATCAAGCAGTTTTGATGATTAGTGTTCTAAAAATATATGCACACATTCACTCCATAACATAACCATCTATTTATATTGGACCTGCTAGTCATATATATATATATATATATATATATATATATATATATATATATATATATATATATATATATATATATATATATATATATATATATATATATATATATATATATATACACACTTCCATTGCGGAATGCCATACAAACTTTCGCTCTCATTTAGGTGTGGAACAAGGGAAGTGGGGGTTAGAAAGGGACTAAAATTAACTATCACCTCTTAAAAAATTACGTTATTTCGTCGCTCCGTTTTGCCGTGGAAGATGGACAAACAAGCACACGCATACACTTTCCTATTTATTATGGATACGTGAATGGCAAACTTTGTACCCCTTTAAGACAATTTTGGCACAGTTAAACTTTACATTGCGGAGGATTGCTCAAACCTAGTATTTTTTTAAGAAGAATCATTAGAAAAACATAACATTAATAAAAATAAACATCACACACCCTACATTCATTTGACATGCATGACACATGTATACTATCCTATTTTCTTTACGGCTAAAGTCAGATGTCAAACTTAAAAAAGATTTTATTGTTTAGTGTATGGTCAAATTTCAATCATCGCTTGTATTTATAAATATGCGCATAATATACATTATTAAATTGTATAATATGCTTTGTTTTAATAGTATAAGCATATTCATAGAAACAAAACGTAGTCGAGTAAATCACGATAAACACTTGTACCTGTCGAAAATCGAACCCGAGACGCATTTATGGTGTAGTCTGTATAAATAACCAAGTGATCGATAGGGCGCTTGCTATTATATTATGGCTTAACAAATTATAACACAAAGAGAACAAACAATTGTGTCACAGACAAGCGATAACTTTCCACTAATTAACTATTAAAGCGCTATTGTGACTGCACAAAAGGGAAATAAAAGAAAATGTATTGAAAACAAATAAATTGGTATTTTCTAAATGTTTGTGCATGACAGCCTTGATGGGGGTCGAGTGTGTTGTGGAAAAGCGAAGAATACTACTGCTGGATAATATGGAGCTATTAAAACTAAAATATTTATTACCAAGTTTGTCTAATAATTAACATTTTGTGCTTAGATTATGAACTATAATATATTTTTTATATCATAAAATAGCAAATAAGTAGATTTTTTATTATCGATAGGGAAGCGCTTGACCACGATCTCGCCTGTTGGTGAGCTAAGATGTGGCCTAAAATAGAACGCGCTTCCCTAGAAGGTACCCGTTCACTCCTCTTGAAGACCCCAGATTGTGCTTGTCGGGAACACAGACTCAGGAAGCATGATCCAGTCCCTTGCGGTTCAAATGAAGAATATCGAATTGAACCACTTTGTCCGGGTACGTGGAACGTCCACCATCTGGCAATGCCTAGAATCTTTGCGCCTCGATGATTGATAGAAAAACAGAGATTACGGAATTACATAAGTCGTGCAATTCCGCAGCGCACTCTCCAAAGTGTATCCGATAAAGAACCGATAAACTAGCCACTCTGCGGCGATGAGCGAGGCTCTGGAATTTTTCGCCTACCAGATCATCGTCGTTTATAAGTTTCTTGGCACGTCTCTGTATCGCTTCAAGTGTCTCCAGCTAGTATTTGGCGGATCAATCCCAGAGGTGAGAGCAGTATTCCATGCGCAAACGGACTTGTGTTCGATAAAGGTTGAGTAACTGTCCCGGGCTGAAATACTGTCTCACCTTCGCCAGAATACCGAGCTTTTTTATAGGCAACTTGGGCTTTTGATTCGATATACTACTACGATATAAAATTAAGAGTAGGCGTTAAGGTGATACCAAAGAGCTCGAGGTGGTTTGTTTATCGGCACGGACACTCCCTATACAGACGAAGATAAGTGGAATGGGGTCTATTCCACTTTAGAGGGTTTAGTGGAGAATAGTTGCCGTAATTTAGCGGGAAAGAATAGTTATAGCCTGGGTTTTAGTCGCATTAAACTTGACCAGATTGGCATCGTCCCAATCGGAGACTACCTGTAAGGACAGGTTCAAGCGATCGACTATAGCCTTTCTGTGAGACTGGATCTGTGCCGTATTGGCCCGTGCGCTGAATGCTTAACTCTACACAACAGAGCTATAGTCTGCGTACCTACTGATACCGGGCTTCCGCAGATTGTTAATGTGTAGCAGAAATAGAGAATTGTGGAGAGAACTGATCCCTGAGGGACTATAGAATTTATAGCCATTTAGTCGGACGAACAGCCGTCGACGACTACATACATGATAAGGCCTAAGTTTTTTACCTTATCGGTGAAAGGAATAGGGATATTATTCTATTTCACTTGTTGTAATGTTGCAAAATCAATCCTATTACGAAACTGTCTACTGCCTATAATAATAGCCTGTGACTTCGGTGGATTCACTAAATGACAATACGATTCAGCCCACTGCCGAATCGAGTCCAGGTCACAGTTAATAGCGCTAATAGCTGAATCCAGATCAGCCAAAGTTGCGTGTCTGTAAAGTTGCAAATTATCTGCATATAGATGGTAGGAAGAAGAAATGATTTTATTGACAACATTAATAAAAATAGAAAAAAGTAAAAACGTCTCCTTGTGGAACTCCAGAAACCAGAGAAGTCCAATCGGAACTGGCTTCCTCAGACCGGATAAGTTGCTGGCGACCACGAAGGTAAGAATTGAACCAGTTTATCACAGAGGACGACACATTGAGGGAACCGAGAATACCTAGAAGTATATCAAAGTTGACCGAATTGAATGCATTACTGAAATCTAATAGAGTAAGAATGGTAAGCATTTTGTTATCCATAGCTTGCCGAATGTCATCGGTGACCTTTATGAGTGTTGTAGTGGTGCTGTGAGATGGACGAAATCCAGATTGAAATAGACTTAGTAAGTTATTTTTCAAAAGAAAATATGTTAATTGCTTACTGACAGCATTTTCGAGTATTTTGGAGAGTACTGGTAGAATGGAAATCGGCCGAAAATGAGAGGGATCAGTGGAATTTGGTATTTTCGGAATCGGAATGACATAAGTATTTTTACACGTCGTAGGGAACACCTCATTTACTAAAGAATAATTTAGCGTGTGAGTAAGGGCTGGTGTAATAAGCTCAGCAACTGGAACAAGCATTTGTCGGCATAAGTTGTCATTCTCGGCCGCCTGAGATGAAATAGACAAAATATCCTTCTTAACTTCATCCTCTGTGATATCCCGAAAAACAAACGAATCAAAGTTATGAAGTAAAGGAACTGAAAGAGACTGAAGACAGGAAGTTTTTTGTGAATACAAAACCTTAATAGGGGGAGTTGAAAAGAAAGTATTTAAACAATTTAAAAAAATTGACATTTTTTTGGTTTTCTCTTAGTTTTCCCACACCTAAAGATTTAATAAATCTCCAAGTCTGTGATGGGGGAAGTTGTTCCAACGAAGTATGAACATTGCGATGTTTTGCATCTCTACACAATCTATTGCAAATGTTTCGCAACTTCTTATAATGCGCTATATTGTTTACTGTGGGATAACGCCTACATTTACTTTTAGCTTTATTACGTTTCCTCATCATATTCTTTATTTCAGTAGAAAGCCAATGTGCTGGAAAGTGCTTTAATTTAATAAGCTTAGATGGAGCATGTTTATCATAAAGCTCAGTAATTTTGGCTGTAAATACATGAACTTTATCATCTATTGTTGTAGCATCGTATAGTGTACTCCAATCAATTATTGAAGCATCATGTCTTAGGCTATCTTGATTTATTTTACCAAAACTACGATACAGGACTAATTTAGGCCGAAGTTTAGGAGTCCGCATTTTATGCTTCAGAAACAAGAGATCGTGGTGTGAGAAAGGGGCAGTCATTTGACCATGCTGAAGAACGTTTTCAGGTCTCGATGTAATGATTAAGTCTATTAAAGAAGGGTTGGCGTGTAAAGAAAAGTGTGTTGCAGAAAGTTGTAAATTTACCGACTACCTTACCTTTCAAACCAGATCAAGACAGTGACAAGCATTGACGTTATTGCAATAGAAATAGGTAAAGTGGTGGTAACAAAATTCGGGCAAGACATTGCAGAAGTCTACTACCTAGTCACCTACATAGTCATATGTATAGCCAATCCTACGAACTGCCTGGCTTTTTGCTATAAATAGGGCAGTAGAAAAATGTATATGTATATACAGTGAGTAATAAAAATCCGTTCGACCCAAAAGGGGTATATCGATAGCATTAAAAATAATGATTATAAAACGATTTTATTTATAAAATAAAAATATTGTGTAATATCCTATTAAGTCAACCATCGCCTATAGACACCAAAGATGTTAATGGTGCGTTGCTATCTTGTGGCGAGGTCTAATGCCACATGCATAAGTTTACCGGCTACCTTACCCTCCAAACCGGAACACGACAGCGACAAGCACTGACGCTATTGCGGCAGGAATAGGTAAGGCGGTGGTACCAGACCCGGGCGAGACAATGCAGAACTCTACCACCTAGTAGCCACGATGGTAGTGACTCGATAGCCAATCGGTCGCCTTTTACGACCTGCCTGGCAGAACGGCAGTTGGCCTATTCTACAAAGGAGGCCGGGATAGTCGTATTTACCCTTCAGTTTTCTTAAAATTAAAACTTATAAAAACTCCGTTCGACCCAAAAGGGGTATATCGATAGCATTAAAAATAACATTTATAAAACGATTTTATATATTATTATTATTATATTATTTTATATATTATTTATAAAAATAAAAATATTGTTGAATATTAAAATACTCATATTTAAACTTCAGTTTTCTTAAAATTTAGAGAAAATTTTAAATTTAGAACACTACGCTGCTCAGCAACCACACGTATATAGCAGGTGACTACAATATCAAAGTGACCCTTTGATGAAAACTTTATGAAATACTAGCTGTTGCCTGCGACTTTGTCCGCGCGGACTTCGTTTATTCCGTACTGCTTCTCCCCTGTAGGTGATAGCGTGATAATATGTAGCCTATATGTTGACCCGACCTATTGGTAATATTCATGCAAAATTTGAAGTAAATCCATGCAGTACTTTTTGAGTTTACCCCAGACATACATACAGACAAACAGACAAAAATTCTAAAAACTACATTTTTGGCTTCGATATCGATTGTAGATCACGCCCCAAGTATTCTTTTAAAAAAATATTCATTGTACAGTATTGACTTTCCTACGATTTTATTATATGTATAGATTACAGAAATATTAATTCTAAAACTTCTAGTGTAGCACCGAGAGTTGGTTCCAAATTTTATTGTTCAGTTATTATTAGTTTCCCGTTGTAGCACTATAAAAAATAACGCACAATACAGGAACGTGTTATAAAAACATAACACACGAAAAAGATAGTAACCTACAAGCATATACCCGAAGGAGGAGGGGAAAGTTGTAAAATGATTCTTTTACACCGCGTTGGTCCCGGTCTCCTTTGAAGAATAGGCCAACTGCCGTTCTGCCAGGCAGGTTGTAAAAGGCGACCGATTGGCTATCGAGTCACTACCATCGTGGCTACTAGGTGGTAGAGTTCTGCATTGTCTCGCCCGGGTCTGGTACCACCGCCTTACCTATTCCTGTCGCAATAGCGTCAGTGCTTGTCGCTGTCGTGTTCCGGTTCGGAAGGAAAGGTAGCCGGTAAACTTATGCATGTGGCATTAGACCTCGCCACAATATAGCAACGCACCATTAACATCTTTGGTGTCTATAGGCGATGGTTAACTCTTTCCATCAGGAGATCCATCTGCTTGTTTGCTATCTTATGACATAAAAAAAGTTTTGTTTACAAAAATTTAAATGCTCATATTTAGCCTTGAGTTTTCTTCAATTTGAGGGAAAGCTTTAAAATGCGAAACACGATGGAAACGACCGCTCGTAAATAGCAAGCGGCTAGGACTTAAAAAAATCGCTCTTTAATATTGTAGCCACTCATCTCCGAACAATTTTATTTGGACTAGATTTTGTTTTGCTATTCTAATATTTGAAATATAATTATTTTACTCGAGGAAAATATACCTATATGTATTCACAAAATAATAACATATATGATTGTATGAAGGTATTAAACTATACCATTGTCGATTGGACAGGGTTTTTAGTACATACTGTTTATAGAAAAGTCCTGACTCACTGACTAATACATCAACGCCCACACTAACCGCCTGGTCACGCGAACCGGCGGCGGCCGCGAAAATTCGTCGATCACCACCCGCCGACCGCCACGCCGCGTGTAATATTTAGTAATTTCCCATACATTTGTTTCAGTCGCTGGACGCTTCGCCGTTCGCGCCGCGCGAAAAATCGCGGGCGCGAATTTTCCGTGACTAGGCCGTAAGCCCTTAAACCGCGAAGGGTGAAATTTTCACACGAGTTCTCTTACAATGTAGACAAAAAATAAACAAAGTTTTTTTTTGTAATTCATGATAGTGAAATTAAGAGTGAAATGTATGCAACTTATTAATTTACGAAATTGCTTATGCCGTATTTTTAGTTTTACTCGCGTTCACCCTGTGGTCAAATTTTGACCACAGGGTGAATCCATAATCCATACTAAATCCATAGAGAAACTGGTATACAATAAGTATCAAATATGGCACATGAATGTTGTTATGTGTTGGTCTGGACTCTGTGGAATAGACCATTTGTCGTTCTTCCAGGCAGTTCATAAGAGGCGAACGATCGGCAAGTCATTACCATCATAGCTACTAGATGGTTGAGTTTTGCACTGTCTCGTTCGAGTTTGGTACCACCATCTTACCTATTCCTTTCGCAATAGCGTTAGTACCTGCCACAGTAGTGTTTTGGCTTAGTGGGTAATGTAGCTGGAAGCTTATACATTGTCATTAAAATCTTGCCACAGGGATAGTAACGCACCATCAACATCTTTGGTGTCTATAGGTGATGGTTTTTTTCTCTTCATAATTTAAACTCTCCATCGTCGGCACTTGGTGAAACTCCGTCATAATTATTGTTTTAAATTTTGCACTTATATTGTTTCACAATTCACAAACTATATATATTTATTTTTATTTAAATAGTCATCCGGTTTTACATTTTACTGCATCATCAGGGCTAAAAACTTAAATTGTTAACAAATACGTTGTGTTCGGAAGCGTTAATAGATGTGAAATATTGAGTTTGATAGAAAATATTAATTTTTTTTTTCATCAGAAGAGCTATCTGTATTATTAAAAAAATATTTTTATTAATTTTTTTATTTCTACAGTTCTCTACAAAGTTACCTTCTGTGCTAAATTTAATACTTCACCTTACCTTACCGTCCCTTACCTTACCTTCACCGTCGTTGAAAGGGATACTAATTTGTTGCTTTGTTCGTATACAAACATGGCGGTGTTTATTTATCTAAAATATATCACAAATATTATTTACAATAACGAAATTAATAACTTTTCTTTAAATCCCAGCACGTTTTTCATTTACACGGCAAAATAATAAAATTTCGTTTGCGGCTATCGCAAAAACCCAGAATTAAATAAAATTATGGTTGAAATGGTCAGTCATTTACAAAATTACAATACTCTTATAAAATATTATCGGTGAAATGTTGGTTCATTAATGTTTCCGGATTAACTGAGTTGGGTTAAATTTTACATGTATAATTAAGACAAATGAGGTGAATAAAATCCTTACAAATCTATATAATAACTAGGTGACCCGGCAAACATTGTTTTGCAATAATTTATTGAATTCTCAATATTTCTATTAAAAAATAGGGGTTGATGGTAGAAGTGTGCAAATTTAGGGTTTGTATTTTTTAATGCTACAACATAAAAAAAATGTGGTGGACCACTCTTATCACTTAGGCGTATAAAAACTAGATAGAAACTTATTTTCAGACCTACTAAATATACAAATAAAATTTCATGAAAATCGGTCAAGTCGTTTCGGAGGAGTATGGTAACTAAAAGAGTGACGAGAGAAAAAAATTAAAAACTTTAAAAACAACAAAGAAAACTATCGACACGCAGAAATTGAACCTGCGACCCTTTCACTAAAGCCGGGACAATCGACGGAATCGATCATATAGCAAATAAAAATTTCGCCACGTCAAGCCTGTTGATACTAGCTCAGTGGTAGAGCGTCCCGGCTTTAAGGAGTGGGTCGCAGGTTCAATTCCTGCCTGTCGATAATTTTTTCTTTGTTGTTTTTAAAGTTTTTCAAGTTTTCCCAAGCACGGGGTGAGTGCTATACACAAAAATAATTAGAAACCGAAATTATTTTTGTTGAATTATTTTTGTTGTCCCGGCTTGAGGGAAATGGTCGTGGGTTCGAGTCTCGCGTGTCGACATTTTTCTTTGTTGTTAGAAACACGAAAGTACTGATCAAAGTTATAAATATGAATTTCATCAGTAACAATGAACTCATTTAACTAGTTATACGTATGTATACCTAGCGATCAGTACAATTAACGGAATCGATCATATAGCTAAAAAGAATTAAGCCACATCGAGCCTGTCGACACTAGCTCAGTGGTAGAGCGTCCCGGCTTTAGGAAAATGGTCGCAGGTTCAATTCCTGTGTGTCGATAGTTTTATTTGTTGTTTTTAAAGTTTTTGAAGTCTTCCCAAGCAAGGGGTGAGTGCTATAACACAAAAATAATGTGACAAGAGAATTTTATATTTCAAGTAACCCTGTTCGCGCAATTAAGGTAAAAAATATTTTTTACCTTAATTGCGCGAACTGAGGATTAAAAAAATGGAGGAATATGAAATTTGACACAATAAAAGTTTACCTGGTAAAGATGTGCAAAATGCTACTCGTAAAATACATTACAATCCCACTAAATTAATAACAAAAGCATAACACACACACACACACACATTTTGGTGTCTATAGGCGATAGTTGACTCTTTCCATCAGGAGACCCATCTGCTTGTTTACTAATTAACATCTTTCCCCGTGTTGGTTCCGGGCTCCTTTGAAGAATAGACTAACTGCCGTTCTGCCAGGCAGTTCGTAAAAGGCGACGAATTGGCTATGCGAGTCACTAACATCGGGGCTACTAGGTGGTAGAGTTCTGCATTGTCTCGCCCGGGTCTGGTACCACCGCCTTACCTATTCCTGCCGCAATAGCGTCAGTGCTTGTCGCTGTCGTGTTCCGGTTTGGAGGGTAAGATAGCCGGTAAACTTATGCATGTGGCATTAGACCCTGACACAAGATAGCAACGCACCATTGACATCTTTGGTGCCTATAGGCGATGGTTGACTCTTTCCATCAGGAGACTCATCTGCTTGTTTGCTATCTTATGATATAAAAAAAAATCTAGAGGCGAAGTTTCTTTTTGCATCAGGAGAGCCATTTGCTTGTTGGCAATCTAAAAGTATCTTCACCCATGTATCCTCGAATATGTAGGCAAAGGTAAAATAAAAGGACATTTATAAAAGACTAGCAGTCACTCATGACTTCGTCCGTATGATCAAAAAACATTGTTTCTGTTTAATCAGTCGGGTAAAAAGTAGCCAGTGACACTCCAGAATAATATAGCTTTCTAACGGTGAAAGGACTATTAAAATTAATCCAGTTTTTGAGTTAAATCGTTGCAAACAAACAACCAAATCTTTCCTCTATAATATTTGTATACTTAGATATAATTATTGTATAATATCCTCCTCTCTTCTAAAATATTTGCTGTACCCTGTTGGGTTTACAATGATTAAGGATTATTTTGTAACATTACATTGTGGAATAGAAATAAATAAATCTATATATACAAAAATCAATGATACTTAGTCCCATAATGTGATAGGTGGCAAACCTACCGCAAAACAACAATCAAACAATCAATCGAATAACATTTTATTTGACGTAAGTAGAATTGTGTGTACTTGCTGACGTCGTTTTTTAAACAAAAATATAAAAGACAATTTTTACAATAATTGTAAAACAAATTATGATATAATACAGAAAAATAAAGTCAACTAGAGAGTTTTTGTCTACAGAAATGACTTACGCTTAAATATTTTGAAAATACCATATAAAAATTAAATAAACATTTACCTGGTACTTAAATACTTATTTTATTATGTTTTTAGTAATGGTTGTTATAGCGACAACAGAAATACATCATCTGCGAAAATTTCAACTGTCTAGCTATCATGGTTCATAAGATACAACCTGGTGACAGACAAAAGGGTGGAAGTAGAGTCTTAGTAATAGGGTTTTGTTTGTGCCTTTGGATACAGAACCCTAAAATCAATCTTTTTTTATAGTATAAGATAGCAAACAAGCAGATGGGTCTCCTGATAGAAAGAGTCAGCCACCGCCTATAGACACCAAAGGTGTTAATGGTGCGTTGCTATCTTGTGACGAGGTCTTATGCCACATGCATAAGTTTACCGGCTACTTTACCTTCCAAACCGGAACACGACAGTGACAAGCACTGACGCTATTGCGGCAGGAATAGGTTAGGCGGTGGTACCAGACCCGGGCGAGACAATGCAGAACTCTACCACCTAGTAGCCACAATGTTAGTGACTCGCATAGCCAACCGTTCGCCTTTTACGACCTGCCTGGCAGAACGGCAGTTGGCCTATTCTTCAAAGAACCCCGGGACCAACACGGGGGACAACCAATCTAAAAATAGAAGAAAAAATTCACTTAAAGAAGAAAGACTTCAATTTAAGTGTTACCTAACTTTTCTTATAATATAAAGGGTTGTGCCCGCCAGGGTAAAAATGATCCAATCAATTTTAAATCTTTATCTTGTTATGATATTTTCTGTAACATGTTATGGCACAGCCAATAAAATTTAACGCCTTTATGACACTCGAGTACAGAAATATTTAAAATTATTCATACAGAGAGATATTTAAAATTATTAATACTGAAACATTTGATATAACTAATGATTAAAATATGAAAATTGAACTTTGTATTCATTAACACATGGAGTTAAATCATTAAGGCAAACTGCATACTGACATGAGACTAATAATGCACTCTTAAGTTTTTAAATATTTTACAATATTTGGTTTTGCTATAATCTGTGTAGAGATTAGTAAGAGAACAAGTAGGTTATTAATATAAACCTGACCGCCCTGTTGTTCGAGTGGTTAGCGACCTTGACTATGCAATCAACAGGACTCGGGTTTGATCCCCGACGGGGACAAGCATTTATGCGATGAGCATATATATTTGTATTTCCGGGTTTGGGAGTTTAATAAATATATTCTTCACTTACTTGAGTTAGATCAGTAAGTGTAATTAGTCCCGTGAATATATATTTATAAAACAACCAATCCGAATGCGGGGCACGAAAAAACGTGAACCTGTTTCTAGTCGAGTTGGATAAAATTACATAGTCTCTGTCACTCACACCATCACGACTAAACTAAAGATATCTCCCAAGCCTAATTCCTCAGAGAAAGGTTTGAGGCACAATGATTTATTATAAATTAGCTGAGCTCGCGACTTCGTCCGCGTGGAAAAATTTCGAAAAAAGTAGAATTAGTTACTCCCTAGCACGTCAGCTATCTGCCAGTGAAAGTCTCGTCAAAATTAGTCCAGCCGTCCCAGAGATTAGCCGGAACAAACAGACAGACAGACAAAAATTGTAAAAAATATTATTTTGGTATATGTACTGTGTACATACATCCATATGCATTTATTAAAAAGCGGTTATATTAATATTACAGACACTCCAATTTTATTTATTTGTATAGATGTAGATGTAAACTCTAGCTTGGTTAAACGTCCGCCTTTAAGATCTATCCGAAAAAAGGCAGTCTGCTCAAAATGACTACTATGGGGATTTATAAATTGTTTGTGTTTTCCTCCGTGTTGGTCCCGAGCTCCTTTGAAGAATAGGCCAACTGCCGTTCTGCAAGGCAGGTCGTAAAGGCAACTGATTGGCTATATGAGTCACTACCATCGTGGCTACTAGGTGATAGAGTTCTGCATTGTCTCGCCGGGGTCTGGTACAACCGCCTTACCTATTCCTGCCGCAACAGCGTCAGTGCTTGTCACAGTCGTGGTCCGGTTTGAATGGTCAGGTAGCCGGTAAACTTATGCATGTGGCATTATACCCTGCCACAAGACAGCTTCGTACCATTAACATCTATAGGCGATGGTTGACTCTTTGCATCAGGAGACCCATCTGCTTGTTTGCTATCTTATGATATGAAAAAATTGTTATTAATTGAAATAAAAATTCAAAGGCATTTTAAATTGTATCCAACAATATTCAACCACCAAGTGTCAACAATAGAATGTGTAGAATATAATATGTATAATGTATATACGATAAATGTCATACATATAATTTTTTATACGTTTTATAAATTGTATGAATTGGTTTTTATTGAGTAATATTTCATGAAACTCAGTAATGTTTGTTCGTAGCCTTATGAGTTTTAATAACATTTATTGCATACATAAACAGTATGGCGTTCCTTCACGCCATGGAAGCATGTTCTAGAGAAAATTAAATGCGCATATTAAATGTTGTTTATTATTCTTTTATTACTTTTGTACCAGGCATTGTTGCCATGGAAAGCTTTGATAAAAATACGGGAAAATAATGTTATGACTGCTAAGACTATTAATAAAAATTTTTAGTTGATGATAACCCCAGCTGCAATTCTATTGTCTTTCAAACTTCGACTCTTAGATAAATAATTAATTGGTCTCGCTGCGGTCAAGCGCCACGAGACCGTATGGAAGCGCGTTCCACCTTAGGTCTCAGCTTACCATCAGGCAAGATCGAGGTCAAGCGCTTACCTATCGATAATAAAAAAAGACCAATTATTTATCTATGCTTCGTTATAAGAATGCGAATGTCATGATAAACATCGAGAATATATTATGCATATATAAATAATTATTTTTCTTAAGATTAGAATTGTGAATAACACCCAAATCACAAGCAAATGAGTTATTTTCTTTGAGGTTAGCTCGATTCGTGTAATTTGTCAACTGATACTATCATTAACTAGCTGAGCCCGCAATTTTGTTCAAAAATTTCGAAATTAAAAGTAGCCTAAATTCCACTCCTCTTTACTCTTTATTATATCAGCTAGCTGCCAATGAAATTCCTGTCAAAATCAGTTCAGCCGTTCCAGATAGTATCCGGAACAAACAAATAGACAAACAGATAGACAGACCGACAGAGAGACAGACAAAAATTGTAAAAAATAATATTTTGGTATATGTACTGTGTATACATCCATATGCATCTATACATATAATAAAATCGTAGGAAAGTCAATGTATGTCCGGAGTAAACTCAAAAAGTACTGCAGGGATTTACTTCAAATTTTGCATGAATATTACTAAAAGATCGGGTCAACATATAGGCTACATATTACTAGGATCGTGCGGAGTAAACGAAGTCCGCGCGAACGAAGTCGCGGGCAACATCTAGTTTAGTAATAAACGGTTATTTTAATATCACAAACAGACACTGCAATTTTATTTATTTGAATAGATAATTGTACATTTTCAAATTTCTTTCGAAAATAATATTATTGCTTAAATTATTTGAATACGTGCTATGTATTGATTTTGTATTCTAATAGGTACTGATTTGATGTTACCACTAGCCCTAAAAACTGTTATCTTCTCGCCACATAACATACGCAGAAGGCAGAAAAACCAAGTGTCATACATCACGATCCCGCAAAGTATGGCATGGTCCATAATTATGACTTTTCATACAATAGCCTCAGTTACGCAAATTCTTGACATTACAGTCAAACAGCACCAATCAATTATATCATTGTTTATTAGTCTTAGTTTTCCAATGTAACTATATACAACTTTCCATATTCGTATTTGACGTCTACTTTATTAACTTTTAATCAGCCATTCTTGCTGGTGAATGATGCGCCACATATTTTTCGAAGCGATTACATCTTGATCTAGTCACTCAACTTTAAGCTCAATTAGTTTAATGGCTAGTACATAAATTACTACAAAAAACAACTCAGACAAAAAATATATATACAAAATATTAAAGTTATGGTAAAATACTAAAAAGAAAGCAATTTTCCATATAAAATACAAATCCACAAAATAAACCTCCCGCCAGATCTTGTCACTGTTTAGCGCATATCACTGTCAGAACAATATATTTCTTTATTCTCTACTGCCAAACAAATTATTCAGTGGATATAGTCAAAGAGCTTGTAACTAAACTGTGAAATTTGTAATTTTTTTAGTTTAATGCTTAGTTTGATAAAATGTGAAAGACATTTTATCAAACTAAGCTTGGTAACATTTTCAAAACTTATTCCTGCCATTAACCGTACTGACTTTCATTAAAATATTTTCCTATATCATATGTTATCTCCGTGTTGGTCCCGGACTCCTTTGAAGAATAGGCCAACTGCCATTCTGCCAGGTATGTCGTATAAGGCGACCGATTGGCTATACGAGTCACTAGCATCGTGGCTTCTAGGTGGTAGAGTTCTGCATTGTCTCGCCCGGGTCTGGTACCACCGCCTTACCTATTCCTGCCGCAATAGCGTCGGAGCGTCGTAAACTTATGCATGTGGCTTTAGACCTCGCCACAAGATAGCAACGCACCAGTAACACCTTTGATGTCTATTGGCGATGGTTGACTCTTTCTATCTGGAGACCCATCTGCTTGTTTGCTATCTTATGCTTAAAAAAAATTAGGTGATCAAACGGGATTCGGCAAATACTTTTAAAATGCAGCGAGATCTTTATTTTACACTAGTTGCAACGTGTAGATACACGCTGCAACTAGTGTAAAATAAAGATCTCAATATTTAGGTGGATTAGATTGATATAAATCATTGATCTCGCCAACATTTCATAATTATTATTGTAATGTATGAAAAATGAATAAAAGTATATTTTGCAAAATAAAATAAGCTCGTTGATCTAATTGTCTCAGTCTGTCAATTGTATCAGCGTGTCTCAGTACGTGATCATCCGTATATTTTTGGTAGCAACTAAAACATAGTTGATGCTTCAAGAAACTTTTAAAACTGTAATTAAGTGTACATTTCGATACTAAAATTATTTCTGAAAAACTAACTTCCACCTAAGATTTTAATGTCGCCTTGCCATACGTTTAGTGGGGATGAAAATCAATAATTATAAATTTAACGAATACCTTATATATAACTTCCACCTAAGATTTTAATGTCGCCTGCCATACGTTTAGTGGGGCTGAAAATCAATAATTATAAATGTAACGAATACCTTATCCGTCTAACTGAAACATTACAGAGAAAAGTACTGAAGATATTGCTGGAGAAATGAGTAAATTAATTACTCATTTCTGCAGCAATGGGCGAGACGCATTAGTTCTCTACCAGCTTGTGGTCACTACCGCACTAACTTATTATTAGTACCTTCGATTGTCCAATTTTAAAATATTTACAAACTGCTTGACAAAAATGCAAATGATAATTTCTTTAAAAGGATTTGGAATTAGCGCGAGAATTTTCTTTTTAAGTTTTGTGAAAGGATGTTAAGATACATATATTTAAAAAAAAATACCTATATGATGAATTCTAATTCTCGCAGCCTGGGATAGAGAGTAATAGTTTAAAAATAATCTAAAATTTAACATATTTATTTATTGCAATAAAAGTAATTATTTTTAGAACAGTGTAGCTAATACTTGTTTAGAGTTTGTAAAGTAGTCATTGTCTCTTTGTCTATATTTTTTATATAACGGATATATTATGACCATACTTATCTGTCTAGACAAAAGGATTACAATGGAATCAAAATAAGTTATTATTTACATCAGACATCAAAGATAAGGGTTGAAGGTTCAAGAAATCAAAAAAAAAAAAAATGTAACGAACTATTGTATGAAAATACAAAAAGTATTTTCATAAGCTTTTGGACTAAGGTAATACTTGCTTGTGATATGGGTTTTGAAATATATTTAATAAAACACCCGAACCTAGATATACAATTATCTATGCTCATCACACAGATGCTTTTCCTTTCCTAGGGTCAAACTCGATCCTCGTCAGCGCTTGGAAGAGGGCGGTTATGTATATATTACAGATAGATTGTAGCAGTGGCAAAGCTAGGTATTCACAATAAGGTCTTTATTCAAGGCCGTTTTCGCCGTGTTGGTCCCGGCCTCCTTTGAAGAATAGGCCAACTGCCGTTCTGTCAGGCAGGTCGTAAAAGGCGACCGATTGGCTATCGAGTCACTAACATCGTGGCTACTAGGTGGTAGAGTTCTACATTGTCTCGCCCGGATCTGTACCACCGCCTTACCTGTTCCTGCCGCAATAACGTCAGTGCTTGTCGCTGTCGTGTTCCGGTTTGGAGGGTAAGGTAGTCGGTAAACTTATGCATGTGGCATTAGACTTCGCCACAAGATAGCAACGCATCATTAACATCTTTGGTGTCTATAGGCGATGGTTGACCCTTTCTATCACGAGACCCATCTGCTTGTTTGCTATCTTATGATATAAAAAAAGGCGTTCAATCAGCTTTTTTCTAGAAATCAAGTAATATACAGCACTATAATACAAGGAAATACGAAAATGGCGCTATACCTTTTTTTATATCATAAGATAGCAAACAAGCAGATGGGTCTCCTGGTGAACAGAGTCAACCATCGCCTATAGACACCAGAGGTGTTAATGGTACGTTGCTCTATTTGTAATCCTATATAAAAGTTTCATAGATTTTACACTTTCAATCGTCGGCACTTGGTGAAATTCCATTATTTTTAGTTGAAACTAGTTTATCACTCACTTGTACTTTTATTTCACTATTAAAAGTTAAAAGTTTCATTACTTCTCAGATGGACTTCGGTGCTTGGACAAAAGACTTTCCCCGCATTGGGATGATCTTCCATTTTGTGATATTATCAGACTCCGTAGTAATAACCCACTTCACTTTAATAACCACAGCTCCAGCAAGTTACTCGAATACTTCTTTATAAAAATGAGATTTGATAAGATATAAAACTACCTGCGCAGCTTTAGTTAGCCTATACTCACCTGCAAGTTTTCAACTATCTTGTTGCTAAATTTACTCTAAAATCGGTTTAGTGATTTAGCCGTGAAAGCGTGATATAGGATACTGCCTAAATCCGATCGAAACACTACATAGTTTCAATTATGAATCTAAAGCGTTGTCGAATCTACTTGAATACACGCAAAAATGCCATTAAAATCAGTCCAGCTGTTTAGAAGTTCAGTCACATACGTACAGAAGAAAATGATGTGGTGTCGCGGGACACCAGGTAGGAACGAACTTCCTTCGGCTAAACAGCACTACTCGCTTGTGTACGCGACTGTCGCGCCTGCGCACGTCTCATTTAACGCTTTTATTCCACGCATTTTTCTTACGGTTTTACTATCACATTTTTTTCAGTTCGGTCGCGCAGCAAAATCCCTATCCCCTCCAAGCCTGCTGTAAGGAACTTCGTTCCAATAATATGTACTAGTGATTGTCTGTGGCCGATACTCGACCATAAACTAAACAATAAAATCTCTTTTAAGTTTGGCAACTAACTTTTACTTAAAGAAAATAGTTTAGTATGCCTAATGTTTAGTATCCACGATGGTAGCCACATGGAACTATTTCATCCGAGAGTATCCACGTGTATGTAATGTCATGTATATTACAAGAATGTAGTGTGTGTAATGTTTTTAATTAAAATTTTTAATAAAATACCAAATAATATTAAGGATCTCCCAATTAATAAATTTAAGAAAGAATTAACGAAATGGTTGTTAAACAAATGTTTTTATGATGTAAGGGAGCTTTTCCTTTAAAAAAATGTTTAATATTTATAAAAATCTGTCAATTTACTTCATAATTTAAAATCTAAGTATTAATTAATATTATAATATAAAATAGATAATACATTTTGTTTAATTAAAAATTCAATTTAATTGTTAGACATACAAAGTAGTAAGTGCAAAGATAAAAGTAATTTCCGCTGATTATATTGACTCTTTTTTTAAAATTAATTTTTATATTGTATAAGTATTATGAAATGTAAAATTACCAATATTTAAATGCATAAATGACATGTAATTATAAATTTATATTGTTTGACAAAGTATTGCATTATATGACAGGTATTTGTAAGATTTTAATTTAGCACTGACTACTAGTTATTTCAGAATTTGGTATTTTTTTTGCTTATAAATGTATATAGGTCTTGCATGTTTAAATAAATATATAACTGAAAATTTGCATGCTATTATATAGTGAAGTAGGAAGAACTGTAAATCACTTTAATAACATCTTTTTGAACTCCTATTTCGAGCAAATAAAGAATTATTATTATTATTATTTAATTTTATTGATTTAATATATTGACGTTAATACATCTTTATCTCTTACGTGTCTTCGTGTCTCCATGTCTTTGTCTAACCCTCCCATTTTTAGGTAATTTCGCTGTGTTACTGAATTTGTATATATTATATGTTTTTATTATGAGCAGTTATGACGTTTAATTAAATTTTGTTCAACAGCTCTTTTAAATATTTATTCGAGATATTTAGAAGATAGACAAGATGGTTGTCTCGTCAAAACAAAGCTGTTCTCAAATAATCAGCTTGTTATTAATCAAAAAAGTTTGTTCGTGGGACCATGGTCTAATAGACAGTTATTTAGAAATTGGTATTGTAATATTATTCAAAAAATTTAATCACGCAAGGATATTTTTGCATATCCTACCTATCCTTATATAATGTGAAAGAAGGAAAGTTTCTTTATGGCACTCGGTGAATCTGCGTCATATTGATTTTGTTGTATTTGTATCTGGCTGGTGTCAAAGTTATATAAGATTTGATAATATTTTAAATATGAAATGATTTAATGTACAAATAGTGTTTGGTTCTCTATCGTGTTGCACTTCCGTTTTATCGAGTTTGAAATCACAACTCTAAAAGTGCGTCACCTCAAAAAGTGTTTTGAAATTAGTTCTCAAGTTACAAACATAAATGTATTTTTTACGCAGTAAAAACTTCCCATTACCCGTATCTCCGGAACCCTATATCAGATCCTCACCAAAATAAAATGAGACCTTATGGGGAGAGGTATAATCCCGCGAGGTCTTGATTTATTATGGTGACAAGCAAAAAAAAATATTTTAAAAACGTTTCATATATGACCAAGTTCTGAGGTAACTATCATAAAAAACATACAACTGAATTAATAACCTCCGTCCTTGGGGAAGTCGGTTGAAAATATAGCTAAATTGAAATCCCTTCACCTTTTTAAACAGGAACGTGTTATGTAATATAGGCCAATCAATTCAGTTACGAAAGGAACAAAGCGTGGCTTAAAAGCGTTGGAATGAAATAAGGTTACGATTATGTCGCAGTCAGTTTGTATGTTTTGTCATTATACAAACGATCAAATGATGTAGTTATTTTATAAACGTAAACGTTCAATACAAATTGCCAAAAGCAAATTGTATATGACATTAATTGCGTAAATGTCAACTATAAATCATAAACTCCGCGGTCGGCGGATCCCTGCACGGGGCTGCTTTTTCCAGGTGTCGGACCTAAAATCAACCTAACAAACTTGGGTTTTGGGTTTAAGAAACTTTATTCTCATAAGAATTTCAATTCACGTATATTAGAAATACTTACAATCTAACTAAAGTAACAATAAATTGTCTTGACAAGCACACGTGTCATCAAATAACTCAGATTTGCTAATAGATAATTATATAAGTTAGGGCTTAGAACAAAATGTGAAATAATTTATGTTTCAAAAACAAATGTAGGTAGTTTTGTAATCAATTCAAGTTCAAGACGATTCAATTGTGATCACAGATCTACAGCTAGATATGTCATGATTCGACGGGTAAACATTATTTGTGGTTTAGGTGATATTTTTGTTTGTTTATGTTCAATTTTGTCCTTATTGTTTATGTATATATGCATGCATATACACAAATACATATATATATATATATATATATATATATATATATATATATATATATATATATATATATATATATATATATATATATATATATATATATATATATATATATATATATATATATATATATATATATATATATATATATATATATATATAGGACGTATATAGTACACGAGAACTTCCGACAGACTGCCGAAAAAGCAAAAAAACAATTAGGGCAGGGACAAGTGTGTCGATTCCCGCCGCGTAGTGTTGGACCATCTACGATGCATGTAAGAAGCCGGATAGGGTCTAGTTCTAAATAAATTAGCCATTTACATACCAAGTAATTTAAACAATATGCCGCGGCAATTTGTTTACGACGGCGGCAATGTCATGCATCGTATTTAATCACGACATTTTTTATTCGGCGTACGGCATTTTCTCAAACGTATTTATTTTTGCAATCTGAATACGCTATTTGTATACGGACGAATTATAGAATCTGCCTGCGACATATACATAATAATAGGCTAACATAGGGTAATGATATTCAAGTCCCCTATACCGTGTGGGAAATTGCCATAAATGTATTTATATTATTATTTTTGTAATTACAAAATATATCGTCACGTAGGTTTCTTGTAGATTAGATAGATCAAACCAAATATACATAGGCACCCTATTAGTTCGTTAGATAGACAATTAGCTTAATCGCTACTAGCTAATACGCTTTTAAAATAAACTTCCTAATTCTATAATTAAAGATCTACTAATACACTAAAAAGAAATAAAATTTAAACTCTGTAAAAATAGATATTATATCTGAATATTTGGAAAATAATAAAGCTCATATCAATCTTTTATAGCAACTTTAATATATTATCAATATAAATTAATGAACATATATTACTAGCTGCAGCGTGCAGCTCGATGCATTATGAGTTTTTGGTGTATCCCGCGGGATCACCTAATTTTTCAGGGATAAAAAGTAGCCTATGTGCTATTCCAGATCATTATCTACTCGTGTGCCAAATTTCATTCAAATCCGTTCAGTAATTTTTGCGTGATTGAGTAACAAACATCCATCCAGACATCCATCCAAACATCCAAACTTTCGCATTTATAATATTATTAATTAATTAATTAATTAATTAAAATTAATTAATTAATGTTAATATAGATATAGATTTTTTCGGAAAGTATATGCACAATAAAGCAAGACTCGCGCATGAAGGTTTCCGTACTATTATTTATAAATGACAAAAAATCACGTTTGTTATAGAGGAGCCCCCTTAAATATTTATTTTAAGTAATAGAGTTCCGTCTGTACCTTTTGGGTACGGAACCATAAGAAGCTAGACTCGTCTAAAGTCTCTGTAAATGATAATTAGAGTAAAAATGTTTTGACTTTAACTTTTAATCGCTGAGTTTTACTTGTTTTACTTTTCAATCCATCAAAATCAAAATATGTTTTTAATAACTGACTTTCTTGGTTTTTCCAATGAGTCAATTAATGTCGTTGATATTGTTTTTCCATGCATACTTTCATTCCCTATTTCAGCCGCTTAAATGTAGTTTTGGAAAAACTAATTAGCCTACATTTGACCGCAGATTTTTAACTACCACCTTACCAAATTTCATTAAAACTGGTTCAGCAATTTAGCCGTAAAAGCGTAACGGATAGACAGACTTTAGCATTTATTGATCAAAATCAAATCAAATCAGAATGCAACAGGGACAATACTGTCTCTGTTGCATTCTGATGTGATCCCGGATTCTGGTATCGTTGACATTTTTGGTATTTATAGACGATGGTTATAATTTCCATCCTATGAGTTGTCTGCATTTTTGCTATACTATGCTTAAAAATACTTTTCCAAAGTTCACGTTAATCACTCTTCTTTCTATATATATATTTTCTAGCTAGATTTGAATTGTAAACTTGAACTGTGATCAAACTTTTGCTTGAGCGAAAATCGCAATTAATTTAACGTTGTAGAATAGAGACATCAAATGTGCGTTAATTTTGGAATCCAGTCTAAATTACGGCTTTAAACTTAGTAACACTTTTTTTAAAACTGAAGTTTTGATCTGAAGTTCATTCAACAAAATATCTTAAGACTTCTTACATGACAATATTTGTCAAAGTCAAATTAAAAGTCATTCTCTTTAAGATTATCTATCTTTTAAGAATCGTTTTTGCAAGGTTCTGTACGAAAGGTAGTCAACGTAATCCCCCAACTGACACTTCGATGTCAACCTACCACCGTAATCTGAACTGGAGATTGGTCATAGGAAGCGCTCGAAGTGCCTGAGTAGGGCGCTGTACAAAAATGTATGAAATATAACAGGGTGCACTATGGGTGCCCGCCGTGCGTCCATAGCGCTCCCCGCTACTATGTTAAATTTTGCGTCTGCTTAGTAATAACAAATAATATAAGTACAAACATGTTGATGGTTTCTTTGTAAAATGCGTGACTAGGACACTAACAGCGGCCGAAACACGCGTAAAGGATGAGCGTCTCGTCTGCGCATCTCGTCCGCTTCTTAGGTATATCAAGTTCCTAAGGAATTATTCATTTATTAGAGGAGCCCAAGAGGGGTTTTTGGATTTACTCAAGCGCATTAGATTAACATAGGGGGGGTTACCTCGCTTCGGTTTGTGGCAATTGTCAGATTATATTTTTTTCGTTATTCTTTCATCATTTTCTATAAAAATGAAGTAAGAATAACGAAAAAAAGGAAATTCAGACGCGCTCGAGGATGTCAACATTTTCTTTGCAACTTTATGACCCTTGCCCTCCCTTACAAAACATTTGAATCGTCAGATTATCTAAATTTTAGGTGGCAATTAACCCACATAACTTAATCTGACACGATTTAGTGTTTCCATGTCACATTTTTTTTATCCGTAGATTTTTTCTCCACCATTGAAATGAAAAAACACCATACAATCTTTTATTTTTCTTATAATTTAATCAACAAAATCCAATAGGTCCCTACGACGCTAGAGTAACTACCCATTTAGCATCTTGAGCTCCCCTGCTAATAGAAAGCGCCAAGTAAAAGATTTGGAGCGTAAAGTAGCTGATAAACTTGTGCATCTGGCATTAAGATCTTGCCTTAAGAATACCAACGCAGCATTATTATCTTTGGTGTTCATAGGCACTGGTTTTTATCTTTCTATCAGAAGAGTCGTCTTCTTTTTTGATCTCTCAGGATGAGAAAAATCACGGGTATTTTAAGAAGAGAACGGTTTCCTTAGAAGTCATCGCATTAGTGTCTAACTCCTTTTGTTGCTGTTGTCCATGGGCAATAGTGATTCTGTTCCATCAGATGAATCATTGCTCATCGTTAGTTTCTATTAAAAAAAAAACATCTGAGTGCTAAGTGTGAGTTTTTCTTTTCGTATTCGATCGTGAGCGCGTTTGGAGTTTACTAGGAATTTGTATGTGATTTGTACAGCGCCACCTAGTGGTAAACGTGAGAAACCAGTTTACCACTAGGTGGCGCTGTACAAACCACATACAAATTCCTAGTAAACTCGAAACGCGCTCACGATCGAATGCGAAAAGAAAAACTCACACTTAGCACACTGGTGTTAGCTGAATGTATCAATAAAATATGTTTTCATAGGTCTATATAATCTAGCATCACATCACTAAAGACGATCTCAACTAGTAACCAAAGTTCATTACATACGGTTTCCTTTGAAAGGAATTATACTTTGTACCATACACACCAGTAAGTGACCTGAGAGCAAATTAACGTTTCAGCAAATGATATTGCTGTCTTCATTCGTCTTTGTGTCGCTGTAGCCTTTGATCTTGTATCCCATTTGGTTAGGTAGATAACATATAACATTTCAAACGTGTTCCTTAAACCCATCTATGTACATATAACGATTCATAAAATCTAATCAAAAGGGTTACTAATAAGATAGTAAAATAGTAGAAACGGACGTCAATTTTCGAACGGATAATGATTACTTCTTATAGCGATAACTAAAAATGACAGCTTTATATGCTTAAATAAGGCATAGGGTTTCTAGCAACCCACCATCAAATTCTTATCAAAAAATAAACTTCGATTTTTGAGAAAAAATATCCTTCACACTTATTCCCGAAGCCTTGATCGAACCTGAGACCTCATAATCTGAGCTAAAAAGGTACAAATTGCATAAATATCATCAAGCTCATACTCTGGTAGGGATAATCAGATGTGCAACTAGTATATGCATGGTTAGCAAAAATTATTAAGTGTAAGCCTATACATTTTGAATTTTACAAACCTAATCGTGGCAAATCTGTATAATATAGAAACATCCAGACAGACATGTGTGGTCGCGTTTCCGATCCGGTAGTAGATTTAAAAAAATGTTGATGCGTCAAATAACTTGTAAAAAGTTTTATTTAATAACGTACTTCTGATTTCTGATTTCCTGATATGTTTGAATTTTTTTTCCATTATTATTTTACGCTAAATACTTATTGTCTTTTTTATTTAATATAAAACGTACGTTAAAACGAGTGCTTTTTTTCTTGTACGTGTTTTTTTATTATTATTCTAAAACGCAATACCTATAAACAATATAAAATTAAGATACCCTATGATTGACCCCAGATCAGTAACTATCTCACTGCCAAACTTCATACAAATCCAAAAAGTACCCCCTACCACGCTTATTGTGGATTTTTGTAACATCAGGGGGCTTCATTCCATCCTGAACGCCGTCCACTACCATCTCGAGACGGCGAAGCCAGCTTTGCTCTTCTTGACCGAGACACAGATATCTTCTCCGGCTGATACTTCTTACCTCTCCTACCCGGGGTACAAACTGGAACATTCCTTTGTACCGCGGGCTGGTGTGTGCGCATACGTCAGAGAAGATATCTGTTACCGGCGCCTCGGCAGGCTTGAAGGCCAGGACCTATCCATCCTTTGGTTACGCGTAGCTTGCGACGACCATCCACGCAGCTACACGTGCCTATACAGGTCCCATAGCGGTAATACTGAAGTTGACCGGCTCGTTGAGCATTTACAAATGGCTGTAGATTCCGTGTTAGAGCAGACCCCTACCGCAGAGATCGTGATCTTGGGCGATTTTAATGCCCACCACGCCGAATGGCTATGTTCTCGCACCACCGATCATGCGGGGAGGTCTGTTCACGATTTTGCCTTGGCGTATGGTCTAACACAATTGATAATCTCGCCTACGCGAGTTCCCGATGTGGATGGCCATACGCCTTCACTGTTGGACCTTCTGCTAACCTCTCACCCGGATCATTATCAGGTATCGGTAGACGCCCCACTTGGCACGTCAGACCACTGCCTGATTCGGAGCAAAGTGCCGGTCACGCGCCCATCACGGCCTCTTTTTACAGGCTGTCGTCGCGTTTGGCACTATAGGTCAGCAGATTGGGACGGAATGCGGTCTTTCTTTGCATCCTACGCATGGGGGCGGTTGTGCTTCTCGCTGGATGATCCGAATGCTGTCGCTGACTCTGTCGCTGATGTGGTGCTGCAGGGCATGGAACTTTTCATTCCATTTTCTGCGGTGCCCATTGGTGGCAAGTCTCAGCCTTGGTTTGGTCGCCACTGCAAAGCGGCTTTACGCCGAAAGCATCAATGCTACCGAGCTTGGGCTGCTGCGTTGACATCTCGTGATGTAAAAACTAGCGCATTACGAAAGGAGTACAACTCTACCTCGAGGTTCTTTAAAAGAGCTATTGCCAAGGCAATCGGAACACATTGGCAGAATTGGTGAGAAATTAGTTCACCTTCCTTCAGGGACCCGTGCGTTCTGGTCTCTCGCCAAGGCTGTCTTACGGAATTTCTCCCAGCCTTCGTTTCCATTCTTGCACAGAGACGATGACTCTCTGGCCCATACCGCAAAGGAGAAAGCCGATCTTCTGGGATCGTTCTTTGCGGCCAACTCGACCCTGGATGACCAAGGGAACGCACCGCCTACCATCCCGCAGTGTGATAGTTCTATGCCAGAACCACAGTTTTGGCAGTCATCTGTGCGTAAAGCACTACTTTCCTTGGACATCCACAAGTCGAGTGGGCCTGATAGCATCCCTCCGATCGTGCTTAAAATATGTGCTCCAGAGTTGGCGCCAGTATTGACGCACCTATTCCGGCTTTCCTATTCACTCAGCGTGGTACCGAATTAATGGAAAACAGCTTTAGTGCATCCCATCCCTAAAAAAGGAGATCGCTCTAACCCGTCTAACTATCGGCCAATAGCCATAACTTCCTTGTTCTCCAAAGTTATGAAGACACTTATAAACTGTCAGCTCCTGAAGTATTTAGAAGAGCACCAGCTGATTAGCGACCATCAGTACGGTTTCCGTCGTGGTCGCTCAGCTGGTGATATTCTAGTATACCTGACGCATCGCTGGTCAGAGGCAGTTGAGTCCAAGGGGGAGGCATTGGCAGTTAGTTTAGACATAGCGCAGGCCTTCGATCGGGTATGGCATAAAGCGCTTCTCTCAAAGCTGCCTTCCTATGGGCTTCCCGAGAAATTATGCAAGTGGATCACCAGTTTTTTGGCTGATCGGAGCATCAAGGTCGTAGTCGACGGTGCATGCTCCGACCTAAAACCTGTCAATGCTGGTGTTCCCCAAGGCTGCGTGCTATCACCGACACTGTTTCTTCTGCATATCAATGATATGTTGCGAATTAGTAACATACATTGCTATGCGGACGACAGTACTGGTGATGCTACATACTCCGGCCGTAGCGGTATTTCTCGTGAACACGTCGAAGAGGGCCGGATCAAGCTCGTGTCTGAACTCGAGAATCGACTTACCGATGTCTCAGAATGGGGTCGTCAAAACCTTGTTACATTTAACCCGAGAAAGACGCAGCTTTGTGCGTTCACCGCACAAAAACACCCTTTGTCGTATCACCTCGGTTCGAGAACACTCACCTGACAGCCTCAGCCAGTATTGGAATTCTGGGAGTCGACATATCGAACAACGTTCAGTTCCGCGGTCATTTGGAAGGAAAGGCTAAACTGGCTTCCAAAAAGCTTGGCGTACTCAGTAGAGCAAAGCAGTACTTCATGCCAGCCCATCGCCTTCAACTTTACAAGGCCCAAATTCGACCTCACATGGAGTACTGTTCTCACCTCTGGGCCGGAGCTCCTCAGTACCAGCTTCTCCCTCTTGATCGCATTCAACGTAGAGCGGTTCGAATCGTCGACGATCAGACTATTTCTAATCGGCTTGACTCTTTGGCGTTACGCAGAGATGTAGGTTCGCTCTGCATTTTTTACCATATGTGTCATGGGGAGTGTTCCGAAGAGTTATTCGGACTAATTCCTGCAGCTAAATTCCATCATCAGACATCGCGTCAAAATTTAAAATTCCATTCTCACCACCTCGATGTCTGGAAATCCACAACCGTGCGCTTTTGTCGGCACTTTTTTCCTCGCACTACTCCATTGTGGAATCAATTACCCTCCGGGGTGTTTCCGAACGGATACGACTTAGGGACCTTCAAGAAATGAGCTTATTCTTTTTTAAAAGGCCGGCAACACAGCTGCGCGACCCCCGGTATTGCAGTTGTCCATGGGCGGCGGTGATCACTTACCATCAGGTGCACCACCTGCTCGTTTGCCCCCTCTGCTATAAAAAAAATAGATACACGAACAGACTTTCATATTCGGAATATTAGTATTCCTTACCTTTCAAACCAGAACACGACAATAACGAGCATTGACGCCATTACGGCAAGAAGAGTTACCGCATGGCCACGCGAACCGGCGGCCGCTGCGGCGGCGGTGGCGGCGGCGGTGGCGGCGGCGAAAATTCGTCGGTCACCCCCGCGCTGGCCGCCACGCCACGTGGCATGTTTAGTACTTTCCCATACATTTGTTTCAGACGCTAGACGCTTCGCCGTTCGCGCCGCGCGAAAAATCTCGGGCGCGAATCTCCCGTGGCCAGGTCGTTAGACACTGGTACCAAATACCCGGGCAAGTCTTTGAGGAGCTCTAGTATCTATAAGTATGTAGTGGTATGGACACGACTAGCTAATTAGTCGCCATTTACGACCTACCTGACAAAACGGCAAGCAAGAAAAGCAAAAAGAAGCTCTGGCTAACTTGGGGTAATAAGGTCATCGCCAACTTGTTTCAAATTAATATTAATTAAATATCAAATCTACTTAAAAAACTTTATGAATATTTATACCGTCATTTTTATTTTTACGTAAAATTTTACGAAGCAAAAAATTCGATGTTGATTATGTTAATAAAGTTCTTGTTTAGAAATTTCATAATTCAATAAGCTTTAAAAGCAAACGAGACAGATTGCTCCAAGGATAAGAGAAATGATATTAAAATTATGTCGCACAAAATGCTAACACAATCAGAGCGAATCAAGGTCCCTTGGCCTTTCGGGTACCTCGAAATATGAATATAAAATGAGAAAAATCTTGAAAACTGTAAATTTTATGATATACTGAAGCGCATTTTTTAAATATTATGTATACTTTAAAAATCGGCGTCGTGTAAATAATGTGGAAGTTCGGGTACGTAATGTGGAACTGAGAGAGAGGTTAGGCTTGAAAGAAAGTGTCGGTGTAAAGATGTGACCTTTCACGTTGGTTGCTCCGTTGGTTTGGACATGTAGAAAGAATGGTAGATGAAAGGGGTAGGTTTACCCCGTGTTGGTTCCGGGCTCCTTCGAAGAATATACCAACTGCCGTTCTTCCAGACAGGTCGTAAAAGGCGACCGATTGGCTATGCGAGTCAATACCATCGTGGATACTAGGTGGTAGAGTTCTGCATTGTCTCGCCCGGGTCTGGTACCACTGCCTTACCTATTTCTGCCCCAATAGCGTCAGTGCTTGTCGCTGTCGTGTTCCGGTTTGGAGGGTAAGGTAGCCGGTAAACTTATGCATGTGGCATTAGCCCTCGCCACAAGATAGCAACGCACCATTAACACCTATAGGCGATGGTTGACTCTTTCCATCAGGAGACCCATCTGCTTGTTTGCTATCTTATGATATAAAAAAGAAGGAAAAAATGAAAGGTTAACAAAACAGATATACAATGCGAATGTAAGTACCGGGGAAGACCAAGACTGACATACCATGATCAGATTGATCGAGTACTATCCGAAGGTGGTGTCAAGAGTCTTCGCAACCGTGTGTGTATGAAGAGAGTCATGAATGTGGAGGAAGCGTCGATGTATGGCACTCGGTTCTCTCTACCTACCCCGTAAGGGATCTGCCGTGAAGATATGTATGTATTTAAATAATGAAATCCTGGAATCTGGTCTTGGTCTAAAAACAAAAGAAATTGATGAGATAGGCCTAAAGTGCTTACAATAGTATAATGTCAGCCGAATTTATCAAATTAATTTAATTTTAAAATTTTTTAAATAAAAAAAAATATAAACGTGAATTTCATCTGTAACGATGAACTCATTTAACTAGTTATACGTATGTACATCTAGCAATCAGTACAATCGACCTAATCGATCGTATAACAAAGAAGAATTTCGCCACGTCGAGCCCGTGGACACTAGCTCAGTGGCAGAGCGTCCCGGCTTGAGGAGATGGTAACGGGTTCGAGTCTCGCGTATTGACATTTTTCTTTGTTGTTTTTAAAGTTTTTCAAGTTTCCCAAGCACAGGGTGAGTAAAAACAAAAATAATATTAATACAAGTGTAATCTATTTAATCTCGGCGCCAGTGACAATAAATATTATATTTATATTGCGACGTGAATGACTTAAAATAGTATGTGATAATTGTGAATTCATTAATCTTTAAAGGCTTTTTATGTATTTCGCTCGCCCGAAATGCCCGGTTTGGCAGTAGCGATCATTGGACCAACTGCTCAAGTTCATTTCGAAAAAAAACCTCTACTACATGACTCTTCGCACTGCACGGCTAAAATGATTTTGTACACTTTGATTTCTTTAACTAAGTCCTGCAGAAGTGTCACGGCGTCAGCGGTTACTTATTTTATTTTAGTAGGAAATCAATGCAGTAATTAGGTAATTTAAAAATATAACATTTTAATACATATATAGCACCTCATGTTAGTACGGGCTCCTTGAAGAATAGACCAATTGTCGTTCTGCCAGGCAGGTTCTAAAAGCAGACTAATTGGCTATACGTGAATACTAGGTTTCGCCCAGGTATTTTGTACCACCGCCTACACTATTTCTGCCGCAATAGCGTCAATGCATGTCGCTGTCGTGTTTCGGTTTGGAGGATAATGTACCTAGGCCGTAGACTTATGCATGTAACATTGCCGTCCCACCACACGAATAGTAACGGACCATAAACATCTATGGTGTCTATATGCGATGGTTTCTCTTTCCATCAAAATAGCCATCTTCTAGTTTGTTATCTCATAATATAAAAAAATAAAGATTTACTTAGTATTCGCAAAAATGTCTACTAGCTCTTGCCCGAATTTATTAGAGAAAAAAAACAAGAGTTTTCAGGTTATTTCAGGTAAAGGATCCATATTTTTTTAATGAATGCTCATTCAAACTCAACGGCAAATACACTTTTTATAGGAAACCAAAAATCAAAAAAATTAAAATCAATTAGGTACTTTAGTATAAAATCAATTTGTCTTTTTTATGAATTTTTGAACACACTGAAAGCCAAAAATTTATTTTGTGTCTTTTTCATCTTTTACATCTATCTTTATTGTTATGTATCTTTGTACTAAGTAGAAAAACTACAATATATATTTAGTTAAAGTATATCATTTGTTTTTAAACATTATAAGAACACTAGCTGCAACGTGCAACCCGCTGCATTATGTGCATTTTAAATATTTTTGTAAATCGTTAGATCACTAATTTTTTTCTGCGATAAAAGAAGCCTGTGTGCTATTCCAGGTCATCATCTATCTATGTGCCAAATTTCATTCAAATCCATTGAATAGTTTTTGCATCATTCAGTAACAAACATTCATCTATCCAAACATCCAAACTTTCGCATTTATGATAGAAATTAATTTTCGCATTTATAATATTAATTAATTATTAGCTGACCCGGCCAACGTTGTTTTACCTTATAGATTATTGAAATACTAAAATTTCTATTAAAAAATAGGGGTTGGTGATAGCAGGGTGAAAGTTTAGGGTTGCATGTATTTTTTAATGTCACATTAAAAAAAATTGTCCAAAAATAAAAATAAAATAATGTTAGGGGTGAACAACCCTAATCACTTAGGGACATGAAAAATAGTAGCCGATTCTCAGACCTACTGAATATGCATATCAAATTTTATAAAAATCGGTGAAGCCGTTTCGGAGAAATATTTAGGTTATTAACATTCTGACAGGAGAATTTTATATATAAGATATAGATTGCACAATTTGATTATTAATACGTATGTTTAAGTATTTAATTTTAGCGGAATCTTGTTTTTTCATTAGTAGACCGTAGTCCCAGGTCATTTTTATCTTGATTAATAAAAAGCTGAATTTTTGTGAACAGCTTCGTATTGACGAGACGCATATAATTTCTCTTTTTGAAAAATCTCAAAGCGGGTAACTAAAGTAAGGTCAAAGCTGTATTGATCCGGGCTTCTTTGAAGAATACACCAACTGTCATACCAGGCAGGTCGTATAAAGCGACTAATTGGCTATACGTGTTACTACTGTTGGATGCGGTCAGGATTTAGCCTCAATTTAAAGAACACTACATTTCATTATTCTTAATAATTACTTTATTTCCTTGATATTTTACACCAATCACAATTTCCACTTATTTTTCCCTTTTTACAAATATTATTGGTGACTCGAGCGTCTCTTTCGAAAGGATGCGATAGAATGCCGCGCTACCCCGGCCGGCTTGCCAATCTTGACATACGAAACAAACACAGAAAAAAAAAACGATTGAAGCGCCAACAAAACAACCAATCAGACGATACCGGAAATAATAATAGAGAATTTTAAATACAGTAATAGTCAAATGATATCCTTAATTTTAATAAATATCGATGTTTTGCTTTACACTTGTGAATTATTCTAACACTACTATCGTAACTACCAGGCGATAGAATTCTGCAACGTCTCGCTCGGGTATTTAGTACCATCGCCTTACATATTCCTACCGCAATAACGACAATGCTTGTCATTATTGCGGTAGGAATAACGACAAGACAAGCAAGGCTTAGTGGGTAAGGTAGCCGGTGGACTTCTGCATGTGGCATTGCCAGCTTGATACACCATTAACATCTTGGGTGTCTATTGGTGGTGGTTTCTCTTTTGATCAGGAGAGCCATCTGCTTGTTTGCTATCAATGATATAAAGAAAGCAAAAATATAGATGGCACATTCAACGTATTTTTCTTACACGCAAATTGTTCCAACCCTAGTTCCAACCCAATACTTAAAAAATATTTATTAAACACCCAAATCCTGAAATATAATCAATGCCCTTTAAACAAATTATGTTTGAAACGAACTTGAGCCCCGTCGATTGCATATTTAGTTACACTAACCATTCGAAAATTCATTGAAAAAACATAGAGTAACAACATTTTTAAAATGTTTTTAAATACATGTCATGTTGGAAACTAAATTAATTACTGAGTTTTCCATCAAAACCAAGCGGCCTTATCTAATTGAAAATTAAATTAGTAGTTTGTTCATAAAGGCTAAATGAACTATGCGCGTTCCATTAATTCAATGCCAATAATTTAGTGTCACAGACAGATACTGATTCTAATTCGGTCGCTATTAGGTTTTAAAAGAACATCTAGTCGTTTATAATATTACGTTTAGTATCGGATGTATCATATTTTTAAAGTTTTTGTTTGGTTGGTTAAAAATTGAAGACTCCATTATTTTTACTAAATGTTTAAACAGGGAAATCATCACTATAGGCTGATAGTTGGGGAGTGCTGAGCTCTGAACTCTTTTGAGTATGATGGCTAATTTTTGGTGATATGCCTTGTTAACGGATAATCCGGGAAAACGTGGTACATCTGATCGGGAGCACGACTGAAGAGATTCTGTGAGGTTTAATGGATTTACGGCCGTACAAGAGAATGGCTGCTTTAGGCACTGCATTTTGGAGTAATTTTTCTCGTGGCATAAAAGTGTGAGAGGGTAGATGATGTGTTTTAATTATTGTCTAGAATCGAGTTGATTACATATAGTGATCCTCATAAATGTCTTTATTATAACATGGAGTAGAGAGATTTATAATAATCTCTGCGCAGATATGGAAAGCAATGCTACACGAATTCCCCAGGGCAGATAAGAGACTAGAATGCATGAATTACCAAAGGAAGGTGATGCAGTGCCCATTTCTTAGCAGCATTATTCATTTTGGGCGTGAAGCCATTTGACAGTGGTTCCCAAATCGTAATCCCAATCTATAGTGCCAACCGCGGAGTACAGCAGCTTGTAGAAGGAACACATGTCACTCCGAAGGAACAGTGGTCTGACGAACTAAACGCAACAAACTAGCTGATCCACGCAGCTCCGCCTGCCAAATTAAGATTTCGTTAATGAAAGAAAATTCATTTAATATTTCACCCCCTAGTTCGAAAAAGCCTTATTTAATACTCATCTAAATCGTAAAAACAACCTGTAATGTTCACTATTTTGCAACGCAAATAATAATCATATATATACATATATATTTATAATTATTAATAATACTTATATAAGACATTGATATTTATTGGAACCAAGTTTTGGAACGAAGTTCCAAAGGGGATAGGGATTTTGCTGCGCGACCGAACTGAAAAAAATGTGATAGTAAAACCGTAAGAAAAATGCGTGGAATTAAAGCGTTAAATGAGACGTGCGCATGCGCGACAGTCGCGTACACAAGCGAGTAGTGTCGTTTAGCCGAAGGAAGTTCGTTCCTACCTGGTGTCCCGTGACACCACATCATTTTTTTTTATGTATGTTAGATAGCAACTACTGTCGGCTCGCTAGCTCACGCACTACATCTTGCACTCTCGGCGGTGTAATAACAACTGAACTGAATAACTCAATGTTCGTTCGGTGCACGCCCGACTTTGGACTGTCGCCCCCACCACTCTAGCTTGCGTAGTACGTAGCCGGAGACGACCGATTAAATATAATCAGTTAATATTTTATATTCATCATAATTATATAAATATAAGTATATTTTAATATATTTATCATATTATATATAAATCATGCTTGTAAGTGTATTTTATATATAACTATTAATTTGATATATTAAGTTAGGCATACACTACACAACCGATATGAACAATTTCAGCCTTTTTATTCTAAGAGTTTAGATTTGCTGTTGATATGTCAGTCAGTGAGTTAGGACTTTTCTTAAACATATCTTATGCTTCGAAAATATCACAAAGGTCTCTTATCGAAAATGACGGTTACCATTAGTTATCTAGCCATTTATTATTAGCCATTATTGACCCATGTCCAATTTCCTGTTTTATTTTAGAGGTTAACATACCAAATAATTAGGTAACTTTTGAATGACTTACATTTCAGATTCATTGATTCATTCTAGACACAAATATTTAAAGATTCTGTATAGTTACGATTTAATTTGAGTATATTAAAAATATATACTAAAAAACAAGGATAGCTAAGTTTATATTTTTTATAAACTGTTTGTTCATTTTCAACCAAGTTCTTAAAAAAGGAAGAGTTTTCAATTAAATGTGTTGTTTTATCTCATTTATCTTAAAACTCGGTCATTTGTTGTTGATCTGGATCGGTTGATATGGAAATTTCCTTTTTTTTATATAAGAGAACATACTTTCTGTTTTAAAGACGAACCTTACAACACAGAAGGCGAGATAAATATGCAACTTTTACTATAATTCTAAAGAAACAGAAAAACAAATATCATCTATTTAATCTGTGTTTGTAAATAAACGTTGTTCATCTTATAACTTTAAAGTGATTAAAATCAAACAATCTTTATGACAAGAAATACAAAAATGTATTACATCTACGTTGACGATATATTGCGACGTGAATGGCTTAAAATAGTGTGTAATAATTGTGAATTCAATTAGTATTAATCGTAAAAGGTTATTCGTGAATATTAACATTATAAAAAGTGTCCATGATACAATTTACACATCAGAATAAATTAATAATAATGTATTAAAATACGATATGCATCTATCAACATTCGTATTTTTCAAGGCGAATTTTGTATAAACCTTCATTAATCTCGTTTCGTCTGATTCGTTCCGCTGACAAAGTTATGGCATTATTTGCCAAAAGGGCAGAAAATTACTGGACACTATTACGAAAATTTGATTCTCAAAGTGCGTGAAGCAATCAAGCAAAATTAACGCGGAAAAATGTCATCAGGCGTGTTGTTTCATCACGATACCACATCGATTAGAAGTACCGATTTCAAAATCCTTAGCCTCCTCTATATTCTCTGGACAGCTCCTAGTGATTTTCACTTATTTCCAAAACTGAAGTGGTACAATAGTGGAACCAAATTTCTCAACGATGACGCAGTTATCGCAGCCGTATAAAGAGTTTTTTTGACAGTCGTAATAATGTTTTTTTAAGGAAATAAGAGAGTCAGATAAGCGTTATTTTAAATGTGTGGTTTTAGAAGGAGATTATGCTGAGAAATACAATATTTTTCCTTTATATTTCTATTTTCTTTATAGCGATTTGTTATACGGGGGAACTTGGTAGCGTTTTTAAAAAAGGATCTTTTTATTACACACTTTATTTCACTTGAAACAATATAAAACTTAGAGTAAGACTTAGAATAAACACGGATAAAGGAGACTTCTGGTCTCTCTGATGGTTGGCCGGTGACTGACTGGACCGAGGCTAGGAGTGGCAAAGGAGCCAAAAGTGCTAGGATAGCACTTTTGGGTGGAGTGCTGAGAAGGGTGGTGAGTCTGCTAAAAGCCCTACACATCAGGGATATAACAGCCCCCCGATGTAGAGTAAACTTACATCCTTAAGATGAAGTTTACGGATAATGGGTGCGAAGTCGTGGTGTTGGAGTCTCTGGGATTTCGGTGTCATCGTTGACGGGATCAGGATTTGGGTTTGGTTTTGGAGTAAAGGATATTTTCTTATGGATGCCAGTCACCTTACATATCTTGAAAACAGCGAAACTTAAGATTAGACATATAATAAGAATGATTACAATATTATAGTAATGTTCATAAAGTACAATATTCGGTTTATCTAAAATTTCATCCAATCCTTTTAATATCTCGGGATTGTCAAAAGCTACGGAGTCTAAATCTATATTACTTAAATTAACAGGAGGTAGAACAGGAATAATTTTCTTAAAACTAGGCGCATTACAGCATGGATCATTTAGTATATTTACATACATCTTTATCGGTTTTAAAATCATGTTAACACTATCCTTAGCTACTAATTTGGTATCCTTGCAGTATGCAACACTTCCAGGAGGTAAGTGTAGGATTCCGGTTCCACTTATTATTGTCTCTACCACTTGTGTTACATTTAGTTCTATATTTAATTTTGATTTCTCGGATACCACAAATAACCATTGGTTATTTCGCAGGGGTTGCCAGATTTGGATGCGGCCATGGAGGAATTTCGTTTCACATGTATTAGGTATTGAGGTAAGTGTTTTCCCTATTATTTCTGATTCACAGGTTGGGTTCGCTGCAGTGGAGTACAGCACCGAGGCGTCGCAAAGGTAAGTGTTGCCATTTATTACTTTGCAACCTTGGAGGTCCTCTAATTTACAGTAATTAGTTTTATCATTATTTATTCCCATGTATTTAGAAGAGGGAATAATGGTAGAATACGAGGTAGGTTCATTGACATCGTGAGGTGCTGGACAGGGTAAGTTGTGGTATAGCTTAAAGTCAATAGGACTAGCTAAGGGGATATTAAGGACAAAGACAATCTTATCACTAGTCGTATAGCAGGATACAGAGGATATATTCAGGATAGTGTTCATGTTATTTAAGCTTAAAAGGACGGGTAGTCGTCTGGAATTAGATATGAATCGGTAATTGTTTACCAACTCCTTGTAGAGCTCCTTTGGAGTTAGAATGGTAGGGTATAGAATATTTGATTTACTAAACATAATTGAATTTACGAGGTCTTCAACTTTAAAAGATAAGGTTAAAAGACTATTTTCTATGATTGAGACTAATTCTAAAATACGCGATTTTATCAATATTTCTTGCGAAGTAGCTGTGAGATTTCTTACGCTTACATATAGAGCATCAATAGCGGTCGCCAATTTACGTTGGTTCGCCTCAAATGTATAAATTGTTTTGTTCAACGCTTTGAGCGTAGAAGTGGTCACTAGGATATTTTATTTGACAAGAGAAGCTAATCTTTTCTCGTCTGCTTGTACATCTCGGATAGCTTGGTCGTAGCGGGCGGCGTCATCTTCATCCATTGTGCCGAAAAGCTTTTTCGACAAAGTTCCGATAAATCCGAGAATGGCATCTCTTTTGGAGCGGCGAGGAGTTAGGTTGAATAAAGCTTCACTATCACGCTTTATGTCCTCGTATCGGGTAATTAATGGTAAAAAGAGATTAGTGCATTCTAAATGGCTAAGAAATTTACTTTCTTCGCATAAATATTTGGAATTATTAATACTAGTTGATAAGTCTACTACATGGGGTTGTATATATGATATATCTAGGGGAATTACTACGCTAAGATAACTATCGACTAAGTTTAAAGTCCCTAACGGGTCGAAATAGATACCCGAGGAATTTATTAGTGGTTCGACGAATTGTTGCCCCGACGAAGGGTTGCTGTAAAGGAATATCAAGAATAAAACTAATGCCTACATAAAAGTAACAATAAAATTAATTAATAAATCTTAATTACCTAAATACTAATTGTTTAATTGTGAGCGTCTGCTCTAGAAGCTAATTTCACTTCGTCGAAGTGATGAATAACATGACGGCGATTTATTAGTAGAGTGAGCGAGCTTCTGCCGTTAGTTTTAACAACCTTATATGGTCCCTTCCATATAGGAGAGAGAGCCTTCCTAAGTCTAAGGTGATTTTTTAGGTACACGTAATCACCGACTCTATAAGACACAGGTCGGGTGTGTGTGTCGTAGTATGTTTTAGAGGTCTGTTTTGACCTTTCTAAATGTTCAATCGCCTTCTCCCTACAGCATCTCAGCCGGTTTTGTAGCATTTTTACGTAATCGGAATAGGTAATATTAGGAGAGTCATAAATGGAGCTGGGGATAAATGGTTTATGCCCAAATAGGAGTTCGTAAGGGGAGAAGTTAGTCGTCGAATGTGGAGTCGTGTTATAAGCCAGCATGGCTGTATATACGTATCGTGGCCAATTTGTCTGTTCGTCATTCACATAAGATTTTAAGTATTCTTTAAGTGTCGAATGTGAGCGCTCAAGTGCTCCTTGGGTCTGAGGATGGTATGGAGATGACCAGAGTTGTTTTATTTTAAGGAAAGAACAGGTTTCTTTGAAGAGTTCTGCGGTAAAGTTAGTACCTTGGTCTGTGAGGATAGTTTTTGGAATACCGAATAAGGAAATAAAGTGAAGGAGGCAGTCGGTTGTTTCTTCAGCGGTCGTACTTCTAATCGGATATGCAGTAGAGTATTTCTTCAGGTCGTCTTGTAAGGTAAGTATATATTTAGTCTTAGCAGTGCCCGATTCGGGTAAAGGCCCTACTATGTCTAAGGATATTCTTTCAAACGGGGATTTAGAAGTGCTGGTAATCTGCATCGGTGCTCTGTTCGTTTGTCTTAGTGCTTTATTGGTTTGGCAGAAGGGACAATTTTTTACATACTGCTCAATGTCATTACGCATATTTTTCCAATAAAATCGCTCTCTTATTTTGTTGTACATTCTTGTAGAGCCAAGGTGACCAGCAGATGGAATATCATGATTGTCATATAGGATTTTCTTTACTTCAGTGGGAGTCGGATGGATGATGTCATTATGATAGATGTTTACTACTATATTTGAGTCGTGGAATAAATAGGTTAAGATGTTATATATTTTGGTGAAAGATAAATTTTCAAATGGATTTTTGAAGTCGGAAACTGCTATCTCTTGAATGTTACTTTCTAGCAAATGTTGTTTTATGTTTTTCAGGGTTAGGAAGATTTCTGGGTAGGAGGTTTGATCAAAATGATGAACTTTCGTATATATTAGGAAAGTGACCTTATTGTTGAATTTTGTTTCTTCAAAATAATGTAACTGTTTTTCACTATAAAGTACATCTTTAGGATTTTCAAGATTACCGATCACTTCTTGGACATAAGTGTTCGATTCGTCTAGGTCTAAGGAAGTCGGTATAAGAAGATTACTGCAATGAGTCTTCATTAAGGATTGGTTATGTTCTACGATTTTTGTGTTAAAGACTTTATCTTTTTTGGCAATGTCTTTTAAGAAGTTAGAATAGTCAGCGTTACAGTCTGTGCGAGTAGGTTGCGTGTTTACAGCGTCTGGAGAAATCGGAGAGTGTTGTCCTTCGGGATTTGGTAGGTGTATCGTTTCAGGGTTCAGTGGATTCCGCGTTTCAGGGATAGGCAGATTCGGCGTATCGAGAATTGGGAGATTGGTGATGTCGGGATTTGGAATATTTATTGTTTCAGGATTTGGAAGATTCGGCGTTTCAGGATTAGGAGGGTTCAGTGTTTCAGAGTTAGGAGGATTCAGTGTTTCAGGAAGATTTAAATCATCTAAAGTGATAAGCTCAGGGCCCGTTTGCGTTTCGGGATGCGTTACATTTCCTTCAACAGGATTGGGAGAAGGTTCAGCTAAGGGATCAAAAGGTTCAATTTCGTCCTCGTTAAATGATGCTGGTGAGATCAGTAGGTCCATAAGGTCCTTGTCCTGGTCGTATTGGTCTTTGCTTCCAGCGGAGCCAGGATTGGGAATGATTGGGTTAACAGGGAACCGGGATAAAGCGTCAGCGTTAGAATTAATCTTTCCCTTTTTATAATGAATTTCGTATTCGAACTCCTCGAGTTTCAATCGCCAACGGACGAGTCGGGACCCGGGGTCTTTACAATTAAAAAGCCATTGCAAAGGCTTGTGATCAGTAATTATTTTGAACCGATGTCCGTAAAGGTATGGACGAAATACCTTCGTGCCGAATATAATTGCTAAGCATTCTTTTTCCGTGACACTATAGTTGCATTCGGCCTTATTTAGGGTCCTGGATGCAAAAGCGATAGGACGATCTTGTCCAATAGTCCCCTGGGATAGGATTGCAGAAATAGCATAATTAGATGCATCACATGTGAGTAGGAAAGGTTGTGTGAAATCAGGATAGGCTAGTATAGGTGCTGTGATTAATTTTTGTTTCAAGGATTCAAATGAGAGTTGTTGCTCGTTCTGCCAACGAAAAGCAACATCCTTTTTTAGGAGGGAAGTTAACGGTTTTGCCAATTTCGAGAAATCGGGTATAAACCGTCTATAATATGATACAAGGCCTAAGAAAGACTTTATGTCTTTAGGAGATTTAGGAGTAGGATAATTGGTAACAGCTTTAATTTTATCCGGGTTAGGCTTTACGCCGTCCTCACTGATAATGTGCCCTAGATATGCAACTTCCTTGCGAAGGAACTCGCATTTGTCCGGTTGTAGTTTTAGGTTAAATTTACGGAGTCTCTCAAAGACAGCCCTCATGTTATCTACTTGTGAGGCTAAATCATGGGAGTAAATTACTATGTCATCAAGGTACACGAAACAACGTGAACCCTGAAGACCAGATAGACAGTTGTTCATTAATTTTTGAAAGGTAGACGGGGCATTTTTAAGCCCAAACGGCATGCGATTGAACTGGAAGTGTCCTTGGGGCACAGAGAAAGCAGTTTTAGGAGCGTCATTCGAGGAAATAAGGATTTGATGGAAACCGGATGTAAGATCTAAAGTAGTGAAATACTTGCTATTTCCTAGTTGGTCTAGGATTTCGGATATCTGAGGGATAGGATACGTTTCTCCGATTGTGATGTCATTTAATTTCCTGTAATCTATTACAATTCTCCATTTACGTTGGCCTTGGGCGTCCAGTTTTTTAGGAACTATCCATATTGGCGAACTCCAAGGAGAGGATGAAGGTTGTATAATATTTTGATCGAGCATTTTATTTATTTGGGTTTCAACCTCCTTTTTGTGACATTCCGGGAACCTATAAGACTTTGTGTGGACGGGAATGTCGCTACTTGTTTTAATCTGATGCTCAAGAGCGGAGGTGTAGGTTAACTGATCGCCAGGTAGATAAAAGATGTCTGAGTATTGAGAACAGAGATCAATAAGAGCCTCGCTCTCTTCTTGGTTTAAATGATCTGTTCTGAGGGAGCTAATAACATCGTTGGTTCTCTTGGTAGTTAGTTGGGTATTGAAGTTATTTGTGTAGCATATATGATTTTCATTTAAAGGTTCAATATTAAGTTTTAAATTCGTTTTTACATTGACATAATTTTCCGATGTGTTGGCGACAGTCAGGTTCACGCGGTTATTGTCTTTAATTTTAACTATGCAATTTGAGATTAGTACTTCATTTGAAATATGTTGATCTAGAACGATGCCTTCTTTGAGATCAGTTTCTCGAACTGAGCATTCAATCACCGCTTCGGTACGAGGTGGAATAACGAAAAAAGGTTCAGAGAAGTGTAGTTTTATGTTTAATTTTCCTATTCTCAAAACATCGCGAGTGTAGTCGATCTTACAGCCGAATGCTGTTAAGAAATTTGTGCCGATAATCCCGTCATAGGGAAGGTTAATATTTTTAATGACATGGAATGTAAAGTGAACGGCAAATCCGTTTTCATTTAGTTTTAGTTTTAGTGGAAAGTGACCTTCAGTTTGGGTCGGCTCGTCGCTAGGGTCGATACCCTTGATTTTAATTTTTTCTTTAGCAAGTTCCGGATTTTTGAGTAAGCATGATTCTTTCAATAGGCATATGGCAGAACCCGAATCGACGTCGGATACTTGTGAGTCTAACAACACATGAGGTAGCAAACGTTTTGTTGTATCTATGTTTACCTCATATATTTCCTTGCTTAAAATCGGATTTGGACTTAGGTTTCCTATTTGGAGCTGATTGTTCGTATGAGCGCTTGGGTTAGTTGCTCGACGCAGACCTCCGCTTTGGGGCTGGCTACCCTGTTGTATGATCTGAGTCGTTGAGGTGTGGTCACTTGCTTGGGGCTGGTTACCCATGTGGACCATGAGGTCTGGTGCTGAACGCAGGTCTCCTATTTGGGGCTGGTTACCCTGTCGTGTGACCTGTGGTGTGGAAATACAGTCTCTTGTTTGGGGCTGGTTACCCGTGTGGACTGTTGAACTAAATGCTGGACGTAGGTCTCCTTTTTGGGGCTGGTTACCCTGTCGTGTGACCTGTGATTTTGAGATGTAGTCTCTTGTTTGGGGCTGGTTACCCGTGTGGACTGTGAAGTTAGATGCTGGACGTAGGTCTCCTTTTTGGGGCTGGTTACCCTGTCGTGTGACCTGTGATTTTGAAATGTAGTCTCTTGTTTGGGGCTGGTTACCCGTGTGGACTGTGAAGTTAGATGCTGGACATAGGTCTCCTTTTTGGGGCTGGTTACCCTGTCGTGTGACCTGTGATTTTGTATTGAGTGGTGTGTGCATGTGTTTGTGTCTGTTGACGCCGTTACTTAACACCTGTTGTCTCACACGGCGCCTGGGTGAGACGGTTTCGTGTTTAAATGATCGATTTCATCATGCCCCTCGGATTCTTCCGTGTCCACGTAGTGGACTTGGCGGTTCCTGTCGTATGAATTTGGCATAAAAGGTCTAACTTGGGGTTGACGGTAGCGATTATTATTATATTCACGTTTCTTGCAATCCTTTATGTCATGGCCCGGTGATTTACAATATCGGCAGTAAATCGTCTCCGGTTGACGAGAGGGACCAGGCTGCGGGCGGTTTTCTACAGGACGCCATTGTGGTCTCGTGGAAAACTTAGGCCTCATTGATAAGTTAGGTCTCGCCTCGGTTGGCATTGACCTTTTGTAAATGCATTGTTGTATGCGCTCTTCCGATATTGCTAGGTTAACGGCTTCGTTTAAATTTTTAGGTGCCCTGCATCTCACTATACTAGATATCCTGGGGTTAAGCCCAATCAAGAAGTGATGGAGGGCTAGATCCTCCATCGCGGCTATCCTTCCTGGCAACTCCTTTAGTGTGGTGTCCGATAAAGATATTTCCGTCAAAAGTTGAGAGAGACAAGTTTCGACCCGGAGCGAGTATTGGTTGACCGACTCTGCTGGAGATTGTTTGGTCTCTTGCAGGTCAGCCAATAAATGGGAGTAATGTTTTCTCTCGCCGAATTGAGTTTTTAAGAACTCCTTTAATTGAGGCCATTTTTTAAACTCTTTGATTGAGCAGGCTATTTCGGCTTTGCCCTCGAGTTGGCAATATATATATTTAAAAAGAATCGGTTTTTGCGCTTCGGAAGCCATATCATAAGCATTGTTGCAATTTACTAAGAATGAGTTTAATGTGTCCTTGTTGCCATTATATGGTTTTATAAATTTTAAAAGGGTGTTTAAGTCCACCTCTAGGTGTGGGACCTCTGTTTTTGATGAGCGAGGAGTCGGGCTCCTACATTCCCTGGAATTTTCCGGGGCATTCAGCATCTCGACAACTGTTTTCTCAACTTTTGACATATTAACAAATACACAGTAAAATTAAACACAGTAAAATAAAAAACAGTAAAATAAAACAATAATACACGGTAAAATTAAAACGCTAGTGAGACGGAACCCTAAATGTTATGATTTAAATATTACAATAACACTTACAATGTATATAGTAAGGCGAGCGTTATCAGTAACATTACGCTTGCAGCGACGAAGGATGTTTATGTCTGGCGTTGACGTAGGAATTCCACTCGATGTGTCGTCAACGGCGACTCCCTGATATCTTGCTCTCAATGGTTTTTTCACGCACACCGCTTGAAGCTTTATTAGGTAATTATCGATTTTGTATGTAGGATGACCAGGTACTCTTGGATACGACGAGATCTTCGTGATGACAGGTAGGTAGATCGTGGTAAGTATAGTTTTTTTTTTCTTATTATTTATTTATTTATATATATTTTCCACTGTCACTTATTACACTATTAATTTGATTGTTAATAAAATTGTTTATTCGTTACGAAGTAGTATGAAGTGGTATTATTTAGTTTGAAATAGTATTATTTTGAAATAGAATATAGTTGGAAATAGTATTTTGAAAATTTATTTTGAAGTATAATTTGGAAATGAGTCCACCGGCACTGGAATATCCGTATCACACCGCTGTGCCACCAGTTGTTATACGGGGGAACTTGGTAGCGTTTTTAAAAAAGGATCTTTTTATTACACACTTTATTTCACTTGAAACAATATAAAACTTAGAGTAAGACTTAGAATAAACACGGATAAAGGAGACTTCTGGTCTCTCTGATGGTTGGCCGGTGACTGACTGGACCGAGGCTAGGAGTGGCAAAGGAGCCAAAAGTGCTAGGATAGCACTTTTGGGTGGAGTGCTGAGAAGGGTGGTGAGTCTGCTAAAAGCCCTACACATCAGGGATATAACAGATTCCAAGAACTTTTTGATTCATCCTTGTAAATAAAATAATAACTCTCATTCGTATTACCTCAAAAAAGTCGAGGTCAATTGGTCAATTATTAACGAACATAAATTTCCTGAAAACAAAGAATTATTACAAAAAAAATTATCAAGAGGCTTAACTTGCTTTCCTATATCAATTAGGTAAGTTGATTTTTGTTTCTTAGTTACATGTAAGGGCCTCTTAAATATAAAGAGGTTACAAATCTGGCAGTTATTTAAAACGGTGCTTATTTGTCGATTCAGTTTTACAGCTGCAGCATCTTCAAGTTAAATTGCAAACCATACTGGCGCGTTATCTCGTCAATATTAAAAATACAGATTTATAAATAATATGCTCGAATGTTTGATTCTCATAAACTGTTCAACTTTTATACAACATGGTCAGGCAGATTAATTTTTTTTAAGCATCACTTTGAATGCCCGATAAAATAACTCGGCGTAAATTTTATCAATGTGCACGATGGCCTTATGACAGATGGCGCTTTAATAAATAAATTATAAAGGGTAGCAACATTTAGTTTACACATTTAAATTATAATTGGTAGCAACGTTAAGAAACATTGGGTTTCCAAATGTAAGGTCCATTATTATTGTACATAAAAATCATACATATACATCTCATGTCACATCCCTTACGGAATAGGCTCAAAAACATGCGCATAATATGTCAGGATTTAGACAGACTTTTTTTATTGCGGAGATTCTTGTCAGCACTCACAAATAGCATCGCAGCACAATTGAATCTATCTAACTTCATATCGTGCACATGTTTTGGCGAGTTTTCATCTACCACTCTTTCATTAATTTATAATATTTTTACAAAGATATTTTCTTCCAAACCCTATTATTTAATTTACATTTGCTTAGTCTGCTTTTGATGTTTGCTTGCAACATACTAGCTATTATTTTATGTTTTTTTTTTATTCTTAGCCAAACCCATCTTAGGTTATTATGTCTATGATTTTAAACTTTTTATTTATTATTCTTTGCTTTTATGCCAATCCAGTTTTAAGTTATAAAGAGTCCAATTTCAATATTTTTATTTATTATATTTAGCTTTAGCCTTTTTGGTTTTAGGCTATTAATTCTCCGATTTGAAACTTATTTATTAGGGCGAGCGAAGCGAGCCCTACACTAGGCCACTTTCTATGCACTTTTGTGGTACATTTTACTCAAAAATTATCGGACTTTTAGGTTTGTGCTTCGACGTAGTAGTTTAAATTCATGTCTAGATATGTTATCTACCATAAAAATAGAGAGGGAGAGGGAGAGGGTGGGGGCGGGGGAGGAAGAGGGAGAGGGGGAGGGAGTGAGGGAGGGAGGGAGAGGGAGAGGGAGGGAGAGGAGTAGGGAGAGGGGGGAGGGATAGGGAGAGGGGGAAAGGGGGAGGGGGAGGGGGGAGTGGAGGCGAGAGGGATAGGGAGAGGGGGAGAGGGGGAGGGGGAGGGAGCGGGGGAGGGGGAGGGGGAGGGGAGGGGGAGGAAGAGGGGGAGGGGATGATGGAGGGGGAGAGGGAGAGGGAGGGGGAGGGGGAGGGGGAGGGGAAGATGGAGGGGGAGAGGGAGAGGGAGGGGGAGGGGGAGGGGGAAGGGGAAGGGGGAGGGGGACGGGGGAGGGGGACGGGAATGGAGAGGGAGAGGGGGAAAGGGGGAGGGGGAGGGGGAGCGGTGAAGAGGGAGAGGTGGAGTGGGGGAGGGGGAGGGGGAGGGGGAGGGGGAAAGGGGAAGGGGGACGGGGAGGGAGAGGGAGAGGGGGAGAGGGGGAGGTAGAGGGGGAGGGAGAGGGAGAGGTGGAGGGGGAGAGGGGGAGAGGTAGGGGGAGTGGGAGGGGAGGGGGAGGGGGGCGGGGAGTGAGAGAAGGAGGGGGAGGAGGAGAGAGGGAGGGGGAGAGAGGGAGAGAGGGAGAGAGGGAGGGGGAGAGAGAGAGGGAGCGAGGGAGAGGGAGAGGTGGAGAGGGAGGGGGAGAGAGGGAGAGAGGGAGAGGGAGAGGGGGAGTGTGACAGGGAGAGAGGGAGAGGGAGAGGGATAGGGAGAGGGAGAGGGGGAGGGGGAGAGAGGGAAAGGGATAGGGGGAGGGGGAGAGAGGGAGAGGGATAGGGGGAGAGGGAGTGGGGAGAGGGGGAGGGGATGGGGGAGAGGGAGAGGGAGAGAGGGAGAGGGAGGGGAGAGAGAGAGGGGGGGGGCTGGCTGGCTGGCGGGGAACAGAGTGAATAGAGCGTTAGTTTTAAGTCAGGGTGCCCCTCTTGCCCTGCATAATCATTCCTATGCTTGCCTATGCCTATCCCAACGATATTGTATGAAAGTGAGAGTTGGGTATGTTAGAAGGGCATGAAAGTATAATCAACGCAGGACCAGGTTCGTAATGTTGAAGTGAGAGAGAAGTTATGCTTGAAAGAAAGTGTTGGTGTAAAGATGAGAAAGGGCATGCTCCGTTGGTTCGGACATGTACAAAGAATGGTCGGTGAAAGATTAACAAAACAGATATACAATGCGAGAGATGAAATACTTTATTATTTATTTTTCTATACATTAAAAGATTATAGACTTTATTATTATAAATAAAGTCTATACATTAAAAGATGTAATTCTCATAAAAATACTTTTATAACAATATTACTAGATAGTATAACTTTGCGAGCCCCTACAAAGCTCTGCTTTTTGCTAGTTATTTTTACGTATAGCCCATCTATATTTACCTTAAGACATAGTTTAAAATGCACTTGTACTTCTATTTTACTTCAACATATATATTTTTAGTTGTTACATTACACAACAATAATGGAATTTCACTACGTGCCCGAAATGGAAAGTATAGAATACATTCAATAACTTAGCTTATCCAGTTTTAGCTTATAAGTTTTCGATTTAAAACTTTCGTTAGTACGTTATTTTTTTATCAAAAAGAGGAATCTAAAAACAAACGTCTACAGTTGATGCTTGATAAATTGTAATCACGATTATACTAAAAATTCATTGGCAGTCACTTCAAACGCGTACAAAACTTCTTGAATACAATTAACTCCATATTTAAATTCACAATTATTAACAAAAGACATTCAAATTACTTTAGAACTTAGAATAAATTAGTATTGAGCGCACGTTGCATTCGTGCGTATTGTTGGTATTGTAAAGTGAAAATTGTTCGCGCTAAAATTAGTGTATTAATCGGTATATATATGTATTATATATATGCACTTGTTATAGATATTTTGGGATACAGACAAAAGAAGACGTAGAAATATATGGCTTTTTTTATATCATAAGATAGCAAACAAGCAGATGGGTCTCTTGATGGAAAGAGTCAACCATCGCTTATAGACACCAAAGATACTAATGGTGCGTTGCTATCTTGTAGCGAGGTCTAATGCCACATGCATAAGTTTACCGGCTACCTTACCCTTCAAACCGGAACACGACAGCGACAAGCACTGACGCTATTGCGGCAGGAATAGGTAAGGCGGTGGTACCAGACGAGCGAGACAATGCAGAACTCTACCAGCTAGTAGCCACGATGGTAGTGACTCGATAGCCAATCGGTCGCCTTTTACGACCTTCCTGGCAGAACGGCAGTTGGCCTATTCTTCAAAGGAGGCCGGGACCATAACGGCGGGACAGGCCGACATACAGGCTATTGTATTCTTGCTAGTATTATTGTTGCGATGTGCAGTTGCAAAGAAGAAATGAAAAGTGTTAAGGAGACCGTAAGGGATCCACGCACGACTCCACGTCCACACTACAATATCGTCGAGAGTTAAGATTGCTATAAGTACGATACCACCTTCTTAATGTTAAAATTTTAACAGCTATTAGCCAGTTATTGTTTTCTTTTTTTTAATTAAAAAAAATCACTGAAGAAAACAACATATACTGTCAAATAGAAATGATATGAATATGAAATGTATAACTCGGAATAGACACAACGTCTAAAACGTAGTGATTGTATAACCATGTCTATGTGATATTGAATGAAGTACTTACTTAAAATAAACCTACATCTCCTTTTTTATAACTAAATAATAAAATTCCGGTACGGACTAATAAACTGCAGAGATGAGTAAACGAAGATGGTGATGGAGAAGTAGTCCTCAGAGAACATCAATAACCTGGTTCGATTAACTAAAATCTGATCATTAAAAAAAAACTAGATATTGCAAAAAGTAAACAGAAATTGACATAAATAGGTAATTATATTGATCATGATACATTATTTTAATATACATAATGTTCTAAGAAATTCTAAGTAATTAATCTGTATTATTTATTCTTGGTACACACGCGTGAGTTAATAGGTTCAAGTCCCACATAGAACTTGATAATCTAAATAAACGTTTTAGACTTTAGAAAAATGTAACATTCTAGAGCAGTATTTCCCAAACTACGGATCGCGATTCACTGGTATGTTGCGAGTTTTTTCTTTAAGTGATCCAAGAGGTAGGTTCAGTTATTGGAAATGTTTGTTAGATGGGTCTAAACCCAGTCAACTTTGGAAACCACTGTTCCACATTTTATTCGGCCTATAAGCCCTATTTGGCGATAACTCGGCTACATTTAACGATGATAGTGATACGTATTGTTAATCATTCATTTTTTAAAATGGTATATTTTTCAAAGGGGGCTGGACCCATACACGGAATTAACTTTACAAACCTTTACAGACAAACAGACAAAAAATTAAATTTCTATCGTTTTGAGGTTTATGTCCTGTACACAATACGCAGCAATAATTTTTTTTAAAGAAATATTTCATGTAAAGATTTAGTTTCGTTACTGTTTTATTATATGTATAGATAGATATAGAAGATATAGATTATATCATCACAATTTTTATATATTGCTCCTTTTCCTAGAGGTTGGCTCATTCGGTTCTTTCTTGGCATCTCCGGTATGATAAGTTATATTGAGGGTTTATCGAGGGTTTTCTCGAAAATTAAAAATCGAATTCAGCTTAGCTCAGCTTTAAGTCTAGTGGATAGTATTGTACTAAGTTTGTATTTTTTACTTGTAAGCTTGTGCATAATAAAGAGTTATCATTTATCATTCAAACATTCATTCATTCATTCATTCATTCATTCAGTCATTCAGTCATTCAGTCAGTCATTCAGTCATTCAGTCATTCAGTCATTCAGTCATTCAGTCATTCAGTCATTCAGTCATTCATTCATTCAGTCATCCATTCATTCATTCATTCATTCATTCATAGTGTTGGGGTTGGTAAGATATAATCATTGGGATCACCACTCATCTGGCCCACCGAAAAAACAGTGAACTGTGGTGAATCTCAAAGTCTAAAACATTCGGATGATTTAATCTAATTTGTCAGGGAACTGATGTGATGATACTTGTTTTCCTATGCTTGCTTTTTGACTATTTGAACTTTTAATTGTAAATTGATTGATTAATTGAAAAACTTTAGACTATTCACTGTAAATCACTAAGATCGCCTCAGTAGACGAGTGGTTAAGAACTGAACTACAAATCGAGGGGGTTTGAAATCGATTCCCAACAGGGATAAGCATTTGTGTGATGACTGATGAGCATAAATGTTTGTATTTCTTGATTTGGGTATTTATTACATATGTTCCCGTTTTTATATATGTTTTTCTATGTATTAGTATCGTTTTCTAATACGTATGATACAAGAGAATAATTTGCTTACTTTGAAGTTATATCAATTCGTATAATTTATCCAGCGAAATTCATTAGTCATTTCCAAAATTTGATAAACGCGCACTTTTACAATACATTTGCAAAGTTACAAATGTAAAGTAAAGTATTGTACATTTACCGCACTGTCGCGTTCCGGTTTGGAGGATAAGGTAGCCGGTAAACTTATGCATGTGGCATTAGACCTCGCCACAAGATAGCAACGCACCATTAACATCTTTGGTGTCTATAGGCGATGATTGACTCTTTCCATCAAGAGACCCATCTGCTTGTTTGTTATCTTATGATATATATAAAAAAACAAAACATTTTCTAAAGTTTAAGAGAAAGCAGACATGTCTCGCAATCACACAGCTGGCTTTGAACCAAATAAACTTGCGTGCAGTTGATTGTGTTACACGAATTTTGCCAACACTACACGCTCCATATCAGCGGACATTTATTTACCTTTTTTTATAAACTTTCAAATGTACTTAGGTACATCGAGTACGTCAAATGTAATACAAACATACAGAGCAATTGATTTTATACGTTGCAAATTTTACTTCGTTCTATGTCTAGCAAACAAGCAGATGGGTCTCCTGATGGAAAGAGTCAACCATCGCCTATAGACACCAAAGATGTTAATGGTGCGTTGCTATCTTGTGGCGAGGTCTAATGCCACATGCATAAGTTTACCGGCTACCTTACCCTCCAAACCGGAACACGACAGCGACAAGCACTGACGCTATTGCGGCAGGAATAGGTAAGGCGGTGGTACCAGACCCGGGCGAGACAATGCAGAACTCTACCACCTAGTAGCCACGATGGTAGTGACTCGATAGCCAATCGGTCGCCTTTTACGACCTGCCTGGCAGAACGGCAGTTGGCCTATTCTACAAAGGAGGCCGGGACCAACACGGCGGAAAAAGAACACGTTCTAGAAAACAGATAATTAATTTGTAAACGTTAATTCTTATATATAAAATTCTCGTGTCACAATGTTCGTTCCCGTACTCCTCCGAAACGGCTTGACCGATTTTGATGAAATTTCGTATGCATATTCAGTGGGTCTGAGAATCGGCCAACATCTATTTTTCATCCCCCTAAATGTTAAGGGTTGTCCACCCCTAAAAATTTTTTTTATTTTATGGACAAAAATTTTTATTTTTATTTTTTATGATTCAGCATTGAAAAATATTTTCCTTTACCCTTAATTTTCAAACCTCTACGATCAACCCCTATTTTTTAATTAAATAATTTATATGGCAAAACAACGTTTGCCGCGTCAGCTAGTTTTAATATAACAATAAGACTTTGATAAAATAAATAGGATAATTTTCCCCCATGTTGTTCCGGGCTCCTTTGAAGAATAAACCAACTACCGTTCTACCAGTGAGGTCATAAGAGGCGACCAATTGGCTATACGTGTCACTACCAGGTAGGTAGGTGGTAGGTAGAGATCTGCAACTTCTTGCCCGAGTATTTGGTACCACCGTCTTACCTATTCCTGTCGCAATAGCGTCAGTGATTGTCATTTTCATGTTCCGGTTTGGAGGGTAAGGTAGACGGTAGACTTATGCATGTGGCATCCACACGGATAGTAACACACCATTAACATATTTGGTGTCTGTAAACGATGGTTTGTCTTTCAATCAGAACACATATGTACGTACATACATACACATCATCACTCCAGATCACTGACAAGGTAGGCAGAGAGAACCAGGTTTGTCTTGCTTTCTCCACATTCATTATTCTCTTCATACAAATTACTTGTTACGACCATCCTTGACACCACTTTCGTAAAATACCCAACCTGATCACGTTATTAAAGAAAAGATTATTATTATTTTATTTCGCTTAGCTTACCATCAGGCGAGATCGTGGTCAAGCGCTTCCCTATTGATAAAAGAAAACAAACACGACCAATGAAATAGGCGGTTGTAAGAATACAAGTAAATATGACTTAGCAACAATGCATGTTAATCAATTTGGGCCATAAAGCACTACAGTATTGTTATATAGCAAGAGTCGTAGCTCTCACCCTGGATCATGTTAAAAATGCTGCCCTACAGTCAATATATTTCAATAGTAACACTATTTAAATATATTAAAAAACGTTTTCTCCATAGTATGGCTAAACACAGCACGCCTTGCATAACATAACTTCAAACGAATCGAAGAGTTTAGGGCTCTTATACGCTTTCTTAGACATTGCACCGCGTCGTAACATGACGCGACGTACCGTTGTATCGTATTTATGTTAATGCCTTAAACGCTTCGATTCGGTTGAAGTTTTGTTACGTTAATTGGAATACAAAAGGCTCACTTAATGGTAAGTGTATCACACCGCCCTTGAACACTAATAATAATAATCACTGAACAAAATACACTTACTGATCTAACCTCAAAGTAAGCAATTATTTGCTTATGTTATGGGTGTTAGTCAATGATACTTATACATAGAAATACATATATAATTACTGTTACATACATAATAAACACCCAAACCCAGAAATACAAACATCAATGCTCGTCACATAAATGTTTCTCCCTGCCGGGAATCGAACCCGGGCCCCATCGATTCGTAGCTAGGTTCGCTAACCACTCGACCAAAGGGACGATCGATTGTTTTCTGATGCAAGTAATATACGGTTTGTAACGACATTTCATTGCATGCAAATAATTATATTTACGCAAATATAAATACCTATGCAAAACCATAAGTTCCTTAACTTATTTTTTTTATGTTTTAACGAGATCATACATACGCTTTTGCTATGTTTAACCTAGTACCTAATTAAATAGAATAATATATTTATATTATATATTTGTTTTTAATGTTTTTGTTAGTTGTAAAATGTAAGTAAATAATATTTATGCCTACCTAGGTTCTTAGTCGTATTTTGTGGATGTTTCTCTCTGCTTATAAATTATTTATAGTTTTATTTTTGCTATATTTGAGTAAGTGTATAAATATAGTTTGTTTAATAACTTATACCTTTGTATAAATGCGAGACAGCGAGCTTGCGGACAAACCGGGATACGGTTCTTGCAATGCTTTTTGTTAATATGTGTTTAAGTATATGTTTCAGTAAATGAAAAAAAATCCTGTTGGACCCAAAAAAAGCATATCGATATTATTAAAAAAAACAAAAAGAGGAGATTCAAATTGTAAAAGTATTATGGAATTTCGAAATGCTCTTATTTAACTACCAATTTCCCTAAAATTTAGGGAATATTTTAAGCTATACAAAACTACGTTGGTGCAGGGACCACGCTTTCCTAAATGTCGACTGTGTCTACTGACATACTTTGGTCCACATTTTGTGTTGCCACAGTAGTTTGAAATATTACTAAACACAAAAATAATACATATTTCATATATGATTACATGAAGCTATCATACAATTCTTTTGACAATCGGACAGAGTTTTGTGACACCTCGTATTATATAGCACCGAGGTTCTAAATTTTTATCACAAAAAAAAAACATTATTTCCGTGTGATTCACCAAACTTTTATGATTCAATGGACGGAAATCAAAGCTAGTTAAGGAATAAAAATAAGTTTTCTATAACTCCACCGCCAATATTATCTATATATTAATATGTAAAGCATTTTTTTAACGGCATGTAAAGGGTGTATGTAATTTGGTAGGTACACAAGTTTAGTATTGAAGAAGTGCAGAAAGCTAAAAAATTTTTATAATTTGCATCAGAAATACATTAAATTAATAAAAACAAACTTTACACACACTACCATTTACTTGACATACGTTGTAATTAATACACACACATACAATCACGAGATTATTATAAAAGCATGAAGTACTAAGTAAAGGTGGCACAACCACTCGGCTTATATTTGAAACATAAAACTACGTGATATCTCTGTCTATGAGGTCTCGCCATCTCATTTGATACAGCTGTGTCAGAAAAAGAGGGTAAGACCTCGGAAGGTGACAGCAGTATTCAAATTTGTGTTTCAATTAGGTATCAGAAGTGTTCCCTTCAGATATAATTCAGCTTTATGTATAAAAGCATATAATTATGGCTAAAATCTGTTGTCAAGTTTAGCAGAGGTTTTATTGTTTAGTCTATAGTTGAATTTAAACTAGAGGGTGAATACTGGTAGCCTTAATTTGACAAAGAAATTTGAAAACTCAAAGGTGACGTAATGTTACGCAAAGTATTAAATATTATATAATAAAATATTGGATTGAAGTCAAATTCTCCACAAATATAAACTCACGTAATAAAACTCCCGCCGGAGTTTGTCAGTGTTTAGCGCGTATCACTGTCAGAACAATATATTTCTTTATTCTCTACTGCCAAATAAATTGTTCAGGTTATCAACAAATAGCCGCAGAGATTGTAACAATTTCTTTCATTAAAAATTGACAGCGAATTTAGTTTAATAAAGGAAATGATTTGGATAATAATGATAATATAATTTTTTAGTTTAATAAAGATTATTATTATTATTATTATTAAATGAATTGGATATAAATATATTTGAACTTTTAAACTAACGCGTTCTACTATCATTTTTAAAAATATATAAATGGGTCAAAAACGTGTAAATGTAATTGACAATGAATCTTGATAGGATAGATAAGGTTTTCCTGGGTAGTACCAGGTACGAACCGGCATAATTATTATTTTCTTTCAGCTTGTTTCCAAGTTTAAATGACATGTTAAGAATCGTCCATGTCTACCAAATTTAACATGCGTAATTGTGTAGTAATGTGCCTTCCTCACAAGGGAAGCGGCGTGATGATATTTGTTTGGATACTTTATATAATTAGATGCAGATAGTTCTTCTGATAGAAAGATCGCCCATGGATATCACAGATGTAAGTGATGCGTTATTTGTGTGAGGTGCATGAGTTTACCGTCTACCTTACCTTCCAAACTAGAACATGACAACGACAAGCTTCAAAGCTATTGCTGCTGGAATAGGTAAGACGGTGTTATCATATATACCCAGGAGAGACGTTACGTTTTTTGTTAACTCTACGACCTAGTAGTCATCCTGGCAGTTGACTATACGTGTTTAAAAGTGCAGAATTATAGATGATCTATTCTTAATTAATAACTCCAGATCAACATGAGGATTATTACGTGTTAGGTTTTCATTTAATAAAGTAAGATTTTGCCCGATATTATTAAAAGCAAACTTATGTTCTTGTACTGGCATCCCTTAATTTCAAAAACGTCTGTTAAATATTTTTAACAGACGTTCACTTTAGAATGGATGCTCGAAAGAGCTAGACGTTCTCAACAGTTGGCCTCCATTGAGATCATTCTTGAACGTGCATAAGTAATTTAAGGTAATGTATTTGTTAAGTTATATTTCATTTTGAGAATAAACAGAATGTAGAATTAAAGAATAAAATAATGTTATTAGAATAAATTAAATTGATTAGGTAGTTTTAATTAGTAAAGGCAGTTCTTAATATTTAGGACAAGGGCCGTTGTTCATATGTAATATTACATCGTATTCTCTCGTGTGTGGTAGAGCATATTTAATTACTAATTGTAGGGTATATCTAAACACCTCACATACGTATCTAAAGTGAGCGAAAAAACACATGATTTTCGAAAAAATGTGTATTTAAAAGCTTTAAAGTGAATTAAATAATTAAAAAGTACCTTGCAAGATTCATTAGCGGAGAAAACAACTGCTTTTAAATTCCCACTAAGAAGATTTACTTTGCGGTTTCACCCGACACTGTGTAAGTCTATGTACAGTTGGAATGTAAGGGGTTTCTTGCGTCTGTAGTGAGTACAGTTTTAATGTTTTTTATTTAATGTAGACTGTTCTTGTAAAGAATGGTGTTACAAAATCTTAACAGATTTTTGACGTAAAATACATTATTTAATATAAAGGACGAAATAATTACGGGTTGGAATAGACCAAATGGCATTCTGCCTGGCAGGTCGTAAATTGACTATACGTGTCACTATCAATCTGAATACTAGGTGGTAGAGTTCTGCAACGTCTCACCCGGCTCTTTGGTACCATCGCCTTCTTTATTCCTGTCGCAATAGCATAAATGCTTGTCATTGTCATGTTCCAATTTGGAGGGTAAGATAGCCGGTAAGATATGGGAAACTTATGCATGTGGTATTGCCAATTCGCTATACGAATAGCAACGCACCATAATATCGAATGAAACTATAAAATAAGTAAATGAGAAAAACGTTGGTGTCTATAGGCAATGGTTTCCCTTTCCATCACGAGAGCTTATTGTTTGAAAAAGTACAAAAATTTGGCTTGTAAAATAAAACTTCTTTAGAATCGTTGTAATTTGAAACTCGACGAAACTAAAGTGTGTCGCGATAAAGAAACAAACCCATAAACATATAAGATTAAGCTGGTGAGGGAATGAGATAAATACATAACACAGTTCTTGTTAACATCGAACTCCGATCTGGAACTGTAACATAAAAAAAATAATTAATAAGAGATAACTATCGTAATGTAATATATTATCACTTATACACTTGTACTGTTCCACAATAAAGCTATTATCACTTATTACTAACCGGTTTTGCTTACACAAGCATCATCAGGGCAATTTATAGTTACAAACTGGTTTGTTACCTATTTTTACCTATTTTTGCCGTAATAGCATCACTGCTTGCTGCAGTCGTGTCATAATTAAGACGCTAAGGTAGCCGGTAAAGCTATGCGAGTGACATTTGGCCCAGCAACACCAGTAGAAAAGTACCTTTAGCATATTTTGTCTATATACGATAATTGTCTATTCTACACTTTTCATCGTTGGCACTTAGTGAAACTCCATTTTAATGTAATATTTTATCACTTATACATTTGTACTGTTTCACAATAAAGCTATTATTACTTATTATCAACCGGTTCCGCTTTCACAAGCATCATCAGGGCAATTTATAGTTACGAATTGGTTTGAGTTTCAACAAGTGCTGACAATGAAAAGTGTAGAATAGATAACTATCGTATATAGACAAAATATGCTAATGGTACTTTGCTACTGGCGTGGTTGGGCCAAATGCCACTCGCGTAGCTTTACCAGCTCCCTTAGCCTCTTAATTATGACAAGATTGCAACAAGTAGTGACGCTAATACGACAAAAATAGGTAACAAGACACGCACAGACCCAAATGTCATAATATTTCGAATTCACCTCGGTTGATGGTTTTTAGGTAAGCCAAATGAATATTTTACCTGCTAAATAAAAACTATACAAACAGGACTTTACCGGTTAATAAAAACTATAACCAGGACTTGCATTAGAATCCTGGTAGTATAAAAAATATTTTTTTGAGATTGATAAAATTTTGCTGGACTTGTAAATTAAATATGTTAAATAATTAGCATAATCTGTTACATTAAATATTTTTAAGTATTATTTTGGGAATAAATAAATTAAATGTCATCACAAACACGTCATGGAGTCTTTGTATACCCCGCTACTGGTGATGTGACGTAGTGTTGACCAGTTTAAAATACTTGCTTTATTTAAAGGAAATTGAATGATAAATACGAATATTTCAAAATAACGCAATATTTTAATTTTAATAAATACAATCATTTCATTATTATTTTTGATTTTGTATTCGATCTACTTATATGCCTATTTCAGTCCATGAAGGTTATTCTTACAGAGTACATAGAAACCCTATACATGTAAACTCATATGAGCCAAATAAGCTAACTAAAACATTTTTTTATATAAAAGGATACCAAACAAGCGATTGATCTCCTGATGAAAAAAGTGATTGCTTTAAACAACAAAGATGCATTGCTATCCGTGTAGTCAGATGGTGATGTCACTTGCATAAGTTTACCGGATACCTTATCCTCTGAACCAGAACACGATAGTGACGAGCACTGATACTTCTGCAGCAGGAATAGATAAGACGGTGGTAGAAACTTCGCCTTTTACAAACTACCTGGCAGAGCGGCATATGGTCTAATTTTTAAAGGGTTCCTCGACCAAAAAAAAGTATCTTCACGCCCATATCCCCGAAGGGGTAGGCAGAGGTACAACATGTGCACCCACGATTAGCCGAAGATACTTGGTCTCACAAATATGATAGGTGGCAAGCCTATCGCCAACCGGGCACTTTCCAATCCCGGGCAACTTTGTGTTTCTCAGAAAACTGAAAAAACACTTTTTTTTACGTGCCCGACCCGGGAATCGAACCCGGGACCTCATGTGGTCAACGCCAACGCTGAACCACTAGACCACAGTCCAGGCTCCGGACCAACATGGGATAACTGCTGTTACTTAAATCGATACGTAATTTTGTTAATACATTTGTACTGTTTACATTTGTACATTTAATTAAATTTAAAGTGATTTGTGAAAGAGTACAAGTGTATCAAACAAATTACAAATGGAGTTTCACCAAGTGCCGACGATAAAAAGTGTATAATGTATTAAGTCGATATGTTCATTGTGTTCATGGAAAATGTTTTAAATATTTTATGCTGACTGTACCGAGAAGCGGGGTCTTTATCGATTGTATTCATCTCATTTGTTGAAGTATTTGAAAAGGATTGCGGAAAAGTAATTCTTTATGTATCGATGCATACAAAAGGAACGATTGGCCTACAATGGTATTTTCATATGATAAGATTTAGATTACAAAGACAATGGCATTGTTATCCCTTCCTTTTATGTTATTTTTACTGGGTTTCATATGTTCATGTGTATTGTATGATTTTAGATTTATTATGGGTTCAAATTGTATGGATTAATTTGATTTTATTTAAAAAAAGCCCCGCTACGTATGTAGATAAGGAAGTTACTGATTTTGCCCTGATTTTCGAAAATCGAGTTTTCACCAGAGTGCTAAGTGTGAGTTTTTCTTTTCGCATTCGATCGTGAGCGCGTTTGGAGTTTACTAGGAATTTGTATGTGATTTGTACAGTGCCACCTAGTGGTAAACGAGAGAAACCAGTTTACCACTAGGTGGCGCTGTACAAATCACATACAAATTCCTAGTAAACTCGAAACGCGCTCACGATCGAATGTGAAAAGAAAAACTTACACTTAGCACTCTGATCTTTACGTTTTGAGGTCCTAGGAACCTTTTCAATTATTTTCGCGATGACGTTAGTATGTCTGTATGTATTTTTGTATGTGTATGTATACGTGTGTGTGTGTGTATGTGTAAACATCTCATAACTTTTGAACGGCTGGACCGATTGAAAAACGGTGATGGCGGTTGATGGCATTCGACTGGATTCCACTCAACTTAGATTTCCTAAAAATTTGAAATAAGTTGGCCTAGGAGATTTTGAGAAATTTTGAAAAATCCCCAGACAATCTTTTTTTAAACTCTTTATTAGACATTTTTTTGTTCTATACTATTAACCATCGGCACTTGATGTAACTGCATTTTAATTTTAATTTTAAAACAGCTTGTCTAGCTAAGTCCTGATAATGCGTAAATACGCAAAACTAGTATTTTTTAACTTCCCGCTACGTATGTAGATAAGCCTGATTTTTCCCCGATTTTCGAAAATCGAGTTTTCACCAGATCTCCACATTCTGAAGTCTTAGCAAATTTTTCCGACTTTTTTCACGATGACGTCAGTATGTCTGTATGTGACTGTCTGTCTGTCTGTATAGCTAAACATCTCATAACTTTTGAACGGGTTGAACGATCGAAACGTGGTTGATGACATTCGATTGGATTTGCTCAACTTAGATTTCCTGAAAATTTGAAGCAAGACAGCCTAGGAAACAGAGAAATTTTGAAAACCCCCAAAACAAAATTTGGCGAGATAGTATTTTTTTTAATTATTTCCAGATTAATGTATCAATTGAGTACGAAATCTAATAAAACTACGTCCAATGCATCAATTGCGTCAAAATCGGTTTATCCGTTCGGGAGTAATCGTTGACGAAAAACTTTGAAAAAAGTGTCTTTTTCGACATTACTTCGAAATTTTTCTAACAATCATTTTGTGATTTTCTTAATATTATATTAAAATTAATACTAAAACTACATTGTTTTTAGCAAAATTATTTAATATTTATGAAATAAATTTCAGGCAAATACTTAAATTGACTTAAAAATCTTATCAGCTTTTCGTCTAAATACGGTCTCGTCTAAATAAAAGCTGCGTCAAATACGGTCACTTTGTTTGGGATTTATCAATGACGATAATTAAAAAAAAATATTACATGCTTCAAAATTTTTCAACCTATCGACTGTGTGGATAAAGCAATATTGTAGATCTCAAAAATTGAGTTAAATGCCTTCGAAAGATCAAAATCGATTATCGTTTCCAAAATATATAGTTTTTCAAAAATCAATATCCTGCCATTTTTAACAGAATAGATGTTTGAACTGAAAAAAATACATATAATTTTTACTCCTTTAAGCTTAAAACCACCTTTTATCGATTTTTTTATTATTATTTTCATAAGATAACAATCACAAAATAATTCATCTGCCTGAAGACACAAAATAAATTAACGGTGTGTTGCTGTCTAATTTAATGCCAGCCATGATACTTATATAGTAAGTGATAAGTCTATCACTTATAAATATTATTAAAAGCAGAGCTTAACTACTGAAAATAATTAATTTCGCAATGTTGGCCGGAGAACAAATCATCTGCTATTCCGCCAGGCAGTTAGTTAAAAACGTTTACTTTTGTTTTTTGTTATCGTATACCTAATTGTTTAATTGAGTATATGAGTCACTACCATCGTAATTACTAGGTGGTAAAGTTCTGCACTGTCTCTTCCGGCCCTGGTATCAACGCCTTATCTATTCCTGTCACAAAGCATCTTTGCTTATCATAGCCGTATTCCTGTTATGTAAGGTAGTTGGTAAACATGTGACACAAGCCGGTATACATGTGGTATTAACCATTACATAGACAGTGACGCATAATTAACATCTTTGATGTCTATAGCTAATAGTTGTCTTTCCATCAGAAAAGCCATCTGCTTGTTTGCTATCTAATGATATAAAGAAACTATATATTGCTGTGAGAAAATAAAAAAGGTAAAACCATTCTTTTATTTATAATATCATTTCTGCACTGAAGAATTTTAAATAAATCGTTTTTAGACTCTTACAAAGAGACTTACGAAAACACTGCTGAAAGGTAAATGTCCAAGTGACAAAGACAAATTTCGTTTGACGATATCAGACAAGGAACTTCGTCGCTCAAAAGTTTTCTCTATGTACTTTGTATTTATTACACTGGTACAAAGAATATTAGCTTTATCTCACCTTATATAATATAGCAGATTATAGACTGATTTCAGTACTTTCTTTTGTATAATATGACTAAGTACTGACTAGTTGACCCGTGCGAAGAATTCGCACGGCGCTATCTAGCGCTTTCCAAGTATAAAACTCTCTTAAGATGTTTGTTGTATCACCCACAGATTCCTGAGATAAAAATTATATTTAATTAATTATTTTATGAACAAAAGATTGTTTTCGAATTTTTTCATAAGTTTCGCCCAAAGTAGAAAATATAAGCTTTAACTGCTTATTTTTTAGTGAAGTAGTTAATTAAATATATCGAGCCACACCAAGAAAAACACCTTTTAGAAATAATAAATATGATTTTAATAATTTTTATGAAATCATTTTTATATAAGTAATACTAGCTGCATATTGCCTGCAACTAGCTGTATTATTAGTTTCTGGCGAATTCCAGGAGAATCACTAATTTTTCCAGGATAAAAAACCTATGTACTATTTAGGTTAATATCTATATGTGTGCCGAATTTCATCCAAATCCGTTTTATAGTTTTGGTGTGATTAAGTAACAAAGATCAAAACATTTGCATTTATAATATTAATATAGATGATAGCAAACAAATAGATGGCTTTCCTAATAGAAAGATACAATCTTCGCCTATAGACATCAAAGATGTTAATGGTACGTTGTTGTCCTTGTGTTAAGTTTACTGGTTGTAACTCTGCCTACCTCTTCCGAGATATGGAAGTGAAAACACTTTATTAGATACGTCAAATTGTATGTATGTATGTATACTGTTCCCGATGATTGATGTGATTTCAATAAAGCTGATAAATAAGTCGCATAATAACATATTAGATAAATAAGAATTAACGCATAAATTAGTTTTTATTTTCCCTGGAATTCAGAAAAAGTCTCAAAAATCGCACAACGTGGTTGAGCCTGCAAGGATGCTAGCTTACGTTTTTTTTTTTTAAATAATATAGCTTTTTAAAGGAATACGTTATGATCACTCTATTAGATTTTCAATTTTAATATTAAACAAAGGCTAAAACAAATCTAGTTTGAATCAGTGAAAACATTGTCAAACATTTAACCTTATGTGAAAATGAAAAATGCCAAAAATATTCTTACCATCAACTGGGTTTCAATCAACCAAGCCGCTTAAAAGTTATGTGAGGCTTACATAAACACATATAAACACATAAAGACATTATGACGTTATCGTGAAAATATTAAAAAAGTTTCTTTAGGACCTCAGACCAACAAAAATTTTTTTGATCTGAGTTTAGGACTTTAAAACGTGAAGATCTGGTGTAAATTCGATCTGCGAAAATCGGAGTGAAATCAGTAACTTCTTTTAGCAGGAATTTAAAGGTTGAGCATGTCTATGTTTATTAACGTCATATTTCTTTGGAGTTAATGGTCAACTAGTCACAATTTATTGTTCTCGTACCAAGTGCGGAACAAAGGGGAGTAGGTATTCCAATGGTCTATCAATTGTGTGCATTGTGAAAATATTGGTGGAATGATTTCATGTATGCAGGTCTATGTATTTTGTTTAATATACTTATATAGGTTGACTGGTATAAGATTATAAATACTGAAGGATACATATAAAAATAAGTAATTAAATTTGACCTAATTTCCAATAAAAAATTTAAGCACAGCGCATAAAAGTTTCTGTTTTACAAACAGCGTTCATACAATTCATTACATACTAAACAAACAGATGTCTCTCCTAATGGAAAGAGAAACCATCGCCTACAAACACCAAGGATGTTAATAGTGCGTTATTATGCGTGTGGTGGAATGGCAATGCAACATGCATAAGTTTAATAACTACCTTACCCTTTAAACCGAAACACGACAGTGACAAGCATTAACGCTATTGCGGTGGGAATAGGTAAGGCGGTGGTACTAAATACCCGAGCGAGGCGTTGCGGAATTCTACCATCTGGTAGTTACGCTACATGCGTAAGTCTCCCGGCTACCTTACCCTCCAGATCAGAACAGGATTATGACAAGCATTGACGCCATTGCGACAGGAATAGTCAAAGCGGTGTTTCAGTCGGGTTTTTATAATGATGATTTATTATTTATTAAATAAGTTATATTATTTATTAAATAGACTATATTTAGTCTACGAGTAAAAATATCGCCTCTGTGGTTTAGTGGTCCGAAGTCGGTGTTGATCACATGAGGTGCCGTGTTCGGTCCCCGGGTAGGCGAACTGAAAAAATGTGTTTTTTCAGTTTTCTGATAAAAAACAACTTTGCCCGAATTGGGATAAGTGTCCGATTGGCCATAGGTTTGCCACCTGTCACTTTGTGGGACCTAATCGTGAGTCCACTGGTTGTACCTCTGCATACCTTTTGGGGAATACGGAACTGAAGATACTTATTTAATAGAAAAACTACAAAAGCTCCGTGATAAAATCTGCGTTTAAATAAGCCCGAATAAATATTACTTTTTATTTCACTAGATAACAATCAGATGACTCTCTTGATGGAAAGAGAAAACTATCGCCTATAGACACCATTTAGGTATTTAGGTCGCGTTGCTATTCAAGTGGCGAGAATAATAATGCCACTTGATTTTCTCTCCAAACTAGAACACAACATTGACAAGCACTGACGCTATTGCGGCAGGAAAAGGTAAGGCGGTGGTACCAGGCCCGGACCAGACAATGCGGAACTCTACCACGTAGTATCCACTATGCTAGGGACTTACAGAGCCAATCGTTCGCCTCTTACAATCTGTCTGGTAGCACGGCAATTCAAAGGAAGAAAAAGGAAAGGAAAACAAATCAAACAGTTACTAAACATTAAACAAAAGTTATATAACATTTTCGCACAAACTTGTTAAAAATTGTTTGAGACAATTATAAACCTTAGTGTGGAAGCACCTTTAAACAAATTGGGAAAGCTCATCCACGCAAGGCAATATTTTAATTTAGGTCGCATTCTGTACCTAAATATGGCACTAATTCAGCCCGATATTGGAATATTGTTCATACATTTGGACAGTATCCACCAAATATCGAATATGTCGGACTAAAGCATAGAGCCAATCGACAAGCAATATTAGCTTTATGTTTTCGCAGAGACATTGGTAATTTATGTATGTTCTGATATTTGTAGCTTATTATGGCCTACTTTCTGATTATGTTCTGCAATCCGATTTCCGTCATTATATATAGTATTGAATGATTTTGTCCGTAATATCATCTAGATGGTTGTATATCTATTACTGTTTCTCTCTTTCTGAAATCTCTTTAACCATCTGCCTTACACAATATCTTCTACATAAATGAAAACTGGCCAAGTGCGAGTCTATCTTTGAAAACTACGAAAAAAACACGTTTATTTTATATATAACTCTTAATATTTTCATTTTTTTATTTTTAGTATTTGTTGTTATAGCGGAAACGGAAATACATAAATGGTGAAAATTTCAGCTTTCTAGGTATCTCGGTTTATTAGATACCGCCTGGTGACAGACAAACGGACAGACAGACAGTGGAGGCTCAGTAATAGGGTCCCATTTTAAATTTTAACTACAGAGTCCTAAAAATGAATCCCTGAAATTTTGTATGGGTTTTTCTTTAAAACTGTGTTATTTATTACAAACATTCTCCTGATAACAATGAACACAGAAAACAAAGAATTATTCAATTCGGTTCATTTGTTTTAAAGTTGCACAACTTTGCATACAGATATTTCAGGAAATTAGTTTTATTTATATAAAAGATATAGTGTAAAGCCGGCAACATAGTTTCAAACATTTGAACACTTGTTTGATTGTTATGTGTGGCACTTTGAAAATTTGTTCAAAGTTTAAACAAAGTCCCGTGCCGTAGGTAGCAATCAAACAAGTGTTGAAATATTTGAAGCTGTATATTGTTCCAGATTTTTTTCGTTCGTGTGCAAAATACGCTAGAACTCCTTCTTTTTCGTATTGACATAAAGTAAATTCTAAAAAACTTACTTTTTGACTGTAAAATAATAAATTATTTTTCTTAGCTGTGCTTATACATACTACGCTGGCTAACTTCACATTAATGTTGACAAATGAAGTTTAAATACCATAAACGATGGTTTTTAAGAGGCAGTTCACACTTTAGACCAACTTTTGACGATAAATCAAAAATTTCCAACTCCTAATTTTTCATATTATAAGGTACTTTTATTTAATTAAATGATACCATTAGATAGTTTAATCTTTTAAATATTGCCTCGATGAAACAAATTTTAATCATCAATTGTATTTATTATTATAAATGTTCTTCGAAGTCAAGTTTCGACAAGTTTCGAAAATAATACAGTTTCATGGTACAAACATTCAGTCGCCTACAGCTAATTTCATTTTGCGTGACATTTCCTACTACACTTGGTGGAATGAATCAAAGATTTTTATCAATTGTGGAAGACACGTGATAAGAACATAATTTTAATATATATGATTTATCATTATGCCGGGTTCCCTTGTAAGGTAGGCAGAGTAAACCGAAAATCTGTGGCAATATGGCTGTCTTACAATAGCATCAGTCATGATTGTCAATGACGTGTTTCAGTTTAGAAGATAAGGTAGCTGGTAACCTTATGTTTATTATGGCATTAAGATTTTGTCACAAGAAAACCAACACATCATTAACATTTTCTGTGTCTATAGGCAATTATTTCTCTTTCTATCAGGATAATTATCTGCTTGTTTGCTAACTGATTCTTATGATATATAAAAAGTCTATAGACTTTCTGGTTCAATACGTTGTACCGGTTTGTAGGTTGGCAAGATTAGAGGTGATCCCCATTGCCACATTTTATCGACCTGATCACAATTGTTGCATATTTCTAACGTTAACTGGGGGTCAACAGCTTTACTTGCTTATCAGAAGCACGGAAGTGATTTCACTCCCCCTGTCAACTACGTGCTGAAACTTTGGATTTTCAAGAAAATCTCGATAAAACATTAATAGCATTTTTACCCGACCCGGGGACTGAACCATGCCCCTCATGAGCTGAGCGGAATAGGCTAACCCCTAGACCAGGAAACAGGTATAACTTTGATGTATAAACGTATATTATTCATTTTCATCATACATACATACCTACACACTCCACACACATAATACATTACACACATACACAAATCACATGCGCACACACACACACACATACACACACACAGAGAGAGACACACTCAAACACCTATAAACACATACTACATATTTACGCATTAATATTCAAAATATACATATATATATTATTTTACTAAAAGTACACTTCAAGCAATATTATGAAGCGGGGAAAGGCTCTGTAACTGTAATACAAGCTCAAGCAGCTTAGTACAGTGGCAGACGCCAAGTACCATATTTCAATTATACTAAATTAACTAGTGTCATATAAAACTGTACTTTAATCGTAAAATTTTTTTTTTGGAAATAAATTTATGTTTATACAATTTCAATTAGATAACTAAAAACAGTTGTCAAAAATAGAAAGCCACAAATTTCTTCATGCTGCATTTACGCGAAATCACCTAGTCACAGCTACGAATGACTTGGTAACATAATTAGTAATACTACATTGATCAAAATATTTTGACAAACTTATTCTAAGCTTACTTAAGTTTTAGTATTGGAGTAGCAATTTAGTTTCAGGTAATATTTACTAGGTGGTAGAGTTCTGCATTGTCTCGCCCGGGTCTGGTACCACCGCCTTACCTATTCCTGCCGCAATAGCGTCAACGTTTGTCGCTGTCGTGTTCTGGTTTGGAGGGTAAGGTAGCCGGTAAACTTATGCAAGTGGCATTAGACCTCGCCACAAGATAGCAACACACCATTAACATCTTTGGTGTCTATAGGCGATGGTTGACTCTTTCCATCAGGAGACCCATCTGCTTGTTTGCTATCTTATGATATATAAAAAAAATATTTTAAAAGCAATTACCACAATGTTAACAATGTTTGATTTATTTTTATTTAGGACTCATGTCTTTAATGACTTTTTAATGTTGATCACTAATTAAACTTATATTTATTAGATATAGTTATCTATTAGATTGTATATACTATTAGGTGGTCGATCACTGAAACTTCTCACTGGTGTATTGGGTATCATTGCTTTACCTAATAGTGTCAACGTATCTCAATGTAGTGTTCCGGTTTTGAAGGTAAACTACCCGTCAAACTTACGCAACTGACATCAACAACTCATAACACAAATAGCAACTCCTCATTAACTCCTCATTAACTTTGATGTCTATCGGCGATAGTTCTCTTTCTATCTGATATATAGATGATGTAGATTATACAAACTTTTTAGGAATAATTATTGACAAATATTGTAATTGGAAAGCACACATTGAATCTATATGTAATAAGATTGATAGATTTGTCTATGTCTTGAGAAGACTAATAAGAAGTAGGAAACGCAAAAGCCTCCCTATTAGCATATCATGGATGTGTCACTTCTAATTTACAATATGGAATTCCTATTTGGGGAAATTCTGTTGAATTGGTATGAATTTTTAGAGTCCAAAAGCAATGTATTCGAGCAATATGTGGTGTTAATCAGTTACATTCCTGTAAACCACTTTTCAAGTCTCTTAAGGTACTTCTCTTACCATGTTTGTATATTTTAGAGGTATGCGTATTTGTAAAAAAGCACCAAAAGTTATTTAAAACAAATGCTGAAGTCACTGGTAACTCATATTTTAGGAATAGTAAAAAAATTATATGTGCCTACCAAAAATTAAATATTTTAACAAAAAATGTGTATTATACGTCTATTATTATATACAATCATATTCCTGATAGTCTTAAATCATTGCCTACAAATAAATTTCGCAAAAAGTTGTTTGATTTGCTGTTAGATAAAACATGATATTAAATAATTTTTAGGCGATAAAATTAAATATTAATGGATAGAAATACAAGTTTGTTGAATTGTCCTTAAAAAATTCAATGTAGTAAAATTTCGTAAATGGTGAACATTTTGTAAATTATAAAAAAATAATTACTCAAAAAGTGAAACTTCCGCGTGTTGGTTCCGGGCTCCTTTGAAGAATAGACCAACTGCCGTTCTCCCAGGCAGGTCGAAAATGGCGATCGATTGGCTATGCGAGTCACCAGTACCATCGTGGCTACTAGGTGGTAGAGTTCTACATTGTCTCGCCCGGGTCCGGTACCACCGCCTTGCCTATTTCTGCCGCAATAGCGTCAGTGCTTGTCGCTGTCGTGTTCCGGTTTGAAGGGTAGGGTAGCTGCTGAACTTATGCATGTGGCATTAGACCTCGCCACAATATAGCAATGCACCATTAACACCTTTGGTGTCTATAGGCGATGGTTGACTCTTTCCATCAGGAGACCCGTCTGCTTGTTTGCTATCTTATGATATAAAAAAACTTGCAATTACAAAAATAACTTTTGTAATATGAAATCATCCTTATATATTTATAACAAGTACATAAAATAGAGAGAAAAAAGACTAGCCCGCTGAGTTTCTTCCGTCGGATCTTCTCAGTATGTGGCCGCATTCCGATCCGGTAGTAAGTCTAAAAAATCGATACAATATTTTAAATGTAATATTATATCTCAGCTATGAATATCGTTGTATTTCTAATAATTATTTTGATCATGTCTACGTCCGTTTATTTTATTTCTTTGAAGTAGACGGTCAACTGGTCACAATTTATTGCTCTCATATCAAGTACTGAACAAAAGGGAATAGGTGTTTCAATGGTCTTACAATTGCATGCATTGTGAAAATAATAGTGGATCGATGCCAGGTATTCTGGTCCATACTCGTACATTCTGTATATTACAGGCGCATGTATTTGGCAAATTTCGGTATAAATAAATAATTGCCTTGTTTGTTCTATGTTGTACAAGATAAAATAAAAAAATCAACAACCCCCGACACATTGTGTTATGCTAAGACCGCCATTCCGCTTACACATCACTTTAAAAGCAAAACGTGACAGAAATCCTGCAGCATCAGGTTAAGGTTTCCATGGTTCCTTAATAAACGAGCTTGAGTTCTTTATTGTAAGCTCCCATGGCTTCCTTTTAACTCTACCATGTAACCCTGATTTAAAGTACCAATTTCAAAAATATAAAAAACTACCTGTGCCCGCGACTTCGTTCGCGTGGAAAAAAATTCTAAAACAAAAACCCGCATAGTTCCCGTTCCCGTAGGATTTCCGGGATAAGAACTATCCTATATCCTTTCTTGGATCTCATACTATATTTGTACCAAATTTTATCCAAATCGGTTCAGTGGTTTGGCCGTGAAAGCGTAACAGACAGACAGACAGACAGAGTTACTTTCGCATTTATAATATTACAAGCTGTGCCCGCGACTTCGTTCACGTGGAAAAAATTCTAAAATAAAAACCCGCATAGTTCCCGTTCCCGTGGGATTTCCGGGATAAGAAGTATCCTATGTCCTTTACTCTCAAACTATATTTGTACCAAATTTTATCCAAATCGGTTCAGTGGTTTGGCCGTGAAAGCGTAACAGACAGACAGAAAGACAGACAGACAGACAGACAGACAGACAGAGTTACTTTCGCATTTATAATATTAGTATGGATTATGGATAGTATGGACTAGTATGGATAGTATGGATTAGATCACTCTCGATAGAATTATTTTATTTAGTTTAGGAGTTCCACGGCTACCTTCTAGTTCTATTATCAATCCCTGCGAATCTTCTGTCAATCATTATTTTGTAAACAAAGTCTGAATTTCAATTTCGAGCTTTATGAATAATCATTACAACTACATAACATACTTTTTCGTATGAATATATAGTATCCGCTCGCCTAAATATTGGTTTATTTAGGAGAATTGATTTCTGCTGTAGGTTTTCCCCTGTGTTGGTCCGGGCTCCTTTGAAGAAAAAGCCAACTGCCGTTTTGCCAGGCAAGCCGTAAATGGCGACTGATTGGCTAAGCGAGTCACTAACATCGTGGCTACTAGGTGGTAGAGTTCTGGATTGTCTTGCCCTAGTCTGATATCACTAATTGCTGCGGCAATAGCGTCAGTACTTTCCACAGTCGGGTTCCGGCTTAGAGGGTAAGCTAGCAAGGATAGCATCGCACTATTAACATCTTTGTTATGTTAGGCGATGGTTGACTCTTTCTATCAAGGGACCCATGTGCTTGTTTGCTATCTTATCTAAAAAACCTATATAAAGGCCAGCTATATCAGGCCAAGCTCAAATGGTCACCATCCAGTTCCATCATTAGATCCCAGAAAACATTTAGTATCTAAAAATTTGTCAGAATAAACCAAATTAGCTCATACTCCATGGATTTAACCGGTTAAGCTTCGGTGTTCTCAAGGACTTTTATCAGCTCTATCATCAATCACTAGAAACCACCTGGCTCCAAAGTCCTGAAAAGTACGAATCGAAAAAGCAATCAATATATGGTACTAAGTTCCAATGACTACCACAAAAGAACCAGAAAGTCAATTACTACCAGAGTATTTGTCAAAACAGAACAGGTAAGGCCAAACTTGAAAGGTTCCAGTTCTATCATCGGATCCCAAAAATCATCCAGCACCGAAGTGTATATAAAAACTAACCAAATCAGCCCACACTCAAAGAGTTTATCTAGATTAGCTTAGGAGTTTTCATAGATTTCTTCCAGCTTTAACATCAGGCGATGGAAGCCATTCTGCTGAGAAGCCCTTTAAAGAACGCATCAAACAATCTTAATGTCGACGGTACTGCTCTATTTTATTCTTAAATTCCAATGATATCATTTCAACTCTATCATGAGACCCTGAATATTGTCTAGCTCTAGGGTGTTTGTAAAAACAGAACGAATGAGTCCAAACAAGATGAGTTTAGCTTATTTAGTTTAGGAGTTCCCATGGGAAACTTTTAGTTCCATCATCAGATCCTAGCAGCCTAGTTTCTAAACCAAAATATTAGCTAACACAAGACAATTGAGTGCTAACTCAATAAATTTAACTTGTTGACTTTAGTAGGTCACTGTTAATTTTTTTCGCATTTTGCACCTGGATTTTGAAATTTCTATCTTCAAAACCTCGACATCACGAGAAAGAAATTGTTCGAACGAAATAAACCCTTACAAACTCTACTATCTTAGCACTTTTCATCTGTCTTCTTAGCACTTTTCATCATGAGTAGCAATTAAACTTAGTGTGTAATTAACTTATAGTGTATAGCAACAAAAATTGCTAAGCCAAAACTCGTTTGTTTCGTCAAAACTCCGCATCTGAGAGTTCTAGTCTCTACATCAAGGCTACATTATGAGATCAGGTGGATGGTACCATAATATTGTATTGCCGCTAATTGATCTAAGTTTGCCATGTTTTAATTCATATGGACATCAGAAAGTCGCTGAAAAATGGTTTGCAACATTTAGAAAATAGGTTATTTACATACGAACATTGCCAGTTAAATAGAAGCTGATGATTTTCGAATAAGGATCTAACAGCATCAGGTCAAGGTCACCATGTCATTGTAATATCATTGAAGTTACAGAATAGAGCATTTAATGTTGATGAAGCCTTTACAAGTTTCTTAATTTCCTTCATCAATTTGAAAAGAACTAATTATCTTGAAACGGCTGAACAGATTCTAATGAATCATAGCTAAGAACCATCTCGCAAAATAGGGCTTTCATTTAAAGAAAACCGCATTGTAATCGGACCATCTGCCTGGTCGCTATGATGCCTCGGACAGACACACAGATACACACATACTCAGATACACAGATCCACAGATACACACCTGAAACTTATAACACCCCTCGTTTTTGCGTCGGGGATTAAAAATAAAAGAGAATGAAGTTTCTTAGTTAAACCTTAATTATTTAATACTAATCGACTCGCGCAGCTTTGTCTGCGAATAGATAAACATATCGTCGATATGGTTTTTATACAAAGTTTTATCCCCTATTTCAGCCTCTTGGGGTTTTGGGACTATGACTGGGGTATGTTTTGAATATAGTATACGATTCCACTATAAAACGACTATTAGTTTCCTGTCAAAACTCTTTGGTAGGCAGGTATAAACAGGTAAATCGATATAAGTAACCTGCCTACCCAAGATTTGTGACAATAGTCAAAAAAATAGTCAACGTAGCGTTTGCATATTTTATGGGCTTCTTACATTGGATTGGTATGGAATTTGTCTATTAACTAAACCGATGAAATAAAAAATATTGACTAATTAATTATTCTGGACTGTCATTTTTTAGTCAACCCATTTGCAATATATTAATTGACATATTTAATTGGATATAAAATACTTTTCATCCATTTACCAGCTCGGTAAAGTCGTTCTACGAGTATAGCGGAATATTAGATTAATATTTTCATGCTCCCGAGGCGTCTGCTCTCTTAAGCATGCTTGCGGCTAAACTTTTAATAAAGTCTACCAGACTATCTACCTTAAGATCCCGCTGTAGACGCTATTAGCAACAAATCTTGGGGCTCCGGTAATCCGGAGAAGAAAAAAAAGGAAGAGAGAGAGCTTGTATTGATTATATGTCATATCATTTAGAGTGGTAAAGGAAGGCTCCTTAACCACAACAAATGCCTGCCTGGAGATGTGAGAACTAGGAAGCTGGTAAACAACTGCCCGATAAGAGTGTGACTCTTAAATTCAGGAATAAAAAAGTAATAGTTAAGCAATATATAAAAGTTAGATAATGAATAATGTATAATAAATAATAATTAAGTACTGCCTGATATTGCGATCAAAACAGGGCCTTCATTATTTAAATCTATTAAGTTCACCACAAGACCATGAGGTAGTAAAAAACCTCTTTGATATAAATTGATATAAATATTTATTAGTTATGCGATTAGGGCTTTTGTAGTTGTTGAAATTTTCGTTTAATTCTAGAGGCTTTAAGAGCTCAATAAATATTTGTATTTAATTAAGCACGAATAAATAGTAAATACTGTAATCCCCAATGATTGGGATAAGGATAATCCGTCTAATGGAGGTTTTAGATAAGAGTGTTCAAGGGTATAGAGAAAATAGTGAATCAAATTTTAAGTGAGTACCTACTATGTCTCTGTTTCATTAATCTTGTACAATTGCTCGTGTACGTTAGGGCCCCTTTGAATAATAGACCATCTGCCATTCTGTTAAGTCGATCATAAAAAGCAAACGATTGGTTATGCATGTATCTACCATCTTGATTACTAGATGGTTGAGGCCTGCAATATATCACACGAATTTTAATACTACCGCCTTATCTTTTTGCTCCACTATTGCGTTTGTGCTTGTTACTGTCCTGTTCCAGTTTGGAGAGTATGATAGCCAGTAAACTTATGCATTAACATCTTGCCACCCTAATTGCAATGCACCATTAATATATTTGGTGTCTTGTAATGTGAATTTTATTCACGTTATTTGGCTTCACGTTATTTGGGATGGCGCCCGTTTGCAAAGGGCTTCGCCCCCGCCGCGAAGTTAGAGGCGAGTCAACCAACCCAACGCCTATAGTGTTGAGAACTGCTTCGTTTTAACGATTTCTCAGGCAAGTGGAATGAAAAAAAATAATGTGAATAAAATTCATGTTACAGTCTGTTAGCGATGTGTCAGTAATCTCTTGATGGAAAAAGGCAGCAATCGCTTGTTTGCTATCTTATGACATTATAACATAGTAATAATCACATAGCAACCAATTACACATTGCGTATCAGTTATCACCCAAACCTAGAAAACGATCATTTGTCCCTCGCGACAAAAACAACAAAAACACTTGTCTGTCGCGGAAATCGAACCTTTAAATTACGTAGGCAGGGTCGCAAATTGCTAGACCAAAGAGGCGGTATAATTCATGTACGAGCTATGATACAAGATCCCAAAACCCCTCGAAAAAATGGGAACGAATGTTACATTATCTGCATGGTTTCATACGAAAAGGGCTTATGCAGTCTTGGCTTTTCCGTTGTCTTGAGATTAGCCTATTCTACTTCGATCATCAGGGTTTAGGTTTGATTCCTGGGGCAGGCAATCTCAAAGCAATGGGTGTCATTGAGGATTTTGCCAGGCAGTTTATAAGAGGCGAACGTTTGGCTATGCGAGTCACTACCATCGTGGCTACTAGGTGGTAGGGTTCTGCATTGTCTCATCCGGGTCTGGCACCACTGCTTTAAATCTATTTCTGCTACAGTAGCGTCAATGCTTGTCACTATCGTATTACGGTTTGAAGGGTAAGGTAGTCGATAAACTTATGCACGTGGCATAAAGACTCCGTCTCAAAGAGCAATGTACCATTAAAATCTTTAGTACTTATGCTTTTCTCTTTCTTTAGGAGAATCGTTTTTGCATTAGAGCATATTTATAGGCCGATGATTTCACACATACACAATTCAATTTAAAGCATAATTATTCTCTCTTATACAAATATAATATTTTCCATGTCATTGTAGATAAAATTACTTTAGGTCTCACAGACAAGAGGCGTAAGGCTTAACAAAGATTTATTGTTGAGAAGGGACAACAATATGCCGTGGACTACATCCAAGAGATAGTGTATGAAAGGCCATTACGAAGGGCTATTGTGCGCGAAATGAGTTGATGACACGCACTTCGTAATATAAGTTTGTGATACAATTTAGTTTTTTGTACTTGAGTATCCATATTTCAGGGTATTCTTTTGGTCGGTAAATAAACGGTTTGGGCTCGGCGATAGTATGTTCTAGAAATAAAATAGCAATTGATTTTTATACCAAAATCTAATTTGTAAATTGATGAAGTCAACGTAAAAGTCCTAAAAGATTATAATCTGAATGAAAATTATGTCATTAATAAAATGTTCAATTAAATAAGGCTATAATAGAATTCAATAGGCTTTTTTTAGTAGCAAATACGTTTTGAAAAGGAACACTCTACGGAAGTCAAGAACTACTTAAACTTTTAAAACAAGCTAAGATCTATCTTATATAAGTGAAAATCTATTATTACGCTGGGCAGTTTGATGGAACCTAATCAAAAGCCATAGTTTCGATTGGTCAAGCGGTTCAATAGTCATAATAAGCATACGTACAAACACACATAAATACATACAGACATTCTGACGTCATCGTGCAAATAGCCGGAAAAGGTTCCTAGGAACTCGTAGCGTGGAGTAGATGAAAACTCGATTTTTGAAAATTGGGGCAGTCATCATTCCTTATCTACATACGTAGCGGAAAGTTAACAAAATATCAGTATCATTAATAAAATAAATTAAAGCATTTACAAATTTTTAAATTGTCACTTACTACACATAGTAACTACACATCTACTTACTACAAATCTACAAACATAATATAAATAGGTACCAAAACCATACGTATACCGTCCTGTAGAATTTTGAGTTGAATAAAAGGTGAATTTATTTAAATTTGCTATCCCGCGAACTGTTTTAGGTAAACGGATGTATCACCAAAGAGAAATATAGTGGTTAAATAAATGGATAAAACACACTGATGATCCGGACGAAAAGGGAAGACTCCAACAACACAATCATCCACCCGCATCCACCACACTTTCATCGAGGTCGGCAGCAAACATACAAGCAAATAATTTACGCACTCACCCATGTCTCATATCGAAATGGAAACATTTTCAGGAGAAACGAATACTTAACGTGAGTGTAAATAATTATATATATGTTGAAACTACTTTACACACTTTACTTTACACTTGTACTTTTATTCCACTATAAGTATCCACTAAATTATTTAAATTAATCGTCTGGTTTCGCTTTTTAAAGCTTCTCAGGACGTAATACTGTTTATTAAAGCATTTATTAAAGCATCTTCAGGACGTAATAACAATATTACGTCCTGAAGATGCTTTAAAAAGCGAAACCGGTCGATTAATTTAGTGGATACTTATAGTGGAATAAAAGTACAAGTGTGTTGTTAAGTAGTTTCAACATATAATAATGGAATTTCACCAAGAGCCAACGATTAAAAGTGTAAAATCTAAATAATTATAGATTTCCGTAAAGTAACATCTGGATAAATAAAACTGTGAAATGTCCTCTTATGATAGGTTTTTAAGGGTATATTTCTCCCATGTTGATCCGGGCTCCTTTGAAAAATAGACCAAATGCCGTTCCGCCAGGCAGGTGGTATAAGGCGACCGACTGGCTATACGTGTCATTACTTAACCACCGTGACTACTAGATGGTAGAGTTCTGCAACGTCGCGCCCGAGTATTATGCTCGCCCTACGTATTCCTGCCGCAATAGCGTCAGTATTTGTCATTGTCGTGTTCCAGTTTGGACGATTAAGTAGCGGCAGACACACGGATAGCAACACACCATTAATATCTTTAGCGTCTATAGGTGATGGTTTCTCTTTACATTAGGAGAGCCATCTTATTTTTTGATATCTTATGATATAAAGAAAAGAAAATGAATGTTTATTTTTTATTCTCAAACATATATAGGCTTACTTTTAAAGGTCCGACCAATTTTTAAAATTAGGAACTAAATATTGAATTGAAAGTGCGTTTTAATTATTATTGTAAAATTATTACAATATAAAAAATATTCCTTTAAAAATATCTCACTAAATTTATGAATTGGATGCATCGAGTCTTGTGAATGAGCTTTGCGATGCAGGCAGTGTGTTATTTTAAATTTAACTAGTTTAGTTAGAATTTTGCGTAATTGAAACTATATCCATACGTTTTGTTTTTTGTGTCGGATAAAAATGAAATTTTTATTTTTTTTATTACATACTAACCGCCCGCCCCGTCTTCGCACGGGTATAAAATATTTATATAGCCTATGTCACTCAGTGAAAAAATTACTAAAATCTATCCAGTAGTTTTGATTTATTCATTACTGGCCGTGGCCCGCACGCGTTAAATTTGGAGTAAAACAATTCCTCTTTCCCTACAAGCAGCGTGAAGATTTATTGCTATCTTTGGAATATTCATATACTTCATTTTTACTTATTTACTTTTTACATTTTTACCTATTTCTTTTATTGTTACAACTAATATAATATTACAGAATGTCTATATACAATGTTCACAGCTTTCTTGTTATTAGACAATACAAACATGTTTTCTTTAGAGGTTACTCTTGAAAGAGCGACATATAGGCCATGTAAAAACAGTCAACGGGATATAATAATATAGTCAGGAAATGTCAAATACCTTGGAGTGACCCTGGACACCAGACTAACGATGAGAATGCATGACCAGAAAATAATAAACAAAAAAAAAAACCGAATGGCAATGGCGGCCGTGCGACCTATTATGAACTCCAGACTCCTCATCAAGACCAAACTCAGTATATTTAAACCTACAATAGATCAAGAATAACCTACGCAGCTGCTACCTGGTATTACCTAGTATCACCGAGCCTCAAGGGAAACCTACAGCAGCAACAAAACATTGCACTGCGTAGAGTAGTGAACGCTCCAATACGGTAAAGAACTCAGTCATCCACCGAGACCTGAATATGGAGGGTCTGGAAGACTTCATTGAAAAGACAGCCGGGCACATGTATGAACGAGCTGCCTCCTCATCCCATCCTCATAAATCCATAGCACCTTGGCACGCGCATCCGCCGGATGCACAACCCCATCCCCAGGGATCTTTTATTATCTCCCCAATAGATTTCTTCTTCTCTCTCCCCTCACGCCCTCTAAAGTTGCCGGTCTTTTTCACAGGTTGCTTTGAGGGGTCTCCCCCGGTAAGGTGATCGCACAGGGCGGCGTGAAGACAGTAATGGGCGGGGAGGATGAGAGAATAACTCCACATATTTAAAACAGATAACTAATAAACAAACCTAAATCCTAACTACTAGAATTACCCAGTGCAAGTTCACACCCCAACGACCCGGCCGTATTTACGGCCGGCGAGAAGAAACCGTAGTAAGGGGGCCTACAGCCCTGACACTAGCATCCCATTCCCTTTACAGGGGGTAAGAGAAGACTACGAGCTCAAATCTAAGCCTGCAATGTTGAAGGTTTGACCGTGCGATTTATTAATGGTCATTGCAAAATATGTCTTTACCGGAAAAAGCGCCGGTGACCGGCCGGTAATCCCGCAACCGCTATGCCCCTGCATTTCAAATTTGTAATATCTTCGAAAATATTCATTTAAATTTCATACTGTAAACGGCCATATTGATCCATATTAAATCAACAATGTATTTTAGGTACTTAATTGGACAATGATTAATTGTGTATTGCTTCGAATATAAGCCATTATTTCTCGTAAAAAGTAAATAACAAAAAAATGCTATTGTAGGTTATCCATAAGAGATAGACATATACCATCGCGGAGTTTTCAGTAGACCTTTTTAAGATGTACAAATACGTAATATATTATTTTCATAAATCTCGTAGGGTTCAGCCTGCCAGCAAGCGAAAAAAAAGTAATTATTTACGACATCACATTAAATACCTCAAAAATTACATTATTTCTCTACTGTATATTGAATGATATTATATATATATATATATATATATATATATATATATATATATATATATATATATATATATATATATATATATATATATATATATATATATATATATATATATATATATATATATATATATATAATATTAAAGTTTTAAGCATACATATGGACGTAGGGACAGACAGAGAAAGCTACTTTGTTTTATATTATGTAGTGAAATCGAACATATTATCGATTCTGAACAACCACTGAAAATTTGGCCGGAGCTTCAAAAGTAACCCTGTATGTAGTAAAAGCAAAATGACTGTTCTTATAGACTGTTAAAATATCATTCTTTGATTGAATTTGATTATAGAACCTGTTGATTTTTTGTCCTAGACGTAAATGTTTACGTGAACAACTAAATTGAATTATGCAATTGTGATAGGAATATTTACTGAAGCTCTTTGAAAGGAGACATTTCTTCAAATATTGACTCAAATAATTTGCCATCAATTTGAATGAATTTAAATGTTCTTTGTATTTTTTTCTGATTACGACCTTTATTAGAAATGTAGGTCACTTGTAAAATACAAAATTATTTTCAGCAAGTGTATGTGAAGTTCTATCATTTGAATTAACTTAACTTATTTCAAAATCTTAGTACAAGATAAATAACAGAATACTTATTTGCTTAGATTTTTTTTTATATATCATAAGATAGCAAACAAGCAGATGGGTTTCCTGATGGAAAGAGTCAACCATCGCCTATAGACACCAAAGATATTGATGGTGCGTTGCTATCTTCTGGCGAGGTCTAATGCCACATGCATAAGTGTAACGGCTACCTTACCTTCCAAACCGGAACAAGACAGTGACAAGCACTGACACTATTGCGGCAAGAATAGCTAAGGCGTTGGCCCAGACCCGGGCGAATAATGCAGTGCAGAAATTTACCACCTAGTAGCCGCGATGATAGTGGCTTGTATAACCAATCGGTCACCTTTTACGACCTGCCTGGCAGAACGGCAGTTGGCCTATTCTTCAAAGGAGTCCGGGACTAATATGGGGGAACCAGCTTAATTACTTACACTAGGCCAATTTCTATGCACTTTTGTGGTACATTTTACTCAAAAATTATCGGACTTTTAGGTTTGTGCTTCGACGTAGTAGTTTAAATTCATGTCTAGATATGTTATCTACCATAAAAAAAGAGAGAGGGAGAGGGAGAGAGAGGGGGCGGGGGAGGAAGGGGGAGGAAGAAGGAGAGAGAGGGGGTGAGGAAGAGGGAGAGGGGGAGGGAGGGAGGGAGAGGGAGAGGGAGAGGGAGGGAGAGAGGGAGAGGGTGAGGGAGGGAGAAGGGGGGGAGAGGGGTAGGGGGAGAGGGGAGTGGGAGAGGGGGGAGAGGGGGAGGGGGAGAGGGGGAGAGGGGGAGGGGAGAGGGGGAGTGGGAGGGGGAGATGGGGAGGTGGAGATGGGGAGGGGGAGGAAAGGGAGAGGGAGGGGGAGAGAAGGAGAGAGAGGGAGAGAGGGAGGGGGAAAGGGAGAGAGGGCGAGACGGAGAGAGGGAGGGGAGAGAGGGAGAGAGGGAGGGGGAGAGAGAGGGAGTGAGGGATGGGGAGAGAGGGAGCGGGAGGGGGAGAGAGGGAGAGGGAGAGAGGGAGAGGGAGAGAGGGAGAGGGAGAGGGAGAGGGAGGGAGAGAGGGAGAGGGAGAGGGAAAGGGAGGGAGAATGGGAGGGGGAGAGGGAGAGGGGGGAGGGGGGGGAGGGGATAGGGAGCGGGATAGGGAGAGGGGAGAGGGATAGGGAGAGGGGGAGGGGAGGGAGAGGGGGAGGGGGAGAGGGGGAGGGGGAGAGGGAGAGAGCGGGGGGGCTGGCTGGCTGGCTGGCGGGGAACAGAGTGAATAGAGCGTTAGTTTTAAGTCAGGGTGCCCCTCTTGCCCTGCATAATCATTCCTATGCCTGCCTATGTCTATCCCAACGATATTGTATGAAAGTGAGAGTTGAGTATGTTAGAAGGGCATGAAAGTATAATCAACGCAGGACCAGCCCCCTAGACAAGTGGCAAACGCTCAGTAACTATTCAAATATTACGCTTTGGCGATATTTAGGCCAAATTGGTAGCCAAGTGGATCATGGCTTGTTCAACGTTCGTTCCATACGAACTTTACGAATTATATCGAATATTGTCTCTGAATTGACGGTAAACGTCACTTTGAAGTATTATTTTCACCGAGGTTATAAGTTTTATTTATATGAAAAGTGCATTAAAAGCAAAAAAGACTTGCCCCCCAAGATGTGGCATCAACGTTAGTACAATAGAAAGAGAAATTTATGGATTTGTCATAAGCTGTTGACACGAGCATAAACGAATTTGTAATTGGTAGCCAAGTGTCATTCGTGAAACGAAACGTTATATTGCATCGATCATTTTTGTCAATTTTCGTACAAGACCATAGCCAAGTGGGACTTTTGACAAGCAAAATAGTAGCGAATTATTCGATAATCAGCGAACGCTAGAACCCTGCAGATTACGCTTAAAATGGCGGTTGATCACTATTATTCAATCAGCTGTTCTAAAGCGTGGATAACATCTGTGAGAATTTTTGATAATTTTAAAGTAAAATTAACGCAAATTAAGAAGGCTTTTGGTGGCACATTATTAATGGTGCTTTGATATCCTTGTGGCGGGGGGGGGGGTATTAATGTCACATGCATACATTTACCGGCTACCTTACCCTCCAAACCGGAACACGACAGTAACAAGCACTGTTGCTATTGCTGCAGAAATAGGTGGGTCAGTGGTATTAGACCCGGGCGAGACAATGCAGAACCCTACCACTTAGAAGCCACAATACTAGTGACTCGTTTACCCAATTGTTCGCTTCTAACGAACTGCCTAGACACATTGTAAGTAGTGATAGGTTTGCAAAATGCTGACAATGTCTTAATGATGATAAATATAATATTTCGTCTTTAAATATTTTACAGACACTATAAGTTCAAGTTATAAACACTATATTCTTGTTACAACCCTTGTATTTTGTAAATTTAATGAAACAAAGAAAGATAGTTTTTTTTTCAGTGTAGCAATAGATTTCGATCAATTTTACATTTCTGTAAATATGTATGCCAAAAAATACGTAAAAAAGAAGTTTTATATGTTCAGTTTTGCATATTTTTGTTCATTTTTAATAATAAATTTATCATCAGCTTTCATAAATCTGAAACATAAGTTTTAAAATGTGACTATCGATAACATTTTGCACAATTCTACGTTCACTTGTAAGGTAGGTAAAGAGGATTTACTTAAAATATGTTAAAACAATCAAATTTGATAGCAATGAAGATAAATACATAAATCTTGGTGACAGTATTTAATTTTATAACTCTTTAAATTGGTAGTCCGTAGTACTGACAGAGTTCAATTAACATGTTAGCTATATAGAAACTTACGGCATGACAGTAATTAAGAAGAAAAGATAGTATATTTTATCTTATTCGCACTCACGCGGTACATACAATCAAAATTGAATCAGATATAGCGACTCTGTTCTTATTTTTATTATATTCAATTCAGAGACAATATTCGATATAATTCGTAAAGTTCGTATGGAACGAACGTTAAACAAGCCATAATCCACTTGGCTACCAATTTGGTCGAAATGACGCCAATGCGTTATATTAGAATGAACAGAGAGCTCGGTTGGCGGTCAGAGCGTGCGCAGGACTTAGAAAAATTTTGATGGAAAATTTCAACCCTATATAACACCCCTTTTTTGTTGCACCATTACGTGGAGGGGGTAAGGGACACCAACTTTTGTCAAGGTCACTTTGCTCTGAGTTAATTCCCCGTGGAGTTAGGGGATGAAAACCGAAATTCATTACAAAGGCGTCTGCGACTTAAAAAAGAAAATGTATTGAAAACCCCCTAGTTAGGTTAGGACTCTTAAATTATGGCAATTTGCGTTCATTTTACTTTAAAATTATCAAAAATTCTAACAGATATTATCCACGATTTAGAACAGCTGATTAAATAATAGTGATTATCCGCCATTTTTAGCGTAATTTACAGGGTTCTAGCGTTCGCTAATCATTGGATCACCAATTTTGCTTGTCAAAAGTGCCACTTGGCTAAGGTTTTGTATGAAATTGATCAAAGATGATCGATACAATATAACGTTTCGTTTCACGAATGACACTTGGCTACCAATTACAAATTCGTTTACGCTCGTATCAACAGCTTATGTCAAATCCATACATTTTGTTTTCTATTCTCCTAGCGTTGATGCCACTTGTCTTGGGGGGCAGGTTCGTAATGTTGAAGTGAGAGAGAAGTTATGCTTGGAAGAAAGTGTTGGTGTAAAGATGAGAAAGGGCATGCTCCGTTGGTTCGGACATGTACAAAGAATGGTAGGTGAAAGATTAACAAAACAGATATACAATGCGAGAGATGAAATACTTTATTATTTATTTTTCTATACATTAAAAGATTATAGACTTTATTATTATAAATAAAGTCTATACATTAAAAGATGTAATTCTCATTAAAATACTTTTCTAACAATATTACTAGATAGTATAACTTTGCGAGCCCCTACAAAGCTCTGCTTTTTGCTAGTGATATAAAAATATGATTAAGCTCCCTTGTGAAGTAGATAAAGAGAACCACATGTATACAGATTTTCACCTTCACCATAATTCACCTATTTGTCGATAAGTGGTGATCCTCATTATCGCATTGTACCGACTTGATAACGATTATTGTCTATTCCTAGCAATAAACGGGATCTTCGGAAGCACGGGGTTGTAACATACCACCCGTTAGATTTTGAGCTGCTACTGAGATCTGAGGTGTTCACGTAAAGCCACGAAAAAATATCGATAACAGTTTTGCCCACCCTGGTTTCGAACTCATGATACCATTGTGCCATATAAGCTGATGCTTAGTCCACAAAATGCTGCTGTTCATTTCGGCTCATTTGGAATTAGTAAAAAACAAATACACATACACACGGACGATGCTATGTATTTTTTACTGGTTAAGTAATTCGTAACTTGTTTCTTTATTACCCTTTTATAAATTCCTAGCTCGTATGTTCACAGTTTCTTTATTGTATAAAGGGATTGTGAACTTACTAATATTACAAGATAAAATTAAAAATTTCATAACACTCCGACACATCCTCAGATCACCATACAGCTACACATGATCATTTTAAGAGCAAAACGTGAAAGTGCCTAATGATCTTCGAAAAGGGATCTTGCAGAGTCAGGTTAAGATTACCACGGTTTCTTACTCAATGAGCTTGAGTTGTATTATTGCAAAACTCCTATGGCCTCCAGCTCCACTATGTAACCCTGGAAATAGTGTATGTAAAATTATAACAAATGAGACCACAAACAATGTGTTAAGTGCAGAAGTTCCATGGCCACTTTCTAGTTCCATTATCAAAGCCTGCTAAACCCTAGTAATAAAGGCCAACTATATCAGCCCAATCTCTGACGGCAACCTCCCTGTTCCATCATTATTATTTCTTAGAAAATATCCGCCACTTAAGTGATAAACCCAATTAGCCCACATTTGTTAGGTTTATCTAGATTAACTTAGAAAACTTAAAACATCCTGATCTTAATACTTTAGAATAAATTTACTTACTAAAGTTCCCATGACTTCCATCATCAGCTCTATTATAAGACCCCGGAAATCGTCTCTGACCAGGATGTTTGTTAAAACAGAACAAAGGATATCATACTCGATAGGTTTATCTTGTTTACCTTAGGAGTTCCTATGACTACCTTCCAATATTATCATCAGATACTGGAAATCATCCAGCAGCAAATTATTTGCCAAAACCAACCGAATGTGTCCCCACTTGATGGGTTAACCTGGTTTAGTGAAGGAGTTCTCGGGTACATTTTCCTGCTATATCATCAAGCACTGGAAGCTTTTCCACTCCAAAGTCCTTATAATAACAAATCAAACGATACCAAAATCGATGGTGTTGCTCTGTTTTATTACAAAGTTCCCATAACGTACTTCCAGCTCACAAGACTCTGGAAATCGTCTTGCATTAGAGTGTTTGTCCAAACTGGACAAATGAGTCCAATTTTTGATTAGTTTGTCTTATTTAGCTTAGGAGTTCTTATGGTTACTTTCCAGTTACATCATCAGATCCTGAAAATCATCCAGCACTAAGGTGTTTGCCAATACAAAACAATTAAGTGCGAATTCAAAAACATTACCTCATTTAGTTTAGTTCATTTTAGTTGCATTTTGAAGCTGGATTCTTGGAGTTCCAATGTTACATTTTCGACTCAATCTTTAGAGCCTTATCACATGAGAAAGATCTTATCTCCACTATATTAGCAATTTCTACATGTGAGTTACAATTGCACTTTTACGCCTCCATTTTCAGTTTTTCGACACTATATTATGTAATGGAAAGTACACGTCATTAAAAATCCATGGAGTTTTAATTTGACTATCTTATCTCTTTCTGCATTCTTGGCGTGAGTTTCGGTAGCACTTTATTAGCTCCATTTTCAGATCCTCGTTATCATGGACACTAATAAAACTTAGTACTTATAGCAACACGACTTAGTCCAAACAAGATTGTCTTGTTAAAACTCTGCATCAGAGAATTCCAGTCTCTACATCCAGGCTACATCATAAACTCAGTTGGATGGTAACATAGAATTGCACTGTTACTGAGCTTTCACAAGTCTGCAAACTTTTTGTAAAAGCAAATATCAGAAAGTCGTTAAAAGTGGCTTGCAGTATTTGGAAACTCTGTTATTTAAATACGAAAACTGCCCGATAAACAAATGCTGCTGATGAATTTTAAATGAGGATCTTAAATTATCAGCTTAAGGTTACTATGTAATTGCAATATCAATAAAGTAAGAGAATAAAAAATTTAGTATTGAGCCATTACAAGTTGTTTAATTCCTTTCATCAATTAGAAAATAGCTGATGATCTTAAACGGCTAATCAAATTCTATTGAATCATAGCTAAGAACCATCTCGCATAACAGGGCTTTCAATCAAAAAAACCGCAACCAAATCGGACCATCCGCCAGGGCGCTACGGTACCACGGATAGACACATAGATACATAGATACACGGATACAACACCCCTTGTTTTGCATCGGGGGTTAAAAAATGCAAAAATCTGACCGCTTATCAGTCTGTTACGCTTTCACGGCTAAACCGCACAAGATAGCAACGCACCTTTAACATCTTTGGTGTCTATAGGCGATGGTTGACTCTTTCCATCGGGAGAACCATCTGTTTGTTTGCTCTCTTATGATATAAAAAAAGAAAAAAAAAAATTACAATATCAATCAAGCACACAGCTCTGCTCATGTGAAGCGGTTTTCATAAAAGGTTCGAATCAATTTTCCTCAAATTGATTCGAGTCTTTTATGAAAACCGCTCTTTGTATTTGTCTTGGAATTTAATAAAAGAATGAGTTAATCGATGTAAACAGTAATATGTATCAAAATCAATAGGTAATTAGTAAATCTCATTTCCCCAAGTAAACATTTAATTATCAAACAGTTAATTGAAAGGGTCATAGTAATAACATTTTACCCAGCCGGTTTGGATGGTTTTTAGAGGGTGTAAGGGGAAAATTTTAGGTCACGCCAAAAGGACCACTCATCGGACTTACATGCAAAATGTTTCAAATTTGTTATTGGGTTAACAGGTAAATTACATATAAAAATTCCGACATTTTATACTTTTTATTGTTTTGTATTGTGAATTTCTATATGTAATAAATCTTGTAATTAAAATTTTACTCGTTTCTTAGCTTAACCATTTGCATAAATTACCTTACGGCAAAATTGAATTAAATAAATCTAAAAAGTCTATTTTGCGATAGGGCTAGGGGCTTTATGCAATAGGGGCTTTGCTTGTATTGAAAAGTTAGAAGATTTTGAAAAGCCTCATCTGTATAAAGCATATATTACAAAAATTCCGGTACCATTTACAGGAAGAATACGAAAGTATGTAACTTAATGACAATAATTTGAAAAAAGAGTAATTCTTGCAGATTTAGTTAAACTAATAAATTGAAGAGCTTTACTGCAGTAATCTATTAATGTAAGTTTTACTTTGTTATTTTACTTCACTGATGAGTTCTGCTTTTATTTTCCAATATTCTTACTTCTGTAAACTAGAATCAACAGCAATGACTTCCTGATAGTCATTGAGCTGGCATCAGAAGTATGTGGAAAGAATAGGAAAACACGTGTATTTTATCTGCTTTTAAAGTTGGAAGACAGTAAAACAACAAAGCACGAAAATGCTAGTAAGGATTCAAATTGATTTAATTACCAGATTGAACAATTTTCTTCTGGTCATAAGTTCCTAACAAAGAAAGAATACAAATAAAGCAAGCAAGCTCAAACTCTATATTACTCAGTGTAAAAGATATTAAAAGTACATATTTAGCTCTAAAGCTGATATTTCAGCCACCGGATTTGTATATTAAAGCATAATAGAGATCCCAGGGCCGCCAGACTTGACTTATTTTCTCGTGAATAAAATATATACAATTAAGTAATGCTAGTGTATACAGTAAAGGCATGGATACTTGCAAGTTTGGGCCAACGGCCAATTTTTAGACATCAGGAACTATACGTACGTGAACAATAATAATTTACTTCAAGTCTAAAAGCTGACTGTTATGTATGATGTAGGAATACGAGTATTATAAAAAAAAATTAAATCCCCCGTGTTGGTTTCAGGCTCCTTTAAAGAATAGACCACCTGCTTTTCTGCCAGGTAGGTCGTAAAAGCCGACCGATTGGCTATGCGAGTCACTACCATCGTGGCTACTAGGTGGTAGAGTTCTGCATTGTCTCGCCCGGGTCTGGTACCACCGCCTTGCCTATTCCTGCCGCAATAGTGTCAGTGCTTGGTGCTGTCGTGTTCCAGTTTAGAGGGTAAGGTAGCCGGTAAACTTATGCATGTGGCATTACACCACGCCACAAAATAGCTACCCACCATTAATACCTTTGGTGTCTGTAGGCGCTGGTTGACTCTTTCCATCAGGAGACCCATCTGCTTGTTTGCTATCTTATCACATAAAAAAAATTAAATCAATGTTGTTAATACCTGAGAATTAGTTGACAGCACAAGCTAGCAGGTATGCCTGCGTTCACTGCACACACCAACACTACTCAATCGTGTATAATTTGTTCATGAGAAAATAAGTAAGGTCTGGGCGTCCTGAGATCTTGCATTTTATAGGTAAATTTTGACGCTATGAGGACAGAAATAGTTAATGAAGTGAATAAACTTGGGCCTCTGTGGTCTAGTGGTCCAGCGTTGGCGTTGACCACATGAGGTCCCGGGTTCGATTCCCGGGTCGGGCACATAAAAAAAAAAGATTTTTCAGTTTTCTGAGAAACACAAAGTTGCCCGGGATTGGAAAGTGCCCGGTTGGCGATAGGCTTGCCACCTATGACATTTGTGGGACCAAGTATCTTCGGCTAATCATGGGTGGACTTGTTGTACCTCTGCCTACCCCTTCGGGGATACGGGCGTGAAGATACTTATAAACTTGGGCAATTTATTTGCATTCTAACATCTAAGTCACGAATTAAACTGGTTATACCTTTCCAGACAATTTTTTAGGTTGTTGGTGGCACCTGCAATAACATCCAGTAAACAGAGTTTCAGAAATTGTCCATGAATAAAATTACTATAAAGGTGCTTTTTTTTCAATCTTGCCTTCTCATTCAGAACGATAAAAATAGCACAACATGATATATTTCAAATTTTTCACGAAATATCTACAATTAACTTTTAACACTTAGGAATCTTTGCTCCTATGGGAAGCTGCACGTACCCCTGCCAACTGTCTGTGACTTAAAAGCTGCTGCAAGTTCTCTAAAATAGTTTCATACAATGAAAAGAAAATGTACTTTTATATTACTTAAAATAACATGCCTTAGAAAACTGATATAAAATAGTAATTAAAACATTTTTACGAGGTATCGCCAAAAAGAACAGCTTACTACGATATTTTTTTTATTCACGTACTTTGTTTTTAACCCCCGACGCAAAGTGAGGGGTGTTATAAGTTTCAGGTGTGTATCTGTGTATCTATGTATGTGTATCTCTGTGTGTCCGTGACATCGTAGTGCTCTGGCGGATGGTCTGATTTGGTTGCGGTTTCTTTTAATTGAAAGCCCTGTTTTGTGAAATGTTTCTTAACTATAATTCAATAGAATTTGTTCAGCCATTTCAAGATCACCAGCTCTTTTCAAATTGATGAAAGGAATTAAGTAACTTGTAAAGGCTTTATCAATACTAAATTTTGTATTTTGTTACTTTATTGATATTGCCATTACATGGTAACCTTGAGCTGATAATTTAAGATCGTCATTCGAATATCGTCAGCATCTATTTAACGGGCAATTATCGTATTTCAATAACAGATTTTCCAAATATTGTAAGCTACTTTTTAATGACTTTCTGTTATTCGTTTGTACAAAAAGTTGGCAGTTGGCATCAGCTATTTTCTAATTGATGAAAGGAATTAAACAACTTGTAATGGCTCAATACTAAATTTTTTATTCTCTTACTTTATTGATATTGCAATTACATAGTAACCTTAAGCTGATAATTTAAGATCCTCATTTGAAATTCATCAGCAGCATTTGTTTAACGGGCAGTTTTCGTATTTAAATAACAGAGTTTCCAAATACTGCAAGCCACTTTTAACGACTTTCTGATATTCGCTTTTACAAAAAGTTTGCAGACTTGTGAAAGCTCAGTGACAGTGCAATACTAAGGTACCATTCAACTGAGCTCATGATGTAGCCTGGATGTAGGGACTGGCACTCTCTGATGCAGAGTTTTAACAAGACAAACTTGTTTGGACTAAATCTTGTTGCTATAACAACTAAGTTTGATTACTGCTCATGATGACGAGGATCTGAAGATGGAGCTGATAGAGTGCTACCGAAACTCATGCGTAGAATATAGAAAGAGATAAGATAGTCAAGTTTGAACTCCATGGATATTTGATGATGTGTACTTTCTGTTACATATAATGTCAAAAAACTGAAGTTGGAGCCGTAATAGTGCAATTGTAACTCACAGATAGAAATTACTAATATAGTGAAGTTTTAAGTCGTTTCATTTGTTACAGTAAAATCTTTCTTATGATGATATGGCTCTGAAGATTGGCCCGAAAAAGTGACATTAGAACTTCAAAAATCCAGATTCAAAATGGAACTACAGTGAACTCCCAAACTAAACGAGCTAATGTTTTTGAATTAGTACTTAATTGTCTTGTAAAGTACTTAATTGGCAACACTCAGATGATTTTCAGGATCTGATGATGGAACTGGAGGATAACCATGAGAACTTTTAAACTAAATAAGATAAGCGAATGGAAATTGGACTCATTTGTTCTGTATGGACAAACACTCTAGTGCTTGATGATTTCCACAGTCTCATGATAGAGCTGGAAGTACGTTATGGGAACTTTGGAATAAAATAGTGCAACACCACGTTTGTATCGTATTATAAGGTCTTTAGAGCGGAATGGCTTCCGGTGCCCGATGATAGAGCTTGAAGATGTACCCGAGAACTCCTAAGCTGGTTTAGCTTAGGAGTTAGCCCAACAAATGGGTTGGTTTTCGTAAACAATTTGATGTTGGACGATTTTTAGTATTTGTTGATGGAATTGGAACGTAGTCATGGAAACTTCTAAACAAACTAAGATAAACCTATCGAGTTTGGGATCCTTTGTTGTGTTTTAATAATCATCCTGGTTCTAGACGATTTCCAGGATCTTATAATAGAGCTAATAATAGAGGTCATAACTTTGAAATAATATGGAGTAAATTTTTACTAGGATTTTGAAGCACGATGGCTATCAGTGATGACAAAACTGGAAAAATCTATTAGAACTTCTAAGCAAATTTAGATAAACTCATTGAGTGTGGGATTGGGTTTGTTTTGACATAAATTTTGTTCCTGAATAATTTTAAGGATCTCATGATGAAACTAGAAGGTGGAGATAATAATTGTTTAACTACGGAACTGATTTTGATGTAATTTAAGCTTTTGCCTTAAGTTAAAAAAAATAACTCGATTGAGAATTTATTCATAGACGAACATTCAAATATATATACAAACCTACATACACTTAAGAAATTTAGTACAAGCGCTTGGACGCCTAAATAAATCATCATACTCAAACATTACATACAATATGTCGAATTGATAACCTCCGTTTTTTCGTCGCTCAAAATGTGTTGTGAATATTATAAAATCACGTTATTTCTCTTAAAAATATTATTTCATTAAATGAAGTGAAAATTCGCAGAAATTAATTCAAAGACGTATTACACAGTAAATTATGTTCTTCGACGAAACAGAGATCCAATCCCATTAAGTTGATCCTTAACAAATTGTCCTTGCGACGTTTATTGAGTAGGAAATTGGATGTTGATTGTACTGACGGTGTATTTTCTTATTGTTTATTAAGGCGAGACTTTGCCAATATTTGACTGGAATTTTTATTATGTGATATGTGAAATATGTTTCATTTTGTATTTCATATTGGAGAGGTACCAAAATGTACTATAATATATATTACATTTTGGTATCCAAATATATCTTACATATTTTACGTTTAATGATTAAAGAATAAATAAATAAATAAATATTCATAGGACAAATCTTACTGATCTAACCCCAAAGTAAGCAAATTATCTGCTTGTGTTATGGGTGTTGGTCAACGATACTAATTCATAGAAATACATATATAGATACTGGAATATATTTAATAAACACTCAAATCCGGAAATACAACAATAATGCTCATTACACAAATGCTTGTCACCGTCGGTGATCGAACCCAAGCCCCATCGATTGCGTAGTCGGTGTCACTAACCACTCGACCCTGACTACGCAACTGTCGACTAACGGGGCGAATAGAAAATTTATGATTAAAAATGTAGAAGAATATTTATGATTAAATATGTGAGGTTTAAGAAGTATAAATAAGTTTTAAAATAAAAAGGCATTATTTTATCTGTAATATATCATCAGTTATATATTTATAAGTTTGATTTTGTATTTGTAAATGATCATGGGCAGTGATGACTGCTTTTCATCATCACTGTGTGTAGTGACCCACTCACTTGAATGCTTGCTAATTCAATAAAAAAAAGTTTCGTAGTTTCCTATCACAATAATGTGGAACAATAATAGGTCGTTTCATAATTTTATACTATGAACATTCAATTTATTTAACGCCAATGACGGATATACTCATATATCCGCAACACAATTTAACTTCTACTTCACTAGTGACACTTTACGCGTATTTGACATACCGTAAATAACATATTTTTCAAGATTTTATTTTAACATTTGGTCAGAGTGAATTCACTGACGTTCATGCCAAATTACAGTTTCCTAGTACTGCGGATGGACGAACAGATGGACAAGACGAAGCTACAAGAGTACCTTGTGGATTTCGCAATACTAATATTTTAAGTCAGAAATTAAATACGTACCCGATTTGCTTATAGCTTCGATAATACTGTTACGTACTCGGGTTCGTAATTGTAGGAAAACACCACTTATATTAAATCCGTGTATTTATACAACACAACACAACGTAATACTAAAATACACTTTACACTCTAGTCACACACACACTAGTCAGTATAGTGATACTATCACTGCACATAGCACTTTAACATCTCTGTATTTATAGGCAGGGGAAAGCCCTAGCTGGATCCAGAAAAATCTAAATGTATCGGGAAACAATGAATCACTTCTTATCGTAAACATGTTATGAGTCATAAATCCTAGTACACGCTACTTTCAACCTTATGCCATATCCCACAAAGTCCATTATGGCATAGCCCCGGTCAACTATTTGTTTATCAATAGGAGTAGCTATCTCTTTCTTTTATTTCTAGACAATTAGCGCGCGCGCGCTCCAACTCTACACGCTTCTAGATTATTCGTAACACTACCCTCGTCTTAGTTATGTTCGTCCCGAACATCATTACTTCCATTATAGATGGCTAATCGATCAACATGAACAATCTTCATGGTCCCTCTTGGTTGCTTCTGCACTCGGTAGGTTACGTCATTGATCCGTGTGATTACTTTGTATGGCCCATCCCAACGTCGCTGTAACTTAGGTGATTTTCCTTTTCGTCGAACCGGATTATGTAGCCAAACAAGAGATCCTTCCTGAAAACCTCGATGATTGGCGTTTCGGTCGTATCTGGTCTTCATCCGCTGACATGATTTCAATGCGTTTTCACTAATTAACGAGTGTATATCGCGTAACCTCTCACGAATGTCTTCAACATGTTCCGGTATACTTAATTGGGTCTCTGCATTCGGTGGCGGGCCTCCAGTCATTAAGTCTGCTGGTATACGTAACTGTCTGCAGAAGTTGGCATAGGCTGGCGTCATTTTTATGCTTTCGTGTTCCGCTGTTCGGTAAGCCAGTAAGAACAGAGGTATGTATTTATCCCAGTCCTTTTGGTGGTCTTCTACCAGCTTGGCTAAGTGTCTTTCCAAAGTTTGGTTAAATCGTTTGACTATTCCATCAGATTGCGGATGATAAGGTGTAGTTCTTGTTTTGTACACTCCTAATAATTTACAAATTTCCTGGAATACATTAGATTCAAAGTTTCTGCCTTGCTCTGAATGAATCTCCAGCGGAACGCCAAATCTGCATATCACCTCATTGACTAATTTCTCCGCAACCGTCGTAGTTTCTTGATTAGGGGTTGCGAACACCTCCGGCCATTTCGTGAAGTAATCCATCACGACCATAAAATACTTGTTTCCGTTATCTGTCTTAGGAAATGGCCCAGCCACGTCAATCGCTATCCTTTCCCAGGGGGTTCTCACGTTGTATAGTCTGAGGTTGCCTCGGCTTCTAACCTGCGGACCTTTCACTGCTGAGCATGACGTACATTTTCGGCACCAATTCTCGACATCTTCTCGGCAATTCAACCAGTAAAAACGCTCTCGTACCTTTACCAATGTTCGTCGTACTCCAAGATGTCCCCCAGAAACCCCATCATGCAACTCACGTAGTACGTCCTTGAAAAGTTTTCTTGGCACGACCAACTGTAGATGATGTTCTCTTCCTGAAGGTTTTTCCCATTTGCGGTACAGTAAGCCGTTTTGCAACACAAGGCTTTCCCACTGCGCCCAATAACTTTTCGTAATGGCGCTGAAGGGAGCCAGCTCCTGCCATTAGGGCTTTCCCGTGTCTTGCTTCATCCAATCTATTAGAGGCCGCAAATCTCTATCTTCTTACTGGGCCTTACGCATCTCATCAGTTTCCCACCTGTCATCCGTAGGCTTAGCTCGCAATACTTGAACCCTTTCCTTCGTCTCCATCCTCACACAATGTTTACAATCTTCCGTACAAGGTCGTCGTGATAATGCATCTGCATTCGAGTGAAACCTTCCACTGCGGTGTTCTATGTTAAAGTCAAACTCTTGCAATTGCTCAATCCAGCGAGCCACTTGGCCTTCCGGGTCTTTGAATTGTAACAACCACTTCAAAGCAGCATGGTCAGTACGCAGCTTGAAGGGTCGCCCAATCAGATACTTCTTGAAGTGTCGAAGAGTCTTCACTACTGCCAATAGCTCTCTTCTTGTAACAGATAGTTGACTTCCTTCCGAAATAATTGACACTTCTTTGGGTTCAACTTTAGCCCTGCAGCCTGTATTTTATTAAAAATCCTTTCCAGTTGGTGCAGATGATGCTGAAAATCTTTTCCTATGACTATTACGTCATCTAAATACACTAAGCAGGCATCGCCTACAAGTCCTGCTAGAACACATTCCATTAATCTTTCAAAAGTCGCCGGTGCATTGCATAATCCAAACGGCATTACTTTAAATTGCCATAATCCTTGTCCTGTGGAGAATGCTGTCTTCTCTTTGTCATTAGGGCTAAGTTCAACCTGCCAATACCCAGATTTTAAATCTAAAGTTGAGAACCAAGACATGCCTGCCAGAGTGTCCAAAGTGTCACCTATTCGTGGATATGGGTAGCTGTCTTTTTTGGTGACTTCATTGAGCCGACGATAGTCGATGCAGAAACGTGTAGACCCATCTTTCTTCTTTACTAACACTACAGGAGAGCACCATGGACTGGAAGATTGCTCTATAACTCCGTTCCTTCTCATTTCATCTATCATCTCCTGTACCTCCTTTTCTTTGGCTATTGGGACACGTCTAGCTTTCTGCTTTATCGGCTGCGCGTTTCCAGTGTCAATCTTATGTTTGACTATAGATGTTCTGCCTATATCTCTATCAGTCTTAGAGAAAATGTTGGCATAACGTGAAAGTAGATCCTTAGCCTGCTGCCGTTGTGACGCGGTAAGGTAGCTGCATTTGTTCACCAAATCCTTGTGTTCCTGTGGTACGTCTCTTGATGCTGTACTTCCTATCGATGTCAGTTTCCTTAACGTCATAACTTCATCACTTTGTCCTACAACATCGCCTGCTTTAAGCACCACATCACTGTCACTTAAGTTGACTACCTGCACTGCTGCCAAGCCGTTGTCACAAACCAAACTCCGGCCTGTAACACAGTGTGGAATTGCACCGTTGTCCTCAATTAACACACTCCTATTACCCCGGCCGTTGTGATTGGTCGGTAACTTCACGCGTACCAATGTCTTCGATCTTGAAGGCAAGATGGTTCTTCTAGCCACTGTTACCCTTCCTTTTGATCCCCCATCCATGAAAATTTCTTCTAGCCCACATACGAAAACTCCTGTCTTGCAATCAATCTTGCAGGCATTCTTCTTCATGAAGTCTAAACCAAGTACACAGTCATCCATAATATCAGCCACTACGACGTCGTGAATGAAATACTCGTCGCCTATTTGCATCACTACAGACGCTTCACCGAAGACGGGTATTGGCTGACCTGTGACAGACAGAAGTTTGTTTTTCCCAAAATTCCTCAATCTCAGGTTGCCATTGTCAGCTACTTCTGGTCGCACCACAGTTTGTGTAGCTCCAGTGTCCAGCGATAAGCTACAGTTCTTGCCATTAACCAGTCCCTTAATGGATAAACTGTTGCCGTCGCACACCTGGGATATGACAACTTTTGGGGCTGTTTTTAGATCAGCCGGCACCCGCCCTTGATCCTGGCTGTTACTTGTTTCCCGTGCGTGACGTGCCTGCTCTCTTCAGCTGCTGAGATTCCTCCCGCTTGCTATCGCCAATTCATTGAACCTGTAGGCATAGGTTTGGCTGGGCAGCTAACTCTGATGTGCCCACGCTCACCGCAGGCATAACACATGGGGCCCAGTCTCCTAGGTTCCACTGCCTTTACTCGAGCCACAACTTCTGTAACCTCACGTACTTTATGTGCTCGAGGTTCGTGGCGAACAGCTTCTACCTCCAGCGCATGAGCCAAAGCCTCCTTCATTGTCACGTGGTGCTGAAGGCGAACAGCAGCACGCACTTCCAGGTCTCTAATTCCATCAATAAACGCCTGGACGACGGTGTTATTAACTGTGTTAGCGTCAGCTGAAGGATACGCCTTCCTTACAAGCTTCTCAATTTCCACGGCCCATTGTTGAAGTCCCTCGCCGCTCCTCTGTACACGGTCCTTTAATTGGGCACGGAACACATGCTCCAAGTGACGCTCACCGTAGCGAGCTTCCAATGCCTCCATCAAATCAGCGAACTGATACTGTTTAGGCATTGCATCCAACACGGAGAGCGCCTGTCCTCGTAACGCCGTACTCAGAGCCGTTAGGCAATGTTCATCTGTCCATCCACTGGTCTTCGCTGCTATTTCAAATTGAGTCCGGTACGCACTCCATGACGTAAGACCGTCATAAGTGGGTACCTTTACCCGAGGACCTACCTGATGAGAACAACTATTAATGGCAACACCTGATTTAACACCAATGATCTTCATTTTCATAATTTCCTTCTCAAGTTGGTCCATATTTACACTTATTTTATCGCAGTTCGCCTCCAACTGGTCAACTCTCTTCTTAACACCCTTCATGTCGCGCTTGACGGGGCCCACGTCGCTTTTTAACTGGTCTTGCTGTGCCAAGATAACAGTCAATTTATCGTCAAAACCAGATAAATGTTCTTTGAGCTGTTGCTGTTGCTCGTGTAATTGTTCCCGTAGCTTTTCTTGTTGTTGTTCCTGTAGCTTTAGTTGTCGCTCTTCCTGTAACTGTTGATGTTGCTGAAGTTGTTCCCGTAGCTTTTCTTGTTGTTGTTCCTGTAGCTTTAGTTGTTGTTGTTCCTGAAGGTGTTGATGCTGCTGCAGTTGTTGAATAGCTGCCAGGATGACAGAAAGATCGGTAGGGGCTGTGCTTGATGACAATGATGTGCTGGCAACACTAGCGGGTTCCTCACCTGCACGCGTCTCGGTATCCTCTGACGCCCTCTGTGTCTCAGCTTGAGACCTGGTGGTAACACCTTCCTTCGGAATAAGTGGTATTTTTTAACACAATTTCACTTCCGACACCAGTTGTTACGTACTCGGGTTCGTAATTGTAGGAAAACACCACTTATATTAAATCCGTGTATTTATACAACACAACACAACGTAATACTAAAATACACTTTACACTCTAGTCACTCGCTATACTATCACTGCACTTAGAACACTACACAATAAAACACTTCCCGCTTCGCACTTGTCACTTGATGTATCGCTCTCGATCGCTTGATAAAAACTGCCTTGTGTTTGTCAACATCTCTGTATTTATAGGCAGGGAAAGTCCTAGCTGGATCCAGAAAAATCTAAATGTATCGGGAAACAATGAATCACTTCTTATCGTAAACATGTTATGAGTCATAAATCCTAGTACACGCTACTTTCAACCTTATGCCATATCCCAATAAGTCCATTATGGCATAGCCCCGGTCAACTATTTGTTTGTCAATAGAAGTAGCTATCTCTTTCTTTTATTTCTAGATAATTAGCGCGCGCGCGCTCCAACTCTACACGCTTCTAGATTATTCGTAACAATACTATAATGTTAGATTAAGTAAAGATAGCTGTCATATAAGGTTTTACATTTTTTATATTACATTACCGTGTACACTAGTTACACCTCTGCCTACTTTTATAGAATATAGGCGTGATGAAATTAATTTTAAACAAAAAATTCACAATATATTTTAACTGAACTTTTCCCCGAGTTGATATCGGGCTCCTTTGAAGAATAAACCAACTGCCGTTCTGCCAGGCAGGTCGTAAAAAGCGACCAATTGTCTATTCGAGCTACTAGGTGGTAGAGTTCTACATTGTCTCGCCCGGGTCTAGTACCACCGCCTTACCTAATACTGCCGCAATAGCGTAAGTGCTTGTCGCTGTCGTGATCCGGTTTGGAGGGTAAGGTAGCCGGTAAACTTATGCATGTGGCATTAGACCTCGCCACAAGATAGCAACGCACCATTAACATCTTTGGTGTCTATAGGCGATGGTTGACTCGTTCCATCAGGAGACCCGTCTGCTTGTTTGCTATCTTATAATATTAAAAAAATATAAATATTTTGGAAAATCCAAAAGGGCACGCCTCACACGCGTATGATCTTACAATTTTCAACTATATAGGATATCTCTCGAAAAATATGGTTTCGATAACGACTGTTAAATAAAGCAAATAGTTCGTCTTTATCAACATTAAATTTAACATTGTTATTCTTTATTATCGCTGTATATAAAATAAACAATAAATATAGTCTGAGAGCTGGCACCAAGTTTTGGGTAGGTATTTGAAGCAAGTCTCTTGCCTCTATGCCTAATATATATTTATATAGTTATATTATATAATATAGTTTCACGTTTAAAGAATAAGAAAAAAGTAAGGTTTAACATTGGCAGACGCGTGCAAAAATATTTTGCAAAAAATACAAAAAATGTGTTTGAGACAACTCTAAATTTTAGCAAGATATTATTCATAGCTAAAAAATAAGATTCTCAAAAAGACAGATAATTTTTCTGAGACTTTCTACCTGTCAAGTGATCTAACAAATTATGTATAAGTGCAAATGAGTAGCGTTTTAGACGAGCTGTAGCATGGGAGAGAGCGTTCATCAGCAGCTGTCTGCGTTCTGGCTTGCTGTGAAGTTTCTAGTCGGAAATTAAATAGTTTTAAGAACTTCTATTAAAAACGTTTTATACAAAAATGATTGTGTTGACATGTGTGTTTTTTAAAAAAAATGTTATTTAGTTGATTTTAATAGAAATCTGAATGTAATTAATAACTTAAATATTTGAAATTATTGCAAAAATATGTTTTTTTTAAACATGAGACATTTTTTTACAAAATTAATTTTTCAATAACATTTGTTTCAAACATTTTTATAGGACTCATATGTTTGCTGCTGTATCTAAATTAAAAAAAAATAGTTTGTTTTTGTACTCAAACTCAGTATTCAAACCCAAATTTTATATGGAAATTGAATCCTCAGCCATATCTCCAGTTCCGTGTTAGGGTATAAACAGAGAAGTATGTGATAAGTTTTCAGCTTGCCTCAAATACCTACCCAAAATTGCTTCCAGCTCTCCTATTAATACAATACATTTTCATAGCAAGTTCCTCCCTCTTGCACCATAAAACATCACATACATATACAAAAACAAAAATTGACTAAGAATTTAAATTTTACCTAGATCTTTTCATACTTATGTATACAAGACTGCCTCGTGGTCTCATGGTCTCATCCCAGGAACGATCCCCGGATTGAGCAAAAAAGTTATTGATATTTTTTCGAGGTTTTCCTTGAAAATGTATATTTTCAGTAGCATATCTGATTGTGTGTTACTACTCACGTACCTTGGATGGGTACGTAAAGCCGTCGGTTTCTGTTATCGCTAGAAATGTCGATAATCGTCATCAGGGCGGTAAAATGCGGCGATGGGGATCGTCTATCATCTCGCCAACCGATACACCGGTGAATCGTTGTGAACTGGAAAGTCTATAGATGTTCGGTTTACTCTGCCGGTGTGCGTGATGATATGTATGTAAATAATACATATATTTTCATTTCACTTGTATTATAAAACAGCCTCACATACTCTTTCACGAAGGACCATTGGGCATCCAAGATGGAAGTAGATTTTGAAGTCATAATTCAGCGGTATTGCATGAACAACAAAAAAATGATATTGTCAAAATGAATTCGACAGTAAAATTTCTTAATGAAAGTTCTCGATTAAACCAAATCGACGAGCCCCAACTTCTTAGCATTTTGACCCCTGGTCATCAGCTCAGGACCTACGGAGATGAAGATTTGTGTGATGAGTATAGATGTTTGTATGTCTAAGTCTAGGTATTTATAAAATCTATTCCAGTTATTTAAATATATTTTTATGTATTAGCATCGTTGATTTGCACTCTTAATACAAGCAATTAATTTGCTTACTTTGGGGCTAGATCAATTAGTGTTATTTATAAAGCGATTTTTTTTTAATTTCTATTCGTTAGTTCTTATGTCACTCTTCCGGCTTGTGCTTTAGACATTCGCCATTAAGTGTAAATAACAAGAATCCTTAACAACAAAACCATATTATAAACCAAACTCGATTATATTAAAACTTTCTATATATAACTTCTAATGGCACTATTCGGGCTCTATCCTCAAACCGTCATCATCATAGCCGATCGTTGGTCCCGGGCTATTTTGAAGAATAGGTTAACTGCTATTTTTAAAAATGTATAAATGGGTCAAAAACGCGTGCATATATAGAACTTACATTTTTACACTTATATAGAACTTACATTACATTGACCGTGGTCGTGACCCCGGTCAATGTAACTTAGCCGAAACGTCGAGATTTATAAGTAAGTTCTATACATGTACGTGTTTTGGCCCGTTTATATCGTTTTAAAAATGATAGTAGAACGCGGAAGTTTAAAAGACCAATTGCCGTTCTGCCAGGCAGGTCGTAAAAGGAGACCCATGGCTATACGAGTCACTACCATCGTGGCTACGAGGTAGTAGAGATCTGCATTGTCTCACCCGGGTCTGGTACCACCACCTTACCTATTCCTGCCACAATAACGTCAGTGCTTGTTACTGTCGTGTTCCGGTTTGGTGGGTAAAGTAGCCGGTAAACTTATGCATGTGTCATTAGACCTCGCCACAAGATAGCAACGCACCATTAACACCTTTGGTGTGTATAGGCAATGGTTGACTCTTTCCGTTCGGATACCCAACTACTTGTTTCCTATCTTATGGTTAAAAAAAAAACAAATAAATTATCGTATATTAATATATAAAATATATTAATATACGATAATTTATATATATAATAGTATATTAATATATATAATATTAATATTAATATATAAAAAACTCGTAACCATTAAAGCAACGGACAGCGGCAGAGCAGCATATCGAGAGTAAAGCACAGCCGCCCGCTTGCGCGGCGGCATGCAAAAAAAACTTGTGGTAGCAGTTTCAATGCAAATTTCGGGCCCGCTGCAATCCAATTACAGTATGGAATTATTAAAACAACCAATTAATTTGATTACATTTTGCAAAAAGATTTTACATTGAAAGTTTTCCCTTGTTTCTCATCGAGAGTGAACTTTGGGATAACTTTGTCCGTTACGCCCGAAGCGTTAAGTAACTTTGAGTTTTTTGAGGCCGATTCAACATTTTGTTAAGTATAGTATATTAAAATTCCGGTTGTTTTTGTTTTTAATAATAAAATATTTAATATATATACACGTTGACTGGCAAGAGATAGTTCATTATCAAAAGGTTAAATAAATAAAATTTTCTAATCTCTGCGAACTGTTTTAAGTGTTTTGAGTGACCTCCGCAATGCCATCTAAAAGAAAGACGCTGTTTTAATAAATAAATTAAACTCGCCGATGGTCCGGACAAAAAATTAAGCCCCAGGAGCCCAATTATCCGTCAACATCCACCGCACTTTCACCCACGTCGGCAACAAGCACATAAGCACTTAAATTATGCAATTAACGCACGTTCACTACGAAACCGAAGCATTTTTAGAAGAAACGAACACTAACTCACTCAATGCGAGTATAATACGCGCGTATGTGCAAGCAATTTATTTAATTAATAAACAAGCGACCGAAACAAGAGATCTATTTGAATGTACTGGAACAATTCAGCTTTTGAACTTGATTATCATTATTTGAAATGTCGAAACATTTGGTGAAAAAATTAATGGGATAAAAACGATTAAATATGAGAAAAATTGTTTAGGAGTCGTCGAGATGTTAGGTTTCTTAAAAAGGCCTAAAAATTTAGAGTTGAAATTACATCGCGATTTAACAGTTTGGGGTAAACCATTTATTATGAATGTGTTGTTATCTAAATTGTTTCCAAATCAAATGTCTGTTATCATTATTTTTAATCGACACTAATTTTATCGGACATTCCCATTTGGTTTAGTAGCTTTTTGAGTTATAAGCTATACATCAAGAGAGTAACATTTTATTGGTTTTAAAACAATGATAATAAAGACAAACCAATTTATAGCGCAGCCTCCTGTGGACTTATTTATGTAATTATGTAACCTCTAAAAAGAAAATACAACCGGTGTAAGGAGTAAGGTGATATTCGTTACTCGTTAAGATACTTCCTTTAGGAAGTAAAATGTACGTTGACTACATATACTAACGTAGTGGTGATGTGGGTAGATAGTCGTGTCGCTAAGGCAACTTTATTTTTCAAACCTTTGATTTTATTCAATTTCATATATTTTTTTCCTTTCAGTGGATCATTGGAATGTCTGTAGAAGGTTGCAATTTATGTTAATTGACTTATAAATTTCTGCAAAGTAACGCCTGAATATTTAACCCATTAGAAGTCACCGTACTCATTTGAGTACAGTTATATTTCGTGGTATGAATTCCAGAACTCGTTAAGTGTGCGTAGTGTACTTTACTATTTCACATCATTGTAAGACCCTTTAAGTGTATCCATAAATAATAAGTGGGCAGTTTGACATTTTTTATCAAAAAGTCACAGTCGACTTGTGTTACGGAAACAACAACGAGGTAAGTTAATGATTTTAAATTATTTCAAGTAATTAGTGCTTCTAAATGTTTCATTTTGATTTTTTTTCGATGCATTGGATATGACAGAAAGATATTATAAACTGTTAAATAAATTACATATTACTAAAATAAAACTAGAATCTTGTAAATGTAATTGTACTCAGTTGAGTACACTGACAACATATGTAAGCAAAATAACTGTTTTTTTTTTCAGAAACTTTGCAATGAAGAAACAGCGTTTTACAGCTCAAACTAGTTACCGTGGGCTTCAGGAAGCTATCGAAGCTGTGTTACAAGATAGCGAAGATGACGAATGTGACATGGCTATCATACCACCTGATCCAAGTGCATTGACTGATGAAGAGGAGGGTGCCGACAAGGATATGGCGGCGTGTTCCATACCGCAAGACGTTCCTGGTACTATTGAGGTATTTCGGAATCGAAAGGATAATGGTAGCGAGGATTATATGCACAGTGACAGTGGTGATGAATCACTTGCGTCAAAAAAAAGACGACTTGATGCTACACGCCAATCTACTTCGAATCCGACTTTACTTTACTTCGAACTTCGACTTTACTTCGAATCTTTGACTTTTCAGAGTTCAACAGAAGTCCCTGATAAAAAAAAGTGTTATTCGTCAAGAACTAAAGGGCCTCAAACCTGTACAAATATTTGAAAAGATGATAGATAGTGATATTATGGATATGATCATATTCAATAGCAAATTATACGCCCACCAAAACAATAGACACGAGTTTCAAATAGATTCCACTGATATAAAAAGGTTTTTAGGTATTTTGATATTATCTGGCTACCTCGAGAACCAATGTACTGGTCGTTAGATGAAGACATAGGTGTAGAATTGGTCAGCAAAGCCATTTCAAGGCATAGGTTTCGTGATATAAAAAGGAACCTTTATGTTGTAGATAACGACGCAGCAGCAATATCAAATGATAAATGTTCAAAATAAGACCATCGGTAGATAAACTTATGCAGAAATTCTTGCAGTTGGGAGTGTTTCACGATCGTATCTCTGTCGATGAATCAATGGTGAAATATTATGGCCACCATCTGCCAAACAATTTATTCGTGGGAAACCAATTCGTTTTGGATACAAAAATTGGGTTGCAGCTAGTTCTACCGGATATTGTTACTCATTTGATTTTTACTGTGGAAAATCGCAATCACCAACGTAGAGAAGATAGACGTAGCCATACCACGTTTGTTCCAAACTTATAATAAAAATATGGGAGGTGTTGATGAACTTGACCAGTCTATTTCATTATATAGAATTGCGGTTCACGGGAAAAAGTGGTGGTGGGTGTTATTTACATATATGATAGATATGGCTGTTTCTAATGCCTGGCGCTTACATGTAATATGTAATGATAATCCTATGGATCAGCTCATATTCCGACGACACATTGCACGATTTTATTTACGTCAGGGTGAACAAAGAAAATCAAGGCAAGCTGCATCAGTTGTCGAAGGGCTACCTCAAGATGGAGTTGGACATTATCCCCGAAAAATTGATAAACAGCTGCGGTGTGTAGTTTGCAGTTCAAGAGTGCATTGTCAATGTAAGAAGTGCCTGAAAACACTTTGTGTTGAAAAAGCGTGTTTCGAAAATTTTCATACTTAGGCGGTCAGTGTACTCGATTGAGTACACCCCTATTTTTTTTATTTTTTGTTATTTTCGCGAAAAGCAACATTTTTTATATTTTTTTATTTGAGTTTTCCTTTGTACTTACTTTACTATGAAAATAAACAAAATTTGAAAAAAATATTTGTAGTTTTCATTTGACCTCTAATGGGTTAAGATAGAATATCAAAATATAAACATAAAGACTATACATACTAATAAAATTAAATTTATCACCAGCTCTAAATCTATAACACTAGCAGTTAAAGAAAATAACTTTCTACTATTAATTATTTTTGTTATTTCATTAGATAGCAAACAACTAGTGATGACTTCCTGATAAAAACGGTTTGATAGTATTGCTACATACATAAGGCTAATGGCTACCTTACATCATAAACTGGAAAACGATATTCACAAGCATTGGTGCTTTTGCGACAGGAATAGATAAGGCAGTCGTACCAAACCTGAGTAAGATGCAGCGGAATTATGGCATCATGAACAGCTAATCATTTGCCTTTTATAACTGCTAGGCAGAATGGAAAATCTTCAAAGGGTCTATTCTTCAAAGGGAACCTAAACCAACGCAGAGAGTGAAAATAGATGAGTTATAATAAATCTTTATCTTAATGCGTGTACTCGTAGTTGAAATATATTTTGTTGATTTCTAACGATATAATGTCCACCATAGTGAATTATAATATATATTTACTATGGTGTTGAAATTTTTAATGTTAAGGTTGTGAATATATATTTATCATCTCATCAAAATGTACATTTTGTTTAGTGGTCTAGTATCGGTGTAGACCATATAAGGTCGCGGAGGGTTCGATTCCCGGGTTGGGAAATTCAGAAGTGTGTTTTTTTAGTTCTGTGATAAAAACAAAACTAGGTTGCCCGGGTTGGAAAGTTCCCGGTTGGCGACAAGCTTGTCACCTATCACATTGTGGGACCAAGTATCTTCGGTTGATCGTGGGTGCACTTGTTATACCTCTGCCAACCTCTTCGGGTATACGGGCGTGAACACACCTTTTTTCTTTTTTTTTTTGAGTAAGAATATTTAATGACAACCCGTTACGAAATATTATTGTATAATTATTAATGAAGATCTAAAGTAACAGAAGCCAACAATCGCACCGAACAGGAAGTCGATAGAGGATTATTAAAAGGCCTCCTTCATAACTTATGAATGAAAGTTTAAAGGTGATTAATTTCATAAACAAATTCTGAAACATAACTTTTTCATTCAGCAAAATTATAAGGAAACTCTACAAATTCTTTCCAAAGACCAGTGCATTATTAAACCACATCTTTTATCTTGGACGACATAAATAATAATATAATAATCCGCAATACTCAGCAAAATCTATGAGCTAACAATACAAGGCCCGGTAATGTATTTTGTATTAGCAGAGACCTACTTTTATATCGCAGATAATCCATTTGGAGTACGATTTAATCCAATTAGGAGGAGCTTCGACATGTACGGAATCAGATAATCTCCTTGTAATAAAGAAAAGGCTACTAAAAGCTTGATGTGGAGTTTGTTTCATTGACAACAGATGATTTCGGTTTCGAATATTTGAAGTTATTTTGCTCCACAATTGATTTGGGTCTAATTTAAATAATATATCCCCTGCCCTTCTGTCAGGCTATTACTAAAAAAGGGATGATACAGCGTAGATGCAGAAAACTGGGTACCATACTTTATATACAATCTAGGCAAACTCCCACTACATTTGTGATTATCTTTGTATGTTGTGGAGATTCATTATATGATTTTGAATTCTATCAATTTGATAATTTAACGGTTTTGGTTTATAAAAGTTATCTAGCCTTTCTGACATCACATCAACTACCACAACTCTTGAATTATTTCTGTTTACTTTTCTTTCAAATACGATAAACTTTGTTTTTTTACACTTTTACGAGTACATTCTTCTTTTATAACAGTGACTTTCGTCTGTAGCTCGGGTGTTATAGAACTCAGAATTTTGTCACTTAAATAAATCCATATATTTATATTCATCGATCTCAACCTTTGCATATATTTATTCAGATACACGTTATACAGGTAGGCTATAACAAAAATTAATATTAACATTAAACCAATATGCCACATTACCGACCGACCGTAAAAAAAATATATTACCGTACACAGGTAATATAATTTTTTTACAACAAAATTTCAAAAAACAAGAATATTCTGGAAGAAATAATGGCCTATAGTTCTGTATTAATATATTAATACAAATTTTCCCTAATACAAAAAGCAACGCAGTCAAGGCAATTTGTTTTAATTGGACCTATTAAAGTGATAATTCTTACACTTTTCTTATAAAAAATATATGAAATTATTCTCTCGTTACGTTATTTTCTTGTAGAGAAGATAGAGTGAGTCAAAAATTAATTGACGATTAACAATTCATCAGTTTGTCAGATGGTGTAATGTGTGGTAATCTACATGGCCGCATTTTAATGACCTGATAAAGGCGACCACATATTTCTTACGATAACAAATTCTGACACTTTAAAATGATCATCTAAGGTACTTACGAAAGTGTTTATGCTCTACCACTAGAATTAGAGCTACCTAGTAAAATATGAACTGTCAAGAAAAACCTTGAAAAAGTCTCAATAACACTTTTCCTTGAGTTTGAAGATTGTATCTGACGTATTATTTTGCTTCGTTTTTCCAAAGCTTTCACGACGAGAGGATAATCTACTCCTGTGGCACGTAAAAGTAAGAACATAAACAAATATATATTTTGACTCGTAAACGTACCTGGAATGTGCACAGGCATATTGAATGTCATGTTAGTTAATGGTTATATTATGAAACAAATAAAATATAATAAAAACAGAATATTGCCTAACTAAATAGTACCTAAACCTCAACGAAATAAGTGTAGTAATATTCAAAAAGTAAGTCTGCACTAACGAGGCTAGTAGTGAGTTCGGTAAATCAGTGGTTGCAAACAATGAACTATGGGTGAGTTTTTTTATATATCATAAGATAGCAAACAAGCAGATGGATCTCCTGATGGAAAGAGTCAATCGTCGCCTATAGACACCAAAGATGTTAATGGTGCGTTGCTATCTTGTGGCGAGGTCTAATGCCACATGCATACGTTTTCCGACTACCTTACCCTCCAAACAGGAATACGACAGCGACAAGCACTGACGCTATTGCGGCAGGCATAGGTAAGGCGGTGGTGCCTGACCCGGACGAGACAATGCAGAACTCTACCACCTAGTAGCCACGATGGTAGTGACACGCATAGCCAATCGGTCGCTTTTTACGACCTGCCTGGCGGAAAGGCAGTTGGTCTATTCTTCAAAGGAGCCCGGAACCAACACGGGGGATTTCTGATTACTGAATACTCTCAGTAGCATGATCAATCTTTTACTAGTCAACCATTACATATTATATTTTATTTCTTTACTAGCTGTTGCCAGCGCCTTCGTCCGCGCGGACTTCGTTTACTTCGCACAGCCTCTCCCCGTAGGTGATAGCGTGATAATATGTAGCCTATATGTTGACCCGACCTATTAGTAATATTCATGCAAAATTTGAAGTAAATCCATACAGTACTTTTTGAGTTTACCCCGGACATACATACAGACAAACAGACAAAACATGTAAAAAATAAAAATAAAAAATGTTACCGGGTTCAGATAGTACCGGTCGATATGGAATACAAGAACGGTCCAATAGTTTTTGAGTTTATCCATTACAAACAAACAATCAAATCTGAACTCTTTAATATTAGTATAACATAATTGCAGCCCGCTTAGGATTAAAAACCAGAGTCGAGCTCTCGCGCAATAGAGACATTTGACCAGTAAGAAGAACTGATATCTCGCTCGCTCTAATATGTATTTTATCGCTACATAATTTTACCGACTGGTTAATGATTTTATCATGGTTATCCTCACAGAATAAATGGATACGTCTCTCAATACAATTTCTTAGTTCATTAGTGTAGCTTGCAATTACATACAAAAATACAGAGTATATTACCTACTAATGAAATAATATCATGTCTATGGGAATTTTTAAACCTTGTCATCTCATTCGGTACGATAAAACAGTATAAAGGTTTATTTCTATTTTTCACAATATAATTTAACCTACAAATGTATGGACAGTAATTATAGTACCGTTTACTCATATGTGCGGTAACACGCTTCCTTCCCAATGGCGTGTTCTATTAGTATTCATGTGGTCTGTGTTTATCCCTTTACCTTCGGGTTAATAGATATCATTCAGTTGTCGCTATTAGGGAGTTAGTAAATACACGTGGATATAATCTTCACATATCCTATATTATGCCACACACATCAATTATAAGTTACATAGATTGGTATGTCATGTAACGGCATGGGGATGAGTGGTTTCTCACAATGTTGTTAACTTGCAAGGTCTGCGTCAGCACATTCTATACCCGTATCCTCACATGTATACGACGAAAATCCTTCGTATTAGAAACGAGATTAAGTTGTTGTTGGTTAAATGTCTCTTTTTGCCTTCTTGATTTATTGCCTTTTCGATATATCATGAGTTACAGATAAGTTACTACGTATAGTTTGGGTGATGTTGATTACAATATTATCAATTTAAACTATGTGTTATGACCTGCAAGTAAGTCACCAATTCCCTAAACACATTTCCTGATGATATCTGAAGAGGAAAAGCTCATTTACTACATTTATTTCTGGAATATAAGCAAAAAAATATTTAAAATATCTCAATCTCAAAATTTTACCTATGTTACATAATAGGTTTTTGTCACGATGATATACGTGACAGACTAACATAAAATCATGTATGATTCGTCTTTAACCATGATTTCCTAATAATTTGTTTATAAAAATTTACTATAGCCACCAAAGTTTTATAACTCAAGAATGACTAGACCTGAATTTAATTTTGTATTTTTAGATTTGTCTTCGTTTGGAATAGGATAATAAGTATTAAAATGTGTATATAATGTAGGGAACGTGGGAGAGTGTGGGCGTTGTTCGTCTCTCAGCTCTTCATCCATCGTAGATTCAGAAAATAAGACTCGGTATATAATCAGGAGGTTTTAATCAAATGAATTAATTCACTTCACAATCACAATATACACCCGGGACTCGGATGAGAATGGATTACTTTTGGAACGCGGCGAAGTCGGACGTAATTTGGCTACACTTGTGTTCACCGTGGTGTCCGTCACAATAATGCTCGTTTAACAGCCTCACGGCTGCTTATACTTGCATCAATTGACATTTACATCTAACAGCTGTCAAAGTGTTGCCCACTAACGTATCCGAATACGCCCAAATCGATTAGCAATAATCGATTTGACGTTCCGTTTTCCAATACAATATGTCGGACATATAAATAATAATTTAAAAAAATCATCAAAAATTAATTTTGCTCACGTCTCACGTCATTGAAATAGATGATTTTTTTATATTAATTATTATTTTTATTTTCGAATTTAAATTTCAAAGTCCGCTGGGTCAGCTAGTTTATAATAAAGTTCCTCTTACAAAGTTTCAGAAACATAAGCCCTCAAGTGTAATCTTAATAATTATATCTAATATTTAACCCAGAATTGACATATGTTTTTGTTTTATTCCATAGAACAGCAAGCAAGTGATGGATGTTCTAAATGGAATAGTATTACTAACGCCTTTAGATACCAAAGGCGAAACGAAACATTTTTATGTGGTGAGGCTGAAATGCCACATGCATAGTTTACTGTGTACCTTTCCTTCCAACCGGGAACACGACAGTGACAAGAACTGATGCTATTGTGACAGGAATAGGTAAGACGGTAGTACCAAATCTGGTCAAAATGCTATGGCCACAAGTATAGGAAAAACATTGGTATGTTAATGGACAAAACTATCACACCTATAGTACACGATACGGCCGTAATGTGTTATCCGTATTGTCTTTTACATGAATCAGTCTTGTCTAAAGCGTAGCTGGAAGCCAGGTGATGTGAAATTATGAAGAACTTGAAATACAATTTGGAAATTATGCTTTCATGACTTTTTCACTTTTAACGTGATTTTTTTTTAAACGTCTATAATAATTAAACGTCAGACAAAACGTAATAAATCTATCTGCCCCGAAATAAAGCATTTCTTCTGTTTCAATATTTATGGTACACGTAAACCGGTTGTGTTATAACTCATCATTATCCTTTTTTCGCTACGTTTCGTTCAATTCCGAGAAATTGCGGCAGCATTCTGTGAAATTAATTGCTGTTGAGTAATAAAAAATGAAATAATTGTTTGGGGATTATTTATGGCGAAATCCTGATATAAATGTATTATTAAGATATGTTGAAGCGATTGAGTAACATTGAATCAAGTCTATTTATTTAACTTTAAAAACTTGAAAGGCCTCCCGGCTGAAGGGAGATTGACATTTTCTTTGTTGTTTTTAGTTTTTCAAGTTTTCCAAGCACGGGGTGAGTGCTTCAAAAACAAAAATAATCTATTTATTTAGTTCTTTATTTGTAATTATTGTTTTGAATTTTACACTTGTACTCTTTCACAATTCATGACTTGTGAAACAATACAAGTGTAAAATTCAAAACAATAATTATGACGGAGTTTCACCAAGTGCCCACGAAGGAAAGTATAAATTATATCTTTATTTGTACACCAATCTCTAAAACAAAATCAACGAAAGAAAATATATATAATGGATAAACTTATCTCTAGTAACAGATATTTTTTTAGCCAATCCAAGGAGAGGTTAAAGACAAAGTTAAATATTAACTTTTTATACTACAAAAAAATTTAATTTAATTTGAAAACTATGAAATTGAAAAAATAAATGCAATTTACCTATGTATACATTTTTTCAACCTACTCCTCAAAAGGAGGTGGATTTTAACTCAGAACTCGGTCATTTATGTACCGATTTTGAAATTATTGTTTTATTTAGAAGGGTATACTTTCCGTGTAGTCCCATTCTAAATTGTTGAAAATCTAAAGTACAGTTGCTGACATACAGGAAATGGGAAGTCGGTTGCTCCATTTTACTACGTAAATGTGAAATATTGGTTTAAGATATTTACTTATTTAAAAAAATACTTTTTATTCTGAATTTTCAACGTGAAAGGAAAATTCTAAGCATTTTAGAGTGACCTGTAACAAAGCCATCGAGCGAGCTAGGCTAGATTCAGCTACTAATACTTAAAATTTTATATATAAAAAATTAGCTAAAATAAATAAATTAAATTGAACGGACAATATTTTGCATTATACCCAAACGCATATTAGGATCGCCGTGAGCATGTGATTTGAGCTTCAGGAAATTGAGATATATTGTTCCTCCCTTACATTGTGAGATTGGCAGATATAAATTTAACTACTCCGGCTATTCCAATCCAATTACATCCAGTCCAGTGGTTCTCAAATTATAATTGTCAGAACGATTTGTCTTTGGGCTAGTGGTTCTCAAATCTATAACAATAAAATTAATATTTAGTCTTTACTAATATTTTAGAAAAAGCATTTGTATTTTTTTCTGTTTGTAAAGAATTGTAATTAATAGATTGATTTCAAAAATTATGTTACCACTAAAATACACCAGTATCCAGAAGTACATTTTAACAGACTGTGTTAAAGGAAGATTTTGGATTATTATTCCATTAATAGATTCGAATTCCTGGTTAGTCAAATTATTTTAAACGAATATTCCAATTTGCTACCTATAGGATATAATGAGGATTAAGATGGATCGAAAGTTGTATACGATTAACAACGAGATGTTGCAAATACAAGTTCCTTAGTGTTGCAGATATCCAATATCAATCACTAACCAAAGGCGAGTCTTCACTTAGTGTGGTTCATTTATGTTACAAATATGATTTTAAATACGTTTAGCAGTTTGTTACTTAATAAAGAAACCTGGTACGTAGGTACTATTGCTTAAAAGATAATTTTAAAAAATATAGAACCTTTTTGTAAAATAGATCATCTGTCATTTTGTCAGCCAGTTCTTAAAAGGTGAACGATTAGCTACACTATGTATCACTACTGTTATGACTGAGAGGCGACAGAGTTCCGTATTATCTCGCCCGGGTCTTACTCAAATTCAAATTCAAATAGCATTTATTCGACATAGGTAAGCTCGGTTACACTTATCGACGTCAAAAGATTACTTTATAACTACACAAGTACACGTATAATTAATTCAACTAATTAAAACATATAACACAAAATTTGCAGCTGGAGAGAATACGGTTTACTGCAAGGGTGGATATTTAACAAATTTTTATTGAAGTTTAAAAAAAATACAATTTGTATAGCAAAATAAACAGGTATGTCAATCAAAATAATAATAATAAAAAAAGAAATATCAAGTCAAAAAAATGTCATAAAATTATTAAACGATAATAATTAAAACAATAAAAAGAATAACAAGAAATGTCAGGTTAAAAGAATGTTATAAAATTATTAAACAATAATAATTAAAATAATAAAAAGAATAAAAAGGAATGTCAGGTTCAAAGAATGTCACAGAATTACAAAAAAAGAATTACAAAATTTTATTAATATTATTCGTCAATGATTTTATCATCAATTAAAGAAAATATTGTATAAATGATAAAATATATGAAATAAAACAAATTATAAGAATCGTTTATTTACACTGAAATATAAATAAAATTTATGTCCAGGGGTCTTTATCATTTATAAATTCTTGAACTGTGTTATAACTTTTGTAACAGCCTTTTCCTAACATTGCTTTTAAACTGACAAAGCGGTGGGTCTAGCTCCACCAACTTGCATATTCCTACGGGAATAACATTGATGCTAGTCACTGTCGTGTTCCAGTTTTGTGGATAAGTTAGCCGGTAAGCTTCTGCATGTGGGAATAACGATAAATAAAATGTTAAAAATATTGTGTTATTATCCGTATGGAGATTCCTCCATCTTTTGTATTTGTAACCGATGTTATTTCTTTTCATCAGGAGAACTTTCTGCTTGTTTGCTATCTAACGATGTTAAAAAATAACGATAACGATTTTAAAAATTGGGAAAGAAATATAAAAAATAGGTAGCATTTTTGTTATTTTTTTATTCTGTTCCAATGAAAAAGAAAGTAAAATCAAGACAAACGTTCCTTAGTTGAAAAACGTTGAGAACCACTGATCTAGTCAATGCCGGCTGCTCGCTGATTGATTGCCTTATCTATCTAATGATATCGGAGACGGATCTTGATATCCCGAGGGTTATTATTTCAATTCGGACTCACCATTTGTATCTGTTGCTTAGGTTATCATCAATCAATTGTAATGTATTGAATAATTCGGACTATTGTTGCCATCGTTTAGACGAAGGTAAGGTATGGTACACGGTACTGTTAGGTACAGTAAACCAAACATTTGATTTTCTTTCTAACTGGGATTTTCCGACGTGTTATCACATTTATCAACCTTCTTTTGATACTTTTTATCATAGGATAACAAACAAGCGGATGATATACATGATGGAAAGAGAAACCATCGCCTATAGACGATAAAGATGTTAATGGTGCATTGCTATCCTTGTGGTGGGGACTTAATAGTACGCGAGCCAGCAACAGATTTTTATGACCAAGTTTTTCTCGGACAATAACTTTTAGAATGCTTCAGATGGTTGTATCGTGAAGTTCTATGAACGTCAGCTGCGGCTCAGGTGGTGGGTTCAGCAGCAGTGGCCTCTCATCCACATTGAAAAAAAATTAGTAATTTCCTCCCGATTGAAAATTTGTCAAATTATAGCTCGTCCAATATCTTGAAGAAAATATGTGCTCCGGAGTTGACACTGGTATTGACGCGACTGTTCCAGCTCTACTACTCACTTGGCATATTACCCAAATCGTAGAAGATGGCTTTAATGCTTAGACGTGCATCCTGTACCTAAAAAGGTGATCGCCCGAATCCGTCAAACTATCGGTTGATAACCATTACCTCCTTTATCTCCAAAATCATGGAGAATATCCAATAAACATCCTTTATACTTCCTTGGTTATGTTCCTAGTTTAGTCTCTATATTCAGTTTACACCTGCTAACTCATACAAACAATTCAATTGAGACTTATTTTCCATATGCACAAGATCGAGATTCGCTTCAAGAAAAGTCAAATTCAAAGGACACGTAAAGGTTTGTACTAACTCCGAATACATATTATTGTTGTCGCTTTGCTGTCATATCTACAAGTACGTGTTTGCTCGGAATTGTAATGTAAGTGGAAACGTAATAAGCAAAGGATAACGGGTAAAAATTCAACCGCAAACCTGAACCAGTTATTTACTTGATGTGGCAGGTCACATGTTGCAATATAAATGTTTATTTTCAATTGACTTCCCAAAAGGAGGTTATCGATTCGGCTGTATATTTTTTGTTTATCACTTCCAAACTCGGTGATTTATGAAGCGATTTTCAAAATTCTTTTATACTTTCCGCATGGTCCCGATTTAATTTTCTAATGATGCAGGATTCCAGAAATTCAGGAAATGAAAATTCAGTTGCTGAAATTTTACTGCGTTTAAAATTATATATATATATATATATATATATTTTTCGAAAGACAGAAAGAAGAAGAAAGAAATTATTTATTTGCTAGAATATGGGAGTTACATATTATTAAAATATGATTAAGTTACCAACATATGCTACCATAACATGGTGTGCAAATATTTTAAAAATTATAATTATTTATTATTAAACTTAAAATGTTGTAAGTCGATTTTTTTACAATACTACCAGATCGAAACGCGGCCACACACTGAGAAGATCTGGCGGAAGGAACTCAGCGGGCTTGTGTTTTTTTTTTTCAATTATAGTTACATAATACAAATTACAAACATTATTTCACACACAACACTTATTGCTATAATTTAAACAATTCATTTTTTGTTTAATTAAAATGTTGAATTAAACGGAACATAACTCAGATATTCGGTGTATTACGATCATGCTTATTTAAAAAAATAATGTATACTTACCACATCTTTTTTTTAAATTTCAACCACAGGGAATGATTGAGTGATTCATTCAATGATTTTAATCTACAACTACGCATAATTTTTTTAGAGACTAGTCTGATTTTTATAATTCTTCTTTTATTTGATAGAACATACCTCTAGTTGTCTCATACAATTGAAAAAAAAATCCATCCTAAATGATAATAATTCACTTACTGATTATAATGTATGACGCATAAATTTTCATCGGCATATTTTTTTATGAAAAAGATATTCTAATTTTAAGAGGATTTTAAAATCAAAAGATTCTTGTTTATATCGCAAATTGAACCCTTTTTTTATTCTTTCATTTCATTCTAAGGTTACCTTTACGCTAACTAAACATCTACCAATTAACAGATCTTTTTTAAATTCCCTAAATTTTTGTGAAAGAGTAAATAAGCCGATTTCTTATTACGAAATTTTTAAACGATCTTAAATCTCATTAACTTTTGGTCACGTAATTATAATTAATTTCGCAGAAGCCAAGAAATAAGAAGCATGCCTCAGTACGTTTTTTTGCGAAATTGAAAATATCAGTTAAATTTCTATCAGTGCCTTTGGTACATATAGATTTGTTTTGTTGGAAATTAAACGTGAAATGAGTTTTGATTGTTTTAGTTGTCATTCTTTTTGTCCACACCATGAAACTGTATTACATCTGGAGGCAGCACTGCTAATACCTACTTAAAACACAACTTTATATACTGCTGTCATCTTCTGAGGTGCTACCCTCTCTTTCTAACACAACTGTAATAAAAGAGATGGGGAGACCTCAGAGACAGAGATATAACGTAAATATTTATTTCAATTGATTAATACGAGTGCTAGCTCCACCTATATCTAATACTTCATGGTCCACACAATGCATAATAATGATTGCTAAGTCTTGCAAGGATTTGTCCAAGCACAGCACCACAGTTTCATATAAATTAAGTTAGCAAAAAAGAAATCCAGTCAACGCATCGACAATATTATAGCAGAAATACGTATCAAAAATTTAAGAAAACATGCCATTTGTTTGTTTTTTCCCCGTGTTGTTCCCGGGCTCCTTTGAAGAATAGGCTAACTGCCGTTCTGCCAGGCAGGTCCTAAAAGGCGACTGAGTGGCTATGCGCATCACTACCATCGTGACTACTGGGTGGTAGAGTTCTGCATCGGCTCGACCAGGTCTGGTACCACCGCCTTACCTATTCCTGCCGCAATAGCGTCAGTGCTGGTCACTGTCGTGTTCCGGTTTGGAGGGTAAAGTAGCCAGTAAACTTATGCATATAGCATTAGATTTCGCCACAAGATAGCAACGCACCATTAACATCTTTGGTGTCTATAGGCGATGGTTGACTCTTTTCATCAGGAGACCCATCTGCTTGTTTGCTATCTTATGACATAAAAAAAAATTGTACGTGCTTGTCATGATAGCAATTCCTTGTCTTTTGGGAAGTGCAAAATTTGCGTTTCATGATTTTTTTGTAATTGCTTGAGCTCGTCGCGCTTGCGGAATTCCCAAACAAGCCGTTTATTTTGCGCGATGTGGTGCGCATAATACTGTGCTTATTTTGTATATTTCCTTAATTTTACTAGAAACACCGCCGTAGAGTATATTAGAATAAACCAAAATATACAAAGTTAAGTTTAAAAAAAACTTCAGAAAAATAAAAATAAATCCCACACATTTGTTTAACAGTTTTCGACTAAGAATAATTAGGGTCCAAAGCTGCTATGTTTTCGGTTTTCAGTAGACCTTCCCTTGCACCCTATATATACCCTGCATGTATTATACATACATATACATATTGAATGATCTAAAAAATTAAGAAAATTAAGTGGTGGGGATCTCACATTTCTCGTCAGTAATGAACTGTTGAAACACAAAAATTTTTGTGTTTCAACTTTTTTGTTTTGTTTCAAAATTTTTGATACCTCGTAGGGAAAATTGCGAAATAATTGGTAACATTTTCGCATATATATATATATATATATATATATATATATATATATATATATATATATATATATATATATATATATATATATATATATATATATATATATATATATATATATATAGCTTTTCCGGTCAGGTCATTATTCATATTTTTTATTTATAAATTTAAAAACATGATTTTACTTTAATCATAGCTTGAAAGCTATTAAAAGTTCGACGTTAAACGTATTCGCTTATAAGTTTCTGGGAACTGTTACTTCAAGTTACAAACAAGTTAGACATCTTTAAAGAGCTATATTAGCATGAATAATGCATAGCACGTATATACCTTTTTACAACTGAGTCGTATTGAGTTTTTGCTTTGAGTTTTTAACGATGGCTAGGGCTATCTTTTTATATTACAAGATAGCGTACAAGCAGATGGCTATTTTGATGGACAAACATAATCATCGCCTATAGACATCAAAGATTTTAATCCGAGTTGCGCGTTGTAAGGACCACTTGCATTTAAGTTTACTTACTCTCCAAATTGGAACATGACAATGACAGGCATTGACGCTGTTGCGGCAGGAATTGGTAAGGCGGTAAGACTAAATACCCGGGTGAGACGTTGTGGAAATTTACCACTCATTAATTTTTTACTGGGTCTTATAGTAAAATAAAAAATAAAACATTTATTGCAACTAAAGCCTGTTTTCTATAATCAACGATCCGTTTTTCGTAGCAGTAACCATTAGCAATTTAATAACTGATCCTTACTAATACTATAAATGCAAATGTCAATTTGTTTGCTACGCTTTCACGCAAAAACTACTTAAACGATCATCGTGAAACAATGTATACATATTCTTGATGTTATTAGAAGTAACATAGGATACTTATTATTAAAAAAAAACTTGAGAGGTGTCAATGGACACCCAGATGGAACGAAGTTCCTTCGATACAAAAATCCTGTATACACTCAACAAAAATAATCGTCGCGACACCATACTGTTCAATGCGAAATAGAAATGAAAATATCCGGCTTGCTTTCTATAAGAGAGAGAGAGAGAGAGGGAGAGAGAGGGGGAGAGAGAGAGAGAGAAACATGCGCACGCCGCACAGCTTACAATAACTTACTATAGCAAAAAGTGTCGTGACAACTTTTCGTAAGAATTTTTTCCGTCAACGTGCGATAAGAAACTTCGTTCCAAAAATCTTAAATGCGAGTGAAGCCGCGTGTAAAAGCTAATTAAATAATAACGAGACGACTCACAATTTATATATTAGTATTATAGCTTACGTCTCGTATAAAATATTACCACTCGTAACTAAACCGCTTCGTTTTACTAATATAGAAACCGGTATAAATATATAATTATGTTCAAGATGTTAATAGTGCTTTGTTATCCTTGTTGCAAGGTCATAGCAGTATTCGGTGGTACCAGACCCAGGCAAAACAATGCACAACTCTAACATCTAGTAGCCACTGTGGGAGTGACTCTCGCATAGCCAGTTGTTCGCCTCTTACGAAATGAGTGCTAAGTGAAGCGAAGTAAGAATGAGTGATTTGTCAGCGCCACCTAGTGGTAAACTGGTTTCTCACGTTTACCACTAGGTGGCGCTGTACAAATCACATACAAATTCCTAGTAAACTTTAAACGCGCTCACGATCGAATGCGAAAAGAAAGGCTCACACTTAGCACTCTGAACGAACACAGAGAAAGTCTCGTTTGACAGGACAAACAGAACATCAACAATAAAATTTATTAAACAGAAATCCATTAGTTGGTAAAATTTTACATTGTCTCACCCGGGTCTGGTACCACCGTCTTACCTATTCCTGCCCCAATAGCGTCAGTGTTACTCACTGTTGTGTTCCGGTTTGGAAGGTAAGGTAGCCGGTAAACTTATGTATGTGATATTAGACCTCGCCATAAGATAGCAATGCACCATTAACATCTTTGGTGTCTATGGGCGATGGTTAACTCTTTCCATCAGGTCAATCTGCTTGTTTGCTATCTTATGATATAAAAAAAAACAATACGGAAGACATTCAAAACCCGTACTAAAAGTGTGAATCGTGGAGGCAATTATCACAATAACATATAACCTTAGGAAGGCTTGCTAACATTTATGGCAAATAAATGGAATATCATAATTACAATTTCCTTAGCACCAATATGGTGTTGACTGAAAGCCGTTGTTACGTAATTGTATTATACCGAGAAACCTTTTCTGAAAGAAATGTAGGGGCACATACGATTCCTTGTAAACGTTAATGTTTGCCCTTATCTAATATTATATTCGTTTTCTTCAGAAGTATAATTTACAAATTTACACCATGTTGTAATATACATATTTATTAATATGTGATATATATATATATATATATATATATATATATATATATATATATATATATATATATATATATATATATATATATATATATATATATATATATATATGTATATATATATATATATATATATATATATATATATATATATATATATATATATATATATATACATATATATATATAAATAAATAAAATACATATTCACGGGACAAATTACACTTACTGATCTAACCCCAAAGAAAGCAAATATTTGCTTGTGTTACGGGAAATACAAACATTTATGCTCATCACACAAATGCTTGTCCCCGTTATGTTATATTTTTTATAAGCCTAAGCTTTGAAATTAAAGAGGAGTTATGTAAATTAAAGAGAAGTTTGTTATTGAAACCTAACGTTTATAATATGGAGATGTGGAGAACTACATTTTTTACAACATTTGTTACAAATAAATGAAATTGAATATTATTAATAACAATATACATTATCTTTCTATTTATCGCCTCTGTAGTCTAGTAGTCCTGAGTCAGCGTTGACCACACGAGGTCCTGGAATTGACCCTCGAGTTGAGCAAATCAGAAAATGTGTCTGTCTTCCAAAATTTACAAAATTAATTTACATTGCCAGATCTATAAACAAATTAAACAAGTCTATTTACAAAAATATTGTTTTTTCCTGAAAAATACTTTTTTTCAACAATCAAATTAAGAAGCTTAAATAGGGGACTAAGGTGCGTATGATATTTTCAATTTTAGATTTTTAGATTATATATTCAAGTTTAGCTAGAATGTTATATTTTGAATTCACTCCAAAAAAATACGGTCCATTTAAACTCAACCCATTAAGCATTTGTGACCTATCAATTATATGGCAAAGTTTCACATATATCCAGAGTTATGGGGATATAAATTTTACGCGAATGCAAAAGTAATGGCCGATGTCGATAAGTGTTGCTTCGCCCTCAATTTTGCGTGGAAATGAGGAAACTTGCCGAGGATTAGGGATAAGCGTTATGACCAGCGAAAATCCCATCAATATTATAATTGCGAAAGTTTGTGAAGATGTTTGGATATTTGCTACATAATCACGCTTAAATGTTGAATGGATATGATTAATCGAGTGCTGTCTAAACGTCTCAAAGATATTGAGACCAGTATATTTTGTATGAAACGAATCATAAATTTGCTGGAAGCAAAGCATATCTGCAGGAATCGTGATTTACAATCAGTTTTTTAAACTAACATGGAATAGGGGTTTCAGGGCTCTTAAACTCAAAAATTAATTTTCAAACAAAAATAGATCATCTTTAACCCCGATTTTCAAATAACTTCTTGGCAAAATTCATCAAATTGGATCAGTGATTCAGCTATTAATACCTAATATACAGAGAAATAAACACATGGACTCATTTACAATATTTTATAGTTTATTTTATTGCAATTCGGTATACAAGCCTACATTCATCCGCATATTTGCTCATCTTTCGAATACTAATTATATGCTCTTACATATGATTCGATACGATCTAAGGCTGTCAGAAGAATATTATAAATCGAGGTGATAGAACAAAGGGTATTTCTTAACGGTAAATGCACGAAACTGTATCTTCTTGGGGTTAAATTTGACTAAGCTTTGACGCTTCAGAGTCTTCAGTAATTCGACTCTCGATTTCGGACACAAGCTGATCTCAGCACTCTTCGAAGTGATCCCAAGAAAAAACGCTACGGTCAGAGTATGTAGCATCTTTAATTGTAACTCCATGAATATTACTGATTTGCAACATGATATCCAGAAAAGACAGTGTTAGTAAGCAGGCGGGCAGGAAGCCTAGAATAATACGAACATTGACAGATTTAAGTACAAAGCACTAACTGTCGACTTCGAAATTGATGCTCCGATCAGTTAAAAACTAGTGCTCCATTTGCATATTTTCATGGGAAGCCCACAGTGAGGCAGCTTTTTGAGAAGCGTTTTGTGCCATACCCATATAAAGGCCTTGGTTATGTCCAAACTGCTTTACGCACAGAAGACTACCAAAATTTTAGTTCCGGCATAAAGCTATAGCGCTGCAGGACAGATAGGCAGTGTGGTCATCCAAAGTTGAGTTAACCGCAAAGAACGAGTCCAGAAGATCAACTTTGTCTTTTGCATTATGGATTAGAGAGTCATCGCCCCTGTGCAAGAATGAATGAGAGAGCTGAGAGAATTTCCCTAAAATAGCATTGGCAAATTTTTCACAATTTCTGCTAATGTCTCCGGTCTAGCCTTGGTGATAGCTCTTTGAAGAACATCGAGATAATATTGTACTCCTTTCATAACACGTAGATTTTTACTTCACGAGATGTCGACGAAGCAGCGCAAGTTCGGTAGCACTCCTTCTTTCAGCGTGAAATCATTTTGAATTAGTAACCAAAGCAAGGTTAGACCTACGTACATTATACCGCAGAAGATGGAATGAAAAATGCGCAGCTATATGATGCATAGGTACCGACCGACCTTCAAGTTTGGCGAGGCATCAATAACAGACATCTAGTCTAACGTAGTCACACACACCAGCTCGCCGTGCAAAGAGATGTTCCAATTTGAATCCCGGGCGGGAGCGGTAGGAGGAACAGCCGGAGTTGATATTTGTATCTCGATCAAAAAGAGAAAGGCTGGTTTCACTGTCTTGAGATGTAGTGGACGGTATTTAGGTTGGAATGAAGCCCTCTAATATTATAAAAATCAAAGGTGAGGTGATCGAAGGGGGTGTGTCGCCTCTAGGGGATGCCATAATTCGCACTGCGGTGTGTTTTGAATTTTAGTCGAGAGGACTGGCAAGGATCGTGACGTGTACGCTTTAATAATAATTATCATTTTTTTAAACATGTCAGCAAAAGTGAGATATTATGTATGATTTGCTTCTTGTCCCACACAAAAATATTTAAATAGGTCATGTTCGCGGTGGTAGACAAGCTCATCGTTGCAGTAATTTTGTCAGACAAAACATTTTTCTAATTACTAATTAAATTATGAGTAAATTGTAATTTCATAAAAAATAAAATATCCATGAGTAAAGAAAAACACGTTTATTCCGCATATTTCGATGTCGTTCGTCAAAAAAAGCACTTTTGAAAAAAAATTAGAGAGAATTTATAAGTATAGTATTCATTTTAGTTTAATAGATTGTATTAAAGTATGAATGTAGACAATTTTTAAACAACACTTATATAAAACGGTTATTTCTGCAACGTTTCGATTCTCCATTAAGCCTTCAGCAGGTATAATACAATCGTAGAAAGAATGTTTTGTATATTTGCCAAAATAAGAATATACGAATCTCAATACATATTAATAATTTACCAAAAAGGATTCTATCCTAGGGACTATTCGGTGAATAAAAACAAACGTACCATTTGCTAAATGTAGAACAATGCTTTAAGTTCGAATTAGAATTTACATAGCAAATAGTGAAAAGTTTGTATGTAGCAGAGAACACGTCCCTACAGAATAAGTTAGAGGAATTAGTTACCAGTCATTTATGTCAACAAGGGAGCCATTCGCTCGAATAGCACATTCGTGAACTGTACAAATCTAATCTGCGATAAGTAAACTAAGTAAGTCTGTTTTAATGTTACTGTACATACTATATGAGATTTATTGTTTGACGTCGAAAAAAATATTAAGGTGTATTTTCAAATTATTATTTGTAAAAGTAAATGGCGGCTTAATGGAAAGATATACCTCGCCTAAAAACACTAAAGACAATTATTAGATAATGCAATACTGGCATACCAGGAACCCGTTTGCTATGCACGGGACTAATCCCAGTCGTAAATAAACAATGAGCTCAAGAATGGGATCAAGAATGGGCCCGGGATGAGCAGGATTAAAAAAAGCAAAAATAGTGCTGCATTTTCTTACCCGGGTTTGATATCACCAGCTTAACTATTCCTACCGCAATAAAGTCAGTGCTTTTCACTGTCATGTTCTGATTTGGAAAATAAAGTAGCTGGTAAATGAAGTAGGATCGTAATGCCAAATGTATAAGCTTTATACATTTGGCATTACGATCCTACTTCAAGGATAGTAAAACACTATTAACATCTTTGGTGACTATAGGCAATGGTTGTCTCTTTCCATCAGGAGATCGTTCTGCTTGTTTGCTATTTTCGGACGCAAAGAATATCAAATGTTTCCGTTTTATGTGCATTAATAAAATACATTGTAAAAGGCCTTTTCATATCGTCATCCCATGACAAGAGGGGCTTAATAGCAATCTTGCGTGGATCATTTCTACTTTCTGGTCACGTACGTAACGATCGCTCTCCGTCGTACACTACAGTAATGATATAAAAGTATTTTAATTGAAACGACACGATTTATTAAAAATATGGTACAAAATTATACCCAATTTATTTTCTTTTTTATATTATAAGATAGCAAACAAAGCAAATGGCTCTCCTGGTGGAAAATATCTATCGCCTGTAGAAACTAAAAATGTTAATTTTGGGTTATTATCCGTGTAAGGAGGTGATATGCCACTTGCATAAGTCTACCAGAACCTTATCTATCAAACCAGAACACGAAAATGACAAAATTGACGCCTTTGCGGCAAGATAGTTAGTTACGAATGCCTGGGTGAGACATTACGGAAATCTACCACCTAGTGTGTAATTTAAAGATAATTAAACAGATCAAAAATTCGTACAACATATATAATTTATAGAACTTACTAGTAAAGCTCAACGTTACGGCAAAATTACATTAACTGCTGTTCGCTCGTGACAAATTATATGTACAGATACGCGGTTTTCTTCCATTTACTTCTTATAAAAAATTATAGTGTTACACGTTATTATAATTTTTAAAGACATTCACAGCTATTACGAGAGATAAATAAATATATTCACGGGACAAATTATACTTATTGATCTAACCCCAAAGTAAACAAATATTTGCTTGTGTTATGGGTGTTAGTCACCGATACTATTACACAGAAATACATATATAAATACCAGAATGTATATAATTAACACCCAAACCCGGAAATACAAACATTTATGCTCATCACACAAATGCTATTGTATGTATGCTATGCTGCACCCGAGCCCCGTTGATTGCGTAGTCAGGGCCGCTAACCAGTCGACCAACGAGGCGGTCTCGATATTTTTGAGGCGATCGATGTTTTGACTAGTTGCTACGTTTGTAGTCAAAATCGTACTAGTGTAAAGCAATGTCTCAGGGGTTTCTCTCATCGGAGTTTCACTTGGCTAAATTCAATCAAGTACGGTCAGATATGTATTGTTCCCCGCATAGACAAAAACGTTGCAGTGGCCAGTAAAATCTTGTTGATCACCTCAAAATTTAATGGCAATAATATTCGTAATTGATTTATAAAGTTAGTTTCGCTGAGTTTATGCTACACTAATTATATTTTATTATATCTAACTAGTTTTATAAATGCTACTGCTGCTGCTATTTTGTGTGTATATTTATGTTTTTTATTCCTCCACTGCATAACAGCCTAATAATAAAAATGGTTAGCTGATAAACAAAAACGGAATTCAATGATATCTGTTCCATAGATCAAAAATACATTTTATTTTTTTTATAAAAAAATATGGTCAATAAAGCGACTTATAAAAAATTCTATGGACACGGACCAGATAAATCGTACGAGTAATCGCGTCATTTAAAACCGCTTCTAGGGCCAAATGGACACTGATGTATTGAGATGTATTCTTATTATATTAGATCCAATTCTATTTTGTATTCTCGTTTCAATCTAATATTGAATAGTGATAAGTTTATTCTTTTTTATTGCAATAAAACGCACTCCTTTTGTTTCATGATTTATTTATATCACTCGACTTTGCGACATCAAAATAAATTCTTTTAAGTAAATATTTTATTACCTTAGTACCAGCCTAATTTGACTTTCATTTGTTACTTGACTGATCTGATCCGCGCATCTTTGCCCATGAATAAAGTAACCTGTTGATATCATTACATAGTATAAAACAAAGTCGCTTTCGCTGTCTGTCCCTATGTCCTTATGTCCCTATGTATGCTTAAATCTTTAAAACTACGCAACGGATTTTGATGCGGTTTTTTTAATAGATAGATTGATTCTTGAGGAAGGTTTTAGTGTATAAACCTATCCGATATTCCTACGGGAACAAAAGCTGCGCGGGTGAAACCGCGGGCATGTCGCTAGTAATATTATACAAACTTTCGTTTTCAGTCTCTTAATGGTTGATTTAGGGAAAGTATTAGTTTATATTTGACCCTGGAACTTTAACCACAGTATACTGGAGACTAACACTAGTTAATCTACATACACGTGATATTCGAACAACGCACACATAGACTCACGGACGCGATATCTCGGAATGGTTCGGTACAGTTTGTTCCGCACCAGTCCGAGATATCGCGTTCGTGAGAGATGTCTAGGTGTGCTATGCTCGAATATTACTTGTATGGAACATTGACTTCTGTAATCTCTAAGTTATGTGCTTTAACTATCTCCATATCAAATTCTATCAAAATCTAAGCCGTAAAATCGTAACAGATAGACCGACAAAGAGTCAAATAGACGGACAGACATATAGACAGTTACGCAGTCATGCAGACTTTTCCATTCATAATATTTGTATAGATAATATAGCTTTAACCTTTATATAAATAATCGCAATTATTTTGTGATATTGAAGTGTGTGTAAAAGTGTTTAAATTTATGTCTGTTTGCCTTTTATGGGAGACAAGCAAACAAAAAACTCTCCGTAGTAATTACTAAATATTTAGATAAATAATTGGTTTCCAATTTATTTTTTAACTAGCTGTTGCCCACGACTTCGTCCGCGTGGACTTCGTTTACTCCGCACAGCTTCTCCCTCTTAGGTGATAGCGTGATAATATGTAGCTTGTATGTTGACACGACCTATAAGTAATATTCATGCAAAATTTGAAGTAAATCCATGCAGTACTTTTTGAGTTTACCCCGGACATACATACAGACAAACAGACAAACAGACAGACAAACAGAAAAATAGACAAAAATTCTATTAACTATATTTCTGGCTTCGATATCGATTGTAGATCACGCCCCAAGTATTCTTTTAAAAAAATATTCAATGTACAGTTTTGACTTTCCTACGATTTTATTATATGTATAGATAAGATAGAAGAGGGAGCAAACGAACAAGAGGCAAACTACACTACCAAGGGCTTTGTAAATGCGTTCCCGGCATTTTAAGAAAGAGTAGGCTCTTTTCTTGAAGGTCCCTAAGTCGTATCCATTCGGAAAAATTCTGCCCCTAGCTGGTTCCACATAGGAGTAGTGTGGGGTAAAAAGTGCCTCAAGAATTGCATGGTTGTGGATTTTCAGGTATCGAGATGATGAAATTCAATACAAATTACAGTAAAATGGAGTCCTTTATCAAGCATGAGTCAAACGCCAGTCAATATTTATCTTAAATCTAAAAGCAATTCGGGTAAATTATAATCGAACAGACGCAATATTCAAGTCCTTGGACAATCCGGATCAGTTACAAAATGTATTATATCTTTTTAACAAAACATTAAACCCACGAAAAGATCCGTGGTGACACATTAAAATCAGTGAGTGAATCATTAATCAGCCTGTGTTTCCGTGTACCCTTTTGTGTGAATTTCTTTTTTAAAAATTGTACAGAACAACACTCAGGGTATATTGTATCAAATAGCAGAAAAAAAAAATCAAACTCGGATTACTATTTAAAAATACATTAAAATCAGTTTACGTACCCTTACTGTTGAAATTAAAAAAAAAATTAAATGGGATCACTCTTGGGTATACAATGGTCATATATAACAAAAAATAGGCGTCGAATTGAGAACCTTCTACGCTTTGCCGTCGTTGCCGTCATTTGTTGCCGCTGAAAACATAAAAAATCAACAAGTAACAAAATAAAAGCAGACTACAGCGTAACAGTACTGCAATAGCCAGTGACGATGAGCGTTACTACAATTGAATTGTTTGACAACAATTAAGTTCACATAACCATATATACGTTAGTTGTTGCCAGAGAATTTTTAGACAATGATGTCGATAATTAATTAACGTAAAATAATACAACAAGGACTTATTTTTAAACAATTCCTCAGTACAAAAACGATGAATTTTTTTATTTAATACTAAAGATTGATATATAATAGAAATTTTAATATTACTGACATTAAATTTTTGTACAACGGTTACGCTTAAATACGATGAAGTCAATCAATTTAAAGCCTCCTTTTTAGGATTCTGTATCCAAAAGATACAAACGGAATCCTATTATTAAAGCTCCATTGCATGTCCATGTTTCCGTTAGTCCAACTACCACCATGCAATATATCATGAACTGTGATAAATAGACAGTTGAAATTTTTACAGAATATGATGTATTTCTGTTGCCGCTATAACAACAAATACTAGAAACAGAATAAAATAAATATTTAAGTAAGGCTTCCGACGTATACGTATACGTATAGAACAACAAACGCAATTTTTTGCTGTTTATTAGATAAAGGTACGAAACCCTTTATTCGCCAATTGCGGCGTGGTGAGTCGCGTTTTTCTAGGTGTGTCACAGTTTGATAGTTGTGACTGAAACCACATCGGCGGTGGATGTATTTAGAATTTCTAAGATTGTTCAATATTCATGATCAATTTCAAACGTCACACGCGAAAGTTCCGAAGAAAACTAGGAATCCTTATAGTTTCGCTATGCCCGTCCATCCGCCCGTCCTTCCGTCCACACGATAGCTCAGATATCCCTTATACTAGAAATCTGTAATTTGGCATAAATATACATGTTAATTACGGAAAAAAGTGAAAATATTCAATATTGAAAAAAAAGTGAAGGGGAGTATCTTTTTTTTCTCGCGTACTCCATAGCGTGGGATATCATTGGATAGGTTTTTAAAAAAATATTATAGTTTTGCGTAAACAATTTTTGAATTAAGGGACTCGTTTGTGAAATATAAAGATTTAAATTGATAATTTTTTTAGAGCCCCCATTCTGCCAGCTCAACGATAGATTTTGGGGGTGGGAAAAAATTTACGGTAGTAGTAAATATAAAGAATTTAAAAGGGGAAACAATCGCCGTTAAGTAGGTTTTATAAGTTTACGAGTAATAGTCGACCAGCTTATAAAATGTTGTCTTACAAATTATTTTAAATTATATGCAAAAGAGTTCGCTATTCTGTTCATAGATGGCGCTACAAAATAATTAGGTCACGCTATGAAATTGCCATTTTATTTAATAATACTTGTAGAATTATATTTTGTAATAATAGTCTGTTTTAGTCCAAACGCCGCACTAAGCCGTGGTCTGGTCTCTCTGGAGGCAGCCGTTAGCAAAGACGTTTGTTACCCCAGTTTAATTTAAGCATTGGCTGAGCACACTTACACACACATGAGCTCGCAAGTACGGTGATGCAATAAAGTCTCATTAGTAAGCTGCAATAAAGTCTCATTAGTAAGCTGTAATAGTCATTTAAAAAAATAGTCTATGCGTTCTGGGACTACGGCTTTATTTTTAATTCCCCTGGCACACTACCCCTTCACCCGTAGATAAAAATGTACTTGGAGAAGGTTTTATAGGCAGTGAACGGTGAACCTGTGCTCCATATCCTGTATCGATTATTTTTAAATAAGTTAAACACGAAAAGACACGCTCTTTATCCATTTTTTACATTTGTTTTCGTCGCTCGTCGCTCGCCGCACTGCAAGTCGCGTCGCAGTTTGCACAGCAGATATTTGTGGCCAGGCCGTTACGCGCACCGTTAATTATTATATGGCAATCTATGCTAAATAAAGAAAAGATATTTAAAATCCACGTTTTAATTCGTTTGATTTCGTTAAAAGTTTTTCCACTTGATCTAAGTGCTTGTTGAACAATCTGTTGAAATTTACTCAAAATTGATATTTAGAACGAATTTCAATGGATTCAGATTGGATTTTATATTTATTTATAAAATTTTATAAATAAAAGGTGATCAGCAAAGCATTGACGCTATTGCGATAGGAATAGGTAAGGCGGTGGTACTAAAAACTTGGGCGAGACGTTGCGAAACTCTACCACCTAGTAGTTATCATGGTAGTGGTACGTATAGTCAATTGTTCGCATCCTTCGAACTGTCTGGTAGAATTACAGTAGAATTAGGCTAAGGGCGTCTAGACCAACACTGGCAAAAATGTCATTTATAAGTCTGCCAAATTACACGCAGGTAGTTCTGATCAACAATAATTAAGTTATCGTTAAACAAACATTAATATACATATATTCATATACACAAACGCCGAATTATTTTAGTTGACCCCAAAAACGTTGCTAGCTTATCCAAATAATTACTAAATGAAAGATAAAAAATATTTATTTGCAAGAATATGGGTGTTACAAATTGTTAAAAATTAATGAAGTTACCAACCCATTCTACCATTATTATATATGGTGTGTAAATATGTAAAAATTAACATTAAAACATTTAAAACTCTGTATCGATTTTTTAGAATTACTACCAGATCGGAACCCGGGCCCACAATGGAAAGATCTGGCGGAAGAGACTCCGCGGGCTTGTCTTTTTTTTTTCTTTCTTACTTATTATTTGCATTAGCTTCTTTAAAAAAACAACCAAGTATGAGTTAACTTCACGTGTATCAGGGTTCTACACATAATGTCATCCAATATCATCCATTAGTTTTAAATCTAACCCAAATTTATTTGCAATCAAAATATTACAATATGGTAAATCCAGTGTATGTAAAAATAAAAAGCGTACGAATTTTTTTTGTTTAATTTTAATGTATGTAAAAATGTGGTACTAATAAATATTGCATTACTACATGGGGCAAACTAAAAGTTTTGCACTTCTAGCTAATCTAATTGAATTTCGAATGTTATATTTTTAAAATGTTGCAACCTTCTTAGTAATAAAAAAAAAAACAATTGGCGGGAAATGATTTGTCAATTGTTTTTTTATCACTTATCAAAGTTCTACGAAAATGGAATTAAGTCGAAAAGATTTTAGAGCGATGATTTTTTATGATTCTAAAAGTTCTCTTTCTCAGCAAGACTGTGCCGCTCGTCTTCAAAATGCTTTTGGGAGAGAAGCACCTAGTTTGAGCACCATGAGGCGATGGTTTGCTGAATTTGAGTGATTGACTTTCTTTACATGACGAATTTCGTGAAGGACGGCCTTCAACTGCCGTCAACGAAAATAATGTAACAGTAGCCTGTTAAGCGGTTAATTGAAGAAAACCCCCGAATTACCTATGAAACAATTCGAGGCTTATTGGGGATTGTTATGAGCCAAGTTCAGAAAATTTTACACGAAGAATTGAAAGTTCGGAAACTTTTTTGTCCCCTCATGAACTGACAGAGGAGCAGAAGCGGGCTCGCGTGGAATGGTGCTCACAGATGCTACTGAAGTACGACCACGGACATTCTAATGCTGTTTATGACATTGTCACAGGAGACGAAACTTGGATTTATTGTTTTGAACCCGAAAAAAAAGCAATCTTATGTATGGGTGTTTGAAAATGAGAACAGGCCAACAAAAGTGAGACAGGCGAGAAACGTTGGTAAAAAAATGATCGCGTTTTTTTTCTCAGCTACGGGTTCCATCTGTACAATTCCACTTGAAGATCAAAAGAGTGTTAAGGCCGAGTGGTATTCTACCATTTCTTTACCCAGGGTGTCAGAAAAAGTTCGCAAAAGTCGACCCAAAAGCCGCATTCTCCTACACCATGATAACGCTTCTTCACACACGGCCAACAAAACAAAGTCATTTTTGGCTTCCGAAAAAGTACATCTCGTCACTCATCCTGCGCATAGCCACGACAGCCCTATGATTTTTGTATTTTCCCCAAAATCAAACATTGATGAGAGGTTTTACTTTTACCAACTCCGAAGAGGCAGTGATAGCGTTTAATCAGCACTTAGAAAATGCCTTCAGATCTGTGGTCCTCCTATTTTAAAAAATGATTTGATCGCATGAAAAAATGTTTAAAATGTAAAGGAGATTATTTTGAAAAGCAATAAACATAATATTTTGGTTATAACATGTTGATTTTTTAAGTTACGCAAAATTTATAGTGTAACCTACGTAGCTGACCGAACAAACGTTGTTTTGCAATATAAATTATTGAATTACTAATATTGCTATTAAAAATATGGTATGATATGTAGTAGAAGGACCAAATTTAAGTTTGTATGTATTTTTCATGCTGAATCATAAAAAAAATAAGAACAATTTTATCAAAAAAAAAAAAAAAAAAAACGTGGGCCACCCTTATAAATGTTGACCGACTCTCAGATCTACCCGATGCGCATACACAATTTCACAAGGATCGATTGAGCTGGTTCGAAGAAGTTTGGTAACATACACCGCGACACGAGAATTTTACATAATAAGAAAAAGATCTTAAATTTAAACTCAAACTATCTAGTAGTAGTAATGCAAATGAAGTTGATAATTACAAATATTTAGAAATCTCCGTTGTTACTTTAAATAAGGTTTTAAATACTAACATTTTTATACGTTTTTTTATAGAAAAAAGGGGCAAACGAGCAGGAGGCTCACCTGATGGTCAGTGATTACCACCGCCCATGGACAGCCACATCACTTAAGGTCTTGCAGCTGCGTTGCCGGCCTTTTAAGAAGGAGTATGCTCTTTTCTTGAAGGTGCCTAAGTCGTATACGTTCGGAAACACCCCCGCCTGTAATTGATTCCACAGAGGAGTAGTAAGAGTGCCTAGAGAATCGCATGATTGTGGATTTCCAGACATCGAGGTAATGAGGATGGAACTTTGAATTTTGCCGCGACGTCGATGATGAAACTCAACAACAGGGATCAATTCAAACAGTTCGTCGGAACACTCTCTATGATAGATGCGGTAAAAGATGTTAAGTGAACTTACATCTCTCCGTAAATCCAAGGAGTCAAGCCGATTGGAGACAGCTTGGTCATCAACGATTCGAACCTCTCTACGCTGAATGCGATCAAAAGGAAGAAGCTGATACTGCGAAGCTCTCGCCCAGAGGTGAGAACGTTTCCTTATACGTTATAAGTAAAGACTATTTTCAGGTATTTTCATAATGATAAGCACAGTAGTTTCGGAAATAAAGATGATTTTGTAGGGGATTAATGGTAATTTTTCCAAATTATACCAAAATTATTTTCGCGATAACCTTTTTTTAAACATGTATCATGTACTACATAGATCGTAGAGCTCTGTATCATCTCGACCGGATTCGGTACCACCATCTTACCTATTACTTATTACATATGCCTTAACAACATCAGTTCTTGTTGCTTTCATGTCCCGATTTGCAGGAAAAGGTAAGCGCTAAACTTATAAAGGCATCCATCTCCCATAACATATTTATTGTCTATTGGCGAAGATTACCTTTTTCCATCAGAAGAACTGTCTGCTTGTTTGCTATACATATATTTTTTTACTATACATATAAAATTAAAAAAAAAACGATATTGTTATTATTTTTAATTTTTATTAATATATTTTTTAATAACTTTGAAAAACACGTCCGTGTTTGTGCCACCAACTTAGTCATGTGTAACAAATTTTAACTCAATTGGTCCAGTAGTTTCGGAAAATATTGGTGCTATGGCGCAGATACACCGTTTATTACATTTTGAGGCAAAGATCCCTAAAAATGAGTGCAATGTCAAATATATTGTATTTCTTATAGCTGCTTCTTCATTACAACGTCATCTATAAAATTGTTAATACAAAAAATGCCTATAAATGTTTAATTGAATAAAAATATAAAAATAAATAAATCATGTACCTTAATAAATTTGGTGACTAGCTTCCTGGTGTAGTAAGCAGAGCTAATGATGTTCGGATTACGATTATACACGATACACCAGCACGTCGGCTGGTGTAATAATAATATCGTTAGACACACGTTAAATTACACTTACTGTTTTAACCCCAAAGTAAGCAAATTATTTGCTTGTGTTAGTCAACGATACAAACATATAGAAATATATGTATAAAAACTAGAAGAAATAAAGTTTTTAGTTACTATCACAAAGTTTTTCTCATCTTAATAAATTTTCTTTTATAGTATAATCTTTCATAATAACGTCTTTTATATAATTACCATATACGCTTCCTACTTTTATAATAAAGTCAGATCTTATCTTTGTTCCGGATTCGTTCAATAAACTATTAGTTCATAAATTTTACTCTAAGCCAATAAGTGTTATAGCAGCGATATTTCCTCGAAGATGACGTGTTAATTCCATAGAAAATATAACTGATATTTCACAATTCCTCCGAACCTCTGGTATTAAGTTTGAAATTAACGGCCTTTACTTGTCAATACAATGATTTATTGTTTTATGGTAGCAAATGTTTCGGTCGTATTTATTACAGTTATTAAATTTTAGATAAAATTAAAGATATTAACATTGAAAATCGAGATTGTAAATGAACAAATACCGTACACAAATAAGTTTATGTTCAAATTCTTAGGAGTATGCATAGATTTTTCTTGCTTCCTCCACATTCATAATGCCTTTTATAGAAATATACCAGTTTCGAAATTTCTTGGCAGCATTCTCAGACAGCACCCGACTAATTTGATCATACTACGTCAGTATCGGTCTCCTAGGGTACCTATATCAATTTATATAGTATATACTATACATTTGTTTTCTAACACGGAGAAAGAATTATTATGGACAACGCTACATATCACTCCGGCCAAATTGATAAAATGCCGACGCAGGCCAATAAAATACAAGAAACAATTGACTGACTCCAACGTCATAGCAAAAATATAGATAGTACTTTATTAAAAGTACAATTAGGGAATATTTTAAAATCGAAAAAAGACTCTCTAAAAGATATGTTATCGACGAAATAGCTGCCGAATGTGGCTATTGGGTTTTTCGACTTCCACCGCATCATTGCCCGTACAAAAACGCCGCTCAAAATAATACCCATGCCCCTTTTACGGCAAAAAAAAAAATTATTAAAAAAATGCTTGTGCGGAACCAACTGCCGAAAATTGGGAAATTGGAAATTCATGTGGCATTCGATAATATACAAGAACAGCAATTTATAATAAATGATGGAGAGAACTCATTGAGTGACAGTGACGATTCATCAGACTTTGACTAAAATAAATAAATAAAGATTACCTGGCGTTATAATTATTTCGTTTCATTGTCGAGTATCTACCTATACCTACTTATTTTACAATAGCTCCGAAAATTTTAAAGAAGTAGGCATTATCAATCAAGACTTTATACGTGTAACATATTGTAATAAAATAAATAAATTTGTACAAAAGTATCGTGCAGTAGGTTAGTTTCTTACATTTGGTAAAAAAACGGGTCTGTTATCGTGTTACGTTTATCGATATAGCTCCTATAGTAATCATTATGTGTAGCACATCACTACCCGTCCATGAAGTACAGTATTATTTGTGAGACATTTTAACGTAAACAACACAAAATTACATGGGCATCGATCTGTTATCGAGAAAATAAAAAAAACGGAAATTGTTATTACTTAATAAATAGTTATTACTTATAAAATAATATCCCTAGAAACCTGTGTTCACTTTGTTTCCTACACAAATTCATTTCTACATCACGGTGTATCCTTCAATCCTATCAAAAGCAATTCCAAGATTCATAAACCCGTCCATTTGTTTTAATGCTTTATCATCATTACTACGACACTTACATGAAAACTTACAATCAAAGTAATCAAAAGGTTTTCTGTCTTTTCAAATGCCACACTCCTGGTTTTCTTTGAATTCTGTTGCAAGCTCATATTCTTATATTTTCTTTTATAACCGTTACCAGTGTTCGTAGCTCAGATGATGTGGAGTTCGAAAAGCAAGATATCACTCGTTTAAAATATACTGTCTATGACTAGATCATCTATCCATATATCCTTATCCGTATCTTAACTTTTTTAATATTTACATAGATATTGGGTAAACAAACGAGCTGACAACACGTAACCTTGCTTGACATATAAATATTGATACATATTTTCTAATGTTATCCCGGGCTTCCTTTGAAGAATGGACTATCAACAAATCCGCCACACTGTTAGTAAAAGGCTAATGTTAACCATGTCAGTACCATCAAAATTACTAGGTGGTAGATTCGGCAACATCTCGCCCAGGTTGTCTACTCATTCCTATTGCAACAGTATCAGTGATTGTCACTGTTACGTTCCTGTTTGGAAAGTATAATTAAACATCGTCAATGATTTTTTTCTTACTTTTCTAAAATACCACTAATACCACCACATATATAATACCACATATTTGTTTTCCATCTTATTTCATCTTGGGAGGTATGAGAATTAGTTATATGATGCATTAAATTCTCTCAAGCCCAATTCTCAAATAAGTTAAACCCACGCTTAAACCACACAAGCTTGAGATCATATTTTCAGTAGTTCCGTTATATAATTATCACGTAGTTTCGGATCGCTTAGCGCATTATCACTAGCTACATTACTTGCAATTCCACATAGTATAAATCACAAGGCGCATAGTTGGCTTGCATTCTCCCTAGGACCAGTAAATTCCACAAGAAAATTCAATTATGAATGTCATATATGTTACGTGAGCGCTTGTGCTAAAATGTTTTAGACTTAGCGTCAGAATAGCGATAGTATTAAAGATAACAGAATTAAAAAGGAAAAATAGTTTACAATTAAAAACAAATTGCAAGCTCAATCGTTGACTAAATGAGTTTTAAAATGTTGTAGTTATTCAGTGGTCATAGGATCCCGAGTCAAAAAATATGTTTGTTCGCGTTTTGTGTAGCAGAAAGGCAAAAGTTCTTTTATCCGAAAGGAGATTCCTTTGCTACAAATCTGTATATTTAAAAAAAAGTTTGATTTACTAACTTACATATTAATGCTTAGCTATTGGACCAAGAAGGCTGATATTTTTCAGAGTTCATTTGTATAATATGGCTGAGAATTAAGAAACGGTTTTTTGAAATTCATCCTCCAAGAAATATTGTAATTTTCACCATCTTAGAGGATGGTTAAATCGATGGTTGTCAAGTAAGAAATTTCTTATTTGACCCCCCGTGTTGGTTCCAGCCTCCTATGAAGAATAGACCAACTGCCGTTCTGCCAGGCAGATCGTAAAAGGCAACCGATTGGCTATGTAAGTCACTACCATCGTGGCTACAAGATTGTAGAGTTCTGCATTGTTTCGCCCGGGTCTGGTACCACCGCCTTGCCTATTCCTGCTGCAATAGCGTCAGTGCTTGTCGCTGTCGGGTTCCGGTTTGGAAGATAAGGTAGCCGGTAAACTTATGCATGTGGCATAAGACCTCGCCACAAGATAGCAACGCAACATTAACATCTTTTGTGTCTATAGGCGATGGTTGACTCTTTCCATCAGGAGATCCATCTGCTTGTTTGCTATCTTATGATATATAAAAAAAATGTCAACCTTCAACCTCTATGTACTTAGTACATTAATCTCTTTGTTGACTACATGTTATTTTACACACGAGCGAAGCTACTCGTGTCAACTAACATCATTATATCACATTTATTACATACTAGCGACCTGCCTGCGGTTTCACCCGCGTAGCCATTGTTCCCGTGGGAATATCGGAAAGATTTGTACACTAAAACCTTCCTCAAGAATTAGTCTATCTATTAAAAAAAACTGCATCAAAATCCGTTGCGTAGTTTTAAAGATTTAAGCATACATAGGGAAATAGGGATATAGGGACAGACAGAGAAAGCGACTTTATTTTATACTATGTAGTGAAAATGCAATTGATATTTAGTAGAACATATTAAGCGATATTTTTTATTTTATTACTATTTTTAATTGGTAGCAAAAGTAATAATTTATAACACTTTCTTGGACTGTTATTGCTTACGAAAAATTTAAAACAAAATCTGTTCTGTTATTTGTGAATTGTCTATACTGAGTCCAAAACAACCTGTAGATTATTATCCAAAGAGACCATTATCCATATAACGAACTAGTTTTTATCCCCAACTACATTTCCTAAAACATAGGCTTTTTGGATAAATAAGTAGCTTATTTTATTCCGGAATAATGCAGCTTTCCATAGTTGAATTAGTTTTTGAAATCAGTTTAGTAGTTTTGAGTTTATCCTTAAAGAACAACTTGACAAACGTGCACAGATTAAAAACTATGTTTTTAGAGTAGATAAATAGATGGTTTATCCAAAAGCACTCGTAAAAAGCGAGAAAAATCTAAACAAGTACTATAATTATGATATTTCCCCATGTTAGTCCAGAGCTCCTTTGAAGAATAGGCCAACTGCCGTTCTGCCAGGCAGGTCGTAAAAAGCGACCGATTGGCTATACGAATCACTATCATCGTGGCTACTAGGTGTAGAGTTCTGCATTGTCTCGCCCGGATCTGGTACCACCGCCTTACCTTTTCCTGTCGCAATAGCGTCAGTGCTTGCCACGGTCATGTTCCGGTTTGGAGGGTAAGTAGCCGGTAAACTTATGCATGTGGCATTAGACCTCACCACAAGATAGTAACGTACCATTAACACCTTTGGTGTCTATAGACGATGGTTGACTCTTTCCATCAGGAGACCCATCTTGTTTACTATCTTATGATATGAAAAAAAATTGTAACGATCTGAAATGTTAATGACCTGATAATTTGCATATATACTTATATTTCTAATATCTATGAAAAGTAACACACACAATTAATAAAGAAAACATAATTCTTGTCGGAATTATCCATACAAATTTCATAAATATGAAAATATTTTTATCTGTCTGTTACGCTTTCACAGCTAAACCGCTAATGAAAAGAGAAACCATCACCTACAGACAACAAAGATGTTAATGGTGCCTTGCTATCCACGTGACGGGATGGCAATGCCATATGCATAAGTCTTCCGGATACAACAAAAATGACAAGCACTGACTCTATTGCGGCAGGTATAGGTAAGGCCGTGTTACCAGATCCGGGCGAGATAATGCAGTACTCTACCAGCTAGTAGCCACGATGGTAGTGACTCGCATAGCCCATCGTCTCTTACAACCTGCCTAGCAGAACGGCAACTGGTCTATTCTTTAACAGAGCTCGGAGCAACACGCATTCAACAACAACACAATTTTTGATAGCAACATGGGAGATGATTCATAGCAACATCTTCCATGTTGCTATAAAATATTATATCGATGACATGTTACCATGTTACTCTGCTGACGGCCGAAGTTAACAAGTTACAAATAAAATAAATATCCTTCGCCTGTCCTCTTCTGAAATGTAAGAAGCCAAATAAATGTCGTCCATTTATTTACCGCTACACCGATGTGTTGACTGTCAAGATATGTTGTGATCCCAATTACCGAATTATTGCGACGTTTTGACACTCCATCTTCGTTTAATGATATTCCTTATTTTTATCACCTTGTGTCAATATTACTTTTATTTATTAGGTAAAGGACACAATTTTTACGAAATTTCTCCGCATGTTGGTCCGGGCCACGGATTAAACGGGATATGCCTTTTAAGGCAACTTCTTAGGTTGTCAGTGTTGCTTGCGTTTACACCAGAAAATACAGATTTATAATAGTTACCGATGAAATAAAAACTTTTAGGAATATTCCATAAGTCTTACCTTCTTATTGGATACGATAAAATAGCACAATATGGCATACTAGCTGTGCCCGCGACTTCGTTCGCGTGGACAAAATTCTAAAATAAAAACCCGTATAGTTCCCGTTCCCGTGGGATTTCCGGGATAAGAACTATCCTATGTCCTTTCTTGGGTCTTAAACTATATTTATACCAAATTTTATCCAAATCGGTTCAGTGGTTTGGCCGTGAAAGCGTAACAGACAGACAGGCAGAGTTACTTTCGCATTTATAATATTAGTATGGATTTCTACTTTTTACTATATAAATATCTAAAACGTTTGATATTAACATACATATGCTCATATGAGCGGCTATGCATTTTGCGCCCAACACCGTGTCTTTTGTGTGGTCTGTGGTCCAGGCGCTATTTGAAGAATTTACCATCTACCATTTTTCTAGAAAAAAAAAAGGCTGCTGTTCGTAAAAGGCAAACAATTAGCGGTACGTATCTCTACCATCGAGATTACTAGATAGTAGAGTTACTATTACTTTTAGTTATAAACGGTATGTAATATATGTAACATTTTAAAATGGAAAAAAATCGAGGCATTTAGTTGAAACCGACTATTGAATATGTCTATATTGAAGCAGCGATGCTGTAATGTCTTTTTTTGTACATCTTGTACATCACAACAAAACAAACAAACGACTCTTCTGATGGAAAAAGGCAACTACCGCCTAATGATACAAAAATTCATGTAGTGGGGCATTAATGCCACTTGCATCTTCTGGCTATCTTATCCTTAAAACCGGAACATGACAGTGAAAAGAACTAAAGCTATTGCGGCAGGAATAGGCAAGACGTTTTTATTGAATTTGCAGGCATACGAGCGAGTGGGCCACCTGATGGCAAGTGGTCACCACTGCCCATGGACATTTACAACATAAAGGGTTAGTTGCCAATGCGATGCCGGCTTTTAAGGAATTTGTTGATCCTCCTCATATTCCCGGATGAAATATTACGGAAATGAACCACCTAGTAGTTACGCTGGTAGTGACATGTCTAGCCAATTTTTTGCCTTATACGAACTGCCTGGCAGAATTGTATATAGCCTGATGAGCCAGGATGAACACTAGTTTATAGGCACAAGTACATAGAAATGTCCCGACTGGAGCGATACGGTAAAAATATAATAATAACAATCATTGAAATAATCTTTGAGTATATAATCATATCAATTGACATAAAATTATTACTGTATATCAGGTCTCATACTAAAATTCTGCTCCTTCCCTCTCTATCTTCAAGTCTCGAGTGTATGATTATTTCTTGGAACGGCAAAATTCTTAATTATCCTGTTGTTTTTCTGTTATAGTCACTGCTGTATGTTCATTTATGTTGTTATATTGTGTGTATGTATGTATATGTGTATGTGGGTATATATATATGTATGTATGTAAATATGCGTGTGTGCATGTGTATATATATATTTGGAATATGTATAATACAGTATTTAGTTGTTTCCTTATGCAATGATATAAATGTAAATAAGTATCTAGTTAATTGTGATTAGATTTTATACTTCAATTCGCAAAAATATGCTCTTACGCACTACCCAAGCTTTTTCTCTCAGCATAACCAAGGTAAACTGTAATAAAATGCTTAATAGCATTAAGTTACGCCTTTTGTACTGATTTGTGCAATAAAGTGTGTAAATAAATAAATAAAATAAAATCGCGATAAAAATGTTCCAGTTACACATCACAAATATAGATATGTTAACAAGGTAATTTAAGCACTAAATCATTATAACATGAAGGTTTAATTTCGAACAAAGAAAAATTGTAGCTCTTTTTGCGTTTTGTAGCTCATTTGCCTCGACAATTTTAAGCCCGGACGGCAGACGGACAGGCGCAAACGGACCCGACATCCATAGTAATAATACGTCAATAATAGCAAATAGCAAAAATCAAATCAAAAATAATAATCTCGATGTGGTTTTTAGTTCAAAAGAAATTGGTGGACACAAATATAGAAACACATAATACACTTAGGGAATTTAGTACACGTGCTCGGACGCCTGAATAGATTATTATCATACTCAAATATTGTCCAATTGTTACAACACTAACTACACTGGCGGCCAGCTGCTTTATTATTGGACAATCCCAAGGGAATAACTCATTTTGTGGCATAAAATGTAGCTTATGTCCTATTATAGGTTATTGTCTACTTATGTGCTAAATTTCATTAAAATCCGTTTAGTAGTTTTTGCGTGATTGAGAAACAAACATCCAAATTTTCGTATTTATAATACTAGCTGCAGCGTGCAGCCTGCTACATTGTAAAATTGTACGGCTAATCCCGCGGGATCACGTAATTTTTCCGGGATATAAAGTAGCCTATGTGCTATTACAGGTCATCATATACCTGTGTGCTAAATTTAATTCAAATCGATTCAGTAGTTTTTGCGTGATTGAGTAACAAACATCCATCCACCCAAACATCCAAACTATTTCATTTATGATATTACTAGCTGTAGCGTGCAGCCCACTACATTATAAAAACTTTTGGTAAATCCCGCGGGATCACGTAATTTTTCCGGAATAAAAACTATTCTATGTCATCGTTACGTCTACGTGCGTACCAAATTTCATTCATATGCGATCAGTAATTTTTGCATAATTGAGTAACAAACATCCAATCCATCCATCCAAACATCTAAACTTTCGCATTTTTAATATTAATACAGAAATATAGATAATAAGAGATATTGATTACAGACCTACATTTTTTTATATCATAAGATAGCAAACAAGCAGATGGGTCTTCTGATGGAAAGAGTCAACCATCGCCTATAGACATCGAAGATGTTAATGGTGCGTTGCTATCTTGTAGCGAGGTCTAATGCCACATACATAAGTTTACCGGCTACCTTACCCTCCAAACCGGAACACGACAGCAACAAGCACTGACGCTATTGCGGCAGGAATAGGTAAGGCGGTGACCTGACCCGGGCGAGACAATGCAGAAATCTACCACCTAGTAGCCACGATGTTAGTGTCCTAAATGTATATTTTCCTGATGTATATTATCAGTAACACTGATATCTCCATGGAGCTACATAGGAAAGGAAGTTATTTAAAACTTAGTCGCTTTTTTCACTTCCTAGTCAACTTTACAGCACAGCGGCAGAAATTTCAGCATCCAAATATTTTGCGTTCATTTTCTAGCTACAACAATGGTGTTTGTAATTTACACAAAAATGCATTCTAGAATAAAAGTATTTAATATATTATTATGTCTGAAAGTCTGGTCTTCAACGTAAATGATACGTAGTTTTTGCGTGTGAGTTTTTAGGGTTCCTTACCTAAACGGTAAAACGGGACCCTATTACTAAGCCTCCGCTGCCTGTCTCTCTGTCTGTCTGTCACCAGGCTGTATCTCATAAACCGTGATAGCTATAAAGCTGACAAACTTCACAAATTATGTATTTCCATTGCCGCTATAACAATAAATACAAAAATAAAAAAAAATGAAAATATTAAGGGGGGTACATACAATAAACGTGTTTTTACGCATTTTTTTGCTATGATGGTACGGAACTATTCGTGCGCGAGTCTAAATCGCACTTGGCTGGTTTTTAATCCCCGGCGCTATAATGAGGGATATTGTAAGTTTCACATGCCTATATGAGTGTCAGGCGGTAGCATTGTAGCTCCCAGAACGGTAATCTGAATTAGTTACTGTTTCTTTTTTGCTAAAATCTAGTTTATTAAGATAACTCTTAGCTATCTTAACTCATAGCTTTCGCTAGAAATAATTAATAATTGTTTTTTCATATACTTGTAGTATACGGCATTATTGCTTGCCAAATTTCATAGGTCTAGGTCAACGCAAAAATTACATATAAAATTTGATTCCGAGAGTGAGTTAAAATTTTGGGGCATCAACGGCTGTATCATTTTTTTGCATTTTTTTTATAATATGTCATAATATATATAAGTAATATGTCATAATATATATAGGATAGCAAACAAGCAGATGAGTCTCCTGATGGAAAAAGTCAACCATCGCCTATAGACACCAAAAATGATGCGTTGCTATCTTGTGGCGAGGTCTAATGCCACATGCATAAGTTTACCGGCAACCTTACCCTCTAAACTGGAATAGAACAGTGACAAGCACTGACGCTATTGCGACAGGAATAGGTAAGGCGGTGGTACCAGACCCGAGCGAGACAATGCAGAACTCTACCACTTAGAAGTAAAAAATTTTCGGAGCTGTAAGGGACTATGGACTTCAGTAGGTATATGGTTTTAATTTCCACTTAATATGGTTGCGTCTAATACACGGACGGACAGACGGACGTCCTTCCGATAGACGGACGAACAGACAAACAGACAGGCGAAACATTGATCTTGTGAGGGTTTCAGTTTTTTCCTTTGTGGTAGGGAACCCTAAGAACAAAATTTTATTTGCATATTCGGATAAAAACACTAAATTGTACAAATTAGAATCATAAGCATGTACAGCGAACATAATTTAGTAGTTTTAACGCGCTCAGCGAAAAATGTTGTGGATTATATTTAGTGTGTGGCGTGTTAATACACAGCTCCCTAATACGGGGTCACAATAACTGGCGAGGGGCCAACGTACAAAAAGATTGAGATACACTGAGTATTATCTTTATTGATAAAAAAGATTTATTTTTATAGATTGTTGGTACAGTCACGGTAATATTTTCTATACAGTATTCCAACTTCATACAAACGGACGAAGCGTGAGCTAGACTAAGCGCCTAGATCTCGACATTGCGCTCCGCATGCAGACACACACGACTGTGCCGCAGTGAAAAACGGACGGTGTGTTTTTTTTAACAATAACTGCGTGATTTTTTTACTGAAATAAGTTCAAGTACATATTTAATATGACGAGTGTAATTAAATCTACCAATCAAAAACCAAGTCGCATTTTAATAGAACACTTCCTATTCAATTCACAAAGTATTTTATTTGTTTATATAAAAAAGTATATTTACAATTAGAAAACTAAATGGAAACAAAAAGTAGACAAAATTAATTAAAACGCTAAACGGAGGGTAGGCCTATTGCATGTTTACGTACCGTGCGGCTGTAGGCATTTATTTCAAATATACGGCTGAGTTACAATACTGTATAGAAAATGTTACCGTGGTACAGTTATACAACGACACGATTAAGTTTGGAACTTCCACCTAACATATTCTTACTGCGAAAGCTTTGAAATGAAATGAAAATATTTATTTGTAAGACTATGGGTATTACAAATTGTTAAAAATTAATTAAGTTACTAACATATACTACCAAATATTTAAGAATTGTGTGTGTGCAAATATTTAAGAATTTTCATTATATATTATAATATTACATTTAAAACTTATATATCGATTTTTTAGAATTACTACCGGATTGGAACGCGGGCACACACCGAGATGCTAGTCACTTCAGTGTTTCGATTTGAAGAGTAAGGTAGTTAGTAAGCTTATGTATTTGTTAATCCCGTCACACAAATAGCAACGCACCACTAACATCTTTGTTGTCTATAGGCGATAATTAACTCTTTCCATTAAACTTTTTTTTGATAGCAAACAAGTAGATGGCTCTCCTGATGGAGAGTCAACCATTACCTATAGACACCAAAGATGTTAATAGTGGGTTGCTATCCGTGTGGCGGGATGAAAATGCTACATGTAGTCTAACGGCTAACTTACCCTCCAAACCGGAACACGACAGCGACAAGCACTGATGGCAGGAATAAGTAAGGTGGTTGTGTCAGACCCGAACGAGACAATGCGGAACTCTACCACATAGTAATCACGATATTAGTGACATACATAGCCAAACGGTCGCCTCTTATGACCTGCCTGTTAGATAGCAGTTGGTTTATCTAACAGGCAGGTCGTAAGAGGCGAAGACATTCTTGAAAACCAGCTAAGCACTTGGTCTGACTCCTGCAAGACTCCTTATGTTGCAGCCTGCAGTGAGCCTCTGGTCCGTATGCTCCCTATTTCATATAAAAAAAATTAAACAAACTGCATAGGTACTTTAAATTTAACCACATCATTTTTTTTTAATTTTTATTATTAATTAATTTAAGTATTATAATCAAAAAATGATCCATCTAAAAATATGTTTAATTTAAATATATACAGCCGCTACCGGCTGTATAGATAGTTGCAGTGTAGCTTTATCGTAGTGTAGAAGTGAGGGGTTAGAAAGAGACAAAAAATAGCCTATGTCACTCTCCATCCCTTTAACTATCTCCACTTAAAAATCACGTCAATTCGTTACTCTATTTTGCCCTGGAAGACGGACAAATAAACAGACACATACACTTTCCCATTTATAATATTAGCATAGATTTAGCATTCTACGTGAGTTGCAGTTTTGTCGATGGGGCAGGGACTTGTACAAACCGCTCTTTGAGTTCTTAACTTCTTAGCCTATCTTTATTCTAGTTTAATGTACCGCCACCTTACCAGTTCCTGCCTTAAAAGCGTCTGTGTTCGTCACTGTTGTATATCATTATGACAATACGATAGGTAGTAAATTTATGCACGTAACATTGCCACACCGCTAGCAACACATCTAACATCTTTCGTATCATTTTGCGATAAATATCTTCTATTTTATGATAACACAAGTACGCAGTCAAATAATGGAACAAATCCTGACAGATGACGTTATGAATAAATCTATATCATTATATATAATAAAGCTAAGTTGATAAAATGGGCGTGCTGATTAAACTTAAAAAGGAGCCCTTTATCCCCCTCGAACAAGAAAATTCCCGTTTTAACCTAAAGGGCGTGTTTTTAAAGATATAAGGGTTTTTCCAACCTTTCAACTTGGAAATTACGTGTAGTGGCGCCATCTGTTGTCGAGTATTTGAACTATATTCAAAATAACTATTATTTGGGTTGATAAAGGAGCTGCGAGCAATTGCAGCATGTATAGTAATGACGCGAAATATAAATTCCAATTTCAATAAAGTATTAGATTACATATGTTATATTTCTACTACCACGTAATCTTTATCAACTCCCGTGCGAAGCCGGGTATCATAGCTAGTATATATATAAAAATCAATGCCACTTTTCGTTGTAATTTGATAACTCAAGAACGGGCTCACCTATCCAAATCAAATGCTTTGTCTACTAAATAGTCCGACTAGTTAGTAGATGGTTTTTGTGAAGTTTGCATAAAATCGGTAGAGCGGTTCTTCATTTACCACATTTTTTGTAACAAATGAATTCAATAAATGGCGATACGTAGCGAAGCACGTAACGGACCTCTAGTATAATATTAATTATATAAGAATTACAGACTAAACATAGGCTTTCTCTTTTCATCTAGAGAACCTTTTTCTAGTTTAATATCTTAAAAACATCTCGGTGTACCCCAAATCTAAAGCCGACAAATTGATGTGAAGGCTCCGGATAGTCGTGTTTCTTCGCGGCATTTAAAGCTTCCTTCCATACTACCAACATGGTGGGCGCTAGTGACGTAATCTCGGACATGTTGCTTGTATTTCATATGATATTTTATTAGAAATGGCTGAATTAAAAGGAAGACGCTGTAAGGAAAATGTTGTATTTTCAAATATAGCCGATATTTGCTCGTAAAATTATTGCTTAGTCAATTTTATAAATGTTATACGAACAAAATGTATGGAGTTTGCTTATGTTCATATTCCACTTTTATTCGGCGACATTTTTTCCCAATTCAATTATTGTTTGGTAAAATATTAAATTACACAATAATAATTGAAAAATTAAACCGACTCCAAAATTTGGCAAATACACCCTATCACAAAAACTACTGAACCGATTTTGATGAAAATTTCAATCAACCCGGAGCGTTTAAAACTCTTACACACTATGCTGCATCGTAGCCATTGAAATTTATGTACAGTACCCGGCGATAAATATTGCACATCGACCTTTGGAAAGAGACAATCGGCTAATTTCGGCTTCGTAGAGCGTTATCTCTGTCGCACAAAATACAAACAGTCCGGTACCTATTAGGAGCTGTTAAAACAAGTATGATTTTCTTCTTTTGATATTTTTATTCTTTGTATAAAATACACTAATTTTTCTATAAGTGATGGCTTTAGGTTGGGGTAAAATAAAATAAAAAAACATTTTTACATTATGTTTACGTATTTAATTATTTTGGAACATTACAGCTTTAGTGTACATAATAAACACCATTATACCTATTGCTAAAATGAGACATTGCAATAAAAATAATAATAATTCTAATTCTCAATTACTTCCATTTCACTATCTGTGCTCTCAAAGAGGTCAATATCACTGTCACTATCAGCCGTATTTATTACTAATCTATCAGTGTAATTGTCTAAACTGTGTTGAATGCTTCTATATTCATTCTCACATTTGATTGCATGATCGCAAACCTTTTTCCACTCTTCAGCGCCGATCATGTTTACTTTTTCAGTCAATAATGTTTTTACTGTAGTTAAGTTCATACCCACATTTCTAGAGGCTACATAGCCTTTCAGTTGAGACCATATATTTTCAATTGGATTAAAATCCGGATGATATGGTGGCAATCGCAACACAGTGTGCCCATGTTCGGCAAGTATTTTGTCCACAGAAAACTCTGTATACCTCTCCTTGTGCTGACATATAATAGCGTAAATCTGGGTTTTTGTTAATTTTGGATCAACTGGAATTTCATGTCTGTTTAACCAGTTTATCATTTCCCGTTTAATGGTGTTTGAGTTGGGGGGTCTCTCAACATACTTGTTGTGATAGGGTGCGTTGTCGATAACTAGAACAGAATCACTGGGTATATTTGGGATTAATTGGTTAACCAGCCATTTCTCATAGTTATCGTTATTCATTTCATTGTGATAGTCACCTGTAGTGTCCGTGGATTTATACGTTAAAAAAGCACCGGGTACAAAGCCTTTTTCATTTCCCGCATGAACTATTATCAAACGTTGACCTTTTGAAATTGGCTTTTTTACTCCTTTTTTCTTATCGTCACTCCAAGATTTCCCTTTAGTGTGGGATGCATGTATATATGACTCATCCATGTAGACGATATTTTTTCCTGTTTCGCGAAATTTGCGTATTTTATCAAGGTATTCCATTCGTTTGAGACTAACGTCGTGCTTTTCCATTAGAATTTTTCGATTATCTTCCATTTTAGTGAACTGAAATCCCATGTCATGAAGTATTTTTCTCAACGTTTTTTCAGACCCATTGTAATTAATAGCTTCAGATAACTTAGCTTTTAATGATTTTATTGTTGGCAGTTCATTAAATCGTAAGTGAAAATCATACACCATTCTTCGAACAACATCGTAATCAAAATCGTCCATATCCAAACGAAATTGCTTTTTTGGTCTCCCTTTTTTTGGAGTGCTGAACTTAATTTCAGTCGAATGTGTTTCAGTACTGACTTCGTTTAATATATTGTTCAAAGTTCTTCTTGAAATTCCAGTGGCATTTGCAACTCGCTCTTGAATCTTCTTAAAATAACAACTTACATTTTCATCTACTTTTTTTTAAATCTATCAGCTTCGCTTACAAAGTATTTATAAACATTGTAGATAATTTCACGTGACTGACCTCGTAAAGGTTTCCCTCTTTTTCCGAAAGATGCCATATTACAACTTTAAATTATTTAAATTTGTGGGTGTTATCAACTCTAAATATATGTAGGAAGTGGGTCAGATATGATAAATAAAATGCGGATGTGGTAATATAACAACTCTTTATATTTTGTTTAACTTGTATCAAATAAATAACATAAAATCACTATTAAAGCTTTCCATCACTAATGACTAGTTCTCGTTTAACAATTCCAAGTAACTTAATTATTCCTTATTACAAATAAGTCATAATTTAAGCAATAGATAGTCAATTATAAATTGTACTGCGACTAATTTATAGTTGACAATAATAATTAACTTGTTTGCACAAATTAATTATCCGAGAGTCAAGGATAAGCTACTAGCAAGATACAACAAGTGTACCGAGCCACGCCAGAGCCTAGACTGCCTTATCGGCGGGCGCTCAGAGCCTTTTACAGGTAGCAAAACAAGTTGAGTAGTAGGGATATCGAACGATGGGCTTGCCGGCCCAGGCCGTGCATTTGTTGTTTACACTTTACAATATTCTTGCATTTGACGACGCGGACGCCGTCACGGCCATACTGACATGCACACGTCCTCGTGTGCGCATCTTTATACATCTGAGGACAAGGAACGCCTCGTTCATCCTGACATATCTTTTAGAAAACTAAACATAATCTTTTTTTTACAACTCTATAATTAGCGTGATCTTTTAGCGAAATGTTACAATATTGTGCTGGTCCGGTAACCCCTTCAGCAACTACAACTATTAAACTTTTCTCGTTAGTTTTGAAACCGGAGACTGGATCCTACTAAGCTAGGAATCCCTCTCATCAGTTAAAAAAAAAACGGAGACTGGATTTTACTAAGCTCCCTCTCATCTGTTAAAAACCGGAGACTGGAGTGTATTAAGCTCCCTCTCATCAGTTAAAAACCGGAGACTGGAGTGCACTAAGCTCCCTCTCATCAGTTAAAACCGGAGACTGGAGTGTACTATACTCCCTCTCATCAGTTTAAAACCGGAGACTGGAGTGTGCCGTCATCTTCCTACATTTTTTGTCAATCCTACATTTTTTTTAATTTACTTTATTTTTTTATTTTTCAATTGATTTCTTTTCATAGTTTATAAAACTCCCATTTAATTATTATTATTATTATTTTTGCTTTTTTTTTTACTTACATTTTTAGTGATATTTTTTTACCATCATTTTACTACATTTTTTTTCGTTTACTTTATATCGTATTTTTTTGCTGATGATGCAGCCTCATGAACAGTGCCATTACAAGATTAGAGAATCTCCTTCGCAGGTAGTTCAAAGATATTAAAAACTCTGACTGTTAATAACTATTTACAATATACACTGCATTTCTATCAATATTGTTTGGACCAGTTTTATGAACAAGATCATTATCATGAGTATACGCCGTCACGTCATCCTTGTTATAATTTTCATCTCAAGAAACCCTACAGGAATACGGGGAACTTCGCAGAGGCTATCATGGGCGCACTTGTTTTCTAAAATTGCGGTAACTTTTAAGGAGCCCTTATATTTTGAGTTAAGTTTCGTTTAGTGTCGTTCTACATTCCTAACAAAGACAAAGTCACCTACACTAAAAGGTTTAACCTTTCATTACCTCTACTCAACCATAAAATGTCCGATTGGGCTGATTTTTTGATTCTATTGGATACACTGGATCTTCAAAGCTTGTAGATACTTTTGCGAGTTTTAGTTAGTTGCCTTGAATACCGAATATCAAATCTATGGGGGTAAATCCAAATACCCTATACCTAATGTTGTTGAGCGAGTGTTGAATATTACCCAAACGCTCTTGCCATAATTTGTCAGAGTTATACTCCACTATCATTATTCAACCCTACAAGATTCGCATCACACGTTCGGACTGACTGTTAGCTCTTTATGTGCCTGTCGCAAGAAGATGTAAATCTGTATTGTTTTTTCTTTTTTTTTAAATATTAGTTTGAGTTTAGTTGGTAATAAACTTTAAGATTGCTTATTAACGATCATCAACTCGACGAATTTAAGCCCGACGGATTTAATTCAATTGGTTGTCAATTGTTTTTAAAAATATCTACCAAGCGCTCTCTATCTTTATCTACAAGGTCAGTGTTTACCATACTCTCGCTAGCAGATTTTGAAATTGAGCACGATTAAGTGTTTAGGTATTGCTAAGCATTAACCTGTTGTTGCTTAGTTCCTATTCTAACTTGCTCCAAAAATTTTGCGACCTAACGAATTTTTTTTATTAAGACTCATTAGGTCAAACGTGAGATATGACCTCCAAATTTAAATTTTGCCATGTGGTTAAACATTTGATCTGTTGAGTGGAAATTACATTAGAACAAGCGACTACTTAGATTCTTGTTCATAAAACCGTTCTCTTACAAAGGAATCACAAGATATTTGTTAGATATGGCCTTCTGAACCAGAGTCAAATATAAAAAAATAATTAATTTTCACTTAGTGTAATACACCATGTGACGCTCTGGAACAGATGTTGACTGGTTTTCTGTTTTCGGAACTTGATGTGGCAACTTCTTTCTTCTTGTAGCGCTTCGGACAAATGGAAGCTATGTGGCTGGGCCGGGGTCACAACATACATAGCAGACCACTGGTGGTCGGCCACTGGACACGCCACCAGAGATAGTGGTAGATGACCTGCTTTCGCTGCAAGCAAAAATTATTTGAGATAAGTTTCTGTTTATCACGGCAATAGTTGTTACGATGTTAGATTCTATCACAAAAATTGTAACTTCCTCGAAATAAAGTGGTGCTCTTAAATCGGTTCATATCTAAGTCTAAAAGGAAGAGATCTTCAAGTCATAATATAGCTTGCCAAGACAGCAGCTTGTGAAGTAGGTGACGGCATGACTCTTAAGTGAGTGAGTAGCTACAATGATCAGATCAACCCCGTCTAATTTTTTTCTTTTCTATATTTATTTTACTTGAGGTACACCAGCTAGTAAGTTACACGACAAAAATCCTACGAGTCAGATGAAGGGTCTTTGGAACGACAGAAGCATCTCATTAAAAACAAAGCAGAGGCTGGTTTGTACGCTGGTGTTCTCCATATTTACGTACGGCGCAGAGTCATAGACACTAAGAGCTGCAGACAGACGTCGCATTGATGCGTTTGAAATGTGGTGCTGGAGGAAAATGTTACGTATCCCTTGGACAACACACAGGACCAACGCCTTCATACTAAAACAACTTGGAGTAAAGACCAGACTGTCTGCTACGTGCCTTCAAAGAATTCTATAATACTTCGGCCACATCTCTAGAAAGCAAGGAGACAATCTCGAAAAGCCAATAGTGACAGGAAAAGTAGAAGACAAAAGACCACGTGGTCGTACTCCTATGCGATGGTCGGACCAGGTTTGCACCAATCCTATGTCTAAAATGTTTTATGATGCTCTGCACGCCGCTGAAGATAGAGTCCAATGGCATAATATTGTGCTATCAAGAACAATCTAATGAGGAGGTTACGACCCTCAGTAATGAAGAATACGAAGCTAGGAGGTGGACACCAGTTAGTCATATCGTCTGCTTCATCAGAATCAAAGTATATCAACTTAAGGGGAGTAGATGCATTTACAGAACGTGAATTAATATTTTCTGCTATTTTTCAAAGAATAGTTTCCATACCACAAGTGAAAAGAGACATTTACTGCTCTACATAATTAACCGAAATAGTTTGATGCTGAAGTGGGAGTGAATCCGATCCCACTTCTGATGTAGGAAGTGGGTCAGATATGATAAATAAAATGCGGATGTGGTAATATAACAACTCTTTATATTTTGTTTAACTTGTATCAAATAAATAACATAAAATCACTATTAAAGCTTTCCATCACTAATGACTAGTTCTCGTTTAACAATTCCAAGTAACTTAATTATTCCTTATTACAAATAAGTCATAATTTAAGCAATAGATAGTCAATTATAAATTGTACTGCGACTAATTTATAGTTGACAATAATAATTAACTTGTTTGCACAAATTAATTATCCGAGAGTCAAGGATAAGCTACTAGCAAGATACAACAAGTGTACCGAGCCACGCCAGAGCCTAGACTGCCTTATCGGCGGGCGCTCAGAGCCTTTTACAGGTAGCAAAACAAGTTGAGTAGTAGGGATATCGAACGATGGGCTTGCCGGCCCAGGCCGTGCATTTGTTGTTTACACTTTACAATATTCTTGCATTTGACGACGCGGACGCCGTCATATATATTTTTTTCGGGACGCGACTGCACTCTATCGTACTTGAACAACGACTGACTAAACGTCACATAGGTAGTGTGGGACAGAGATAACGCTTTACGAAGCCGAAATTATCCGATTGTCTCTTTCCAAAGTTCGATGTGCAATATTTATCGCCGGGTACTGTAGTAGTAGTAACTTAGTGGTCTTAGCACGACGCGATATTGCATCGTGTTTTTGTCTATAAGAACCCTAAACACTTAAATTCAATTGAAATTGTGTTACATAAATAGGGATTGTAGTTTGGATTTTTAGGGTTTCGAGCTAAACTAGAATCCCTTATAGTTTCGCTATATCCATCCGTCCATCCGTTCGTCCGTCCGCACGATTGCTCAGAGATGCTTATTACTAGAAAGCTGTAATTTAGCGCGAATATACATATTAGTCACGTCAATAAAGTGGTAACATAAAATCTTAAAAAAATTTTTTTTCAAGGTAGCTCGCCTACACGTAAAGTAGGGATGTTAATTTTTTTTCTCACGTACACCATCGTGTGGGGTATCGTTGGGTAGTAGGCAAGATCATTTAACAGTTAACATATTAAATATCGTACTAATTTTTTTAACAATAAACAACTGTTATTTATATTAGCTAATACTGTTAAAAGTATTTTTTATGCATCACTAAAATTACCAATAATTTGATTTATGATAATACTGTTATTAAAAATATTTCGATAGAAGGTGATAATAATAACTGTTAAAAGTTATCAAAACTATTCTAGAGGACCTAGAGTTTCCTGTTTTTACTGCTTCTAATACTTATTATATATAGGCTACTGATATAATATAACGTAAATAAATAACAGTAAAATATTAATTAACTTTAACAACATAACAGTTAATCTAATTTAACAATAATTTTCATGCCTATTGGACAGTTTTTTAAAAAATATTGTAGGTTTGGCAAAACAAGTTTTTGATTAAGGGCCTCGCTTGTAAAATATTAAGCTTTCAATTGCTAATTTTTTTAGAGACAAGTGTCCCTCTCTGCAGGATAAACGGTTGGTTTCGGGAGTAGGAAAAAATCATAGAAGTAGTAAATATAATGAAGTTAAAAGGAAAACTATTCCGGCTTAGAAGACTTAAAAGTTTTTCGAGAAACTTAAAAAATTCGACCAACTTAAAAAATGTATTTAAAAGAAGTATTTATAGGCGGTGAACCTGTGGTGCAGATATATATTTGTCATTGACGTTAAACGCTTAAATGTTCATATTAAGAAACCATAAAAGCCCTCTGCTTAGTCCGAATTATTGTGATGGGCAACTTCGGAACCCTACATTGCGCGTGGCCCGACACTCACTTTACCAATTTTAAAATTATAGTGGCTGCTGCCGCTGACGCTTTCTATAGCTTACTTACTTAAGGCGAGGTATTTCGACGCGCGTCAATTCTATAGAAAATGGGTGGCGCAATAAGTTCTGAAACCGCTGGGAAACATGTTAATTTTCGGATAAATAAATATAGGACATCAGCTGAAAACTAAAATTTAGCACATTTTTTTTAATTTACAACTAAATATCAGCATATAAAAATCACGTGGAAGATTAGAAATATTATTTAACAAATAATTTGTGTTACCGCCCCGTTGGTCGAGTGGTTAGCGGCCCTGACTACGCAATCAACGGGGCTCGGGTTCGATCCCCGACGGGGACAAGCATTTGCGCGATGAGCATAAATGTTTGTATTTCCGGGTTTGGGTGTTTATTAAATATATTCGAGTATTTATATATGTATTTCTATGTATTAGTATCGTTGACTAACACCCATTACACAAGCAAATAATTTGCTTACTTTGGGGTTAGATCAGTAAGTGTAATTTGTCCCGTGAATGTTATTATGTTATTATTATTATTTAGAGATTTTTTTAGCCTGTTTTCGGAATTTTATATGATCGGATAAAGTACATTCTATCATGTAATAAGTTAGCACATTCTTTAGATAATATCTTCAGGTATATCGTGTAATTTTTCTTAAATTGTTATTTAGCAATCAATACAAAAAAACGTGATATAACAAACCAGTTTTTTCCCGTTGTCGCGATGCCTCGCCTTAAAATAATGTTCCCTTGTAATATGCGCAGCCAATATAAATTAATTCAGTGATTACGACTTCACCAATTAAAACATTTACTTTATTCTACCCGCATCGATTCAGTTTTCCCGTAACCGTAGTACCTTTAACAATATCAACATATTTGGATATAATTAAGCTTTTTGCTTAATTATATCCAAATATTTTGATATTAAAGCCGCAATTAAAATATTTTTTATATCATCATATAATTTTACAAGCTGTCGCCGAAATTCGACCATAGACTAAACAATAAAATCTCTTTTAATATTGACAACTGACTTTAGCCGTAAATAGTTTAGGCTCCATGTGTGTATAATGTCATGTATGTCACATAAATGTAGTGTGTGTGATGTTTATTTTTTAAGTATTTTTAATGCATATTATTTAAAAAATCTTAGATTTATGCAATTTTTCGTATTGTAAACTTTATCTTTACCAAATTTCATGCTCTACCGTTTGCGCGATTGCCTTAAAAAGGGGTACAAACTTTTCCCTTCACGTATTAACATATAGAATATAACAATACTTGTACTAGTTTCGTTATATTTTCAACTAGCTATTACTCGCGGTTTTGTTCTCTTCGTCGTCGTTCGTCTGTCTTCGACATAAACACATTATTTCTCAGTCGTGTAGCAAAGTATTTTATGTTACTCCTAGACTTTGACAAGAGAAAGGTACAATCAAAATTATAAAATTGCGTGCATTTCAACGCTGAACAAATAAAAATGGCTTCATCTCTGCCTAACAAGTTAGAATTTTTATAATAGACAAATATAATAGACACGCCGTGTTGGTCCCGGCCTCCTTTGAAGAATAGGCCAACTGCCGTTCTGCCAGGCAGGTCGTAAAAGGCGACCATTTGGCTATCGAGTCACTACCATCGTGGCTACTAGGTGGTAGAGTTCTGCATTGTCTCGCCCGGGTCTGGTACCACCGCCTTACCTATTCCTGCCGCAATAGCGTCAGTGCTTGTCGCTGTCGTGTTCCGGTTTGGAGGGTAAGGTAGCCGGTAAACTTATGCATGTGGCATTAGACCTCGCTACAAGATAGCAACGCACCATTAACATCTTTGGTGTCTATAGGCGATGGTTGACTCTTTCCATCAGGAGAACTCATCTGTTTGTTTGCTATCTTATGATATAAAAAAATTAAAAAATAAAATAAAAAAAGCTATAAAAAATTTATCAGTGTTACCGTCACCTTAAACAGCTTGCGGCCATAACGCCATTACTAAAATACGCTGTCAATGTAGGTAAGCAAAATTTAATATCAAATAACCCTTTGATTACAAAATATTAAATTGATTTTAGCGTTTATTTGTATTTGTCTATAACCGCCTCTGATAAAATCGCCGTTAACACACTATGGTCTCTATAGGGACCGACGCTAACTTTATCCAAAAAAACAATATTTTCACTATTTTCCAGTTTTAATACAATACTTTATGGTATTTTATCGTTTTTGAACGAAACATTGTACAGAATAACATCAAATTGGCATTCTTTTTTCAAATACGCTCTTGGAGAAAAATAAAAGAACTTAGTCCGCCATTTTGATCCGTGCTGTATGTTATGTGTTGGTTGCAGTTTTTGATACAGGTTAATTTAAAAGTGTTTAGGCGTATTAAACAACAAGTAAACTTTATTTATAATCAAGATTAGTTCAAGATCTTTATATATCTTTATAATCAAGATTAGTCTAGTGGTCCGGTGTCGGTGTTGATCACATGAAGCCCCGGGTTCGACGCTCAGGTTGGGCAATCCAAAAATGTATTTTTTTAGTTTTCTGATAATAACCTCCTTGCCCGGGATGGGAAAGTGCCAGGTCGGCGATAGGCTTGCCACCTATCACATTTGGAACCAAGTATCTTCGGATAAACGTGGGTGCTTTTGTTGTACCTCTATCTACCATTTCGGGGATACGCACGTGGAGATACTTGCAAACAAAAATACAAAAGATTTATCTTTTTAAGTACTCGTATAGTGTAAATTGTTTGAAGCCACAAACGCACCATTAATGTCTTTGGTGACTATAGGCGTTGGTTTCTCTCTCCATCAGGAGAGTCATCTGCTTGCTATATTATGATGTAAATAGAAATTGCAATAGTATGGATACAACATCATACACGGAGAAAACTTACTAAAGGAGACGGATACCCTTCCATACAAATTTGGGCCCTTTCGTAAGAAGATAAAAATAATGTCAATGTATTTGTATAATGCTAGTTTAACATTATACAAATACTAAAATTTGTACAGATTTTAGCAATTTGAGAACAGAGATATAAGAAAATATTCAGTAAAATTGCGGTAACGGTACTACGGTATAGTTTATATTATGAGCTTCTAATACTTGTAATACAGGAAACTATGTTTCATGTTTATAAATTACACAATACTAAAACACAGAGTTTTGGAAACCACAAATTGAAGCATGTCTTCCAGTACCTAAAATAGCAGATTGTAGTCCAGGACTTGCGTTGCGAGCTGTCAGTAATAAATTATATTTATTTATTTATTTATTTATTTATTTTTCATATTCTAAACAGGTTGTTAAATAATTATGGTACTTACTCTTGATAAAATTAAATATTAACCAAGAATACACTTTTACATGTACTTACAAGTTTCCATGTTGATTAAAATTATTTACATAAATCGATTATAATTTTATCGATTATACAGTTTTAGTACTCCATACTTATTTTCGTGATTTCTTTCTTCTCAGAAAGTGGATAAGGCTCATATTTTGAACTTTGAAATAGAGAAAGTAGCATTTTTTTGAACCACACTTCCTATCCCTTACATTTGGGACCAAAAATCCCCCTCACTTTTTAGTTTAATTTGTGTAATGTATACGATCTGGCATGTGAATATTAACTTAGCTATTTAGCTAATAGTTATAAGGTCTTATAACTCTTAGTTAACAGTCGATAGCAGCACTTTGACAAGTTTCAATTCAACTTAGCTCAAAGATCCTAGAAGGCAACCTTTACAGACAATAGACCACGTGAAGATGCTAAGAAAATACTCTGGCACAATTGAAAAGCTTAAGGCGGTAAATTTATATGAGCATTAAACTATCTTTAATATTAAAGAAAGACTGAACAGAAGTTAAATAAAAAGTTTCACACAAGTTACTTGTCCATCTTTTTCTCACAATTTATTTGATCAAGATTTTTATGCACGGGATGCAGCTGGTAATGAAATAACATTCACTATATGTTCGTATACATATACACATCGTCTACGTTCCTTCCAAATTATCGATGCAAAACCCTTAGGCCCCGAAAGATAAATTTGTATACTTTAAACTTTTTGTACTGGCTTTGAACACTAAATATCGTCGGCACTTGGCAAAACTCCATGTTAATTTGTATTAATAGTATGTTACAAACAGTTGTACTATTTTACTTACGTTGAATTAAACACTAACCGGTTTTGCGTTTTAACGCATCATCTGGGCAACAAATCCATACTGTTCATTAAAATGGAATTAATTAACACCAAACGCGAAACCGGTTGGTGTTTATTAATAAAATCTAACTAAAACAGTACAAGTATTTGTAACATATTATTAATACAAATTTTTGTACTATTTTAATTATTTTCTTTACTAACAAACAGAAAAAGTACATGTATTTTTAGAAGTATAATATAAATTCACTAAATGGCAATGTTCCGCAACATCTCGTCCGGGTATACGGTACCATCGCCTTGCCTATTCCTACCGCAATAGCATTAAAACTTATCATTGTTGTGTTCCGGTCTGGAAAGTAAAGTAGCTGGTAGACTTATGTATGTGGCATTACCATCCCGATACCCGGTACCTAAGGATAGCCACGTACAATAGACATCAAATATATTATCTTTGATATCTATAGGCGATAGCGTCTTTTTCCGTCAGAGAGACCATCTGGTGGTTTGCTATCTAACGATATTTAAAAAAACCTTTCTTAACTGAAAGGTTTTTTTTTTAATATCATTAAATAGCAACTCTACCTACCATCCAAGGGACACTGGTGTGATGATTGTTTTTCTCGTTATTTAATAACAAATAAAAAGTACATGTGTCCTTAAAGGTATTTAAATACACGTCAATATAGCGTTATACCAAGTGCCAATATCGTCCTCGTAGTGGGAAAATGAAACAGAAGCAGGTGGTTCTACCAAGATCTCCATAAAACAGCTGAGAGCTGAACTGAGAGTCTGGGAAACCAAAACACAGATCAGAAGAAAATAATTCAAGTTTTCTTATTCCCATTCTCCGTAGGCATCTCAACTAAATTGCGTAAATTCTAATTTTATATATTATGCAATGCTTGATTACGATACCATAATAGGGTCGTGTTTTGAAATATGTAATCCAACCTGGTAATCACTATATTCCCTTCTTTCATACGATCTTTGAGAGACACACGCACACAACATTAACTATCATAACTTCTGTGATTTGTATCGCAGATATTGGGAATCCTTTTTTAGGGTTCCGTACCTAAAAGCTAAAAACGGGACCCTATTACTAAGTTTCCGCTGTCTTTCTGCCCGTCTGTATGTCTGGTACCAGTCTGTATCTCATAAACCGTGATAGCTAGAAAGCTGAAAATTTCACAACTTATGTATTTCCGTTGCCGCTATAACAACAAATACTAAAAATTAAAATAATAAATATTAAGCATACAATAAACGTGTTTTCTTCATATTTTTTGTAACGCTTAAAATATTCACAGAATATTTAGTTGTATATTAACTTTCAAAATAAATAATTAAATAAAAATAAAGTAAATATTAAAGGGGGACGCTCCCATACAATGTGGAACTCTATAATTTAGTAGGCACGATAGATATTCACACATTGCTAATCATTCGCCTCTTACAAACTGTCTGACAGAACGACAGTTGGCCTATGCTTCAAAAGGAACCCGGACCAACACTGATTAATCTAATATATGATATTTAGGTGAATATCTCATTATTTGTTAAGCTGTTAGACCAATAATAAAGCCTAAATTAAGCTGTATTAAAAAGGTAGGTATTTAATTTTAGGGTTCCATACCTCAAAATGAAAACATAGCTTTTAGTGATCCTACACTTTGTTGTTACTCTGACTCCCCGTTTATGTGTCTGTCTGTCTGTAACGCGTGGAGCTATCGAGCAAGACAATGAACTCAGGTTCACATTTTTTTGAGCTATAAAAAACAAAAAAAGTTAATGAAAAAAAATACGGCAAGGCAATCAAAATTTAGTCAAATGTACAATCAAAATTCTCAATTGACGTAGAATTAGACAGGTAATATCGTTTTATACGACTACAGGGAAAGATCTTAACAATATATTTTTGCAATAAATCATTAAAAACATAGTTCTTATTTCAAATACATACGTTTTGGAAACTGTTTTTTGGGAAAAACTGCAAGATTCGATTTCTTAACCATTTATAATAAATATCTATAAATTTGTTCGGAACCCTCAAACAACGTATCCGACTCGTACTTGTCTAGTATTTTAATAGTGTTAGAGATATAGATTCGTTATATTTAATAATAAAATGTGAACCATAAGGATAGTGATTTGCAAATAAAAAATTAATTCCTAATTCCAAGCGGTAAATCGTGATGAGTTCAAATATTTAACGATATTTTGTTCGAAATTAGTGATATAGCTTAGCTATGTTTTTTTATCATAAGATAGCAAGCAAGCAGATGGGTCTCCTGATGGAAAGAGTCAATCATCACCTATAGATACCAAAGACGTTAATGGTGCGTTGCTATCTTATGGCGAGGTCTAATGCTACATGCATAAGTTTACTAGTTACCTTACCCTCAAAACTGGAACACAACAGTGATAAGCACCGACGCTATTGCGTCAGGAATAGGTAAGGCGGTGGTACCAGACCCGGGCGAGAAAATGCAGAACTCTACCGCATAGTAGCCATGGTGGTAGTGACTCGCATAGCCAATCGGTTGCTTTTTACTGCCTGGCAGAACGGTAGTTGACCTATTCTTCAAAGGAGTCTGGGATCAACATCGGGAGCTTTAAAAAATACCAATTTACTTTGTAACCATTCGCGTACGTGTGACTTCTGTGGTGCCACTGAAAGCAAAAATGCATTGTAAAATGGAATCAACTCACCGAAGGTCCGGCAAATAAAGAAGACATTCACGATACGATAGGCCTGTTGACTTCATTTGAAAATCTGTTTAATGATTTACCTTATTATGTACTAGCTATTGCCCGCTACTTCGTCCGCGCGGACTTCGTTTACTCCGCACAGCTTCTCCCCCGTATGCGATAGCGTGATAATATGTAGCCTATATGTTGACCTGACCTATTAGTAATATTCATGCAAAATTTGAAGTAAATCCATGCAGTACTTTTTGAGTTTACCCCGGACATACATTGACTTTCCAACGATTTTATTATGTGTATAAACATATATTTTATTACGTTGCTCTACCTTTTTAACTACCCTTTTTTTCTATATTTTCTCACCTTTTAAACCTTCCCTGGACTTCAACAATTAATTCAAAACCAAAATTAGCCAAATCTGTTCAGCTGTTCTCGAGTTTTAGCGAGACTAACGAACAGCAATTGATTTATATATATAGATTAGCGTTTTAAAATTGAAATTAAATAACGTACGTTTGTTTTAAATATTATCGTTTTAAAATTGAAATTAAAATTTATTGCGAAAACGCTTTCACTGTGATGACGTCCTAATGATATCACGCCGTAATAAGTTTACATTACATATCCTGCGGTTTCTATGAAAATGACAACTTCTAGATGACGTTTTACCACTATGTAACGTAACGCTTCAAGATAAATGTTCAGTGTCACGTGACTTTGTGTCTATTTTTGACGAATTTATATCTCAAAAATATTATAATCCTTATATTTTTCATCTAGTATTAATTTTTTTGTTATTTGATTTTAATTATAATACACTTGTATTGGTTTCTCTACATATACATTTTTCTAAATTATTTAAAGTTTACAGGTTTCGCGTATTAACGCAGGACTTATTTTTGAAGATGCTTTAATACGCAAAACCGGTAGACTTTAAATAATTTGGATAAATATAAGTGAAACCAGCCCAAGTGTTTTATAATTAAAATAAAAATGTAGTTTCACAAAGTGCTGGCGATTAATAGTATAGAACATATTTTTGTTATTTACTTATCGTATTTACTCATTAAAAACTGTAGTATATCCATTCATTCTTACCGCCCGGCCACGCGAACCGGCGGCGGTGGCGGTGGCACGGCGGGCGAGGCAAAAATTTGCGCGGCGAGGATTTTGAGGGCACGCGGACTTGCGTTCACCGCCACGACCGTATAGTCCGAGAGCAAGATGACTTTTTCAACTTTATCTCGATATTGCTTGGAGGAGAGTAGTTTTGTACTTCAACACTTACTATTTGGAAGAGAATGTGTAGTACATGATTTATACAAGAATCGGGCTATAGTATTTTATCCCTGGATTTTGTTTATACTTATGATGTGGTGACGAGATATTACAAATTATTGGCCTAGTAAGTATTTGAAAATTAAAGTTAAAATATTCATAGAGTATTATCTCGGCAACTACAACTAAACCATTCTAGTTCCTAGACTATTCGCTAAGGCCGCCGCCATGCTGATTCATACATTTGTCTCACTCGCTCGCCACGTGCCGTCGACGTCTGACTACAGGTTGTATCTCATGAACCATGATAGTTAGTTGAAATTTTCACAAAGGATGCATTTCTGTGATCGCTATTACATCAAGTAATCTAACAAGATAAAATTAAAAATTTCAAAAACCCCCGACACATTCTCTGACCGCCATTCTGCTACATACGCATTATTTTAAGAGTAAAACGTGAAAATACCTGATGATCTACGAAAGGGGATCTTGCAGCATCAGGTTAAGGTTACCATGGTTTCTTACTCAATAAGCTTGAGTTATTTTTACGTCCATTACGTGGACGCATAGGAACCAGAGGGTCAGGATGAGGTTGACAACCATTTAAACGCGTAACCGCCTCACCCAGGCGCCGTGTGAGGCAACAGGTTCTAGGTATCGGCGCCAACACAAACAAGCACACACATACACCACCTAAAAAGGAAACACAGGTCCACACGGGTAACCAGCCCCAAGCAAGAGACCGCATTTCCAAATCACAGGTCACACGACAGGGTAGCCAGCGCCAAACAGGAGACCTAGTTCCAATGATAAATCACTCGGTCCACACGGGTAGCCAGCCCCAAGCAAGTGACCGTAGCTTTACATCCCAGACCACACGACAGGGTAACCAGCCCCAAAACGGAGGTCTGCGTTCAGCAACTATGTCAAGGGTTCACACGAGCTACCAATCTCAGCAGGAATCCCAGGAACCTGAAATGAAAGTATATGAAATTAATATTAATTTACAAAAACGATTCTTACCTCATGTTTTATTACCAACTCAAGTATCTGATATTCCACTCACTCTTCTTGTAGATTCTGGCTCTGCGGTAAGCCTGTTAAAACAATCACAAATAACTAAACATGTTCATCTACACAAAGACTGTGTCAAGTTAAAAGGGTTTGACTCCAATGAGGAAACCACATCCACCCTAGGCCATCTGCAATTGAAATTGCAGATAGCAGATGACAAGTACATAAATCATCAATTTCATGTAATCGGTGACATTGACTTCCTATACGACGGAATCATAGGTAATGATCTCCTTACCAAATTTAACTGTAACATTGACTATACCACCGACACACTAAAAGTCAGAAACATAAAAGTGAAATTGTTCTTCTTTGAGCCTTATTACGTTATCCCCCCTAGAACTGAAACAGTAATAGAATGCTCTATTAAAAATCCTGAAATTGGAGAAGGATTAATTGTCGATCAGCACATATCAGATTCCTTACTAGTATCCAATTGCTTTACTAAAGTAAAAGAAAACAATCGCGTTAATATCACCGTTGCTAACCTATCCAAAGAATCTGTATCTCTTAATTCCGATTTAAAGCTAACGTTGTATCCCATATCTCGAGACGCATCTTATCATCCCTCTTCAACTTCTAATATATCAACTACTGACAGGACTGACAAGGTTCTAAACCTCCTAAGAATTTCCCATCTGAATAGTAAAGAGACTGACGCTTTAGTTTCGATTTGTTCTCAATACTCTGATATTTTTCATTTGCCAGAAGAAGCCTTAACTTTTGCAACAGCCCTTGATCATCAAATTAAAACAACAACGGACATACCAGTCCACACAAAAACTTACCGTTTTCCGGAATGCCATAAACAGGAAGTAGAGACACAGATTAGTAAAATGTTGCAACAGAACATAATTGAGCCATCACGTTCTCCATGGAACTCCCCCATCTGGGTAGTTCCCAAAAAATTAGATTCTCAAGGCCGCAGGCAATGGAGAATAGTTATCGACTATAGAAAACTGAATGACATTACTATAGGAGAAACTTATCCTATTCCCCAAATCACGGAGATCCTTGACCAACTTGGTCACAGTAAATACTTCTCCACCTTGGACCTAACTTCCGGCTTCCACCAAATTCTTATTTCAAAGGACAACGCCGCCAAAACCGCTTTTTCCGTCCCCAGCGGACAATCCCAGTTCAATAGAATGCCATTTGGCCTGAAAAACGCGCCGGCTACATTCCAAAGGCTTATGAACTCTTGCCTGCCAGGGCTTCAGGGTACTAGATGCTTTGTATATCTCGATGATATAGTTATCTATAGTCATGATCTTCCATCCCACATGGATAGTTTAAAATCAGTCTTTGATAGACTTAGAAATTTTAATCTGAAACTTCAACCTGAAAAATGCGAGTTTCTCCGCAAGGAAGTCGCCTACCTAGGACATATAATTAGCGAAGACGGCGTCAAGGCAAATCCGGACAAAATTAAAGCCGTGACCGATTACCCAATTCCTAAATCTCCTAAGGATATAAAATCCTTTTTAGGACTTGTACCGTATTATAGACGATTCATACCTGATTTCCCTAAGTTGGCCAAGCCACTGACCTCTCTTCTGAAAAAGGACGTCTCCTTCTGTTGGCAAAATGAACAACAACTTTCATTTGAATCCCTGAAACAGAAATTGATCACTGCACCCGTATTAGCCTATCCCGATTTTACCCTACCATTCCTACTGACATGTGATGCATCCAATTTCGCCATTTCCGCTATCCTATCCCAGGGAACCATTGGACAAGACCGTCCTATAGCCTTTGCATCTAGGACATTAAATAAGGCTGAATGTAACTATAGCTTTACCGAAAAGGAATGCTTGGCGATCATATTCGGCACAAAAGTATTTCGTCCCTACCTATACGGGTACCGTTTTAAAATAATCACTGACCATAAGCCCTTACAATGGCTATTCAATTGCAAGGACCCAGGATCTCGACTTGTCCGTTGGCGTCTCAAATTAGAAGAATTCGACTATGAGATTATAAGAAGGGAAAAATTAACGCTAATGCTGATGCACTATCGAGGTTCCCTGTTAATCCTATACAACCTAACACTGACAATGTAACTCAAAATTCAAATGCAAACGCTGATGACGTGAATGACCAATATGACCAAGACAGAGACCTAATGGACTTGCTTATCTCGCCACCATCATTTCATGAGGATGAAATAAATCTCGAATCCTTGGATCCTCTCGGTAATCCATCACCAAACCCTGACAACCCTCTGCCTAATAATGCAGCCACTGATGCAGTGGAAGATGAACCGCCTAATGCCTCAGCTCTGCCTGATCTCATAACCCTCGATGACCTAGATCTCCATCTTCAGATCGAAAATTCAAACCCGACTAACTTACATAATGAGAAGGATATACCTGAACAAAACAAGAGAAACTTACCTGAAACTTCACTGCAACACCCTGGACCTGAAATCCCTATACCTGAAAATCTTAACTCACCTGTACATGAAGACGTACAAAACTTACCTACTGGCTCCCTCCGCGACGATTATTCCAAGTTTCTCAAATCTGTAAACAGCAAAGAAAATTTTAATACAAATATCGAGGAACATAATTCTAGTCTCATGAAGAGTTCATGTAAGATCATACTAGTCCCCACATCTATTGACTTAGACGAATCAAATCCTTATGTACAAGAAATCGTTGGTAACCTAGAAGATAACACTGATCTTTTGAACACTGAAAGAAATCTATATTCCTTTTACAAAGTCAATTTAAAGAATAAAACCTATTACTTACTCTAACTAAAGTACATTACTTTGATACAGCTTCTTATCCTGAAATTTTTAATACACTTAAGAACATCAGAGACGAACTAGTAGCACTACAACATGTAAATGAAATTAGTATTTCGGATTTTAAAAATCCATTTGAAAAACATTCACATATTAGAATATATAATATGCTTACTTATCTATTCCACGGCACAAATATAAAGATAAATATTCATAACAACACCATCATTTTCCCATCTCCTTCAGAGATTAAAAGGATTTTATTTGACAATCACGACATCCCCATTGCTGGCCATTTAGGCTCTTCACGTATGTACAGCCGAATCAGTGACAAGTACTACTGGAAGGGCATGCGTAGTGATATCGAATCCTATGTCAGTCAGTGTAAATTATGTCAAGAAAATAAGGCTCTGAGGAAGCTAAATCGCGCCCCAATGCAAATCACTAGCACCTCAACTAAACCATGTGAACGAATTTCTTTAGACATCGTAGGTCCGCTTCCTGAATCCGGCCCTGGTAATCTTAAGTTTATACTCACCTTCCAAGATGATCTTACCAAGTTCTCGGCAGCATATCCAATCCGCAGCACTTTAGCTGAGGAAACTAGTGAATGCTTACTACACTTCATTTCGTTATTTGGTATTCCTAAGGTTATCCTCACGGATCAAGGTACGAATTTTACATCAGAAATGTTTAAGAAAACTTGTGAATTCCTCCGCATTAAACAGTTATGGTCCACTCCCTATCATCCGCAAACACAAGGTTCCTTGGAAAGGAGCCATGGAACCTTAAAGGAATACTTGAAATCTTTCGTAAACGAGGAACAGAATAACTGGCCTCGGTACGTCTATACGGCCATGCTAACCTACAATACTACTGTTCATTCTACAACACATTACACACCATACGAATTGATGTATGGACATAAGCCTTTTATCGCTAACTCGATCTTTAATGACTCCCCAGGGGCAACCTATCCTGAGTATGTTCGAATGCTCCAAAATCGTCTTCAATATTCCCGAGAGAGAGCACTCGAAGCAATTAGGAAATCTAAAGTAAACTCGAAAACGTATTACGATTCGCGTACTCGCCCTGTGAGTTATAAGGTAGGCGAATACGTGTATCTCAAGAATCACCTGAGACTCCGTAAGGCTTTATCCCCTATCTGGAAAGGCCCATACAAAATAGTAAAAATACATGGCAACAACACATTATCACTTCTCATAAATCGACGCCATGTTCGCCATCACTTCGACGAGGTCAAACCCGCCGATATTTCAAATAATCTGTAAAAAAAAAGTATTGGATAAATAAATAAATATTATTAAACATAAATAACCCCTATTTCATCAGCTTAGGTATACATTATATTTTAAATTCTTATTTTGTTTTACACATTTACGCATTAGTTATATACCTTTACAATTCATTTATATTTTACTCATTTATTAGATTAGATTTAAGTTAGGTTCTTACGTATACAACTAGCATAGTATCATTTATTATTTTCAGTCATCGAGCCCAGGCTCAAGATTACATCCAACCTATTACTTCAAGCCCAGGCCTATATTTCGACTACCTTGGCAAGCTAAAGATAAGTAGTGGACAACTAGATATCCTAATACCTATAGATATTTCACATTTTCGCCCACACATCGAAAATATTAACTATGCCATTGAAAATGTTAAAGCCATGTGTGAGGAAATTAAAGCAATCCGTACAGCAGAATGCCAAAGCATGCTAAAACCTATTATAACGCGGCATCAAGATTTGCATAAGGAGTTTAATTCCATCTCTCACCTGCTAGACACCAGAAGCAGACGAGCTTGGGTAGCAGGAGTGGGAACCGTTTTAAAACATATCTTTGGTACCTTAAGCGAGGACGACGGTATTAAATACGATGACGCCATAACGGCTTTGCAAAACAATGAAAAGAAATTAGCTTCATTAGTAAAAGAAAATATACTAGTAACTAATTCCGTAATATCTTCCTTTAATAAGACTCTTTATAGCATTAGAACTAATGAGATAATTTGAATAACGCTATCAACAAACTCTCGCTTTTGTTTCAAGATCTTTTTAATAATACTCGCGATCAAGAATATATTTCTCATTTTAACGTGATAATTGATAGCCTCGAAACTACACTTCTAGCCCTTTCGTTTCAACTAGAAGACATAACGAATGCAGTTCTTTTCAGTAGTTAAAATATTTTACACCCTGCTGTAATAACCCCACAGCAGCTGCATAGAGAGCTTGTCGATAGTATAAAATATTTACCTAGCGATCTAAAATTTCCAATTACATTAGATATAAGTTCCATTCATTCTTTGTTAAACGTTTCATATATAGTAAGCTATTATGTTAACCATAAGATAATTTTTGTTGTTCGTGTTCCACTCGTAGCTGTAAGAGAATTTTCATTATTTCACGTTATAACCTTGCCAATTTCTCATAACCTTAATCAACCTAGTTTCTATAGTATGATTATACCTAGCCATAAATATATTGCAATGACCAAGGACAACACGCAGTATTGCAATCTTAACGACTTGAATGTGTGCAAAAGTATTAACCCAGAAAACTATATCTGTGAAGTGTCGAGTGTTTACGCTGTCGATGCAAAAACATCATGTGAAAGTGATCTGTTAGCCAAAGTAGTGGAAAAGCTGCCTTCCCAGTGTGAATCCAGAACAATATCAGGACATCTAGACCTTTGGAAGCCAATCACTCGCAATAGGTGGATCTATGTACAGAGTGAACCCAATAGAATATCAATAGACTGTAAAAACTCTAATATTCACGAAATCACCGTCCATGGCACTGGTATATTGTATATACCTCAAGGTTGTACCGGTTATTGCAAAAGCACAACTTTTATTTCTAAACCTTACCATTCTAATGTTACCATCCATGTCAATCGCTTAGATTTTGACCTAATAAAAGATAACTGTTGCAACCTGGCGGCAGTGCAAAAACTAGATAATGTGTCTCCTGTTTCCTTGCAAAATATAGATTTAGATAGTTTACATTTGTATCGTAATTCATTAATAGATCAACTTAAAACTGCAGAAGAAGTGGCAAACAGCCCACACATAATCAAATATGGGACACATTACTCTACATTAATCATTATTTTAGTTTTAATTATGTTTTGTTATATCATATTTAAACTTTATAAATGCAAGCGACCTAGTGGCAGCCTGACTATTAACCCGTCTATTGCAAAATCTTTAACCCTCAACAAGAACGACCAAAACCAACAGACAGACGATCAGGAAAGTAGTGTAAGATCAAATATCTTTTCTACTGTAGAAGATACTCCCGTCCCGAAACTCAGGACAAGTGTCTGAAGAAACTTCTTCTTCCATTATGAAGTTTCTCTTTTAAGGGGGGAGGTGTTATACCCTACCAATGTAGGGGATATTGCTGACCACCAGCCTCATCATCACTATCAGCCCCAGTCAGCCCCGTCAGCAGTCTGGTGCTCGATATATTCTCTGGACACTCGGCCCAGTCAGTTACTTCTGTACTCCGCTCTTGAACGGCTGCCTCTCGGTCTTAGTGCACAGTGTATAAGTGTAAACTCTAATTCAATTAATACTCCTGTGTATAAGTGTAACTCTAATTCAATTTATATTCTGTTATATTTCATTATAAAACTATTGTGTAAAATAATTTTTTTTTTAAAAACCTTTACGGGAAGTGGCCCATAACAGTTCGATGTGTTTATCTAGATTTGCTTAAAAGTTATAATGGACCTCTTCCAGCTTTATTATCAGACACTGGAAATCAGGAAAAGAACGATTCAAACGGGATCAAAATTTATGATGCTTCTCAATTTTCATTCGTTCGTTAGTTTCGTTTCCATGACCTTCTCTCACTCTATCGTAAGAGCTTGAAAATCATCTAACACCAGATTATTTGTCAAAACAACAAATAAGTTCAAACGCGTTGAGTTTGTCTTATTTAGTTTAAAAGACCCTATAGCCATCTTCAAGTTACATCAATAGATTCTTAAAATCAGCACCAAACAGTATACCAAAACCAACCCAATTAACCCATACTCGGTGGGTTAGTCTGGATTAGCGAGATTTCATGGACTTCTTTCAGTTTTATCTTGAGAAACTGGAAGTCATTCTGTTAAAAATTCCTTATTAGAACGAACCAAATGAACCCCAAATCGCCTGCTTTATCATAGGACGACAGAAATTATCTAACACCAAGGTAACTCTCAAAATAGAAGAAATGAGTCCAAACTAGATATGTTTAACTTGTTTATTTCAAAGGTTCCCATAGCTACTTTCAATTTCCATTATTTAATTCAAAAAATCATCTAGCACCAAAAAATATGCTAAAACAAACCGAAGCAACCCACATTCAATGGGTTCAGTCTATGAAAAATCCTAAGCTAAACCATTAGCTTAGGATTTTTCATAGACTTCTTCCCACTATCATGTAACACCGGAAGCCATTCTGCTCCAAAGACTTTCTCCTTCCTGCTTCATTATAAGACTCTGGAAAGCATCTAGCATTAGAGTATTTGTCAAAACAGAACAAATGAATCTAAGCTCTAGTTGTTTTTATATCGTAAGATAGCAAACAAGCTGATAGGTCTCCTGATGGAAAGAGTCAACCATCGCCTAAGACACCAAAGATGTAAATTGTGCTTTGCTATCTTGTGGGGAGTTCTAATGCCACATGCATAAGTTTACCGGCAACCTTACCGTCCAAACCGGAACACGAAAGTGACAAGCACTGACGCTATCGCGGCAGGAATAGGTAAGGTGGTGGTACCAGACCCGGTCGAGACGATGCAGAACTCTATCACCTTGTAGCCAGGATGACAGTCACTCGCATAGCTAATCGGTCGCCTTTTACGACCTGCATGGCAGAACGACAGTTGACCTATTCTTCAAAGGCGCTCGGACCAACACGGGGCTCAATGGTTTTATCTTACAAACTACCTCAAATTCTATGGTGTTTCTAATTTTATTCCAAGTTCCCATAAAGTATTTCCAGCTCTATCATGAGACTCTGGAAATCTTCTAGCACTAGAGTATTTGTCCAAACAGAACAAATGAGTCCAATTTCGATTAGTTTATCTTATTTAGTTTAGGAGTTCTCATGGTTACCTTTCAGTTTCATCATCAGATCCTGAAAATCATCCAGCAATAAGATATTTGCCAATACAAGACAATTAAGTGCTAATTCAAAAACTTTACCTCGTTTAGTTTAGGAGTTCGTTGTAGTTGAACTTTGAATCTGGATTCTTGAAGTTCCAATGTCACTTTTTCGGCTGAATCTTCTGAGCCATATCATCTGAAGAAAGATCTTACTGTAACAAATGAAATGACTCCAAACTCCACTATATTAGCAATTTCTATCTGTGAGTTACATTCACTCTTACGGCTCCATGTTCAGATCTTCGACATTATATGTTATGGAAAGCAAACATCATCAAAAATCCATCGAGCCCGAACTTGACTATCTTATCTCTTTCTACATTCTACGCGTGAGTTTCGGTAGCACTTTATCAGCTCCATCTTCAAATCCTCGTCATCATGAGCATTAATCAAACTTAGTATTTGTAGCAACCAGACTTAGTCTAAGCAAGATTGTCTCGTTAAATCTCTGCATCAGACAGTTCCAGTCCAGAGAGTATATCCAGGCTACACCACGAGCTCAGTTGGATGGTACCATACTATTTGCATTTCCTTCAAAAGTCTGTCAAGTTTTTGTACTAACGGGTATCAGAAAGACGTTAAAAAGTGGCTTGCAATATTTAGAAAAGCTGTTATTTAAATACGAAATTTGCCAGTTAAACAGACGCTGATGATCTTCGAATGAGAATCTCGAAGTATTAGCTCAACGTTAGCATGTAATTGCAATATCAATAAAGTAACAGAACACAAAATTTAGAATTGATAAAGCATTTACAAATCATTTAATTCCTTTTATGTATTTGAAAAGAGCTGGTTATCTTGAAACGGCTGAACAGATTCTATTGAATCTTAGCTAAGAACCATCTCGCAAAACAGGGCTTTCAATTAAAAAAAACCACAATCAAATCGGACCATCCGCCAGAGCTCTACGATGCCACGGACAGACACACAGATACACAGATACACAGATACACAGACACACAGATACACAGCTGAAACTTATAATACCTCTCGTTTTGCGTCGGGGGTTAAAAACATCTAAAACAGATTTTATAATTTTTTTCTCGATCTTAATAACAGCTGTCAGATGCTTGAAATTAACAAGTTAAGTTGATTTTAAAAATAAATAAATTAATGAAAACAAAATATTTATGGCGGGGGTCACCCATATAACAAACGTGACATTTTAGCGTTTCTTATAAATGTTCCGGAACGGACAGGTCTGACTTGTACTTCGTCGTTTTTTTTCTTTTCAGTGGCATCGCAAATGCACCACGTCTGCAAAATATCGCAAAGTTAATTGATGTTTTCTTTTAGTTACAGAATCTCATTTGTATGTATAAAATATTTCTATAAAATGTTTATAGAAATTAAATACTTACAATTTCACAAAGGAAAGAAAAGAAATAAAATAAAAATCTCGCATAACTTAAGCCACTTAGAGTTCCTTCGCAAGTCTAGTATTGTTTTAGATGCTCTGCAGACTAGACCCTCCACTGCGTTTGTGCTGAATAGAAAATTCTCATTCAGTCCTTCTATTGTTTTTTAAGAGGGTAAACAATTGTGAAAAATTACGAGCTTAGATGGTTGTTTCTTTTAGATTATTATTTTTTAGTATGTTTTGTTATTTTTCATGTAATCCGCTTGTTTCTTGCAATTACAGAATATTGTGTTTATCCAGAAACAGATTCCGAGCTGCAATTGAGTTTTATTTATTTATTTATAAACAAAATCCACAGCGCTTAAATTTCATGGATTGGATAGAGATTAGTATTTTACAGCCAATTACGGATTTACATTATATAAACCGAACTGAATGCACGTTAGTGATAATAATAATGATAATAAAAATTACTTACATTATTAACAGCAAAAAAGAAAAACCTTAAGCTATATTAAAGATGAGCTCATATAATTATACCTACACGATTTGTCTTGTCAGGGGGACACATAGTGTATGTTCGTGTGTGTGTGTGTGTGTGTGTGTGTGTGTGTTTTGTGCATGTGTATGTGTATGTGAGTGTGTATGTGTGAGTGTGTATATCTCTGCGTGTATACTCGTGTTATGTTTTATGCTGAACGTTTAAAAATATGAAGTCTATTTTTTTATTTACGTTTGCCATTGATATTTCAAGGCTTTTATATTTTATGTTGAGTAATAGACTTAGTGGTTTCTAGTATTTAATTACGAAATTTAGTTTTAGTAACACAAAACTTTTGATCACCTCAATAACATATTTGCCCAACTCGGAAATTGAAACCAAGGACTACGTTAATTACTAAACCACGGAGTAGTCTAGTGTAAGAAATTCAAGTTATCAAATCGATAATTTATAGTATCTAATACTATCTAATATTATAAATACAAAAACAGTCATAGTTCTGTACTTCTCATATTAAATTTAAAAATATATAAAAGGGTTAGAAACGCATACATATATAGAATTAACTTGGAAAGCTCGACGTTTCGGCCAAGTTACATTGACAGCGAGATTCCTCCGTCGATCATGTCGGGATCGATTTTCATCGAAATATTGTGAAGAATATAAAAAAAATAATTTATTGCAAAAAAATGCATTTTAGGTTTATATAGGTTTTCGTTGTTTAATCAATAACATCAAGATATCAAGTGTCATCTTACACTTTTATAATCAGGAGAACATTCCAGACATTTAAAAAAAATTACGAACTATGCCCTGAACTAATAGTAAATATCTAATACCAATCTATATATTGTTGCAAACTTCGAGTTCGTATTGTGCAATAAAATACCACTTATATTTAGACCGTGTATTTACATCACAAAAAATTACAATACACCACAATAAAATTCGTAAATATACTGAATAAAACTAATCACATTCAGTACTTACACGAATCGACTACACTGAATCACTAAACTACGATACTTCCACTTCCCGTATTCACTGTACTATATCGCTTTGCACTGGTGGTCCCAACTATCGCTTTCGAATCGCTATATAAAACTGCACTATATTCGCTAACACCATCTCTATTCCTACCACCACCATACCATATACTCAAGCTAAAGTTCGACTATGTTCCCGAATGTTCCAAAAGTATTGCGTAAACAATTCTAATTGTAAACAAGTCCTAGTATACGTAATTTTCACCTTTATGCACAATGATAGAAGATCCATTATGGCATAGTTTTTTGGGTAACGCCGGCTATTGTTTATCAATAGAGCAGCTATGCCTTTCTTTTATTTTTAGATTTTTCCACTATTCTCACTCTTCACTTTTCTAGATTATTCGCAAAAATATTAATACGTAAAGCAAAAATATGTATCTACCGATTTTTAAGATAATTACGCCAACATTGGAGTATGAAATTTAACACAATTCAAGTTTACATTGTGGAGAGCTGCAAAACCTACTTTTTGTAAATAATATCCATTAGAAATACACTAAATTAATGTGTGTAGTGACATACATGATAATATACAAACATGTATACTATTTTTTATGGCTGGTCAGTTGTCAAATTTAAAAGAGATTTTATTGTTTAGTCTATGGTCGAATTTCGACCGCAGGGCTATCGCTAATACATCGAAATATATAAACAAATAAGATAGTTTTATAGGCAATGTTCATCTCTTTCCTGCTTGTTTACTATTCTGACAGAAGAGTCTTTTATGGATACCCAGTTGGAATGGAGTTCCCTTCGCTAAATTTTGAGACTAAACTATGATAAAGAGGTGCCATGTTTAACTGGACGAAAACTTTATTACGTGACTAGAAAACAATACCTCCATTCACAGTTGTGCAGTAAAATTCTTTATTATTTATGTTAACAAAAAGGGTATTTAAACCTTTTAATTACAAAATATTTTAGGATATTCTCGAAACTGACTTTTGAATTGATTAAAAAACGTTTTAATATCGTGGGTAATCGGAAATAACTTCACATCAAAATCGCAGTAACATTTATAGATTGTTCAGGAAACAAGTCTTGTAATTTTTTCCAAGCTTTTTCAAAAATTATTTTTTTTAAAACCTCGGTAGTTTATATAAGGATTATTTTTTAACGATTTAAAAACAAATGTATATTTTTTTAATTTTCCCTGTGCTACAATATTACTTGCGAAATTACATAGTTCTAGATCAACGGAAAGTACTCTATAAAGTTTTATTCCCTTGAGAGTGTCAAAATATACCTTTTTGCGGCACAAACGGCTGTACCTTTTCTGGCGTTATCTTTGAAGTTTGATTTTTCACAGCTACAAGGGACTGTTAGTCTGAGTATATGGTTTTAATTTCAAGTAGATACCTACATGTATTCACTTGATAAATGATCTTGGATGATAGGATATACAGATTGATCGACAGCAAATTGGTGCTATAAGGTTTTCGTTTTTAGGGTTCCAAAGTAAACTAGAAACTCTTGTAACGTCGCTATATCCGTCAATTATCTGCAGTGTAGCGCAGAGATCCTAGTACTAGAAAGCTGTAATTTTGCATAAATATACCTATTAATCACGGCAATAAAGTTGTAATAAAAAATCTTGAAATATTTTTTTATAGAGTATATTCTTCTATATACTCATACTCACTATATACGTGTAATGTGGGGATGTTATTTTTTTTCTCATGCACTCCATCGTGTGGGGTATCGTTGGATAGGTTTTTAAAAATATTGTAGGGTTTTGTAAACTATTTCTCGATTAAAAGACTCGTTTGTCAAATATTAAGCTTTAAATTGCTAATTTTTGTTAGAGTCAAGTGCCCCCCCCCCTCTGCTAGCTAATTTTAGCGGTTAATTTTAGGGGTGGGAAAAAAATCACAGTAGTAGCACATATTAGTACATTTTTTTTATATCATAAGATACCAAACAAGCAGATGGGTCTCCTGATGGAAAGAGTCAACCATCGCCTATAGACACCAAAGATGTTAATGGTGCGTTGCTATCTTGTGGCGAGGTCTAATGCCACATGCATAAGTTTACCGGCTACCTTACCCTCCAAGCTGGAACACGACAGCGACAAGCACTGACGCTATTGCGGCAGGAATAGGTAAGGCGGTGGTACCAGACCCGGGCGAGACAATGCAGAACTCTACCACCTAGTAGCCACGATGGTAGTGACTCGATAGCCAATCGGTCGCCTTTTACGACCTGCCTGGCAGAACAGCAGTTGGCCTATTCTACAAAGGAGGCCGGGACCAACACGGCGGAAATACAATTAAATTATGAGAAAAGCTATCATGGCTTATCAGGCTTTACAATTTTTGGAGTAATAGTTGATCAACTTGTAAAATATATTTGGAAAAGTTTTTATAGGTGGTAAACTTGTGCGGATATATTCGTCATTGAGTTAAATAGGATAAATATTCATAGTATGAAACAATCAATTCCTCTCCTTTGTCCGCCTTATTGGGATGGGCAATTTTTGGATCCTACATTGGGCGTGGCCCAACACGCACTTTACAAATTTATTTTTGTTTCAGGTACAGAACCCTATAAATATTATTCAGCAATTGTTACAAAAATCTATGTAGAAAATATTTGCCTATGTAGGTTACAGTATCCCAAAAATATGCTCGCTTCAAAAAACTAATATCTCGGTGCGATTCTTTCCGCTTAGTTTACCACGGACAATTCGGCCGCCGGGACTGATTGGAATTCCTTTCATGTGTAAATATTAAACATGGACGCTCGCGTATGGAATGTATATTTAAAAGTTTTCATCAGCGTTGCTATTATAATGTTTAATGAGCTTTTTGTAACTGATCTCGTAGTTATTTTCATTAAATTCTGTTAAATTTTATATAAGCAAGAAATTTTATCGAATTAATATTAGTATTATTAATAAATGGGTTGTTAAGTCCGCGGACAAAAATCCGTCGTCTGCGCAGGCTATAAACGTTTCATTTGTTTACCAGAATAAAGCTGCTGTCTACTTTTTGTATTACATTTTATTAAAGTGTATTGAATTTGGAGACCAAAAATAAAACAATTTCGGTGACATAAAATGTTTTTAAGTTTTTGTTAGGACATGTCACGTATGCAGTCCTTTTAATTTCTGGAAATTAGTTTTTTAGTTAGTTATGTCACGTCTCTAGGTATGAGTTAGTTCAAAAACGGTTATTTTATTTATCTTATTAATTTAACAGTTTATTACTAGAATGGGCCCATATTTGGCTGAAATCCGATATTCGGTCGAAAATCAATACTTGGTCGAAATTCGTTTTTATTTTACTTTCCCGATATTTCGACACTGTGGCAAGCGCCATGGTCATGGGTAACTGAAGTATTGCGGTAGATTGATTATAACTAAGAGTAGACAAGCCTCTCTAACCTCTTTCTAATTTTTCTACTAACACTAGTGGAACTCACCCGATTATCGCTTCGTCAATAAATAATCACTATATCACTTGAATTTTTGGCACTAGGTCTGCACTCTTATATTGTATATTCACCGGGTGTTTGTGTGTAGGTGCCTCGTGTGATCGTGTGTTCCGTAGGCAAGAGTTATAGCGTCATTGGGATCGATGAGAACGTGGCGGGGCTTACGTAATTTAGGAACGGGATTTGGATCTGGAGCCCGTTTCCCGTAATAAAATGTCAATCAAGTCGGAGCGTTTAAGCCTCTTACACACTTTCTTACATATTGTGCCGATTTGTACACAAAGTGACCTTACATCGTGTTTTTGTATGTAAGAGGCCTAAGCACTTCGACTCGATTGAAGTTTTGTTACGTAAATTGGGGGGGCTGAGTTGTATCTGCCGCGGTTACCACCTAGTTTGTACCGTCGAAATATCTTTAAGAAATATCTTTGAAATGCCCAGATAAGCTGGGTAATTCGAGATCTTTATATAAGTCTTCGTTGTGTATGTACTGAGGTGTATCCGTGATAATACGCAAGAAATTGTTCTGGAAATAGGAGATGAAAGTTTGTATAAAAAGTTATTATAACTATTCGCGGCGAAGCGCAGCGGGAGCATGATATTTAAATAAATATGATAAATACACATAATTATAGCTGGACTAATTTACACGAATCGATTTAACCCCAAAGTAAGCAAATTATTAGTTAATGATACTGATGTAAAGCAATACATTCTATATATTAATATTTGAAGCAAAAATGTTGATCCCTTTTTTATGACAGCTACGTAAACGGTGCATTATGAAATTTAGGACAGTTAAAGTTTACGTTGCGGAGAATTGCAGGAGTTATTTTTTTTTAATAATGAACATCACAAACACATATATTAAATAAATAAATAAAACATTACACATACTACATTCATTTATATACATGATAATAAACACACATGTACAGTGTACACTATTATGTTTATGGCTAAAATCAGTTGTTAAACCCCCGTGTTGGATCCGGGCTCCTTTGATGAATAGACCAACTGACGTACTGCCAGGTATGTCGTAAAAGGCGATCGATTGGCTACGCGAGTCACTACCATCGTGTCTCGCCCGGGTCTGGTACCATCGCCTTACCTATTCCTGCCGCAATAGCGTCAATGCTTGTCGCTGTCGTGTTCCGGGTTGGAGGGTAAGGTAGCCGGTAAACTTATGTATGTGGCATTAGAATTCGTCACAAGATAGCAACGCACCATTAACATCTTTGGTGTCTATAGGCGATGGTTGACTCTTTCCATCACGAGACCCATCTGCTTGTTTGCTATCTTATGATATTAAAAAAAAACATAGAAGAGATTTTATTGTTTAGTCTACGATCGAATTTCGAACACAGGGCTAACGCGACGCGAGTATTAGGTATACATGTATATATTGAAATGCATTTAATAAATACTCAAACTCGGAAATACAAATATTTGTGACATGAACCATGCCCCGGTCGGAAATCAAACTAGACTATTCAACTAACCATTAGACTAACTTACATGAATTTATTTCACATAAGTTGTATTTATATATTTGTATATTTCGGGAACGGCTGAAACAATATGGATTAAACATTTGTATATAAATGTGGTGTACTCTTTAAGTTTATCTACACAGATGTATATTTCTTAAAAAATCACAATATCACACTATCATTTTAAGGGTTCAGCAGTCTAGAAGGAACCATTATAGTTTCAAGATTCAATACATTTTATTCAAAGTAAAGGATATACAATCACCTTTACAGGAATTTAAAGGAAATACAATCACCTTTTGAAAGTCAGAAAGATAAAATTGGGTAAAACATTATACCAAACTTAAATAATAATATAAATTAAAATAATAATATAAAAAATGATGTGGTGTCGCGGGACACCAGGTAGGAACGAACTTCCTTCGGCTAAACGGCACTACTCGCTTGTGTACGCGACTGTCGCGCCTGCGCACGTCTCATTTAACGCTTTTATTCCACGCATTTTTCTTACGGTTTTACTATCACATTTTTTTCAGTTCGGTCGCGCAGCAAAATCCCTATCCCCTCCAAGCCTGCCGTAAGGAACTTCGTTCCAATAAAATAATAATTTGTAAAATACAGTCATAAAATAAAATTTAAAACCAATAAACAGTTTTCGCCATGTTCGTCAGTCCGTCCGTCCACAGTTTAGGTCAGAGACTGTCAGAACAAGAAAACTGTAATTTGACATGAATTCACAATATGTTAGTTGCGCCACAAAAATGGTAAATAAAATTTCTCTCAAACGTCTGGCACGCATTTTGCAATTATCAATTTGCATGTACCTTCACTATATAGTTAAACTTTGGACCACCTTATCTCACATGGTTTATCCGAGTAGTTCTAATATTGCAATTTTTAAGAGGAGGGTCAATAAAATTCTCAAAAGCCGGCATCGCATTAACAACTAACCTTTTGTATCACAAATGTTCATGGACAATGGTGACCACTTTCCATCAGGTTGCTCATATACACGTATGTCTACAGATACTATAAAAAACTAGTTGTCTGTAAATTCGGTGTACGGACTATAATAACTTTACGTGATAACGACATAAGAAAATAAGATCTTGTCTTTCTATTGCTTGTTCCGCACTCTCGCTTAAACGCTTGGCTCGGGTGAACAATGAGTCATATTTTTTACTAGCGACCTGCCCACGGTTTCACTCGCGCAGCTTTTGTTCCCGTGAGAATATCGGAAAGGTTTGTATACTAAAACCTTCCTCAAGAATTAATCTATCTATTAAAAAAAACTGCATTAAAATCCGTTGCGTAGTTTTACAGATTTAAACATATATAGGGAGATAGGGACATGGGGACGGACATAGAAAGCGACTTTGTTTTATACTATGTAGTGATGCGTTCATAAAGAACACGGGCAAAACTTCATACATCGTTTTTTTTAGTTGTTACCTTAAAGTTTAATATATTCCTTAAGATCTATATCAACTCCTTAACTTATGCGCATTTAATAAATATTTTTTAAACTTGGGGAATAGTAGCTAAATAAAGTTGAAATTTAGATAAAGTTAACATAAACAATCAGTTCTCTCCTTAGTAATCTGTGGTTGGGTATTTATCTTGTCATTGGGTGTCTTCAGTACAACTGTTAATCTCAGAAATCTAACTTAGGTTGACAGAATTCTGAGCTAAGGTTTTGCAAAACACTTTATAGGTACTTAAAAGAACAAAAAATAAATTAGCATTAACTATTATTTCATACAAAAAAGAGGGAGAATTTTTATTTGATACTTATAATGAAAGTTATGATATATAAACTTATTACTGTTTTAATGAAAATCTAATTAAAGTTTTATAAAATGGTAACACTTAAATATGATGATAGAATTTAATCATAGTCCCAATTATTTTTAAATGATTGTTCCTAGCGATATATTTTATTTAATTGATTTAAAAACCGTAGAAAATTATTCTAGTTTTTCTAATATTCGTCACTCCAAAAGACACGCAAGGGTTGTACAAAATTAAAATGGCCTGTGTTTTTTATAAGACGCTCAAATATACATTTATTTTTGACATGTTAGCGTCAAAACATTATCCAAAAAAACTATTCCTTCATGGTAATAATTTTCCTCACCCAGGTACTATAATTCAATTCGTGGCCCTAATAAAACGCCGTGAAGTTTATTTACACGGGAAACGCTACTGCTAATACAACAAAAAGGTCGTTTTCACTGTAAAAATATTGTAATGGAACCCCGAGACGATCGGCCCTATTTACCGAGCCATTTTCAGGAATTATTGGGTCAGAGGTACGATAAAAGAAACGAAGGTCACCTTTATACAGGTATTTAATGTATACTTGTTGTAATAGGTTTGTGTCCACTCAGAATAAATCAGATATATTGTAGATTTATTGATTGTCTAATTATATTATGCAGATAACAAGAAACTAAAGTTTATCTGGCAAAAATACACATTGAGCCACATAATAGTAAACGCAACTCTGGAAGCGTTACGTCATGCCGTGGTAAACGCCATGTTTTTTTATGTTATTGAGATAGGCAAACTGGCAAACGGTAATTGGTCGACGTCGCCAATGAACAAAAATGGGATTCCTGGGCTTGAACTAGCCTTTCGTGTGTTGCCTATCCGGAGACATAAGATGTTAAGTCTCAGTGCCAGTAATTACACTGCCTGTCTTGCCGTTCTCTCCGAAACACGGCAAAGCTGTTTCACAGTAGAAATAAACAAGATGGCGGTACCCATGCAACCGGGAGCGCGGCACAGCACATCCCTCCCAGCACCGACAAGAATACACATAGAGCCACGTAATACTGAACGAAACTCTGGTCACATGTTGTTGGTGACATATTCATAGAAACCAAGGAGTATGTAATGTACTCGTATTACGGTCATGACGTGACGTCATTCAAGACGCCATGACAGTTAAGACCGTTTTTGCGGTAATTTCAAAACGTGAAATTATTATTATTAATGTACGATAGTTTAAAAAATAAATAGAGTTTTGGTTAAATACTATAATATTATATTTTATCCTATTAATATTATATCTAAATGAGAACTTAAAGAAAATGGATGGATATTTGTTACTATTTCATGCAAAATCGACTGAATCGATTTGAATAAAATTTGCGATACATGGAGACGGTGACCTGAAGTCTATAAGAAAAAAATAAGATGTTTCCGTGGGATTCACCAAAAACTTTAAAAATGCAGCGGAATACAGGGTGCAGCTAGTAACTAAAATGGTATTGTTACGAATAATCTAGGAACGTGTAGAGTTGGAACGCTGGAGAAATCTAGAAATAGAAGAAAGAGATAACTACTCCTATTGACAAACAAATAGTTGACCTAAGCTATACCATAATGAACTTTGTGGTATAGGGCATAAGGTTAAATGTAGCGTGTACTAGGATTTATGAGTCATAACTTGTTTACAATAAGAAGTGATAAGAAGTGACTTATTGTTTCCCGATACATTTAGATTTTTCTGGATCCAGGTAGAACTTTACCCTGGGTATAAATAGAGATGTGTTGACAAATACAGGACAATTGACCAGTGCGAAGCGAGTGTTCTAAGTTTAGCGTTAGTACAGTGAGTGACTAGTGCTAATCAGAGTATTTAGTGTTACATTGTGTTGTCTTGTGTTTTGTGTATCTGTATTATAAATACACGAATTTAATATAAGTGATGTTTTCTTACAACTACGAACCCGAAGTACGTAACAGTATTAAACAGTTTTTCAAATTTCATCATCATCTAGCTTATTAAGTTTAAATTGTTCTATACTATTGATCGTCGGCACTTGGTGAAACTTCATTTTAACATTATATATTTCAAATTCGAATTACTTAAAGTCTACCGGTTTCGCGTATTAACACATTATCAAAACTACGTATGAATCGATTATTTTTATAAACTATTATTGCCTCCAGGCTTTGACGGGCAGGCAGAACATATGCAATTCACGGTTACAATCATGAGTCAGACGAATTGTTCCGCATAAATGCATAAATTGGAGTACCTCCTACCTCACTAAGTTGTTCCACCTATTAACATCATGGGCTATATTATCAATCAATCAATCAATCAATCAAATGTTTATTGCAGAAAATAGGGTTAGTTACATGTGCTCTTATATTATGTAAGTAGTTCCTCCTATTCTGCCGTATGAACAGCATGCAATGAAATTTTTTATTTGTGGCAAAATTAACATTTTTAATATTGCTAAGATATTATAGAATAATAATTAATTATTGTTAACAAAATTAAAATATAAAATTCGTATATTATTCTATAATATATTCGTATATTATCTTTTGTGAATTGACTTAATTTAATAACGCGCGAGTCGCACACCCAGCGGATGGCGACCACATGGATGTTAATTTGTATATGCATAAAAAGTAGATAATGCACTGGCATCCCGCGTCAACACGCAGGTGAGCGGACGACACCATCGAGCACGGCGCACGCGGACTCGCGGTTGTCAACTTGTTCAGATTTACACGAGAGACTACACACGACAACGCAAGTTCACACGATTATACGTTCTAAAATATTATTTTCAAGATTATTTTTTAACTGTGTGATGTGCAGTAAAATGAACGTTGATACATAAAAGTATCAAAAATCAAAAAATGTTTTGTGATGTGCGATCAAATGGAGCTTGATATACACAAAAGTACTAAAAAACATACATACGTACATACATATCTTTACGTCACATCCCTTACGGAGTAGGCAGAGACAACCGAGTGCTATAAATTACGATTATTGCAGGCTTGTCTCGCTTTTTCTTCTATCAAAAATCAAAATCAAAAACATGTTTTATTCAAATAAACCTTTATAGACACTTTTGTCAAAACATTTTTTTTTTAAATTGCCTATTGTAGTGTGACATGTATGACGTAGTAAAAAGCGGTCTCTTTCAAGTCGTAACTAGCCGATTCGACAGGACGCTACGCAGAAATATTCCTTTAGAATATTAACGGTAAATACTAACATCTTAAAATACCATAATACCATAATCTTAAAATACGTCGTGTTAATCCAGGCCTCCTTTGAAGAATACACCATTCTGTGTCGCAATTCGTAAAATGCGTATGATTGGCTAAACGTTACACTGCCATCGTCACCAATAGGTAATAAAGTTCTGGGACGTTCTGCCCAATTCTGGAACTACTGCTTTATAATCGTGTCACTATCGTGTTCCGGAATATAAAAGGATCGGCAAACTTATGCCTTATTATGACAACAATGTATGATTAATATTGGAACGAAGTTCGTTGTGAAAAGGGGCTAGACGGAAAAAATTCTTAAGAATGGTTGTCACGATACTTTTTGCTATAGTAAGGTATTGTAAGCTGTGCGGCGTGCGCATGTTTCTCTCTCTCTCTCTCTCTCTCTCTTTCTTATAGAAAGCAATCCAGATATTTTCATTTCTATTTCGCATTGAACAGTGTGGTGTCGCGACGATTATTTTTGTTGAGTGTATACAGGTTTTTTGTAAATTAATCGAAAGGAACTTCGTTCCATCCGGGTGTCCCTTGACACCTCTCAAGTTTTTTTTGGTGTATATGTCGCAGTGAAATTGTCAATAGTCGTTAGATTACAATCTACCTAGGGATTTTATAATTTGATTAGATTAGTTATAATAGGTTAATTATAATATCACTTAGGTTAGGTTAATTATAATATCACTTAGGTAGATTATAATCTAACGGTATTGACAATTTTACTGCGACATATATATTCGATGGTTTTTCTTTTCATCAACAAAGCCTGCTTGTTTGTAATCCTATATCATTTTTTTTCATTAATCTTAATCTTATCTTAATATATAAATTACGTGTCGCGTATTTGTTCGTGATGGAATCCGAAACTACTGAATCGATTTCAATGAAATTGTACATTTAAAATAGTGCTTACCTTAATTAACACCTCCTCCCCTCTCTCTATTTTTTTTATATCATAAGATAGCAAACAAGCAGATGGGTCTCCTGATGGCAAGAGTCAACTATCGCCTATAGACACCGAAGATGTTAATGGTGCGTTGTTATCTTGTGGCGAGGTCTAATGCCACATGCATAAGTTTACCGGCTACCTTACCCTCCAAACCGGATAACGACAGTGACTAGCACTGACGCTTTGCGGCAGGAATAGGTAAGGCGGTGGTACCAAATCCGGTCGAGTTGATGCAGAACTCTACCACTTAGTAGTCACGATGCTACTGACGCGCATAGCCACTCGGTTGCCTTTTACGACCTGCCTGGCAGAACGGCAGTTGGCTTATTCTTCAAAAGAGCCCGGGACCAAAACGGGGAAAAGGACTCCACCAAAATATTCAATACAAGTAATTTGTATGGCAAAACAACGTTTGAAGGATGTTAGTTAGTAGTTAGAATTTTGCTCCTCATTATATACCAGTAAGACCTACGTGAGACACGTTGTGGAAAACGGGTGCAAAATCCCACTAGATACCGAAAAAACTCGGGATAAAACCCAGCCAAAATCACTCATAAATAATTTAGTTTTCAAAATTGCTTCAGCAATTTCAGATGTTACTCAAACTCGCCAACACAATCTCTACCTATTTATATTATAAGTATTAATATTTCAAAATCCAACAATTGAATTGAGTTTAGCCTTAGTTTTATATCTGCAAATATTTCAATGTAGATTTAAGCACACACGAATGTGTAAACTCAAAAGTTTAGCAAATGCGGGTCTAGCAATATACCCCTCGAATCGTACAAAGTTCTGTTGACTCTTACCAACTAAGAAGCTGAGCGTAGACTCGAACGCTATTGACTCAGGTTTCTAGATCACTTCCCTAAATGTGACACTAAAAACTAAAGCGATATGAAACAAGAACTAAGTGAACGCTATTATTTATTTATTCACTACAACAAAATATACTTAATAAATATTTATGCTGAATATCCTTAAACGTACAGTTGTAGGTGGTAAATACAATTATGTGAAGCGGGTATAGGACTATGCTTGTGTGACTATGCTAGTTTTGTCTATCTAGATCACTTGATCAGAAATAATGGGAATATTTTTCAAAATACTGGAAATTTGCACCCTAGACGTATTGCATGGTACCCGCTCACAAAATATGTTTTTAATATTCATTGTAGTTTTTTGTTCTGTGCAATCTTTAGTAACTGGGCTATTGGTTGCAGTAATAACTCTAATGACTTAATAATTTATGATCAGTTAATGAGAAAAAAAATTATTAAGGCGTAATCAAAAAACTTTTATCAGTGAACTTTTATTTCCATAAAAATAGTTTTGATTGTTTTTTTGTAACAGGTCCTCATTTTAAAACACGTTTGCGTAAATATTTTGTGTGAATTAAAGTCAGGTAATCTAGAGATGGAGATGATCACGGGAGATGTCGAAATATTCGAGTAATATAGAGTTTTCGACTTATGGAGGAATTTGTCTTAAGCGGATTTTTATTCGAGTTGTAAAAAATTATTTCTTTCTCACAAATATTTAGATAGAGATTTTTTTTATAATTAGAGAAATGTAGTAAATAAAAAAATGTAATAAATAAAAAAATAAAATTTCAAAATATCCTTAAAATAAATAACTAACCAAGTGCATGTCAGGTAACACGCAATGTAGAGTTACGTAGATATCCATCACTATAATGCGAAATAAGAAGGCTTTTATACTATGAAATTTTGACCCATTTATCACCAACTACGAATGTACTTGCAATACAATTTCATCGCCTGTAAAACTCCATGTTCATTTTGTAAGATAGTCGACTATCAGTAGTACGAGTAAAGTAAAGCTTACTAAGCCGTTTCTTATTACATCTATATGGGTGATTCCGTTCTAACTGTGATATTCAATGTCTTGTATTGTTTGTTCTCACAGGTCATTAATTAATAATTAATTTATGAAATTTTTGTGCTTATTGGAAAATTATAAACATATTTCAACATTATTTTCATATAATATAACTTGCCACTTACAGAAAACTTACAATATATCACTTAAATGTCAATACCGTGTCATGTCCATTTCTAGAATTTATTTATAAATTGTTAGTTTTTTGTCGTAATAAATGATTTAAACTAATTACCTCATAAATTCTAATGTTTACGACAAAAAAAAACTAACAATTTATAAATAAATTCTAGAAATGGACATGACACGGTACTGACATTGTATCACAGTTAGAACGGAATCACCCATATACTACTACCTATGTTTTTTATACATCTAAAAACAAACATTGTATAGAATGTTAGACTCAAGTCTAACAAAAATTAGCACTTAAAAGCTTAATATTTAATAAACTCTCTAACAGAATTCTTAATCGAATAACTGTTTTTATAAGCACGCAAAATATTTTTATATATCCATCCAACGTCATCCCATATTTTAGAATACTTGAGAAAAAACATGTCCTTATGGATACGTAAGAAAATAAATATATCTTTAATTCATAAACACATACTTGAATCTGCGAGTGTATTTTTTTGCGCATCTAGCAAACTTTTTGTCTACGAAATTTGTCTAATAATGCTGTTTTTTTATATCGTAATATAATAAACAATCCGATAGCTCTCCTGCTGGAAAAAGAAGCCATCGCCTACAAAAACCAAAAATGTTAATGGTGCGTTGCTATTCGTGTAGCGGGATGGCAATGCCACGTGCATAATCCTACCGGCTACCTTACTCTCCAAACCGGAATATGATAATGTCAAGCATTGACGCTATTGCGGTAGGAATAGGTAAGGCGGTGGTACCAAACCCGGGCGAGTCGTTCTGGAACTCTACTACCTAGTAGTCACGATGGCAGAGACTGGCATAGAAAATTGTTCGCCTTTTACGACCTGACAGGACCAACCTGACAGGACAGCTGGTCTATACTTAAAAGGACCTAGGGCCAATACTGTGTTTAGGGTGACCTAGGGCCAATACAGGAAAAGCTGTGTTTTTTTTTTCTTTAAAACTAATTAAAGTATTTAAAAGATAATTTAATAAGTAATTTGAAATATGTTTTGTCGGACAGACGAACTTTCACAATACACAAAATATTAGTATGGATATAGAAATTATCATATTTTTATATCAATTATTAACAATTTTTGATATTCAATCATAATAATAGCAAACAATTAAATGACTGTCCTAAAGCAAAGTAATATTTATAAGCATGGATAAAAAGGTAATATCTAATCTATTTATCTATGGCACCACAAAGATCTAGTTTTATAAAAAAAGAAGGATTTCGCCACATTGAACCAAGTAACACGTGGCTCAATTGGTAAAAGCGTGTTGACCAGAGATTCGCAGATTCAAATACTGTCGTGTCGAATTTTTTCTTCTAGTTTTTAAAATAATTTTATAAAATTTTATCGGCTATAAATAAAAAAAAGCGAAATAAGTAATATTTTTGTTAATGAGATATTGTTACTTTTAACTTTGAGGAAATAGCATTTTTCCTTGGACTAAAATTTTATTAACGCATTAGTCTAGTGAAATGAGACCTCAGATTTCCTGAACAGTAAAACAATTGTACAAAGGTTTTTCTTTACACTAGAAAAATCTTAGTGGCGGCACGGGCTTCCGGCAAGAAGTCATTAAAAAAACCGGTCAAACTTGATCAATTTCCATACCACCAATACTATTAATTAAGGTTACTTGTATTGGGACTCACTCTGGGATATGTCGTTTTTAGATAGAGATTAATCATGTCATCATTACAAATAATTAATTGACGTTTTAATTATTTGTAATATTAACAGTACATATTTCACAAACATACTGCGAAAATTTTAAGTGTCTGCCTATTTCTGTTCAAGAGAATCAGCAATGTAACGGACAAATAGACATTGAAAGCATCTTTATAGAGTCCGTTTGTGACAATTTTGGGTATAGATCCCTATATAAACCTCCTTGTATCGGAAAGAATTCTATACTGTCGGTCAGATTTGTCGTGTTATGATTAATTTTAAAGATACAAATGGAGATTCTCCTCCGCAAAACACTACTTTATTCAGTTTACTCTGCCTAGCCCGCAAAAGGACCAGCTTGATGATGTTTGTATTTTCTTCTGGAATGTTCACGCCGTTGTTTCTCCAGATTCGTAAAGGTTTTAATAAATTAGACTTTAACTCGATCGGTACATGCTACGGAAAGTTCTCATTAAAAACTTTTAACTTGTTTGAATCTTTCTGAAGACATTTCGATGAGAAACGTGTTTGTTGATCTTTTTGTCAAATACAAATAAAACGTGAAGTGATTTGCGTGGTTTAGATTGAAAGTTGCTTCGGATTGTAAATAATAGTGGAGTATTATCAAATAAGACCGGAATGTTCTTATTTGCAAATACCAATATGATTTTATTTTATAAATGAATTTTTTTATCACAAAATGTAGCATTGTCTTGATAAATGACGAAAAGAGAATTTCTCGTGATTTATTAAATTTATTTGACTGTTTTTAGATGACTGAAGAAGGCTCAATAGAAAGTCGAAGATTAAAAAATAACAGAAATAATAAACAGAATATTAATGATGTTTAAAAAATTGAATATATTTATTCATAACACAATCGATTAAACTAAGATTAATGCTATATATTTTTCCCCGTGTTGGTCCGGGCTCCTTTGAAGAATAGGCCAACTGCTGTTCTGCCAGGAAGGTCGCAGTGACAGATTGGCTGTGCGAGTCAGTGAGTGTGTGTGAGTGAGTTCTGCATAGTCTCACCGCCTTACCTATTTCTGCCGTAATAGCGTCAGTGCTGTGTTTTGGTTTGAAGGGTAAGGTAGTCGGTAAAGTTATCCATGCGGCATTACATATCAACGCACCATTAACATCTTTGGTGTCTATAGGCGATGTTTGACTCATTCCATCAGGAGACCCATCTGCTTGTTTGCTATCTTATGCTATAAAAACATAATAGTAAAATTACATTATTTTTATTATTAAAACAAAGGAGTATACAGCTCTAGTTAATAAAGCTACAGTATTAAGCAACGAGAAAAACTAAATAGGCCGTAGCAACACTTCGGTTTATTACATTTCCGTAAACCCCTGCAGGAAAAGGCTAAATGGGTCAGAAGCCTAATGTCCTCCGAGATATATTATTCATATTGTGAATACAAGTAGCTCACAGTTTATTAAGAGGAGAGTATAGCGAGCATGGATTCGTGTTAAAAATATTTTTATAAACAATGTTTAGCATATTAAATTTTACAGGATCGTCATCTCCACCTATTAAGGATCGACACTGGGACTGGCCACAATGGACCGGGACGGGCCGCAACGTAACACATTTCCGTATTTATTTCCTTTTTTTCATGTTCTAAGATAGCAAACAAGTAGATGGGTCTCCTGATGAAGAGTCAATCATCGTCAATAGACACCAAAGATGTTAATGATGCGTTGCTATCTTGTGGCGAGGTCTAATGTCACATGCATAAGTTTACCGACTACATAACCTTTCAAACCGGAACACGACAGTGATATGCACTGACGCTATTGCGGTAGGAATCATAGGAAAGTATCAAATCAGGACGAGACTTCTTTGTTGTTTTTAAGGTTTTTCCAGTTTCCCAAGCACGGGGTGAGTGCTTTCGTATTTATTACGTATTTATTACACGTATTTCGTGTGTATAACACAAAAATAATTAGAAATACGAAAGGACTGATCAAAATTATAAATGTGAATTTCATCTGTAACGATGAACCCATTTAACTAGGTATACATATGTATACCTAGCGTTCAGTACAATCGACGTAATCGATTATATAGCAAAGAAGAATTTCGCTGCCTCGAACCTGTCGACACTAGCTCAGTGGAAGAGCGTCCCGGCTTTAGGGAGATGGTCGCAGGTTCAAATCCCGCGTGTCGATATTTTTCTTTGTTGTTTTTAAGGAGACAATGCAGAACTCTATTGCTTAGTAGCCACAATGGTAGTGACTCGCATAGCCAATCGCTCGCTTTTTATGACCTGCCTGGCAGAACGGCAGTTGGCTTATTCTTCAAAGAAGCCCGGACCAACACGGTAAAAAATATTGTCTTTTATTATCTCTCCTTTATTGATCATCATAAGGTGGATCTTGCAAATCATATAGTCGTAAGAGGCGACCGATTGGCTATACGTGCCACTGCCAGAGTGACTGCTAGGTGGTAGTTACGCAGTACGCAACGTCTTACCCGGGTATTTGGTACTACCCTCTTAACTATTCCTGCCGCAATAGCATCAATGCTTGTCATTGTCATGTTTTTTTTTGGAAGGTAAGGTATTCAGTAGACCCGTCACACGGGTAGCAAAGTACTATTAACATCTTTGGTGTGTACAGGCGATAGCTCATCGTTCCATCAGGAGAGCCATCTGCTTGTATATTATTTCGTATCTATAGGCGATAGTTATTTCTTTCCATCAGACGAGATTAAATGTTTGGCTATGTGATGTGAAAATAATGGATATCGTCGCTTTAATTCTAATACAACATATCTCAAAACTGACAACTTTTCAGGAACAACAAAAAACGATTTTTCTCCTGTAAATTGTTAAAAAACAATAAAAGTCATGTTTTAAACAAATTATTAAAAAAACATAATATATCTTATTGTTTTGTCATAAACCTGTTTATTTGTACAATTACTCTAATATCTGAGTTACGTTTTATTAGCATGATTAATTCAATGAGATATGGTTTATTACCATTGAAATTGAAACAATGTTAGTAATATAAATCTTTATTAAAAATCACAAAAACAATAACATCTTAGTGATTATCAAATAAAGGCACTATTTATGTAAAGTAGGAACCACATAATGTCTCTAGAAGCTCTTACAGAAAAATAAACTTCAATCAAAATAAACAAAATCTCAATCAAAAATAAACTTCTAACATAATTATCAAAAAATCGCATCGGATGCACTTTTCACTTTAACTTAAATATAATAGTAAGTCTTTATAGTTATGTGTGCGTAGATATACTTCTGTACATAACTAGAACTTTATATTAGTCATAATAATTAGTATTTATTAATTAGTCTTACGCAAATCGTCATAAAAAGAGTGGCAGTCTCAAAGCAGAATTCATTTCAGATCTTAAAGATCTTTAAGTATTTTTGCTTTCAGTGGAATTCTATCAGATTACATGTGTACAGAATGTACAGATGTTGTAGTCTCCTGGCTTCCATCTGATAATATGCTCCTGTAATTCGTTGGGAAAATTAAATTTAAATTTTATTTATCCTACAGAATAATATTGCAACAGCGGGATATCAGTAACAGTTGGCTCACCAGGTGTTCTTCCAAGTAGTGTGAATAGTTTTTAAAAAACTCGTGGGTATTTTCTGTTAATGTGATACCCGATTTTACTTGGGAAATTAGGGTTAAAACCATGCGCTTTTTTATACCTAAAACATTTTCTTGCAGACATGGTATGTCTGCTCATTTAACTTTAGATAATATATCAAGCTGTCTTGTCTTTTATGTTAGTCACTAGCTGTCTTTTGTTTAGTAGGAATGCTATTTATCATCAAACATTTAATCATCTGCGTCACGCAGAGATGTAGGTTTCCTCTGCATCTTTTGCCCTATTTATAATGTTGTGTTTCGACAAGTTGTTCCGATTAATTCCTGCCGCTAAATTCCATCATCGGACATCGCGTCAAAATTTAAAGTTCCATCCTCAGCACCTTGATGTCTGGAAATCCACAACCGTGTGCTTTTGTCGGCACTTTTTGCCTCGCACTACTCGTTTGTGGAATCAATTACCCGGGGGAGGGGTTTCCGAACAGATACGATTTGGGTACCTTCAAGAAACGAGGTTATTCATTCTTAAAAGGCCGGCAACGCAGCTGCAAGACCCCCGGTATTACAGATGTTCATGGGCGGCGGTGCTCACTTATCATCTGGTGCACTCCCTGCTCATTCGCCCCCTCTACAATAATGATAAAAAAATTACTCAAAAATGCTCGTTCTAGCATTCTCTCTAAACTTGGAACAGAAACGCTTATAGCTTCTCATGCAAAACATAGAATTACATATTGGACCGATCTGTTTTTCAGTTCTTTTAAACCAGTTGTACCTTATTATTTTTTTGAATACCCCGACTAACACCCTCCTCTCATCTTCTCCTTTGTGATATTCCTTTTTCATTATTTAGGTGCAGTACGTTTTTTTCGATTTGGTTCATTAGTCGTTTCTTCATTGTAGATTTTTGTAGGTTCTGACACGGAAACAATCGTTTCTGTCTCTATAACAGGATTAGTCGTAGCATCATTCAATTCTGCAATTTTCATTGTTAGTCTGTGATCGACATCAACAGGAATGGGTGTAATTATGGATTCATCTAAATCTATTGTGGCTTCATGAATTTCAGTTATAGGTCCAGATTCAGTAGCAATATAATACGTCCCTGGGATTGGTACAGCTTGTTTGAACCTTGTTCCAAATGTGCCTCCAATTTCATTGCCAGGACTATTTTCAGTAGCGATGCAAAATAATAGCTCCAAGTTCGACGCAAGCAAATCAAATCCTGTTAGAGTTTCTCGGGATTCAATAGCTGCTGAGTGGGAACATTTAGCTGTAACATTAATTAAATGAAGGAGTTGATTATCAAAGAGTTCATGATCAAAATGTCATATAAAACTTTTATCGTGGCCTGTCGTTTTTTTCTTAGGATTATGAACCTTTAATCCATATTTTACTAAAATATTAAAAACTCCTGATCTTCTTTATCTGATTGCTCCATTTCCAGCTCCATCCTGATGGTGTCTAAAAACAGAGGTAAAAAATGTATGTTGATAAGTCGTATCTCAAATGCATACTATGAAACAATCATTTGAATAGGCAGTGTCTCAGCAGACACAGTTAAACTTATAATTTTAATAGTTTCTGTCATTTTATACCTACCAAAATCTCTCAAGACAAAAATTAAATATTAAATAACAAAATAAAAACGATAACATACCTTAAGGGCTAATAAATCCAATCAAATATCACCTAAATCACAAAGCAACAAGTGAAACGTAAACAAACTATGGAAAATAATGAGTTGATGCCTATTCGCAAGAAAAATCGAGTGTTCTAAGATGCGACGTGTTACGTCAAGTGATTTATCTCGCTTTTTTTAATACAAATATTACAAAGTAATGAAAGGGAAAGATGTATTTTCAACAGCTTTATTCGAATCACACAAAAAGCCGTTTGGGTTAAAAAATGAGTTGCGACATATTAGAATTAGTGCGACGATATACAAACCTATAAAAACAGCAAGTAATGTTATATCACTGTAATTGTTGCTCCAAAAATAATTTATGAATAATGGAAAATAATTAGTATCGTTCTTTAAAATTTAAATAAATAAATAATAAATATCACTGGACAAATTACACAGTTAACTAATGTAATAAAAAACTAAAAGTAAGCAATTTATTTGCATATGCTATAAATATCATTAACTAACACTCATTACATATAATAATTTATAATTAGTAATGAGTGTTAGTTAATGATACTAATACATAGAGGTGCATACATTTGTAAATTACTGTGTGATAAAATTAGTGTTTCACTATTAGCAAATCACATGCATTTCCTGGAACAATTTCCTCATAACACTCAAATAGATTTAATCTCCACCCCAAAATACAAACATCTATGCTCATCACATAAATTTTTGATCCTGTCGGGAATTAAATCCCAGCTCTACCGATGCGTAGCCAAGTTCGTTACCCTTCGACCAAAACAGTGCTGTCACACGGTAAATATTACACATTAACACAGTGGCATGGGTACAGCTAATAAATCAATATTCAGGTTTTAATGAAAATAATTCGTTAATGTAATGGAGATAGCAATATGCTAGCTAAAGTTCTTATTTTTCTAATGTTATAAAGCTGTATACATAACGCTGTCTGATATTTCCTTGGTTATATTAATGTAAATACAGCTTTGCTTACAGCTACGTGAGGAATATATTATTGCAGACAATGACTTAGGAGGAAATTGTACTAGGAAAAGCATGTGACATGCTAATAATGAAACACTAATCATTGCACATCAATACCTCTATTTAGCCACGCATACATACATATATACATATATTCACGCCGAGAATCTTACGGAATAGGGAGAGATAATTGCCATACATCAAAGAGTGCCATACATCACGATTCAAACAGACTTGCCTTTATTCTCCACATGCCACTTAAGCAGACTCTTGATATAATTTTCGGATAGCCACCGACAAATATAATCATGGTGTAATAATATACTTTGGATTATTACATCAAAGTAAATTATTACACCATGATTATATTGCAAACGCTGTTTTTTTTATATCATAAGATAGCAAACAAGCAAATGGGTCTCCTGATGGAAAGAGTCAACCATCGCCTGTAGGCACCAAAAATGTTAATGGTGCGTTGCTATTTTGTAGCGAGATCTAATGGCACATGCATAAGTTTACCGGCTACCTTACCTTTCAAATCGGAACACAACATTTCGTCCAGTAAAAAGTTTAACGAAACCATGATCGACCAGTTTTGGCGCAATGAGTAAAAATGTGTTCATTAATACTTAAATAATGATATTATGAAAGAAATTTTGATTAAAATTAAGGGGAAAGGGATGAAAAAAATAAAAAAAAAGGGTTGAAAAATGCCTTTTTTTTAAATAACTTAATAACGGTAAGAAATAGAAAAAAAAGTTTCAAGTAAAAGTTGTAGAGAAAAAAATTCTACACAAAAAGTTCCTCTTCATTTTTTTGTTATCTGCTTTAGTTTAGCTCCAAAAAATAAAAATTAAATTTGCTTTGTAATTAATTATAAAACCTTACCAGAATTATTACGGCCCTGTACCATGTAGCGCGCGCATCACATTAGTATGTACTAACACTACTACACATGTATTCCCATATTTATATATTTTTACATATTTTACTACAAATTTAATTTTTATTTTTTGTAGCTAAACTAAAGCAGATAACAAAAAAATGAAGAGGAACTTTTTGTGTAGAATTTTTTTCTCTACAGCTTTTACTTGAAACTTTTTTTTCTATTTCCTACCGTTATTAAGTTATTTAAAAAAAAGGCATTTTTCAATCCTTTTTTTATTTTTTCATCTCTTTCCCCTTAATTTTAATCAAAATTTCTTTCATAATATCATTATTTAAGTATTAATGAACACATTTTTACTCATTGCGCCAAAACTGGTCGATCATGGTTTCGTTAAACTTTTTACTGGACTAATTGACAAGCACTGACAAGCGAATAGGTAAGGCGGTGATACCAGACCCGGGCGAGACAATGCAGAACTCTACCACCTAGTAGCCACGATGGTAGTGACTCGCATAGCCAATCGGTTGCCTTTTACGACCTGCCAGGCAGAATGACAGTTGATCTATTGTTCAAAGGAGTCGGGATCCAACGCGGGGAAGATGGCTTGTTTTGCTTTGTTATTTGAATTCAGTAGAATTTGTAGAACTTTTTTATAAAATAACTAGCTGACCCGGCAAACGTTGTTTTGCCATTCATATTAGGAATCCATAGCGGACAAACAACGCGACACGTAATTTATATAAGTCCACGACCTACGGGATTGTCCTTCCACGCAGCCACAATGGCATTAAACTTTATATGGTGGTTAAGTATTCTTAAATTTTCTATTTTTCCGCGCAATTTTCTTAATATTTTCTTTTATAAGAACCTTCTCCTTATAATTACAAACACAATAGTCCAACCATTCAGGCGTGATGTCGTGACCGTGACGTATATATATATATATATATATATATATATATATATATATATATATATATATATATATATATATATATATATATATATATATATATATATATATATATATGGTTGGACTATTGTGTTTGTAATTATAAGGAGAAGGTTCTTATAAAAGAAAATATTAAGAAAATTGCGCGGAAAAATAGAAAATTTAAGAATACTTAACCACCATATAAAGTTTAATGCCATTGTGGCTGCGTGGAAGGACAATCCCGTAGGTCGTGGACTTATATAAATTACGTGTCGCGTTGTTTGTCCGCTATGGATTCCTAATATGAATGGCAAAACAACGTTTGCCGGGTCAGCTAGTTATTTAATACTAAATTTTCTTAAATTTTCTACTTTTCCGCGCAATTTTCTTAATATTTTCTTTTATAAGAACCTTCTCCTTATAATTACAAACACAATAGTCCAACCATTCAGGCGTGATGTCGTGACCGTGACGTATATATATATATATATATATATATATATATATATATATATATATATATATATATATATATATATATATATATATATATATATATATACAAATTGATTAAAATGTCTAAACGAAAATAATAATTTAATTGATTAATAATGCTACATATATGTAATATAATTTGAATAATATCTAATAATTTATATAATACAATTGAGTAATGTTTATCTATGTAAAATTTCTAAAATATTATTTAAATGTAAATTAAATCAGCTATTTATTAAAAAGAACTATAATTTGCATGCCTAAAATATAAGGGTAGAATAAGCAGAACAATGTAATTCTGGCAAATAAAAATTATTATTATTATTATTATTAAAATTATTATATATATATATATATATATATATATATATATATATATATATATATATATATATATATATATATATATATATATATATATATATATATATATATATATATATATATATATAGAGAGAGAGAGAGAGAGAGAAACAAGTGCCATAGATCACGATATTTGCAGACTTGCCTCGCTTTCACCACATTCATTACATCCATACTAATATTATAAATGCGAAAGTCTGTCAGTCTGTCTGTCTGTTACGCTTTCACGGCTAAACCGCTGGACCGATTTTCATGAAATTTGGCATGGAAGTAGTTGAAGAGCCGGGGTCAAACATAGGCTAATTTTTTTAAAAAAATCAATCCTTAAAGGGTTGAAATAGGGGATGAAACTTGTATGAAAAGCTATCTTGAAGTCTTTTTAATCTACTCGCGGGCGAAGCTGCGCCGGTCAGCTGGTTCTTTATAAAAACACATCGATTGCGCAGTCTCTTGTTACCACCTTCAGACAGTACTCGATCAATCAGATCATGATACTTCAGTCTTGGTCTTTCCCGGTACCATATTCGCATTGCATATCTTCTGCTATTCTTTCTACATGTCCGAACCAACGGAGCATGCACTTTAATGTTTACACGGACACTTTCTTTCTTTAAAACTTAACCTCTCTCACTTCAGTATTACGAACCCGGTCCGCGAGTGTTACGCCACATATTTTTCGTAGCGATCTCATCTCGATTATTTGAAGTCATTAAAATTATTGAAGTTATTATATTTTAGTTAGAGAATTTATAAAGACTGTATAATAATATAGAGGGTCCCGTTATCGAGCTGATAGCAAACAAGCAGAGAAGCCCCCTGAGGTAAAGGAAGAAGACTTCACAGTACCTACATTCTTCTACATTCTCATTGTATATCTTTTTTGTTAATTATAATATATCTGCTATACAACGTGCTGGAAGCTATGGGTCATGCCCTTTCTCATATTTACACCAATACTGTCTTTCAATCCAACCTATTTCTCTATTTGGTATTAAGAACGCGATTCACGAGTATTACATCAGGATTTTGGACACACTGAAGCTGCAAATTGAACTGGATTCAAAACTAACTGGAAAATATAGCTTTGTGATAGTTCGAAATCCCTTTGAAGTATAGATCATCTACAATTATACCAGTGAATTTGATAAAAGCGAACGATTGGCCTAATTTTTTTTATATCCTTACAGGTATGTGAGGGCTATGATTTCGTAACATAAAAGCTACAATTCCTTAACCGATCCATACAGGTATGTGAGGCCTACGAATTTGTAACATAAAAGCTAAAAATCCTTAACTAATCCTTACAGCCATGTTAGGCATATGATTTTGTAACATAAACGCTACAATTCTTTAACCCAGCGTTTTTTAACATTTTTCAATCCATGGAACCCTAGAAAACTAGCACAATTTCAAATACCTCTTAATAAAAAACATTGGCATATATTTATTCATTTAAATGTCCATAGATAGACGGACCGCGGACCGCGGACCACAAGTTGAGAAACACTGTCTTAACCGATCCTTAAAGTATTTCAGGCCTATAATTTCGTAATATTAAAGCTACAATTCCTTAATCTGACAACTAGACAACAAAATATAAGCTAATAGTATTACAGAAATACACAAAAAAGCTCAATTGCAAAAAATAATATACTTTAAATATGAAATATTATCATGTATATAAGTCAAATGCGTGGTAGTGCTTGGTATGTGTACTTTTATCACAAACCACAGACACTCCTTGGTTTGTATTAATTCAATGGGTTTTAATGCATATTTTATAAAAATATTAGCTTTCTGCGTGTCTCTTTTATATAAACGTTGTGTCAAATTTTATACTCTTCAATTCGTATAATTTACGTAAAACTTGGTTGAAAATTTTCGCTTCACGTATTACTATAGCTATTAAACACATTGTTAAAATCTAGACACGAATACTTTCACCTTTTTATCTATATATTAATACGTGAAGGGAAAACTTTGGACCCCTTTTTAAGACAATTTCGATAACGATGGATTATAAAATTTGACATAGTTCAAGTTTATGTTTAGGAGGACTGCAGAAACTTAATATTTTTTAATAAATACATTAGAAATACACTAAAATAATAAAAATAAACATTACACACACTATATTATGTGACATACATGATATTACACACACATGCATAAATACTATTTTCTTTATGGGTGTCAATTGCTAAAGTTAAAAGAGATTTTACCGTGTAGTCTATGGTCGAATTCCGGGCACAGGCGATTGCTAGTTATAATTAAAATATGAATTAAGATTCAGTACATAAGAGCATGAACCCATTAGTAAAATTAACCTAAATTTTAATTGAACTTCACTGAACATGTACTACGTTCAAGTAGCAATCGATATGTAATTGAGTGAACTAATTTAATTGGCACTGACCTGTACCGTAATCAAAATAAATGATCTGTCCAATTAAACTTCAGCTAATAAATGTTATAGACGTTTAAGTTATTGGTTCATTTCATATTTTACTTCAGATATTTATTTCTTTTAAACAAACCATACAAATGAATTCCTGGTAGTAATTAGAGATTTATATATCATGATTTGATCATACGTATTTGTATACAAGATTTAACAGAAAGAACGTACACTATGAAACACGTCAATTAGTGTTTTTTAAATAAATTTTATAAATTTGGCACTGAAAGCTTTTTTCATGCTTTTAAACATTGTTTTTTCAGTAATTCATTTATCCTAAGTATGAGTAAAAGTATATCTTAGTAGTATGTTATTGATTAAGTGTATGAAAAGAAAAAAAATAAAGATTTTAATGTTTTAGGCTCTATTTCCTTGGCTTAAGCTTATTTTTTCTTTATGACAATTTTTTATGTAAGATTGCTATTATTTATATTTTTTATTGTCGATTTTTTTTAAAAAAAAGTGTTAAAATGGTTGCAATGGATTAATCAACTGTTTCTCTACTAACTACTTCTCGCTTTTACATTTAATTCTGTGACAGGTCGTATTCACTAAACATTTTGAAACATCTTACCCGTTAGTCCGTGGACCGCACCCACGTCAGTCCTCGTTGAATGTAACGCGTAAGTGCCATGAAATTCAGGGAGGTTAAGACCTTTTGGTCGCAAATGTATGTTATACTCTAATATACGCTGCAGCGCTATTTAATTTTGACTTTCGTTGGACGATTGCTACAGTGCTGTAGCAAATGTTTAATGAAACGGAACACGACTTCTATTTAGCATAGCTTCTCTAGTGCGTAGTACATTAAACATTCTCCAACTTATTACAAAAACATAGTACCAGGTTTAAACCAAGATTAAGAAGTCTAGGTTTTTTACGATATTAAATTTAGTTCCAATACTAAAATTCATTCTTATTTCCTCGAACTAGCGCTAAACCCGGTTTTATAATAATGTTATATTTAGTACTAGAACTAACCCTGGTAATAAGTTCGGGACTATATTTAGACCTCGTTTTGGAATAAGCGGTCTACAGCTCACGTCTAACTAGAAAATACAAAGCGACAAGCTTCTGTTTATAGTTGTGATAGGTAGGTATAAGAAATACAGTGGCTGATGGTGTCACGTTGTCACTAATTTCGTTAGTAGCTAGTACACGTATAGCCTCCGTTCAGCTCTTACAAGCTACCTGACTAGAAGAATGTTGTGTTCTCTGTAGCTCAATGGCAATCAGACTTAACATTATCGTAAATTTTTATTTCCAATAATTTTTATCCTTTGAATCATTTGCTTTCTTCTATCAAAAGAAGGTAATCTGACTATTTTCTTATGGTTTATTTTGATTGCGGGATCTAAGACAACTTACATTTTTTCTCTAGGCCACCCAATTTGCGTTTCAATTAAATGAGACAGAGCTCAGACTAAAAGGCGTCATCAAGTTACCGCTGTTAATTATTATATTTTACATACAGCAGTTAGGACATTTACAGAAGAAAAATGGTAGTAACTATACCCTTAATGTGAGTCTAAGGAAGCCCACCTTATGCAGGGTATTCATATTTTTACACTGCTAAAGAGATCTGGTTAGAGCATTGTCAAAAGTATCATCATATATATTATTTCTAAAAGGTGTTTTTTTCTGGAGTGGCTCGATCTCTTTAACCGCTTCACCAAAAAATAAAAAAATAAAACATTTAAAGCTCATGTTTTCTACTTTCGACCAAAAATATGAAAAAAATCGAAAAAAATCATATATATTATTTCTAAAAGGTATTTTTTCCTGGAACGGCTCGATCTCTTTAACTACTTCACCAAAAAAATAAATAAAAAAATTAACCCAGTTAAAGCTTGTGTTTTCTAGTTTGGGCGGCAAATATGAAAAAATAAAACTTTTTGTTAATAAAAAAAATTAATTAAATATTATTTTTATACCAATTGATCGAAGCGCCATCTGTGGATGATACATCAAACATCTTAGTAGAGTCGTATGCTTGGAAAACGCTGAAAAACAATTCTTATGAAACGAAATAAGTAAATTATAAATAATTAGCTTTTTTATCTTTGAATTGTGGATTTGGAGTAAATCCTGAATATATAAAATATCAGAAAGGTAAGTTCTTTATTTTGATTGAAAAAATATTTTTAAACTAGCTTAACTACATGGCTCCGCCTGCACTTTTAATTACATTTCGTCGAAAAACTTTTTAAAAATATATTTTGTTTGACCCCAGATTTTCAATTAACTCCATGCTACATTTCATCAAAATTGGTTTAGCGACTTAGTCTTGAAAGTATAATAGACACATATATAGACAGACATTTCACATTTATAATATTACTAGCTGACCCGCGCAGCTTCGCCCGCGAGTAGATTAGCATGTCGTCAAGATAGCTTTTCATACAAATTTCATCCCCTATTTCAACCCTTTAAGGGTTAATTTTTGAAAAAAAAATTAGCCTATGTTTGATCCCGGCTCTTCAACTACTTCCATGCCAAATTTCAGGAAAAAATGCCGGGAAAGCGTAACAGTCAGACAGGCAGACAGACAGACGCATTTATAATATTAGTATGGATTATATGTGCAAAGTTGATTTCATACTGATTTTAACAAAATAAATCTATATATATAAAAATCAATCCCTATTTTCCGTGGTCACATCACGCGTGAACGGCTGGACCGATTTTGCTAATTCTTTTTTTGATGTGGTTGTAATTGTCAGGAGAAGGTTCTTATAACAACAATAATATAGTAAATATTCACGGGACAAATTACACTTACTGATCTAACCCCAAAGTAAGCAAATTATTTGCTTGTGTTATGGGTGCTAGTCAACGATACTAATACATAGAAATACATATATAAATACTTTTACATACATAATAAACACCCAAACCCGGAAATGCTCATCACAGGAATGCTTGTCCCCGTCGGGGATCGAACCCGAGCCCCGTTGATTGCGTAGTCAGGGTCGCTAACCACTCGACCAACGGGGCGGTCAAGTATATGTATAAAAGTAAATATTAAGGAAAATGCGCGGAAAATTAGAAAATTTAAGAATACTTAACCACCATATAAAGTCCAATGCCCTTTCGGCTGCCTGGAAGGACAATCCCGTATACTTATATAAATTACGTGTCATGTTGTTTGTCCGCTAAGGATTCTTATATGTATGGCAAAACAACGTTTACCGGGTCAGCTAGTGTACAATAAATACATGAATGTCAAAAAAGGGCGATTTTCGTAATAAATCGCCTTTATTATCTCATCAACAAGAAAAGTAAAATGTCACTTAGACATAAAGTTACACTTTACAAAACTGTAATTAGGCCAGTGTTGTCATACGGTAGTATAGCGTTTGCCCACACCAGACCGCACCTTACACACCGATTACAAGTCGTACAAAACAAATTCTACATGGCTATCGGCAGCCGATGGTACATCTGTAATATAGATCTTCACAAAGACCTAAAATTATCGACATTACAACAACACTTCAAAAAGACGTCAGTACGCCACTTTGAAAAACCGCGGCAGACTACGTCGCGGACGCCATTACAGATAATAAACGTAGAAGGCCACGTCACGTCCTATCCGATCCTGATGATCTTATTACCTTGCACACTTTACAATTCACACACACACGCACACACCAAAGTCGCCAACGGCGGCGACTGGCCCACTATTTCGGCCCGCCAACACCCGAGACTCCAGTCAAGAGCCATTAACGAGTCGAAATCCTAATGCCACTTACTCTCACACTAATCGTCAAGATACTTACCTAAGCCGAGGTTCGGTCTCACAGGAGATACCCTTAGAGCGGGCTCTTAGCCCACTTAAATTCTGGCTGAGCACTTTGCTCGCCCCAAAAGCCCGGGTTCGCAGTAGCGCTCATTGGACCAACTGCTTAAGTTCATTTCGACAAAAAAATGAATTTTTCATTGTTTGTAACACCCTGTCCTACAACTCGAATGTACAATAAAGACATGATATTTATTTTTCTGGTACAGACAATATCAAATTATAATTGAATAAGTTTTATCGTTTGCCACTAAGTTTTACCTAACACTACTTGAAAATTAAGTTGTAATAAAATGCAAAGCAGACCCTACGCCTTCGCCTGTGGTACAAAAGACAGACGAATATAGTCTAAACTTTTTTTTTTATAATTCACTGGACAAATTACACTTACTGATCTAACCCCAAAGTAAGCAAATTATTTGCTTTGACTTTGATTAACACCCATAACAATGGGTGTTAGTCAACGATACTAATACATAGAAATACATATATAAATACTAGAATATATATAATAATAAACACCCAAACCCGGAAATTATTATTAAATTATTATGACGAAAGATTTGATTTTTTGTTTGCTTATTTGTTACGATTTAACTCAAAAACTACTCGATCAATTTTATAAATTCTTTCACCTTAAGAAAGCTACAACAGTGATATAGGCTACTTTTTTACTTGACTGAGAAAAGGGAAGTAATTATTTTTGGTTACGCGAATGATGTCGCGAGATGATGCCAGTCATTTATACGAAGATACAGTTTTTATAGACAGTGATTATTGGTTACAAAATAAAATACTTGCAATTTTATTATTGACTTAAAGAAACTGTTAATAGCCTGATGATGCTTGTGTACGCAAAGCTGGTAGGAAATTAATTATAATTTTCTTATGGTGAAACAGTACAAATGTATAAGTGATTACTTAATCTTAAAGAAAGTACAAGATGTTTGGTTTGGTGAAAAATTTAAAGGTGCAAGTTGAAAGCATAGTGTAAAAATCGAATCTGTACGAATTTATGAATTAAAATACACGTGAAATACAGTCTCCATCTACATATTGCTACTGCAATTACGTCAACATTTGTCACTGCCGCATTTCAGTCGCCGCATTTCAGTTCATCCCGCAACACGGATGGCATAACATCATTAACATTTTTCACCCTATATGTTTACTGAGTGGTTTACCATTTTTTTTTCATCATGCTGCTGCTGCTGCATAAAAATTATTAAATTTCATGTTACTTTTGCATGCATGTAAATATGCTATATAAATTGTAATTATCAATGTATTTTACATGTGTTATATCCTTTTTTCTTTTTTTTTTACTGCATTTTTCTTCTTTTTTGTCTTAAGCTTGTGCGTATTTTTGTTATTTACTGTATATGTATAGTATTGTGTGGTAATTAAAATAATACTTTTTTTATTTATATAAATTTTCGGTGTGTTATTCTTACATAATTCCCGCAGTACTTACTTCTTATTTCTTACCTTTAGAAAATTCATTTCGCAGTTTACTAAGAGTGTAATAAAAATATTGAGTTCCAAAAACTGTTCACCAACATTTCCCACTTCAACTTTTACATAACCGTATTTCCAACATGTAATTTTGCTCAAAACGCTCTCTTCTTGATCCATACACCCTCATGTAAAATTCATAGCTTGTAGTTTTAGTTTTACGAATACAAGCTCGAGCAACCTGTGAGTGTCGTCAGTGTAGTTAGACGTCGTATCTATGCGATCAGTAAACCAATTTGCTGCGGCAATACATTGGCTTTAGAAGTTTAGAGCGCTTGGGATTGTGTCGTCGTGAATGGGGTTTACAACTTGTCTAAATATTACTAACAGGTGCTTGGTGTGCTTTGATACAGTTTTCGTTATAATGGCCTAGTGATATTAAACAGAAGTTTGTTTTAATTATACGTTTTGCTTATAAGCTTTGTAATAATTGGCATAGTTGTGATAGGATCAGCCGGGGCAGCATCCCGGGGCTCCCTAACTTAGGGCTGTTCAATTATTATATTATATAAGTATTAATATTATAAACGCAAAAGCCTATGGTGCTTCTAAGTCGAAACCAATGAATCAATTTTAATGAAATTCGTGAAGTACATAAGGACACAAATCTTAATACCCGGAGTGAAAAAAGGCTTTTTTCTACATTATTATAGATAAGAAATAAGTAGATGGCTCTGTAGATAGAAAGCGACAATCATCACCTAAAGACACTAAAGATATTAATGGTGCGTTGCTATCCATGTGGCGTAATATTAAGGTCATTGACATAAGTTTAAACTGTTTGTGATATTTTTCGGTTTGCTCGGTTTGTGTATTCCTACGACGTTGACCCCTTTCTATTCATCAGGGAATGCACAGCCTTTGGTGCATTAATAGTGATGACATGGGTACAGGTGTGAGGTATTATTTTATTTGTTACATTGTCATTTATTTTTTTATTTGTGAAAGGTTTTGATGATGGATTCAACTACCTTTTTTTGCCCCGTTGTTGCTTCAAAATAGAACGTTTAGTTCAGTTTATTTTTCGAAAGCAGCCTAGACCAACACGGGAAAAAGTTATTTCTTCAAAAATCTCTCCCTTAAGAGCTGAAATATGGCATAAAAGATTGTAAGACATTTTTTGTTAATGACCTCTTACTGTATCGCGAAAAAAGCTGCGTGAGTCGACTAGTGTATAATAAACACAGAAAATGTTACAACACATTTAAGTGGGAGCTTTGGAATATTATATACAAAGTATATTTGATTATAATACCTTGAATAATATGGAATGATGTACAATGTACATGTTATCATTAATTTTATTTTTTAATACATATCGTAAAATTGAACATAATGATTTGCTCTCATGTTCTCATGTAAAAATATTTTTTGTACTTATTCTAGAATATACATATATTGACTTGATAATATTTAATTGTAATTTTTAGGGTATTGCCCTAGAAGAGGATTTTCTGGGGTAAGGGAAGGCTGCCTAAATTTCGTATATTTTCTTTTCAATATATTTCTCACTTTTATTTACCACATGATTTAAAATTATCAAAATGTAAAAACACGATAAAATATTAATATTTTATCGATAAAATAATCAAAGTTGTGTCTGATATTTTGGACTTTTGTTTATTTTTTGATATCTTTGTTAATTAGATAAGTAATTAAATCTTTACATAATAGGAAATTATCATATTTCATAAAAAATATTTTAGGTAAAAAATTACATTTAGGGTAAAGCCCATTTTTTTTTTTATTTTACTCATAAGTCCTAATATACAAATAATACGAACATTATTTTTATTTGTGAACTATCTTTGGTTTTTTATTTAATCAATTTTCATTGTTTTTTGGACACTGGCCAATAATTTAATTGTATATTTTGAGTTGAAATTTAAACTGCATAGAGGGATATATGCCTCGAATGCGGTGAATATGCCCCAAACCTAATTTCGTGGAGGAGATAAACGCCCTTTACAAGTAAACAAACATTTTAAACCAATAAGTCTTTATTAAACACTATTATTGTTTACTAATTAGACACACATTATAGTTTTGAGACATTTTTAGTGTTTAAAAATGCCTCGTTAGTTTTCATTTGGTTTTGTTTTATCTTTTCTTTGTATTATTCAACCATTTTTTTTATTTTTACCACTTGTCATACTATCTTTAGTTATATCTGTTGGTTGACAGAGTTTATTGTTTTTTCTTTAGTTCTTTTTAAATCTATTTGTCTATCTTCTTGCTAGTCCTTTTTGGTTCTTTTAACTAGTACTCATTTCGTAGCTTATCCTTTCTGTATTTCTGTAATTTTTAAATCAAAATTCAGCACTGTCATTTGTTACTCTAAATTGTATGCATCTACTAAATTATTTGCAGGTTCCAGATTGTATTCTTATGGCAAATTTGTTATGACTATACTTACTAACTGGATTTTATATTATTATATAAAATCCAGTTAGTAAGTATCGAAGTGGAGTAGGGATATCTAAGGGCATCTTAAAGGCATTTATCCCAAAACACATTGGGGCATATATCCCTTTTGACTAGGATAAATGCCTTCGAAAAAAAATTTAAAATACGTTTATCTTTATTTTAATAAGTAATTAATAACAATATACACAATCTATTTTTAATACAGAAGTAAAAATAAAGTAACCTTACTAGTTATATCCAAAGTTATGGAAGGCGAAAATCATTCACAAAGTAAAATCACGACTGTTTATCCCACCACTGTCAGTAACGCTCCTATGCATAACCGGACGCACCAATATTTTATGACAGGCTGTAGTGGAGGATGGACACATTCATATTATAGGGCATTCTTTTGCTTACGCGTTTTATATTTCTCATAATTTTAATGAGGCATCTATCCCGCTTGGGCGTATATCCCGGACTTACCCTAATAATAATGTAATTTTTTACCTATAATAAAAATGTGTTTTTTTTTATTAATAACAAGTGTTTAGGTAATTTGTGTTACGGCTTGACAATATTCAAAGTATGTTGTCGATGAGTGTATCATAATATTAAAAGGGAAGTGAGCTCCATCTAGCTATCAAAATTCCTATTATTTGCTACCTCATCTTAAAGAGACTACCACCATATTGGTCCGGGCTCCTTTAAAGAAAGGTGGTTTGTTGGACAAATCATTCAGATATCACGAATGCAGAATAATTTCGGCAAAATAGGTTCAGACTAATAACAGTTAAATTACATATTATTTTAAATTGAATTATACATAAATTAATATTGAAATAGGCTATCTGTTTCTATTTAACTGCGGTGGAATATCATAATAAGAGTATTAATACCTGAATATCAAACAATAACTCAGAATTAATTCATGAATAATTAATGTTCATGTATTGATAGTCTGTTACATTAGATTAGATCGTAATATTACTCGAGTGATAAATGAGAACTTGAACTATAAATACTACAACTACGAACGTTCTTATGGTAGGGGAGCCCGAGGATACGATTGTGGAACTATATCACCTAGTAGTCTCGATGGTAGAATCGTTTATAGCATTTTGGTCGCCTTTTACGACCTTACTACCCTAGAACGGTAGTTGGTCTAATCTTTAGGAGACCCGAATACGGGGAAAATGGGGGACAGTTGCACATATTTTATGGACTTAGTAAATTATATTACAACAAAATTGCTAATATAACTTCCATTTATTTGATCTTACAAAACTCAAAAACTAGCCTTAGTATTGACTTGATATTTATTCAGAACTCTTGAATAAGTCTTTTTTTACCATTTATTCCGAAGATCTAACAAAAATAGAAAATTCTAAGCATTTTCCAGTGAATTATATTTGAACTACAGCGAAGCGTAACCGGGTTTAGCTAGTAACTACATGCATATAAACATACTTCTATGATTATTTCATCGAGAAAAATTAGTATTGCGTCTGGCGTTAACTTATTAAAAAAATGATGTGGTGTCGCGGGACACCAGGTAGGAACGAACTTCCTTCGGCTAAACGGCGCTACTCGCTTGTGTACGCGACTGTCGCGCCTGCGCACGTCTCATTTAACGCTTTTATTCCACGCATTTTTCTTACGGTTTTACTATCACATTTTTTTCAGTTCGGTCGCGCAGCAAAATCCCTATCCCCTCTAAGCCTGCCATAAGGAACTTCGTTCCAATAAATTCCTCCGCCCGTATCCACAAAGACGTAGGCAGAGGTACAACTATTGCACCATTGAATAGCCGAAGATACTTAGTACCAGTGTGATAGGTGGCAAGCCTATTGCTAACCTGGCACTTATCCAATCGCGGGCAATGTTGTTTTTATCAGAAGTTAAGTTCTAGACTAACTGTCATTCTGCCAAGTAGGTCGTATAAAGCGACCAATTGGCTATACGTGTCACTATCATAGTGAATACTAGGTGGTATCGACTCCCCGCGTATTTGGTACCAGCGCCGTATCTATTCCTACCGCCCCGTTTCGTGGTTAGCGACTCTGACTACGCAATCGACTGGGCTCGGGTTCGATCTTCGACGGGGACAAGCATTTGTGCGGAGCGGATAGCAATGCACCATTAACATCTTTAGTGACTATAGAAGATAGTTTCTCTTTTCGTCAGAGAGCCATCGCTGGTTTGTTATCTGATGTTATAAAAAATGTGATGACTATATATACCGTTTCTGTTTTCACTAAAAGTATCTTAATTCCTTAATCCCCGAAGTGGTAGGAAGAGGTAAAAACAAGTGCACTTACGATTAGCCAAAGATATTTAGTCCCACAATGTGATAGGTGGCTAGGCTATGGCCAACCGGGCACTTTTTCCAATCCCGGGCAACGTTGTTTTTGTCAGAAAACTGAAAAAACACATTATTGAATTGCCCGACTCGGGAATTGAACCCGGGACCTCGTGTGGTCAACTGCGACATCGGACTTCCAGGCCACAGAGGCAACTTCACTAAAGAATAAAATAAGGAATTAATCCTTATTTCATTCTTTTGTGTACTTGCCTACTATACTACTGTTATAGATACAAAAGTGTGCATGTCAATCTAAATATCTGTTACGTTTTTACAGCTAAGTTGTATAAGTAATTGAAATTATCAAAAAATCATTTTACCTTATCCTTGTTTTTAATCTCAGGTGTGTATACATACACACACACACACACACACACACATATATATATATATATATATATATATATATATATATATATATATATATATATATATATATATATATATATATATATATATATATATATATATATATATATATATATATATATATATATATATAGTAAAGTACATTACAAGTACAGTACAAGTACAAGTTTAGATAAAGTACACCGTTGACATGTTAATTTATTTGTAGCAGAAATTGTGCGGGTCGGCTATTAAAAATATTTTTACTCCATTGTGAAAAAATAAATTAAATTAAAAGTCTAGCGCTCCTTTATAGTTTATGGACTGAACTAGTATAATTCAAAAAATTAAAAGGGTTACCTCTAAAACACCAGCAACCTCGCAGGACTAGATACCTAACATTATAAATAACAACATTTGTTCTATGACTTTTGACATAACTTAATACATTAAGTAAAAATTATTTTTTAAGTTTTCATTGTCCTGTCGTGACATTTCTAACTCTTTATTCGAATATGCTGCTCTAATAATAGTAACCAGCGAAATATGTCGATGATAGTAACACTTTCTTACCTAATCTTTGCGATGCACGTAGAGTTAAGAACGTTCAAGCGAAAAATTTAATTCATATTAATTTTTGTATGAAAGTAAAATACAACAAACTATCAAAAGTCGTAGAACAAATGTTGTTGTACATGATGTTAGATACCTAATCCTGCGAGGTTACTGGTGTTTTTTTTTTTTTATATCATAAGATAGCAAACAAGCAGATGGGTCTCCTGATGGAAAGAGTCAACCATCGCCTATAGACACCAAAGATGTTAATGGTGCGTTGCTATCTTGTGGCGAGGTCTAATGCCACATGCATAAGTTTACCGGCTACCTTACCCTCCAAACCGGAACACGACAACGACAAGCACTGACGCTATTGCGGCAGGAATAGGTAAGGCGGTGGTACCAGACCCGGGCGAGACAATGCAGAACTCTACCACCTAGTAGCCACGATGGTAGTGACTCGATAGCCAATTGGTCGCCTTTTACGACCTGCCTGGCGGAACGGCAGTTGGCCTATTCTACAAAGGAGGCCGGGACCAACACGGCGGCGGTGTTTTAAAGGTAACCCTGTATATATAGTAAAGTAAAATTAATGTACAAGTGCATTGTTAATTATTGTGTCCAACACTATGATGATTAATGAGGGTGTCAATTTCCACCACCGCTTCGTCAACCAACTAAATAACTATTGCTTTTTAATTTCTATTTTATTTTTTATTCCTTAGACTCTTTTGAGTATTACTTAATGTAGCAACTAAATCTTTTCTCCAAATTTTGTTTAACAAGTTAAGTTCAAGCTAGCATGTGTTATGAAAATCATTGCTAATTGCTTACCAGTGCTGACAGCCTTGATTACGAATTTACCATATTTAGATATGTTAAGAAAAGGTAGCCGACTTTACCTTTCTTCCAAATGCGAAAAATAATAGAAAAAGCACCCACATTACTGCAGTTAAGTACGTATATAAGCAAAATAGTAGTATCTACTATGGCATGTATTATCACGCCGAGTTCCTTTGCGGGGTAAGCATAGTTAACCGAACGTCTATAGGCTTTCCAGTTCAGCACAATTCACCGGTTTGTCGGTTGGCGAGATGAGTGGAATCGTGATCCCCAGCGTGACATTTTACTGACATGTTAACGAATATCGACTATTTCTAGTTATAACCGGCGTCGGCAGCTTTACGTGCTCCTTCGAGGCAATGGTACTGGTAATACACCACTTGCCAAACTTCAAACAGCTACTAAGATTTTGGATTTTCGAGAAAAACCTCAAAAATTTTAATGTTTTTACCTTACCGAGGATCGAACCCGGGACCTACGCGACTACGAGGAATGGTTTTACAGAACTCTATCCCCTAAAATGCTTTCACCTGCATTTTTTTATTCAGAAGGATAGCGGAAGCTCTTTTATATAAAATGACTTCAGACTGACGAGCGAACTCATAAAAGTTCGTTCGAAAAAAAAGTTAATTTTTTTCATAAGATTATCCCGAAAGAGAAACTATCGCCTATAGACATCAAAGATGTTAATGTTGCATTTCTATTCGTGTGGCGGGATGGCAATGCCACATGCATAGGTTTACCGGCTACCTTACCCTCCAAATCGGAATACGATAATACAAGCATTGGCGTTATCGCAGCAGGTATAGATAAGGCGGTGATACCAAATAACCGGACGTGACATTGGGAAACTCTACCACCTAGTAGCCACGATGATAGTGACATGTATATATAGCCTATCATTCACCTTGATGACCTGTCTGGCAGTTGATCTATTCTTTAAAGGAGCCCGAGGGACCCAACACAAGGGAATTATTATGTATATAATCTAATTTTTTTCGCTGCTGTTACAATTTCGCTATTTGTGTAGGTCATGTAACTAACTTTGAATTAACGGATTTCTCCTTAGCGAAATGATACTTAGAAGAGTCCAAAATCTTACGATAAAACCTAATCATTTGTACAATAATATTTTATAATAGCAATAACGATCTTACTTTATGCTGCCATACATATCAATTAACCTGCACCCTTCGTTATCAGTAACTCGAAAGACAAATATTTGACTTTATCATTAAGCCATATTAATGCTTTTACTGAAAGCATCAATAACGTTATTTTATCTTTGAAGTACAATGCTGATGGTCTGATTTATTCATTTATTATATTTCATAGATGCAAAATGTTCTCTTGATGGAAAGAGTTAATCATCGCATAGACAACAAATATGTTAACGGTGATTTTATCTGTGTGTTGGGGTTTGAGCGCTACATACATAAGTTTACCGGCTTCTTTACCCTTCAAACTAGATCAGAACAGCGATAAGCACCAACACTATCGCTGCAGGCGTAAGTAAGGCGGTGGTACCAAAACGTCTTGAAACGTTGTAAAACTCTACAACGTAGTTAAGAATTAAGATATTGGTGAGGCTTATTAAAATTTCACCTTTTACAATATGCCTAGCATCAAAGCAATTGATATATTCTTTAAAAAAAAACCGGCCAAATGCGAGTTGAACTCGCGCACGTAGAGTTCCGTAGCAATTTCAATAAAAATGGCAAAAAAATTAAGTTCGTTGTACGGGAGCCCCTCAAACATTTATTTTGTCTGTTTTTAGCAAGCAAGAATCAACACGAGATTTTTTTATCATAGAATAGTAAATAAACAGATGGCTTTCCTGATGGAATGATAAAACCACTGCCCTTAGACATCTATGGTGTTAACAGTGCGTTGCTATCCATGTGGCGTGTTAATCTCACATGCATAAGTTTACCAAGTGATTCGATACAGTGATAAGCATATTCAATATTGTGGCAGAAATAAAAAAGTCAGTGATACAAGCCCAGGTGAAATGTTGCAAAACTCTACCACCTAGTAGTCGCGATGTTAATGACAGTGCTTGTAGTCGCTATAGCGGCAGGATAACTAGACCAGACTAGCTGTTGTAGAATTCTACCAAATAGTAGTCATGAAAGTAGTGAAATATTCGATCAAAAATTGACCTCAGCTACTAAACACGCCAACCGGCTCGCAACGGGCTGGGACGGACGGTATTGTGGCGATATACTCCGATCGCCAGGGCGGACCTTTACTCTTTAGCAGCGTTAAATTCCTTTATAGAGGTACTTGGGATCAGTTATGTAAATACTTGTCAATAAAAAGAAATATGTCTATAAATCCTCGATTTATTGGGCATTACGTTCGAGCCCCTTAAGAAACAAAATTACAATTCTAGTAAAATATCAGAATGACTGCAAATTCTACTGTGTTTTTATAAAAAAATGAAATGGAACAAGTGGCCAGCATTATTATACTTGTTACACAAAAAAGGTCTTACAGTATTTTGCATTGCGGTAAAAGAAATTATAATTACAGTTCATATTTCGATTCAAGTTTTGCGCAGGATGAACGGCTCCGGACGGCTCCGGACGGTTCCGAACGGACTCCACAACACGAATACGAGCTGTACGGCAATTGCGGAATGCAAACGGAGATGAGCGTTGCAGCGAGTTGAGTCACTGCTGTGGCACAGGTACGTCTTTCACGTCATGCGTGTGCATCCGTTCCGACACGGCGATATGCGAGCCTGTTGATGGTAACTTACACGATCTGCATGGCAAAAGGGCAAATGGTATTCTTGAAAAAAAAGGTCCAGACAAAAATAATATTTTTCGAAAATTTTATAAATTAAAATATAAGGAATTCCACTTGTTCAAGCACTATGTACACAACCCTAACTGCTCGTATTTATACCACCAACGCAAAAGATTAAGTTCTTCAGTTTTTGCCGCATCAACTGGAAAAACTTCCAACTACGCTAATTGGATAAAAGTATAAACAACAAAATGTAACACAATTTGGCGAATATTTATAAGTATTATCCGACCCGACGTACTTCGTATCGCCTTAGAACAGAAATAAAACTTCAAATATTTGACAATAGGAACAGTGTCTATAGCAAAAGAAAAGTTGTATTTTTTTATTTTCTTTACACTTTTTTACACTTTTCAGTCGGTCGCCTTTTACGACCTGCCTGGCAGAACGGCAGTTGGCCTATTCTTCAAAGGAGGCCGGGACCAACACGGCGTAAATATATACATATATACATAAATATATATATATATATATATATATATATATATATATATATATATATATATATATATATATATATATATATATATATATATATATATATATATATATATATATATATATATATATATATATATATATATATAATTTTAATTCTTAATATAAAACTTTACAATATAGTATCTAATATTTTCGCTTAATTTAAATCAATTTGATTATATTCTGACCAAAGCCGTTAAATAATACATTTAAGGTAATTTTTTGAAACAATAATACTATAATAAAGTTAATCCTTTTCCAGTCACTGTCAAAAGGAACAATTTCTTCTGACAGACGCGGCCTTTTCCCGCCAAATTAAATCAAAGTCTGCGACGAGGTTTTTATTTCTGACGCGGCTGTAATGTAGTTGGAGATAAATCTTGGAAGACAATAATTTTATCCTCCTATAAATGTTCTGATTTACAAATTTGAAATCCATTACTGTATTAATTGTATCTCACGGTAAGCTCACTTCTGTGTTGAGAATTGATTTTTTGACCAACTTCGTGTGCCTTTACGACAAAATTTTTGTAATTCCTATATAACGGACGACAAAACGTTCGACTTACATACGAATACAATATAATTGTTGGAATTGAATAATATTTCAGTATGACCTCGTGGCTACATATATCGGCCTACGGCGAAGTATCGCGTTAGCACGATGCTGTCACAAACTACATCGCGACAACTATTAACGTCATAATTACGTCATAATTACGTCATAACATCAATGGTATCAAACCGCGGCCCGCAGATTATATTTTTGCAGCCTACTGTTGAAGTGCGGCCCACGATAAAGCAAACAAGAATATTGTAACATTTCTTAAAATCTTTTCTTTTCACACTCTTAGTTCATTAGCATTCGTTTCTTAATTTTTCGCTACTCTTTACTGTATTTCATTCGCCCAAAAATTACTCCTTCATAAACATGAAAGGTCATATATAAAAAAGCATAGCTAGGTTACATTAGGTTACATTAGGTTACTAGGTTACAGTAGGTTACGTTGATACGAAAGGTGGAAGTCCCACGCTCGACGGTTAACCATCCGGAGGTGGACGGAGCGGCTGGCCGAACCTACGGCCGGTCGCCGGACTGTTGAGGCTGTCCGGCCGGTTCTGTCTGGCTGGACAGGCGGCACGGGCGGCTCACGTTCCGGCTGACACAGGTGCTTTCGGGCATGGATGCTTCGGAAAGTACCTGTGCCAAATCGCCCGACGTGAGCCGACGACCGATTGCCACCACTGTGCGGGCAGCGAGGACACGGCGCAGCATACCCTCGAGGGGTGCCCCTCTTGGGCAGTGCAGCGGCGTGTCCTACGCGATGCCATCGGGGCTGATCTCTCGCTTCCGACCGTCGTGAAAGCCATGGTCGAGAGCGAGGAATCGTGGACGGCCGTTCTCTCCTTCTGCGAGGACGTGATGTCGCAGAAGGAGATGGCGGAGAGGGAAAGGGAGGCTGCGGCCAACCCCGACCCGATACCGCCGGAGATGCACGGGGGTGCGACGTCGGGCCTACCAGGCCCTGCTTCGTCCCCCGTGATCGAGGCCGGGGCTCTGCCCCAAAAGGCCTCGAGGAGGTGCGCGCAGTGTCGCAAAGCCGCGCGCTTCTTAGCCGTCTGTTGGGGCCACGACGGCCCCAGTCCCGAAGGATGCCGGCAAGGCCGGCAGGTGCTGGCGGGTTGGTGGACGTGTGTGCAAGCGTTCCCACCTTCTCGCCACCACGGCACAGTGGGGCGGACGCAGGGGTTTTAGTGGGTATGGTCGGTTCTGTCCGGCGAGTCCCACACTCGGGCCAGTCCACACGGCCCGGCAGTGCGTAAGAGGATTTCCCCTGCGAGAACAAAAAAAAAAAAAGGTTACGTTGATACATTAGGTCTTTATCAAAATAAGGCTTGAAGTTACCTAAATATGTGTATGCGAGTAAATTATAGTTTTTTTTGTTATTATTTACCGTAATAATATAATAGTTTCCTTATCGTATCGTAGCCTCACAAATAACACGTGCGAACCGCAATTTGACGCCTACTGCAGTGAAGAGCCAAGCTACCTCGCCTCGCGGTGTGCCTGTGCGGACGGACGGACGGACCGATGGACGGACGGACATAGCGAAACTATAAGGGTTCTTATTTTACTTTGGAACCCTAGAAATCACTTAGTAAGCCTATTCTGAAAGGTACGAAGGGTTCTGTTCCGTCTATCTATAGAAAACCGCAAAAATCACGTTTGTTTTATGAGAGCTCCATTTAAATATGTATTTTATTCATTATTCAGTATTTGTTGTTACAGCGGCAACAGAAATACATCATTTTTTAAAATTTTAACTGTCCAGATATCACTTGTTCATTACATACAGCCTGGTAATGGCCGAGGGACGGACAGCAGAGTCTTACGGCCTGCCCAAGTAGCTCGTTAAGCTGTATATAGGCTACATTTAGGTTCATTTTGAAACTTAAAGCTATATACTAAGCCGTACTAAGGCTGTAGAAGCGCTTCTACAGCCGATATAACACCAAAAAAGGCCCCAAGTTATACAGCTTATTGCGTTATGTAGATTGCACAATAGCTATACAAGGTGTTATAGGCTGTACAATGGCTGTTATTTGGTGTATAAAGAAACTATAACACTAAGGATACTCTCTTGTAACTGTCTTGTACAGCTAAGCGTTAAATAGGCTGCACAATAGCTGTACTGTACAAAGGCTGTTATTCGGTGTATGAAGAAATTATAACACTAAATATACTCTCTCGTATAGCTAAATGTTCTTAATAGGTGTTTGAAAATGATAAAAAGTAACAATCTGTTTTTGATATTGTATAACATTAATTAAATCACATATACAGGTATCTGCAGATGCCATAATTAAAAATATATTAATAAACGATACATTCTTGGACTTGAGCAGTATTGAACGGTGTATTCAAAGTGCAAATTCTAATTTATTGTGAAATGATATATGTTTTACCTCAAAATATTCACGCGCCAACGAAATAATCAAGATAAAAAAAATAAAACCATTGCAAAATACGGTAAGTGTTTGTGTTTATGGTTAGAATATACAAGTATTTATGGTACAATATTGTATATAAAATCATAATGATCATAATATAAATTGCTTGTCACGATATAGCTTTGTTGTTGATATAGATAGTGCTAGTCACTGTCATGTTCCGGTTTGGAGGGTATGGTGGCCGGTAAACTTATGCATGTGGCATTAGACCTCGACACAAGAGAGCAACGCACCATTTACATTTGTGCTGTCTAGGCGATGTTTGACTCTTTCCATCAGGAGACCCATCTGCTTGTTTGCTATCTTATGACATTAAAAAAAATTCAAATATTATAAATTACTAACCAAGTACGAAGATAAGCCTAAAAAATAATATATCAGATAACATACAATCACTTTTTAATGTTTTTGTTACGGAACCCTTTTCCTTGAACATTAATAAAAATGACGATTGTAGGTTACCTGATTTAGTAATTTTTCAGCTTTATCTTCATCACGATTACTTGGTTGGTAATTGATAATATTTAAATATTCCTTTTCAATCTTCTTTTGGATTTTTTCCACATGATATCAACTATGCAGATATAAAAACAGCAAATAACAATTTTCTCTGTATATGCAGATTTTTTAACACCATTGGCTGCATACTAGTCTACAATTATGCCATAAATATTAGCTGTATAACGGTGATTGCATGTCCCATTTTACGGAAATAAGCGTTGAGTGATACTATAATAACACTTAAAACTGTAATAAATACCCGTGGTAAACAAAATACAGCTAATGTACAGCTTTAAGGATTAAAATGAGCCTAATGAGTTACAAAATACTTAAAGCTGTACAGTAGTGTATTAATATTCAGATATAATGTCTAAAGCTTACGCGAAACTCTAAGAAAGGCCTTGTACAGCATTACGCTGTATAAAAACTCATAAAGGTCTTTTATACCGATAAAAGCATATTTTTACACCATTGTACGGCTGCAATAGAACTTTAAGTTCTATATGAGCTGCTTTATGGGTATTAAACATGCTTGATTGCTTCTTGGGTGGCCACGGGAAATTCACGCCCGCGATTTTTCCAGCGATGCGAATGGCGAAGCGTCTGGCGTCTGAAACAAATGTATGGGAAAGTACTAAACATGCCACGCGGCGTGGCGACCGGCGGCGGGGTGACGGACGAATTTTCGCCTCGCCCGCCGCGCCACCGCCGCCGCCATTGGTTCGCGTGGCCGGCTTCTTAGTAATAGGGTTCTGTTTGTACCCTAAAAACTAACGTCTGAAATGTTTTTAGGAGTTCTTTAGTCGTGGGTATGGACTTTGGGTAGGCACAGTACTCTTTCTTTTCTTAAATATAAACAACAAATTTGATTACCCTTTTCATTTTATTTCATAAAAATCAATAAAAATACAATATTATTCTATTCTGGAGGTATGTTGCGTCTGTTATCCGGCGTTAAAGTTGATCGCATGAGCAATAAAAATGTGTTTTTTTTTCAAATTTCTGATAAAAACAACGTTGCCCGGGACAGGATAAGTGCCCGGTTGGCGATTGGCTTACGACCTATAACAGTATGGGACTAGGCATCATCGGATAAACGTGAGTGCACTTATTGTACATCTGCCTATCTGTTCAGTGATACGGGGTTGAAGATATTTTTTTTTGTAATATTCTGGTTAATACATAATATTAATATTGTAGTGTTGATCTAGATAAAATAACAAGATTAAAGATAGGTTAGGGAATAGATAGGGAAGAAAGGTTGACATAATAAAGTAGAAAGAATGACCTGAGAAAAGAAAGAAAGAGTAAAGATTTGTAGAGCCTAAAGGAAGTCTTTTTTGAAAAACAGCACCTGAAATGGAAAATTATTTTTCATTTTATTATTCATTAGCAGTTCTTTATTTTCACTATATCTGAATAACAAAATCCACTACAATTTTCATTTGATTTCAAACAAATGAACTAAAAACACAATAATATCCAGGTTAATACGACGAGCTGATCTCACGTCGGAAATTACTGAAACGGCAAAAAACGAATACAACTACCTCAGGAAATTGCAGTGTAGAATGGATATTAAAATGAAGTACGACGAGCGAACTAAAGCTTTGAACTTCAACGAAAAAGAAAAATGCTTTTTATCTTTACAAGATACAGAAACATGTTTGCTTATCGATCGATAATCGACATCGAATAGAATATATGATAAGATACAGTTATCATATATTCTATTCGATATCGATTTTAATCCTTGCAATCGAAATTAATAAAATAACTACAACTAGGTGGTAGAGTTCTGCATCGGCTCGACCGGGTTTGGTACCAACGCCTTACCTATTCCTGCCGCAATAGCGTCCGTGCTGGTCACTGTCGTGTTCCGGTTTGGATGGTAAGGTAGCCGGTAAACTTATGCATGTGGCATTAGATTTCGCCACAAGATAGCAACGCACCATTAACATCTTTAGTGTCTAAGGGCGATGGTTGACTCTTTCCATCAGGAGACCTATCTGCTTGTGTGCTATCTTATGATATAAAAAAAACCTAAATATTCACGATAATTTAATATGTGGTAGGCAAACTGAAGAAGTGAACTGAAATGTTATTTCACGGTGCGTCCGCGCGGACTTCGTTTACTCCGCACTGCTCCTCCTCCATAGGTGATAGCGTGATATTATGTAGCCTATATGTTAACCCGACCTATTAGTAATATTCATGCAAAATTTGAAGTAAATCCATGCAGTACTTTTTGAGTATACCCCGGACATACATTGACTTTCCTACAATTTTATTATATGTATATAGATATGAATTAATATGTAAAATTAGACTGGCGGATAGTGCCAACATGCATTAAGACCGCCTTTTGTTCGAAAATATGTATTTTTGTCGCCTCTATGGTCTAGTGGTCTGGTGTCGGCGTTGACCGCATGAGGTTCCGGGTTCGATTCCTGGGTTAGGCAATTCAAAATGTGTTTTTTAAATTTTCAAATAAAAATAATGTTGCCCAGGACTGGATAAATGCCCAATTGACGAAAGACATGCTATTCCTCTTCATCCTACAATTTGCAGGATAAAAACTACCCTATGTCCTTTCTTGGGTCTCAGACTATCTTTATACTAAATTTCATCTAAATCGGTTCAGAGGTTTAGGAATTAAGAAGAGACAGACAGAGTTCTCGATTTCTATAAAATTTGGTACAAAAGTAGTAGATAAGAAATAGACCGAAGAACATCTTAGGATAGATTACATAGGATAGATTTTATCCCGGAAATTTCAGGGTAACAAGAACTACGCGGGTAAAACTGGGAAGAGTCCGTAGGCTAATAAACGACGATAAATTATAAATATAAAATTACAAACACTAGAGCATCGTCGTAAGGTTGCTAGCCTATCTGTTTCTTAGTTTCTTACAGTATGCAATTTGGTGAGTGTGCAAAACTGTGCGAAAACTTTCTTCGAACTTGTTAGACCCTCACCATTCCTTTATCGGACTACTAAACGCAAGGCAGAAGTTCCAATCGTACGTTGTTGATATACCAAAAATCGAACAAACTGTATGACAACTCTTTTTTGTTTCGAGTCGTCAAGGCTTGGAACGAAATGCCTGCGTCTATTTTTCCTGGCAAATATAATAATAATATTATAATATTATAATTATAATATTACTGGACAAATTACACGAATTGATCTAACCCCAAAGTAAGCAAATTATTTGCTTGCGTTATGGGTGTTTGTCAACGATATTAATACATAGAAATACATATACAAATATGCAAATATATTTTATAAACATCCAGACCCAGAAATATAAACATCTATGCTCATCACATAAATGCCTGCCCCTGTCGGGAATCGAGCCACATTGATTGTGTAGTCAAGGTAGCTAACCACTCGACCAACAGAGCGTTCAAAATAAGTCCTTGAGTAATAATCTATACATATAATAAAATCGTAGGAAAGTCAAAACTGTACATTGAATATTTTTTAAAAGAATACTTGGGGCGTGATCTACAATTGATATCGAAGCCAAAAATAAAGTTTTTAAATTTTTTTGTGTTTGTCTGTTTATCTGTTTGTCGGTTTGTTTGTTTGTCTGTTTGTCTGTTTGTCTGTTTGTCTGTTTGTCTGTTTGTCTGTTTGTCTGTTTGTCTGTTTGTCTGTTTGTCTGTTTGTCTGTTTGTCTGTTTGTCTGTTTGTCTGTTTGTCTGTTTGTCTGTTTGTCTGTTTGTCTGTTTGTCTGTTTGTCTGTTTGTCTGTTTGTCTGTTTGTCTGTTTGTCTGTTTGTCTGTTTGTCTGTTTGTCTGTTTGTCTGTCTGTTTGTCTGTTTGTCTGTTTGTCTGTTTGTCTGTTTGTCTGTTTGTCTGTTTGTCTGTTTGTCTGTTTGTCTGTTTGTCTGTTTGTCTGTTTGTCTGTTTGTCTGTTTGTCTGTTTGTCTCTTTGTCTGTTTGTCTGTTTGTCTGTATATATGTCCGGGGTAAACTCAAAAAGTACTGCATGGATTTACTTCAAATTTTGCATGAATATTACTAACAGGTCGGGTCAACATATAGGCTACATATTATCACGCTATCCCCTTCAGGGGAGGAGCAGTGCGGAGTAAACGAAGTCCGCGCGGACGAACTAGCTAGTAAATAATATCAGTACCAAATACCAAATAAGTTCAAAATAAGTTCTTTAAGAGTAGAGTGAATAGGTTTCATTAGGATGGGCGTGCACCAACACTTTGTCTTCATCAGCACTTTGGGGGCATCCATAAATTACGTGAGGTATTTTTTTAAAATTTTCTGTCCCTCCCTCCCCCCTGGTGAGATGTCGTGAGATTTTAGTCAACCCCCTCCCCATCCCTCAATCTCACGTGAGATTTTCAAAATGTGGGTTTCTGAAATATGTAAACGCATTTGATTGTTATTTTAAAAAGAAAAAATCTTCGTGCTTTTATTTACGATTAGTTAAGGCTATATAACGTCGAAGTATAAATGAAATTATTTTCTTTCGAACGAGTTAGTGAATGATCTTAATCGTATCACGATTACACTTAAGATTACCATTCTTAAAAGGCCGGCAACGCAACTGCAAGACCCCCGATATTGTAGTTGTACATGGGCGGCGGTGATCACTTACCATCAGGTTCACCAAAAAAAAAAAGGATAATGGACCAAAATAGTATATATTTTTGTTTCAATATGAAAAAAAATTGCGTGATATTTGCCGAGACCCCCCCACCTCCCTCCAACGTAAGATTAGATGAGATTTGACTCGACCCCCTCTCCCCCTTAAACATCTCACGTAATTTGTGGACGCCCCCTTTCCACCAGATGAGAAATTTTTCTACGTGGACGAAGTTACGGGCACAACTAGTATTCTATAAAATTATAGATTAAAAATAGTTTATAATGCACTTCTAATTTTATACGTAATATTCTTTATTAAGACTTAATATTACGGCATAAAGATGCTTTAAAAAGCGAAACCTGTTGATTAATTCAAAATAATTTTGTCCATACTTAAATGAAATAAAAGTACAATGGCACTATAAACTATTTTTAACTAATAATGACAGAATATCACTAAATGTCGACGATTGAAAGTGTAAAATCTATTTTATGAAATATATTGGGCTATCAGATGAGAGAACAAAAAATGTTTTGCTTAAAATGCAATTTGGGTTATATTGAGAGTGTGGACTTTGTTAAAACATAAATAAAAAAATCGATTATTACATTTCTCTGGAATATTTGGTAAAAACTGTTCATTTCACTCAAAATCAATTTGACGGTAACATGAAGGGTCAGCTTGTTCGGCGTGTTTTTAGCGAATTCAGCTAAAAGGGAGAAAAGGTACTGACTCGTTCGGATGTCGTTGAATAATTATGTCCTGACCCAATGAATCCGTAATAAAATCACAAAAGACTTCCAATTCTGTTTAAAACAAATTGGATTTGTTAGGCAGCGTGATCATAAAGGGTACACACTTTATGAGAGGTTTTTATTCACGATCAGAGTATTCGCCAGTTTATTTTCTATTCTTGTTATAAAACAAGTGTGTAATTAGCATAAAACTGTAGTTATCAAAAAAGTGAAATGCAAATTTTTCTTATCTTACCTTACCTTTAAACGAGCAATTCTTGTATATATATATATATATATATATATATATATATATATATATATATATATATATATATATATATATATATATATATATATATATATATATATATATATAATTGGAATCTCGGAATCGGCTCCGATTTTCATGAAAGTCACAAATTAGGGGTTTTTTGGGTCAAGGAATCGATTTATCAAGGTTCCAGGTCCAAGAAAAGCTCGGTTCCCAAGATATGGGTATGTGAAAAACCGAGCAAAGCTCAGTCAACCAGATATTAAGCTTTAACACCGATAAATGTTCCTCTAAATTTAAAATATATCCTCTCGTCCCTAACTAGTGGATATACCTATTATAATTTTTTAGAGAAACTACACATATTTTGATTTCCCGAATGGCAGCAATGTTAAACGTAAATGGAATTAATGGAATTTACTTTACATAAAATTTATTAGTTACTAGCTGTTGCCATCGACTTCGTCCGCGCGGACTCTGTTTACTCCACTCCTACTGGTCATAGCAAGATGTTATATAGCCTATAACCTTCCTCGATAAACAGGCTATCCAACTCAAAAAGAATTATTCAAATCGGTTAAGTAGTTTTCGAGATTACCGCGTACAACCGAACAAACAAACAAACAAACTCTACAATTTTATAATGTTAATATAGATAAGTATGTTTTTTTGCGTTGATTCAATTTTTACAACTAGTAATGTATTTTTTTGACTTCCCTTATTTATCGAGGACCGATGACAATACACTAATTTGACGTTTTTTGACCTGTATGTTTGTATGTTTGTTTGTAACCGACTTCTTTGGGCGCGATTTTGACCCACTTTAAACGGCCAGATTTCGTTCAAACTTTGTAGATTTATCGAGGACCGATGACAATACACTAATTTGACCTTTTTTGACCTGTATGTTTGTATATTTGTTTGTAACCGACTTCTTTGGGCGCGATTTTGACCCACTTTAAACGGCCAGATTTCGTTCAAACTTTGTAGATTTACCGAGGACCGATGACAATAATCTTGTTAACTTATATAATTTTCATCTGTAGTCGATAAGGTAAGAAACTTAATCAAATTTTTTTACAATTTTTCTCTACAGTCGATAAGACAGGACTTGATGTTAATTTATGAGTGCGGGCTTTTTAAGATATTATCAAAATGATAATCCTTCTACTCTGTTACGTTTTCATGTAGCGTTGCAGTAGTGATGTATTTGAGTAAGAATGCGAAATTAGGTTGCGTGAGCAGGGTAATGAAGGTAAGTGCAAGCTAGTAAGTTAGTTGCCTCGAGAATGTCGAGTTGCACTTCGTAAAAGTGGCCGATGTAGTGTGTCGCTCGATCAGTTACCGAAGCGAGTTTCAGCCCCTTGGACAGTGGTGATTACCCCGGAGGGGCAACTGAAATTTCGCCGTCTTAAAGTACGCGAGTTTGGGTGTTAATGAGTAAGGTGCGTTTAGTGTGGAATTAGGTAAAATAAATGTACATATAGATATATCACCATGCATGTTAATTTTACATGGATATATATAGATATACAGTCTTTTCGTTTTTTATTAATAGTTTTTATTAGTAGTAGTAGTAATTATCGCCTCTGTGGTGTAGTGGTCCGGTGTCGGAGTTGACTACAGAGGTCCCGGGTTCGATTCCTGGGTCGGGCAATTCAGAAATGTGTTTTTTCAGTTTTCTGATAAAAACAACATTGCCCGGGATTGGAAAGTGCCCAGTTGGCGATAGGCTTGCCACCTATCACACATAGTGGGACCAAGTATCTTCGGCTAATCGTGGGTGCACTTGTTGTACCTCTGCCTACCCTTTCGGGGATACGGGCGTGAAGATACTTTTTTTTTTTTTATTAATAGTAGTTTTCGTTTTTTATTAATTGTAATTAAACGACACTGAATTTATTAGCCATTCGCATTCGGTGACCTACAATTGTCAATTAGAATTTAAAAAAAATTAACTCAAATAATTGATTTTTTCACAAGTTACAGTGTTTCCGGAATTTCATACATGACGGACAGGAAATTTTTTTGACCTATTTTGATGTTTTTTTTTCCGTTTCTATTGCGCTAAGTCAATTTTTAGAAAGTATATAATTAATGTCCATTAAATTATCTCGATAATAGTATGCAAAATATCTTGATTCCCTTAACTAACAAGGCTATAATAATAAAAATAGTTGCCAAAATGAGGCGAAAAAAATTTTCGATCGTAAAGCACTCTCTGATGCTTCGCATCATGAGCCGTGCAATAGTTTAAAATTAAAAAACAAGCTAATTTAAATAAACCAAACTAAAAAGTAGAAAATAAGTAATACTTTAAAAAAACTAAAAACACGCTTTTAAAAAAAACTAAAAAATAGAAAATAAATTTTAATAAATTTAAATTAAGAATAGTGTTAAAAATTTCAATAAATATAAATTAATAATAGCGTGAATAAAAAAAAAATATTTTAAAAAAAGCGTGGGGTGCATGGTGTCAATAGTTATAAATATTTTATTGACAGATATGAGTAGAGTGATTATCATTTCGATAATATCTTAAAAAGCACCCCACGCTTTTTTTTTTTTTTTTTTATTTATTTATATTTTTTTTTATTTATTTTTATTTATATATATTTTAAATAAAATATTTTTTTTAATCACACTATTAATATTTTTAAATTTTTAATACTATTCTCAATTTAAATTTATTAAAATTTATTTTCTATTTTTTAGTTTTTTTTTTTTAAAAGCGTGTTTTTAGTTTTTTTAAACTATTATTTTTTTCAACATAGCTTCGAAATTTTCAACCTATGTTTTTTTGATCTACAATATTTTAGTACGTCAAAAATTAAGTATCGTTTCAAAAGTGAAAGCGAATCAAATTTTCAAAAGCTATAGTTTTTTCAAATACCACAATTACGTTGATTACAGCAAACGTACTTCATATTTTTGAAAAAAAAAAAAAATGTTTACTTTATTTACGTCTCGTAGAATCCTAATTATTGATACGCAATGATTAGGGTCCTACGGAACGTAAATAAAGTGGACTGTATAATAATAAGTGACTATAGTATAATTCACAAACAAAATTTAAAAAATAAAATAAATGATCAACCGTCAGCGATGAAGCGAATCAAATTTTTAAAAGTTACAGTTTTTTCAAATACCACAATTACGTTAATTACAGCATACGTACTTTATATTTTTGAAAAAAAAATTTGTTTACTTTATTTACGTCCCGTAGAACCCTAATAATTGATACGCAATGATTAGGGTCCTACGGAACGTAAATAAAGTGGACTGTATAATAATAGGTGACTAGTATAATTCACAAACAAAATTTAAAAAAGTAACATAAATGATCAACCGTCAGCCATGAAGCGAATCAAATTTTCAAAAGTTACAGTTTTTTCAAATACCACAATTACGTTAATTACAGCAAACGTACTTCATATTTTTGAAAAAAAAAATTGTTTACTTTATTTACGTCCCGTAGAACCCTAATAATTGATACGCAATGATTAGGGTCCTACGGAACGTAAATAAAGTGGACTGTATAATAATAGGTGACTGGTATAATTCACAAACAAAATTTAAAAAAGTAACATAAATGATCAACCGTCAGCGATGAAGCGAATCAAATTTTCAAAAGTTACAGTTTTTTCAAATACCACAATTACGTTAATTACAGCAAACGTACTTCATATTTTTGAAAAAAAAATTGTTTACTTTATTTACGTCCCGTAGAACCCTAATAATTGATACGCAATGATTAGGGTCCTACGGAACGTAAATAAAGTGGACTGTATAACAATAGGTGACTGGTATAATTGACTAACAAAATTTAAAAAATAACATAAATGATCAATCGTCAGTGATGAACAAGGCGAGTGTCGGTGTCGCCTCGCGGCGCTCGCAACGCCCTCTGCTCTGACACCCTCCTCCTGCGCCTTCCCGCAAGACTCGTGCGGCGAATTAATTATCTGAACAAACGCACCACTTACACCTTAGCTGTCTATAGGCGATAGTTGACTCTTACCATCAGGAGACCCATCTGCTTGTTTATTTATTTATTTATAATTTACTTATAATTCGAATATCAATATAAAAATAACTATGTATTTTATTTCATACGATAGCAAACAACCAAATGACTCTCTTGATGGAAAGAGACAACCATATCGCCTATAGACACCAAAGGTATAGGTGATGTTTATCTCTTTCTATAATATAAGGGTGCGTTACTATCCAAGTTTCGACATGTTAATGACACTTGCATAAATGTATCGGCTAACTTATCCTCTAAACCGGAACACGACAGTGACAAGCACTGAGGTTATTGCGACAATAATAGCAGATGGCACAAAATCCGGGCGAGACAATGCAGAACTCTATCACATAGCATTCACGATGGTGGTGACTCACATATCCAATCTTTCGTCTCTCACAAACTGTCTGGCAGAATAGCAGATTGTCTTTTCTTTAAAGGAGCCCGGGCCAATACGGGGGGGGGGGGGGGATTATTATTATTCTTGAAGATATGTATCTAATTAAAGCCAAATTTAAATTTGCAAAAGTTGAAAAAAATCTTCCCCGGGATTTAAATCGATGGCTTCCATGCCATGGTTTACCTATTTTAAGTTTTTTTTATGACATACAATGGCAAACAAGCAGATGGGTCTCCTGATGGAAAGAGTCAATCATCGCATATAGACACCAAAGGTGTTAATGGTGCTATTATACGGAAAATGGAAAACTGCTTTTTAAAAAATGAAAACTTTACTTGCTAGAAAATATAACACAAAGAAATAGTAAGATATTGTATAGAGAGAGCCGACTGGTACTGATATTGAATATTAGCTTTGAGGCTTATGACTGATCGAGACGGACTGCCTCGCCCGCGAGAGCGGGTTTGTATATATACTATCTACTTTGCCTATCTGGCATATAGGGGATGATAGTCAGCACTTCTGCCAACATCCCCAAGGTATAACAACCCCCCGCGGAAGACTGAAGTTCCGGGTTGAAGCCGAACTTCAGGAAGTTATACTATTTCCCTTAGCCTAGGAGTAGGCATAGGTGACTCTTCGCTCTGAATGTTATCCATCTGTACTGAATCAGTAACAGTCGGTTTTACAAAATAGGATCTTAGTCTACCTTTTGACTTCGTGAAACAATTATAAAGTTTAAAAATGACATACGCAATTAATATGATTACAATTATTGTATAAATTGAGAAGAAATGTGTCCCATATCTTATAATTAGTGGTTTTTGTTCAGTGATTTTATTTAATTCTGAAAATATTTTATTATTTTTATTATTTAACGTAAAACTATCAAGATTTATATTCTGGAGTAAAATAGGGGATGCATTTCCATACGTATACTTTTGATCTATGTCTAGTTTGCAACATGAGTCATTAATAATGCTAAAATCTAGGTGGGGTGTAGGAATAGTGAAGTTAATCATATTCCGGGCGGAAATGAGCCGGGTGCTCTTGGTATATACTAGACATCCTCGGGGTATGCTCAAGATACCTATGCCGAAAACGATTATTTCGGTTGAACTTGAGGCCTCGCAGTCAATTGTAACTTTACTCGAACGAGATTGCACAAAAATCCACTGATTATTTAGTATCGGTTCCCAAATGTCGAGTTCACTAACGATTGTTTGGGTTTCACACAGCGCCGGGATCGATTTCACAGTCTTGGTCAGCAGTTCACTTTCACACGTAGGGCTGTCACTTGTTTTAAGCACTACCGATATTTCACAGAGAAAGAACTCAGAGTTTATATTTTTACATTTACTTAAATTACCTAGGTTACAGAAACTTATCTTATCTTTAGATATAGCAGTGTAAGTACTAGACGGTACTATAAGACTAAATACATTAGGTTTGTTATCATCGTGTGGTGTTGGTAAAGCTATATTATGATATAAAAAGTATTCTTCGGTACCAACTAGAGGGATTTGTAATATAAATACTAACTTATTGTTATAATAGTAAGAAGCAACATTTGATATATTTAAAATAACGTGAATATTTTCTAAGGCCAAGGGAAGGGGAATTCTGGTGTCCCTAGGCAGATGTCTGTCGTTGTTTGTCAGTTCTTGGTATAATTGGGTTGGCGTTATCACACTAGGATGGAGAATATTCTGGCTTGTTAATATAATAGCGTTAGTTAAATCTTCTAACTGAAAAGATAGAGCCAGCATTGAGCTTTCTAAGCTGCTGAATAGAGCTTGGGTTTTTGAGGCCGTTACCAAGCCAGTTGTAATGTTAGTAAGCTGGTTCGTAGTATTCGCTAACGTATCTAGAGCTTTATTAAGTTTGTTTTCGTTATCCCTTAGAGTGTTTAAGGTCTGTTTTAGAGAGTCTAAAGTAGAGGTAGTAACTAAAATATTTTCTTTCATTAACTGAGCGAGTTTTTTTCTCATCCCTTTGGATGGATTCGATAGCTGCGTCATATTTAAGGGCATCGTCTTCGTCAAGCGTGCCGAATATGTGTTTAAAGGCTGTACCTACAATGCCGAACCAAGCCGATCTTTTGCTACGATTTGTGATAAGATGGGAAATGGAATCGTATTCTCTTTTCATATCGTTAAATCTGACTGTAAGTGGAGATAGAATGTTTTCGCATGGATAATCGTGTGATTTTTGGCATATGAACCTAACGGTTCCGATAACTTCGTTAATGTTAGTGAGATTTGTCTTTATATATGATATGTCTATGTAAGTAACAACATTAAGTTGACCTGTAATAAGTTTAAGTCTCCCTACTTTGTCGAAGTAGATGCCGGAGTTAGACGACATACGTCGCACAAATTCTGGTTGTGCTTCGATCGAGGTGATGCTGAAATAGGATGGACGAAATGTTACTTATTTTAACATTATAATTTAAAGGAATATTATTAAAAAATAAAGATATTTATGTATGATTTGTATATAAAAACTTAACAGCTACTATATTTTGTAAAAGTATAAAAGATTAAAATGTATACTTATGAACTAAAATTGTAAGTATATAAGAGAAAAAAAGGAAATTGTATATAGTAGGTGTATGATGTATATTTGGGAATATCACATAGGTGGGACATTCGCCGGCTTCATTTGGTCAAAATGATGAGTGACGTGGCGCCTATTTATAAGCAGAGTGGTGGTATGATTGTTATTGACCTTGATGATTTTGTAAGGGCCTTTCCACACGGGTGACAATGCTTTCCTAAGTCTTAAGTGATTCCTAAGGTAAACGTAGTCACCGACTTTATATTTTGGAGGTGGTTTGGCTCTAGCGTCATAGTACGATTTGGAATTACTCTTTGATTGTGTGATGTTTTCTAGTGCCTTTGCTCTTGTGTACCTGAGCTTATGACGCAACATCTTGATGTAGTCTGTATACGTCGCACCAGAGTCGCCTTCGTATAGGGAATTTGGGATAAAGGGTTTGTGGCCAAAAACCAATTCATAGGGTGTGAATTTTGTCGTGGTGTGTGGTGTAGTGTTGTACGTGAGCATAGCCGTGTATACGTAGGAAGGCCAATTATCCTGGTTCTCATTCACAAATGATTTTAGGTACTCCTTTAGGGTTGAATGACTGCGCTCTAACGCGCCCTGTGTCTGAGGGTGGTAAGGTGAGGACCATAGTTGTTTTATTTTGAAAAATTGACACGTGGTCTTGAAAAGTTCTGCAGTGAAGTTTGTACCTTGGTCGGTAAGTATAGATTTGGGAATTCCGAAGAGTGATATGAAATGAATTAGGCACTCGCTTGTTTCTTCGGCGAGAGTGCTACGAATGGGATAAGCTATAGAGTACTTAGTAAGGTCGTCTTGGACCGTCAGGATATATTTGAATTTAGCGGAACCGGATTCGGGTAATGGCCCAACGATGTCGAGTGCTACACGCTGAAAGGGAGTAGTTGAAGTAGAAGTGATTTCCATTGGGGCTCTGTTAATCTTTCGTAACGCTTTATTCTCTTGGCATAGTTTGCATTTCTTTACGTAATCTTCTACGTCACCTCTCATACCCTTCCAATAGTAGAGGTCCCTAATTCTGTTATACATACGAGTAGATCCTAGGTGTCCCGCAATTGGGATGTCGTGATTCTCCCGAAGTATTTTAACGATTTCAGATAGTGTTGGGTAAATTATTTTATTGTAATTTTGGTATAGTGAAAGATGTAGGTGAGCATGTTATAAATTTTTATGTAGGAGTGTTTGTCGAATGGATTTTTAAAATCTGTTATCGCGATATCTGTTAGGTTTTCGAGTTTTACAATTTCGTTACGAATTTGTTTCAATGTTTCATATATTGCAGGGTACGTCGACTCATCAAAATGGTGAACTTTCGTGAATATAAAATATGTAATTTTGTTTTCGTATGTAGTTTTCAAAAACGACTGAAGTTCTTTTTCAGAGTTTATTATTTCATCGCGGTTTTCAGTGTTTAATAAGATGTCTGCAACATAGGGGTTGGTTTCATCCAAGTCTAAGGAGGTAGGGATTATAATTACGGCACACGGAGATTTAAGGAGGTTTTCGTTATGTTCTTTTAGGGTAGTATTGAAGGTGACATCCTTTTTTGACATTGTTTTTAAGAATTTGGAATAATCGTCATTATTTAAATTAAGGTGTGTATTAGCTTCAGCGTTACTCTCAGAAGGCGATGGTATTTCTAGATTTTCAAAATCGATGTTGACGTCTGAACTAGTAGGGCTTGGTAAGTATGGACCTAAGTCGATAAGTTGTGGTGAAGGTTGTAAACCTAAATCGTCGAGTGTGATGTGGTTTGGCGGGTTTTCAACGTTTTCAGCGCCGCCAAGGTTAGGATGTTCGTCATTCGATGTAGGGTTTGGCAGAGAGTTTGGCATAGGATTTGACGTAGGACTTGGTACGGGATTTGGTAGAGGGTCTTTTGTGATTAAGTCTTGGTCGTCAAAGGCAAATGGGATCGGTGATGGTAGTTCCATTAGGGAGTCTTCTAAAGGGTTGTCAAGTTCGTCCACGTTTGGCAGTAAAGAGTCTTGTGCGGGCTCGTTACCTATAGGATTCACTGGAAAACGGGACAGGGCATCCGCATTGGTATTAATTTTACCCTTTTTATGAACGATGTCATAGTCGAACTCTTCTAGCTTAAGGCGCCATCTTACTAACCGCGAACCTGGGTCTTTACAATTAAATAACCACTGGAGTGGTTTGTGATCGGTAACTATAGTAAAACGGCGACCATATATGTAAGGACGAAAGGCTTTTGTTCCAAAGACAATGGCTAAACACTCTTTCTCTGTAACACTGTAATTGCATTCTGCTTTGTTTAATGTGCGAGATGCATAGGCGATGGGTAGATCCTTTCCTATAGGGCCTTGAGAGAGAATAGCGGAAACAGCGTAGTTAGAGGCATCGCAGGTAAGAATGAAAGGCTTAGAGAAGTCGGGATAGGCTAGGATCGGGGACGTGACCAGTTTATTTTGAAGGTTTTCAAAGGCCAATTGTTGTTCGTTTTTCCAGTTAAAAGGTGTATCCTTTTTTAGTAATGCAGTCAAAGGTTTGGCTAGTTTTGAAAAGTCGGGAATGAATCTTCTGTAATATGAGACTAGACCCAGAAATGATTTTATGTCTTTTGCCGATTTTGGTATAGGAAATTGTGTTATAGCCTTAATTTTTTCTGGATTTGGTTGTACGCCGTCTTTGTTGATAAGATGACCCAGATAGGCGACTTCTTTTCTCAAAAACTCGCATTTTTCCGGTTGAAGTTTCAAGTTATAGTTACGAAGCCTTTCGAAAACGGCTGATAGGTTTTGAATGTGAGATTGTAAGTCAGGAGAGTAGACGACGATATCGTCGAGATACACGAAGCAGCGTGAGCCTTGTAGGCCTGAAAGACATGTGTTCATGAGTTTTTGGAAAGTTGAAGGGGCATTTTTTAGCCCAAATGGCATTCGGGTGAATTGAAAGTGTCCTTGAGGTACGGAGAAGGCGGTTTTCGGAGCGTCATCTTCCGAAACACGGATCTGATGGAAACCGGAAGCCAAATCTAACGTAGTAAAATATTGGCTTTTCCCTAATTGATCTAAAATTTCTGTGATTTGCGGTATGGGGTAGGTTTCGCCTATGGTGACATCGTTAAGCTTCCTATAGTCTATGACAATTCTCCATTTGCGTTCTCCCGACGCATCTGCTTTTTTGGGAACTATCCAAATCGGTGATGACCATGGTGAGTTGGAAGGTTTAATGATTTCTTGTTCTAGCATCTTATTAATTTGTTTTTCTACCTCCCTTTTATGGCATTCTGGGAACCTGTAGGACTTCGTTTGGATAGGGACGTCTGTGTTTGTACGGATTTTGTGTTCAGTAGCCGGGGTGTAAGTAAGTTGGTCATCTGGTAAGTAGAAGATGTCAGAGTAGTTAGTACAAATGTCTAAAAGAGCATTAGTTTCCTCTTTATTGAGGTGCGATAATCTTAATTGTTTCAGGACTTCACGAGTTCTACTGTACGTGTTTGTATAAGGTGTTTGAGAGTGGCAAGGGTAAGTTTTGTCATCTAAGGGCTCGATGGTAAGATTTAGGTTAGGATGAAGTGTTGCCGGTTCATCGGAAGTGTTGACAACCGTAATGTTAATCCTTTTATTTTCTTTAACTTTAACTATACAATTTGCTAGGAGCAGAGTGTCGGAGATGTGTTGATCTAGAATTGTGCCTACAATAACGTCCGGATTTTTCACCGTACATTCAATTACGGTTTCAGTACGTGGAGGTATGGTATAGACCGGTTCACAAAATTCCAACTTTATTAATTCGTCCCTTATTTTTAAAGTCCCTTTACAATAATCTATCTGGCATTCTAAATTTTTTAAAAGGTCATTGCCTATTATTCCGTCATGATTTAGTGCAATATTTTCAATTACATGGAATTCATATTCATAATTTTGATCTTTGTTACAGTGAAATTGCATTTGGAAACTACCCAATGTTGGGGTGGTTTCGTCTCCTGGATCTATGCCTTTTATTCTTATTATCCGGGTAGTGAGATTTGGCATATGTGATAATGAGTTTAATTTTATTAGACTGATTGACGAGCCAGTATCTACTAGTAGTGATAAAGGGCGTTCTGCTAGATGAGTTTTTATGATTATATGTGGTAAGTACCTTTTTTCTGTATTATTATGTATTTCATATATTTTAATTTCTTTGTTTCCTGTTTTCAGGTGCTGTGGGGTGGTGTTTGGCGTTTGGGTATTTCGATTTAGTAATGCAGAATTCGCTTCAGGTAGTCTGGTAGTTTGGGCCGTAGTTAGCTTAGTGGTCTCGGATGTAGAAGATTTGACAGGTTTATTGGTGGATTTGGTAAAGTGAGGTTTAGAAACAGGTTTGGTATCGTTGACGTCGGATTCAGTGGATTTAGTATTACCAACGTTGGAATCAGTGGGTTTAGAAATTGGTTTAGTATTGTCAACGTTGGATTTATGAGATTTAGAAATGTTTTTTGTGACGTCAGCGTAAGATTTAGTATTTGATTCAGTGGATTTGGTATCGACTTTCATTTCATAGATATAATTTCTCGGCGACACCGACCGAGAAATTTTATTCGTTTAAATTATCGAATTGGTCGGTCTCGTCGATTCCTTGTTCGTATTGTGTAGTAAAAACTTTGCGAGGGGCGCTAGGACCAGGCTGGTCGTAATGTCGAGGTACAGGAGGATGCGTGTTATTTAAATTTTGTTGTTGTTTGTATTTATTGTGATTGAACTGCCGTTTGCGACAGTTCTCGATAGTATGTCCTATATTTTTGCAATACCTACAAATTGGTGGGCGAGTGTCGTTAGGCCTAGATGGCGGTAATTTAGGCCTCTCGTTCCAGTTGTTTGTGGGCGTCCTCCTGTGAAGGCTGTGAAGAATTTTTTCTTCCGCCACGGCAAAGCTTATAGCTGCGTTAAGAGAGTCTGGATCCCTGCAGCGAACTATTTGTGCTAGTCTGGGATGTAACCCTACCAAGAAGGTGTGGAGGGCTAAATCCTCCATAGCTGCTACCCTACCTACTAGTTCTGATTTTTTCTTTCTATTAGAAGCCGATATGTTTACTTCAGTTAGAAGTTTAGCCAAGCATGTCTCCACCCTGAGCGCGAATTGGTTTACTGGTTCGGTCGGGTTTTGCTTACAGTCCTGTAGCTCTGACAGGAGATGCGCGTAGTGTTTTCTTTCGCCGAAATAGTTTTTCATAAAGTCTACAAATTGGTCAAAGGACTCGAAGTCCTTTATGCTACAAGTCGCTTCCGCCTTACCTTCTAACTGGCTTAATATGTATTTAAATAATATCGGTTTTTGGGTTTTTGTAGCAAGCGAGAAAGCATTTTGACAATTTGTTATAAAAGGATTTAGAGTTTCCCTGTTCCCATCAAAGGGCTTAATAAATTTAAACAGAATACTAAGTTCTAGTTTTTCTCCAGGTTCGGTTGGATTTGAGGAACCCGACAGAGTGGTTGGGGTGGTTTTGGTAACACCAGATGTTTCCTCTATTTCTGATTTTGTGGCCATTTTAAAAACAATAATACACTAGTACAAAAATAATTTGTAAAATATAAAGTAGCAGCCCTATAAATTTTGCAATCGCTTTCTTAATTATAAATATTGTACACAATGCTTATCTTAACTACGTGTGGTCTAGACGATTGCTGATAACAGGACTTAAAGTATAACAATTGATTTAACTTATATAAAAAGATGGTAATGCTCTGAGTTCTTGTCTGGAAATATGTATAAATAGTCTAGCACTTACGACAACGCCAGCAGGATAATTGTAACGATCATATTCACTTTAATCGTAGGATGTAGCACAAAAGACGGTGATGAGACGGTGATGAGTCACTGGTGATACCTTGATATGGTGTTGGTAAACGTTGTTTCACTGCACTCCAAAACACTGCACTTTTAATAACTAGTATAGTTTATTTATAATTAGCTTTTCGCATAACCAATTTCTAAAAGTTTTCGGAAACGTATTCGGGTAGGGGATTTTCGTATCCCACCGCTGCCACCATTTATTATACGGAAAATGGAAAACTGCTTTTTAAAAAATGAAAACTTTACTTGCTAGAAAATATAACACAAAGAAATAGTAAGATATTGTATAGAGAGAGCCGACTGGTACTGATATTGAATATTAGCTTTGAGGCTTATGACTGATCGAGACGGACTGCCTCGCCCGCGAGAGCGGGTTTGTATATATACTATCTACTTTGCCTATCTGGCATATAGGGGATGATAGTCAGCACTTCTGCCAACATCCCCAAGGTATAACAGTGCGTTGCTATCTTGTGGCGAGGTTTAATGTCACATGCATAAGTTTACCCGCTACATTACCCTCCAAACCGGAACACGACAGCGACAAGCACTGACACTATTGCGGCAGGAATAGGCAAGGCGGTGATACCAGACCCGGGCAAGACAATGCAGAACTCTACCACCCAGTAGCCACGATGGTAGTGACTCGCTTAGCCAATCGGTCACCTTTTACGACCTGCCTGGCAGAACGGCAGTTGGTCTATTCTTCAAAGGAGCCCGGGACCTACACGGGGAGAAGTAATAAAAAAGCACTCGTAGAAAGGTAAGTTGTCATTGGCAGTTTTAAAATGTATAAATTTTTGAAACTATAAAAACTTAAATAAATAACTAAATAATTAATAACTAAATAATAATAAAAAGTAAGCAAATTATTTGCTTGTGTTATGGGTGTTAGTACACGATAATAATACATTGAAATACATACTTATATTATAAATGCGAAAGTCTGTCTATCTGTTACGCTTTCACGATACTAGTACATAACATATATAAATACTAGAATATATTTAATTTATATATTTAATTTAATTATTTCATACATATATAAATACTAGGATATATTTAATAAACACCCAAACCCGGAAATACAAACATTTATACTCATCACATAAATGCTTGTCCCCGTCGGGGATAGAACCCGAGCAACCTTGATTGCGTAGTCAGGGTCGCTAACCGCTCAACCAACGGGGCGGTTAAATAAAAAAAAGTTAACGGAAAGGCAATCGAAATCCAACGATGCGAGGCAGCATGCGAGAAATTGACTAACGGTTTTTTCTCATTCAATTTCCAAATTGTAACCATGTCAGATTTTTTCGTTCTATTTTCAAATTTTAACAAGGTTCACAGCCATGTTTATTTTACGTTTTTTTACCAAACGTGTACCAAAAGTTGTGTCATATTAGGGCCTGGCTCGAAATGCTGCGAGTTAGTTGCTGTCCTATATAAAGTAGGTTTGTTAGGTTGCCTTTAGTTACCACTAGCAGGGGGTGCACCTAATGGAAGTGATCATCACCGCCCCTGGACATTCGCTATACCAGAGGTCTTGCAGTTGCATGTCCGGCTTTTTAAGAATAAGTAGGTAAGCTCTTTTCTTGAAGGCCCCAGGTCATATCCGTTTGAAAATTTCTTATTATTATTTTTTATCAAAAATGACATTTCAATTTTTCGACATTCACAAAACTCGTAGGTTTGGTGGATGTTGCATACTTCAGAACAGCACATATTATTTAATAGATACTTTGAAATGCATTGATTTTTAAGAAGCTGTAACATATTTTAATGTTACAATGGATGTACTTAGAAAAACTGCTAATATCAAATCTCGTAGTCATTCATAGTCAGCCAGATCAGAGTCAGATAAACAAATAAAATTTTGTTCTGAGCATCTGATGCACTTTTTATCTTTAACTGTCAAAACCTGGAATATTTCTATAAATTTGTAAAGTATCCTAGTAACATTTCAACTCAGAATTCTAACTTTGATTTCTAAAATTAAAGGTGCACTAAATGTACCCAATAATAATTTGTGAAATAAAACTAATACCTATAATGATAAAATTATTAACACGTTCGGTTCCCTTGCGGGGTAGACAGAGTAAAGCAAACGTATATAGACTTTCTGGTTCACCATCGGTTGGTGAGATAAGTGGTGATCTTTGCTGCCGCATTTTTGTGACATGTTAACGATTATCTACTCCTTTTAGCGACCACCGGAACCAAAAGCTTTCCGTACTCATCCGAGGCATGGGAGTGGTAATACACCACTTCGCCAGACTTCAAGCTGATACACAGATTAATTCTTTCGAGAAAAACCTCAATAACACTTATATCCGACCCAGGGATCGAACCCGGGACCTCATCATTTGAGCAGAATAGATATACCTAATATAATATTTTTTACAAAAAACTTGGTAATGCTGTAACTATAGGTGCACCATAAAGTATATTCATTCATTCTATTTTCATAAATAACCGCTAAACCAATTTTAGTAAAATTTGCCAATTTAAAGACAAAGGCTACATTGTTATTAAAAATCTACTTGGAAATCCACTCCTAATTTAAAAAATAACTTCTAAAACGTGTATAAAAGATTATACTAATGACTACTTGCGTGCAAAGTTGCGTGGCTCGTATGTACGTTTATAAATGTGAAGATGGAAGTCATTACCGGTATTGTGTATGTCGCTGGCGTAAATGACTTTGTGATCTAGATCACGATGTATTCAGAACTAAATTTATCACACGCTATGCTTATTTACTGATCACTCAGCAGAACGTAATCGATTCATGTGGGTGTAGTCGCGTTTAACTGAACTCACAATACAATTTAGTAAGTATGATGTTGTGCATTCACTCTTTGATATGTTTTACCATTAGAATTCTCTAAGAATAGTTCTACTTTATTGCCAATATTGTTTTTTTTATATACAAGAGGGCTAACGGATTGAGAACTTACAACTATACTACCAGAGATCTTGCAGGCATTTTGCATGGATTTGCTAGGCAGTTGGATCATAAAGGGTCACTATTTAATGAAATATTTTTTTCATTAGCGGGATATAGGCTTGTTTATTTACTATTTCGCTATAAAATAAGTCTATAAGTAGCGAAAATTGTAGTAATTAATGAAGTGTTATCTAAAATTATGCCTATAAGCCTTTTTTCTCCGAAGACTTACAATATAACCACTATTTTTGTTTTGTATTATAACACTATTGCTGCCTTTAGGGAAATCAAAACATAATGTACCCCCCACAATATGTTTTGATTTTCCTAAAGGCAGCAATTTCAAACCTAATTTATTAAAATGTAATTAATGGGATTATGTAATATATATTTGTTTACATTAATTTAATTTTTAATTTATAATAGTTTCTCAAAAATTAACAATAGTTGCTCAAAATACAAGATTTGCCTAGTTTGGAAGCTTCTGATATTTCATAATAATAACGATTTTTTATACTTTCTTGTCTTAGTCTCTTTGATAGTGCCTGTAGTTTTTTTTTTTAATTTTGTGCATGTATTTGGATATTGTGATAATTTATATTTATTACTGGCTGACCCGGTAAACGTTGTTTTGCCATATAAATTATTTAATTAAAAAATAAGGGTTGATGATAGAAGGGTAAAAATTTAAAGTTGTATGTATTTTTCATTGCTGAATCATAAAAAAAAATTATGATTCATGATGATTTTTTATATTAAGATTTTTTCTATTTCCTATCGTTATTAAGTTATTTTAAAAAAAAGGAATTTATCAACCCTTTTTTTATTTTTTTCATCCCTTTCCCCTAAATTTAAATCAAAATTTATTTCATAATATAATTATTTAAGTATTAATGAACACATTTTACTCATTGCGCCAAAAGTGGTCAGATTATGATTTCATTAAACTTTTTACTGGACTATAATATGAATTTGTTTTTAACACTTTTTTTTATATCATAAGATAGCAAACAAGCAGATGGGTCTCCTGATGGAAAGAGTCAACCATCGCCTATAGACACCAAAGATATTAATGGTGCGTTGCTATCTTGTGGCGAGGTCTAATGCCACACGCATAAGTTTACCGGCTACCTTACTCTCCAAACCGGAACACGACAGCGACAAGCGCTAACGCTATTGCGGCAGGAATAGGTAAGGCGGTGGTACCAGACCCGGGCGAGACAATGCAGAACTCTACCACCTAGTAGCCACGATGGTAGTGACTCGATAGCCAATCGGTCGCCTTTTACGACCTGCCTGGCAGAACGGTAGTTAGCCTATTCTACAAAGGAGGCCGGGACCAACACGGCGGTTGGTTAATTATTATTATTAACATGTTGTTTTATTATCTCTTAAACTTAATCACTTCATTCCTTGAGACATATTAATCATATATTTTCTAAAGAAATGTTGTCCTGTACGTTATTACTTGTATTTTGCAATTATTGATATGTTACCTTCCTGTTCGATATTCATATAAGTCTTTACTCATCTTTGTAAAGCTGAGTAAAAACTTTGTTTGTAAACAACGCGGATTCGTAAATATACATGGACTATAGTGTAAGTATTCCATTATTTATAAAATATCTTACAGCTTTCTGTCTGTGATATTCTAAAGATGGCCCTGCCCGGATGCATCTTTTTTGCGCTCTAAATATTATCTTATTATCTCTATAATTCTCTATAGGGGTAATAAGATATATATCTATAATTCTTTATCCGCTGAGATACCTCAAAACATAGCCCTATATCGCAATATAGAAGCTATGTACATAGCCATAGTAAACTGTATGAAGTCCTGTTTGGCTACCGAATTTCGAAAGCAAAATTTAAGATCTGTTGTATTTCTGTTTTGATTTTTTCTCTGTCCGTTGGGGATATTCTATTGTTACGATGTATGACCCATATTTGATTTGGTAAACGTTGTTTGAATTTACTATTACGGAGTTCAGGATAAAAACAAGTATTCGGTATCCAGTGAGATTTGGTTGGCAATCTGTAACTGTGTAATAGCAGCGGGGTAAGTGTTGGTTGATCTTATCATTACATTTCATCCATTAATTTCATCCATAGTTCTCTGCCAGCAAAGGTGGTTGTAGGACGCACAGGCTGCAAAACACTTCTCGCTGCTTCTGTGAAGTATCTGGTGTAAGTGGGTTTGTTGTTTTGGTTTATAAAGTCAGACCCCTATATAATCTGATTATTATTATTATGTTTCTAAGCTCAACGGAGAATTGTCACTTAATCTAATAAAGAATAAAGATGTAGGGTAAGTTTGTATAGATTATGCTGTTTCATCCTAACTGAAAGGGAAGTTTAAGATACGGAGGAATTAATTAATTTAATCTATGTTATTATTATAAACATAACATAATGAATGTAGAAATTAATATTGTCATATCATATTTATATCATCCTATTATTAGATTGTAATACAACGGCTGTTTATAATTAATATGGTAATTTAGAGACAACTTGTCAAAACTAATTCTTGTTTTAAGACGAAAATCCTTTGTGAAGCCGATCTTGCTATTTATAGGATGTAATACAATATCTTACTTATTTCTATTAAGAATAAGACAAAGACTTAATTTTAATAAAACAAAGACCCCTACAGACAAATAAAATTTTCTAACGTTTGGTATCCTCGAAATAGTCGAGGATATAACGACAAAAGTAGTCGATCGTTTATCTCATTGTTTTTGGCTTAGCCGATAATCGCTAAAATTTTCTAAGTCGGCTACTTGCGACCGCTGTTGATAACTAAATTTGACTTTATTAACTATAAAATATAGTTTGTTTGATTATCTACATTTGTGGTTATAGCCTCGCCTATTACCATCCTTAATAAATAGTTATGGTTCGTTTTACAAAATACAAAGGCTATTGTCTAAATATAAAAGAGTACTGTGGAGCATATACCATTGCTGTCATTGGCTGAAATCGACAAAATGTGTTACCGTCCCAACCCAAATAGCTCATTAAATCGACTAGTTTTTCAATATATCCACGACTATTGCCTCTCTAAATCGGTAGCTATACTTGGGTTTGTAAAGGCAAAAACTGTTGTAGTCATTTCGACGAGTACCGCTGATCATGTTCAAGATATAACATTTACTAAGTCGACATCAAAGGCTGTGGAGCTCATTAGATCGACTATTATAGAAATTATATCCATGACTACTGCCTCTCATAATTGATAGCTATAGTTGGCTTCTTATTTGTTATCTACCATTGGCTAAGTTTATTATTGGCTAATTGTCAAGAGCTATTAACGTCATGTCGATGAATGATTTCGACTACAGTTGACTTCGATAACTATCTAAGTGTAGTGACATTTGATCGAAGCCTTAGCGAGAAATATAACGATATATTATTTATAATATCTGGTTGACCGAGCTTTGGTCGGTTTTTCACATATTTTTGGAACCGATCTTTTCTTGGACCTTGAACCTTGATAAATCGATTCCTATAGAATATATAATTTTTTTTCTGTGCCTGGTTGACCGAGCTTTGCTCGGTTTTTCACATACTCATATCTTGGGAACCGAGCTTTTCTTGGACCTAGAACCTTAATAAATCGATTTCTTGACCCAAAAAACCCCTAATTTGTGACTTCCATGAAAATCGTTGGAGACGATTCCGAGATTCCAATGATATATATACAAGAATTGCTCGTTTAAAGGTATTAGATTTAAATTAAGTCTATTTAAGGTTGTCATATGATTGTTTAAGTATATTAATTTATTACTAGATTATGGCACTTGGCGAAAGCACTGTCTCCTGTACTTAGATGAAGGAAACTACTACTAGATTTGAAATAACTAAGGAAAAAACGTGTAATTTCGTGACTAGTATTGGCGGAATAAGAACAGCTGTCTACATAACATTTGATAAAATGTCAAGACTTAAGTCTAAAAAATATCGATATTTTATTAATATCTTTAATATATATTTTTTTCAAATAGGATTGATTAAAATACCGATTAAAAACTGAATACGAAGACGTTGTATTTAAGTGTGAAATACATTTAAATATTACGTCCCGGCGTAATGATCCATTTGGCGATTTCGTTATATAAATATAATTTATAATTGCAGCATTATAAATATTATAATTCTGCAATTATTAAACATCATTTATTATTTTTTTCACGTTTATATTTAAGGTACACACCACAATTATGGAAAACTACAATTATTTAATTAAAATCATTAGTAAACATAATCATTTGACGTTTTAGGAACATTGAGCGCGTTTAATAGTAATGGCAATTTGGCCGCAAGCTGTTTAAGGTGACGTAATGTTCTTAAATGATTTGAAATTAGAGCACTGGCAACATTTTTGTAGCTTTGTTTATTATGAAAATTCTAACTTGTTAGACGGAGATAAAGCCATTTTTATATATTCAGCGTTGGAATGCATGCTATTTTATAATTTTGATTCCTTATGGAAATTAATGCCAAGTCCTTATCTTCTTTTGTCAAAGCTCCTGAACCACAGTTTACACTAGTGCAGAAGACAGGGTTAAGCCTATGCTTTGATTTCTTTCTTGTGCAAATGCTAAGAAAGTTTTTTTATTATTATCTTTGGTGACTTTAGGATGACAGTTATCGCTTTCCATCAAGAGAGCGATCTGCATGTCTGCTGCACACGCACACGCACACGCGCACGCGCACGCACACGCACACGCACACGCACACGCACACGCACACGCACACGCACACGCACGCGCACACGCACACGCACACACCCACAAATACATACCTACACACATACATACAGGCATGCTGACGTCAACCTGAAAATATTCATAAAAGGTTCCTAGGATCTCAAAACGTGAAGAGCAGTTGAAAACTCGATTTCTGAAAATCGGGGCAAAATCAGTAGCAACTTTCTTATACTACGTATATTAACGTAGCGAGTAGTTAGAAATCTCAAAGTTGTAAAAATTTGAAAGAATGCCTTATGAAACAATACTGATGTTTCCAGACACGAATGTGATCCCTAGTTTTGAATTATTTCTAACCTTTTTGAATAAAATATATTTCAGAAAATTAATATCTAAATTATTAATTAAAAAACAATACATTTTATAACTATCAAACCACTTCTAAAACTCAAGATCGATCCATTTACAACTTAAAAACCCTACCAATTTATTAATACAATAAAAAAAAACTATAAAAAACAACTACATTTGTCACTGATCTATGATCTAAAATTGTTCATTTCGCTCTAAATGAAATTGACGTTAACATTGTCAATTATTCGTTTTGCGTGTTTTTGTTAAAATCAGCTAGAAGGAAGAAAAGGTACTGAATCGTTCGGATGTCGTTGAATAATTATGCTCTGACCCAATGAATACATAATAAAATTACAAGTGACAAATTCCGTTTAAAATAAAATCAAATTTATTAAAAGGCCTCTTTATCGCTTGAGAAAGACAAATTAGCAAATAAGAAGATATTGTTTTTGTTTATTAGTGAAAGATAATAAAAAGCATTAAAGTTGACAAGAGGAAAAACTCACCTAAAGAAGTAAAAGACTTTCTTATGGCTTTACTAGCTGTAGGCTGGAGTATAGTTCATCGACTCTACTATTTCAAATAACAAAGACAAATTAAGCCATCTAAATTAATTTGTAACTTTTCACAAAGGAGATTAATAAATTTGGCATGAAGCCTAACAAGAATTTAACTTGAACTAAAATTATAAATTAAATTTACAAATAGCAAATTCAAAATGTACACTTGTACATTTCAAATAGGATAGATTATGAAGCTATTAACACTGCAAACTTTTATAATTTTCTTACTTTTAAAACCAGCAAGGATTTTTCTTTTCTGCCACAAATTTGATTTATTTCAAGAACAAAGTTATAAAAATCTCTGATATGAAAAACGCATTTAAATGACTTACATAATAGGTATTAAGACAAAATATTAATATACCGTAAATTGGATCAAATCGCTCAATATATTTTCGAAAAAAAAAAATATATTTTCGAGATTATTTTTCATTCAATATTTTTCAACCTAAAATTATGTTACTTAAAATCATTTTAGAGCTCAAAAATTGCGTTGAATGCTTTCTAAAGATCAAAATCCATCATCGTTTTCAAATTATATAGCTTTTTAAAAACCAAATTACGCCCAAAAACCAAAGCTCCCTGATATTGCGAAAGTCCACTATGAGCGTGTGAGATGGAAGGAAGTACCATGGCCCAGATTCCCCCGGACAGCAATGTCTATGAGAGCAATTTTGCGGATGGATAGACTTTCGCATTTATAATATTAGTATGAGATATAGATTGCCTGTTATTTCGTACTTTTTTGAAAAGTTTGAATAGTTATTAAAAATGTCATTACAGGGCTTGAAACCGGTTTGAAAAATACTAGTTAATAAGAGTATTTACCGGTTTTCATAAAAGGTTTTGCTCGGAGCGAATCTGATATGACAGCGCTTAATCTACGTTAATGTTTTAATTACGAAAGTATGGATATTTGTATGTACGGATGAATAAATAGATGGACGAATGAATGCTTGTGCCTTTATCACGCAATTTGCATACAGGTAATAGCACATAGGCTACTTTTTTTCCCCGAATAATTAGGTGTTCTCGCGGGATTTACCAAAAACTTTTCTAATGCAGTGAGCTGCATGCTGCAGCTAGTAAACGTGTATAAATCAGTTTAATCCAAAACCACGAAATTGTATGTCACGTAAAGTGCGGAAAAAAGAGTGACGAAGATCAAAGAAATTTTTTTTAAAAGTCTATAAACCGGTTTGATGCTTCAAACTCTTATAACTTTGCTCCATAAGGAGACTGGTATTTTTGAGCTTAAGGTAGAGCCAAACCTTTGTTACTGAATTCTAGAATACGTTAGATCTAGGTCATACAAAAAACCGTAAGGATTGTTGATTCCTGGAAAACGAAGATTATCACTCGAGATTTAAATCAAGAATACTTATTGGAACGAGCATTTCTATATATAGCCATTCAAACAACCTACCAAATATCTTTTTCTAATATTTAGCTTAACGAATATTTATTTTTATTTCAACTGAAAATAATCCTCTAACTTTCCTTTCCATGACCAAAATTATGGTGAGCTCTTAATACCTACAAAGTACATCTTATCGCTAATGAAGCGGCGTCGTCTACACAATCTTAAGAAATAATTAGATTTTTAATTTTCCTAATGTAATAGGATTATGTTAATTAGGTTTTTATGCAGAGAAATGGGTAGCGAGAATCAATAAGTTGGTGGAGGTCGTATGCAATCGTGAATTATTATAAATTTACATTTTTAGGGTTCATTTCGCAACAAAGATTTCGGAAATTGTAAAACTAAAAGGTTGATAAATTGAGGAAACCATAATCTTGTTACTTTTTTACCCTCTACGTTGTTACATTTTTCCTTCATTACATTGTTACGTCTGCTACGATTTATGAGATAGTCATGATTTTTTTCGTTTATCCCATGGTATGGGATATTATTGGATACACATTTAAAAATATTGTAATTGCTTGAAATAATTTTCGATTGAGGAAACCTTTACGAACCATGAAGTTTTAAATTGTTTTTTTTTAATATCATAAGATGGCAAACAAGTAGATGGGTCTCCTGATGGAAAGAGTCAACCATCGCCACCAAAGATGTTAATGGTGCGTTGCTATCTTGTGGCGAGGACTAATGCCACATGCATAAGTTTACCGGCTACCTTACCCTCCAAACCGGAACATGACAGCGACAAGCACTGACGCTATTGCGGCAGGAATAGGTAAGGCGGTGGTACCTGACCCGGGCGAGACAATGCAAAACTCTACCACCTAGTAGCCACGATGGTAGTGAGTCGCATAGCCAATCGGTCGCCTTTTACGACCTGCCTGGCAGAACGGCAGTTGGTCTGTTCTTCAAAGGTGCCCGGAACCAATAAGGGGATTATATTACTTCTTACTTCCAACGGGGGATGTTATTTCTTACTAGAGTTAAAAGTTTTTCCTGCAAGCTAAATCATTTCTTGATAAAATCTAAAACAATATATACAGTGAAGCATACATTACAGTATGTATAGTGAAGCTAAATAATGAAATAATCGTTTAGTAGAAGTTTAGTAACCAACAAAATGTATTTGGAGTAAAAAAACTGCGTAGAAATCCCTTAAAAAGTAACATAAATTATGTTAGATGTATAATTGTGACAGGCTATTTCGAAACTAGGTACTTCTTTTACCACCCTAGTAGTTATACTAAAATACAGATGTACGGTGTCTACACCGGACATCTGTATTTTAGTATATAGTATAAAGTATTAAAAAAAAGTATAGTATAAAGTATAGTATAAAAATATATAGTATAAAGTATAAAAAAAGTATAAATAAAAACATATTTTTATACTATATTTTAGTATAAGTATAGTAAAAAAGATGTTAACGGTACGTTGCTTTTTAGGGTTCTTCCCAAAGGGTAATACGGGACCCTATTACTAAGACCCCGCTGTCCACCCGTCTGTCTGTCTGTCTGTCCGTCTGTCACCAGGCTGTATCACATGAACCGTGATAGTAAGACAGTTGAAATTTTCACAGATGAAGTATATCTGTTGCCGCTACTACAATAAATACTAAAAACAGTTTTGTACTTTACTTATTTATTTATTTATTTAATTTAAATACTTTATTGCACATAATGGTACAAAGGCGTAACTTAATGCTATTAAGCATTTTCTCACACATTTTCTCACCTTCCGTAATGCTGAGAGAAAAAAAAACTTTACTTATCTTATTTTTTTTCCAAAAACAAGATAAAATAAATATTTGAAGGGAATATACAACAAGTCTGATCTGAGACTGCAGCAAAATTTGAGCAAAAAGGCCCTTTTTACTAGAATAAAAGGATTTTCATGATCTTTATTAAGCACTGTATTCCAAACAAAAACGTGTTTTTTGAAAATTATTAATAAAAAATTATAGGGTAAAAACAAGGGTAACTTCCGAGTTCCGTCACACCTTTTACGACCCTTGTATGACTACGATTACAAAGAAGTAACTTGATAAAATGTTGCATATTTTATCTCTTGTATACTTCACGATAATAAAATCTTATTAGCTATAAATTCCGCTCTACAGACATGCCTTTGAATAAAATTCCCATCACTAATAAATAATGACTTCCAGACGATCTTCAGCTATATAATTATTACATTCCCAATTATTTATTTATTTATTTATTTATTTAATATTAATGCTCTCAGCATTACATTCCCAATTATGTCAGTGTAATTATTGCGGTTCAGAACGTAATTTGCAACATAAAATACTAGTAACCCGCCCTGGTTTTGTACGGTTAGAAGAGCATAAATGCCTATTTTTTTAATCCTCGACGCAAAAAAGGGGTTTAATAAGTTTGACCGCTATGTGTATATGTCTGTCTTTGACATCGTATGTCTTAAACGGATAAATTGATTTTTATTAGAAAGCTGCATTTCTAGTGGTGGTTCTTATAGTCTAGTCAACAAGTGCCTTTTTGGTCAACTTTTTTCAGCAGTCTCCGAAAATTATGATTGAGGTGTCATTCGATTCGGAATGGCATCTAGATAGTTTTCGAAAAACAATGAAGTTCCGCAAATAAAAATTACAAAAGTTATTAACAATTAACTAAAAAAAAGGGGGGGTTTAGTTTTTTGCAAATATCTCATAAACTAATAAAGATTTTTCAAATTTGAAAAAAGATTCAGAAAGAGGAGGAAATTTCCTAAAAAAAGTTCCTACTCCCGGAATTGTAGGACTTATATTTATAATTTTCCCAGCGGGTTGAAAATACGCCCGAAAACGGGTACTCCGGCTTGCGCAAGCCACGCCTCCTTCGGACCTTTAATGAATAAATATTATTTAAACTTATTAAATATGAAAATTAAAATTTGAAAAAATTCAGGTGCCTACAAGACAGATCAATAAACAATAATCCGTAGTCAAAAAATTTTTATCGCGATTTTTCAATAAGTTATCCATTAATTAATTAACAATTTTTTGTAGCACGAACATTAACATTGCAAGTGCGATAATTGTTAAACTATTAATCTAGGATTTTTTTTCTTTCGTGGAGCTATTTTTCAAAGGTCTTAGAATAGATTCCCGTTGGAAAAATTAAAAAACTGTAAATTTTCATTTTGTAATTAACAGTTTACTAAGGTGAAAAATTATAAAGCTTTATTAAACATTGAAAAAATTTTTTTTTTCATAATATTATTATTGATCCGTTTTCTCATGATCAGAAGCTACTTAAAAATGATTTTTTATAATTTTTATCTCCTATTGTTTAAAAAATTGTTATAAACAAATGCGTTGTTTATGAGATAATTTTAAATTTTTTTTCGATAATATAATCTTTGATGATAATTATGATTTTTTTAAAAAACCGTTTCTTAAAAAATTTTTTTATTGCTGAAAAACGCATTTGTTGATTAACAATATTTTTCTCCCACTTCTAATTAACATTAAGGAACCATTTTTTTTTAAATCATTATTTATTTTTCTTTTTGATATGTAAAAAAAAATTATTTAATTTTTCATTGTTTATGTAATAAACAATTTGTTATAAACAAATAAATTTTTACCTTTTATTTTTTTTTTCTTATTTTACTTAATGTCACAAAAACTGACATGGTTTATTTTTTTCTTTTTAATTTTTTTTACTATTTTTTTTTAATTTTTAAATATTCGTTGTCTGTAATTTCGTCATTCTTGCCTGGTTTTTCATCCTTAAAATTATTATAATTTATAAACTAATGGAGATATGATGAAAACACCCAAGACTTATTTATTCTTTATTAGTTAAAGAATAAATTCAGCTTAAAAGTTTAGTTGATACTAATTTATTTATTATATTTATAGCAATTGTTAATGAAAAATACTCTGGAAAATTTTTTTTTTGCTTTAATGCTTAAAAATCTTATCAATTATTAAAAATATGACTATCTCATTTAAGCATCTTGTTGTTTATTGTTGTGTATAATAATTTTAAGAATGAAAAACCAGGCAAGAATGACGAAATTACAGTCAACGAATATTTCAAAATAAAAAAAATAGTAAAAAAATTAAAAAGAAAAAAATAAATCATGTCAGTTTTTGTGACATTAAGTAAAATAAGAAAAAAAATAAAAGGTAAAAATTTGTTTGTTTATAACAAATTGTTTATTACATAAACAATGACAAATTAAATATTTTTTTTTTATCAAAAAGAAAAATAAATAATGATTTTTAAAAAAAATGGTTCCTTAATGTTAATTAGAAGTGGGAGAAAATAATTGTAAATTAACAAATGCGTTTTTCAGCAATAAAAATTTTTTTTAAGAAACGGTTTTTTTTAAAAAATCATAATTATCATCAAAGATTATGTTATCGAAAAAAAAATTTTAAATTATCTCATAAACAACGCATTTGTTTATAACAATTTTTTAAACAATAGGAGATAAATATTATAAAAAATCATTTTTAAGTAGCTTCTAATCATAAGAAAACGGATCAATAATAATATTATGAAAAAAAAATTTTTTCAATGTTTAATAAAGCTTTATAATTTTGCACCTTAGTAAATTGTTAATTACAAAATGAAAATTTACAATTTTTTAATTTTTCTAACGGGAATCTATTCTAAGACCTTTGAAAAATAGCTCCACGAAAGAAAAAAATTCCTAGATTAATACTTTAACAATTATCGCACTTGCAATGTTAATGTTCGTGCTACAAAAAATTGTTAATTAATTAATGGATAACTTATTGAAAAATCGCGATAAAAATTTTTTGACCACGGATTATTGTTTATTGATCTGTCCTGTAGGCACCTGAATTTTTTCAAATTTTAATTTTCATATTTAATAAGTTTAAATAATATTTATTCATTAAAGGTCCGAAGGAGGCGTGGCTTGCGCAAGCCGGAGTACCCGTTTTCGGGCGTATTTTCAACCCTCTGGGAAAATTATAAATATTAGTCCTATAACTCCGGGAGTAGGAACTTTTTTTAGGAAATTTCCTCCTCTTTCTGAATCTTTTTTCAAATTTGAAAAATCTTTATTAGTTTATGAGATATTTGCAAAAAACTAAACCCCCCCCTTTTTTTTAGTTAATTGTTAATAACTTTTGTAATTTTTATTTGCGGAACTTCATTGTTTTTCGAAAACTATCTAGATGCCATTCCGAATCGAATGACACCTCAATCATAATTTTCGGAGACTGCTGAAAAAAGTTGACCAAAAAGGCACTTGTTGACTAGACTATTAGAGAGGTTTTATTAAAATGTTTATCAGCTATTTCAAGGTTCTATCAGCTATTTTCTACTCGACAAAACGCTCTTAGCAACTCGCTTAGACCTGATGGATACATTCTTTATTCAGTTACTTCTAATCGTGGTCTAGGGGCTAGCCTATGTGGCTCAAATCATCAGGTCCTGGATTCGATCTCCGGGTCTGAGAAAAGTGTTATTGAGGTTTTTTCGAGGTTTTTCTCGAAAATTCAAAATCTCAGTAGCAGCTCGAATTCTGGCGGGTGGTGCGTTTCACACCGTGCCTCGAATGACCACACAAAGCCGTTGGTCAGGTTATCGCTATAAATAGTCGATAATCAGTATTAAGTCGGTAAATCGGGATCACCACTAATCTCGCCAATCGACAAACCGGTGAATTATGATGAACCGGAAAGTCTTTAAACATCAATGATGTTGCAATGACATGGTCAATTTGGCCTGAAGCTACAAGCTTTTATGAAGTTTGTCAGCTGTTTTTGTATTTTGCTTTGAAAATAATGCATATGAGACTGGATGGAGGCATGAGATGAGTTGGATGAGTCTTCTGTTGAAGAAATGTGTCGCAGGTCTTTAAATGTGTAATTAAGAGTTATTTGTCGCAGTGTTGCATCAGGTTTTTTTATATTATAAGATAGCAAACAAGCAGATGGGTCTTTTTTAACAATATATAAACGGGTCAATAACGCGTACATATATAGAACTTACTTGTAAAGCTCGACGTTTCGGCCAAGTTACATTGACCGTGGTCACGAGCAGACTGGAGCAGCGAGTTTCCTCCGTCGTTCACGTCGGGATCGATTTTCATCTACCCCCTTCTGGTCTTGTTTCTTCGAATTTAGCCTACACACAACACTAACCGTATCTTGGACTTTATTTGTTTGCAGGTGCAAAGGCTTTATTCTGCTGATCATTGAATTCCAAGCAGGAGACAACTTAAATCCGTCTTCCCTATTGAAATTTTTATATTTTCTAATTTCAATAGCTTCCCGTACTATACGGGGAACATAGTGTCGCTCAGTAGAGAGAACCTGAGGTCGGTGGAATTCAATCCAGTGATCAGTGCTGGAATCCAAAATATGTTCAGCTATAGCCTACTTATTAACCTGCCTGTTTTTTACAGCCGTGATATGCTCTTTGAGTCTATCTGCGATAGTACGTTTAGTTTGACCTATATAAGCACTACCACAGCTGCAGTCCACTTTATATACCCACATACTGGAGTCACTACCATCGTGGCTACTAGGTGGTATAGTTCTGCATTGTTTCACCCGGGTCTGGTACCACCGCCTTATCTATTCCTTCCGCAATAGCGTCAGTGCTAGTCACTGTAGTGTTCCGGGTTGGAGGGTAAGGTAAACTTATGCCTATGCCATTAGACCTCGTCACAAGATAGCAACGCACCATTATAACGCACGTGTCTATAGGCGATGGTTGACTCTTTCCATCAGGAGACCTATCTGTTTATTTGCTATCTTATGATATAAAAAATGTAGTTATGTAAATTTTATTTAAATATCATAAAATACTTGTTTGTATACAATTAAAAAGTTAACAAACTTTTTTCTGAAAAAACCAAAATGTTGACTAGCCAATTTCATACTGTCGATTTTTTTTAACGGTTTGTGCGTACATCGTAAAAATTTACTCTCATCATTTTTCTTTAATGCACCGAAAGAAATATAACTTCAAAAATTCACGAATGAATTTATAAATATTGTATAGTAGTTTTATTTAAAATACTTCACCCTTTTCAATATTTGCTATAATCACAGATTCGATTATAAATATGAATAATAACCAGCTAATGAAGCACAGTATATATAAAGAGGAAGGTAATAGAACACCAGAATACAAGTTAACCTGTCAGTGTAACGCGACGTTGATAAACTGTGGTCATTAAATCAGAAACCGGATAACCGCCAGTTTGAATATACTTAGATTTATTGTTACATTTGAAGAAAATATGTTGTGTATTATCTGATTATATCTGCTATTATATTTTACTAGATTTTGCTCGCGGCCTTGCTCGCGTTAATCGTGGGAAGTGGGGGTTAGAAAGAGACAAAAAGTACCCTGTGTCACTTGGAGAGTGACATAGGCTACTTTTTGTCTCTTCAATTATTTCCGCTATCTCCAATTATAAAATCACGTCAATTCGTCGCTCCGTTTCACCGTGAAAGACGACGGACGGACAAGCAAACACACACTTACACTCTCATTTATAATATTAGTATGAATATTAACTATTACCCACGACTTCGTTCGCGTGATCTATTTTTTTAAAATGATATTTAGGTGTACATACTGTGTATACATCCATATGCATTTAGTAAAAAGCGGTTATCTTAATATTACAGACCATTAAAATTTTATTTATTTGTATGTATGTATGTATGTGGTATATATGAATGTATGTATGTATAGCTATGTATAACCATGGTTAGTATTTATGTGGTCTATGTGTGTAACCAATTGTTCGTTTACGAACTGCCTGGCATAATGGCAAATGGTCTACTCATAATAGGAGCCCGGAACAACAAAGGATTTCTAATTTGCTCTATTTATTTATTTACAGTTCAATTACATAATATTTTTCACTTCACGCGCATAAGACGATTTACATAACATTGTCAGGCGCAGCAACTGGAATGTCAATGGAGTAGAAACTTCTTATAGAGTGATTTATCTTTAAAATATTCTTTAACAGAGTAATAGGCTTTTTTATTTAAAAGTTTATTTATATTATTTTTGAATTTAATATAGTTAGCTTCGTTTTTAAAATTTTCTGGTAATTTATTCTATATTTTTACAGACATGGAATAGGGCCCGGAACTATGTCATTTTAACTGCGATGTTATTTCATATAAATTATTTTTTGAACGTGTTTTGCAGCAACTTTATAAGCTTGTTTCGAAATTATATTAAGAATTGTAATGTATGTTATGTACGTTTTCAAAGAAAGAAAGAAGAAAAAGGAAAAATCTCAGCTTCGCTTGAGGGTGTTTGAGTGTTTGCCCGCTGCTGATGCTAAGAATAAGGAAGTGAATCAAAGCAGAGAATTCTTATAACATTGCCATGTAAATATTATGATAGAAAGTTTTATAATACGAAATAAGATACATTTTTTTAACAAGAAATGTTATTTAATGTATCGTACTGTAAGGCATACAATAACAACTAGTTGATACTCGTGACTTCGCGTGTTCGTATAGTTTGCGTGACCCAAAATCATTACTTTCTTTTGTCTAGTCAGATCAAAAGTAGCCTTATCTCTCCATATAGTGTAATTTTCTAATCGTGAAATATTTTTTGGAGATCGGTCCATTCGTTTTTAGGGTTCCATACCCAAATGGTAAAACAGGACCCTACACTAGAGACTCCATTATCGGTCTGTCTGTCTGTCACCAAGGTGTATCTCACAAACTGTGATAGACAGTTGAAATTTTCATAGATGATATATTTCTGTTGACACCAACAATGGCTCTCCTGATGGAAAGAGATAAACATTGCCTATAAACACCAAAGATCTTAATGATGCTCTGTTATCCGTGTGGTGGGTCGGTTATGCCACATGCATAAGTTTACCTGCTACCTTACCTTTCAATACGAAACATGACATTGAGTGATTGGAGAAGCATTAACGCAATTGCCGTGGGAATAGGTAAGGCGGTGGTATCAAATCCCGGGCGGGACGTTGCAGAACTCTTTAGGATTATCGATTGTTGTGATAGGTATAGCCAATTGTTTACCTTTTATAAACTGCTTGGCAAAATAGCAGATAACCTGTTCTTGAAAAGGGGGACCGAATCAATACGGGAGAAAAAATTAAGTTTATTCGTTACAAACCTAACAAATAATTTTTAACGCACTAAAATTGCAACAACCGGCTTCCCATTTCTGTATCCTCGGAACCCTAAATTAGAATTTCATCAAATTAAAATTGCACCAAATGGGAGTATAACCTTTCAAAGAAAGAAGAAAAATTCAAAATCGTTTCATTAATCACTGTTCTGAAGTTCTGAAGTCACAAACTTAAAAAAACGTACAGCCGCACTGATAACCTTCTTTTAGGGAATCGATTGAAAATAAAAAAATTTAAATAATTAAAAACTCGGTAGCAACCCGTCTCGAACTTCGAACAGTTCGAGACGAGTCGGTACCGAGGGCATGTCAAACTCACCCTGAAGAAGGACCTCATATAGATCAGAAATTAGTCAGAAACTACTCCGATAAAAAACGTAAGTGCAGCCTTTTTCAATTATTTAGTTCATACTATCTCACGAAAGTTTTAATAATTTTATAAAAATGTTTGCCTTAAGATACAAAAATTAAACGGATACCTTAATTTTCAAACCGGATTACAACAGAAACGAGCAGTAAGGCCAAAGTAGGCATGGCACATTTCACGCATCACTGATTATATCACTTGTCACAAAATAATTCACGTGTCACACCAGTGATATGCATCGAAACCATCTGTTACATATAACGCAAGCGTGATTTAAATTCACGCGGACAAAGCTGCTACTTAAGCTTATAATTCATAGAATCCAATTGTGCAAAAGAGACGAACCAACAACATTTGAGTGTCACCGTGCCACCAGCTTGAAGAGAGAATTTAATATGTTATTTCACTTTAATAATCACTGATAAATTCTAATGGCAGTGATGTAATAGACGGAATAAAATGTACCCACTGTGACACCAATCCCTACTAATAAAATGTAGCCGTCGTGATTTATCTCACGTAATATAACAGTGACAAAAAACAAATAACTTCACGACGTGATAGTGAAATAAAAGTAGCTATAACTCCCATCCCTACGCCACGGTAATGTTATCTACCAGTATTGTGATTTGTGACTCGGCCCTGTCCTTGAAATAAATACCTACAGCTGGCCGCGCCGTCCGGTGCGTAAAACGTGATAGGGCTGCCTACCTTTAATATTTTAACTACAAAGCATAATAGTCTGTGACTACATCTGCCTGTACTATCACATCGATCGTTCATCACTGTGGCACAACCGCGAGTCTGTTGTGTACTGAACTCCGAGTACGTAGGTATAATTTTCGTTCCGCCCGTTTGTACGAATATTAAATACTGGTAGATAACATTACCGTGGTAATCCTAATACGCTAGAAAAAAGTAAGGCGGTTAGTTATAAAAACATTAATTTTGTCCGATCAGGCATTTTGCTGGAGGTTTAGTTAAACCTGAGATGTTATCACCATTAAACGAATCAAACGGTCTACATAATTGTATGCAGTTTATTAAATTTACAATATTAAGTCAAATAACATAGCATCTGTATGCAAATAGGTACAATGCAGGGAGTAATGTGATAATCCTTTATTAACGCGACGGCTTTATAAGCCCAGAAGTATTCGTTTAAATTCGTTGTTATTTGATGTAGCGAATATTGCTTTCACAGTTATTAAATTGAAGCAATTTTGTATATTTCAATTATTTTTGGATCGGAAAATAGTTATTCCTATTATGTATTCTACATTTGCTGAAATTTTACTGTTCTAATATGACTGACATACTAGAAGAGAATATTCAGTATCCAAGTCTGAACAATATTTAAAAAATACGTACTTAAATGTTGACCTAATTATCAATAAAAATGTTCAGTATGGCCACCTGCGCACAGATGTGTTATATCACAGATGTGACGGCCATTGTTAATAAACAGCGATTTACCGAACTCGCGAATAGACTCGTTAGTATAATGTACGGTGACCATACTTTTTGAATAAACTAATTAATACTTTAAACAATTTATGACCATTTTCGACGTGTCTTCAACGTGTACAATCGTTTACCAGTCAACCTATATAGTTTACCGGAAATAAAAACCACTTTATTGATACAACATCTGGGAACGATGGTTTCAGACCATACACAAAAATATTAACCAAAGAAACTCAATAGAGTTTCCCTGACAGAAAAATTCAAATCACAAGTTTTATTCAATAAAACTTTTTACAAGTTATGGTGTTTCAAGTTTGACAACAGTCGTTAGCCGTAAAGAAAATAGTTATACCATGTGTGTACTTTATAATGTCTAACATGAATGTAGTGCCTTTAAAGTTTATTTTGATTAAATTAATGTATTTCTAATGCATGTCATTGAAAACTAATCAGTTTCTGCAGTCCTCCGCAATGTAAATTTTACTTTTACCAATGGAGATTGATGAGATCGGTCTCAAAATGTAACAAGAACATAGCTTCAGCCCAAATTATCAAATTAATTTAATATCTAAAAAGCCCATGTAAAGTAAGTTCAACGGACACTATTTAAAAGTAGGTAAATTTTAAAAAGAACAAACTTGGAAGTCTTGAAACTAATCAAACTTGTACGCTTTTTCTTAATCTAAATCAAGCAAAGACTTTCTTTTCCGCCATTAAGTTTTTTTTTATGATTAATTTTTTTAGTTTTGACTAACTAAAAAAGTTAGAAAAATGTAGGATAGATATAAAAGGCAAAATGGCAAACACAGAAGGTCATATAACCTAGCAACTCTTAGTTTAATTCTAAAGAAAAAAAAACTAATGCCATCTGTTTAATCTGTGAACGGGAAACAACAAATATTTGCTTTGATATTGTAAACAAACTTTGTTTAAGTAGTTAATATTAAATAATCTTCATGATGATAGATATAAAAACGTATTACATATATGTTGACGATATGTTACGATTGTGAATGGCTTAAAACAGTAATAACATTACTTGAATTCTCAAGTATTGAAAATTCAAGTAATGTCTTACTTGAATTCTCAATTATTTCCCAACTATCTTATATCCAATCTCGATATTATTAGTCAAAGTAACTTTTCGACACCTCCTACGTACAGTATCGTAAGTGCATTTTTGCTACTTTACAGGAGAGCAGTTTAAAGATTCACTCATTGTTTTTTGATAATTATTCAGTCAAACAAACACCAATAATTACAAAAATTTGCAATCAAGCATGTAAGGAGATGAGAAGTAATTCTGTGTGGTAGTTTACATCTATTTTTTCGTATTTTCAAGAAAAGTCACTTACAATATTTTACGTCGGATGTCAAAAGTAGTATATTGTTGTATTTTATACTTAGTACTCTTTACGTTGGATTTTATTGAGAACATTTTGATGTAAGTTACAGATACAACTTTTTATTTTGTTAAGTTTCGCCGTGTTGGTCCCGGCCTCCTTTGTAGAATAGGCCAACTGCCGTTCTGCCAGGCAGGTCGTAAAAGGCGACCGATTGGCTATTGAGTCACTACCATCGTGGCTACTAGGTGGTAGAGTTCTGCATTGTCTCGCCCGGGTCTGGTACCACCGCCTTACCTATTCCTGCCGCAATAGCGTCAGTGCTTGTCGCTGTCGTGTTCCGGTTTGGAGGGTAAGGTAGCCGGTAAACTTATGCATGTGGCATTGGATCTCGCCACAAGATAGCAACGCACCATTAACATCTTTGGTGTCTATAGGCGATGGTTGACTCTTTCCATCAGGAGACCCATCTGCTTATTTGCTATCTTATGACATAAAAAAAATAAAAAAAAATAAGCAAAAATATTCTGTATATAATAGTTACGACAAATTACTATGTTGATTTTTCTGCATTATTATCGTAAATGTTTATGAAAAATTGACTAAAACGCAAAATTATATGTTTTTATTATAGAATAAAACCTAGTTATATTTGGGGTACAAATGTTTTATAATATTAAAATTTATAATACTAAATCATGTAATTATTATCAAATTTTCACAACTATTTAAAATAAATTAACTCAATTTTTGAGAAACATAAATTATAAAATTCTTCTGGTAAATGAGTAACTTTTAGTAATAAGTGGTAATAGGTAAACGAATATATATTAATCAGTCATATAAGTCAATCACAGCACTATTTTGGAGTATTTTTTTTAAATTATTTATTTAAATTCTTTATTAAACTCCTACCGTTTAATACTAAGATTTTACTTTATCACTTAAAATCAGTATCACTCGACGACAGGAATCATCAATGACCAGATAATATGAACTAAAATATTTTTTCTTTTAGTATTATAAAAAAATTAAAAGCCGTATAATATTTTAAACTTAATTGAATTGAGATGAGATTCCGAGTCGTGGTTATCCGTGCTATATCCGTGCACATATAAAGACGATTTGATAGTCTTTTCTTAGCTTTAGGAATTGGGATATTATTTAAATATAGTGGTTCAATAGTACCTGATGTAAAAGTGGCTGATACAGATTAATTTCTTGTATTTTTTTACCATTAACTTGTTACAGTTTTCAACAGCCATACCATATTTAAAGTATAATTTATTAGGATCAGATTTCACACGCACTTCTCTAATTTTGTGCTACTGAACCTTATCTCCATTATTACTTATAACTCAGTTTCCTTGTAAGAACGACTTATCATTTTAAAAATCTGTAATAAATAGAAACCTGATAAATAGCAGTAGCAAACGTGTACATTGCATAAACAAGACGATTCCGATTTAGACCGATACAATTATTGGACCAATTATTTATGTATTTTGATATGAATTTAAATAAGTAACTGGAAACCTCATTGGCCCCTCGTTTTTCTTGTGTCTCATGCCACATAAAACATTCGACTTTTTCCAAAGTAGTATAGACAAATTGTTCGCTAATTGAGAATGTATTTAAGAACATCTTCTTACAAATGATTACAAATTCATCTGCATCCACTGTATTCACCTTAAGTCGATAAAAAAAGTAAAATTACGCCTTCAAACCATACCACTGAAAATTCTGTCTATTTTTTTAAGAACTAGAGAAACCACAAATATCCACAGTTTCTCTCGGTCATCAAAATTCTAAAACTTTTGGAAAATGGAAAGATCGTTATTATTTTAGCTGAATATCTCTGTCAACAGTTTTAAGGACATGCAGTTTCCATTGATTTACTAAGCCTTATAGTGCCGTCACGACTTTTATATTCTTTGCTTAAGTTTCTCAATATTGTCCTCTTATTGTCGATCCAATCTGCAACATGTCGATGTCTAATATTACCTTTGTCCTTTCTTAATGTATTTTTTCATTCTTTAGGATAACTTAACTTTGATTATCAAAATGATGCCAGTGGAGTATTTGTATGAAGTGTTGATAATAAATCAGTATTGTGTGTGTTCAGTGTTGTTGTTGTTATCAGTGTTGATAATGAATATACGGAATGTGAACTTTGATTAGATTTTTCAATATACTAAGCACAGAAGTAGTAATCGCAATCGCAAAATTAAATCAGTACATACTTTCTTGCTGTGTTGTGTTTGAACTAATGCAGATATCATGGTCATTCCAACCTGAATCAGACAACGTATCCATCAGCCGATTAATAACATTCATATCTGCTTCAAGAGGAATAGATGATTCCAGAAGAAAAAAAAGGATTAATACAATTTATCACACTTTTTAAAGATGTAAACAGTAGTAAGTTATTTACCAAGATGAAATAAAATATATTAAGTATTACATACGATAAGTAGCAATATTAAATTACCACGTAAAATATCGTAAGTATTACGTACCACACTACTTAAAAATAAATTTACCATGTAAAATATCGTATTTAACACATGCAATATATTTCTGATGTAAGAAAATAATGTATAAGGAATTAAGTCATACTTACGACATTTTACTTTGGGCGAAATTCAAATTGCGGTAAAACACTACTTTTTATAACTGAGAAGAAAGCAAAGTATATAGTTCATTGTTTCTTACCTTCATTTATCTCAGATTCTTGGTGTGCAGACAAACAGTCATTATTTAAAATTTTAACGATCACAAGAAATACAAATTTCTTCATTTTGCGAAACCGGATTTCTCATTACGAAATCTGTAATTCTTCTTGCTCTGTGTGACATTTTAGATGTAATTAGATTTTATAGTAACAGCATTTATAAAAATAGTAGAATAAACTCAAAAAATCGATATTTTAATAACGTCAAAGCAAGCATTTACTTCCCCCACGTATTCGATTGTTAGTGATAGATACGAAGCGCGTGTGCAGTATGAGCGCTCTCCTCCACCACGTATTGTGTCTTTAGTACTCAGTACGGTAATTTACATCGGGGGATAATGAACATACGATATTTTACAGTCTGAAATAACGGCTTTCTGGTCGATGTACTGAAATTTTATTGATCACAAACAATAATATACATAAAATAAGGCATGAAAATAGAAAAAAGTGAAAATCGACAATTTCATACTTACGATATTCTTCGTAGGAGGTGTCGTTTTGTACGTTTTTATTCCTATGATTAGTAAATTACATGTCAGTATAATTTACATGAATTCTAACAAAATTCCAAGTATAACGAATATAAGAAAAAAAACAATCATCACGCCCGTTTCCTTTACGGGGGTAGGCAAAGTAAACCCAACATTTATACACTTTTTGGTTCACAACGATTCACCGTTTTGTCAGGTAGTGAAATAAGTGATGATTCTCATCGCCGCAATAAAATAATCACTACATAGTATAAAACAAAGTCGCTTTCTCTGTCTGTCCCTATGTCCGTATGTACGCTTAAATCTTTAAAACTACGCAACGGATTATGATGCGGTTTTTTAAATAGATAGAGTTATTAAAGAGGAAGGTTTATATGTATAATAACATTCAATGTATTGTAGAGAAATACTGCAATTTTTGTGTTTTCTGATGTCATGTCGTAAATAATTATATTTTTTTTCCGCTTACATTGCAAACGCAGGCTAAGCCCTACGAGATTTATCAAAATAATTTACTAAGTATTTGTACACCTTGAAAAGGTCTACAGAAAACTCCGCGATGGTATATGTCTATCTCTTATGGATAACCCACAATAGCATTTTTTGTCGTTTACTTTTTACGAGAAATAATAGCTTTTTTTCGAAGCAATTTTAAGCAATGCAGCACTAATCATTATCCAATTAAATACCTTAAATATATTGTTAATTTAATATAGATCAATATGGCCGTTTACAGCATGTAATTTAAATGAATATTTTCGAAGATATTACAGATTTAAAATGCAGGGGCATAGCGGTTCCGGGTTTACGGGCCTGTGGCGACGCGCGCGCAGTATGTTCTGTTAAACCACCGCCCTGGGAAACGTGTTAATTTTAGGATAAATAAATATAGGACTGCAGTTGAAAACCAAAATTTAGTACATTTTTTTTTAAAAACTAAATATCACCATATAAAAATCATGTCGAAGATTAGAAATAGTATTAACAAATGATTTGTTTTAGAGATTTTTTTAGCCTGTTTTCGGAATTTTATATGATCAAGTAAAGTATATTCTATCATGTAATAAGTTAGCACATTCCTTAGATAATATTTTCAGGTATATCGTATAATTTTTGTAAAATTGTTATTTAACAATTAATGTAAAAAAAAACGTGATTTAGCAAACCAGTTTTTAACTTCCCACTACGTATGTAGATAAGGAAGTTACTGATTTTACCCCGACTTTCGAAAATCGAGTTTTTAGATGTCCATGTTTTGAGGTCCTAAGACTCTTTTCCGCTTTGATGGCATCAATCTTTCATTTGAATCGATTCGGTCCAGAGATTTTGAGAAATAAAAAAAAAACACCAAAATTATTCTTATTCTTAATTTTTAAAAAAATTTTGAATAAACACTATTTTTTTAATATAACTTCCAGATTTATGTACCGATTGAGTACAAAAACTAATCAGCTCTATTCCTCAAAAAACTACGTCTAATACATAAATTGCATCAAAATCGGTTTATCCGTTTGGGAGTAATGGATGACGAAAAATTTTGAAAAAAGTGTTTTTTCGACGTAGCTTCGCAATTTTTCAACCAATCATTTTTTGGTGTTCTACGATATCTTAGTACTAAACAAACTACGTCAATAGCTGTTTCAAAAGTCAAAATCGAATCTATTTCTCAAACTTATAGCTTTTCAAATAATTAAATTACGTTGTTTTTAGCAAACTTACTTATTTTTTTAAAAAAAATAACTTTTTAGTTAATTTACCGATTGACTTTAAAATATTAACAGCTTTTGTTCTTTAAAAACTGCGTCAAATATTGTTAATTTAATCAAAATCGGTCAATTTGTTTGGGCTTTATCAATGAAGAAAATTAAAAATATCGAAATTTTTCAACTTCTTAGACTTAGATTTGAGCGTTGACTGTTTTTCACATGGCCAACTATATATCGCTCTTTCAAGAGTAACCCCTAAAGAAAACATGTTTGTATTGTCTAATGGCAAGAAAGCTGTAAACGTAATAAAGACATTCTGTAATATATTAATTGTAAAAATAAAAGAAATAGGTAAAAATGTAAAAACTAAAAATGTAATACCTTTATGAATTTAGATATTTCAAAGATAGCAGGAAATTTTAATGGTATAGGGAAAGGGGAATTGTTTTACTCCAAATTTAACGCGTGCGGGCCACGGGCAGTAATGAATAAATCAAAACTACTGGATCGATTTTAATAATTTTCTTCCCGTGCGTAGCCGGGGCGGGCCGCTAGTAAAAAAAATAAAAATATAAATTATGTGCTTATCCCAAGCCTTTGGTATATTAGTATGATTTTTATGTGTGCTGATTACTATTGGAAAAAAATAGTCTAAATGTTATAATTTTCTATTTTTTAGCAGATAAATCTTCTGATAGATACAACCACCATCGTCTCAAAGATATTATCGATGCACTGCTATTAGTGTGGGGGGATGATAATGTCACATCCATAAGCTTACCAACTGTCTTCCCTTCTTAACCAAAACACGACAGTGTAGAAAAAATTAAGGAGCTGGTACATCAAACCAGTTATTTTGGAACTTAAGTACCTTGTAGTGGTGGTGGTTGTTATATTTTTAGCGGGTCGTTCGTTTTTTACGAACTGCCTGGCAGAATAGTAGATGAGCTTTCCTTTAAAGTGTGCTTGGACTAACACCGGAACTCGAAATTAGATCAACGTAAGCGTGAGTTTTTTAAATCCTTTTTTTAAAAAACAGTTTTGATTCTTTTTCCTCGTGTTGGTCAGGGCTCCTTTAAAGAATATGCTAACTCCTATTCTACTAGTAATAGTATTTTCACGCCCGTATCCCCGAAGGGGTAGGCAGAGGTACAACAAGTGCACCCACGATTAGCCGAATATACTTGGTCCCACGAATGTGATAGGTGGCAAGTGGTGGATTGGAAATTTTGTGATGGTGTGTGTTGTGTGACACAAATGTGATTTCCAATCCCGGGCAACTTTGTGTTTATCAGAAAACTAAAAAAAACACTTTTTTTTTATTGCCCGACCAGGAATCGAACCCGGGACCTCATGTGGTCAACGCCAATGCTGGACCACTAGACCACAGAGGCGACAATTGATATTCTACTAGGCAGGCCGTAAAGAATGACCTATAGGCTGTACGTGTCACTACCACCGTGTCTGCTAGGTGGTAGAGTTCCGCAACTTCACGCCCGGGTATTTGGTACCACCGACTTACCTATTCCTGCCGCAATAGCGTCAGTGCTTGTCATTGTCGTGTTTCGGTTTGGAGGGTAAGGTAGCCGGACTTATGCATATGGCATTGCCATATGGATAGCAACGCACCATACAAATCTTTGGAATCTATGGCGACGGTGTATCTTTCCATCAGGAGAGCCATTTTTAGGGTTCCGTACCTATAAGGTAAAACTGAACCCTATTACTAAGCCTCCGCTGTCAATCTGCCCATCTGTCTGTCTGTCACCGGGCCGTAACTCATAAATCGTGATAGCTAGAAAACTGAAATTTTTACAAATTATACTTTTCCTATGTCGCTATTACAAAAAATACTAAAATTAAAAAAATGAAAATAATAAAGGTACCCATGCAATAAACGTGTTTTTGTATTTTTTTTTGCTATGATGGTACGAAACCCTTCGTACGCGAGTCCCACTCGCACTTGGCCGTTTTTTATATCTCATATAAAATAAAATATATTTTATATAAGATATAAAAAAATATTAAAAAACTCTTAAATCATGTAGTTTTTAGAAGCACTTACTAAAATTTGACATGTAGTCGTATGTTTTCAATGCTTCATCTCTGTGAAGAAAATGCATTAAGGGAAAAATTCTCAGCTTTGCTATAGAACGTTCAAGTGTTGGCTCGCTTCCAATACTGAGGATATATCGTACAGGTGAATTAGAGCAGATGATCCTTATGATATTGTTAAGTAGATCGAATAATATGATACTTTCTAAAACTATATATTTAGTTTTCAAAACACATCTCAAACAGGAAGTGGTTCTAAGTTCGGATATTTATATGTATTTTTATGTATATTTGAGCGTAGCTCACTTTTCACTCTGCGTCTTTTATCGTATCTATCATGGATAGTGTTCCGACGAGTTCTCTGGATTATTTCCTGCTACTAACTTCCACCATCGGACATCGTGTCAAAATTTGAAGTTCCACCCACACCATCTTGATGTCTGGAAATCCACAACCGTGCGGTTCTCCCGGCACTTTTTGCCTCGCACTACTCTTTTGTGGAATCAATTACCGGCGGGGGTTTTTCCGAACAAATACGACATGGGGACCTTCAAAAAAAGAGCTTACTCATTTTTAAAAGGGCGGCAACGCAACTGCAGAGCCTCTGGTATTGCAGATGTCCATGGGCGGCGGTGGTCACTCAACATCAGGTGCACCTCCTGCTCGTTTGCCCCCTCTTCCATAAAAAAAGCTCCATCATATATGGACGGATTTTCAATTTTTTTTGAGAGTATAGGTACTTCCAATTCAATCCCATATACATTTATGAAGATCTGGGAGCTTAGAAAAAGTGACATCGTTTCGTAGCGAAATTATGCCTAAATTCATCATCGTATCTGAGATAAAGTAAAAAAAATCTTAACCAATTCTAAAACTATTCTAAATTGTTCACCGCCCAGTTGGTCTAATGGTTATTGACATTAACTAAACAATCAATGGGGCTCGCGTTCGATTCCCGACAGGGACCATTATTTGTGTGATGAGCATAGACGTTAGTATTTCTGGGTTTGGGTGTTTATTATATTTCGATATCTATATATGCATTTCTATGTATTAATATCGTTGACTAACACCCATATCACAAGCAAATAATTTGCTTACTTTGGGGTTAGATCAATTCATGTGATTTGTCAAGGAATATTTATTTATTATTACGATCGTTGTGTCAAATTGTTTTTACGTGAAGATAAATAAATATAGCTAATATGACTCCCTCTTCTCTGTGTTGATCCGGGCTGTCCCGTCTTGGTAGGGGCTTCTTTAAAGAATATGCCAACTGCCGTTCTAGCAAGCAGGTCGTTAAAAGCGACTGATTAGTTATGCCAGTCACTACCATCGTGGCTACTAGGAGCTAGAGTTCTGTAATGTCTCGACTGGGTCTGGTACCACCGTCTTACCTATTCCTGCCGTAATAGCATAATTGCTTGCCACTGTCATATTTCGGTTTGTAGATTACGATAGCCAGTAAACTTATACAAGTGGCAACAACAGCTCGCCACAAAAATAGCAACGCACGCAAACTTTGATGTCTATATGCGATGGATGTCTCTTTCCATCTGCTTGTTTGCTATCTTATGATATAAAAAAGGTGTCAGTGCTTTTTACTTCCATGTTACAGTTTAGCAAGTAGGTTGGCTAACAAACTTATCTATCGTTAAATCCCTACCACCCCATCAGTTGAATGGTTAGGGAACCTAATCAGCAATCGATGGGCCGAGTCCATCGATTGCTGATTAGGTTCCCCATCGACGATACGACGGTACGATTATCGACAGGGACACACATTTCTGTGATGAGCATAGATGTTTATATTTCTGGGTCTGGATGGAAGCCATCTGTTTTTTTTGCTATCTAAAGATACAAAGGTATACTTAAATCGCTCAGAGAAATCCATCTCCATTTACGGCCTCTACAAACTATATCTGTTTTTTACGTATAAGCCACATGATGAATATTCGTACGATTTCAGTGAAGCGTATATTCCAAAACATACTCCATAAAATAAAAATCACTCAACGTTTACAATACGCGGTATATCTGAATATTATCGCTAAGAATTCCACCAACCCTTTTTCATGAAAGATCGGAATGGGTACGTATCTATTCTTGCGGGAATTATTCCAGTCTGACGCTCCGCCAATCCTTTGGCCTTTTACATGTCCTTCGGAAATAATTTATGACGCTTACATACAACCTATATAGTCATGTGATTTCCTTGAAGGTCGTTCTAAGTTACAGGAAGTAGCGGATTCGTATTTTAATAAGAAGCACCAAATAGGCATATTTCTAATAATTATTTTCATTGATCTATACTAATATTTTAGAGTTAAAATGTTGATATTTTTGTGTTTGTAACGAATAAATTCAGAAACTGTTAAACCGTGTTTTCTCCGTGTTGGTCTCGGGCTCCTTTGAAGAATAGACCAACTGCCGTTCTGCCAGGCAGGTCGTAAAAGGCGACTGAATGGCTATTTGCGTCACTACCATCGTGACTACTAGGTGGTAGAGTTCTGCATCGGCTCGACCGGGTCTGGTACCACCACCTTACCTATTCCTGCCGCAATAGCATCCGTGCTGGTCACTGCCGTGTTCCGGTTTGGAGGGTAAGGTGGCCGGTAAACTTATGCATGTGGCATTACACCTTGTCACAAGATAGCAACGCACCATTAACATCTTTGGTGTCTATAGGCGATGGTTGACTCTTTCGATCAGGAGACCCATCTCCTTGTTTGCTATCTTATGATAAAAAAAAACCATCGTATAAGGCTAGCAAATTATTTGCTAGTAATAATGGTATACTAAAACTTATATCTTGTTTTAGAAGAAGGGACAAAGGCACAGGAGGCTCAACTGATGGTAAGTGATTACCACCGCCCATAGACAAATACACTACCAGGGGTCTTGGTTGCATTGCCGGACTTTTAAGAGTCTTATGCGTTTGGATAAATTTCTGCCAATAACTGGTTCTGCATAGAAGTATTGTGGGGTAAAAATGCGGTGAGAATTGCATAATACGGATTTCCAGATATCAAAATGATGAGAGTGAAACTTTGAATTTTATCGCGATGTTCGATGGTGAAATCCGGCGGTAAAAAATTTAAACAGTTCCTCGGAATATTGTCCATGATAGAGCCACATCTCTACGTGACGCTAAAGAATCAAGCCAATTACAAATAACCTGTCATCGACGATTTGAGTCAATTTACATTGAATTCGATCAAAAGGAAGGAGCTGGTACCGTGTTAAGCTGGACTGAGGAGCCCTCGCCCATAAATGATAGCAGTTCTCTATATGAGGCCAGATTTGTACCTTATAAGGCAATAAGCGATGGGCCGGTGTGAAGTACTGTCTGGCTCTGCTGAGAACTCTTAGATTTTTAAAGGCTAAATTAGCCTTGCCTTACAAGTAACCGCGGAATCGTCGCGCGATATGTCGACTCCGAGTATTCTAATACTGGCTGAGGCTTTTAGGAAAGTATTAACAAAACGAGGAGATACGTTAAAAGTCGATTTTTTAGCGGTAAACTCGCAAACTTGTGTCTTAATTGGGTTAAACTGGACCAAATTTAATCGGCCCCACTTCGAAGCTACGGAAAGTTATTCTTCAATTTCCGACACAAATTTATTCCAGTACTCCAGATGTGTTCCCAGGAAATTCCACTGCGGCTAGAGTATAAAACATTACCTGTACTGTTATCCCCATTATAAATAATGTTGCTTGATCACAACATGTCATTAATGTGCAAAAGAAACAACGCGAAAGCACACAAGGCTGAATATTAACTACATTAATTTCGTTGAGGTTACTATGTAGTTAGACAAAATTCACTTTTTACTATATTTTTATTAATTACATAAAATTACTATTAACTATCATCCATATCCTTCAGTTTGTACAATATTTAACCCGTCAACATGTATAATAGTTAATTATTAAAAAATAATAAATGAATAATTTTACTGCTATCATAATCTTTAAGAAACTTCTTGTAACTTGGACCAAATATGACGAAAATGGTTTGGCATCGCCTAAGCAAATTTTGTGTGCTGACGTGAATAGACACATAAGGCTATAAATATAGATGAAAAGGAAACAAAAAATAATAGATAAGTATTTATTTGTAATCTATACTATGTGTGAAGCAAAAATGTTGTACCCTTTTTTAAGACAAGTGACCAGAAGCTTGTCTCCTCTTTGAGTGTAAGTGAAAGAGTTAGGAGGTGGTACCATAAACCTAGGTGAAACTTTGCGGAATTTTACCATATAGTAGCCATAATGGTAGTGGCACGTATAGTAAATCGGTCACCTTTTACGATCTGCCTGGTTGAATGGCAGATGGTTTATTTTCAGAAGGGGATCCGGACCATCGAAAACTTAAAAGGACATGCAATTTTTACGTGTTAGTCATGATGGCAATTCCTTTTTTGTGGGAAATGCAAAATATGCGTTTATGATTTTTTTTATTTTCACGCCACGCGATATAAAGCGTACATGCTCGAATTCCTCGCGCCCGCGAAACCGTTTATTTTTAACGATATATAGTGCATAATACATTGCTTAATTTTGTGAACTTCCTTAAATTTTATTATTGTTTTAGAAAAAGCACAGTATTGGAATACATCAAATTATACAAAATTAAGATGAAAAAATGGTAAAAAAATTCCACATAAATGTCCAATAGTTTTTATCTCAGAATCATCGTCCAAATTCATGGCTAGTACTTTCAGTGAATCGTCCCTTACACATTGTATAATAATCCCTTAGCACATAAATACAAATAAATGCGTTCTTGAAAATAATTTTGCACATTCGACTCCAAAATTTCACTCTTTGATGTGTCTCCTGGTTTTAATAATACATTCTTAAATGCCTCAACTAGTATTGGAATTCTTGATCTCAGCATATCGAGCAACCTTTACTTCCTTGGTCATTTGAAAGAAAAAGACAACTTTTTTAGAAAATTTTAGTTTTTCCCCTAGATGTATCCAAAAGAAGATCTGAGACTGTTCCTAAGCGTATTTACGTACAGAAGCTGGTACTGTCATAAAATAAATTTTTATTTATAAATTTAATGACACATTTTTATGATATTAGATACCAAACAAGCAGATGACTCTCATGATGGCGAAAGAGGCTATCGCTTACAGACACCGAAGATGTGCTGTTCGTGTAGCGGATAGCAACGCTACATGCAAAATTCTACCGGCTAACTTACCCTGCAAACCGGAATACAAGAATGCTTGTGATTGACGCTATTGCGTCAGAAATAGGTAAGGCGGTGGTACTAAATACCCATGTAAGACGTTGCGAAACTCTACCACCTAGTGGTCACGATGGTAGTAACACGAATAGCCAATCGGTCACCTTTTACGGTCTGCCTGGCAGGACGGTAGTCCTCTTGGGTCTATTCTTTAAAGGAAGCCAAAATAACACGGGGGAAATCTTGTCCTAACGCTGGTATTTACAGTAATTTTATAAATGTGAAAGTCAGTCTAAGTGTTTGTATTATATGACGCACAAAGTGTTCGTTTATCAGGCAGTCTGCTTTTTAGTCTGTCGGTTACGCTTTTACGCCTAAACCGGTTTTAATAAAATTTGGCTAGAAGATCAAAGTCGGTCGCCTTTTACGACCTGCCAGGCAGAACGGCAGTTGATCCATTCTCCAAAGGAGCAAGGGAATACATGGAATAAAGTGTTTTTTTATATAATTTTATAGATTAGTTATATTGAAAAGGTAAGGTAAGGTAACACGAAGCCTTAGAATATTTTTGGCCTAAAAATAAGGTCAAGTATTTGATTAAGGTAATAATTAAATCAATAATTTACAAGAGTAAAACATAAAAAGGGTTTGACAGATAATTATGTTTTTGAGGCATTCGTGCTTGTGAAATTGAGAAATAAAGTGTGGTGATATACAGAAAAGTGTAATCAGTTTTGTGTTTTGCATTTAATATAACTCTGTATTTTATCAGTTGTTGTTTAATTAAATAAATAAAAAACATTTTACTAAGTACAGTTAACAGGTAGTTAATTTATTCTTTAAATGAAACCCGGATAAACATAAGGAAACTAAAAAGTGCGAATGCCCGATAAATCTTGTTTGAGTAATGGAACCCTAAATATCAATCCTAATATATATTCAAAAGAACATACATAGAACCGTTATTCTATGACGATGATTGATGTTGATCAGTTTGAATAACGTGCCTTTAGATCGCTTACAGATAATGTCGCCTTATCCATTTCTAGAGGTGTCCGTTTTTAATAAAACGTTGCTGACCAACGATGTTAGTGTATAGTGGCGGCATCCGATGCCGAAATCTACAACAATGAAATAGAAGGTAACGCGTTGACAGCTGATATCGAATTATGTCCACCTTAACCGACAGCAACCGATGTCAATCATAACACGGCCAATACGAACGAATAATTAAACTGCGTGTTTGAATAAACAATCATCTTTTCAGCCAACTAAATAAAAAACTTTATATTTTAACATTTTGTCTATTTATTTACATTAACTCTTATTTATTCTCATAATTATTTTTATGTTGAAACTTTAAGTACGATAGTAGATTTTACAACATTTATGAAAATGATAAACTATCAACATGTTTGATGTTCCCCAGCCAGTACATTAGCTGGATGTCTAAGACCGTGATTGGAAACAAAAATGTTGACAACGGATGATGTGCATCGATGATGAAAAATAACAAAAACTCTCATGTCTACGTATTTCCTTGTTTGTAAAGACGACATGGACATTGCAAGGCGTATACATGGTACAGCGTATAGAAGAAAAATTAACTTTAGGCAATTGACTTCTATTTACCTGATTTTACAAAACAAAATATCCTTTTCGAAGTACTTGACTTGTTAAAAATTTGAAAATAACTTCAACTATAATATCGATACTAAAACTATAAATGCATAAGTCTGTCTGTTTGCTACGTTTTCGCGGCTAAGCAGCTCATCGGATTTTGATGAATGTTGGCATTATGAAAGATGAAGATTCGAGGTTATAACATAGGTTAACTTTTTTTAAAAATTCAACCTCTGGAGGTTAAAAAGAGGGTAACTCTTTGGATGAAAATTATAACATGAATCTTAAAAAGTGCAAAACTGCGCGGGTGAACCAGTTTATACTATTTGGGTAAAACCTTAATAAAAGAAAGCCTCATTATACGAACAAAAATTTGATAATATACTTTGATTTGAATGTGTATCCATTCCAATAAAAATATTTTCCAAATCAGTTTATCAATGACTTAGTTATTTGCATTAAAGTGAAGTATTTTTTTATATCATAAAATAGCAAACAAGCAGATGGGTCTCTTGATGGTAAGAGTCAACCATCGCCTATAGACACCAAAGATGTTAATGGTGCGTCGCTATCTTGTGGCGAGGTCTAATGCCACATGCATAAGTTTACCGGCTACCTTACCCTCCAAACCGGAACACGACAAGCACTGATGCTATTGCGGCAGGAATAGGTAAGGCGGTGGTACCAGACCCTGTCGAGCCAATGCAGAACACTATCACCTAGTAGTCAACAAGACAATCATTCGCCATTTACGACCTGCCTGGCAGAACGGCAGTTGGTGTATTCTTCAAAGGAGCCCGGAACCAACAAGGGACGGGGAACTTCAATTAATGCGTTGCTTTTATTATTTTTAAATCACAGCAGCAAATAAAATGTAAAATTTGGTGTGAATAAAACACGAACGCGAACGGAAAATTAGAAAACGGAAGTGCTTTTAAAACTCGGGCAACCGCAGATACCATCGCCTAAAAGTTTTACTTTTCAACCGCCTTTAAAAGTAGGAAGTTCTAGATTTGTTAAAATTCTTTATTAATTACTAGCAAACCGCCGCGCCCCGACCTTGCACGGGTAGTACAGCAGATATGCCTATTTTTGAGGGTTCCGAAGAAAACTAAGACTTCCGTCCGCTATGTCCGTTTCGCTACGTGGTTTCGCTATGTTCGACCCTTCGTCTGTCCGTGCGCAGTCTAGCGCAGAGATCGTCAGTACTAGAAAGCTCTAATTTGGCATGATATTGGTCCCCGCAACAAAGTAATAACAACATTAAATCTTGAAATAAAATCTAGAAAAATATTTTTTAGGGTAGTTTCTTTGCATGTAAAGTGGGAATATTAATTTGTAAAAGTGGAGAGTATCGTAGGATAGATTTTTTAAATAAATATTGTATCTAAGATTTTGTGGGTTCTTAGACCATATGATTTTACTATGACATACATAACATTATATCTCAAATATAACTTATATCTACTTTTTTTTAAAAACTACATACATATCTGAGCCCCCAGTTAACTACGTAATTAGATTTCTTTATCACAACATTTGTGCAATAAACCTGGATGTTTGCGTTTCCGGCTTTATAATATGCTTGTATATTTAGTATTTCTACCTATTGGAATCGTTAAGTAACATTCATGTCATAAGCAAATAATTTGTTTACTTTGAGTCTAGATCAGTGGGTGTAATTAGTCTAGCGATATATAACTAATCTAGAACAATGTTATATATATATATATATATATATATATATATATATATATATATAATATATATATATATATATATATATATATATATATAACATTGTTCTAGATTAGTTATATATCGCTAGACTAATTACACCCACTGATCTAGACTATTATATATATATATATATATATATATATATATATATATATATATATATATATGTACGGGTTACCGCACATATCTAAAGTCAATGACATGTAATTTATTTAGGTTACATAGAAACAACGTCATAAGTTAAACACGCACACATTGTTACGGTTGCACTTTTATTTAATCATCATTTTTGTTGTAACCTTATTAATAAATCAGTGTTAGAAAGAATTTCATTGGGTTTGTCTCGTACACTGACTCTCCCTCACATATCTTCTGCACTCATCTTAAACTGTACACAGACATTACAGTTTTTTTGGTCCTTCAGAAAGGGTCGCTCTGTGTTTTTGTGGATTTACTGTGACTGCGAATCGGTTAACTGGCTTCCCAGAAGCGGGTTCCACCAGCTTAATTGAGAAGGCGCAAAAGGTCCAGCTAGGTTCGCGAGGCATAGAGTGACCCGGAGCATACTACTGCTCTACCCTAACTATCGAAATCAAACAAGAAAATTCTCGTCGACATTCGAGAAATTGAATATCATAATATATCATACAGTGAATACTACAAGTGTATTTTTTTTATCTTGGAGTGTCATATTGTGATTATTGTTCTTTAAAAACCGTACATTTACCTACAAAATGGAAAGTCTACTTCAGCATCAATACGACATTGTTGAAGAGATTAAAAAAATAGAACGCAACTTCGGGAAGGACTCCGCCATCCGGAAAACCCGTAAGTACCTTAATGAACGACTGGATGCCCTGGATAAGTTATGGGCAGAGTTTCAAACAAACGATCAAAAGCTGTCCGATTACGTCAATGGCAAAGAAGCATATTTTATGGAAAATCAATTCCAAAAAGCAAGAAAATATTTTGATTCTGTGCGTAGCAAAATATCATCATTTCCTCCTACGGGTGAAACAACAAAACCTTCGACTCCCGAGTCAGCTACAGTATTGGCTCCACCGCCGTTGCAACAACGCCTCGCAATACCATCGACGTCGACAGCAACGATGGCTACACCTATGAGCCAAGGTCAAGCAGCAGAACTAGTATCTCTACAGCGAACAAATTTTAGAGCTTTTCATCGACAAGTGAATAGCCTACGAGTTGACGAGCTGCGAGATAAATGGGAGTTGGAAGACGAGCTACGTGGCATTCAGTCACGCTGGAGTGCAATCGACGCTTTGCATTTACAAATCGACCTCCTGGGAAATGGGCTTTAGGTAGGATAGTCCAGGTACATCCAGGCAAGGATGGGTACGTGAGAGTGGTATCGATTAAAACCATGAATGGTATAATTAAAAGGCCAATTTTAAAACTTTCACGGCTTCCAGTCAAGGAGAGCGATACCGTACAGGTGAACAGCGGCTCTAGTGATTATGATCGACATGCCGTGACTTCTGGAACAACGAGCAGAGTACAGCCAGAAAGCCAAACAAACCAGCTGCCGCAATCTCGACGTCGACCTCGGAGGAATAAATTATGTAATTTTATATTCACTTTAATACTTATGATTTTATTTACAATAACACCCACACAGGGTACCTACAATATGTCTAATTTCAACTCGAACCAAAGCCTATATTTCGACAAACAGTTCGATATTAACTTAATCAGAGATGAGTGGAAATTAGTTGTTTATTATAATATGTCAACCTATTGGACGAGTTTATCATATTTACAGAAGTACGTAAAGCGTATACAGAAGGATACATCGCAACTTTCACCGCAATATATAAGTATAGCAGACCAACTACAACATGAGCTATCGGAACTTCAACATTATAATGTATTGCTGCAATATAATACAAACAAACGACCGAAGAGAGGCATAATTAATGGTGTGGGTTATGTAGCTAACGCATTATTCGGAGTTCTCGATGACAGGTTCCTGAATCAATACGAAAAGGACATAGAGAAAATTTCATACGACTCTAATCACTTACGAAACCTCCTGAAAAATCAAACGAGCATTATTGAGGCACAGTCGAACATTTTACGCAGAAATGAAGATATAATGTATAAGCAGTTTAGCATGATACAGTCACATTTACAAAACTTTACAAACATTTTAAATCAAGTACAGTCGGACAATGAACATCAATTTAATACTATATCATCAATTCTGTCGGCACAGATTTTAATATCGAATCTGAGGCGTATACAAGATAATTTAGTCAATACAGTAACTGATTTATCTCAAGGACACTTGGACGCACATTTAATACCTTCAGAACAGCTACAAGAACAAATGCACATTATTTCGAGTCAATTAAGAGGAGACCTAACTTTGCCTATTACTGAAGAAAACTTACAGGAACTATACAAGGTCATGAAAGTAAACTCAAAAGTCGGAAAATCATTCCTAGTTATAGAAATAAAAATACCTTTAATTGCTAAGGAATCATTCGAACTAGACAAAATATACAGCATACCTTTGAATAGTAATATTATTATTGAAACATTTACACCTTACATTGCTTTTAATTTACGAAAGGAAATATTTATTTTACTAACAGAAGAAGATACTCATTTTTGTATGCATTTATCCTCAGGAAAAGTTTTGTGTGCCTTCGATAAACCAATTTATGAGCAACAAATTAATCTTTCCTTCTGTAGCCTGCATACAAACAATAAGACATTATGTACAACTAAAACTATTAAGTGCGAAGAGCGGTGGATCAAATTACGTGCTAATAACAGGTGGTTATTCTCGTGTTGCGAGAATTGCCAAGTGCGACTTTATTGCTCGGACACAATAGAAATGATTAGCTTAGACGGGAACGGACTCATGGACTTAGCGCCGGGATGTGTTTTAAAGAGTAAATCCGTAACAATTTACGGACATACTAATTATCTTACAAAACTATCTACTAAACCTAATATAGCTACAGTATCAGAATTCTCAATCCTTAATCATATTTTAAACTCAACACTACCTGAAAGTTTCATACCGGACAACCACAGTCATACCTGGGAGCAGATGAAGATACAATTGGAAAACATAAAAAAGGAAGCTGATGTGGTTTACTCTCCCGTCAGTGTACACGATGTACACCACTATACTGTGATCTACGTCACGCTGACACTGCTGCTCTTAGTTGGGTGCATTTACGTTGTCCGTCGTGTTCGCAAGACGAGCCAACAACAGTCTAGAGTGTCCCCAGCTGTCACTGCCCCGGTGACTCTGCGGGCGGTGGAGGCTACTAACGTGGAACTCTCGCAGCTGACTACAAAGCTGCAGCCGTCACCATCATCACCATCGGGGGTGGTTCCTCCGAACACCAGTACGCAGTCATGTGTGACAAAAGGTGGCAAGTGTAAAAAATCTGTGCGTTTGTCGGTTCCAAAAATTAGTGAAAGTGCAATTAGTGATTATTAATTTTAACTGTGACACAAAGTCGTTTAGCCTAAACATTATAGAGACATTAAGTTACGTATGGACATTAAGTTTTATTTCTAAATATTCAATTTTAAAATTATTCAGTTTACTAGTGGAAGAAGAGCACAGACAAAAACAACCAGGTGCCGTACAGTCATCGACAAGGGATGACATCACCCTCGCTGTCTCGCAAGCAAGTGGATATCAACCAAGACGCTTGACGGGGAAGCCTACAAAAAACTTCTTATTATGATGGCAATTATGCTGTGTGTATCTTTTCACCCCCTACTCAGTATTCATAAAACATAAAACTTATCATCTACAAATTTGGATCCATCCACGTACTAACAAAGTATTATTCTACAGAGCAAATAAACCGATTTACAATAATAAATTACAATTATCACAAGCAGTTTGTAACTTGAGTTTTAATAACATTATATATAAAGAAGTCGCCGAGCCACGAGCGGAAGATCAAGTTACATTGCGATATCAGTGGCTATTCTCATGCTGTGGGAAATGCATAATGCACATATTTGCAATAACAATTAAGTCACTGACCAGGAACAACACACTAGAAATAGGTCACAACCTTGACCTTGACTATTTATAAATAAAGAGTGACACATTTTCTATACTTCGTCATAATAACTACTGTAGCCACTCTAATATCAAAAACAGGACACTAACAATATCAGATACATCAATTCTACATGTCACACTTCTACTGCTTATCTTTGAATTCTTCTGTTCCTGTGCATCATAAGAGCATGAAAGTGAGTGACGTCCCGTGAAAACAGATGGTCAAGCAACGAGAACATATACATACTACTAAGTGTGCACGATGTTCATGATATGATGCCATAGCAACTCCATACTGATCATAATCACTGTCGCAAGGTGCACCTATATAAATACAATATCTCAGAGACAAGAAGTGTGGCAGAGACGAGTACCCCTTTGCTCTCATGAAAGGAGGATGGTGGAAATCATAAAACGTGGCCAGGCTGCAGCAGCCGTGAGAACCCGACCAAGCTACGTAACGTGCGACTGGACATTCGGGCTATAAGTGCAGTGAATAGACATTTTACATTTTTCATTATTATGCATGTTTTACATTTTTATTTTTAACCTTTGTGTTCTTTGTGTGTATAAATTCTTTACGTTTTTTTTGCTTTCATACTTAGCATTTTTTACATTTTTAATTTTTTTTTAAACTTGTATTTATTGTCTCCTTTTTGGGCCCGCAGGATGTACGGGTTACCGCACATATCTAAAGTCAATGACATGTAATTTATTTAGGTTACATAGAAACAACGTCATAAGTTAAACACGCACACATTGTTACGGTTGCACTTTTATTTAATCATCATTTTTGTTGTAACCTTATTAATAAATCAGTATTAGAAAGAATTTCATTGGGTTTGTCTCGTACACTGACTCTCCCTCACATATCTTCTGCACTCATCTTAAACTGTACACAGACATTACAATATATATATATATATATATCGCTAGACTAATTACACCCACTGATCTAGACTAAGTTATATGTGAGATATAATGTTATGTATGTCGTAGTAAAAACATATGGTCTAAGAACCCACGACACAAAACCTTAGATACAATATTTATTAAAAAAACCTATCCTACGATACCCTTTACCCTTAAACATAAGGGTTTTTCAAAATTCCATTTCTAAGAGGGTAAAATAAGGAAATTTGCTCATAAAGAAATGTTAAATAAGTTCTGAAGTAAATATGCGCAAGCGAAGACGCGGGTAACAGCTAGTTTAATAATATACAGCGTGTATAAAATTAATTCACTAAAATCCATTTAACCAATACAACGTGTTTGCTATCGAATAAAGATTTTTTTTGTGCTAGGAAAATCACATTGTCGTGATTTACGGCCCCCAAATAAATAGCTTCAATTCGGCCATACATACAGTTTTGAAACTTGAATAATTTAAGTTTGCAATGAAGCACATTATGGAACTATTAATCTCGTTCAAAAGATCGCATAAAAAGTTTCCTGTACGCGTTACACCCACTTTTGCTGAGTGGGCTACATATAATGTCATTTTGAGAAGGGTTACATAATGCTCTCGGGCATTGGCTTGGGTCCAAGTCACTTAAATCTATTACGTAATGTAGCCACTAATAACTTGTTTAGGGGAAGTAGAAGCCTTATATTTAGAGCACGGAGATAAGCAAATGTCGATATTTGACATTTTATGTTTTTGTGCTAATGGCACGTTGATGTGCCATTCATGAGAAATAAACAGTGTAGTTTATTTCTACTACCTTAAATCTATTAATAGTTGCAAAAGCTTAATGACTACAATATTTGCTGCCAACAGAGTGCAGTACAAAACAAATGTCGATTTTTTAATTTATTATTTTTTTTATATCATAAGATAGCAAACGAGCATATGGGTCTCCTGATGGAAAAAGTCAATCATCGCCTATAGACACCAAATCTTTTATTGATAAGATAGATGGCCCTGCTGATGGAGAGAGACAACCATCGCCTATCCCACGCGTTCGGGATCGCTTAAGGCGAGGTATTTAACTCACGTCAATTCTATAGGAAATGGGCGGCGCGGTATGTTCTGAAACCGCTGGGAAGCGTGTTAATTTTCGGATAAATAAATATAGGACTTCAGCTGAAAACCAAATTTTAGTACATTCTTTTTTGTATTTAAAACTACTATCACGTGAAAGGTTAGAAATATTATTAAAAAAATATTGGTTTAGAGATTTTTTAGCCTGTTTTCGGAATTTTATATGAACAAGTAAAGTACGTTCTATCGTGTAATAAGTTAGGACATTCCTTAGATAATATCTTCAGGTATATCGTGTAATTTTTGTAAAATTGTTATTTAACAATCAATGTAAAAAAATGATTTAGCCAACCAGTTTTTTCTCGTTTGTCCCGATGCCTCGCCTTAAATAAAACTTGGATAGAAATAGATAATTGTGTTGCGCAGTTTCTAACTAGCCACGGTAATTTCAAAGCTAAATTATTCTCGTTTAAATTAGTTTTTTCTCCTTTTTGCCACCGCTTTACATTAAATTGTAAATATGAACAAACTGCACATCACATTCTTTGGGAGTATAATCTTTGGTAAAACGACGTCAAATTCTTGATAGTATCCAATGTATATCCGGTCTAATTTATTACTCCGACCTTGTGGGTACACGTAGAAACTTGCGTGCCTTCAAGCAATTTTATCATACTTACTACTGGCAGCAAAATTAAATAGGCCATTCTGGTAGGTCCCTAATTTCCAAATTTCCGTGGTGCAATAGCAATCAGGCTTAACCTGATTGTAAAAGTCTCATTTCGTAGCATTTTTATGCTTTTAAGATTTTGTTGTCTCCGCCTATATACTCTCCTATATACGTTCCTCCTATATACTTCTGATTAATTTCGTTGCGGGATCTAAGACAGCTTAGCTTTTCCCCAGGGCACCCTGAGCTCACAACTCAGAGGTTATCAGGACGGTTGCCGCTGTTGATTCTGGTTTACAGAAGTTACAGTGGTGGGAACGAAAGGTGGGCCCATTGCCCTTAAAAAAACATCGCCTCTTTATGACTATTCACCAAAAATTTTAATATGCGTTGACATCCTTGCGGTGAAATGGTCATAACACTATAACACATGCATAAGTTTACTGGCTTCCTTACCGTCCAAACCGAAACATGACAATGACGAACACTGAAAAGGTAAAGCTGTGGTACCAGACCCAGGCCAGACGTTGCAAAGCTATATGACCTAGTAGCCACGATAGTATAATATACTGTTATATATACCTTCATGGGACATCTTTTTGCAAAAGAATAATAATATCACTCACATCACTACACAAATTATAGAAATTGATCTAACCCTTAAAGTAAGCAAATTATTTGCTTTTGTTATGGGTTTAAAACCGACCGATTGGCTATGCGAGTCACTACCATCGTGGCTACTGAATGGTAGAGCTTTGCATTGTCTCGGCCGGGTCTGGTATCATCTCGTTACCTATTCCTGCCGTAATAACTTCAGTGCTGGTTACTGTCGTGTTCCGGTTTGGAGGGTAAGGTAGCCGGTAAACATATGCATGTGGCATTAGACCTCGCCACAAGATAGCAACGCGCCATTAACATCTTTGGTGTCTATAGGCGATGGTTGACTCTGTCGATCAGGAGACCCATCTCCTTGTTTGCTATCTTATGATATATAAAAAAAAACTATGCTCATTGCAGTAATGTTGTGTCGAACCTAAGCCGCATCGATTTTTAGTTAGGTTCGCTAACCACTAGACCAATGAGATGATGACATGATCTTCTTAATTCTTTAAATATTTACATAAGAGGCAAGTGCTAATTGACTAATCAAATATAGAAATTAACATATATTTATCTTCTCAACTAATGAAAGGACGAGTCCTGAAAAAATTGAATATCTAACGACGTCTAGCTAACTCTGCTTACATCATTAGAGAACCGGCTTGATGATATTTATTGCTATAAAAATGACTCATTAAATATACCTTTGCAAATCTTTATATCACTTTTTTTATATTTGATAAAAAATCATTTTTTTTACGGAAAAGGGGGCAAACGAGCAGAAGGTGCACCTGATGTTGAGTGATCACCGCCGCCCATGGACGTCTGCAATACCAGAGGCCTTGCAATTGCTATTCGTTAGACTCGCTAAAACTCGAGAACGGCTGAACCGATTTGGCTAATTTTGGTTTTGAATTAATTGTTGAAGTCCAGGGAAAGTTTAAAAGGTGATAAAATATAAAAGTAGTTAAAAAGGCAGAACAACGTTTGCCGGGTCAGTTAGTAATAAAATAAAATATGATATTATCTTATATAGTTATTTTATAAAATATAATTAAATGTAAATTAATAATAATATACAATGTCTCATTTTATATAACATTTATTTAAATAAGTTATAAGTGAGTTTATATTTTTTCACACCAGCATTATCGGTTGACTATGGCGATCTAGAAATTATTTTTAACACCTTTTGTATTGTAACACATTCTCATGCAAATAAAATATTCTATTCTAAAAATGTATATTTAACATTTTGACCCACAGTAATCACTAGAAAATATTCTGAATCAAATTTCCAAAATAGCCGAAACCCTTCCATTAAGTGAAGCAATAGGGAATACCAAATAAACATTTCGCACAGAGATAGCACTCGTAACTTTCCTTCGGCTATTTAACGAACGTATCTGCTGGCTTCCCGAGAAAGGTTCCCTTTCATTGAATTAGTGGAAAATGGCTGACTTTGAGAAAGATAAATCTTACTGTTTTCGTATGATTGTAGATGTGTTACTTTGACGCCACTCTCTTCTATCTTCTACTATTTATTATTATTACTTATTCTATATTCTACTATTACTTTAATTTATTTAACACTTTATTCTATACAAAAAAACATAAGCTAGATATAACTATTTACAATGGGCGAGCTTATATCTAAAAGCTTATATATAAAACTAGCTGACCCGGCAAACGTTGTTCTGCCTTTTTAACTACCCCTTTTTCTCTATATTTTCTCACCTTTTAAAACCTTCCCTGGACTTCAACAATTAATTCAAAATCAAAATTAGCCAAATCGGTTCAGCTGTTCTCGAGTTTTAGCAAGACTAACGAACAGCAATTGATTTATATATATATATATATATATATATATATATATATATATATATATATATATATATATATATATATATATATATATATATATATATATATATAATAAAAAAAGAAACGAGTTGACCTAGTACAAAAAAGAAACACTATTTAAATTATGTAAATAAATCTAATATACACTAATGATAATGCATTTAAGAAATATTAGAAAAAAAAATTGATAATACTCGTAATTTATTTTTTTAGCTTTATTGGACACTGTAAAATAAGTTTGTATAAAAGGCGAATTTAATACGTAGGGATAAGTAAGTCTCAAATTACGCTACATGTAGAATACATAATATAATATGTCAAAATTACATTAAATTTTAATAACATAAATTTTTAATATTTTAAAAATAAAAAATTATTTTAACATAAGAAACAAAATGTAAAACAGTAATAACAACAACATAATTGTTATTACTTACTGTTTTACAAATATATTTTTATATTTTATGAAACTGTGTGAGTAATGTAAATATTATATATTATTTATATATTATTATTATAAATATTATATATTAAATATTATATTTTTTTATATCATAAGGTTACCGGCTAACTTATTCTCCAAACTGGAACACGACAGTGATAAGCACTAACGCTATTGCGACAGGAATAGTTAAGACGGTGGTACCAGATCTAGACGAGACAATGCAGAACTCTTCCTCTTAATAGTCGCGATAGTTCTGACTCACATAGCTAATCTTTCGCCTCTTACAAACTACATGGCAGAACGACTCATGGCAATGGCAACTTAAACTCTGTCAAGCGAGTAGTGTTCGTTTCACCTAAAGACACTTCGATTGCGAATTGAAGTGTGTGTTGAGTGCGTAAATTGTATGATTTTGTGTTTGTGCTGACATGAGTGAAAGTATGATGGATATGAATAGACAGTTGCATCGCTGGTAACTACTATTTTGGCCGGATCCTCGAAGAGTTTTATCCCTGTATTAAATCGCCGTCTTTCTTTTCAACTGACGAACTGAGGCCACATAAAACAAACACGGAAGATAGTAATTTAATTAATTTCACCTTTCATTTAGGGATTTTAGCAAAGTGACAACTAAATAAAAAAAATATTTATATTTAATTTAAAAACTACATATTCGAGTTTGTAGAGAATTTAATTTACAATGAAAATAGCGTTACAACTTAATACATTCAGCAAATAATTTACCTAAATATACCGCACTACTGTATAACTTTTTAACTACTTGGTGGCCGAAGGATAAGGGTTACGACCCCATACATTTTATTTAATTAACACTAACTCCTTCTGGTCTTTAAAGAAACTTATGTTCTGATTTTTGCACGCTAAGACAAAATAAACTTAACATTTTAATGAAGTAACAACTAAACAATCTTTTACACTCGTATTCACAAGAAACTGTTAGATTCTAAACAGAACGTTAGGATAAAACGTCTATTCGTACTAATGTCACTCATAAACTTTTATCTCTTGGAAAAGGCAGATAAAAATCTAGTATGCAAGTATAATGCATTGAATTCTAAATGGGACGCCGGTGACAATACCAACTTTACCGAGACCTCAGTTCACTGGTTCTTTTTGTAGAGGATTCCCCAGTTGTTACGCTCGCTAGCAAAGTTTTGAATCTGTGTAAGAGACTTTAATAGAGGTTAAAATACGAAACGTCATAAAACAGATTGAATAAATTTTCCTGTACACAAAAATTATATTTCTGATCGAAGTGTAAACATTTTTGGTTAATATTAGTTTCAATTTCTAAAGTATACTTTTATTTCACAGCATTTAAGGGACGGTGTATCGAGAAATCAAGAAAAAATGCCAATTTTACGTGTTAGTAACAATTCTTTTTCTTGTGCAGAATTTACGATTTATGATTTTTAAGTGTTTACGCTACGCAATGTAAAGTATACATTACTCGGGGTCGTCGCGCCCGCGATACTCTCAAACCAGCCGTTTAAGTTACACGGCATAGTTATTTTGTGTGTGCGTTGCTTATTTTGTGCATTTTTTAAATTACAGTTACTATGTTTTAAGAAAAAAAGAATATTAGAATAAATAAAAATCATACAGAATTAAGTTAAAAATCTTCAAACAAATTAAAAAAATACCACACACACATTTTCAACAGTTCGACTTAACATTGTTCGCTCCACTTGGTAAAAGATTTATTAATTTAAACATCAAACAACGGAATATTGAATTATATTAAATAGAAAATACGGAACTTATTACACTTTATTATTGTACATTAAGCAATTTCACTTCTCAATTTCACAAACACGAATGCCTCGAAAACATATCTGACGGACCTTTTTATAGTGTTTTATTTTATTCGACTAACGTCTAATTATTTAACAATTCTAAAGATTCCGTAAGATTTTAATAATTAGTAAAGAATTAATACTTCAGCTTTATATTGACACAATAATTTAGAAATTGATGGCCTCATATAATGTTCTATGTATATTTGTGTAAAATATTGCCAACAGCATCATGGTCCAAAATCCAAATCTATGGTTTCGATTTTCGATAGACCGTCCCTTACACATTTTTTCAATATTTGTGCATTAGTGTCGTAAAATTCGAAAAAGCAAATAGTTATTCTTATAGGAAGAGATAATTATCGCTTATAAACACCAAACATTAAAATGCTGCCTTGCCGTAGGTGTGATGACAACATTATGCCACATCCTCATGTCGATCGCTTTATGTCGATAGGCGATGCATATCATATCTTTTTGAAGACATCATGTTAACAGGAAACCTATCTTCATATACATGCTATGCGATAATATTAAGGACAAAGCATAGAAGTACAGATAATATTGGTGAATCAATTTGATAGAAAATAGACTACCTTATAAAAAATACTACTAGTTTTTTGAAGGAAATTTTCACCAAATTTTTAAAAATATTAAATTTGGTAAATTTGGGAGAAGAATTAAAGAATAATTGTTTAATGTTATCTTAATTTGGAATTTATCACTCCCCGGCCTTGAACTCTGAATGGATTTGCTATATCCACAGTGGATTGACAGATTGATAAATTACCCTAACTCGTAGCAAAGATAGGGTTTACCCCCGTCTCACGCTTTGGATATTTTAAGAACGCGTTTGAAATATTATTTTTTAAGTATTAATTATAGTATATAGTATAGTATGTTAGAGAAATTTACTTTTTTTATTTTTGTATTAAAAGATGCCTCAATAATTCTTATAAATTAATCCAAAAATAGAAAAAATAATGCATAAAAAATGTAAAAATATCACTGGATGATTTTTTCATTTTCATTTAATTAATTCAATGAATTTACAAAATGACTGCTTATATAAAAAATTGTGTTAGGTGTTTAACCTATCCAATAAGATTTTTACATTTACTGTAATTATCATTTAGAATAATTTTAACTTTGTTATGTATTTTATTGTGTATTGATTATAATTTGTTTGTGTGGAAGATACTTCTTGTAAAATAAAATGAATGTATTAGTTGTGTGAAATTGTAATACATATTTTTAATGCTTCTTTACGTGGTACAATACAGAGTAGTAATTAATTATTAAGCATCAAGTTCAATCTATTCTGCATTGCTTGATAGGTAAAACATACTAAGTAAAATAAGTTACATCATAGTACACTGTACAATTTTGGGTAATTTTGAGTTATTAAATAAATAAATATTCACAGGACAAATTATACTTACTGATCTAACCCCAAAGTAAGCAAATTATATGCTTGTATTATGGGTGTTAGTCAACGATACTAATACATAGAAATACATATACAAACACTAGAATATATATAATAAACACCCAAACCCGGAAACACAAACATTTATGCCCATCACACAAATGCTTGTCCCCGTCGGGGACCAAGCCCGAGCCTTGTCGATTGCGTAGTCAGGGTCGCTAGCCACTCGACAATGGGGCGATCAAATAACAAATGTTATCAATTTAAACTCTATCTTAAGCTTGTAAAAGTTACCAAGTCCCTAAATACACATTCTAATCCATACTAATATTATAAATGCGAAAGTAACTCTGTCTGTCTGTCTGTTACGCTTTCACGGCCAAACCACTGAACCGATTTGGATAAAATTAGGTACAAATATAGATTGAGATCCAAGAAAGGACATAGGATAGTTCTTATCCCGGAAATCCCACGGGAACAGGAACTATGCGGGTTTTTATTTTAGAATTTCCACGCGAACGAAGTCGCGGGCACAGCTAGTGTAATATAAATAAAGCAATTGTACCTTTCACAAGGCTCAAATTGACCTAACTCCAAAGTAAGCAAATTGCTTGTAATATTTTTATTAGTTAACTACACATCACTACATAGTATAAAACAAATTCGCTTTCTCTGTCTGTGCCTATGTATGCTTAAATCTTTAAAACTACGCAACGGATTTTGATGCGGTTTTTTAATAGATAGATTGACTCTTGAGGAATGTTTTAGTAAATAAACCTTTCCGATATTCCCACGGGAACAAAAGCTACGCGGGTGAAACCGCGGGCAGGTTTCTAGTAAATAATAACAACAAAATCAGTGGACGAATTACACAAATTGATCAAACCACAACTAAGCATTTATTTGCTTGTGACATGGATGTTAGTCAACGATACGAATACATAGAAATACATGTACAAATATTAAAATATATTTAATAAACATCCAGACTCAGAAATACAAACATCTATGCTCATTACACAGATGTCTGCCTCTGTTGGGAATCGAACACGAGCCCCATTGATTGCGTTGTAAGGGTTGGTTAATATTCAACCAACGAGGCAGGCAACTGACCTAACCCCAAAATAAGCAAATTATTTGTTTGTGCTATGCGAATGTTATATTAAAATTTTATTTATATTACAGGAAAAGACTCAAACTCGACTCCATTTTTAATTATCCGTAAATTTCGTCAAAGACAGATTCATCTTTTATTCAACTCATATTATTATAAAATCATCGCAACGTGAGCTAAATTAAACAACAGAAAAGTAAAATAATTAAAGCAAAAACAAATAAATACTACATTTACCGACCGCCGCGCCCCGTTGGTCGAGTGGTTAGCGACCCTGACTACGCAAACCACGGGGCTCGGATCCGGTCCCCGCATTTGTACATTTGACGGGGACAAGCATTTGTGTGATGAGCATAAATGTTTGTATTTCCAGATTTGGGTGTTTATTAATATATTCTAGTATTTATATATGTATTTCTTTGTATTAGTATCGTTGACTAACACCCATAACGCAAGTAAATAATTTGCTTACTTTGGGGTTAGATCAGTAAGTGTAATTTGTCCCGTGAATATTTATTTATTTATTGTCATAGATTTTATAGGATAGTAAATTTTTATTTAACTATATTTTTACAATTTTGGTTCAAATGTTTTATTAGAAAATATTTATTACTGCTTAGTTATTATGTACAAAAGCTATAGAAGTTTATAAAAAACACCACTGTTAGAACTACAGGTTAGAAATCTTTTTAACTTCCCACTATGTATGTAGATAAGGAAGTTACTGATTTTACCCCGATTTTCGAAAATCGAGTTTTATGTTTTCAGGCCCTAGGAAACTTTTACGACTATTTTCACGATGACATCAGTATGTCTGTATGTATGTATGTGTGTGTGTGTGGGGGGGGGGGGTGGGGGTGTGTGTATGTAAACATTTCATCACATTTGAACGACTTGACCGATCGCAACGCGGTTGATAGCATTCGATTGGATTCCGCTCAACCTACATTTCCTGAAAATTTGAAGCGATTCGGTCCAGGAGATTTTAAGAAATTTTGAAAAAACACCAAAAAAATTTTTGGTGATACAGTATTTTTTTAATAAATCTCCAGATTTATGTACCGATTGAGTACAAAAACTAATCAGCTCTATTCTTCAAAAAACTACGTCTAATACATGAATTGCATCAAAATCGGTTTATCCGTTTGGGAATAATCGTTGACGAAAAATTTTGTGAAATATGTTTTTTCGACATAGCTTCAAAATTTTTCAACCAATCATTTTTTGATATTCAACGATATTTTAGTACTAAAAAAACTACGTCAAATGCCGTTTCAGAAATCAAAGTCGAATCTAATTCTCAAAACTTTTAGCTTTTCAAATTTTAGAATTACGTTGTTTTTAGCAAACTTACTTATTTGTTTTTAAATACTTTTAAGTCAATTCACCGATTGACTTAAAAATCTTTTCAGCTTTTCTCCTTTAAAAACTGCCTCAAATACCTAATATAATTAAATAAAATTAAATAAATAATTTAATCAGAATCGGTCATTTTTTTGGGATTTAACAATGAATAAAAATAAAATATTTTTTGATAACGCATCGAAATTTTCCAACCTATCGATTATTTAGCTTAAGCAATATTTTAGACCTCAAAAATTGAGTTGAATGCCACCATTATTAATTTTTGAAAAGCTGTATATTTATACAGCTTTTCAAAATTTTAATATACCTACTGCCATTTTTACAAAATAGATATATGAACTGAAAAATCTATGCTTATATTTTTTACTCTTTTGAGCTTTAAATACCTTAATTTAGTGGGAAGTTTCAGGGATGGCCCGTAGGGTCAACCGTTTACACATTTTTTTTTATCATAAGATAACAATTGAGCAGATAGTTCCCCTGATAGTATGAGACAACCATCGACTATAGACTCTAAAGGTCAAACTTTTTATTATATAATATTTTTTTCTGTCAATTATTTTGTACAAAAGCAGGTGAAGGTTATATATAACGCCACTGTTTTAACTACAGGGTAGAGGTCTTTTTTTGTTCTTATATAGATAGTAAACGAGCAGATAGTTCCTCTGATAGAAAGTGACAACCATCAACCATAGACTCTAAAGATGCCAATGATGCGATGGTTAATGTGTGATGGGATAGTAATGCCATATGCATACATATACCTTTCCCTCCAAGCCGTAATGCGACAGTAATAAATAGACGCTGATGCTGTAGGTATTTTTTTTAAATTTACATCATAAGATAGCAAACAAGCAGATGGGTCTCCTGATGGAAAGAGTCAACTATAGACTCTAGACAACAAAGATGTTAATAGTGCGTTGCCATCTAGTGGCGAGGTCGAATGCCACATGCATAAGTTTACCGGCTACCTTACCCTACAAACTGAAACACGACAGCGACAAGCAATGACACTATTGCGGCAGGAATAGATAAGGCGGTGGTACCAGACCCGGGCGAGACAATGCAGAACTCTACCACCTATTAGCCACGATGACAGTGATTCGCATAGCCAATCGGTCGCTTTTTACGACCTGCCTGGAAGAACGGTTGTTGACCTATTCTTCAAAGGAGCCTGGGACCAACACAGAGAGAACAGGGAACATAGGATAACATCGCACCATTAACACCTTTGGTGTCTATAGGCGATGATTGTCTCTTTCCATTAGCAGACCCATCTGCTTGTTTGCTATTTTATGATATATAAAAAAGGGTCGTTATAAGGCGCTGGTACCAAAACTCAAGTGAGACGTTGCAGAACTTGATCTAGTTGTCACGATGGTAGGATAGGCGTATAGTCAATCATTTGCTTTTCAGGCGCGGATTCATGATTGGATTTTGGGATCTTAGCTCATTTCACCTGTTAAATCTTCTAAAAAAATGACTCTTCTCACTTCTCAGAATTTGAAGAAAAGAACGTAATTCAGGCAGATTGGGCAATTCCACCCATACTCCTACTTTAAGTCTGTGCCTGCGACTTTTTCGTTCTGTCTGGCGGAATGACATAGCGTTTTTGTCTTTAAAGGACGCTCGGACCTTAGACGGCCTCGGTGTATAATTTTTTGTGGCAATTATCAGGGTACCGTACCCAAAGGGTGACAAACAAGATGGGGTGTTGTAAATATACCTTTGTTATCTATCTCACCAGTCTCTTTCTCTTTACAGGTTAAAGGGAAAATAAACTACTTACAAAATGTGTAATACTGTAGCACAGCAAAAATTTTTTTCCTCAGTTTAATGTATTTTTTACGCATTAAATTTGAACATATTAGGTTTCTGCAGTCCACCGCAATGTAAACTTTAAATGTGCTGAATTTCATGCTCCACCGTTCGCGAAATTGTCTTAAAAGGATTCCAAAGTTTTACCTTTACGTATTAATATATACATAATATTTCTACGTTAAATTATAATCTTTTTTTTTTTTGTAAAAAAAACAGTCTATATTTGGCCCCATATCTTCAACTATATCCATGCCATTTAGCGGTTTGTCTTTCACTTAACAGACATACAGAGAGATAGGCTTTCGCGTTTATAATATTAGCATGGATAAGCACTGATTTCTTTACATCAGCCTTCTATGATATAAAAATATTTTTATAAACAATTTGATTTATTATGAATAATCAATTTTGAAAACTAAAGTGCCATTTTGAGAACTGATTTGCAAATGACGTCGATTCTGTTGAAACTTGTACTAGAAGTTTATTCACAGAATATAATTGTTCATATCGCAACATAGTTGGCGACTTAGTCAACAGTTCACTTCTATTCACCACTGAAGTTTCCAAGAAGATATTGGCACTGTCTAAACTTAAATTACTTTAATCTGTAAATGAATGAAAAGATATGACTTCCAAAGCACATATATAAGAATAAATGGGTTTTTATATAACGGTTTATGACGGTTGCGTCGATTTCTTACAGGTTAGACAATGTGAATCAAACATCAGATCGAAGTCGTTGGTCAAGTCACCGCTCGAGTAGCCGGTATTTTTTTTAAAGCACGGACCGTTACGCGCGCACAAGTTACGGATCCGTTCCGGCGGACCATAGTCATAAAAAGTGATTTATGTGTTGTTTAGATTGAATCCTATACTCAAGACCTCTTTAAAAATATATTGAAGATTATATTTTTGAAGAGGTCTTGAGTACCTACAACAATACACTGATGTGACAATTGTTTAACTTAAATCGTTTTACTACAAAATAATTTAGGTATAACATGATACTTTGAAAAAAATATGACCACTTGTTAGGCGAGGCTTTTTAATTTAAAAAGTAAATCGACCTATTATTTCATATTTTTTTATATAACTGATAAACATATACATACGGAAAAAAATAAACAACATATAATATAGTATAAAAATATTTATTTACATATTACAATACATAAAAATATTAATAAAAAATGATGTGGTGTCGTGGGACACCAGGTAGGAACGAAGTTCCTTCGGCTAAACGGCACTACTCGCTTGTGTATGCGACTGTCGCGCCTGCGCACGTCTCATTTAACGGTTTTATTCCACGCACTTTTTTCCACGGATTTTTTCTTACGGTTTTACTATCACATTCTTTTCAGTTCGGTCGCGCAGCAAAATCCCTATCCCCTCCAAGCCTGCCGTAAGGAATTTTGTTCTAATATTAATTTATTTACATAAAATATATAATTTTTTTATAATTGGTATGTAATTTTTTTGGTATTTTTGAAATATTTTATTCCTTTTTCAATTTTACAGCTACGTTATTTTTTAAACATCGTTTAGGATATTTCATATTCATATCGTATGTTTTTTTGAGATCATAGATATCAACACATAAATTTACAAAAATAAATAAAAACAGGTACCATCATGCCTAAAGCCCTGGTACCATCAATATGGTCGTTAGCAGAAAATATGTTTTTTAAAATTATTATCTAAACTGTTAGATCTTGAACTGATTTTGATTATAATTAAAGTTTACTTGTTGATTAATACGCCATAATACTTTTAAATTAACCTGTATTATTAACTGCCAACAACACATAGCACACAGCACGGATTAAAATGGCGGACTAATTTCTTTTATTTATCCCCCAGAGCATACTTGAAAAAAGAGTGCCAACTTGATGTTATTTTGTACGATGTTTCGTTAGAAAAAAGTGAAATACCATATAGAGTATACTGTATTAAAAACGGTAGAGTTTTTTTTTTTTAGATGAAAACTCTATGGAGTTGGTACATATAGAAACCATAGCGTAGAAACAGAATTTTCTCAGCGGCCTCGTTAGTTACCAAAGTGTCGCAGGCGGTTAGTACAGTCTTTCATCCTGCTGTCTGCATCCATCAATCCGACATTCTGCTGGGTTGTTTATAAAAGTTTAAGTATCACTACCTTTACTTACTACTGCAATAACGTAAATGTTTGGACCCATAAACTTATACTTACAGCATTGCCATTTCGACGCACGAATTGTGACGTACAATTAACTTATTTTGTATCTAAAGGCGATGGTCTTATTTTTCCTTCAGAAAAGCCATTTGCTTATTCCCTATCTTATGATATATTTCAAAAATCCCGAATTTGTCCCAATCAAAAGCAATGAGGGAAAAAGTTAGTGGACTGAAGAGGCAATCTTGTGGGACGTTGTAAAAGAATTTACTAATAATAGATGAGCAGTCAATCGCACCATTTACTACTTTGTGTAAGAATTGCAAGCTTAAGTGATCGCTCCTATCTTTCAGGGTTTTCATATTAGATATTATTGTATTTAGCTTTTAAATTAGCTTCATGAATATTTTGAAAATTATCGATATAGACAGATTATTTTTTAACCAGAGGTACAGCACTTCGTCTGGCATAATTCACTCTATGTACTTGTACGTTATATTAACCTACTAGCCACCAACGCCCCCAGGTTCCTAAGTTCATTGGGCTGCCAATAACCATGAGACGCGTAAGTACGCACATTATTATTCCCTACACAAAAGACCTATTAACTGCAATATTTGTTGTATAAAAAAACTATACAACAAACATAATTTTTAAGCAATTTTTTACTCGATCTTAATAAACAGATAGAGCTTGAATAAGGATGGTACGGAACCCTTCATGCGCGAGTCCGACTCATACTCGGCCGGTTTTTTTGGAATGTCTCTTAAAAAGAGACAACCCTGCTTAGTTTTTTCAACTGGATCTTTTCAGTATATGGTCGCGTTTCTAATCCAGAGCAAGAAAAAAGTATTAACTCGGCAAAAGCGGTAGAGAAATGTTAATTTAAATAAAAATATATACTTTGAGTACAGAAAGGAAAACGTGAGGGTTTCACAATGAAGACGGATTGGCAAATTATTCTGATTAGAAATTATTAATATTTATTCCCTTGAAAAAATTTTAAAAAATATCACTTACTGCTAGTTATTCATAAAAAGGCAGAGAAGGCTAAGGCGAAGGCGGGTCACTAACACATGACTATTAAGTAGGTGGGAAAGTTCTATAATGTGTCTCCCGGATTTAGTACCAGGGCCTTACATATTCTTGCCACAACAACGTCACGGTAATATTATCTATACAGTATTGTAACTCGGACTATTTTTTAAATAAATGTCTACAGCCGCGCGGTATGTAATAGGGCTGCCCGCCTCTAGCATTTTAATTACATTTGCCTTTGGGTTTCCATTTAGTTTTGTGATTGTAAATATACTTTTTTGTATAAACAAATAAAATACTTTGTGAATTGAATAGGAAGTGTTCAATTAAAATGCGTGTTGTTTTTTGATTGATAGATTTAATTAAACTCGTCATAATAAATATGTACTTGAACTTTTTTTTTTTTGAAAAAATCCAGCAGTTATTGTTAAGAAAACAACACACCGTCCGTTTTTCACTGCGGCACAGTCGCGGCTGTCAGCATGCCGAGCGCAATGCTGGGATCGAGGCGCTAACTCATAGCTGGCGCTTTGTCCGTTTGTATGAAGTTGGAATACTGTATAGATAATATAGACTATATATTATCTATACAGTATTATTATATCTATACAGTAGTAGATAGATAGACAGCGTTGTTGCTTGTCACTGTCATGTTCTAGCTTGAAAGGCTATAGTGCTAAGTTAGCTAATAATCTGTGGCATGGCAATATGGCACTCCAACACTGCCACAAAGATAACACTACACTGATAAAATTTTTAGTTAGGCGATTGTTATCCTATTTAATCATTAGAACCATACAATGCTTGTTTGCTATGCTATAAAATAAAAGAAAAAAAAACATATTTATAACAAAATAATAACAATATTGAATAAGTAACAACCGAGGTCATCAATAGTATGTGTCGCGGTCTTTGTTCCTAAATCTGTTTTGTTGGCTAAACAAAGCGTTTACATTATTAGTACGATTTGGCACGAACGCCCATAAACCTAGAAACCTTCTCATAAATAGTTTATCATAACTATAAAGAGTGTTCGTCAATCCAAGTTTACGACACAGTTTATCGATTCGATAAAAATGCCTTCGATAGTTTGTTGTCACATCACTTTCGTACATTATGTATGTTGCAAATAGGGTTACCAATATTATTGTTTTATAAATTTATACTTTTTACTATAGGCACTTAAAGAAACTCTATTTATTATAATTTTAACAGTGTTTTGCGAAACAGTACAAGCGCATTTTAAAATAATAGTTATTATTTAAGCATATTCGAAAAGTAACACAATTAAATATTAAATTTTACTAATTTACGCGAAATGCAGGCGAAGGAGTCATAAAACTTGAGGGGCTTCAAAATTAGTGCATTCGTTTTTTTTTCAGATTGCTGAAATACGATCACATATCAGATTTTCGGAAACAATTACATTGGCTCCATATCCACCAACGCCAGAGGACATTCGAAATGTCTTGTCCTACTCACACCCGTGTAAAAAATTAGTATTAGCTCGTTGTAGTAATTGCGCTCTTGTGTCATTTCTTAAGTATTTTCCTATATCGCAGTTTCATACAACATTTATACAACATTTTCGGTATGTCCTTCACTGTTCGCGCAGCTAATTTATAGAATGATATCCTGTTTAGGATATTATACCAGACTATAAGCTGTGTCAATAGGGTCGACCAGCATTATTTGTCACTTGTCGTATGAATTATTCATAATTTTACTATAATAATCATTCCATAATTTAATGCATATTTGTATTTGTTTTCTTTTTCTTTCTTGGTCTTTTAATTTTTATCCTGGTTTCAGTCGTACTGTTACTCTATAGAAATAATTTGTAAAGCAATTTCAACTTCCATATATTATTCTTTTTTGGTTTGTCTAAATTTATTATTATTAGTACACCATGCCCAATTTTTATGCTTTATAATTTTCCAATAACCTGTATAGCTGGTTTTGCTGGAAGAAATCTCTTAAAATTATAAGCACGCCCTTGTACATGTGCTTTCTTTAATATAAGTTTTTTTTCACCGTGTACAAAAAAAAAAACAAATAATAATACAATGCAACGCTCAAAATTCACTGATAATTACGATTCATACAGACTTTTGCTTTTTCAACAAATATTTGCCTCATGTATTATTTTAATAAATATGAAAACTGATCATTGATAAGGACGTAATAAAAGCTGCACCAATTTAAGTAAATATTTTTTTTATTATGGTAATTGCAGATTAAATTTCCTGAAAATTTTGGTAATCAAAGTCGTTTTTTCAATAGAATCATACATGAACTATTGAAACTTAGAAATAAAGATATTTATTGAATTAGCTAGATAACGATATTATCGCGTCTGTTCCTATATAGAGTAGATAATTTCAACCGAATATCGTAATATACTTTTCACCATTCAGCTGTTTGTTCACTAGTGATTCATCCATCTATTTATATTATCCAATATTAATAAGTATTGTGTGTTACTTTCGATATAAGATACCGATAGATTTGCGTATACGATACTTAAGGGTATAATAGCCTACCTTTTTTCCGACTCCATGCTTTTCATATACATTCTCTAATAATATTATTTGTTCATATTGGGATCTGACCCGAGGATCATAACGCTTATTTAGTACCGGACTAATTCAGAACTAAGAAAGAAGGCTCGTAAAATTAAAATTAAAATATATAGATATATTCGAGAAGAAATCAGTTAAATTTGCAACCACCCCGGTGGCCGAATGGTTAGTAACCCTGACTACGCCGTCGACGGGGCTCGGGTTTGATCCCCGACGGGGACAAGCATTTGTGTGTTGAGCATAAATATTTGTATTTCCGGGTTTGGGTGATTATTAAATATATTCTTGTATTTTATATATGTATTTCTATGTATTAGTATCGTTGACTAACACCCATAACACAAGCAAATAATTTGCTTACTTTGGCGTTAGATCAGTAAGTGTAATTTGTCCCGTGAATATTTATTTATTATTTATTTATTTTTAAAAAGCAGTTTAAAAAATTATAAAATCATTAAACAAACAGATGGTTTTCCTGATAAAAAGAGAAACATCACCTATAGACACCAAAGATGTTAATAGTGTGTTATTTCTGATGTAGCGAAATGAGTGTGCAACATGTGCAAACGTCTATCAATTACCATACAGTCCAAACCGGAGACGGCAATAACAATCACTGTCCCTATTGCGAAAGTAATAGGTAAAATGGTGATATCAAATACCTTGGTTAGATGTGGTGATTCGTGAAGCCAATCCTTCCCCTTTGATAAATTGTTTGGCAAATTCAGGTGGCGTATGACAGGTAGCAAGGCAGGTGATATACGCTTCAAAGGGGACCCGGACCAAAGCGGGATAATGAACTTACCGAAATTCCAGAAAAGATATTCAAATTTATTCAGTGCGTTATCAAAGTAATAAACTTGGCAACCCTAGGAGAAAACCAAACAAAAGGTCTTTATAACCTTGTTTATCGGCGACCGCAAGACATTTTTCCAAAATGTGCGTTTTAGCTTAGCATCGATTGTATCCTTGAGTCTTACAGGCATAGTAAAGCCTCAAGGTCGAATGTCGTTTGCATTTATCGTTACATTTAGATTTTCTTTAGCAATATGTTATCCTATATCAAATACTAAAGCGTTTTTTATCTATAAATGAGGATTTATAATTTATATTAGTTTAATCAGAATCATTATAAACAACAATAATGCTTCAAATAATTTGAAGATTCTTTATTTAAAAAATTAAAAAATAGGAGTCTAACATTCACGCCGGTTCTCTTAAGATGAAGGCAAAATAATCTGTTTTCTATTTTTGACGTGAATACGTCTTTAAAATTATTTTCATAAGAGGGTCAGTTTAAAAAACGCATAATAACAAAATTGGGGGATACAGTTTGGGGTTATAGCTACATAATTATCACCAACATCCAAAATCTAGTTATACCATGGATAACTACAGAATCAAAGAGTTTGGTAAGCTGAACGCGGATTACGATGCTTCGCGAATAGTGGAGTAGGAAGTACGTCCATAACATATTATGTAGTTAATTTTACTGCGTTACATATTTTGCATAATATGGTATATCTTTAGATTCAGAGCAACTATAAAATTCCCTTAAGATTTATTCGAAAGCTCTTGTAAAGATTTCTTGATTGTATAATTTCAAATAATAATTTTCAACGCTAATAGTAAATATATATGGCACAGTGAAAAATTCAGTCCAAAATTGTAATTAACCACAAAAAATCTTTTAAAAGCCATATCAAAATACAAGAGATACCCATGAACCCAAATATGAAAAAGTGAAGAAGTGTCGAGAACGCAAAAAGATGAAGGCGTCCGAACCCATCAACGATGGCACCTATACACTGCTGGCATTAAAGGCCTCTACGGCTTCACCGGTCTTTGGGGCGAGCAGAGTGCTCAACCAGAGCTTAAAAATATGGGGATACGCCACGGAAATACGCCCTCCACCCTGATTTTTGATTAGAGGGTACTACAAACGGGACAATGCCACTAGCATTATCCTGTGTGTAAGTTTGAAGTGTTTTGGTATGTTTCGTTGGCCACAGTTATCAAGTCGTCGAGTTCGGTGAGACGCAGTGGGGCCTACGTGATTTGGGATCGGGATTAGGATTTGGGATGAAGCCTGCCGCGACTAACACCAGTGGATTAGGGTGTGAGTTAGTACGATTGAAATATCTTTTGGCTAAGCTCGGCAATTCGAGATCTTTATGAAGATCAATGTAGGGTATACTACGGTGCACCCATGACAATTCGCTAGTATTTGTTCTGTATTACTGTACTACTATGTGAGTCGGTGCACTTAATGAGTCAAGAATGAGCTGCTCGGAAACTGAACTGGTCATTTACTGTGAGACCTTTTTCGTGAACAAATCTCTTAAGGCAAGGATTAGGCTAATGGGACGATGACTACTGACATAATTTCGGGTTTTCCCGGTTTGTGTATTCCTATGACGGTGGCTTTTTTATTATTTTCCGGAAACGATCAGCTAGGAGTGCATTGGAGATACACACTAGTAGGAATATAAGGGAGGTATTTAACTACCTTATTTGTGATTTTATCAGACCCCAGGCCTTTTTTATTGCGTAAGTTCTTGATTATTTCACCTACTTCTTCGGTATCGGTGGGTAATAGCGTGACGTCGTCTGATAGCAGCGCCGCCCTACGCACTACTTCGCCATCCACAAGATGGATGTGGTCTAGACCACCTAGGTCCATAGGTTGGTTTGACGGGGGACATTGGGATTGGAACGACGAATGAAAATGTTACCATCGCATGATATTACGCATGACGTAGACGTATTCACGTGAAAGATGCACGGCTGCGCCAATGATACAACCACAACCCGATATTTTTTATTTCGTTTTCTAAATTTTGCTGTTAATGAAATGGAATGGATTGTCCCCTGTATTGGTTCAGGCACCTTTGAAGAATAGACTAACTGCCGATACCGATTGGCTAAATATGTCACTACTATTGTTACGACACAGAATACTTAGAGACTAACAGAAGTCAATGTTACATACAAGTAATATTTGAGCATAGCACACATAGACACCTCTCACGGACGCGATATCTCGGACTGGTGCGGAATAAACTGTCTCGAGCCATTCCGAGATATCGTGTCGGTGAGAGGTGTCTATGTGTGCGTTGCTCGAATATCATATATATGTAGATTGACTACTGTTAGTCTCCAGTATACTGTGGTTACGGCTAGGTAGTAGAGTTCCGCAACGTCTCGCCCAGGTATTCGGTATCAACCACGGAGTAAATGGAGGCGACTTCTTACGGCGAGGCATCGGGATAAACGGGAAAAAACTGGTATGCTAAATCCCGTTTTTTTACATTGATTATTAAATAACAATTTTACAAAAATTATAAGATATACCTGAAGATATTATCTAAGGAATATGTTTACTTATCGTTGCCTCAGTTCTTGAGTGGCCAACCGACCATTAAGCAAATTTTATAGGAAACGTTTTTTTCGCTTCTCGATTTTAATTATGAGAAATTTTATTTAATTTTAATTATGAAACGATTCATGATAATAGGCTGATATGTCACGTATTTATATTATATGATTATCTATATGTCATTTTATTATAGTAAGCATAGAAGGGTCATTTTTGCAATTATTTGTGAAGGTTAGCCACAACGGCTCCGATAAAATTTAGAAACTGGAGATAGCCCATAGTGACATGGAGATAGCCCATGAAACATATTTTATAGTTCCATGCTTGTATGTCCCACCGACCATTGTTAACCATATACAGCATGTTAATGAATATTATTTATAAAATTAACTTGAATCAAATAGATTATAATTAAGCAATGTATCTTTAAAAATAGATCTAGTTAGAATTTAGAAATGAGGGTTACTTTTAAGGATTTTATGATAGCAATAGGAAATATTGTGTTTCGTTTAGAAAATAAATAACTACTGTTCTAACTATTAGATACATCATTTCTGGTTTTAGAATCTTAAAGTGTTGGCAAAAAATTATTGGCTAAACATTTTTACCCGACTTCTGAAAAAGAGCTTAAAGTTTTTCGAAGGTGTATTTGTATATAAGTTTGTAATATATCTAACTCTTTGTGACCCTTTACATAGCCTAATCGGCTGAACAGATTTTGATGTACTAGATGTAGTTAAGATTGTTTTTTTTTCTTGGTGTCATAGGTTATGCTATGAACATCCAGTGGATTTACTGGTAGGTACTTCATCACTAAATATGTGAAGTGAAGGGTTTTTAGCCGATAGTCTAAAAGGAGGATAATACTTTTCAAGAGTATGTTTTTTATACTTGTACATATATACACATATGTCTAACTTTTTGTGACTCTCCCAAAAACAAGTGTATCCCACGTTTTAACTCATTGTGCTACTGTACTAAATAGTTAAAATATAGTCGGGGAATTACATTAGCTAATAATATACGTGCTTGTTTTTTTTTTCTTATAATATAGTTCTTTTTAGAATTAGGGCTTCAATAAATATGAGAGAAAAATTTAGTAAACAATATTTTCATAGAATTAATATTAAGTATTATTATAAGCTTAAGTTTGTTGGGTTAAACAAATGTAAATACGGTAATGACAAAATCTGATATTTTTTTGTAGAAATGTAGATAAAAAGTATTCTTGGTGCAGCTACCTGAGTGGGACAATTTTGCATATCTGTTTAATTATTATTGTTTTAGTTGAATAGACCTTTCTAACCGCGTACCGTTTGTTTAAAATATTTATCAGGTAACTATAATAAAATTTATCCTTTGTTTAGCCTGGGGCCGCTTAAATAGCGAGAAACAGAGAAAAGTAGTCAAAAAGGCCGGTTAAAAACACGTGCAATGTCAAGTGTTTACTAACAGTCAATGAGTTCCGTACCCAAACGATAAAACGGGACCCTATTAATAAAACTTCACTGTCCGTCCGTTTGTCTGTCTGTCTATTATTGGATAAAAATATTAAAAAAGTCTATCAAAATATGTCGCAGTAACCATTTATCTCCAAGGAGTCTTCATTCTAAACTAATTTTGTTGTACTTGTCTCACTTGTTATATGTACATGGAAATTAGTCACATAGTAAGCGTTTATGAAAAAAAAAAAACACAGAGATTCCCTTACTTATTAAAATAAATATTGCGGGACATTTTCACCAGTGATTCCAGACCTTTTTCATATCAATTATGGATATTAGTTTCTTCTCGCCCAAATCCCCGAAGAGGTAGGCAGAGGTACAACAATTGCACCCACGATTAGCCGAAGATACTTGGTCCCACAATGTGATAGGCGAGCAGCCAGCCGGGCACTTTCCAATCCCAGACAACGTTGTTTTTTTATCAGAAAACTGAAAAACATGTTTTTAAATTGCCCGACCCAGAAATCGAACCCGGGACCTCGTGTAGTCAACTCCGACTCTGGACCACTAGACCACAGAGGCAAATATTACTATGTTGATAGATAATGCCCATCAATACAACAGCTATTCTATTCATTTCCATTCAAAAAACAAAATTTAAAACCATCTGTTAGATGTGGATAATAAATTACCAACTAAATTGTACAGATAATTTTAAATAACAGTATGTGAAATATTTTTAATAATTAATTAAAAAAAATATGTCACAAATGTTTATCCGATATCGTTTGATATGCCCTTAATCCATCCTTATTTTTAAAAAACGCACTATCATTACTACCCATTACTACCCATAATTATTTTCCAAAAACAATTAAAACTGTAACAACTATTGATTGATGAATGTTTCAAATATAAAAGCACATAGGTGCTTAATATCTGAAATAATCTAAAATGCACTGCTTAATCAATTATTCAGAATTAGCCTGTATAATTTGTAAAGCCGGCTGCCGGCAAAACTCTATGATAGTAAATCAGAAATATTATTACTTAAATGCAAACTTACCTCTTGAAATCCAATGCCATCTTTTCAAAATTAACGGTTTTATCTGTTTCTTATTTAAACTAATATATAATTAAACAAACACTGCCAAACGTCTAAACAAAATTATCCTAATAAAAATATTATGACGGGAAGGCACTGCATAATACTTGGCTGTGATTGGTTGCATGGTGGAGATTGGGCACTCAAGAACGCAACTTCATTCATGAATGCGGTAATTTAGCCAAATAATGGAGTTTGACCAAACACGCACTAAAGAATATTTCTATTATAAAGATAGGATTTTTATGATTGTAAATATTGCAATGTATATGAAACATATAATATTTTTTATATACAAATAAAAGCGTTGTTTTTTCTCTAAATGATACAATCAAAAAGTGAATTTTGGTAAATTTGGTCGGTTGGCCATTCAAGAACTGGGGCGACGTTATTACATGATAGAATGTTCTTTACTCGATCATATAAAATTCCAAAAACAGGCTAAAAATCTCTAAAACAATTTGTTAATAACATTTCTAATCTTCGACATGATTTTTATATGGTGATATTTAGTTTTAAATACAAAAAAGGATATGCTACATTTTGATTTTCAGCTGAAGTCCTATATTTATTTATCCGTAAATTAACACGTTTCCCAGCGGTTCAAACGTACCGCGCCGCCCATTTCCTATAGAATTTACGCGCGTCAAAATACCTCGCCTTAAGACATTACTCAGACATCAAGCGTGGCTCAACTTTATACTGACATAAATACGAGAATGTATGCAACTGTACGTCAGTAATAAAAACTAAATTACAATTAGTGCCAATAATTTGCCATATTTTCGACAGTGATATGAACGTTCGCTCATATGCACGCCTAAACTTTCAATGGTAAACGCCGCGTCTATTAGTATTTATGTGGTCCGTGGTATTAACCATTTAGACTTACCTATTCCTGCCGCAATAGCGTCAGTGCTCGTCATTGTTGTGATCCGGTTTGGAGGATAAGGTAGACGGTAGACTTATGCATATGCGAATCCCGCCACATGGATAGCAAGGCACTATTTATTATTTATTTATTTATTTTCCAATTGTACGATCTTTAATAAAATAAGCTTATGTTTATTAAAGTAATAACTACATAGTCATGAATATCACATGACGACAGTAATTTGAATCTCAAATAAAACGACGACTCGCTTGTATGGAATTTGGCACCAAAAATCGATGTTACTGTTTTTCTTGTTTAATAATGTTTTAAACGGGATTAAGTTTCAAAATAGTGTCTACTACATAATCTATACTCACACTTCAATGTCTATACTACGGTATGGATCCGTAATGTGTGTCCGCATAATTTGAATTTTTTTTTTTTATATCATAAGATAGCAAACAAGCAGATGGGTCTCCTGATGGAAAGAGTCAACCATCGCCTATAGACACCAAAGATGTTAATGGTGCGTTGCTATCTTGTGGCGAGGTCTAATGCCACATGCATAAGTTTACCGGCTACCTTACCCTCCAAACTGGAACACGACAGCGACAAGCACTGACGCTATTGCGGCAGGAATAGGTAAGGCGGTGGTACCAGACCCGGGCGAGACAATGCAGAACTCTACCACCTAGTAGCCACGATGGTAGTAACTCGATAGCCAATCGGTCGCCTTTTACGACCTGCCTGGCAGAACGGCAGTTGGCCTATTCTACAAAGGAGGCCGGGACCAACACGGCGAAAAATTTTTAAAAAATAAAACATTTTTTTGCCAAATTTCGTAATAAATTCACACATACTCACTTTAAGAATTCACTGATATAAATTTTACAATTTTAAAAGTTTTTGCTCATCGATTTTACCATTTTCATTTTTTTATATATTTCTTGAGAAAGAAAACAAGAAATTGATGTGATGAATCCTGATGGAAAGAAATAACCATGAAAAAGAAAATGAAAAATATTTATTTCCACCACTACAATTTGAATACCTCAATAACAAAATATGGTTTAAAATTTGATTTCATTAGTGCAGAGAGGACTGGAGCCTAAAGTAGGAAAACCCTGTATTTCAGGACTCCAGGTCTCTCACCTTCGGCACTGTACATGTAGGTACATAAAGTAAAAACTGTTTTAACTTAGTGTGTGGTGTAGTGAGTGTTGTGCATTTGTGTATGTGTGAGTGCGTGTGTGTTTTTGTGACTGTTTGAGTTTGTCTCTCTGTGTATTTGTACATGTGTGTTTGAGTGTATGTGCGTGCTGTTAGGTTGCGCCTCCGAGCACTTATAAAAAAAAAGCACTTTTTCGGAACACAAGTTATTTATTTCACTTTCTACAATTACTAACTAATGGGACTTTAACTATGAACACTCTAACTTGGATCACACTTTTTCGCGGTTCCCTTGTGAAGGGTTATAGCGACCCGGAGTATGGATATATCACTAGTCTATTCGCTGTGTCCAGGCCGGCGGGCAGAAACCAGGTCCGTAGCTGGGCAGCGTTTAGGCTAGAGAATATCTAACTGAAGAATATTTGGAAAACAGCGAGTATTTATACACATATATTGCTGACTATCCATCTTATTTGCACTTCAGCATTATTGCATGGAAAATAGGGATGTAACACCTCCCCCCTTTAGAACGGAACATGCGGAAAATAGAAATAGAATGTGAGTATGATCCAAATTAAGAAGAAATAGAAACAATTAAAATAACAATATAAAAAATAATGACATAGGAAATTACAGCGTAGATTAATTATCATTAATTATTATACAATTCAAAGTAATCACAAAATCGAAATGAAATAGTAAAATATAGCAATTAAGAGTTATCAAACTTTAAATGTAAATGTAACAATATAGTAAGAACATGAAATAGAAAATAGCATTTGAATAGACGAAATAGAAAACAATGATTTAGTAAATTTTATTTCAACAGAACTAGAAATAGTAACTAAATGTAAGCAAATACTTATTACAATAAAGAAAATCATTTATAAACCTTAATTAAAAATAACTTAATTTAAGCACATCAAAATAGTAATAGACAGAGCAAAGTAAAAAATAAAATTTACAACAATTCAAGATTCCTTTTGGGCGTAATACTTGAATCAGTACTTCCAGTATCATAGTCTCGATTAGACATTTCGATACTCGATCTGGCATGAACATTTGATTTTGGTTTCGTTATACAGTTGTTGATAATCTTAACACAACATGAAGTATTTCTATTCTTGTTACAACAAAAGCATTTATAAAGTTTATATGAACAAAATGAAAATACAGAAACGGATAACAAAGTAGTTATTATACTAAAATAATAGCTATATTTAATATGGTATGGTTGAGTTTCGATCCTGGTTAAGTCGTCATCGGCTTGATTTAATTTATGAGAAGCATATTGCAAATAATCTAAGTTTACATTTGATAATTTAACAGGAAACAGATATGGTATAGTTTGATTCAACTTTGTTTTTGAGCAACAATCATCTTCTATTATGTTAAAATTTGGATGCGGAATATAAACTTTAATTTCAAACTCCTGGGATGGAATGAACTGAAATAACTTATGATGAGCCTTACAATATTTTGGCAATTTCATAATGCCTGTGCCAATTATATCATAATCATTAATACTACCATTTCAATTAATAGACAATTTTGTTACATCTGATTGCACATATATCCACATATTATTATTAAGTTTTTGCCATATATCTATTTCACCAACAATAGTCTTATAGTTACAAGAGTTTGGGATACCTTTAACGTGTTCGGTTAGAATAATCACTTCACAAATTGGATTCCCGACACTAGATTGCACAAATAGTAATTGCCGTTTATCACTTTGCACTCACTTAGGTCTTGTAGCGTGGAATATAATAATTTATCTTGTGTTATTGCCAAGAACTTTGCGGATGGATTAATTAAAGCAAAAGTATTAGGATTATGGATATCATGTGGGGTTGGTAGCGAATAAATATGATACAGTGTATAATCTACAAAAGATGCAACTAGAGGAATCTTAATAACAAAAATTAGTTTATTATCGCTAATGAAAGAAGAAATTTCATAAATATCTACGATTTTATGAACATTATCAAGATTTAAGTGTAACGGAAGGTTTGGAATAACATCATTGTTTTTAGAATTTAATTCGTTATATAGTTGCATAGGACTTAGTATTGATGGATGAACTATGTTTTGGTTCCCAAATAGAATAGCATCAATAAGATCTCGTAAACTAAAATTGAGTATCATTAGAGAGCTTTCCAAGGCACTGAACACCATTGATAGATGAGAAACTACCTCTAATTTATTGGCATTTGTCGAAACAGTGTCTAAAATTTTCCCTAGATTTTGAATATTATCATTAAGAATGTTTTCATTTGAATTTAATTTGGAAATAGTATTGTTAAAAGAAGAAATAGTAGAACTTATAATAATATATAATGAGTTGCTTATAGTAAATATGTAGTAAACAAAAAGTTAAGAGTAATATAACATCTAAAATATAAAGAAAATCGCTAAAAAAGTTTAATTAATCTAAAATAGGCATATCTAAGGGAGCTATAGCCGTATTTGAATTTGACGATGAGCAAATTGGTTTGTTATGGGCTAATTTGATTTCATCGAAATGATGTCTTACATGTCTACGATTTATAAGTAAAGTGACGTTATTGTTATTGTGAATCTTAATTATCTTGTATGGGCCTTTCCATACACTGGATAGAGCTTTCCGTAATCTGTGATGTTGTTTTAAGTAAACCATATCTCCGACTTTGTAAGAGACATTTCTCGTATCTTTGTCGTAATAGATTTTAGATTTCTCTTTGCTTCGAAGTATATTTTCTCTGGCTATGTTACGAGTATTAATTAGTTTTTGTTTTAGCATTTTGACATAGTCAGGATATGTTACTGTTGGATCAATATCATAGAGGGAACTAGGAATATGAGGCTTACAGCCGAACAGTAACTCATGGGGAGTAAAATTTGTGGATGAGTGTACTGATGTATTATAGGAGACAATAGCAGTTGGAAGGAATTTATGCCAGTCACTATGATTGTCATTAACGTAGGATTTCAAGTACTCTTTCAGAGTAGCATGGCTTCTTTCGAGAGCACCATTAGTTTGGGGATGGTAAGGAGTAGAAAAAAGGTGTTTAATTTTAAACAAAGATGTTATTTGTTTATACACATCAGCAACGAAATGAACACCTTGATCGGATAAAAGGGTCTTAGGGATTCCGAAGTGGCAAATGAATTGAATTAGACAGTCAGCTGTCTTTTCAGCTGTCGAATTAGTAATAGGATAAGCCATTGAATATTTGGTTAGGTCATCTTGAAAGGTAACGATGTATTTATATTTTTCAGGACCGGATTCAGGTAAGGGACCGACTATATCGGTGGATATTCTTTGGAGAGGTTCAGAGGAAGTAGAAGTGATTTGCATAGGGGCTTTATTGCAAGCGCGTAATGCTTTATTTTGTTGGCATTTGGGACAGTGTTTTACATATGTCTCAATGTCGTTTTTCATATTTTTCCAGTAATAGGATTCTTTTAATTTATTATATAGGCGTGAAGAACCCATATGACCACCAATAGGTGAATCATGATTATCTTTAAGTATGGTGGGTATTTCACTTGGATTAGGATAAATCAATTTATTGTGATAAACATTAATCTTGATACCAGTATTATGAAATATAAAAGATATCATATCATAAATTAAAATAAATCTTAAATTATCAAAGGGATTGGAAAAATCAGAGATGGCAATTTCGTTTATTTCAGAATGAAAAATTATAAGGTTATTTCTTAAGTCCTTAAGGACTTTAAATATGTCCTTGTAGCTAGCGGAATCAAAGTGATGGACTTTTATAAACATGTGAAAAAACGTTTTGTCTTTTATCGTAGAAGACTTGACAGTATATAATTCCTTTTCGGATGATAAGAATGATTCTTTGTCTTCTAATAGATTAAGTATGTCTTCGCAATAGGGATTTGAATTATCGAGATCGACAGACGTTGGATAAGCAATTGCTTTGCACTGTGTTTTTAAAAGGTTTTGATTTGTTTCAGTGATTATCGTATCGTAGACCGTTGGACTCGATCTTTTACGCATAAAGGTCTCATAGGTGATGGTATCTATATCGTCAATTGCATGAATCGGAGGACGGGAGAGAGCATCGGCATTACTATTTAGTTTTCCCGCTTTATATACGATTTCGTAGTCGTATTCTTCTAACTTTAAGCGCCACCTTACTAATTTGCTGCTTGGATCCTTACAGTTAAACAGCCAGATAAGGGGACGATGATCCGTTATTATTTTAAATTTCCTACCGTATAGATACGGTCTAAAAGTTTTAGTACCAAAAATTATAGCTAGCAGTTCTTTCTCTGTTGTGCTATAATTTCCTTCAGCACTGTTTAAAGTTCGGGATGCGAATGCGATAGGTAAATCCTTTCCGATTTCGCCTTGGGACAGAACAGCTCCTAAAGCATAGTTAGAGGCGTCAGTTGTGAGTATAAATTCTTTGGAGAAATCTGGATATTGTAAGATAGGGGCATTAGTTAGCATTAGTTTTAGTTTGTTAAAAGAGTCTTCCTGTTTGTCTGTCCAGTTGAATTCCGTATCTTTCTTTAATAATGAAGTTAGGGGCTTAGTAATCTTAGAAAAATCTTTTATAAATTTACGATAATATCCAATTAAGCCAAGAAAAGACTTTATCTCTTTTGGAGTTCTTGGTGTAGGATATTCTGACACGGCTTTTACCTTATCGGGGTTAGGAGACACACCCTTGTCAGTTATGACATGGCCTAGATATGCGACTTCTCGTCGTAGAAACTCGCATTTGTCAGGCTGCAACTTGAGGTTATGTTTGCGGAGTGCTTCGAATACTAGCTTGAGTTTATCAATATGAGAAATGAGACAGTGGGAATAGATTATGACGTCATCCAGGTAAATAAAACAGTGCAGACCTTGGAGACCGGAGAGAACAGTATTCATAAGTCTTTGAAAGGTCGCAGGTGCATTCTTTAAGCCAAATGGCATTCTTGTATACTCGAAATGACCATTAGGAACGGAGAAGGCTGTCTTAGGGGAGTCGTCTTTACTCATTTTAATTTGGTGGAAACCTGACACCAGGTCGAGAGTGGTAAAGTATTTACTATGTCCTAACTGGTCTAGTATGTCTGTAATGTTGGGAATAGGATAGGCGTCTCCAACAGTGATGTCGTTGAGTTTTCTATAATCAACTACTATGCGCCATTTCTTTTGGCCAGAAGCATCTTGTTTTTTGGGGACGACCCAGATTGGAGAAGACCAAGGAGAGTTGGAAGGTTTAATTATTTTTTGATCTAACATTTTTTGTATTTGTTTATTGACTTCTTCTTTATGACACTCAGGGTATCTATATGTTTTAACGTGGATAGGTTGTGAGCTAGTAGTTTTAATGCCGCCCCGTTGGTCGAGTGGTTAGAGACCCTGACTACGCAATCAACGAGGCTCGGGTTCGATCCCCGACGGGGACAAGCATTTGTGTGATGAGCATAAATGTTTGTATTTCCGGGTTTGGGTGTTTATTATATATATTCTAGTATTTATATATGTATTTCTATGTATTAGTATCGTTGACTAACACCCATAACACAAGCAAATAATTTGCTTACTTTGGGGTTAGATCAGTAAGTGTAATTTGTCCCGTGAATTATTATTATTATTATTATTATTATTTAATTTCATGTTCTACAGTATTTGTACAAGTTAAAGTATCTCCATCTAAGTAAAATAAATCAAAATATTCTGAACACAGATTTAGTAGAGCTTCCGATTCTTCACGGTTAAGATGTGAAGTTCTTATTTGTTTCAAGACATTTGAACACCTATCTGCAGGTGAACAGTGATTATTTGAGTTAGTAAAGTTTACAGAATTAATAGGTTCCGATGAGTTATTTAATAAATCACAAGGAATTAATTCTAAACATAATGGTTTAATTAAAACATCATTATTATTAGTATTTAGAATGGAAACATTGACGTGATTATTTTCCTTAATAGTTACGAGACAGCGAGATAAATATACGCCTTTTTGAATTTCGCATTTATTTATGTAACCAGTTATTACTTCTGGATTTAAAACATTACACTCAATGACCATTTCGGATCGAGCTGGAACAATATATTTAGGCTTAGTAAAATGAATTCGTATTAAATAATTGTTTATCTCTAAGGTTTTATTTTTATAATCTATGTTACAATTATGAAACTTAAGGCAATCGTTTCCAATAATACCATCAAATTCTATGTTGACACAATCAGGTATTAAGTGAAATTTACTAAGAATAGTATTATTATTTGATAATATAAAATCTAAATTAAAATGACCAAGACTATTCAAATAATTAGTACCTTTTTCGATTCCTTTAAATTGTATGGTTTCGCGAATTAATTCTGGTTGAATTTGTAATGATGATCGTTTTATTAGTGATATACCTGCACCCGAATCGATTAATAAAACTAACAATTTATCTGAATATTTTGATTTAATATATATATGTGGCAAATGTGTTTTATTATTATAATTAATTTCATGAATATTAGAATAACTGTCTGGGTTATTCATAATTGGTTGAGTATTGTTAGATATAGAAGATTTAGGGATTTCGATACACATGTCAGATATAGTAGAGTCGGTGAGTTTATTAGATATAGTAGATGTAAGAGATACAGTGGATTCAGTGGATTTAGGAGAATTAGAATTAGAAGATTCAATAGATTTAGTAGGTTTAGTAGATTTAGTAGATGTAAGAGATACAGTGGATTCAGTGGATTTAGAAGAATTAGAATTAGTAGATTCAATAGATTTAGTAGGTTTAGTTGATTTAGTAGACTTAGTAGATTTAGTAGAATTAGTAGGATTAGTAGATGTAAGAGATACAGTGGATTCAGTGGATTTAGAAGAATTAGAATTAGTAGATTCAATAGATTTAGTAGGTTTAGTAGACTTAGTAGATTTAGTAGAATTAGTAGGATTAGTAGATTTAGTAGATATAGTTGATTTAGTAGAATTAGTAGAATTAGCATTAGGAAAATACTTAGGTTTCTCAGAAATAGTAGGATTAAAAGATACAGTGGATGTAGTAACAATATTAGATTTAGGATAATTAGTATAATTAGCAGGCACAGTGGGCCTAACAAAATTATTAGATTTTTGTAATACATCGAAAGCGTCGGTTTGTTTAGGCGATTCCGTACGACGCGGAACCGGAATCACCTTTAGTTTAAATTTAGATCAGCGTCATTTAAATGAGAATTTGTATGAATAGAATCAGGAGGATTATAGGTAAAATTGTTTCCGTTATCATTATTACTTAATTCTGTGAAGTTATTAATTTGTTGTTGAGAATTAGGGATATGTCTCTGTCGCGAATTATTATATTGCCGTTTCTTACATTGACTAATATCGTGGCCTAGGTTTTTGCAATATCGACATACAACTGGTGGAGCATTAGGAAAAGGACGGTGTTGATTATGCGATGGGCCTTGGGGAAGATTAAGGATAGGACGTTGTGGTCTGTTTTGATAACAGTTTTTGTCTGAATGTCCTACCCTATGACATATTCTGCATCTAGGTTTTGTTTCATGCCGCGAGGATTTTATATAATTTTGCAGCTTTTCCTCTTGGCAAGCAAGGTTTATAGCCTCATGCAGGTTTGATGGGTTTCGACATCTCAAAATATTAGAGATGTCACCAGGGAGCCCCAATAAAAATGTGTGGAGTGCCAGGTCTTCGGTACTGGCAATCCGGCCTTTTATTTCGCTAGCGTCCTGAGTCGAATGTGTTATGTCTGTTTGTAACCGAGTTAGGTAAGTTTCCAGACGTAAACTATATTGGGTAACGGATTCGCCTGGTTTTATTTTACAATTTTGCAGATCTAGTAATAGGTGGTCGCGATGTTTGGTTTCCCCAAATGTTGATTTTAGAAACTGTTTAAATTCATGCCAATTATCAAATATTTTTAGAGAACAAGCTGCTTCAGCTTTGCCCTCTAATTGTGACAAAATATACTTAAAGAGAATGTTTTGTTGTGGGGGAGAGGCTAAATTTAATGCATTCTCGCAATTTTTTAGAAAAGGAGACAATTTTGTTTTATCCCCATCAAATGACTTGACAAATTTCGTGAGAATAGAGAAACTTAGCTCTTCCATACCCACGCTTTGTAAAGTAGATGTCGACTGGACGTTTTTCTTTTCATTTACCATTTTTAAGCCGTTTATATAGCAAAATATTAAAATACACAATTAATCCTCTCTCTCTAGTTACGGTATAGGTGATACGGCGTGAAGATATATTCGATAGGATTAGTAAAATATTGAAATACACAATGGTTTCTCTCTCTGACTACGGTATAAGTGATACGGCGTGAAGATATATTCGATAAGACACAATGGTTTCTCTCTCTAACTACGGTATAAGTGATACGGTGTGAAGATATATTTGATAAGATTGATAAAATATTAAAATACACAATGGTTTCTCTCTCTAACTACGGTATAAGTGATACGGCGTGAAGATATATTCGATAAGACACAATGGTTTCTCTCTCTAACTACGGTATAAGTGATACGGTGTGAAGATATATTTGATAAGATTGATAAAATATTAAAATACACAATGGTTTCTCTCTCTAACTACGGTATAAGTGATACGGCGTGAACATATATTTAATAAGATTTAGGTTGGAATTTGTATAAAACGGAATTGAAACTTGAAATGAAAAAATAACCCAAACGCAAAATTATGGCAAAAATAATAAATTATTATAATACAGGCAAACACTCACGATAACAGTAGTATGTAGAACATGGAATTGAGTCAGCGGCGTCTTATTACTGGCGAGGTGATGCGGCGATGGAATTTGCAGCGTTGCAGTTACGGGTCGATGCGAAGTGCGAGTTATTTACGTGTTTTCAAATATTTCGTTATAACCTTGGCAGCGTATAGCCTGGTGCTGGGCAGATAACCCTCACGCACTGTGCGGCTTAGATGACAGGTAACGTAGAGTCCACGGCGTCGGCGGCGATCTCTAGAGCGTCAGTGAGACGGCGGAGACAGCAGGTGGCCAAACGCTTAGTTAGCCCTTGTTGTAGAGGTGATGGTCGTCGTCAGGAGTAGGCGACCAAGGGAATATCAATCCCACTTCTGACACCAATGTTAGGTTGCGCCTCCGAGCACTTATAAAAAAAAAGCACTTTTTCGGAACACAAGTTATTTATTTCACTTTCTACAATTACTAACTAATGGGACTTTAACTATGAACACTCTAACTTGGATCACACTTTTTCGCGGTTCCCTTGTGAAGGGTTATAGCGACCCGGAGTATGGATATATCACTAGTCTATTCGCTGTGTCCAGGCCGGCGGGCAGAAACCAGGTCCGTAGCTGGGCAGCGTTTAGGCTAGAGAATATCTAACTGAAGAATATTTGGAAAACAGCGAGTATTTATACACATATATTGCTGACTATCCATCTTATTTGCACTTCAGCATTATTGCATGGAAAATAGGGATGTAACAGTGCGTGTGTGTGTGTTAGTGTGTGTGTGTGTGTGTTATTGTCGACATAGAAATTTACGTTTGTGGTTGTGTTAGGTATGTCACTTTACAATAGATAATAATGATTCAGTTTCATTGTAATCTAAATTGAGTAAATATTCGCTTGATACGCTTACATACGAATGTGTTTTTTGAATATATGTCTACGAATGAGTGTAATTTGTTACATAGGTATGCTGAAAGGAAACTGTTATGTTGCTTGAAGAAAACTGTGTCGTGTTTTGGTAGTTTGCATATGTGAATTGTATTTCGCATAGAATTTATGGTTTGTGGGTCATATTTTACTTCTTTATGCTTACTGTAAGCACACAACATGGCCTATAGACGCCAAAGATGTTAATGGTGCGTCACTATCCTTGTGGTGGAGGCTTAATGCCACATGCATAAGTCTACCGGCTACCTTACCTTATAAGCAGGAACGAGACAGTGACAAGCACTGACGCTATTGTGACAGAATTACGTAAGGCGCTCGTCGGTAGGTAAGTCGTAAGGTACCAGAGCCGTGGGAAACAATACTGTATTACCTACAAATGTAGTCTGCCCATCTGAATGTCAGCATGTTCTTCACCTACACGGAATGGCGTAAATTAAAGAAGCCTTTGACGAATATAGCATCTGCCATTTAACCAGGCTGTTCGTAATACCATCTTGACTACTAGGTGGTGGAGCTCAGTAACATCTTGGTAGGGTATCGGTAGTACCATTTTATTTATTTTTGCCAAAATAAGGTCAATACTCATCACCGTTGTGTTCCGGTTTCGAGTGTAAGGTAGCTGGTTAACCTATGCATGTAGCATTACCATTCCGTCACATAGAGAGCAATGCCTACTAACATCTTTGGTAGGTATCTCGAGGCAATTGGTGTCCTATTCCATCAGGTGAGCCTGCTGCACGTTTGCCATTCTATGACAGTTAAGAAAACACGCCACATAGTGGGATTACCGTTTCCTAAATATGATTGAGTTTGTTTCAACTTTGCCTATATTTTGTGGGAAATTGTTAAGACGGTATTTATTTTTAAACCGGCGCAAAAATGGTGTTTTTAGTTTAAACTCTATGTGTATAGATATGGGTTTGTCTATGTGTCTGTCAGTGACACTGTAGCTCTTAAAAGGGTAAAACGATTTTAATGTGTTTTTTATTACTTATTTGAAAGCTGGTTTTTTAGCGGTGGCTTAAAAACATCCCCAAAGACATTTTCATTAAATTCGATTTGCCTTTTCATGATCATCTCTTTTCAACTTGATAAAATAATAAATAAATACCACTGGATAAATTACATGAATGAATCTGATTCCAAATAAGTAAACTATTTGTTTGTAATATAGGTGTCAATCAACGATACTAAGGTATCTTCACGCTCGTACTCCCGAAGTGGTAGGCAGATATACAAGTGCGCCCATGATTAGCCAAACAATATGATAGGTGGCAAGCCTATCACCAACCAGATACCTGTCCAATTCCGGGCAACGTTGCCTTTATCAGAAAACTGTAAAAAATACATTTTTGAATCTCGGACCTCACAAGGTCAATACCGACACCGGATAACTATACCACAGAGGTGATACTAATACATATATAATCAACGATATTAATATATATTATATAGTCAACGATTTTAATACATATAAATACCTAAATATATTTTAGTAAACATAAAAACCTAGAAATACAAACATCTAAGCGCATCACACAAATGTTTTTCCCTATCGGGATTCAAACCATAGCCATAAAAACCATAGAATTTTTGTCCATTTGTCTGTTTGTCTGTATGTCTGTTTGTCTGTGTGTCTGTATGTATGTCCGGGGTAAACTCAAAAAGTACTGCATGGATTTACTTCAAATTTTGCATGAATATTACTAACAGGTCGGGTCAACATATAGGCTACATATTATCACGCTAGCACCTACGGGGGAGGAGCAGTGCGGAGTAAATGAAGTCCGCACGGACGAAGTCGCAGGCAACAGCTAGTATAAAATAAGAGTCTGAGGTTGGAGAAATGTGCCGGGTGTTTATTAAATTTTAAATTATCGTGTCCTAACGCTGTTATTCACACTAATTTTATAAATGCGAAAGTATGTCGGTGTGTTTGGATGTCTGTGTGTCATTCTGCCTTTCAGTCTGTCTGTTACGCTTTCACTGTTAAACCACTGATTTTAGTTAGACAGTTGAAATTTTCAGACATGACGTATTTTCGTTGCCACTATAACAACAAATATTAAAAACGAAACAAAGTAAATATTTAAGGCATTCCCATACCACAAACGTGATTTTTTTCATTTTTTTCTCGATTTTTATAAAGAAAACTGATAGACCCTCGAAATATTCATAAAATATTAAGTTATAGATTCATTAAAAAAATAATTAAATTAAGGTAAAATAAATATTTAAGGGGGTGACTTTTAGCTGTTTTTTGTAGATGACGGTACGGAATCTTTCATGCACGAGTCTGACTCAAACTTGAGCGGTTTTTTAAATAAAACATCTGATAATGATCAATGTTTTTAAATTATTATCGACGTCTTTTCTACGGTGCTTCGCTGAAGCATCCTCGAGCGGAAAAATAAAAGCTTAAGCGGAACAACGTAGAGTTCAGGAACGGGTGGTGAGGATCAGAGTGGGAGGGGAATAGGGGGTTACTTATATTTGCTCTTTTAGGGGGTGAATGTGAAAAATCTTGTTTTGTCGGACTCATTGAGTATTTGCTATCCCATATTTGACCAGCTTTTTAAAACAAGGTTCTTTTTGTTCGTGTGTAAGGTTTCTTTATAAAAATTGCAAATAAGTACGATGAAATTGAGTTATTTAATTTGTAATATTTTCGCAGATTCTTATATGGAACTGCTGTGATGTAAGTGAAACAAAAGGTAGTTTAAAGTATGGATAAAACATATCCAACGCCTGAAAATTGAAGAAAATCCCATGAAGGGTAAAGCATTAAATTTCATATAGTGGAGTGCTTCATAGAGTGAAGTGCTATTCGACTCTCCTGAAAATGCTTTGGCTACGAAGTGAATCGTGGGTTAAGTACATAACTTTTGTGTTACAACCTTTGCTACTGACGTGGAAGAAAGTGTGGTGAACGTAGGTGGACTATTGTGCCGTTGGGATCTCCTTTAATTTTCAGGCCTAAGATAAATTTGTCCCATTCTTTACACCATCTTTTATTTTAATTGCATCACAGCAGTTCCATATTTATTTGGAATCGTAATTTCGCGGCAATTTTTCAGATACTTCAATTTCGTCGTTGAATTATGGATTTCCGTAAAGTAAAGCCTGAATCTATGCAAATAAGTAGATGATTCTCATGATGGAGATGGACAGATATCACTGAAAGAAACAAAAGAGGTTAATTGCGTGTTGCTATTCATTTAATAGAGATGTTATCTTACCTTTCTGACTGAACAAGACCCGTCAGCATTGAGGCTATACCTGCAGGGGACTTATTCACGTTATCAAGCGGCAATCGAGTCGAAGCGTTTAAGACATTTACATATTTTCTTCTTTTTTATATCATAAGATAGCAAACAAGCAGATTGGTCTCCTGATGGAAAGAGTCAACCATCGCCTATAGACACCAAAGATGTTAATGGTGCGTTGCTATCTTGTAGCGAGGTCTAATGCCACATGCATAAGTTTACCGGCTACCTTACCCTCCAAACTGGAATACGACAGCGACAAGCACTGACGCTTTTGCGGCAGGAATAGGTAAGGCGGTGGTACCAGACCCGGGCGAGACAATGCAGAACTCTACCACCTAGTAGCCACGATGGTAGTGACTCGATAGCCAATCGGTCGCCTTTTACGACCTGCCTGGCAGAAGGGCAGTTGGCCTATTCTTCAAAGGAGGCCGGGACCAATACGGCGAAAAATGTGATATTGATACAATAAATATATTATGACGTAGATAGACGGTGGCGCCGCATTGACGATAGCTCATTTAATATCTGTCATTCGTGGTGTGCGGACGTTCCCGTTGAACTGTGTTCATACTCACTGTAAATAAAGTAGTTTCATTATGTTCGTGTGTTGGCCTGTCCCCGAGCTCCTTTGTAGAATGTGCCAACTACCGTTCTGCCAGGCAGGTCGTAAAAGGTGGCCGATACGCTATCGAGTCACTAACATCGTGGCTACTAGGTGGTAGAGTTCAGCATTGTCTCGCCCGGGTCTGGTACCACCGCCTTACCTATTCCTGTCCAATAGCGTCAGTGCTTGTTACTGTCGTGTTCCGGTTTGGAGGGTAAGGTAGCCGGTAAATTTATGCATGTGGCATTAGACCTCGCCATAAGATAGCAACGCACCATTAACATCTTTGATGTCTATAGGCGATGGTTAACTCTTTCCATCAGGAGACCCATCTGCTTGTTTGTTATCTTACGATATATTAAAAAATACCCTACCGTAGACAGGCGACATGACACATGGTTTGCCGCGTCTTAGCACGTTTTGACATTCTATCGTGTTAATGTGTGTGAAAGCTCTTAGCGCATTGACTCAATTACGTGAATTGGGGGCTGGACTAAATAAGATTAAGATACTAAGCAGCCGCATTAATTCGGTCAAGACGGTAGTGAGTCGTTTCCTTGTATTCGTCCGGGCTCCTTTTAAAAAATATCTGCCGCATTACCAGGCAGGTCCTATGAGGTGACCGATTGGCTATACGTATCACTACCATCGTGACTACTACGTGGTAGAGTTCTGCATTGTCTCGCCCAGTTTAGTACCTATTCTGCCGCAATATCGTCAGTGGTCGTCACAGTCGTGTTCCGGTTAGAGGGTAACATAGCCGGTAAGCATATGCATCTGGCATTAAGACCTTACCACGCGGATAGCAACGCACTATTAACATCTTTGGTATCTATAGGCGATGATTTTCTCTTTGCTTGTTTGCTGTATTATGTCATAAAAAAGTATGACTACCATTGTGACAGGTTTCGTGTTTCAGAACTACCAGCTTACTTATCTCGGCCGCCATAGCGTCATTGTTTGTCTCTCGTGTTCCAGTTTGGAGGATAAGTTAGTTGGTAATATTATGTATATAGCAATACCATCACGTCACATATATAACAATGGTCTATTAACATTTATGGTGTCTGGATGCAATGATTGTCTCTTTTCTTCAGGAAGACCACCTGCTTGCTTGCTATCATATGATATAAAAAACATGATTGCGCACAAATCGCATTAGTTGTACTTAAGGGTGCGTATTCGATTCGTAAACTTCATGTTTTGAAGTTTTTTCCAGAGCAATATCGTAATAATGTGAGCAAATTATTCGAAGGATATTACAGTTTTAGTAAGATTAAGCCTTGATTATGCGATTTACCGCAGGTTGAAAATTTAATCGTCAAACAATTACGCGCGAGTATTTATAGTAATTTTAAAATAATTCTTCCGAATAAATAAGTTCATATAACAGACTGAAAAAAGTCAATATATATATAGCATTACCTTAATTCACATATAAGAAGTATTTTAGGTTTATATTGAAATATTTACTGGTGAAAAATGTTAAATTGAATGGATTTTGTTATTTTTTTTAATTATTTTTAATATTTGATAAAAGTATTTTCGACATTTTTGCTCTATGTTGCACTTAAAGACCATATATTCTGTTGGAAAAAAGCATAAAATAAAATATTATGGCACATTACAATGGTTGTATTTGTCCTGAAATGTAGCTCTAACGCCTATTTTCGTAAAACACTATGTAGTCTTCGTTTTAAAAAACCGTCATCAAAAATTATATAATCAAGATTCTGTAATCTCTTCTCTCTGTTCAATGTTCTGTAATCAAGATTTATTCTTGCAAGAATTGTAATATACTTCAAATAATCTGTTCACATTATTACGATATTGCTCTTGAAAAAACTTGAAAACTTCGTTGCAAATCGAATACACGCTTTTAAAATAAAAATATATCAGATTTAAGCTAATCGTTCGCCTTTTACAAACTGCCTGGCAGAATGGAATAATACTCGTAATTAAGTCATTCTACAATTTTGCGGCCTTAAATAGGGTAACTGAGTTGTTTTTCGTGTAAAACATACGGGCCTTAAATTAAAAGCAATGATGATGAATGATATGAAATGAATGAATGATAATGTTTTTGTAACAAGTAATGCCCGTCGATGCTAATAGTATATGTGAAAGTCTGTCTGTCTGTGTCTTTGTCTGCTATATTGTTAATTTTATTTTCTCTTTTAGTATTTTACCGGTTTGTTGGTTTGTTACTCTTTGGCATGTGGATGGATATGGGTGCCGAGACCAAGACTGACGTGCTATTATCTAAGTGGTCGGGTGTTATCCCAAATCTCTCTGATATCAGCGTGCTGGCATGGAGATAATTATGAATGTAGAGGAAGCAAGGCAAGTCTGTCAGTCTGTAAGTATTTAAAAAGAAGGTTGCCAAAATATTCCGTGATGTATGGATATAAATTCTCCCTAGCGTATCCTGTTTGGGATTCGCCATGAAGATATGTTGTGTCACGGTGTCCGTTTGTCTTTTTACTTTATTCAAAATCAGCTGTTACTCGCGTCTTGGTTCACGTGATACAAAATCATTAGGTACCTTTGCGTGTAAAAATATTACCTATATTTTTACACGCACATTTTAACTTGGATAAAGTATTATTCCTATAGTAAAAAAAAATTAAGATTGATTCAGTAGTTTTTGAATTTATTCATTACAAATATAGCAAAATAAAAATGTTTTTTGTTCGTAATATTCGTATAGATGATTTATAATTATTGCATATCTATTCACGGTAATAATTATAAAAAAGAAGATTTAAAATTTTAGATTCTATTTTTCTTTATCCAAGTTAAACAGCGCAAAATTTGACGATGGCCCAATTACCTAAAGCTAAAATTTCATTGATTGTTAAATAAACGTATAAAATTTACCCGAATACCTTATCTTTTTCTGCTGTTACGACGCCAGTATTTTAAAAGGAATCTTGCCAAAATTTACGTATTGGGCTTTACATCTCACATGAACTAACTACTTATCAGTCGAAACTTCCACGTTATTTTTATCTTATACGGTAAATGATAAAATAAAATATGATTATAATATAATCAGGTTTTATATTAGCACGTTTTTTTAGTTTTTTTGTATCGTAACAAACAAGCTGATGCTTTTTCTGATAGAAAGAGACCACTGTCGTCGAACCAGAGATGTTAACGGTGCGATTCTCTTCGTGTGGCAGATATAAACTGTCAAATGCATACAAACATGGACGCCGGCAGCTGGGTGTGAGGGGGTGCGCTTGCATCCCCCTGTCAGGAAATTAAGACAAACTAAAAGTATAACCTTCTGAAACGAAAAAGAATTTTCTAAATCGTTTCAGGCGTCTTTAAGTTATTTGTGAATAAGTACAGACTGACTGGACAGTTACCTTCGATACTTTTGGAAAGTACTCGGTACTCGACTCTCGTTAAAATGAAATAATAAAATTACGGACTTAATTTTTGACCAATATTTCTCTAAAAGTAAGTGAAATGTGGATATTATATTCTCTAAGCACTATAAGCAATATAAGTCGACATATAGGACTCTGTGTTGATAGCGCGCTACGCGACACGTGCGTCCGCGCGGTGTCCACGTATGGCGCAAGTAACTATAGGATACTCGGCGTACTGTTTACTAAGTTTACTAAGAAGTATTTTAGTATTTATTTTTCATCTTATTTTTTCTCATTATATATGATGGCCAACTATCACGCCTTTAAATATTGAAGGTAACGTACCAGTCAATCTGTATAATAAAGATTCCGACGAACTGTTAACTTCTTCCTTTTCGAGAAGTCGGTTGAAAATGAAAGTCAACATAAATACCTGATTCTTTAATCGATAAACGTATTACATACAGTGACCGAATAATCGACAACATTCCTTACTAAAAAAAACAACATTTTCATACACATATTTACAAATCACCATTAAATTAGTCTCATGACTAATAAAAATGTCACACTCTCATTTCATCAATCGCAGCTTGCGGGAGGTTTGACGGATGTAATGGTTTTCCTCTTCGAAGTGTGGCATGAGGTACCCTTGAACTTTCATCCCGGCCTGGAGAATCTGCAGAACCATTTGGGCGATAATTTTGACGTAAATCCTGCATTGTTGGAGAGTTACTATACTGATTAGTATTTTTCGGAAGCGTCGCAAATCCAGCCATTTGCGGGTAGCTTACATTAGACATTCTAAAACTACTATTCCGACTCCCTAATTTACTAGGAAGCATAATATTATCGATACTTAAAGTTGGGCTTGGTGATTTAGGTCCATCTAATGGCCCTTTAAAATTCAGATTTGTTAAATTGGCATCAGACATTATTTTCTTTCTATTTTGTCTCTCAATATCTACTACTAAGCTCGGGGCTAGAGTCGGGTCGATATGGTAATGGGAATGTTTCCCCGATATTGTCTCAAAATGTTTTTCGTTAAATCTCTGTTGTTTGCCTCGGGACCTCGATTTGTCTCTTTGATAGTAGACCCCAGCGAATATTAAAACATTCAAAATAAGCAAAGAGCATCCGATAGCAATTGTTACGCTAAGAGCTGTTGAATATGCAGCGTATCCAGCTGCTTCTAAATTTGCAAGTGTGTTGTCTGTTGCATTTAAAGTTTGAAGATCTCTTCCTGGGATGATAGTAGCACAAGTAGCTAATATTGTGTCAACTGTTGTTATTGCAGTGTCTGAATAAGCTGATCCGTTTCTACGAACTTGGTCATTATCGATGTTTCTTGAAAGAGGGTCTGATCGAACGATGCCTTCGTAGAGATCCTGCTCATTATGATTTTTGAAAAGGTTATGTCTAGCTGCTACGTCTTCCATTCCAGCTCTGTGAAGTTCGGGTATTAACCGTAGCCAAACAGACAACTGATGAGCGCGGAAATGGTTTTTAATTCGAGGTTTTGTACCTGTCAAATAAAACAAAGAGAGATTACTATTAATTTTTAATGGCATAAATTTCGAGCTTTGAATGACGGCATTATTTATTAAAACGGTAATGTTTCAACTGCTTTGTTTGTGTTTGTAAAGCTTATTTAAAAATACACTTTTCATTTACATTTTATGATGATAATCAACAGTGGCGTGGCTAGGCTAAGTAAATCTAATAAAATATTAAGATCCTAATTTAACGCGTTATAAAGACACGATAGTTTTTCGCTTATTTCAAACTTGGAGCGTGTTTTTGGTGTTTTTGGGTAGCTTTTGGGAACGAACGGAAAAGGGCCTCGCCGATGCGACTTTGCCCCCGTATATATTAGTCCACGCTACGCCACTGATAATTAACACAATAAATTATGTCATGTATAAATAAATATACTACATTATTTTCCGTAGAGGATTATATAATTAATTTAAGGGTTTCCTCCAACTCTTAGGGGTTGATATTTGAAAAAAATTAGCCTATATTTGACCTCGGATATTCAACTATCTCCGAGACAAACTTCACCAAATTCAGTTTATCAGTTTGACCGTGAAAGTGTAAAAGGCAGGCAGACGACAGACTTTTCATCGTAAAAATATTTTGCATGTATCAAAAATACTACAATTTACTAAAATATCTTTAATTTCTCCTTTCCATTGCATATAATTTATGTTTTAATTGTTCTAATTTATCCGGTCTATACACGTGTGTCTGCTATAAAAAAATCAATATCGCTGGACAAATTACACAAATTGATCTAACCCCAAAGTAAGCAATTTATTTACTTGTGATATGGGTGATAGTTAACGATATTAATGCATACAAATAATTAAATATATTTAATAAACACCTAAACAGTGAAACACAAACATCACATGAATGTTTTCCTCAGTCGTGAATCAAACCCAAGCTCTACCGATTGCATAACCAGGGTTACTAAACATCAAACTTGTGATTTATTAGATTATTACAGCCTTTGTATTAGGCACGGATCTGCTTACTAAGACTGTGAGGTGCGTACAAGGTTCGAAATGAAACCGATGAATTCTCGAGTAATACTGTCATATATTGTAATAATATTCTTTATAAATACAGTTACACAAGTACATACTAAGGCTACACGTGTACAGAAAATAGGTCAATTTATCTTATAAACTATCATATCACTACATCACCCCCCTTAAAGAAAAAAAATGTTAAATGAAAAATTACACATTTTTTTTACAAAGCTCCATGGTACAACTTTGTGCGATTTTTGTGAACAATATCTATTTTACCTTTATCATTTATTATTCTTACATTTGGTGATTCATCTCTTACAACTTTAAAAGGACCAATGTATATGTTATCCAATTTGTTATTACATGATTCATTTTTCACTAAAATTAGATCATTTTCCTTATATTTTATAGGATTTACCGTTTTATCATACCTAGTTTTTCTACTTATTTTACTTTTTATTAAATTATTTTTTGCTTCTCTCTGGGAGAGCTGCAACCGATACCTTAATTCACATGGATAATCGTCATAATTGTAAAGAGGTTCTAAATTATTTACTAGGTTACTGGGTAGAGAACACTTCTTACCAAACACCAACTCGTACGGTGTTAATTTAGTTTCCGTGTGCACTGTGGTATTGTAAGCGAAACACCAAAATGAAAGCCACTTACTCCACATTTCAGGATGGTTCTCAGTTTGTATGCGTAAGAACGCATTCAGGTGTTTATGTGTTACCTCCAATGCTCCGATAGACTGGTGGTGGTATGCTGTTGAATTGAGTTGTTTTATATTTAATAATTTACATACCTTTTGGAAAACTTCCGAAAGAAACTCCTTTCCTCTATCTGTTGCTATTTCACTAGGTACACCGTATCTAAGAATAAAATTATTTACAAAACTACTTGCTACTTCCTCAGACTTTTTGGAAGTTAAAGGATAAGCCTCAACATATTTTGTTAGTTCGCATTGCAATGTTAAGATATAAGAATTATTATTATTGTCTACGTCTAATGGACCAACCAAGTCCAAATAAATCTTTTCAAAAGCAGTATTTGCTGTACTGGTTATAACCATAGGTTCTTTTGTTGGTAATGAGTGTTTTTGTTTTTGGCATTTATCACAACGCTTGACAAATTCTCTTACATTATTTTCAATACCAGGCCAATAATAATATTTCTTTATATTGTTCGACATCCGTCTAATACCAACATGGCCACTACTAGGTAAAAGATGGAAATCATTTATGATGACACGTCTGTCATCTTTATTGTCGATCCTTTTTATATTATTTAAAATACAAATTCGCGGTCCGGACCTATTTTTATAATTCTTTAATTCTTCTAATAATTTCTTTATAAATTCTTCATTATTTTTATCTTTCATAATGAAAATCTCTTCTATTTTTAAACAATTACTAAAACTATCTAATTCTCTCACAAATTCGCCTCGCGTCATTTGTGATTGAGAGTTTAGAAATTTAACGTAAATTATTCTTTTCTCTTTTACATAACAAAATACTTCATTTTCCTTAGTAATCTCTTTACTTTTCCTTAACTTTTGTAATTCTCTTCATTTAAGAATTTTAATTCGACTGATTCCTTCGGTTTGATATGAGTATTCACGATTTTTGGTTGCGCAGGCCTCAAATCAGTGTCTACCATTTCAACCGAAGTCTTCACATTATTTAACATTTTAGTCTGTGCTCTTGTCATTACATTTACTACATTATTATGCATTTCTTTTAAATCCTCTACTGTGATTCTAGACAAAGCGTCTGCAGCTGCTTTGTCAGAACCCCTAATATATTGAACATCAAAATTGTACTCTTCTAACGCTATCCTAAATTTCATTAATCTACTTGATGGATCTTTCATATTAAATAAGTATATAAGAGACTTGTGGTCAGTTATGATCCTAAAAGGTCGGCCATACAAATATGGTCGAAAATACTTTACAGCCCAGACTATAGCAAGTAATTCCTTCTCAATGACTGGATAGTTCTTTTCTCCTTTATTTAAAGTCCTACTAGCATATGCTATAGGTCGACCATTGCCATTTGACAAAATTGCGCCAATAGCGAAATTTGAAGCATCAGTTTGGACAATGAATCGATTTTCGGGTGAGAAATCTGGATATTGTAGAATTCGCGGAGATATTAAACATTGTTTTAAATTATTGAATGCATTTTGACAATCATTACTCCATTTAAATGCTATATTTTTCCTACATAACTTGTTTAAAGGATACGTGATTTCTGCAAAGTTAGGTATGAATTTACGATAGTAGTTTGTAAAAGCTATGAATCGTTTTACATCGTCCGAATTTTTGGGACATGGGTAGTTTTTTACAACATTAATTTTTTCAGGATCAGGTGAGATACCGTCTTTAGAAATAATATGACCTAAATATAAAATTTTCTTTCTAAGAAAGTCACACTTAGATGGATTTAATTTCAAATTCACTGATCGGAGTCTTTCAAATACGTCCTGTAAGTTTTTATTGTGGGTTTCTAAATTCCTTCCGAAAACTATTAAATCGTCAAGATATATCAGACATTTTTCATAATTTAGACCTGCCATAGCTATTGTAATCATTCTAGAAAAAGAACTTGGACTTGTTTTTAAGCCCATTGGCATCCGAGTCATCTGATATTGACCTGAATAAAATGCTGTATATTTTCTACTGTTTTTATCTAGGTTAATATTATAATACCCTTGATATAAATCTAAATGAGTGAAATAAATGCTACCCGTCAATGACTCTAAAATTTCAGTTATATCCGGTAATGGAAACTTATCATCTTCTATGCAATTATTAAGTTTCCTGTAGTCAACTACTAATCGCCATTTTTTATCTGTTGTTGAACTTGATCTTTTAGGTACTAATAAAATTGGACTAGACCACTCGCTTTTACTTGGTTCTATAATACCTTCTGCTAACATTTTGTCTATTTGACTATTAATTTCAGGTTTTTGCGAATTTGGTAATCTATACTGTTTTGAAAACACTGGGTTCGTATTTTGTTTTAAATTAATTGTGTGTGTATAAACGTCTGTCGTACTTAATTTATCACCTGGCAAATAAAATATGTCGGCATATTTAGCACAAATATTTTCAATAGTGCTTTGTTCTTCATTGTTTAAATGTTGAAGTTGTAAAAGGGAGAATAATGATTTCACGCGCTCAGCATCTTTGCTTATCTCATCAAAGATACAAAGGCTGAAGTTACTTAACTGTTCAATAATTGGATTAATCTTGTTCAATGATAAATTGTTTTCAGTAACGTTAAGTATTTTAATAGGTATACGTCCGTTTTTAGGCGTAGCAATAGAACTCGCTACAAAAACACCATCATTTATTTCTTTCGCTAAAACGACACAGTCTTCTTTAAAGTCTGTTTCAATAAAATGTATCGATTCACTTCTAGCAGGAATTTCAAAAACTATATCGCATGTATTAACGATGGGTAATTGACAACTTTTTATTGCTGTATGTAAAGTTACATTATTTTTACCAAAGTCCACATGAGCTTTATATTCATTGAGAAAGTCACGACCTAAAATTCTATTTGATTTTACTGGCAAGTTATTAAAAACATAAAACTTGTGACTAATTGTCTCATCACCTAAGAGAAAAGATAAATAAACGTATCCTATTGCTTGGACTTTGCCTCCTAATCCGTCTACTGTTACACAGTCTTTATGGATTGGAATATTTTGTTCGAGTACATATCTATATTTGTAGGCTGATAAAGATGCCCCAGAGTCTAAAAGAAAAGAATGTTTTTTATTGTTATGTATTGACGAATTTAAAGAAATATAGCAGTTACTATCGCTAGCTAGAATTATATTTTCTCTGTTAGTCACGAAAAAAATTGTTAAAAGTTGTTTCTGGTTCTGTAGCATTTTCTGCAACTTGATGAATTACGTTAATGTTACGTTCCTCTCTTGTCCTTTGGTAGCCTCTGTTTGAACGATTAAAGTTACCTTTTTGTTGTCTTGAGCCATTGTTGAATCGTCCGCGGAACCCCTGCCCTCTCGTTGCATTCGGTGTCCTATATCTTTGTCCTCTCGCTTGTCCTCTAAATGAAGTAAAATTGTAACGGCCACCGCGTGGACTCATGTGATTATACGATCTGTTTCTATTATGGAAATAATAAGTTGGTTTTTTATACATACCCATTACTTCTCCAGACGTTGTTGCTGAAGATACCTCCTCGTCTTGGGCGTCTTGTATGGCATCTTTCAAACAGTCGTATTTCCTAGCCGCTAAAATAGTACTAAGCCTACGGTTCAGCAAGCCATCGGTAAACCGCTTAATTGCAGTTTTTTCATTAATTGGTTTTAATATTGCATATGCTTGCTCATCACCATTGGCTTGAGAGACCGTAAGATTAACAAATAAATCAGTGATCTCTTTCCCATAATTTACAATTGACAAGTCATTTTGTTTTATTCTATTTAATTTATCCGATATAGCGGTTGCACCTTTCTTACATAATAAAACATTTTGCATATCAACAATTAAATCTTTTACAGTCTCATATTTTGACTTTAACTTTAACTTTGCCTCTTGAGACAATCGGCTTTTAAGAACGAAATTTATTAAATTCTGCTTACAAGAATTTTCTTTTAATAATGAGTCATAATAAAGGAGATTGTCTATTAATTGTTTTGTATTCGATTCTTCGTTGGTCATAATCGGCAAAAGGCTCAAAGCAATTTTTAAATCAAAGGAATTCATCTTTGTAACCACTGATGAACTTCCACTTTTACACAACGATATAATTTCTTCATACAACTGTATAAATTGACGACAGTAATTTTCTGTTAACAATATATCCTCATTACTAAAATATTTTTTACTAACCTTTTCCTTAAATTGTAATAAACAATTTTCGTATCGTTGATAAATTATGTTTACTTCATTTAATTTACTTTCTAATATTTTTTCTGATCGTCTGCTAGGGCCAATCTTTATTAAATATACTTTAATCTTTTTTAAATCATCATATAAAGTTAAAAATATATCCATAACTTACCAACATAATGAATAAAAGCAATTAAGTATGTGTTGCCTTTATGCCTGATATTTATTTGTATACTCTAACTGCTCAAAAACACATTAGTTCTTTAAACGCAGTCGGTTAACATGCAGAAACTTTTAGTCACGAACTCACTTCGCTAATAAAATATTTTCATATTCGAATATTGAATGAGAGGTTTAGAATATGTACAAAAACATACCTATTTTTTTTTAACAATCGGTTAATAACCAAAAATCAGTTCCCGATATTCATAAAAAATCATTCTCGTTTTGCATTGAGCGACATATTTCTCGATTTATTTTTATTTATCATATTAATTAAATAGATTTAAATAATTTTCGAATGTAAATAATTAACTAAAAACACATAGGTCCAAAGTTCAATACGCATATAATATTTACTATATTAGCATTGAATATTTTCCGTCTCGCGATTCGTGATTATAAAACTACTCGCGTCGAATTACGGCGGTGATAAAGTTTATTAATTAGGTTAAATGCGATTACACTTTTTAAACACTAAACTTGCACTTCACTTTATACATCGGGATGTATTTTTGGAGCCTCTGGAACCCCCGGTTGCTGTCGCCGGCGGAATAGTGATCTTGTTAAATATGTACGATTAATTTCCGTGGTAATCCATTTTTTATGGCATTTTTTATACTGCCTGTATATAAAGTAAAGCAGTCCAAGTGGTAAAATCAGGAGGATGACCATCAAAATAATAGTTGTGGTGGATAGATGGTAACGGTACTCCTCTAGGATGGAGTTGTTGTTTCCTACAGCCGCGTTTTGGACTATAATAGTGTCCTCTTTAGATATTGATTTTCCCATAATTGATTGCAACGTTAACTTTATACGAATCTAATAGGTAACAATTATTAATATTCACTGACTCCATAGCACTTAGCGATAGCTGTTAGTCACGCGGCCGACAAATATGGATAGGTATCAGGTACGTGTCAGATTCGCGGCGCCGACGGTCGGGCGGACTCCTTTGGCAGGGTCGCCATGTGAGGTGCGTACAAGGTTCGAAATGAAACCGATGAATTCTCGAGTAATACTGTCATATATTGTAATAATATTCTTTATAAATACAGTTACACAAGTACATACTAAGGCTACACGTGTACAGAAAATAGGTCAATTTATCTTATAAACTATCATACCACTACAAGACCCTCAGATTTATATAATGATATCTTTATTTGTGTGACTGTCGCATAATTTTCATAACGTAAAGGAAAATTGCAGGTATCCGCGAACAAGCGAAATTGGATTTATCTCGAAGGATGTTTCGGACCATAAAAACCCTTGTAAATTTGTAATTATTTACAGAATAATTTGTGTTAACCTAAAATCTAATCAAACCCTTACTAATTTATTAATGTGATAGTGAATATTGCTAATTATGCTTTCATATTTTAACAACCTAACCGACACAGGAAAAAAGACAAAAAATTCTTTTGACGCCAGTGAAGCCACTGGCAATAGCTACTAAAGTAACATATTAATAAATAAATAAAATAAAAGCAGAACAATATTTTCCTTTGTTTAATAGTAATAATATTTTAAATTATTTTTTAGTATTATAGAACAAGATCTCAGGTCTCCAGACCTTATTTTCTGACTAGCAGTAACCCGGAACTTTATTCGTGACCAAAAATCATTACTTCCTATTACTTAGTCAGGTAAAAAGTAGCCTATGTCATTTTTGGATATAGCGGCTGCCTAAAGGTGAAAGAAGTTTTAGAATCGGACGAGTACTTCTGAGTTAAATTGTTACCTTTTTATTACACATAAAAAATTCAATCTTTCCTCATTATAATATTAGTTTACATGGACAAAATATACCTATATAATTGAGTAATGTGTGTTCAGTGATTGCATGCATATAGCATATTGACTAATTTGGGCCAACGGCCGAGGTACCATGTGCTAAAGGTACTCTTACTTATGGTGTGAGATTTGATTTTTATCTAGGATATTTAGAAGACTGTTTCAATATTTTTTGTAAATTGCCAGACCATTAGTAGTGGCCGAAATAAAGCTTTACTAAATAGTATTTGATTACTACGAGTACTCACAATTGGGTATTTGCATGAAAATGATTTTTCAAATAAAGTTCAGTTAATAAATTCTTTGATACACATAAAATACCTACGTAAGATTAAAATATAATTTTTACAAATAATTTTTAAATAAATAAATAAATAAAAGTGGTCAAATATGATGTAAAAATCACGTGGCGTGAAACGTGATGTGATTGGTCTGACGTCATTGTGCATATTATTGGCGCGTCATTTGAATGCATGATAAACGACGAATGATAAATTATTGAAAAAAATTTCAAGTTGGAATATACACAATGACGTCACATACGCAAGAGGGAGCTACCTATACGTTTAAATTTTAACAATTTTTTTATTGTTAAATTCTTCTACTATCATTCGTTCTACTATCATTTTTAAATATATAAACGTGCCGTGGTCACGAGCAGACTGCTCGTGACCACGGTCAATGTAACTTGGCCGAAACGTCGAGCTTTACAAGTAAGTTCTATATATGTACGCGTTATTGACCCGTTTATATATTTAAAAAAATGATGTGGTGTCGCGGGACACCAGGTAGGAACGAACTTCCTTCGGCTAAACGGCACTACTCGCTTGTGTACGCGACTGTCGCGCCTGCGCACGTCTCATTTAACGCTTTTATTCCACGCATTTTTCTTACGGTTTTACTATCACATTTTTTTCAGTTCGGTCGCGCAGCAAAATCCCTATCCCCTCCAAGCCTGCCGTAAGGAACTTCGTTCCAAAAAAAAAAAGTTTAAATGTTTATAAATAAAAATAAAAAATAAAAAAATATTTTTTTTTTTAAATAATAAGACATAACTATTTAATTGATTGGAAAATCATGCAAATACCCAATTACATTTTAAATATGTCTAGAGAATGATATTAGTAGGTCCCTACGATTAGTTCGGCAGCTGACAAAAAAAATTAAAATTATTTGGAGGTCTAAATATCGTAGACAAAGATCAAGTCTCAAACTAGGAGTAACATTATATTTTTTTCATTCGATTTTTCTAACATCCAGTGACAATTATCACCTATAATAATTGTACCAGACACAGCATATATGTTTGAATTTCTGAGTTTGGGTATTTATTATGTATGTAGCAGTATTTATATTTATATTTCTATATATTAGTATCGTTGACTAACACCCATAACACGAGCAAATAACTTGTTTTTTTATATATCATAAGATAGCAAACAAACAGATGGGTATCCTGATGGAAAGAGTCAACCATCGGCTATAGACACCAAAGGTGTTAATGGTGCGTTGCTATCTTGTGGCGAGCTCTAATGCAACATGCATAAGTTTACCGGCTACCTTCCGGCTACCCTTCAAGCTGGAACACGACAGTGACAAGCACTGACGCTATTGCGGCAGCACAAGGTGAGACCAGTCCCAGGCGAAACAATGCAGAACTCTATCACCTAGCAGCCACGATGGTAGTGTCTTGTATAACCAATCGGTTGCCTTTTACGATCTGCCAGGCAGAACGGCAGTTGATCTATTCTTCAAAGGAGACCGGGACCAACGTGGAGAACTACTTAAGGGTTAGACTCATTTGTCCAACGATATAATATTATTATTATTTATTCAAATTTCGCAATAATATTCAACAAAATATGTATATAGTTTAAAAGAATAGACCGATTACATGAAGTAGTACAAAATCAAAGCTTTGAAGCTTCAAAGGTATACAAGACATTCAACTAAAGACACGCGTACAAACTACACCTAAAAGCATGCATGAAGAATTCCCATTCCTTACACCTTTTTGAGATGCACTGACCTATTTCCAAGTACTTCTGATGCGTCGAGTCGTACTCCTCCCAATTTAAGCCACGGAATTTGTTTCTTTCCCGAGACGCTGGTAGCAAAGCCTCTAGCTTCACGTTATCATTTGGATTTCTGTGAATAATTTAATGTTTATATTTTTTTGTTCGTAATGTAAAGTATTTTTTCAAGATAAAATGGTATCTTTTAGTTAAAAGTAAAAGGTAAAGGTAAAGATAAAAGAGTAAATTTTAAGATAAAGTATTTGCATGCTGGTTCCCTTGTGGGGTAAATAGAACGAACCAAATGTCTACACTTTCAGGCAAATCAGGATTCAACGATTGTGATGATGAGGTCTATTATATCACTGGAGATCTACTTCTGTCAGCGTGACGTCATAACTGTAGAGGTTGATGACGTCATACAAGGACAAGGAAGGGAAAAAGGAAGTTCCTTCCAGCCAGGCAAGGTGTACTCTTTAGGGACCAAAGTCCATTTGAGAAGCATTGAAATTTATATAGAGTGTAATTAAGATAATTGTGATATCGTGATTTAGGATCTTATTTTTGAATTTTGCTATTTTCTGTTTTTTATTATTTTTCTTATAGCGTTTGTAGATTGCTTGAACCGTTATAAAACGGTAATAAAACGGTTGCTAGGTTAGCAAGTGGTAATCCCCATCACCGCATTTAACCGATCCTATTGCAATTACCGCTTATTACTGGTGATGATCGAAATAAGTAGCTTTATGTAGTGATGCAAGGGATGGAGAAGTTAATACATCTCCACCAGACTCTGAGCTGCTATTAAAATATGGATTATTCAAGAAAACCTTGCAAAAACACTTTACCTTACACTTACCTATTTCTGCCGCAATAGAGTCTGTGCTTGTGACTGTCGTGTTTCGGTTTGTAGGGTAAGGTATCTGGTAAGCTTATGCATGTAGCATTAGACCTCGCCACAAGATTGCACTGTTAACATATTTGGTGTCTATAGCCGATGGTTGACTCTTTCCATCATCTGTTTGTCTGCTATTTTATGATATTATATAAAAAAATTCAGCCCGATCCGGGAATCTACTCCAGGACCATATATATTCTAAGAAAATGTCACAAGTGAACAAATGTTTAAACTTACAAAATATAAACATTTTGAAACATACCCCGTCTTTGCAAAGTTGGCGACAAACATCATTATAGATTCCGACAACGCTATTTCCGATTTGGTGTAGTTTGAAGGGAAATGGCTGAACCCTTCTACAAGCGGTGCTCCGAATATATATGGTAATTCTTCGCCATGAACCGCACCCATTCGCTATGTAACAAATAATTTATTGTGAGAAATATATACTTCTTAGCATATATCAATAACTAGCTGATCCGGCAAACGCTATTCTGCCTTTTTAACTAATCTTATTTTTTTCTAAATTTTCTAACCTTTTAAACCTTCCCTGGACTTCAACAATTAATTCAAAACCAAAATTAGCCAAATCAGTTAAGCCGTTCTCGAGTTTTAGCGAGACTAACGAACAGCAATTGATTTTTATATATAAAGAAGATTGCAATTTGCTTGTATACATGTAAATTTGCTAGCTAACAATGTAAAATATAAATACAAACATTATCTTAACTCATTACCATCAAGGGGGTGTCTGCTTGTTTGTCATCAAACTATTTATTATCTCACCTGGGTATTTGGTATCACCGCCTTATCTATTCCTGCCGCAATAGCATTAATGCTTGTCATTGTCGTGTTCCAGTTTGGAGGGTAAAGTAGTCGGTAAACTTATGCATGTGGCACTGCCATCCCGTCACATGGATAGAAACGCATCATTAACATATTTTGTGGTTATAAACGATAATTCCTCTTGTCATCAGGAGATCCATCTGCTTGCTTGCTATCTAATATAATAAAAAATATCTAAATTAATATTACTAGTAGTCACTCATGACTTTGTTCCCGTGACCGGCAATCATTACTTTCCTTTGCACAGTAATTTACAAAAGCTGTCTATGTCACTCCTGGATAATGTAGCTTTCTAAAGGTGAAAGAATTTTCAAAATCTTTCGCGTAGTTTTGAGTTAAATCGTAACCAACAAACAAACAAAAAATCAAATCTTTTACACACTTTGTCGTAGGCAATATTTTATATAAATAGCACTTGTACTGTTTCATAATTTATTGTGAAACAGTACAAGTGTTTTTATATAAAATATTTAATAAAATCAAATCTTTCCTATTTATTATAATAGTATAGATAAGTGCGAAAGTACGAATGTTTGGATGATGATGATACTTGTTGTGATGATGATGATGATGATGATCCGATGTTACTCAAACACACAGGCAAAACAGGCTTGGAAGAAATTTGGCACAGAAGTAGGTAATGATATGGAAAAAAAAAGTTTATATCCCGAGAACATAAGTTGTTCCCATTGGATTCACGAAAAATATTTATAATGCGGCGGGCTACTGGTTGCAGCTAGTAATACGTAATATATATTTTCGTTTTCTTTATAATACAATGTGCCAAAAAAATCATTTAATTGATATAATATCCTGAAAATAACATCTTTGGACCGCTAAGTAAGTAAAACAACAACAAAACTGGAATATAATACAATTTTATTCAATGGCAATTTTTTATGCATAAACGTTTTAATTTCATTGTGATTAATTCATCAATAATCTTGAAATACGCCGACTCAGACAATGGTATTATAAATAATAACCCATCATGTGCTAAAAATATTGCAAAGCACATTTCAAATGGATTTGTTTTTTTGAATTTTTATTTAAATGTTGATTAAAAACAATAAAAGTATTTCAATATTACCAAGTATTTTCTGCCTAGTGTTATACATGGTATTCACTGTGGGCTAGTGAAAGCCATGCATAAATCTATAGTGACTGTGTCAATTGTACTAAGAGTTAATAAGAAAGAAATAAAAAAGAGTTTTCATTTGCAAGAATATAGATTTAACAAGTTAGTAAATTTAGTTAGAAATAAAAGAATATTGTATCACTTTTATTTTTTATAAATATTAAATATAGTATAAATTTACTGAATACAATTAAAATTGTTTTACCTGAGGGTAATATCCGTCTTTGGTTTGGTAGTCGAATACATAGAAGAAAGTTTTTGTAGGACGCCTCGGGCCATCTTCATCACTGGTCAGCTTAGGGCCTCCACTCAGCAGATCACCGCTTTGTATTACCGGTGCGACATATTGTGCATCCGATAGTGCAGATACTGTCGCGTCTCTTGTATTGATCGGATTCTGTAAAAAAGCCATTTATTAACAGAAGTATTTGTAAATTTGGGGAACACCAAAAACTGCGAAATATTTTTCCCAAATTTCGATGTTTCGATGTATGATTTGATTTTCAAAAGTCTGAATTTCATAATACCTAAAAATATAATGTCAATTATTATTAAAAACATGATTTTTTTGAAAGTTGTAAATGTGATTTGTTTGTTTTACGATTTGATAAGTTCGAAGATCATATGCTTTGACGGGTTCTCAGTCCGATGACATTCTGATTTGCAATACATTTAATAAACTACTTTATTTAGGATTCGGGTTCTGATTCAATCGTTAAATTATTCAGTTATCCATATATATTCTCCTTTTAACCTTATATACGTGTTCTTGAATCATTTGGGTTAGGTCAGTACAGTGAAGACGAGCGAGTGAAGCGTTTTGCAATAGCTGCCGCCGAGTGCCAGATCCCTTCTATTGTTGATGTTATTGAGCATTTTGGTTAAGTTGAAACAGTGACAACCGCGCCATGGCGCAATATATATATATATATATATATATATATATATATATATATATATATATATATATATATATATATATATATATATATATATATATATATATATATATATATATATATATATATATATATATATATATATATAGCAGTGAAATTGTCAATAGCCGTTAGATTATAATCTACCTAGGGATTTTATATTTATTTTGTTGTTGTTATTGAGCATTTGGGTTAACTTAAAACAGTGACGAGCACGCGATAGCAAGCGATTTGTTATTATTTATTAATAATGCACAACAACTAAACTAAAGATCATCACATGATAAAAGCATATATATATATATATATATATATATATATATATATATATATATATATATATATATATATATATATATATATATATATATATATATATATACACATGTTTATTGTATGGGAACCCCCCCCCCCTTAGTACACGTATTTTAATTTTTAAAATTTTTTGTCTTTGTTGTTATAGCGGCAACGGAAATATATAATTTGTAAAATTTCAGCTTTCTAGCTATCACGGTTTATGAGATACAGCCTGGTGACAGACAGACAGACGGGCAGACAGATAGCGGAGGCTTAGTAATAGGGTCCCCTTTTACTTTTTAAGTACGGAATCCTAAAAATGGTGATTGCATATTATGCGATGCGAAATGTTATGTGGAACTGCTGTGATGCAACAGAAAAGAAAGGTAGTGTAAGAAAGGAACGTAACACGTAATTTATAATATATATTATTTTACCCCGTGTTGGTTCCGGGCTCCTTTGTAGAATACACCAACTGCCGTTCTGCCAGACAGGTCGTAAAAGGCGACCGATTGGCTAGCCGAGTCACTATCATCGTGGCTACTAGGTGGTAGAGTTCTGCATTGTCTTGCCCGGGTCTGGTACCACCGCCTTACCTATTCCTGCCGCAATAGCGTCAGTGCTTGTCACTGTCGTGTTACGGTTTGGAGGCTAAGGTAGCCGGTAAACTTATGCATGTGACATTAGACCTCGCCACAAGACAGCAACGCATCATTAACACCTTTGGTGTCTATAGGCGATGGTTGACTCTTTCCATCAGGAGACCCATCTGCTTGTTTGCTATCTTATATTATAATAAAAAAATTAAAACAAGAAAACAAGGCAATAATAAAAAATCAGTGGTGTGACCAGACATTTCAGCTAACTCATAATAATTGTCGCGAAATAATGGTAGTGTTAATAGCACGGAAATATCGGGGAACCAATTAAAAACGTGATAATAACCGAGTTGATTATAACAGGCCTTTAATAAACTGCGAGAATTGTGGTTAAAATTTCATTTTGTTTATCAAGTAATGCATATTCAGTGGAAAAGCTACTGCAAAATGTATTTTTTATAATATAGCAAAAGACCAGATGGCTTTGATAATGGGAAAAGGCAATTATCCTTTACGTAAAAGATTCTTCATCTTTTGTTAATGATGGACCATTTTTAACTTCCCGCTACGTAGTAGTGTACGTAGTGTATGTAGATAGGAAGTTACTGAATTTGCCCCGATTTTCGAAAATCAAGTTTTCACCGGATCTCCACGTTTTGAGGTCCTAGGAATCTTTTCCGACTATTTTCGCGATTACGTCAGTATTTCTTTATGTATGTATGTGTGTATGTGTGTGTGTGTGTATGTGTGTATGTAAACATCGCATAACTTTTGAATGGCTGGACCGATCGAAAACGCGGTTGGTGGCATTCGATTGAATTCTGCTCAACTTAGACTTCCTGAAAATTTGAACCAAGTCGGCTTAGAAGATTTTGAGAAATTTTGAAAATACCCCCGAAAAAAATTTGACGAAACAGAATTTTTATTTAATATATCTTCCAGATTAATGTACCGATTGAGTACAAAAACTAATCAGCTCTATTCCTCAAAAAACATCTAATGCATAAGTTGCACCAAAATTGGTTTATCCGTTTGGGAGAAATTGTTGACGAAAAATTTTAAAAAAAGTGTTTTATTTTTGGTATTCTACGATATTTTAGTACTAAAAAAAATTTAGTTGCGTAATTTTTTTAGTACTAAAATAAAAATCGGTCAATTTGTTAATAATGAAAATATTTAAAAAAAATTTTTTTGACATTGCTACGAAATTTTTCAACCTATCGATTATTTAGCTAAAGTAATATTTTAGATCTCAAAAATTGAGTTGAATGTCATTTGAAAGATCAAATTCAATCAGCGTTTCCAAAATATACAACTTTTCACAAATCAATATACTGCCATTTTAACAAAATAGTTGTTGGAGCTAAAAAAAAATTATGTTTATACTCTTTTGAGCTTAAAATAACTTAATTTAGCGGGAAGTTTTAGGGGCAATTAACAATATTTGACGCAGTTTTTAAAGGATAAAAAAAGTCCATTGGTGTATTAGCTTGAAAATTATTTTAAAAATTTTAAGTAAATTTGCTAAAAATGACGTAATTTTAATATTTGAAAAGCTGTAACTTTTGAAAATTAAGACTCGATTTTGATTCGTGAAATGCTATCTGACGTAATTTTTTTAGTATTAAAATATCGTAGAATACCAAATAATGATTGGTTGAAAAATTTCGAAGTTATGTCGAAAAACACTTTTTTTTTTAATTTTAAAGTAATTAATGGGGGCACAAGAAATCTGCAGTCTACAATGCGACTGGCTAAGCACTTTGCTCGCCCCAAAAGCCCGGTTTCACAGTAGCGGTCATTTGGACCAACTGCTTTAGTTCATTTCGAAAAAAAAAGCTGCAATGCGAAAATGAATGAATGAATGAATGAATTTTTTATTTCAGGTTCCAAGTCCCATAGATTACAGAATAATATGTCAAACAATTTTTCTTTGGATTAAAATTAAATTAAGTTAAATTACAATGTCAAAACGATAAAAATAAATAAATAAATAATAATAATTTACATTATTAATATTTCCTACATTAAATTGAAATTTATATTATTTAAATTACATAAATTGAATTAAATTATATTATAATTATTATTCGTCGCGCATCCGCTTTATCTTTTCCTCTTCACAACACATACAAATATTTTTAAATTAAAACTAAAAAACAAGGTTTATAATTACATACAGAACAAGAATGTAATAATATTTTTTAAATTAAGCTATATACATATTTGTTTCTATTTATATATTGTCCGTGGTCCATCCCTCACCACTCCTCCGGAAACGGCACAACAATGTGAAACGTATAAGCAGTCAAGTCTGCTCGCAATCATGTTCAAGATGCTGTTAGTGTTACCCCTCACTCGGCGCACCAGGGATGCGCATTTTATGCGCATTGTTGCATAAAAACAATTTACCCGAGCTGCCGCAAACATCCCTGAAGCACTACAATATCGATTCAACCCTAACAGAATCCTGAATGCATTATTATATTGCACTCGAAGAGCGCAATATAATAATGCATTCTTCATCGTCTTTGAGGTCGGGAGTTAACACATGTCCAAGATATTTAAACTTAAACGTTCGTTGTATTGTAGAGTTTTTAAGTAAAACAGATGGAATCCTTTCAAGTCGCCCACTTCCAGCCCCAAAGGCCATGACTTGGCTCTTTTTTGTATTATAGTCCAGTCCGTGAGAGTTAGCATAACTCTCACAGATAGACACCAATTTTCTCAAACCGCACACAGATGCACTTAGCAGCACCATGTCATCAGCATAGCTGATATTTTAAAAATTTAACAGCGCTATTAAAAAAAATGAAAAAATAATGCAGTCTTGAGGACATGCAGTGCAGCATTTTCATATAGTTCTATCCCTTCCCTGTATCGAGGAATAAACAAATTTCGGTAGTTTAATCAGTTTAAAAATCGGTGTTTTTATGTTTTTTTTTTATTTTTTTACTAGCTGTTACCCGCGAATTCGCTCGCGCATATATACGTTGGAATTTATTTAACCTTTCCTTATAAGCTACTTTATTAAAAATGTCTACAAAGTCGGGCAGGGCGCTGGTATAGTATAAAAAATATTTTTTATATATTCATCTTAGTTATTTATATACGATATTTTTATTATAAAAATTTAATTAAAATACATAAGACTAACCTAAACTACCTATAATTTCTAAACTTCCATTTTGAGATTTTAATTATGAAACGATATTTGACGTAGTTTTTCAGTTCTGAATTTACGTAGAAGATCAATAGATTATTGCTCGAAAAATTTCCAAGTTTTATTTTTCATAAATTTTCTTCAACCATAACTCCCGAACGGATAAACCGATGTTGATGTCATTTATGCATTGGACGCAGTTTTTTAAAGATTTTTTTTAATTGATTATATTGTGTATCGTGTAATCGGTATGTAAACCTGGAACTTATATTAAAAAAATCTGTTTCGTCAAAAATTTTTTTGAGATTTTTTCAAATTCTTTTTCCAATATTTCTGGATCGAATCGGTTCAAATTTTCCAGAAGTCTAAGTTGAGCAGAATCTAATCGAATACCGTCAACCACGATTCAATCGATCAAGCGTTCAAAAGTTATGATGTTTACATACACACATACATACATACAGACATACTGACGGCATCGTGAACATCGTCGGAAAAGGTTCCTTTGACCACAAAACGTGGAAATCTGGTGAAAACTCGATTTTCGAAAATCTGTGCATAATCAGTAACGGGAAGTTAAAAATATGTGTCGGTTACCCTGCAAGTTATCCCTGAAACTTCCCGCTAAATTGAGGTATTTTAAGCTCAAAAGAAAAACTATACTTAAAAATCTTAAATTTGTTATAAATGACAGTAATTTCATTTTTTAAGAAAAACCAAACACATTTTTTCAAAAATTTTCGTTATTGATGAATATAAAATAAATTGACCGATTATGATTAGATTTTTAAATCTATTGGTATATTATCCTTAATTTATTTTGAAATATTAAGTAAGTTTGTTGGAAATAACAAAATATTAATATTTGAAAAGCTGTAATTTTTGAAACATTGATTCGATTTTAATTTTTGAGACTGTATTTGAAGTAGTTTAAGGAAATCGAAGACGGAGTCCTTCTAGATGTGAGACCTAAAGGCAAACTAACAAACCAACTTCATATGTAACATTTTGGGTATCGACTAAAAGCAGTTAGTCCATCTGTTATTAATTCTGGATGTCCACCCTTTTTGGTTAAATATTAAGCACGATGAAGAAAAACACAAAAATGATAAAAAATATTGATGAGATATTTTCTATGAAATATAACGGGTCTTTGATGATTTATGTTATATGAAATGACCCTATAGTAATATATAATGCCATTTTCAACCTCCTGTTTGCTGAGCACACAAAGGTCAGACCCACCTCAACAGGTGTTGAACGAGCAAATTTATTTAGGCTATCGGCAATATTTTATATCACGGACTTAGCAATTTGTTTTATTAAAATAAAAAAATATATTAAAATACAATTATATTTGATTCGGGAAATACGTATAGGCCTAATTTTTTTAAAAGGCTGTAATATATTTTTATCGTGTATAATTTAAATTGAATTTTCGCGTTATAAGGTTCCATTTTTAGGGTTCTGTACATACATACATACATACATATCTTCACGCCAGATCCCTTACGGGGTAGGCAGAGAGAACCGAGAACCGGGTTCTGTACGTATAAGGTAAAAAGAAACGCAATTCCTTAACCTCCGCTGTCTGTCAGTCTGTCACCAGGCTGTATCTTATAAACCGTGATAGCTAGAAAGCTGACATTTTCACAAATTATGAATTTCCATTGCCGCTATAACAACAAATACTAAAAGTAAAAAAACTAAAATATAAAGGGTATACGATAAACGTGTTTTTTGTTTGTTTTTTTTTTGCTATGATGGTACGGAACCCTTCTTGCAGGAGTCCGACACGCACTTGTGCGGTTTTATTATATAACAATATCATTATGAAAGCACAAGTGCATTATTAATAATATATACCTAATATTATTCAGAAATTCAGTTAATAATATTATCACTTCATTTCATTCTTATTATTCAGGTCTTCGTGTCAATCTAGACTAGTCTAGTGGTTAGTCTAGTCACGTAATTAATACTTTATATTTTATGTAATCTGTATTATCCATTATTATTATAATCAATTATCCCTTGTTTTTGTATCCTTAATGTTAAAATTTAAAAATTAAATGGGACCCCTTCGAGATACAACACCCAATCCAATAAAAGAGTAATTTGGAAAATGACACTATTTTGTAAAAAGTTATTCGTGGTCTAAATAAAAATATATACGCGTCGAATTGAGAGCCTCCTCCGTATTTTCATCCATTGAAAAATAAGATATATGCTAACTGGTCTTAACTATTATAATATCTTTAGAATCAAATGTGAAACCTATAAAGTAAACGTTTTGTGAAACAGTACCTTAATTGCATTTTAACATAATTACAAATAATGTTTAATCAAGTGTTACTGTGTTGAAGACGTAAGTCGAAAAGTGTTAAAAGACAAGTAAGACGAAAAGTGTTAAATATAAAAAAGTCTATTTTTCCAAAGAGAGTTCAATCAACAAAAGAATATCTGTTGTAGAAGATCTTAGAAAAAAAAAAAGACGGAGAACCTCGAACATTTTATCGCAGTCCCAAAACCAAGCTTAAACGTATAAAAATCACACACGCACTTACGTTCCAAACCAAGCTGATCCAATTATTTTATTTATTTATTAGCTCTCTCTCTCTCTCTCTCTCTCTCTCTTTCTCTCTCCCTCTCTCCCTCACTTATTCGCTCTTATTTGTTTAAAAAATTCTAAAATAAATGTAGCCTAAGTTACTCCTTATTACCGTGGATTAAAAGATAGGAAGTCCGGTGGTTTTACCCGCATAGTTCCCGTTTCAGTAAGAAATCCGGGATAAAGAATATTATATCTACTTTCTCGGGTCTCAAGCTATCTTTGCACCAAATTTCATTCAAATCGGTTGTAGTTTAGGCGTGAAAAAGAGACAAACAGGCAGAGTTACTTTTGCATTCATAATTTAAGTATGGATTTTAACTTTATTGTTCACCAAAAATATACAATTTCGAATGAAAAACGAGTTAATGCCAAACAATTGTTTGAGGCGTTGTAGAATGAATTCCAATACATCAAATAGTGACGTCACTATGGCATGTGGCAGTGCTCTATCTTTATTTTGTATTATCTGAGTAGAAAGATACAGATGTATGAGATCTAACCTAGCATATAACTAAACAAACCTCTACCGTTCGTTCCCAATCGGTGTATTCGTTCACGATGGTGTAGAAAATTTCACTTAGATGATAAGTGTAAGAGTTCCTCACGTAGGTTCTGTAACAAAATAACACCATTTAAATATGTTAAAGTACTAAATATATCGGTGAACTTCGTACTGTCTTAGAAAAGATACAAATAATGTCATCGTTTACTTTTTGACGTGAATAAGTCTTTGAATTTGCCTTCATAAACAGTTCAAAAAGCGAATGGTAACGATATTGGGGGATATAGTTTGGTGTTTTACACGGAATAAACTGGATACGCCTTTGAAGGCAATTTCCTTGGCAGTCGGTGGCGCTTGCATTTACACAAAGAAATACAGAGTTATAATACTTATCGATGAAATAGAATCACTCCAGAGGTATTCCTTAAGCCTTAGCTACTTAATCGATACGATAAAATGGCACAAAATGGCATATTTCTATTTTTACGATATAATATATCTACAAATATTTACATTTATATACATTTGCTCATATGAGCGACTACGTATTTTGCGCGCAACATCATATCTACTAGTGTTTATGTGGTCTGTGGTGTTATAGCTACATAACTATCACCAACATCTAAAATCTAATTATACCAATGGATAGCTAAAGAATCAAAGAATTTGATAAGCTGAGCGTAGATCACAATGCTTCGCGGGAGTGGAGTAGTAAGTGCCTCCATTTTTAGGTGATTTCACTGCGTTACATATTTAGCATATGGTATATCTTCTGATTCAGAGCAACTAAAAAGTTCGATTAAGTTTTATTCGAAATTTCTTATAATGATTTATTAATTGTATGATTTAAAAAAATTAAACGCTTATATAACTATAAGCGTATATATTGACATATATAGTACATTTAAGTAAAAAAAAAAAATTATAGAAAAATTGTAATTAGCCAAAAAACCTTTAAAAATACATATCCAAATACAAGAAACGTACCTACAATACAATACAATAACTCTTTATTGTGCACCAAAATATATGACAACATTTTAAGTTACAACATAAAAATAATACAAGTAAGATACACAAAGGCGGTCTTATCACTAATAAAGTGATCTCTTCCAGACAACCTTTGTAATAAGGATAACAATATACTAGAAAAAGTGGTGCTAACCACAAGATAAATTATAGTTTTTATGCTCTTAAAATAATAATAATAATAATAAAAGTAACATTCGATTATAGTTATACAGAAAAGCAAAACAAAACAAAACAAATAATACAGTGGTAATACATAAACCTAAATAAGAAAAATTAAACAAAGTTACTAGGTACATAGAAAGTGACGTTTAACCATACTCTTGAAAGAGTTTAAACTTGGCGCCTTTCTGATATCTACTGGAAGAGAGTTCCAAAGCGTAACAGCTTGTGAGGTAAAGGAACGACTGTAATAAATAGTGTTCTGCGTTGGCACTAACAGGGAACGATTATCAGCCGATCTAAGATATTTGTGCTGGTTGTCACGGAAAATGAATCTTTCTTTCAAATAAGATGGAGATTTCAGATCATAGAGAGTGGAGTATAGCTGTGAGAGAATATAAGTATTCCGACGAAGATGAATAGGCAACCACTTGAGCTTGGCACGAAATTCGGAAACGTGGTCATATTTGCGCAGACCAAATATGAACCTTATACAAAGATTTTGAAGTCGCTCAAGTTTATTGATCTGGTCTAAGGAGAGATTTACATAACTAGCGTCAGCATAATCTAAAATAGAAAGTAGTAAGGAATCTGCCAGCAAAATTTTGGTAGGAATGGGAAGCAAATACCTAAGACGTTTTAATGAACTCCAGGCACAGAAAACTTTTTTACTAAGCTCCTGGATCTGCTTAGTCCACGATAAAGTATTATCAATGTAAATGCCAAGATTTTTGACAAAATCGCTGTAGGGAATAGTGACGCCATCAAGCTCTACTGCGGGCAAATTACTCCAGTTAACTTTTTTAATTAGCCCGGGACTACCAATTATAATAGCCTGCGTTTTAATTGGATTTAGCTTAAGACCAAATGATTTGCACCATGCATCGATATTCGCCAGGTTACTATTAATTGCTAGGACAGCATTTGGCAGTTCTGAAAGCGTTGCTTGAGAATAAATTTGCAAATCATCAGCATAAAGATGGTACGATGTGGACAGAATGGCAGTAATAAAATTAATAAAAATCGTGAATAATAAAGGCGATAGAACGCCACCCTGTGGCACGCCAACTATTAAATCTGACCAAGCCGATGCGTTTGCTGCAGTTTGAATATACTGTCGACGCCCTCGAAGATACCTATACTGAAAGGGATTTATAATAGCAATCTAATGATACCCATGAACCTTCATATGAAATAGTGAGGAAGTGTCGAAAACGCTAAAAGATGTGGAACGTCCGAAACAATCAGCGATGGCACCTGTACGACGACTGATTTTTTTTCGGAACGTCTGAATCGCTGCTGGCCTTAAATGTCTTCACAGTTTCACTTTTTGCAGGGGTGAGCAGAGTGCTCAGCCAGAGTTTAAAAATGTGGGACTGTACGCCCTACGCCCTAAGGGTTTCTCCTATGAGACCAATCCTCGGCTTAAGGTGGAGTTGTAATTTGCGATATGAGGGTTAATGGCAATGTTTTGTCCATCGCCTGATCCTTATCCTTGGTTGCAGTTCACAGACGGGCGAAACAGGGGTCGTCGTCGTCACCTGCGGCAATGGTGTCGCGTGTGTATGTGTGTAGCGTTTTAGTGTATTTCGTTGGCCAGAGTTATCGGGTCGTCGGGATCGGTGAAAACATGTCGGGGCCTACGTAATTTGGGATCGGGATCTAGGATGTCGTCTGCCACGGCTACCACCAGTGGGTTAGGGTGTGAGTAGATACAATCGAAATATTTTTTCGAACTATCTTTGAAATGCCTACCTAAACTCAGCAATTCAAGATTTTTATGTAGGTCAAAGTTGCACACATACCACAGTGCATCAGTGACAATACACAAGTATTTTATTTGTACTACTTGCAACGGATGCAAATCTATATGGGGGAGATGGGAATTGGTCTTATGTACATAGTGTAAAGTGTCGCCTTGTGTTTTTAGTGACATTTTACTGCGTTTATTGATGAGGTTGTATAACTGATTTACAACGAATTTTGTCTTAGCTTTCACTCTTTTTATGTGATTTATATGAAATTTTACTGTTCAGCGGGCGAGTTACTTGACTTTCCTTTCCAATGGGATGAAACTTCTGAAGAGTGTAATGTCGCCTAACTTTCGCAAACCGCGTCTTTGCTGTCACGGATGTTGACCGCAGCAAAAATACACGGCTGCAATTTTATATGGGTTGATTTTGATATGCTGTTTTCTAAACCAATCGCTAAGGGCACTGGCCACTGCCTGTAACCATTTGGTGATTATAACTTCAGTAAAACGTACGGATGCAAAGAAAGAGAGCGAGGTCTTCGGCGTACACTTAGGGTAGTACAGAGTTCTCCGGGACCCCTGCTGTGATCGGCTTATGGGTGGAGAGGAAACCCTCTACACGGAATTGAAATTGGTGATTGGTTAGGCAATCTCGTATGATGAGTATGAGTTTGTCGGTTACTCCCATTTGCTATAGCTTGCATATTAGGCCATTATTCCAGATCTTATCGAACGCCTTCGTGACGTTAAAAAATAGAGCACCGGTCGGAATTTGCAGCCTCGGGGCAGCATTTAAGTCGTTTAAAATGTACTCTATGAGTCGGTGCACTTGATGAGTTCAATAGTGAGCTGCTTGGAAACCAACTGCTTATTTATTGTGAGACCTTTCTCGTGAACAAATGCCTTAAAGCAAGATAGTATGACTTCTTCGTAGCTGTTACCAAATGTACGAACTTATTGATTAGGCTAATGGGGCGGTAACTTCTGATGTTATTTCAGGGTTCTTAATTTTATTTCACCTAATTATTCGCTATCAATGGGTATTAGTGGGTTATTTTCTGGTGGTAGCGCCGCCCTACGCTCTACTTTGCTATTTAAAAAGTGGACGTGGTCTAAGTCCGTAGGCTGGTTTGACGAGGAACATTGTGATTGGAACGACAAAAGAAAAATATTACCATCGCAAGATATTACCCGTGACATAGACGTATTCACGCAAAAGATGCACGGCTGTTTTTTAATAATGTCACCTATATGCACCTTTAGGGTCGGATATTATATTTCAAAATACAGGTTGACTAGTGCGAATAGTAGTAGTACTAAAAGACTGTACAAGATATTGAAGGCCACAATACTTAATGGTCATATTATGTAACAAATATAATAAAAAGCCAATATTACTTATCTACAGGTAACCTCTACGAAGTTAGTCCAATAATATTCAAAAAGTATTGTCACAATGAGGGTAATAGTTGCATGCTAAGAAGTCTAATCAAGATTATGAAGAATCAATAAACTTCGATATGTATAAGCTTCGATATATAAGGGTCCCGAACAAGTCTCGAACAAAACTGACACAAAAGTGTCCCTAATTTTTTTTAAGTAGTTATAGATATGGCAAAAAAATATGTTTTTGCATATCCAACCTTAAGTGCAAGACTTATAGTTGTTTTTACAAAGCAATGTACGAAAATAAATAAAATTGACAGTGACGCGGCCGACACGATTCTATTTGAAATGAGTGCACAATTTAAAATTGTGCACTCATTTTTGGAGGACGTTTTTGACACACTGATTGTGTATCTTGGGTTTTTTATATCAATGGGTGTACTGAACATTTTTATCAGATAATAATGTTAAAGTTAATTATCTATTAATTACATACTAAATGATGTGCCCGCGACAGACATATGCCCGCGACTTCGTACGCGTGGAAAAATTTCTAAAACAAAAGTAGCCTAAGTTACACCTTATTGCCGTAGTTTAAAAGATAGGCTGTTCCGGGGTTTTTATAGTTCCTATTCTCGCAGGATTTCCGGGACAAAACTATATTATGTCCTTTCTCAGGTCTCAAGCTATTTTTGTACTAAATCGGTTCAGTGGTTAAACCACCCAAATCGGTTCAGTGGTTAAAGCGTGAAGAAGAGATTGACAGACAGACAGACAGAGGTACTTTCACTTTTATAATATTAGTATGGATTCGGTATCAAAACTATCACTGAACACTCTCCTTCAGTATATACAATCCTTTAAGAGTACAACCTGTATAATAAAGTTCTAATTTGATATCAATAATAAACTTGTTATTTATATCCAATTACTCAAACTTTAGTTCTTAATTTATATGAGTAATTAAAGAATTTTGTACTCAAGTGTCTCATTACTGTTATCGTATGAAATAAACCAGCATTAACGAACTTCAATTTATCACTCAATTAAACTCTGGCTTTAATCCAAAATCTAATATGTTCTATCGTTTAATTAAAAGTACCTGGATGACCGTTCTTTGCTCAGTTATTTTTTTATGAAAAAGACTTTCTATAAATTTATTATATTTTTAATAATTTATATTTTTTTCTTGCTGCAAAAGTGTCACTATTAGTTTCTGATTTGAGATACATAATATCCGGTGAACATATTATGTTCGCACAATTTTTTCCCCGTGTTGGTCAGGGCTCCCTTTAGAGAAAAAGACTATCTGCCGTTCTGCCAGGCAGGTCGTAAAAGGCGTTTAATTGGCCATATATGTCACATACAAAATCAAAATATTTTATTTATTATTGGTTTATATTTCTTTATCTTCTAAAATACTTTAGTACTTAAGAAACTACTCCTAATGCTGTTTCAAAAATTAAAATCAAAACAAATATTCAAAAGTTACATTTTTTCAAATTTTAGCAGCGAGCTTACTTCATATTTTTAAAATACCTTTTTCTAAAATACCGATTTATTTAAAAATCTACTTAGCCTTTTCCGGTTTATCCGCAGAAGTTTTCCCCACATTTTTTAACTTAACGATTTTGTAACTAATAAAAAAATTTAGAGGTCAAATATTACATTGCATGATTTTCGAAGCAGAATCATTTTGAAAATATGCATCTTTTAGAAAATTAAAATACTGTCATATTTACAAACTTAAGGATTTTGAACTCTTCCAGCTCGAAAATCTCTGCTATAGGTATAGTTTTCGCTTCTTTGACCTTTAAAAAACTTAATTTAACGGGAAGTTTCAAAGATGGTCTTAGGGGTCAACCGACATACAAATTTTGTAGTTCAAACATCTACTTTTTTTAAAAAAATGACAATGTATTGAATTTTGAAAAACTGTACATTTAAAAAAAAAATAATCGATTTTGATCTTTTGAATGGCATTCAACGCAATTTTTGATATCTAAAATGTTGTTTCAGCTACCTGATGACTGATCGATCATCGATCGATCGATTTGAAGTAAAGTCAAAATGAAATCAAAATTTATGAGATGTTAACATACACAAACACACACTAATATCATCGTCGTACAAAGTTCCTAGATCCTCAATAGGTGGAGATCGGGTGACAACTCGATTTTTGAAAACCGAGGTAAAATCAGGAACTTCCTTAATCACATACGTAGGGGAAACTTAAAAAATCGAGATACTTTTACCATTGAGAATAAATAGGTATATATAGGTATATTTCCATCATTTAAACTACTAAAATATCATCACTAACCATAAGGTTTTTATTGCTAAAAAAATTTGCAATAATTAGTTTCAATTTATTACTCTATAAATCTTTTAATAAGAGTATAAGCAATTTTTAAAATCTATTTCTGCCAGTATTAATACATAAAGGTATGAAATCACGATATAATTTTCTAAATTGTAGCGATAAGTTGTAATACCCGAAATAAATGAAGAACAATTGCTTTCAATTTATATCCCATAAGAACTACAAATATTTACCACTTAATAAAAATAATTTTATAGGTACATAATCATAAGATAATCATTTAAAGTATCATCGTAAATTTAATTTTATGAAATAAATTAACAATAATTACTTTCAATATATTACTCCAAAGGAAACTACAATCAAGTTTCAAGATTTCTGTTCTACCATTTTGATTAAATTGTATGTATGAATAATTATTTTGTAGTGAAATCGAAAAATAACCTAAAGTTTTACAATATATTTCACCTTACGAAATATACAATAATTACTTTCAAATCATTACTCCATTAGAAATTGCAATCAATTTTGAAGACATATTTTCTGCCATTTATTATAAGTAATGATGAATGTACAAATTTCAAAATAATTTTGTAAAGTGACACCATAATTTTCTACCATCTAATGTAAATATTTATAAATAGGTACGAAATAAAATATCTTCACGACCATATCCCCGAAGGAGTAGGCAGAGGTGCAACAAGTGCACCCACGATTAGGCGAAGATACTTGGTCCCACAAATGTGATAGGTGGCAAGCCTGTCGCCAATCGGGCACTTTCTAGTCCCAGGCAACTTTGTGTTTTCAGGAAACTGAAAAAACACTTTTTTATGTGCCCGACTCACAAGGACAACGCCAACGCTAGAACAGTAGACCACAGAGGCGATGTATAGGTATGAAATCGCAAAATAATCTCCTAAATTCTTACCACAAGTTCACTTTTACGAAATAAATTAACTATATAATTATCATATGCAGTAATAAATTAAAAGTAATCTTTTAATTTATTACTGCATATGATATGACACTAACTACAAACAATTTTCGAGACTCGTCTTCTACCATCTAGTATAAAATATATATAGGTATGAAATGGCAAAATAATCTTCTAAAGTATCACCACAAGTTTCATGTTGCGAAATAAATCAACAATAATGAATTTTCATTTATCACTCCCTAAAACACTTGCCTATATTCCCAGATCTCCTTTGTTTTATCATCTGCTCCGTTTATAACAACACATTAAATTGAAATATGAGAGCAGAAACATCCTTAATGTGTCCTAACTTGTATTACATAAATCCAAATTATGGCATTGTTAAGGCGCGTTCTGATGTTGCGGCTGAGTTTTAAGCGTCTTTAATGCGCATTTATATTATAAAGGGTATTTGGTACAAGGAACTCTTCTAACCGGTTTCTATTAAACAGTTTATTATACAAAAATCTATTAGTGGAAAATCTATACATATGATAAAATCGTAGAAATATCAAAACTGTAAATTGAATATTTAAAAAAAAAATACTTGGGGCCTAATCTACAATCTATATCGAAGCCAAAAAATATAGTTTTTAGAATTTTTGTCTGTTTGCTCATTGTCTATATGTATGTCCGGGGTAAACTCAAAAAGTACTGCATGGATTTACTTCAAATTTTGCATGAATATTACTTACAGGTTGGGTCAACATATAGGCTACATATTATTAGGCTATCACCTACAGGGGAGGAGCAGTGCGGTGTAAACGAAGTCCGCGCGGACGACGTCGCAGGCAACAGCCTAATATATAATGTTGATAGCAATGTGACCATTGCTATAACTTTTTCTGGAAATTTTTGTATGTTCTTGGTACTTGGTTCTCAAAGCACTGATACGGGAAAAAAATACTTTTGTTGTGATAATTTTAGCTTATTTATTCAATATTATTTTTTTCTTTAAAAAGTTCTTTTATGTTTTTTCCTGTTGTTCCATTGACTGTTTTTTATATTAGGATATAGCAAACAAGTAGCACCCACTTGACCTTTAAATCTTGACCCGTGACTTGGACTCCTAGAATATCATTTTGAGGTACCTACCCGCCCCGTAGAGAGGACTACTTAATATTAAATATTTATTTACTTATATAACATGTCGTGACGTGTCAAAATAACTTGTAAAAAGTTTTATTGAATAAAGTTCTTCTGATTCTGATATATATAAATGCGAAAGTCTGTCTGTCTGTTTGTTACGCTTTCACGGCTAATCCGCTGGACCTATTTTCATGAAATTTGGCATTGAGGTATTTCAAGAGCCGGGGTCAAACATAGGCTATTTTTTTTTTCAAAAATCAACCCATAAAGGACTGAAATAGGGGATGAAAATTGTATGAAAAACTATTTCAACGATATGTTAATATACTCGCGGGCGAAGCTGCGCGGGTCAGCTAGTATACTAATTAAAAGGAAAGCGACACATGCTACTTTCATTAAAAGTGCCGTAAGTTTATTTAAAAAAAATAATCAAACTTTCTATACAGACGAATCCCTTTTGATTCGCCGATCTTCAAAATAAAACGGACAATACGGCTCATTTTAGTTTTAAGGTTACAATCTCATCACGACTCAGAAAAACGTATTAGGCAACATGTCCAATTTCTTTTAGGTCATTGTAATCAAGTCACGTGCCATCCTTTTTACCCAAAATAAAATGGGACCAACATTAGATCATATTTCCAGAATTATATGATATTATAAGGCTGAATATCTAGACACTTTATAACCTATAACATGAATAATAAAGAATAATGTGAAATGAACATTTTTATTACCACTAAACTGAGCATTATAAGTTAATTCATTTACATATATTAGCGAGCAACTAGCTCGTTTCAAATGAAATGGGACCAATATTGTATCATATATACAATGTACATATTATATCTGTATATAATAATCTAGATATTTTATAACCGATAGCATGAAAGAAAGAAAGAAAGAAAGAAAGAAAGAAAGAAAATATTTATTTGCAAGAATATGGGTGTTACAAGTTGTTAAAAATAAATTAAGTTACCAACATATTCTACCATTATATGGTGTGCAAATATTAAAAAAAAAATCATTATAAAATATTACATTTAAAAGATTCTATTGAATATTTAGAATTACTACCGGATCGGAACGCGGCCACACACTGAGAAGATCCGGCGGAAGAAACTCAGCGGGCTGGTCTTTTTTCTCTATTTTATGTACTTGTTATAAATGTACAATTTCATATACAGAAATAATATATAATGAAAAGAATAATAAAGAATCATGTGAAATGAATATTTTTATTACCACTAAGCTGAGCATTATGAGTTAATTCATTTATATTAGCGAGCAATTTGCTCGTTTCAAATAAAATGGGACCAATATTGTATATGTTATATCTCTGTATACAATAATCTAGATATTTTATAACCGATAACACGAAAAGAGTAATAAAGAATCATGTGAAATGAATACTTTTATTACGACTAAGCTAAGCAATATACTAAGGAGTAATTAGCTTGCTTCAAACAAAAGAGGATTAACATAATATTTAAATTTAGTTTTACCAGGCAGGTCCTAAAAGGCGGCCGATTGGCTATGCGAGTCACTAGCATCGTGACTAATAGGTGGTAGAGTTCAGCATTGCCTCGCTCAGGTCTGATACCACCGCCTTACCTATTCCTGCCGCAATAGGTCAGCGCTTTTCCCTATCGTATTTCAAGATCAGTTACAAAAAAAAAACACTCAAATGTTTCTCTTTATAATATTAGTATAGATAATTGACTAGAATTTTTGCTCTTGGATCTCCCCACGTGTATATTTCTAGATAGAATTGTTTTTTGTAGTTATTTTTAAATAATTAAACACTAATAGTTAAAACTAGAAGTCGCGTTTAATTTAAATACTCCTTGCAGCGCTGAAAAATAATAATATTTTTTTGACATCATAAGATAGCAAAAAACCAGAAGATGGGTCTCCTGATGGAAAGAGTCGAACATCGCCTATAGAAACCAAAGACGTTAATGATGCGTTGCTATCTTGTGGCAAGGTTTAATGCCACATGCATAAGTTTACCGGCTACCTTACCCTCCAAACCGGAACGCGACAGTGACCAGTACTGACGCTATTGTGGCAGGAATAGGTAAGGCGTTGATACCAGACCGGCGCGAGCCAATTCAGAAATCTACCACCTTGTAGCTACGTTGGTCGCTTTTTACTACCTGCCTGACAGAACGATAGTTGGCCTATTCTTCAAAGGAGCCCGGGACCAACACGAGGGAAATCGTGCAACCAAAATCAAAATTAAGCAGCGCTGCAGCTATCATACAGTACAGTATATAAAATCCTTCCAAAATACGTGAACAAATTTTAAGTACTAAATTTTTTTGATTTTTCAAACAAAATATTTTTCCTCTTATATATTTACGCCTTTTTGCATAAAATAATCCACTTTTAACGCAAGAGTCAGTATTAAGTGGTAAATAACCACGAAGTGATTTACTTTATGCAAAAAGGCGTAAATCGTTACGAGAAAATAATATTTTGTTCGTAAAAATCAAAAAGTTTTAGACACCTAAACGACGTTCTTTTTTGGGTGGATATACTTAGACTTACTGAATGATGTGTTGAAATATGATCACCTATTTTGGAAGGAATTTCGGAAGTGAATTACATGCAGTTTACGCATTTAATTCCACGAGTTTCTAGCGTAGATGTAGTCCACGGTCTGCACTTTAGAGGAACACAAATGGCATAGCGCATGCCTTGTCTAGTACGTTAGTACATAGAAGTCTTTGGTTAAAATATATTTATTACATACCTTAACATTCGATCCCTTTTCTCAGGTTCGATTCCATTTTGAACATCATGCGCCGAAAACTTCCAAAGTGCTTCACATGTTACTACACCAAACAACAAATCATATTTATTTTGAAACAACCTTCGTTCGCTGTCACTTCTTTTTATGTGATAATTATTTTGATTCATATTATTTAGTGGTCCAAAACTAGGAAAGTCACCTATTGAATGAGTTGTAAGGAAATCTTTCGCAAAATCTGTTTTTATAACAACGCCATCTACTGACGGCCCAAATGCAGTTAAAAAATTAGGAGGAGATATGTCTATTGATAATAGTTCTTCTATAGTTGCTTCTCTTAAACAGTCTACTATAACTTCGTGGTCTTTTGTAAGATCTTCTGGTATTGTACAATTCATATGTTTTGCTAATTTCAATGCATAGTACACGGGATCATCAACTACCGCCCATGAGCTTAAAGCTGATCCTGATAATAAGATGACCCGATGAAAGAGACCTGAAAATGTTATCTGCATTAGTTAATTTTTATGTACATACATTTTTAACTTATCGCTTCTGTAGTCCAGCTTTGATCACATGAGGTCCCGGATTCGATTCACAGGTGGCACAAATAAAAAATGTTTTTTTTTTCAGTTTTCCGTCAAAAACAACGTTGCCCGGGGTTGGATAAGTGTCTGGTTGGTGATAGGCTTGCCATTTATCACATTATGTACAATCGTGGATGCACTTGTTATAACTCTGCCTACCTTTTCGGGGATATGGATAAAGTTACATATAAGGATAATATTAGACACATGAATCCAAGTGTCAAACGTCACGACTCATTTAAGCTTGCCTTTGTGTCTCAACATTTCCTCAAATAAATATTCTTCTTTTGGAGACCTTTGACACTATTTCCATACAACATACATACACATCTTTGCGCAAATCTTATTGGATATACATAAAAAATCAAATTCAAAACAATATATAAATTAAAAGTATTTACTTTTAAGGATTATTCATTAGTTAGATATGCTGTAAGATGATATATACATTTTTTGAAAGAATTTGTAGGTGGCAGTGTTTCGCAAGGTTGCGTTCAGGTTTGGAACCATAATTTTAATTATCCCTGTCAGTGCTTATCACTGTCGTGTATATGTTTCATTGTATGTCAAGTAGAGTAAATTAGTTAGATATGAAGGTAAATAAATGTGTGCCACGTTAATCCTTACAGAATAATGTTGCCTTCGTGACATATTTGACCCTCGTCACAGAAATACGCCAGTTTCTGAGAATTTCTATTTTAAGCTTTAAACAGTATCTATCTTATTATTATTCAAATACTAATTGTAATTTACGACTTTATAATCTTGTCCCTAAACCCTTGTTTCATTTTACTTAGACGTATAAAAAGTAGTCTTTGTTACTGCTATTTTTTTATATCATAAGATAGCAAACAAGCAGATGGGTCTTGTGATGTAAAGAGTCAACCATCGTCTATAGACACCAAAGGTGTTAATGGTGCGTTGTTATCTTGTGGCGAGATCTAATGCCACATGCATAAGTTTACCCGCCACCTTACCCTCCAAACCGTAACACGACAGCAACAAACCCTATTGCGGCAGGAATAGGTAAGACGGCGGTACCAGACCCGGGCGAGACAATGCAGAACTCTACCACCTAGTATTCACGATGGTCGTGACTCGCGTAGCCAATCGGTCGCCTTTTACGACCTGCCTGGCAGAACGGCAGTTGGTCTAGTCTTCAAAGAAGCCCGGATCCAACACGGGGGAAAGATAGAAACTATAGCTTCTTAATGCTAGATAATATAGCTTCTTAATGGTAATTTTTTTTAAATATTTGTCTAGTAGTTTTAGAGTTAATTACAAACATACTTAAATACAAATTATTTACAAATCAACCATTATATTCTAAAGTAGGTAGTTACCTGGCATTACTGTTGGAGATATCATAAGGAAGTTAATACACGCCGCTCCAGTCCCGTGGCCTATTAGAGTGATGTTCGTGGGGTCACCGCCAAACAACGCAATGTTTTGTTGGACCCAATGTAGAGCTGCTATTTGATCCATCAGCCCATAGTTCGCTACTCGTGCTTTAAGATGAGGAGCTGGATTTGCGTTTAAAAAACCTGCGAAAATTATTATAGTTATTACAACGGTAGTCCAGGTGTTAATCAATTTAATCTTTTTGTCGTCGGCACTTAGCTCATCATCATGGTTGGTCCATTTGTAACTATGTTAAAATGCACTTCTACGGTTTAACAAAACGCTTTTTATTTATTTAGTAGCTGTTGCCAGCGACTTCATCCGCGCGGACTTCGTTTACTCCGCACTGCTCCTCCCCCATAGCTGATAGCGTGATAATATGTAGCCTATATGTTGACCCGACCTGTTAATAATATTCATGCAAAATTTGAAGTAAATCCATGCAGTACTTTTTGAGTTTACCCCGGACATACATACAGACAAACAGACAAACAGACAAAAATTCTAATAACTATATTTTTGGCTTCGATATCGATTGTAGATCACGCCCCAAGTATTCTTTTAAAAAAATAATCAATGTACAGTTTTGACTTTTCTACGATTTTGTTATATGTATAGATTTTGCCAAGCGGTTACATCCTAATGATACCATAAAAAGCGAACTACTCGGCTGTTAAAAAATAAAAATGGTTTAAAAAAAAGTAAAAGTACATATTAACATAGTTTACCTATTTGTCCCCGATTATGTGGTCTGTGGTTCAATCACCGGATCGGACAACAGTATTACTGAGTTTGTTTATTTATGAACAAAATCCACAGTGCTCAAAATTACATGAATAGCAATACTATACAAAATTGAATATTTTACAGCCAATTACGGATTTACTCTATATAAACAAAACTGAGCTCACATTGGTGGTAATAAAAATAAATATTAACAAAATGTATATTATTAAAAAACGAAAAAAAAACAGTGACTATATGTATACGTAGGTCACACTATAATTTTTGCGTAACTTAAAAAAAAAACATGTTATAACCAAAATATTCTGTTTATTGCTTTTCAAAATAATCTCCTTTACATTTTAAACATTTTCTCATGCGATCGAATCATTTTTTAAAACAGGAGGACCACAGATCTGAAGGCATGTTTTCTACGTGCTTTGAACGCTATCACTGCCTCTTCGGAGTTGGTAAAAGTAAAGCCTCTCATCACATCTTTGATTTTGGGGAAAATACAGAAATCACAGGGTGCTAGGTCAGGGCTATGCGCAGGATGAGTGACGAGATGTACTTTTTCGGAAGCTAAAAATGACTGTGTTTTGTTGGGCGTGTGTGAAGAAGCGTTATCATGGTGTAGGAGAATGCGGCTTTTGGGTCGTCTTTCACGAACTTTTTCTAACACCCTGGGTAAACAAATGGTAGAATACCACTCGGCATTAACACTTTTTTGATCTTCGAGTGGAATTGTACAGATGGGACCCGTAGATGAGAAAAAACCGTGATCAATTTTTTATCAACGTTTCTCGCCTGTCTCACTTTTGTTGGCATGTTCTCATTTTCAAACACCCATTACAAGATCGCTATTTTTTTTCGGGTTCAAAACAATAAATCTTCATTTCGTCTCCTGTGACAATGTCATAAACAGCATAAGAATGTCAGTGATCGTACTTCAGTAGCATCTGTGAGCACCATTCCACGCGAGCCCGCTTCTGCTCCGCTGTCAGTTCATGAGGGATCCAACGACAACAAAGTTTCCGAACTTTCAATTCTTCGTGTAAAATTTTCTGAATTTAGCTCATACCAATCCCCAATAGTCCTTGAATTGTGTAATAGGTAATCCGGGGGTTTTCTTCAATTAACCGCTTAACAGTAGCCACATTATTTTCGTTGACGGCAGTTGAAGGCCGCTCTTCACGAAATTCGTCATGTAAAGAAATTCAACCTCTCTCAAATTCAGCAAACCATCGCCTCAAGATGCTCAAACAAGGTGCTTCTCTCCCAAAAGCATTTTGAAGACGAGCGGCACAGTTTGCGGAGAAGGAGAACTTTTAAAATCATAAAAAATCATCGCTCAAAATTCTTTTCGACTTAATTCCATTTTCATTGCGTATATATAACTTTGATGTGTGATAAGAAAACAATTGACAAATCATTTCCCTCCAATTGTTTTTTTTTTTATTACTAAGATGGTTGCAACGTTTTAAAAATATAACATTAGGAATTCAAATAGTTCTGATTAGCTAGAAGTGCAAAACTTTTAGTGTGCACCATGTATATAGCTAACCTATAAGTTTAACTATTCTCGAATTACGACCACATGCGCTCGTAGTAGTATATATTAATACAAGAAGGATAAACTTTGTACCCCTTTTTATGACAATTACACGAACGTTGGATTACAAAATTTTGCAAACTTAAAGTATACGTTGGAAAAAACTGCAGCAACCCGATATTTTTAAATATTATACGTTATAAAACCATTAAATTAATAAAAATCTAATAAAGGAGCTAAAATATTTAAAATTAGTGTTAAAATGTATACCGGGTATATAAATTAACATACCCATTTTCACAATAAAATAAGTAATAAAATATAGAAAAACGTAAGCCTAATTACTTATTCTTTGGAAATGCCTTTGTTATACAATCTTCTTAATTACTTTAATATTAAATCAGATTTCCGCCCACTCAATAAAGTGTAGCAGCTTATTCTGAAGTTAATTTATTTTTCCATTTGGAAACATCAGCTGTTACATTTCTTATATAAATAAAATATAAGCTCACAACCCAATTTAGTTTCCGGGATAAAAAAAATAGACAGCAATCAGGAACACTTTAATGTCTTAAGAAAAATTGAATCTTAAAGATTTTTTTTAACGCAGTAAAATTGCAACAGCTGACTTCTCATTTCCTATATCTCCGAATCTCTGCATCAGATCTTTTTTTTTTATATCATAAGATAGCAAACAAGCAGATGGGTCTCCTGAAGGAAAGGGTCAACCATCGCCTATAGACATCAAAGATGTTAATGGTGCGTTGCTATCTAGTGGCGAGGTACTAATGCCACATGAATAAGTTTACCGGCTACCTTACCCTCCAAACCGGAATACGACAGTGATAAGCACTAACGCTATTGCGGCATGAATAAGTAAGGCGGTGGTACCAGACCCGAGCGAGACAATACAGAACTAGTAGTCACGATGGTAGTGACTCACATAGCCAATTGGTCGCCTTTTGCGGCCTGCCTGACAGAACGGCAGTTGATCTATTCTTCAAAGGAGCCCGGAACCAACACGGGGAAGATCTTTACCATATTAAAATTGGAATACACGAGGAGTAGTAAAAGGTTATCTTTAAAACAAAAAAAATAATCATTATCAGTTATAATGAGGACTAAAAATAATCTCCTACTAATGAGAAATCGGTTGAAAATAGGTAATATTTTATATCTTCTGTTGTTAGAGCGAGGAACGCAATAATGAATTAAGTTCAAGCGAATCGTAAATCACGATAATATAACAATTATTCATCTTGTATAGTTATGGACAAATTTCAACAAAAGTTAACTTTAATTCCCAAGCATTACATTTTGCCTAGCTGAGAGGACTTTCAACCGACGAAAGAAAAGAGATTATATGTTTGACATGTCTGTGTGTAATATTATTAAAATTAGATAATATCTGTGTGTTATGATCTATTTATTCATCCAAGGACATTGTTCTTATATCAGGAAAACGACTTGTTTTAGTTATGAGTGAGGATGCAACATAAAAGCTCATAAAAACATCGATATTAAGACATCGATTTTTTCTAAAGTGAAATATCGATGTTAAAAACACGGAAGTTTATGAACGATAGGTATATCGATTTCGACAGTTTTCAATTTTTTATTAATTACATTTCCACTTGACTTCTATAATATGATGATCTGTGAACGGCAAACAACCAATAAAACAATTGTGACTTTGTATTATAGAGCGAACAAGACGCTACATAGATAAATCTGCACTTGTGTCTGAGACAGATATATGTTTATGTATGTAGATATAAGATGTAGCTATGATAAAACATCGTTCATAAAACATTGCTCATCGACGATATATCGTCGATGTTTGGGATTTTAATATCGATGTTAAAACATCAATGTTTATGAATGATAAATCGATATTTAAAAAAAATTGATGTATCGCTTGCATCCCTAGTTACGAGTAGTAAAATTTTCTACGAGGCGTAAATTAAGAGTGTCCCTCTAAATGTTAAATTACCACATGTCCAAATAACTTGTGTAACGCCTCGTTATTATTAAATTGTTTGCTAATGGTTACGGCTACGTACAACGGAACGTTGATTATAGGAAACCGTTGATTATAGGAAAATCCATAGCAGTCAGGATTGTGAGTAAAAAACTGTATATATTGTTAATGTATTTTAGTGGTAGATGTTGTATCTGTATACACTAAATTGTTGTATGTGAATTCATATGCATGAACATCTGCAAAAAGCAATTATTTTTAATTTTTAATTTTGTTGACACATTTGTACCGTTTCACAAATCACGTATTTAATTATTATCGCCAACCCGTTTCACCTTTTACGCCATCTTCAGTGTTACGAGACCATATTTTTACTATTTCCGAACAAAAAGAAAACCTTTGCAAGCCCGCTGGTCTGAGAGTTAATAATTATATTAATAGCATCAAATGCTTAAATTGTCGCACAAATTTATAATTTATCTATATATATATATATATATATATATATATAAATCAATTGCTGTTCGTTAGTCTCGCTAAAACTAGAGAGCGGGTGAATTGATTTGGCTAATTTTGGTTTTGAATTAATTGTTGAAGTCCAGGGAAGGTTTCAAAGGTGAGAAAATATAGAAAAAAATAAGAGTAGTTAAAAAGGCAGAACAACGTTTGCCGGGTCAGCTTGTAATATATAATATTATTGAAGGTAGTAAGTATTATGCTTTCAAATTATACAAGCTGTTGCCCACGACTACGTCCGCGCGGACTTCGTTTACTCCGCACAGCTCCTCCCCCGTAGGTATAATATGTAGGTATAGTATATAGCGTGATAATATGTAGCCTACATGTTGACCCAACCTATTAGTAATTTTCATGCAAAATTTGAAGTAAATCCATGCAGTAGTTTTTGAGTTTACCCCGGACATACATACTGACAAATAGACAAACATACAAAAATTCTAAAAACTATATTTTTGGCTTCGATATCGATTGTAGGTCACGCCCCAAGTATTCTTTTAAAATAATATTCAATGTATAGTTTTGACTTTCCTACAATGTTATTATATATAATATATATATATATATATATATATATATATATATATATATATATATATATATATATATATATATATATATATATATATTAAATCATGATGGTTAGATTGTTTTGTTTTTAATTATAAGTTGTAATTGCTCTGATGATGCTTATAGAAGAGGAACCGGATGGGCAATACCTATATATAATAATTTATTGTGTAACAGTATAATTGTGTTTTATATAAAATATTGTAGTCTGTTAATTTTTTTAAATATAAATTATATAAAAAATGTTTTCAGTCAAATTGATTACTTATCAACGATGCTACATTTTGCTTTCCAATTAACGTCTATTTGCATACGTGCTCAACTGGTTCGTTTAGGTCGATTGAACACTTCATAAAGGTCGAACCTTTTAAGTAATTAATTTATAAATATTTCATATTTCACATCTACTGGTTTTGAGGAAAAACAAAGCACGTTGATCACATCAATCGTTTATAAAAATAATAAAAAAGGGTCGAGAAATAAAATAACTGCATACATTTTATTCGGCGAGTGATCACGAACAATGCATTCGTACAAAACACAATATTTGCATATGTGTGTTTACGCTATGCTATTATTTTAATGTTATTTATTTTATGTTGGTCTCGGTATATTTTAACCAACTTCTTAAAAGGAGAGGGTTCAGCTTTATGTTTTTTTATGTTTGTTACCTTAGAACTCGGTCATTTGTTTGAAAAGGTATATACCCCGTGTGGCCCCTTTTTAATTTTAATTTGGTGAAGATCTGATGCAAACTTCTGAAAATACAGGAGATAAGAAGTCAGTTCCTACAATATTATTGCGTTAAAAAAGTATTGTGATCTCAATGGATAATTAAAAACTAACTATACCAGGGTTGCCGACCCCTGCCGAACCTGCGGTTCGCGGGCCGTATTTGGCTATTTGGATATGGATATAACGGCTCTTTAGTTCCTTACTAATTACTTATTACTTTTTATTACTTATTATTTATTATGTAAAAAAATCATTTAAATTTTTTTATTTGAATAACCATGAAAAGCAATTGCTTTTCATGGTTAAATCTGTTTTCTAAATTTTTGTCATTGAAGCAAAAATTAGTTTTGTAAGTAAACGTTTAATTATTTTGATATTTTACTTAAATAATAAGTTATTATCTAAAAATCAATTATTATTTATGTGTATTATATAACTTGTGAGAAAACACTACTTATACATAAATATATAGATTAGTTTTTTAGCTTTAAATTTATGCAATTATTATTTATTGTTGGCAAGATTTTTCTGGTTCTACAAAAACTTTGAAATTTTGTAAATTGTAATTTTTAGCTTTTCCAACTCAAACAAAAATAAAATTGGAGTGTCTGTTTGTAATATTAAAATAACCGCTTTTTACTAAATGCATATAGATGTATACACGGTACATATACCAAAATAACATTGTTTACAATTTTGTCTGTTTGTCTGTTTATCCCGGCTAATCTCTGGAACAGCTGGACTAATTTTGACGAGTCTTTCACTGGCAGATAGCTGATGTGACAGGAAGTAACTTAGGCTACTTTTTTTAATTTTTTCCACGCGGACGAAGTCGCGGGCGCAGCTAGTCAATAATATATTTAGTTAAATTTAAACAAACAAAAACGTATACTCATTCAATTTACTGAGAAAATCTAATTAAATAGGTCAATTTGCACACCGCTAATGCCACCCGAAATTTGTTTAGCACAAATATTTGGCGACTGGATTAAAATAAATTATACGGAATTTTTAAACTCTATTAGTGAACTTTCTGAAAGACGAATTACATTTTTACTTAGTATTCTTTGCTTACTTTCCATTTGAGTTGTTTATTTACAGAGAAATATATATATATATATATATATATATATATATATATATATATATATATTACTTAAATAATAATAATTTTATATAATACCATACCACTAGTTTGCTTGCGAGAGATGCCAAACGTCTATATATTTTCCACAACACACACACACACACACACACACACACACACAACCACACAACGGTTCACAGATTTTTCGATTGGTGAGATTGGATCCCTATTGTCGCATTTTACTGATCTAATTAATGGTTATCACTTGTTTCTAGTGTTAACCGAAACCGCCACCTTACGTGCTCATGCGAGAAACTAAGGCGTTATCAGACGACCGTCACCAGACTCCGAGCTGCTACTGAGATTTATATTTACAAATAAAGCCTCGAATAAGCAATACTTTTGCTCGACCCGGTAATTAACCTCAGTGTATCTTGTAATGCGCAATTATTGTAATTGTTTAGTTGTGGCAAGATACATAGTAGCCTTGTATATTAATGGTAGTTATTGCTGCTTGAATATCTCTGGTGCTGTGACATCCCAAAGGTGCATCCAGTGACCAGCAAGCAATTGGCGACGTTTTTGATGATTTCTTCGTTACGTTTAAGAGTCATCGCTGAGCACTGGTGGGTTGCAAATATCAGACGATGGGCCTGCGGGACTTCTTGGTTAAGTTATATACGACTAGCTGATCAAAAAACGTTATTTTGCCATAAAAATAACGTTTTTTGATCAGCTAGTCGTACGGGTCGTAGTCGTACAAGATAAAAACTATCCTATCATTTAAGTTGGACCAAACAATAGATATCTACTACCTTTCGTTGAAATCGGTTGAGTTGTCTATCACGGAAAAATAACGTTACACATTATTTATATATATTAAGACAAGACAACTTTTATTAAGCTATTGCATAGCTTCTATCGCGGGCCTTGAGCGTGGAGACCGAATCCAGAAATTCCGTAATGAAAAAACCTAACACCCCCACTCCGACCGGCACAGCGGTGATACTTGTTAGTTTTTCCATCTATCGATAAATACCAGAACTTTTAGTGACTTTTGAAATATCACGCTTGTATCTTTAGTTCAGCAACCCGCCTTTAGATGGCATTGGTTGTATTGGAAAACTACCATAATCAGCAGTTTGTGAGAAAGTATATAGGTGTATAGGTATTTATCATCTACGTACAACAGTGAATATCTGTACTCGTATAATTTGTGTACAAAGTGTTTTAAATATGAATAAACAAAGTACATTTATTAAATATTCCTGAAGAACCGACATGTACTGAAAGATATAAATAAATAAATATATATATATATATATATATATATATATATATAAATATATATATAAATATATATATAAATATATATATATATATATATATATATATATATATATATATATATATATATATATATATATATGTAGGAAGTGGGTCAGATATGATAAATAAAATGCGGATGTGGTGATATAACAGCTCTTTATATTTTGATCAACTTTCCATTATTAATTACTAGTTCTCATTAACAATGTAAACTATAATTATTCCTTACTAGTTACTACAAATAAGTCATAATTTAAGCAATAGATAGTCAATTATAAATTGTACTGCGACTAATTTATAGTTGACAATAATAATTAACTTGTTTGCACAAATTAATTATCCAAGAGTCAAGGATAAGCTACTAGCAAGATACAACAAGTGTACCGAGCCACGCCAGAGCCTAGACTGCCTTATCGGCGGGCGCTCAGAGCCTTTTATACAGGTAGCAAAACAAGTTGAGTAGTAGGGATATCGAACGATGCGCTTGCCGGCCCAGGCCGTGCATTTGTTGTTTACACTTTACAATATTCTTGCATTTGACGACGCGGACGCCGTCATATATATATATATATATATATATATTAATTGGTTTATGGATGTTTATCAGCAATGCACCATTAACATTATTAGCGATATATATAGATGATTCTTTCCATTAGAAGAGCCGTCTATTTAGTTGCTATCTTATAATATAAAAAAATCGAAAGTTCCATATAAACTTGTAACTTCAGTTCTTGATTCCCTCGAAAATTGCAAAATATGCAACTAAAAGGTCATACAGATGGACAACGAAGTGATCCTTTAAGGGTTCGGTGTTTTCCTTATGTGGCACGGAACCATAAAAATGACGGAACGTATGTAATCCGACTTGAAAAAATTAAGTATAATCTCTTTATGTATGCAAATGCTAATGTTACAAGTTTTACTACGATCCATAAATTTTTATGCTACAATGTTACGCTGCATAACTTCGTGTAATGAATATCTCAACCCGTATACGTCGTAAAAGGACACTAAAGTGGAAAATAGACCATCACATATTCGCTTGCGTTAACCCGTATGGTGTCGGTATGCTAACAATCTTTTTTATCCCAGAGGAAAGTAAAAGATAAAAACACCTTTGATGTGCTAGAGAAGGGTTATGGGGGATTTTATCGACAACTAGCTGATCCATGTAGCTTCGCCCGCCAGTAGATTAACATTGATATACTTTTTTTATAGATTATCATTGATATACTTTTTCCTTAGATTTATAACAACCCCAATGGGGCTGATTTTTGAAAAAAAAATTGCTTTTCAAGACCACAGATCATTTATCTTCTCGCAAAGTGAATGCCAAACAAATACAAATATTAACCTATTCAATTCGGCGCATATTTTCCAAAACTGTTAGTAGTGGCGGTTTGCAAATATTTCGTGATACGGCTGCCGTGTTAAACGCCATATGAGGTGATTACACGGCTACAGTGTCACCTGCCATGTATAAAAAGATTTATTGTTTTACGCGTGTATGGATTTGATTCATTTAATTGAAACCAAACCACGAGTGTAAACGGAAGATTACGTTGTTTTGAGTGGTTTTGTTGTAGGTTTACTTAGTATTTTCCTGAAAATGAAAGGATAGTAAGATTTTTATTCAGATGTTGCAAACCTTTTGTAAAATAAAAGTTAGAAAAATAAGTGTATTAAATAGATGTTGGTTTCTTGGTTGTGATGTCCGTTCAATATGTAGCGTTTTGTGGTTAAGACGGTGGTACTCGTACCCATCGATCAAGTGAGTCGCCGCAGGACTCTGCCGCTGTTACGGCCCGGCCACAGCTCGCGCGGCGCGACCGGCGACGCGAATTGCGGCGCGGCGAGCGAAAACAAATGTAGGAAACTGTATGAAGTATGCCACAGCTACCGGCGACGCGAATTGCGGCGCGGAAAAACGCGCGACCAGCCGCGCGGTGTGATGAGCGAATAAAACAAAAGAGTACTTTTGTTTTATTCACTAGTAAGCCAGGGTTGGAATCAGAATAACACAAAATTATTACTAATGGAAATTATTTATGTAGATACTATATTAAAATTTGTACTACTATTTTTAGCTTCCGACGAAAAAACGAGGGTTGTTATAAAATATAAATTTTGTATTTTATTACTTCAAATATATTGCATTGACATGGTAACCTAGACGTGATGCTACAATATCTTCATTCGAAGATATCAGCTTTTATTTAACTAGCAATATTTGTATGTAAATAAAAGATTTTCTAAATATTGCAAACCATAATATTTATCGACTTTCTGGTATTTATTTGTACTGAAACTTGGCAAAATTTTGTAAGTTCAATGACAATGCAATATTATGGTACTATCCAGCTAATATCATGATGTAGCCTGGATATAGAGACTAGAACTTTCAGATGTAGAGTTTTGATGAGGCAAACAAGTTTTGCGTCATTGGTTTTGTTGCTATTAGTACTAAGTTTAATTATACTCATAATGACGAGAAATCGAACATGGAGCCGCTAGAGTGTCATTGTAACTCACAGACAGAAAGTGTTAAGATAGTAGAGTTTAGAGTCGTTCGTTTCGTTGCAATAAAATATTTTTCATTATTACGAGACTCTGAAGATGGAGCCAAAAAAAGTAATATCGAAACTTCTCGCATCCAGATGCAAAATGCTTAGATAATAAACTTCTAACTCAGCAAGGTAAGTTTATTGAGTTAGCGTTCAATTGTCTTGTACTAACAAACATTTTGATGCTGGATGATTTCTAGGATCTGATGCACATCATGACAGGATTTAACGATAGGTAAGTTTAGGTACAGCAAGGTAAGTTTATTGAGTTAGCGTTCAACTATCTTGTACTAACAAACATTTTGATGCTGGATGATTTCTAGGATCTGATGCACATCATGACAGGATTTAACAATCAAACTCGAAGGTGGTCATGGTAGGTTATAAACTAAACAAGAAATACCCATTTAGATGGGACTCAGTTGTTCTGTTTGACAAAAACCCTGGTTCTAAATGATTTACAGGGTCTTATGAAGAAGCAGGAAGAAGGTTATCAAAAATTTTTTATTAAAATTGAGCAACACCATCAATTTTGGACTCGTTTGATTTTTTATTTTAAGGAATGTGAAATAGGATAGCTTCCAGTATTTGATGATGATGATTTTGACCAGTTAAAATCCACTGAGTGTAGGCTACTTCGATTTGTTTTGATAAACACTTAGATGCTGGATGTTTTTTAAAATATAACGATGGAACTGGGAAGTGGACACTTGAAATTGGGCTGATATAGCCTTTATTGCTAGAAGATTCACATGGTTTGATAGAGTTACATGGCGGAGCTGGAGGCCTCGGGAGCTTTGCAATAAAATAGCTCAAACTCATTGAGTAAGGAACCACAGGTTAAGGTAACCTTTAACTTTATGCTGCAGGATCCCCTTTCGAAGATCATCAGCTCCTTTTACATTTTGCGCTTAAAATTATGGAACTGAAATAAAATGGTGGGCTGACGATAAAAATAGTGTCGGTTATTGACACATTATTTTAATTCATATTTAAAATAATATTAAACTTAAAAAAGTTTATTCGGTGTATAAACTTAAAGTTAATGTAAAAACTTCAGAGCATTTTCTCAATTTAATGTAGGCTTGCGTTAAACAAAATTTATTCCTATACATTTATCTCACTCATATTAATAAAAAATACATACTTCCTACAGCTCACTACATCAAAAACGATCATAGTTACTAATTGCACGGAAAATGTCTATGTTGCCATACATTAAAAAAATGGGTGCGTGTGCTTATATACGCGCGTGAGAAGTTACACTTCTTTGGCGTCATTAAAAAATAGTGGCCACGTTTCCGATCCGCTAGTAGTTTTTAAAAAATATTTTGACCTGTCAAAATAACTTGTAAAAAGTTTTATTGAATAAAGTACATCTGATTTCTGATTTCTGACAGATTTTATTTGCATGCAAATACTTAATTACATTAAAATAATAAAAGAACTGGAAAAGGATAGTCAAGGATTTCGGGATTTAATGAGCAATTTAGCGGACACCTTCAAATTGTAAATGTTGCGTTACGGTGATGCGCGTGCACCTTAAAATTTCACTCGCTGCCTAAAGAAATATTACGCGCCTAAAGAAATATAACTTCAAAAATCTCGAATGGATAGATCATTAATAAGGTAATGTATGTAAGTATCAACAATAATGGTATTTTTGCGTACAATTCTAACGTTACGATAATATGTATATACTACGCATCAAAAGAATATAGTAAAAATAGTATTATAAAATCCGACCCTGGTAGCTAGTATCGAGGTGTGACAGCTCAGAGCGGCACGCCTCCGCGGTCGCAACAAGTCGAGCTGTGGCATACCCAGATGGTCGCGCGACTCACCGCGCCGCATTTCGCGTCGGAGGTCGCGCCGCGGGTAGCTGTGGCCGGTCGGTTAAGGTCACGATTTTAATCTTATTCAAGTTTGAATTAGAATTTAGGCGTACATTACCTACAAAACAAATAATTTGAGTTATTATTGATATATATAAATTATGTATTACAAATAAACTCACTTGTACTTCCAGTTCACGTATATTTTTAATTTTTTACTGTTCACATCCAACCGGTTTCGCTTATTAAAGCATCATCAGGGATGTTTTATACATATTTTATAATATCTTTAACATATTTTTTTCAATTCAAGTTAATATAACTTGAATTTTTTTTTATATAAATAAGATAGCAAACAAGCAGATGGGTCTCCTGATGGAAAGAGTCAACCATCGCCTATACACACCAAAGATGTTAATGGTGCGTTGCTATCTTGTGGCGAGGTCTAATGCCACATGCTTAAGTTTACCGGCTACCTTACCCTCCAAACCGGAACACGACAACGACAAGCACTGACGCTATTGCGGCAGGCTGGCAGGTAAGGCGGTGGTACCAGACCCGGGTGAAACAATGCAGAACTCTACCGCCTAGTAGTCACGATGTGACAGCAGACGGCGGAATCATTGATGCGATCACATTCCCATTTTTTTCGCATTTAAAATTTTGTCTAATATGTGAATTATTTTGTGGGATTCTTAATCATCACTAGGTAATTAATCTTTTTTAAATAAACATGCCAATTAATATATTTCTTTACTTTCTAAATAAAATCAGTCAACAGCTGGCATTTAAAGTTAAAAATAAACACTTTAACAAAACGGTTATTTAACAGTTTATAATAAATAAAATGTAAACATGAACCGTAAATTAAATACAAATAGAAGCTAACGTTTAATTTAATGAAATTAAATGTAAACTTTATCTAAAATTTACCAGACAATAATAAATAACAGCGTTCGCATTCAGGTCAAAATAAGACTGTTAAAGCTAAAATATCTATTGACCGCCCCGTCGATCAAGTGGTTAGCGACCCTGACTACGCAATCGACGGGGCTAGGGTTCGATCCCCGACGGGGACAAGCATTTGTGTTTTTTTTTATATCATAAGATAGTAAACAAGCAGATGGGTCTCCTTATGGAAAGAGTTAACCATCGCCTATAGACACCAAAGATGTTAATGGTGCGTTGCTATCTTGTGGCGAGGTCTAATGCCTCATGCATAAGTTTACCGGATACCTTACCCTCCAAACCGGAACACGACAGCGACAAGCACTGTCGCTATTGCGACAAGTACCAGATATAGGTAAGGCGGTGGTACCAGACCCGGGCGAGACAATGCAGAACTCTACCACCTAGTAAATTGTGTGATGAGATTAAATGTTTGTATTTCCAAGTTTGGGGGTTTATTAAATATATTCCAGTATTTATATACTTATGTTTTACTATGTATTAGTATCGTTGACTAACACCCATAATTCAAGCAAATAATGTGCTTACTTTGGGGTTAGATCAGTAAGTGTAATTTGTCCTGTGAATATTTATTTACTTTATTTATTTACTAGCGCCCTGCCCGCGGTTTCACCCGCGTATCTTTTGCTCCTGAGAGAATATCGGAAAGGTTTATATATTAAAACCTTCCTCAAGAATTAATCTATCTATTAAAAAAACCGCATCAAAATCCGTTGCGAAGTTTTAAAGTTTTAAGCATACATAGGGACATGACAGAGAAAGCGACTTTGTTTTATACTATGTAATGATTATAGTCTAACAGTACACAATTAACATTGCACTGGTACTTACATTTCACTTCACACCATATATATATATTTGGTATATTACTCAACCGGTTTCACTTTTTAAGGATCTTCAGGATGTAATATTATATTTAACTTACTTTAGTTCTGTTAAATATATTACATCCTGAAGATGCTTAAAAAGTGAAACCGGTTAAATAATATACCAGAAATATATATGTTGTGAAGTGAAATTTAAGTACAATTAACATTAAAATTAATAATTAAAAGGTATCATCGCACGGGATTTCTGGCAAGATAGGCAGAGTGAACCGAATTTCTATAAACAACTTACTTAAGCCGTAAAGTAAATAGTATACCTATATGTGTGTATATTATCCAAGTAAGCCAGTGTCGACTAGTTCAAAGTGGTAAAATTCTTCTTTGCTATGCGACCAATTCCGTCGATTCTATCGATCACTAGATATACATACAACAAGTTAAATGAGTTTATCGTTACAGATGAAATTCACATTTACAATTGTGATCAATACTTTCGTGTTTCTAATTATATGTATGTTAGGTCGTAGGTTCAAATCCTTACGGTCGGATTTTTTTTGTTTGTTGTTTATAAGTTTTTTCAAGTTTTACATAAATATTTGTGACTTTATTCACCATTAGTGAAGGAAATTTTCCTTATTGGGTAAATCAGCGAAAAGGTCTCTAGCAATGCTATGTTTTATCCCATATATCCCCTGATTAATTGAGTGTGTATAAGCTTTCTGCTTATTTAACCTTTGGGGATGTAGCACTGACAAATTGGATACTATGTAGAAGGGGAAAGACACAACACGCTAAATAAGGTCCACTTGCACCAAACTATTTAAATATTTTTAAACGATTTTTGTTTTAGTTAAAGTGCTAAAGCTTTAAATAAGTAATACTGAATTTAAGTATAGTTAAAAATGTATCAATTGTCCTGTCCGCAAAGACAAAGTTAACGAAACATCTATTTCGGGTCGGTTACGAAGACTTTCTGGTTCACCAAGGTACACTGATTTATCGGTTAACGAGATAAGGGGTCACCACTTTTACGCCACTTATACACGCAGCATTTTACCGACGTGATGACAATTATCGATTATATTTAGCAATAACCGGGACCGATAGTAATAAGTGCTCATCCGAGGATTTTCCCCTGTGTTGGTCGCGGGCTCCTTTGAAGAATAGGCCAATTGCCATTCCGCTAGACAGGTCGTAAAAGGCGAGCGACTGGTAATACGAGTCACTACCATCGTGACTCCTAGGTTATAAAATTCTGCATTGTCTCGCCCGGGTCTGGTAACACCGCTTTGCCTATTCCTGCCGCAATAGCGTCAGTACTTGTCACTGTCGTGTTCCGATTTGGAGGGTAGGGTAGACAGTAAACTTATGCATGTGACATTAGACCTCGCCAAAAGATAGCAACGCACCATTAACATCTTTGGTATCTATAGGCGATGGTTGACTCTTACCATCAGGAGACCCACCTGTGTGTCTGCTATCTCATGATATAAAAAAACTGTAAGCTTTTGAAGAGAGATAATTGCTCTAAAAAATCCCGTTGAAAAAAAAATGATTTAGCGGTTAGTTGATTATTTTCTATTATGTTTTTTTATATTATGTCTGTAAACACGAAATAGGTTGATTGGCTGTATTTATTATACGGCTATTTTATTATCAATATTATATAATCCACTCAGAATAGATCCCTATTGAATTGAAAAAAAATACGGGAATTTTCCCGTAATTCGGACCTGTTTTTTATAATAAACTAGCTGACCCGGAAAACGTTGTTTTGCTTTACATATTTAGGAACCCATAGCGGACAAACAACGTGACACGTAATTTATATAAGACTACGGGATTGTCCTTCCACGCAGCCAAAATGGCATTAAACTTTATATGGTGGTTAAGTATTCTTAAATTTTCTAATTTTTCGCGCAATTTTCTTAATATTTTTTTTTATAAGAACCTTCTCCTTACAATTACAAACACAACATAAAAAAAAATAACCGAAATTGGTCCAGCCATTCAGACGTGATGTCGTGACCAAGGAAAATAGGGATTGATTTTTATATATATAGATAATTTGAAGAAAAAAACGTTGCGACATGCACTTTTGGATTTACCATATTTATATTGTTTCATACTATGAAGTATGAACGTTTAACTTATTTAACATCAATGTCGGATATACCCACATTCCATACCACAGGTTCACCATCTATAAAATTTCTCCAAGTATTATTAAACAAGGGGAAGGGACCCCTTTTTCCCACCCCTAAACCCAACCGTTTAGGTGACAGAAGGGGGAGGACCGTTTACTTGGCCCTAACAAAAATTAGTAGTTTAAAGCTTTTTATTATAATTAAATTAATATTATAAAGAAAAATTGTTTTCGCATACCCATAGTTTTTTTAAAACCTATCCAACGATATCCCACACTACGGATACACGAGAAAAAGAATTAACATCCCCACTTTATGTACAGAAAGCTACCTTAAAAAATATTTTTAAATCTTTTATGTAACCACTTTGTTTCCGTGATGAATATACATATTCATACCAAATAACAACTTTCTAGTATTAAGAATCTCTAAACTAGACTGCGGAAGGACAGACGGATGGACATAGCGAAACTATAAAGGTTTCTAGTTTACTTCAGAACCCTTAAAATGAGGCAAATTGATCAAATATTTGCCGAAAAAGGCATAAATTTAACTGTCGATTTTTAGAAACAGGTTCAAACCTGTTTATAAAAATCGACAGTTAAATTTATGCCTTCGAGGGTTCAGGGTTTGTGGCAAACCATGAATAAAAAGATAATTAAAGCGTATTTTTACTTTTTAATTAAGGCCCATTTGCAATTATTTAAATGATGGCTTTTATAAGCAAATTTTTGATACCTTTATTTACATATCGTCAATTTTCGTAGAGATATCTAATTATAAAAATAAACCTGTATTACTTGCTAATAATGTAACCTTATATTGATAATAGAATTTCTAAATTTGATCAAATAGTTAAGTGTAAAAGCCTAACAAAAAGCTTACTTTATCATTTATAATATGAGTCGGCATGCCATTCCTATACGATGTTACTTATAAAACATGCTTGTAGTTTTGCAATTGAGAACTGCCTGAGAGAGATTAAGTTACAAATCCATTTAGTGCTGTAATTCCATAAGCAGCTCACACAGATGAAGCCACAGTCGGCACTAATACCATGGAATATGTAGATAAAGTACATTTATATAGCGTGCTGCGTCATGATAAGAGTTAAACCAAAATACAAAATAATTAAATGGTAAAATAATTAAATTACTATTTCCGCGAACTGTTGTATGAATGCGAACGAGTATGTATAAAATAAAATCGGTGTATCCGTTTCGGAATTATCGTTGATAAAAATTTTTGAAAAAAGTGTTTTTCAGCATAACTACGAAATTTTTCAACCAATATTTTTTTGATCATCTATACATATAATAAAATCGTAGGAAAGTCTAAAACTGTACATTGAATATTTTTTTAAAAGAATACTTGTGGCGTGATCTACAATCGATATCGAAGCCAAAAATATAGCTTTTAGATTTTTTGTCTGTTTGTCTGTTTATCTGTATGTCTGTTTATCTGTATGTATGTCCGGGGTAAACTCAAAAAGTACTGCATGGATTTACTTCAAATTATGCATGAATATTATATATAGGCTACATATTATCACGCTATTGCTTACTTATAACATATAGGCTACATATTATCACGCTATTGCTTACGGGGGAGGTGCTGTGTGGAGTAAACGAAGTCCGCGCGGACGAAGTCGCTGGCACCAGCTAGTCTACAATATTTTATTACTTCAGGAACAACGTCGAATTCCAGTTCAAAAATGAAAATAGATTTAAATTTTCAAAAGTTACAACTTTTAATATAAAAACTAAACGTTAAATATAAAACTACGTAGTTTACATTATATCAATGTATTTACAGCAAACTTCGTATTTTTAAAATATTTTTCAGGCTACTATACTGATACATTTAAAAATTTGATAAGCTCTTCTACCTAAAAACTTCGATAAATTTATTGGGATTTATCAAGATTAAAAATTTAAAAAGTATTGACTATTCTTTGACTTTTTCAACCTATCGACTAGTTAATAAAACAATATAGAACTCAAAAATTGCGTTGAATGCCACTCGAAAGATCAAATTAATCATCATTTTGAAAATACATATTTTCGAAAATTAAAATACTATCATTTTTACAAACCTTAGATTTTTGTACGCTTCGAGCTAAAAAATGTAGTTTTGTTTATCAAAAATGTAGGTAGTTAGCTTAAATGTAGTTTTTACTTCTTTTAGCTTAAAATACTTGAATTTAGCGGGAAGTTTCAGGGATACTCTGCATGGTCAATCGGTTTACAGATTCACTATATTTACTTTTTGTTATGTGTGTGCAATCATTGGTTAAAATAAATTAATAAATATAAATATTTTGTTCCCATACGTTCTCCTGTATTGCCCGTAGAGTGATTTGAACATCAAGAGACGCATCAATTTACCTAGTATCACAGTTTCGCCAATTAGCGTTAAGATGCTGTCAACACCAAAATCGCGCACTCTGTCTATTTCTATCAGAGTAAACGAGAGCCCACTATCAGTGTAACTGAACGGCCAGGTCTTATTATTAAGTAAATATTGAAATTTAAAAAAAAGGTAGATTATTTGTCAAATATGATTCGGTAGCAGTTTAAGTATGAATATGATGACTTCATGTTTTTAATTGCAGACCCATACGTCAAAAAAATAAAGATATAGAACCGTTAATAATGATTTTAAGAGTAATCTTCGCAATTATTTTCTATCGACCCAATTTTGTTCAATTATGTATCGGGTCCGACCGCAGTCTGACATATGATGAATATTAACATATATTTTTTGTGATGTGCTATAACAAGTAGTTTTTCTTAAAAAAAACTGCTTGAATAACATCAATTTCAACAAATTAGGTCTTGTCAGCCTCTTAAGTAATATCTGCATTTTACCAATTCTTAGCGATTATAAATTCTTATTTGTGATAACCAGGATTAATAGTTTTCGTGATTTCCAGACACCCAAAAATGTGAAGAAGACTATCACCAAGTTTTAAGTGCTACCAAAATTACAACATACTAATTTCTCAAATACCACTAGAGTTTTTTTTTTGACTAATCAAGGGATTTAACCAAGGAGGTTATAATTCGCGTGTCAATCATAGCACTATAATGAAATATAATCATAATATTAGTTAAATAAACTAATTTAACACTACAGTAATATGATGAAAAAAAAAAATAATAAATACCTAGTACTCCAAGCCGGAAGTTGAGCGTCACAACGATGAGATCAGTGTAACTTGATAGAACAGCTCCATCGTACGGTGTTCCGGAACTCAGAGAATAACCATCACCATGTATATGGACTAACACAGGTAATGCTAATTTAGTTTCATCCACTGAAAATAAATGTAAAATTTTAATTATCACAATAACATGAAATTAAATATTTACCTCGATGAAATTAATTATTGTATAGTTTCTCTAAATTTGGTTAATCCGGGAAACTATTAGGTAGTTCGTATAAATCAATCAGTTGGCCAAACGCGTGGATACCATCGTGAGTTCTAAGCTGGTAGAGTTCTGCAACGTCTCCCAGGGTATATTAGCACCACCGCCTTTCCTTTTTTTTATGTTATAAGATAGCAAACAAGCAGATGGGTCTCCCGATGGAAAGAGTCAACCATCGCCTATAGACACCAAAGATGTTAATGGTGCGTTGCTATCTTGTGGCGAGGTCTAATGCCACATGCATAAGTTTACCGGCTACCTTAACCTCCAAACCGGAACACGACAGCGACTAGCACCGGCGCTATTGCGGCAGGAATAGGTAAGGCGGTGACACCAGACCCGGTCGAGCCGATGCAGAACTCTACCACCTAGTAGCCACGACGATAGTGACGCACATAGCCACTCGGTCGCCTTTTACGACCTGCCTGGCAGAACGGCAGTTGGTTTATTCTTCAAAGGAGCCCGTGACCAACACGGGGAAGATAACACGGGAAAGATAATTTTTTTTGTGTTATAACACTCACTCCGTGCTTGGGAAACTGGAAAACCCTTAAAAACAACAAAGAAAAATGAGTAATAATTAGAAAATACGAAAGTTCTGATCAAAATTATAAATATGAATTTCATCTGTTACGATGAACTCATTTAACTAGTTATACGTATGTATAGCTGGCGATCAGAGTGCTAAGTGTGAGTTTTTCTTTTCGCATTCGATCGTGAGCGCGTTTGGAGTTTACTAGGAATTTGTATGTGATTTGTACAGCGCCACCTAGTGGTAAACTGGTTTCTCATGTTTACCACTAGGTGGCGCTGTACAAATCACATACAAATTCCTAGTAAACTCCAACCGCGCTCACGATCGAATGCGAAAAGAAAAACTCACACTTAGCACTCTGTACAATCGACGTAATCGATCATATAGCAAAGAAGAATTTCGCCGCCTCGAGCCTGTCGACACTAGCTCAGTGGAAGAGCGTCCCGGCTTTAGGGAGATGGTCGCAGGTTCAAATCCCGCGTGTCGATATTTTTCTTTGTTGTTTTTAAGATTAAATATTTACCTCGATGAAATTAACTATTGCATAGTTTCTCTAAATTTGGTTAGTCCGGGATACTACTAGATAGTTCATATAAATCAATCAGTTGACCAAACTTGTCGGTACCATCGTGAGTTCTAAGCTGGTAGAGTTCTGCAACATCTCCTCGGGTATATTAGCACCACCGCCTTACCCATTCCTAATGTCACAGCGTCAATGCTTGTCATTGTCATGTTCCGGTTTTGAACCGTCAGGCAGCCGGTAGATTTACAAGCACAGATAGCAAGGCACCATTAGCATCTTTGGTGTTCATAGGTTTATCTTTACATCAGAGTGCTAAGTGTGAGTTTTTCTTTTCGCATTCGATCGTGAGCGCGTTTCGAGTTTACTAGGAATTTGTATGTGATTTGTACAGCGCCACCTAGTCGTAAACGTGAGAAACCAGTTTATCACTAGGTGGCGCTGTACAAATCACATACAAATTCCTAGTAAACTCGAAACGCGCTCACGATCGAATATGAAAAGAAAAATTCACACTTAGCACTCAGAAGAGCAATCTGCTTCTTTGCTATCTTATTACATAAAAAAAACCTTTTCTTGCCGCAATAGCAGCAAAACTTTGTCACTGAAGCGTTTCTGGTTAGAGGGTAAGGTAACCGTGAAACTTATGAACGTGACACTACCTTCCCGTCATCCGGATAGCAACGCACCATTAAAATATTTAGTGTCTATAGGTAATGGTTATTTTTTATATTATCAGATAGTAAACAAGCAGATGGCTCTCTTATGGAAAGAAAAACTATCTACCGGCTGCCTACCCTCCAAATGGAACACGGCAATCGCGGCAGGAATAGGTAAGGTGGTGGTACCAACAACTCAGGCGAGACGAAACCCTACCACCTAGTTGTCACGATGGTAGCGACACGTATATCCAAGCGATTGTCTTTTACGACCTGCCTGATAGAACGGCAGTCAGTTTATTCTTCAAAGGAGCTCGGACCAACATGAGGGACAACAATTTCATTTAATCAGGAGACCTGTCTGCTTGTTTGGTATTATAATTGCTAGTTCCTAATTTGCAAGTATAAAAAAATTGATTTTTTTATCCGACCCTTAGTAAACTGTATCATGTATACGTATATATCGTCTTCAGGCTCATACTGCAGTCAAAAGTCTTGTCTTTCATAACCTCTTCAACGAGTCCCTTAACCTAGTTAACTTTATGCTAGAAAAACGCAAAATCCTACACCTGGGTTAGACTTATAATTATATTTATTCGATAAATTATATTTATTCGATAAAAGATGTCATGCCAGTGGAATTCTTACTAATAAATCCTATTCACTTACGAGTTGCAGCTCTTCACCGAAAAAACACCATGTAGCAATCTACTCACAGAAGAGATGCGAGATTCAATTAGATAAACTGATAGACGAAATTTGGACATTACATTAAGTAGTAAGAAGTACAACAGTATAGTCAATAAATTTAGTCGATTAAAATAGACAGATTTTTAAAACTATAGACTTTACGCAAATTCTATTATTTTTACAACGTAATAATTAGCATTCATTTATTTTTAGCCTGATGGCATTAATATTTAAAAATAATTTCAAAAATTGTTTAGCTTGTTGTTCTGGTCCCTTTAATAATTTGATGGCATTAAATTTAAAAAATAAGTTCAAAAATTGTTTAGCTTGTTGTTCTGGTCCCTTAATAAGAATAGATTTTTGTAAATCAGGAATCAGAAGAACTTTATTCAATAAAACTTTTTACAAGTTATTTTGATACGTCAACATATTTTTTCAAAACTACTATCGGATCGCAAACGCGACCACACACTAAGAAGATCCGGCGGAAGAAACTCAGAGAGTTTGTCGTTTTTTTCATATCATCTATTTTTTACAATATCACAATATTACAAAAGTATACATATATGAGATCGGTATGAGGAGCAATTAATCCTAGGATCCCAGGTTGTTTGTCTTCTAAATAATCTAAGATTTTATTATAATTTATATAAATTTATTAGAATGCATAATTAATCTAAGAGAAATATTATAAAACTTATTAACATGGGTATATATGAATCATTTACAGACTAAAGCTTACTATGGCATATAGTATTAGCTTTCAGTGCTTCATGACGACAATGTGTAATTATTGAATGAAATTTATGAATTAAGTAGCGAATAAAACGAAAGAATACTGCTTCTTCTATTACATCTAATTCAATAATAAAAGAAAATCAAACATTTGTGATTTATTTAGTTTTAAAGGGATATTTTGTCACTTAACTTCAAAAAGAAGAAATAATTTTGAAAATATTTAGTGACTAAATATACTATTTTATCATAACACATTTTGCTCATTTTGATGAGAGGATTCTAAAAAAGTTTGGAATCTCCAAAAGTGCACGTCTAATTAAATTTAAAAATCACTTGTTTCATTAAAAAAAATAATTAAAGGACACGGAATTAGATTGTAATTTCCTAGTGGTATTATTCCCGATGACACAGTGAAGCTGTTAAAATGGTATTAATATTTTCAGTATTTTAAGCGTAATCGTGGTATGTCTGTAAATAAAGGCATTTGGATATTCACGAAAAATGTTTTTTTTTTTTATCATAAGATAGCAAACAAGCAGGTGGGTCTCCTGATGGAAAGAGTCGTTTCAGATATTAGCCGTAACAAACAGAAAGACAGACAGATAGACAACAACTGTTATTTTGATGTATGTACCGTGTATACATTTAGTAAAAAGCGGTTATTTTAATATCATTTTTAGTATTAAAATAACCACTTTTGCTATTAATAAACAAATATTCAAATTTGATTTATTTTTATAGATGAAAAGCATTATAGCGTAAGCAGACACAAGCAATTCAAACACTTCGTTAAACTATTTTGAAATTGCAATTAATACTTACTTTGTAATGGTGCAAAAATGTTTAGATAAAGACAATCTTCGCTTTGATTCTTAAGATAAGGCATCAGTCTTTTAAGGTAATCTAATCTACCCTTTGGCATTTTTTCTAATAGTATCCTGTCGTCTTCCATATCTGGTATTTTCTGAGGACAGGCTGGGCCAGGCCGATCGGAAACACGTACACCATCCCATGGAGATGGTGTCCTTGTTGGACTAAATCTAAAAAAATTTCAACATATATTACTATAAATAATCATTAATAGTAACATTAACAATAATTTCTTGTAGTACTTTTGTTCAAACGAGGTAATCATATAGAATATATATAATATCACAATTTTTTTGCATTTAGTAGATTTTCTTTGTACTACCAAGTCAAATTTTGTACTTAATTATGGATTATTTATTTAAATTTACTTTAAAAAAGTACATCGGTGGATAGAATTAATTCTAACTTCCATTCTTTCCGAATTGGTGCATAACATTATTAGATTCGATTCAATAAAACAATCTAAGATTAAGTAGATAGGCAAGGTAAGAACTACAGCCTATAATAGGAGACTATTATTGTAATAAAATAACCGAGCTTTGCTCGGTTTTTCACATACCCATGTCTTTGGAACCGAGCTTTTCTTGGACCTGGAACCTTGATAAATCAATTCCTTGACCCGAAAATCCCCTAAATAAACGATTGATTTTCTTAGTCTAACCTCAAAGCAAACACTCATTGACTTCGTGTTACTTAACAACGCCATCTGCTGGAATAACTTACAATCCAAGAAATAGTATTATTATTCGCCAATAGATTTTAGGAAGAGTCATATTTTTCAGTTTTAATTGGGACTTTAAAACACGAGTAAAAGGACATTTTCTAAAAATGATTCCTAGCTAGATCGATTTATCGCCCCCGAATCCCCCTATATACTAAATTTCATGAAAATCGTTAGAGCCGATTCCGAGATTCCAATATATATATATATATATATATATATATATATATATATATATATATATATATATATATATATATATACACATACAAGAATTGCTCGTTTAAAGGTATTACAATAGATATACACATAAATAATTAAAACCCACATGTTACACGCGCGCCTTATAAGAAGATCGCTGACGCTGCCGCGACTTACACGCGTAGCGACAAAGGGATGCTGACGCAGCTCGCGTGTTAACTCAACGTGCGCCCTCAATTCTGACGTCGCCAACCAATGTTTTAATAGCATTAATTCATATAATTAATCATTATATTTTAGGTTCTAACATCGACCACTAGTCTACGTTTAAATTGTAAAATATATTAATTTAAATAAAGTTAGTTTCAGTATTTTTTTTTTGAGTCCTCTGGCTGTCGTCTATGTAATTCACACATACACACACAATATAAACGTGTGGTAAAATTACGTACATATAAGAAATATTGTGAAGCCTTTATTATCAATTATTATTTTCCATTATGCTTCTGAGACCATATCGTTTATTACAAAAATATCGTTTCGTTATCGTTATCATTGAATACAGACCTAGAATACGTAAGCGTTACATACGTATTTCTAGGTCTGTCTGTATTCAAAGGTGTGGATATCATTACAGTAACATTTCTAATATATAAGAAAAACCTACCTGTTTGATCCAACCGGTGGTGTTGCATATGGAACTCCTAAAAAAACTTCTAATGGACTTAAGTATCTATGTTGATCCATAGCCAAAACAATCCCCTGTAATTTTCCATATTTAGTCTGTACTATTCTACTACTTATTTTAAATTTAACATGGGACAAAGGGACTGACTCTGAAGGAGTTAAGTAATATCTTTTATAATCACCATAGTTACTGTATGCATTTTCTCTGTTGTAAAATTTATGAGGACTTAAAAAATCTTCATTATAATATGGATTATTATCAAAATTGACTTCTGCATATTTATCACCAGAATTCACTGTATCGTGTTCATCATAATCACTATTCGGCGAATCGTTTTGCACAACACTATTTTTAACATTATTTACACTTTTAAAATCACTGTGATTCATATTTGTTGTATTCGAGTTAACTGTTTGTATAAATAAAAGAAATAATAACATAAATTTGTATAAACTTGTTTGTACTAAGCATGTGATATTTATTTTAACATTATTACACATCACATCAGGTTTAGTCCGGGTTTTGTGGAACCGTTCTATTAGTAACATATTTCATGTTACCATTTTTGTGTTTTTTGTCTTAAGTGTCTGTGAATATTTAACGCGTTGAAGTATGTTGCATGTGATCTGAAACAAAGGAAAATTCATTAAATTACTAAACGATTAATTATTTTATTTTATTGTATAACATAGGACATAAATAAGTAGATGTTTCTTATATACCTTATAAATATTAGTGGTGGGTTGCTATTTGTGCGGCTGGGAGAGAATGCCAAATGCATAAGTTTACCGGCTACCTTTTCTCCAAGAAAGCAGGTACCAGTAACGATGTTATTTTGACAGGAAATGGTAAGGCAGAGATACTAAATTTGGTCGAGACGTTGTTAAGCTCTACCACCTAGTTCATGCCAATTCCACGATAACAGTGGCACAAATTAAACTTCTAACCTTTTACAGCTCGCAAGCAGTAAGATATTATTCTTAAAATAGGTTCTGGATCAATACAAGGAACTTATAATTGTAGTTGTAAACAACTAACGCGACGCTAGAGGAATATTTATAACAAAAGATAAGAGGTTAGGGACAACAGCCGTTTAAACTCTCAGGCAATATACAGAGTCGAGAGTAAATACTATTTGATTTACTTATCCGTAGTGCGCTCCTTATAAGATAAAATCTTATAAATAAAATCACGTGTCACGATTTTTGTTGTCGCACTTCTCCAAAACGGATTTTATGTGTTTTTCATGTATTTAGTAAGTATGGAATTAGGTAGTAGGTATAGTATCGTTTATATAGGGTATTTTATCCCTATCCAGGTTTTTTTAAAACTATTTTTTGCAATTTCTGATTATTTTTTTTATAATAAATGTTGTCAAATTAATTTTAGTTTTATTTATGTTGACAAATTACGCGAATTTATCTAACCCCAAAGCAATTTATATGCTTGTGATATGGGTGTTAGTCAACGATGCTAATACATAAAAATACATACGATGCTAATACATATATATATATATATATATATATATATATATATATATATATATATATATATATATATATATATATATATATATATATATATATATATATATATATATATATATACCGAAATATCTATACATATAATAAAATCATAGGAAAGTTAAAACTGTACATTGAATATTTTTTAAAAGAATACTAGGGGCGTGATCTACAATCGATATCGAAGCCAAAAATATAGTTTTTAGAATTTTTGTCTGATTTACTTCAAATTTTGCATGAATATACAGACAGGTCGGGTCAACATAAAGGCTACATATTATCACGCTATCACCTACGGGGGAGGAGCAGTGCGGAGTAAACGAAGTCCGCGCGGACGAAGTCGCTGGCAACAGCTAGCATATAATAAACGAGAACCCTAACCCAGAAATACAAACATTAATGCTCATTACATAAATGTTTATCCCTGTCGGGAATCGAAACCGAGCATCGTCGATTGCGTAGTAGGGGTCACTGACCACTTGACGGAGCGGTCAAATTAATTATATCAGTGCTTGTCATTATCGTGTTCTAGCCGAGATTGAAGGGTATTTAGCAAACTTGAATTTGTAGCATCACGACTCTACGACGTAAACGACGTATAATGAGTAAACACACCAGCCAAGTAAACATAATATATTTATAATTTAAACTATCAGCTGTCGGCACGTGGTGAAATTTTATTCGGTATTATTTTAAAATACACTTCAACTATTTCACAAAACAATTTTTAATTTAATTGATATTTGTTTGTTTGTATAAATTAAACAAAAAGCGTAGATTTGATTTTCTTAATCGTATTTATAAGCCCTGAAGATACCGTAATCGGCGTTGGCAGATATAACTTGAGGAATGTTTTGTTAAAAGTATGAGTGATACGATAAAAAAAATATGTAAACGGTTGACCCTACGGGCCATCCTTGAAATTTCCCACTAAATTAAGGTATTTTTAATTTTAAGCTCAAAAGAGTAAAAATTGTAGTTCAAACATCTATTTTGTTAAAAATTACAGTATACTGATTTTTGAAACGCTGTTCATTTTGGAAACAATGATGGCATTGATTCATTTTGGAAACAATGATTGCTTTAGCTAAATAATCGATAGGTTGAAAAATTTCGATGCAATGTCAAAAACATTTTATTTTTAATTTTTTTCATTGATAAATCCCAAAAAAATAGACCGATTTTGATTAAATTAACGGTATTTGATGCAATTTTTAAAGGAAAAAAGCTAATAAGATTTTGAAGACAATAGGTAAATTAATTTGAAAGTTATTTCAAAAAAATTAAGTAAGGTTGCTAAAAATAACGTGAAAAGTTTTAAGCTTTTATTTGAAAAGCTATAAGTTTTGAGAATTAATTTCGATTTTGATTTTTGAAACGGCATTTGACAATTTTTTTAGTACTAAAACACTTTTTTCAAAACTTTTCATCAACTATTACTACCAAACGAATAAACCGATTTTGATGCAATTTATGTATTAGACGTAGTTTTTTGAGGAATAGAGCTGATTAGTTTTTGTACTCAATCGGTACATCAATCTGAAAGTTATAGTAAAAAAATACTGTTTCGCCAAATTTTTTTTGATGTTTTTTTTAACATTTCTCAAAATCTCCTGGACTGAATCGGTTAAAATTTTCAGAAAGTCTAAGTTGAGCGGAATCCAATCGAATACCATTAACTGCGTTTAGATCGGTCCAGCCGTTCAAAAGTTATGAGATGTTTACATACACCTATATACACACACATACACATACATACAGACATACTGACGTCATCGTGAAAATAGTCGGAAAAGGTTTCTAGGACCTCAAAACGTGGACAACTGGTGAAAACTAGATTTTCGAAAATCGGGGTAAAATCAGTAACTTATCTACATACGTAGTGGGAAGTTAAAAATACCATATATCTCTAAATAAAACGTTCGAATTGACCTAACATCAAAGTTAATAAATTACACGCTTATGATACGGGTGTTTGTCATAGATAATAATATAAAAGAATACAGAAATACATTCAAGAAACGCCCGTACTCGGAAATACAAACGTATATGCTCATCACACAAATGGCTGTATCTGTCGTGGATCGACCCAATGTTCGTCTCGGTCACAGTAGTTACATGTATACGCGTACTAACCACTCGACCAGCGAAGCGGTTGAGGCGATATTACTTGTTAGTTAGCTCGATAATAACATATTTTCTACCGAATTTATGAGAGGGAGAAAGTACTTTACTCGGTTATATATTTTTTACGTTTATGATTGCAGAAATTTTAGAAATCAGTCGTTCACCTCGTTCGTTCGTTCACTTAAAAAACTTCGGTCGAGTGTTTAGCGAATCTAATCACGAATCGATGGGGCTCGGGTCCATTTTCCAACAGGGACAAACATTTATGTGATGAGCATAGATTCTGGATTTGGGTGTTTAATGCCTCAGTCACAGTTGCGTCTATTGTCACAAAGCTTCGTGCAATGACACGATAAATGCAGATGTGACCGGCTATTATCAGCTATTTTTGCATACATTCCGAACTGCGTGTGCTATACAGTGTGTAAAGAAAACCCTGTCGGATAATTAAAGGTGTTATTTGGTACCGTATTACGGTTACATATGTGTAATTATTTTATGGATATTAATTAATTAGCTTTCCCAATAAAAAAGTAATCCTAAATGGTATTTTCATATATTAAGTATGACAGCACCTAAAATAAGTCAATTCTATTATAAAAGAATGCCGCGCAAGTCAGATGCTACTAATGGATACGCGGCGCGTTTAAAGTTCGCTTGTAAAAAGCCGAAAAACGAACACCGCGCCTTCGCACGGTGTTTGTGCGAAAGCTGCCAAAGTGAAACAATGAAACAAACAGCGACAAAGTGTTGTCATTTTTAAAATATTTGCTTATCTCTAGGGAGATATAAGTAAAAATACGAATATTTAAAAAACGATATCTTTTTATTTTATCTGAAATAGTCATTTTAATATTTTTTTCACTAATGCATTTAACCAACCTATATGCCTCTTTCGGATCGGACAGGGTTTTCTTTACAAACTGTATAACCTCGGGGCGATGCACATAAGTGTACAGTTTTATACTTATCATGCTGGGGCCTAGCATTATAAGTATAAAACTGTATTTATTTCTATATATTATATTAGTATCGTTGATTAATACCTATAACCCAAAGTAATAATAAAAAATTAAAATTGTTTACTTTGGAGTTAGATCGATTCATGTGATTTATTTACCGATATTAATATTATTATTATTATTATTATGATCTAATACCTTTAAACGCGTAATTCCATAATATGTATAATTCCATTCCATTAATATATAATTCCATTATAGTTACATAATAATATATAATCTGAATCTCGGGAAACGGTTTCAACGATTTTCTTAAAATTTAATATTCAGCGGGTTTCGAGGGCAATAAATCGATCTAGCTAGGTTTAATTACATCGTTTTTACCGACAAAAAAAATACCAAGCAAAGCTCAGTCATCCAGGTATTTATTTATTAATTGACTAGCTGAACTACTCAAATTCACCCGCAAGCAAATTAACATGTCGACATGTTAGTAATTGCGCATTGCTCGGTCACTTGAATAGTGCTAAATAAATATTGTATATTGTTTTGCCGCGAAATAATTAATCAATCAAATTGAACTATTTATTGCTAAAATGGTTGGTTATACTTGTTCTTACAATTACACAAAATATAGTTTCTTCTATTGGAACGAAGTTCCTTATCGCGCGTTGTGAAAGGAGGCTAGACGGAAAAAATCTTACGAAAAGTTGTCACTGACAAGTTTCTCTGTCTGTCTGTCTCTCTCTCTCTCTCTTACAGAAAGCAAGCCAGATATTTTCATTTCTATTTCGCATTGAACATTGTGGTGTCACGACGATTATTTTTGTTGAGTGTATACAGGTTTTATATAAATAATAAATCTTCTTATTTAAGAACTTCGTTCCATCCGGGTGTCCCTTGACACCTCTCAAGTTGTTTTGTCATACGAACGGCATGTAACACTTAATATTTGCATTTACATTCAAAAACGTCAATATTATGAGGTAAGTTTAAACAGATATTAGTTATATAACTTTCGGAATTATATAACTAAGTAGATGGCTTGTATTGAATATTTTGGTGAAAGTACTTGAGAAGGAGATGTTAATTGAGATAAAATCTATTAAGTTGGATCAAACAATAGATATCTACAAAATTTCATTGGAATTGGTTTAGTAGTTTCGGAGTTCATCGCGGACAATGTGACAGGTAATTTTTATATGTTAAGACATTGATATAAAAAACCCAAGATGCGTAGTCCCGAACAAAACTGACACTAAAAAGTGTCCCTAATTTCATTTAAATAGTTATAGGTATAGCAGAAACATACGTTTTAGCATATCGAACCTTAAGCACAAGATTTACAGTTGTTTTTTCAAAGCAATGTTCAGTAATAAAATTGACAGTGTCGCGACCAACGCGATTCTATTTGAAACAAGTGCACAATTTAAAGTTGTGCGCTCATTTGCGGAGGACGTTTTTGAGACACTAATTGTGTATCTTGGGTTTTTATATCAATATGTTAAGATTTGAAATTATGTTATTAATGTTAGAAAGATACACTATGTTATACAGATTTTGAAAAAAAGTCGATTTTCTTTTTCAAAGTCTGTAAACAACAAATTCAAAACAAAATGTAACATAATTTACACAATTAATTTGTTATTTTAATAGTGAATGCAGACATATAATTATGTTTTTTATCCTATTCTTTCAACTTATAATTTTTTTGCATTATAATTATGGTAAGTATACCAAGAAAAAAATATATTGAAAAGTATAAACCTATACTAATCAAGATTAAAATTTAGATTTCCCCGTGTTGGTCCCGGGCTCCTTTGAAGAATATATCAAATGCCGTTCTGCCAGGCAGGTCGTAAAAGGCGACCATCTATACGAGTCATTACCATCGTGGCTACTAGGTGGTAGAGTTCTGCTTTGTCTCGCCCGGGTCTGGCACCACCGCCTTACTTATTCCTGCCGCAATAGCGTCAGTGCTTGTCACTGTCGTGTTCCGGTTTGGAGGGTAAGGTAGCCGGTAAACTTATGCATGTGGCATTAGACCTCGCCACAAGATAGCAACGCACCATTAACACCTTTGGTGTCTATAGGCGATGGTTGACTTTTTCCATCAGGAGACCCATCTGCTTGTTTGCTATCTTATGATGTAAAAAATACAAATTTTAAATCTAGATTTATAGAATTTGTTCTAGAATTCTATATTTCAGTTCTCACTTCAAACACTTTAATACATCACACTTGTCTAGTGCGTATTTTGAACATATTTTTTGTCTATATTATTTTTTTTGTCTTCTATATATTTACCTCAATTCTTTTGAACTTTTCCCAAAAATATAGGTGCTTATCAACAACATACGATAATTATTGTCATTTTTTGCTTTTGATATGAAAAACTCAACCAAGGAATTTCTCAAATTAAATATTTTTTAAGCAATTTTTATCTGTTGATGCTGATTGCTATTTCCTAGCTATAAAAAGAGGATGACTAACATTAGGAGTTTTGCGACAGTATAACTGGGTTAATATCTTTTACCTCACATTTTTCTGAGTCGTTAATATCACTTATACATAGTAAAGTAATAGACGCAAATAAATAAAAGTACGTAAAGTAATATATGCTATAAAAGTTAGGTATTACGACGCGTAATGATGTACTTACAACTGAGCTACGTTTTGTAAATCAACTATTAGGAACCGATAACGTTAGTTAACTTTTATTATAGTAAAAACAAGCAACGCGTTTTTGTATACCTTTAGATAGCAAACAGGCAGATGGCCCTCCTGATGGAAAGTGAAACCATCGCCTATTGATACCCAAGTTGTTAATGGTGCGTTGCTACTCGTGTGGCGTAATAGCAATGCGAGATGCATAAGTTTACCGGCTACTTTACACTCCAAGCCGAAACACGGCAATGACAGCAATAGCATTGTGGCAGGAATAGGGTAAGGTGGTGGTTCGATATACGGAAGCGAGATGTTGCAGAAAGCTACCATCTAGTAGTCACGATGGTAATAACGGATATGGCTAATTGACAGTCTCATACAACCTGCCTGACAGAATGGCAGTTGGTCTATTCTTCAAAGAGGACTGGACCAAAACGAGATTACATTGTTAATCTTAAAGATTATTTTTTAACTTTTTCGCTTACTTTCATCAGCCTTTTAGGAAGGCAATTCATAAAATGATTTGTTAAACGTATGACTACTTTTGTGGCTACTTGGTAGATTATACCTTTTTTTACTGTAATAACGGCAGGAATAGATAAGTAAATAGCGTTAAAGCAACGCGCTGTTAACATCTTTGGTGTCTATAGGCAATTATTGTCTCTTTCCATTAATGGGACCTATTATTTCCACGTGTTGGCCCCGGGCTCTTTTTAATAATAGGCCAACTGCCGCTCTGCCAGGGAGGTTGAAAAAGGCGACCGACTTTGCTATGCGAGTCAATACCATCGTGGCTACTGGATCTGGTACTAGCGGCTTGCCTATTCCTGCAGCAATATCGTCAGTTCTAGTCACTGTCGCGTTCCAGTTTGGAGGGTAAGGTAGCCGGTAAACTTATGCATATGACATTAGACCTCGCCACAATAGAGAAACGCACCATTAACAATTTTGGTGTCTATAAGCGATGGTTGACGCTTTCCATCAGAGGACCCACGTAGGCGACCCATCTACTTGTTTGCTATCTCACGGTTTAAAAAAGGGGATTTCGGATATTTATTTTGACGATAGTTAACCGTCTTTTAATTCTTTATGCCTGGGGTCCCTTTCGGATTGGTCAGAGGAAATCGAACCTCAATAGATTTTCACGTCGCCGTGATTCACTGGTTTGTAATTTGCAGAAATAAGTAGTGATCCCCAACGCCGTATTTTACCGACCCAATAATGATTATCGATTATTTTGGCGACAATTATTTTAGGAACCGACGACTTAATAGGCTTATTTGAGTCACGGGAGTAGTAACATACCGCCTACCATACTCTGAGCTCCTAGTGAGTTTGTATTTTCAATAAAACTTCAAAAAACCTCAATAACGCTTTTGCCAGAACCATGGATCCTTTTCATGATCTATCCCCTGTACTACGAAGCGGTCTATTAAGATTTATTATGAAGTATAATCAAATCGCCTCTGTTGTGTAGTGGTCCAGCGTTGGCGTTGACCACATGAGGTCCCGGGTTCGATTCCCGGGTCGGGCACATTAAAAAAGTGTTTTTTCAGTTTTCTGAGAAACACAAAGCTGCCCGGGATTGGAAAGTGCCCGGTTGGCGATAGGCCTGCCACCTATCACGTTTGTGAGACCAAGTATCTTCGGCTAATCGTGGGTGCACTTGTTGTACCTCTGCATACCCCTTCGGGGATATGGGCGTAAAGATACTTTATCAAATAAGAAGCAATATCTGATTTTCACATTTATAATAGTAGTTAAGAGTAATTTACGAGTACCTTTTTTTAACGTGGGGAAATCCGTTCTGTACACTAGTCTGATCATCGGGGTGAGAGAATGGTTATGTCAGACTCTTGCCGACTAAAACCCCACGGTTGCCGTCTTTAGCGCATATGAGTGGGCCCCGGGATCTCCATAAGGAACACGCACGGTGCCTCCTCGCGCTCTGCTGCGATGCCTTCCCGAAGAAGTAAGGTGTAATTTCCTACTTCATTTTGTAAATCTACGAGCACCTAGGTTAATCTACCGTTAGATAATCTAAGTAGTCAAGATTAGGTCAAGTTTTCCTTTTACGAATTGCCTAGCAAGAAGTTATTTTTTAAATGTACTCGGGCTGGACCCTGACGTCCCTTTTGGTTTTTAAAAAAGAGTTAGTAAAATGGTATACAGCATCAATGATAGAAATCTATGAAATTCATGCTTTAATAAAAATTAAACATAGTGAATGGGACAAACAATTAGGAAATAAATTTAATTTGTCAAATATCGCAATATATTTTAACGTTATATTAAATTGTAAGTACCTTAATTAAATAGGTTTTGCAACAGCTGTTTGTACTTAACTGTAATTAATTGCGAATAATGTTATGTTACCGTGAACAGGTAATAGCGATGATTGTAGGGGATTTTTACATATTAAATCAACAAGGTTAAAATTACAGATATTTATATAACATTAGCTTTTGCACGCGGCTTCGCTCGCGTAAAGTAGCCAGGGCTAAAAGTAGCCTATGCCACTCTCCATCCCTTTAACTATCTCCATTAAAAAATTACATCAATTTGTCGCTTCGTTTTGCCGTGAAATACACACACACACACACTTTCCCATTTATAATATTATTATGAATACATTTATATATTCACGTCTAATATGGGTTGTATTACTGGATCGGGCTATTATTAAAGTTTTTTTAGGTTATTCTCGAAAATCCAGCTTGGAGTCTGGTGGGTGGTGTATTACTATTCCTGTGCTTCAGATGAACACGTAAAGTCTTTGCTCTTGGTTATCAGTAGAAATAGTCGTTATCGTTATCAAGTCGATAAAATGCGATAATGGGAATCACCACTCATCTCGCCAATCCACCCTCGCTAAGCCTACAGACATTCAGTTCACTCTGCCTATCGTGCAAGGGAGGGTTTTTTACGTCATAAAATAGCAAACATGCAGATGACTCTCCTGATGGAAAGAAAAACCATTGCCTGTAGACACCAAAGATATTAATGGTGGGTTATTATCCGTGTGATGGGATGGTAATGGTAGGATAGGTAAGATTTTTTTTATAGAAAAAGGGGCAAACGAGCAGGAGGCTCACCTGATGGTAAGTGATTACAGCCGCTCATGGACAGCCACATCACCAGAGGTCTTGCAGCTGCGTTACCGGCTTTTTAAGAAGGAGTATGCTCTTTTCTTGAAGGTGCCTAAGTCGTATCCGTTCGGAAACACCCCCGCCGGTAATTGATTCCACAGAGGAGTAGTGCGTGGTAAGAAGTGCCTAGAGAATCGCACAGTTGTGGATTTCCAGACATCGAGGTGATGAGGATGGAACTTTGAAATTTGCCGCGATGTCCGATGATGAAATTCAACAGCAGGGATCAATCCAAACAGTTCGTCGGAACACTCTCCATGATAAATGCGGTAAAAGGTGCTAAGCGAACTTACATCTCTGCGTAAAGCCAAGGAGTGAAGCCGATTGGAGACTGCTTGGTCGTCAACGATTCGAACCGCTCTACGCTGAATGCGATCAAGTGGAAGAAGCTGATACTGCGGAGCTCCCGCCCAGAAATGAGAACAGTACTCCATGTGAGGGTGAATTTGCGCTTTATAAAGTTGCAAGCGATGAGCCGGCCGGCCGGAGGAAGTATTGTCTCGCTCTACTGAGCACACCGAGCTTTATTGAGGCTAATTTAGCCTTTTCTTCCAAATGATCACAGAACTGAACGTTGTTCGATATGTCAACGCCAAGAATTCCAATATTGGCTGAGGTTGTCAGGAGAGTGTTCTTAAAGCGAGGTGATACGACAAAGGCCGACTTTTTAGCGATAAACGCACACAGCTGTGTCTTCCTGGGGTTGAATTGGACCAAGTTGAGTCGACCCCACTCCGAGATCTCTTCGTGCTGAGTCTCGATTTCAGACACCAGCTTGTCCCGATTCTCATTGACGTGGTCCCGAGAAATACCGCTATGACCAGAGTACAAAGCATCACCAGTACTGTCATCTGCATAGCAATGAATATTACTAATTCGCAACATGTCATTGATGTGCAGAATAAACAGTGTAGGCGATAGCACGCAGGCTTGCGGAACACCAGCATTGACAAATTTAAGTTCGAAGCACGCACCGTCGACTACGACTTTGATGCTCCGATCAGCCAAAAAACTGGTGATCCACTTGCATAATTTCCCGGGAAGCCCATAAGAAGGAAGCTTTGAAAGAAGCGCTCTGTGCCAAACCCTATCAAAGGCCTTCGCTATGTCTAAACTAACAGCCAATGCCTCCCCCTTGGACTCAACTGCCTGCGCCCAGCGATGTGTAAGGTATACTAGAAGATCACCAGCCGATCGACCGCGACGGAAACCGTACTGGCGGTCATTAATCAGCTGGTGCTCCTCTAAATACTTCAAAAGCTGGCAGTTAATTATCTTCTCCATGATTTTGGAGAACAGGGAGGTAATGGCTATCGGCCGATAATTTGACGGATTCGAGCGATCACCTTTTTTAGTTATAGGGTGCACTAAGGCCGTCTTCCACGATTTCGGTACTACGCCAAGTGAGTAGGAGAGCTGGAACAGACGCGTTAGTACCGGTGTTAACTCCGGAGCACATATTTTAAGCACTATCGGAGAGATGCCATCCGGCCCAGATGACTTATAGATGTCCAAGGAAAATAGTGCTTCGCGCACTGATGGAATTTTATTTTAGGCATATTGCTATCACACTGCGGGATGGTAGGCGGTGTGTTTCCTTGGTCATCCAGAGTCGAGTTAGCCGCAAAGAATGAGCCCAGGAGATCGGCCTTTTCCTTCGCGGTGTGGGCCAGAGAATCATCTTCTCTGTGCAGGGATGGAAGGGACGGCTGACAGAAATTCCCTAAGGCAGCCTTGGCGAGAGACCAAAATGCACGGGTGCCCGAAGGAAGGCGAACTAATCTCTCACCAATCCTGCCAATGTGCTCCGATTTTTCCTTGGCGATGACTCTTTTGAAGGACCTCGAGGCGTTATTATACTCCTTTCTTAAAGCGCTGGTTTTTTCATCACATGATGCCGATGCAGCAGCTCAGGCCCGGTAGCACTCCTGCTTTCGGCGCGCAGTCGTCTTGCAGTGGCGACCAAACCAAGGCTGAGACTTGCCACCGATGGGAACCGCAGAGAACGGAATGTAAAGTTCCATACCCTGTAGCACCACATCAGCGACAGAATCAGCAACGACATCCAGATCATCCAACGAGAAGCATGTTCGCCCCCAAGGGTAGGATGCAAAGAAGGACCGCATCCCGTCCCAATCTGCTGACTTATAATGCCAAACGCGGCGGCAGCCCACAAAAGGAGGCCGTGACGGGCGTGTTACCAGCACTTTGGCGCGGATCAGGCTGTGGTCAGACGGTTCGTCTGAACACTGCGTCTGCCACTGTCTGATTTCTGCAAAGTAACACATAAAATATTGTAAAATAAAATACTTTTCCCCATGTTTTTATGTTATTGAGATAGGCAAACTGGCAAACGTGCTACATGATGGTAAGTGGTCGACGTCGCCAATGAACAAAAATGAGATACTTGGGCTGGAACTAGCCCAGGTATCCCATTCATCTGTTGCCTATCTGAGACATAAGATGTTAAATCTCGGTGCCAGTAATCACACTGCCTGTCTTGCCCTTCTCTCCGAAACACAGCAAAGCTGTTTCATGGAAGAAATAGGCAAGATGGTGGTACCCATGCAGCTGGGAGCGGGGCACATCGCATCCCTCCCACCGGTATGTTAGTCCCGGCCTCTTTAACAGAATAGACTACCTGTCTTCCTGCTAGACAGATTGTAAAATGTAAACGATGGTATAGTTATACAGTAGCTCGATCGGATTTGTTACCACCGCCTCGTCTTTTTCTGTCACAATAGTGTCAGTGTTTGTCACTGTCGCGTCCAGTTTAGTGAGGTAAAGTAGCCGGTGGCATAACATCTGCTACACGAGGAGCTCTCGCCATTAATATTGTTGTTGGTATTGTTAATATTGGTGCATAGGCGATGGTTATCTCTTTAATCAGGAGAGTCATCTGCTTGTTGGTAGTTGGTAGACAAGATAGACATATTACTGGTAGATTTTTTCTTATCATACTATATAATATGATAAGAAAAAACCTACCAATAATGTGTCTACCTTGTCTACCTTTCTTGCTATTGTATCAAAAACATAAAGAAAAACATGTATTAAACACAAGTTTATAAAGGTCATTAAAATACGTTAAAGCTCACCAGAATTCACCAGTTTGATAGATGGTGAAATGAATGGTGAACGCATCGACGTATTTCACTTATCTGATAACAGTCTTTGATTATTTTTGCTATAAACAAGACCCACAGCTTGACGTTCCACTTACAGACTCTAAGCTACTGTGATATAAGTTTCAGGGATAATCCCGAAAACCTCGATTACACTTTTGTCTTACCAACTGGGTTATCAAACCGAGGTCCTCTGAATAGTCTTTTTTTAAGGGACAAATTACACTTACTGATCTAACCCCAAAGTAAGCAAATTGTTTGCTTGTGTTACGGGTGTTAGTCAACGATACTAATACATAGAAATACATATATAAATACTACAATATATTTAATAAACACTAAAACTCGGAAATACAAACATTTATCCTCATCACACAAATGCTTGTCCCAGTCGGGGATCGAAACCGAGCCCCGTCGATTGCGTAGTCAGGGTCGCTAACCACTGGACTAACGGGGCGTTCCTTACTTGAGTCTAAGTTAGGTTTTGATTATGCCCTTTTTTAATACTGCTTGATATTTTAAACCGACTTACCAAAAGAGGGTTCTCAATTCGTTGGAATCTTTTTTATATATGTCAACCGATTACTCGAATTATTTTTGTGTTATAACACTCACCCCGTGCTTGGGAAAACTGGAAAAACTTTAAAAACAATAAAGATAAATATCGACACGCAGGGATTGAACCTGCGACCTTGTCCCTAAAGCCAGGACGCTCTACCACTGAGCTAGTGTCAACAGGTTTTACGTGGCAAAATTCTTCTTTGCTATATGACGTACTCGATCATATAGCAGAGAATAATTTCGCCACGTCAAACCTGTCGACACTAGCTCAGTAGCTCAGTGGAGAAGGTCGCAGGTTCAATCCCTGCGTGTCGATATTTTTCTTTGTTGTTTTTAAAGTTTTTCCGATTACTCGAAGACGCCTGAACCGATTTGGAGAATTATTTTTTGTTCCAAAGTAATATTTTGTTTCTTGTTCCTGTTAATTGATTGGAGGAAAGTAGTGGCTCTATTTTATTTGGCTGGAGATTTTATTCTGTATTTCACAGATACAGGAAATGGGAAGTCGATTGTTTGCAATTTAACTGCGATTAAATTAAAACATAAAACATTTATTCGATGAAACAGGTCTATATTTCGTAAAGTCGTTTTTATATTTAAATCAATTTGCTTATATTTTATCAACTGACGGAAAAGAGACCTCCTATTTTATCAGTTTGACATGTATGTATGTAACATTTTTGAAATTAAATCATATTTGAGTATGGTGAAGTTTTTCAGCGTTTAAGCACGTATACTAAATTTTGTAAGTGTGTATATAATTGTACATTTGTCCACGAATTTCTCAGGAACTAGAAGCTATAAAGAAATTCTTGTATTAGATCAGGTATATCCTAACTTAGGGAACAGTCTAAGTTTCATCAAAATTGGTTGAGTAAGTTTTGAGATATTCGTCGGTTTAATTATATAATCGATTTTAAAAAATTCGCTTATATAATCGAATTTTTAAAAATCGATTATATAATATTTACTGTACAAATCTAAATTCCAGATGGATTGTATAGCAGTAATATATTTTCATAGTGTTGGGTATTTTAGTAAAATACCCAAAAGGTCAAATTCAACGCAGAACTTTTATAGCTAATATATTTTATAGTCGGTCGGTCTGACAATATACATCAGCTGGGTTGCTCCGAATATTTTGTCTAAAATTTTGATGAAAAGATCAAAATGGTCGTAAGGTTGTTTTCGTTTGAGATATTGTTGCCGATTTTACTGTAAAGTAATAAGATATGATATGATTTCACCACATACACTTTTGTAAAATTTTATTAGTTTTCAGGTCGACAAACAAATGTTTTATTTAGCACTTCATTGAACACAATATACATTATTCAGAAAATCAACATAAAATATGTACTAAAACAGATATAAATGCAAATTAAATCTATCCCAAAGTAAGCAAAAAAATGCCGGTGTAATAAGTGTTAGTTAATGATTCTAATACAAATAAATATATATTTAGATGTCTAGTATAATATATTTAACTAGCGATTGCCTAATCTATAGATGGTGGTACGGAACCCTTCGTACGCGAATTTTACTCGCACTTGGCTGTTTTTTAATTCTTAAGTGTGTTTCTAATCCACATCATATAAAATATTTACTGTGCTGCTCCATCATGTAAACTTCAGTCGTGCCAAATTTCACATACATATGGATAAGAGTATTGAAAAATCTAGGAATCTGTTCAAGCGTAAGTGTTAAAAAGTAAGAAAAAAACGTTTAATGTCAAATCACTTCCTCAAATGGCTCCATTTCATCTCCCATAAAATCAAACTATGCTATGAATAATCCTTTTTGGCTGGCTTAATAAAAAAGATAAATTGGTTAATTCTTCGGTCCATGGAGTGTATAAATCGTTTTCTAGTCGAGTGGTTATTATGTTTATGGTTTAGTTTATGGTGTTTTTAGCTGTCATAAGCTTTTAATGTTTTCTTCAAACTTGATTGATGTGGTATGGAAAGATCATAGAGATAATACTCTCTTTTACTCTATAATAACACATATACCGAATAAATGTCTTTGTCTTTCTATCAAGGACCATTTTCGCTTACCTCCTATTTCTATACAGGCTTTCTACACACCGTTGTCACTAAAACCATAGGTAGTTGACTTAATTATAAGTAATATTTATGTAAATTTAATAAAGTATCTTCACGCCCATATCCCCGAAGGGGTGGGCAGAGGTACAACAAGTGCACCCACGATTAGCTGAAAATACTTGGTCCCATTGATAGGTGGCAAGCCTATCGCCAACAGGGCACTTTCCAATCCCGGGCAACTTTGAGTTTCTCAGAAAACTGAAAAAACACTTTTTTTTAAAGTGCCCGACCCGGGAATCGAACCCGGGACCTCATGTGGTCAACTCCAAAGCTGGACCACAGAGACCACGAATTTAATAATAAAAAAACGTTTTTTTTTTAAAATATTAGAAATTTTCTGTCCGACACCTTCCGTAAATTCATAGATACTATGCGCAAAGGGCGCTGATCTGCCGCATTGGCCGTCCGTTTTATATACCTACACAATATTCTAATAAAAACACTGCAATCATGCATTGGTATTCGTCTGGCGGATTGGTGACGACTTTTGCACAAGTTTACCGGCTAACTTACTCTAAAACCAGATCCGGACGAGCTGTTGCAGAACTCTACCACGTAGTAGTCACGATGTTAGTGACAAATTTTGCCAATTTTCCGCCTTTTCAAACTACTTGGCAGAATTGGAGGAGGGGGGGGGGGGTCTAGAAAAACTAAAACTAGTTTGTTCAGAATCGAGTAGAATCAACTGCAATGGTTTTTAAGTGTGTCATATTTTATTTTAAAAATCTGTAAAACTTTGTTGTTGATTGCGCACTAGTTTGCCTGCAAGGTGTTGTTTCTTTACCATATAGGAAATGCTACCAATTATACCTATCAGGTGTGAGCGGCTGGTCAGGTTCATTGACACGTAGGGTGACAATTATCTTTTACACTTTTCATCGTCGGCACTGCAACATTTTATCACTTAATACACACTACACACACTATACTTGTAATGCTTTATAACAAGGCAATTATAAGTTATTTCCAACCGATTTAATATCTCAGATATAAAAACATTTTGAATTTTTTAATTTAAGTAAAATATTTTTTTAGAATACGTTTGGGTATATGTTGTTATATAAATCTAATTATAGTTTTCCGATATTGCCCCGGTCTTCTTTTAAATATTTTTTATCTATTTTCCTGATAGATAAACTTTCCAACGTAGCTTATATTCTGGAAGTTTCCAAAATCAATTTATATAGCTATCTTTCTCGCTCTTATACACATATACATAATATACTCATAGTTTTTCCATTCTAGTTCATTTTTCAGACTGTAATAAAAAAGATTGTGCCTGTTCAGGAAATATAAAAACAAATCATAAAAAAATGTTTATTGCTGCTTCGAACAAAACGTAATTCAGACCGACTTGAATTTTATTTAACTTTTTTTCTGCATTGGAACCCAAGATGGCGTCGTTCTTTCAAACGCAACAAGATGTTCTTTTTAGTAATTTTTATTTGCGTCTCGGAGCAATAAAATGGAAGACCTTTCGCCACTTCAATGAAAAACTTTCTCTTAAGATCTTTTAATTAGATTTTTAATGTCTTTGATATACAACTTTATTAAATGTTGCATAAATTTAGTACGGTTTAGGTCATAAGGATCTAGGTTTGATTCCCTGAGTTAAAATACAATTGTTATTTTAGTTTTTTAAATGCTGTCAAAGCAGCAAGCGACCGAAAATTAATGATAACTAACTCATATTATAACTCATCATTAATTTTCAGTTGGTCGGATTAATTACTGGCCGGGTGTGGAGATGTTATGCCTTATTATCATACATAAGTACCTGACCCTCCAAACCGGGACATAACAGTGTTAAGCACTGGTATTATTGCGGCAAAAACAGATAAGGCGGTGGTACTAAATACTAAATCCGGGTAAAATATTATAAATCTTACCAAAAATATTTTTTTTATGTAGAGAAAAGAATATCTTTATTTTTAATAATAGAATAGTATAAAAAATAAAGTAGCACCTCATTTTCTGCTGGTAGTGTAGGTTATATTAATAATCTCAAATCTTAGATAGCACTTAAAGCCGACGGTTCTATTACATTTAAGAATTGATAGTCATTAAAGTTAGCAAATAATAAGTAAATAAATATAGTGACATTTCCAATATGGTAATGAAATAGAAAATTTTATATTATACTTTTCATCCTCGGTTAAATTTCATTATTGTTACACAATTGACGAATCACTTGTACTTATTCACTTCACAACATATTTTTAGTCTATCACTCAACTCAATTCACTTTTTAAGCATCTTCAGTATATAATATACATAATAATGATAATAACTTAAAGTACAAGTACTAAGTCAATTCTGTAACAACTAAAAAATTGATAACCCATCAAAATTTGTTTCTTCTTTCATTTAAAAGGGAGAAATGGCTTTTTAGAAATTAGCAATAAAATTATTCTAGTCGTAAAATAATCGAATTTGTAGAGATTCTCTATATACATTACTAACTAGTTAACCTGCGCAGCATTGCTCACGAGTATGACGTCATGTAAACTGTCATCCATTATTTCAGTCTTCTAGGGGTTTATTAAAAAAAAACTTTATTTATCTTGAGTCCTAAACTATATTCTTACCAAATTTCCTTAAAAATCCGTTCAGGATAGACAGACTTTTGCATTACTAATGTGTACAGTAAAAGTTTGTATATTTGTTAGTTACTCAATCACGAAAAACAGCTAGATCACTTTAGGTGAAATTTATGACCTTGAGTATTTTTTAATCATAATCGTAATCGTAATCGTAATCGTAAACGTAATCGTAATCGTAATCGTAATCGTAATCGTAATCGAAATCGAAATCGAATTCGAAATCGAAATCGTAATCGTAATCGTAATCGTAATCGTAATCGTAATCGTAATCGTAATCGTAATCGTAATCGTAATCGTAATCGTAATCGTAATCGTAATCGTAATCGTAATCGTAATCGTAATCGTAATCGTAATCGTAATCGTAATCATAATCATAAGATAGCAAACAAATATATTTATACATGGGGCACACCAAAAGTTTTGCACTTCTAGCTAATCGGAACTGTTTGAATTTCGAATGTTATATTTTTAAAACGTTGCAACCTTCTTAGTAATAAAAAAAAACATTTGGCGGGAAATGATTTGTCAATTGTTTTTTTGTCACACATCAAAACGTACGCAACGAAAATGGAATTAATTCGAAAATATTTTAGAGCGATGATTTTTTTATGATTTTAAAAGTTCTGTTTCTTCGCAAGACTACACCGCTAGTCTTCAAAATGCTTATGGGAGAGAAGCACCTTGTTTGAGCATCGTGAAGCGATAATTTTCTGAATTTGAGAGGGGTCGAGTTTCTTTACATGACGAATTTCGTGAAGGGCGGCCTTCGACTGCCGTCAACGAAAATATTGTGGCTACTGTTAAGCGGTTAATTAAAGAAAACCCCCGGATTACCAATGAGAAAATTCGAGGACTATTGGGGATTGGTATGAGCCAAATTCAGAAAATTTTACACGAAGAATTGAAAGTTCGGAAACTTTGTTGTCGTTGGATCCCTCATGAACTGACTGCGGAGCAGAAGCGGGCTCGCGTGGAATGGTGTGATGCACAGATGCTACTGAAGTACGACAACGGACATTTTAATGATTTTTATGATATTGTCACAGGAGACGAAACGTGATTTATTGTTTTGAACCCGAAAAAAAACAGCAATCTTGTGGATGGGTGTTTAAAAATGAGAACAGGCCAACAAAAGTGAGACAGCCGAGAAACTTTGGTAAAATAATGATCGCATTTTTTTTCTCAGCTACGGGTCCCATCTGTACAATTCCACTTGAAGATCAAAAGAGTGTTAATGCCGAGTGGCATTCCACCATTTGTTTAGCCAGGGTGTTGGAAAAAGTTCGCGAAAGACGACCCAAAAGCCGCATTCTCCTACACCATGATAACGCTTCTTCGCACACGTCCAACAAAACAAAGTCATTTTTAGCTTCCGAAAAAGTACATGTCGTCACTCATCCTGCGCATAGCCTCGACCTAGCACCCTATGATTTCTGTATTTTTCCCAAAATCAAAGATTTGATGACAGGTTTTACTTTTACCAACTCCGAAGAGGCAGTGATAGCGTTCAATCAGCACGTAGAAAACATGCCTTCAGATCTGTGGTCCTCCTGTTTTAAAAAATGGTTCGATCGCATGAAAAAATGTTTAAAATGTAATGAGATTATTTTGAAAAGCAATAAACATAATATTTTGATTATAAAATGTTGTTTTTTAAGTTACGCAAAACTTATAGTGTGACCTACGTATCATAAGATAGCAAACAAGCAGATGAGTCTCCTGATGGAAAGAGTTAACTATCGCCTATGGACATCAAAGATGTTAATGGGGCGTTGCTATCTTGTGGCGAGGTCTAATGCCACATGCATATGTTTACCGGCTACCTTATCCTCCAAGCCGGAACATGACAGTGACAAGCACCGACGCTATTGCGGCAGGAATATGTAAAGCGGTGGTACCAGACCCGGGCGAGACAATGCAGAACTCTTCCATCTAGTAGCCACTAGTGACTAGCACCAATCGGTCGCCTTTTGTGACCTGCCTGGCAGAACGGCAGTTGGACTATTCTTCAAAGGAGCCTGGGACCAACACGGGTGAATAAATAATATACCTACTTTGTATCACGAATATTGTTCTCGTGGGATTCACCACAAACTCTTATGTTTCAGAGGGCTGCTAGGTGCAGCTGGTAAAATACAATGTCTGAGCCAAACAGAGCTTATGACTTTCACAATTATAAACGTTCACCACGTTTCACTGGTTTTTTAGTTTGTAATCCCCACATCCACTATTTACCAACCTGATAACCGTTATCACTTAGTTCTTTCGATAACGGGGACTGACAGCTTTATGTGATAATCTAAGTTTTTAGTTTTCGAAAATAACCTAAAATTATACTTTTGTTCGATTCGGAGACCAACCTCCAGACCTTATGTCCTGAGCTGAATAGGCTAACTACTAGAAGGCACACAAATTCACAAATAAGATATTAATTAAATCTTTACAAATAAACGAGCAATTGCAGAAATTCTTAAATTTAAGGTATGGAATGTAAAGCTAAGATATTAAAAGAAAATGTAGTATGAAATATTTGGAGATTGGAATTGAATTAGGAGAAATAGTCGAGTGGAATATTAAATAAAATTGCCTCATTTGCAAATTGCGCGTCCGTGTTTAAAATTAATTCGCTAACAAAGTATGTAAATACATTTTAGAGTTTTTTTCATCAGTCATAAGATACCAATAAAGCAGATGGGTCTCCTGATAAAGAGTCAACTGTTGCCTATAAACATCAAAGATGTTAACGATGCGTTACTATCCTGTGGCGAGGTCTAATACTAAATGCGTACATATACCGGCTACCTTACCCTCCAAACTGGAACACGGTAGTGACCAGAACTGACGCTATTGCGGCAGAAATAGGTAAGGCGGTTATTCCAGAACTCTACCACTTAGTAGCCACGATGGTAGTGACTCGCATAGCCAATCGGTCGCCTTTTACAACCTGCCTGACAGAACGGCAGTTGCCCTATTCTTCAAAGGAACCCGGAACCAATACGGAGAAAAATGTTTGCCAGAGTTAAATTATTAACAAATGGAAAACCCATTGTTTTAGAATTTGAATGGAATTTACGTTAAGTGACTATTGTAGACGAAATTGATATGGTATTTATTTATGGGGAGATAACCAAAAATAACCTTACAAATTTTATAACATTAAACACAACCAATTGCAGGTTATCATAGACTGAAACTCATTAAACAGTAGCACCAAATACGAATAACAAGTTAAAAAAATTGGAGGCAGTCAGACTGCTGACAGAAGTGAAAGATTGAAACTGTATTTACAAGTATAGATTTGTTAAAGTGACATCTAGTAGTTAATAATACACTAATTTACGATTTTGTGTAGCTATGAGCTATGGTACACCTTAAACATTAGCATGTTGATGACGCGAACGCACGCTGACGCGAATCCATACGATGTTTTGTAATCAAAAATCATGAAACGCGGCTAAAGAAGATTATACTATAATTCCTAAAACTTCCCGCTAAATTGAGGTATTTTAAGGCAAGGCATCGGGACAAACGGAAAAATTGTTGAATAACAATTTTACAAAAATTACCTGTAGATATTATCTAAAGTATGTGCTAACTTATTACACATTAGAATATAGTTTATAGCAATAGTACTTTACTTGATCATATAAATTTCCGAAAACAGGCTAAAAAAATCTCTAAAATAAATAATTTGTTAATAACATTTCTAATCTTCCACATGATTTTTATATGGTGATATTTAGTTTATAAATAATGTACTAAATTTTGGTTTTCAGCTGAAGTCTTATATTTATTTATCCTAAAATTAACACGTTTCCCAGCGGTTTCAGAACATACCGCCCCGCCCATTTCCTATAGAATTGACGCGAGTCAAAATACCTCGCCTTAAGCACAAATAAGTGAAAAATATAGCTTAACATAAATTTGTATGCCCAAAGAGTTAAAAATGAACACAAAGGGGGAAAAATTTTATGAACTATGTACAATTTCTGCTCTGAGTTGGCAGAGTGAACTGAATATTGTCAGATATTCTTTTGTTCTGCAAAATATTTATAGTTTCATTTGGTGAAATCGATGGTCATTTCTATCTCCGCATTTTCTAAATATAACATTTATCACTCATTTCTTATAATAGCCGTAACAAATTTAGATACCATTTATAAATTAAAATTCTGTTTCATTTTTGTGTATTGGTTCCAGTCATTTTCGAAGAATAGATCATTTGCTTTCTGCTAGGCATCACGTAAAAAGCGAAAGATTACCGAAAGGTGCCATTACTCTTGTAACTATAGCTAGTAGAGTTTTAATTTATTTCGCCCTTTAAACAGAAAAACTCACGTGCTGAAAATCAACACAGAATTCTTAGTACGGGAAAATACATCGCGACACACACAATCTTTAGGACGTGTTTGAACTTTTAAATCACATTTAAAAACGACTTCCTCTGACATATTTAACCATTAAAATACATTCTTTTGATCATAAATTACATTTAATAACAAACGTTATACTTGTATTGCACACCTCGATGCGGAGCGTTTAAGTAGTGCTCTACTTTCGCTTAATTAAAATCAAGCACTTTTCTAAAGTAAAAATGTCTCTTTTTTATTTATATTATAATTTTGGAATAATATGAAAACACGATGTCAAAAGAATACACTTTTTCTTAAAAAAATGTTGAAGGCATTTATTGCATTTAAAAAAAAAGGATTGATAAAACTGTTACAATCTTGTCCGGATCATAAAGCTGTATATTATCTGGAGGCTAAATTTCTAATACCTATTTGAAACAAAACTTTAAATATTGCTGTCATCTTCTGAGATCTTACCTTCTCTTTTGTAACACAGCTGTATAAAAAGAGATGGCGAAACCTCACAGACAGAGATATAACGTAGGTATATGTTTCAATTGATTAATCCGAATGCTTACTCCAACTTTACGTAATTCTTCATAGTCTGGATCCGAGACCAATTTTCACTGAATCTTCATAAATACTTCATATTTCATAACATGTCAAGATAAATTATAGTTGCAATAATTCTTTTGTCCTTACGGTATAGGCTATGATCAAAGGCCATGCTGCCTTGAACAATTTTAATGGTATATTTGACTTTTAGGTTTTGTTTATAGCAAACTACTACAACGGGGCGACAAACAACGAGACACGTATTTATGTATATAAGGATTTATATTTGTTTTAATGTTTTTTAATTATCTTCCTAACAGCCTCTTCTAGGTAAAAATTTGCTTGTATTTTCCTTACATCTTTAAATAGCAAAAAAGCAGATGTATTTGCTGATGAAAGAGTCAACCATCGCTTATAAACACTAGTAGACTAAGTAAAGCGATAATACCAATATTCGAACAAGACTTAGCAGAACTCTACCACGTAGTAGTCACGATGGTAGTTACAGGTATAGCCAATCGATCATCGTTTACAAACTGCATGGCAAAATTGCAGATAGACTATTTTTCAAAGGGGTTTGTAAGAACTCGGCCATTTATAAACCGATTTGGAAAATTCTTATTTGGAAGGTATACTCCCCGTTCGGTTCCATGTAAATTTATGAAGATCGGATTTAGGGTTGCAGAGATATAGTGACGCTGAAATATGCTGCATCAATTTCACTGTTTTAAATTATGTGAAGTTACAAATTAGGAGCACTTGTTGTACCTCTGCCTACTTCTTCGAGGATATGGACGTTAAGATACTTTTTCCAAATTATTTAATCCTTTTTCTGTCGTCATTAATCGTCATTATCGCCTATTCGGCTCTGATATTGACGTCCCGGTCAATCTCCAGGTTGGTCAATAATTGTATTAAAATTGTAAGGTAAATATCGTAAATATAATAATTGCACGTTCGATCCGCCCCTAATCGGTAACCGCCTCTATGGTAGTTATTTTGTGTCTATGGTCTGGAGGTCCGGCGTTGAGATAAAAGATGCCGGAGGCATATTCGTAAATAGCTGACGCATTAGCCATTCGGGAAATTTCGGCTGCCGTTCGGGGGCTTGGCTTATAACCGATGCGACGTGTCGTGACGACTCGTCTGCTATTTACTACATGTCGATCAGTATTGTTTCAACTTTCTATTGTTATTATATATATAAAGCTAGAAAATATAGAAGTAATTCAAAAATCATTTTAAGTTTGACCGCCTCGTTGGTCGAGTGGTTAGCGAATACGCAATCAACCCTGACTACGCAATTAACGGGGCTCGGGTTCGATCCCCGACGGGCACAAGTATTTGTGTGATGAGCATAAATGTTTGTATTTCCGGGTTTGGGTGTTTATTAAATATATTCTAGTATTTATATACGTATTTCTATGGATTAGTATCGTTGACTAACACTCATAGGCCATAACACAAGCGAATAATTTGCTGTCTTTGGGGTTAGATCAGTAAGTATAATTTGTCCCGTGAATATTTATATTTAGTAGATAGATAGAACTTCTAAAAGAAGTTAGGTACCTATCTACTACATGTGCCTGAAAAAATGAAGCCAAATGCCATGTATAATCAATAATCATACATGGATAGTTTTAAAAACCGAGGTGGTCGGACGAGGAATCGGAGGTCGTGGATTCGATTCCTGCGCGGACCAACAAATATTTGTATTATAGTTTTAGTTTATTCTTACTACTTATTATAATAAACATTTTAATTATATTTATATTTTTTTATTTTCCTGTTTTAATTTCGTTTCATTATAGTGTTAACAACTGACGTCTTAGTCTTAGATGTCTGCTTAGAAAGAACTTCGGGATCAAGTGATGCCCGACGCGTTAGCCCGACACGTCTGCTATTTACTAAGTAGCTTCGGGCATCTAATGCGTCGGGTATTTATGAATATGCATCCCGGAGGCGGTTCGCGTGTCAGGCAATTCAAAAGTGTTTTTCTCAGTTTTCTGTTAAAAACAGCGTTGCCCAGGGTAAACGCCCGGTTGGCGATAGACTTGCCACCTATCACATTGTGGGACAGAGTATCTTTGGATAATCGTGGGTATATTGGTGTACCTACCTCTGCTTATTCTTCAAGGATTCACTTGACTTCACTAATTACCGATAGTGAAAAAGGTAAAATAAATTTTTGTGGTTCTTACGAGTTTTTTTTTTACAATAATCAAAGATACAAGTAGAAACTCCGAGTTTCGGAGTAGGGGACCGACTTGATGGTATATTTAAACGACTTTCCCTAGAATATATACACAGCACAAAACATTTAATCCTTTGATCTTAATATTTTATTGAGATCAAAGGACGTTTTGTACCGTTTTTGTTTGTGCATTTAATATTTTCTTATTCCGGTATTTTTATTAGCGTTTAATTAATGCCTTTGCACAGTTAAAAATATTTTTTAATTAAGGAGTTGATTAAAGTTAACTATTAAACGAAGAAAAAAATCATGAATTGTATATCGTTTGTATATTTGGGGCATATAAAATTTATGATACTTTCCTCTAACTTTATTACAACAAGTGCTCCTAATTTGTAACTTCACATAATTTAAAACAGTGAAATTGATGCAGCATATTTCAGTGTCACTATATCTCTGCAACCCTAAATCCGATCTTCATAAATTTACATGGAACCGAACGGGGAGTATACCTTCCAAATAAGATTTTTCCAAATCGGTTTATAAATGACCGAATTCTTAAAAACCCCTTTGAAAAATAGTCTATCTGCAATTTTGCCATGCAGTTTGTAAACGATGATCGATTGGCTATACCTGTAACTACTATCGTGACTACTACGTGGTAGAGTTCTGCTAAGTCTTGTTCGAATATTGGTATTATCGCTTTACCTAATCTACTAGTGTTTATAAGCGATGATTGACTCTTTCATCAGGAAATACATCTGCTTTTTTGCTATTTAAAGATGTAAGGAAAATACAAGCGAATTTTTACCTAGAAGAGGCTTTTAGGATGATAATTAAAAAACATTAAAACATAATATACATAAATACGTGTCTCGTTGTTTGTCGCCCCGTTGTAGTAGATTGCTATAAACAAAACCTAAAAGTCAAATATACCATTAAAATTGTTCATAGCCTATACCGTAAAGATAAAAGAATTATTGTAACTGTAATTTATCTTGACATGTTATGAAATATGAAGTATTTACGAAGATTCAGTGAACATTGATCTCAGATGAATAATATACATCCAGACTATGAAGAATTAGGTAAAGGTGGAGCAAGCATTCGGATTAATCACTTGAAACATATACCTACTTTATATCTCTGTCTGTGAGGTCTCGCCATCTCTTTTTATACAGCTGTGTTGCAAAAGAGAAGGTAAGATCTCAGAAGATGACAGCAATATTCAAAGTTTTGTTTCAAGTATGGATGGATGGATCCATCCATCCATCCATACATACCGCACTTAGCCACACTACGGGCTGGTGTGCGCAAAGTTATAGTGATTATTCCTGCCAACCCAGCTCATTCCAGAGGTATAGTACCGTAGAAGGATTATAAAATAGTTCCTTGTACGTTTTATTCTCTTTGAAGAACTGGGCCCTTAGGTATTGAACTTACTTACTTACTTAGGTATTGAACTCATATAGCACGTGGTGGGGAGTTTCCTCATGGTTTAGGCAAGCTCTACATAGGGGACTGTCCGTTAGTCCTATGGCGTGCATATGTTTATTCATATGGCAATGCCCCGTTATCAGACCACAAATCTTTTTTAGCTCTACTCTTGGTTGTTTAAGTAACTTTCTGGTCAATTTGGGATTCAGTTCAGAAAATACTTGTTTAGTTTGTCGACAACTGGTTAGCATTTCTCAGTGTTTTTTGTGTTTTATCTTAGTAATTTCTTTTATATTTGTTTTTAGTAGATTAAAGGGTAAGGGTATTTATAGGTTCAGGACCTACAGTTAGCATCTTAGACCCTTTTTTTGCTAATTCATCGGCGATGTCGTTCCCTAAGGAGCCACTATGACTTTTAATCCATTGTACAGTGACCTTACATGTTATCCCTAGTTGTTGAAGCAATTTTCTGCATTCGTGTACTAGGCTGTTGCTCGAAAAAAAGTATCTTCACGCCCATATCCCTGAAGGGGTAGGCAGAGGTACAGCAAGTGCACCCACGATTAGCCGAAGATACTTGGTCCCACAAATGTGATAGGTGGCAAGCCTATCGCCAACCGGCAACTTTGTGTGTCTCAGAAAACTGAAAAAACACTTTTTTATGTGCGCGACCCGGGAATCAAACCCGGGACCTCATGTGGTCAACGCCAACGCTGGACCACTAGACCACAGTGGCGACTACTGAGGCTGTTGCTCGAATAATTGGAATTCAGTGACTTCAATACTGCCTGGCTGTCCGTTAAATATCTGAGATCAATATCTTTAATATTCCTATTCAAGACAACTCTTGCGGCTATAGTAAGCCCTAGGCAAAAACTTTAAAACCTTTCCCGGCTTTAGGGAAATGGTCGCAGGTTCAAATCCCGCGTGTCGATATTTTTCTTTGTTGTTTTTAAGGTTTTTCCAGATTCCCAAGCACGGGGTGAGTGCTATAACACAAAAATAAGCCCTAGCGATTCTGCTTGGAATATTGAGTTGTATCTGCCTAGGTTAGTGCTTATACTAATGTTTAATTCAGGGCAATAGGCACCAGCGCCTATTCCCATCGGGGTTTTAGAGCCATCAGAATATAAACATAATTCTTTTATACCTGACTTGTCCTTTACTTCATCTGTAATAGTAATTGTATATTTGTTGTCATGTAATGGTTTCTTTGGCACCCTGTCGCACGGTGCGTCTACCAATGGATTCAATTTTGCCATTTTAGATAGATAGATATATAGATAGCTTAAGTATAGCTTAAGTCGAAGCTCGGTATCAGAGGGGACACCTTTAGGTCGGACCTTAAGCCCACTTAACTTAAACTCTGGCAAAACACTTCGCTCCCCAAGAAAGGCCGGTTCTGCAGTAACGGTCGCTTGGACCAACTGGTTAGTTTATTTAAAAAAAACGTAAGTATATTAATATTATGTGATATAGATTCATAAATTTACAGGCAGTGTCATCGGCGTGCGAAAAAATGATCCCAGCACTGATTTTCATATTACAAAGATTGTTAATGTAGATTAGAAAGAGCGTAGGGCCAAGGACACTTCCCTGCGGAACTCCATAGGAAACGTCTTCTACCTGACTGATATATGTTGTGTATGATTTGATATATAACTTTTCAAAAGAACGAGTGGAGTATTGCTGACCCCGATAATTTCAAGTTTCTTGATTAGGGTTGGCACTGAGACAGTGTCAAAGGCTTTTTTTTAAATCCAGGGAGGCCGCTAAACATCTCCTACCTTTATCCATAGTTTTAGCTATTTGTGAGCTTAAACCTAAAATGGCATCTTCGGTCGACAGGTTTCCTCTAAAACCATACTGTTTATCAGACAGAATATGGTTTTTCTCAAGATATGACAAGAGTCTCTTATTTAACAGCTTTTCCAGAATTTTAGATAAAGGAGGCAGTACTGAGATTGTCCGATAATTATTGCCATCGTCTCCGTCTCCGCCCTTGTATACGGGTGTAATTAAAGATTGCTTAAGCGAGTTGGGAAATATACACAATTAAAAGATATATTTACCAAGTGGACTATGGCAGGAAGGAAGGAAGGCAGGAGAATAGGTTTTGCAATTTTTAAGTTCAGTGATATTATTATTATTATAGTGGTGTTAATATTATAATTAAAAAAAACAATAGAAAACTCAGAGTCCCACCTGTCATCTGTTACGATTTTGTTTTTAAATAATGATCATCGTTCCGAAAGTTTCGTGTGTGCGATATACACAATGTGGTATAAAAGATATCAATTATTTTAAAATGCAGGCTTCAGCACCGGTGAAATGTTTTCGTTATCTTTCATTTCCAGATAGTTTCTTTTCATTTATCGCATTGCATTTACTAAATGACAAAACCTACAGTAGATATTATTCTGTAACTATTCATTAAAATAAATTTGTATTATAGTTTTTAATTATATCACCTTAATATTTTCTTTAAAACAGTATAATGTGCAGTTAGAGACAAAATGTGTTTTTTTTTTTCAGTTTTCTGACAAAAACAACGTTGCCCGGGAATGAAAATTTGCCCGATTGGCGACACGCTGGGTGTACTTGTTGTACTTCTGCCTATCTCACTGAGGATACCCGCTAACATCACCAGCTATTTTCGCATTTTTACGTAAAAAAGCACGGACCGTTACGCGCACACATTTCGAGTTCGTTCCAGTGGACCGTGGTCACACAAATGGTTTATGAGTTGTTTAGATTGAATCCGATACTGCAAAGCGTATATTTTTTAAGAAGTCTTGAGCACAAGTGTGAGAATTATTTAATTTAAATGGCTTAAGCTACAAAATAATTCCAGGTGTAACACGACACTTTGAAAAAATATAACTACAATGGTTTATGAGTTGTTTAGATTGAATCCGATACTGCAAAGCGTATATTTTTTAAGAGGTCTTGAGCACAAGTGTGAGAATTATTTAATTTAAATGGCTTAAGCTACAAAATAATTCCAGGTGTAACACGACACTTTGAAAAAATATAACTACTTGTTCGTCAAGGATCTTTAATTCAAAAAGTAAATCACTTCCTATGATTTTAATATTTTTTTTAATATAATTGGTAAACATATACATACGGAAAAAAATAAACAACATATATTATAATACAAAAATATTTATTTACATAAATGTTAATATTATCTTCTTTTTTATAATTAATACGTAGTTTTTTTCGTAATTTTTAAATAATTTATTTCTTTTTCAATTTTACAGCTAATATTTTTTTTTTAATATCGTTTAGGATATTTCACATTCACATCATATGATTGTTTTGAGATTATAGATATCAACACTAAAATTTACGAAAATAAATAAAAATAGGTACCGCCATACCCAAAGCGCTGGTATCATCAAGTTGGCCGTTAACGAAATATATGTATTATTAATTGATATTTACGGTTTTTTTAACAAAATTATTATCTAAATTGTTAGATCTTGAACTAATCTTGATTATAAAGAAAGTTTACTTGTTGATTAATATTTTTAAATTTGCCTGTATCATAAACTGCAACCAACGCATAACACACAGCACGAATCAAAATGGCGGACTTAATTCTTTTATTTTTCCCCAAGAGCGTACTTGAAAAAAGAGTGCCAATTTGATGTTATTCTGTACAATGTTTCGTTCGAAAATGATAAAATACCATGGAGTATTGTATTAAAACTGGTAAATAGTGAAAATATTGTTGGTCCTTATAGAAACCATAGTATAACAACGGAATTCTCTCTGAGGTCTCATTAGTTACCAAAGTGAAGTGAGCGGATACGGGCTTTAAGATACTTTTTTATGTATAAGATTTTAAACCATATTTACAATTGACAATAATATTTAATAATTTACAATAAGTAAAAATGACGTAATCGATCACATAGCAAAGAATTTCGCCCCGTTTTATGTATTAACTCTAAAAATTATTGAACTAAAAGGCATTTTCAAATGAGTGTCATTTAAAAAAGTTTTGAAATTTTATTACAAAATCATACGTAAATGTATGATTTTGTAATAAAATTAAGTATGTCCAAGAAAGAACACGGGTTAGACTTCATACATCGTTTTTTTTTTATAGTGCGCACGGAACTAGTTGGCCGCGCCTTACGTATTACGTATTACGTATGGCGCGGCCAACTAGTTCCGCGCGCACTATAGTTATTAACTTAAAGTTTAATATATTTCTTAAGATTCTATATCGACTCCTTAACTTATCTGCATTTAATAAATATTTTTTTAACTTGGGGAATAGTAGCTAAATAAAGTTGAAATTCAGGTAAGATTAACGTAAATAATCAGTTCTCTCATTAATAGTCTGTGGTTAGGTATTTATCTTGTCATTGGGTGTCTTCAGTACAACTGCTAATCTCAGAAATCTAAGTAAGATTGACAGAATTCTTAGCTAAGATTTTGCAAAAGCACTTTATAGGTACTTAAAGAAACAAAAAATAAATCAGCATTAACTATTCTTTAATACAGAAAATAGGGGAATTTTTATTTGATACTTATAATGAAAATTATGATATATAAACTTATTACTGTTTTAATGAAAATGTAATTAAAGTTTTATAAAATGGTAACATTTAAATATGATGATAGAATTCAATCAAATTATAGTCTCAATTATTTTTAATGATTGTTCCTAGCGATATATTTTATTTAATTGATTTAAAAATCGTAAAAAAATATTCTAGTTTATCTAATATTCGTCACTCCAAAACACACGCAAGGGATGTACAAAAACGAAATGGCCTGTGTTCTTTAAAGCATGCGCACGAATCGGTTTAGACAGGGTGAGATAATATGGCAAAGGCGAACGGCGAAGTCCTGAATGTAAGGTTTAATAAAAAATATTTTATAGTAGCTGCAACCCGCTGCCAACTGCTTTATAAAAGTTTTTCGCGAATCCCATGGAAATAATTTATTTTTCTGGGATAAAAAGTATCCCATGTGCCAAATTTTATCCAAATCTGTTTCGTGGTTTAGCGTGATTGGGTAAAAACGTCCATCTATCCATCCATACATCCATACTTCCAAATTACCGCATTTATAATAATATTAATATAATACAATATTTAACTAATAACACTTGTACTGTTTCACAATAAGATAATTATATTTAATTTCCGACCGGTTTCGCTTACCCAAGCATCCTCAGGATATTTGAAGTTGCAGGCTTACAGGTAATTAACAGTATTAATATAGATAAACACATACTATTTCACAGTATATTTTACTGTGCACAATCAAATTTAATAGTTTGATGTGTGTTTTGGTGATCACGCCAAAATATGTGAACAATATTCTAAATAATGCTGTACTCGTTTCTAAAATAGTTGCAGAATGTGACCAGAGTGCTAAGTGTGAGTTTTTCTTTTCGCATTCAATCGTGAGCGCGTTTGGAGTTTACTAGGAGTTTACTAGTGGTAAACGTGAGAAACCAGTTTACCACTAGGTGGCGCTGCACAAATCACATACAAATTCCTAGTAAACTCCAAACGCGCTCACGATCGAATGCGAAAAGAAAAACTCACACTTAGCACTCTGAATTGAAATGTCGCCTCGCGTGATTGAACACTTTCTGTTTCTTTGACGTAAATTTAGCTTTCCCACCCAAATTATATCGGAATTGGACTTCGTTTGAAATTTCAGCAAATATAAATACTTATTCGAAGAGATGTTACGGTCTCGAAATACACAAGTTTAGGTAAACGGGTTTTTTTCTATGGTTAACTCATAAAATGAAAGTTAAGGGAAACCAGATTTCGGATAGTCCGTTCTGATATTTGCTCTACTTGCTCCTCAACTTTAACAGGCGACTTTAAGCATGTTCTTACATTTATTTTTAAACAATTTTCAACTCGATTATATTTTATTTTTTGATTTTGACCGCCCCGTTGATCGAGTGGTTAGCGACCCTGACTACGCAAGCGCCGGGGCTCGGGTTCGATCGCAACGGGGCAAGCATTTGTGTGATGCGCATAAATGTTTGTATTTCCGGGTTTGGGTGTTTATTAAATTTATTCCAGTATTTATATATGTATTTCTATGGATTAGTATCGTTGACTAACAACCATAACACAAGCAAATAATTTGCTTACTTTGCGGTTAGATCAGTAAGTGTAATTCCGTAAATATTTATTATTTATTATTATATATCGCGCGCGATAAAAAAAAAGTTTGAGCAATAAGAAGTACATAATATATATACTTCGTTTTTTCAATGTAATGCAACTAGGAAACGTTTGTCGTGAAATTGAAGGAGATTTAATTTCTCTTTGTTGGTCAAACCTCTATTTTATCGCACGTGACATATCACATGCTGTTTGATTAGGTATGATCACAAATTAAATGGATACGCCTCTCATGACAATTTCTTACTTTGTCAGTGTAGCTTGCAATTACATACAGAAATACAGAGTTATACTACTTACCAATAGAATAAAATCACTTCAACGTTAATTTTTTAACCTTGACATTTCATTTGGTACGATAAAACAGTACAACGCGATTTATTTCTATTTTTTCACGATATAATACATGAAGATGTTCAAAAATGTAATACAATTGTAGATATTATTATTAATATTTAAAATGTATTACATTTTTGACAGTGATAGAAGTGTTTGCTCATTTGCGCGGTGATACGTTTCCTTCCCAATGGCGTGTCTATTAGTATTCATTTAGTCTGTGAATATGATATTAAAAAACCAGTCAAGAGCGAGTCGGACTCACGCACGAACGGTTCCGTACCATCATCGCAAAAAAAAAACGAAAAAAGCACGTTTATTGTATGGGGTGTAATGTGGGGATATAATACCTTTATTTTTAGTATTAGTTGTTATAGCAACAACAGAAATACATAATTGATGAAAATTTCAGCTTTCTAGCTATCACGATTTACGAGAAACAGCTTGTAGGGCTACTCTTGAAAACCGATTTCAATTTTAAATGAATATTTAATGAATTTTGAAGTATTTCGTACTCTGAACAACTGTAATTAATTATTGGATTCGGCGATAGCGCCACACGGATTTAAAAATTTTTTGGAACTACTCATTATTGCTTTTATTTGTTATTTTGTTTAAAACGGTACGTAAAATTTCCACTTGTAACACTAGCTTGACGTATAACGATGACATCTATTTCCAATAATTAGGTCGTTACTATACTGAATCAATGTGGGAAATATTGGTTTCAAAAGTACCGTTTTTTGACGATATTCGAAACTTATTGTTGTTATCAATATTGGTTTAAGATTTATATTGTTTTCAAGAGTAGGCCTGCTGGTCACAGACAGACAGCGGAGGCTTAGTAATAGGGTTCCGTTTTACCTTTTAGGTAGGCAACCCTAAAAATGCACTGACTGACATCCTATATTTTGTGACACTAATATAATATTTGTAATATAGATTAAGATTATGGAAATCGTTGTCAAAAATATTACCGCATTTCAATTTGCTTTCTTATCATATTGACCTGATTTTAAAGAAAAACTTGAAAAGCTTCTAGAAATGAATTAAAATGATCAAATTGACGTTTTCTCAAATTGAGAAGCAAGTGGAGCAAACGTCATAATGGAGTAATTTCTAACATTTAGAATATTAGAACTTACTCCATTTTTTTATATCATAATATAGCAAACAAGCAGACGGGTCTCCTGATGGATAGAGTCAACCATCGCCTATAGACACCAAAGATGTTAATGGTGCGTTGCTATCTTGTGGCTAGGTTTAATGTCACATTCATAAATTTACCGGCTACCGGAACCGATTAAACCGGAACATGACAATGACTAGCACTGACGCTATTGCGACGGGAATAGGTAAGGCGGTGGTACCAGAACCGGGCGAGATAATGCAGAACTCTACCACCTAGTAGCCACGATGGTAGTGACTACCATAACCAATCGGTCGTTTTTTACGACCTGCCTGGAAGAACGGCAGTTAGCCTATTCTTCAAAGGAGCCCGGGACCAACACGGGGTAATTCTGACATTCAATTCTGACACATGCACAAAAAACATTCAAATAAGACTACTAAGTTTTTACTAGGATCTAAACAGACTGAATCAGTTAGAAACAACTGAAAAATGTCAGGCTATTAGGAAGGTGAGCGTAAAATTGCAGTTACGGGCGTTCGTGTCACGCTGTACGACCTTAGGTTTACGTGTTCCGCATATCGTAAACATGTACAAAGTAAATTCTCTCGTATTACCAGTATACAAAAGTGGATTTAGCTTAAGTGTAATTTATGTGATATGTAAGCGTACACCAATCTCGATTCTTTGATGAAAACAGATTTTATTTTAACGTAAGTTATTATTTTTTACAGCATCATCATAATATATACCAAAGGTTCCCAAACTTTTTCTCATAGATCACTTACAGACTTTGCTAGTTCCGGTGGACTAAAACTAACTAAACTAAAGTTACTAAACTAACTTAACTAAGACTAACTGAAACTAAATTTTTAATATGCTCCCAAAACTTAAAAAATATGAATATTAGATTTAATAGATCACTTTCAGACTGCTAGTTCCAGTGGACTAAAACTAACCAAACTAAAGTTACTAAGCAAACTAAACTAAGACTAACTGAAACTAAATTTCTACTATACTCCCAAAACTTAGTTAACTATGGAAATTTGCGTTGCAGCTGAGTTTCAACCGTAAATTTATTCCTGTATTATTCCAGTGGACCCCTGGGGGTCCACCTAGACCACTTTGGGAATCACTGATATATACTTACATCTACACATAATACTTACTATGCGAGTCACTACCATCGTGGCTACTAGGTGGTAGAGTTCTGCATTGTCTCGCCCGGGTCTGGTATCACCGCCTTAATTATTCCTGCCGCAATAGCGTCAGTGCTTGTCGCTGTCGTGTTCCGGTATGGAGGGCAAAGTAGCCGGTAAACTTACGCATGTGGCATTAGCCCTCGCCACAAGATAGCAACGCACCATTAACAACTTTGATGTCTATAGGCGATGATTGACTCTTTCCATCAGGAGACCCATCTGCTTGTTTGCTATCTTATGATATAAAAAAACCGAATTTTGGTCGGTATTTCTTTTATGAATCTCATATTGATTAAATATGAAAAGCAATTTCTTACTAAATTTAAAGTAATAGGTCTACTGGCACCAATACAAGTAAGAACTGCATGGCCAGCCTGAGAGCGTTTAGTTATAAGATATATTTTATATCATAAAATAGCAAAACAAGCAGTGGTTTTCCTAATGGGAGGACAAACCATCGGCTAAATACACCAATAATAATAATAATATTCACGGGACAAATTACACTTACGGGGTTAGATCAGTAAGTGTAATTTGTCCCGTGAATATTATTAATTACAAAGTAAGCAAATTATTTGCTTGTGTTATGGGTGTAAGTCAACGATACTAATACGTAGAAATACATATATAAATACTAGAATATATTTAACAAACACCCAAACCCGGAAATACAAACATTTATGCTCATCACACAAATGCTTGTCCCCGTCGGGGTCGATTGAGTAATCAGGGCCGCTAAACATTCGACCAACGATCCTCGACAACGATCGATAAGAGTTCAAACAAGGAAAGGTTTTTTGTTGCCAATAGCTACGTCTGTATTTTTAAATGTACTCATTACATATGTCTGTATTTCAAATGTACATTTAAATTAATAAAAATGTCGTCTGTACGAAATAATCTAATGTACGATAAAACTCGAACGAATTTATGTTTACATTAGAAAATCAGAAATGTCTGTTGGAAAATAGTATGTAACAAATAAAATAAAATAAAATAAATAAATAACGGGGAGGCTAATGGTTAATTGTACTAGCCTTGCCTTAGCTTAAGCCAGTCCTTAGTGAAATGCTGTCATATTCTTTTCAGTTAAGACAGGAAGTGACAGCATACTATAGTAGGGGAGCCTAAGAGATGATTTTTGCATTTACTCGAGCGCGTCAGATTGACATAGGTAGGGTTAGACACTTATTGTTGAAGCTCTTCACTAAATATACGCCCTTTATATTATAGAGGCGGGTAATTATATCGGAAAAGAAACAAAATTCGAATAACTTCGACTTGTTGAAATTGTCAGATTATATTTTTTTAGTTATTATCATTTCCTGTATAGTAAAAAAATATTCATACGCACTCGAGAATTTTAAAACTATGTTTTCTTTGCAACTTTGTGATCCTCCCACTCCCTTACTTACACTTGTTTTGGCAGATTTTCTAAATTTCAGGTGGGAATTAACCCACCCTACCTTAATCTGACGCGATTTAGTGTTTTCATGTCCTGTTTTTTAAAACTTTTTTTTATCTGTAGATTTGTCTCCCACTATTGAAGTGAAAAACATTACATAACCTTTTATTTTTCCTATAATTTAATCTACAAAATCCAATAGGTCCGTACGACTCTCGAGTAATTACCCATTTAGCATCTTGGGCTCCTCTCCTACTGCTTAGGATTTTCCTAAGCTAAGGCAATGTTAGTGCAATTGGTCATAAAGATGTTAATGGTGCGATATGGTACATTTCTTCTACAATTACGTCAACGATTATCATTGTTCTGTTTTGGTTTGGCCGCTAGACTTAGCCGCTAGACTTAGCCGCTAGACTTATGCATGAGGCAATATCATCCCGTCACACGGATAGCAACGCACCATTAACACCTTTAGTGTCTATAGGCGATGTTTTCTCTTTCCATTAGGAAAATTATGTGCTTGTTTGCTATCTTATGATGTAAAATATATTTTATAACTATGCGCTCTCGTGCTGGTCATTTCATAAAACGTCATCTTTTACTTATATTGCTGGCAATATCTGATATCACCTTAAAATTTGGTCGGATAACAAAAGTATCTTCATGCTCCTATCCCCGAAGACTTAAGCAGATGTACAAAATGTGCACCCACGATTAGCCGAATATACTTAGTCCCATGTGATATGTGGAAAGCCATCCCCAACCGGGAGCTCGTGTGGCCAACGCCGCATCGGATCATTAGACTACAGGAGCTATTGGTAGGTGATAGGATATTACTGTTCATATTTAATCACTAGCTGTGCAAGCGACTACTTCCCGTGGAATAATTTCTAAAATCTAAGTTTGGGAGAAACTTAACCTACTTTTTTTAGAAATTGTTCTTATCAGCTATTCTAGCAGTGAAAGTCCTGTCAAAAGCAGTCCAGTCGTTTCAAAGATTAGCCGAAATAAACAGACATATTGATAAACAGACAGAGAAAATTGTATTTTTTTATTTCGGTATATGTGCTGTGGGTACATCAATATGCGTGTAGTAAAATTTAATATTACGAACAGACACTCCAATTTTATTTATTTATAAAGAGGTTTACTAAGTATATATGTATATTTTATACTACCAGCACAGTTTCGTCTATTGGTATAGTTTTTTGTGCAAACTTTTATTCTCTATTTCTACCCCCTAGGGGATGATTTTTAAAAAAAGTTTGCCTACGTTTTACCCCGGATTTAAAAGTATCTTTGCAAAAATTTTATAAAATCGGTTCAGAAGTTAGGCGTGAAAGTATAACAGACAAACAGACATACTTTTGCATTTATAATATTATTATGGATGTACGTGGTGGAGACGTAACATCCATGCTTGTATATTATAAATGCGAAAGTAACTTTATCTCTTCTTCAACCAATAAACCGATTTAGATAAAATTTAGTACAAAGATAGTTTGAGACTTGGGAAAGGACATAGAATAGTTTTTATCCCAGAAATCCCACGAGAACGGAAGCCATGCGGATTTTATTTTAGAAATTTATTCACGCGGACGATGTTACGGACACAGATAGTTTTTGACAAATGAAAATCTAGTATTGTTTATTATTTTTTTATCTTTGGTCTAGGCTAGTCAAGCAACTACTAATTGATTTAAATACTTACGATTTGTGCAAAAAAATCATTGACCATTCACAGCAAACTTATGTATGTGACATTAGACCTTTCCACAAGATAGCAACGCACCATTAACATCTTGGGTGTCTATAGGCGATGGTTGACTCTTTCCATCAGGAGACCCATCTGCTTGTTTGCTATCTTATGATATAAAAGAAAAAGCCCTGTGCTTTCATTTTGCGTATGTCTCGTAAACTAGCATCATCGCGGAGTTACGTAAAATGAAGAAAGAGCATTTTTAATGAATATATTTCGGCGAATATGCGCAGGGAATCTCTAATTTAATCTTATCGTTTTTACGGCGCCTCAAGGCATACTCTTTCTAAATTTCTAATTTTATTCATACCCTCGGCTTTCGTATAAAGGGATTTACTTATTGAAGTGAAAATATATAGACACCTTAGACGATTTTTGGTAGAGGAAAATTTTATTGATTGGCGTCAGCAACATGCAGATCATAATAAAATTTTATTTTTTATTCAGTTAAGAAATTCAAAATTTTTTTTTTCACTTCAGTCGCCAGTCCTCATGATTACCTCTGAGTTTTATTTGTTGTATTTATAATATAGTCCTGATATATTTGAAGCAAGAGTGAATATTTTTTTTATCTAGTTTGGTGTTTTTCAATCTCGCATCCTTGCTGCCTTCCTGACCGCCCCGTTGGCGAGTGAACCTAATTACAAACCGAGATGGGTCTGGGTTTGGGTATTTATTAAGTACGTTACATTATTTATATATGCATTTCTATGTTGACTAAAACCAATATCATAAACAAATATTATAATTATTAACAAATTTGCATGCCAGTTCTCTTGGTTCAAATAGAATTTAAGTGCTTTGTAATTAATTAAAAGAAGACACCATTATAATTCTATTTATGCAAATAAATTATTTGTGTTTGTCAAAATAATCTGCTTACTTTAAGGTTAGATTAATTCGTGTGATTTGTTCAGAAATTATTTATTTATTTATTTCCGTAATAATTATTTCCGCGTTGAAAAACTCCCATTCTCACTTTTTATTCCCCAGATAACTTAAAAATTATACCCGGGAATGCCAGCTCGACGTGCTAATCCATGGCATGGGAATAATAACGAACTATAACCAGACTCCATTACACGATATTATTCAGGTCTCTATTTTTGAGACATTTCCGAAAAAATCACCTCTATAGTTTAGTGGCCCGGTGTCATTGTTGACCACATAAGGTCCCGTATTGGATTCTCGGTCGATATTAGAGTTCAGTGGAAAAAGTGTCAGTTGAATTCTAATATCAGTTTATTATACAAAAATTAGTTTAATTATTTGGGCTGAAGCTGTGTCCTTGTATCACTTTAGGCTGATCTCATCAATATCTTTTGAGTTTTATGATTTTTATACACTTGTGGGAAAACTTTAGACCTGATTTGACGAATGTAATAAGTTTTTCTATAACCTTAAATATACTAAGTGACTAGCTTTTGTCCGCGGCTTCGCTCGCGTTAAATTCATTTTAGGGAAGTGGGGGGTTAGAAAGACACAAAAAGTAGCATATGTTACTCTCCGTCCTTTCAACTATCTCCACATAAAAAAAATCACGTCAATTCGTCGCTCCGTTTTGCCGTGAAGGACAAACAAACACACGTTCCCATTTATAATATTATTATGGATTAAGGTTGACTTGTAGAGAATTCAATGTTGTATTAAGTTCATCTCCATGCATGTTTGTGTAAAAATTTTAAATAGATAAATTTATAAAAAGGCTGCATACATTTCTATTTTTTTAAATTTATAGTTTCTAAAATTTAATTTAATTTTAATGTAAAGTCGTCATTTCTCAATAACTTTTATCAATCAGAAAATCTACTGTGCTGAAATTTAAATAATTGCAAGTCCTCTTGCCCTACATCCACTATTAAGTTAACCCAAATATTGTTCTCATGTTATTAAGGTTGACTGGTAGAAAACTAACTCTATGTAGTGTTAATTTCATCACCTACGTGTTTGTGCAAAAATTTTAAATAAATCAATAAATAACAAAGCTGCATAGTGCATACATTTACTAAATTGGGAATATCTTAATGTAATGTCGTTATTTCTCAATAACGCTTATCAGTCAGAAACTCTATTATACTGAAATTTAAATAATTGCAAGTCCTCTTGGCCTACATCCACTATAATTTGGTAAGTGTCCAAGAAAACAGACTTTAAGTCATGATTAACTTTATTGAGAGTAGTTCTTTAGTTAAGGTGAACTTCAATTAAAATGAGATGGTAAATCTCAAGATCAAATTAAAACTTAAGCGAACTCTCGAATGTTCGAACTTTACTTGTTTACATGAACCAATTATATGAAAAGTTTTAATATTTGAAATGTTCTTAGTGAGACTAGTTTTATAATATAAATTTAATGATAAATTGACCCTATCCTATAATTTTTTTAAATTGTCGATAGGGAAGCGCTAAACCACTATCTCGCCTATGGTAAGCTAAGATGTGGCCTAAGATAGAATGCGTAGAATAAATCAAACAAATAACTGAATTACAAAATAGTCAGCGTACGCCAGCGAAGTATTGAGTTCGCTGCCGTACGTACGGCCTTTGATTTTATAACTAATCTTGTTTTATTGAGTTGCTTCGTAGAGTAAAAACTCTTAAATTCACATCACCACACTTCTGAATTTAGTTAAAACTTTAAACTTGTAGAAAGCAAGAGACGTTCATGTAATTTTTGAAATATGTTATTTACTAAAAACTTGTTATCACTCTATGGTCGAAACTTGACTACAGTTAAACTAAATATATGAATATTATATTATGAAGTTAATCTAAATATATTAATACAATAAATAATTCGGTTTTACGAAGGGTCGCTCAACCATAAATGCTGGTGTCGAATTAATCAAAAATGTTTATGAAGCCTGAGAGAATTCGCAGGATGCACTTGGAGTGTTCTGTGATTTGTCTAAGACTATGTCGATCATAACATTTTAATCTGGATGTTACACCATTATGGAGTTCGAAGTAAAGCTCTCTATCTTCCGATTTCTTACTTAAATGAAAGAATTTAGAAGATTGATATTAATGGAAAAACGTCCGCTGGTGCTGTTGTAACCATGGGTGTCCTGCAGGGCTCCATAATTGGTCCATTTTTGTTTCTGATATACATAAATAACTTGCCTTACTGCGTAGGGGATAAGCATGGAATCGTACTGTTTGCGGATGACACTTCACTTTTATTCAAAGTGAAAAGACGAATTGGTAAGTATGACGAAGTAAACAATTCGATTTCAAAAGTTGTACACTGGTTCAGTTCGAACAATCTTTTATTAAATGGTAACAAAACTAAGTGTGTTAAATTTTCTTTGCCTGATGTAAGGCACGTAGATACAGTACCCGGCGATAAATATTGCACATCGACCTTTGGAAAGAGACAATCGGCTAATTTCGGCTTCGTAGAGCGTTATCTCTGTCGCACAAAATACAAACAGTCCGGTACCTATTAGGAGCTGTAAAACAAGTATGATTTGCTTCTTTTGATATTTTTATTCTTTGTATAAAATACACTAATTTTTCTATAAGTGATGGCTTTAGGTTGGGGTAAAATAAAATAAAAAAACATTTTTACATTATGTTTACGTATTTAATTATTTTGGAACATTACAGCTTTAGTGTACATAATAAACACCATTATACCTATTGCTAAAATGAGACATTGCAATAAAAATAATAATAATTCTAATTCTCAATTACTTCCATTTCACTATCTGTGCTCTCAAAGAGGTCAATATCACTGTCACTATCAGCCGTATTTATTACTAATCTATCAGTGTAATTGTCTAAACTGTGTTGAATGCTTCTATATTCATTCTCACATTTGATTGCATGATCGCAAACCTTTTTCCACTCTTCAGCGCCGATCATGTTTACTTTTTCAGTCAATAATGTTTTTACTGTAGTTAAGTTCATACCCACATTTCTAGAGGCTACATAGCCTTTCAGTTGAGACCATATATTTTCAATTGGATTAAAATCCGGATGATATGGTGGCAATCGCAACACAGTGTGCCCATGTTCGGCAAGTATTTTGTCCACAGAAAACTCTGTATACCTCTCCTTGTGCTGACATATAATAGCGTAAATCTGGGTTTTTGTTAATTTTGGATCAACTGGAATTTCATGTCTGTTTAACCAGTTGATCATTTCCCGTTTAATGGTGTTTGAGTTGGGGGGTCTCTCAACATACTTGTTGTGATAGGGTGCGTTGTCGATAACTAGAACAGAATCACTGGGTATATTTGGGATTAATTGGTTAACCAGCCATTTCTCATAGTTATCGTTATTCATTTCATTGTGATAGTCACCTGTAGTGTCCGTGGATTTATACGTTACAAAAGCACCGGGTACAAAGCCTTTTTCATTTCCCGCATGAACTATTATCAAACGTTGACCTTTTGAAATTGGCTTTTTTACTCCTTTTTTCTTATCGTCACTCCAAGATTTCCCTTTAGTGTGGGATGCATGTATATATGACTCATCCATGTAGACGATATTTTTTCCTGTTTCGCGAAATTTGCGTATTTTATCAAGGTATTCCATTCGTTTGAGACTAACGTCGTGCTTTTCCATTAGAATTTTTCGATTATCTTCCATTTTAGTGAACTGAAATCCCATGTCATGAAGTATTTTTCTCAACGTTTTTTCAGACCCATTGTAATTAATAGCTTCAGATAACTTAGCTTTTAATGATTTTATTGTTGGCAGTTCATTAAATCGTAAGTGAAAATCATACACCATTCTTCGAACAACATCGTAATCAAAATCGTCCATATCCAAACGAAATTGCTTTTTTGGTCTCCCTTTTTTTGGAGTGCTGAACTTAATTTCAGTCGAATGTGTTTCAGTACTGACTTCGTTTAATATATTGTTCAAAGTTCTTCTTGAAATTCCAGTGGCATTTGCAACTCGCTCTTGAATCTTCTTAAAATAACAACTTACATTTTCATCTACTTTTTTTTTTAAATCTATCAGTTTCGCTTACAAAGTATTTATAAACATTGTAGATAATTTCACGTGACTGACCTCGTAAAGGTTTCCCTCTTTTTCCGAAAGATGCCATATTACAACTTTAAATTATTTAAATTTGTGGGTGTTATCAACTCTAAATATATATTTTTTTCGGGACGCGACTGCACTCTATCGTAAAAATTAGTGTATTTTATACAAAGAATAAAAATATCAAAAGAAGCAAATCATACTTGTTTTAACAGCTCCTAATAGGTACCGGACTGTTTGTATTTTGTGCGACAGAGATAACGCTCTACGAAGCCGAAATTAGCCGATTGTCTCTTTCCAAAGTTCGATGTGCAATATTTATCGCCGGGTACTGTACCACCGTACAACTGGATGGAAACAACTTGGATCTGGTGGATTCCACTGTGTTTTTAGGTATTACTTTAGATAAGAAATTACACTGACCACACATTAATAATTTAGCAGATACACTTAGTTCGACAGCCTATGCAGTTAAGAAAATGAGACAGTTAACTGATGTTGACACAACAAGAATGGGTTACTTTAGGTATTTCCATAGCATTATGTCATAGGAATTCTTCTCTGGGGAAATTCTGCTGAAATAAATACTATATTTGTATTGCAGAAAAGAGATATTAGGGCAATTTACAATATTAGCCCGAGTGTTTTCCTGAGAGAAAAATTCAAAGAAATCAATATTCTAACTGTTATATCCCAACATTTATTTGAGAACTTGATGTACGTTTAAAAAAAATGGTGACGTACACTCACTAAATACAAGAAACAAAAACAATCTTGTTGTGCATGCATCTCGTCTCCACAGGATAAGTAACTCTTTTATGAGGCAATGTATACGCTTATGCAATAAACTTCCCGAAAATATAAAAGATCTACCAGTCAATAAATTTAAAAAAATGTGTTTAAACAAAACTGTGTAGAAAAGGATATTATAAAATCTTAGATTATTTAGAAGACAAAAGGGATTAATTGCTCCTCATACCGATGTCACATATATCTTTTGTAATATTCTGATATTGTAAAAAAATAGATGATATGATTCGGTAGTAGTTTTTAATAACTTGTAAAAAGTTTTATTGAATAAAGAACTTCTGATTTCTGATATACGACTAAATGCGAAAGCTTAGATGTTTGGATGGTTAGATGTTTGTGACAGAATCACGCAAAAAGGGCTAAACTGATTTGGATAAAATATGGCATAAATGTAGATGATAACCTGGAATAGCACATAGAATACTTTTTATCTCAGAAAAATGACTTGTATTCCAGCGGGACCATCAAAAATATTTGTAATGTAGCGGACTGTACTGTGGGCTAACAGGATGTTTGTATGGTAACACATAACCGACTTAACGATTTTGGTCAAAATTTGAAACAGAGGTTGACCTACATAACCTGGAGTAATAAGTAAACTACTTTTTATCCCGAAAAAATGATTTGCTCCCGCGGATCTCAACAAAAATATTTATAATGAAGCAGGCTGCATGATGCAACTAGTCTTAATATACATACATATATAAATTACGTGTCATGTTGTTTGTCCGCTCCGCTATAGATTCCTAAACTACTGAATTGATTGCAATGAGATTTTGTAGATATCTACTGTTTGATCCAACTTAAAAGATAGGATAGTTTTTATATGTTATATGTATATATTTCGCCATGAAATTGTCAATATTGTTAGATTATAATCTACCTAGGGAGCAATTTCGTTACATTATAATCTAGCTAAGTGATATTATAATTTAACTGTTAACCTAGGCTAATCAAATTATAAACCCTCTAGGTAGATTATAGTCTAACGGTATTGACAATTTCACGGCGACATATATAATGTTAAAGTACAAATATCTATTAGAGAAATCAAAATGTCTATTAGAAAAATTATAAGATATACAAACTTTGACATCATGAGAAATTTTAAAATCTCTTCTATGTTTGTCAACAGACTTAATGCGTAAGCAAATAAAATAAATAAATTTAAAAATTAAAAGAAACCCGACAGCATTTGAAATAACTTTAAATAAAAACTGAAAAAAATACAAGTTCAGTTCAGCAGCGTAGAAAATAATTGAATAACTTCAAATATAAAATAACTTCTATTACGGGACAGCAACTTTGCAGTCTGGACCCGCATTGGGTAGGAAGTTTTGAGTCTAGATTTCTAATGGATCCCAATTGTAAATCATTAACATCTTTAGTGTCTTGTTTACAGACGTAAAATATTCAACGGACGGCCATCAAAATTTTTTCAACCAGATTTTTTAGAGTAATAAACTCTCTTATATATATATATATATATATATATATATATATATATATATATATATATATATATATATATATATATATATATATATATTTCTTTGAAGAGAGATAATTACTCTAAAAAATCTGGTGGAAAAAACACTTTTTTTATGTGTCCGACCCGGGAATCGAACCCGGGACCTCGTGTGGTCAACGCCAACATTGGACCACTAGACCACAGAGGCGATTGAAGAATTAAGGTTTCTCTTTATAATCATATACTTTTTATATCAAATTAGTGTATAAATTTAATACTGAGTGCGATTGAAGTTGGTTGAGCAATACATTTTCTTTCAACCGATAATAATGAACTATGATGATATAAAAATCTATCGTTAAAAAAATATTTTCACGCCCGCATCCTCTTAGAGCTAAGCCCAGCTACAACCAGGGCACCCACGATTACTCGATGTTACTTATTCCCATAATGTGATAGATGGCAAGCCTATCGCCAACCAGGCATTTTTCCAATCCCGGGAAAAGTTGTTTATATCAGAAATTTAAAAAAAAAACACATTTAATTGCCTGATCCGGGAATCAAACTCTGGACCTCATGTGATCAACACTGACATCGGACCACTAGACCACAGAGGCGATTCTATCGTTATACGAGTACCATAATTACATATTATACAAGGCCGCCCCGTTGGTCGAGTGGTTAGAGACCCTGACTACACAATCAATGGGGTCCGGGTTCGAATCCCGGCAGGGACAGGCATTTGTGTGATAAGCACAGATGTTTGTATTTCTGGGTTTGGGTGTTTATTAAATATATTAGAGTATTTATATATGTATTTCTATGTATTAGTATCGTTGACTGACACCCATAATACAAGCATATAATTTGCTTACTTTGGGGTTAGATTAATTTGTGTAATTTGTCCAGTGATATTTATTATTATATTATTATTATTAAGTTTTCTTGAAAGCAACATTAATTTATGTTTTACAAGTTGAGTTAGTTATCCCAGGTCAAACAATTAACTGAGTTTCAAAATATGAGCCAGCGTACGACAGCTTAAGCTTTCGTGATTATCTTTACTACAAAGAGTTGCTTTGTTGAGTAAAAACTCTTTATTCACGTCCCCAAACTTTCAAAGTTAGTTACAAATTTGAAGCGAAAATAGGTAATGTAATTTTTGAAATATTAATTTCATTATTGAAAATAAACGTTATTTTATATATCATATTATGTAAATATAAAATAAGCCGATTGCTTTTTTGGTGTTAATAAGCAATTAACGAAATTAAATTAGATCTTTTGCAGGGTATGGAAAAAAAATAACCCCGTGTTGGTCCGGACTCCTTTAAAGAATCAATCGTCACTCTTCAAAGCAGGTCATAAGTCGATCGATTGACTACGCGTCACTACCATCGTTACTACTAGGTGGTAGAGTTCTGCAACGTCTCACCTGGATATTTGGTACCACCCAAGGAACTTATATACGATAATTGGAATTACTACGAAGCAATATTTGAAAAATAAAAATGTACTTTATTCTGTAACTCATAAAGTTGACATTTGTTTCTTACTTAACAGAAGGGAAAAATGTTCTGAGCAAGACAACGACAAGGGTGGATGTTGTCCCTTTCTTGCAATTGCCAGTGTAAATAAAACTGTCTCAATGGTAGATTTTTATATATTCGGTAATCGTTAAATCATTTTTATTCATACACGTTGATAAATAAATTAGCATTAAATGTATTCCAATTAACATAGTGAGTCTAAATGTGCTTATTTTAATTATTACGTAATTACTTATGCAATGTAAAAACTGTTTCTTAAATTAGTAGAATTACTTAGTAGTAGTTTACAAACTACGCATGGCCACACTTATATATGGCGATTGGCGCTTTATTTAGTAGAAAGAGACACACTCCACTCATGTCGTGGTACTCTTCGGAACGATTTTGAAGCGCGTGTAAGCATTCCGGGTAGAATGTAACTTCCTTGGTACCACCTTACCTATTCCTGCCGCAATAGCGTCAATGCTTATCATCGTCATCTCAATGTATCATAAAACAAAATACATTTGCTCAAAAAAGCTTACGTAATGTAAGGTGGGAGGTAATTTTAAAAATTCATCCTCTAAAATTATGGAATAGGGAGAGACAATTGGTTTGGAGAAAAATTAATTTAACACACAGCTTGTAAAACCAAAATTTAATATTTAAGGATCCCGTGTGGGTCCTGGGCTCTTTTGCAGAATAGGCCAACTGTCGTTCTACCAGGCAGGTCGGAAAAGCTACGAGAGTCACTACCATCGTGGCTACTACGTTTCAGATAACTGCATTATCTCGTCCGGGTCTGGTACCACCGCCTTACCTGTTCCTACCGCAGTAGCGTCAGTGCTTGTCACTATCGTGTTCTGGTTTGGAGGGTAAGGTAGCCGGTAAACTTATGCATGTGGCATTAGACCTCGCTACAAGAAGCAACGCATCATTAACATTTTTGGTATCTATAGGTCTATAATGGTTGACCCTTTCTTTCAGGATACCCATCAGCTTGTTTGCTATCTAATGGTATAAAATAAATAAAATAAAATAATAACAATAATTTATATTCCAAAATATTATTACGTGAAAATGTGCTAGAAGCTTAACACAAAGTACAATAAACAGACTTTCAACGATCCAGAGTTCACTACTAAACCTATGTTAGAGGAATACTGTTTTAGAACAAAAGCTGATGCAGCGCTTTCAACACGACCGTGCATTTCTAAATTAAGACAACCCTACAAAACAATGACGACGCCAAAGGTTTTGATAACGTTAAGGCGTGCCTTGAAAGTGATTGCTCCGCTTTTCGAGGAAAATATATTGGTTATTATACATTGAATAATAAGTCTTTATAATTAAAAGTATCTTCACGCCCATATCTCCGAAATGGTAGGCAGTGATACAAGTGCACCCACGATTAGCCGAAGATACTTGGTCTCTGTCTGGTCTTGGGCACTTTCCAATCCCGGGCAAGTTTTCTTATAAAATCTGTTTTTATCAGAAAACTGAAAAATTACATTTTTTAATTTACCCGACCCAGGTATCGAACCCAGGACCGCATGTGGTCAACTCCGACACCGGTTCACTAGATCACAAGGTGATAATAATTTAAATTTATAATTATAATTTGAAATGTAGTTTTTTTTTTCTTAAAGAACAAGCTACATGAGAAAATTTGGTCTTGTTTTTTCTAAATTTGTAATGTGTAAAAAATATGTAGGCTAAATTTGAAAAAACAAGACTTATGCGTGTGGCATTAGACCTCGGCACAAGATAGCAACGCACCATTAACATCTTTGGTGTCTATAGGCGATGGTTGACTCTTTCAATCAGGAGACCCATCTGTTTGTCTGCTATCTTATGATATAAAAAAAACAGATGGGGCTAGATGAAAATCGATCCTGACGTGAACGACGGAGTAAACTCGCTGCTCCAGTCCGCTCGTGACCACTGTCAATGTAACTTGGCCAAAACGTCAAGCTTTACAAGTAAGTTCTATATATGTACGCGTTATTGACCCGTTTATATATTTTTAAAAATAATAGTGGAACGCGTTAGTTTAAAAGTTCGTATTAATCTCACCTTTAATATTTTTAGTCATCATGGCGATCATGGTCTTTTTCCATAGTCATTTGCTTATTTCCTATCTTAAGGCGAGGCATCGCGTCAAACGGAAAAAACTCGTTTGTTAAATCACGTTTTTTTTGTATTGATTGTTAAATAACAATTTTACAAAAATTACCTGAAGATATTATCTAAAGAATGTGCTAACTCATTACATGATAGAATGTACTTTACTCGATCATATAAAATTCCGAAAACTGGCTTAAGAAATCTCTAAAACAAATAATTTGTTAATTATATTTCTATTTTCCACATGATTTTTATATGGTGATATTTAGTTGCAAATACAAAAAAGAATGTGCTAAATTTTAGTTTTCAGCTGAAATCCTATATTTATTTATTCGAAAATTAACACGTTTCCCAGCGGTTTCAGAACATGGAACATAGAACAACGGAATTGGCAGGTACAAACATTTGTATCAGGACCGCGATCGCCACACTCACACATAAAATAAGCATTATTGCATATAAACTACTAATGCAAACATTGTTTCATTGGTCATTTTCATTTTAAACAACAATAATCCGAAACACACAAACAGAACATTTAAAAATATACCGAACTGCGTTACAATAAATTTTATTTTGCTACAAAAAAAGAGTATTTACGTCCTTTTGTAGTCTATTCAAAATAGACTCATCTATGTGTACAATAGTGAAACTTAAGATCTTAATAGTTTCGCTATTCTACAATAGATGGCAGTATTGATTTTTCCGTAGTTTTCAGTTGATCATATTTGAGTAGAGAACTTTTTAGAACGATCTATCTTTCTAGAAAAATTAGGTCAACCTAAAATGGACTTTATATGTAAGGTGTACGGCTGATTAACGGCTGATTATAGCTTGACTTTCTATATAATCAGGAATTTAATTAAAATAAAATGAAAATTCTACTTTCGAATGATATGAAATATCTCCATTTTTAATCATCTGTATTCTACTATCATTTCTGCATTCAAGGATGGCACAATACGGCATAATTCAGTGTATAATAGATTTTCGCACGACGACTATCTCCTAATGATATGGTAAGTATCACTAAGGCAATTAAGAGTAAAAGCGCATAATAGTGACGCACGCGGCACGCCCACTCTTCACTTCCCTTGTTCTATGTTCCATGTTTCAGAACATACCGTGAAACCCATTTTCTATAGAATTGACGGGCGTCGAAATACCTCGCCTTAATGATATGTAACAAAATTAAATTAATAATATCAAATTGATATTTTAATAAATTACTTTAATAATGAATAGATTGTTTTTGGGGTTGTCAAATGTTCATGGGCAGTGGTATTCTTTACAATCTTTTTAGGATTTCGTGCATAAAAGTTAAAAACGGGACCCCATTATTAACCTCCGCTGTCTGTCTGTCATCAGGCTGTATCACATAAACCATGATAGCTAGAAAGCTGAAATTTTCACAAATTATTTATTTTCATTGCCGCTATAACAACAAATACTAAAAATAAAATAGTGAAAATATTAAGGGCACACAATACAATAAACCTAATTTTTTCGGATATTTTTTTCAATATTAATATCGGTAACAGGTAGACGCTTAAAATTTTCACAGAATATTTAGTTGTATATTACCTTTCAAAATAAAAAAATAAATAAAAATAAAGTAAATATTAAAGGGGGAAAACGGTAGACGCCTAAAATTTTCAGAAAATATTTAATTATATATTACGCTTGAAAATTAAAAATTAAAAAAAATAAAGTAAATATTACCCTTCTTCCCACACAACAAAATTAATTTTTAAGAAATTTTTACTCGATCTTAATAAACAGGTAGAAACTTTAAGAGGGATGGTACGGAACCCTTCGTGCGCGAGTACGACTGGCACTTAGCCGGTTTTATTTCTTTATGATTTAAAAAATATTTCGTTTACTATTTACAGAATTTATATATATTGTTAAATCATTTTTTTATCATAAGATAGCAAACAAGCAGATGGCTGTCTTATGGAAAGAAAAACCATCGTGCGCTGCTATCCGTGTGGCGGGGTAGCAATGCCAAATGCATAAACCTACTGGCTACATTACCCTCTAAACTGGAACACGACAATGTCAAGCATTGACGCTATTGCAGGAGAAATAGGTAAGGCTACTAGGTGGTACTAAATACCCGAACGAATCATTGTGGAATACTACCGCCTAGTAGTCACGATGGTAGTAACACGTATAGTCAATCTATCGTCTTTCACGACCTGCCTAGTAGGACGGCAGTTGGGCTAGTCTTCAAAGGAGCCCGAACCAACACGTGGGAAATTTCTAAATATTTAATAGCAAAACGTAAACGCATTCGGGCTGATACATTGAACAAATCATCATACTCAGTCCTCTCTTCAATTTGTATATGAAAGCCTTCTATATTTTCAATTTGACGCGCAGAATAATAAAATGTATAACGTAATTGAAATCCATTTTCACGCACGTTCCCTCAACGACCTTCTTCGATCGACTTTCAAGAAGCAATGACATTGAGATATTTGGAGATCGAAAAAGGCGTCTTAAAATATTTTAGGAGGCGTCATCCAATTGACAATTAGTGCTTTCTTTGATAATTGACAGCTTGTTACTTGAGTTTTTAAGGTTCAATAGCAATAAAGAAAAGCTTTTTTATTTATTATTATTACTTTACTTTCGCGTGTCAGACCAATATTTTTAACCAAGGGTTCCGTAGTTGGTCATCATAATAACGTGGACCAAGAAATTTTTCATTGTTCAACACTTTAAAAATTGTTTGGATTCTTTTACACTTACAGCAATACGTCTCTGGAATTGTCTCCTAAATAACATTCGAGAAATTACTTCACTCAATATATTTAAATCTAGGATATATGCTTATTTTTTAGTCATTCAAAATGGCTCTAAGTAACTCTGAATCAATATGTGTATTTATCATTACTATTATTATTATTTTAACATCGTATACTATTCGGTTGTATGTATTTATTATATTGACTGTGTATGTTCATGCATATATATATATATATATATATATATATATATATATATATATATATATATATATATATATATATACATACATATATATGTATATGTATATGTTTATATATATATATATATATATATATATATTCTGTACAAGTTTACTACAAATGAAGGTTAACTGGAAGAGAATGTCCATAAGTTCGCCTGTTGTATATTTGGTGCAGTAAAGAGTTTTAATAAATAAATAAATAACATTTTAGCCTATTTAATGTCAAAGACGGATATTCACATTACAGGTTCACCGCCTGTAAAAACTCCCAGGTCCAGGTCGTAAAAGGTGACCGATTTGCTGCTTTTGTCACTACCATCGTGGCTACTAGGTGGCAGAGTTCTGCATTATCTTGCCCGGGTCTTGTATTACTGCCTTACCTATTCCTACTGCAATAGCGTCAGTGCTTGTTACTGTCGTGTTCCGGTTTGGAGGGTAAGGTAGCCGGTGAACTTATGCATGTGGCATTAGACCTCGCCCCAAGATAGCAACGCACCATTAACACCTTTGGTGTCTATAGGCGATGGGTGACTCTTTCTATCAGCAGACCCATATGCTTGTTTGATAGCTTATGATATATATAAAAAAGACTATTAATTCTAAGCTTTTGAATCCTACTTAGCTATGATAGTTTTCCTTTTACATTCATTAAGTTATACATCGCCTCTATGGTCTAGTGGTCCGGTGTCGGAGTTGACCACATGAGGTCCCGGGTTCGATTCCTGAGTTGGACAATTAAGAATGTGACTTTTCAGTTTTCTGATAAAAACAACGTTGCCCGGGATTGGAAAGTGCCCGGTTGGCGATAGGCTTACCACCTATCACATTGTGGGACCAAGTATCTTCGGATAATCGTGGGTGCACTTGTTGTACCTCTGCCTACCTTTTCGGGGATATGAGCGTGAAGGTACTTTTTTTTAAGTATACATACTATTACCATGAATATTTTACCCTTCAATTTCGTTAAAGTTTAGCAAAAGTATTTTAAACTGGACACCGCCACGTCAAGTCACTGGCTGTTAGATCAAATGGAGCCGCTTTTGATATCGCAGTCGTAGGCAATTTTTTTTCTATACAAGATGGGACAAACGAGCAGGAGGTGCACGTAAAAAGATTGATAGACACATAGTCCAACGGTCCATCCGTTGGACTATGTGTCTGCCAATCTTTTTTGGGCCGATAATTTGTAGAATCATACAAATATTTGAAATATAATTTAAGATTAATTCTGATTCATGGATTAGGGAGAAAACTGTTCATCTATATCAACAAAATAATAAAATATATATGATTGTATTATCAAACAGTGCTTTCGACGATCGGACAAAATTTTTGTTACACTCTGTATATATCGCCTATAGAAACAGAAGATATTAATGTTGCATTGCTATCTGTATAACAGAATGCTAGGGCCACATGCATAAGTTTACTTTGCGTAGTATTAGCTACATTACCTGTCATAAAAGAATATGACAATGACCAGCGTCACTATTGCAACAGGTATAGCGTTAACGTTTGCCATTGTCACATAAAGTGGTAACATAAATCCAGAGCCATGTATTGTGTAATTCTACCATCTATGGTATTTACTAATTTACCCAAACCCCCACCTTTTACGAAATGCGTGATAGAATGGCAGCTGATCTATTCTTTAAAAGTACCCGGACCAATGCGGATAAAATACCGATATAAAAAAGAATAATGGTTTTGAAATACAAGGATTCATAACAGAGGGCATTAAATCATAATAATTGGTCGTAACTGAGCGATATAGAGGGTGCTTTATTACAGCGCGCTGAATCTACGCTAATCGATAACGATGTCAAATCCCAACCAAATTGTAGGGATGTACCAAGATGTACGTAATTCATATTATATTCCACGATAATCATTGATCATTATGATCACTGGAAAATTAGGAGCTAAATTCTCATTTCAAATTATCTCATACGTATATTACATGTCTTCACGCCAGATTCCTTATAAGGTAGGCAGAGAGAACCGAGTGCCATGTATCACGATTCTTGCTGACTTGTCTCACTTCCTCCTCATTCATTACTCTCTTCATACAAAACTACAGTTGCGAAAACTATTGACACCACCACTGGATAATATTCGATCAATCTGTTCATGGTACGTCAGTCTTGAGCTTCTCCGGTATCTACATCCTTACACATTTGCATTGTATATTTGTTTTGTTAATCTTTCATGTACCGTTTTTTCTACATGTCCAAATCAACGCATCATGCCCTTTCTAACTTTTACAACGACACTTTATTTCAAACCTTACCTCTCTCTTAGTTCAAATGATGTAGCTTCTAACAGGATAAATATTTACTGCGCTATAATGTTTAAATCACAAAGAATCTAGTAATAACGAGAAGTGTTCTGATGAGCTATTTAATGCCGGAATTTGTATTCCACCATCATGCTAAACAACGTAACGAGGAGTTACACCAAAATTATCTTAACGATTCGATTGATCTACGACTGTCCGACGTACCTGTAACTTTTTTATACGTAGAGTCAAACTGATATTAATAGTGCCTTGCCGTCCATGTGGTAGGTTAGCCGGTAGACTTATGCATATGGCATTGCCATTCCGCCACTGGAATAGCAAAGCACCATTGACATATTTGATGTCTATAGGCGATGGTTTTCCTTTCCATCAGGAGAGTCATCTGCTTGTTTGCTTTCTTATAATATATAAAAAAACGATCGCATATTACAAGCTACCGAGGACAGAAAGGTATATAGATAATTATTTAAAAGAGGCTCGCAGCAACACAGGGTGTTAAAAGGTTGTTCTTTCACCATTGATTCAACAAAACTATCATTTTTCTTCACCGATATTTTAACAAACTTATATATTGCAATGTTATAATAAAAATATTGATGTCTGTAAATTATCTCTCAGGGAACTCTTGGGCTATGATCGTAAATTGCCCTTACAGATCTCTTGTAATAAAAATATTATATATATTTCAGTGGAATTTCCCCAGAGAATAATTTCATAACACATGATGCTGTAAAAGTAATTGAATTATATTTTAGCAATAGCATCAGAACTTGTCACTGTATTGTTTCAAAAGTATCTTTACGCCCATATTCCCGAAGGGTTGGGCAGAGGTACAACAAGTGCACCCACGATTAGCCGAAGATACTTGGTCCCACAAATGTGATAGGTGGCAAGCCTATCGCCAACCGGGCACTTTCCAATCCCGGGCAACTTTGTGTTTCTTAGAAAAATGAAAAAAAAACACTTTTTTTATGTGCCCGACCCGGGAATCGAACCCGGGACCTCATGTGGTCAACGCCAATGCTGGACCACTTGACCACAGAGGCGACTGTTTCAACATGGAGGATAAGGTAAACTTATGCATTTGGAAATCATTAACGTATCTAGTGTCTGTAAACGATGATTGTTTCTCTTCACAATACAAAAACAACAATACATTCATGAAAAAATAATTTACATGGCTGAACAACGTTTACGAGGTTAGCTAGTCTTTATTCATACTAATATTATAAATCTGAAAGTCTGTCTGTATGTCTGTTTATATGTTTGTCTGTTACGCTTTCATGGCTAAACCGGAAAACTGATTTAGATTAAACTTAGCAAGGACCCGAGAAGGAAGAAGTTAATGATCCGAGAACAAACATTAACTACTTTTTTTTAAAAGTTTACTCCTAACAATATGAGATGAAAGTTTGTATAAAAGATTTTATTGATGACTTGTCCCCGTGTTGATTCGAGCTTCTTTGAAGAATAGGCCAACTGACGTTCCGTCCGGCATTTTGGAAAGGGCGACCGATTGGCTATGCAAGTCACTACCATCGTCGCTACTAGGTGTTAGAGTTCTGCATGGTCTCGTTCGGGTCTATTACCAACGCCTTATCTATTCCTGCCGAAATAGCGTCAGTGCTTGTCACTGTCGTGTTCCGGTTTAGAAGGTAAAGTAACGGGTAAACTTGTGCACGTGTTATTAAACCTTGCCACAAGATAGCAATAAATGAACATCTTTGTTGTCTATAGGCGACAGTTGACTCCTTCCATCGGTAGCCCCATTTGCTTGTTTGCTATTTCATGATATAAAAAAATACATTTTATGCCACTTGCGGGCAAAACTGCGCGGATTTCCTCACATTTCTATAACACATAACCCTTTTCCTCAACAATCACTACTGCAGGATAGTGGTAGCTTTAGTTGATTCGTGCCCAAATAAACTAAAATAGCCTTTATATATATATATATATATATATATATATATATATATATATATATATATATATATATATATATATATATATATATATATATATATATATATATATATATATATATATATATATAATATATAGATAGTCACGATGCTAATAACAAAATCGGTTAAACTTTTTTCCCCGTGTTGGTCTCCTTTGAAGAATAGGCCAACTGCCGTCCTGCTAGTTAGGTTGTAAGGATCATTCACTTCCATCATTGCTACTAGGTGGTAGACATTTGCATTGTCTCGCCCCGGTCAGGTACCACCATCTTTTCTATTTCTACTGCAATAGCGTCAGTGTTTGTCATTGTCGTGTTTCGGTTTGGAGGTTAAGGTAGCCGGTAAACTAATGCATGGGCATAAAGCCCCGCCACATTATAGCAACGCACCATTAACACCTTTTAACATCTTTGGTGTCTATATGCGATGTTTGACTCTTTCCATCAGGAGACCCATCTGCTTGTTTGCTATAAGAAAATACAATCGCGGAATTTATTTATTCTCTAATTAAAATCTTCCTCATTAAGAAAACGTCAGTGTGACATAAATTTAATAATTTAACATTTTCAGATCCAACCTCTGTCTGTATAATTACACCATCAAACGTACCCATCAGTCAATCATTTCTGTTATATTAAATCATTTCTGTTATATTAATAAACGTTTTTGTTTGGTTTATTAAATATATTACTTTCTTTATATAAGTAGGTATTTTACGTATTTATATCATTGACTAACGATGATGTCTCATGGGATTAGATCTGTTTAATTTTCCAAACAACTGTATACACATAAAAAATGAAAATGAATCGCCGGAATGTTTCTACGCGCACAACTTTGAAATAAATGCTCCAAATCGGATTATTTTTCTTTTGTTATGTTTGTTATTATCAGGACAAAGTTTGTATGAGAGAAAATATTTAAATATCAGTGGCGAAATATTCTAAATGTGAAAAACTTGGTGAAATTTTTATATTTATATTTTATATTTTATTTCTGACAATATGACACTATCTATACCTCTACACCGTTCCAACTTTGTTTCCGACTTATTCAATGTATATGCGGCCCGATTGTGGAACGACCTACCTTTCTCGTTGCGTCTAGCCAATAACAAATTTAAATTCAAGCGAAACCTAAAAATGCATATTCAAAATAGTAGTTAGCTAACAGGTGTATGTCTATATATGTGTGTTTGTATGTATTCCGCCGTGTTGGTCCCGGCCTCCTTTGTAGAATAGGCCAACTGCCGTTCTGCCAGGCAGGTCGTAAAAGGCGACCGATTGGCTATCGAGTCACTACCATCGTGGCTACTAGGTGGTAGAGTTCTGCATTGTCTCGCCCGGGTCTGGTACCACCGGCTTACCTATTCCTGCCGCAATAGCGTCAGTGCTTGTCGCTGTCGTGTTCCGGTGTGGAGGGTAAGGTAGCCGGTAAACTTATGCATGTGGCATTAGATCTCGCCACAAGATAGCAACGCACCATTAACATCTTTGGTGTCTATAGGCGATGGTTGACTCTTTCCACCAGGAGACCCATCTGCTTGTTTGCTATCTTATGATATAATATATATATATATATATATATATATATATATATATATATATATATATATATATATATATATATATATATATATATATATATATATATATATATATATACATATATATATATATATATATATATATATATATATATATATATATTTATCTATTTATTTATTTATTTATTTAATACTTTATTGTACACAGAACAATTAGAATAAAAATATATAAACACAACATAAGTACAATGGGCGAGCTTATCTCTACTTAAAGAGATTTCTTCCAGCCAACCCGATAAAGGAGATAAAAAAAAGAAATCAAATAAAGTAGACTTGATGTACAAAAAAAAATAGATATTATGGTTACATAACTAAACTAAATATATATATTAATGAAAATACAAGAGAAAAAAAAATACATACGGTATAAGGAAAAATTACAATTCTGTTAGAAAGTGTTCTTTGACGCGTTTTTTAAAGGAATCAAAAGTCTGGCAGAGGCGAATCTCACTAGGCAGAGAGTTCCACAAACTTACTGCATGTACCGCAAAGGAGTGCGAGTAGGCAGCAGAGTTACTAGGAGGAAAGCGCAACAAGGTTCTAACGTTAGAGCGACACGGGGTATCAGGAGAGTGCAAAAAACTAAAAGAGTCACGGAGATATTTAGGGGCTATAGGATTGAAAAGGATCTTGTATAGCAAGCAAAGGATATGAGTTTTTCTCCGCTGTCTAATAGGAAGCCACCGAAGTTCAGCTCGGAAATTAGAAACGTGATCATACTTTTTTATGTCATAGATGAAGCGAATACAAAGATTCTGCAATCTTTCAAGCTTATTTAATAGCTCTTCTGTAGCATCCAGATAACAGGAGTCAGCGTAATCTATTATTGGGAGAATAAGGGAGTGCATTAAAAATATTTTTGTTTTAACAGGTAAAATTTTTTGAAGTGGTTTAAGAGAGTGGAATGCAAAATGCACTTTACGGCTTAGATTATTAATGTGAGTGTTCCAAGAAAAGTCAGAATTAAAAGTTACTCCCAGATTAGTAGCGGAAGAGGAGAAAGGTATAGGCGTATTGTTATACGTTAATGTAGGAATGTGAATGTCATTGATCAATTTCTTCATAGGACGACTACCAAGAATTAATGCTTGCGATTTGATTGGATTTACTGATAGACCAAAGGATTTGGTCCACTCATAAATCCCATCTAAATCGTCATTCATGTCTCTAATTGCCTCCGCTATATTCGTGACGCTAAAGTGGCGGTAAATCTGTAGGTCATCAGCATAAAGATGGAATTTTGATTTAATAATGGAAGTAATAGTGTTGATAAATGCCGAAAATAGAAGAGGAGAAAGGACTCCACCTTGCGAAACGCCTGCATATAAGTCAATCCAGTCAGATCTATATTCGCCAGAAACAGTACATTGAGATCGGTCTCGGAGATAAGATTGAAACCAGTCAAGAGCAGATGGAGATATATTAAGAGAAGCAAGTACTCTTATTAACACGTCAAAGTCTACTGAATTAAAAGCATTGCTAAAATCCAAAAGGACAAGTAAAGTAAGCTTTTTATCATCAATAGCTTGACGGATATCATCAGTTACCCGGATCAGAGCAGTGACGGTGCTATGTCCTGGTCAAAAACCTGACTGAAGAGGATGTAGATTGTAGAAGGCAATTTATTCTCAGAAAGACACTTAGCTGTGAGTGAACTATGTGCTCTAATACCTTAGAAAGGAATGGGAGAATTGAAATGGGACGAAAGTGCAAAGGAGAAGAAGCATTCGGAATCTTTGGAAGTGGCCTAATATGTGCCATTTTCCAAGCTACCGGAAAGGAACTTGACGTTAAAGAAAAATTGAATATATGAACGAGTATTGGAAGAAGTTCAGAGAGAATAGGGACAATCATACGTGAGCACACACCGTCACAACCAATAGCCGCGGACGAAATGGAAAGTACGTGCTTTTTGACATCTAATTCATTGACTGGTTGAAAGTTGAAGGTAGGGCACGAGGGAAGCAGATTGGAGGCTAAGCTCGCTATAGTGAACGCCTTAGTTACATTGTCTAGAACTACAGGTGAAGTAGAAAAATGAACATTAAGGTCATTTAGATCAACACTACACTCACTAGGAACTGATGAATGACCAGGGATACACTCACTAGGGATCTTAAAATGTTCCAAACCTTGCCAGAATCAGAGCCAGACGATATAATGGTTTCGTGAATATAGCGGCGCTTAGCATGACGACACAGCTGATTACACCGATTACGCAACAGTTTATAAGCAGTTAGGTTTTCAACCGTCGGAAACTTCCTGTAATGGCGATTGGCCTTGTCTCTTCTTCTCATAAAAAGCTTAATATCGTCAGTAATCCATGGAGCAGGGTCATGCTTTAATCTAACTTTTCTCATCGGAGCATGTTTATTATAAAGATCTAATATAATGCTATTGAAGTTAGTTATTTTATCATTAATATCTAAGCAGTTAGTCACCGCAGACCAATCAATTGAATTGACATCGCCTCGCAACACTTGCAGGTCTATATTTTTATAGCAACGACGCAAAACATAGACCTTTCTCCTCTTCATCGTACGGACTTTATATGACAGAAATATAAGGTCGTGATAGGAAAAACAAGCTGGTAGCTGTCCATGAGTACTGACGCACTCAGGGCGTGAAACAATGATCAAGTCGAGAAGTGAAGGAGTGGCATTAGGAAAATGGTGAGTCGGAGAGAGAGGGAGAATATGAAGATTCACAGAGTTAAGAACATCGATTAGTTTATTACTACGGTGGTCATTTTTTATGAGACATGTATTGAAATCACCTAAAAGGATAATGTGATCGTAAAGAGGGCGCAAGTTATTAATTTCATCATCCAGGGTGGGAAAGTAATCAATAAGTAGGGAAGGACTGTAAAATACTGCTACAAGAACTTTCGTATAGCCGAGGGAAATTTCAATAAATATATATTCAGCAGATGCACTATAGGGATTTGGAGATAGTGAAACAATTTTATGGGAGTACTCAGATCGAATGTATATAGCCACACCACCTCCACCTTTCCCGATTCTATCATTCCGAATCAACTTAAAGCCGGGTAAAGAAAACTGGTAAGAAGACAAGGAAGGCTTAAGAAAAGTTTCGGAAATCAAGATGGCATCAATAGGAACGTCACTAAAGGTTGAGAGAAGGTCAGAATAGTGAGCAGGAATACTCTGTGCGTTAATGTGTACTAAATTGAAATTTTTTGATATAGGAGAAAAAATTGAATTAATTTGATTATGCAACGACTGCCCGGGAGAATCGTCACTACCAACACTACAAAAATCATCGTCAGAAGAACAAGAGAAATACTTATCATCAATAATATTTTCACTAATCATAACAAAACTTAATAAAAAAAAAAATTAACTAAAACGTATGCTATAAATTTAAAATTTTATCGAAAATCTAATTTTGGTATAATTAATTCTACTAAAGAATATAAAATATTATATTTATTTTATTATAATATATGGCACACCTATTTATCCTTATGGAATTTTAGTGAAATAAACCCCCAAGTTGACAAATACGTAAAAAAAATGGTAAAGAAAAAAAAAAAGTCCACAACCGTGTAAATCTTTTTTACAATAACAGCCATGAATACTACAAAGTTCATTAAGGCAAACAATTGTACAAGAAAGAAGAAGAAAAAAAAAACATTGATCCTAAGACAATGAGAGACTAAATTAAAATACATATTATATAAGCTACGACATAAAAATATTCACAGACATCAGTATTATAATTTATATAGACATTAATGCGTTGAGTATAATATTATATCCAAATAATTGCAAACAATAATAATTAAAAAAAAAAAACTTTAGAACATTTCTTTTCAATTATATCGTGACAATGGCAAATATACAAGAATTCATATCAACAACTGTCACTGTCAAACGTCAGTGTTATAGCCAAACGTCACTTCATTCATTATGAGTTATGACATATGTAAACAAAGTATCGTATTGAACAAGAATATTAAAATAAAAATTATAAAAACAGTTAGCAATTTAAGGTAACTGTAAAAGTGAGCCTATTTCAACGTTAACAAGTAGGTACTGTGCAAATAAAGATAAATTTAAACAATGTATGGTAATTCTACTCTGTTTCTTTTATAAAACTATAGGATTGTGAAAGAATGTTAAGACAAAAAGAAATAACATAATGAACTGTGATAATTATCTGCGTCTTAGCCTTGTAGTCATCACAGGAGCTTGTTCAGGGACCTTGTGAGTTTCTTTAGGCTTCTCAAGCGTTGGAAACTGGGTAATGACCTTATGAAGATCCGACTGTACTTCGATTCTGCGACGACTTTTATCCGGAAGAATGATGAAGATTTTGCCATCAGTAGTCCAGCAATTACTAATTCCGAAATGTTTACGCGCCTCTATAAAGAGACGATGACGAGGCACAGTCAGAAATTCAGAAATAGTAATGCCAGAGCCCTTTAGTGTAGTTTTATTACTCCAGACAAGATGACGATGCTGGTATTCGTTAAACCGTACTAAAATAGGTCTTGGCTTACCTCTATTTAGCCCCAGACGATGACAAGTCATTATATCCTTACTTGAAATATTGGATATACTCATCTTACTGTTAATTGTGCTCAAGACTGTGACTGCAACATTTTCTTTAGAGTCTTCAGGAATACCATGAAGTAGTACCACTTTTCTTCTTACATATGTTTCATGACGGTCCAGACCCAGGGAAAGAAGTTCCATTTGAGATTTCATTAAAGAAAACATTTTCCAGACTGATGCCTTAAACTCCGCAAAGTCCTGTGACAGTGCCGCCACATCCATCTGCTTCTCAGGAGTAGTAGGACTAAGCTTTTGCAATTTGTCATCGTAGTCATTCATCCTACTCTCAATCATTTTCATAATCTCACCAAAGTTAACAGTTGACTGTGATGACAGATCCATAACTGATATGAAGTAAAGTGTGAAGAGGGAAAAATTAATTGAGAAAAGGCTTAGGAGTGTTATAAATGTGCCAAAAAGACTTAATACATAGGTAAGTAATAAGATAATTAATTTAAACAATTAAACATATGAGAGCACAAAAATACACTTGCTACTATTTCAAGTCTACCCGAAAAAAGAATATATATATATATATATATATATATATATATATATATATATATATATATATATAATAATTTAAATTTAATACAATAAAAATAAATAATATAATAAATATTCGCTCTTGCCTCTGTGGTGTAGTGGTCCGGTGTCGGAGTTGATCCCAGAGGTCCCGGGTTCGATTCCTGTGTCGGGCAATTCAGAAATGTGTTTTTTTCAGTTTTCTGATAAAAACAACATTGCTCGGGATTGGATTGGCCCGGTTGGCGATAGCCTGGCCACCTATCACATAGTGGGACCAAGTATCTTCGGCTAATCGTGGGTGCACTTGTTGTACCTCTGCCTACCCTTTCGGGGATACGGGCGTGAAGATACTTTTTTATAATAAATATTGCTAGACAAACTACACGAATCGATCTAACTCTAAATTAAGCAAATTATTTGCTTGTGTTATTAGGTGTAAGTCAATGATATTAATATATATATATATATATATATATATATATATATATATATATATATATATATATATATATATATATATATATATATATATACATATATATATATATATATACATATATATATATATATATATATATATATATATATATATATATATATATATATATATATATCCTCGATCTATGGGGTAATAAAAATACTAATTACAAGAGAATATGGCTTAATAATATATATATATATATATATATATATATATATATATATATATATATATATATATATATATATATATATATATATATATATATATATATATATACATAAGTATCCGCACTAAGCATTTATTGTTGAATAATTAGGTAAAAATTTAGGTACCTACTTATTCTTTTGCATATTTAGTGTCAGAATCAAGTACTGAATAGCTATGCTTCGTACATGGGTATCAGCTTTAAGCATTTTTGATGGATAATTAGGTAAAAATTTAAGTAAGTACCTACTTATTTTTTTGCATATTTGGTGTCAGAATCAAGTACTGTAGTCAATTACCAGTCAGCTTGTATATGGTGTTAGTTTATACATAGCTTTAATACTGACATATCTATATTTATATTATAAATGCGAAAGTTTCGGTGTTTGGATGTATGTTTGTATGGATGGATGTTTGTTTCATAATCACGCAAAAAACTACTTATAGCATTTGGATCAAATTTTGCACATAGGTAGATGATAACCTGGAATAGTACATAGGCTGCTATTTATCCCGGAAAACTTGAATGATCCCGCGGGATTCACCAAAAAAAATTTCAATGCAGCAGGCTGCACGCTGCAGCTATTATTAAATAAATAAGGAAATTCAGAAATAAAAATATTTAATATGCTTATCACACAAACTCGAATCCGAGCCTCTACGATGAAATCGATCGACTCGATTTTATCGTAGTCGGGGCCACTGACTACTAGGCTTTGCCATTTATTCCCCCTCCCATTTATTTTGAAAAACACTAGGCTTATTGATGGAAAGGTTATGAACCAGTTCGAATAGCATCCTAAGCGCGTTGGAAAATTGCTAGGACTTGGCATTGGAGATGGCTACACAGCGTCCAGCGATGGCTTGTTGTATTCGGAAGGTAATATATAATAATCTATCTATATATATAAAAATCAATTGCTGTTCGTTAGTCTCGCTAAAACTCGAGAACGGCTGAACCGATTTGGCTAATTTTGGTTTTGAATAAATTGTTAAAGTCCAGGAAAGGTTTAAAAGGTGACAAAATATAGAAAAAAATAGTAGTTATTTTTATTTGCATGCGTTTTATATTATAATTTATTTTGACCACCACGTTGGCCGAGTGGTTAGAGACCCTGACTACACAATCAATGGGGTCCGGGTTCGATTCCCGACAGGGACAGGCATTTGTGTGATAAGCACAGATGTTTGTATTTCTGGGTTGGGGTGTTTATTAAATATATTAGAGTATTTATATATGTATTTCTATGTATTAGTATCGTTGACTAACACTGATAACACAAGCACATAATTTGCTTACTTTGAGGTTAGATCAGTAAGTGTAATTTGTCCCGTAAATATTATTTATTTTATTTATTAACACTGGACTAAAGAAATCATTGTATATCTATCACTATATTATGTGTATGTCGCAGGCAAATTCTATAATTCGCCCATATATGAATGAAGTCGTCAAATTCAAAAGATAAATACGTTTTAGCAAACCTTACCTTGCCTGCAAAACGTCGTCATTATTATTATATGCATGACATTTACCGCCGTTATCAACAAATTGCGCGGCATATTGTTTAAATTGCTTGTTTCGTAAATGGGTTATTTCGAACTAGAATTTTATTCGGCTTCTTAAATATAAAGGAAGTAGGTTTGTTAAGTTGCCTTTAGGTCCGATATTTAGAACAAGGAGCCTTATGCAGCGGAGTCTATCGGCTGACTGTGACATTAGAGTTTATAGTTGACATTGATGAATTTTATGTCACTAATTTTTTGCCTTCGGTAATTTGTTTCGAACGTTTACGATTATAACGACGACGCAATTTATATAGCAACAAAACATGAAAATTGTTTGCAACATAAATTTACGTATGGATTAGTACGAATTTATCAATTAATACGTGAAGTAAAAACTTTGTACCACTTTTTCCGACAATTCCGCGAATGGTGAAGTTTGAAACTTGGCGCTGTTAAACTTTATTGCGAAAACCTCCTTTTTAAATAATATACGTTAAAAATACGTTAAATTTTTTCCCCGTGTTGGTTCCGGGCTCCTTTGAAGAATAGATCAACTGCCGTTCTGACAGGCAGGTCGTAAAAGGTGACCGATTGGCTATGCGAGTCACTACTATCGTGACTACTAGGTGGTACAGTTCTGTATTGTCTTGCCCGGGTGTGGTACCACCACCTTACCTCTTCCTGCCGCAATAGCGTCAGTGTTTGTCACTGTCGTTTTCCGGTTTGTAGGGTAATACCTCGCCACAAGATAGCAACGCACCATTAACATCTTTGGTGTCTATAGGCGATGGTTGACTCTTTCCATCACGAGACCCATCTGCTTGTTTGCTATTTGATGATATAAAAAAAACATTACACACACTCTTCTTCTTCATGTGACGTACATGATAATATATACACATGTATACTATTTTCTTCACGGCTAATGTCTGTTGTCAAACTTAAGAGATTTTATTGTTTAGTCTATGGTGAAATGGAGTCATAATTATGATCGAATTTCGGCCACAGAGCAAGGGCTAATTAATATATATATATATATATATATATATATATATATATATATATATATATATATATATATATATATATATATATATATATATATATATATATATATATATATATTAATTAGCCCTTGCTCTGTGGCCGAAATTCGATCATAATTATGACTCCATTTCACCATAGACTAAACAATAAAATCTCTTAAGTTTGACAACAGACATTAGCCGTGAAGAAAATAGTATACATGTGTATATATTATCATGTACGTCACATGAAGAAGAAGAGTGTGTGTAATGTTTTTTTTATATCATCAAATAGCAAACAAGCAGATGGGTCTCGTGATGGAAAGAGTCAACCATCGCCTATAGACACCAAAGATGTTAATGGTGCGTTGCTATCTTGTGGCGAGGTATTACCCTACAAACCGGAAAACGACAGTGACAAACACTGACGCTATTGCGGCAGGAAGAGGTAAGGTGGTGGTACCACACCCGGGCAAGACAATACAGAACTGTACCACCTAGTAGTCACGATAGTAGTGACTCGCATAGCCAATCGGTCACCTTTTACGACCTGCCTGTCAGAACGGCAGTTGATCTATTCTTCAAAGGAGCCCGGAACCAACACGGGGAAAAAATTTAACGTATTTTTAACGTATATTATTTAAAAAGGAGGTTTTCGCAATAAAGTTTAACAGCGCCAAGTTTCAAACTTCACCATTCGCGGAATTGTCGGAAAAAGTGGTACAAAGTTTTTACTTCACGTATTAATTGATAAATTCGTACTAATCCATACGTAAATTTATGTTGCAAACAATTTTCATGTTTTGTTGCTATATAAATTGCGTCGTCGTTATAATCGTAAACGTTCGAAACAAATTACATATATATATATATATATATATATATATATATATATATATGTATATATATATATGTATATATATATATATGTATATATATATATATATATGTATATATATGTATGTATATATATGTATGTATATATATGTATATATATATGTATGTATATATATGTATGTATGTATATATATATATATATATATATATATATATATATATATATAGATATGTAAAGCAATAAATTTAAACCCCCTTTTTACGACAAATACGCGGACGGAGGAATATATAATTTCGCACAACTAAAGTTTACATAGAGAAAAATTGAAATAAGTGAATTTTTTTTATATACTTAATGGGTACAAGAAACACTTATAAATTAATAAATATTACACAGACTTTTAAAAATATATAAACGGGTCAAAAACGCGTACATATATAGAACTGACTTGTAAAGCTTGACGTTTCGGCCAAGTTACATTGACCGTGGTCACGAGCTGCCTACTGCGTGCTGACTATGACCGTGGTTTGCTCGTGACCACGGTCAATGTAATTTGGCAGAAACGTCGAGCTTTACAAGTAAGTTCTATATATGTACGCGTTTTTGACCCGTTTATATATTTTTAAAAATGATAGTAATACGCGTTAGTTTAAAAGTTAAAAATGATAGTAGAACGCGTTAATTTAAAAGTTAAAAATAATAGTAGAACGCGTTAGTTTAAAAGTTCATATTACACACAGTACGTTCATTTAACACACATAATAATTATACTACTAGCTGCAGCGAGCAGCACGTTGCATTATATAAAAACGAGTTTTTGACCCGTTTACATATTTTTAAAAATGATAGTAGAACGCGTTAGTTTAAAAGTTAAAAATGATAGAACGCGTTAGTTTAAAAGTTAAAAATTATAGTAGAACGCGTTAGTTTAAAAGGTCATATTACACACACTACGTTTATTTAACACACATCATAATAATTATACTACTAGCTGCAGCAAGCAGCGAGTTCCATTATAAAAAAACGCGTTTTTGACCCGGTTATATATTTTTAAAAATGATAGTAGAACGCGTTAGTTTAAAAGTTAAAAATGATAGAACGCGTTAGTTTAAAAGTTAAAAATGATAGTAAAACGCGTTAGTTTAAAAGTTCATATTACACACACTACGTTCATTTACCAAACATCATAATAATTATACTACTAGCTGCAGCAAGCAGAGCGTTGCATTATAAAAGTTTCTGACGAATCTCGCGGGATTACGTAATTTTCCAGGATAAAACTAGCCTATGTGCTATTCCAGACCATCACTTACCTGTGTACTTAATTTTATTCAAATCTGTTTAGTAGTTCTTGCGTGATTGAGTAACGAACATCCATCTATCCAAATATCCATTCATCTAAATATCCAAACATCCAAATTTGTGTTATTAGTATTATACAAACACTTGTACTGTTTTACTTAGATTTTTATTAATAAATACCAACCGGTTTCACGTTTTAACGCATCATCAGGGCAATAAGTCGATACAAATTAACATGGAGTTTTACTAAGTGCCGACGATATTTAGTGTTCAAAGTATACAAACATCCAAACTTTCTCATATTTAATATTAATGTTATAGACTATTACTTTGATGTTTAAACCAAATACTTAAATTAAATTCCTTAGATTTCAAGACAAGGACTTTGTCTAACAAAGTGTGAACAATTTACTAGTACATTTGTTTTGTCTGTTCCAAATACTAAACAAAGTTGGAACTTTCGGCAAGTGCCCGCCAGCTCTTTGTTACATTTATATAAGTTATGCTGCTTGTTCTCTGTTACAGCTTATCCTCCGGATATGTAGAACGAAAAAACTGATGTTACTATAGATTTTTTAGATTAGATTATGTGTTACATATAAGAGAGAAGCCAAGCAGATGACTCTCATGATGGAATATACATATGCACCACTTTGATACGCCGCTAACATCTACTATTAGTCTTCGCATACATTTGTTGTACGCACAATCAATCTTTTAAATAACCCTCCTAGCTTGTTATCCCGGGGAGATACGACTTACTCGAAGCAATTTTAAAAGGTGGATAAAAAGATATTTCAGAAGTCGGCATAGCATTATCAAACCCCCTTTATCCCAAATGTCCATAAATACTGACTCTATGTAATATCAGGTAGCCCACTTGCTTCTGTACCATCTGATTATAAAAAAATACATGTCTTTTACTAGTCTATACAAAAACTTCGTGTTAATAAAATAGCTTTTTTACTTAAACTAAAGAACAACAAATATCAAACAAACTTATTCGCTTAAAACTTGAACCACCCTTAAATTTTGTTTACTAACATTAAGGTGCCACGCACGATTCAATATAGTTGATACCATTGCCTATCTACGTTGTGATTGCAAGTGGTTGAATTACAATTTCATTGACTAGCCTGGCGTCGTCTTATAGTGTATTGAACAGATTATAATGTATTTCGTTTAGTAAACAGATAATTAAACATGTGAAAAAATTATAAAATTAAAAAAAATATCCTGTGCCTAACTGTGGAGTTTTTCGGGTTAATTCTTTAGTAATTGATCTAAAATAATATTTTAAAAGCGCTATATTAATTGATGAATACTGTTTCCTGTACTCTGTAGCATAACAAAGCAACAAATGCCTCTCCTGCTGTACATAGTCAAGCATAGTTTATAAACACTAAATTTATTTCGGTGCTTTGCTATCCATGTGGCGGGGTTAGGATGTCACATGCATATTTTTTTTCGATTAGCCTATACCTTAACCTTTAAATCAAAACATGACCGCAACAAGTACCGCTGCTGCGGCTGGAATTAGTAATACGGTGGTAATAACTCTACCATCTAGTAGTTACAATGTTATTGACACCCCTCGACTTTTACATAATAACCAGTCAAGCAATTAATCTATTCTCCAAACACGAGTCTCGACCTTTCTATATATATATATATATATATATATATATATATATATATATATATATATATATATATATATATATATATATATATATATATATTACTTGATATATAAAACACTTGGGCATTATATACAATTCTTAGAAAATATCTACAATGCGAAATTTGTTTCTGGTTTAAGGGAATGTGTATTTTCATATTATAGATATTATGCGTGCGTTATAGATGTTATGCGTACTAATGCGTACTAATGAGTAAAGGCAGGTCGTAAAAGGCGACCGATTGGCTACGCGAGTCACTACCATCGTGGCTACTAGGTGGTAGAGTTCTGGATTGTCTCGCCCGAGTCTGGTACCACCGCCTTACCTATTCCTGCCGCAATAGCGTCAATGCTTGTCACTGTCGTGTTCCGGTTTGGAGGGTAAAGTAGCCGGTAAACTTATGCATGTGGCATAAGACCTCGCCACAAGATAGCGATGCACCATTAATATCTTTGATGTCTGTAGGCGATGGTTGACTCTTTCCATCAGAAGACCCATCTGCTTGTTTGCTCTTGTATTATAAAAAATTGTTTAGATTTGTTGTTGATTTATTTTTGTAGTACTTGTAATAATTAGTTGTACTATGGGCATGTTTGAGTTGCATTATATTATTTAATTGATTCAGGTATCACTTTGCAGAAAAAAATAATGGTTCAATAATGGTTCATGGTAAAAAAACATGGTTCATAGATATCATTTATGATTAAACCTTATTTTTAACTTAAAATTTTAGGGTGACCCACGTGTACGTTGTCTTTTTATTTGTTTTGAAAATATGTGTTTTATATTACTATTCTATTCTGAAAATTCTTTAAAAAGGAGCTCGGACCTTCGCGGGAAAAAAGTTTTCAGTGTCTAAATTTCTTATTTGGTTACTTCATTTTTTTAATAAGCCGCTCCAAATTAATGGTTTTTAATGACGGAAAGTAAACGTACGACGAACCACATCCCAGTCGGGTAACTCTCCAGAAAAAAGTTCTATATTATAGAAAATTTATTACTTACACAAAAAAGAAACTTGTAATTATAAAAATGCTTTTTTAATATGAAATCATTCTTGTACATGAGTAATAAGTACATAAAATAGAGAAAATAGACAAGCCCGCTGAGTTTCTTCCACCGGATCTTCTCAGTGTGTGGCCGCGTTCCGATCCAGTAGTAACTCTACAAAATCGATACAGAGTTTTCAATGTAATAGTATATAATTATTTTTAAATATTTGCACAACATAATGTAATGGTAGAATATGTTGGTAACTTAGTTAATTTTTAATAACTTGTAACACTTATATTCTTGCAAATAGTTTCTTTCTTCCTTTCTTTCCTTTTCAAATACAGAACGGATCCACTGCGTAATCGCTTTAAATCGATTACAAAAAGCTCAGCCTTAGACGATTGCAGCCGTTCTACGTTGATTGCGGTCAAAAGGAAGCATCTGCTACAGAAAAATTCCTTTTCAGAGAACTGCTCTATTTGACACCTATTTTACGTCTTATGGTATTTGCAGGCAATGGGAAATATATGGATGAATCTATCTTGACCAAGGAACTTATATACGATGACTGGAATTATTACCAAACAATATTTGAAAAATAAAAATGAACTTCGTTAATAATAAAGTTGACATTTGTTTCTTACTTAACAGAGGAAAAAAACGTTCTGAGCAAGACAACGACAAGAGTGGATGTTGTCCCGTTATTGCAATTGCCAGTGTAAATAAAACTATCTGATGGTAGATTTTTATATATTCGGTAATCGTTAAATCCCTTTTATTCATACACGTCGATAAATACATTAGCATAAAATGTATTGTAATTAACAGAGTTCTAAAATGTGCTTATTTTAATTATTACGTAATTACTTAAGCAATGCAAAAACTGTTTCTGAAATTAGTAGAATTACTTAGTAGTAATTTGCAAACTACGCATGGCCGCACTTGTATATGGCGATTGGCGCTTTATTTAGTAGAAAGAGACACACTCCACCCATGTCGTGGTACTCTTCGGAACGATTTTGAAGCGCGTGTGAACATACCGGGTAGAATGTAACTTCCTTGATCTTGACCTACATTCATATTTATTCTTTATCAGCGATCGCCATGTGTTCGAAATACGACCTATACACACTAAACAAGAAAATTTCCTTCAAGTTTAACAACAGAATTTAGCCGTTAAGAATATGAAACTCTTACCAACGTAAAGAAAATAGTGTACATGTGTGTATATTATCACGTGCGTCACATGAATGTCATGTGTTATCAACCGCGCTTGACAACTACTAGCCGGCCAGATGTGCGGCACACCTGTGTTATGACGTCATAATAAAATAGATAACGAATGGTATAAATAAGCGGGGACATCATGTTTTCGATTCATTGTAATTCTATCGTTTGTTGAGGGCGTTACTCTGCCCAAAATTATATTGTGCGTGTAAAAGTGATTCAAGTGTTTTATTCGGCCAAACTGCTTCACGTTAATATTTCAGAAGTGGTATAGAATACGCCCGATCTAACTCTGACAGTTTTGAAGAACATAAACCGGAGTGGGTTTCGAGAAGTGATAAAAATTTTCTTTGAAAACGATCTGAAACGCATAGTGAGTAAGCAGCGGCAAAAGTGTCAAATAAGCAACGATAAGTTGATATGGATGGAATGATCCGGAATGAATATTTATTATGTAACTACGATTTAGTGGTTCTGTCAAAATTAACTATGATGATTAACTATGTGAATAAATTGGAAAGTATGCTGCCAACTGGTTTGCTCTCGGTATATCGCGACGTCAAAAAAGGTTAGTCGTATGCTACACATAACTAAGATGTTACAAGCTTTTATTTAACTTGCAATATATAATCAAATCTATAAATCAAGTCTATATACATAATATAAAGTAGATGACTGTGTGATTAAATCTACATACATAATATAAAGCAGATGGCTGTGTGATCAAGTCTGTAAACGAGATATAAAATAGACGGCTTTGTGAGCAAGTCTATATACTTACATATAATTTGAATGGCTGTGTGACCAACTCTACATACATATAAAAGAGGCGGCTGCGTGATTAAGATAACCTGCATATAATTTAGACTGATAAGTGCTTAATTGAACCTACATACATATAAATTAGACTGTAGTGTGATCAAGTATACACATACATTAAGTAAATGGTTATTCGATCAAGATAACGTAGATACTTAAAAGTAGACAGTTGTGTGAATTAGTCTAAAACAAAGCTGTAAAGTAAATCTGTGTTCAGAGGTTACTAAATTTAATTTTCAAGAATAAACACTTAAAATTAGATCTCTTAAATTCTAATAACAATATTTTTAAATATTAAAGAATAATAAAACACTGTTTAAAGTAAAGTAAAAGTGAGACTGCCACAACTCGCACTATTTTAGATAACGTATGTGCTAATTTGTATAATAGAAGTGTTTTACCTGAAATAAAACACATATTAAATACTTACCTTATTTGAAGCTTACTAGATTGAGAGTGGCCCTCATTGTTTCCCGCCTGCGCCTACATCTCTTTCGCTCTTTTGGTTACCTCTGATCTATCTGTCTCGCTCACACATTTCCCCCACCAGGCAGCACGGCCGTGTTTAGTCTCGGTCGTGTTCTACTGATCATTGTGTCGAAAATCACACCAGGCAGGAATTAAACTGTAAGCTTCAAATAAGGTAAGTATTTAATATGTGTTTTATTTCAGGTAAAACACTTCTATTAATCACTTGACCATTATTTGAAGCTTACTAGATTGAGACGTGTTTGTTATCGCCTGGTGGGGAAGGACGCCAATGTGAATGATAGAGAGAGAGTGAGAAAAGAAAAAGAAGATATAGTGTTGATTAAAATATTAATCATTTCTATATAATATACAATCAAAATTATTTTTTTTTTTTTTAAACATAATTACTATGAATCGATCGACAAGAATGATTGTTTTAACTTAAAATTATATCAATTATATTATCAATAGTGAAAATAAAATTTTTATTCCTCGATAGTTATTACGTGATTTTAACATAGAATTATAATGTGTAATAATTGTATCTTATAACGTTTTAAAACAACAGACAATCAAAGATATTAACCTTTTTAGGTGGTTGGATTAAATACTTCAGTGACACTATCATTACAATTAGATGATCTCACCTCTTTACAGTAAAACCGAGTAAAGGTAGAGCGCGATCTCCAATTACCTCTAGCCAGGATTTCGTCTAAGGGTAAATTGTTAGACCAGTTTTTGGATGCCACTGCTGAGCGTATACTGCCTGCCGAGGCAAATACTCCTGCCTCTACAAGCAATGATTTTACCCATCCTGCGATAACAGTGCGGGACGCAGGCTTTGGTTGCCCTTTAATGTTAAGAAAGAGATTTGAACATCCTGATTGACGTTTTCCCTCTAGCAGGGACATTGTACGTTTTACCCAAAATACTGGGTCTAAATTTTTATTTGTAGGATTAGGAGACAATCTCCAGCCAGATTGTCTATATGTAGCAGTATCCGTTTTCGATCCAAATCTAGGCCAGAGTATCAAACCGCCGTCGTCCTCGGACACGTGTTTTTGATCTACAGATAGCAATGTTAAATCATGCACTCTTCGGCCAGCACAGAGTAATAATAACGTGGCTGTATGTCTGCTTGTAGCAAAAATATTATTATCATCAACAGAGTAATCGCTTAAGTATTGGGCTAGTTTATCTATATTCCATGTGGTAGATTTTTGCGGTACGGGCTTTTTTAAAGAAATTGCTTTCAGTATATGGCGCACTAGCACATGAGAACTTATTGTATCAGAATTATCAATGTTACTTAAAGTTGACACTACTGATTTGTGTAGTAAAATAGTATTATAGGCCAGGCCATTCACAATATACAAATCGGCTAAAAAACGGGCTAATATTGGGCCTGTTGGCTGTAACGGATTCAATTTATTTTCTTTTGTCCATTTTAGCCACCTATTCCAAGCTACCATATATGTTTTTTTAGTAGAGGGACGCCAAGAATCTTGTAAAAGTTTTATTTGAGATTCTGTCCACGTTGTCAAACTATTTGACCACCCCCACATACAGTCCATAACTCTAATGTCATCTCCAGAACATTCGGTGGTGGTAGGCCGGTCACTGCATCTATCAGGTGTACCTGGAGTTTCTTGATTGTGGATGGAGCCTTCAACGCACGGCTTTTTAGATCCGGTAACCAGAACACTCTCTCCCACCTCGGAACTACGAACAGAAACACGCTGTGGCCGAGTTGAGGTGTTTCAGTACTCTGGGTATCAGGTAAGGCGGTGGAAACACCCAAGCCAGGGGATAGTTCCAAGTTTGGGAAAAAGCATCGTGGTAAATTGCATGGGTATCGTTCTGATCTAGGGATACATAATTGCTCACTACTTTTGCTTGTTCGGACGCAAAAAGATCTATCACTGGAACTCCGAATTCTTTGAATATTTTTGTCGTACATTGCGGCAGAAGATGCCATTCTGGAGGACGCCGGTGCCGTGAAAGATGATCCGCATGGCTGTTGTATTTGCCCGGTATGTAATGAATTTTCAATTTGATCTGATGGCGATCTAACAGGTTGAAAACTCTTTTGGTTATCTTCATCAATGGTACGGACCTGGTTCCTCCTTCGTTCCGTAAATATGCTACTACCGTCCTGTTGTCGCACTGCACTAGTGCCGTTGACTTGCTTAAAACTGGACCGTGTAATTCTATGGTTTTTAATACGGCAAGCATCTCTTTCTGATTGCAATGCAGATTCTGTTCTTCTTCCGTCCAGGGACCCGACAAAGTGTAACCGTCGAGCTGGCACCCCCACGCTATGTCCGATGCGTCCGTGGTTATGAAATGTGATGGTGCTTGATCGTGAATCGGTGAAGCCCGATGACAGTTTCGAAGCCACCATCTCAATTCCTTTCGCACCTCTGCAGGTAGAACATATGTGCGGGCATGTGTTTCCTTTAATATTTTGTTTAGAAAAACTTGCATTTCTCGAAGATGAAGCCTGCCTCTGGGTACTGCAAAACTTGCAAAGTTCAATTTGCCCACGAGACTTTGTAGGCATTTTGGAGAGGTTTTTCCTTCGTGTAACAGATGCGAGACCCTTACTTTCAGGTCTATCTTTTTCTCCTTTGGCAACGATTGTTGGTTTAGCCAAGGATTCCAACGAATACCCAGAAATACGAGGCTTTGGCAAGGGATCGACACAGATTTTTCTAAGTTTGTCCGAAAACCTAGGTAGTGCATGCGTTCTAGCACTATGTGAATATGGGTTTGCAGTATCTGATAGTTCTGATGCACTACCAAAAAATCGTCCAAAAATACGATTATTCGAATGCCTTCTTGCCTCAATGTTTGGGCGACCCAGTTGGTTAGAGATGCGAACACTTTGGGCGCTGTGCTGAGACCAAATGGCAGGCAGGTCATTTGCAGTAGTTTTCGCTGATAAATCAGTCTCAGAAACCGTCTGTGCGACTGGGCCACTGGCAGATTGAAATAAGCCTGTGAAAGGTCCACTTTGCATAGCCAGTCTTTTGGTTGCAGAAAGTCCGGTACTCGGTGAATATTTATTAGCTTGAACGGTTCCGTGAGTACATATTCGTTTAACTTTTTCAGATTTAGGATGGGCCGGTTGGTTCCGTCGCCCTTCGGGACCAGAAACATTGTTGATAAGAAACTTGGAGCAAATGGAATAATCTCTAGCACTTTTTGAGTTATCATTTGCGAAATGACTGTAGTCATCGCCTCTGATTCTTTCGTTTCGAAAGGAGCTTTTGCGTCGGGTACAACAAGCGGTGGATTTATGGCAAAGGGTATGCGATAACCCTTTATTAAACAAAGTAAGATGTCTGGCGCTCCAAGGTTCTGCCATCGATTGACGTAATGCTTCAACTGTCCCGCTATGAAGTAGTCAGTATCTTTTCCTTTTACTCGCATTCTGCAAGTCATTGGTTGCGTTCCGTTTTCTGTTGTTCTTATCCTCTTGTTTGTTTGCTCGAGGTTGGTTTCCTCCGCGTTGGCGAAAGGAACTTCGAAAATTTACATTAGGTGCACGTGCACCATTATTTTTGTTACCGGTTCCCTGCGAGGGACGGTTATATCCAAAACCTTGTATTGAATGGCCATGCCCACAGTCCTGCGAGGACAGGGTAGGATATGGTACAGTGCAGCCCTTATGCTGTACACCCTGCGAGGGTGTAACAAAGTTTGCTAGTCCCTGCGAGGGATAGCCAGTAACTTTTTTACTAAATGCTTGTGAAGCAGTTTTATAGCTACTAGTTTTTTGTGGTGGTAAAAATGCCTTTTTAAGACCACCTATCTTTTCTAAGGTTGATGTCAAAATATCAGAATTGAAGATATGTTTGTTTGAAGGTGGGATTCTACGCAACGTAGATTTTATTAAAGAATCACGAGAAAAACGTAATACGGCATCTCTTCGCATTTGCACTATTTCCGCGCGATGACCGCAAATAAGTTGCAATAAGTCAGAAGATACTTTATAGTATGCTCCTTCTGAAAATATTTCGCAAAGCTTTCCTTGTAATTGGTCTGGCGTAATATTTGGTATGCCATTAGCCCAAGAAATTAGATCCGACATTCCAGTTTGCAACGCCTCTCGTTGCTTGAGCACACAAAAAGATAAGGCGCCGTAGGCTTTATCAGCGTAAACCAAATGTCGTTGAGTGTCAAAAGATCTGATTTCATCATTAATCTCTAAGTCTGTAAAGCCAGGGGTATGATTGTATAGTTTTTGTACTTCTGAATATCTTACATCACACCATTCACTTTTGTCAAAATGTTGAATTTCGTTTAATAGATGAAGGTAACTATCTGGTGTCTTAGGAGTAGAAGGTTCCTTTAATTTGACCTGAATATCAAATTTAAATTGTGAGTCAAGCTGTGACTTTTCATCTTCTGCTTCATAATTACCTAATAAGCCATAATCTTGGTTATCTAATAAGGAGATTTGATCATCGTCACCTATAACACGAGTCTCTGCTGAGCAGCAAGGTATAGTTGCAGGTTGTATATTGGGGTACATTCTCCCGCTATCGTTAAATTGTTTGCGAAGTTCTTTTACTTCGGCAGATAATTTTTGGAGTAAATCGTCTTTGCGACTAAGTTTGCCCCTCCCTTTTTTACGATAGTGACGACGATGTCGTTTCCCTTTATGAGAAGAGTCAGTAGAAGTAGTAGATGAAGAAGAATTTAATTTATTACTACCTTCACTAGACGAGGATGAACTGGTACGTCGCCGTGGTTCGTGGCCCTTTGTGGGTCCTTTAGAATTCAAACCCGATGGTCCCGGCACGGCTAAGTTAACGAATTCACTTGGCTCCATCACCCTGAGCACCAACTAGGCATAATAGTAGCAATTGTTTTATTAATTATGAATGTGTTACAGTTATAGTTACTATAAATATTAATTCGTGTAATACTTAACGTTAAGGATGTTTCATATTTGTTTCGATGAATAAACTATATTCTATTAATTCTATATTCATGTAAAATAAGTAAAGATTTTAACTTATTCATAGACACAATTAGAAATGATTTGAAGGTATATAATAATCCAGTATCACTAAACCGAAAACCAAAAACTGGGCGAAGAATTGTTTTATAGTGATTACATTTAAATTATAAACGGCGAAAGAGGATTTCGTTATAAAGGGTTACGTAACTTTTCCAAATAGATAAATGCGAAATTTACTTACGGTTTTGATAAAATATAACACTGAACACTCTTACTTATATTTATAACACTGAGCACTTTTAATTTTATGTTTAATAATGACAATAATTTCTTAAAAATTTTTAATAGTAGTTTTGACAACTACTGCACTCGGCGGGAAACAAGACGCCAATGATCAGTAGAACACGACCGAGACTAAACACGGCCGTGCTGCCTGGTGGGGGAAATGTGTGAGCGAGACAGATAGATCAGAGGTAACCAAAAGAGCGAAAGAGATGTAGGCGCAGGCGGGAAACAATGAGGGCCACTCTCAATCTAGTAAGCTTCAAATAACGGTCAAGTGATTAATAATACATTTACGATATTTGTTATTAGATCATCTTTTCTCTAATCACTAAGAAATTATTTTTACTAGATTAAAAAAATATAGTTGAACGCGTTAGTTTAAAAGTTCATACTTCAATAGATTTATTATACTACCATGAAAAACAAACCGCACAGAAACTAAACATAAAAATGAGAACTGTGACTAATATTACTTCAAACACTACAGCAAACAATAAACCAAAATATTGAACCTACTACAGAAGAACTGAACAATTAAAAAAGTATAAGTGAAGGGATAGTTAGCTAGTCATAATATATTTACAACACGACACATTTTGATACACTTCTGAAAAATTTTGCAGGTACCCTCGTTTGTACATTATGTATTATTAAATTGTTGTTTCTCTTTAAGTGAATTCTAATTTAATTCTTTTGGGAAATAGTCTTAATTAATTTAAACCATAGACAAGCCTAATAATTATTGGGATAGCTTAAAATGGCCAGTCCAAATGAATATATAAAAGATGTAATTTGGAAAGAGTGAGTAAAATGTTAAGGTTACTAGAAATATTATGTACTACTGTAATTAATTTAGTGAATAGAAAATAAACCAAAATGGCGCATGACCTAATTAATGTAAACAAAATTGATAAGGTGATATACAACAAACTTAACGAGTATTAGACCGCTAAATCTTTTATTGCATAGCATTACGGTTTTAGACTCAAGTCTAATACTTATTAGCAGCGATTGATATGACTAACATCGATCAAAGACATGGTTGTTTAGGTACATTCATAGATCTAAAAAAAAACATTTTATATGGTAAGCCGCTTAAAACTGTTATATTAAGTAATATAGGAATTACAGCCAAATCACTAGATGTTTTCATCTTTTCTTGATAACCGTCAACAAGTTGTATAGATGCAAAACAAGTTACTTGCAGTTATTCTCCACGACTTATTACTGGGACCATTCCTATTTCTTGCATACATTAATCACACATACCTATTATACTTTGCACACTCTGTTCACGAAATTACATTGTAAGCTCAAAAGAATTAAAACGAACTAAATAAACGGTTTCCATATAATCTAACACTTAAAGGAGAAAGTCATTCCTAATAGGTTCAAATGGGACTCAAGTTGACCAAATGAAATAGAATTTGTTTTACTTTATATAAGTATTATTAAAATATCAAATTATATTTTATACAACACTAGAAACACATTTGCATCATATTACATGCTATATACATTAAATTTGAGGTATTTAATAGAGGTATAAGGATAAGCTGCACAAGCACAATTTAATAAGCTACAACCAGTACAAAATAAATTTGTAAGAACACTATTTCGTAAGAACTACCTAATGCCAACTAAAGAAATATACAAAAAAGTTCAATTACTAAACATCAAGCGAAAGTCTGTGAAACGTGATGTTAAGGCGATAGGTAATGCCAAACTACGAAATAGACACCTCTTTGAAAGCCTACTACTGCTAACCGGTTGGTCCAATAATTTAAAAAAAATATGTATTATGCGTATAATATAATTAAGTTTAAATTTTAAGTTCGTTTTTTTTAAATTTTATTGTTATTTTTGACGGAAAAAAATCGAATATCTTCCTTAATTTTACGCAAAAAATTGCCTATAACTTCCAAACTACTGTAACGATTTTGATGATTTTTTCTTTTTATTACAGACAATTTATTGTTTTATAAAATTTAAGTTCAACATTTTACATAATCATTATAGTGTGCTATTAAATCAATAAAAACCTTATTATTTAATTCGCGGACAGCGCTCGCGTCGAAAGTCAGTCTCCCGGTAGCGTTCATACGGGGAGGCTGCGTCGCATGTTAGCGAGCTCCGCTCTCCATATTCGAGTCAAAGAGTAATAATAGTACAGATAGAACGTTTGGCACAATAGTAAGGTTTTGCCGTTTAGAAATTGAACATTTCGTTTACGCTTGGATGTTTTTTTATAGTAGATAATGAGCTTGGACCGAGAAGGCTGTTTTTTACAGATGTTGTTCTTATGAAATAGACAAGGAATAAGAAAGGATTTTTTTTAAATTCATCCCCTAAGATGGTGAAATAGGGGGTGAAAGTTTGTATGAAACTCTGTCATTTTTGAGTTGAAATGAATGATATGCTGTAATTAAATTATCCTTTAACTGAAAAAAAATTAAATACAAATTTAATATTTTTTGAATTCTAGCCCATAGAGAGGTAAAAAGAGGCTTTAAAGTTTGTATCAAAAATGAATTATGTATTTATTGCATTACTGTAAAATCTAAATTATTAAAACTTAGTATTTATGATTTTTATTACAATTAAATGAATACGAGTTTAAGGTTTTCAAATGTCATCTCTTCAAACGATGAAAAAAGTGGTAAAGTTTGTAAAAAAAAATAATATATTTAATCAAAATCTCTTCAAATTTATTAGCCATGTTCTTTAATTCAGTTAAATAAACGTGCATGTAAGGATGCTGTCAGTTTTATCTCTTAAAGAGGTAAAAGAGGGTATTAAAGGGACTGAAAGCTAGTACTTTACAAATAGTTTTGTTTGCGAGTAGACGTTGAATAATATTTTGAGACTATTCATGTACTTACCTACGTTTACGCTTGATTTTTTTATTATAGCTATAGATAGATAAGTATTTTGTCAATATTTTGTATAAATGTACAAAAATAAAAAAATAAAACATATAAACAACGAAGATAATTCAAGCAAGCGAATAAAAAGCAGAACTCTAAAGAAAAAAAAAATAAAAACTGGTACTATTTGAAGGTAGTAAGGACAAAAAATAAATAAAAACATTAAAAATGTGGTGTCGCGGGACACCAGGTAGGAACGAACTTCCTTCGGCTAAACGGCACTACTCGCTTGTGTAAGCGACTGTCGCGCCTGCGCACGTCTCATTTAATGCTTTTATTCCACGCATTTTTCTTACGGTTTTACTATCACATTTTTTTCAGTTCGGTCGCGCAGCAAAATCCCTATCCCCTCCAAGCCTGCCGTAAGGAACTTCGTTCCAATTAAATATATTAAATATTTTATACACACAAGTAGTCTAAATAAAACAACTTATTGAGTAGTTTCCTCTATAAACATTAAATCAATTTATATATCTTCTTTTATATTACGAAATTTTGAAACAAAATCTAAGAAGCTAGTTAGTTTTAAAATATTATTCAAGAGATTACATTTTAGAAAATCAAATTTTGAAAAGTTTTGTTAAATATTAATTGTTGATTGTATGTATTAAAATAAAGTGCTATACGGGACGTATTGTATATTACAACACTTTCAAAGAAATAGGATACGTAACTGTTATTATTATATAACAATTTATATAATTTTTTGTCGATTTTCGGTATATTTTTTTCTTTAGATATTTATCGTTTTTTTAAAATGAATGTATATGTAATCGATAAATGAGCGATTACTGGTTATTGGTTTTGAGTTTGACAACATTCAGTCGATTCATGATGATAAAAGTTCATATAGGTGAACAATAATGTTAAAACGTATGTATCTGCACCCACTGTAAATACTCTTTGACTTTGGACCATGCCACGCGCTAAATAATATTTGCGCTCCTCCTGTTAGAAACTCAAGGTCGTTCGCAGCTGTAATCGCCTTAAGGTGTTCGTGTCGGCAGACGGCAGATAATTTTATAATGTACAATAATTTTGTTAAAAGTACGATAATTTTTCGGCTCTGGTTCGATAATAGCTTTTCAGGGTTTGCCAATACTGTAAGTTGTGTCCTCTTGTGGAATTCTTATATTTATATATTAATACGTGAAGGGAAAACTTTGTACCCCTTTAAGTAAATTGTGTGAACGGTAGAGTATGAAATTTGGCACAGTTGAGGCTTACATATTGCTTACATAATATTTTTTAATAAAAAGCATTAGACTAGCTGATCGCCCCGGCTTCGCACGAGTGGTGTGCCTGAGAACGATGGGACGGGGTGGGATATATGGAAAAGATACAAATGTTTACCGTCATAGTTTTGTCCAAATATTTATTCATTTAACTATTTAAATTTTTGCACATTTCCAGTTCAAAGGATGATCTAATGCTCATTGGGATTCTCCACCAGTCAATTCCAAACAATAACAATAAAATTGGGGTACAAGCTGATAATTATAACATATAATAAATGTAATATAAAAATATAAATATATATGCATAGTTTATAATAAATACCATATATATAATGTATACATAATATAAACTCCAACAGTAATTTATTACATCATAATAAATTCTATTAGCCCCAAAAATTAAAATTAACAAAATGTAAAAGGTAAAAAAAATATTAAAACAGAAAAATTAGTAAATATTCGAGATGACATAATATGTACTCAATACAATTTAAATTGTAAAGTTCTCAAAATCAACATTCTAATTTCAAAATATAAGAAATCCTCCCCTATCTTTTGTCTAACTCATTTATTTACTCTTCATATTATTAGGTTAAAGATTAATATGATTTTTAAACATTTCCATTTACACAAACCTCTTAAAAACAACGAATTATATAATTTGATGTATTTATTCCAAGGTTATGCACGTTTAACCATTTTAGGGATTCATTTATATAAATCTGATTAGTTAGGCTTAGGATAACTAAAATTAATAAGAATATAACTAATGCTACCGTGTATTTATTCTAAATATTGTATAATAGAAACAAAGATCTTCGAACTGAAACACTTGATGTTATAATAATAATAATAACTAAATAGAGAAAATTTAACTGCCGTTTATTGTTTCCATCCTCAGAACTTCGAGGCTGCTGCTGAAAAATGAAGCCAGATTCGTGGGACACGGACTACGCAGGATGGCCGAGTGTTATCAACCGCGCTTGACAACTACTAGCCGGCCAGATGTGCGGCACACCTGTGTTATAACGTCATAATAAAATAGATAACGAATGGTATAAATAAGCGGGGACATCATGTTTTCGATTCATTGTAATTCTATCGTTTGTTGAGGGCGTTACTCTGCCCAAAATTATATTGTGCGTGTAAAAGTGATTCAAGTGTTTTATTCGGCCAAACTGCTTCACGTTAATACATGTGTGTATTTTTTCTAATGTTTGAAACCTAATATTTGAAAATATTAACTTTATATTAAGTATATTAATATTTGATAATATTAACTTAAATACGGAAAATATTAGGTTACTGCAGTCATTTATACATCTATACAAATAAATAAAATTGGTGTGTCTGTTTGTAATATCAGAATAACCGCTTTCTACTAAATGTATATAAATGTATATACATGGTACATACGCCAAATTAACAATTTTTAAAAAAAATGTCTGTCTGTTTGTTCCTACTAATCTCTGAAACAGCTGGACCGATTTTGACGGCACTTTCACTGACAAATAGCTGATATAATAAGGAGTAACTTACGCTGCTTTTATTTTAGAAAATTACCCACGCGGTCGCCTACACAGCTTTAAACTTTGACTGTGCCAAATTTCATTCTCTACCGTTCGCGCAATTGTCTTAAAAAGGGATGAAAAGTTTTTGCTTCGTGGATTAATATATTCTTTATAGGTATATAACTAACAACTAACTAAGCTGCGAGTAAAGTGACATGCCATCAACATAATCTTTCATACTAACGATTATGGTATATACTAGTATTGCGAATGTTCATGGACTGTGATTACTTATGATCAGGTGCACAACCTTTACCCCTATACTATATAAAAAAATATTTAGTTAAAAAAGTGACCTATATTTCACTCCAGGTTTCCACCTATTTTATTGCCAAATTTTATTAAAATCGGTTCATTACTTTAGCCGTATTTAGTCAGAAACTATAGAGTTTCATATTTAAAAGTATCATAGGAGTTTGAATTACATTTTCAAAACATGAGGTCTTGAGATATTATATTAATTGTAACAAAACAAAATACTAAACTGAATTATCTTTTACTGACAGCTGAATAGTTTACCGAATACACTCGGGTTGTCTGTTCGAAATACTAAACAAAGTTGGAATGTTCGTTAGATGTTAGTCAACTTTTTGTTACATTGATATACGTTGTACAAAGCATGCTGACACATTTATTGGATTCTGCTTCAAATTGGAATAAAAATAGTATTCTATATAATATCTTCTAGTGGAGTTATACTCATTTAGTGTGTGTGAATTAATGTTCTTATTGCTTATGTAATGCCTAAATAGCAAACTTTTATTTCCATCTTCTTTTCTTTATATTATATTTATATTTATTTCCATATTCTTTCTTTACATAGTATAAAATAAAGTCGCTTTTATATACGGGTTGATTAGCAAAAGATTTAACGGACTGAAAAAGTGCATTCAATACTCAATTCTATACCGAATACGTAGAAAAACTAAGTAAATTTTAACCTAAATATACAAAAAAATCTTAAGGACAGACACTCACGTACAGATATGGAGTTCATTGTTTATGAACAGAGAACTGTCACCCCAACACGTGTAAGTCAAGGCGTGCACCTATCACCTGCACTGTGACCACATTTTTTACCATGTTAAGCATTATTTTCTTTGTATTATATTTAAATTGTTTACTTATGACCATTTACTATCACGTTTTTCAATATGTACAGTGTTTTATCAGTCTTCCTGTATAACAAAATCATACTTTAAAATAAAACTATTTGCATGTGCAAATAATCTTGTAGAATTAATTAAATATGTCCATCTGTATAATTACGTTTTACTATCTTAAAAATGTTAGTAATGAAACAAGACGAGCGGCAAGATATTTTAAAAATACATTCGTTATAAGAAATCGAAAATTACAAAGCACTTAATTACAAGAAATTACATGTATCTAATGAAGTGCCTCACAATTTTCGATTTCTTATAACGAATACATTTTCAAATATCTTACTGCTTGTCTTGTACGTAATTACTTAAAATACTTCCCGTTTCTTCGTACTACAAAATATCAACTTGAAATCAAAAATGATAAAAATTTAATTCCAAAATACCAAAGTATATTTCGTGGAAAATTTTGTACCGTTGCAGTAAGTTCAAACATCTTTACCGACTGAAAATTTTACAGGAAGGAAACAAATTGTGAAGTTGCGTATTTAGTTTATTTAAAAGCTATTGAATATATTTTATCAGTATATTAAAAATGTTTAATATATTAAGGCGAGGTATTTCGACGCTCGTCAATTCTATAGAAAATGGGTGACATGGTATGTTCTGAAACCGCTGAGAAACGTGTTAATTTTCGGATAAATAAATATAGGACGTCAGCTGAAAACTAAAATTTAGCACATTCTTTTTTGTATTTACAACTAAATATTACCATATAAAAATCATGTGGAAGATTAAAAATATTATTAACAAATTATTTGTTTTAGAGATTTTTTAGCCTTTTTTCGGAATTTTATATGTTAATGATATAGCATATTCTTTAGATATTCACTCTTCAGGTATACCGTGTAATTTTTGTAAAATTGTTATTTAATAATCAATATAAAAAAATGTGACTTAACAAACCAGTTTTTTCCCGTTTGTCGCGATGCCTCGCCTTAACTAAAAAAACTAATTCCAATTTATTTCGAGATTTTTTTAACTTAGTAGCTAAGCCACTAAAGCTCTGCTTTCTTTAAAAAGCGGTGTTTTCATTATATTCCTATAGACATAACCACGGTCCCTACGTATATAAGGACATGTCAAAAATGTAACATTTTTTTTATTACATATATGGCTTTAAATTGTTCAAACGCTCATATCTATATAAGTTTTTTTTAATGTATTTCGCTACTTATACAAATCGAATAAGAGAACAAGTGTAATAATTACAAACAATAGGTATCGTAGATGCGGATATCTTTATTAGCTTATCGTTCTGTACGATGTTTTATAGTGCGCGTTTTAAAATTTAAAACGCTGTATAAAGATACATGTCTTTATTAATATATTTTTAATATTTTTGGGTGGCACTCTTAAGCTGTTTAAGGTATGGTATAAAAAATGAAATAAGTTGTTGTTTTTCATAAAACATTTATATTTTATGATTTCATCGAATTACGTTTTCCGCTTTTTTTTTTGTTTTCAGCATATAAAAATGTATCTCTGACTTATCTGATATGAATCGCAACGTATTAACAATCATGTATCAGTTTTTTTGGGAAAATGTGAAAAAAATACTAAAATACTATTATGGACTCCCTAAATCTAATAACTCATTGTAGAAAAAATGTTTATAATTATGCATAGAATTATTTTTGAAAATTAATTACGCTCCGCTGTATACCTCAATTTTTGAAATGGCCGTTTATACGTAGAGACCGTCGATATATTTAAAAGTACTTTCTTAAATGTACTGTTGACTTGTGCATTTTAACATTGTAATAAATAGAGTTTTACTAAGTGCCGACGACAAAAGTATAAAATATAATAGAAGTTTATTTGGCTGTTCAATTAAGCCTTTAATATTTTTACGCCCATTTTGTAAACGAACGTGAAAGTGTTGCATAATGTAACCACGCCTCAAATATTAGGAGCAAACTGTGAAGGGCGAGGATACACGTTTTACTCTCGCACGTAGGCTAAATAAATTTATTTACGGCGGAGTGTTTGTCTCAATGATCTAGCTTCAAAAGACGAATGAAATCTTGGGTTCGAATAAATTATTAAAATCTTTCTAAAAGGAGCCCAAGATACTAAATGGGGATTAACTGGATTGTCATACCTATTGGACCTATTGGATTTTACACATTTGGTAATAGGCAAAATAAAAGTAAAAAGTAAAGGAAAAAATAAGAAAATTGTGTTTTTCATTTTAATGGTTCCCACCATTCAAACAAATCTACAGCTAAACAATGTGAAAAAAGTGACATAGAAACTACAGTGTCTCCATGGCACTGTTTTTTTTTACATTTTTGAAGGGTGCAGATTAAGGTATGGTGAGTAATTGCGAGCTAAAATTGAGAAATCTGACGATTTTAGTGTAGCGAAAAGGGAAAGGATGGTAATAAAGTTGGAAAGAAAACGTATTGACATTCTTAAGCATATCTGAAGTTTTTGAACGAAGTGCAAAAACGTCCCTAACGTTAAAAAAGCAAAATATTGTTTTACAATAAAGAACTTTGTTCTTATCTAGTGTCCCACGACAACACACGGTTTTATTTTATTTTATTTTGAAGGAAGTGGTGTAAGAATAACGAAAAAAATATAATCTGACAATTTTCACAAGTCGAAATTATTGGATGTTTTTACTACCTTAGATACCCGGCTTATAAAGGGCTTTATGTTGAGGTTAGAGAGCCTCAACATTATGCGAGATATCCCCCCTTTATTAATATCTCTCGAGTAAATCCTCAATTTCCCTCTTGAGCTCCACTATTGTAAATAACTTTTCAGTTTTTGTTACAAAATCTAATTTTCCTATGACTGGCATTCAATAGTGTATACGTGTATTCTATACTTTATACTCTATTATTCTATACTCTATCGTCGGCATTTGGTGAAATGCTTAATATAAAAGTGAAATTTACGTACAAGTGCAATAAAAAAAGTGTATAATAAGTGAATACATGTATTAAATTGTTTTGTTGCTTAAAGCAATCAAATAATTAATCTCTTACGATATTGTAATATTACTATATCTAACATATTGGCCCATGTTGGCCCAAAAATGTCTACAGACGCATAGGGGACTATAACATCAAGGACATGATGTTGTTCAGTATAATATATACGCTAAATCTAGCAAAATTAAGGGGTTAATATGTGCACATCATAATATTATTATGTTTATAAATAGGTTAATATGTGCACATCATAATATTATTATGTTTATAAATAAAATTATGGGAGAGGTCGCCTTTGTAATCTAGATATCCATTGTCGGTGTTGACCACATAAGGTCCGGAGTGAAAATCGCTAAAATCTACCACTAGTAGTATCGATGATAGTGGTTCGTACAGCCAATGGTTTGCCTTTTACGAAATCTGCTGTGATGACTAAATTAGCGCGAGCTTCATGGGAGCTCGCGCTAATTTATTCACATCAACATGTAATCGATAAGATATACTCAAAAAAAGAGATAGCTGATTTTTTACATCTCTGGTTAAAAAACAAGCAACCAATTTTTACATCTCTGTTTAAAAAACAAACAAACTATTTTCAAAAGCGATAATCATCGTCTAAAAGTATTTTGTTAATCCAAATATTAAAGATTTTAAGCTATTGCATAGCTTCTATCGCGGGCCTTGAGCGTGGAGACCGAATCCAGAAATTCCGTAACGAAAAAACCTAACAGCCCCCATTCCGTCCGGCACAGCGGTGATACTTTTTAGTTTTTCCATCTATCGATAAATACCAGAACTTTTAGTAACTTCTTGAAATATCACGCTTGTTTCTTTAGTTCTGCAATCCGCCTTTAGGTGGCATTGGTTGTATTGGAAAACTACCGTAATCAGCTGTTTGTGAGAAAGTATATAGGTGTATAGGTATTTATCATCTACGTACAACAGTGAATATCTGTACTCGTATAATTTGTGTATAAAGTGTTTTAAATATGAATAAACAAAGAAAAAAAATACTGCATAAATAAAATAAATATATAATTGTAATTGCATAAGTTGATAAAAAATGCTATGCTAATGCTAAAGCTAATAGCTTTACCGCGGCAGTCTCCGAGTGCCACACGTCTTTTTTTTTTTCAAAAAAAAAAATATTGAATTGGAGTGGAGATGAAAAGTGTAGAATAAGGTTTTAATATTGGCTTTCCAGTACCGTGATTTTATTTTATGAAAATTATTTCTTGTTTTGCAATGTAAAGTGTCTATTACACAACACGATTTCTCGAGTCCTTCGTCGCGGGAGGGCTGCCCAGTTACGATGCCGATAATTTATTCAAAAAAATCACTTACATCACCTAAGTATTTAAATTGGGTAGGTGGTGATTATTATTATGTAATCAAAATTTTTTTTTGAATATCATAAGATAGCAAATAAGCAAATGACTTTCCTGATGAAAATACACAAAGACACAACTGCCATCTATAGACACCAAATATTAATAGTGCGTTGTTTATCCTTGTGGCGGGATCTTAATGCCATATGCATAAATTTATCGGCTACCTTACTCTTCAAAACGGAATACGACAGTTCAATCACCAACGGTTTTGCAACAGGAATAGGTAAGGTTTTGGTACCAGACTTGTGCAATACAATACAGCACTCTTCCACCTACTAGCCACAGTGGTAGTGACTTGTATAGTCAATCATTTTTCTCTTACAAACCACCTACCAAAGCAGATGGTCTATTGTTCCAACGAAGCCCGGACCAACACAGGGGAAAAAACAACGACTCATTATTTAATTACGTTTAAATAACGCACTTCATTTTATATAGACATGTACCTCGTCGTCGCCTCTGTGGTCTAGTGGTCCAGCGTTGGCGTTGACCACATGAAGTCTGGGGTTCGATTCTCGGGTCGGGCACATAAAAAAGTGTTATTTCAGTTTTTTTGAGAAACACAAATTTGTTCGGGATTGGAAAGTGCCCGGTTGGCGATAGGCTTGCCACCTATCACATTGTGGGACTAAGTATCTTCGGCTAATCGTGGGTGCATTTGTTGTACCTCTGCCTACCCCTTTGGGGATATGGGCGTGAAGATACTTTTATGTACCTGCCGACACGCAAAAGAAAATTGCTAGACGAGTAAACTCTGTGCTGGCGCTGCGCTGCTGGAGCTGTGCTCCCTACCTCCCTGTTTTTTGTTTAACTATTCAATCGGCAGAGTGACAGGGAGCTCGTGAGATCGGAACCTGCATTGCCCTGATTAATATCCCTAACTCCCTCTTTCTTATTGCACCATTGTATAGTGTAATAGATGCTTAAAACTAATACACGCGTTTAAAAAATCATCTCTTTAAATAAATGTAAAAACTTCGTTAAATCACTTATTGGAAACATGAGCCCTACCTCGCTTCGCTAAAAAACGACCCGTATTTTAAATTAGATGATGCAAATTGCTTTTAGGGACATATTTACACCTTTTTTGATTAAGTTAAAATCTTTTTAGTATAAACTAGGTCAATGGAGAACGAGAAAATATGATACTTATAGACTACACTTGTAGTTATTTATTAGCTAAATTTATAGAAATTCAAAAGTATATGAATCTAAATTAACGTCAATAAATTTTTGTTGTATCGTTTTGTTATTATCTTTCAAGAGTCATCTTTGATGGGAATAAAAGTGACAAAACAAGGTATGAAATCTATACAAATATACAAATCTCTTTATACATTTTTTTTAAATTTTATGATATTTTTTTAAAAAAAAGTATCTTCACGCCCGTATCCCGGAAGGCGTAGGCAGAGGTACAAGTGCACCCACGTTTAGTCGAAGATACTTGGTCCCACAAATGTGATAGGTGGGAAGCCTATCGCCAACCGGGTACTTTCCAAACCCGGGCAACTTTGTGTTTATCAGAAAACTGAAAAAACACTTTTTTTATGTGCCCGACTCGGGAATCGAACCCGGGACCTTACGTGGGCAACGCCAACGATAGACCACAGACCACAGAGGTGACAATGATATTTTTTATTCATTATTTAGTTTAATATTTTATTTTTTTAATAAGATAATATTATTTATTTGTTTTAATGATATTTTTTATGTCTCATTAACATCTGTAAATAAAGAAAACATGGGTATCAATCATTAAAGCTTTAATATATTTCACTTTCGCTCTAATGAAATCTTACTTTATATTTTATATATATTATATATTAATTAACACTTTACTTCCATTCATTTTAAATCTTCATTGTAGCACGATCCAAACCAAAATGGCCGGTTTACGACCAACAGCGCCCTGATTACTGAAAATTTTCGCCAAACAAAGGATGCTCTGATTGGTGGATCATAAAAGCATGTAATTAGTCCATTATTATTTTTTTATATTATAAGATAGCAAACAAGCAAATGGGTCTCCTGATGGAAAGAGTCAACCATCGCCTATAGACACCAAAGACACAGTATACTGGAGACTAACAGTAGTCAATCTACATACATGTGAACTTTGAGCAACGCACGCATAGACACCTCTCACGGACGCGATAACTCGCAATGGTTCGGGACAGTTTGTTCCGCACCAGTCCGAGATATCGCGTCCGTGAGAGGTGTCTATGTGTGCTATGCTCGAATATTACTTGTATGTAACATTGACTTATGTTAGTCTCTAAGTATTCTGTGCCAAAGATGTTAATGGTGCGTTGCCATGTTGTGGCGTGGTCTAATACCACATGCATAAGTTTACTAGCTACCTTACTCTCCAAACCGGAACAGACAGCGACAACACTGACGCTATTGCGGCAGGAATAGGTAAGGCGTTGGTACCAGACCCGGACGAGGCAATGCAGAACTCTACCACCTAGTAACCACGATGGTAGTGACTCGCTTAACCAATCGGTTGCCTTTTATGACCTTCCTGGCAGAACGGCAGTTGACTTATTCTTCAAAGCAGCCCGAGACCAACGCGGAGATTTCAACCAATTCAACCTCCGTTCCTTACCATGAGGTGGCAGGTCTGCCAGTTTGCCTATCCAATTAAATAAAAAAAAATTGTAAACAGGTTTTTTTTTATTTTTTTTAAACGAATTTCATACTGATGTTATTTTACAAAATTTTGAGATAACATAAAATTATTGGCAACTAGCTGTTGCCAACGACTTCGTCCGCGCGGAGTTAGTTTACTCCGCACTGCCCCTCCCCTGCAGGTGATAGCGTGTTAATATGTAGCCTATGTGTTGACCCGACCTATTAGTAATATTCATACAAAATTTGAAGTAAATCCAGTAAATGAATGCAGTACTTTTTGAGACCCCCGGACATACATACAGACAAACAGACAAACAGACATACAGACAAACAGACAAAAATTCTAAAAACTATATTTTTGGCTTCGTTATCGATTGTAGATCTCGCCCCAAGTATTCTTTTAAAAAAATATTCAATGTACAGTTTTGACTTTCCTACGATTTTATTATATGTATAGATGATAAAAGTACCTCATACATTTCAGTTATTGCGTTATATTTTATTGTCAGCATGATTGCAAAAAAGTATGAAAAAACGGATAAATACTATTTAAACTTGCGTGGATAGAGTTCAGTTCACGATTATCTAAGTTCGTTACTTTATAAGCATACTAGCGACCTGCCCGTGGTTTCACCCGCGTAACTTTTGTTCCTGTGGGAATATCGAAAAGGAAATTTATATAAGAAATATAGAAAAAGAAATTTATATACTAAAACCTTTTTTTTTTTTTTATATCATAAGATAGGAAACAAGCAGATGGGTCTCCTGATGGAAAGAGTCAACCATCGCCTATAGACACCAAAGATGTTAATGGTGCGTTGCTATCTTGTGGCGAGATCTAATGCCACATGCATAAGTGTACCGGCTACCTTACCCTCCAAACCGGAACACGACAGCGACAAGCACTGACGCTATTACGGCAGGAATAGGTAAGGCGGTGGTACCAGACCCGGGCGAGACAATGCAGAACTCTACCACCTAGTAGCCACGATGGTAGTGACTCGATAGCCAATCGGTCGCCTTTTACGACCTGCCTGGCAGAACGGCAGTTGGCCTATTCTACGAAGGAGGCCGGGACCAACACGGCGGAAAGATTTTTTAAGAATTAATCTATCTATTTAAAAAAACCGCATCAAAATCCGTTGCGTAGGTAGTTTTTAAGATTTAAGCATACACAAACAGAGAAAGCGACTTTGTTTTATACTATGTAGTGAATGAAAAAAAAGGAAGTCTTCCTATTTTTGTCTGTGATCTATAGATAAAGAAGAAAAAAACTAAAGAAAACTTAAGAAAAAAAGAAAAAAACTGCTTTGTTTTTATTCGTTTCGGAGATGAAAGGGAAGAAATGGTCAAGTTTCGTATATTTTACTGAATAAATTCAAAACTGTTTATCTTAAATTATCAAAAAACGTATTTAAAACTTTCCTAAGTTCTTTCGCACGATATAATTTTTGAATTTTTTATTCAGTTTCCTAATTCATCCCACAAAAGTTTTCCCGATATTTAAAATATATTTATTTACGTAAACACACAGAAATCATTTATATCTAATCCGTGCGTAAACAGTACGTGAATATGGTCGTATTAGGGTCACCAATTTACATATGTGTACAAAAGGTCTACTCAATCGGTCCGTAGTTTGGGAATAAATTGACTGTGACAGACGGACAGACAGGCGGACAGATACATGTATCCAAAAAACTTACCCTTTTTTGTAAAATTGCATTTTATGACTACACAATATTTGTTTTATAAAACCAATACCTTACCAAAACAAAACTCAATCCAAATCATTTTCATTTTTCTGTTTTATGCGATGTTTTATAATATGCAAATACAAGAACCGTTTATTAATATTTCTTATATTATAATATTACTAGCGACCTGCCCGCAGTTTCACCCGTGCAGTTTTTGTTTTTGTGAGAATATCGAAAAGGTTTATACACTAAAACCTTCTTCAAGAATCAATCTATCCATTAAAAGAACCGCATCAAAATCCGTTGCGTAGTTTTAAAGATTTAAGCATACATAGGGACATAAGGACATAGGGACAGACAGGGAAAGCGACTTTGTTTTATACTATGTAATGATGATGTAATGATAAACGAGAAAGTTTGGATGTTTGGACGGATGGATGTTTGTGACTTGGATTTGAAGTTTACTTTTTATCCTGGAAAAATTATGTGATCCCGCGGGATTTACTAAAAACTTTTATAATGCAGCGGGCTGCACACTGCAGCTAGTTTAAATATATTTGATAGATCTGTTGTTGATTAAATATCGCCGACTTTGAGCAGTTTTGGGAAAATACTTTTTTATTAGTCACTTACCGACTTCTTAAATTATTGACTTGAAATGTTAGATTATTTGTCGTATTACCTGGAAAGAAAAACATACATTAGTAACGTAATGTATTATTATTCTTAAAAACTTCTTATTATCGTAATTTTCCTGTAAATGTTTATTAAAGTTAGTATAATCAGAAATATCACGGGTGATAGAAAAAAATAATAAGGCCGTGTTCGCCGTGTTGGTCCCGGCCTCCTTTGAAGAATAGGCCAACTGCCGTTCTGCCAGGCAGGTCGTAAAAGGCGACCGATTGGCTATCGAGTCACTACCATCGTGGCTACTAGGTGGTAGAGTTCTGCATTGTCTCGCCCGGGTCTAGTACCACCGCCTTACTTATTCCTGCCGCAATAGCGTCAGTGCTTGTCGCTGTCGTGTTCCGATTTGGAGGGTAAGGTAGCCGGTAAACGTATGCATGTGGCATTAGACCTCGCCACAAGATAGCAACGCACCATTAACAACTTTGGTGTCTACAGGCGATGGTTGACTCTTTCCATCAGGAGACCCATTTGCTTGTTTGCTATCTTATGATATAAAAAAAAAAAAAAAGATAGCAAAAAATCAGATGACTCTACTAATGGAAAGAGACAACCATTATTTATAGACATCAAAAGTGTTAATGGTGCATTGTTGAGTGACCGGGTGTTAATGCCAATTGCTTAAGTTTATCGGCTACCTTAATCTCCAAACCGGAACATGACAGTTACAAGAACTGACGCTATTGTGGCAGGAATAGGTAAGGTGGTACCAAACCCGGGTAAGACAATGCAGAACTCTACCATTAGTAGCAACGATGGTAGTGACTCACATAGTCAATCATTCGCCTCTTACAAACTGCCTTGCAGAACGTCAGATGACGTCAAGAGACCAGACCAATAAGGGAAATAGTACAATTTTTAAAACTATTTGAATAAAATCCTACTTTCTATAAATCTATGCACAAGTTTACTAAATGTTTTTAACCATATATGTTTACAGAAGAAGATACAAATGGAAAAAAGTTTACCAAATAGTAAGTAACTACAACCTTCCTACATTTACACTAGAGGCTTTGTAACTACGTTGCCATCCTTACAAGGGCTATTTTTGGAAGGTCCCTAAATCGTATCTATTCGGGAAACTCCCGCTGACTTTTGCAAATGGAACGGACTGTTCCCAAAAAAAGTTTTTGTTAAATAAGTTCAATTTGCAAACGGAACGGACTGTTCCCAAAAAAAGTTTTTGTTAAATAAATTCAATTTCCAAAAAAAGTAAATAAATTAAATGAAGTGAATTATTTTAATGAATAAAATATCTAAGCTGTGTTTTCAGGCGTATGTATATCCTGTTTCTATATTATCAGTATAAGACGCCTCGTATTAGTCGCAAATAGTAACATTTACTACGAGGCGTTCTAAAACTGTTTGTATAAATGTCAAATTATCAAATGTTCAACCAGCTTGTAGAACGCCTCGTTATTGGTAAATTTCTTTCTAATATTTACTGCTACGAATGACGGATTGTTGATTACAGCTAGACGGCATTAGCCGAGTAGCGGAGATCTGTTCTGAATGTGACTCTTAAACTAATGATTTCCAATAAACTAAGATTAAGTCTTGGAAAAATTTGGAAGCCTACAGCTTTTTCATCGGCCTATCAAAAATGATCTTGTCATTAAAAATAATCTCACAATTACTTGGTGAAACATAAGTCCTGGTTCTCGTCGATGCGAAAAAGGGACTGTCTGTTATAAAACAAAATGTTTATTGCTTTTAGAGCATATTTACACGTTTTGTGATTAATTCAAAATATTTTACAGTTGAATATAAGCCAGAATGCAATGTAGATTAAACGAATATTAATGATAAAAAATTGTTTACTTAAAACCCAACAAGTCTCATAATATACGCGTTTACAAGTTTTTTTACGGTAAAATTTTCTCATAAATCCTCCGGTTTTACGGTAAAATTTACTATTGATGTGGAGGTGCAGAGTGGGTTTTATTTCATTGTAAACAAAAATTAAGAGGTATCTATGAACACTCAGTTAGGATGGAGTTCGTTTGCTATATCGGAATTGTAAAGTCACGACAAGCGCGCCGAAATTGCAAGCAAAAATAATTATTTAATCGTTAAAAATAAGTGATTTTTTTGCGAATAGAAAGCGAAGCAAATAATACGCTAACGTAGTTCAATAGTAAGACATTTTTAGTGGAGTTTGTTTTGAGTTATTCTCAGTTCAATGCCGGTTCAGACCATTGCTGGGTAAAAATAATCATAAAATGTTCGTAAAAAATAATAAAATGATTTATATCATTTTAAAAACTTCACCTTTTTTACGTTGAAGGCTAATTTTGCGACATAAAAATAAAATTGCGAATTTTCACAATAGCCTACCACTAAGTGAAGTTTTACAGGGAGCATTTGCATATAAAATAATGAAACACGTATTTCTTATTTTCTTCTATTTCGTATTACTACGTATTTTAATATTTCTTAAGTTCTATCCCGTAAAGGGGTAAAATGGGCCTTTAAAGTTTGTATAAAAAATTAACTGCTTACTGTATTTCTACGAATTCTAAATTATTTAAATTTAGTATTTATGCTTTTTAATACAATTAAAGAAATACGTATTTTAGGATTTTTTGATTTTCACCGCTTAAGGGGGTGAAAAAAACTGTTCAATTGTTAGAATTTGATTTCAAAGATAATTATAGTCCTCTGATTTAAGCTCTACATTAGATGACTGGTAAAACTGTTTGCAAATAGTTTAGAACGAAAATAGATATGTCAGTTATTAACTGTTTAACAAAATGGTTGTCTGAAATTTTGCATACTTAAGGCGAGGCACCGGAGACAAACGAAAAAAGAACTATTTTGCTTAATCATATTTTTATGTATTGATTGTTAAACAATTTTACAAAAACTACATGATATACCTGAAGATATTATCTAAAGAATGTGCTAACTTATTACATGATAGAATGTAGTTTACTCGATCATATATAATTCCGAATACAGGCTATTCATAATATTTCTGATTTTGCATGATTTTTATATAGTGATGTTTAGTTTTAAATACAAAAAAGAATGTACTAAATTTTGGTTTCTAGCTGAAGTCCTATATTTATTTAATAAATATTTATCTTAAACCTAAAACATTTCCCAGCGATTTTAAAATATACGTCGCCAACTTCCTATAATATTGGTACGCGTCAAAATACTACAGAAAAGAGCACAGGTTACCTTTTATGCCTGTTCTCGTGGGAACCACCATAACGCGAATTTCACGCGGAAGAAGCCGCGAGCAAAAGCTAGTATTAAAATAAAATTAAAATTAATGATATTGAGAAATTTCAAATAATTTCTCGAGCCGAATGTGATATGAGTTAAACAAAGTTAACGTTAACAAGAAGAGAGTTGGAATATTTGATAAATTCTCGTTAGCTATTTGTTCCATTGATATACGCAATACAAAGTGCTAACGCAGTTACGGCCTTGCTCTTCACACAAGTGGAATAAGGAATGTAATATACGGCTTACATAATTTCGTTCAGTAATTTCCTGCCAAGCGTGAATAACAGTTTCATTATTAAAAGGGACATATTTTTGTTTTCTACTGTTGTCTCCTAAATAGTTTAGTGATAATAGCATGGCTATATACACATGAGGTCCTGGATTGGAATTCTTTGACAGGTACTTCTTTCACAATATTTTACACTAAAGGTTTTCTCATTTATTTTAAGCCATTTAGATTATGGGGTCTCTGGTTTAATTTTTAAAAAAACCTTATTTGATACCATCGAATTTTCCAATTTTAAAAATCTCCGTAAGTTTGATTGACTGGTGGTTAATGCGAACAGACATTAAGTTCGCCTTTTGTACGAAAGTGTATATTTTTGGTATACGATAAAGTTAAAATAAATAAACAAATAACATCTTTGGTTTTTTTTGTGGGCGATGGTTGACTCTTTCTATCAAGAGACCCATCTGCTTGTTTGTTATCTTATGATATGAAAAAATTATGAATATAAAAAATTATGAAATATGAGATTTTTAAATTGACATTAATCAATTTCAACAGCTTGTTAATTATTAGGTATTATAATTTAAGGGGTATATTGTCCGAAACGTAAAGTGAAAACTTTTTTTAGTCCGACACTCTAAACTTTTCTTTTTTATCTATTTTTATTAGTTACCCGATTCGAGATTTTTTGAAGATACAAAATACGGGCGTCTCGTCAAAACAAAGCTGTCCAAAAAATTCAGCTTGTTATTAATAAAAAAAAAATGTTTGTTTCTGAGACCACTATCTGTAACTAATTATATTATTGTATTGTCATTGGTCCTTAACAAGACTGCAAAGTTTCAAATTAAATCGACGATTCAAAGTACGTCAAATCCATTTTCAGTTTTCGTTACATACTAGCATACAAACATACAAACCAAGCTAACAAAAGCGTGTTAAAAAAGTAATTACATTTTTGGTTTTCAAATATTAAACGGATATAAGTGAAAACGGATATTAGTTAGTTCCCTCTGCCTAATGTACAAGGAAACTGGCATAAAGGTATTTTAATTATTATTGGTTTAGAAAAGATTTCTGAAGATGGCTCCAAATTTGCTAACTTTTCCCCGTGTTAGTCCCGGGCTCCTTTGAAAAATAGGCCAACTATTGTTCTGCCAGGCAGGTCGTAAAAGGCGACCGATTGACTATACGAGTCACTAACATCATGGCTACTAGGTGGTAATGTTTTGCATTTTCTCGCCCGGGTCTGGTACCACCGCCTTACATATTCCTGCCGCAATAGCATCAGTGCTTGTCGCTGTCGTGTTCCGGTTTGGAGGGTAAGGTAGCCGGTAAAGTTATGCATGTGGCATAAGAGCTCGCCACAAGATAGCAACGCACCATTAACATCTTTGTTGTCTATAGGCGATGGTTGACTCTTTCCATCGGGAGACTCATATGCTTGTTTGCTATCATGTGATATAAAAAAAAACCTTAATGATCATCGTAAATTTATTATGATCACCGGGATTGACATATTTATGACATACTTTTCAAGGCGTGTCTACACCACCATCTTTGTGAGTCATGAGCTGCTAATGACATTTTTATAGACAAAGAAACCTAGTAACATTTTTTGGTAGGCACCTAAAAATCCTGTAATGCATTTAGTATAAAGCAGTAAACGCTGAACGCGTCACTACAGTCGTGATTAATATGTGGTAATAGGTAAGAGATCCTGCTACAAATCACTCGAGTTTGATAACACCTTGAACTTATCCATACATTCCTAATTTCAGTGGTCAGATCTTTCGCCTCTCCCACGCTTCAAATGAAGTAAAGTAACATATCTATATTTAAACTTGTAATATTAACTAACGTGTATTAATATTTTAGTATCTGGGCGAAGGATTATCGCTTACCCTTTGGGAAATTAGCAATTTTCATATCCTATGCTACAATAATTTTAACGCAGTAAAATTTCAACAATAGACTTCCAATCACACGTATCTCTCTGGTTTAAATATTTAATAAACAGGTCAACTGCTTTTCTGCTAGGCATTTCGTAAAAAGCAAGAAAGGTTGAAATGTGTCAAGATTGTGAATGCTAAGTGGTAGATTCCTGTGATATCTTGCCCGGGCTTAGGCACTACCGCCTTACATATACACCAATAACGTCATATATATTACCGCCACACGAATAGCAACATACTATTAAAATGTATGTTGTTGTTTGCATCAATATTATGTATAAATTATATCTTATACAGGCGAAGGTCTCTCTTTCTATAAGATGAACCATTTGATACAAGAAAATATTACAAGAACAAAATCGAGAGTAAACATAAAAAATAATTTTCCAAATCGGTTAATATTTGACCAAGTTCTGATTTCAGATGTTTTTACTTTTACGTCTGTTACCTAACATACATAAAAAATACAGCCTAATTGAGAATCTCCTCTTTTTAAAAGGTTAAAAATAATATTATTTAAACAAGTTGGAATGTAACAATTCCTACTGGATACAATTGTGTAATATTGTAATGATTCAGTAGAAATTGTCCGGCAACTCTTTTACTAACACGTTAGGAATAAATACAGAGTGCTAAGTGCGAGTTTCTCAAATGCGTTCGAATAACTTTACCACCGCGTTAATCGAATAAACTCTTTACTCAACGAGTATCGGGAAGCTGCGAGTGTGAGTCGCGATTTAGCCAAACCACTCGGTCGGCGTCCACTCATCGTGAATGGCGAACATTTGTTTCGTAATGTTGGTTGTACGTTAGCATCGAATGAATAACCAAACATTTTCAGAAGTACACAATTCTTGAGTGTCTATATCTAAAAAAGGAGTGTTTTAAATTTATACGGATTACTACCAAACAAAATATTATTGTATTTTTTATTCGATTGTGACTGTCTTGAGAATAAATAAATTACATACTCTTTGTTGAAAATCTTGAGATTATTCATAGTGAAAAATAAAAATGAAGACGGGAGCATCAACATTTGGATTAATGGCGTTTATGAAGGAGTAAACATATTTTAGTTGTTTAGCCTTTTAGGTTATATTGTTCTGTGTTGTTCAGCTTAGCTTAGCAAGGATTATAATTCTCTGCATAACCATTTATACATCTAACGTCAACAAAGAAACGTGTGAAAAAGATATTTGTGATGGGCAAAGAAAAGTGAAAAAGTTATGATGGAAAAAATACATATAAAACGAGATAAATCTTTAAACGCGTTTAAGATCTTCGTGTCAAAACACAAGTTGAATCAAGCAATTAGCATGGATTATAGTTCTCTGCATAACCATTTATACATATAACGTCAACAAAGAAACGTGTGAAAAAGATATTTGTGATGGGCAAAGACAAGTGAAAAAGTTATGATGGAAAAAATACATATAAAACGAGAGAAATCTTAAAACGCGTTTAAGATCTTCGTGTCAAAACACACGTTGAATATATACACGAACGAGTTATGGCCAGATGGTATAAAGTTCAGGCGTTTTGTACATTTCAGAATGCGTTCAAAAGCAATGGAGTCTCCAGCTGGGACACGCAGTGTGAACAAATACCAACTGATAATGGATCAAACCAAACCTAGTATATTTATTAGCTTTAATTGCAAAAAATGTGAAACGCAGTGTTCAGTGTGTAAAACACTATGTAATCTGGTGTATGCAGTGGCACTGTAAGAGACCTGGCTTCTGCCCCACGACCTGCCTCTCCTTGGTGTCTTGGTGGCATCGATGCAGCGGTCAGCTACACAGGGAAATCGGCTGTTGATCTAACAACAGGTGTACTTCACGGTAGATCTCATGGCGATGTGGCACTATTGCGGCAGAGAAATGTGTTTAGTGAAGTTTCAGTGTTAAATTGTAAAAGTGAGCATATAACAACTATAAAAGCAATTACTAGGGACATGCGGAAGATCTTGATTGCATCTGTGTATATGCCTACCGATCAGCCTGATAATTTGTCAATATTTGTTCAGTGCCTGGGCCAATTAAATGCAATCATTGAAGACAGTGACATTGAAACAGTGTTTATATTAGGGCAGTGTTTCTTAACCTGTGGTCCATGGACCCCTGAGGGTCTGCGAGTATATTTGAATGAATATATAAATGCCAATGTTTTTTTTATCAATAGGGCCCTTGATACTGTGCTTGGTTTTATAGGGGTCAGCGGATTAAAAAAGGTTATGAAACGTTGTATTAGGGGATTACAACGCACACCAAGGTGCATCATTTTGCAATGAGTTATTTAATTTTTGTAATAAGGGCAGTGGCCGTGTGGAGACATGTTAAGGCTTGGTATAGCTTCAGATACTCATACCTATGTTAGTGAGACTCAGGGGTGTAAAAGGTGGTTGGATCACTGTGTGGTTAATACATCTGCTTGCCACACTATCTTAAATATACATGTCCTATACAACATACTGATCTACCACTATCCGATTTAGATAGAATGAAACTTAGATTTAATAAGAAATACAATAGAATTAAGTGACTATCACTACAAAAATAATGTTATATGGGGTTTAAAAAATAATGATGAAATAAATAAATATAGTTAATTATGTAATAACAAATTAACATTGATAGGTTTTCCTTTAGAATTATGTGATTGTGCATATGAAAAGTGTAACATGTTAGGTCACAGGTATATAATATATAAATTATTATACCAGAATATTATATAATATTCTGGTATAATTAATGTATTACTTATATGCCTGTAATAGATAAGTTATACCAGATATAAATATATAAATTTTTAAGGGACAAATTACACTTACTGTACCAAACCCCAAAAGTAAGCAAATTATTTGCTTGTGTTATGGGTGTTAGTCAATGGTAAGTACTAATACATAGAAATACATACCTATATCAATACTGGAATATATTTAAAAACACCCAAACCCAATACAAATATTTATGTTCATCACACAAATGCTTGTCCACACGGGGGATCAAATCCGAGCCTCGTCAATTGCGTAGACAGGGTCGTTATCCACTCGACAAACTGAGAGGTTAAGATACTATACAATAATGTATTTAGAGTTCTGTTGTGGCTGCCATGGTGTTGCAGTGCCCCTGGCATGTTTGCAGATGCCCATGTTGAGGATTTCTATGCTATAATGTGGAAGAAAACTACGACTAGGTACTATCTCACATTTGTGACAGAGTAACAACAGGATTCTAAATATGATAAACAGTAGAATCCTTTATGGACAGGTTTATGTGTCTGCATGGGTGCTTATTACTGACACACACACCACAGTAAATTATTTTGAAATAAATTTTATATTTAAAGTTTTAATATATGTGATTTTTTTTAAATGCTATTTACTAACATAGTTTATAAGAAAATATGTTACTAACATTAAAGGCTTCAAGTGCTTGAAATAAATGATTTTTCATTAATTTTTAGACATTTTTTTAAATCTTAAGATAGCAAACAAGTAAATGGGTGCCGTGATGGAGAGTCAACCATCGCCTATAAACACCAAAAATGTTAATGGTGCCTTGCTATCTTGTGGCGAGGTCTAATGCCACATGCATAAGTTTACCGGCTACCTTACCCTTCAAACCGGAACATGACAGCGACAAGCACTGACGCTATTGCGACAGGAATAGGCAAGGTGGTGGTATCAGACCCAGGCAAGACAATGCAGAACTCTACCACCTAGTAAATTAATTAAACCTCTCTTATTCTTCTCAAAACATACAAAAATCTATCCATTTTATTACAAAGGGAATAAATGTGCGCTTTCCAATTGCAATGTTTATCAATTAATTTTCCTAGAAATCAGAATTCAATGAAAACGCTATTGTGTCAGGAATAGATAAGGCAGTGGTACCAGACCCGGGCGAGATAATGCAGAACTCTACCACATAATAGCCCATGATGGTAGTGACTTGTATAGCCAATCGGTCACCTTTTACAACCTGTCTGACAGAAAGGCAGTTGACCTATTCTTTAAAGGAGCCCGAGATCAACACGGGGATTTTTATTTATGCGATAGCCGTCACTGAATTGTTTTTCTGTGAGGTCCAGCACCGCATCAAGTGATGGTCCACTGCTTGCATTGCTCCAATCAGTGCTGGGACATGCAGTGTGAACAAATACTAACTGATAATGGATCAAACCAAACCTAGTATATTTATTAGCTTTAATTGCAAAAACGTGAAACGCAGTGTTCAGTGTGTCAAAACACTATGTAATTTGGTGTATGCAGTGGCACTGTAGGAGACCTGACTTCTGCCCCACGACCTGCCTCTTTTTGGTGGCATTAATGCAGCGGTCAGCTACACAGGGAAATCAGCTGTCGATCTAACAACAGGTGTACATCACGGTAGATCTCACGGCGGTGTGGCACTATTGTGGCAGAGAAATGTGTTTAGTGAAGTTTCAGTGTTAAATTATGAAAGTAAGCGTATAACAACTATAAAAGCAATTACTCTAGGGACATGCCGAAGATCTTGATTGCATCTGTATATATGGCTACAGATCAGCTTGATAATTTGTCAATATTTGTTCAGTGCCTGGGCCAATTAAATGCAATCATTGAAGAAAGCGACATTAAAACAGTGTATATGTTAGGGGATTACAACGTACACCAGGGTCCATCATTTTGCAATGAGTTTTTAATTTTTGTAATAAAGGCAGTGGGTGTGTAGAGACATTTTAAGGCTTGGTATAGCTTCAGACACTCATACCTATGTTAGTGAGGCTCAGGGGTGTAAAAGGTGGTTGGATCACTATGTGGTTAATACATTTGTTTGGCACACTATCTTAAATGTACATGTCCTATACACATGTTGAGGATTTCTATATATCTCACATTTGCGACAGAATATAACAGGTTTCTAAATATGATAAACAGTAGAATGCTCAACCATTACTGGCACACACACCACAGTAAATTATTTTGAAACACATTTTATATGTAGTTTTAATATATGTGATTTATTTAAAATACTATTTAGTATTTACTAACATAGTTTATAGGAAAATATGTTACTAACATTAAAGGCTTCAAGTGCTTGAAATAAATGATTTTTATTTTTTTTTATACATTTTTTTACATCATACGATAGCAAACAAGCAAATGGGTGTCGTGATGGAGAGTCAACTATCGCCTATAAACACCAAAGATGTTAATGGTGCTTTGATATTGTAGCGAGGTCTAATGCCACATGCATAAGTTTACCGGGTAACTTACCCTCCAAATCGGAACACGACAGTAACAAGCATTGACGCTATTGTGTCAATAGATAAGGCGGTGGTACAAGACCCGGGCAAGACAATGCAGATCTACCACATAATAGCCCATGATGGTAGTGACTTGTATAGCCAATCGGTCATCTTTTACGACCTGTCTGATAGAACGGCAGTTGACCTTCTTCAAAGGAGCCCGGGATCAACACGGGGATTTTTTATTTATGCGATAGCCGTCACTGAATTGTTTCTCTGTGAGGTCCAGCAGCACATCAAATGATGGTCGAAAGCTTGCATTGCTCCAACCAGTATAACCTCTGTCTGTGCCACTGCAAACATTGTCTAAGCAAAAAAGAGGCACCAACTATGATTTTTGTCAAATTTATAAATTAAATTTTTTACACATTGTAAAATTTTCTTCTTTTTTTAACGTTCTCACTACGATAAACCCAAGTGATAACTTTACTTCGGCGTAAGCGTACCATTCACCAATGTTAGTGACTCGAAACGTCAAAATTGCATCTCACCCTAACCTTCCACTTGAATCCACCAATCTCATGCGGTAACGCTCTCGCTATAGAATACAAAATGGCCGTCAATGGCCATATTCGAGAGGGAACAAGTAAACATAAATCTCGCACTTGCATGTTTTGTTTCTCACGTTTACCACTAGATGGCACTGTACAAATCCCATACAAATTCCTAGTAAACTCGAAACGCGCTCACGATCGAATGCAAAAAGAAAAACTCACACTTAGCACTCTGATCTTATTAATAAAACATATACGGTAGAAAAAGGCGAATTCATCTCGGAAGGATTACTGCGAATCCCGGAAATTGCGAAAAATACTGTAAAAGGATTGCAAGGTGCATATCCATACTTCCATACTAATATTATAAATGCGAAAGTAACTGTGTCTGTCTGTCTGTCTGTTACGCTTTCACGGCCAAACCACTGAACCGATTTGGATAAAATTTGGTACAAATATAGTTTGAGACCCAAGAAAGGACAGTTCTTATCCCACAGGAACGGGAACTATGCGGGTTTTTATTTTAGAATTCTTTCCACGCGAACGAAGTCACGGGCACAGCTAGTTATTTTAATAAACTTGATCGAAAAAAATAGGATAAAATTTTGCATATTCAGTATAACCTTTCACTATATTTATCATAAAATTATATATATATATATATATATATATATATATATATATATATATATATATATATATATATATATATATATATATGTATATATATATATATATATATATATATATATATGCGTAGGAATGTATGAATGTATGTATGTATGTAAGCATGTATGTATGACATAATATTTAAGTTTGTGAAGTATCATTATATTTGTGTTAATTTAGAGAGGAAAGAATAGTTAATAGTGCGTTGCTTTCTTGTGGCTAGGTCTAATTCCACATGCATAAGTTTACCGGCTACCTTACCCTCCAAACCGGAACATGACAGTGACAAGCATTGACGCTATTTTGGCAGGAATAGGTAAGGCGGTGGTAGCAGACCCGGGCGAGACAATGCAGAATTCTACCACCAGCCACGATGGTAGTGACTCGATAGCCAATCGGTCGCCTTTTACGACCTGCCTGGCAGAACGGCAGTTGGCCTATTCTTCAAAGGAGGCCGGGACCATCACGGCCACAATTGTTTTAAAAACGGTTACGAAATTTTTACTTCACGTATTAATATATAGATAATTTGATCAAAACCCTTAGTAGGTAAATCATTTTCTTGGATATAGTTTATAGAAATACATATATAAACTAGCTGACCCGTGCGAAGATTTGGCACGGCGCCATCTAGCGTATTCCAAGTATGAAACTCAATTGAGATGTTTGATGTATCACACACATGGCACATATGATACATGTATATAAAATTATATTTAATTAATAATTTTATTAACAAAATGATTTTTTTCATATTTTTCGCCCAAAGTAGAAAACAAAGCTAACTGGGTATTTTTTTCACTTTTTGGTGAAGTAGTAAAAGAGATCGAGCCACTCCAGGAAAAAAACACCTTTTCGAAAAGTAATATATAATATGATGATGATACACATACAACACGCAAACTCAAAAATACAAATATTTTTGTTTATCGCACAATCTATTTTCCCTATTGGTAATTGAACCCAATCCCCATTGATTGCATAATCAAGATCGCTAATCACTTAATTGAGGGGGTGGACAAGAAATTCTCTATACGCCTATTTTTAATTTTTATTAACGTACATTAAGCTTATCTGCTTACATGAATAAAACTCCTAAAAACCGAGAACATCAACAAGAAATACTAAAATCCGCAATGTTTTATTTCTATATAACCGTAAATTTCCTTGCCTACATTTAAAGGTGAAATGGGATAATTATCTCTGAGCATCCATTCATAAAATTGGCATAGCACAGTAAACTGAGACATTAAAATTTTCATCTACCCTCGATAACCAAGTGTAAGCACAACGTAAATTTTTATATAATATCCGTTTAACGGCGTTATAACGGCTTCTCCGAGTTATTTTCGTGGTTATTACCTATTCGAGCACCCAGGCCTCCGATTCTCAATTAGGTTGTTGTTACGTAATATAGGTAGTATTTTTGGTGACTTTCAATGTTTTTTTTCTTCATAAAACCTTTGTGTTTTTTTTTTTGTCAAAAATGTCAAAAAAATGTCAAAAAATAATGTTAGGGGTGGACAACCCTTATCACTTAGGGGTATGAAAAATAGATAGTAGCCGATTCTCGGACCTACTGAATATGCATATGAAATTTCATGAAAATAGGTCAAGCCGTTTTGGAGGAGTACGTTAACTAACATTTTAACACGAGAATTTTATATATAAGATTTTATTGAAGTTAGAGTATTCACACCACAGACCACGCAATTCACACGCATCAAGTAAAAATTCGTAATTAAATAATCTAAATGTTATAAATAATAATAAACTTTTACCCGACTCGAGATCAAACCCAGGATCTTATGATCTGAGGCAGACATGCTAACCACTGGACCACTCGCAAGTCAATCGTAATTTAGTGTTTGCTTTAAATAATAAAGAATTTTCAAGTTAAAATCTGTACGAGAAACTAAACAGAAATGTAAACTTAAAATACAAACAAAGGTTGTGAGCAGCAGACGGTCAAGTATAGAGTGGAGGATTTATTTATCGTTAGCTCCGTAAAGCACTGACAAGAGGATGAATTAGGGCTGGCATATGTTGAATTATTTTATTGATACAGGCGTTACTTTGCGGAAATTTATTATTAAAAAGGTGAAATTAATTAAATTGCTATTATCCGCGAACTGTCCTTTGTATCCTCCGTGATGGTACCGAAAAGAGAGACGTCGGTTTAATAAATGGATAAGACTCACCGATGGTTCGGATCAAACGAAGACCCCAGCGGCACAATTATCCGCCCACATCCACCACACTTTTACAACCACGACCACGCCGGCACCAATCACAAAAGCACACAATTCATGTACGCACTCAACGCACGTTTCACTTCGAAACCGAAGCATCTTTAGGAGAAACGAACACTACCTCACTCTACGCGAGTGTAAGTAATACTCGAGTAGAGTCAGGTAAAAGCGTGGTGGTTTGTAAAAGTGTGGTGGATGTGGGCGGATAATTGTGCCGCTCGGGTCTTCTTTTGATCCAAATCATCGGTGAGTCTTATCCATTTATTAAACCGATGTCTCTCTTTTCGGTACCATCACGGAGGATACATAGGACAGTTCGCGGATAATAGCAATTTAATTAATTTCACCTTTTTTATGTTGAATTAATCTTGTGCATACAATTGGCAACTTTATCCTTTGTTTTGTACGTAAATTTGAAGTCTCCATTTAAAACCTTAAGGCGATTACATACGCCAAACTACGAAATATACTTCTCTTTGAAAGCCTACTACTTCTAAACGGTTAATCCAATAATTTAAAAAAAATATACATTATACGTAAAATATAATTTACTTTAAATTTTAAGTTCGATTTTTCAAATTTTGTTGTTATTTTTGACGAAAAAAAATCGAATATCTCTTTTATTTTTACGCAAGAATTTTCTTATAACTTTCAAACTACTGAAAAACGATTTTGATGATTTTTTCACTTTATTACAGACAATTTATTGCTTTATAAAATTTAAGTTCAAAATTTTACAAAATTATTATAGTGTGCCATTAAATCAATAAAAACCTTATTATTTCATTCGCGGACAGCGCTCGCTCCGAAAGCCAGTCTCTCGGTAGCGTTCGTATGGGGAGGCTGTGTCGCACGTTAGCGTACTCCGCTCTCCACATTCGAGTCAAAGAGTAATAATACAGATAGTACGTTTGGCACAGTAATAAGGTTGTGATGTTTGAAAATTGGACATTTCGTTTACGCTTGAACGTTTTTTATAGTAGATAATAAGTTTGGAGCGGAAAGGCTGTTTTTTACAGAGGTTGTTATTGTGATGTAATTTAAACCTTTAAAGAGATAAAAGATTGTATTAAATTAAATTTTTTATTACATAAAATTTAGTACTTATGCTTTTTAATACGATTAAAGGAATACGCATTTTTGAATTTCATCCCATAAAGGGTAAAAGGAGAGTTAATTTTTGTATGAAAAATGAATTGTTTGTTGTAGAAATTACTTAAAATTTAGTATTTATGGTTTTTAATACAATTAAAGAAATTTTTATTTTAAAATTTCTTTTAATTTCATCCATTAAAAGGGCAAGTGTATAAATTTGTTTAAAAAATAAAAAGTTTATTATCTAAACTCTCATAAAATTTAGTCCCTACTTATTCAATTCAATCCAAATTGAAGAAACATGCGCGTAATGAAGTTCATTTTCATCCCTTAAAGGAGTAAAAGTGGGAGTTACAATTCACCATTGTCATTCATTCATGGTCAACATAACTTGAAATTTGGTAGTTATGTTCTTCAAGATAATTTAAGAATTATATGTTTAGGGATTTTATTATAAATTATGATTATAAATTTTATTCCTTAAAAGGGTAAAAAGCGTTTATTTTTGAATGAAAAATAGATTGTTTATTGTAAAATATTGTAGAAATTATTTAAAACTTTTTTTAATGTTTTTTTACATAATTAAATATGAGCTTAAGGTTTTTTAAATTTTATCTCTTACAAGGATCAAAAACATCAAAACTCTGAAGAAAAAAGATAAAAAACTGGTACTATTTAAAGGTAGTGAAGTCTTCGCAACCAGCGTGTTTGCATGAAGAGAGTAACGTGCAGGAAGCAAGAAAAAATTGTAAGGATCGTGACATATTGCACTCGGTTCTATTTGCCTACCTCGTAAGGGGACTGGCGTAAATATATGTCGTTGTTGTTGTTTTAACAATAACCAGGACCGATGACTTCACGTGCTCATCCGAGGCACGGAAGTGGTAACACACCACCCGCCAGAATACAAGTGGCTACTGAGATATTTTAATTTTCGAAAAATACCTTAAACGAAACTTTAGGTTATCCCCTAGACTACGAGGCAGTTATTATAATCATTAGTTATTTTTTTCAACCTTGGTTTTTTGCAACACATTAACCCGATTTTGGAACTACCGCCTTACATATTCCTGTCGCAATAGCGTCTGTGTTTTTAACTGTCGTGATTTGGTTTTGAGAACAAGGTAGCTGATAAACATATGCATGTAACATTTTAACCCTGCTAGATGAGTAGCAATGCATCGTTAAAATTTTTAAGTGTCTATAGGCGATGGTTATACGTTTCTATCAGGAAAACTGTTTACTTGTTTGCTGTCATATGAAATGAAATAAATATAAATAAATTAAATATTTATACATACAAATAGTCTAAATTAATCAACATGTTTAATACCATCCTCTATAAGCTTTCAATTAAATTAAATCTCTACTTTTTCTTACGAAATTTCGAAACAAAAAAAAATTTAAAAGGTTATTTCAAAGATCACTTTTACAAAATCACATTTTGAAAGGTTTTGTTAAATATTAATGGTTAATTGTTTGTATTAAAATAAAGTGCCACACAATATGTATTGTATATTACAAAAAAAATAAGATACGTAACAGTCATTATTGTGTAAAATTGTCATTTTTTTTTTTTGACGATTTTCGATATTTACTGGTTTTTCTTTCGATATTGATCGTTTTTCTAAAATGAACGGATAATCGATAAATGATCGATTATCGATTATGAGTTTTGAGTTTGCCAACATTCATTTGATTCATGATGATAAAAGTTCATATAGGTAAACAAATATGTTAAAACGTATCTGCATTCACTGTATATACTCTTTGATGACGGGAGATCCCGACGTGCGAAATAGTATTTACACTGCGCCTGTCACTAACTCAAGGTCGTTCGCAGCTGTAATCGCCTTAAATATAATCCACTATTAACCTCGCCCGTATAATATATTTCATTTTCAATCGATTTCCCAAAAGGAGGAGGTTATCAATTCGACTGTATGTTGTTTTTATGTTTGTTACCTCAGAACTCGATAATTTATGAACTATTTTTAAAAGTTATAATTTTGTTTGGGAGGTTATAATTCTTGCGCGGTCTCGTTTTAATTTGCTAAAAATCTGATGCAGGATTTTGGTTATATAGGACATGGGAAGTCGGTAGTTGCATTTTTACTGTGCTTAAATTATATGTTTTCATCCTTAATAGAACCAAACAAAATTCTTGACATAGGACTTGTTGTTTGCTTTTCAGTTTTAGTACATGGATATTTTGTTTTTTTAATCACTTTGTTTTATTATTAACATAATTACAGCTATCCGATTATAAAACATATTTTTATATTTAACTACGCTGATAGCAATTGGTTAACGACTTTGACTACATAATCGATGGGAATCTTGTTCGATTCCCAGAGGAAATGAAATGAATATATTTACTTGCAAGAATATGTGTGTTAACATTTATTAAAATTGATCAAAGATAACAACATACTCTGCCTAGATAACATGGTGTGCTAAAGCAGGGCAGTGATGAGCAGAATTGTTTGTATGGTTTCGCGTGTTTATTTAATGTATATTTCAGTATTTCATGTATGTATTTTTATTTTATAGTATTGTTGAATAAGACCCAAATCACAGATAATTTATTTACTTAAGATTAAGATAAATTTTCCATTTGCGGACTATCCACACTTAATCACACTTCGGGAGATTGTAGGCAAAAACGATTGTTCCTGATAACCCGGATTTCCGGCGTAAGGATGTAACGACCCCAACGCCCACTGGTGGGATAATTTTTGTGACAAAAATTATTTAACACCGGTGCAGTCAGTCAACCAAATTAGTGGTAGTGTCATACTGCTTTTGCAACTGAATAGGCCAGCACGCCAGGGAGATACCACTCTCTCACTTCACACTGACGTAAAGTAACAGCCCTGCTGCTGCGTTTCGTTTGGTTTGTGAGAGTCCCGCAGGCCTAATCCAGCTTTGCTCTTCTTGACCGAGATACAAATATCTTCTCCGGCAGATACTTCTTACCTCTCCTACCCGGGGTGCAAACTGGAACATTCCTTTGTACCGCGAGCTGATGTGTGCTTATACATCAGAGAAGATATCTGTTACCGGCGCCTCAGCAGACTTGAAGGTCAGGACCTATCCATCCTCTGGTTACGCGTAGCTTGTGACGACCATCCACGCAGCTACGCGTGCCTATACAGGCCCCATGGCGGAAATACTGAAGTTGACCGGCTCGTTGAGCATTTACAAACGGCTGAAGATTCCATGTTAGAGCAGACCTCCTCATGATCTTGGACGATTTTAATGACCACCACGCCAAATGGCTTTGTTCGCGCACCACCGATCATGCGGGGAGGTCTGTTCACGATTTTTTCTTGGCGTATGGTCTTACTCAACTGGTAACTTCGCCCACGCAAGTTCCCGATGTGGATGACCATACGCCTTCACTGTTGAACCTTCTGCTGACCTCTCATCCGGACCATTATCAGGTATCTGTGGACGTCTCACTTGTTTCGTCAGACCACTGCCTGATCCGGAGCAAAGTGCCGGTTTCGCGCCTATCACGGCCTCCTTTAGCAGGCTGTCGTCGCGTTTGGCACTATAGGTCAGCAGATTGGGACGGGATGCGGTCTTTTTTTGCGTCCTACCCATGGGGGTGGTTGTGCTTCTCGCTGGATGACCCGAGTCCAATACGAGTCCGAACGATATGACATAGGGACCTTCAAGAAAAGAGCTTACTCATTCTTAAAAGGCCGGCAACGCAACTGCAAGACCTCTGTTATTGCAGATGTCCATGGGCGGCGGTGATCACTTACCATCAGGTGCACCTCTTGCTTGTTTGCCCCCTCTTCTATAAAAAAATCCATCTTATTCTTAAGATTCGGTGCCAGAGTAGGATGCTGAAGTGGCTATTTACATGTTTTCTTCTTGAAGAAATTCTTTTTGAAGAACTGGGTGGGGAAAATTTACTTCTTGAAGAACTGGGTGCTTAAATATCTAACTTCTTCACACTCAAATAGCACATGATGAGAACTTTTATCATGGGGCAGGCACGTTCTGTATAGCGGATTCTGATTCATATGGCAGGGCCCCGTTATCAGATTACATATCTTTCTTAACCCTATCCTTAGCAGTTTAAGTAATTTTTAGGTCAGTTTTAGATAAAGTTTGGGAAATGATCGTTTAGTGTGTATACAACTCGTTAGCATTTCCCAATGCTTTTTTTGTATTTTATCTCAATAACTCCTTTTTATTTGTTTTTAGCAGATTATAAGGTAAGGTTATTAGGTTCAGGACCTACAGTTATCATCTTAGATCCTTTTTTGCTAAGTCATCGGCAATATCGTTTTCTCAGGAGCCACTATGACTTTTAATCCAGTGTAAAGTGATTTCGCATGATGTAACTCTAATTTGGTTCACTCACGAAAGTTGAGACCGACATCTTTATGTGCTTATCTGATACATGCAAGAGCTGTGAGTTCACCCTCACCAGATTTGACTTCCGAGGTTTTTGGTTTTTCTTAATTATTGTTGTGTTATTTTGTACCGTAAGATAGCAAACAAGTAGATAGAAGTAGAAATAGGTTACTCTTGGTGGAAAGAGGCAACCATAGTATGGATTTAAAAGTTTATCCATACATATAAATGCGTAAAGGAATCAATAATTTTATTAATGTATATGTTAATGTGTGTGTTATTAAATATAAGATTACTTCAACCACATGTATGCCGATTTTCATACGCGGATGGGTATTTTGTGGTTTTTACAATCTGTAACAATTTAAAAACATATATACTTAATTTTGCACCACCAACGGCAGACCTAAAATTTGACAAACGTGCAACCAACTAATTCAGCAGCTGAAAACCGTGAATTGCGATAAGTTGAACATAAAATAATCTTAAGTTTGTTCTGCTTACGCCAAAAAGAAGAGACAGGATGATATTTTTATCTTTTAATCTAACGCGTTCTACGCTTACGTCAAAAAGAAGAGACATGATGATATTTTTATCTTTTAATCTAACACATTCTACTCATTTTTGAAATAACCTTAGGGAATCATTTGTAAAATATAAATGGGTCAAAAACGTGTACATATATAGAACTTACTTGTGAAACTCGACGTTTCGGCCAAGATAGATTGACCGTGGTCAATCCTCTCATGATCATCGTGATGAAAAGTTCTAAATATGTACGCGGTATGGCTCGTATATATTTTAAAAATGATATTTTTATTCTCCTTTATTGAGTTATATCACAACAACCACATATATTTCATATTATAAGACCTAAACAAATTCTCTGAATTGAAATACTAAGCCAATAACTTTAATACGGCCAAAGTTGTGGTTTATACCCAGAGATAATTGCTTAGTTGTTGGTTATACAACTGTATACTCACTGTAACCGCATACTAACATCAATTCAATTGTATCCGTATTTGGGACTACAGTCTAAATTAATATTCATAAATGTGAAAGTTTTAATGTATGGATGTTTTTAACAATTTGGATGAAATTTGGCACACACGTACACACGATCCCGACGTGAACGACGGAGGAAACTCGCTGCTCCAGTCTGCTCGTGACCACGGTCAATGTAACTTGGCCGAAACGTCGAGCTTTACAAGTAAGTTCTATATATGTACGCGTTTTTGACCCGTTTATATATTTAAAAATGATAGTAGAACGCGTTAGTTTAAAAGTTCATACACACGTAGGTGTTGACCTGAATAGGGTATTTTTTATCTCGGAAAAATAAGTTGTCCCTGTGGGATTTACCAAAAACTGAATTCAATCATCGGACATCGCGTCCAAAGCTCCATCCTCACCATCTCGATGTCTGGAAATTCACATCCGTGCGGTTCTCCCGGCAGTTCTTGTCTCTCACGACGTGTTTTTCCGGACAGATATGACATGGCGACCTTCAAGAAAAGAGCTTACTCATTTTTAAAAGATCAGCGACGCAACTGTAAGACCCTTGGCATTGCGGATGTTCAAGGGCGGCAGTGATTACTTAACATCAGGTGCATCTCCTGCTCGTTTGCCCCTTCCATAAAAAAAAAACTTTACGTAACGGGTTTCAGGGTGCAGCTAGTCTTTAAAATGTGAAAGTTTGAATGTTTGACCGCCCCGTTGATCGAGTGGTTAGCGACCCTGACTACGCAAGCAACGGGGCTCGGGTTCGATCCCCGACGGAGACAAGCATTTGTGTGATGAGCATAAAATGTTTGTATTTCCGGGTTTGGATGTTTATTATGTATGTAAAAGTATTTATATATGTATTTCTATGTATTAGTATTGTTGACTAACACCCATAACACAAGCAAAATCATTTGCTTACTTTGGGGTTAGATTAGTCAGTGTAATTTGTCCCGTGAATATTTATTTATTTATTTGAATGTATTGATGATTGTTATTCAAAAAAAAACGACTGAACCTACATTGAAATTTGTCACACATAGAGATAATTTCCACATAATATACATAAAACACTTAACCGCTTGCATCACTCTGCATCTTTTATCGCATTTATCATGGAGAGTGTTCCGACGAATCGTTCGGATTAATTCCTGCCGCTGAATTACATCATAGAACATCGCATTAAAAAGTTCCATCCTCATCACCTCGATGTTTATAAATCCACAACCGTGTGTTTTTCTCGGCACTTTCTGCCTCGAACTACTTCTTTGTGGAATCAATTACCAAAGGGCTTTGTTTCTGGGCGGATACAACTTGGAGACCTTCAAGAAAAAAGCTTACTCATTTTTCAACTGCAAGACCTGGTGTTGCGGATATTCATTTGCAGCGGTAATCATTATCATCAAGTGTACTGTACCATTGTTTGCATCTCTACTGTTAATAACATATCTTATTCTCTATTCATTTTTTTTGCTAAACAAAAATATGCCAACCCTAGTCCGGATAGCCCATTGGCTAAAATGCTTACAGAGCAGTGAATAGGAAGGGAACGCTGCAAACATTTACGCCTGTAATGAATGCTTTATTTAGGTAATGAGTATTTTCATTCCTTTCTAGTGACTTTGTTATTTCGCTGGCCCCTACTCTTATTTGTTTATTCATTTAAAAAAATGATAATACTCGTAATAAAGCTTATTCATTCTAATATTATAAATGTGAATCTGTCTGTTTGTCACGCTTTCACGGCTAAACCACTGAACCGATTATTGTGAAATTTTCCTTGGAGATAGTTGATGATTTTTTGCCAAATATAGGTTAACTTTGTTTTCAAAAATCATCTCCTAAGCGGTAATTTGACCAATGAGTCGAGTGGTTAATGAACCTAATCATGAAACGATGGGGCTCGGGTTCGATTCCCGACAGGGACAAACATTTGTGTGATGAGCACAGATGTTTGTATTTCTGGGTTTGGTTGTTTATTATGTATATTCAATATTTATATATGTATATCTATGTATTAATATCGTTAGCTACCACCCATAATAAAAGCAAATAATTTGCTTACTTTGGGTTTAGATCAATTCGTGTAATTATAACCCTTGAATTATAATAATAATTAGCAAGATTTTGTGAGAAAATTAGGTTGTTTTTAAACTGATTAATATTAATTAAAAAATCTTATAATTCCGAATCTTTAGAGTGAAGGACTCGTCAGAAAAACTATCGAATGTGTAGGACAAAAGCTTTTTTTGTGTTTGTCATAAAATAGTCAAGCGATTAAAGCAAAAAATAGATTTTTCAGTTCAAACATCTACTTTGTTCAAAATGGCAGTATATTAATTTTTGAAAAGCTATATATTTGAAAACGATGATGGCATTAAACTCAATTTTTGAGATCTAAAATATTGCTTTAGCTAAATAACTAAAAGATTGAAAAAATTCGATGAAATGTCAAAAAAAATTTTATTTTTAAATTTCTTCATTGATGAATCCCAAACAAATTGACCGATTTGGATTAAATTGACGGTATTTGACGCAGTTTTAAAAGAAGAAAAGCTGATAAGATTTTTAAGTCAATCGGTGAAGTAACTTGAAATTTATTTAAAAAAAAATTAAGTAAGTTTGCTAAAAACAACGTAATTTTAATATGTGGAAAGCTATAAATGTTGAGAATTAGATTCGATTTTGATTTTTGAAACGGCATTTGACGTAGTTTTTAGTACTATAATATATCGTAGAATACAAAAAAAATGATTGAAAAATTTCGAAGCTATGTCGAAAAACACTTTCGTCAACGATTACTCCCAAACGGATAAACCGATTTTGATGCAATTTATGTATTAGACGTAGTTTTTTGGAATAGAGCTGATTAGTTTTTGTACTCAATCGTTGCATAAATCTGGAAGTTATATTAAAGAAATACTGTTTCGCCAAAAATTTTTTTGATGTTTTTTAAAAATTTCTCAAAATTTTCTAGACCGAACCGGCTCAAATTTTTAGGAAGTCTAAGTTGAGTGGAATCTAATCGAATACTATCAACTGCGTATCGATCCAGCCGTTATGAGATGTTTACATACACACACACACACACACACACACACACACACACACACACACACACACATACATACATACAGATATACAGATATACTGACATCATCGTAAAAATAGTCGGAAAAGGTTCCTAGGATCTCAAAACGTGCACATCTGATGAAAACTCAATTTTCGAAAATCGGGGTAAAGTCAGTAACTTCTTTATATCTACATCGCAAATCCGCTCAAATAGTGTCACAATTCAAAAAATCGTAAAATCACTTTTATTGTATGATGTAGCATTCGTATCGTATTATGCCATAGTTTTATCTCGAATGGGGATCTACTACTGTTTTCAATAATTTGATACTATATGGCGTTGGTGACCTTAGTGCCGTCGGCCGGAAAAGCGAAAAAAATAGGAACAACTTTAAACTAATTATACTAATTAAAAAAACCCTTTAATCGAGAATCGTTTTTTTTTGACTTATGCCAGGCGGTTCGTAAAAGGTGACCGATTAGCTATGCGAGTCACTAACGTCGTGGCTACTAGGTGGTAGAATTCTGCATTGTCTCGCCCGGGTCTGGTACCACCTCCTTTCCTATTCCTGCCGCAATAGCGTCAGTGCTTGTCACTGTCGTGTTCCGGTTTAGAGGGTAAGGTAGTCGGTATACTTATACATGTGGCATTGGACCTCGCCATAAGACAGTAACGACCCATTAACACCTTTGGTGTCTAGTACAGATGATGGCTGACTCTTTCCATCAGGAGACCCATCTGCCTGTTTGATATCTTATGATATATAAAAAAAGTTACAGTGGAAATATGCGTAATTATCTAATTATTAGTTAACTGGAAATGAGAGAGAGGTTAGGCTTGAAAGAAAGTGTCGGTGTAAAGATGAAAAAGGGCATGCTCCGTTGGTTCGGACATGTAGAAAGAATGGTAGATGAAAGGTTAACAAATCATATAAACAATACGAATGTGGAAGTATGTAGGTACCGGGAAAGACCAGGCATGACGTACCATGATCAGATTCATCGAGTACTATCCGAAGGTCGTATTAAGAGTCTTCGCAACCTACTTGTGTGTATGAAGAGAGTACTGAATGTGGTGGAAGCGAGACAAGCCTGCAAGAATCGTGATACATGGCAGTCAGTTCTTTCTGCCTAGGCCGTAAGGGATCTGGCGTAAAAATATGTGGTGTACGTATGTGATGATTTGAAATGAAAATTTAGCTCTTAATTTTCCAGTGCTCATAATGATCAATGATTATCGTGGAATATAATATGAATTACGTACATCTTGGTACATCCGTACCAAGGATCGTGATGAATCACATTCGGTTCTCTCTACCTACTCCGTACAGGATCTTGCGTGAAGGTAAATTTGGATCTTAAATAAAAATTAATAATTATTGTAAACACTTCATTTGCAAAACGTTAGTGAAATAAATGAGAACACGAACTTTGCATGTTAGTGAAATAAATGAGAACACGAACAAATCTTCAAAGTTGTATTAACCTTGTTCCAGGCAAATAATTGAAATTCATTTAATTTCATTTCATTCAAAGAAATATGTTTGGCAAAGGAATTTCGTGATACACATTTGTTATGTATTCGATTTTGGCGGAATACAAATTTGGATACTTAATCTTGTATATAAAATTCTCGTGTCACAATGTTCGTTCCCGTACTCCTCCGAAACGGCTTGACCGATTTTGATGAAATTTCGTATGCATATTCAGTGGGTCTGATAATCGGCCAACATCTATTTTTCATCCCCCTAAATGTTAAGGGTTGTCCATCCCTAAAAATTTTTTTTTACTTTAAGGACTATTTTTTTATTTTTAGTTTTTTACTAGCTGCAGCGCGCAGCCCGCTGCATTATAAAAGTTTTTGGCGAATCCCGCGGGATCACCTAGTTTTTCCGGGATAAAATGTAGCCTATGTGCTATTTCAGGTATCATCTATCTGTGTGCCAAATTTAATTTAAATCCGTTTGGTAGTTTTTGCGTGATTGAGTAACAAACATCCATCCAAACATCCATCCACACATCCAAACTTTCGCATTTATAATATTAATATAGCAGGATCCCAGGATCCCAGGATTCAGCATTAAAAAATACATATAACTCTAAATTTTTACCCTTCTATCACCAACCCTTATTTTTTTATTAAATAATAATTTATATGGCAAAACAACGTTTGCCGGGTCAGCTAGTAATAATATATTACTCTGTTTGGTAATAATTATTTGGTCTAGTAGTCCGGTATCGATGTTGATTGAATGAGGTCCCGGGTTCGATTCCGGGGCTGAGCCAGTTGCTTTTAAGGGTTTTACTCGGTAATATAAAATCTTAGAAAAGCTCAAAGTCTGGTGGTAGTGAGTTAATACTCCGTGCTTCGGATGAGCTCGTAAAAGAGTTGGTCCCGTTTAATACTAGGAATAAGCGTGATCGTTATTTTATTGCTCATATGCAGCGATAAGAATCACTACCCATCTCACCGATCGGTGAATAGTGGTGAACTAGGAAATTTATTTACGTTCAGTTCACTCTACTTCGCAACGGAACCAGAGCAGTGATATTTTTAAGTATTTTTATAAAATAATAAATAATACTTTTTAGGGTCTGAAGTAAACTAGGCACCCTTATAGTTTCGCTATGTCCATCAGTCTGTCCATCAATCAATTGCTCACAGATCCTCGTTACTAGAAAGCTGTAATTTGGCACAAATATATATATATATATATATATATATATATATATATATATATATATATATATTAATCACATCAACAAAATGGTTATATAAAATATTTAAAAAATATTTTTTCAAGGTATCTCTCCTGCATGTAAAATGGGGGATGTTTTTTTTAGATAGAAAAGAGGGCAAACGAGCAGGAGGTGCATAGGGATTGCAATTGCTGGATCCAGCATTTTTTTTATAGAAGAGGGGGCAAACGAGCAAGAGGTGCACCTGATGGTAAGTGATCTCGGCCGCCCATGGACATCTGCAATACCAAAGGTCTTGCAGTTGCGTTGCCGGCCTTTTAAGAATGGGTAAGCTCTTTTCTTGAAGGTCCCTATGTCGTATCCGTTCGGAAATACCCCCGCAGGTAATTGGCTCCACAACAGAGTAGTGCGCGGTAAAAAGTGTCGGGACAATAGCACAGTTGTGGATTTCCAGACATCGAGATGGTGAGGATGGTATTTCAAATTTTGACGCGATGTTCGATGGTGGAATTCGGCGACAGGAATTAATCCAAACAACTCGATGGAACACTCCCCATGATATATACGTTAAAAGATGCAGAGAGAACCTACATCTCTGCGCAATGCCAAAGAGTCAAGCTGTTTCGAAATAGCCTGGTCGTCAACGATTCGAACCGCTCTACGCTGAATGCGATCAAGAGGAAGAAGCTGGTACTGGGGAGCTCCGGCCCAGAGATGCGAACAGTACTCTATGTGAGCTGAATCTGCGCCATATAAAGTTGAAGGCGATGGGCCGGCAAAAAGTACTGTTTCGCTCTGCTGAGCACACTGAGCTTTTTGGAGGCTTGTTTAGCCTTGCTTGCTTCCATTTGGAAGGCAAGGCTAAACTAACATACCGCGAAATTGAACGTAATTCGATATGTCAACTCCCAGGATTCCGACACTAGCTGAGGCTGTCAGGAGAGTATCCTCAAATCGAGGTGATACGACAAAGGGCGTCTTTTTCGCGGTGAACACGCAAAGCTGTGACTTCTTGAGGTTAAAAGTGAACAGGTTTTGACGACCCCATTCCGAGACATCGGTAAGTCGATTCTCGACTTCAGACACAAGCTTGTTTCGGCACTCTTCGACGTGTTCCCGAGAAATACCGCTTCGGCCGGAGTATGTAGCATCACCAGTACTATCATCCGCATAGCATTGTATGTTGCTAATTCGCATCATGTCATTGATATGTAGAAGAAACTGTGTCGGTGATAGCACGCAGCCTTGTGGAACACCAGCATTGACAGATTTAAGATCAGAGCACGTAACGTCGACAACGACCTTGATGCTCCGGTCAGCCAAAAAACTGGTGACCCACTTGCATAATTTCTCGGGAAGCCCATAGCAAGGCAGCTTTGCGAGAAGCACTTTGTGCCATACCCGATCAAAGGCCTTCGCTATGTCCAAACTAACTGCCTATGCTTCCCCCTTGGACTCAACTGCTTTCGCCCATCGATGGGTTAGGGTTATGTATGCTAGAAGGTCACCAGCTGAGCGGCCGCGACGGAAACCGTACTGTCGGTCACTAATCAGCTGGTGCTCTCTAAATACTTGAGGAGCTGAGAGTTGATGATTGTCTCCATTATTTTGGACACGAAATAGGCGATAATAATGCGGTGATGGGGATTACCATTCATCCCGCCAATTAACAAAACCGGTGAATCGTGGTGAACTGGGATGTCTATAGACAATCCGTTCACGGTGTCTACATCGCAAGGGAACTGGTGTGATAGGATAGTGAATAAGCTGATGGTTCTGCTGATTGAAAGAGATAACCATCGCCTATAGGCACCGAATATGTTGATGATAGGTTTCTGTGCGTAAGGCAGGGTTGGAATGCCAAAGGTAAACAGGCTATCTTACCCTAAAAACTGAAAAACGACAGCGAACGGGATTGGTACTTTCCATTACCACAGGAATAGGTAAGACGATGCTACCACAACCCGATCAAGATATTGCAGAACTCTACAACCTTCATCTAGTAGTCGCAATGATAGCCTTTCTTCGAATTTTAGAGATGCCTAGCAAAAGCAATTGATGATTCTACAGAAAAGGGCCTAGATCAATACGGAAGACAGCTATTGCATTTGGAATCACTATCAAATAAGGATTTACCTATCCCAGTCGAAAATCAGTTTCAAGTAGCATTTTTCAGGCAGTTTTTTTTCCCGTGTTGGTTCCGGGCTCCTTTGAAGAATAGACCAACTGCCGTTCTGCCAGGTAGGTCGTAAAAGGCGACCGATTGGCTATGCGAGTCACTACCATCGTGGCTATGGTAGAGTTCTGCATTGTCTCGCCCGGGTCAGGTACCACCGCCTTATCTATTCCTGCCGCAATAGCGTCAGTGCTTGTCGCTGTCGTGTTCCGGTTTGGAGGTAGCCGGTAAACTTATGCATGTGGCATTAGACCTCGCCACAAGATAGCAACGCACCATTAACATCTTTGGTGTCTATAGGCGATGCTTGACTCTTTCTAGGAGACCCATCTGCTTGTTTGTTACTTAATGATATAAGAATTCCTGTCGTGATAACGGCGATGCAGAGCTGACCTTGGCGTGTCATTCATTTAATGCTCTCTATTATACAATACCATAACATGTATGAAAAAAGAAAATTACATAGTTACTATATTTTTATTACATTATCTGTAACACAAATTTAACGAAAGAACAAATACAATTCAACAACTAAAACTTTCTTTTTCTAGCTATTTTATCAGCAAACGCGCTGACAAAGCAAACAAACTCTAGTTTTTACAACTTCATCTTCAATGGTCAATGAGGCCAAATTAGTACATTTTATTTGATGAGATATTGTACTATATTTAAATTCATTATTTTTAGAAGATATGTATGAATTTTATTTCTCATTTTTTGGATGAGATTAATAATAAAAGATCTCTCATACTCTGCAAATGGTTATTTTCTTGATTCTCTCAGAAATTTTCCACCGTTGCCGAATTTAATTGTAATTTGATTTATGAGTTAATAAAAACCCCCGAAAACAATAAAATATCTACTCGTTGAACATATAATCACTAAAAAATACTTTTAAGTTCGATAGAGCTACAAATTTCAACAGAAATATTTTAATCATAAATCACAAAACCAAATAAAACTTGTCAACACCGTTGGTTATTTAAACGTATCAGCAAAGAGTATAGTATACTACGTAAGACGTATCAGTGTCAAACAAAGCATGTAAAACTTCAAATATCAACTTGAAATGAATGCGTTCAGTAATAAGTAATTGTACTTTTTTTTATATTTTGATTATTGTAATTTTCAAGTCCTATATAAGAAATAAATATATATGTTTATATGTAGATTTTATTTAAAACTGATTTTGATATTTGAAATATTTATTTTACTAAAAAAGTTATATGTATACAAATGAAATAATTAAAAAAGTTAGGAAAGCTTCTTATGAAAATATATACGAAAGTAATTCTTTCGCTTGAGCTTAGGTCATGAAGCTATATTATATCTGGAGACAGCACTTCTTATAGCTACTTGAAACCATCGACATAGAATAACCCTTCGCTGCTTGCAACACAATTTTGCATACTGCTGTATCTTCTGAGGTCTTTTAATCCTGCATTGAGAAAATAAAACACATATTTTGTTTTTTAACCAATTGTAACCATGCTGGTGACGAAGAAGCATAAAAATGTAATAAATCATTTAGTGTCAGCCCGAAACATCGAATTTTTGAGCACGAAAAGATTTCGCCGAAGCGCGGGCGCGTATAATAGCCTGCAGCGGTTGCCTTTATGAAAATTCTTTACTTGTAGTTGTGTTGGTGGGGATTGATATTACAGCGTTTTAAGTGTGCGTGTGTTAAAGTTTGTAGCAACACGGGGGAAGGAGGGGGGTGACGCCGCGTTGCGAGCAAGCGACCAGTGGAAATTTCCGATTTCCATTAGCCAAGCTGATATACAAATTATCTCGGCGCTCGCGCTGTCTACGCTACCCGCGACCGCTTATTAAAAGAAGGTCTCATACAAATATTTCAGTTGCAAGTCTATTGCATTAAACACAATGAAAAGATAGTATTTTACGTATTCAACAGTTGTTAAGGCATCACTGAATATGAATAGCTTTTAAAATAATGATGCACAAGTCACGATAATATTTTTTTCTAATACAGCTGTATAAAAAGAGATGGGGAGACCTCATAGACAAAGATATACGTAAATATTTGTTTCAATTGATTAAGACGAGTGCTAGCTCCACCTATACCTAATACTTCATGGCTTAGGCTTAGCCTGTACTTGGCTAAGTAATGTTCAAAGTATCGTCTATTTATGTGTCGATGTGGTACTTGGCTTAGACAGTCAAAGTAGTGCTTTGCAAAGTAATACTTTGGACTGATGCTAAGTACAGTCTATTTATCTGAGCCAGTATCTAATTTTTGCTAGAGTCAAGTATCCTCCTCTCCCCTCCTCTGCAGGCTAAATGGTTGGTTTTCAGGTGGGAAAAAAAGAATGTTAGTAGTAAATATAATGAAGTTAAAAGGACAACTATCACGGCTTAGAAGGCTTTAAAAATTTTTGAGTAATAGTCAACTAACCTTTAAAATGTACTTTTTATAGGCGATAAACCTTTAGTAGGGATATATTATTTGTCATTAATATTGAATAGCTTAAATGTTTATAGTATGAAAATATAAAACTCTTCTTTCTTCTTAATCCGCATTATTGTCATGGGCAACCCATAGTGCGCGTGGCCCGGTACGCCTTCTACCAATTTTTCTTCATTAAACAATACTCTTATTATTATTATTATTACTACACTAGGCGACTTTCTATGCACTTTTGTGGTACATTTTACTAAAAAAGTATCGCACTTTTAGGTCTGAGCGTTGACGTGGTGGTTTAAATTCATTTCTAGATATGTTATCTATCATTAAAATGCTATTTCATAAATATTAAAAAATAGAAGATACATTTTGTATTAGAATTTTATTACTGCTAACGCCATCTATTATAAAACTAACGAGTTAAAATGCTACAAAGCTACACTAGGCGACGTTCTGTGCCCTTTAGTGGTGGTACATTTTACTGAAAAATATCGCACTTTTAGGTTTAAGCTTTGGCGTGGTAGTTTTATTTCATTTAATTCATTTTCATTCACTCCATTTAATACAATATTAATCTATCTTATTATCTTACTATCAATATTATCTATATACAATATTAATCTAAAAAAATTACGTCGAATGCCCTTTTAAAAATCAAAACTGAAAATTATTTTCAAAAGTTACAGCTTTTCAAATATTAAAATTACGTTTTCTTTAGCAAAGTTACTTAATATTTTTGAAATAACTTTCAGGCTAATATACCGATTGACTTCAAAATCTTATCATCTTTTCTCCTTTAAAAACTGCGCAACATACCTTTTATTGGTTAAAAATTGGTCAATTTGTTTGGGATCTATCAATGACGAAAATTTTTGAAAAAAATGTTTTTTGACATTGCTTCGAAATTTTTGAACCTACCGATTTTTTAGCTAAAGCAATATTTAAATTGAGTTGAATACCATTTGAAAGATCAAAATCGATCGTCGTTTCCAAAATATACAGCTTTTCAAAAATCAATATACTGCCATTTTTATCAAAATAGATGTTTATACTGAAAAAACCTATGCTTATAGTTTTTACTATTTTGAGCTTAAAATACGTTAATTTAGCGGAAAGTTTCAGGGATGGCTTGCAAGATCAACCATTTACAGATTACAGACAGTGATAGGTGACCAGTCTATCACCAACTGGGTACTTTTCCAATCCCGTGCAAAGTTGTTTTTATCAGCAAACTGAAAAAAAAAATTTTTGATTTGCCTGACTCGCGAATCGAACCCCGAGAGTTTCTCTGCGGGAAAAATTCGAAAAATTTATTCTACCGCCAATTCTTCGTACCTGCGGTAAGTCCAATATTAATTCTAAAAATTTTGAAGGTTAATTAAATTAAGTTTTCTTTATAAGATCAACTTTTATTTTTAAAACTCATTTTTCCTAGAAAACTCTTTTACAAGAAATTTACCATAAATAAAAATTGCTTTCTATCAATATTAGACTTCAAGAGCGAAGTGGTGGCGCGAGATAGATTTTGAATTGCTACATATTATAGGTAGGTACTATATTATAGGTAGACCAGAAAATATGGTGTAAAATATGTAGATAACCTTTATAACTGTTCTGTGTAGATAAATCAAGTTTTTAATAAATCAAGAAAATTGTAAAGAATTTTTCTTATACATCAGTACTAAAAAAATTTATCTTAGAAAAATTTTATTTTTCTGCGCCTCCCTAGATACAAAGCCTGACGACGCCTTTGATGCGAATATAATAAATAATTTCCATGATACATTAAAATATGTAATTCGCATAAAAATACTTTCCTAAGAATATTACTAGGTAATATAACTTAGCGAGCCCTTACAAAGCTCTGCTTTTTGCTAGTCTATATACATATAATAAAATCGTAGGAAAGTCAATGTATATCCGGAGTAAACTCAAAAAGTACTGCATGGATTTACTTCAAATTTTGCATGAATATTACTAATAGGTTGGGGTCAACATATAGGCTACATATTATCACGCTATTACCTACGGGGGAGGAACTGTGCGGAGTAAACGAAGTCCGCGCGAACGAAGTCGCGGGCAACAGCTATTTTCTGAATAAATATTATCCAAACCCGAATAAACGAACCCTACAATGAAAGTTCGGGATTAGTTTAACTATATATCAAAAGAAAAAACATCAATCGTCACAGAATTTCCTCGTGAGGGGAAAAAAATTTGCTTACACGGCGAAACGGGTTGTAAATTTAACAAAGCACTCTCGACTTTCGAGAAAACCCTCACGAATTTTGATCTGTGTAAATAAATATCATCACGCTAATATTACATATACATACCGCAATTTACCAATACTACATATACGCTATATACCTATACGTATTAATCCAAGCTCCTTTGCAGAATATACTAACTGCCATTCTACCAGGCAGGTCGTAAAAGGCGACCAATGGTCTATGCGAGTCATTAGTATCGTGACTACTGGGTGGTAAAGTTCTACATTGTCTCACCCAGGTCTGGTACCACTGCCTTACCTAGTCCTACCGCAATAGCGTCAGCGCTTGTCGTTACACAATTGATCAAGCACTTGCACTTAAATTTCACTTCACAACATATTAGTATTTCACTCAATCTGTTTCACTTTGTAAGCATCTTCAGGATGTAATATTCATCTTCAGGATGTTCTAGATGCTGAAGATACACGTGTAGTGTTACTACAATCGTAACTACTGGGTAGTAGATTTCCGCAATGACTCGCCCGGGTATATAACACCGACTTATCTATTCCTAGCGCGATAGAGTCAATGCTTATCATTGTCGTATTCCGGTTTGGGGGGTCAGGTAGCCAGTAGACACTTACGCATGTGGCATTGTCATCCCTCCATACGGATAGCAACGTGTCATTAATATGTTCAAGATGTAAAGTTTTGACGTGACAACGTCTTATAATTCGATAGAGCTGGCTGCACGCACGAAAAAACATGACTCATGCGGCGTTACCTCGCTCTGAGGCGTTCCGTAAATGCTACCATTCCATTAGTATTTTCTTAAGACGTTGTCACGTTCAACTATCGTCTGTAAACCAACTTTACAGACAACCGATTTTTTTTTAGTACCTTAACAAATCTATACATATAATATCAAAACATCGTAGAAATATCAGAACTGTACATTGAATATTTTTTTAAAAGAATACTTGGGGCGTAGTCTACAATCGATATCGAAGCAAAAAATATAGTTTTTAGAATTTTTATCTGTTTATGTATTTGTCTGTTTGTCCTGTTTGTCTAGTGGTAAAGTGCTACGTTTACCTAGGCTTTATAATTTGAAACAGTGAGGAATGCTAGGAGGAGGTTCATAGACGTTGCGCAATAACTAGGTCTGCAGTGGAAAAGCTCCATAAAATATGAAAAGGTGGCAGAATAACCAAGAGAACCAAAGTCCATATAATGAGGTGCCTAATCTTCCTGTTTTCTGATATGGAGCTGAAACGTGCACGTTACGACTGCAAGATCGTAACAAAATAGATGCCTTGGAAATGTGTGTGTGCTCCGAATTGCGAAGACTGCGTATCGCACAAACATTACCATTTTAAAAGAACTTATAATTAAGAAAAAGCTTAATATAGTAACTTATAGCATTATAGCAATAGAACTGAAATAGAAAAAAAATTGAAAAAGACACGCATCGCCTATAGATACTAAAATATATTCAGTGAATGTTGGAACGGAGTCTTAATTTCACATGCATAAGTTTACCGGCTACCTTACTCTTATTGAAACCTAGGTTTAAGTTTTTGTTTGATCTACCAGTCAATAAATTTAAAAAATGTGTTAAAACAAAACTGTGTAAAAAAGGATATTATAAAATCTCAGATTATTTAGAAGACAAAAAGCCTGGGATTAATTGCTCCTCATACCGATCTCATATATATTTTTGTAATATTGTGATAATGTAAAAAAATCAATGATATGAAAAAAAGACAAGCCCGCTGAGTTTCTTCCGCCGGATCTTCTCAGTGTGTGGCCGCGTTTCCGATCCGGTAGTAGTTTTTAAAAAAATATGTTGACGTGTCAAAATAACTTGTAAAAAGTTTTATTGAATAAAGTATTTCTGATTTCTGTACTTGTCTGTGTGAGAAAACAAATAAAGTATATTTGCATTGTGTAATAATCCTGATATTAATATTATATAGTGTAACGATAGCTCAAGTGTACCGTTAACCTAGCTTCGCAATATGTCAGCAATTTCCCGTTTGGTCGAATATTGAATGTGATCGGTGAGTGTGAAGTCAAATGTACTATCTATTGTGAGACGGAGGGTTTTTGTAGAGATATTTCACATACGATGATATTAACGTGGGTTATTAAAATATTATTTTCTTTTCGTTGTTGCTTGAGAGTAGTTGGAATAAGAAAATAAATTTAAAATCCCGTGTTGATCCCGGGCTCCTTTTAAGAATAGGCCAACTGCTGTTCTGCCAGGCAGGTCGTAAAAGTCGACTAATTGGCTATACTGGTCACTACCATCGTGGCTACTAGGTCATAGAGTTCTGTATTGTCTCGCCTGGGTCTGGTACCAACGCCTTACTTATTCCTGCCGCAATAGCGTCAGTGTTTGCGACACGTAGCTCAAATATAAGGATATGTTGTATAAATAACTGTAAGATTTTAGCAGACTTAAAAAAGGAAAGGTAACCGACACTCTTAATAACGATATCTCAGTTTTCCTTGTGTTGGTCCTGAGCTCCTTTGAAGAATAAAACAACTACTGTTCTGCCAGGCAGGTCGTAAAAGGCGACCGATTGGTTATGCGAGTCACTACTTTCGTGGCTACTAGGTGATAGAGTTCTGCATTGTCTCGCCCGGATCTGGTACTACCGCCTTACCTATTCCTGACAAAATAGCGTCAATGCTTGTCACTGTCATGTTCTGGTTTGGAGGGTAAGGTAGCCGGTAAACTTATGCATGTGGAATTAGACCTAGCCACAAGAAAGCAATGCAATATTAACTATTTTTTCCTCTCTAAATTAACACAAATATAATGATACTTCACAAACTTAAATATTCCCCGTGTTGGTCCCGGGCTCCTTTGAAGAATAGACCAACTGCCGTTCTGCCAGGCAGGTCGTAAAAGGCGACCGAGTGACTATGTGCGTCACTATCATCGTGACTACTAGGTGGTAGAGTTCTGCATCGGCTCGACCGGGTCAGGTACCACCGCCTTACCTATTCCTGTCGCAATAGCGTCAGTGCTAGTCGCTGTCGTGTTCCGGTTTGGAGGGTAAGGTAGCCGGTAAACTTTATGCATGTGGCATTAGACCTCGCCACAAGATAGCAACGCACCATTAACATATTTGATGTTTATAGGCGAAGGTTGACTCTTTCCATCAGGAGACCCATCTGCTTGTTTGCTATCTTATGATATAAAAAAAAAATACATGCTTATAATGCGAAAAATGCGAAAAAAATAACGCAATGGTTTGATAAGCCTTAGCCATCTTGGGCTCACTTGTCACAGAAATATTTTTTGGTGGAAAACATATAATATTTCGAAATATACAAGAAAAATCAAATATAAATTTAATTTAAAATAACACAATTGAAAAATTGTATGTTTGACCTTTTCAGACTGCTCGTGATCTATAGAATCGACAATTTTTCAACTTACTTTCCAAAAAGCAACCAAATTGGCAGTACGTTTTGTTATTTTTTTATATCATAGGATAGCAAACAAGCAAACAACCAATTACGTTTGAGATGGTATACTGTCCCGTGTGGTCCCAATTTAATTTGGTGAAGATTTGGTACAAAGTACCAGAGACGCATGAAATGGAAATCGATCGTTGCAGTTTACTTTACAGTCTTTAATATTGTGAAATTAACCCCTATATACATTTTCGGCCGACTTGTATCTAGAGAAAATCTTCATTTTATGATAAACAACGAAAACAAGAAAAACCGTACACAAAAACAATTTAGAATTGCAAAATAGCAATAGAATATTTTAAAATTCCTATCGTTTTTCTTAATACCGATTCTGAATTCCACTATCGAAGGAATAAAAAACGGAGTTATCTGTCGATGACATGCTGCTTTCTGTCGGTGACTACTATATACCACAGAATACTGGACAGTAACATAAGTCAATCTACATACAAGTAATATTCCAGCAATGCACGCACCGTTAACATGTTTGTTGTCTATAGGCAACGGTTTTTCTTTAAACAGGAAAGCCGTCTGCTTGTTTGTTATCTTATGATATAATAAAAACCTACTCATTGTTATTGAATATTTAATTTTTATCATAATATAGCAGAAAAGCAAATAGGTCTCCTGGTGTCACCGTCGGTGTTCATAGGTCAGATAGTCACGACATCTAACGCACGATTAAGGTACGTGATTTAAATTTGTATTGTAATCCCGCTCTACGCGCGTTTTCGCGGTGTGGTAACCGCCTAATTAGATAGTGGCCTGTGGATAGCAATTTATAAATACAAAGTTAGGCCAGAAACATAATTTGACGTTATAATGTTTGTTCATAAAATCTGGCTACTTAGGTAAGTACAGAAATTGGATGTTCATCCTTGTAAGTCTCAAAGTATAAATTGGTGACAGTTTCCAGGTAGCTTGAAAGAGATAAACAAACGTTAAAATCACAGGACCACACAAATGCTAATAGACACGCCTTTGGGCGCAAAATGCGCAGCCGCTCTGAGCTATGAGCAAATTAATGTTAATGTCAAACGATTGTAGATATTTTATATCGTAACAAAATAGAAATGTACCATATTGTGCTATTTTTAACGTGTTGAATTAAAAGCTAAGCCTTGAGGAATACCTCTGGAGTGATTTTATTTCATCAGCATTGATATAAAAACCCAACATGCAGTCCTGAACAAAATTGGTACTCAAAACTGTCGTGAATTTCACACAAGTAAGTATAGATATGACAAAAACATGTTTTTAAAAAACAATCTACAAAAAGTAATAAAATTGACAGTGTCACAATCGACGCGATTCTATTTAAAATGGGGTAGGCTCATTTTTAGAGAACGTTTCTGAGACACTGAATGTGCATCTATATTTTTTATATCAATGTCCATCGATCAGTATTATAATTTATAATTTTGTATTTCTCTGTGTAAATGCGTTATAGATATGACAAAAACATGTGTTTTTGTATATCCAGCTCTAAGCGCAAGATTTATATTATGTTTTTAAAAAGCAATCTACAAAAGGTAATAAAATGGACATCGTCACGATCGACGCGATTCTATTCAAAATGGGGTAGGCCCATTTTTAGAGGACGTTTTTGAGACACTGAATGTGCATCTATATTTTTTATATCAATGTCCATCGACAAGTATTATAATGTATAATTTTGTATTTCTCTGTGTAAATGCAAGCGACGTTGATAACCTAAGAAATTGCCTTGAAAATCGTATCCAGTTTAATCCGTGTCTAAAACGATACATTTATTTGACAACTCACTCTGGTGATGTACTACTGCCTCACATATTGGTATCGCTACAACGTCAATGTGTTTCACCATCGTTTTCCGGCTTAGATAGTTAGATATTCAGTTAACCTGCGAGTGTAAATTGAATCTGAACCATGTACAGAGAAACACATCAATCACGCCTTTACGTAATTGTTGTATCTATATATTACAAAAATCCATCTGCTTTTTAAAATAGAATAGGGTAGGGTAGGGTAGAGTAGAACAGAACAGAACAGGACATAGATAAAGATATTAAGCATATTGTAGGTTCTTATTTATTTATTTTTTATATCATAAGATAGCAAACAAGCAGATGGGTCTCCTGATGGAAAGAGTCAACCATCGCCTATAGACACCAAAGATGTTAATGGTGCGTTGCTATCTTGTGGCGAGGTCTAATGCCACATGCATAAGTTTACCGGCTACCTTACCCTCCAAACCGGAACACGACAGCGACAAGCACTGACGCTATTGCGGCAGGAATAGGTAAGGCGGTGGTACCAGACCCGGGCGAGACAATGCAGAACTCTACCACTAACTTAACTTAACTTTATTAAACCTAAAAATAAGATTAAAACTATAAGTAATTAACCTAATTGCCATTTTCGTATCATCTTAGGGAAAGAGTTACTGCCTCAGCATTATGTTACAGCATAGACCGTAACGCTGGTATTCTGTTAGCACCTTTTCGAAAAGAGCAGCGGTTTATGTATTTAACCAATATCATATTATTATTATGTCAATATGGATTAGTGGAACCATAAATAAGTGGACCATAAAAAACTATATAGAAACCATAAAGTGAATTTTACCTTTCACAAAGCCATCGCAGTCACTCAGTCAATGGCTTCATGTGTTTAGTTGGGGTAGAAATAAGTACCTATAGGTATATCAGCTAAGCCCTAGAGAAAGTTTCAAAACGAGAAGTGTCTATTTTAAAATTTACAATTAATTAACTACTTAAATATTTAATTATTTAATTACCAAGTCCGAAATACTTTAGTGTCAACGAACAGTATATTTACTCCCGCAGATGCTTACAAACTAAGGATAATGTACCCTCAAATACCTCGTTTACATGCCTATTTTAAACTACATAAACAGGGGACACCTATTAGACCTGTAGTGTCATACATTAATGCTCCTATCTACCGGTTGGCATCAGAAGCTAGCAAAATTTTTAAAAGGTTGACAGCATTTAGCCCCCATAATGTGATTAAGAATAGTTTAGATTTGGTAAACCGAATCAGGGATATAAGAGTGCCGGAAGAAGGCATTTTGGTATCCTTTGATGTGCAAAACTTGTTCCCAAGTGTTCCTATTAAAGAATGTCAGTCGGCAATCAATGAAATTATGATTGAATCAAAATTAGATTCCCAGAAAATTATAGACCTTAACCACATCTTCGACATCTGCCTACGCCAAAACTATTTTATGTACAACGAAAAGGTATATCAGCAATTGGACGGCCTTGCCATGGGAAGTCCAATATCCCCCTTGTGCGCAGATATATTCCTAAATAAAATGGAGAAAGAGTTTTTGAACTGCGAAAGGTTCCAAAAATACATCCATTATTGGTACAGGTATGTTGACGATGTACTTTGTTTATGGACCGGCTGTAAAGATAAACTCAACGAATTTTTATTGCATATAAATTCTATAAATTCAAATATAAAATTTACTATAGAAATAGGACATAAGTGTATTAATTTTCTTGACCTGACTATAAATTTAATAGATAATAAACATCAATTTAAAATATATAAAAAGAATACATTCTGTGACAATATCATACCTGCAGACTCTAATAATCCTATTGGCCACAAGTACGCAGCTTTTCATGCAATAATACACAGGTTAGTTTCGATACCCCAAAATGAAAATGATTTTAAAAAAGAGCTACAAACAATTAAAACCATAGCTCGTAATAATGGTTACGAATCTGGACTTGTTGATTTGTTATTAAAAAGAAAAAAGAAAAATATGATAAGACATGCCTTGTACTCAGATTGCTCATCTACAAACTCTAAAGAAAATAAAAAATATGTTAGACTGCCATTCTTGGATAGGATATCATATAAGTGTTCGAAACTGCTCTGCGACTACCGACCGGCCTTCTACAATAGTAAGTCCTTAAAAAATCTCCTTTTTAACAACAAAGCGGACACGCCAAAACTAAGCCAAAGTGGAGTATACAAATTGCAGTGCGGTAGTTGTAAGGCCGAATGTGTGGGTCAAACTGGTAGATCTTTTTCGACAAGAATTAGGGAACATTTGAGAACATGGCACTCGGGTAAGGGTGAGTCTGCATTCGGTCTACATCTCCGAGCGGAAGGACATAAATTTGAATCGAAAAAACGAACCTACACTACTAAATGATCAAAGAGACTTAAATAATTCGCCACTATTAAATATGTTCAATTAAGATGTATATAGAAATTTTCTAAATTAATTAAATGTGACCGAATGTACATTAACCTATTTTATTCAATTGTTTACAATTATTTTTAGTTATGACATTATTTTTAACTTTAGCTTGACATTTAACTAAATTTATCCTTTGACTTAATATGTATTTATTGATTATATCGAAATACGAAATGTATCTAATCCTAATGTGTTGAAATAATTCTACCGTGCATTTTATTCAATTATTTAAAATTATTTTTAGTTATGACATTATTTTTAACTTTAGCTTGACATTTAACTAAATTTATCTTGAAATATATCGCCTCTGTGGTCTAGTGGTCCAGCGTTGGCGTCGACCACATGAGGTCCCGGGTTCGATTCCCGGGTCGGGCACATAAGAAAAGTGTTTTTTCAGTTTTCTAAGAAACACAAAGTTGCCCGGGATTGGAAAGTGTCCGATTGGCGATAGGCTTGCCACCTATCACATTTGTGGGACTAAGTATCTTCGGCTAATCGTGGGTGCACTTGTTGTACCTCTGCCTACCCCTTCGGGGATATGGGCGTGAAGGTACTTTTTTTTTTATCTTGAAATAGGAGATGTATCTAATCCTAATCTCCGCTTTTTGGGGAAAAAATATCATGTTGGTAACCCAGACAGCCAGACGTTTGTGTCAAATTGAAATATTTTTCTAATACCCATCTATAAAGAGTAGTAATAACATAACTTGAAATGTAAAAAATATGTTAAGATATTATAAAATATGTGAAAAACATCCCTGATGATGCTTTAATAAGCGAAACCGGTTGGATGTGAATAGTAAAAAATTAAAAATATACGTGAACTGGAAGTACAAGTGAGTTTTGTTGTAATACATAATTTAAAATGCAGTTTCACCAAGCGCCGACGATGGAAATAATCCAATTTATACCGTAATTACCTGTTATTATAAAAACCCAGATATATACTATCCATAACCGTATTACATAATTTAAATATTGTATCTTATGTTCGTATTACAATAAAAAAAATTATGATAAAATCTCAACCTTACTTTAGAAAAATTGCTTAGGTACAAAACAAATAGTAGGTATATTTTTAAGAATTCATCGTACTGAGAACTATGTGAAACAGATAGACCTGCCCTCAACAGTTCTCTGTTCCAACGAGTACTCCTTCATTAGCTCCGCATTTATACGTGTAGATTTAATATTAATTCCCAGTTCCAAATTGAAACAAAAATTCGACTACATAATTCTCCAGGCTGGTAATTAGTTGGAAAATTTCGAAAGCTTACAGTGACCTTTTAAAGCAGTCACAACGTAAATAGCATCTGTAGATAAATATCAAAAGCTCTTTTTAGCCCACACTTTCCTAAAATATATGGGCAGTATGGCAGTTTTAAATATACTGTTGACCTTTAAAATTTAGTTACTAAGCCAATGTTAATAGACATATTATATGAACAAAATCGTAACGTACTTCTTTTTCTTTTGTTCCCAAATAAACTCGGGCAGTTCGTCTGTATGACTGTTACTGTGAACCCGGACTTTTTAGTTGAGTAAGTATAGTAACAAGTTAGTTGCAGCAGCAGTTTAGTTGAGTAAGTTTAGTGGGCTTACAGCCCGCGCTAAGTAAAGAGACGCCTGTAAAGTCTCCTGTAAGATGGAACCTCTTAGGGGAGTATCTAGATTATAAGTGGAACCGTAAGTAACATCATCATTTTGGCTGGTTATTTGCTTTCTTGACCAGGATCTCAAAAGTTTGCAGGTCGAAAAATGTGACAAAGAAAACAATTTACATATATATCTTCACACCAGATCCTTTACTATGTAGGCAGAGAAAACTGAGTGTCATATGTCATGATTCTTGCAAATTTATCTTGCTTCCTCCGCATTCATTAAATCTCGGCGATCGTAAAGAATCTTGACACCGCCTTCAGATAGTAGCCGATTAATTTGATCATGATATGTCAGTCTTGATCTTCCCCGGTACCTGCATCCTTCCACACTCGCACTGTATATCTGTTTTGTTTGTTTTGTTGTTTTATGTTATTTCATTGTTAGCTGTCATGTCATTTTATTATCATCTGCTATTCTTTCTACATATTCGAACCAACGGAGCAAGCTTTTTTCATTTTTACACCGACACATTTTTTCAAGCCTAACTTCTCTTCCACTTCAATATTGGTCAACGTTGATTCTACTTTCATGCCCTTTCTGACATTCCCAACTTTAACTTTCATACACTAGCGTTGGGATAAGAAGAACACAATTTAATTTTGTAAGCATGCGCGAACTTCTACGTGAATAGGAATAGGCTGAATAGGAAAAAAGAAACAAGCAGTGTAAGATATAGAATAAAATCACCGTTGATCTGACAAAAAATAATTTCAAAACATGTTATAATGGAATCATCAGAGGTATTACTCGGAGGAATACTTTTATTACTTCTGTTAGTATAAAGATGGGTATTTGAAATTTGGGTATTTAAAAACTTTGCCAGTTTCCATGCTTAGTAAATCAATAAAATCTAAAAATGCTCTATTTTGCAACCAGTGTTGGTCCCGAGTTCCTTTAAAAAATAGGCCAACTGCTGTTTTGCCAGGCAGGTCATAAAAGGCGACCGATTGGCTATACGAGTCACTATCATTGTGACTACTAGGTGGTAGAGTTCTGCATTGTCTCGCCCGGGTTAGGTACAACCGTCTTACCTATTTCTGCCGCAATAACGTCAGTGCTTGTCGCTGTCGTGTTCCGGTTTGAAGGGTAAGGTAGCCGGTAAACTTATGCATGTGACTTTAGACCTCGCTACAAGATAGCAACGCACCATAAACACCTTTGGTGTCTGTAGGCGATGGTTGACTCTTTCCATCAGGAGACCCATCTGCTTGTTTGCTATCTCATAATACACATAAAAAAATTATAACAATTTACCAGATTTATGGTTGACAACATGATCGCTGATCTCCATAAACATGGGACATAAATATGGGCGGTGGCCCATAAGTGATGTTTTTTTTGTTTATCTATGTGTTTATATTACGAAATTGTTGTAGAGAAGAGGAAACTAGTCAAATAAAAAAAATTGAAGTAATTAAGCTCGTTTTGGTCATTAGTTTCCATTGGAAGCTTTTTAGTATGCAAAAACCGCTCAATTTCAGGAAATTGAACATTAACCGCGTTCCCGAAACCACACGATAAAATATACTGATGTTGATTTTTAATTCGTTTTACACCCGACTGTGGTTGAAAGAGGATTATATTTTGAGTGTGCGTATGTATGTATTTATGTATGTATGTCCGTGTGTATGTGTGCATGTATGTATATATGTATGTAATGTGTTGTGTGTTTATGTATGTGTGTGTTTGTGAGTACGTGCGCGTACATATGCGCGTGTGCGTGTTTGTCAGAACCCTATAAAGAATAAACCAACTGCTGTTCTGCCAGGTTGGTTATATGAGTCAAACAATAGCGAATATGCAGGTAATTTTTTTATTTTTTTTTATTCCATATTCACTTCATTTTGATATAGAAAAAAAAAACTAAACATAGCTGTAAGAGGAGTAATTATTTTTTCATAAAATCTTAAAAATATTGGTTTAATTTGACAAGTTCAAACGCTCCTATTTCTCGCGCGCTTGAGGCGTGACTTCATAGGGCACGTCCTGTCAGTTTATTGTTTGCATTGAGAGTTAGTTTGATAGTTAACAAGTGGCAGTGGAATCACAGGTGACTGACAGGACATGCCCTATGACGTCACGTTTCATTTCGAACAATGGTGGGACATTTTACAAATTTGAATTTCGCTCGTAAATTTTTAACTTTTTGATTTATGTTTTAAATAATTAAATACAAATTAAATTAGAAAATAACGAATTGAGTGTAATACTAGGACCTTAAAAGGTCAGGGAAAAAAATCAGACCATTTTATTTTTTATGCATAATCCCCATTGGCTATACATGGCACTACCATCGTGACTTTTATTAGGTGCTAGAGTTTTGCAAGTCTCGCCACAGTATACTGGAGACTAAAAGTAGTCAGTCCACATACATGTAAAATTCGAGCAACGCACACATAGACACCTCTCACGGACGCGATATCTCGGAATGGTTCGGGACTGTTTGTTCCGCACCACTCCGAGATATCACGTCCGTGAGAGGTGTCTATGTGTGCTATAGTTGAATGTTACTTGTATGTGCTATTGAATTCATTTAGTCTCTAAGTATTCTGTGGTCTCGCCTTCTTTGGTAAGGTTGCCACTAGATTTATGCATGTGGCATTGCTATTCTGCAACACGAACAATATGTTTGATATCTATAAGAGATTATTTCTCTTTCCATTAGGAGAGCCATCTAGTTTTTGCTATCTAATGGTATGAAAAAACGCAGAAGAAATTGAAAAGAAAAGAAATAAAGAAAGAAAAGAAACACAAAAGAAAGATGTTTACACAACTGCGTAAGAAAGGTATTATGTTGGATCGGTTGCAGCTGGATTTTATTTTTTCTAATAATTACTATTTTTTTAAATAAATATTCACGGGAAAAATTACACTTACTGATCTAACCCCAAAGTAAACAAATTATTTGCTTGTGTTATGGGTGTTAATCAACGATACTAATACACGGAAATACATATATAAATACTAGAATATATTTAATAAACACCCAAACCCGGAATTACAAACATTTATGCTCATCACACAAATGCTTGTCCCCATCGGGGATCGAACCCGAGGCCCGTCGATCGCGTAGTCAGGGTCGCTAATCACTCGACCAACGGAGTGAACGGAGTGGTCATAATAGAAAAATGTAATTACAAGGTTTTCATTTAGTTTTATATATCTATGAGTAAGTATTTAAAGATGAAAGCAAGTGACAATGTAAAACATTTCTCCAATCTTGCCATTATATAAGAAGAATCTTTTTAGATACAATTCTCAGAAAATCAAATACTGAACATGATGTTAATACGGATTTCAACGAGAATATTGAAATACCAGAATTGAAATTACAATTCACAAGATTCTTGTTCAATATTTACTTTGACACACTTTATATTTAAAAATATTTAAGCTTTAGCACAAGCCAGTGAAAAATTGGTAAGAAAATGAATAAAGGATTTTAGTTTTGATGTCACTCTGTGTCCATTTTGAAGAAAGCATCTGCCATTCTGCTAGGTGATTCGTTATTGATGAAAATTTGACTTTAATGAGTTCCACAACATCTCACTCCGCGGAGTTATTACGTATCTTGCAATTCGAAATTATCGTAATTGTTTAGTTATTGCAAGACACATAATAAGCCTTTTATATTAGTCATGAAGCTGTATTATATCTAGAGATAACACTTCTAATACCTACTTGAAACCAAATTTTAAATACTGTTATCATCTTCTGAGGTCTAACCCTCTCTTTCTAACACAGCTGTATAAATAGAGATGGGGAGACCTCAGAGACAGAGATGTAAGGTAAATATTTGTTTCAATTTATTAATACGAGTGCTAGCTCTACCTATACCTAATACTTCATGGATATTAGTGGTGTCGTAGCCACTTCATTGTTTTTGGTGCTGTTATATCGCAAAAAGTGCTTCAAGTGACAAGCAAGCATTTGGCGACGATTTTGATAAATCTTTTGTTAAGTTTAAGAGTCATCGCTGATCGCTGGCGGATTGCAAATTTTAGATGATAAGCCTGCGGCGGGGTGATCACGTAACTCGCAATGCGAAATTATCGTGATTGTTTAGTTATTGCAAGACACATAACAGCCTTGTACATTAGTGGTAGTCGTTACCGCTTGATTATTTTTGATGCTGTGTCTAGTGACCACTGTGTCTAGTGGCATCTAGTGACCAGCAAGCAATTGGCTACGTTTTTGATGATTTTTTTCATTACGTTTAAGAGTCATCGCTGATCGCTGACGAATTGCAATCGTTAGATGATACGCCTACCGGTCTGGTGCCACTGCTTTAGGCTATTCCTACCGCAAGTAGTCACGATGGCAGTGACTCGTATAGCCAATCATTCATCTTTGCAAATTGGCAAAATGGCAGATGGTATGTTTTTAAAAATGAGCCCGTAACAACACGAAGGATTTGGTTAATTTATTTTTCTATACTACTAGCTGACCCGGCGGACTTCATTCTGCCTAACAATCAACGAATGAGCAGATTTAGGATTTTAAAATTACTACATAATTATTAAGTTCAAATTTTTCAAATAATATCAACTGTTAAACTAACGCGTTCTACATAATTTTTTTAAATGTAAACGGGCCAAAAACGCGTCCATAGCGTGACCGTGGTACCACGAGCGGACTTCGGCGGCCGACGTAGAATTCTACAAGTTATATTTTTTTTATATCATAAGATAGCAAACAACCAGATGGGTGTCCTGATGGAAAGAGTCGACTATCGCCTATAGACACCAAAGATGTTAATGGTGCGTTGCTATCTTGTGGCGACGTCTAATGCCACATGCATAAGTTTACCGGCTACCTTACCCTTCAAACCGGAACACGACAGCGACAAGCACTAGTAAGGCGGTGGTACCAGATCCGGGCGAGACAATGCAGATCTCTACCATCTAGTAGCCACGATGGTAGTGACTCGATAGCCAATCGGTCGCCTTTTACGACCTGCTCGGCAGAGCGGCAGTTGGCCTATTCTTCAAAAGTGGCCGGGACCAACACGGCGAAAATATATGTACGCCTTATTGACCCTTTTATATTAAAAAAAATATATTATCATATTTATTATACTACGAAAACAAATCCAAAAAACGTGTAACTAACGGCCTTGTTTTATATATAAAAATAACACAATATGTTCTTAAAGTAACATAGTCAAAAATGATGCAGTTAAAAGTATGTTACTTCAATGATAAAAGCATTTTATATCCATACATGCGAACTACTTCGCAAACTTCACAAACTAGACAATACTTCACTGTGGTTAACTTTACGCCACGCCAAACTTTTATTGATAGTTAAGCCAGCTTTTATAATAAACAATGTTTTTACAGATAGTGTAGTGAATATTATTTTTATTTACTGGACTAGAAAATATTTTGTTTGTGTATCTTTATATCATGAGATTGTAAACAAGTATATGGCTCTGCTGATAGAAACAATTATTTATTTTATTTATTAATAATTAAATAATAATAAATAAATATTAAATGTTTCCCCGTGTTGGTTTCGGGCTCTTTTGAAGAATAGACCAACTGCCGTTCTGCCAGGTAGGTCGTTAAAAGCATGGCTTGGCGATTGGCTATGCGAGTCACTACCATCGTGACTACTAGGTGGTAGAGTTCTGCATTGTCTCGCCCGGGTCTGTTACCACCACCTTACCTATTCCTGCCGAAATAGTATCAGTGCTTGTCACTGCGTGTTCCGGTTTGGAGGGTAAGGTAGCCGGCCGGTATGCATGTGTCATTAGACCTCATCACAAGATAGCAACGCACCATTAACATCTTTGGTGTCTATAGGCGATGGTTGTAACTTTTCACTAGGAGACCCATCTGCTTGTTTGCTATCTTATGATATAAAAAAATTATAAAAATAAAAATAGAAACAAACCACCATCGCCCATATACACAAAAGATGTTATTGGTGTGTCGCTGCTCTTGTGATGGGATAGTAATGATACACTTGGAAGTTTATCGACTTCTTTGCCCTCCAAACTAAACATGGAAGTGATATTTACTGACGTTATTGCAGTAGGAATAGTTAAAGTGGTATTACCGAACCTGAGCATGAGTTTTTGGGCCTCTACCACCTAGTAGTCCCGATGATAGAGACATGTATAGATAAATCGTTCGCCTTTTACTAGATAGATAAATCGTTCGCCTTTTACGAATTGCTTGGCAGAATAGTCTCTATTATGTTACTTATTCTAGCAGTTACTCTATTCTGTAAAGTAAGTTCGAATAAATATGAAGAAAGACGTTACAAAATTCTACCAACTAATCATTCATCCAGTAGACTCCAGTCACGATAGTAACGACACTTTTGGCTAATAATTCATTTGCTTATTTCAGAGAAGAAATTAAAATTTGTGTTCTTCAAAAAGGATTCAAAATAACACTAACCTTAAACGAAAATATTGAACAGGAAATTTGATATTACAAAAGTTGTACGTTGTTATTTTAATACACTCGTCTAATGTATTAATCTTGTCTGAAGTATTTGGATAATTAAGTTACATGAAGACTTTATGAAAGAGGTAGGCTGCAGTACTTAATCCTCTTTGTTTCAGTGTTTAAATTTTTGTCATAGAAATATAAAGTTTAACTGAAATATTGTTATATCAGTGCCCCTAACCGATGTAAGAGGTAGGCAATTCGTCCTTAAATTTTGTGAACTGACCTGCTTTGCAGAAGATTCTCTCCGAATGGACGGAGGTAGCTAGGATACACTAATATTTTAAATGTAATTTGTACCTAAATCATAACCAATATCCGTAATACTCTAACCTTTTGCATATTTGTTGTAACAATGCTTTTTTTCCTTGAAAGCCATTGATTCGAATAGATTCAGGTGCTGTGATCACACACAGGTCTTTGAAATTTTAAACTCCTTATAATTATTTACTTACAATTGACTAATTATTATAAATTAAACAAAGATTCTAAAAAGTTACAAATTTATAAATTTGTAACTTTTTAGAATCTTTGTTTGTCATTGCAAAATTATTATTTTGGGGTGCTAATCAGAAAAAGTAAACTTTGATTGTGCTATTGTTCTTATTAATACATTTGACCTGTATTAAAGTTTTCTTATTAATACATTTTTCTTATTAATAAAATAGCTTTGACCAATTAATTAAATTAGTTGACCAATTGTGAATTCTGACCATCCAATTGTGACCAACTAAAATTATTTTAGATCCGATCTATCGATAATACGGAAATTGAAACGTTTTTTTCATACCATAAAATAGCAAACAAGCAGACGGGTTTCCCAATGGAAAGAGTCAACCATCGCCTATAAACACCAAAGATGTTAATGGTGCGTTGTTATCTTTCTGTCAGGCCACATGCACATGTCGGCTACCTTACCTTCCATACTGGAATACGACAGTGACAAGCGCTGACGCTATTGCGGCAGGAATAGGTAAGGCCAGTAGTCTAATGGCTCTAACTCGGGCGAGATAATGCAGAACTCTACCACCTAGTAGCCACGACGGTAGTGACCCGCATAGACAATCGCACGCCTTTTACGACCTGCTTGACAGCAGCAGTTGGTCTATTCTTCGAAGGAGTACGGACTAACACGGGATCAAACAGATCTACGATAAGTAAAAGTACTATATACAAAGTGTTGGTCTGGCGCCTTTGAAGATTACACTATCTTCCATTCTGCCAGGCAAGTTATAAAAAGCGAACGATTGGCTATACATGTCACTACCATCTGAGTGCTGAGTGTGAGTTTTTCTTTTCGCATTCGATCGTGAGCGCGTTTCGAGTTTACTAGGAATTTGTATGTGATTTGAACAGCGCCACCTAGTGGTAAATTGGTTTCTCACGTTTACCACTAGATGGCGCTGTACAAATCACATACAAATTCCTAGTAAACTCCAAACGCGCTCACGATCGAATGCGAAAAGAAAAACTCACACTTAGCACTCTGACTACTAGGTGGTGGAGTTTTGCAATATCTTGCCAGGGTATAAACTACACATACGATAACACTATTACCTATTCCTGCTACAATTACATCAATGCTTGTCTTTGTTGTATTCCCATTTGGAGGGTAAGGTAGTCGGTAGAAAATACATGTGGCATTGCCATTCCACCACACTCAGAGCACCAACATTTCTTCTCAAATCAAGAGACATCAAATGTTTGGTGCGATTGGAATCGTGTATAATCCGGAAAGTTCGTCTCCGCATACGGTCAAATGGAAGAATTTGATAATTGGGTGCACCAGTCCATAAGTGTGAACAGTACTCCATATGGGAACGGACCTGAGCTTAATAATTAATCTTTGACCAGGTGTAAAGTAACGTTTCGCTCGGTTAATCACCCCAAGTTTTTTAGACGCTAATTTAGGCCAGATTTTTTTAACCAGAAAGATTTTATTGCTAGTTTCGTAAGTAAAAGTCTCTTGATTACAGGGTTTCCAATAAATTAACATCACGATTGGAACCGAGGATCGATTGGTATGAATCAGGTCAAGTTTGATCAGAAATTGAAACACGTTAACACGGTTACAAGTTCCAGGCGATTATTTGTGGTAAAAGATAGAAGTTAATGAAAGGTTCAACAAAAAATCGATTCATGTATTAAAACAATTTTCACAACTCAGCATAACAAATGGAAAAACTTCACCTAAATTAAAGAAAACTCAAGTATCCCTTTCTTCACGCTATATCAGTAGCCAAAAATAAACACAACCAACAAACTTTGACGTTAATGTGGCAAGAATATTAATAGCGGTGGTACCAAATACCCGGGCATCCTGGGCATTCACACTTAGGAAACTTAAGTTTTATCAGAATTGGTTCAATAGTTTTTGTGATATAGGAAAATTTAACAGATATTTGAAATTGGTTTATTATTTTACTTTTATTTTACACAACCAGGTATCACCGTCTTACTTATTCCTGCCGCAATAGCGTCAGTGCTTGTCATTGTCGTATTCCGGTTTGGAGGGTAAGGTAGCCGGTAAACTTATGCATGTGGCTTTAAACCTCGTCACAACAGAACAATGCGCTATTTGGTGTCTATGGGCGATGGTTGACTCTTTCCATCAGGAGACCCATCTGCTTGTTTGCTATCTTATAACATATGAAAAAAAGATAGCAAACAAGCCGATGGCTCTCTCAATGGAAAGAGAAACCATCGCCTATAGACACCAAAGATGTTAATGGTGCGTTGCCATCTGTCTAGCAATATTATACACGTATACTTCGCCTGTTTCGAATTACCTGGCAGTAAGTAGTAGCAGGTAGGTGGCTTTTCTCCAAAGGCCCCGACCAACACGTGTAGTTACCTATATGGAACTAAATGGAAATTATACCGTTTGAAATGAAAATAATAATTTTCTAAATTGGTTAATATTTTAACTGAGTTCTAAAGTAACAAACCGAAGGGTTCCGTACCATCATCATAAAATCACGTTTGTTGTTAAAAATTACGTTTGTAATAATTGTAAACCGTATCTACATTATGACTCGTTGGTGCTCAGAAAAATTCAAGTGAGTTTTTGTAACACCTACATAATATATTTATGCTTGTATATGTTTTAAATAAAATAAATAATATAAAATAAATAGTAACGTTTTTTTAAGTTACTTTTAATATTTACTTTATTTTTATTTATTTATTTTGAAAGATAATATACAACTTAATATTCTGTGAAAATTTTAAGCGTCTATCTTTTACCGTTATTAATATTGAGCAAAAAAAAAACGAAAAAAACACGTTTATTGTATGGAGATCCCTCTTAATATTTTCATCTATATTAATATTATAAATGCGAAAGTTTGGATGTTTGGATGGATGTTTGGATAGATGTTTGGATGGATGTTTGTTACTCAATCACGCAAAAACTACTGAACGGATTTGAATGAAAATTGGCACACAGGTAGATGATGACCTGGAATAGCACATAGGCTACTTTTTATCCCGGAAAAATTAGGCAATCCCGCGGGATTCACCAAAAAAATGTATAATGCAACGGGCTGCACGCAGCAGCTAGTAATATAATGCGAATGTCTGGACGTGTGTTATGGAATGGAATGGATGTTTGTTACTCAATCATGCAAAAACCGCTGGACGGATTTAAATGAAATTTGGCGCGCAGGTAGATAAAGACCTGGAATAGTACATAGGCTACTTTTTATTCCGGAGGAATTGGGTGATCCCGCGGGATTCGTCAAAAACTCTTATAATGCAGCGGGCTGCACTCTGCAGCTAGTTTTTTATATTTTTAGTATTTTTTGTTATAGCGGCAACGGAAATACATAATTTGTGAAAATTTCAGCTTTCTAGCTATCACGGTTTATGAGACACAGCCTGGTGACAGACAGACAGACGGACAGACAGACAGCGGCGGCTTATTAATAGAGTCCCGTTTTACCTTTTAGGTGCGGAACCATAATTTTTTTTTTATGTCATAAGATAGCAAACAAGCAGATGGGTCTCCTGATGGAAAGAGTCAACCATCGCCTATAGACACCAAAGATGTTAATGGTGCGTTGTTATCTCGTGGCGAGGTCTAATGCCACACGCATAAGTTTACCAGCTACCTTACCCTCCAAACCGGAACACGACAGCGACAAGCACTGACGCTATATTGCGGCAGGAATATGTAAGGCGGTGGTACCAGACCCGGGCGAGACAATGCAGAACTCTACCACCTAGTAGCCACGATGGTAGTGACTCGATAGCCAATCGGTCGCCTTTTACGACCTGCCTGGCAGAACGGCAGTTGGCCTATTCTTCAAAGGAGGCCGGGACCAACACGGCGAACAAATACAGCTAACAGTTTATCAAATACAGCTAATTTGATAAACTTGTTTTTGCCAAGTCGATTAAAGATTCAAATCTATACGAATGAGAAGATGAAATAGTTTCTGCTATAATAATACCTAATATTTAAACGACCATTACCTTCAACAACTTCTAACCAACCTATTAAACAATATTATAAATTTTAACATTAGACTGTAAACTAATTTAAGTCCGCGGAATAGTAACTTAAACATTGGCTTTAACTTAAATTTGTTCAAGTTAAACTTGCTTTAATTATTGGCATAATTAGGGTCAGATGTTCAGGTCGGCCATTTTGTACCAATTTGCGAAATAGCCCCAAGGGTGCAATAGTGTAGGGTCTTGGATTGTGCATTGGTCGTATAACCAGATAACTTGATTATCCCAGATACTTATTTGGGGTAATATTAATTGCATTGCTTGATTATAAAGCTTATTCTAAGTTTTTAATCAAGGGGTTTTGTAACCAAATACAGCAAAACATTAAAAAAGTGAAAAATGTTTTCACGTCCATCTTTGTTTCTGTCCCGTTGCCGCTAAGAGGTAGGCAGAGATGCAAACAGTGTACCCACGATTTGCCGCAGATATTTAGTCCTATGATGAGACAGGTGGTAAGCCTATGGCCAACTGGACACTTATCCAATCCCGTGCAACGTTGTTTTTATCAGAAAATGGAGAAACACATTTTTTATTTGCCAAACCCGGGAATTATTTTGGTATCTCATAAAACCTAAAGCTGTTTGTAAAAGACTAGATGACCCGCGCATCTTCGTTCGCCAATAGATTAACACATTATCCTTATAGTTCGTCATACAAATTTTCATCCCTTAATTAAGCCTTGCGGATTGATTTTGGCAAAAATAGTTAGCCTATGTACGATTCTATTAATTTATTCTATTAAGATATCCGCCTTTAAAAATAAATATCCCAATAAGTCTCATTTTGCTAACTAAACACCTTCTAGAAACCAGTCATATTTTAACAGTGAATAATTCTTTTGAAGTCATATTTTAACAGTCAATAATTATTTTGAAGTCATACATACGTGTGGCAAGAAGTTAAATATATTAGAGTAGCTTGAAATCATAAAATATTATAATAGTTCAATTTTGTTGTTAAATGAACTACTTAAATAATTTTTCAAATACACCTCTGTTGCAACAATCTTTTTACTGGCCACACCGTGCGTATATAAAGCGGTACGGACACCGGCGTGAGTTCCCCATCAAACCAGCCTACGGACCTAGACCACGTCCATCTTGTGGATAGCGAAGTAGAGCGCAGGGCGGCGCTACCACCGGAGGGTGACCCCCTTCTACCCACCGATCCCGAAGAAGTAGGCGACATAATAAAAGGTCTACACAATAAAAAGGCCCCGGGCCCGATAAAATCACTAATAAGGTAGTTAAATTCCTCCCCCCCTCCCTAATATGCCTACTAGTGTGCATCTTCAATGCACTACTAGCCGGCTGCGCGTTTCTAGACGAGTGGAAAGAAGCCACCGTCATAGGAATTCACAAACCGGGTAAATAAAGTCAGTAGTTACCGCCCCATTAGCCTAATAAATACGTTAGGCAAAATCTATGAAAAAATCATTCTCGCTCGCCGTAAGGCATTTGTTTACGAGAAAGGCCTCTTAATAAATGAGCAGTTCGGGTTCCGAGCGGCTCACTCTTGCACTCATCAAGTGCACCGTCTCACCGAATATATCCTAAACGGGTTAAACGCAGCCCCGGGGCTGCAAATTCCCACAGGCGCCCTATTCTTCGACGTCGCAAAGGCGTTCGACAAAGTCTGGCACAATGGCTTAATATACAAGCTATACCAAATGGGCGTGCCCGACAGACTCGTACTCATCATACGAGAGTACCTCACCACCCGCCGATTCAAATTCCGCGTGGAGGGAGCCTTCTCCACCCACAGATCGATTACAGCAGGTGTCCCCCAGGGCTCCATACTGTCACCCGTATTATTCTCCCTGTACACGTGCGACGTACCACGCGAGCCGCACGTCGAGCTCGCGTTGTTCGCCGACGACACCGCCCTCTATACGTCCAACTTTTCCGAAGTAACAATCACCAAGCGACTGCAGGCTGCGGCCAACGCCCTTGGCGATTGGTTCAGAAAATGGCGTATTGAAATAAATCCCTCAAAAAGTGCAGCCGTGTACTTTCGCCGCGGTAAACACCCGCGACAACAAAGGCGCGGTCTGCGTAAGCTAGGCAACATTACCCTGTTCGGAAACGTCATCCCGTGGGAAAAGAAAATCAAGTCCCTCGGGGTAACGTTGGACAGCAAAATGTCATTCAAACCGCACATACAAAGAATGAAAGTTAAGGCTAAGTTCGTTGTAGGTCGGTTATATCATCTAATCAATAAACGCAGTAAAATGTCACTTAGACACAAGGTGACACTTTACAAGTCTTGCGTACACCCCATCCTTTCTTACGCTTGCGTAGCGTTTGCCCACCTCCCCCGTACGGACTTGCATCCGTTGCAACTGGTACAAAATAAATTCCTGCGTATTGCCACGGGAGCACCGTGGTATATGCGCAACGTAGACCTCCATAACGATCTTGAATTGCCGAGCTTAGCAAAGCATTTCAAAGACATCTCCAAAAGATACTTCGATCGTGCCATCTCGCATCCGAACCCACTGGTGGTAGCCGCGGCTGACTACATCCCAGACCCTAATCCCGATCCCAAACTACGTAGGCCCCGCCACGTTCTTACCGATCCCGATGACCAGATAACTCTGGCCAACGGTTTACACGATAACACTACACACCTACATTCGCGACACCATCGCCGCCGGCGGCGACGAGGACCCCTGTTTCGCCCTTCGGCAAACCGAGCCCAAGGGCAAGGTTTGGCGGATGGACAAAACAATGCCACTAGCCCTCTCATCGCAAATCACGACCCCACCCTAAGCCGAGGTTCGGTCTCACAGGAGACACCCTTAGGGCGGAGGGCGTACAGCCCTACACCTTTAAATTCTGGCTGAGCACTCTGCTCGCCCCCGCTACCGGTGAAGCTGTAACAGCCTTTAAGGCTAACAGCAATTGAGACATTCCGAAAAAAAAAACCGGCGTGAATCACTATTGCTTGTAATCGCGTTGAGTGAGGTAGTGTTAGTTTCTCCTGAATATGCTTCGGTTTCGAAGTGAAACGTGCGTTAAGTACATAAATTATATGTTTTTGTGCTTGGTACCGATGTGGGTGAAAGTGTTGGGGATGTGGGTGGATAATTGTGCCGCTGGGGTCTTCTTTTTGTCCAGTCCATCGGTGAGCTTTATCCATTTATTAAACCGGTGTCTTTTTTTTCAGTGCCATCGCGAAGGTTATATAGAACAGTTCGCAGATATAGCAAATTTAATTAATTCCACCTTTTTAATAATGGATTTTAGTAAAATAACTTCTGAATCAATAAAATATATTATCTGTGAATTGCGAAACAGTATAAGGATTTTCTCCTCGCTTTTGTGGTCTAGTAATCTGGTGTCGGTGTTGACCACATGAAGTCCCTAGTTCGATTGCCGGGTCGGACAAGACTAAAATGTGTTTTTTTTTCAGTTTTCTCATAAAAACAATGGATGTCTCATAAAAACATGAATGAATTCGATGAGTGCCCACTTGGTGACAGGCTAAGGCAAGCTGTTGTATCACGCTAACCGCAAGCTGACGGTCAGCGCTGATGGGTCAATATGTACATATGTAGTCATAGGTAGCATTTATGAGTCGCGCTGACCGCTTAGCGCTGACGGCTGCAGGCTACATATATCAGCGCCGACCCTCAGCGTGCGGTCAGCGTGACAGTAAAATCAGCTTTACTGCCTATCACATTGTGGGACTAAGCGTCTTTGGCTAATCGTGGATGCACTTGTTGTACCTCTGCCTGCCACTTCAGGGATATGAGAGTGAAGATACTTTTACAAGGGTTTTAATTTAAAATAAATTTCGCATAAAATTAAAAAAAATACTTGTTATATCATTGGATAGCAAGAAGCAGATGGTTCTCCCGATGGAAAGAGAAACCATCGCCTATAGATACCAAAGATGTTAAATCGTGCGTCGCTGTCTATATGGCGGAAGGGCAACGCCTCATGCATATTACAGTATACGTTAGATATAATCACAAACGGTTTCAGATATATAATCTACGGGTGTAAATTTATGAGTGATTTATGATTTATAGTTTTTTAAATCACGTCAATTTATCTAAAAGAAAAATAAATGACTTACCTAAAATAATCAAACTTCGCCAAGTGTTTGGAGTTTTTATCAATTGCTTAAGTTTTCTTCGAAAGTTTGTTTTTACATAAATTATGAAATGAAACGGCACAAGCATGAACTTCATAAAATATTAAGAATCAATATCATAAGAACTCAATGTCGCTGCCAATAATTTTACTCCTTTTCTAGTGGTTTAAGGATTATCCTATTAGCCACAGAACATAGCGGTCCCGGATTCAATCCTCAGGCCAGGCAAAAATTTTATTGAGTTATTTTAAGGTTTTTTTTTATTATCGATAGGTAAGCGCTTGACCTCGATCTCGCCTGATGGTAAGCTAAGATAAGGCCTAAGATGGAACGCGCTCGCCTAGAAGGTACCTGTTCACTCTTCTCTTGAAGATCTCCAGATTGTACTCGTCCGGGAACACAGACTCAGGAAGCATGTTCCAGTCCTTTGCGGTTCGAATGAAGAATGTTGAGTTGAACCGCTTTGTCCGGGTACGTGGACCGTCCACCATATAACGATGCCTAGATTCTGTGCACCTCGACGATCGATAGAAAAATGGGGATGGCGGAATTAAGTTGTGCAATTCCGCAGCGCACTCTCCAAAGTGTATTCGATAAAAAACCGATAAACTAGCCACTCTGCGGCGATGAGCGAGGCTCTGGAGTTTTTTGTCTACCAGATCGTCGTCGTTTATGAGCCTCTTGGCACACCTCTCGATGGCCTCAAGTGTCTCCAGCTGATATTTAGCGTATCCATCCCAGAGGTGAGAGCAGTATTCCATGCACGAACGGACTTGTTCTCGAAAGTTAAATATTTAAGTAGCAGCTCCAAGTCTAACAGGTGGTGTGTTACTCCTCCAATGCCTCAGATGAGTATGCAGCTGACAGTTATCTCTATATGTAGCTGAAAGTCGTTAGCAATACGATAAAATGCTGCAATGGGAATCACCACTTATTTTATCAACCGTCAAACCAGTGAATTGTGCTAAGCCGAAAAGCCTCCAGACATTCGGTTCTTTCTGTCTATCTCGCAAGGAAACCGGCGTGGTCATATATTTTTTCCGCGTTGACTCGTACCATTATTGAAGAAAAAAATTTCGCTCCCAGAAACATCGAACAATTAGGCAAAGATATCAATAACATATTTTCTGCTAAGTACTACTTATTCTGTCGTCCTACAGTAGTAGGATCCCTACCTAACTACGAATCCTGACAGGGACCAATATTTGTGTGATAAGCATAGATGTTTTTATTTCTGGGTCTGGGTATGTATTATGTATGTAAGTATGTATGAAAGTATGTATTTATATATGTATTTCTATTTATTAGAATCGATGACTAACACTCATACAAGCAAATAGTTTACGTTGAGGTTAGATTATTTCGTGTAATTTGATCAGCAATATTATTATTGTAATGGTTCATTATATCATGACTAATTGTTACTGTATTGAGTATCTTCACGCCCATATCCCCGAAGAGTTGGGCAGAGGTACAACAAGTGCACCTACGATTAGCCCAAGACACTTAGTACCATATTATGATAGGTGGCCAGCCTGTCGCCGACTGGGCACATTTTTCAGTCTCGGGAAACGTCATTTTCATCAGGAAACTGAAAAAAGACATTTTTTAAATTGCTAGACTCTGGAATCGAACTCAGGAACTCATATGGTCAAGTTCGCTCCGACACGGGACTCCTAGACTACAGAGGTGACTCTTACTGTACTGTTGTCATATATTTTGTACGAGCCATTACCAATGAACTTGACCACATGGAATTGAGTTTGATAACGACTTCTCAAAAAAGAGATTCTCCGTTCGGATGTATTTTTTATATAAAAAATATTTATTTTTGGGAACTTTGACTAAATAATTAAGACGCTATTTAAAAGAAATTGCAACGTTTATTATTATGTAAATTAATTTATTCGTAAAATTTGATGTAAATGACATTTTGATGTTTATATTAAATTTATTGATACAGAATTATCTTAGTTTAGTTTTTATTTAGTATGAACCACAAAATTTTAATGAGGATGTAACCTCAAAAGTAAATATTAATGAATTTTATTTTATGTCAAATTTGTATCCTGCCTACATGTAATTACATACTCGTACATAAATGCAAATGTTTTATTTTTACAACATTTGTATCGACTACACAAATAAGTAGTTGAGTAAATATAACCTTAAAATATATGAATCAGAATGAATGATCAAGTCTGCAAGTTTTTATTAAATAAATCAAGAAGCACAAGAAGATACTCTCTCTTACTTTCAAAGTTAGATCCCTAAACGAGTTAGAAGGAAGTAAAACGTCAAGCCGACGTACTGACCTATTTAACGAGACAGTGGAACCTAAAAATAAATATGGAACAGAGACAAATCCGTTTCTTTTTTGTTTTCAGACTGTCTCGTCTAAATTTGTAACGCCTTTATGGGCCTTGTTAAATTTTCGGCAAGCCAACTAGAAATAAATTCTAAAATAAGGCTTGAAGTTTTAATAAAGAACAACTGCAATGATCCTAACAAATGCTGCACTAACGCTTAAAATTTTTACATATAGATTATAATCACTTTTATGAACATTGTTTCTATATCTATACATATAATAAAATCGTAGGAAAGTCAAACTGTACATTGAATATTTTTTTTAAAAGAATAGTTGAGGCGTGATCTACAATCGATATCGAAGCCAAAAATATAGTTTTTAGAATTTTTGTCCGTTTGTCTGTTTGTCTGTATGTATGTCCGGGGTAAACTCAAAAAATACTGCATGGATTTACTTCAAATTTTGCATGAATATTACTAACAGGTCGGGTCAACATATAGGCTACATATTATCATGCTATCACCTACAGGGAAGGGGCTGTGCGGAGTAAACGAAGTCCGCGCGGACGAAGTCGCAGGCAACTGCTGGTTTAAAAATAAAATTAATTTAGAAAATTTTGGACAGTTGGTTGCAATAAAGATTTGCCGTTGCTCCCACAATAATTAAGTAGATAGTGTACTGAATATGAAGACTGAAGCCATTTTAATCTTGAATTGTAAATCATTACTAATTATTCATTTCAATAACAAAATCATAACAATTAAGAACATAAAGTATATTATTTACAACACCTAAACTATATTAAAATACAGTAAGTATGGCGCATAGTTTGAAATCTACTTTCTGGGTAATGAACCTGTCTAATAACTATGAATTGTACTACTTGATTAGGAAATAAAGCAATTATATGTTCTTGGCGAGTATTCTTAATTATTTTTCCGTTTATGGTAGGCACTAGAAAGTATTTCATTTCCTCTTATCAAAGTATGTAGTTATTTGCTAAGCTGTAGATTCTAAGATGTACATTAAAAATAATTATATTTTCGTAATAGATCTTTATAAGATTTTAATATTGCTAATTTGTATATCCAAAATTCCCCTTATTTTAAAAATATATCTCGATGTCAAATAACAAAAAATCCAATTTGAATAGCCTTCTTTTTGTATAGTAATTAATCTTCGACAGCCTGCTATTTTATTACGCGCGTCTTCCCGTGCGCCAGCCTTTTTCGACATTATTATAAATTCTATAGAAAAATAAAACTATAATAGTGTTACGTACCTCGGGTTCGTACTTGTAAAAAAAACACCACTTATATTAAATCCGTGTATTTACACAGCACAACACAACGTAATATTAAAATACACTTTACAGCCTAGTCACTCGCTATACTATCACTGAACTTAGAACACTACACAATAAAACACTTCTCGCTTCGCACTTGGTCACTTGATGTATCGCTCTCGATCGCTTGATAAAAACTGCCTTGTGTTTGTCAACATCTCTGTATTTATAGGCAGGGGAAAGCTGGATCCAGAAAAATCTAAATGTATCGGGAAACAATGAATCACTTCTTATCGTAAACATGTTATGAGTCATAAATCCTAGTACACGCTACTTTCAACCTTATGCCATATCCCACAAAGTCCATTATGGCATAGCCCCGGTCAACTATTTGTTTGCCAATAGGAGTAGCTATCTCTTTCTTTTATTTCTAGATAATTAGCGCGCGCGCGCTCCAACTCTACACGCTTCTAGATTATTCGTAACAATAGTAATGCATTCGATTCTTTTTGTATATGTTAGAGCAACTAATATATTTTAATAATAATAAATAAAACAAGAAGTACTATTGAATTTTTTATTAAAAAAATCAACCTAACCTAACCTTTTTTGTGGAAAAAAAACACTTGCGTAATTAAAACGAGGGTGATGTGGTAGAAAAAGATGATACAAAAATACTCTCGACAATTTCTTCTCCCTTGGCCCGTTTTCATGTCCACGTAAATGAATCGCCTATGTATGTGTAGCTAAAGAACGGAGCTACACAAAGCAATGAATGCCGATAGCGACAAAACGTCGTGTTTTTAGTAAAAATTCAAGGAAAACTGATCACTAGCTAGGGTTGTGATCGGCGTATGTACTAAAAAGAGTATACCGGCACCAGGTCTTGATCAGCTGTCAAAGTATTAATGGTATGTTCCTATCCGCGTGGTTACCCTCCGAACTGGAACACGACAGCGACTAGTAGTAACGGTATCGCGGCAGAAATAGATAAGGTGGTGGTACCAAAGGTCAAGACGTTGCAAAACTTTACCACCTAGTTAGTGGTCATAATGGTGATGACGTGTATTAGCCTAATCTCGTCTTTGACAAGATGCCTAACAATCAATCAAAAAAGGGATCAACATGGGGAAAAACATATTATAATATGCATTAAATTACATATTCACTCAAAAATACAATATATACACAACAATAACTTTAAGAAAACGAAGAAAAAACGGAAAGCAAAAAATAATAAACCTTTTTTATTAGAATAATAACTAAGTTCTTAAACTAATGTAATATATAGGTAAATAATTTTGATTCGGCGCCAAACAATATTGTGTCGAATTCATTGCTGTTTTTAATGTTTAATGTTTATCGCTCAAAATTTCACATTGCATTGTCAATTTGATTTATCTATATCCTTCCAATTTTAAATAATTTAATGATCGTTCATTTGCATTGCATTAGTTTAAGAACTGCCTTACATGGAGAGAAATGGTCTATTCTTCAATAAGGATATGAACCAATGCAGAAAAAATATATGATCACGCCAGCTACCTTGCGGGAAAGCAGAGTAAATCGAAGATCGATAGGTTTTCAGGTTTAATTGGATCCACTATTTTGACGGTTGGCGAAATGAGTTGTGATCCTCATTGCAGAATTTTACCGTCTTTTTAACGACTATCGGTTATTATAGCGATAAACTTGACCGTTAGCTTTAAGTACTCATCTAAGGCATGGGGGAGGTAATACATACCCCCTACCAGACTCGGAACTGCTTCTTAAATTTTCAATTTTTGAGTAAAACGTCGAAAAAACCTCAATAACACTTTTTCCTGAACCAGGGATGGAATCAGGGACTTCATGACTAGTGCCGAATAGGCTAACCCCTTGACAACTAGAACACTAGAAAAGGAAAAAAAATAATAACAGTGACAGAAAGTATTTATGATTCTCCCCGCATTGGTCCCGGGCTCCTTTGAAGAATAGGCCAACTGTCTTTCTGCCAGATAAGCCATAAAAGGTGACTGATTGGCTATACGAGTCACTACCATCGTGGCTACTAGGTCGTAGAGTTCTGCATTGTCTTGCCCGAATCTGGTACCACAGCCTTACCTATTTCTGCCGCAATAGCATCAGTGCTTGTCACTATCGTGCTCCGGTTTGGACGGTAAGGTAGTCGGTAAACTTATGCATGTAGCGTTAGATCACGCTACAAGATAGCAACGCACCATTAACATCTTTCGTGTCTATAGACAATGGTTGACTCTTTCCATTAGGAGACCAATCTGCTTGTTTGCTATCTTATAGTATAAAAAATATCGATTCCTTATAATTTAAATAGCTCACGCCAACGCATTTTATTACGTACTTTACGTAGGAATAAACTTTCGAAGAAAGCTCAAGCTACAGATAAAACTTCAAGGATTCGGCGAAGTTTGATTTATTTTTCTTTGGCACAAATTGATGTGCTTTTTAATTTTAAATTATAAATCACTCGCAAATTTACACCCGTAAACCTTATATCTGAAGTGATTTGTAATTATGCCAAATATATTTTATTTGTTATTATAAATATATTAGACACTTTTACTGTTATACAATTCATTCACTTTATCTTATACTAGCAGTCCACCCCGGCTTCGCACGGCTATTTAACAAAAATTTCAACATTAATTTTGATTTTATATAGCCTATGTCACCCGGGGATAGTGTAGCTTTCAAACAGTGAAAGAATTTTTCAAATCGGTTCAGTAGTTTCGGAGCCTATTCAATGCAAACAAACAAACAAACAAACAAACAATCAAATCTTCCCTCTTTATAATATTAGTATAGAAGTATAGATATAAAATTCTCATGTCACAATGTTCGTTCCCGTACTCCTCCAAAACGGCTTGACCGATTCTCATGAAATTTTGTGAGCATATTGAGTAGGTCTGAGAATCGGCCAACATCAATCATTTTTCATACCCCTAAATGCTAAGGGTAGTGCACCCTAAATTTTTTATTTTATTTTATTTTTATAGATAAAGTTTTTAGATAAATGTTTTTATTTTTTTATGATACAGCATTAAAAAATATATACAACCCTTAATTTTCAACCCACTATAAGCAACCCCTATTTTTAATAATTTATATGGTGTTTAACCATATAAATTATTAAAAAATAGGGGTTGCTAGACTTGTTACATATTTTTTGCCGGGTCGGCTAGTAATTGTTATATATTTGATAACCACAGACCGTTTTACATTTTATTACATCATTTTGAATATACGAGTATAGGTCATTTATTTTCTTTAAACGTAATAACACCGAACAATTCACTTCCCATTTCCAGTAACTCAGGCACCCTGAATCAAACCTTTACCTAATCATAATGAAACTAACGGGAAGCACCAAACAAATTATTTACAATATATATATATATATATATATATATATATATATATATATATATATATATATACACACACAAAAATGTCTATGTAAACAATTGTAAAAAATTTGATTGAACATTTTAAATTGTGAAAAAGAATTCAAAAGAATTTTAAATTGTAAAATAACTTTTTGTTGTGAAATAATTCTTGTTAATATTGTAATACATAAAGTATGTGTAATATATAAAAGAGAAAAAAAAACCCGCTGAGTTTCTTCCGCGGGATCTTCCCAGTGCGTCGTAATCTTCTCTTCTCTTCTCAGTCTAATCGTAAGGAAATCAACCTAAATTTAAATGTTTGCACTCCATATTATGCTAGAGTATGTTGGTAATTTAATTAATTATTAATAACTCGTGACATCCATATTCTTACAAATAAACATTTTTTTCATTGTCATTTTCATTTTTCAAAACTAGAATTTTCAAATTCTGTTCATAAATGACTGAGTTCTGGGATAACAAATATTGAAAAAAACACTGCCAAATGACAACCTTTCGGGAAGTCGTTAAAACATAACATTTCTTTTGTGTTGCATTGTTGAATAATAAAACAAAAAATACAAAAATAATAATAGTACCAGGTATTTATTCAAGGTACAAATATTTATGTTTCAGTTTAGTGAGGTTGAATAAAAACTAAGTTCGAGTAGCTTGTGATAAAAAAGACTCGTTTTTTTCGATAGCATCTATATTGTTGGGAAAATCATTTTTATTGAAAATAGTTGAGAGCACTTGAAAAAATCGTTATCTATACATATAATAAAATCGTAGGGAAGTCAAAACTGTACATTGAATATTTTCTTTAAAAAAAAATACTTGGGGTGTGATCTATAATCGACACCTAAGCCAGAAATATAGTTTTTAGAATTTGTGTCTGTTTGTCTGTATGTATGTCTGAGGTAAACTCAAAAAGTACTGCATGGATTTACTTCAAATTTTGCATGAATATTACTAACAAGTTGGGTCAACATATAGGCTACATATTATCACGCTATCACCTACGGGGGAGGAGTAGTGCGGAGTAAACGAAGTCCGCGCGGACGAAGTCGCAGGTAACAGCCAGTTTTTTATAAAATTAAAAAAAAGCTTTGTTTAAACGTTATTAGGCAGTATGCTATTCATCGTTCTTTAGAGGATAGATAATATTAGTTGAAAAGAAAGTTGAGAACAACAAAAGTAGGCTAACACTTATATCGAGATTAAATCATTATGACCTCAAAATAATTTTGGTCTATTAATTTTTAGATTTAAGAAATTATAAGTTATATTATACCTGAAAAACTGTTGGGGTTGATACCATCACACAACATCAGGTGACGTCACAATATGGAGGTTGATGACATCTCACGAGGTTAAAGAAAATAAGATATTCCCAGCCAGGCAAAGTGAGGCCCGAGAACCGATTATTGAGGTGTGAGGACCTGCGGTCTGAGTAATGGTGAAACTTGTATATTAAAGCGTTATAAGATTATTACAAAATATAATTGTGAATTGAAAAGTTCTGCACCGTCTTGCCGTGGTTCAGCTCTACCATTTTATCCCTAGTGTATTCCGATTCTGAGGTTAAATAGCAAATAAAATTATTCATGTAGCATCCATATCTTGAATCTCATCCATGTTTAAAAAAGTAAAAATAATAAATACAAACAAAATGTTGGACATTGTAATATGTGAAAATCTTATTCACTTAGTCCAAGCTCCTTGGAAAATTATTTATAATATTTATGTAGCATTAAATTCCTGACACGAATTATAGCATACTATTATCATCTTGGGTCTATAGGCGATGGTTATCTCTATCTTTGAGAGCCATCTACTTTTTATATATACTATAATATAAAAAATAGAATTTTCTGTCCAATACATTAGGCGCAGGTCTTCCGTAAGGGTACGGTGAATGCCATTAAAACTATGAAAACGCTTAGTGAAGCAAATTTAATATGGTCCCCTTTTTTATTGGCTACTATTTTAAGTCGTTCCACTCGATTATATGGGCACATTAAATACAGTATTAAAGTCGTTATATATACGTTAATATAATAAAATATTACATAAAATATAACAAAATATTAATGGTGCTTTTAATATATTGCTTATTTTTTACCGAAAATGCAAAATCTCTGTAGCAGCTCGGAATCTGACGAACGGCTTGTAATCATTCTCGTGTGCATGAGAATGGTAACAAACCATTACCATTCTGATATGCATGTAAAGCTATCTACCCCAGATTTGGTTAAAAAGTTGTCGATCATCGTTAACACGTCGGTAAAATGTGGCGATGGTGATAACCACTCAATTTGGCAAACAATAAACCGAAAAATCATAGTAAACTAAATGGAAAGTATATAGACTTTTGGTTTACTCTGCCTAATTTACAAGGAAACCGGGCGTAAAGATACATTTATATCAACTATGTTGGATGTGCGATATTATGTCAAAATATGTTTGACATTTGTTGGGAATTGCATCACCATTATCATTATAATTATATACGTAGGTCACACTATAAGTTTTGCGTAACTTAAAAAAACAACATGTTATAACCAAAATATTATGTTTAATGCTTTTCAAAATAATCTCCGTTACATTTTAAACATTTTTTCATGCGATCAAACTATTTTTAAAACAGGAGGACCACAGGTCTGAAGGCATATTTTCTACGTGCTGATTGAACGCTATCACTGCCACTTCGGAGTTGGTAAACATAAAACCTCTCATCAAATCTTTGATTTTGGGGAAAATACATAAATCACAAAGTGCCAGGTCGGGGCTATGCACAAGATGAGTGACGAAATGTACTTTTTCGGAAACTAAAAATGACTTTGTTTTGTTGGCCGTGTGTGAAAAAGCGTTATCATGGTGTTGGAGAATGCGGCTTTTGGGTCGTCTTTCGCGAACTTTTTCTAACACCCTGGGTAAACAAATGGTAGAATACCACTTGGCATTAACAGTCTTTTGATCTTAAAGTGAAATTGTACAGATGGGACCCATAGCTGAGAAAAAAACGCGATCGTTTTTTACCAACGTTTCTCGCCTGTCTCACTTTTGTTGGCCTGCTCTCATTTTTAAACACCCATTCACAAGATTGCTGTTTTTTTCGGGTTCAAAACAACAAATCCACGTTTCGTCTCCTGTGATAATACCATAAATAGCATTAGAATGTCCGTGGTCGTACTTCAGTAGCATCTGTGAGCACCATTCCACGCGAGCCCGCTTCTGCTCCGCTGTCAGTTCATGAGGGATCCAACGACAACAAAGTTTCCGAACTTTCAATTCTTCGTGTAAAATTTTCTGAATTTAGCTCATACTAATCCCCAATAGTCCTCGAATTGTCTCATAGGTAATCCGGGGGTTTTCTTCAATTAACCGCTTAACAGTAGTCACATTATTTTCGTTGACGGCAATTGAAGGCCGCCCTTCACGAAATTCGTCATGTAAAGAAACTCGACTTCTCTCAAATTCAGCAAACTATCGCCTCACGGTGCTCAAACAAGGTGCTTCTCTCCTAAAAGCATTTTGAAGACGAGCGATATAGTCTTGCGGAGAAAGAGAACTTTTAAAATTATAAAAATCATCGCACTAAAATCTTTTCGACTTAATTCAATTTTCGTTGCGTACGTAGAACTTTGATGTGTGATAAAAAATAATTGACAAATCATTTCCCGCCAATTGTTTTTTTATTACTAAGAAGGTTGCAACGTTTTAAAAATATAACATTCGAAATTCAAATAGTTCCGATTAGCTAGAAGTGCAAAACTTTTAGTGTGCCCCATGTATAATAAGTTGAGGAAATGTGCGTGCCGATAAAACTTAAAAAGGAGTCCCGGCACGATAAAGGGACTTATATAGTGTGATAGCCCTTTATCCCCCATCGAACAAAAAATTTCCCGGTTTAACCTAAAGGGCGTGTTTTTAAAGATATAAGGACTTTTCCAACCCTTCAACTTAGAAATTAAGTGTAGTGGCACCATCTGTTGTCGAGTATTTGAACTTCATTCAGAACAACGATTATTTGGGTTGCATTTCGAAAGGCGCTGCGAGCAATTGCAGCATGTGTAGTAGTGGCGCGAAATTTAAAATTCCGATTTCAATAAAGTCTTAAATTACATTTGGTATATTTCAACTACCACGTAATCTCATATCAACTCCTGAGCGAAGCCGCGTATCATAGCTAGTTTGCAATAAGGCGTAATAAAAGGAAACAATAAATAGAGTTGAGCCCTATATCAATAATCCATAACGATTTAGTATACTATCCGAATATGCTATTGGTCTGTTCAGGTGGAAGAAGCATCTAAAAGAATGATTCTGTATTTATAGATTATTAAATAAGTGTTATTTAAGCATTCAAATTTAAAAAAAATGTAAAGATTTCTATATCTTTCTCAATATACAACTAAGTTTAAATAGCGACCGATTATTTTTGCGCTAATGGGTAAGTAGAATAGCAAATTAATACCTCGAATAAAATATCGACTAAGACCTGGCATGGTCAAGCCTGTATTTAATTGTTTCACTATGTACTATGTCAATAAAGTTAACTGAATCTAGTAGCTGGAGATGATCATCAGATCAAAGTATAAAAAAGATCACTTTATGTCAGTAGTGGCCGAACTAACTTATTTCAAAAAAAATATTTTTGTCTTTATAGTTAACGTCGATGCTCAACATCACACGAGGACATGTGAAATATTAGGACGGACGTGCCGGAGGAAGTGGACTGATGATGAGTTGATTCCTAGTTATACGATGCGATATCTAATTTGTTTGCATTTAAAAACCTTACTAATTAATTTAAAGTTGTTGTATTATCTAACGTCCAATCAGAGCAAAGGATAGCCTCGAGTGGGGTCGAGGTGCCATCTAGTTATTTACCACGTCTTGTGTTATGACCAAGGAAGTTACATTCTACCCGTAATGTTCACACGCGCTTCGAAATCGTTCCGAAGAGTACCACGACATGGGTGGAGTGTGTCTCTTTCTACTAAATAAAGCGCCAATCGCCATATATAAGTGCGGCCATGCGTACTACTAAGTAATTTTACTAATTTGAGAAACAGCTTTGCATTGCATAAGTAATTATGAAATATTTAAAATAAGCACATTTTAGAATTCACTGTGTTAATTACAATACATTTTATGCTAATATATTTATCGACGTGTATGAATAAAAGGGATTTAACGATTACCGAATATATAAAAATGTACCGTCAGTAGTTTTATTTAAACACTGGCAATTGCAAGAAAGGGACAACATCTACTCTTGTCGTTGTCTTCCTCAGAACGTTTTCACCCTCTATTACGTAAGAAACAAATGTCAACTTTATCTGTTACGAAATAAAGCACATTTTTATTTTTGAAATATTGCTTCGTAATAATTCCAGTTATCGTTTATAAGTTCCTTGGTTATGACAAATTTGATAAGAGAATTGATCGATGTGGATCATTCTGGTTTGACTTCGGGTAAAGTAAAATCGGTGTCTACGAACCCGCTGCTCTGTTACGTAAACAATTTAAAATTAAAAATCAAATGAGTGTTAAATTGAGTTTATGTTAGAATTTATTATAAAATAATTTGAATAAACTATGTGAAACGGTGAATACTTTGCTTTGTGCTCGTACTTTACCTCGATAACGCTAAACCCTGCTTCTGCGACATATATATTAATACGTGGAGGGAAAAGTTTGTACTCCTTAAGATAATTGCGCGAACGGTGGATTATGAAGTAGGTATACATTACAGAGAACTAATATTTTCATAAATAAAATGCATTATAAATAAATTATTAAAATTAAACATTACACACACTAAATTCATGTGACATATACGATACTATACACATATGTGAAGGTTCTATTTTCTTTGCGGCTAAAGTCAGTTGTCAAACTTAAAAGAGATTTTATTGTTTAGTCTATGGTCGAATTTCGGCCATAGGCGATCCCTAGTTAACTTAATCTGCCCTCTTTTGAAACTTTATGTAATTAACCAAATACATTAATTTAATACTTCATGCCTGATCATAAATTAAAAATAAAATTGAAAAACCTTAATTCATAGCGAATACACTTCTGGAATATGACAAAACCAGACCCCCCATGTTGGTTCGGGGCTCCTTCGAAGAATAGACTAACTGCCGTTCTGCCAGGCAGGTCGTAAAAGGCGACCGACTAGATATACGAGTCAGTCCCATCGTGGCTACCAGGTGGAAAAGTTCTTTATTGTCTCACCCGGCTCTGGTACCACCACCGCAATATTCCTGCCGCAATAGCGTCCGTGCTTGTCACTGTCGTGTTCCGGTTTGGAGGGTAAGGTAGCCGGTAAACTTACACATGTGGCATTAGATCTCGCCACAAGATAGCAACGCACCATTAACATCTTTGGTGTCTATAGGCGATGGTTGACTCTTTCCATCAGGAGACCCATCTGCTTGTTTGCTATCTTATGATATAAAAAAAACAACGAATACTAATTCCTCTTTAGTTCTAATAAAGAGACTTATTAATACCCGGTAATGGTATGAGTACGAACAGCTAATAATAATTTTTATATGAATTAAGCAGGAATATATGGTTTTCATCCATTGAATATGGTCGAATAAGTATAAAAAGTCGTTTGTAATGTTTTATTCTCATTTATTTTAAGTTCCCTGAACTGGTACAGTTAATGAAGTACCCATCCATAGCTTTGAAGTTTAAAAGCACCTAACAAAACCAATGGAGCGTTCAGGTTTTATTACTAGAGTATTCTAGCGTGTTTTATTAAAATATTCAAACTTTTCCAATATAGCGTTGAATATCACGAAAATATTCTATGACAGGAATTTTCGGCTAATAAAAGCGGTGCATTTTTTATGTTATAGGGGTTTTATAATGAAACATTTAAATTATTACTCTCTTCAGGTGAATGATCAATGATCTGTTTTTAATATACCTTAATCATTAGCATATTTCATTCATTAGATGACGCGAACTCATATGATTTTCCTTTACCAAAAAAAGGAGAAAGTGGTAGTTTTCGGTTCTGCCCTCCAGTAATTTAATTAGATATAAATATACTTTATTTTTTGTAAAAAAAATGACAACCCTAGCTATACCTATTATGATTTATAACGTTTATAACAATTAGATACAAACCGCTTCAGCAATAAAGCAGTCAAACTGACATTAAACAAAATTTACAGTATTATTTCAAACGTTTCAATACATCCAATGAACATTGATCCATGACTATTGAACATCGACAAACAGATAAAATTCTATATTTACTGTTGGGATTTGCGTGAAATGAACAAAACTCCATCAAATATACAAATACTGTAAAACAATCAAGCTGTCGTACTAAAAATACACTCAAAATTGTTCAGCACGAATTGAGTCCACAAAGTGGTTCGGTTCAAACAACTTCTGTTACATTTATTTTAGACTGTTTTCATTATCCATTGGAGTTCATTTTGTAACGAGTCTCTTACTTTCTTTTTGTTGGGTCGTTTGCGTGTTTATTAATATTTTCAAATCATAAAAATTTCTAGATATCATCTCTCTACCCATACTACTGCACTTAGCTACACTCCGATTAAATAAATGCATTTTTAGGGTTCCTTATATGGAAAAGAATAACGGGACCCTTATAGGATCACTTCGTTGTCCGCCAGTAAAGACCTTTTTTTCCAGGAACGCGTAAAGTTATCTAGTTAGAATTTATATCAAGTACTTAAATCTACAGTTCCTCTTAGCTGTGAAAAAATCAAATTTGTAAGTCAAGCGATCAAAAGCTATGAGCATGTATATATGTATGAAATCAAAACTTATAGGGTACTTCCCATTAATCTAAAATTATGAAAATTGACAAAAAGTAATGTCTTGTTGTAAGACATGTAAAAAACACCGAAAACCGTAAATCTTTATTACATCAACAAAAAAGGCGATCACAAGATATAATAACATTAAATTTATTTTTCCTCTTCACAAAAAAAGAAAACATAGGAACTAGTTACAAAACATACAGAAATTATGTATATATGACCGTTTATGTCGCATATTTTGCAATTTCACAGCTAAGGTTACCTAAAGTTTATACGGAATCCTCGATATGCGAATTCAACTCGTACTTGACCGGCTTTTTATCATATTATAGCAAACAAGCTGATGGTTCTCCTGATGGACGGAGAGAATTGCTGATTTTAATCGCACGTTATAAAATTAGAACATAATTTTCCGTCAATCTATGCCAACATCGCTTCCCGATTAATAAGATGGCATAAATTATAAAGTCATGAAGTAATCATAATCATTCGCTTAATTACTTCGGAATCGAAAATTAATGTCAATATAGAGATAATCGTATTAATTTGGACATCCCTCTACAAGTCAATCAAATTGGCTCTCGAGATATGAGAGATTAATCTATAACGTCATATCAATAATGGACGACCAATTTGGTATATTACGAATGTATGAATTTATATTACTCCATTAAATATATTATTAGGGTACACATAAAGTACAAAGTTTTTTTGCGATCCTTTTAGACTGTAATCCTAAAATTAATTGAAACACGTCTATGTACTACTGTTAGACATTGGTCCCAGGAACAAACTTTTTTTGATTAATAACAAGCTTAATTTTTGTGAACAGCTCCGTTTTTACGAGACGCCCATCTTTTATATTTTCTCAAATCGGGTAACTAATAAAGACAGATAAAAAGAAAATTTTAAAGTGTTGGACTAAGAAAAGTTTCCACTTTACGTGTAAAACAAAGTAACCCTTGAATTATAATAATAATTAACAAGTTGTTGTGAGAAAATAAGGTTGTTTTTAAATTGTTTAATATCAATTGAAAAATCTCGTAATTCAAAATGTTTAGAGTGGACGACTCTCCAGGAAAACTATTGAATATGTAGGACAAAAGTTTTTTGTGTTTTTCATAGAATAAGCAAGCGATTTAAGCAAAAAAATGTCACTGTTATTTATAACATATTTTCCTATTCTAAAATAAATATTGTTATTAATAAAATATTTTTCACCGAATTAAAATATTCGAAGCCCCCTAACTTTATTTAAGCTCTTGAAACTTTGACAGGCAAGGGCGAATTTAAGCGTCAGGACTCATCACTCGCATTTTGGCGGAAATGGCGATTCAGGTGACTCGTTGGAAAAAAATTTTTTTTTTCTGCAACTAAGCCATATTTTTTTCATTCTGTAAACGACTGTGTGTTAGTTGATATATTTTCTGTCTATTAGGGATCCAAATAAAGTAATGGACAAAGTAGTTTTTAAATTTACAAACAAATATAACAAACATCACTTGAAAAATAATTAATTTCTAAATGACTTTATTTTTGGCTATCACGATATATTTCTTACAACAAATTATCCAAATAGAACAAATAAACGGCCTTTCTAATAAAAACAGTACTTACATGAGAGAAATACACCGTAAAACAACACAAAATTCAATTTTATACCACTAAAAAACCGCTAATGCACACGCAGTCCGGTTGAACGAACTAAAGTTTTAAGTAAAGAACAAATTATCATATATTATAATGGCTAATATTTGCCTCTTCGAGAGTCGAGTGGTTAATACCCGATTCAAGATTTTTGGAAGATAGAAAAGATGGGCGTCTCGTTAAAACGAAGCTGTTCACAAAAATTTAGCTTGTTATTAATAAAAAAAAAGTTTGTTCCTGGAACCACGGTCTGTGTACTAGGCAAGCCATGCGTAACGTCACTTGTTTTCTACTAAAGTCAGTCCATGGCCTGCACCTATGTATGTACGTCAGAGCTCGCTGAATGAAACGAGCTCCGGTTACGAACTTTTGGTTGTGAATGTATTTTTTTTATTGTCGATGGGGAAGCGCTTGACCACTATCTCGCCTGACGGTAAGCTATTATGCGGCCTAAGATGGAACGCGCTTCCCTAGAAGGTACCTGTTCACTCTTCTCTTGAAGATCCCCAGGTTGTACCCGTCAAGGAACACAAACTCAGGAAGCATATTCCAGTCCCTTGCGAATCGGATCAGATCATGTATGTCGACTCGAACCGTTTTGTCCGGGTACGTGGAACGTTCACCATATAGCAATGCCTAGTATCTGTGCGCCTTGACGATCGATAGAAAAATTCTATTATATACTGCAGCGGATGGATTGGATGATTTATTATTATTTCAGCGCTGCATGAAGAGTTAACGACACACAACTTCAATTTTAGTATAGCTTCACTCGTACATAATACATTAAAATCTCTTCCTATTTTATGTTAAAATACTTATAGCTCCTAATATTATTTCAAATTTCAAGCTTAATTCGCACAGTGTTCAAATACTGAGAAACCTTGTATAATCTTTATATTAATACATTAAGCCCTTTTATGACAAATATGCGAACGAAGGAGTTTGAAATTTGTACGGTTCAGTTAAAGTTTACTTTGCGGAGGAGTTCAAAAATTTGATCATTTTGAAAATTTGACTAGAAATACATTAAATAAATTAATAAAACTAAACATTACACACACTACAATCACGTGACATACATGATAATATATAGACATATACACTATTTTATTGAAGTCTAAACTATAAAACCTGTTATTTTTCTATGTCATAAGATAGCAAACAAGCAGATGGGTCTTCTGATGGAGAGAATCAACTATCGCCTAATACACCAAAGGTGTTAATGTTGCGTTGCTATCTTGTGGCGAGGTCTAATGCCACATGCATAAGTTTACCGGCTACCTCACCCTTCAAACAGGAACATGACAGCGATAAGCACTGACGCTATTGCAGCAGGAATAGGTAAGGCGGTGGTACCAGACCCGGGCGAGACAATGCAGAACTCTACTGTGCATTGGAGTGGGTACAAAATGCCTTAACGGAGGCTGTTATTTTGGTTAAAAGTTGATCAAAATATAAAGAGCTGTTATATCACCACATCCGCATTTTATTCATTGTGTTATACTGTCTTACCCAATTCCTAAATATAAGCAGCGTGTTTTCGATTCATTGTAATTCTATCGCGTGTAAAAGTGATTCAAGTGTTTTTTCGGCCAAATTGCTTCTCGGTTATAATAGACAGCAAACAAGCAGATGGCTCTCTTAATGGAAATAAAAACCATCGCCTATAGATACCAGAGATGTTAAGAGAGTTGCTATTCGTATAGCAGAATATTAATGTCACATACATAATTCTATCAGCCTCTTACTCTTTAAACCGGAATACGACAATGACAATAATTGACGCTATTGCTACCAAATTTAGAAAGTGTAGTATTATATACCCTGGTGAGACTTTGCGGTACTCTACCACCTAGTAGTTCCGATAGTAGTGACACGTATAGCCAATGGTTTGCCTTTTACGAACTGCCTGGCAGAATGGCAGATTGTTTATTCTTCAAAGGGAACACGGACCAACACGGGAACACACTAAACGACTGCGTTGTAGCATGACTAGTGTTATCAAACGCGCTTGACAACAACTAGCCGGCCAGATGTGCGGCACACCTGTGTTATGACGTCATAATAAAATAGATAACGAATGGTATATATAAGGGGGAAATCATGTTTTCGATTCATTGTACTTCTATCGTTTGTTGAGGGCGTTACTCTGCCCAAAATTATATTGTGCGTGTAAAAGTGATTCAAGTGTTTTATTCGGCCAAACTGTTCACGTTAATACTAGTTAACCTAATCTATATTTACCATAGAAGAAAACCTCACAGTATATTTTGTACCTGAAAATAACAAAAGCATTTATAAAAATATACCTGGTATATTATCGTATATATCATGGGGAGTATTCCGACGAGTTGTTTGGATTCCTGTCGCCGAAATCCACCATCGAACATCGCGTCAAAATTTGAAATACCATCCTCACCATCTCGATGTCTGGAAATCCACAACTGTGCGATTGTCCCGACACTTTTTACCTCGCACTACTCTGTTGTGAAACCAATTACCGGCGGGGGTATTTCCGAACGGATACGACATAGGGACCTTCAAAAAAAGAGCTTACTTATTCTTAAAAGGCCGGCAACGCAACTGCAAGGCCTTTGGTATTACAGATGTCCATGGGCGGCGGTGATCACTTACCATCAGGTGCACCTCTTGCTCGTTTGCCCCCTCTTCTATAAAAAAAAATCAAAGATTGCGTATTGAAAAATATGTAGGCAATCTGAGCCTCCGAACTAGAAAACAACAGTGCATGCTATTTTTGTGATAGTAAGTGGTAGAACCAAACACGGGCGATACGCTTGTTGTGGTAATATAGTGCTCATGATATATCATAAGATAACATACAAGCAGATAAGTCTCCTGATGGTAAGAGTCTACCATCGCCTATAGACACCAAAGATGTTAATGGCGCGTTGCTATCTTGTGGCAAGGTCTAATGCCACATGCATAAGTTTACTGGCTACCTTACTCTACAAACCGGAACACGACAGAGATAAGCACTGACGCTATTGCGGCAGGAATAGGTAAGGTGGTACCAAACCCGGGCTAGACAATGCAGAACTCTACCACCTAGGAGTCACGATGGTAGTGACTTGCGTAGCCAATCGGTCGCCTTTTACGACCTGCCAGGCAGAATTGTAGTTGGTCTATTCTTCAAAGGAGCTCGAAACCAACATGGGGAAAGGAAAAAGGAAACAACTATAAATGACGTTAATTTTACGTAGTTATTCGTGTGTCAAGGTGTTAATGCCATTTACACAAGTTGACCATAGGCGATAGCTTTTCTCTTTCAAATTAGAGATCCATAAGCTTATAAGTTAAAAAACTGTCGTATTTGTCAATTTTAATTTGAAAACTTTAAAAACAACAAAGAAAAACTTCAACACGCGAGACTCGAACCCGTGACCATTTCCCTCAAGCCGGGACGCTCTGCCACTGTGAGCTAGTGTCGACGGGCTCGACGTGTCGAAATTCTTCTTTGTTATATGATCAGTTTTTATAAAAACAAAAATAATTAGAAATCACGTAAGTACTGATAAAGAAATGTGTGTTTACACATTTCTCACCCGTAGGAAACAAGCAGAAGGGTCTCCTGATGGAAAGAGTTAACCATCGCCTATAGACACCAAAGATGTTAATGGTGCGTTGCTATCTTGTGGCGAGGTCTAATGCCACATGCATAAGTTTACCGGCTATCTTATCCTCCAAACCGGAACACGATAGCGACAAGCACTGACGCTATTACGGCAAGAATAGGTAAGGCGGTGGTACTAGACCCCGGCGAGACCATCCAGAACTCTACCACCTAGTAGTCACGATGGTAGTGACTCGTATAGCCAATCGGTCGCCTTTTACGACCTGCCTAGCAGAACAGCAGTTGGCCTATTCTTCAAAAGATCCTGGGACCAACACGAGGAAAACAGTAATTACTCCTTTAGATTTTTAATTAAAACTAGTAGTGAAGAGCTAGAACTTAAATATAGAGGGTAGATCTATAACTTAGCTTAGTTTTGTTTCTTTACATTAGGACAACCATAAGCTTGTTTGCCATCTCTATATATAAAAAAAACTTACTTAAAGTAAACATTTCCAAATTAAATGGTATAAAAGTTCACAATTATGTCATGCAGTACCCATTCCACACATTCCTTCGACAATAGAAGCCAGTCGAGAGAATTCCACAACTCGGAACTTTTTTAATACGTCCCGCTTTAACGATCTTTGTCTTTTATTAAAAATCAATCTGAAAAAAACCTTTGGCCAAAAGAGCATTTCCCTTGTGTAATCAATACCCTACATTTGACAATTAAAATGGTGCATGAGAGAATACCTATGGGCAATGGCCAGATTCTGCCCTTGTATTAAATATTAATTTCTAATTAAAACAACGTAATCGGTTTTTACAACTTTATATTTTCTTTTACATTGTCTAATGTAACCAAAATCCTTATTCATTGTAATTTTAACATTCTATCTTTTAATTCTATCTATCTTTGAAATTTAATTTAAATATAATATAAATTAACAAATACATGTACCTTAAATTGCTTATGCACGTTCTGCAGTATTCAAATATTATCTCACTTTTAAACGGAGGCCAGTGTGTGTTACACTGATCGATGCAGGAGACTGAATGTCCGAGTTTTCAACCCGTCTTACCCGCCATTGTTGTTTTCGTGCAAGCTGTGTGTTACCAGAGTAAATCATTTTAATTCGCAGAACAACGATGTCGGGCAAAATCCTGCTTTATTAAATAAAAACCTAACACTCGACCATCCTGACCTCGTGCATGTCCTCATGCACGCTCGTTTTTCAAAACCTAACACTTGGCCTCCTCAATGTTTTAGTTTCTCATTTATTTTATTTTATTTATTACATTGCATAGAACATTTTAATTCTTAAAAGAAAGGTTCAATGTTCCGCTATATGTTGTCCGCTAGTACAAGTTATTTATATACTACTAATTACTAGTGATTAAAACCATACATCTAAACCTAATACATTATAACAATTAATAATCAATAATTACAATTGACCAATATTTCAAATTGAATTATAAAATAAACGAAACATATTAAACATACAAGAATGCTAATTACAATGTTTTAACGTAATAATTTTTTTTTACGTATTTGGGCAATATAATAATTATGAGTGACTAAAACCATACGTATGAACCTAATATGTTATAACAATTTAATAATCGATCAAATAAATAATCAATCAAATTATATCAATTGAACTATGTTAAGCGAAAAATATCTAAATATGTCTACACTTACAAAAATCCTTTTTTTTGGCTTACATCTAATATTTTCTTCAATAAAGTTAGATTGATTTCTACTCAGCGGGGAGATATGCAAGAATGATAATTACTATGTTTTAATGCAATAATTTCACTACATATTTGTATGCTAATAATTACTAGCGACTGAAAACCATACATATAAACCTAATAAATTATAGCAGTTAAATAGTCAATAATTACGATTGATCAATTATTACGTTTGAACTATAACGTTAAACGAAAAATATCTTAAATATATGACTATACTTACTACATCCACATTATTTCTTACATCGATATTTACTTAACAGAGCTATTAGTCATTACAATGTTTTTGTATCATATATAGATTACACCTTTTATGGTTCCCTTTTTATATGAAAAAATATTCTTTGAATGAATAAAGCAAATTTTCGAAAAACCACATACAAATTTCTTTGATGAAAGTTGTTTGTTTTTAATATCTAAATGTTTACTGTTAGATAGAACTATTTTATTTCTTTATTATCTTTGCCTTACAATGTTGTTTGGAGAATGCACTAGAACATTGCATATTCATAACCATTTCCATAGTCATTTATTTAGCTATCATAATTATATTTGTTTACAAATATTACCTCATGGAAATCTACATGAAGCAGGTTTACAATTAATAATTAAACCAATATAGGATTACAATCGATCTACACTTAAGTTTAAAACAATTTCATTTTGTTTTCTTGCATAAATTGAACCATATTTTAATTAAATTTAAGTTCTTTCAAAACTCGTTAATAACAAAGTTCTAATACGTCACTGATTGCAAATTAAATTAGGTTGAATTTTAATACATATACAAAAAATATCATTCAACAGTGCAATAAAATGATGTAAAACAAAGCCAATAAAAGTGTGTACTATATTACAAATTTTCATATTATTAATAAAATAAATAATATTTTTCTTTATAATTCAAGGTTCTCGTATTCTCTAGTAAGCAAGAACTTTATGTCACAACAGACTAAGTAAACCATGTGAAAGTAAAAAGAAGTAAGAGTTCAAAGCAATACAGTAACACCATATTTTAAATTATTGAATCCTTTTATGTTACAAAACTGGTGTTTTAACATCTTTTTTTTCCAAATTGTTCTGACATTTACTGGTATTTCTCGATGTAAAATAATTTCATAATAAATTTTAATGCTTACCAAATAACTCAAACAATCGATATGTATGTATTTTATTTCTTTTATTATTTTGCTACATATATCAGAATCTCCTTAGATAAAATTGGCAGATTCCAGAACATACATATCCGATAAGACCAATCATTACATAGTATAAAACAAAGTCGCTTTCTCTGTCTGTCCCTATGTCCTTGCGTCCCTATGTATGCTTAAATCTTTAAAACTACGCAACGGATTATACGGACAGACTGATTCTTGGGAAAGGTTTTGGTATATAAACCTTTCCGATATTCTCACGGGAACAAAAGCTACGCGGGTGAAACCGCGGGCAGGTCGCTAGTATTATATAAAAAATAAATATATAAATTTTGTCACATATTTATTTTTAATATAATTCCATTCTTTAATTCTAAACTCAGTAAAATCAACTGATCGTGTCCTTTATTATCATGTATACAATTTATATATAGATATAGTTTTTCCAGTCCCATCATAACTATCCAATACACATATATAAATTTTGTCATACATAAACATATATAAATTTAACCCAAGAACTATATTTTTTTTCAAATTAAATAATATTCATATATTACAATCAACCCTATTAATAAAATAAATAAATTTCTATTTATTTATTCATACCTGTATAATATACTATCGCGACTCTACCGACCCACGACCGTTTTTTTTTTGTTAGTGGCGAGTTTCTTTTTGACAACCAAAACAATATGTAGTATCATACATATCGATAATCTATACATATAATAAAAGCGTAAGAAAATTAAAACTGAACATTGAATATTTTTTTTTTAAAAGAATACTTGGGGCGTGATCTACAATCGACATAGAAGCCAAAAATATAGTTGTTAGAATTTTTGTCTGTTTGTCTGTTTGTCTGTATGTATGTCCAGGGTAAACTCAAAAAGCACTGCATGAATTTACTTCAAATTTTGCATGAACATTACTAATAGGACGGGTCAACATATAGGCTACATATCACGCTATCACCTACGGGAGTGAGGCTGTGCGGAGTAAACGAAGTCCGCGCGAACTAAGTCGCTGGTAACAGCTAGTCTTTAAATAAAATAATCTATCCATCCATCCCTAACACTGCTATAACCCTCCTGGGTTTTACTAACGTAACTATCGTACATTCTTCAATCATAATATATTATTGTGGCTTCCGACTCACAACAATATATTTAATCCTCTGTCTATAGTTTTGGTGCAAATCATTTTTCACAACCGAAACCATAGTATAATACATATCAGTAATATCCATAATATTGTAGTGAACCTCCCGGATTTCACCACTGTAACCAAAATATCTTAAATGTTATCATAATAATCGTGTTCGCCCTGAATCACGACCACTTCTCCCATTGAAGTATTTTTATATATACGTGTAACCAATAAAATCCATGAATTCATAGTAAATAAACATTAAATTACCCTTTATAGGTTTCCGAAGTAAACTAGGAACCCTTATACTTTCGCTATGTTTTCATTTTCATTGAATTAGTATTCATCAACTTTATCATATCATATTGGTTCATTATCTAATAACATTTGAAAGAATTTTATGTGAAGTATAAAAGTCCTTATTATTCTTGCCACTCTAATGGAACATAATTTTCGTGATTTCCATTAGATCTCTCTCGCTAAAGCGTGGAGGAAAAACTGCTATCTCAATTGTAAAGTTCCATGTGTTTAATCTGATGCATTAATATGCAAATTGCAAACTTATCGTTATCGTTGCAAACCTATTACCTTATGACAGTTAAGTTGGTGTTATATATAGTCTAGCTATTCTCTAATTTTCTTCAGGTATAGGTAGGTATAGGTTCAGTGCAAAAGATCGCATTGACCAATTGAATAACTTATATTGCATCCGAAGGGTCTTACCGATAATCTAATTAGTGCTGTTCATACCTGATGAATCCGATTTCCCTTCATCGTTACTTGGACTTTGCACTACCGAATTTTAAAATTCGAGCGAGCGAGATTAAGTCACAGTACTTATACATATAACAAATTTGTGACCAGTTAAGCATTTTACTACAGAAAAGTATGTTCCCGATGCCATAAATTTAATAGTGCCCGTATTATCCCTTTTTTTATTTTTATCCCTTTTTTATTTATTATTATCCCTTTTTTTATATTTCAATCGACGAAATTTTTTCCTTCCTATACAGCTTTATTTTTATACAATCGTTGAGCCTAATATAAGTTATGTTCTCTATTACATAATAGATTTAATTATTATTTCTATCTGTTATTCTTGATATCATCTGAAAGATATGAGGTTTCCTAAATACTATGCATTTCGAAATGCCGCCAAAAAAAAATTTAGTTTTCTATGAATTAATTGGTGAAGGTTGTTCGAACTAATATATAAAAATCAATTCCTGTTCGTTAGTCTTGCTAAAACTCGAAAACTTTTTTGAATTAATCGTTGAAGTCCAGTAAAAGGTTTAAAAGGTGAGAAAATATACATAAAAAAAATTGAATAGTATTAAAAAAAACAGAACAACGTTTTCCCGGGTTAGCTAGTCTATAATATAATTCTTACTTCCGGTTGATATCATGTACTACACAGACATTTATAACAACAGGCTGCCATACCATCTTGTTATACGAGAGACAAATTCAGTATTGATAAATGTTGAAAACAGAATTTTGCAATCAGTTTTAATTCTATACAGTAGGCCCAGGACATATAACTCTGTATTTTGGGTTTAGTAAAACAATTAACTGCCAATGCCTACAAATAAAAACCTATATTTTTTCCACATATATTTTTACGATGTTTAACACTAAAGAAAACTACTAGATGGCAATACTTTAAATCACACCATCTCAGGAGCAATATACCATCGTTGCTTAGTTTACTCCCATCTACAAGTAGTTCAACTTGTACCGCTGGGTCATACATAGGCAATAGTAGCTCAGATAATTTTTTTTCAAATTGCTCATCCACTTGTGCCATTCCTTTTCATAATTATATTAAGAAGACAAGATAAAGTTGTGCAATTTCCTATAAGTCTTCCAAGAATTCAACGAGACGTATAATTGCCAAAAACATTGTATGCATTGTAACCTAATTTCGTACTAATTGAATCACGAGTGAAATTGTTTTTAAGACAAATATTCAAAATGCGATGCGCAGAGAACCTACTTATGATAATAATTATATTTTTCTGTCAGTAATTTCAAATATTAGAATTATCACTCAACTAATCAACCTTAAAAGAAATAAATATTTTGTAACTATAATAACAATATTTTAATAAATCAAAAGTCAAATTTGCCTGTACTATTATTTCAAAATTTTCTTTATCGTATGTAAACATCACCGATTGTATCAAATTTTGAATCTGGCTCATAAAGATAGCTACACTGACTTAGATATTGTAGTAGACTTAAAAGTAAATTAATCAGTCAGCTGAACTTTTATACTCTGAGCCGAACCCAGACTGGGCTGTAAATAATACGTCAGACCCAGGACTAAAATCAGTGCACATGATACATTGGAACCTATAGATTCTAAAATGTACTTGACATTGCCAATCATCCACGTACTCAGTACCTATGTAGTAAAATTTATTTATGTGTAATAGAGTTCACGGAAGTCATTAGGGCAGACGAAAAAATATAACTATTGCACAGGTGTGCTTCAGCCAAAGTTACAATATTCAAAAAATATTAGTTTTTACCCCTTAAACTATATATACCTTCAATGTAATATGCGACATCTCTAAACCGATATTCCAAGGTACCCCTTTTTTGAAAATCATTTTTATAGTAGCACTTAAAATTGACTACTATAATTATTACCCCATTACAAAGTTAAACAGGAATATTTAACAATAAATCCGATTATTCTAGGCTCAGCCAAGTATTTTTTTTTTAGTGAAATTGTTACTAAAAGAACATTTTTTTCCATTACTTATTTTTTTTAATATCGTAAGACGAATGACTTTCCAGATATAACCAGAATCGTCATCTACTCCATCACGAAAAACGGCACTAACACTTAATGCATGATTTTCACATTTATTTAACCCTCCAGCTGTTTTTGTCTTCTGTATTAAATTATGCAATCTACGGAGCATCTTAATTTTAAATAAAACATTCATTTAATATCTTAAATCAAACGTAATATATGCGGTGGTCATAAAAACGGATACTGCGCGGTGACGAATTGCCTAACAGTTCACAGCTTCACAGCCATCTTGTTGGGAAATCTAATTATGTTTCCTAATAATCCTCTTTGCTGAAGTATCAAAGTAAGTTCGTTTCCTGGTGAATTTGCAAAGTAGTGTTACCTGTCGTATCAAACTCCACTCATACTCGGTCATCCGTAGTAAAAGACGTTCTGCTTACACGAGGAAGACGGGCTTCGTTGACGGCAAGGCACTTATTATTTCATTCTCTCGTTACCACGTGACCGCTCCAGTGTTACGAGTGATTTTTCAAGTATTTAAATTATCTGAAACTTGAAACGACAAAGAATAGTATACTCTTCGTACCTACATATCTAACAACGTAGTTTTTTTTTAAAGACCATTACAAGCGCAAGAAAAATAAAGGAAAATAAATTAACTGTTAAATTTTATCGATTTTAAAGTAATATTTGGTACTTTAAAATATAGAAAGGTTACAAAGGTGTTACGTATTTTGAAATAGTCTACCGGTAATGCCAGTGTGCAAAAATTATAATAAGTCTACTTTTTATTAACCAAAAAACATATGAAATGAGACTCACGAAATATAAAATATCGATATGAGAGAATGTCACTAATTAATATTTGATAATCTAGTTATATAACGTAACCTTTGATTTGTGTAAACTGTGGGTATCCCACTTCTGAAATGTAATCAATACCCTACATTTGACAATTAAAATGGTGCATGAGAGAATACCTATGGGCAATGGCCAGATTCTGCCCTTGTATTAAATATTAATTTCTAATTAAAACAACGTAATCGGTTTTTACAACTTTATATTTTCTTTTACATTGTCTAATGTAACCAAAATCCTTATTCATTGTAATTTTAACATTCTATCTTTTAATTCTATCTATCTTTGAAATTTAATTTAAATATAATATAAATTAACAAATACATGTACCTTAAATTGCTTATGCACGTTCTGCAGTATTCAAATATTATCTCACTTTTAAACGGAGGCCAGTGTGTGTTACACTGATCGATGCAGGAGACTGAATGTCCGAGTTTTCAACCCGTCTTACCCGCCATTGTTGTTTTCGTGCAAGCTGTGTGTTACCAGAGTAAATCATTTTAATTCGCAGAACAACGATGTCGGGCAAAATCCTGCTTTATTAAATAAAAACCTAACACTTGAGTTTAATGTTCTATATATATTAAAATCAATTGCTATTCGTTAGTCTCGCTAAAACTCGAGAACGGCTGAACTGATTTGGCTAATTTTGGTTTTGAATTAATTGCTGAAGTCCAGGGAAGGTTTAAAAACTGTGAAAGAAAAAATATGAGAAATAAAAAAAATATAGAAAAAAAATAAGAGTGTTAAAATGGTAGAACAACGTTTGGCGGGTCAGCTAGTATTATATAAAAATCAATTGCTGTTCCTTAGTCTCGCTAAAACTCGAGAACGGCTGAACCGATTTGGCTAATTTTGGTTTTGAATTAATTGTTGAAATCCAGGGAAGGTTTAAAAGGTGAGAAAATATAGAAAAAAGTAAGGAGTTAAAAAGACAGAACAACGTTTGCTCTGTCTTTTTAACTCCTTATCGATATCGATATTTTATATAAAAACTAGCTGACCCGAGCTAGTTTTTATATAAAATATCGATAATTTTTGGCATTTATTACATACTTGCAAAACCACGTTGTTTCTCCCGCGAGTAGATTAACACGTCATCGAAATAATTTTTCATTCCCTATTCCATCACCTTACGGGTTAAATTTAAAAAACAAAATTTGAAAGTAATTAAGTATTTTTTATCTCGAGTCCTTAACCTTAATAAATTTTATCAAAATTGGTTCAGTGGCTTAGCTGTGTAATAAACAAACAGTGTGTGATAAACAAACAGGCAGAGGTTCGCACTTCTTTATTATTTTGTTTTAAATCATAAGTTAGCAAACAAGCAGATGGCTCTCCAGATGGAAAGAGAAATGATCGCATAAAGACACCAAGTAAGTTAATTAAGCGTTGCTGTTCGGATGGCGAGACAACAATGCCGCGTTAATCTACCTTACTTACTACTGTCTACCACCTTAACCTCCAAACCAGAACATGAGAATGACAAACATTGACGCTATTGTGGTAGAAATTTATGTATGACAGTGGTATTATATAAAAAAAGTGGCTAGGTGCGAGTGGGACTCGCGCACGAAGGGTTCCGTAATATCCCTATTCTAGTTTCTACCTGTTCATAAAGATCGAGTAAAAAATTGCTTAAAAATTACGTTTGTTGTATGGGAGCCCCCTTTAAAACTAACTTTATTTTTATTTATCTACTAGCTGCAGCGTGCAATCCGCTGCATAATAAGAATTTTTGGCGAATACCACGGTATCAGCTAATTTCTCCAAGATAAAAGTAGGCTTTGTATTATTTCAGGTTATAATCTATCTGTGTGCCAATTTTCATTCAAATCTGTTCAGTAGTTTTTGCGTGATTGAGTAACAAGCATCCATCTAAACATCCATCCAAACATCCCTCCAAACATCCAAACTTTCGCAACATTATAATATTTTATATTATAATATTTTGAAAGGTAATATACAACTAAATATTCTGTGAAAATTTTAATCGTCTACCGTTACAAATATTGAGCAAAAAAATACGAAAAAACACGTTTATGATATGGGGACCCTCCTTAATATTATCATTTTTTTTATTTTTAGTATTTGTTGTTACGGAAATACATAATTTGTGACAATTTCAGCTTTCTAGCTATCACGGTTTATGAGATAAGCCTGGTGACAGACAGACAGACGGACAACAGTCAGCGGAGACTTAGTGCTAGGGTCCCGTTTTTACCTTTTAGGTACGGAATTCTAAAAAAATATGTTTATTGAACACTAGCTGTTGCCAGCGACTTCGTCCGCGCGGACTTTGTTTACTCCGCACTGCTCCTCCCCCGTAGGTGATAGCGTGATAATATGCCTATATGTTGACCCGATCTGTTAGTAATATACATGCAAAATTTGAAGTAAATCCAAGCAGTACTTTTTGAGTTTACTCTTTACATACATACAGACAAATAGATAAACAGACAAAAATTCTAAAAACTATATTTTTGGCTTCGATATCGATTGTAGATCACGCCCCAAGTATTCTTTTAAAAAATATTCAATGTACAGTTTTGACTTTCCTACGATTTTATTATATGTATAAATTATTGAGGTTATCCTCAATGAAGTTTCGGTAGCAGCTTCAAGGCTTCTGGTGAAGTTTCAACAGCAGATTGTTTCGGATGAGTACATTTAGCTGTAGATTTTGGCTATCACAGAAACACAGTAGTCACAAATTGACATTCCGTTGAATCGCGATGAACTGGAATGTCTAGACGTTCGGTTATTTGTGTTCGGTTCCCTTTAACTTACGACGTGATTACGCATTACGGGTATTCGTGTTTATATCTGGTTATCAGCACAAACGGCAGAATTAATAACAAAGCAAAACAGAATTTCGCCATGTTTTCGCCGTGTTGGTCCCGGCCTCCTTTGAAGAATAGGCCAACTGCCGTTCTGCCAGGCAGGTCGTAATCTATCGAGTCACGAACATGGTGGCTACTAGGTGGTGGAGATCTGCATTGTCTCACCCGGGTCTGGTACCACCGCCTTACCTATTCCTACCGCAATAGCGTCAGTGCTTGTCGCTGTCGTGTTCCGGTTTGGAGGGTAAGGTAGCCAGTAAATTTATGCATGTGGCATTAGACCTCGCCACAAGAATGCAACGCACCATTAACATCTTTGGTGTCTATAGGCGATGGTTGACTCTTTCTATCAGGAGACCCATCTGCTTGTTTGCTTTCTTATGATGTAAAAAAATGTTGAACTAGTTGATAGTAGTAGTAGCTCAGTTGGTTTGAGCGTGTTTGCCAGAGACAATAATGCAGGTTTGGATCTTGTCATGTGTAAACTTTTCTTAATTAAGTTTTTAAAGTTTTAGCACGGGCTAAGTGCCAAAATACATGTATAGTAAGTCAGCTAATATTGTTTCTATATTATGCCAGTTACTATAATGGACGATCCGTCATTCGTAGCAATAATTATTAGCCGCCAATTTAAGAACAACAAGGCGTATTAAACAGTTCCACAGTTAAATTTGACATTCAAAGTTTTATTTTTTTATTTTGTTGATATAGGAGCCGATAATTAAAGGCAACCTAACAAACCTACTTTATATATATGTAACAAATCAATTAACGACTAAGTAACTTCAGGCCAGCCGGTTCGTATCGTCCCAGCCAGGATAGTATTTTAGAATGTGATAAAGGAAATTAGAACGTATAATATAGAAATTACAGTTCATATTTCAGACATGTGAGGATTCCGCTGCACGTTTCCCCGTGTTGGTCCCGGGCTCCTTTGAATAATAGGCCAACTGCTGTTCTGCCAGGCAGGTCGTAAAAGGCAACTGAGTGGCTATGCGCGCCAGTACCATCGTGACTACTAGGTGGTAGAGTTCTGCATCGGCTCGACCGGGTCTGGTACCACTGCTTTACCTATTCCTGCCGCAATAGCGTCAGTGCTGGTCACTGTCGTGTTCCGGTTTGGAGGGTAAGGTAGCCGGTAAACTTATGTATATGGCATTAGTCTTTGCCACAAGATAGCAACGCACCATTAACATCTTTGGTGTCTATAGGCGATGGTTGACTCTTTCCATCAGGAGACCCATCTGCTTGTTTGATATCTTACGATATAAAAAAAGTCTCCGATACGAGCCGGTCGCTATAATCGTACTTGACCTGTCGCTTACACTTAGCCTCCCAATTCACACAACTTCAATCAAGTCAAAGTGCTTAGGGCACTTACACAAGTAAACACGATACAACGTCGCCTTATGCTATTACGGGGCATAATATGTAAGAAACTATGTAAGCGGCCCTAAACGAGTCGGATCCCTGATAGCGATAAAATCCCGCTAGCGGCATTCTATACACTTTCTGCTCAGAATCGATATTTTTGAAACGTTGCTGTAATATTTTTATTGTTAGCATTAGTGTCAAAAAATTAAATCAAAATCGTTTAGCCTTACGGTTTAGCTTTAAACAATCATAGCGGGGAAATTGAACGCAAAAAACGTTGAAATTCTCGACAGGCGACAGGCCGCCGTCAAAAACACCTGCTGAGCGGAAAAAATATTAAACCGCGATAATCCAACCTCACAAGCCTTTAAAAACCTCACCGATCAGATTTATGATAGCATTAATAATCCAATAAAAGATGGGTTTCGTCAAAATCATAATTTTCGTGTTAATTTCCGTAAATAATTAAAAAAAATATAAGACTCTATATCAGATTTCATGACCTGGCTTTACGCGGCCGTGTAAAAGACCCAAAGGAGAGATAGATAATGATTGACATAACACCAGTGTGCTAAGTGTGAGTTTTTCTTTTCGCATTCGATCGTGAGCGCGTTTGGAGTTTACTAGGAATTTGTATGTGATTTGTACAGCGCCACCTAGTGGTGAACTGGTTTCTCACGTTTATCACTAAGTGGCGCTGTACAAATCACATACGAATTCCTAGTAAACTCCAAACGCGCTCACGATCGAATGCGAAAAGAAAAACTCACACTTAGCACTCAGTCATTGTCACCGTTGTGTTCTAGTTTAGACGTTACAATTATTCTTTTATTTTATTTACGTTGTTTCTTATGTATTACTAGCTGTTGCCAGCGACTTCGTCCGCGCGGACTTTGTTTACTCCGCACAGCCTCTCCCCCGTAGGTGATATCGGAATAATATATAGCCTATATGTTGACTCGACCAGTTAATTTTTTGAAGCAAATCTATGCAGCACTTTTTGAGTTTACCCCGGACATACATACAGACAAACAGACAAAAATTCTAAAAACCATATTTTTGGCTTCGATATCGATTATATATCACGCCCCAAGTATTCTTTTAAAACAATATTCAATGTACAGTTTTGACTTTCCTACGATTTTATTATATGTTTTTTTTATATCATAAGATAGCAAACAAGCAGATGGGTCTCCTGATGGAAAGAGTCAACCATCGCCTATAGACACCAAAGATGTTAATAGTGTGTTGCTATCTTGTGGCGAGACAGATCTCGCCACAAGATAGCAACGCACCAGTAACGTTATAATTTATATACCACATGCATAATTTTACTGGCTACCTTACCCTCCAAACCGGAACACGACAGCCACAAGCACTGACGCTATTTCGGCAGGAATAGGTAAGGCGATGGTACCAGACACCGTCAAGACAATGCCGAACTCTACCACTTAGTAGCCACGATGGTAGTGACTCGATAGCCAAACGGTCGCCGTTTACTACCTGCCTGGCAGAACGGCAGTTGGCCTATTCTTCAAAGGAGGCCGGGACCAACAGGAGGAAATTATTATATTAATAGATTAGTTTTTAGGGTTCCGTACTTAAAAGGTAATAAATAATAGTTTAAAAAACTAAAAACACGCTTTTTATAAAAAAAAACAAACTAAAAAATGGAAAATAAATTTTAATAAATTTAAATTAAGAATAGTGTTAAAAATTTCAATAAATATAAATTAATAATAGTGTGAATAAAAAAATATATATTTTATTTTAAAAAAAGCGTGGGGTGCGTGGTGTTAATAGTTATAAATATTTTATTGACAGATATGAGTAGAGTGATTATCATTTCGATAATATCTTAAAAAGCACCCCACGCTTTTTTTAAAATATAATATATATTTTTTTATTCACACTATTATTAATTTATATTTATTGAAATTTTTAACACTATTCTTAATTTAAATTTATTAAAATTTATTTTCCATTTTTTAGTTTGTTTTTTTTTATAAAAAGCGTGTTTTTAGTTTTTTAAACTATTATTTATTTTCTACTTTTTAGTTTGGTTTATTTATAATAGCTTGTTTTTTTTAAAATTTAAACTATTGCACGGCTCATGATGCGAAGCATCAGAGAGTGCTTTACGATCGAATTTTTTTTAAATTTTAAACTATTGCACGACTCACGATGCGAAGCATCAGAGAGTGCTTTACGATCGGAAAATTTTTTTGATTTAATTACTGAGCTCTTATGACCACCTTCTGGCTTCATTGTCGGACCCTGGAAGATCTTAGTTACCACCAAGCACCAAAGTGCTCGTCGACACGAATCAAACGAGCTCAAACTCGAAAAAGTTGTGTCATTTAATTACCGAGCTCATATGGCCACCTTATGGCTTCATCATCGAACCCTGCAGGATCCTAGTTAGCACCAAGCACCAAAGTGCTCGTCAACACTAATCAAACGAGCCCAAATTCGAAAGAGTTGTGTCATTTAATTGCTGAGCTCCTATGACCATCTTCTAGCTACATCATCGGACCCTGCAGGATCCTAGTCACCACCAAGCACCAAAGTACTCGTCAACATGAATCAAATGAATCCAATATCAATAGTCTTGTCATTAACCGATTTTTAACCATTTAATTATTAAGTTCCTGTGTTCACCTTCCGATTCAGATTCATCAGATCAGCTCCATGTCATAATAAGGTTTCATTGTCATTCAATTAACATACGTATACAAAATTTCAACTCAATCGGTAACCGGGAAGTGAATCAAATTTACTTGCGAGATTTGATTTCAGACATCGAGATAGGTACAATAAATAAAAAAATGCTCATAAAACAAAAACTACTGGGCCTACCTGAATCAAAGTTTTGTGGGACCAATTCGAAACTATTCCGCATCAAACAAAAAAAGAATCACGTAATTCGGTTCAGAAACCACGGAGAAATCGGTGTACATACATAAAAAAATATATACCAGCCGAATTGAGAACCTCCTCCTTTTTTTGAAGTCGGTTAAAAATGGAATAATTTTATCAAATTAGTGTATTGTCATCGGTCCTCGATAAATCTACAAAGTTTGAACGAAATCTGGCTGTTTAAAGTGGGTCAAAATCGCGCCCAAAGAAGTCGGTTACAAACAAACATACAAATATACAAACATACAGGTGAAGCTAATAAAAAGCGTGTAAAAAGGGAACCTATTACTTTGTCTCCACTGTCTGTCTGTCCGTCTATCTGTCACCAGGCTCTATCACATAAGCCGTGATATTTAGAAAGCTGAAATTATCACAAATTATGTTTTTCCTTTACCAACACACAACAAATACTAAAAATAAAATAAAAATATTAAGAGTCCCCATACAATAAACCTGTTTTTTTCGTATTGTTTAAAATACGGTATGGAACCCTTCGTGCGCGATTTCGGCTCGCACTTTGTTGGATTTTATACTCCTTTATCCTTTCTATTTGATTAATCTTAATAAATATAAATCGCTACTGTGGTCTAGTAGTCCGGTGTCGACATTAACAACCCGAGGTCCCGGATTCAATTCCCGGGTCGGGCAAATCGAAAAAATGGGTACTTTCAGTTTTTAATAAAAACAACTTTGCCTGGAAACAATCCCGAGCAACGTAGTTTTTATTGGAAAACTGACAAAAACACAGTTTTAAATTGCCCGACCCAGGAATCAAACCCGGGACCTCATGACCGGAACTCGACCACTAGACCACACAGGCAATCCAATAAATTGATAAATGACATTAAAACATTTGTAATGATATATCTGTGTATTATTTCAACACAACATTAACACTGTGTTAAATTAAACTTACCAGTTTAAAACGTCTTGCTATACGATGTCATTGTCTTTCCTTTTCCTGCGCCGTAACGTCAGTGCTTGTCACTACCTTGTTCTAACTTGGAAGGTATCCGGCAAACACTTGTTTGTAAATCGATATTCTCAACGCGCAGATAAGAAAGCATTATTAGCATCAGCTGGATATCTATTGTTACAGGAACGTGTACTGGTTTAAATATTTTCATTGTTCTGCGCCATTAAATCAGAGAAATCTTAAGCCCATATTTCGACTAAACACATATCCCGTTGGTCGAGTGGTTAGTGACCCTGATTACGCAATTGACGGGGCTCGAGTTCGATCCCCGACGGAGACAAGTTTGTATATCCAGGTTTGGGTGTTTATTAAATATATTCCAGTATTTATATATGTATTTCTATGTATTAGTATCGTTGACTAACACTCATAACACAAGCAAATAATTTGCTTACTTTGGGGTTAGATTAGTAAGTGTAATTTGTCCCGTGAATATTTATTATTATTATTATGTACTAGCTGTGCCCGCGACTTCGTTCGCGTGGAAAAATTTCTAAAATAAAAACCCGCATAGTTCCCGTTCCCGTGGGATTTCCGGGATAATAACTATCCTATGTCCTTTCTTGGGTCTCAAACTATATTTGTACCAAATTTTATCCAAATCGGTTCAGCGGTTTAGCCGTGAAAGCGTAACAGACAGGCAGACAGACAGACAGACAGACAGAGAGTTACTTTCGCATTTATAATATTAGTATGGATTGAATTTATATTCATTTGAATAAAAAAAGTATCTTCACGCCAGTATCCCTAAAGAGATAGGTAGAGGTACAACAAGTGAACTCACGATTAATCGAAGACACTGAGTCCTATAATGTGATAATATGGTGGCAAGCCTATCCGTCAGCCAGACACTTATCCACTCCCGGGCAACGTTGTTTTTATCAGACAACTGAAAAAATACATGTTTCGAATTGCCCGACCCGGGAATTGAACCTGAGACCTCATGCGGTCAACACCGATTCCGGACCACTAGGCCACAGAGGTGACAATACCATAATAATATAATCTCTAATATACATACTAATATATAATATTAATATAATAAAATCGTAGGAAAGTCAAAACTGTGCATTGAATATTTTTTTTAAAAAATACTTGGGGCGTGATCCATAATCGATATCGAAGCCAAAAATATAGTTTTTAGAATTTTTGTCAATTTGTCTGTATGTCTGTTTGTCTGTATGTATGTCCGGGGTAAACTCAAAAAGTACCGCATGGATTTACTTCAAATTTTGCATGAATATTACTAACAGGTCGGGTCTACATATAGGCTACATATTATCACGCTATCACCTACAGTTGAGGAGCAGTGCGGAATAAACGAAGTCCGCGCGGACAAAGCCGCTGGCAACAGCTAGTATATAATATTATAAATGTGAAAATCTGCTTTTCTATAACCACTAAATGGATTTTCATGAAATTTAGCAAGAAGATAGTTGAAGACACAGAGTCAAACGTGGGCTCATTTTTTTCGAAATGGGCTTCTCTTTTTCAGGAGTTAAAAAAGGGGATGAAAATTTGTATGAAAAGTCATAATAATGACAATGAAATATTCTACTTGCTCGCGAAGTTGCGCGGATAATGTAAAAGTATCAAGCCCGATTCCCTCGCGGGGAAAATATACTAAACCGAGCTTCTAATAGACTTCCAGTTCACCACGATTCACCAGTTCATCGATTAATTAGTGAACACCATATTTATACCGACCTGATAATGATTATCAATTATTTCTAGCGAAAACCAGGACCGGTGACTTTACGTGATCAACCGAAGCATGGGAGTGGTAACATACAACCCAGCCAGACTCCGAGCTGCTACTGAGATTTTGGGTTTTTGAGAAAAACTCAATAACAATTTGTACGACCCAGGAATCGGACCCTGACCCTCATGATCTAAGCCGTATTGCTTATCCCTAGATTGTGATCAATATAAATTTAAATAATAAAATATAAATTTTAATTAATATTTCATTACACTAAGAAAAAATCTAATCTGCATGTTAATAAGACGATACTTACTGCTTATTTAAAAAGAATAGTGATATTCACTCCCTAAATACAAGGAACAAAAACAATCTTGCTGTGCATGTGTCTCGTCTCCAACGAATAAGCAACTCTTTTATGGCAACTCTTTTATAAGCAAAGTATACGCTTCTATAATAAGCTGCCTGATGCCATTAGAGATTTACCACTTAACAAATTCAAAAAACGTGTTAAAACAAAACTGTGTAAAAAGGGTTATTATAAAATATCTGAATACCTTGATGACAGGAAAGCATGGGATTAACTGCTCCTCATATCGGCAATCCTTATTATTAATGCAACAATAAGATACTAATTAAATATTATGTAATATTTTATTTAAAATATGTTATGAAAAAAAGACAAGCCCGCTGAGTTTCTTCCGCCGGGTCTTCTCAGTGTGTGGCCGCGTTTCCGATCCGGTAATAGTTTAAAAAAATGTTGACGCGTCAAAATAACTTGTAAAAAGTTTTATTGAATAAAGTACTTCTGATTTCTGGTTTCTGATACTTCCTAAACTTACTTCAGAGCCCTTCTTAAAATCTACACAAAGACGTAAGTATAAATTTAATTAAATATTTACGAATCTTTAATGAAAACTCTGATATGATAATCTCGTTTCAAATTATATCACATCAGATGAAATTGTTTCTCAGTAACAATGGAAACTTTGCCTATATAGTTAAATGCCTAATGAATTAGGAATATTTCCTTCTATCATGGAGATAGTATAGCATCATATTCTTAGTAGAATACATTTTTAGAAAACGATATATAACTTACACATATGCTAATTAGTAGTACTATTTTTAATGTCATAAGATAACAATGTGTCACGCCGGATTGGTCCCGGCCTCCTTTGAAGAATAGGCCAACTGCCGTTCTGCCAGGCAGGTCGTAAAAGGTGACCGATTGGCTATCGAGTCACTACCATCGTGGCTACTAGGTGGTAGAGTTCTGCATTGTCTTGCCCGGGTCTGGTACCACCGCTTTATATATTCCTGCCGCAATAGCGTCAGTGCTTGTCGCAGTCGTGTTCCGGTTTGGAGGGTAAGGTAGCCGGTCAACTTATGCATGTGGCATTAGACCTCGCTACAAGATAGCAACGCACCATTAACATCTTTGGTGTCTATAGGCCATGGTTGACTCTTTCCATCAGGAGATCCATCTGCTTGTTTGCTATCTTATGATATAAAAAAACAAACAAACAGGTGGCTCTCCTGATGGAAACAGACAATCATCGCATATAGAAGGATGGCAACATGCTACGGCTACCTTACCCACCAAACCGATACATGACCTACGACGCTTTTTACGATCTGCCCGGTAAAATCGCAGTTGGCCTTTAACTTTTTTATTTAACATATAAGAAATAACTTAATCTTCAAGGCTTATACTAATTTTCTACATTATGTGTGTACTATATATAATCTAGAAAATTAGCAAACTATAATTAATTTTTGGAACCATATGGTGGTTTTTAGCTTTTAACAGATTCACAACCTTTGAGATAAGTCAAGAGAAGGCAAGGTTTTGCAGTCCTATGTTGTATATAAACTAAAAGAATAAAATTAAAGTTGAGAAAAATCATTGTATTTTTTGAGAAAAGTAATATATTGGGAAGTTTACCAGGTTCATATTTCGAGTTAGACGGGAATTACCGAGATTTTAGTTAGATATAAATATAAAGCTCGTTCGGCGGTAAAGCAAGTATAGCTCTGTTAGTCTTAATTATCAAAACTTAATTAAACCACGCAAATTTTTTTCGCCAATTGGTTAACATTTAATCAATATAATCTTTCTTAAAAACTTTTATTCCCTATTTTAAGCCCTTTGAGGTTGTTTTTTTGGAAAAGTATCACTTTTTTTCCCAGGTCTTAAACTTAAATTCAAAATTTCATCAAAATCAGTAATCAGTAACAGACAGACTTTTGCATACATGATTTTATTTAAGATAGAATGGATACTTATCCAGTACCTGGATAACCGAGCTTAGCTTGGTATTTTTTGGTAAAAACGATGTTTTCTATAAATGAAACCAAGCTAGGATTTATCGCCCCAAAAAACCCCTGCATACTATGTATATATGTGTATATTACACGTTTGCTTGTTTATGAGTACCAAATAACTGTAACAATGAATTCGGTGATATAAGATTATACGTATATATACTGCCTATACGCCATCATCGCAACTCAATTAAAGTTTTTGTAAATTCTGCAAAAACTATGTGTTAATCCAGATCATAAACCATAGCAACATATTCCAAATTACATCTTATACTTACCAAAGTATTAGCTGGCTTATTATATATATGGTTATCACTTATCCCGTGCTAGAGAAACTTTAAAACTTAGAAGGAAATATTTAGAAAACTCTTGCCGGCACGACAACTTCGCAAAAACTTCAAATATTTTTGTTATTACTTATTGAAATATATAAATAATTAAATTTTTTCATTAACAATAATCAAAATATATATGAAAATGCAAACTAGACTATCCTCTTAAATGCGAAACGCGCTACAGCAGAGTTATTTCGTTTCGAAAATTAATAAAGATGTATATTTGGTCCATTATTATTCAGACAACGTGCCTTCTGCTTCAAGCTTCACCTTTACCGCAAAATTAAAATGGACGAGATCCATTGCTCGGCAAATTACGTAATTTAATTTAGCGCATCATTTCCGACTGGTGGTGAAGAATAAACACTGCTGTTACTACGCATTAATTTTAAGATGACTGGGGCACGAAGAAAATGCCTTTTATAAGCTGAGAGCACTTATCAATTGCCTGCGAAGGTTCTTTTGTTGGTTTTTAATTAAGATTTAGACCCAAACCATAGATTAAGCTAATGAAATGAATATGTAATTACTTGTAATTAAAAGTTAAGTTTAATTTTATTTAAAAACTAGCTGTGCCCGCGACTTCGTCCGCGTCGAAAAATTTCTAAAATAAAAGTAGCCTAAGTTACTCCCTATTACATCAGCTATCTGCTAGTGAAAGTCCCGCCAAAATCGGTCCAGCTATTTCAAAGATTAGCCGGAACAAACAGACAGACAGACAGACGAACAGACAGAAAGACAAAAATTGAAAAAAATGTTATTATGGTATATGTATATAAATATTAGCGACAGGCGTGGCATTAGACCTCGCCACAAGATAGCAACACACATTAACATCTTTGGTGTCTATAGGCGATGGTTGACTCGGATCTTTCCATTAGGAGACCCATCTGCTTGTTTGCTATCTTATGATATAAAAAAAAAATTAAGCCGGTACCAACTCATTAAGGCAACTTAAAAAATATCTTTATATTTAATTACACAGAGAAGAAATTCTAATCTCGTTTCTATACGTATTATAAAAGAAAAACTACTATAAAAACTAAGATTTAGTTGGTGTTCTAGACATCATTAGTTATACGATTAAAGCCGTAGGTAGACAGAACATATGATTTATGTAGCTCTGAGATACGACGTGGGCCGTGTCTGGAAAGTATAATAATAAATAGCAAATAATGTTGGAAAAATTACGCAAGTTGATATATTGAGCAAAGGAAATAAATTTTCTTGTGGTCTCATTGATTGTACGTAGGTCTTGGGGGTCTTTCGGTCTGTCAGTCTGTCAGTCTGCCGGTCTGTTGGCCTATCGGTCTGTCTGTCTGACGGTCTGTCGGTCTGTAGGTCTGTCGGTCTGTAGATCTGTCGGTCTGTCGGTCGGTCGGTGGCTCTTTCGGTCTGTCGGTCTGTCGTTCTGTCGGTCTGTCGGTCTGTCGGTCTGTCGGTCGGTCTGTGGGCCTGTTGGTTTGTCGGACTGACGGTCAGTCGGTCTGTCGGTCTGTCGGTCTGCCGGTCTGACCCTTAGAGGTGGAAATAGGGGGTGAAAGTTTGTATTAAATTTTCTATATAGTTGAAATGTAGTTCCACGTTTGGGCGAAACTTTGAGGATATTATAATACCTCTAGTACATATATATATATATATATATATATATATATATATATATATATATATATATATATATATATGTGTGTGTGTGTGTGTAAAATATGTATGTTTGTATTTCCGAGTTTGCGTGTTTCTTCTCATCACGTTAACAAAATCGATACACAATGCAAATGTGGAAGTATGTAGTTACCGGAAAATACGGAGACGATCATATTATGATCTGATTTATCGAGTACTGTCCGAAAGTGGTGTCAACAGTCTTCAAACCGGTGGCGTGTTTGTGTTAAGAAAATAGTGAATGTGAAGAAAATAAGACAAATCCGCAAGGATCGTAACGAATAGCACTCAGTTCTATCTGTCTATCTCGTAAGGGATTTTGCGTGAAGATAAGTATGTTATAAGACAGAATAAGCGCTGGTATACACACATCATTAGTAGTAAAGTATACTGAGTAAGTATTGCTTACAGGTACATAACTGTCATTAACTAACCTAATTGCTAATTATATATATGTAACTGTCATGAGCTAGTCATATCTGCAGGCTGGTGGGCCAAATCCACTTGGGTTGATCTGTGTCCATCCACTCGGATCCACTTGGGTTGGGTTGATCACACAAATGGGTTTTGATCGTTTTGTGAAACCAATCAATAGATTGGTTTCACAAAACGATCAAAACAAAAGACTAAATAACAAATGGTGGGAAAAGCCGCATAATATTTTTTATAACATTAGATAGCAAACAAGCAAATGACTCTCCTGATGGAAAGAGAAACCATCGCGTATAGACATCAAAGATGTTAATATTACGTTACTATTCATGTGGCGAGATTGCAATGCCACATGCACAAATCTACCGGCTACTCTACCCTCCAAACCGGAACACGTCGATGACATGCATTGACGCTATTGACGCAAGAATAAGACGGTGGTACCTAATATGTCACAGAACTCTACCACCTAGTGGTCACGATGGGAATGACAATTATAGCCAATCGGTGAACTTGATAAAAACAATAAATTCCGAATATCGTCAAAAAACGATACTCTTGAAACCAATATTGCCCACATTGATTCAGTATAGTAACGACCTAATTATTGGAAATAGATGTCATCGTTACACGTCTAGTTAGTGTTACAAGTGGAAATTTTAAGTACCTTTTATACAAAATAACGAATAAAAGCAATAATGAGTAGTTCCAAAAAAATTCGAAATCCGTATGGCGCTGTCGCCGAAACCAATAATTGAATATAGTTGTCCAGAGTACGAAATACTTCAAAATTCATTAAATATTCATTTAAAATTGAAATCGGTTTTCAAGAGTAGCCCTACAGGACGGGGGAAATATAATCTCATTTCATTTTAAACACTGAAATCTCTGACATAACTTCCTTAATCGTATGTAGCTAGTCAGTAATGCGTAATTGTTAATTATTTCGCCAAAAATAGCCATCATTATGGTAAAATTGTAATTCCGCAAGCATGATTTGACCTGCTACATTAGACCCGCATTAGACCCGGTCAAGACGTTGCAGATCTTTAAACATGCACACGGTACTACAATCTGTAGTTTTTATTACAGAATACAGATTAGCTGAACCAACGAACTTCGTGTCGCTTTAGAACAGGTTAAAATTATTAAGGAAATGCAAAAAAAAAAAAAAAATTTATTTACCGCCTTACCTATTCCTGCCGCAATAGCGTAAGTGCTAGACACTGACGTATTCCGGTTTGGAGAGTAAGGTTGCCGGTAAAATTATGCATGTGACATAACACCTCGCCACAAGATACCAACGCACCATTAACATCTTTAGTGTCTATAGGCGATGGTTGACTCTTTCCATCAAGAGACCAATCTGCTTGTTTGCTAATAATATAAAAAAAGTAACGTTTGACGTTAAGGAACTGCTCCTATCTTCTATATACATAAAAAACCGGTAAAGTGCAAGCCGAACTCGCGCACTGAGGTTCCGTACAAACCTGTATACATGATAGCAACAATATATCAACCGCAAAATGCTTTTTTTTTAAATTTAATTCATTTATTTATTAATCTTAACACGCTAGCGAAAAGAACATACCTACGATATTGCTGCAAGAAAAGGTATTACTAAAATATTTTATTATATTATGTCACTAAACATTTACAGTTTCCGTATTTTTTCCTTTATCTGTGCTATAAGACGTTGCTTCGTACTAAATTTCAAGATTCTGAGTTCGCGGAAAGTACCTTTTGGTTTTGATTCCCTTGCGAGTTTCGAAAATTTGCGAAAATTTAATGCATAAACTGCGACTGCGATTACTTTGGCTTAGAAGTTTGATGTTTTCACAAATTTAAGAGACAGTAAACCTAAGTATTTGACATAAATTTCAGCTTAATACCTCTGCGCGTTCCTGAAAAAAAGAGTCTTGACAGACGGACGGACAGACGGACGGACAATGTGATCCTATAAGGGTTCCGTTTTTTACTTTGGATGTACGGAACCCTAAAAATGTATGTTTGTCTGTATATCCTTTGTAAAATCGTAAACTATGCATTTGATCATGTGTTGATCTTTAGCAAAGTGGTTGTGCATGAGCCCACGAAGATTTCTGAGTTGGTTCAACAAATTTCCGACAAGGCGTAGCAACGCGCGCCGGGTACAGCTAGTAGGATAATAAAAGTGTTATTTTTAATATTTTCCTGGCTATTTTTCCATCTTTTATCTTTATAAAATCCTTTCATGATTTCAACAAATATTTAAAAAAAAATCATGAACAACCGTTTTCGAGTTTAATTTTTATATAAGTCGCCGTGGAATTGTCAATACTGTTAGATTATAATCTACCTAATTTGGTTAGGTTAGGTTAGCAGTTAATTTATAATATCGCTTAGGTAGATTACAATGTAACGGAATTGCTCTCTAGGTAGATTATAATCTAACGGTATTGACAATTACACGGCGACATATATATAAATAAATAAATTCCTAGATCTATTCTCTAATTAGACGTCTTCACATAAATACGTGCAACTATTACAGAAAGCATCAGAAAGCTGCAGCTCAATTGCAGCCAATTAGGAGGCAAGTAACCACTTGAATGCTAATAGAGCTGTAACAATATATTTAAAATTATGCAGAAAGAATGCCAGTGATGTATTCATAGCGTAATGACCTAACTAATCAGTCAATTACAATTATACATACCGCCTGGTAAAATATTGTACATTCTGAAGGAGAGTGTTCAGTCACAGTATACTGGAGACTAACAGTAGTCAATCTACATACATGTGATATTCGAGCAACGCACACATAGACACCTCTCACGGACGCGATATCTCGCAATGGTTCAGAGTGCTAAGTGTGAGTTTTTCTTTTCGCATTCGATCGTGAGCGCGTTTCGAGTTTACTAGGAAAGCGCTGTACAAATCACATACAAATTCCTAGTAAACTCCAAACACGCTCACGATCGAACGCGAAAAGAAAAACACACACTTATCACTCAGTACAATTTGTTCTGCACCAGTCCGAGATATCGCGTCCGTGAGAGGTATCTATGTGTGTTATGCTCAAATAATACTTGTATGTAACATTTACTTCTGGTAGTCTCTAAGTATTCTGTGGCTCAGTACCCGATTCTGATAATAAATATATATAGGTATATTTTTTTGTAGTATAAGATCTTTCCATCAGGAGACCCATCTGCTTGTTTGCTACAAGCAGATGGGTCTCCTGATGGAAAGATTCAATCATCGCCTATAGACACCAAAGGTGTCAATGGTGCGTTGCTATCTTGTGGCGAGGTCTAATGCCACATGCATAAGTTTACCGGCTACCTTACCCTCCAAGCCGGAACACGACAGTGACAAGCACTGACGCTATTGTGGCAGGATAGGTAAGGCAGTGGTACTAGACCCAGGCGAGACAATGTAGAACTCTACCACCTAGTAGCCACGATGGTAGTGACTTCTTTAGCCAATCGGTCACCTTTTACAACCTGCCTGGTAGAATGGCAGTTAGCCAATTCGTCAAACAAACCCGGGACGTACACGGGTCAACAACAACAACAACAACAACGGTACAACCAAATAGGTATATGTTAAAATCGGCCAGGTGCGAGTCGAACTCGCATGTGAAGGGTTCCGTACCATTTATATAATCTATATAAAAACGGCAAAAAATTACGTTTGTTGTACGGAGGGCTATGGTGGCTGCCTTAAATATTTATTTTTAAAGTTAATATATAACTTAATATTATGTGAATATTTCAAGCGTCTACTGGTTATCGTTATTAAGATTGAGAAAAAAAATGCAAAAAATCACGTTTTTGTATGGGAGCCATAGTAAGGTCCCATGAAAAAAACGTTTATTTAATTATTTTTTTTATTCTGTTTTCAGTACTTGTTGTTATAGCGGCAACAGAACTAAATCATTTATGAAAATTTCAACACTGTCTAAATATTAAAATTCATAAGATATAGCCCAGCGATAGACGGACACACAAACAGACAGACTGTCAGACAGCGGAGTCTTAGTAAGGTCTCATTTTACCCTCTGGGTACGGAACCTCAAAAAATAGGTACTTAAATTTTGACCTAATTATCCAATAAAAATATTTAGTACGGATATCTACGCACGGCGCATAAAAGTTCATTGTTTACTAAGTTATTTTTTTCTAGTTTTATATCATTAAGATTTTACTCATCTTCTCATAATGTGATGTGTATAATATTTTTATTTAAATACAATAGAAGAGCAATACAAAAGTTGGATTCATTTTACTGTGCATTAATAAGACTTTGTTAAGTGAAAAAATATTTTTGTAAAATAACATACAAAGATTCGCAAGGAAAAAGTAATATGTCCCTAGAGCGAAAATAATTAAGTAACTTTATCAATTTGAATTGAAGAAAAGTTTTTGCAATAAGCTGTTTCGCAACTACAAGCTTTTCTTTCTTTCGTTGGTTCGGGTCCCCTTTTGAAGAATAAACCATAATTGTTTACAGATTCAGGCAATACTTTACAGAAATCATAATTTAAAAAAGAAAAAACAATTTTATTTACAAACTTCACTGAACTTTGACGTACGCCTCAGAGATGGTACTAAACGGAAAATAAAAAAGCGGTGTGAAATGAAATAAAATCACCGTAAATCTAATTAGAACCAGTCAAATGCGAGTGGATCTGGCGTACCGTACAAACTTGTAAACAAGCTTAACTACACATAAATTTCATGTTTCTAGGTCAACGGAAAATACTTTATAGGTTTTGATTTCCTTATAAATAATAATCCTATAATTCCTTATAATTTTTTTACTGGTGGGAGGGATGCGCTATGCCGCGCTCTCGGCTGCGTGGGTACCACCATCTTGCTTGTTTCTTCCGTCAAACAACTTTGCTGTGTTTCGAAAAGAAAGGCAAGACAGACAGTGTAATTACTGGCACCGAGACTTAACACCTTATGTCTTAGGATAGGCAACGCATAAATGAGTTACCTGGGCCAGGTCCAGGTAAACTGGTTTATGTTCATTGGCGACGTTGACCACTTACCATCAGGTGGCACGTCTGCCAGTTTGCCTATCCAACTGACATAAAAAATATCGCAAAATATGAAACATATACTATCATATCTTTTAATAACGTTTTTTTATGATGTAACTAAAATTTTACGGTTTTCGGATTTTTCCATTCATACGTGCCGTAAGACATTGCTTTTTATCAAATTTCTTAATTCTAGGTCAACAAAAAAACAAGTTAAAATGCAGTTTCTCCAAGTGGCGACCGTAAAAATTATTCAATTTATGATTACAATTTTTTTTAAATATAGAGGAAAGGCTATTATCATGTTATGTGTCTTAGCACTTATTTTGTGCTGGGAAAAACTTCAAAAACTTAACAAATAAAAATTTATACAGGAAAAAACAGTTAATTTATTATTCCTACACATATTAAGAATTCCTACACATATTCAATGAAAACTATATGAGTGAGTTTATTTTTAATATCTATTTTAAAATGCAGTTTCTCCAAGTGGCGTCGGTAAAAAGTATTTAATTTATGATTACAATTGTTTAAATATATAGGAAAGGCTATTATCGTGTTATGTGTCTTAGCACTTGTGCTGAGAAAAACTTCAAAAACTTAACAAATAAAAATGTATAAAGAAAAAATAGTCAATTTATTGTTTTTCTCTAAAGAATTCCTACAGCTATTCAATAAAAACTAGCATTCTTTGTCTGAAATTATGTGAAACAATATTCTTTTACAATTTTTCTCAACCTCAATGAAAAACAAATAAGCCGATCACATCTTATTTTGCAACATTTTTTCTCAAAATATTGTTTCCTTGCGAATGAAAGCCGGAATATTGTTCGTAGAGAAAATTGGAGATCGACGCTATTTTCTGTTTAGGTGAAATTGGAAAAGAGAATTTTTCGGCGACAACACAATTGAATTGATTATATTACGTGTAAGACATCAGGTAGAAGGTATCCAATCTCGAAGCAATTTTTCAATTTCTTTCCTTTCACCTTAATACATAATAAATCTATAGAGCAAACATAATATTTTTACATTGTAACTAACCTGAATTTGTATGAATTTAATGAAAATTCAATATAATCGTTGTTTTATTTTACACCGAAGGTTTGTAGTATTCATTATTTTTCAGTTACAAACAGGCAGTTTTAAAAATTAGCTATTTTTTTGGGGTTCCGAAGTAAACTAGGAACCAAAATAGTTTCGCTAAGTCCGTCCGTCCGTTCGTCCGCACGATATAATGAAAAAATGAAAAAAATATATTTATTTGCAAAAATATGGGTGTCACAGGTTATTAAAAATAAATTAAATTACCAACATATTCTACCATGATATGGTGTGCAAAAATTTAAATTTCGGTCGATTTGTTTATAATTATAGTGCGCACGGAACTAGTTGGCCGCGCCTTAGGTATGTGAACGGTGGGGCGGAGAGGCAGGGGCGCTTGCTGTCATTACTCAGTGCGGCGCCGTACTTTGCGACGGCAACACGCGTTGAAAGTTCCGGCTAGTTTAAACAAAACGCACATAAGATTGCAATAGCGAGATGAGTCCGCCGATAAAAAGACAATCTAAGGAAATAATATTTAAAGTGCATACATTTTTTAATAAACGGAAAACCGATGTCAATAGTTTAGAATATAAAACTGATGCGAATATACATAAACTAGTAGCAGAAGCAACAGGGATATCAGAACGAAGTGTTAGGAGAGTGATTGCTGAAAGTAAAAAATCGATGCAAAATACAGGGGAAGCAAGATTTAGTTCTCCACGTAGACCAAAAGAAATAAAAAAGAAAATACAAGTTGATGACTTTGATTTAGCAGTGATAAGAAGAAAAATAAATCAGTTTTATACGGTAGAGAAAAAAATTCCAAGTCTACGAAAACTAAATGCTGTGTTAAAAGAGGATAATATTTTAGACTGCGGATTGACTTTTTTAAGAACACTTTTGCACAAACTGGGATATTCATTTAAAAAATGTAAATCGAAGAGATGCCTTTTAATAGAGAGACCAAATATTGTTGAATGGCGAGTGAAATATATGAGGGCTATAAGAAAATTCAGAGAAGACAAACGAAATATATTCTTTTTGGACGAAACTTACGTTAACCAAAGTCACAATGTCCAAAAATGTTGGCAATCTTCGTCGGAGCCTGGAATTTATACAGATATAGGCAAAGGAAGGCGTTTGATAATAGTTCACGCTGGTAGCCGGAACAGGTTAGTTGACGATGCTTTGCTAATTTTTAAATCAGATTCAAAAACGGGGGATTATCATGGAGACATGAACTCTACAAATTTTTACAACTGGGTTGATCAAAAATTAATACCTAAACTTCCACCTAACTCAGTCATAGTTATGGATAATGCTGCCTATCATTGTGTGCAAGTTAAGAAGAAACCGACTATGTCCAGTTTGAAAATTAATATGCAGAACTGGTTGCAAAATCATAATGTAACATTTTCTCCCACGATGATCAAAGCTGAACTCCTGAGGTTGATTAATGCGACCCAATCAGAAAAAATATTCAAGATTGACGAACTTCTGAAAGCTGCAGGTCATACTGTTCTCAGACTACCTCCATATCATCCAGACCTCAACCCGATCGAGCTTGTGTGGGCAAATATTAAAAATTGCCTGGCCAGAGATCACATTAATGCTACATTGGACGAGAAAATGACAATACTAACAAGGCTATTTTCCGAATTCTCTGCCGAACAATGGCAAAAATGCGATGACCACGTACAAAAAAATGAACAGGAATACTGGAATCATGATATGAAATTTGATACTATGATGGACCAAATCATTATAAGTTTACAAGATGATTCTGAATCAAGTTCAGAGAGTTCAGAATCAAGTGATTCTGAGAATTGAGTTTGTTTGTTTGTTTGAACGTGGTAATCCCAAAAACTACTAAACCGATTTGAATAATTCTGATTTTTATTATATAATACACATATTTAATACACATCCATAACTCATCATTATCTCGTTTCGTGGTCATTTGGAGGCAAAAGCAAAGCTATTGATTTTATGAAAAAAAATATTAGTACATAAAGTGTAGGAAATTTCCTCTAATTTAATTTAGTACACGAATGTACTATCGTAAAATGCGTCGTAAAGGAGATATTCCCAAAAAACCGTTTTTAGGCGCCATTTTTCAATATGGCGGCGCGAGTGGCGGAGATACGAGGTGGCAAAGTTGAAATTCAAAAAGAGCATACCGAAATCCATAACACAAGCAATTTTTAAAACTACCGGAAAACTTTCCAGGTAAAACTACCAAATTACTGAACTAACATTACAAAGTTCAATTTGTATTTTATTTATTCTTTTCAATAAATGAAAAAATATTGTTCACGATATCTTCAGATTGGTCATCACTGTCTAAGCTCATGTGCATTGCGAGCAGTTGACAACCCGCCCCCTTAACCCTGTCACCACCTAAGGCGCGGCCAACTAGTTCCGCGCGCACTATAGCACCGGATCGGAACACGGCCACACACTGAGAAGATCCGAAGGAAAAAACCCAGTGGGCTTTTTTTATTTCATGTATTACAATTATTTATGTATTACAATATTGACAAGTATTTTTTACAACAAAAAGTTATTTTTCAAATTTACAAAATATCATGCACAATCCAAATTTTTACAATTTACAAAGAAATTTTACCATTTACAAAATAATTTATTATTTAATTTTTATTACATTTAAATGTTAAGGTAAATTGTACAAACATATTTTTAATTATTAACATTTAATCTTATCTGCTAAAATTTCTTTAATATCATAGTATGTTTTATTTAACAGTAAATCGGACAATTTTTGCGAAATTTATTTATAGGTAGACTATCAGGAATATGATTGTATATATTAATTACCATACAATATGCGTTTTTGGAACGAAGTTCCTTACGGCAGGCTTGGAGGGGATAGGGATTTTGCTGCGCGACCGAACTGAAAAAAATGTGATAGTAAAACCGTAAGAAAAATGCGTGGAATAAAAGCGTTAAATAAGACGTGCGCAGGCGCGACAGTCGCGTACACAAGCGAGTAGTGCCGTTTAGCCGAAGGAAGTTCGTTCCTACCTGGTGTCCCGCGACACCACATCATTTTTTTATAAATATTTAGTCTTTGGCTAGGCACATGTAGTTTCTCACTGTTTCTAAAGTATGAGTTTCCTAACACTTCAGTATTTGTTTTAAACAAATGTTTATGTTTTTTTACAAATACGCATACCGACAGTATACCGATAGCTCAGAGATCGTTATCACTAGAAAGCCGTAATTTGGCACGAATATACATATTAGTCAAATCATCAAAGTGGTGACATAAAATCTTAAAAATGTTTTTCAGCGTAGCTCCCCCACCTTTTATTGTTGTCGTATAGGTTTTAAAAAAAATGATGTGGTGTCGCGGGACACCAGGTAGGAACGAACTTCCTTCGGCTAAACGGCACTACTCGCTTGTGTACGCGACTGTCGCGCCTGCGCACGTCTCATTTAACGATTTTATTCCACGCATTTTTTCTTACGGTTTTACTATCACATTTTTTTCAGTTCGGTCGCGCAGCAAAATCCCTATCCCCTCCAAGCCTGCCGTAAGGAACTTCGTTCCAATATTTGTTGGTTTGTGAAAACAAGTCTTAGATTAAAGGACTCGTTTGTAAAATATTAAGCTTTTAATTGCTAATTTTTGTGAGAGTCAAGTGTCCCTCCCCCCTTCTGCAGGCTAAACAGTTGGTTTTGGTGGTAGTGGAAAATATAATGAAACTAAAAGGAAAACTTTCAAGGCTTTACAAATTCTTGAGTAATAGTCAACTAACTTATAAAATGTATTTAGAGAATTTTTATATGCGAATTTATGATGCGGATATATATTTGTCATTGACGTTGAGTAGCCTAAGTTATAAAGAATGAATCAATAAAGCCTCTTCTTAGTCCGCATTATCATCATGGGCAACTTCGGAACCCTACATAACGCGTGACCCGAAATGCACTTTACCAATTTACTGTATTATCGGTTGACAAAAAGCAGATGGTTCTCCTGACGGAAAGAGACGATAGCCGCATATAAAAAACAAAGATGTTAATGATGCGTTGATATCCGTATCACGAAATGGTAATGTCACGTGTTAAGGTGAGGTATTTCGATGCGCGTCAATTCTATAGAAAATGGGTGGCGCGGTATGTTCTGAAACTGCTGGGAAACGTGTTAATTTTCGGATATAGGAATATAGGACTTCAGCTGAAAGCTAAAACTTACCACATTCTTTTCTGTATTTACAACTAAATATTACCATATAAAAAGCATTTGGAAGATTAGAAATATTATTAACAAATTATTTGTTTTAGAATTTTTTTTAGCCTGTTTTCGGAATTTTATATGATCCAGTAAAGTACATTCTATCATGTAATAAGTTAGCACATTCTTTAGATAATATCTTCAGATATATCGTGTCATTTTTGTAAAATTGTCATTTAACAATTAATACAAAAAAACGTGATTTAGCAAACCAGTTTTTTTCCATTTGTCGCGATGCCTCCCCTTAAATTTTACCGACTACTTTACTCTTCAAACCAAAATATGACAATGAGAAGCATCGACGCTAATGCGGCTGGAATACGTATTACGGTGGTACCAAATTGGGGTGAGACGCAGTGAAGTAGTCACGATGGTATTGACAGTTTTTTATAACATAAGATAGCAAACAAGCAAATTGCTGATGCCTGATGGGAAGAGAAAGCATCGCCAATAGACACTAAAGATGATAATGGTGCGTTGCTATTCGCGTAGTGGTATGGAAATGTCACATGCATAAGTCTACCGGATACCTTATCCTTCAAACTGGAACACGACAATGACAAGCATTGACGCTATTGCGTTAGAAACAGGTAAAACGGTGGTACCAAATATTCGGTCGAGAGGTTGCATAACTCTAATACTTTGCAGTTACAAAGGTCACATTTATAGTCAAACGGTCACCTTTTACGACCAGCCTAGCAGAACGGCACTTGGTCTATTCTTCAAAGGAGCCCGGACCAACGCGGGGGAAATTGTTAAATCTGTTAGCTCGTCCGTATTATACAAATCATCTTACAAATGGCGAAAAGTCTATACTTCAAAGGAGACCTCCACCTGGTTGAAGAAGTTATTTATCTACGTACATAAAAAGCAAAAGTTATTGACTGATGTATCAACGCACAGGCCAAACCCTTAGGGCTAGAAATTTGAAATTTCATACATGTATTTCTCTTATAATGTAGGCATCCTAAGGAAGGATTTCTCAAAACTCAACCCCGAAGGGGGTGAAATAGGGGATAAAATTTTGTATTAAACTTTTATTTCCTGGACATATTTGCATGAAATTTCTTATCAATTGAGAACAAAAGAATATCGACACGCGGGATTTGAACCTGCGACCATCTCCCTAAAGCTCAAATCCCGCGTGTCGATATTTTTTATTGTTTTTAAGATATTTCAATTAATAATAATTTGTCGATTATCTTAGAAAATTAAGTTTTTACTTAATTATGATCGTGAAAATTACGTGGCACACAATCAAAATTTAATAATGGAATCTAATTACATTAGTAACATACGTTATATCTGGTTAGATATTGAATATTTTAACTAACGCGACAATATGCGACAGCTGCTCGAAACTCTGCTAATTTCGGCCACAAAACTATTTGATTAACATCCCATAATTGGATTATGCTTTGAACCGTAGAAAAGACACTGAGGGATGTACAAGTTATTTATTACTTAATGAATATACAGAATGTAACATACGTGTAACATATATGCTATTTATAAACTAGTTTTTTTTTTTATCATAAGATAACAAAGAAGCAGATAGGTATCTTGATGGAAAGAATCAACCGTCGCCTAGTTATAGAGAACAAAGATGTTAATGGTTCGTTGCTATCTTGTGGCGAGGTCTCATGCCACATGCATAAATTTACCGGCTACCTTATCCTCCAAACCGGAACATGACAGTGACAAGCATTGACGCTATTGCGGCAGGAATAGGTAAGGCGGTGGTACCAGACCCATGTGAGATAATGCAGAACTCTACCACCTCGTAGCCATGATGGTAGTGACTCGCATAGCCAATCGGTCACCTTTTACGGCCGTTTGCCAGGCAGGTGGCAGAACGGCAGTTGGCTAATTTTTCAAAGGAGTCCGGGATCAACACGGGGAATGATAATTTGTAACAATTTTAATGTGTAACAATTTTCCTCTTCGTTGCTAGATATTTTTTGTGGGAGTGATTTCAGAAAAGGGGCGAAAATGTGTTACAGCAAACTAGGGCAGCGCGCGCTATTTGATTTGACCTATATCATTGGTCAAATGAAATGTGCGCCAATGAGTGTGCGAAGCGGCGCGCGCGCTCATTGATGCGCCTTAATATGAAATTACATAATATGTAATAATACAAGCAAAAACTTTGTATCACTTTTTAAGACAATTACACGAATGATGGATTATGATTTATGAAATTTGGCACGGTTAAAGTTTATATTGGGACGGTAAGTGTTAACTCGTAGCATTTTTCTGGCTCATTCCTCCAATGAATGGATTAACTATCCTAGTATTTTTTATACCGGCTATGTTACTCTCCAAACCAGAACATGGCAATGACAATCATTGACTCTATTGCGGTGGGAATAGGTAATGTGCTGGAACTATATAACCGGGCGAGACGTTGTAGAATTCGACCACTTAGTAGTCACGAACCTAGTGGCAAGTAAAGCCAATCGGTCACTTTTTACTACATACCAGATAATCTTCAAAAAGTTAATCTATTCTTAAAAATATAAACATTACACACGCTACATATGTGTGACATACATAAGAGTGAACAGGTACCTTCTAGGGAAGCGCGGTCCATCTTAGGCCTCATCTTAGCTTACCATCAGGCGAGATCGAGGTCAAGCGCTTACCTATCGATAATAATAATTATAAAAAAACATACACAACAATTTTTGAACTGTTTGGATTAATTCCTGTCGCAGAATTTCACCATCGGACATCGCGACAAAATTCAAAATATCATCGTCACCATCTCGATATCTGGAAATTCACAACTGTGCGATTCTCGAGGCACTATTCTCCTCACACTATTCCTCTGTGGAACCAATTACCGTAAGGGGTTTTTCCAAGCGGATACGACTTAGGGACCTTCAAGAAGAGTGCCTACTTTTCTTAAAAGTTCAGCAACGCAACTGCAAATCTTCTAATAGTGTGGATGTCCGTGGGCGGTGGTGATCACTTACCATCAGGTGAGCCTCTTGTCCGTTTGCCACCTTTTTCTATAAAATTTTCGCCGTGTTGGTCCCGGCCTCCATTGTAGAATAGGCCAACTGCCGTTCTGCCAGGCAGGTCGTAAAAGGCGACCGATTGGCTATCGAGTCACTACCATCGTGGCTACTAGGTAGTAGAGTTCTGCATTATCTCGCCCGGGTCTGGTACCACCGCCTTACCAATTCCTGCCGCAATAGCGTCAGTGCTTGTCGCTGTCGTGTTCCGGTTTGGAGGGTAAGGTAGCCGGTAAACTTATGCATGTGGCATTAGACCTCGCCACAAGATAGCAATGCACCATTAACATCTTTGGTGTCTATAGGCGATGGTTGACTCTTTCCATCAGGAGACCCATCTGCTTGTTTGCTAACTTATGATATAAAAAAAATAAAAAAATAATAATAATAATAATAATATTCACACATGTATACCATTTTTTTACAACTACAGTCTGTTGGCAAACGGAAAAGAGGTTTTTAAGAAAATTCTTAGTTAGACTCTACTCAGGGTGAATCTGTGCGGGTTGGCTAAAAATAATACGTTTCTTTGAACTCCAAGTTAAAGTTTGCTATCATGTCTCAGGAAACAAAAAACTTTCAAAAGGAAACTTATAAAAGCATAGAAAGAATAATGAGTGCATTTAATGGATGAACGAGCTGGAAAGACGCTCCGACTTAAAATTGAAGTTTCCAGCTAAGTTTTAAGCATCTGGCAGTTTGTTTTAGAGTTCCGTAACAAAATTTAAAAATTATCCTTGTCACTTGTGATAACTTTCAAACATCCTTTCTACACAAACGGATTGTACTAATTTGCCTGAAACATCGCTTCTTATTCATTGCATAGTTGTTTTGTTTGCAGTATTAGTGACTAGTTATAATATGTTGTATTGTTTTAGTACTAAATTTCGTTTTGTTTTGTTCTTTTGTTTTTGTATACGTTTTTGTTCTACCTTATTTTATTTTTTCTCTGATTTTGGGCTTGCTGGAATAAATTTCTTTAAACATAAGCTTAACTTTCGTACTAATGTTGTAATTCTGTTACTTTTGTTATCCTTATGCGATAAATGGTTAAATAAAATAAAAGTACATAAAATATTTTTTTAACCTACTTTCCGTGTATTTTCTATCTGAGCCAGCAAACGTTGTTATGCCATACAAATTACTTGTATTGAATATTTTGGTGAGGTACTTGAGAGAAAAGGGAGGGAGGAGGGTAATTGAGATGAAAAATATCTAATTTTCAAGTCTATACTATCTTGTAATAATTTTCCAATAATAATTGAAACTCACTTTTAATTCAAATTTAGTTCCTAATTTTAGAATATGGCCGGATTTTCAAAAGTATATGAGATAGAGAGATATTATATGAGAACTTGATTTTAATAATTTGCTTGTTAAAAAAAATGATGTACATGCATTAAATTCAAGGAACAAAAATAATCTTGTTCATCAAAGAAGAATTTCGCCGTCTTGAGCCTGTCAACACTAGCTTAGTGGAAGAGCGTCCCGGCTTTAGGGAGTTGGTCGCAGGTTCAAATCCCGCGTGTCTATTTTTTCTTTGTTGTTTTTAAGGTATTCCTGTTTCACAAGCACGGTGTAAGTGCTATAACACAAAAATAATGAAAATTTTAACAGTTTGGGTTTTATAATAAGAACAAATGCAGAAAGTTTATATTTTTATTAAATGAAAAACTTAAAGCCGCGGTTCAAATTTTTCCAACCACGCGATAAGTGCTAAAACACATATTACAATTCTTATATAAGATTCAATAGAAATAAATTATATTTAAAAATATTACTCACACTGCCATGCAATTGACACACACGCACATGCACGCGCACCCGCATGCGCACGTGCACGCGCACACGCACGCGTACGCACGCACACACACACACACACATACACATACACACTATTATTATTATTATTATTATTATTATTATTATTATATACTATTTTGTTATGGTTCAAGTTTTTTTGTCAAACTTATAAAGTATTGAAGATCATTCATAGTTTTGATTTTTTAATTCAGATCGTGCTTTTCTAGAGTGGTTTTTTATATCATAAGATAGCAAACAAGCAGATGGGTCTCCTGATGGAAAGAGTCAACCATCTCCTATAGACACCAAAGATGTTAATGGTGGCTTGCTATCTTGTGGCGAGGTCTAATGCCACATGCATAAGTTAGCGAACCTAACTAGGAATCGATGGGGCTCGATTCCCAACAGCGACCTACATTCTTGTGATGAGCATAGATGTTTGTATTTCTGGGTCTGCGTGTGTATTATGTATGTAACAGCATTTATATATGCATGTCTATGTATTAATATCGTAGACCAACACCCATAACACAAGCAAATAATTTGCTTACTTTGGGGTTGGATCGATTTGTGTAATTTGTCTAGCGATATTATTATTATGTAGGTACTATTTTACTATTTTATGTTGTATATGCCAAACCAAATCATTTTTAGTTTACACAATAAATTGTTTAATAGATATTTGTGCTGTAATGTTTAGAATTACGGTCGAGTTTCACCCAAAGAGCGATAGCTAGTATTAATCACTTTACAGAGGGGACAGAGAATTTCCAAAGATGTTCCGGATAGCCAAGATTTATTGGTTTGTTGTTTAGTAGCTGTGGTGCTTCAATGTAATAATATATAATAATTTTATATATTTGCACACCATATAATGGTAGAATATGTTAGTACTTAGCTTAATTAATTTTTAAAAATTTGTAATCACCCATATTCTTGCAAATAAATATTTTCTTCCTTTCTTTCTTTCATAAATCCAAAATCTCAATAGCAGCTCGGAATCTGACGGATGCTCCACCCACATCCACTCCCGTGATAAGCACTTAAGGCGACGATCCCAGTTATTGTTAGGAATGCGATGGGTATCATCAATCATCTTGCCAACCAAGAAACCTAATCGTGGTGAGCTGGACAGTCTATAGACTTGGCCAACTCTGTCTAATCCAATAGAACAGGGCGTGATGATATTTTTATACTAACACTAACCTGAATCGATAAGCTTATGTACTCGCTGAGATATGAAGGTATTCTATTAAGACCGCCCCGTTGTTCGAGTCGTTAACGACCCTGACCATGCAATCGACGGGGCTCGGGTTAAATCCCCGATGGGGACAAACGTTTGTGTGATAAATGTTTGTATTTTCGGGTTTAGGGGTTTATTAAATGTATTCCAGTATTTATATATGCATTTCTATGTATTAGTATCTTTGACTAACACCCATAATACAAGCAAATAATTTGCTTACTTTGGGGTTAGATCAATAAGTCCCGTGAATATTTATTTATTTATTGGAACGAAGTTCCTTACGGCAGGCTTGGAGGGGATAGGGAATTTGCTGCGCGCCCGAACTGAAAAAAATGTGATAGTAAAACCGTAAGAAAAATGCGTAGAATAAAAGCGTTAAATGAGAAGTGCGCAGGCGCAACAGTCGCGCACACAAGCGAGTAGTGCCGTTTAGCCGAAGGAAGTTCGTTCCTACCTGGTGTCCCGCGACACCACATGTTTTTTATTTAAGACTGTTCTAACTGTACACTGACTGATCTAACCCCAAAGTAAGCAATTTATTTGCTTGTTTTATGGGTGTTAATCAACGATACTAATACATAAAAATACATATATAGATACTATAATATTATAAATGCGAAAGTCTGTCTATCTGTCTGTCTGTTACGCTTTCACAGCTAAACCGCTGAACCGATTTTCATGAAATTTGGCATGGAAGTAGTTGACGAGCCGGGGTCAAACATAGGTTATTTTTGATGGATTTTAGGATAAAATTTGTATGAAAAGCTATCTAGACGACATGTTAATCTACTCGGGGGCGAAGCTGCGCGGGCCAGCTAGTACTATAATATTTACTACCTATGTCTTATTTTTACGGCAAATCTCCCACAGGGTATACAAATCGAGTGCCATAAATTACGATCCTGGCAAACTATTCTTGCTTCCTCCACGTTCATAATTCTCTGTGTACAAATATTACTCGAATACTCTCGACATCAAAGTCAAAATTTCATTAAAAACTTCCTCCGTGTCGGTCCGCGCTCTTTTGAAGAATAGACGAACTAACATTCTGCCAAATAGGTTGGAAAAGGCACTTGTTCCAATTAGCTATATAATTTGTATCACTAGCATCTTGACTACCTACTAGGTTGTAGTTTCGCAACGTCTTTTTACATTTTACCCGACTGAGCAAAAACAAGTAATAATTTTGGTTCACGGGAATAAAGTGGCGAGTAACAGCTAGCGTAGTATATAGAAATATGGATTATAATAATAATAAAGAAATGTTTATTTCAGAAACTTACATAAGTAGATTAAAATCTATAATTACAATGTTTTACTAGATATTGAACTAGGAAATCCTGATTGCGTCATCGTTAAAAGAGAAAATGCCTCATGTTTTTGTGTTACATTTAACAAAATGTTTGTAAACTACTCTACTTTTGTTTTTGCTAAACGATAAACTTTCTTGAATTGGTTTGCCGTACACTTTTATTATGGCCTGAAAATAGCAATATCACCTCTTTAAAATTCTCTGTTTAATAAGCCTGTCGTTCCAGTATTATATAAAAAGCGTCTGGTGTTATCGATTAACGAGAAAAGGCTCCGAAACTAGATACAAGAATTGCTAGTACAAAGGTCGCGCAAAGTTCACGTTGGAAATAACGCTCACCTACGATCTGACTCCAAACTTCCCAAAAACAAAAAAAAATCATGACAAAATTTTTGATGGCCAGTCTAGATTTGATTTCGTAAAATATAAAATTTCCTAAACTTGTTTGCTTTTGTCTGTGCGTGGTGACCAAAAATAAACAATTCCATATCTCCAAATTATCCCTAATTTTAAATTAGTATTGTTCAAATAAACTATTTTATAATAACGCGTTATAGATTATAAACTATATTTTTCTACGTTATAGACTATATTATAACGTATAACTGGAACACTGATCGCGCGATCCGGCCGAGATAGCGCGTGACTCATCACAACGTCATACAGCGAGCTGTTACGCGCTAGTCTTTTTAAAAAAAGATTTATTTCACACAAATAAGTTTATTACACTTTTACACAAGAAATAGTGGTATATTTATTACACTCTAACACAAGAAATAGTAAAACACACAATTACACAATACGGAATACGGATATAGTATAGGGAGACTTCCGGTCTCTACGGATTCTGGATGTGGACTGACTTGACTAGGACTGAGGTTCATGAGGAGCCCAAAGTGCTAGAGTAGCACTTTTGGATGCTTTGCTTATTAGGGATGTGAGTAAGCCAAAATCTCAACATGGTAGGGATGTAACAGAGCGGTGACTGAGCGCTATAACGCTATAAATTATGTTATAACGTCTAGCGAATACGGTCTAGCACGTTATCGTTAGATCGCGTAGTTCGTAAATTCGTAGTTTATAATGTTATAACTACGGCCTACGCTAGCCGCTAGGTATATAGCGTGACATTATGTCATAGCGCCGAATGCGAATCTAAATAGCGTACGCTATACGTCGAGTATACATAGTGCGCTATAATTTAACGCTATGCGTTATATTAACCACTATTATGTTAAATCCGTCGTATTTATATATATATATATATATATATATATATATATATATATATATATATATAAGTGTAGCTCTTGCCATCAATAAATATAAATTTTCTTATATTTTTTAATTTCTAAACTAACACCTGAGGCTGAAATTCAGCCATAGACTAAAGAATAAAATCTTTTAAGTTTAATAACCTTAAAGAAAATAGGTCATGTGTGTATAGTAATTAGTAGTAATTTGTGTAATGTTTATTTTTATTAACTTCATGTACCTATTTCTTAATATTTGGTTTTAGCACTTTTCCAAGACGTAAACTATAACTGAGCCAAAATTCATACTATACTGTTCGCGCAATTGTTTAAAAAACGGGTTCAAAGCTTTCCCTTCACGTATTCATATATGCATACTTATAAGCCATTTAAAATTTCATTATGTAAAAAGATAAAATTTCTTAAATTTGTGTGCAAGTACACTTACTTATAACTTAAAACATCAGCAATTTCATGCATCCAAAAACTCTTTCATTTCATATCTATATAAAAATTTCAGTATTATATAAAAATAAAGCTCGTGTCATCCAGGTTATCGATAAAAAAGAAAAGGCTCTGAAACTAGATAAAAGAATAGGAAGTACAAAGATCGTAAAAAGGTCACGTCGGAAATAACGTTCTCCTACATTCTGGCTCCAAATTTCCCAGAAACAATGCTGGTTTAGCAACAATAATCACAATAGATAAAATACAGAGGCAAAAAGCGAGCGTAACGTTTATACCGAGTGTGGCGAATTACATGAGGCCGTTTTTATTAGAGCTAGAATTGTATTTACGCCTTGTGTGAGCCTAAATCACGGGAAATTTGTTCTGATAACGTTTTGCTATATTTTCTTGTTGTATTTAGTACATATAAAGTTTATCTGTTGTATGCAAGTACTGGTAAAATATTGTTTATATTGAAGGACATGTTAGTTAATATTCATATTATTTAACCAATAAAATTGTACTAAATTGAGAACATTGCTTAACTACAAAGTAAATTCAACAAAGGATATGTCTAAAATCACTACCTATAAATAAATTTTGTAAAAAATTGTTCTATTTGCTATTAAATAAAACATATATTTTTTTACCATACATAAGAAAGTGCTTGACCACGATCTCGCCTGATGGTAAGCTAAAATGCAGCCTAAGACGGAACGCGCTATGATATTAGAGAATTAATTAACATACTATGTGATATTCGAGAATTTTTAGCCGATAAGATTAAATATTAATAAACAGAAATATAAGTTTGCACAATTTACTTTGAATTTTAAATGTAACACAAGTTATGTACTCACTGTATTGCTGCTTTTGCTTCTGACGTGGAAGAAAGTGTGGTGGAAGTGAGTGGACTATTGTGCCGCTGTGGTCTTCTTTAATTTCAGACTTTGGATAAGTTTGCCCCATTCCTTACACTACCTTTCATTTCTGTTGCAACGCAGCGGTTCCATATAACATTTCGTGGAAAATTTTCAAATTAAATACCACAATTTCTCCTTTAAATCATGGATTTCCGCAAAGTAACGCCTGAATCTATTAAATTTTAGTTGACGCTAATTCTTGTAGCATTATGAGGCCAATCTCATCAATTCTCTTTCATACAATATTTCGCCCATTCACCCAGTCCTAAAGCGTAACAGACAGACGTTAAGACTATCGTGCTTATAATAATATTTTTTTAACGCATTGAAACTGCAGGAACGCTTCCTATTTCCTCTATCTCCGGAATCCTGCGTCAGATTTACACCAAATTAAAATTGCACCACATGAGAAGTATAACCTCTCAAAGAAAAATAGAATTTTGAATATCGGTTCATAAATAACCAAGTTCTGAGATAAAGAACATAAAAAAGCATATATCAAAAAATTTAGAAAATCCAAAAGTGAACGTCGTAACGTTCTTTTTTTTAAATTACTTATTACAAAAAAAAAAAACGGATCCGAATGAAGTAATTTTCAATAGGGATCTATTCTGAGTGGATTACATAATGTTGATAATAAAATAAAGCCAATAAATTTATTTCATGTTAACAGACAAAATAATCAACTGACGACCATCAACATTTTTTTCAACAAGATTTTTTAGAGTAATTAACTCTCTTCAAAGGCTTAAAGTTGTACAGAATTTGAAGAATTAAGGTTTCTATTTATAATCATATACTTTTTGTATCAAATTAGTGTATGAATTTAATACTGAGTGTGATTGAAATTGGTTGAGCAATACATTTTCTTACAAACGATAATAATACACAGCTGCGCCACGGCGTGCAATTGATAACTGTCTTCTTTTGGGAAGACGGTTAAAAAGTATGAATAGAATCTGATAGTATGAAATTCTAGCGATAACTGGAATGATTTATATTTAACCAAAATATTATCAAAATAAATAGCAATCATAGACGATGAAATATAGGGGCAAAAGCCGGACATTTCAACCGCGTGTGGCAAATTACACTGGACTGTTTTTATTAGAGATGGAATTGTATTTCCGGCGTGAACTATCGTGAATCATGGTAAATGTTCAGAAAATGTTTGCTATTCAGAGTTTATTTTAGTGCTATGCGTTTAATCCAATATACAGGTTGACTGGGAAAATACTGTACATTAAATTATTAAAACTATCGTGAGACATTGTTAACTATTAATAATTAAAATCGGCTACATTCACGTATAATCGGCGTAGGTTTCGACTAGTTTCGGACCTATATGAGCTCTTTCCTCAGAATGAGTTAGACGTTCGATCGGTAGCGTCTCATCTGGAACTGAGAAAGGACCTCATGTAGGTCCGAAACTAGTCGGAACCTACGTCGATTAAACGTGAGTGTAGCCGATTTTAATTTAATAGTTAAGACTGGTAGAGTTCTGCATCAGCTCAACCGGGTCTGGTACCTTACCTATTCCGGCCGCAAAGCGTCGGTGCTAGACACTGTCGTGTTCCGGTTTGGAGGGTAAGGTAGCCGGTAGATAGTTTTTCTTTCCATCAGGCGAGTCATCTGCTTGTTTGCTATCTGATAATATAAAAAATAACCATCATCTATATACACCAAAGGTGTTAATGGTACATGTAAGGTGGGGATGTTAATTTTTTTATATAGGTTTTTAAAAAATATTGTAGGTTTGTGAAAACTAGTTTTCGATTAAGGTTAAGATTAGGTTAAACGAGTCGTTTGTAAAATATTAAATTTTAAAGTGCTAATTTTTGTTAGTGTCACGTGGTTTTGAGGGTGGGAAAAAAATCATGTTAGTAGTAAATATAATGAAATTAAAAGGAAAACTATCGCGGCTTATAAGGCTTTACAAGTTTTTGAGTAATAGTCGACTTCGTCTTATAAAATGTACTTAGATTAGTTTTTATAAGCGGTGAACTTGTGGTGCGGTTATACAATTGTCATTAACTTTGAATAGCTTAAATATTCATAGTATGAAACTATAAAAGCCCTCTTCTTAGTCCGCATTGTTGTGATAGGCAACTTTGGAACCCTACATTGCACGTGACTCGACACGCTCTTTACTAATTTTTTATAATTTTTTTTGTATATTTGGTAGGTCCCAAAAAAGGTCGTTTTTGACCTATTTTGGGACCTACCAAATATACAAAAAAAAAACTATAAAAATTTAATATCGCTAGTAGCTTAGAATTTCCCTATCCAGAAAAAAACCTATTTTTTACGACAATGATCCAGATTTTTAATCCCTAAACTTACTTACCGTAGGTCTGAAAATAATGAAGACCCCAGCGGCACAGTTATCCACCCTCGTCCACCACACTTTATACCATGACAGCACCAAACACAAAAGCACACAATTGACGCACTCAACGCACGTTTCACTTCGCAACCGAAGCATCTTCAGGAGACCCACACACTCAAGGAGAGCCGCGAAGTACTGACTCGCGCGCGGTAGTACCGACTCCTTTTTATAGGCTGGGCTCGCATGACTAAGCGCGCGCCACATTGTGCAATAAGGCCGATTTTGTAACGTTTCTTTGTTCGTTCAACAGTACAATTGGATCGTTATTATGTTTTATGATTTCAAGTTGTTCCAATATATTTAATTTTAATCCCTTGTCACAGGTATGAATTATGTCAAAAGAATGATTTGTGGATAAAATATGTCCAGTTTCTATTAGGTGTTTTGCAAAGTGAAATTTGTCAGCGTGTTTATTTTTAAAAGCGGATATGTGTTTTTTGTAACGGGACTCAAAACTTCGACCTGTTTGACTAATATATATGCTGCTACATTCTGAGCAACGTAAATTGTATATTTCAGATTTGTGTTTATTATTGGTTTTGTCTTTTCCATTACATAATATGTCTCGTAAGGAACTGTGTGTTTTAAATGCTACGTTGACATTATTACTCCGCAAACATCTCTCTATTTTTTCCGAATTCCCTCCGAAGTACATTAAGCTGGATTTAAACCTGATTTCTTTTCGGTGTGGTACTGTATACAGTAATCGTGATAGTGTTTGTTTTTCTTTCTTTTTTATTAAACTTGTAACTAAAGCACGATAGTACCCATTTGACACTGCCAACTGAAAAATTATATTTAACTCTTCCATATAGCGTTCTTTACTCAGTGGCAAAGATGTTAGTCTGTGTATGTAACTGTTAAAAGCGGCTATTTTGTGTTGCCACGGATGGCAAGATGATGCGGGAATAGTCGTATCTGTGAAAGTGCATGATGATATTTTACTCGGTGTCAATCGAGGGCCCCTTCGAACAATACCAATTAATACCAACATGACTACCAGCTGCTAGAGCTCCACAACGTCTTGCTTGATGATACCACCGCTTTTTGCTTCATAATGCTTTTTACTTTCGTGTTTAGGTCAGAGGGAAAAGTAGGTTGTCAATTTATGCATTACCATTTCATCACACAGCAATGTATCATTAACATTTTTGGTATCTATAAGCGATTATTATCTCTATCCGTTAGGAAACTATCTGCTAATTTGCTGTCGTTTAATGAAAAAGTATTCTTATATCTTTATTAATACAATTTTTCAAGACACAAAATCATATAGTTATAATGCATTCGTTAAATGATGCCCATAAAAGTTTAAATGACTTTTTTACACGACTACGCAATATATTCATATAATATTTCATCAAGGTTGAAAAAGATGGCTTTTGGGAAAGAACAAAACAAATTACTTAAAGTGACGGTTTCTAAAATAGACACATTGCGTAGGTAGAGAGTAACAGAGCATAATAACTTTGAAACAAAACAAATTTAATAAAAATAGATTATATAATTTTTGTAAGAAACAAATAACAATGTCAATAGTTTTCGACCAAAATAACTTGATATTTTCTTCTAACAAATCAGCTTTCAATTTTTGTTACACCCCATTGTTTCTGCCGCAATGCTTGATATTGTTAAGTTCAAGTTAAGAGAGTCACCCGTAAGGCTGAATCTATACGAGCGGATCTTCAGAAAACAGCTCCCGACCTAATTTAATAGGGAAGTTGTTTGCTGCATACTTTACTGCACGTTTTCTCGTCGAACTTCACAGGTAGGAGAGAATCAACCGCTGCATGTAGCGTCAAACCGCCGCTGTTTGTCGCGATAGCGTGTTTTTTTTTTTTTTAAGCGCAGCAAAAGCAATGATCATTGGGATCCATGTTGAATAATGAACAAAAATTAGCAATAAACCACATTCCATGTAGTTTAAAAGTCTGCAGCAGCTATCTCCAGCGGATTTGTGGTACGGGAAAACCACCCGTATATATATGTCTACCCGGTATATGCCTAAAAAACTATCTAAACGTGTCATAATTTTTGAATGAAACAGAATTCTGTTCATCTTGTCTGAGTTTGATAGCACCGCTTTAGCTATTTCTGCCGCAATATGCGAAGGTTGAATAAATATTTATTATTTAAAAATAAATTGTATTTGAACAGAATATAAAAATTAGGCACTTTTATTTTTGCACTTGTACATAAATTTCACTTTTACACGTATATTTTTAATATATTAATCGACCGGTTTCACTTTTAAATCATCTTCAGCATGTAATATACTTAATATATACAAGTGCAATAATAAAAGTGTCTAATAACAATTGAATTTCACCAAGTGCCGATGGAAAGTACAGAATATTAATATTACAAATGCGAAAGTTTGGATGTTTGAATGGATGGATGTTTGTTACTCAATCATGAAAAACTACTGAACGGATTAAAATGAAATTTCGCACACAGGTAAATGGTAACCTGGAATAACACAGACTATTTTTATCCCGGAAAAATTAGGTGATTCTGTGGAATTCACCTAAAACTTTTATACTACCTGCAGTCAGTATTAAATAAAATTTGGATTGGACTGATGATCTTTCATCAGCTTTGGTTTTCTCCAGCAGGCCGATTGTACTAGATACCTACGTACTAGGCGTATAAACCATCCGGTAGTCTTATGGGCCTGGGTTTTGTGTCGTTGGCTCCCTTACTATGATGGATCTCAAGCGCTTACAGCGTTAACAAGCCAACGCTTACCTACAGCGTTTTATGAGCATATTAACGCTTCCAAGCACGTGTGTTCAATTTCGTAAGTTTTTGTATATTTGTCCATGAATCTCTCAAAAACTGAAACTAATATCGAAATGATCTGTTTGACTTAAATCACGTATATTCCAATTTAGGGTTACAATACGTTACACAGGATTACAACTCTTAAGTTTTATCAAAATCAGTTCAGTGATTTTTGAGTTACAGATATAGTTGAAAGATGTTGTCAAATTTTATTAAGACAACACATTAAGACAACAGTAAAATGGAGCAGTATAATATGTTGCTGATTTGTCGCCTTGTCCATCCAATTTACATGTTTTTACTCCTCATGATTCGCAAGTTCCATTTGGATAATAAACTAACCGCTTTATTGTCAGACAGGTAAAAAAGTATTCAAAGATTACTATTATTTTAACTACTGGAAGGTACAGTTTCTTTTCTCCTGGTGGAAAGAGCATCGCTAATAGACATCAAAGATGTTGGGACGGACCTATTATTGTTTTCTTTTTTAACATATTGTGAAAAATAAAATTAAAGTAATGTGTATAGTAGATAAGGTGATAAGTAAGGTAAAATAAGTTTTCTTTTTATTTGATTTCTTACCTACCTATTGCATGCCTTAATGGGCCAAAAATGTGAGCCTTCAATATTAATATTAGACAAGATCTTCATGTACCCTATTTGATGCAATAAATAAATTATTATTAGTATTATTATTATTAAGGATGCTTTGCTAGCAGTATAGCAATCAAGTGAACGAAGTCGTGAGCAAATATTTTTATTTGGTATAAACAACGTGAGAAACATACAACGTGACAACGTGTATACGTAGGCAAATATAATCATTCAAATCTCTCCCAATTTATTGGCTTAAACGGCTTCTCGCTCGACATTTACATACAATTGAAAATAAACTAAGGCTGGGATTTACAAATAGTTGCAGCCCTATCCCCGAAGGGTTGTAACATTTACCCTGTTTTTCCTTGACACCATCCCCTTTCAGGGATCATGAGGGTGCCTCCGGGGTCGTTCTGAAATCGCAAATTATACCTCTGCTCTGCTAAATCTTTTATAGTTATAGCACTTTAGTTTTGCGTTTAAATAACTGTAACAATACTGTTATTTTTGTTTGTAAGTTAAATGCAATATATCTTATGTTAATTTAACTCATATTTTAATTGATGATTAATTTTAAATCTTTTTAATTTTTTAGTTGATTTTGAGTTACTTTGAAAGGTCGATCAAATTTTAAAATTAGGAATTGAATATTGAATTGAAAGTGAAATTTTGTAATAATTTTATTGTAAAATTATTACAAAATAATATAAAAATATTCGTTTTAAAATATCCTACTAAATTCATGACTTGGATGCACCGAGTCTTGTGAATGAACTCTGTATTGCTAGCAGTATGTCATTTTACATTTACTTATGTAATCTGTCGCTCTAAGAACATTTTTCCCGATCACTTTTAGTTTGGTTGAAGGCAATAAAATATTTTAGTTCAAATATTGCGTAATTAAAATTATATCTATGCGTTGTTTTGTGTCGGATAAAAATGAAATTTAGAATTTTTTAAATTACATTTTTTATTATTACGTAAATCAAACGTATTATTGACTCTAAAATGCCCCTCAAAGCTAAACGATTGGTTTTGGGGGTGGGGAAAAATTTACGGTAGTAGTAAATATAATGAAATTAAAAGGAAAACTATCAAGGCTTAGAAGAATTAATAAGCCTTTGAGTAATAATCGACCAACTTTTTATAAGTTGATCGATTATTACTCAAAGACTTGTACTTGGAGATGTTTTTATCGACGGTGAAATTGTGGTGCGGATTTAACCATCATTGACGTTATATAGGTTAAATATTTATAGTATGAAACAATAATATAACCAAAGTTCGTCACTAATCAAATAAGAACAACAATAAATATGTAGTCTTATTTCGTCCAATTAAAGCTAACGTACGGATGCGTCACGTCACAAAAACATTTTATAAGTAGCTTGTGACTTGAAATTTTAAACGTGAAAGCTATGAACTTAAGGTTGAATTTTCTAAGAGCCAAATAACTTTTTCCAAGCTCTTGTTACTTATGCCGGGTCCCTATAATCTACAAACTGTCATTCGTAACAGTAACAATTCGTAACTAGCTTAGTAATAAAACGGTCTGTCATGCTGTCCCACAAGTTTTTTGGACTATGTATTTACGACAAGCATCCGTAGCTTGACTGCTTACCGATGGCCCTCTCGAATATAGTGTATTATCTGTGGATGGCCCTCACTGCGTTCCATTATTCAGAAAGTTTTAAAATGGTCTCGAAAAAATTAAGGCTTATTTATAAACTAATTGATGTATAGTATAGAGCTAGATACAATGGATAGCCGTGTATGCATTTAATGCGAAATATAAATGATGTATACAAATAATCAATGGAAAAATTTTATCATTCAATATCAAAGAAAGTGTCATAAGCGTGAAATGGTTCACAATACTGACGTTAGCCGTCATCAAAGTTCAAACTGTTTTTTTCAAAATAATTTATTAATTATAAAATTGATGCGACCTACTAATGTTATAGACACATTTTTACAAGAAGCACAATTTTCAAAACCAAAATGGAACAATTTAAGAAAAACAAAACCAGAAAATGTCCCAGCAAAATTCACTATAACTTAAAGATATAATATATATTACAAGAATTACTTTGTTTAAATTGTAAAATGGCAGATATCTCTTTGGCTAATCTCAGATGGCTCAGAGACAGCCACCACCAAGAAAGTAACAATTGCATTACAATCCATGTGGCAAGTAGATGTGCCGAATGCATACTTATTAGCTATTAGCTACCTTACCTTTCAAACTGGAACATACGTTACAAGCACAACGTTAATGCAGCAGGAATCGGTGAAACGACGGCACAAAACCTAGGTGAGACGTTGTAGAACTCTAATCTCGGAAAAATTATTCAAAACATTTTTTATTTATTCATTACTCAACTATTTAGATCTGATTTTATCAGTTCTTATACATTATGAATATTGTGTATGTTCTATAGTCTATACAGTACATGGCTTCGGCTGAAGGTATACTTTATTTTATTGTGTGTATGTTTTTAAATTCTTGTAGTCAATATTTATGTTAATTAATTCACTTTTTTTTAAATTATACGATAGCAAACAAGTAAACGAGTCTCTAGATCAAAAGAGTCAACCATCGCCTATAAATACCACATATGTTAGTGGTGCCTTGCTATCTTGTGGTGAGGTCTAAGCCACACGCACAAGCTTACGGGCTACCTTACCTTTCAAATTGGAACAGGTACTATACGCAATATGTAAGGCCTAGTAGCCACTATGGTAGTGACTCGAACAGCCAATCGGTCCGCTTTTTACGACCTGCCTGGCAGAAAGGCAGTTAGCCTATTTTTCTAGGGAGCTCGGACCAACACGGGGAAACGTCAAATGCATGACTGTGTGGCAGTATGAGCCAAAACTTACAAACTAGAAAAGATGCTATCTACATTTAAAATTTCTATCTAGTTTAAATTAATTTTAAAATAACTATGTCTCCTTTAATAACACAGGAGAGAACTACAAAATGTATGATGGACGCCAGGAACAAAACTTTGCAATAGCTAAATATGGCCACCGAGCAAATACGGCAATTTTGGAATAGAATTACTTAAAACTGAAATAGCGAAATCGCCATGACTAAGCTTAAAGCGAAGAAATTATAATAGTTGAAAAATAATGCTTATGCCGTGGAAGAGTTTGTGTTGGAGATCTAAGCTGCTTTTTAGTTGTGCTTCTTTTTTCCAATTTTTTGTTTCCTTGCTAGTTATTAAGGCCTAATTATAGTTTATTCGCATGTTAAACTTAGTATAAGTTATAAAATAAAACTTCAAATTTAAGCACTTTGGTTTTATTCATAATGAGGTGATAAAAAAATCCTATAAATATCCCCACTTTTTGTCTCAAGGCTGTATCTGAAATAGAAATAAATGAACCCCTGAAATATTCACAGAACGTCTGCCGTTGTGGTCGCTAACACGACAAACAATAAGGTAAAAAAGTTAGAATCCAAAGGGGTTCCTATACAAGAAACATTAAAAATCTGTTTTCTTTGTCTGCCTTCCTGCATTCTTGTACGGACCGTATGCGTATCCAGCTTCATTGTTGCAAGAATTAAAAAATTAATGATAAAAAATACAATGTTATTAAACATTTTCAACGATTTGTCCAATCACGTATAATAAATTTCGTAAATGTATGTATATTTGTCCACGAATTTCTCGGGAATCAAGTTATAAAAGATTTACATCAGGTATAATTCAACTTAGGGAATATTTTTTTTATATCATAAGATAGCAAACAAGCAGATGGGTCTCCTGATGGAAAGAGTCAACCATCACCTATAGACACCAAAGATGTTAATGGTGCGTTGCTATCTTGTGGCGAGGTCTAATGCCACATGCATAAGTTTACCGACTACCTTACCTTCCAAACCGGAACACGACAGCGACAAGCACTGACGCTATTGCGGCAGGAATAGGTAAGGTTTTTTGTGATATGGGTACAGTTGACACATATTTGTAGTCAGTTCAATTTTTAAATTGCTATGATCCATATCTTTGAGATAACCATTGCCTATAGATACCAGGTACCTATATTATTGTTACCCAGATAGGTATGTTAATGGTGCTTTGCTATCCATATGGCAAGGGTTGAAGTCAAATTTATGGTTCATTTCCGTAAGATTACTAGCTACCTTACCTTCCAAACTGAAACAAGACAGTGACAAGCATCGACACTATTACGACAGGATTAGGTAAGTGCGGATGTGGTAGAACTCTACCATGTTAGTGATTATAGTTAACCTGAAATTATTATTATTTATATTTCCCATATTGTTCAATACCACCTTTGAACAATAGACCATCTGTCATGCAGTTCGTAAAAGACTCGAAAAAGATTGATTTTCAGGTCATGACTATGGTGGTAGAGTTCTGCAACTCCTCACCAGGGTATATGGCACCACCGTTTTACCTATTTCTACCGCAATAGCGCCAATGCTTCTCATTTTCGTTTCTCGGTTCGGAGGGTAAGGTAGCTGGTAAATTTATACATGTGGCATTGCCATTCCTCCAAACGGATAGCAGTGCATCAGCATCAGTAAGAACTTTGGTGACTATTGGCAATAGTTTATCTTTTCCTCGGGTGAGATATCTGCTTGTTTGCTTTACAATGACAAAGATTGGCTGGCTTGTGAATTAAAGTAATTCGTATGCGAAGTAGGTGACCAACATGACGTATATTTATTCAAATTTGCACAAATTATAGGAGATTATATTCTAACGTGTGTTCCATCAATTGCAACTAGTACTCGAGGAAAGCGGGCTATTTGGCAACGTCCTTGTTATGTATCATTTTTGATTTTTATGTAGTCCGATTGCAAATGTGCTATTGCAAAACTGATATCACGTACTGTCCGCCTGGCACAGGACTGTCACACCAATAAAGTCTTCTGTCAACAACACTGTGCCTATCGCATGCAATCGGAGGGTCAATAGCAGCTGGTGCAATGGAGATTATTCCAAGATTTTTTGAACAAATACGAAGAACTATGAAAGTTTATTTTTCTTGCAAGAGTCTACGAATAATAATTAAAGTTTGTCAGCTAGGAAATAAGAAAAATATCTGCCTGGCTCCTGTTATTCGTAAATGGGGATATATTTCAGACAATAATTGCTCTTCTGCCGTTATATCAAGCTGAAACCGCAGCTGGAATTATATGTAGTTTCCACTCTTTCCTTTATACTCTGATTGTTGATTTTTCGTCGGAACTAGACGTCACATACCAGTCTGATAATATGTAAAGCATTTCCGTGTCACTTTCTGAGCTTGAAGTGGTAAATTCACGCTAAATATTTTTTAAATTATTGTTCAACCGGCCGAAATCCGGGGGTAGCTATACGAATGACGGATGATGAAATTTTGACAGATTAATGACATTATATTTTTTATAGGGACATACCAATCTGTCATTTCCATACAATACACAGTAAAACCTTAACTGGCAGCTCTCCCACCCGTTAGCAACGAACCTTTGGTAATTTGACATAAGAGTCGTGCTTTTTAGGAACAGTTTTAGCTTACGCCTTGTAGAAAATCCTACTATTTGTCACTAAAACGAGTCGTTTTGCAGATATAGGGACCGGGCATTAGCGGTGCAATAGTTAAAACTAAACCATAACGAACATAACTAAGGTTATTATATTATTAAGATGCTTTTACGACGTTGCGATTTTTTTTGTGTTTCTGTATATACCTAAAATTCTCAATCAATTTTCTTGCGCTGATTTAGTGGGTAACGCTGAATTTTTATTTATTTTAAGGCTTACCAACATTAGTATACAATATTAATACAATTATAGATAGCAAAAAAATGCATATTGTAACAAAGAATTATAGGTAAACACTACTTGCTTTTTTAAACTAACTACCAAAATTGACAGTAAAATAATTATATAAGATCTTCTCATTTTTCATCAAAATCTTTACCACGTCCTAAGCTATTCACTTCAAGAAGGAACACACGTATTTGAGAGATATTTCCTGCATACGAACCTAGAGATTTGCTTGACATTTTGTTATTCGGGCCACAATATTGAAATTCTTTACCTAATGCCATGTTTACCGAGCTGTACGTTTCCAGCGTTTGAAAACGAAATATATATAGAGTGTAAGGAACAGTCTACTGAAAAATTAAGAAAACATAAAATTTTTAAGGTTCTAAAGTAAACTAGAAACCCTTATAGTTTCGCCATGGCCGTCCGTCTGTCCATACGTGATTGCTCAGAGATCCTTGATAATTTATGTTGTTTTTAATGTAATGTGTAATTTATTTTAATTGATTAATATGAAAATTTAAATGTTTAGATGTATTGATGGACGGATGTTTGTTACTTAACCACACATACACTATGGAATGGATTTGAATGCAATTTGAATAAAGGTAGATAATAAATTAGAATAGCTCATAGGCTACTTTTTATCCCGAAAAAAATAGTTGTTGCCACGCATTGATATAAAAAACCCAAGATACACAATCAGTGTGTCAAAAACGTCCTCCAAAAATAAGTGCACAATTTTAAATTGTGCACTCATTTCAAATAGAATCGAGTCGGCCGCGTCACTGTCAATTTTATTTATTTTCGTACATTGCTTTGTAAAAACAACTATAAATCTTTCACTTAAGGTTGGATATGCAAAGACATATGTTTTTGCCATATCTATAACTACTTAAATGAAATTAGAGACACTTTAGAGTGTCAGTTTTGTTCGTGACTGTGCATCTAGGGTTTTTTATATCAATGTTCCCACGGGATTTACCAAAACTTTTATAATGCAGCCGGCTGCACATTGCAGCTAGTAAAAATAAATATGTAGATTCTTAATACTAGCAATCAGTGCCAATTTTGTTAGCTGTCAAACCGTCTACAGTTCGTATAGAACAATAAACTTGAGTAAACTTAAATTTAGTTCGCTTTGTCTACAGTCCAACTACGTAGAACACCGACACGGTTATAAGAACTTCTTAGTTCTCATAACTGTGCTACATGTTATTCGTTCTGTCAAATCCATACTTACAACAGGAGAAATTGAAATAAAACAGCCACATTTTTATATCATACTAGCGACCTGCCCGCGGTTTCACCCGCGTAGCTTCTGTTCTCGTAAGAATATCGTAAAGGTTTATATACTAAAACCTTCCTCCAGAATTACTATATCTATTCAAAAAAACCGCATCAAAATCCGTTGCGTAGTTTTAAAGATTTAAACATACATAAGGACAGACAAAGAAAGCGACTTAATTTTATACTATGTAGTGAAGATACCAAACAAGCGGATGGGTGTTCTGATGGAAAAAGTCAATCATTGCCTAATAAACATGACTTACTGATATCACAAAATTTCGGCTATGTATAATTTATTAATAAAGAAGTCTGAAATCAGAAGTACTTTATTGAATAAAACTTTTTATAAGTTATTTTGACATGTCAACATATTTTTTTAAAACTGCTACCAGATTGGAAACGCAGTCACACACTGAGAAGATCCGGCGGAAGAAACTCAGCGGGCTTGTCTTTTTTTCATATCATCTATTTTTTGTCTATTTTTTTAAAAGGTAAACCTGTATAGCTCCATGTTGGTCAGAGCCCTTCTTGAAGAATAGACCAGCTACTATTCTGCAAGATGGTTTGTTAAAGGCAAATAATCAGCTTTATTATATCATAACATAGCAAACAAGCAGATGAATCTCCTGATAGAAAGAAACAACCAAACAAGACACCAAAGCTATGCTGCATACATAAATTTACCTTACATTCCAAAATGGAGCATAAGAGGTACAACAAGTACACCCACGATTAGCCGAAGAAACTTGGTCCCACAAATGTGATAGGTGGCAAGCCTATCGCCAACCTTGCACATTTCAATCCCGGACAACATTTTTGTTATTTGAAAACTGAAAAATCATTTTTTTTCGATTGCCCGGCTCGGGAATCGAACTTTGACCTCATGTGGTCAACGCTAACGCCGGATCACTAGACCACATGTGATAGGGGTAATAGAAGTCGAAGGCTATACAAACCATTGTGATTTCTAGGTTGAGTTCAGTAAAGCCTCGCCTGGGATAAAGCCACCACCTTCCTTATTCCTGCTGCAATAGCGTTATTGCTTGTCACTGTCGTATTCTGATTTGGAGGGTAAGGTAGTCAGTAAATGTATATAGCAATAACATTCCATCAGATGAATAGCAACACACCATTAACATCTTTGGTAATGATTATTGATGTCTGCTTCTTTCCACCAGGAGAGCTATCTACTTGATTTTTTTACAGTATAGGGGGCAAACTAGCGGGGGGATGCATCTGATGGTAAGTGATCACCGCCCATGATTGTCTGCAACACCAGAGGCAGTTGCGTGGCCGGCCTTAAAATAAAAATGAGTAGGCTCTGTTCTTGATGGTGTAATCTACTTGATTACTATCTTATAAGTTATAACATAAAAAAGCCGTGGTTTTCTCGATACGAGAAAAGAAATTGACAAAATATTATTTCACCCTCATTAGTTTGTGGACCGGACGATCCTTTAATATCGTATCTGAAAATTACGAACCCTTAACACGAAATAACACAGCAGTAAACGAAGAAATGGAATCCTAAATGAATGTAACGAAGAGGAAAATTCATGTAAATGAGTGGAAATGGAATTATAGAGATAATTGGGACAGTAAACGAAACTACAGCGGTGAATATTAATCGCACCCGGAGGGAAATGCTTCAGTTGAAGCGCATCAGATGAGAAGTGCTGTTTTAGAGGCAAATATATTAAACATTATATTTACTTCAAAATTCCTATTGTAACTGCTTTTATATAGTTGTTAATAACAAATTAATATGTTTTGATGGAAAGAGTCAATCATCGCCTATAGACACCAAAGATGTTAATGGTGCATTGCTATCTTGTGGCAAGGTCTAATGCCACATGCATAAGTTTACCGGCTACCTTACTCTCCAAACCGGAACACGACAGCGACAAGCACTGATGCTATTACGGCAGGAATAGGTAACTCAGTGGTACCATACCCGGGCGAAACAATGCAGAAATCTACCACCTAGTAGCCACGATAGTAGCGACTCGATAGCCAATCGGTCGCCTTTCACGACCTGCCTGCAGAACGGCAGTTGGCCTATTCTTCAAAGGAGGCCGGGACCAACACGGCGAAAATATTTAGAAAAAGTATCATAACGCCGGATTCCCTTGCGGAGTTGGCAGAGTAAACCGAACGTATATTATTAGACTTCCCATTCTAACTCGATTCATCAGTTTGCCGATTGACGAGATAAGTGGTGATCCTAATCGCCGCATTTTACAGCTCTAGCAACGATTATATTATCGACTGTTTTTAGCTTTCTCTCCCCGTGTTGGTCCATGGCTCTTTTGAAGAATAGGTTAACTGTCGTACTGCCAGGCAGGTCGTAAAAGGCGACCGAATGATTATACAAGTCCATCGTAACTGCTAGGTGATAGAGTTCTGCATTGTCTCGCCCGAGTCTGGTTCCACCGCCTTACCTATTCCTGCCTCAATAGCGTTGGTGCTTGTCACTGTTGTGTTCCGGTTTAGAAGGCAAGGTAGCCGGTAAACTTATTCATGTGGAATTAGACCTCGCCACCTGGCTAAGATATCAACGCGCCATTTAACATCCTGGTGTCTACAGGCGATGGTTGACTCTTTCCATCAGGAGACCTATCTGCTTATTTGCTATCTTATGATATATAAAAAAGCAATAACCGGGACCGACAGCGTTACGTGGAATTAGACCTCGCCACCTGGCTAAGATATCAACGCGCCATTTAACACTCTGGTGTCTATAGGCGATGGTTGACTCTTTCCATCAGGAGACCCATCTGCTTGTTTGCTATCTTATGATATATAAAAAAAGCAATAACCGGGACCGACAGCGTTACGTGCTCATCTGAGTCACGGGAGTGATAACACATCACCCGCCAGACTTCGAGCTGCTACTGAGATTTTGGATTTACGAAAAAGACCTAGAAAATACCCAAGAAATTTTTTTCTGATCTTAGGTCGAACCCAGGAACTTATGATCTGGTGTGAATAGACAACGAGGCAGTTTTGTTTTAAGTCCCGACTATTAATAGTATATTTATATGATTGTTACCTTTATTTTTCTTATTGTTGACAAAAGCTAACGTATCGAACAGATTTCAGAGGCGGTGAACTTTTAATTGAAATAAAACAAAGAAAAATATTCCTAATTAGTGTGAAATTGATTTGACATTTTTCGTACGTACGTTGTGGATTTGTTAATCTACGAAATATTCTTTACTTAGTTTTCTCTGGAAACAACAATTTAGGTGATTTTAAGAGATACTTCAGAAGCGGAGAGCGAATTGGTAACAATCCCTTATCTTGCAAATGTCCACGGGCAGTTGCCTTTACTTATCATGTAGCCCACTTAATCAATGTTATTTATGCCACAATAGGGTCGGTGCTTGACGCTGTCTTATGCAATTTTGGAGAGTAAAGTAGCTAGCAAACTTATGCACTTTTTTATAGCAGAGGGGGAAAAAGAGCAGGTGGTGCACCTGATGGTAAGTTATCACCGCCGCCCATGGACAACTGCAATACCGGAGGTCTTGCAGCTGCGTTGCCGGGCTTCTAAGAATAAGCTCATTTCTTGAAGGTCCCTAAGTCGTATCCATTCGGAAACACCCACGAGGGTAATTTATTCCACAATGGAGTAGTGCGAAGCAAAAAGTGCCGACAAAAGCGCACACTGGACGACACTTCCATATGGTAGGATAAAATATCCTACCATATGGAAAGCAAACTTATTTTTTCATTACACCTCTTGTGTCTATAAGTGATGGTATTTTCCACAGACCACAGGCACAAATACTAATAGACACGGTGTTGGGCGCAAAATGCGTAGCCGCTCATATGAGCAAATGTAAGTAAATGTCAAACGCTTTTAGACATTTTATATCGTAAAAAAATAGAAATAAGCTATATTATGCTGTTTTATCGTGTCGATTAAAAAGCTAAGGCTAGGAATACTCCTGGAGTGATTTTATTTCATCGGTAAGTATTATAACTCTGATTTTTTGGGATTAAATGCAAGCGACACTGACAACCTGAAGATAAGAAATTGCCCTGAAAGGCGTATGAAGTTTAATCCATATTTTTTTTCTTTTCACTAGGAGATCCAGAACCACATTTGCTATCCTATGATATGTAAAATATATTTAGTCACATATCCACCCACACTCAAACAAGATCCTAAAATATATTCATGTCTGTCACGAAGATATTGATTAAATAACACCCGGACGCTTTGCTAGAGGTAAAATTATTAATATTCTACACATTTCATCGTCGGTACGTGGGCAAACTTTATTTTAATACAATATTTATTAATTATAATAGAAACTGTACAAGTGTATTAATTACCAAATTTTGTGTTAAATTTATTGACAATCAAAAATGTGCAATCACGCATTCTCACAGTCTACAATTATCATCAGGAACGGTCAAGGCATTTTTGAGTTACAACGGCATATATAGACGGGCTGGCAGCCAGAAATTATGAAGCCTATCAATTGCGCAATAATCAGTGAAACCAATTATCATAACGACTGCTCAAATCATTCTTGAAAATACCTATACTGGAAGACAAAAATCATATAACCTTTCGTGTTAGGGGACGTCCACAAATTACGTGAGATGTTTAAGGAGGAGAGGGGGTCGAGTCAAATCTCATCTAATCTTACGTTGGAGAGGGAAGGGGTCTCGGCAAATAGAAAACAAAAAAAAAATTACAATTTTGTTCCATTATCCAGATTTTACATGCTTAAGATTTAATCTTAAGCGTAATCGTAATACGATTAAGATTTAAGATTTATTCGAAAGAAAATAATTTCATTCATATTTCGACGTTATACATTACTACAGAAAGTTAAAAATAAACACCTCGCGTAATTTATGGACGCCCCCTTATAGGATTATTGTCTTAAAAATCATAGCCTCATTCAGGTGCTATATTTTTTTTCCGAACACCTTTAATAATTAATTACTCAGTACAATGTTTTTTGACTGCCTTGTTGGCAGTAGTGGTTAGCCTCTATGGCTCAGTTCCTGAATTCAGTTTCAGGATCGGGCTAAGTGCTATTGGGATTTTGTGGTTTATAACATTACATATAGCTATTGGTTTCGCTTTTTCATAAATAAGCTATAATCTCTTCTTCCTCTCTTCTTCCCCCTTTGAAGAATAGACCATTTGCAGTTTTGCTAAGCAGTTTGTAAAAAGCAAATGATTGGCTATGCATATTACTACTATCGTGGCTACTACCTGCTAGAGTTCTGCATTGTCTCACCCGAGTCTGGTATCATCGCCTTAATTATTCTTGCCACAAAGTGTCAGTGATGATCACCATCGTATTTCGGTTTTTAACTTAAAAAAAAGTAAGAATTTTAAGAAATCTGTCGAGTTCTACGTAATCTTGGCCTATTTTTATATGACTTTACCTATTCTAATTATTTATTTTTATTTATTTATTTTACATAAACAAAAATTCCACAGCTTGAATTACAGAAAATACTTACAATACTATATTCATTAAACATTAGCCAATTACGGATTTTCCCTTTGTTTTCTGATCATATTATGATGTAGTTTTTAATAGCATTACTGTTTTTCGTATTTCAGTTTTCGTATTTCACTTTTAAGGTAAGGTAGTCGGTAAACTTATGCACGTAGTTTTACACCTTTATCAATCAAATTTTACACAATATTAATCCTACATGTTTGAAATCAATAGCTCTACTTTCGTTGCTATTCTATATTATACAAAAAAAATGGAAAAGCTTATCCCAAAAACAACAACAATTTTACAACGAAAGAGCCACTGAAGTACGTTTGAATGAAAAAAATCAGTGAATAACGCTACATAAGGCGCTAAGGGGCGATGCTAAAATATATTTTATTTTTTATTATCACCACATATTATATACTAGTAGTTTATTGTTCTTTAAGATTTTTAAGATATATCGTAAACTTTAATTATAAACTTAGCGAAATTATGTCATTTTCCTAAAAATAATTTAATATTTTTTGAATTCGTACATAAGTTACATACACTTACAATATCACTTGTAAAAAAAAATTACAAAACTGAGATAGTATTTTTATATTTTTTAGACGTAAGCAAATTCTTTTCATTGTTTTTGGAATAAATAATAAGTAAATATTTACCTTCCAAATAGCATGACGACTGTTCTATCCCTTCATAAATAAACGTAAAAATCTTCACTTATTAAATAACACAAGTAACAAACACTTAATCACTAATTAAATTGAACATCTGGATTAATATGTCTAAATTTATACAAGTTTCTTATACACCACGGAAATCGGATTTTTGCAAGCTCGAATGCGTGCACTCTTGACAAAATTCCAATAACAACTGAAGAGAATTTTCTGACAAAACGAAAATGTGAACTAGGGGGCGGATTCTGGACGACTACAGCCTTCGGAGTTGATTTGATTATCTAGCGATAGATGGCGCGATTAACCAAAGGTTTTCGACTTCTGAACAAAAATGTACTGCTATTGGAAAACAATTTTTGAGGATGCCTCCTGTCTTTTTGTTTCAATGTGTACTTGGATGGCTATTCATTCTTTATTTCGTTCGATATCCTGCTTTTACTGGGATCTTATTTCCGAATTTTATTCAGTAATACGGAAATTCTGGCATTAATGTTTATGAAGCGCGTAATATTATGTGAAACAAACGTAAAAAGTGTTGTTAAATTTTCTTTAAGTTTTCAATTTCCTTATAATTATAGGGAAATTGTTTTGTCCTTTGTTATATTTGGGAAAACATTGTTTGTTTTAAATTAACACAGTGCTTAAACTGTGCAGTTAGTATTGTTAATACAGTTGGCATTATTTTCATAGAGTAAAATATCGCTTCTATATTTTTTCGGGTTAATAGCCGAAGAGTTCTCTTATTAAAATTGATCGCACCTTGATGTATAAGGTTGAAAGTTATAGTATTTATATGTGTAAGGTTGACTAGCACCCATAACACAAGCAAATAATTTGCTTACTTTGGGGTAAGATCTATTTACGAAATTTGTCCAGCAATATTTAATTATTAAAACCATTCCAAATATCTGATAAATTGTAAAAGGCGAGCAATTGTTCAAACATATTTCTTGTATATTGACTACTAGAAGTTAGAATTTTGTAGTAATGCACGAGTCAAGTACTATCGTTTTACGTTTACGCGTCAGAGCTTCAGTCAGTCATGTTGTTTGTCTGAAGGGTAAGGCAGCTGACAAACATTTGCATTTGACTTTAACATCATGCTACATTAATAGCAAAATGGCAATGTGCCATTAAAACCTTGACGTCTATAAGCGATAGATATATTTCTTCTGTCTCCATCATGAGGGTCATCTGTTTGCTATTTTATGATAAAAAAATGAACCATCTATAACTTGTATTCATGTTATGTTACGAGCACTTCGACGGTCCCTACGTATAAAAGGACGTCAAAAATGTAAAAAAAAATATTATATATATGGCTTTAAATTTTCCAAACGCTCATATCTATATAAGATTTTTCTGTTTTATTTTATGTATTTCGCTACTTATAAAAATCGAATAAGAGAAGAAGTGTAAAAATTACAAACAATGGGTATCATATAAGCGGATATCTATACGGTGTTATAAAATACGCGTTTTAACATTTAAAACGCCGTATAAAGAGACATGTTTTTATTAATGTATTTTTAATATTTTTGGGTGGGGATCTTAATTTGTTTAAGGTATTTAAAATGAAATACGTTGTTGATTTTCATAAAACATTTATGTTTTATGAATTTTTTGGATTTATATTTTCAGTTTTTTTTGTTTTTAGCGTATGAAGAGGTATCTTCGACTCGTCTGATATGTATGTCAATGTAAAACAGCCATCTATCAGTTTTTCCAGGAAAATATTTGAAAAAAAAAAACTTAAATACTACAATGGAATCCCTAAATATAATAGCTCCTTCTAGTAAAAAAATTATAATTATGCATAGAATCATTTCAAGAGAGATTTGAACATTAATTACGCTCTCCCGTAAACCTCAGTTTCTGACATGTCCCTTTATACGTAGGGACCGTCGACTTGTTTTACTTAGTTTGTAAATAGAACTATCTGTAAATATAAAACATTGTTCCAGTGATAATTAAGTTTTCCATCATGCTACATTAATAGCGAAGTATCATTAAAATATTTTATGTCTATAATCGATAGATATATTTATTTTGCTCTTGAAATTATGAAACTAATTAACCCCTTTTATTTGATACACAACAAATCAAATTAAATTTGTTTTTATTATATTTTGTTATATAAAGGGAGCCCAAAATGCTAATTGCATTTATAAGTACAATATAGAATTGATTTTAATAAACGATATAGCCAAATTTTTTCCTTTATTAAGATATCATATTCATAAAGTCAACGCTACCAATTAATCTTTTCACACTTACAATATCGAATTGGTTTCAATAAGTAAGATAGCCACATTCCACCCCATATTACTATATCTTCCACAATATGACCTTCAGTTATTTCGATTCACTTTTCCCATTTTCATTTTCTGCTAAGGCATGACGCGCCGTCGACATGATATATGTGAGGAATAACAGGAAATCCTGAAAATCACTGTTGGGGAATTTACGACTCAATAAATGCCAAGTGATTTGTTTTTGATGGCGTCACCGATATAAATTAATCTTCTTACTTTATATAAATTTAAATTTAAATATTTTAAAAACTTATACAAGTTATTTTATATCATAAGATATCAAACAAGCAGTCGGCTCTCCTGATGGAAAGAGGCAACCATCGCCTACAGATACCAAAGATGATAATGCTTCGATGCTATCCGTATGGCGAGGTGTTTATGCAACTTGCATAAGTTTACCAGCTACCTTAAATTTCAAGCCGGATAACAACAGTGCTAACACCGACGTTATTGTGGCAGGAATAGGTAAGTCGGTGGTACCACATCCGGGACGAGGCAATGCGGAACTCTACCACATAGTAACTACTATGGTAGTAGCTCGCATGGCTACTTTTAGGGTATTGTACACAGTAAACTGATGCCTGTGGTATTCCTAACCAAAGCACGGATAGCAACGCTCTATTAACATCTTTGCTGTATATGTGTGTTGATTTTATTTTTCCCTATAAAAACTCTACTTATTTTTATAATAAAACGGGCTAAGTGTAAGTCAGACTCGCACACGATGGGTTCCGTACCATTATCTATAAAGAAATTGCAAAAAATCATCTTTATATTGTATGGGCCTCCCATACAATAAATGTGATTTTCCCTTAAATATTTATTTTATTTTAATTTAATAATTTATATTTAAAGTGAATATAGTATAACTGAATACATATTCTGTGAATATTTCAAGCGTCTACCAGTTGTCGTTATTGAGATCAAAAAAAAAAAATTGCAAAAATGTCACGCTTTTTTCTTGTGAGCCACAATTCTGTTTTTAGTATTTTTTCTAATAGCGGCAACAAAAATACGTCGTTTGTGAAAATTTTAAATCTGTATCTCGGTCATTACGAGATACGGCCACTTGACAGACGGAGAGTCAGACAGCGAGACATACAGACGGATGGACAGCGGAGTCTTAGTAATCGAGTCCCGTTTTACCCTTTCAGTGCGGAACCCTAAAAAAAATTTTTGAAATGAAATGAACAAGTACAGTAAGAAAATAATTAGTAAAAGAAAAGAAATATTTTTACAGTTGCAGCATAAGCTATAAAGATTAAAGGCTGTTTAATATCTTTTGATATTAATAAGTAAAGCAAAAACATCCCTTTTGGTTTCTAAAGCCAATTACGCAAACGGTGGACTATGAAATTTGGCACAGTCAAATGAAAAAATGAAAAAATATTTATTTTCAAGGATATGGCTTTTTTTATAACATAAGATAGCAAACAAGCAGATGGGTCTCCTGATGGAAAGAATCAACCATCACCTATAGACACCAAAGATGTTAATGGTGCGTTGCTATCTTGTGGCGAGGTCTAATGCCACATGTATAAGTTTACCGGCTACCTTACCCTCCAAACCGAAACACGACAGCGACAAGCACTGACGTTATTGCGGCAGGAATAGGTAAGGCGGTGGTACCAGACCCGGGCGAGACAATGCAGAACTCTACCACCTAGTAGCCACGATGGTAGTGACTCGATAACCAATCGGTCGCCTTTTACGACCTGCCTGGCAGAACGGCAGTTGGCCTATTCTTCAAAGGAGGCCGGGACCATCACGGCGGTCACGGGTGTCACAAGTTATTAAAAATAAATTAAATTAGCAACATATCTATTTTTTTTTTATATCATAAGATAGCAAACAAGCAGATGGGTCTCCTGATGGAAAGAGTCAACCATCGCCTATAGACACCAAAGATGTAAATGGTGCGTTGCTATCTTGTGGCGAGGTCTAATGCCACATGCATAAGTTTACCGGCTACCTTACCCTCCAAACCGAAATACGACAGCGACAAGCACTGACGCTATTGCGGCAGGAATAGGTAAGGCGGTGGTACCAGACCCGGGCGAGACAATGCAGAACTCTACCACCTAGTAGCCACGATGGTAGTGACTCGATAGCCAATCGGTCGCCTTTTACGACCTGCCTGGCAGAACGGCAGTTGGCCTATTTTACAAAGGAGGCCGGGACCAACACGGCAAATCTACCATGATACGGTGTGCAAAATTTTAAATTCGGTCGATTTATTTATGATTAATACCGGATCGTTTCATTTACAAAGTTTAATTTACGAAGGAATGCAGAACTAATATTATAAAATTGTAGAGTTTGTTTGTTTCTTTGTTTGTTTGGTTGTACGCGCTACTACTGAACCGATTTGAATAATTCTTTTTGAGTTAGCGAGGAAGGTTATAAGCTATATAACATCGTGCTACGACCAGTAGGAACGGAGTAAACGAAGTCCGCGCGGACGAAGTCGCGGGTAACATCTAGTTAAAAATAAATTAAATTAACAACATATCTACCACGATATGGTATGCAAAAACCTAAAAATTTGGTTGATTTATTTATAATTACTACCGGATCGTTTAATTTACGAAGTTTAATTTACGGCGGAATACAGAAATCTAATATATTTAAATAATGTTCATTAGAAATATATTTAATAAATAAAAATATGTACATTACACACACTTCATTCATTTGACATATGTACATGATAAATGTAAACACATATGTATACTATTTTCTGTATGGCTAGTCTGTTGTCAAAGTTAAAAGAAATCATGACGTATTGTTTATGGTCAAATATCAACCACAGAGCGATTGCTAGCTAATTAAATTACTGCTACGTGCTTTAGAGTTAGCCTATTCAACTCAGATAATTAGATCTCGGGTTTGATTCCCAGGTCGAGCAAAAGTGTAATTGAGGTTTTTTCAAGGCTGAAAGAACATATTTCATGATTTTGATATAAAAATATTAAAATATCCCTGAAGCAGGTCTCAGAGTAGGGTGAGTAAAACTTCGTAAAATTTAATCCCCAGCCTATACGTTATCCACCAAAAAGACTCCCTTTATCGAGGCTTTTCCTATCCAGAATACTTCTCTAACCATCTCTGATAATATTAACATTTTAGGTGGCGAAATAGCAAGTAACGTACACTTCGTACAAGTTATCATCTGGAGGGTAAAGCTAAATTAGCATCAAAGAAACTGAGGGTATTTGATCAAGTTAGACTATACGTCTGGTCATAAAGCTATGCTTTATCAAAGTTCAAATTCGGTTACATATGAAGTATTGTTTGCACTTTTGGACCGGAGCACCTCACATTATACTCTTCAATTTGATAAAATGCAACGTAGAGCGGTCTTTCTCCGTCTTGACGACTAGCCTATTCTTACAAGCGGTCTTGAACCACTTAGACTCCAAAATATTGGAACTCCATGTGTTTTCTACGAACTGTATAATGGAGAGTATTCTGATGAGTTATTTAATCCTTCAAAACTATCGCCTGCAATTCCGAAAAGCGAAAGGCTCAATACTGACCAAGACTTGTTCTGGTAGATTTTAGTGCCAGTATCCACGTCTCCATCGCACTAAACGCCGAAGGGAGAACTTACATCCACAGCGTATTGATGATTTGCCATCCACGACTGTTCAATTTGCCTCATTTATACAAACAGTCAAACTTTAAAACAGCTTACCTCACACTGTTTTTCGGAGTAGCTTTGGTATTGGAGAGTTAATAAAGGCATCGCATTGGTAATTAATAGGGATGGGCCGAAATTCGTTTTACATTCGGTTTAACCGAATTTCGGCAGCTTGAACCGAACTTCGACATTCGGCCGAAATTCGGTTTAAATGCCGAACATTCGGCACTAGAAAAAAGTATCTTTTTTGCACTGTTTTGCTTAAAATCTACGCTAATGTTATAAAGAGGAAAGATTTGTATTCTATATTTTTATATATTGTATCATCTAAACTCAAAAACTACTAAACCGATTTAAAAAAAATCTTTCACCATTAGAAAGATATTAAAATCATTCCGAGTAACTAAAGGCTATACTATACTTTCGAAAAAAATCTGTAAAACAGTTGACCCAGCAGGCCATCCCTGAAACTTCCCGCTAGATCTTTATCTATATCGTAGCATATCACAGATTTTTTCAGAGTTCATTAAATCTAAAATTTGTTACAAATATTCGTTAGTACATAGAAGTCGTAAATGACAGTAATTTCAAAATTTTTGAAATGCTCTATATTTTATAAACGATGATTGATTTTGGTCTTTCGAATGGCATTCAACGCAATTTTTGACCTCTAAAATGTTTTCATAGCTACGTAATCTACAGACTCAGAAATGTCGAAGCAATATTAAAAAAAATTTTGTTTTGAATTTTCGATATTACTAAATCCCAGATAATCGACCAATTTTTTGCAATTTGCTTATTTGACACAATTTATAGAAAGAAAAGCTGATTAGACTTTTAAGTCAATCGGTATATTAGTCTGAAAGTCATTATAAAAATGCTAAGTTTGCTGTAGACAACAAAATATTAATATTTGAAAAGCCGTAACTTTTGAAAACTTGATTTAATTTTGATTTTTGAAACTGTATTTGAAAAAATTTCTAATTTATGTCGAAAAAACACTTTTCCAAATTTTTTCGTCAACGATTACTTCCGAACGGATTCCGAAACGGAACCGATCATGATACAATTTATGAATTAGACGCAGTTTTTAAAAAAAAGAGCTGATAAAATTTTATAGTCAATCGATACATTAATCTTGAAGTTATATTAAAAAAATAGGTTTTCTAGTCCGAATTGGTTAAAATTGTTGTGAATTCTAAGTTGAGCAGAATCTAGTTGAATGCCATTAGCCGCGTTTCGATCGGTCAAGCTGTTCAAAAGTTATGAAATGTTTACATACACACATACATACAACCACACACTCTCTCTCTCACACACACACGCACACACACATACATACAGACATACTGACGTCATCACGAAAATAGTTAGAAAATGTTCCATACTTAGCGGGAATTTAAAAATCAAAAGTTTGATATAGATGAAGATACATATATTTTAAAACATGATGATTTAGATCTTTTTAATTGCATTCAACGTAATTTTTACCTTTAAATGGTTTTATTAGCTCTAAAATCGGTAGGTTAAAAAATGTCGAAGAAAAGGTAAAAAAATAGGTACGTCAGTTGACCCTGCAGGCTATCTTTGAAACTTCCCACTAAATTGAGGTATTTTAGGCTCAACGGAACAAAATCATACCTAAGCATTTTTTTTCAAGGTTCAAAATTCTGACTTTTGTTATAAATGACAGCAATTTCATTTTTAAAAAGCTGTATATTTTTAAAACGATGATCGATTTTCATCCTTCAAATGGCATTCAACGAAATTTTTGAGCTCTTAAATGTTTTTGAGCTACATAGTCTATAGGCTAAAATATGTCGAAGTAATATCAACATTTGTTTTCAAAAACTTTTGTTATAATAAATCTTGATAAACCGATTTTGATCCAATTGACGGTATTTGACGCTATTTATAAAGAGAAAAGTTGATTAGATTTTTTAAGTGAATCGGTGTATAAGCCTAAGAGTTATTTTAAAAATATTAAGTGAGTTTTATGTAAACAGCAAAATTTTATTATCCAAAAGTTATAATTTTTGAAAACTTGATTCGATTTTGATTCTTGAAACTACATTTGACGTAATTATTTTAAGTACCACAATATTGTAGAAGGTTTGACCTTCAAACAAGTTTTGGTCAAAAAGTCTCTTATCTTATATAAATAAACCACTTTTTCCTAAATTTTCATCAACGATAACTCCCAAACGGATAAACCGGTCTTGATACAATTTACGATATTTGACGCAGATTTTTAGAAAGAAATGCTGGTTAGATTTTTAAATCAAGCAGTGTATTAGCCGGAAAGTTATTTTAAAAATATAAAGAAGTTTTCTGTAAACTACAAAATATTAATATTAAAAAAGTAAAAAACTTTTGAAAACCCGATTCCATTTCGTTTCTTGAAACTAAATTTGACGTAGTTTTTTAAGCACTAAACTATTGTGGAAGGTCAAAAAAAATTAGTTAGAGAAATTACCAAGTTATATCAAAAAAGACTTTTCTTAAGTTTTTCGGCAACGATAGCACTTGAGCGGAAAAACCGATTTTGATGCTATTAATGCATTGAACGCAGTTTTTGTAGGAATAGAGCTGATTAGATTCTGAGTGCTAAGTGTGAGTTTTTCTTTTCGCATTCGATCGTGAGTGCGTTACGAGTTTACTAGGAATTTCGCCATATAGTGGTAAACTGGTTTCTCACGTTTACCACTAGGTGCCGCTGTACAAATCACATACAAATTCCTAGTAAACTCCAAACGCGCTCACAATCGAATGCGAAAAGAAAAACTCACACTTAGCACTCTGTACCTAATCTATACATTTATGTACTTAGATTATACAAAGTTATTTATTTATGTATGTTATTTATGTACAAAGTTATGAGATGTTTACATATACACATACACATATATACAGGCATGCTGACCTCATTGTGAAAATAATCGGAAAAGATTTCTAGGACCTCAAAACGTGGAGATCTGGTGAAAACTCGATTTTCAAAAATCGGGGCAAAATCAGTAACTTCCTTGTCTATATACCTACGTAGCAGAAAGTTAAAAATAAAAATCCATTCCTAAATTGGAACAATGTAACTCAATGTATCAAAATTTTGTTGTTACGTCACTAATTCACGTGCGTTGCGAAACCCATTAACGATCTCCTATATATCCATACTAAAATTATAAATGGGAAAGTGTATCTGTTTGTTTGTCCGTCTTTCATGGCAAAACGGAGCGACGAATTGATGTGATTTTTTAAGTGGAGATAGTTGAAGGGATGGAGTGACGTAGGTTACTTTTTCTCTTACTTTACGCGAGCGAAGCCTCGGACAATATAATGGATAGTAGTAAATAGTAAAATAGGTAAATAGCTAGTATAAAATAATTAAATTTTAAGCAAATTCGTAAAAAAGTCAGGACGTGTCACTTTTAAGAAAGCGCCCCAAAATTTAACCGAAGTTCGGCCGAAATTCGGCCGAATTTCTTATTTTCACCGAATGTTCGGCCGAAGTTCGAATTCGGTTCAAACCACATTCGGCCCATCACTAGTAATTAATAGTGATGGGCCGAATGTGGTTTGAACCGAATTCGAACTTCGGCCGAACATTCGGTGAAAATAAGAAATTCGGCCGAATTTCGGCCGAACTTCGGTTAAATTTTGGGGCGCTTTCTTAAAAGTGACACGTCCTGACTTTTTTACGAATTTGCTTAAAATTTAATTATTTTATACTAGCTATTTACCTATTTTACTATTTACTACTATCCATTATATTGTCCGAGGCTTCGCTCGCGTAAAGTAAGAGAAAAAGTAACCTACGTCACTCCATCCCTTCAACTATCTCCACTTAAAAAATCACATCAATTCGTCGCTCCGTTTTGCCATGAAAGACGGACAAACAAACAGATACACTTTCCCATTTATAATTTTAGTATGGATATATAGGAGATCGTTAATGGGTTTCGCAACGCACGTGAATTAGTGACGTAACAACAAAATTTTGATACATTGAGTTACATTGTTCCAATTTAGGAATGGATTTTTATTTTTAACTTTCTGCTACGTAGGTATATAGACAAGGAAGTTACTGATTTTGCCCCGATTTTTGAAAATCGAGTTTTCACCAGATCTCCACGTTTTGAGGTCCTAGAAATCTTTTCCGATTATTTTCACAATGAGGTCAGCATGCCTGTATATATGTGTATGTGTATATGTAAACATCTCATAACTTTGTACATAAATAACATACATAAATAAATAACTTTGTATAATCTAAGTACATAAATGTATAGATTAGGTACAGAGTGCTAAGTGTGAGTTTTTCTTTTCGCATTCGATTGTGAGCGCGTTTGGAGTTTACTAGGAATTTGTATGTGATTTGTACAGCGGCACCTAGTGGTAAACGTGAGAAACCAGTTTACCACTATATGGCGAAATTCCTAGTAAACTCGTAACGCACTCACGATCGAATGCGAAAAGAAAAACTCACACTTAGCACTCAGAATCTAATCAGCTCTATTCCTACAAAAACTGCGTTCAATGCATTAATAGCATCAAAATCGGTTTTTCCGCTCAAGTGCTATCGTTGCCGAAAAACTTAAGAAAAGTCTTTTTTGATATAACTTGGTAATTTCTCTAACTAATTTTTTTTGACCTTCCACAATAGTTTAGTGCTTAAAAAACTACGTCAAATTTAGTTTCAAGAAACGAAATGGAATCGGGTTTTCAAAAGTTTTTTACTTTTTTAATATTAATATTTTGTAGTTTACAGAAAACTTCTTTATATTTTTAAAATAACTTTCCGGCTAATACACTGCTTGATTTAAAAATCTAACCAGCATTTCTTTCTAAAAATCTGCGTCAAATATCGTAAATTGTATCAAGACCGGTTTATCCGTTTGGGAGTTATCGTTGATGAAAATTTAGGAAAAAGTGGTTTATTTATATAAGATAAGAGACTTTTTGACCAAAACTTGTTTGAAGGTCAAACCTTCTACAATATTGTGGTACTTAAAATAATTACGTCAAATGTAGTTTCAAGAATCAAAATCGAATCAAGTTTTCAAAAATTATAACTTTTGGATAATAAAATTTTGCTGTTTACATAAAACTCACTTAATATTTTTAAAATAACTCTTAGGCTTATACACCGATTCACTTAAAAAATCTAATCAACTTTTCTCTTTATAAATAGCGTCAAATACCGTCAATTGGATCAAAATCGGTTTATCAAGATTTATTATAACAAAAGTTTTTGAAAACAAATGTTGATATTACTTCGACATATTTTAGCCTATAGACTATGTAGCTCAAAAACATTTAAGAGCTCAAAAATTTCGTTGAATGCCATTTGAAGGATGAAAATCGATCATCGTTTTAAAAATATACAGCTTTTTAAAAATGAAATTGCTGTCATTTATAACAAAAGTCAGAATTTTGAACCTTGAAAAAAAATGCTTAGGTATGATTTTGTTCCGTTGAGCCTAAAATACCTCAATTTAGTGGGAAGTTTCAAAGATAGCCTGCAGGGTCAACTGACGTACCTATTTTTTTACCTTTTCTTCGACATTTTTTAACCTACCGATTTTAGAGCTAATAAAACCATTTAAAGGTAAAAATTACGTTGAATGCAATTAAAAAGATCTAAATCATCATGTTTTAAAATATATGTATCTTCATCTATATCAAACTTTTGATTTTTAAATTCCCGCTAAGTATGGAACATTTTCTAACTATTTTCGTGATGACGTCAGTATGTCTGTATGTATGTGTGTGTGCGTGTGTGTGTGAGAGAGAGAGTGTGTGGTTGTATGTATGTGTGTATGTAAACATTTCATAACTTTTGAACAGCTTGACCGATCGAAACGCGGCTAATGGCATTCAACTAGATTCTGCTCAACTTAGAATTCACAACAATTTTAACCAATTCGGACTAGAAAACCTATTTTTTTAATATAACTTCAAGATTAATGTATCGATTGACTATAAAATTTTATCAGCTCTTTTTTTTAAAAACTGCGTCTAATTCATAAATTGTATCATGATCGGTTCCGTTTCGGAATCCGTTCGGAAGTAATCGTTGACGAAAAAATTTGGAAAAGTGTTTTTTCGACATAAATTAGAAATTTTTTCAAATACAGTTTCAAAAATCAAAATTAAATCAAGTTTTCAAAAGTTACGGCTTTTCAAATATTAATATTTTGTTGTCTACAGCAAACTTAGCATTTTTATAATGACTTTCAGACTAATATACCGATTGACTTAAAAGTCTAATCAGCTTTTCTTTCTATAAATTGTGTCAAATAAGCAAATTGCAAAAAATTGGTCGATTATCTGGGATTTAGTAATATCGAAAATTCAAAACAAAATTTTTTTTAATATTGCTTCGACATTTCTGAGTCTGTAGATTACGTAGCTATGAAAACATTTTAGAGGTCAAAAATTGCGTTGAATGCCATTCGAAAGACCAAAATCAATCATCGTTTATAAAATATAGAGCATTTCAAAAATTTTGAAATTACTGTCATTTACGACTTCTATGTACTAACGAATATTTGTAACAAATTTTAGATTTAATGAACTCTGAAAAAATCTGTGATATGCTACGATATAGATAAAGATCTAGCGGGAAGTTTCAGGGATGGCCTGCTGGGTCAACTGTTTTACAGATTTTTTTCGAAAGTATAGTATAGCCTTTAGTTACTCGGAATGATTTTAATATCTTTCTAATGGTGAAAGATTTTTTTTAAATCGGTTTAGTAGTTTTTGAGTTTAGATGATACAATATATAAAAATATAGAATACAAATCTTTCCTCTTTATAACATTAGCGTAGATTTTAAGCAAAACAGTGCAAAAAAGATACTTTTTTCTAGTGCCGAATGTTCGGCATTTAAACCGAATTTCGGCCGAATGTCGAAGTTCGGTTCAAGCTGCCGAAATTCGGTTAAACCGAATGTAAAACGAATTTCGGCCCATCCCTAGTAATTAACCTTTTGTATTGCAAATGTCCATAGGCAGTGGTGACCACTTTCCATCAGTGACCACTTGCTCGTGCCTACAGATACGATAAAAAGATATTAATATGAGTTCTCTTCTCGAAAGAATAGCCTCCTTGTTTGTCATGCTCTATAAAAAATATTTAGTACCCAGTTTGTGATATAATGGTTCTCTCTTGCATACAATAAGGACTGATAAAATTTCGCGTTTGCCAAATTTTGCTATAAAAACGACCATAATGTAAAATTATACCAGAAATGTTGTTTAAGTTAACGTCACAGGAAATACTGTTTTGGCATAAAAATCTCTATGAGGTGTTTATTGGAAAGCGTAGCGTTGACTAAGTAAAGTGAATTCTAGCTTATAGCCTTGCTTTTCACTAGCATCCTAACAAGAATACACATGATCTATTGTTTAAAATGATCCCACACAAACATGAGAAATGTTTGATTTAATTAACATGGAATACAACATTATGTATATAAATACTATTATTAAGGTTTTATTTTCTCTCACAGAATAGAACACAAACAGAAGTAGCCGTGTTCCGATCCGGTAGTAATTGCAAAAATGCCAATTCGTCAAAAGTACCTGTGAAGGCTGTGAAGGTTTATTTGAATTAAGCATTTTAGGCTTCCGAAGTAAACTTGGTAAGTTTTCGAAGTAAACAACTCTTATACTTTTGTCATGTCCGTTCATCCGCAATCCAGCTCAGAGATCTGTACTATTAGAAAGCAGTAATTTGGTATCAATATACATATCAGTCACGCCAACAAAGTGGCAAAATAAAATCTTAAAAAATATTTTTTAGGTTAACTCCTCTATATGCAAAAAATTTTTCGTGTACCCTATAGCGTGGAGTATCTCGGGATAGGATTTTAAAAAGTATTGTAGTTTCGTGAAAACAATTTTTCAGTTACGGGACTCGTTTGTGAAATATTAAACTCCGAAGTGCTTATTTTTGTTAGAGTCTAGTGTCCTCCGCCCGCCTTTGCTAGCTAAATGGTTAGTTTTGGGAGTGAAAAGAAAATCATGGTAATAAAAAATATAATTAAATTAAAATGAAAACTATCGTTGCTTAAAAGCCTCAATAAGTTTTTGAGTAATATTCGACCAACTTATAAAATATACATATTATGTCTGAGGATCGGCTACTATCTATTTTTCATACCCTTAAGTGATAAGGGCTGTTCACCACTAATATTTTATTTTTATTTTTTGGACAAAATTATTTTTTATTTTTATTTTTTGGACAAAATTATTTTTTATTATTGAAGTGAAAACTTCTTTAGGCGCGTTGAGCGTTTTGGTAGAGGGTAAAATCCTCGGTTCGCGTCACCGACATGCTAATGATAATAGTATATCTATAGCTATGTTTTGCATATAGTTTTAATTACTCTCAACTTAATAGTTCCGTTTTCACTTCTATCGGCAGTCCCACGACTGCTACTGTTTTTTTTTTTTTTTTTTTTTATAATGTAGCATTAATAAATACATACAACCCCAAATTTTAACCATTCTAACATCAAGCCGTATATTTTAGATCAATAATTTATATGGCAAAACAAAGTTTGCTGCGTCAGCTAGTAATATATAAATGTATGTTTTTTATTAAAATGCCAATTACCTTATACACCTTTTTAAGACAATTGTGTGAACGGTGAAGTATGAAATTTGGTACAGTTAAAGTTTACATTGCGGAGGAGTGGGAAAACATAATATTTATTAATAATATGCATTAAAAATATATTTAATTAATAAAAATAAACATTACACACACTACATTCATGTGATACACACATGTATACTATTTTCTTTAGGGTTTCTTGTGTCAAACTTCAAAAATCAATTCAATCTCTGTGTCAAACTTAAAAAAGATCTTATTGTTAAGTCTATGGTCAATTTTCGGGAAGGGAAGCGCTGGTAATAATTAGTCGTCAACCAAAGTCAAAACTATACAGCGCTACGGCATATAATAGAATATTATAATACACATACATTAGCGACCAAAAGCTCGTAATCGCAGTGAATGTCAAGGCACTTACGCGTTTCATTCAACGAGCTCTGACGTAGGTGCAGTCCATTCACATCACTTTATTTATTTATTTAACTTTGTTGTTCACATTAAATAAATTTATACAAAAGGCGGACATAATGCCCATAATTGACATTCTCCTCCAGTCAACCTTTAGTTGAACACAAGTGACGTGGCATAGACCTTGTCTAGTCCTTCCCTCCTAATTTAGTCGACCGTAAGTGAATATTTACGTTATATCTCTGTCTATGAGGTCTCTCCGTCTCTTTTTATACAGCTGTGTTAGAAAGAGAGGGTAAGACCTCAGACGATGACAGCAGTATTTAAAATTGTGTTACGCACCCTAAGCGGCTACATGTCCGCCCAATGATTTATGTTGTATTTAAGGCCAACATATCCAATTTTGAAAAGTAACTTGTAAAGCAAGCATTAGCATACAATATGTGTTTAACATGTAAAATGACATTTTTGTCACATTTAACAATGTGTCATTCAACAAATTCGTTTCTACATACGACGATTAATTCTTACCATCTGAAAAAACATTTTAAATTATAAAACAATTAGCTGCAGCGTGCAGCCCGCTGTAGTATAAAAGTTTTTGGTGAATCCTGCCGAAATAACTCATTTTCCCGAGTTAAAAAGTAGCCTATGTGCTATTCTAGGTTATCATCTACATGTGTGCCAAATTTCATCCAAATCCGTTCAGTCGTTTTGGCGTGATTAAGTAACAAACATTTATCCATTCAATCATCCAAAATTTCGCATTTATAATATTAATATAAATATAAATTAGAAAAATAATCAATTCATTGAAAATACCCCGTTTGTTTTAAAGATAAAAGTTTTTATATAAAAGGTTTTTTTTTTTAAACATTTACTTAATAACACTGTCTTTCACCTGTAAGGCTGCTGCCTCTACAAAATAATTTTCTTTTGGAGATACTCTCTTTGTTGTGTAAATTTTTATTAGTCTTTAACTTTCTTTACATAATAAAGATAAATTGTTCTTCCAAAAGAATGTTTTATAAATAGCGCTTTTAATAAAATGGTGTTTGCCTCAGACTAGTGAAAAGCAAAAAGGATTTATGAGGCCGTTACCTATGCCTTAAAAAGGTTTGTTTCCCCTATGAATGTATTGGATATACCTATTACAGTTTATATTGATTAATTGTGATATGGAGATAGTAAAAAAACTAAAATATTTATCATAAAATATAAGAATTAATAATACTTTTAGGATATATTTCGGCAAAAGTAGATATTAAGCTTTGACAAGAGAAAGATAAGGACTTGGCATTAATTTCCATAAACAATCAAAATTAAAAATTGCATGCATTTCAACGCTAAAAAAATAAAAATGGCTTTATCTCTGTCGGACAAGTTAGAATTTTCATAATAGACAAAGCTACAAAAATTTTGTCAGTGTTCTAATTTCAAATCATTTATGAAAATTAACGTCACCTTAAATAGTTTGCGGCCAAAACGCCATTACTAAAATACGCTGTCAATGTAGATAAGTTAAAATTTAATGTCAAATAACGCTTCGATTACACAATATTAAATTGATTATAGCGTTGATTTGTATTTTTCTATAATTTTAGTGTGTACCTTAAATCTAAAATGAAAATTAATTGTTAAAATAACGTGCTCAATTGCAATATAATTTATCAATTGTTATGTAGGTAGTAAACAGCTGTTCTTAAGTCCGCCATTGTTAGGGACAAAACTACACGGTTTTCCCTATTTTATATCTAGTAGTATTTTCTTTCATCTAAGACATTAAGTCACTAGGGAGTAAACACAAATACATACACTGTGGTAAAATGCCATTTTATTTTTGATATTTTCATAGAAACCAAAGAGTATGTAAGATAATATGTAACACCACGGCGTGATGCCGTTTAAGACGCCATGACAGTCCAGAATGGTTTCGCGGTAAATTTAAATTTCAAAACACGATTTTTTTTTAAAAAACTAACGATATTTAAAAAAAATAGCTTTTTAATTACTATACCTAACAAGGTAGAGTATTAAACAGTTTTTTTTTAATTTGTCAACTATAATAATCATTATAGCACTTAGCACTGTGACAGTGATGACGATTGACACTAATTGTTATGCGATTGTTTTTTTATATATTATAAGATGGGTCAACAAGCAAGCAGATGGGTCTCCTGATGGTAAGAGTCAACCTTCGCCTATAGACACCAAAGATGTTAATGGTGCGTTGCTATCTTCTGGCGAGGTCTAATGCCACATGCATAAGTTTGTACCTAGCCCAGGAGAAACTGATACCATTAGTAACAATTTAGTCACGGTGATTGTGAGAAGTTCTAACGCTCATGGTTTTTACGAGGTTCCTGACAGACATGCATCATGCATTGTGTCTATTCTTTAATTTGTACTCGGACCTATATTGGTGCGATCGAGCCACCTTTACTATACGACTAAGTAGAGTTTCGCGATGATTGAGTATCTAGGTAACTCGTCACTAACAATGACGTCAGCGGTTAAGCTTCGTGTAAGTAAATGATATTTGGGAAAATTTATACATATAATAAAATCGTAGGAAAGTCACAACTGTACATTGAATATTTTTTTAAAAGAATACTTGCGGCGTGATCTACAATCGATATCGAAGCCAAAAATATAGTTTTTAGAATTTTTGTCTGTTTGTCCGTTTATCTGTTTGTCTGTATGAATGTCCGGGGTAAACTCAAGAAGTACTGCATGGATTTACTTCAAATTTTGCATGAATATTACTAACAGGTCGGGTCAACAAGTAGGCTACATATTATCACGCTATCATCTACTAGAGAGGAGTTGTGCGGAGTAAACTAAGACCTCGCGGACGAAGTCGCTAGCAACAGCTAGTTTTAAATAAAATGGGTAAAAACCAATAAAAACCAGAGTGCTGTTAGTGTAATATTATGATTGTTTAAATTAGCCATGATTTAACTTGACAGATTAAGATGACATTTTAATATCACATATCAGAAAAGTAAGCCTAGATTTAACTGAAAAACATCCATACTAATATTATAATTACGAAAGTAACTCTGTCTGTCCGTCTATTCTTCACGTCTAAGCCACAGAACCGATTTAGATGAAATTTGGTACAAATATAGTTTGATACCCGAGAAAGGACATAGGATAGTTTTTATCCCGGAAATCCCACGGGAACGGGAACATGTGGGTTTTATTTTAGAATTTTTTCTAAGGGGACGAAGTCACGGGCACAGCTAGTACTATATATTTCCTTTAGGTAAACAAAAAAAACTAAAATTTCACAGCGGGCTGCATTGTTGCCACTGGCATTAAACATAATTCACATGGCGTAATTTATGTGTGTAGTTTCACACACATACACTACTAGTATGTGTGTGTGTGTGTGTGAGTACGTAATAATATATTTGTGTGTGTCTGTTAATTTTTGATGCTGAAATATCTAGATGAACTTGAAAATATTTGTACAAATTTATTCTGAGACATAATTTTTAGTCTACTTTTCATCACGTGAAAATTTATTGTTCATTAAAAGTATAAACATATAGAAGGCAGCGGAGTGCTAGTTTTTAAATATTTATGACTTAATTTTACAAACAAAAACGTAGGATCAGCTAGTTAGATAAAATGTACGCCCACGAGATTGAACAGTCAAAAAACTCGTTAAATTAAAAACATATTCGAGTAAAAGACATAAAATCCGCAAAATACGCGAGCGCCAAAAGAACGCCCCAGGCGAGAAATCTTTATGCAAATATGTTTTAAGGCTTGTAAGGGAACCAACCCCAAAGCATCCGCTTTTTTGGGTTAGGTATTCCTGAACTTTTGATTATGTATTTAAATATTCATGGACGTGTTTTACTTTGAGATACAATGGAGATTGTTGTGAAAGGGTTATGAAGAGTAACTTTTTACACGAAAGTGTGATAGCAATGATAGATTAGTTGATTATAAGGAAGTTCAATTTTTGAGCTCTTCTTTGAATTATTCATTGATACTTTTTAGGATTAAATAACATTGTATAGATTTATTTACAACCGACTTCCCGAAACGGTAGAGGAATCTTTTTTTATGTATGTTCACTGATTACTTAAAGTCGCCTTAACCGATTTGGAAAATTCTATATGATGCAGGAGATGCAAGATTCCGGAAACACAGCAAATGGAAAAAATCAATTGTTTGCTCGTCCATTTTTTTCATGTGGTTTTTAGCAATCCGTAATTTTGTCATAAAAGTATTATTATTAATAAAATATTTTGATTTTAAGGCTAGATTTAAATCCAAGATTTTCACCTCCGTTGCAGGCGACGTTTACATTAGTCTAAGATCCCACTATAGAATGTCATTTACTGGTCTGGTTTATGGATGAAAAGTATTTTATGTCAAATTAAATGTGTCAATTTATATAAATATTATAAATATGAAAGTTTGGATATTTGGATGTTTAATATCAATATCAATAAATTGTCTGTTCAAATATTATAATAACTTATATTACTTTTTAGTAGCAAACACTGTGATAGCTCCAAGAAATAATAAATTGTTATAAAAATTTATTTTATAACAATTTGCATATTGCAGGTTCTTGTAACTAAAATTTTGGGAGTTTCTTTACAACCAAATTGACACCCAAATAGATCTCAATTTTTTGTCTGCAAAGTCGTCAGAGATGTACTTTTTCGGTTTGTAGACATTTCCATGGCATTGCCCTAAAATTTTTGCAAATTATTCAATTTAGTGTATTAAAATTGCGTCTGTAAATGGATATGTCTGTCTATCGTCTGTTACGCTTTCACGGCTGAACCGCTGGACCAATTTTCATGCAATTTGACATGGAAATAGCTGAACATCTTGGGTCACACAAAGGCTAATTATTTTTTTTAAATCAACCCCTAACCGTCGGCCACAGCTCGCGCGGCGCGACCGGCGACGCGAATTGCGGCGCGACAAGCGAAAACTAATGTAAGAAACTGTATGAAGTATGCCACAACTACCGGCGACGCGAATTGCGGCGCGGAAAAACGCGCGACCGTGACGCGCGGTGTGATGAGCGAATAAAACAAATGAATACTTTTGTTTTATTCACTAGTATGCCAGGGTTGGAATCAGAATAACACAAAAATATTACCAATGGAAATTATATAGATACTATATTGTATTAAAATTTTTACTACTATTTTTAGCCTCCGACGCAAAAACGAGGGCTGTTATAAGTTTCAGAGGTGTGTCTGTGTATCTGTCCGTGCATCGTAGTGCCCTGGTGGGTAGTTCGATTTAGTTGCGATTTTTTTTACTTGAAAGCCCTATTTTGCGAGATGGTTCTTAGCTATGATTCAATAAAATCTGTGCAGCCGTTGAAAGCTCACCAGCTCTTTTTAACTTGATGAAAGGAATTAGCAACTTGTAAAGACCTTATCGATGCTAAATTTTGTATTTTATTACTTCAATTAATTGCAATGACATGGTGACCTAGACCTGATGCGACAGTATCTTCATTCAAAGATATCAGCTTTTATTTAACTAGCAATATTTGTATGTAAATAAAAGATTTTGTAAATATTGCAAACCACATTTATCGATCTCCTGATATTTATTTGTACTGAAACTTGGCAAACTTTCGTAAGTTCAAGGACAATGCAATATTATGGTACTATCCAGCTAATATCATGATGTAGCCTGGATATAGGGACTAGAACTCTCAGATGTAGAGTTTTGGACGAGGTAACCAAATTTTGGGTCATTGGTTTTGTTGCTATGAGTACTAAGTTTAATTAGTACTCATAACGACGAGAGATGGATCATGGAGCCACTAGAATGTCATTGTAACTCACAGACCGAAAGTGTTAAGATAGTAGAGTTTGGAGTCGTTCGTTTTGTTGCAATAAGATATTTTTTATTATTACGATATTCTGAAGATGGAGCCGAAAAAAGTAATATCGAAACTTCTCGCATCCAGATGCAAAATGCTTAGATAATAAACTTCTAAACTCAACAAGGTAAGTTTATTGTTGAGTTAGCATTCAATTATCTTGTACTGACAAACATTTTGATGCTGGATGATTTCTAGAATCTGTTGCTCATCATTACATAGGATTTAACGATCGAATTCGATGGTGGCCATGGTAAGTTGTAAACTAAATAAGAAAAACGTATTTAGATTGGACTCAGTTGTTTTGTTTTGACAAATACCCTGGTACTAAATGATTTACAGGGTCTTATGTTGAAGCAGGAAGGAGGTTATCAAAACTTTTAATTAAAATTGAGAAACACCATCAATTTTGGACTCGTTTGATTTTTTATTAAATGTGAAAGAGGATAGCTTCCAGTATCTGATGATAGGGCGGAAGGAAGTCCATGTGATTTTCTAAGCATGATCTTTTAAATCCAATGAGTGTAGGCTACTTCGATTTGTTTTGGCAAACACTTAGATGCTGGATGTTTTTTAAAATGTAACGATGGAACTGGAAATTGGACACGTGAAACTGGGCTGATATAGCCTTTATTGCTAGAAGATTCACATAGTTTCATAAAGTTACATGGCGGAGCTGGAGGGTTCGGAAGCTTTGCAATAAAACAGCCCAAGCTCATTGAGTAAGGAACCATAGGTTAAGGTTATCTTTAACTTTATGCTGCAGGATCCCCTTCCGAAGATCATCAGCTCCTTTTAAGTTTTGCACTTAAAATTATGGAAATGAAGTAAAATGGTGGGCTGACGATAAAAAAGTATCGGTTTGAGATGATTTCTTTATTATATAAATAATTGGTTATTGACACATTATTCTAATATTATACTTAAAATTATATTAAACTTAATTTAGTTTATACACCAAAACTTAAACTTAATCTATAAACTTCACAGCATTTTCTCAATTTAACGTCGGCTTGCGTTAAACAAAATTTGTTACTATACATTCATCTCACTCATATTAATAAAAAATACATTCTTTCTACAGCCCACTAACTCAAAAACGATCATAGTTTCTAAAAATTGCACGGAAAATGCTTAAAAAAATGTATGCGCGTACTTATGTACGCGCGTGAGAAGTTCTACTTCTTTAATAATATAAAAAATAGTGGCCGCGTTTCCGATCCGGTAGCAGATTCAAAAAATATGTTGACGTGTCAAAATAACTTGTAAAAAGTTTTACTGAACAAAGTACTTCTGATTTCTGATAGATTTTAATTGCATGCAAATACTTAATAACATTAAAATAATAAAAGGACTGGAAAAGGATAGTCAAGGATTTTGGGACTTAATACTTACTTAATAAAGACTTCAACCTGTAACTTTTGCGTTACGGTGATGCGCGTGCATCTTGAAATTTCACTCACTGCCTAAAGAAATATTACGTGCCTAAAGAAATTAAACTTCAAAAATCTCGAATGGAGGGTTCAATGAAAAGGTAATATTTGTAAGTATTGACAATAATGATATTTTTGCGTAAAATCCTAACATTACGATAATATATATTACGCAACAAAAGAATATAGTAAAAATAGTATTACAAAATCCGACCTTGTTACTAGCTAGTATCGAGGGGTCTATATTTAGTAGCATAACAATTTTTAAACTATTTTAAGTAGGCATCACGTTTTTACAAGTAATGATAATTTACCATAACAACTAAATCCATAACTGTTTTCGCATAATTTTTACTAGCATAACCCTATGTAGCATAAAGATAACATAGCATAATGTTTAAAGGCACACCTTGAGGAAAGCATAACAATACATAAACATAATGATCAACGGCATAAAAACACTTAAAAGTCCTAATTAAAATGCAAGAAATAGGTGGATAGCAGACTGTAGCAACATTGCATAAATAGCAAGACCAAATAGCAGACTGCATTGTAGCAGCATACTATTTCCGTAACAAGTGGGGTTGGACCAAGATGACGCAGCCCGGTGTTATTTCTAGGTGTGGGATCTAAAGAGAACCTAACTAACCTACTTCAACTGTAGCATTGGATAACTTTGTTTCTTTGTGGCGGGGGGCTTATGCCATGTGTTTTATGGTAAGATAACATTAGAAAAAATAAAAAAAATGTCTAAAGACTATTATGCGTATCATCAATAGTCGAATTAAATGTAGTACAGTAGATTCTTATGCTTAAAACACATTTCGCAAAAAAAAGATTATATTTAAATTATATAATGACACTACATATTATGATATATTCATTATGACAAAGTAAATTAGGAAAAAAAAATTATGCGTTTTAAACGTATCCCAGTATCGAGGTATGACAGCTCAGAGCGGCACGCGGCCGCGGTCGCAACAAGTCGATCTGTGGCATACCCAGATGATCGCGCGACTCACCGCGCCGCATTTCGCGTCGCAGGTCGCTCCGCGGGTAGCTGTGGCCGAGCTGTAAGGGGCTAAAATAGTGGATAAAATTTGTCCGAAAAATTATATCGACATGTTAATCTACTCGCGAGCGAAGCTGCGCGAGTCATCTAGAAATAAAATAATATTATGTGATTACAACACATGGGACATACATTGAATATTTTTTATAAGAAACTTAGGCACACGTTATAACTTTTAAAAAATATATCATCTGGAATTTACACGCATCTCATACTTGTAGTATCTACATTGTGAAAGTTTGATAAATTTCACGAAGGAAAATATTTTTTCTGGAATAAATATAATCTATGCGCCATTTCAGGCTATATTCTATTCTTGCACTAAGTTTCATCTAAATCCGTTCCATCGTTCTGACGTTATTGACTAACAAACCATCCATCCATCTAAACTTTCACATTTATAAAATTAGATCAACTATCGATCACCTGTGGCATAAATACGCCCACAGACTACACTATAATTATAATCTCTTGATCACACATCATACATCAGCTGTAAAGAAAATAGTATAGAATACATGTGTTTATATTATCATGTGTGTCGCATAAATGTAGTATGTTATAGAAATTCTCAAAATTATCCAAAAAAGTAGATTCTTGTCCCCCTCCGCAACTTTAACTTTAACTATGTCAAATTTCATATACCATCGTTTGCGCAATTCACTTATAAATGTGTCCAAAGTTATTCTTTCGCGTATTAATATATAAAGGTAAAAACACGAAACTATCTGCGTGGTAATTACGCACTTGTTTTTTAAATATACATGTTTAATGTTACACATGTTCGCCGTGTTGGTCCCGGCCTCCTTTGAAGAATACGCCAACTGCCGTTCTGCCAGGCAGGTCATAAAAGGCGACCGATTAGCTATCGAGTCACTACCATCGTGGCTACTAGGTGGGAGAGTTCTGCATTGTCTCGCCCGGGTCTGGTACCACCGCCTTACCTATTCCTGCCACAATAGCGTCAGTGCTTGTCGCTGTCGTGTTCCGGTTTGGAGGGTAAAGTAGCCGGTAAACTTATGCATGTGGTATTAGACCTCGCCACGATATAGTAACGCACCATTAACATCTTTGGTGTCTATAGGCGATGGTTGACTCTTTCCATCAGGAGACCCATCTGCTTGTTTGCTATCTTATGATATAAAAAAAACACATTCAAATCATAGCTAGTAATACTTCACTGACTGCAATATCCACTGCTTTCAACATAGATCTTGATTTTAAACGATAAAACGTTCGCAACGCTTGAGATAAATAAAGTGGCAGAGCTCAATTGAAGACACTTGGATGAATGGAAAATTTCACTGTTCTTTGTGTTTCGTAGAACTCAAATCCAACCTAACCGAGTGAACTCTATAGGAAATATAGCTTTGTTGATTGTACTCAAGTTTGTCTTTGTCAGAGATATAAAGTTTGTAGACATTGTACAAACCGTTTACAGCGACTAGAATATAGAAAATGAACACAGTACTAAAGCAACGTTTATTGCTTAAGATGAGTTACAGTTAGTTCTTTTTATATTATTAGACAGCAAACAAATAAGATAGAAACATAAGAAAATATACAAAAAGACCACATCTCCATACCATAATCTCCAAGGATGTAAATGGGGCGTTGCTATTCATAGAATAAGTTAGTAATGCCATATTCATAAAATCAGAACTTTACGCTTCAACCCGGAATACGGCAATGACAAGTATTGGCGCTATTGCGATAGGAATAGATAAGGCAGTCATACCAAACCCGGGTAAAGGAATTGGAAAACTCTACTACTTAGTAGTGTCGATGGTAATGACTTGTATAGGTAATTTTTCACCTTTTACGACCTGCCTGGTAGAATAGCAGATGTTTTAATCTTCAAAGGGGATCCAGACCAATACAGGTTTCAAGTGTTTACATAAAGTTTTTTTCATATCATTAGATTGCAAACAAGCAGATGGGTCTCCTGATAGAAAGAGTTAACCATCGCCTATAGACAATAAAGATGTTAATGGTGCGTTGCTATCGTGTGTTACTATTAATCAGATATTTATTTTGTGACAACATTCTCGACGTTACAAAACTCTTTTCTTTTTAATAACCATACACCACAACATAATATATAAAAGTAAATACCGATTTCAAATATACTTTTTTATTACATGGGGCAAAAAAGAGTGTTAATGCCGAGTGGTATTCTACCATTTGATTACCCAGGGTGTTAGAAAAAGTTCGCGAAATACGACCTAAAAGCCGCATTTTCCTACACCATGATAACGCTTTTATACACACGGCCACCAAAACAAAGTCATTTTTAGCTTCCCAAAAAGTACATCTCGTCACTCATCCTGCACATAGCCCGACCTATCACCCTGTGATTTCTGTATTTTCCCCAAAATCAAAGATTTGATGAGAGGTTTTACTTTTACCAACTCCGAAGAGGCAGTGATAGCGTTCAATCAGCACGTAGAAAACATGCCTTCAGATCACAGATTCCTTCTGTTTTAAAAAATGGTTCGATCGCATAAAAAAATATTTTAAATGTAAAGATTATTTTGAAAAGCAATAAACATAATATTTTGGTTATAAAATGTTGTTTTTTTAAGTTATGCAAAACTTACCTACGTATAAGATAGTAAATACGCAGATGGCTCTCCTGACGGAATGAGATAACGTCGCCTGAAGACACCAACGATGTAAATGATACTATGCTATCTATCTATGTGGCGAGATGGTGATGCCACATGCATAAGTCTACCGGCTGCCTTACCCTCTAAACCGGAACACGATAACGACTAGTAGTGACACGTAAATCCAATCAGTAGCCTTTTACAACCTGTCTGGCAGAACGGCTGCCAATAAGGGAAATTCCTGGTTGAAAATTTCTCGATATGGCTTTTGTTTCCTAATTACTTCGTGGACAAACATGCTAACTAACAAATATACATACACTCACGAAATGTAGCACGTGCTCGAATGCCTAAATTGATCATTGTACTTGAATATTATCTAATTGTAAAAGTTATAATACGTACTAGTATTATAACTGGGAAAGTGTATTTGTTTGTCCGTTTTTCATGGCAAAATGGAGCGACGAATTGACGTTATTTTTTAAGTAGTGACAGTTAATGGCGTGGACAGTGACATAGGCTACTTTTTTCTTTTTCTAACCCCCTCTTCCCTAAAGTGAATTTAACGCGAGCGAAGCCGCTGGCAAAAGCTAATAATAATTATAAATAAACAGTGTTAGATAAATTAAACGATTGATCTAACCCAAAGTAAGCAATTTATTTGCTTGTGATGTGGGTGTTAGTATTGTCACTCGGTTGTATTAGTCAACGATACTAATACTTAGCAATACATTTATAAATACTGTAACAATATTATATACATACATGTCAAACTGCCAGACTCCGTTTTTCCGACGGTTGAAAACGTTTGTATAAAACCGCATGCGGTTGCGTTTCATTAACCGATAACTTTTCAGCCTCTGTTGAAGGGTAATTCGTCTGTGTGATTTGTGGTTATAACACAGTTTGTCATCAGGTCAAATACGTCAATAGACAATTGGAATTGTGAATGAATATCGTGTATTTTACTATCCACATCAATGCTAAACTTATAAATGCAAAATTTTCTATATGTCTGTAACCCTAATACTCCATTTACTTTGTTCCCTGCATATACTCTTCTTTCGACATCAGCGGTGTATCTTTTATCCCTGTTTAAAGGACATACAATGTATGTATCATCCGCTTGTTCCAGCACTACATCATTAACCACAACTTTTACATTCGTTCTGGTTGCTTTTCTTTCAAATATATATTAAAAATGTTTTATTTATTTCTTTGTTTATTAGGGCGAGCGAAGCAAGCCCTACACTAGGGGACTTTCTATGCACTTTTGTGGTACATTTTACTAAAAAAGTATCGCACTTTTAGGTTTGAGCGTTGACGTGGTGGTTTAAATTCATGTCTAGATATGTTATCGACCATTAAAATGCTATTTCATAAACATTAAAAAAATAGAAGATACATACCTATTATATTAGAATTTTATTACTGCTAACACCACCTATTATAAAACTAACGAGTTAAAATGCTACAAAACTACACTAGGCGACGATTTGTGCCCTTTAGCGGTTCATTTTACTGAAAAAATATCGCACTTTTAGGTTTAAGCTTTGGCGTGGTAGTTTGATTTCATTTAATTCATTTTCATTCACTCCATTTTAATACAATATTAATCTATTAAAACACTTGTACTTTTTAACTTCCCACTACGTATGTAGATAGTGAGGTTAATGATTTTGCTCCGATTTTCAAAAATGGAGTTTTCACCGTATGCCCACGTTTTGTGGTCTTAGGAACCATTTTCGACTATTTTCGCGATGACGTCAGTATGTCTGTATGTGCGTGCGCGTGTGTGTGTGTGTGTGTGTATGTGTGTCATACAACTCATAAGCTTTGAACGCCTGGACCGATCAAAACGCGGTTGATGGCATTCGATTGGATTCCGCTCAACTTATACTTCCTGAAAATTTGAACCAAATGGGCCCAAGAGATTTTGAGAAATTTTGAAAAAACCAAAAAAAAATGTGGCGAAACAGATTTTTTTTAAATAACTTCCAGATTAATGTACTGATTGAGTACAAAAACTAATCAGCTCTATTCCTCAAAAAATGACGTCTAATGCATAAATTGCCTCAAAATCAGTTTATTCGTTTGGAAGTAATCGTTGACGAATATTTAGAAAAAAGTGTTTTTTCGACATAACTTCGAAATATTTCAACCAATCATTTTTTTGGTATTCTACGATATTTTAATACTAAAAAAATTACGTCGAATGCCCCTTTAAAAATCAAAACCGAATCTTATTTTCAAAAGTTATAGCTTTTCAAATATTATAATTACGTTTTCTTTAGCAAAGTTACTTAATATTTTTGAAATAACTTTCAGGCTAATATACCGATTGACTTCAAAATCTTATTGTCTTTTCTCCTTTAAAAACTGCGCAACGTACCGTTAATTGGATAAAAATCGGTAAATTTGTTTGGGATCTATCAATGACGAAAATTTTTGAAAAAAATGTTTTTTGACATTGCTTCGAAATTTTTGAACCTACCGATTTTTTAGCTAAAGCAATATTTAAATTGAGTTGAATGCCATTTGAAAGATCAAAATCGATCATCGTTTCTAAAATATACAGCTTCTCTAAAATCAATATACTGCCATTTTTATTAAAATAGATGTTTATACTGAAAAAACCTATTTCCTCCTAACCTATTCTTCGTGTCTGCGGTAAGTCCAATATTAATTCTAAAAATTTTGAAGGTTAATTAAATTAAATTTCCTTTATAAGATCAACTTTTATTTTTAAAACTCATCATCATTTGATTTCTATCAATATTAGACTTACAGAGCGAAGTGGTGGCGCGAGATAGATCTTGAGTTGCTACATATTATAGGTAGGTACTCTATCATAGGTAGACCAGAAAATATGGTGTAAAATATGTAGATAACCTTTATAATTGTTCTGTGTAGATAACATTGATAATTACAAAAATCGTGTTTTTTTTAAATTAATTTAAAGAAATTACAGAAATCAATCAAGAAAAATTTTTTAAAGAATTTTTCTTAGAAAAATTTTGTTTTTTATTTTGGTTTTATTTTTCTGCACCTACCCAGATACAAAGCCTGACGACGCCTTTAATGCGAATATAATAAATAAAGTGCATGATACATTAAAAGATGTTAAAGTCCATGATACATTAAAAGATGTAATTCGCATAAAAATACTTTCCTAAGAATATTACTAGGTAATATAACTTAGCGAGCCCTTACAAAGCTCTGCTTATTGCTAGTGTATAACAAAGTCCACAGCTCTTTATCTATTTTAAATTATTACTTGCTACATTTATTCGAATAGCCAATAACATACATTTTTTAATATGTATTTGTCGCTGAGCATATATTGGGCACATCGTGTGGTTGTTTTTGATTCTTTTTTATATCATAAGATAGCAAACAAGCAGATGGATCTCCTGATGGTAAGGGCAATGGGCCCACTTCTCGTTCCCACCACTGTAAATTCTGTAAACCAGAATCAACAGCGGCAACCTTCCTGATAACCTCTGAGTTGCGAGCTCAGGGTGCCCTGGGGAAAAGCTAAGCTGTCTTGGAACCCGCATCGAATTTAATCAGAAGAGTATAGGAGGAGTATGAAAATACATCCAGTTTCCCCTCCCTTTATAGCAGGAGACAGCGTAAAGATAAAGCAAAACTGCTAAGAAATGAGACGTTTACAATCAGGTTAAGCCTGATTGCTATTGCACCACGGTAATTTAGGTATTTGAGGACGAACGAAAATGGCCTACTTAATTCTGCTTCCAGTAGTATGTATGACAAAATCGCTTGAAGGCACGGAAATTAAATGGTAATGGTAAAACGGAGTCCTGATGGTAAGAGTCGACCATCGCCTATAGACACCAAAGATATTAATGGTGCACTGCTATTGTGTGGCGAGGTCTAATGGCACATGCATAAGTTTACCCTATCCTAACATGAAAGTAAGGAGTTTTAAAAGGCGATAGCAAGCTCGGGCGGAATGCTGATAGAAGCGATACGTTTATTCAATCATTCACAAACTATAGATATCATTCACTAACAATAGAACTAGAAGAATGAAAACAGAAAAGAAGAAGGCAGGAGGTAGCCGACCTCCAAACCGTAAGGTAGGCTACTTAACTTACTTAACTTATGCATGTGGCATTAGACATCGCCACAAGTTAGCAACGCACCATTAACATTTTTGGTATTTATAGGCGATGGTTGACTCTTTCCATTAGGAGATCCACGTGCTTGTTTGCTATCTTATAATAAAAAAGATATAATATTATTATTTTTATATTTTATAGGTAACCCTGCTCATTGAGCATACTTGCATTTTTCCCTGTTTCGGGTAGAGAATATTTTCCTCATGGTAACATTACGAAAAACATTCTTGTTTTGTTTATTTCAACAGTTTAAAATAAAATACATCAAAGATTAATTACAAAGACTTATAAAAATAATACCAGCAGGCCTACTATTGAAAACAATATAAATTTTAAACTAATATTGTTAAAAACAATAAGTTTCGAATATTATCAAAAAACAGTACTCTTGAAACCAATATTGCCAACATTGATTCAGTATAGTAACGACCTAATTATTGGAAATAGATGTCATCGTTACACGTCAAGCTAGTGTTACAAGTGGAAATTTTAAGTACCGTTTTAAACAAAATAACGAATAAAGTAATAATGAGTAGTTCCAAAAAATTTCGAAATCCGTGTAGCGCTGTCGCCGAATCCAATAATTTAATATAGTTGTCCAGAGTACGAAATAATTCAAAATTCATTAAATATTCATTTAAAATTGAAATCGGTTTTCAAGAGTAGCCCTACAGGTCATAGGATAGAAAATTTGCAAGTTTAACAAACGTTCAGTGAGTTATGGTATTTCCCTCCTCATTAAGAATTGAAAAGGTTCTTTCAACAGATTTGTAGCACTGATTAGGAAACCTGCGCTGGTTTCCATGCTAATCCATGTGGAAACGTGGGAGCTATTCACTCGTGAACGAATCTTACCATTGAAGTGTGTTTTGAATAGAGCGCGCCTGCAACATAATGCTCATTTGGTGGAATATTGGCGTATTTACAGATTTACGTATTTTACAGGATATTTTGTTTTAAATGAGTTTATGGTATTATTATGGCATTTCATGCTTATTTTTATTTATTTAAACAATAGTAATCGTATTTTAGTATTATTAAACTTATACTTTTTTCATAATCAATCAATCAATCAAGCAAACAATCTTTGTCATAGTTACTTCGATTTAAAAATAAAATACATTTCTGTCGATAAATAGTTATTAACTAATCATTAAAGCATTTATATATCGCCAAAGATAAGTTTAAATTATTTAATTATTTTTAAGTGAATTTAATCATACTAAAACTCGTTTAAAAGTGTTTTACTATAAACAAAAATCATTGTATGTACACAATTCTTTGAAATACTTTTTGTATCGGAATAAATTCCGATATAAAAAGTATATTATATAAGTAACAAAATAACTGTTGAGACGATAAAATTATTATCTGCTATTTTGTGGTGATATTTTTAAAATATTTGTTTAATTTAAAATAAAATCAGTTTGGTACCCGAGCCGGGCATATAAAAAAAGTGTTTTTTTCAGTTTTCTGAGAAACACAAAGTTGCCCGGGATTAGAGAGTGCCCGGTTGGCGATAGGCTTGCCGCCTATCACATTTGTGGGACCAAGTATCTTCGGCTAATCGTGAGTGGTACCTCTGCCTACCCCTTCGGGGATACGGGCGTGAAGATACTTTTTTATTAATCAGTTAATTTTGTTACTAAACTGAAGAATTTGGAAACACGATATCATTTTTATTCTTATACTTATTTCTTTTTTGAGTATCATTGGCATACATACCTACATGCCTCTTTCGGATCAAATAATCAAGGTTAAAACGTTTTTCCTTTTGTTGATCTAAATTACGAAAAATAAGTGTCACAGATAATTGCCAAAACGTCATTTTCGAATGAAATTAAATTTAAATTAAATATATTTGATTAAATTTAAATCGTGTACTTATTTAAATTAAATTTGTTGGTGTTGACCACATGAGAATCGGGGTTTGACTCTTGGGTCGGGCAATTTAAAAATGTTTTCTTTTAGTTTTCTGATAAAAACAATGTTGCCCGTAATTGGATGAGTTTCCTAGTTCACTAGGTGGTAGAGTTCTGCATTGTCTCACTCGGGTCTGGTACTACTAACTTACCTATTTCTGGCGCAATAACGTCACTGCTACTGGCACTGGCTGTCACTATCATGTTCCGGTCCGGAGGATAAGGTAGCCGGTAAATGTATGTATATGGCATTAGAGCTTGCCATAAAATAGCAACGTATCATAAACATCTTTGGTGTCTGTAGGCGATGGTTGACTCTTTTCATCAGAAGACCCATCATTTTGTTTGCTGCTTCTTGATATATAAAAAAAAGTTCCTGGTTGGTGATAGATTATCCTATCACATTGTGGGACTAAAGTATCTTAGGCTTATCGTGGGTACACAAGTTGTACCTCAATCTACCTCTTCGGGGATATGGGCGTAAGATACATATTTTAAATTTAATTTAATTAATATACATCGGGATTACTTGATATATTTTATTATTAATTTTATACCACTTTTATACCTATTGCATGTCAAGAGGTCAAATATGTAAACAATTCAAATTTAAAACAGCTTAATGTACCATATTTAATGCAATAAAAGATTATGATTACGATTATCAATTGAGTAATAAATATCAAATCATATAAACTGCCACAGAAAATTAGCAAGAAGACATTTATTTATATTTATATCCATCCATACTAATATTATAAATGCGAAAGTAACTCTGTCTGTCTGTTACGCTTTCACGGCCAAACCACTGAACCGATTTGGATAAAATTTGGTACAAATATAGTTTAAGACCCAAGAAAGGACATAGGATAGTTCTTATCCCAGAAATCCCACGGGAATGGGAACTATGCGGGTTTTTATTTTAGAATTTTTTCCACGCGAACGAAGTCGCGGGCACAGCTAGTAATATTATAAATGCGAAAGTTTGTGAGTTTGTATGTATGGATGTTTGTTACTCTTTCACGCAAATACTTCAGAACCAATCACGATGGAATTTGGTATACAGATAGCTGAAGACCCAGAATAACACATAAGCTAATTTTTATCCCGGAAAAGTTAGGTGATCCCGCGGGATTCACGGAAAACTTTTATAATGCAGCAGGCTGCACGCTGCAGCTAGTTACTCATATAATTGCACTAACTTTAACGATAGATACAACTTTTTGAAAAAATATTTTAAAAACCCTATAAAATATATATCCTTGACAATTTTTTTTAATTATTATTATATGAGTGGACATACACGAATTTATCGAACTTTAAAGTGATAATTTTTTTGTGTGTTACAGGTGTTAATCAATGGCGTTAATAGATAGAAACAAATAGATAAATACTAAAATATACTTAATAAACACTCAAGTCCAGAAATACAAACACACCCGAGCCCATTGATTGCGTAGTCAAGATTGCTAACCACTCGACCTATGGGGTGATATGTATATAATACAATAACTTAAACTTATAGTTTTAGGTACTACTGTTATAAATGAATGTTAAAAAACAAATAATCGTCATCACGATGAGTGCATTAGAAGCAGAGAGAAGAGAGTAATTCAAATATCGGTAGATTCGATTGTCTATATTATTCGACTAACTGGTCGCACACCTGGCCGACACGACTGGTCGTAGCGACTTACGTATAGTTTGCTATAAGCGCTCGCGTACTAGATCTATGACTGCAAATACGACCCGGCCGCGGCCAGCCATTCTCGGTTCTTAGTGTTATTTGAACAGTTCCTGGATAAACACGCTTCGTATTGTTCCGCAAATTATTACGTCTTTTCCACATCAAGTACAGGCACACAATTTCTATGTCCATACTGTTTGAGCTCAAAACAACAACTGTAGAAGCTTGAGAAATGACACAACCGTAGCTTCTTCGACTAATGTTGTGGTCATGGCCGTCTAGTGTGTGAGGTGCCTAAAGTAGGGTATTAAACCAGGCCATAAAGGGCAAAAAATTGGATTTACTGGTCACTATCATCATTAATTCTAATGTTTTTCGCGACGTCGCTCTCGGATTTTGGTACCACCGTTTTATTTATTTTTGCCGAGAATCAATGTTTGCCTTTGTCGTGTTCCGTTTTGAGAAGTAAAGTAGACGGTAAATTTATGCAAGTGGATAGCAACGCACCATTAACATCTTTGGTGTCTTTATGAGATGATTATCTCTTTCCATCGGGAGAAACTGAAACATCAGTGAAAACTATTTTGTGTTTTGTAAAAAAATATTACTTATTTTTATTCTAACATCTATGTAACTCTTTTACTTGATTTATACAAGAAATTATGTTCAAGTGTATGAAATATTAGTTTAAATTTGCTAAGCTTATTACGAAATTTTTCTTGACTACTTACGTTCTAGAAGTACCGTCAGGTTCAGATGATTTATATTTTTTCTCAGATTCGCGAGCTCTGGCTCGAAATATACTCCAAGGTCCCACGAGATATGAGACGCATTGTACACTAAAGTTTTCTCTATACTGTAAAGTTTATTCCTGAAAAGGCTTTATATTCTCGACTTCATTGTAGTACACTCAATGGATTATATGCTTAGAAAGCTCTAGATTAAAAGACTACATGCTATCAACGTCAGCATAAAATTATTTATTACGTTGTGTAGATGCAATAAAAAGCACACAAATAAGCGTACTTAGATACTAGATACATAGCCTCTAGCGATGGCTGGTCGTATTCAAAGGCGATTAATTTTATTTGTATTTTATTTTTATTATTGTTAACTAAAACTAGATTTAAGACAATAAAATTATTTAAACTTTCGTGAGACATTATTTACCAAATAATTAATTAGTTCGCGTCGAGTCGCTGTCGCGGCAACAGCGTCGCAATCACCCTGATGAAGGATCTCATATAGGTCCGAAACTAGTCGGAACCTATACTGATTTATACGTGAGTATAGCCGTAATTAATTATTTGGTAGATTTAAGACATATTTTATATAATTAACATCAAAATGTTTAATGAAATTTGTGTCAGAAATAAAAAGTTATTATTATTAGGAAAGAAATATATTGATATGTTTAATAAAATTGTAATCAAAGATATTTTATTGACCGTTTTTCATTGATATAAAAAAACCCAAGATGCACAGTCCCGAACAAAACTGACACACAAAAGTGTCCCTAATTTCATTTAAATTGTTATAGATGCCAAAACATATGTTTTTGCATATCCAACCTTAGGCGTGAGATTTACAGTTGTTTTTACAAAGCAATGTACGAAAAGAAATAAAATTGACAGTGTCGCGGCCGACGCGATTCTATTTGAAATGAGCACACAATTTAAAATTGTGCGCTCATATTCGGAGGACGTTTTTGAGACACTGATTGTGTATCTTGGGTTTTTTATATCAATGCAGTTTTTACATCATTGTATACAGATAGACATTAACAGGAACTTGATATTATTTTTATAATTTTTGCCGGATTCTATTGTGGCCATATACCGAGATGATGCGGTGAAAGAAGCTAAGCACACATGTCATTATTTGACTTTTTGATAGTTAATGTAGATACTATATACAATGATTATTTCAGTTTAAATAAACTTTCTTATATTTTTTGTAATTTTTTTTTTACAAATAAAAATTATTTTTTGTAAAAAAAATTACAATAAATATAAGAATGGTATAAGGAGCAAATAATCCCCGTTCGGTTCTCGTTCGGCGGTCAGAGTAGCGCACCGCATCTAGCACAGCCTTTCGATAAACACCTAGGTAATAAAAAGTATCTTCACGCCCATATCCCCGAAGGCGTAGGCAGAGGTACATGTGCACTCACGATTAGCCGAAGATACTTGGTCCCACAAATGTGGCAAGCTTATCGCCAACCGGGCACTTTCCAATCCCGGGCAACTTTGTGTTTCTCAGAAAACTGAAAAAATACTTTTTTTTGTGCCCGACCCGGGAATCGAACCCGGGACCTCATGTGGTCAACGCCAACGCTGGACCGCTAGACCACAGAGGCGATACCTAGGTACTATTGTTGAGTTATTTTCCTTTTACATTTTTTTTAAACTATGCATCCAAATAACATGGTATAAGAGCCAAAGTTTGTCTTCCTAAGATCTTCGTGTTGATGAAGTACTTTTCGTTAGTAAGGATTAATATGCCTGCGTATAATAATCCTGCTGCTCAAAATTCACCTTATTAAAAATTATAGAAAATTTTCTATAATTTTTCGACTCAAAATTCCTTATTGTGTTGTTGTTATAAGAGATAGATATATTGTGTCGCGGACTTTTTTGTGCATCTACTGAAAACCAATATATTTGTAGTACATTGTACTTACGTGTAAGTACACGTGCAAGTACAGTGCTTAAGTAAGCATTACGCCAGCCAGCACACGCGGATACAGCCGTTCGATACCGCTTTTTCTTCCGACTTAGTTTACCAAATATCAACATTTTACGCTAAGAATAACTGTAACGTAATGCTCGATAGCCTATAACTTTCCTAGCTATCATTAATCATACACGCAAAATTTTTTTTCAATCCGACTTGAATTAGCGGCTAGCGCATTCAATGAACAAACAAACATTAAAATACTTGTATCACAATCATAATAAACATAAGTTTAAACTCAACGATTTAATTACATCTATATGTGTTTTAATACGTTAGCGCGATGTATTTTCGTGCAGCTACACCTAGTTAATGTGCACTACGTTACGCTTTCTTTCGATTAATTTTATTTCCCGTGGGAACGAAATATTTTCCCGCGGTAAAAAGTAGCCTATGTCCTTTCTCGACGTCTAATCTATGTTTATGCCAAATTTCATCAAAATCGGTTCAGTGGTTTAAGCGTGAAAGCGTAACAGACAGACAGACAGACAGACAGAGTTACTTTCGCATTTATAATATTAGTATGGATTATTGAGCTGCTTTCAAATAATAACGAAATTCACGTTCATAGACGTGGATTTCATCATATCCGATCACAAATTAGTTTCATATTGAAAAAAAGCATGTTTTTTATACAATAAGATAATAAGTAGATGGCTCTTATGTCAAAAATGGAATAATAATATAGATTAGAATTTATATAATTAAAATAATTTTTAATTTAATTAAACTAGCAAAAAGCAGAGCTTTGTAAGGGCTCGCAAAGTTATACTATCTAGTAATATTGTTAGAAAAGTACTTTTATGAGAATTACATCTTTCAATGTATGGACTTTATTAACAATTATCTAACCTAAAAAACCCAGCGCATTTTCATCTAAACATAACATTCGCATAAAAGGCGTCGTCAGGCTTTGGACTAAGAATATTTGTTCTATTTTCAAGGAAAAATGGGTATTAAAAATGAAGATTGATCTTATAAAAAACACATTTTTTTCTCAAATCAGGAAGTTCCTGATTTGAGAAAAAAATGTGTTTCAAAATCAAAAAATGTTTTACTTAAATAAACCTTCAAAATTTTTGGACTTAATATTGGACTTAACGCAGGCACGAAGAATTGACGGTAGACACTCAGCGAATAAATTTTTCGAATTTTTCTCTCAGAGAAACCATCGGAGTTCGATTCCATAGTCAGGCAAATCAAAAAATGTGTTTTTTTGTTTTCTGATAAAAACAACTTTGCCCGGGTTTAGAAAAGTGCCCTACTGGCAATAGGCTGGCCACCTATCACATTGTGGGACTTAAGTATCTTCGGCTAACCGTGGATGTACACGTTGTACCTCTATCTACTTTCGGGGATACGGGCGTGAATATACCTTTTTTTAGCTTTTTACCCTTGGGCTAAGATTGGGAATTGATCTCAATACAATAAAAATCAATTAATACATCTGTACTGTTTCACAAGAAGCATATTGTGAAACTCTCTAACGCTCTATTTACTCTGTTCCCTGCAAACAACCCTGTTCTAGACCTAAATTCCCCTTTTGCCTCCCACAACATTCCTTCGAACTTCCCTTGCGTTCTCCTTTTAATGATTTTATCATACACCTTCGATGCCAAGCTGGTCAAACTGATGGCTCTACAGCTATTGCAGTTTACACGTGAACCTCGCCTTTATACGAGGGCACGATGACCGCGCGCCGTCAGTCAAATATGAAGAAACAATTCATGAAGTAGTTTCTTAATAAGTTCAAAAATTCTAATACAAATTGTAACTTCTATTTTTTAATGTTTATAAAATGGTATTTTTATGATAGATAACAAATCTAGGCATGAATATAAGCTACCACGTCGAAGCTCAAACTTAAAAAATGCGATGGTTTTTCAGTAAAATGTAACACAAAAGTGCACAGATCGTGGCCTAGAAAAGAGCCCTAATAAATTCTAGGACTTCTTCTAGGAAAAATCACTGGCGATGTCTTTTCAGCTTATTTGTACGATTAAAAAGAATTAATTAACTAGTTTATAATAATTATAAAATATCTAAAAAAATATATAAATATTGTATGCCAAGTAAGGCCAAATATTTAATTCAATTTATAAAAAATACAAACCACCTTTGTTACAATATTTGCGGCAATCAATAAATGATTATAATTATTATGATTACGATGGTTCTTTCAGGCAACTGTCGTTTAAAGACACGACAGGTGTTAATGGTGTCTTGTTATGTTGGATTAGAATCCAACATGCATGAGTTTATCGGCTACCTTATCCTAGGAACTGAAACATGACAGGAATAAAAACCGTTGCTATTGTAACAGGAATAGTTGTGTGTTGTGTGTTGTGTAGTGTAACAGGAAGTGTTGTTACCAAACCCAGGTGAGATATTGTAGAACTGTTACACATAGTAACACCTAGTACGACACGAAAAAATAGCATTTGGGTGTGAAAAGCTATGTTCAATATGCAAAAATTGGCACAAATCAACGAAATCACGTAACGTATAATATAGGTACATCAAATACAGATGACAGTTGACAGAGTTCAGATTGAACCATTTATTTTTCGATTTACGTAAGAAATAAATTTTATTGCATTCATCACGGATTGACGCAAGCAGATTATCAGCTGAATATATCCGATGGAACTGAAAAAGTAACATTTAAATTTATACCCGGATATCTTATGTAATAAAACGAAACTAGTTTTGTTACTACGTTAAAATAAATGCTTTATTTGTAAAGAAGTTAACATCCAATATTTGCTGTAGATCATAAAGTACTGAATTTAAAACCAACGTCAAATCATTGTGGAAAATTCTGTATCTTAAAAACATTAACAGTAGCTATATGTGATGAAGATGTCGTAAAGTACGCACGCGTTTCAGAAAGCCTGCAGAGGCATCCATATTGACGAGTTACCCCATGTTAGTCCGGGTCCCCTATAAAGAATAGAACACATGTCATTCTGCCAGGCAGTTCGTAAAACAACCAACAATTGGTTTTAGGTGTCACTACCATCGTAACTAATAGGTAGTAGATTTATGCAAAGTCTTGCCCAGGTATATGGTATCACCGCCTTAGCTATTTCTCCCGCTATAGCGTCAATGCTTGTCACCGTCGTATTTCAGTTGGGAGGGTAAGGTAGCCAGTAGACTTTTGCATGTGGCAATAACAACTCGCCATACGGATAGCAACGTAACATTTACATCTTTTATGTATAGTTTTTGGTGTCTATAGGCGATAGTTTTTCTTTCCATCAGAAGAGCTATACTTGCTTTCTGACTTATAATATAAAAAAAAAGTGATAGTTAAAACTCCCGGTAGTTAAAACGATGATAGCGACAACACATCTATTTCTAGGAGTGTAACTTCATTTTTTAAAGATCATCTACATGCTATTGAATTAATGGAATTAATGAAATAACACCTGTTTCACATTTCTTGGTAATGATGAAAAAAAATCTGTTGTTAAATAGATGGGTAAGACAACTGTGGATAATTCATTTTAAATAATAGTCTTCACTATACGAAAACATTATCTTTTTGTGTCGTCGATTAGTAAGTAGAACTAACAAAATATTTTGCTTTGCTTACATTAATTCAGAGAGTTTTCAGCAATGCCATAAATCAAATTCGAACAATAAGAATGTCTTCCTTCAAGATTCGGCATAAAGAACTGTCATGAAATTCAACCCAAGACTCAATATGATTTATGTTATGAGCGTAGAGCGGACGCAATAAACATACTAAATTGATTTTTTTTATTTATTCAAAATGTATACATAATGTACTGTGGCGAAATTAATGCTACATAGCATTCATTACCAGTCACCCTTAATCAAATAAGAACAGCATCTAGGATGGATTGCACGAAAAAAACTCATGACATATTAATTAGTATTTTATTTAAGACTACTTCGTGTTCTATTGATTAGCATGTTTGGCTTAGATCATGAGCTTCTAGTTTTAATTCCGATAATTTTTTAAGTTATTTATTCTGTAATAAATTTAAGAAAAAACGAGCGAACCTTACAGTAGCCGCATGTAATCTGTAATATCTTATTTAATATTTTTTCATATCATAAGATATCAAACAAACAGATGGATCTCCTGATGGAAAGAGCCAACCATCGCCTATAGACAACAAAGATGTTAATAGTGCGTTGCTATCTTCTGGCGAGATCTAATGCCACGAGCATAAGTTCACGGCTACTTTACCCTCTAAATCGGAACATGACAGTGACAACCACTGACGCTATTGCGGCAGGAATAAGTGAGGCGGTGGTACTAGAACCGGGCGAGACAATGTAGAACTCTACCACCTAATAGCCATGATGGTAGTGACTTGTAGAGCCAACCGGTCGCTTTTTACAACCTGCCAGGCAGATCGGTAGTTGGCCTATTCTTCAAAGGTGCCTGGAATTAACATGGGGCATATGAAGTAAGTACAATCTGATGTCGATCACTGGTCAATTCAAATAGCGCGCGCTTATTTCACTAAATTAAAATAGCAAGCGCTCAGTGATCATCTCAAATACTGCACGCTCATTGGACAATTCAAATAGCACACGCTCAATGGCCGTTTCAAATAGCGCACGATTTCTTCGCTTCCGGTTACATGGTGGATTTCACAAAATCACTCCCATAAATTGCAAAAAACCGAGAGGAAAGATTTAACACATCAATGAGCCGCAGCATTTCCACTGTTATTGTAAAAAAAGTAGGTAAAAGGAATAGCAAATAAAGTAAATTTAAATCACATATTCTTTATTCATAACGTGTTAAATCATCAACATGTAATCAATTAACCTCTTTCAAACATGCTGATATCGAGTATCTTTGACCTTTGCCACTTTCTTTGACACTATCCTATTTGATGTCAAGAATTTTTGCATATTTTATCGACAATGGATACTAGCCACGTAAGTTGAGCTCAACGCAAGTATAAACTATCGAGGAATTTACACAACCGTGAAAAATATGTAAGGTATGACGTTAAGAGAATTTCATTCCTGTAAAACAGATCACCATATATCATTGTCTTCTTTAGTGTTTATAGATGATGTTAGCCTCTGATTAGCGAACCTTATCGCGAATCTACAACGCTGTTCGATTCTCGGCAGGAAGAAACATTTGTGTGAGGAGCAGAGATTATTGTGTTTCTGAGTCTGGATGTTTATTATGTACTAGCTGTTGCTCGCGACTTCGCCCGCGCGGACTTCGTTTACTCCGCACAGCTCCTCCCCCGCGTGTGATAGCGTGATAATATGTAGCCTATATATTGACCCGACCTGTTAGTAATATTCATGCAAAATTTGAAGTAAATCCATGCAGTATTTTTTGAGTTTACCCCGGACATACATACAGACAAACAGACAAACAAACAGACATACAGACAAACAGACAAACAGACAAACAGACAAACAGACAAACAGACAAACAGACAAACAGACAAACAGACAAACAGACAAACAGACAAACAGACAAACAGACAAACAGACAAACAGACAAACAGACAAACAGACAAACAGACAAACAGACAAACAGACAAACAGACAAACAGACAAACAAACAGACAAACAGACAAACAGACAAACAGACAAACAGACAAACAGACAAACAGACAAACAGACAAACAGACAAACAGAGAAACAGACAAACAGACAAACAGACAAACAGACAAACAGACAAACAGACAAACAGACAAACAGACAAACAGACAAACAGACAAACAGACAAACAGACAAACAGACAAACAGACAAACAGACAAACAGACAAACAGATAAATAGACAAACAGACAAAAATTCTAAAAACTATATTTTTGGCTTCGATATCGATTGTAGATCACGCCCCAAGGATTTTTTTAAAAAATATATTTAATGTACAGGTTTGACTTCCCTACGATTTTATTATATGTATAGATGTTATAGTATTCATATATGTATTTCTACGTATTAGTAGCGTTGGCTAACATCCATAATACAAGCAGCAAATAATTAGCTTACTTTGAAGTTAGATCAATTCGTGTACAAAAAATATATTTAAGAAAATTCTCTACCTGGCAACATTTTTGTACATCAAGCAGTTCTTGTAGTACAATAATATTCTTATATCAAAATTTGGAAAAATATAGAATTGATTAATTTTATCCGTGCAGTTTGTCGCTATATGTATGGGAACTGGCTTTCTTATTAGATTATTCCCATGAACATAAAAATGGCTATGATTTATTTCAGATTTGTTTATGTTTAATAGAAAGACTGAAAAACCTTGAATATATTTCAACTTAAACAGCCCTTAACACCATTTTTCGGTTATGTTATTTGAGCGTGAAAGCTATTTTGCACCTGTGTAATTATTTTATATATAATGTTTTATGCATTTTGTTTTTCTTTTTGAAACTTATTTCAATTACAAATTGTACTCATTGCTCGCTGACTTTTATAAACTAAACCTCTATGCTATTCCAAACAGAATTTGTAATATATTAAAATATACCTCAAGATGTTAACGTTAAGTCATGTTTTTGAATAACTTATATTTAAGAAAATTCTATGAACGACCTCGGTCAAGGTGTTGGATGTATGAATAGTAAAAACGCGAAATTATTTTAAGCTAGCATAGCTTTCTTAGCATAGCCACCATATTGTTTATACGAAAAATATTCTCGAGTTGAGACTGTGAGGAAAATCTATATATATATATATATATATATATATATATATATATATATATATATATATATATATATATATATATAATGATATTATTTCTATTTATAAGTAAAACAAAGACTCAATTGCGTTTCTGTAATTAAAAGAAACAACATTTAAAGCCCTTATTTTCGGGTCTATCTTTTTACAAAATTCTTGACAATAAAATATAATTCCCTTCTAATTTTAACTCATTGACAAATCCGCTGACAGAAGCTATCACGGCCCGCTATGGAAACTGGCCATAGCGCGGCAATATAAAAAACATAATTAAATAAAACCTTATTATGGTTTTCTTTACATCTCCCCTCCTGGAGAAAAACAATTACAAGTGTGATTGCACGTAATTGTTCTTCTGTCAACCGATAAGGGTGTGAGTTTTGATATGTGGTACAAATTTGATTTTTCTTTCTTGTGACCAACATTTACTTTATAAATTGCGTTTGAAATTTTTTTCAATATCTCGTAGGGTCCAATTCTTAGTTCATCTGTTTTCTTCCTATTAAGACGATTTCCATTCTCCACATAAACTCTATCTCCCTCTTTAAAATCATATTCTTTTCTTGACAGATCATATCTTTTCTTATTATAATCATGGGATTTAATTGTATTTTCATATGCTAATTTTCTATCTCTTGTTAAATTTTCATTTGAACATCTTGTTTTTAATTCTGGTGGTAGAATATTTACATTTTCTCCTTCTAACAGGTATTTTGGTGCAAATTTAGTAACAGTATGTTCCGTCTCATTATATTTGTCAACACATCTCTGTGCAATAGTTGTCCATGCAATTTTATTTTCTCTTTCATTAATTTTGCATCTTATCTTATTAACCAGGGTTTGGTTTAGCCTTTCATTCAGGCCATTTGAAGAAGGAGTATCCAGAGCAGTAAAAACTATTTTTATATTGTTATCTTTCAGAAATTCCTTAAATTCTTTGGAGTTTATACCAGGATATTGGTCCGTTAATATCATATCAATTTTATGACCTTCTGTCACTTTCTGAATAAGTTTAATGAAATTGTTAGAACTTTGATCTTTTGACGTTAAAATGTAAGCATATCTAGTGAAATGATCAATTAAAAGATGTAGGTATTTTTTAGTCGACCGCGACCCTCCAAATCCACCAATTGTATCAATTGATACAATTTCAAAAGGTTGTTTTGCTGGTCCCAAATGTGACATTAAACCATATTTTGGTTTCCTTCTTGTTTTATTTTTAATACATATTTCACATTCTTCGCAAGTCTGTTTTATCTTTGCTATGATATTCTTTGCTGAAAAGAATGGAGTTAATTTATTTATCATTTGAGTTGTTCCCAAATGGCAGTAAGTAATGTATACATTTTTTATTAATGTTTTGCTTAGTTCTTCTGATAGCACTATTTTGTTTCTCGTTTTAAATTTTTTGTAGTATATTTCATCTTTCAGTATAAACTTGTTTTTTCTTTTTTGAATTTCTTCATTTATGTTTTGATCAATTTTTATGTCTTCTATGGTAATTAAATTTACCACTTTCAAAGCGTCATCTGTATTTTCACTTGGGCTTAGAACTGGATTTCTGCTTAAGCAGTCTGCCTCTTGATTTGTTTTTCCAGGATTATATTTAATTTTGAAGTTATATTGGGATAAATAATATGTTAGATCTCCGAGCTCCTCATCAGTTCTTGCTTTAATATTCATGTTTTCTAATGGTTTATGATCTGAGTACACCGTAAACTCCTTCCCCATAAGTAAGTGTTGCCAATATTTTATAGCTTCTTTTATTGCCAAACATTCTAGGTATATTGCCTTCTTCTTTTTCTGTGAATCTGTTAATTTTTTTGAAAAATAAGCAACTGGTTTATTGTTTCCGTTTTCATCGGTCTGTTTTAGCACTGCTCCCATTCCTTTTATACTTGCATCCGTACAAATGTTTATTGGTAATTGTGGATCATAAATTCTCAGAATCGGCTTTGAGCACAGTAGTGCTTTTATTTTATCAAATGATTGTTGACATTCTTCGGTCCACACGAATTTCACGTCTTTCCTTAATAAATTGTGCAGTGGGTCCAAGATGATTGCGCTGTGGGGCACAAACTTATGATAAAAATTTATTTTTCCTAGGAATTGTCGCACATTTTTCCTTGTCTCTGGTATTGGGAAATCTTTTACTGCTTTTAGGTAATCTTTAAGAGGTTTTACTGAATTGTTTTCTATTATATGGCCTAAATACTTGGCATAATGGTTTGCAAATATACATTTGGTAAATTTTAGTCTAAGCGCCTCCGTTTGAATTGCCTCCAATAATTTTGATACATGTGATACATGTTCTTCGAAGGTTTTTGAATAAATAAGTATATCATCAATAAAATTTACTGCAAAATCAGAGAGCTTATGTTTTCTTATGATATTACTTAGTATTCTTTGGAAAATAGCTGGGGCAGATTTTAATCCAAATGGCAGACACGTCCACTGATATTGTCCTTCCTGAGTTACGAAAGCTGTTTTGTATTGATCTTGTATTTTTAATGGAATTGACCAAAATGCTGAATTAATATCAAATGTTGAGAAATACTTACAGTTCACTGTTTTCATCATTAAATCTTCAATTAATGGAAATGGCTGTGATTGTGGGACTACTATTTTGTTCAATTCTCTGAAATCTATACATAATCTTGTTTTTCGTTCGTCTTCTTTTTTATAAGCTAGAGTTACTGGAGCAGCAAACGGGCTATATGATTCCACAATCAATTTTTTCTCTAACAGTTTTGATATTTGGTCTTCTATTTCTCTTCTATCTTCAGCTGTGCATCTATATGGACGTTTGCAGCAGTATTTATCCACCATCAAGTCAATATGAGCTTCATAATCTCGTACAGTGCCGATATCATATTTATCTTTGGCAAAGACAGTTTTATATTTTTCTATCAGCTTGTCTATCTCCAATTGTTGCTGTTTATTTAGATGATTAGTAATATTTTCAAATTGATCAGTTTCAATGTGTTCATTGAAGTTTATTTCTTGTTTCACATTCTCCGTTTCAGGACTTTCTAAGCTTTGCTTAGTTTTTTCTCCTTGTGCATTAGGAAAGTTGGTCTCATCTCCTTTTTTGACTTTTTGTATTATTTTCAAATCTTCATTTTGCATGAGCTTGAATTTTTTTATACAGTCTAAACCAATCAGGAAATCATAATTAAAGTTTTCTTTATCTATTACAAAAATATCCATATTTTGTTCTATATTATATATCTTAACTTTTAATGTTACTATACCTTTCGTTTTTTTCTCACCATTAATAGTCTTTAAGTTTACTATTTTTGTATTATTCGTAGTACGTTCTTTCTTTCGTATGTTTAATAATTTAGCATTAATTAATGACACGTTTGAACCCGAATCATAAATTCCAGTTACTTCTACAGTGTCATTTAATAGTAAATTTATTTTTATTAATGGTGGCACATCAAGTTTTTTGGATCCATGTTATTCAGATCTGCTTCTATTTCAGAGCTATTTACTGTTTTTACTATTGATTTTTGAGTTGTACCTTTAAACCAGTAATTCTCCGCTGGGTGGTAACGTTTCCCTCTTTTTTCATTGATACAAATTGGGCATGGCTTTTTCTCGATTATTTTTTTCGATTTAATGTTGAAATTTGTGTTACTTTTTTTTCATACTTATTTTTCTCAACAAGATATTCCAGTTTTCCTATTTCATTGTACAGATCTTCTGTTTCTTGCAAAGTTTCTCTGTCAATTTTATCAGTCACAAAATTGGGCAAACCAAATGCAATAAGATCAATAAGAGTCCCGGTATCAATTTGCTTCCGAACTTCCAATAATAATTTTTCTTTTTTTAGGGCATATTCGATTAACGAACCTGCTTGATATTTAAAGGCAAGAGCGTATCTTATGGGTGACCAACCTTTATTTCCAAATGTCTCACAAAAACATTTCTCCCATTGGTTCCACTCTGATTCCACAGTGTATTTTATTAGCATACAGTCGTACCAATGTGCACTTGAAGACTCCATAAAATTTTTCAAAATTTCTATTTTCTTTTTATCCTCGTAAATGTTTAAACGTTCACATTCCTTATTAAAAGCTTTAATCCATTGGTAGGCATTTGAAATTTTGCTCGTAAACTTTTCGATCTTAAAATCTTTGGCGATTTTTCCTTTTTTTTCGAGTAATTTCTCTAACAATTTTTCCAAAGAATTGTTCGAGCTACTAGAACTAGGCATATCGTCTGGATTACCTTTAGTTTCCGTGATTTCTTCTAGGTATACATCATTAAATTGCAAGTTTTGTTCTTCATCCAAATATGCTTCTGTTATTTTATCTGTCAAAGTTATCCAGACTTTTCTTATTTGGTGTCTTCTTTGCAATGATTTTTTTATTTTGCCATAATGTGTAGTACTGGTAATTGCTTGATGTTGATTTGCTGGTTGAAAATCTAGGGGTATTCCATAAACCTGCCCACTAGGCGTGGCAATTGAGGTTAAGCATATAATGTTGGTTTTTCCATCAGATGCTGTCTTTACAGCGAAATCAAACCTCAATTTATCCATTATCGTGCCGAATTATTTAGCAAAAAATGTTGTTTTATAATGATATTATTTCTATTTATAAGTAAAACAAAGACTCAATTGCGTTTCTGTAATTAAAAGAAACAACATTTAAAGCCCTTATTTTCGGGTCTATCTTTTTACAAAATTCTTGACAATAAAATATAATTCCCTTCTAATTTTAACTCATTGACAAATCCGCTGACAGAAGCTATCACGGCCCGCTATGGAAAGTGGCCATAGCGCGGCAATATAAAAAACATAATTAAATAAAACCTTATTATGGTTTTCTTTACATATATATATATATATATATATATATATATATATATATATATATATATATATATATATATATATATATATATATATATATATATATATATATATATATATATATATATATATATATATATATATATATATATATATATATATATATATATATATATATATATATATATATAAATCAATTGTTGTTTGTTAGTCTCGCTAAAACTCGAGACGGCTGAACCGTTTTGGCTAATTTTGATTTTGAATTAATTGTTGAAATCCAGGAAAGGTTTAAAAGGTGAGAAAATATAGAACAAATAAGAGTAGTTTAAAAGGCAGAACAATGTTTGCCGGGTCAGCTAGTTATTTTACAAAAACATTATGTTCTGCATTCGAAATTTGGTTATGAAAGGAAATTTAAAGTTATGAAGAAGGCATAAATGCAAAATTTTGGATTTTACCTTTGTCGTTAGACACCAAAATGTTAATGGTGCGTTGTAATCCATGTGGCGAGATGGCAATGTCAAATGCATAAGTCTGCCTGTTACCTTACTCTCCAAACCGGAACACGTCAAGGACAAGCATTGATGCTTTTGCGGCAGGAATAGATGCCTTACCTAAAACGGTGTCAAGTGTCAAAAGATCACTCAATAAACTGCGTATCTCATATAACAATATCTTCAAGATGTGCTAGGACTGTCTTAATTCTGTAGTGCGTTATAGGTGTTCGGGGATTAATTATCACTCACATGATTTTAATTCCGTCAGGTGCAAGACAACAGTATCTGTAACCTTAAGGATGGATGGGAACCGCAATGAAATCCTGAAGATTGTATTAAACAGCACTTAATCCTCTTTATGGATATATATATATATATATATATATATATATATATATATATATATATATATATATATATATATATATATACTCACTAAAACTCGAGAACGGCTGAACCGATTTGGATAATTTTGGTTTTGAATTAATTGTTTAAGTGCAGGGAAGGTTCAAAAGGTGAGAAAATATAGACAAAAATAAGAGTAGTTAAAAAGGCAGAATAATGTTTGCCGGGTCAGCTAGTTAAATACATATTTCTGATTATTTTCACATTTTGCGGACGATGTAAATGTCTAAAATAAGCTATAATAGTTTATTTCATGTTTTATTTTTAAATAATTATTTTAATGACCTACATTGAAAATAATACGTAAACGATTTTTAGAAGCTTACGAGAACATTGATAAACAATCGTTTCAAATTTTGAATTTTTGTATTTCACATTAAATATATTATCGATAGCTTCAATTTTCTTCTTGGAAAGTGTATTGAAATGAGCTAATACCCTTTGAACTTTAGCTTTTCATACAATTTCAAACTTAAGGTCCATTAACGTATAGTTGATTATTGCTTGACCATTGTTTCCTTCCTGATAAATCAATCAATCATACAGCGACCGGAGTTGAAACGTATTGAACGTGCTCAATTGTACAATAGCGAAGAACTAATAAGAGTGGATATTCCATTTTCATCGTAATAAATGTGGGTACAAATTGGAGAACTCTGTAAAATTTAAAATACGAAACTAGACAGTTAAATTTTACACATTAATTAATATTTGAATTGAAATTAAGCCCCATAATATTCACCGTTTGTATGTATTTTTCAATGATAATGTAATTCCAGACTTCAATGTTTAAAATGTCAAACTACATACTACTACCCATGGACATTTACAAGACAAAAAGTTAGTTGTCAATTTGATGACTCTCCTTTAAAAATCTCTATATTCAAGTCACTCCGAATAACTGCGTGAGGTAGGCTAATTAAGAGTTTGACTGTTCGTATAAAGAAAGACTCGCTATAGGTACAGACTGGATAGACCAACTGCCGTTCTGCCAGGCAGGTCGCAAAAGGCGACCGATTGGTTATACGTGACACAATCATTACCACTACACTTCCACCTAGTAGGTGGTATCCATAACGTCTCGCCCGGTTATTTGGTATCACTAACGTAACTAGGTGGTAGAGTTCTGCATTGTCTAGCCCGAGTCTGTTACCACCGCCTTACCTGTTCCTGCCGCAATAGCGTCAGTGCTTGTCGCTGTCGTGTTCCGGTTTGGAGGGTAAGGTAGCCGGTAAACTTATGCATGTGGCATTAGACGTCGCCACAAGATAGCAACGCACCATTAACATCTTCGGTGTCTATAGGCGATGGTTGACTTTTTCCATGAGGAGACCCATCTGCTTGTTTGCTATCTTATGATATAAAAAAAAAAAACATTTTCCCTTAAATAAGAGCGGGACAATAAAGGATTTTTTCATATAAATTATTAGCTTTATTATTAGGGGTGAGGGGGATAAATATATTAAAATTAGCTGACCCGGAAAACGTTGTTCTGCCTTTTTAACGGCTCTTATTTTTTTCTATATTTTCTCACCTTTTAAACCTCCTTAAAACTTCTCTCCTTTAAAAATCTCAATATCAAAACCACTCAGAAAAACCGTATGAGGTATTTTTTATTTATTTTTTAATTTATATCATAAGATAGCAAACAAGCAGATGGGTCTCCTGATGGAAAGAGTCAACCATTGCCTATAGACACCAAAGGTGTTAATGGTGCGTTGCTATCTTGTGGCGAGGTCTTATGCTACATGCATACGTTTACCGGCTACTTTACCCTTCAAACCGGAACACGACTGTGACAAGCACTGACGCTATTGCGGCAGGAATAAGTAAGGCGGTGGTACCAGACCCGGGCGAGACAATGCAGAACTCTATCACTTAGTAACCACGATGTTAGTGACTCGTATAGCTAATTAGTCGCCTTTTGCGACCTGCCTGGCAGAACGGCAGTTGACCTATTCTTCAAAGAAGCCAGAGACCAACACGGGGAAAAAATTATGATTTTTTTTTCAGCGCTGCAATGAGTGTTCATGAATTGGAATAAGATTTCTACTTAGTATAGTTTCTCTAGTACGTAGTACATTAAACTCTCTGTCCCACAGATTAAATAGATACGCCTTTCAAGAAAATTCTTAGTTTGTCGATGTAACTTTCAATTACACACAGAAATACAGTTATACTATTTACCGATGAAATAAAATCACTCCAAGGGTAATTTTTAAATCTTGTCATCTCATTCCGTACGATAAAACCGTACAACATGGTTTATTTCTAATTTTTCAAGATATAATATATCTTCAAATGTGACATTTTTGTCAGTGATAGGAGCATTTGGTCATATGCGCGGCGATACGTTTCCATCCCAATAGCGTATCTAGTAGTATTCATGTGGTCTGTCCTCTGCCCATACATCTATATCTATATTATAAATGCGAAAGTTTGGATATTTGGATGGACGTTTCTTACTGAATCACGCAAAAACTACTGAACGGATTTATATGAAATTTAGCACACAAATAGATGATGAACTGGAATAGCACATAAGTTACGTTTTATACCAGAAAAATTAGGTGACTGCACGGTGCAGCTTGTCTGATATAAACAAGACAATTGGCTATGATAAAATGTGTACATTTTAATCATACGGTAAAATCACAAATAATTTTCATCAATCTACCTTTACTCTGCCACTTGAATATTTAATCCCCGTGTCCGTGGGTAGCCATATTGTTTCCATAACTTTTGTTTTGTTCGGGTAAACGAAATAATAATCCTTGTTTAATCCGCCCTAGCCCTTTGTAAAACCAGTATTTTACTCGAAAACCAAACCCTCAGACTATGAATAAACATGATATTAATTAAATTAATTCATAACAAACATATTTCGTAGTGTTTGCTCAGATTGATGTTCATTTGTGTTTTGAATCTTAGAAGATTTGAAAATAAATAACAATTAAACTGAAGTGAATAGGTCTGAGTGGCTCAATTATTTGGGACGCGCAACACGAGACTAACAAAGATTGAAAGAATTTTTAGATTATTTACATACTTACCTTTGTAAATAATAATCTGACGTAAATATATTATCTTGGCGCTTCTAGGCCCGTAGCGTACATCGCATTAGGGACAAAATTAGTTTTTTTGTGTTAAAGTAATAATAATAATAATAATAATTATTATTATTATTATTCCAGTTATTTATATATGTTTATAACGTTCCCGCTGGCGGATAAAATATTTTTTTATATTTATTTTTATAATATTTTATTTTTTAATAATGTTATAGTTATAAATGTAGTCAAATAAAAATTTAATGTAAATAAAGAGACAATAATAATTTCTTTATTTGCATAAAATAGGGTACATAATTGGATCTCATTTAGAAATGTGCTGCTCTTTAATCCTATTTTGCTTGTTTTGTGGCGTGCAAATGTTAAAATTGCATTAATAATTGTTGTAGTAAATTTTGAATCCTGTATTGTAAATGTTATATATTTATAACATTTACAATATTATTCTCACTAAAATAAGAAAAATACTTTATCTGACTATACTATTAATACCAACTCGAGCGGTTTTATGTATGCATACAAAAGCGTAAGATAATATCTTTACGCCAGATTATTATTTACAAAACATCAAATATTATGTCGTTATGATTCGACACCCACAACCACTACTCTTACAAACAGGCCCATGGCGTGCATCGTGCTAGAAACAAAATTAGATTTTTTTTGTTAAAAAATATTATCTTTTATTTCTCATATCCTTATAAGACAGTGGCTTGAGTTCGATTTGATACTCGGAAACAGAGAAGTATAATAACGCTTTGAACGTTATTGAACTCGTTCCAGTGATTCACTGATACTGAACTCAGCGTAGAGGGATACATCGGGGTTGGGGCGGCTTAATCAGTATTGCACGTAAGCGTTTATTCAGTTAGCGGCCTACTGGCTTACAAACTGTGTTATAAACAAACAGAAATGAAATCAAGTTGCCCTATAAAACTGTCAACTGTGGTCATCAACTGTCAAGAGAGGTAGGAGAGCCTTATAGACCGTGCTCCTGGAATATTTTTATTTTTGACTAGTTGACTAGTTGATCCGGCAAACGTTGTTCTGCATTTTTACTACTAATATTTTTTTTCTATATTTTCTTACCTTTTAAACCGTCCCTGGACTTCAAAAATTAATTCAAAACCAAAATTAGCCAAATTGGTTCAGCCGTCCTCGATTTTTAGCGAGATTACTTTATATACACAAAAATAAAGTATCAAGGGGACCGGGGTCACTTTCTCTTATTTAATTTAAAAAAATAATAAGTTTTTATTTATTTATTCATCCAACAAAAATCCGCAGCAAGTCACAATAAAAATAAATCGTTAAAAAAATCACATTATAAGCGTTTTACTTTAATCGATAATTCATAATTAACCTTGTTATCAACAAAATTTTGCCATCTTTTGATAGTTCCTTAATTGTTAGTACAAACCACATTGCATGCATTGTTACATTGCCACATTGCATTGTCTAATGTTGGTCTTTCTAACCGATTAAGTCAGAAAGATCACATGAATGAACATCCAAAATGTTTTGATCGCAACTGTTGTGTTATTACGCTTGTGAATCCGGATATCAGATTGATTCAGTCCCGAAGAACTCTGCGTTTGCTCGTTCAATAAAATATTCTGTTTCAAAGGAAAGAGCTTAAATGTTGTATTTGAAATAGAATCTAAATTCGACTAGACTCCCCTCTTCAACTAATCTTTAGTTAACGCTTATGTACAACATTGCTTCGCTGATCTCCGGCACTGCAATCGCATTCCTTATAACAGCTCGCTTTACTAATGTACCACTTAGATGGGTACACACAAAAGTCAACCGTAATTTAAAAAGCTTAAAACAGAAAATCATGTGAACTGTAGAGAATGCATGCACATGTTACTTATACAGCTTAACTTGTAAAACCGACTTTAAAATTTTTGGAGTAAAGTCGGTTTTAAGTTGCATTACGATGAATTACAAACGCTAATTGGTGCTTAGCCATTAAGACGTGATCCAGAGACCATTAACCCTAATTTTGTATTTACATTCACACCCCGCAGTTACAAACGTTTGCGTTAGCGTTTCTGTGGGTTAAAATGCAGATCAATCAACGTTGGCACCGCTCGGAACTCTGATTTAACCAAATAGCTTTATATGTTTTATTAACACTTGCTACCTGCCCTGGCTTTGCATGAGTAGAGTATATATTATACCTGCATTTTATTCTGCGTTGTGTCGTATCACTTAATTTTTTTTATAAAATAGTAAACAAGCAGATGGCTCTCCTGATGAAAAGATAGAACAAGCGCCTATAGACACCATAGATATTAATGATGAGTCACCATCGTTATGACGGAGCCTTAATGTCACCGGCATTGATATAAAAAAACCCTAGATGCACAGTCCCGAACAAAACTGACACTCAAAAGTGTCCCTAATTTGCAAAAACATATGTCTGCATATCCATCCTTAAGTGCAAGACTTATAGTTGTTTTTACAAAGCAATGTACGAAAAGAAATAAAATTGACAGTGTCGCGACCGACGCGATTCTATTTGAAATGAGCGCACAATTTAAAATTGTGCTCTCATTTTTGGAGGACATTTTTGACACACTGATTGTGTATCTTGGGTTTTTTATATCAATGGTCACCGGCTTTACTGGCCACCTTTCGCTCTAAACTGAAACACGACAGTTTCAACCACTGACGCTACTGCGGTAAGAATTGGTAAGGCGGTGATACCAGACGCAATGCAAAGACTGATAGTTGTTGCATTGACCATGTACATTAGATTTAAATGTAACATCTGAGGGTGTGAGATCACTTGAAAATATTTTCTCGTTTGTAATTATTTATTCTGTAATACCTTCTAGGATATTCATTTAAATTACATGGTAAAAAAGGGCTATCATAATAAGTTGAAATGCTTTAAACTAGTAACTATGTATTGTGAGAAGGATCAATACTGTATCGCCTAAATAGCTTTCTAATAACCACTATATATAGGGCCATATTTAATTTTTTTTAAAAAAAGCTTATACTGATCTGTTTTCAAGAGATAGACATAATGTACCGTCGAGTATTTTTCTAGAGATCTATATAAAAGAAACAAGCCTACCGCACATAATTTTGTTACATCTCAAAGGGTTTACGAAGCGTATTCGGTAAAAGCTTGATTTTTCTGACATTCACAAAAGCTATCGTCATGTTTCAAACAATTTACACAAAACCACGGATTAAATAGATGCGCCTTTTAAGACAATTTCTTAGTTTGTTAGTGTAACTTGCAATTATACACAAAAATACAGAGTTATACTACTTAGCGATATAAAAAAAAATCACTTCAAGGGTAATTTTTGAACCTTGTTATCTTATTCGGTACGACAAAACAGTATAACATGGTTTGTTTATATTTTTCACGATATAATATATCTACAAATACATATTTTTGATAGTTAGGGGAGCGTTTGATCATATGCGCGACGACAGGTTTCTTTCCCAATGCAATGGCGTGTTTATTATATAAGTATTCATGTAGTCTGTGCACAAAACCTAGACAAAGTTGTATATACCCTAACATTTGTCAAAATGTTTGTAAATCCGTTTACTAGCTTTCAAGATTATTGCGAACAACGGATTATATAAAGAGAATAACATGTGGTGAAATTTTATCATAGGTTTAGTGGTTTTGCAGTCAATAAATACAGGTTGAATAATAAAAGACTATACATATTGAAGGACACGATTGTCAATGGTCAGAGGTACACAGTAAAAGTATAATATGAACAGAATATGCTTAACCACAGATTAAACTTTATCACAATTTGGGTAGTAATGGTTACCGTGTGAAGTGCTATTAAGTCTAGCCAGAGTTCGATACATAGCTTTTTTACATATTCGGTATCAGAATCGAGTAGTGAATATCCAATACGCAATACTTTATTGCGTCATATGTTATACATTTATAGGTGTTAAGTATCCTCTTTTAGCACCGACCACACAGCCTATAGACGGCTAATGTTTGATTTTCCGTATTGAATGCATTCTGGCAACTAGCTGAGGTAAGACGAAGTGGGGTTGCAACGCCGTAATTGGCTAACTCAAGGCCACAGTGAAAGATAGTTATGTACAGAGCATCTGATTGGTCGACACTGATTACTCAATCACTGCTCATTGGCGCGTGGACATTTACATCGGAACTATAAGTCAGATGTGTTGACACAAGTCATTCGTCTATTATTAGGTGTCTATGGGCTGTGTGGTCGGTGTGTTTTAGTATGTCAATATTTTACCAGTCAATCTATATATTGAACCCTTATTGAGGGGGTTGACACCACCACCAAATTCTGGGATTCTACTGATGTTGTTTTAGATAGAATAACCCTGTAACGTTTTTTTCATTTTCCTTATATATGTGAAATGACTATTTTGCAGTTAGAAATTACTTTAATCTTGGCACTTTTTAATTTATAAATCAATTTTTTTGTGAAATTAAACTTCAAATTTTGTAATATTTAGAAATATATACTGATAGTACAACATATAAACAACATTGTATGATGCTCCATGTAAGGCGCAAAACAGTAAAAGATTTTTGTTACCTATATCATTAGATAAGCGACCATCGAAGTCATGATGAGAAAAGAAACCACTGTCAATTGACACCAAAGATATTAACGTTGAGTTGTCATTTGTGTGGCGAAAATGGCAATTCCACATACATAAGTCTTCTGGTTACCTCACTTTCCAAAACATGACAATGACAATTATTAACACTATTGCGGCAGGAATAAGTAAGTCGGTGATACCAAACCCGAGCGAGACGTTGTAAAACTCTAATGCTTAATAGTTATAATGTCATGGAATTCCAGACATTGAGATGGTGACAATGAAGCTTAAAATTTCGATTTCCGATGATGAAATGCGGCGGCAGAAACTAATCTAAACAGTTTCTTGGATCTTTCCCTGTGATAGATCATGTTGTATTTTTCATATTTAAAAATACAAACCTATAGGCGATAGTTGCTTTTTTCCATCAGGACAGCCATATGCTGACTTTCCTAATTGAAAGAGCCAACCTATAGACTTCAAAGGTGTTAATGGTGCGATTCTATCCATGTAGCGAAATATTTATGTCATTTGTATAGGTTCACCGGCTATCTTACCCTGCACACAAGAACACGACAACTGACAAGCTCCAACGCTTTTGCAGCAAGAATAGGTAAAGCGGTGGTACCCGAGCGAGGCAATTCAGAATTCTACCAGCCACGATGGTAGTGGCTCGTATAGCCAATCATTCGCCTCTTACGAACTGTCTGGCAGAACGGCAGATTGTATATTTTTCATAGGAGCCTGGACCAACGCGAGGTGAATTTTAATATAATAATAATATACTATAATCATATAATGTAGTATATTAAAAGCCTGGGATTAATTGTTCCTCATACCGATCTCATGTACATTTTTTGTAATATTTTAATATTGTAAAAAAATATATGATATGAAAAAAAAGACAAGCCCGCTGAGTATCTTCCGCCGGATCTTCTCAGTGTGTGGCTGCGTTTCCGATCCGGTAGTAGTTTTTTTTTAAATGTTTTGACGTGTCAAAATAACGTGTAAAAAGTTTTATTGAATAAAGTATTTCTGATTTCTGATTATCATTACAGCACCTATTTTGTTTAAATTTATGTAATAAATGAACTTACAGCCCAATATTCGAGATATTTCTCAGACTAGATATACTGTTCATAATTATTGGCAAAGATAACAACAATAACAACATATTATGTTAATATTGTATTAATAATGCTTTCCATTTTGCAACTAGCTTGCAAATAAAGTTGGAATGTTAAATTTCTTATGCTATATTACCGGATACATTGCACTTCAGATACGACCATGACAGTTCTAAAGACCAGACATTTAACTGCCACTATTAGCTATACCCAGGATTAGAACTAGCTTAATAGCACACACAATTGACTCGAGCCTTAAACATAATAAATATAATAAATATCACTGGACAAATTACGCGAATTGATCTAAGTCCAAAGTAAGAAAATGTTTGCTTGTTGGGTGCTTGTTGGGTAAGCAAATGTTGGGTGTTAGTCACTCAAACTCAGAAATACAAACATCTATGCTTATCACAGTTATCACACAAATGTTTGTACCCGTCGGGAACCGAACCCGAGCCCCCTTGATTCATAGTTATGTTCACTAACCACTCGAACAATCAATAAAATGGTCCAGGACAACATGGATATTTTTAATTGCAAATGGAATGAACAAATGAAAGTTATATTATAATTATATATCGTAAATGTTAAATGTTTAAAAAATTGTCTGTTTCTAAATGTCCTTGTTTTTCCTTATAATGTTTGGTTTGTAGTTTTATTGTAGTTTTTAGTTTTGTGTTATTTAGTTAGTAGAATTTTGTTTATCTCTTTATTTTTCTTTTTGTTTTAGTGTTAAAAATGTATAATGGTTGAATGCCGCACTATCGCATTAGGCAATTGCCAGTTGTGTAAGCAAGTAAATAAATAAATTAAAAAACCCGTTAATCACTACGATTGATGATAGCTTGGTCATTTGTTATATGAATTTAAGTATATCTTCCCTTCTTCTTTTCTGTTTTTATCCTTCTAGTTCTATTGTTGGTGAATGATATCTATAGTTTGTGAATGATTGAATAAACGTATCGCTTCTATCAGCATTCCGCCCGAGCTTGCTATCGCCTTTTAGAACTCCTCACTTTCATGTTAGGATAGGGTAAACTTATGCATGTGGCATTAAACCTCGCCAAAAGATAGCAACGCTACAATAACATCTTTGGTGTCTACAGGCGATGGTTGACTCTTTCCATCAGAAGACCCATCTGCTTGTTTGATCTTGTAATGTAAAAAAGGTAGCCGGTAAACTTATCAATGAAAGATTTCCAGCACAAGGATGGCATTCTTAAAATATATGGTATCTACAGGCAATGGTTATCTCAGGATAACCATCTTTTCTTTTGCTGTTTGTAATGTATGCTTCCCGATTGTGTACAAACACCTGGGTCGAAATGTTTTTTTTTGTTTGGAAGAGTATAGTTTCTATTTGGTTCCATATAAATTTTGAATCCAGGAGATTGGATGTAGCAGTTGTACTACGTTTATTTTTGTGTTATAGCACTCACCCCGTGCTTAAGAAAACTGGAAAAACTTTAAAAACAACAAAGAAAAATATCGACACGCAGGGATTGAACCTGCGACTGTCTTCCTAAAGCCGGGAAATTCTTCCACTGAGCTAGTGTCGACAGGTTTGACGTGGCGAAGTTCTTCTTTGTTATATAATCGATTACGTCGATTGTACTGATCGCTAGGTATACATATAACTAGTTAAATGACTTGATGGTTACAGTTAAAATTCACATTTATAATTTTTATCAGTACTTTCGTATTTCTTATTATTTTTGTGTTATAGTTTTTTTTATACTGTATCAGGTTGTCGACTTACTCATATATAAGGTCGGCCACTTAATGGAAAGCAATCTACATTTTCAATACACATTTGCAACACAAAATTTAGTTCCCAATGCAATGCCGGCTTCTGAGATTTTTTGACCCTCCTTTTAATAATCCCAATATTATATTTATAACTAAGAAAATCTAATAAAATGGGTTTGTAGGTCATATCATTGAACGTACTGATAAGTTCTTTGGTTGAATGTTATATATTATAATGATCAATTATATCAATGTTACGTGTCTTAATTTCTACAAAAGAAACTTGTAATGGTGATGGATTCCCAAATAAAATACTTAATGAAAAATAGAAAACAATTTCGTATTCCCAGCCAATTATACACGAGAAAAGAACAATGCAAATGTGATTCATAAAACTCGATGAAACGATCAGAAAAGTCGATAGTAATTGGCGACTTCAAGTGCAGTTACGATCGACATTTGTAAAAAAGTATTCGAGTAACAGAAACACTCGACAGTTGCGAACAGCTCGTAACCAACTTCTAATTAATGCTATTGATCTTTTCTAGTTTTCCGTACTGCGGTATTTCTTTATAGTACGAGGCCTTGTACCATATTTATTACGTCTATAAATACTAATTTCACATCAGGGACATGAGCGAGCTTTACACGGGTGTGAAGGGGAATATACTTTCTATACGTAGTCTGATAAATAATAATAATAATTCATATATTTCAGACTCATTTTTACAAAAATAGTCCATGTTCCATGTTAATAAATAAAATTGACAATTAAAATTAAATTATAAATAAATAATTGGCACAATTGAAATTCGAAATAAAATCAAAATAAGATTAAAAAGAAATCATACTGAACAAACATTAAAATTTACGCTTCCATATTATTGATAACTATACATATATTTTTATTATTTATTTTATTAGGAAATGGATTAAGGGCCTTAGAATAAAATGTATAATTTTAATATTAATTTAGTTAGTAGTTTCAGTTAGTTGTAAACAAACATTATCTGGACATCTGTGAAGAATAAACCATCTGCCATGCATGCCAGAGAGTTCGTAAAAGGCATAAAATTGGCTATATATGTCAACATTATCGTGACTAATAGATGGTAGAGTTTGCAACGTTTCGCCCAGGTTTTGGTACCCCCAGCTGTCGCGTTCTGGTTATTCTCATACTACTATTCTCATACTTATTATTCTCTTTAAAAATCAAGAGAATAATGAGGGTCCGTACAAAGTCCTTATTTTCCAAACCAGAACGCGAGAATGATGCACCCGCTACAACAGCAGTGAAAAAAAGTAGCTGATATCAAATTAAACAGTTTCTCAGAACATTCCCCATTATAAAGTCAGTAGAGCACACTTAGAACACGAACGATTCTTTTCAAATCAAGAGGCATCAGATGTTTGGCCAGATTGAAGTCGTGCATAATGCGAGATGCTCATTTCTGAATGCGGTTAAATGAAATAAATAAATATTCACGGTACAAATACACTTACTGATCTAATCCCAAAGTAAGCAAATTCTTTGTTGTGTTGGTTGACTCACACCCAAGTCAACGATACTAATACATAGAAATACATATATAAATTGTAGAATATATTTAATAAACACCCAAAACCCAGAAATACAAACATTTATGCTCATCACACAAATGCATGTCCCCGCCAGGAATCGAACCCGAGCCCCGTCGATTGCGTAGTCAAGGTCGATAACCACTCGACCAACGGGGTAGTTCTTGAAAGAATTTGACTATTGGGTGCATGAGCCCATAAGTTGTGGTGTAATTAACGAAACGAACGAAGCCAAATGCTTGATAATATACGATATATATCCGGTAAAATCTATTAGTTGAGGGGGGAACACGTGAAAATTTCCGTGCCTTCTTGCAATTTTGTCATATATACTACCGAAAGCAGAATTAAGTAGAGCATTTTGGTAGGTTCTCAATTACCTGAACTACCGTGGTGTAATAGCAATCAGGCTTAACCTAATTGTAAACATTTCATATCTTAGAGTTTTTATACTTTTATCATTTTAACTGTCCCCTGCTGAAAAAGAAGAGAAACTGGATGTATTTTCGTACTTCTGATTAATTTCGTTGCGGGTCCCAAGACAGCTTAGTTTTTCCCCGGGGCACCCTGAGCTCGCAACTCTGTGGTTATCAGGAAGGTTGCCGCTGTTAATTCTGGTTTACAGAAGTTACAGTGATGGAAACGTGAAATGAGCCCATTGCCCATTATAAGTGTAAAAAGTCCATATGAGAAAGGACCTAAGCTTTGTGTAGTCAAAGTCTTTAACCAGATGTGAAGTAATATTTTGCTCGGTTAATCACCCCGAGTTTTTGGACGCTAATTTAGCTTTGTATTTCAAATGACTCCGAAACTGAAAATCTGCAAAGATTTTCATTCAATATGGCCAGTATTCAATAACCTGGCCGATAGTTATAGAGGTATTCTGAAACTGGGGTGCTAATTTAACAGAAGTTTTTTTGGTACTGAACGCTCACACTTGTGTCTTTGAGGGATTGATCTTACCCCATTCCTAGATTTGCCCCAAGGTGGTTTCTACGTTAGATACAAGCCCGTTCCTATAATTCTCCACCTGAGATTTAAGGAGTTTTGACTTTCCTTTGAACAAAGCATAAAAATGCTGTCATATGCATAGCAATGAATGCTGCCTAATTGCAAAATGTCATTAATATGCAGAAAAAACAGTGTTGGCAATAATATTGAGCCTTGTGGGACGTCAGCATTAATAGACTTCTCGTTCCGTCGAGTTCCGATATACCATCATCGACTACCTTGATGCTACGTCCATTCAAAAACTGGCAATGCATTTGCACTATTCTTTGGATTAGCCGTAGGACGGTAATTTAAAAAAAGCCGGTATATATTAGCAACATTCAAGCTAATACTTAGAGCTTTTTCCCCGCTCGCGATGGCTTCATTCCATCGGTGAGTAAGATGTGTATTACATCCTGATGATACTTTAAAAAGTGAGATCGGTTGAGTTATATACTAAAAATGTATAATATTTTGAAGGGAAGTAAATGTACAAGTGCAATTGTGTATAAAGAGATCATTCTTTTTCTGTACCATGTATTATTAATATTTATAATAAAATTATACAAATTCCTGTTACAGAATCTTAGACTATCATATTTTTCTGCCAGTAGAACATGACGCATTTATATTTTAATTAATCCACGCTACAAAAGACTTTGCAATTTCTTTGAAATAAGAGACTGCTGCGTCTAGTTGAGTTAATTAATTATTATCAGTACTAAAAATATCTACAACTGATGTTTCTTAATTTCTTGGAATGCATTTCTTGTATATATTATAATTGTACAGGTATCTTGCATATATTTTATATTAACGACTTATCGTTGCTAATTGATATTTAGTAAACTTAAACTATAAATTCTGTTTTTATTTAGACTATTATTTATATTTTCGCGTATGCAAAGGTTAAAAAGGCATTTAAAATTGTATTGACCAATAATAATCAGCAGTGAAACGGTTAGAAATCGAGTTCTAGAATTTTTCTAGATCGTTAAAATTTTAAATTGGCTCAAATCATGGTCCTGGTTTCGATTCCCGGGTTGGGTATAAGTGTTATTGAGGCTATTTCGAGTTAAAAGTTAGTAGCAGTTCGAGGTCTGGCGAGTTAGAATGTTACCACTCCGGTACCTTGGGTGAGCACATATAGTCGTCGGTGCCGGTTATTGCTAGAAATAGTCGATAATCGTTATCAGGTCGGTAAAATGCGGCGATAGGGATCACCACTCATCTCGCCAACCGAGAAACCGGTGAATCGTGGTGAACTGGAAAATCTATAGACGTTCGGCTTATTCTGCCTAGTACGCAAGGGAAACAGCCATGATGATACTTTCTGTTAAATATATAAAATTGATGAAGGAATAAAAAGATTGATATAGATTTGGATATAAGAAAAAATTAGTAGATAAAATATTTACATAAAAAATTTATGAAGTAAATGTGCAAGAATGTCGGAACGATGGTCAATGTGTTTGGATATTGTCACAAAGTGAGGTCAAGACCTTCGTAAATAGCATTCATGCATGGAGGTTGTTATATATGAAGAAAAACCTTGCAAAAATCATGATATCGTAACAAAGAGCACTCGGTTTCAATTTTAGTTTATTTTGTGTCGTATGTATCTTAAGTATATCATACAAGTCTATAAAAATATTTTATCTTAATAAAATACATTTTTAAGCAACCTTGTAATATTACTGCTTTTTCTGTGATTTTATTTGGGATTACAGTTAAAATTTGACAGAAAAAGACATAAAATCACAATTTGTCATAAGATGCTCAAGCCCAAGATGCTAAATAGGAATTTTCTCGAGCGCGTGGGGACCTATAAGATTTTGTAGATAAGATGATAGCAAGAATATAAAGTTAAATAAGGTCTTTATTTCAATGCTTGGGAAAAATCTAGATATAAAAAAATTAAAAAAAATCGGTGACATACAAACACTAAAACGTGTGTATGGTGGGTTAAATGCAAGATAAAATTAAGAAAATCTGACCATTTTTTAGTGGAATGCTATAAAACGTTGTCTTGTCATTTTCGAGCGCGTCTGAAATTTCTTTGATTTATAAGTAAACTAAATGATGTAAGAATAACGAAAAAATATAATCTGTTATATTTGTATCTGTTATTATTTGTGTATGTTATATTTACAATGTTTTTAATGCCCGGCTCTATATTACTGGTGGTGGAGAGTCTCAAGAGTACGCGAGGTCTATGTTAATCTGTAAATCTCGCGTAAATCACAAAATCCCCTCTTGAGATTTCTTATAAAAAGGGATATTTTTTGATCTTGGAAGAAAATGTACCGTCTCAAAGCACTTAAAGATATGTCATGATACGTGGACATAAGATCCTCACGTACTAGTATCAGAAAGACTAATTTTTTTTTAATATAGCACATTATTTATACCGTGTTGGTCCCGGCCTCCTTTGAAGAATAGGCCAACTGCCGTTCTGCCAGGCAGGTCGTAAAGGGCGACCGATTGGCTATCGAGTCACTAACATCGTGGCTACTAGGTGGTAGAGTTCTGCATTGTCTCGCCCGGGTCTGGTACCACCGCCTTACCTATTCCTGCCGCAATAACGTCAGTGCTTGTCGCTGTCGTGTTCCGGTTTGGAGGATAAGGTAGCCGGTAAACTTATGCATGTGGCATTAGACTTCGCCACAAGATAGTAACGCAACATTAACATCTTTGGAGTCTATAGGCGATGGTTGACTCTTTCCATCAGGAGACCCATCTGCTTGTTTACTATCTTATGATATAAAAAAAAAAGAAAAAAAATCACAACCATTATCTAGTTTGTATAGGCCATCAAATCAATTTGATTTTTCAATTTAATATTAAGAATACATAAAATAAACATTTAATCATTCTTCAATCTAGGTCAATATTATATATTGCTACTAGAGTTACAATGCGTTACGGAACCTTCAAAGCCACATTAATATTATAAATGCGAAAGTCTTTCTATTACACTTTTATGGCTAAACTACTAACTACTTTATGGCTAAACTGATTTTGATAAAGTTTAGCAAGAAGATATTTCAAGATCCACATTTAAACATAAACTACCTTTTTTTCCTAATGCGTCCCTAAAACGCCTCCTACAGCGGATGGAAGACGAAAGATTAATAAAAATACATTGATTACAGGCAGAGAACTTAATGTACTTCGTACTTGCGAAATTATGCTAAGTTTTTTCAGTTTTCTTATAAAACAACGTTGTCCGCGATTGCCACCTAGCACTTTGTAGGACTAAGTATCTTCGGCTAAACGTGAGTGGGCACCTCTTCGGGGATACGGGCGTGAAGATCTGTTTTCTTTGATCTCTGGAATTTTCAAATCAAATTTATAGGGAAACAAAACGGATAAATACTCTCATAAACAAAAAATAACTTTGCAAATCCGTGTACACGTCGCAGGCAAATTCTACAATTTTTCCGTATACAAATGGTATCGTCAGATTGCAAAGGTAAATACGTTTTCGAATACCCCTTACGCCGAATGTAAAATATCTTCGTTATATAATATGCATGACATTTTATAGCCACTGTTAACAAATTGGCGCGGCATATTGTTTAAATTAATTTTTATGTAAATTGGTTGTTTATTTAGAACTAGAACCCTATCGGGCTTCTTACATAAAAAAGTTGTAGGTTTGTTAGGTTTTCTTTAGGTCCCACACCTGTAAAAAAAGCCCCGCTGCGCGAGCTTTATGTATGCTGCGGTCAACTGTCAGCGATATCAGTTTATAGTTGACATTGACGTCATTTACGACATCAACAATTTGCCTTCAGCAACTTGTATTGAAAGTTAATTCTTATAAAATGATGACGCCAATTTTGTATACTGACAAATTATAGATTTTTTATGCCCGAATTTCCATGTATGTTATGCCCGAACATACATGAAAACATTTAGACATCCGAATTGAAAACCTCTTCCTTTGCAAAGTCTGTTGAATATGCGTAAGCACCATTTAATGGTAATTATTTTTGTAATGAATTTTCAAGTACAACTTACTTTTGACTAATGAATTTTTCGATTCGACTGCAGACATATATTTTATTGACAAGTTATCCACATATTATTGAAGAAAATATAAGATTTCATATAACATATTTACTTAAAACAATGTGGGCTTAAATTTCAAGGAATGCTTAATAGCAACGGCTACAAAATGCCGTCGGTTTGACATTCCTCAGCGGTGCGAAAACGTGCGACAACCGCTTGGGGTTAGTGCTTGGAACTTGTGGTTAGTAGGTGTTGCCATTTTAACCTCATAACGTAGCAAAATTTTATTGCGATGCCCTTTATACTTTTACATTGAACGAGGTGTATGTAAGATATAGTATTTATCTGAAACTTAAAAATAATAATCTGTCCTAATTTCTACTAAGTTACTTCCGAGAGGGGAGTAGATGTTTAACTTGTCACCATCATCGTCACAATTAGGTGGTAGAGCTCTGTAAAGACTTATCGGGATTTTTAACACTCATTTACCCTTTCCTGCTAGTAAAATGTTTGTACTTGCACTGTTTTATTTTGGGTTGGAAGATAACGTAGACAATTTTGATTATTATTTTGATTCCCGAGTCAGACAGACTTTATTTATCTAAAACATATATAGTAGCAGACTGATATCCATAATGATTTGTTGCCATTCCCGTTGTTTAGAATAGTCATTTTCTATATTCATTGATAACAATCCTGATGGTAAGAATTAATTAGACCTTAGACATCAAAAATGTTAATTGTGAGTTACTATCTGTATGGTGCGGTGGGCTGGTAATATGTATTTTTTATATGTCATAAGATAGCAAGCAGATGGCTCTTCTGATGGTAAGAGAAACCATCTCCTGTAGACACCAAAGACGTTAATGGTGATTGTTATCCGTGTGGCGGGATGGCAATGCCACATATATAAGTTTAGAGGCTACCTTAACCTCAAAAACGGAACACGACAAAGCAGGTACGAGAAGCAGCAGGAATACGCAAGCCGGTGATACGAAACACCCGGGTGAGACGTTGTGGAACTATACTACCCAATAGTCACGATGATAGTCACACGTATAGCCCATCGGCCGCATTTTTAGGACCTGTTAAATTGTTAAATTAGTCGGGTGTAGTCTGAGGGTGGTGTAAAGGGTCTTCGAAACCGCCGTTTCTATGAAGAGGAGGAGGAAGCTAGACGAACCGGCAAGGAACATAAATATTCACTAGTGGGCACTCAATTTTCACTGCCTACTCCGAAAGGTATATTGCATGAAGATAAAGAAGATATGTTAGCAAGGTATAATTTTTCTGTTTCTTTTAGATACTTAAGACCCTGCGCTCAGAGTAAGTCCGTCTTATTATATATATTATAATTTATTACACTTTCATATATATTCTAATTTATATTACCCTTTCAAAAGCCAAAACACATTTTTTATGAAAGCTTCCAGTATAGCAATCCTTAATTAAACTTTAGCACCTTTAAGCCTTAAAATACAAGACTGTGCAAAAATACACAAGCTGTTAACCAGCATAATACATTTACAAATTTTTGTATCGTTTTAAAAACCAATTTTCACTCAATATACAAGGTTTAAAAATAATAACAATTTAATCTCCCGTGGAGAGGTGAATAGCTGTAGTGGAAAGATAAATTGGGTTTGGGATTTACGTGGCGTGGTGTAATTTAGATTAACTAAATAAACTACCGCAGTACAGTTTAAATGTCCTGGTGATAAATTTTATAAGCTACTGCAGTTGGTCTATGACTGATAAATGGCATTTTAATTTATGTCACTATGTTTGTAATATTGGTTACATTTTTTCATATCATAAGATAAAAAATAAGCAGATGGCACTCCTGATAGTAATAAAACCATCGTCTATAGACACCAACAATTTTCTTCATATCACATGTATAAGTCTACCAGCTACCTCTTCTCCAAACCGGTGCATGACCAAGACAAGCATTGACGCTATTGCGGTAGGTATGGCGGTGGTGGTGGTGGTGACCCGGGCGAAACCTTGCAGAACTCTTTCATGTAGTAGTCACCAGAGTTCACAAAAAAATATACGCGAAACTAAAGCTTATCATTTATTTTATTTGTACAGAAAATCTATTTGCTGGTCTTTATGGCGAGCGAAGACATCTATTACTTTCTTGTGAAAATTAGATGTGAAATTATAATTTATTGATTTCTTCCTATACACAGAACCATCGCCCAACAATATATTATTGTTAAAATTTTAAAAAATACGCGTTGTATCACATTTTTTAATAAACTCAATTTCAGGATGTGGTGGCCCCTTAGCTTTTAGTTCCAGACGCATTTTGAGACGCTTTTCACCATGTTTTTGATACTAATTTAAAACAAAGAGTATGTAATGTATTTATTTAAATAAAAAACTACCAATACTCGTTTTGTTTACATAAGACAGGCAACAGCGCATAGGTAACCACATGGCTGAACTCGCGGAGTGTGGAGTGTTTACAATATCCAATATTGTCAACACTCCACAAACACTCCACACTTTAACTTTAACTCGAAGTTTGATTAGTGCTCGAGTTGACAAGGATCTGAATATGGAGCTGAAAAAGTCCCACCGAAACTCACGCGTAGAATGTAGAAAGAGATAAGATGGTCAAGATCGGACCCGATGGATTTTCGATTACGTATACTTTCCATTATATATAATGTCGAAGATCTGAAGATGGAGCCGTAAGTGTGTCGTTGTAACTCGCAGATAGAAATTTCTAAAATAGTGGAGGTTGGAGTCATTTCATTTGTTATAGTAGGTTCTTTCTCATGATGATAAGGCTTTGAAGATTGAGCCGGAAAAGTGATATTGGAACACCAAGAATCCAGCTTCAAAATGCAACTCTAATTAACTAAACTAAACGAGTTAATGCTTTTAAATTAGCACTTAATTGTCTTGTATTGGCAAATACCCTAATGCTGGAACTTTGGGATAAAATAGAGAAACAACATCGACTTTATTGTCGTTTAATTTGTTATAATAAGGACTTTGGAGCAGAATGGCTTCCAGTGTCTGATGATAGAGCTGCAAGATGTGCCCGAGAATTCCTCAGCTAAACCAGGTTAACCCAATAAGTGGGGACTCATTCGGTTTGTTTTGGCAAATAATTTGGTGCTGGATGATTTCCAGATAATAATTTCCAGTTAGTTCCAGACTTAAGATATAATAATGATGTAACTGGAAGGTGGCTATCTGAGATTGAGCTGATTAGTTGGCCTTTATTGTTAAAAGATTTGCAAGGTTTGATAATGGAACTAGAAAGTCCTCCTACACTAAACAAAATAAGCCCGTTTAGTGCAGTCTCATTTTTTATATTTTTGCATACACTCTGAATCAAAATAATTTCTAGGGTTACATAGTGGAGCCATGGCCATGGGAGTTTTGCAATAATACAACTCAAACTCATTGAGTAAGAAACCCGGTTAAATTAACCTGATGCTACAAGATTTCCTTTCGTAGATCATCAGGTCCTTTCACGTTTTGTCTTAAAATGATGCATATGTAGCAGAATGGCGGTCTGAGGATGTGTCGGGGGTTTTTGAAAATTTTAATTTTATCTTGTTTGTAAAGCTTTCATATCGAGTTATTTAGTTGCTTAAAATAATTACGTTACCCCGTTTAACGCATGATGAAACCAGAATATACCTATATAAAATGCTTAGAATTACGCAGAACAACTGTAGGTTATCCAATATCCACTTGCCTGCCATTACACACTTGACCTGAGAACAAAAGCGGCTCTTAAAAATTCTTATCCCATACTTTACCTCCATTACAAGACCGATTAAATATCAAAATACAAGGGTACTTACGCGTGAGCTATTTTCGGGGCACAATAAAATGCTTTCTACCCAACTGCGCTAAAAGAAGATTAATGTTTTTCGTGTGTATGTATGAATGTATGAATATTTCTTTGGCTTTAGCTTTAAGCTTGAGAGGCGTTATTAAATTCGTCTTTATTGTACATATTCCTGCTGCAATAGCGTCAATGCTCGTCACTGTCGTGTTCTGATTTGGAGGATAAGGTTACTGGTGCAGCAGCCCATCCCGCCACATGGATAGCAATGCGTCATTGATATCTTTGGTATCCAGATATTTTCTCTTTCTATCTATTTGTAGTTAATGTTGTTAGCCACTCAACCAACGGGGCGGTTCATCACGATGTCACAGGTTCCTCATTTGACCAACATGATAACGGGTAATCACTTATTTCTGGTGATAACCCCGTTCGACAGCTTTATATGCTAATCCAAGGCACACAACTCCAACAAACTCCCAGCTGCTACCGAGACCTTAAATCTTTAAAACTACGCAACGGATTTTGATGCGATTTTTTGTAATAGATAGATTGATTCTTGAGGAAGGTTATAAAATATAAATATTTTCGATATTCCCACGGAAACAAAAGCTACGCGGATGAAACCGCGGGCAGGTCGCTAGTAGTCTTATAAATTGTAAAAGGTTAGTGATATGAAAAATATGTAACAAAAAGACAGAAAATTCAATATTAATCTATATTAATATTATAAATGTGAAAGTTTGGATGTTTGGATGGATGGATGGATGGATGTTTGTTACTCAATCACGCAAAAACTAATGAACAAATTTGAATGAAATTTGGCACACAGATAGGTGATGCCAAGTTTATAATAAAAATTCTTACCATTTTTTACCTAAATGCATGCTTACGGAAATATATGCCAAAATGGTTTTTCGCAAAATGGCGGCACTTCCACCCATTTTATTTGTATTTTGTGCATTAATATTCGGTATTCGGTAAATCTATATATTTAAAAAAATCCTTCAACTTAGTGCATTATGGACAAGAGTATCGTAATCTTATATTATCTGTATGTCTCTGTGTAATACTTAAGTTATGATTATTGTACTTTCAACATTACCTTCACTATTCAATGCAAAGATAGTTTTCACGGTAGCAACTGACGCGTAACCACAGATTACAAGGAGGTTGCAATAATATACAAGACTGTCAGTTAAAAGTACCGGAGAAATATATAGATTGACTCTTAAAATATTGTACGTATTTAAGGACACGAGAGTTAATGGTCATATGCAATCATTGATATAAAAAGCCCAAGATGCACGATCAGTCTTTCAAAAACGTCCTCTGAAAGTCTCAAATAGAATTACGTCGGTCGCAATACTGTCAATTTGATTACTTTTTGTGCATTGCTTTTTAAAAACAACCATAAAACTTGCCCTTAAGGTTGGATATGCAAAAACATATTTTTTTTCTAAATCTATAACTACTTATGTGAAATTAGGGCCAGTTTTGTGTCAGTTTTGTTCGAGACTGTGTGTCTTGGGTTTTTTATATCAATGTATGCAATCAATAAACATATAATAAAAAGAGAGTATTGAATAATTATGTAAATACACTTGTATTGTTGATCTGATTAAAAATATGCTGCTTTTTAATCCTACTTTGCCTGTATTGTGGCGTGCATATTCCCGTGTTGGTCCCGGGCTCCTTTGAAAAATACGCCAATTGCCGTTCTACCAGGCAGGTCGTAAAAGGCGACCGATTGGCTGTGCGAGTCACTACCATCGTGGCTACTAGGTGGTAGAGTTCTGCATTGTCTCGCCCGGGTCAGGTACCAACGCCCTACCTATTCCTGCAGCAATAGCGTCGGTGCTTGTCACTGTGGTGTTCTGGTTTGGAGGGTAAGATAGCCGGTAAGCGTATGCATGTGGCATTAGACCTCGCCACAAGATAGCAACGCATCATTAACATCTTTGGTGTCTATAGGCTATGGTTGACTCTTTCCATCAGGAGACCCATTGGCTTGTTTGCTATCTTATGATATAAAAAAGTGCAAATTTTAAAATTGTATTAATCATCATACATTTTAAATCAAATCTTATAATAATATAAATGTATATAATAATTATAATATTATCCTCATTAAAATAGAGAGAAACAAAAATTAACTATGCTGATAAATCAATACTAAGTTAAGTATAATTAGCAATTTTAATGTTTACTCTATCTCTCAAAATTAAGAATTAATAATAAAAAATACTCAATGTCTAAATCAAACTAATGTTAATAATATTAACAGTCAATAAAATGAGACAGTGTCATTATAAATGTCACTTTTATAATACGAGACGAGATTGAGGTTTAGCGTGAATGTATTTTATAAGAGGTATACACGTAAGTATACACATAAGTATACCCGTAAGTATACACGTAAGTATACCCGTAAGTATACACGTAAGTATACCCGTAAGTATACACGTAAGTATACACGTAAGTATACCCGTAAGTATACCCGTAAGTATACCCGTAAGTATACACGTAAGTATACCCGTAAGTATACACGTAAGTATACACGTAAGTATACCCGTAAGTATACCCGTAAGTATACACGTAAGTATACACGTAAGTATACCCGTAAGTATACCCGTAAGTATACCCGTAAGTATACACGTAAGTATACACGTAAGTATACCCGTAAGTATACACGTAAGTATACACGTAAGTATACCCGTAAGTATACACGTAAGTATACCCGTAAGTATACCCGTAAGTATACACGTAAGTATACCCGTAAGTATACACGTAAGTATACACGTAAGTATACCCGTAAGTATACACGTAAGTATACCCGTAAGTATACACGTAAGTATACCCGTAAGTATACACGTGAGTATATACGTAAGTATACACGTAAGCATACCCGTAAGTATACACGTAAGTATACCCGTAAGTATACACGTAAGTATACCCGTAAGTATACACGTAAGTATACACGTAAGTATACACGTAAGTATACCCGTAAGTATACACGTAAGTATACACGTAAGTATACCCGGAAGTATACACGTAAGTATACACGTAAGTATACACGTAAGTATACCCGTAAGTATACACGTAAGTATACCCGTAAGTATACAGGTAAGTATACACGTAAGTATACACGTAAGTATACACGTAAGTATACCCGGAAGTATACACGTAAGTATACACGTAAGTATACCCGTAAGTATACACGTAAGTATACCCGTAAGTATACACGTAAGTATACACGTAAGTATACCCGTAAGTATACACGTAAGTATACCCGGAAGTATACACGTAAGTATACACGTAAGTATACACGTAAGTATACACGTAAGTATACACGTAAGTATACCTCTTATAAATATCTTCACGCTAAACCTCAAGCTTTATTATTTCCTTTTTATTTTTCTCCAAAATTCTTAAGCACTCCTCCTTACGCATAGAATTACAGAAACCCAACATTATTTAAGCGAAAACGTTATTTTATCGCGTACATTCAACTAACAATCTTAACACCACCAAATAAAGTCAATATTTCAATGAAAATAAAAGTGTCAATAATACGCATTACGTAACAGACCCATGTAAATGAACAAATCTTGTCGACTCGTATAACTCATACGTGAAATCAAAACCTCGAAACTTATTATTAAGGAATGTCGATCGTGTATCGTGCGAAATAAGGTTGTTTTTTAAATATATCTGTAATAAATAATGATTTCAAGTGTTAAAAATATTTAAATATGGCCATACCTGATTTTATACGTATCTTTAGAAGAACGAGCTTCTGATTTTATGTAAAATTTCATCATTGTATGAAGCAATAACAGAATTATATTGATAGTAGCCTCGCGGACTGATAGTGATCCTGTTCAACGAAAATTATGAGATCTTAAGTTTATATTATAAGATAGCAAACAAGCAAAGGGTTTCTTGATGGAAAGAGTCAGCCATCGCTTATATACACCAAAGATGTAAATGGTGCGTTGCTATCTTGTAGCGAGATATAATGCCACATGCATAAGTTTACTAGCTACCTTCCCTTCTACAGAAACATGACAGTGACAAGTAATGACGCTATTGCGGCAGGAATAGGCAAGGCAGTAGTACCAGACCCGGGCCAGACAATGCAGAACTCTACCACCTAGTAGCCACGATGGTAGTGACTCGTATAGGTCGCCTTTAACAACCTGCCTGGCAGAACGGCAGTTGACTTAGTCTTCAAAGGAGCCCGGGACCAACTCGAGGGTAAAATCTCTGATTCAAACATAGTATTGATTTTCTTTAAAAAACGCGGAAAGCGATTGTACCAAACCTGGGCAAGCCTGCAGAACTCTACCACTTAGTAGTTACGATGTATGAAACTTGCTTAGTCCGCCTTTTACGAACTGCCTGCGAAATTGGTAGATGCAAACAAACAGATGGCACTCCCGATGGAAAGAGAAACCATTACCTATAAACACAAAAGATGTAAATGGTGGGTTACCATCCGTGTAGTGGAATGGCAATGCCACATGTATAAGTTTACCGGTTACTTTACTTTCATAACCGGAATACGAAAATCATTGAAAGAAAGAAAGAAAGAAAATATTTATTTGCAAGAACACCCATATGGTGTTACAAGTTGTTAAAAATAATTAAGTTACCGACATATTCTACCAATATATGGTGTGCAAATATTTAAAAAAATATTATATAATATTACATTTAAAACTATAAATTGTATCGATTTTTCAGAATTAATTAGTTATAGCACTTTAGGTAAAGGAGAATTAAGTAGGCCATTTTCGTAGGTCCTCAAATACCTACATTACCGTGGTGCAATAGCAATCAGGCTTAACCGGATTGTAAACGTCTCATTTCTTAGCAGTTTTTGCTTTATCTTTATGCTGTCTCCTGCTGTAAAGGGAGAGAAACTGCATGTTTTTTTCTACTCCTCCTATACTGCTTTGATTAAATTCGATGCGGGTTCCAAGACAGCTTAGCTTTTCCCCCAGGGCACCCTGAGCTCGCAACTCAGAGTTTATCAGGAAGGTTGCCACTGTTGATTCTGGTTTATAGAAGTTATAGTGGTTGGAACGAGAGGTGGGCCCATTGCCCTATAAAAAAGGAGATACTTGATGAGACTTGGTGGATGCAAAATTTGTGCAAACCGTGTAGATAACAGCATTAATTTAATTGATCGATTGAGCCATTTGATTGTTTGAGCGAAAAATAACTAAATGCAAAGTTTCGGGGATAGCATGCATGGCCAACCGATTTATGAATTTTTCTTATTAGAAAATCGCAAACTAATTCTACTTGAAACATTTATTTGTACCTGAACAAATTCCTTTCAAACAAAATCTGAATTTGAAATTCAAAGCAAACCCGTGCCCATTTTCAATTACTAGAATATTCAATTTGAAACTTTTTACACGGGAAACTTCGCACGGCTAACTAGCCACATCGCGTTTTTATCTAACCAGGAATTTATTCTCAAGTTCTAAAAGACCATCCACAGCAGAACTTTGAAACGCTTTTAGTAAACGTGCTTTAAAAGTTTAGAAAAAAATGATTATGATACAGCTTTTATTACTTTTTAAAATTATTTTAATATCAATGGAAAAATTACCCCGCCTCGTCGGTCGAGTAGTTAGCGAACCTAATCACGAATCGATGGGGTTGGGATTCGATTTCTGACCGGGATAAACCTTTATGTGATGAACATTATACCAGTAAACTTCTGCGTAAGGTTGAGTAATGATATCAAGTCTTGTTTTATTTGATGCACTTGTAAGAAATGAGAAATGATTTGACCTTCTCTACAAAATCGATAGCCTAGTTTTGAATCTCTAAGAGAGCACTTAAGCCATGTAAAACCATAAAGGACGTAATCTTTCATTCTGGGAAATTGCATGATCTAATCTTGTAGGTACAGAAATATAATGATTCTCACCCCTAGGAAGACAGAGAGAGGAGGAGTCAGTTTGTCCATTGTTGGCCCTTCACGAACTTTCTGGTAAAAAGTTGAAATACAAAAAAAATGTATTGATATAAAAGTCTAGAAAATATAATTTGAAATGTATTATATTGTATATAAAATGAAACTTTAAATGCATATTTCAATGACACAATTCTTGCTGGGTTGGAGCAGTTCTCTTATACTGGGCCATGACTCTTATGCTGGGGCCGCACTTGCATCTAACGTCACAAAGTCACAAAACATTTTAGTGATTAATTGTTAGCACACATGTTGAAGTTAAGAAAGTTGTCGTTTTAACACGTTTAAAAATTATTTCAGCCATCTTGGTTTATTGCACGATAGTTCGTGCAAAACATCGTATCTGCTAATATAGCCACAGCTTTTATCGCGATATTTTTTAATGTCAAATCGTATAAAGCTTTAGCGCATATTACTTCGGGATGATAGACGCAAGTACGGCCCCAGCATTATTGTGTAACGGAATACATTTTATTTTATCTTTCCTCTTCAACGGCCTTACAAAAATAGAAATACATTAAAGTTTAAAACACTTGAAACAATGCCACACCAGAACAGATTACTTACTGTGACATGTAAGTCGCTTTCTGAATCTGTCACAAGACGCTCAGAGCGGCCATTTTACCTAAGCCTCGGTATCTGGCAGAGACATATTACTCTGCTAGTTTCAGGGATTTACATAAAAGGCAGCCGTCTTGCTAGATTTGAATAAAATAACTTCATAAATGCTTGTACTTTGAAATAAGTAATTGATACCAAAAATTGATTTTTGGGATTTCAGATTAACATCATTTATTTTTCAAGTATTTCTGGAATACGATAAGGTATATGATATCTTTATTACATATTATAAAACAAAGTTGCCCGCTACGTCTGTGGGTATGTCAATATGTTCGCCATAAATTTAAAAACTACTAAACGATCTCACAAAGAGTTATTAGTATTGATAGATTCATGAGAAAGATTGAGATGTATAATTTATAAAGGTTTTGGCATAGATATATTACAAGGTATATACTCAAAGGATTTTGACTTAAATATATTGAATAAATTAGTTGACATTTGATAATTAGTGTTGAAGAAGAACAAAAGAAGGTGAGAACCCGTTAAGATGCAAAAATGAATGGACGACATAGGTTAATATGTCGTCCATTAATTTTTGCATAAAAGCATTTATCTATTACTTTAGCCCATTAGGCATTGTTTTTTGAAAAAAATTGTAACCCTCCGAGCCGAGAACGGAGATAGTTGAAAGCCGAGATTAAACATATTTAACCTCGGATTTCAACTATCTGCGTGTGAGAGAAATGATCATTAGAGAAAATTGTTGACGCATCACAATAACTTATAAAAAGTTATATATGTATAATGTAACGATAACAATTAAATAATTAAAAACTAGAAGCATAGTTTTTAATTATAAATGATATTAACTGACATGGATATTATGAGACTTTATTTAGTTGACAATTGTACCCCAAAGTTAAATGAAAATAATACATTAATTTTCCTCACAGTTCAGTTACAATTTAAAACAGTAAATTAATAAATCTCTCTTTGTTGTTGATATTTCAATTAACGAAATGCAAAATCGCTGTATAATAAATTTCATTTTGCTACTATTTAAACTAACTTGACAGTGACGAGGACTCTAACTAAAAGTACAGTCAGAAAGACATACCAATGTATAAATTTTGAGATAGATGTATGCGCTTTTTATTACATATATATATATATATATATATATATATATATATATATATATATATATATATATATATATATATATATATATATATATATATATATATATATATATATATATTATATAATGTATTTCTTATGTATATTATTATGCATTTTTTTTAATTTTGAAAGTACTATAACACTAGATTTAATGTTTTTTTTTATACCATAAGATAGCAAACAAGCAGATGGGTCTCCTGATGGAAAGAGTCAACCATCGCCTATAGACACCAAAGTTGTTAATGGTGCGTTGCTATCTTGTGGTGAGGTCTTATGCCACACGCATAAGTTTACCGGATACCTTACCGTCCAAATAAGAACACGACATTGACAAACATTGATGCTATTGCGGCAGGAATAGGTAAGGCGGTGGTACCAGACCCGGGCGAGACAATGAAGAACTCTACCACTGTTTAATTTCATTGTATAGCAATTAAGCAAAGGTTTCCCTGAGGAAAAATGTTCATGGCACTTTGCTATCCGTATGACGGTATGGTATCCGTATGACCGCCCCGTTGGTCGAGTGGTTAGCGACCCTGACTACGCAATAGGCGGGGCTCGGGTTCGATCCTCGACGGGGACAAGCATTGTGTGATGAGCATAAATGTTTGTATTTCCGGGTTGGGGAATATGTTCTAAATGCGAAATGCGAAACCGGTCAATTAATTTAAATAATTTAGTCTAGACCTATAGTGAAATAAAAGTGGAATTGTGTTATAAACTAGTTTCAAATAATATCATTTATTTAATGGTTTCAAAACTATCCAGGTACAATCAGTACAAACAAAGAGATTTCACTGCAACTTAATTCTAAAATACGAACAATCTTTCTCTTTGACTTCTATTTGTCTAAAGAGAGAGGGACTATTTCATTCATTTCTACTTCAACCAAAGTTTTACTACTTTTACGTGTAAGTAAATACGTTTTTTTAAAAACTAATGTATGTTGTTCTGTATGTATAGTGACAGTTATTTATAATTAGATCTCTCGAATGCTTATATTCAGAATTAAATTTAAGAATGCGTTTTTACTATCTGTGTGGTGTGCTGCGTCAAAATATCACTTGCACAAATTACTATAAGTAATTAGGCTACTTTATCCTCAAATCCGGAACACGACAACGATAAACGCTGTCGCTATTGTGGTAGAATTATGTATCGGGGTGGTATCAAACTCTGGCGAAGCGTTGCACTATAGCACCTAGTAATTACAACGGCAATGATATTTTTAACCGATTGTTTGTCCTTTACAAACCAGTTTGCAGGAGTATAAATGGTTTATTCTTCAAAAGTGACCAAAAATATTACTTAGTTCGCGAGATTATGGAGTTAATTCAAAAAAAAGTGAGCAAAAAATCTTCATTTTTTAAAAAATATTAGTGCGTGTAATGGTAGCAAAATTATTTGAGTGGGTTTTGGTACACAATAAAACAAGAAATAGTCACTGAAAAGGCTTCTATTCCATTTACTAATTATACTATTTTTTTCCTAAAGGCTTTTAATAATCACTCTATATGTAACGCAAACACACGGCGGGATGTAAGACCATCATATATTTCATCTTAGATAGCAAAAACACTGATACTGAGATGTAAACGTTGCATTGATATCAAGTGACTTAGAGAAAGTTGAGTAGATTGTAAACTCACACATTTTCAGCACACATTATTGGATGTCGAGTTTTGCAACGTCTTGCTTGGTTTCTGATGACTTTACATATTGCTGCTACAAAGACGCTGGTGCGTGTTATTATCATATACGGACTTGGAGAGTTATGTAGCTGGTAAACTTATGTATATGGCATTTCAATCCCACTACACAGATAGCAATACATCATTAACATTCTTATTGTCTATAGGCATTGTTTTCATGAAAAAGTTCATCTGTTTGCTTGCTATCCTATGACAAAATAATAAAAAATAAATAGACACTTGTCTGTTCGATTACACACGAATTGGGAATTTTGCCAATTCCAGTAGCCGCCGAAAAATGCAATCAGCTAAATGTTCGCCATCAATAATACTGTAATTGGGTGCCGGAGTTCGAGTCGATACAATTTGAACATTTGTCATTATTTTAAGACTATTTCTGTTCCTGATATTATTCGCTAAAAGAAAGTGCTTTGTTAAAGCTAAAAGTTTGTAAGCGACATTTATTTTATTTGACATGTGACAGTCTTAGTCACTTCTGTGGTCTAGTGGTCTGGTGTCAGTTTGACCACACGAGGTACCAAGTTCGATTAACGGGTTGGGCAAATTAGAAATGTCTTTCTTCGGTTTTCTGATAAAAAAACGTCATTGCCCAGGATCGGAAGTGCCTGGTTGGCGATAGGCTTGCCACAATCACATTGTGAGGCCAAGTATCTTCGCTTAATCATGAGTGCACTTATTGTACCTCTGCCAACTGCTTCGGGGATATGAGCGTGAAGATACTTTTTGTTATAGTCTTCGATAGTTACGTGGGGGTTTAGTAGCTTAAAAAGAACAGATTTGTTATTTTTTCTGATCATGTATAGAGTACGTTCCTTGTTTAGCGGCGTCGGGAAGTGACGACACCATCGCCCATGAAGAATTGTGAGTTTTTGATGCAGCTATTCAATGGACGGCCCTCCCGCCACTTAAGTCCTACTTGATGCCGAGAATGATTAACAACAAAAGGCAAAATCATCCAGACTCTGCAGCGATTAGGCAAGGTACGTAGCAAGGTACGTACGTACGGTGGTGTATGACTAAAGGGTTCATGCCTGGACCTTCACAATCTAGCGACGTGGGGCTACTCACCTTCATTTTCAGCATCCTGCCAGTCTTACTGGTAAGTGGCACCAGAACGGTGAAAAGGTGAGAGTGTATCTGAACCTGTGTAACTGCTCCACCACTTTAATGTATTCACGCGCAGACGACTCCTGCATGTAAAATTGTTTACTTGCTCGTCGTAGACCGGAATAGCGTCATACCAGTTACCAGTGGATACTGGATACTTATGAAGGAAAGCGCCTATGAGACCTGTAGCTTATACCTATAGGTATAAGTCTTTAGTACTTGGTGCTTTGTGTTTATATATATATATATATATATATATGTATATATATATATATATATATATATATATATATATATATATATATATATATATATATATATATATATATATATATATGTATATATACTCATCGCACTGACCAACTAAATATTTAGGAGTCACCGTCATCGGATTTTTTATATCATATGATAGCAAACAAGCAGATGGCTCTTCTGACGGAAGGACAAATCATCGCCTATAGACACCAAAGGTGTTATTAGTGCGTTACTATTCATGTGGCGGGATGGCAACACCACTTGCATAAGTCTACCGACCAAATTTTCACCTACAAGATAATTCTTAGGGCAACGGAGTTATCAAAAACAAAAAAATCCTCGTATTTACCCTAAAATTCACTTAAATTTAGCGAATATTTAAAACTGGGTCACACTACATCTCGTGAGTAGCGGGACGCGTATGATGTCTTAACGGCCGTAACACAGTGGTGGCTACGACTTATAAGGAGCCACTTCTACCTTTTTAAATACTCTTATTTTTTATTTTATTTTATTTCTTTAAATACTTTATTACACATAATGGTACAAAGGCGTAATTTAATGCTATTAAGCATTTTCTCACAGTTTGCCTTCCGTAATGCTGAGAGAAAAAACTTGGGTAGTGCATAATAAATTAATTATGAGCTATTAATAAAACTTAACACTAGATACTAATTTATCATAACTAACCTATTATTAAGAATATTCTACAAAAGTCATATAAACATTTTAAGAACCTCAGTATAAATAATAAAAAAAAATCAATACTATAAAAAAATACAAGTTGACTACTTACATAGAGAAATATACATACATCAATACTCAATAGTAAATTATATAAATTATATTATAAGATACATGTCCATAATATTTAATTACATAAATATAATATAAAATACACACATATACAATAATTAAGGATTCTGACGTTTTAAAAAGTATTCATATACCGCAGTTTGAAAAGTTGATAGTGTTGATGATTCACGCATCTTAGAGGGAAGATCATTCCATAATCTTATCGCAGTAACAGTGAAGGAATTAAAATATGTTGCCGTATTGTGCTCCGGATACTTCAGCGTATTTGAGTGAAATGACCGCTGAAGCCTACCCTGATTTGAAATGTATGCAAAACGTTCTTTTAGATATACTGGAAATGATGGATTCTTCAGAATTTTAAATAAACATGATAAAACGTGAATGTCACGCCGAAAAAGAATATTCAGCCACTTCAATTCCGACCGAAAATGAGTGACATGGTCATATTTACGCAGTCCGAAAATATATCGTATGCATAAATTAAGCAGCCGATCAAGTTTATTTAACAACTCATCAGTTATAACAGTGCATTAACTAGTGTAATTTTAGTTTTTAAAGGTAGAAAGTTTTGTAGACGTTTTAGTGCATGCATAGATGTAAAAAGTTTACGACTAAGTTCACTTACTTGAAGCGACCACGATAAGTTGTTGGTCATATAAATACCTAAGTTTTTTACGGATGTACGGTAGGAGAGACTTTTACCTTTGAGAGTCACAGGGGGGAGTGTCTCCAAATCAAATTGCGCCAGATATCTATCACGCCCAATTAACATTACCTGCGTCTTATCGGGATTCAACATAAGTCCATAGTTTTTTGCCCAAGTGCAAACTGCATCTAAATCAGCGTTCATATTTGCGATGCCTTTATCTAGGTCGTTCAGCTTAAACGACAGATAAAGCTGCAAATCGTCTGCATACAAATGGTAGGAACAATGCTGTATATGAGAAGTGACTGCATTTATAAAAACCGAAAAAAGTAAGGGGGATAACACACCGCCTTGCGGAACACCGCTAACAATATCATACCAGACCGACCGCATTTCTTGAGTCCGGGTTTGTTGTTGACGCCCATTAAGATACGACGTGAACCAGGCTGTTGCCGATTGACATAAATTTAAGGAACGTAGAATAGCAATTAAAATATCATGGTCCACACAATTGAACGCATTGCTGAAATCAAGAAGAGTAAGAAGCGTGATCTTTCTTTCATCCATGGCCCACAGTATATCATCAGAGATTTTTATGAGAGCCGTTGTCGTACTATGACATGGGCGAAAGCCTGGCTGAAAATTATTTAGCAGGCTATGTGTTGAAAAAAAAAAACAGGAAATTGAACATAAACAATGCGTTCTAAAATTTTTGAGAGGTAAGGAAAAATAGATATAGGTCTAAAATGGGAAGGATCTGTGGGATTATTTTTCTTGGGTATTGGGGTTATAAAAGCCTTACTCCATGAGACCGGAAATTTACCTGAAGATAATGACAAGTTAATGATATCAGTGATGTGGGGTAAAATTACGTCAAGTATTGGTAGAATCATGATTCTACCTAATCCGTCGTAACAATCTATTACTATCCAAAAAATACATACATGATAAAAGACGGGAGACTTTGAAATTTCAGCACGAGTCGAAGATGAAACGTGTGAAATGAACTAAATATCTTTTGTATATGCGAGGCGGCTGATGACATAGTTATTTACAAATTCCCTAAAAGATATTTATAGACGGGGTAATCAGAGTGAACCTACGTCAATATAGGCTCAAATTTGTTACAATTCACTAGATTTATAAGCTAGCGAAATGGATGAATATCGCCCACATTTGTCAAATTTAGCGTAAACTGTTTCCAATTTTACTTGTTTGTTTTCTTTTAAATTATTTAAATTATATTATTTTAAATAATAATAATGAAAAATAGTTATAGTTCATTTAACTATAAATTTTCATAATACATATAGATAGATATTTATTTTAATTTAAATGAAATTTTTGTAATTAACCATTTGTTAATTAACTTGAATTAGATTTGACATAATTGACTTTTGAAATGACCCAGATGACAAAGCTTTGCTCGGAATTTTTTCGGTACAAACGATGTTTTTAAAAATGAAACCAAACTAGATCGATTTATCGTCTCCGAAACCATCTGCATACTAAATTTGATGAAAATTGTTTGAGCCGTTTCCGACGTTCAAATTATATATTATTATATGCTCATTTAAAGGCATTAAATAGATATAAATGGTTACGTCATTGCAATTTTTGCTGCTATATTTATTTTTTTAAATATACCTATTTTACAAAAATTTATTTCATTTTCGTATAAAAACAAAGTTATCATTTTTCTGTAATATTTGTATCTAATTTTACAACTTTTCTTTTGTCTATAATAGGTATTTTATATTCAGAATGACATCGGTAACATGCCTCTTTATGCATCTACGTCGAATTAATGAGATTTCGTTTCATTAATTTTCGATAATCGAAACCACCTGCTTTGTGTACTATGCAGAATTATCAACAGAATCTAGCCTGTTACTGAGATTTTGATAAAGAATCTTAAAAAAAATTATAAAACTGTACATCTAATATTGGGAAATTTTGTAAATAACATTATAAAGCCACGAACGAAGTCGTTAGCAGATAATATGTAGTTTTATATAATGACATACATTTCTAGCTACATAATTTTGTTATGAAAACAATATGATTATCGATACTAACTAACAAAGCCCACGATATAAACGCAGATCCAAAACATACGTTCATAGATAATGCCTGTAAATTTGTGTAATATATTTAATAGCTGCAATATTGTTGAACGTTTTGAGCAGTGAATGTAATAAATGATATCATTTTCAAAATGAAATACATGTATCTATTTAAGAGTAATAATTTTGTGTATATAATTATGCATACATACTAATATTATAAAGTATTAAAGTTTGTAAGTTTGCGAGTTTGTTTGTAGAAAGTAAGCTACTTCCATTGAAGTATTGTAAAACTACCAAAACAATTATAAAAAATATTTTACTAATAGAATTAAACATTAGATATTCTTGAGCGGCATAAGCAATATTTTCCCAAATTTCCCAAGGGACTGGGATCTATGCGGGCTATACAACTGGAAATTGCTAGTAATTAATATAATTTATTTCGCGTATCGTGGATATAGCTTTAACATTTGGATATTTTTTGACATAAGATTTTACTTATAAATTCATTTCCATAGTTGTATATCTATAGTTTACCTCTTTGCTTTATTGGTCCGGTGTCGGTGTTGAAAAAAGATCATGGGTTCGATTCCCAGGTCGGGCAATTAAAAATATTTTTTTCAGTTTTATTGAATAAGTGCCCGGTTAGCGATGAGCTTGCCAAACCAAAGGTAATGGTGCACATTTTGAGACTATATAAGTATCTTCGAATAATCGTGGGAGCACTGGTTACAATCAGTGGTTGTACTGGAGTGCACTGATTATACTTCTGCCTACCTCTTCGGGGAAACAGACGTTAAGATACTGTTTTTCTATAGTTGTAATTTTTTGAAAAAAATGAAGCTTACACATTTTCTTATAAATATCTGCAATCATGCTGATTTATTTTTTATTTTTATTTATTTATTACTTTGCAAGGAACATATATATAATGACAGGTGGTATACATTGTCAAAAAGGAACAATGTTCCGCCGTACGTGCTGGCATGCAAGTCTTATCTCAGGTTAACTTGGAGTCTGATGATGGTCTGTGAAGCACTTTGACTTATGCCTCGGAAAATACCATAAAGCTCTTGGTCTCATAAAGCGATTATCACTAGGAATAAGCGATAATCATTATCAACTCGGTAAAATGCGAATGTTTGTTAATTAGCACCGGCGAATTGTAGTGAAGTGGATAGTTTGTAGATGTTCGATTCACTCTGCCTACCGCGCAAAAAAACCAGTGTGATATTGCTACTTTAAGGATAGATACTGTAAATTAAGATAATATTTATAATATTATTGTTAATTCACTCATCCTAATTCCTACGGACAATTTAAATCCCCAAAACAAGTATAAAGCATAAAAAGTTCTCATATGAAATTATTCTTCCCGCTGGAGTGGACAAAGAGTTAATCTGGATGTCCATAGCGGCTTACCGCCCGCGGTACGGCCTCACCGCACATTCACATGCTTCTACAAATCCGACCTTTATTTCCTTATTTTTAATAAAACTTATGCGAGCGTGTTCTGTCCAATAAATCCATACTAATATTATAAATGCCAAAGTTTGTCTGTCTATCTATCAGAGAGTGAGAGAGAGGTTAGGTTTGAAAGAAAGTGTCGGTGTAAAGATGAGGGCATGCTCCGTTGGTTCGGACATGTAGAAAGAATGGTAGATGAAAGGTTAACAAAATAGATATACAATGCGAATGTGGAAAGATGTAGGTACCGGGGAAGTCCAAGACTAACATACCACGATCGGATTGATCAAGTACTGTCCGAAGGTGGTGTCAAGAGTCTTCGCAACCGGCGTGTGTGTATGAAGAGAGTGATGAATGTGGAGGAAGCGAGACAAGCCTGCAAGGATCGTGATGTATGCCACTTGGTTCTCTTTGCCTACCCCGTATGGGATCTGGCGTGAGGATATGTATGTATGTCTATCATGCTTTCTTCTCTTAACCGCTAGATACTAGGTGGTAGAGTTCTACATTATCTCGCTGGGTTAGATTTCCCGTGTCGATCCGGGCTCTATTAAAGAATAGACCTACTATCGTTCTGCCAGGCAGGTCATAAACTACGACTTGTTGCCTATACGTGTCACTTCCATCGTAATTACAAGGTGGTAGAGTTCCGCAACTTCTCGCCTGGATGTTTGGTATCACCGCCTACCTATTTCTTTCGCAATAAGGTCAATGCTTATCATTGACGTGTTTCGGTTTGGAGAGTGAGGTAGCCGATAGGCTTATGCATGAGGCATTGTAAGTGAATCTGTCCCAATTAACGGATAATTCGAAATAAAAACACATCTGTAACCGTATCTGAAACTGATATAAATTTATTCCTATAACCATATCCGTTATCAGCTCCAAAATATATGGAGAACATCTCTGCTAGTAAATCATTACTGGGATTCCATTTTCCTGCGTTATAGCATTTTGTCAGATATGTATAGACAATCTGTCAGTTTACTATTAATGTAAAAAAGTATTGTTTCAGAAATACAATACTCATCTTGACCATCTCGTTGGATGAGTGTTTAGCCAACCTAACTATGGATCGCTGGGGTTCTAGTTAAATTCCCGACAGGAACAAACATTTGTAAGATGAGCTTAGATATATTTTAGGTGCAGATTCAGCTGTTTATTATGAATGTAACAGTATTTATATATGTATTTCTATGTATTGGTATCGTTGACTAGTAGCCATAACACAAGCAAATAATTTGCTTACTTTGGGGTTAGGTAAATTAGTGTAATTTGTCCAGCGATATTCATTTAATTATTATTTAATATTCATTTGAATTTAATTAGTATAAATTTGTGAAAATTATAGGATTAAGATGTTTGTTTTCAAATATATAAACACCACACGTTTTGTATGTTGATGAATAGACCAAGGTTCCTAGGAGATTCCACTAAATTGAGATATTTTAAGCTCAAAGATGCAAAATTATTCATTTTTGAATTCGAAGGATTCAATAAACTAAAGATTGTAAAAATGATACTTAGTAATTTAATGTTCAAATAGATGTATTTTTTTTTCAAAATGACTATCAATTTTGATCTTTCAAAGGGTATTCAACTGGTTTTGTTATCTACAAATTCGATAGGTAAAAATGTCGAACAAATGTAAAAGAAAAACTTTTTTCAAAAATGTTTCAGTTGATAACCGATTTTAATCCGCTTCACGCTACTTGACGTAGTTTTTTAATTAAAAGAGCTGACTAGACTTTTAAATAAATCCGTATATTAGCCTTAAAGTTAAAGTTTTTTTAAAAAAAAAATTTCAACGTCTTCTAGGTCTTTAAATTTTCAGAGAATTTAAGTTAAGCAAAACCCAATCGAATGTCATCAACCCCATTTCAATCAGTCAAGCAGTTCAAAAGTTATAAGATATTTACACACACACACACACACACACGCACACATACACATACACATAAACACACACACACACACACGCTTAAGATATTTACACACAACATACACAAAGACATATACTGACATTATCGTGAAAATAGTCGGTAAAGGTTCCTAAGACTTAAAACGTGGAGGTCTGTTGAAAATTCGAATTTAAAATTCGGGGCAAAATCAGTAACTTCCTTATCTACACACGTAGCGGAAAGTTATAAAAATAAAAAAAATGAATTTAAGCATCTTTGATCTAAACATCGTGTGAAGTCTGGTCGGGAACTAGTTTTATTAACAAACAAACACACATACACACACACACACACGCGCGCGCACACATACACGCACTCAGACGCACAATGGACATTACGCATTTATAAAATTACCATTGATATATTTAAGAAAATTTAACTCCATATGCACAATTGGTTTCCCGGAGTGGTTTGAAAATTGCAACGCATCGTAACAGAGAGTAAGAGTGATATTTCAAGTTTTTACATCTTTGATGATTGAAATTAGCAGCTGAAATTAAAATCTAACATTTCTAAGTAATATTTCCCCTGAAAGTAGCGATAGAAAATGTAAAGAATTCAGAAAAATCTCTGCATAAAATTGGTCCTTTGATGTTGTAAAGGAAATTGTCTAACTTCAAAGTTCTTTTCTAAAGTTGTGTTAAAAATCTAGAAACTTTATTTATGTTTTTATTGAAACTATTTTAAGCACTCGTGACAGATATGTGTAGATTTGCGGTTATTTGTCGTGGAGACAATGACGTAGCAATACAAAAAATAAACGCGGCATAATGGATGATGCATACGAACTTTTTTATTAATAAAAACAGAATATATATACTTTTGACAGTAAGTAAATTCAATGTAAATATTTTTGCAAATTTGCAGAGAATTTCTTTATCATAATGAAATCCAAATCTTTTAGTACTTTTCATAAATCCTAGAAGATGATTGCCAAGTTTCGCCAAACTGCAAATTAAGCAATCTGTTAAAGACATCTATCTATGTTTATCTAAAAAAACAAAAACAAGATACAGTAATACTGAACAAAATTATTTTCAACATTATCTAGAGGTGGCGTTGTTTGCAAAAAATATATATTTTTGCATATTATATTTTCTTTGTCGTAATGAATGCGAACATTTTTAATGCTTTTCACAATCCTTGAAAATGTTTACCAAGTGTTGTCAAACTACTGATTAAGTAATCTGTTAATGACATCTAAGTTACCCTAAAAACATAGACACGCATAATACAATAATACCATACAAAATAATTTTCCACATTTTCTAGAGATGGCGTTATTTGCAGAAAAAATATATTTGTAACTTTGAATGACTGCCATCTGTGTTGCCTAGACAGAACTTTGTTCGTTTAATTCTAAAACCCTTGTACTATTAGTAGTGTTGGGAATGAAATTTACTAGGGTCGTTGTACATGACCGACACGAACGTATAATTGTGAAAATAGACTATTTAACCCATTGATATAAAAAACCCAAGATACACAATCAGTGTGTCAAAAACGTCCTCCAAAAATGAGTGCACAATTTTAAATTGTGCCCTCATTTCAAATAGAATCGCGTCGGCCGCGTCACTGTCAATTTTATTTATTTTCATACATTGCTTTGTAAAACCAAATATAAGTCTTGCACTTAAGGTTGGATATGCAAAGATATATGTTTTCTATAACTACTTAAAAGAAATTAGGGACACTTTTGAGTGTCAGTTTTGTTCGGGACTGTGCATCTAGGGTTTTTCATATCAATGATTTAACCTCATTGATATAAAAAATCCAAGATACACAATCAGTGCGTCAAAAACGTCCTCCAAAAATGAGTGCACAATTTAAAATTGTGCACTCATTTCAAATGGAATCGCGTCGGCCGCGTCACTGTCAATTTTATTTATTTTTGTACATTGCTTTGTAAAAACAACTATAAGTCTTGCACTTAAGGTTGGATATGCAAAGACATATATTTTTGTCATATCTATAACTACTTAAAAGAAATTAGGGACACTTTTGAGTGTCAGTTTTGTTCGGGACTGTGCATCTAGGGTTTTTTATATCAATGTTTAACCTATATAATAAAATGTGATGAATGATGAGCTTGTGGTTTTATATTTTATTATTGTGGTATTATATTATTTACTATTATTGATACCAGAATAAAAGTTTGGACTTAAACTCGCCCTATGAGTGTCTCTTGTGTGACGAAATGTTGTCTTTAAAAAATATCATTATTTTCATATCGTTATTTTACATAATTTTCAATGTGAGGCACGTCTTTTACAAATACTTTTGTCAGGTCAGATTTTATTACTCTAACATAATATAAAAGTAAACCCGAGCACTGGTACCAATTACTCGCTGCAAGCTGAGGAAACCCCGTGACGATCGGCGCATCGTTACAGTACGATAAAACCGTACCACGTGGTTTATTTCTATTTTTTCACAATATAATACATCTAAAAATGTATGACATTTTTGACAGTGATAGGAGCGTTTGCTCGTATTCGCGACGACACCTTTCCTTCCTAATGGCGTGTCTACTAGCATTCACGTTCATGTGGTCTGTGGCTACACCATTGTTTACAATTTTGATATCAAATTACATTTTCGATTATAGTCCATTCGATTGAAATGTTTAACTTTTGCTTCAGTTAGAATTAAATATTCAATATTCATAGTACTAATAAAAGTCTCGTAGCCCTGAAGATGCTGTAAAAGTCAAAACCGGTTGGCGATTTAAGTAAATTGATTAAAAAGTATTGTGAAACACTACAAATGTATTCAAATGGACCTACATAATTAAAAATGTAGTTTCACCAAGTGCCAATGACAAAAGTATAAAATATTTATTGCATAAACTGGACAACGTCTGCAATATTATCTAGTATTACATAATATTTTTAACAGCTTTGAGCTTAAAATCGCCTTCATTTCCAATGCTATCTATGCAATCTCCTACAAAATCCCCAAGGCCATCCTTTAGACTACTGGCTAATTAACTAAGTGGAGAATTTCAGCAATGATCTGCAAATCCAACCGGCTTACAATTTTTTTTTTGTATTTTTATATTTTTTCTTGTTTATATTGTCTTCAGGTTTCTTGCATCCATACGTACATTATAAATGTGAAAATCATTTACATACAAATTTAGTTACTTACTTTGTTGCCCGCGACTTCGTTCGCGCGGACTTCGTTTACTCCGCACAGCTCCTCATCCGTAGGTGATATCGTGATAATATGTAGCCTATATGTTGATTCGACCTGTTAGTAATATTCATGCAAAATTTGAAGTAATTTCGCCGTGTTGGTCCCGGCCTCCTTTGTAGAATAGGCCAACTGCCGTTCTGCCAGGCAGGTCGTAAAAGGCGACCGATTGGCTTTCGAGTCACTGCCATCGTGGCTACTAGGTGGTAGAGTTCTGCATTGTCTCGCCCGGGTCTGGTACCACCGCCTTACCTATTCCTGCCGCGATAGCGTCAGTGCTTGTCGCTGTCGTGTTCCGGTTTGGAGGGTAAGGTAGCCGGTAAACTTATGCAAGTGGCATTAGACCTCGCCACCAGATAGCAACGCACCATTAACATCTTTGGTGTCTATAGGCGATGGTTGACTCTTTCCATCAGGAGACCCATCTGCTTGTTTGCTATTTTATGATATAAAAAAAAAAGTAAATCCATGCAGTACTTTTTGAGTTTACCCCGGACATACATTGACTTTCCTACGACTTTATTATATGTATAGATAATACTTAATATAATAACTTTAAAGGTTTTATTGTAATTACAATAATTTAAGATAACAAAACATGATTAAGGTAATTAGAATACCGAAACTAATTGTTGATACCGTATTTATGCTCAGCTATTTGCGTTGCTAAATTAACGTTACATTAATTAACGACCTATTGGATCGATCCTTGTATGTATAATTTATTAATTCCATATTTGATCATTATATCGCATAGACTATGTATTCAAAAATATTTAGACGCTGAAATTTGCAATATTCGAATTCCTTTTTGTAATAAGTATTGGCAATTTATTTATTGGTTGGTTCAGGCGGACTATGATATGTATGTATATATAGACAAGTATGATACGTAGGTCACACTATAAGTTTTGCGTAACTTAAAAGAACAACATGTTATAAACAAAATATTATGTTTATTGCTTTTCAATATAATCTTCTTTACATTTCAAATATTTTTCATGCGATCGAACCATTTTTTAAAACAGGAGGACCACAAATCTGAAGGCATGTTTCATGTGTGTCTACGTGCTGGTTGAACGCTATCACTGCCTCTTCAGAGTTGGTAAAAATAAAACCTCTCATCAAATCTTTGATTTTGGGGAAAATACAGAAATCACAGGGTAACAGGTCGGGGCTACTTGCAGGATGAGTGAGGAGATGTACTTTTTCGGAAGCTAAAAATTACTTTGTTTTGTTGGCCGTGTGTGAAGAAGCGTTATCATGGTGTAGGAGAATGCGGCTTTTGGGTCGTCTGTCGCGAACTTTTTTTAACACCCTGGGTAAACAAATGGTAGAATACCACTCGGCATTAACACTCTTTTGATTTTCAAGCGGAATTGTACAGATGGGACCAGCAGCTGAGAAAAAAACGCGTGGTAAAAAACGAAAAACGTTGGTAAAAAAATCATTTTTTTACCAACGTTTTTCGCCTGTCTCATTTTTGTTGGCCTGTTCTCATTTTCAAATACCCATTTACAAAATTGCTGTTTTTTTCGGGTTCAAAACAATAAATCTACGTTTCGTCTCCTGTGACAATGTCATAAACAGCATTAGAATGTCCGTGGTCGTACTTCAGTAGCATCTGTGAGTACCATTCCACGCGAGCCCACTTCTGCTCCGCTGTCAGTTCATGAGGGATCCAACGACAACAAAGTTTCCGAACTTTCAATTCTTCGAGTAAAATTTTCTGAAAATTGGCTCATACCAATCCCCAATAGTCCACGAATTGTCTCATAGGTAATCCGGGGGTTTTCTTCAATTAACCGATTAACAGTAGCCACATTATTTTCGTTGAAGGCAGTTGAAGGCTGCCCTTTACGAAATTCGTCATGTAAAGAAACTCGACCTCTCTCAAATTCAGCAAACCATCGCCTCACGGTGCTCAAACAAGGTGTTTCTCTGCTAAAAGCATTTTGAAGACGAGCGGCACAGTCTTGCGGAGAAAGAGAACTTTTAAAATCGTAAAAAATCATCGCTCTAAAATCTTTTCGACTTAATTCCATTTTCGTGGCGTACTAAACTTTGATGTGTGATAAAAAAACAATTGTCAAATCATTTCCCGCCACTTTTTTATTACTAAGAAGGTTGCAACGTTTTGAAAATATAAAATTCGAAATTCAAATAGTTCTGATTAGCTAGAAGTGCAAAACTTTAGTGTGCCCCATGTAGTAGTATAGGTATATAAGTTGCACTTGTTTGATCTTTCAACTTTTAACATCGTATGTCAAAGCATAATTTGACCTTGCCGCCAACAATTAACAAATAAGTAAATCAGCAATATGGTTGTTACTAATAGTAGAAATATCTTTACCATTAGTGACAACAGCTTTTGGCATACATGTTTAACCTAAATTTAACCGAATGTTATTTATAATTGTTTCAAAATGAAAGTTTTTAACAAATTTTTACCTTAGAATTCCTTCCCATTTATAATCTTTCGTACAAACTATACCCACTATTTAGATTTTTAGGAATTGCTTTAAGAATAATTGCTAATAATTGAACGCGAGCCTTCAACTAGCAAACTATTTACCTTTCATGAAAATCAGTTCAGTAGTTTAGCCATAACAGCGTCACAAATAGATAGATAGATTGACAGCCAGACATACTTTTTCATTTATAATATCTAGTAGGGAAGGGTGGATTCATGCAAAAAACTCAAATTTTATCACACACGAAATATATTAATTGGCAAGCGGTACGCTAACTTATAGACTTACAAAGTTTTTTTTCTTCTTTATTGATAATACTTGTCATACAATTAGGAGACTTTTTCACTATATTTTAAAAGTTCTTAATTTGGTCATTATATGATTGTTTTGCTCCTATTCCTAAAACTACACTTTAGTGTAGTTACTACGTTCGTAAGTATACTTATCCTATAAAACATTAAATGATAGGTACTTATTTTTTATCTAATCAAACAAAAGTCTCTGATGTATACAATTTATATATCTAAAATCTTACAGACTTATTAGTAAATATATAATGAAACACAATATTCGAGTGTGATTTTAGCATTATTTTTGATTGCTAGTTTTAAGGCTATTAAGATAATGTCTCATTACTTATTTTTTTAATTACATTAATGTTTAATTCATGAAAATTTATGGTCAGTAAAATATATACAAACATTTAAAGAAAGACGTAATTTGGCTAAAACATTTTTCCTACTATAAATCACATTTTTATCACCGTTACTTCAGACGTTTTTCCAAGCAATTACTTTTAATCTACCAAATAATTGTTGATCAAATAATACATCTGTTTCTTTCACATGCTTCTAAATAAAAGAGATAGGAAGATCAGATTAAGATAAGCCGCTTACCGGGATCTTTTTGCTATAGCCATCTGCAAATACGATACTCTAAGGAAATTGCGTTTCTGCGATGAATTTTTTATGTCACATTACTTTTAGCGTTCCGTGCCTTAAAATAATGCCTTAAGTATTTGGTTAACCCTGTTAAGTAATATAAAATTTTACAAATATTTTAAATGTTAAAGTTGGTATTTTTAGATGTATTGATCAATCAAGCAGAAACGCCTAAATGGAATTGTCTATAACGTAGAAAAAACAGTGAATTTATGAACTTGCGAAAACTTTTTTGTATACCTTTGCAATATTACTGAAAGTATGATATAAGAAAGTGGTAAAAGAAACGGTACAAACTCACTAGGGGTCTAAAAAACAAAGAAGGCCCATATACTTATAAATATTTTCCACGAATTTTTTTATCATATGCTTTGCCATCCCAGTATATGGATTGCAAAGACCCAGCAGACTCCCTTCTGTTCTATAACTGGGTAAAATGTCTTAAAGTTTCTTTCGCATAACTCTATCAAACGCTTTCTCTAAATCCACAAAACCGCAGAAAACCTTCTGGCTGACAGCCAGATGCTTCTCTATAATATTGCGGAGTAAGAAAACTTGACCCGTACATTCTCTTCCAGACCTAAGACCCCCCTTATGCCTCCCACAACATGCCTTCATACTTCCCTTGCATTCTCTTTTCATTGATCTTACCCTACACTTTTGATGCTAAGCTGATCAAACTGATGGCCCTATAGCTATTGCAGTCTATACTTCAACCTTTGCCTTTAAGGGCACGATGACCACGCGCTGTCTTCGGGTACTCTACCGCTCCTCCAACATGTGTTATAGAGGGCCCAAAAAGAGTCTCAGACCGTAGGACTACCGTATTTGATCATCTCAGTAGTCATCTTATCTATTTTATACTTCTTATCGCCCATACGATCTTTTGCATAGTAATATCCTGGCTGCTTTCACCGTCGCTGGATCACTTACTGAGTTAGAGACGGAGGCAGCATCCTGAACAGACTCATATATATCTCCAAAGTATTCACTCCATCGTTTTAATAAATACGGGGAAAATCGTAAAACAATATATTTGTAATTAAATCACAAAATTATTGTCTTTATTTCAAGTTCTTAGGTTTCGGAAACTGAATTTCGAGAAACATTAGCAAACAACTTGAGAGACTTGGTTCCTGAAACACATATTTGTAATATATACCTACGTAAGGAACCTGGGTGTACAAGTTCGACTCGTAATTGTCCGTTTTAATTCACTATAAATAATACTTTAGTTACTCGATCATATTAATAGGGTTTTTTGTACACGGTATCTACATAATATATTATTTGTAATACTCGTATTTTACCATCTAGAGACACTCTGTATATTAAAACAAGGTTGCAAATAAATTTACTATAATAATAATAATAATAATACCTTGTAAGAAGTATCTTACCACTAGGAAGCTATTCCTGGAAATGATGCAATGCCAAAAAGTAGAGTAAAAATTAAAACTAGGCATATATTATTTTTAAGCCGTTTTCTATTAAAATACTTCACGAGTTTTAGTTGGGTGAGTGACAAATATACATACATTTTTCTCCGTGTTGGTTCCGGGTTTCTTTGAAGAATAGACCAACTACCCTTCTCTAAGGCAGGTCGTAAAATGCGTCTATGCGAGTCACTACCATCGTGACTACTACCTAAGTGGTATTCCTGCCGCAATAGCGTCAGTGCTTGTCACTGGCGTGTTCCAGTTTGGAGGGTAAGGTAGCCGGTGCATGCATGCAGCATTAGACCTAGCCACAAAATAGCATCGCACCATAAACAGAGACTCATCTACTTGTTAGCAAACAACACTTATGACATAAAAAATACACATCACAAACTTCTAAGACTAGCAACAACCAGAAGCATACATCGTAATAAATTATTTAATGTTTTATGTAAATCCTTTGCATTCAATTAAGAAGTAGATTTGTAAAAGGACAAAAATTGTGTGAAAGATTAAGTAGATTCGTAAAAGGACAAAAAACAAAAATTGTAATTATGGAACCAATTAGCGTCAGGGGTGTTTCCAAACGGATACGACTTGGGGGCCTTCAAGAAAAGAGCTTACTCATTCTTAAAAGGCCGGCAAAGCAACTGCAAGACCTCTGGTATTGTGGATGTCCATGGGCGGCGGTGATCACTTACCATCAGGTGCACGTCCTGCTCGTTGCCCCCTCTTCTATAAAAAAAAATAGTGTATTTATTAAATCTGTACATATAATATGTACTACAGACTTCATTTATTTCAATCCAATCTACCAGGCGGTTCGTAAAAAATTCAGGAATGGCCAAGCCTATCTTTACTAGGCCATATTTTTATTTAGTACCATACTAGTTCCTGCCGCAACAGCTTTAATGCTTAACATTGTCGTGTTGCGGTTTGAAAGGTAGCCGTTACATTTGCATGCTTTTTGTGTCTACGACGAATGTTATCTCTTTCTATGAGGAAAACCATCCAATGGCTTGCAATTTAACGATAAAAATAAAGACATATTAAATACACAAACAAATATATAACATGGTGTATGCTTCTGGTATAGTCTTGGTTTTTAGAGAGAATTTAAAGTTGTTGGTTCAAGTTATTACAGTAATCCTTTAAGTGGCAAGTTTCGCTGGACTGACTCAATCATGTCGTTATACCTATTATAGTAGGGGTTCCAGACTGGAACTGCATACTCTAACTGAGAGAGAATTAGAGTTTTAAGCAAACAAAGATATGAACTCGACCTCTAAAAATCAACTGTCGATCTCATTACAAATCCTAACATTTGATATGCTTTATTTACAATTTTGTCTACGTGAGTATTTAAACAAATTAATAGTAACACAAATATGTTTGTATTAAGCTACCAAATAATTCCTTTGATGATCGGACAGGGTTTTCACACAATGCATAAATCTATATACAAATAAATAAAATTGGAGTGTCTGTTTGTAATATTAAAATAACCGCTTTTTACTAAATGCATATGGATGTATATACGATACATATACCAAAATAACATTTTTTTACAATTTTTGTCTGTCTGTCTGTTTGTTCCGGCTAATCTCTGGAACGGCTGGGCCGACTTTGACGTTACTTTCACTGGCAAATAGCTGATGTGATAGGGTGTAACTTAGACTACTTTTTTTCGAAATTTTTCCACGCGGACGAAGTCGCGGGCCCAGCTAGTAAACAATAAATTAATTTAATTTGTAATATATTATTAAATAAGTAGATTCTAAGATTGTGGACCATATCTACTGTATTTAATGATAAATAAAAAAATATTATTTCTTTCAATTTTTTTTTTTTTATTATTCTACTTCCATACAGCATACTAATATTAGAAATGCGAAAGTCCGTCTGTCTGTAACGCTTTTACGTCTAAACCACCAATCCGAATTTGATGAACTAACTAACTAACTAAAATATGATAATTTGATGAATTTTCTGCTGCTAACTTCCATCATCGGACATCGCGTCAAAATTTGAAGTTCCACCCACACCATCCTGATGTCTGGAAATCCACAACCGTGCGGTTCTCACGGCACTTTTTGCCTCGCACTACTCTTTTGTGGAATCAATTACCGGCAGGGGTTTTCCCGAACAGATACAACATGGGGACCTTCAAGAAAAGAGCTTACTCATTTTTAAAAGGGCGGCAACGCAACTGCAAGGCCTCTGGTATTGCAGATGTGCATGGGCGGCGGTGATCACTCAACATCAGGTGCACCTCCTGCTCATTTGCCCCCTCTTCCATAAAAAAAAAAAATGAAATTTGACATGGAGATAGTTAAAGATCCGAGTACAAATTTCTTTTTATTCAAAAATAAAACCTTTAAGGGCTGAAATAGGGAGTGAAAATTAATATAAAAAATTATAGCGATGATATAATATTAATTTACACGCAGGCGAAGCAGGTCTTTTAGTACTAGGCATATAGGCTGACTGATAAAAAACTACATATTCCAGGACACGACAGGTAACGGTCATATGTATTTAATAAAAGTATAATACAAAGATAATATTGCTTAATCCATACTTCCATATCCATATCCATACTTAATATTATAAATGCGAAAGTCTGTCTGTCTGTTACTCGTTCACGGCTAAACCGCTGAACCAATTTTCATGAAACTTGGCATGGGTATAGTTGAAGATCCGGGGTCAAACATAGGTTATTTTTTTTTTCAAAAATCAGTCCCTGGAGGGCTGAAATAGAGGATGAAATTTTTATTAAAAGCTACTTGGATGACTTATTAATATACCCGCGGGCGAAGCTGCGCGGGTCAGCTAGTATCATAATAAACCTCAAAGAAATTAGTGTAGTAATATACAAAAAATATGGTCACCAAGTGGGCCCCGGCCCGCGGCCCGCGGCGGCAAATAACGGTGTGTAAACAACAAACTTAAATATTTCTGAACGGATGTCCGTACTTAATATTTTTATAAGATGATAAGTCAATCTATATTAATATTATAAATGCGAAAGTTTGGATGTTTGGATGGATGTTTGGATAGATGTTTGGATGGATGTTTGGATAGATGTTTGGATGGATGTTTGTTACTCAATTACGCAAAAACTACAGAACGGATTTGAATGAAATTTGGCACACAGGTAGCTGATGACCTGGAATAGCACATAGGCTAATTTTTATCCCGAAATCCCGCGGGATGCGCCAAAAACTGTGTATAATGCAGCGGGCTGCACGCTGCAGCTAGTACTTAATATTTTATTAGACATAACTAGCTGCACCATGCAGTCCGCTCTTTATAAAGGTTTTCGTAAATCCCGCAGAAACAATTATTTTTTCCCGAATAAAAATTAGCCTATAGTCTAATCCAGAATATCGTCTACCTGTGTGCCAAATTTCATCCAAATCCGTTTAGTAGTTGTTGTGTGATTGAGTAACAAACTTCCATCCAAACATCCAAACTATCGCATTTAATACTACTAGCAGCATGCAGCCCGCTTCATTACAAACATTTTTGATGAATTCCGTGGGAAAAACTCATTTTTCTGGGATAAAAAGTAGCCTATGTACTATTCCATCATCTACCCGACACCTGTATACAAAATTTCATCCAAGCACGTTCAGTAGTTTTGGTGTGATTGTTTAACCAACATACATCCATCCATCCATCCAAACATCAAAACTTTCCACCTTCGCATCTCCGCATCCAATCCGCATTTATAATAATATTAATATAGATTAAGTCAACATTTAAGTATAAATTTTTTTAAGTATACCGTATCAGATTTGAGTACTTAACACCCTGCTGTAGAATGTACAATATTAGCCAGCCAATATTTTATTAGCTTTTTGTACATTGCTTTGTAAAAACAACTATAAATCTTGCGCTTAAGATTGGATATGCAAAGACATGTTTTTGCCATATCTATAACTTTTGAGCATTGATATAAAAACCCAAGATGCACAGTCCTGAACAAAACTGACACTCCTAAGTGTCCCTAATTTCACACAAGTAGTTATAGATATGGCAAAAAATATGTATTTGCATATCCAACCTTAAGCGCAAAATTTATAGTTGTTTTTAAAAAAAAAGCTATGTACGAAAAGTAATAAAATTGACAGTATCGCGACCGACGCGTATCGACGTGATTCTATTTGAAATGAGCGCACAATTTAAAATATTGCGCTCATTTTTAGAGGACTTTTTGAGACACTGATTGTATATCTTGGGTTTTTTATATCAATGGCCAGCCCGTATAAAACAGAAGCCAATAGGTAACTAATTTTTTTTTAAATTTGTGGGGAACGATCCACCCGTGATAATACTTACACTTGTCAAGTTTTTTGGCAATTTTTATCACTTAAGTCGTGGTTTTTATCCATTTTATCTTCACTTTATTAAGGCCCCATTCCCTAAAAACTGCTAAAACGAGTGTTGCGGTTTTCAAAATTCCTTAATGAATAAATAGAATTGCTTTCTAGAAAAATTCGGTGGTAATCTTAATGAAACTGTTAACAGTTTGATCGAGAGATATTTTCAAAATAATTCTTAGTTTTGTAGAAAAAAAATGGTAAACTTCACCCAAAACCTTAAAATCGACCTTTGCCGTTTGCAAAAATTAAAGTATTTCTTGGCCAACAATTTTAAAAATGTTTAGAATTATTTTTTAATAAAGAACTATATTACACTTTCACCGTCTTAGTTTTTTATTAAACGACCTTATAAAAAAGTAATTTTAATACAAATATGCTTAATATTTGTGTCCACCATCTTCCATACAATTTTATATGAAGAATTTAATCGGTAAAATGTCAAAATGAATTTTTAAAAACGTCCATCAAACATTTCAGTATCCCCGCAGAATCGAAGGCGGAAGCACGTCAGTTTGAAATTCATTTTTGACGTAAATATTCCATCAGGGTGGGTTGCGAGTGTAATCAATCGCTTATGCTTACTTGAACTCTCATAATAGTATTATTATGAAAATATTTTTAATTAATATGAAAAAAAAAATCACGAAAATTATTTATAAAATTAAGCCTGTAGTAAGCAACAATTTACTTTTTTTTATATATCATAAGATAGCAAACAAGCAGATGGGTTTCTGATGGAGTCAACCATTACCTATAGACACCAAAGGTGTTAATGATGCGTTGCTTCCTTGTGGCTAGGTCTAATGCCACATGCATAAGTTTACCGCCTACCTTACCCTCCAAACCGGAACACGACAGTGACAAGCACTGGCGCCACTGATCATTAACATCTTTGGTGTCTATAGGCGATAGTTTCTTTTTCCATCAGGAGAGCCATCAGCTTGTTACTATCTTACAAATAAGAAATAGAGAAAAAATTGTTAATATTTATTGTTTTATAAAAAAAAACAAACACAGTATTGAATTGACATAAAATACGAAACAAGTGAAAGAGTATGAAATTCTAGAAATAATGAAAAACCCGGTATCGAGACCGTCCGTATTTTTGGTAGTTATCGTGATCCCTATACAATAAATAAATACGTTTATGTAAATATTTTTTCAAACTTTTTTGTTTCAAAATTTGTTCTGTGGAAATAACTACATAAAACCTTAAAAACAGCAAAGAAAAATATCGACACGCGGGATTTGAACCTGCGACCATTTCCCTAAAGCCGGGACGCTCTTCCGCTGAGCTAGTGTCGACAGGCTCGAGGCGGCGAAATTCTTCTTTGCTATATGATCGATTACGTCGATTGTACTGATCGCTAGCTATACATACGTATAACTAGTTAAATGAGTTCATCGTTACAGATGAAATTCACATTTGTAATTTTGATCAGTACTTTCGTATTTTCTAATTATTTTTTTGTTATAGCACTCACCCCGTGCTTGGGAATCTGGAAAAACCTTAAAAACAGCAAAGAAAAATATCGACACGCGGGATTTGAACCTGCGACCATTTCCCTAAAGCCGGGACGATCTTCCGCTGAGCTAGTGTCGACAGGCTCGAGGTGGCGAAATTCTTCTTTGCTATATGATCGATTACGTTGATTGTACTGATCGCTAGCTATACATACGTATAACTAGTTAAATGAGTTCATCGTTACAGATGAAATTCACATTTATAATTTTGATCAGTACTTTCGTATTTTCTAATTATTTTTTAAGGTTTTTCCAGATTCCCAAGCACGGGGTGAGTGCTACAACAAAAAAATGAAAAATTGTGATTATAGAGGCAGAAATTTACCAAAGTGCTTGATTTTGACAAATTAGAAGTGAAACACTACTTCAACGTTTTGAGTGATGAGGCATACAAAATGTTTATAGTATTTTAGAGTCATATGTAATATTCAAATTCCTATATTCATAAAAATTTGTAAATTGGTTAACTCTGGAGGCCATCCCTGAAACTTCCTGCTAAATTGAGGTTTTAAGCTCGAAGAGTTAAAAAAAAATAACAGTTTATAAAATTGACATTATTTCAATTTTTTAAAAGCTGGTTAATTTAAAAATAATGGTCAATTTTAATCTTTGAATGCCATTAAATGCAATTTAGAACCTAAAATGTTTTACTAACTACAAAAAAATTAATTAGCTGAAAAAGGACAAAAAACATACAAAAAAAATTGCTATTAAAGAATCCCGAACGAGTTAGTCGATTTTATCCAAGTTTCAGTTTTAGACAGAGTGTTTTGAGTAAAAGAGCTGTTTATGTCTAGAAATCAATGGGTGTATTAGTCTGAAATTTATTTTACAAATATGAAATGATGTTCTTGTAAACAACAAAATATTAATATTTGTAAAGTTGTAACTTTTGGAAACTTGATTCGATATTTGAAATGGTATTTGACGTAGTTTTTTACGTACTAAATTATTGTAAAAGGTCCAAAAATTATTAGTTCAATTTATGGAAGGGACGCAGTTTTTTGAGAAAAAGGGCCGATTTGATTTTGTATTCAGTCTTTATTATATTACTTCAGTAACTAACTCAGAGCATGGGCTCCCTAGTTTGATTAAGTCAAATTTTCAATAATAGACCTATTAAAGTTGACAAATGGGGCGATGAAGAGACACCACCCGTTTTACTGAATGACTAATTGGTGAGTCCTAGTAAACATAAGAATCGATCAACATTCCGAGGTAAATTTTATTTTATTTTAATTATAAAATACTTATAAGCATAAGTGCCGCTTGGATGAATTATTTAATTACAAACAAACTTTATATCAGAATAATAAAAATAATATCTGTATATAAATTACATAAATTGACCTAACTCCGAAGTAAGCAATTTATTTGCTAGTTATGTGAGTGTTACTCAATGACATGAATACATAGAAATACACATATAAACACTCAAATATGTTTATTAAACACCCAAACCCAGAAATACAAACCTTATGCTCAATATATGAATACCTGACCCTGTGGGTAATCAAACCCGAGCCCCAATGATTGCGTAGTCAGGGTTGTTAACTATTTGAATAACAGAGCGGCCAACAATTGTTCATTCACATTATATAATAACTTAAATTTAACCACAAATAAGTCGTGTTGTAAGACTGTACTTTTATGTTACTGAATATATGTACATATATAGATACGTAAATTACTACGATCCCTTGAGAAGATCGGTTCCGATTTGATTAATTTTGTGATACATTAAAAAAAATTGAATACTTTTAGCCGCTTTTAATATAGGTACATTTAATTTACGTACCATGGCCCTGTATTATATTCTGAAGAATGAATTATTCAAGTAATTAAGTATTAGTACTTAATCCCAGTTTAATCAAAATTATACATTATCAATCAGTTTTAAATAACATAATCTACTACTACACGTAGAACGCGTTCACTATGGCTCCACCTTGAGTTTTGCCAAATCAATGAAAAATAGAAACACTGCGGTTTATGTAAGTGTCATTACGTATGTCGCATAAGAAAACACGCAATGAATACACATTTTCTAGGCCTAGTGCGGGCCCTAGTGTGACGCATGGTCGACGTATATGATTATTGAAATATATGGATGTGTGTGTTCAATTTTAAATTCCCACGGTCGGGGACTAGCCTCTTAACTAATTTATAAATTAAATTTTGAGAAAAATAATATCTGTTTTCTTATGACTGTTGACTGTTTTAACTCCGACGCTGCCCCGACGCAAAATACGAGGTTGTCTGCGTCTGTCTGTAGCATCGTAGCTTTTGAGCAGATGATCCGATTTGGTTTCGATTTTTTCAGCTAAAAATCCTATCTATCGATATAGTGTATACCTATGATTCAATAGAATCTATTCAACTGTTCAAAATCACTAGCTCTTTTACACTTGATGAAAGGAATTAAGCAATTTGCACTGGCTTAATCGATATGAAATTTGGTATTCTGTTACTTTGTAATTTTTTTACATTATTAGATAACAAATGAACAGATGTATATCCTGATGTATAAAGAAATCATTGCTTATGATACCAAAGATGTTAATGGTGCGATGCTATTCGTGTGGCAGGATGCATGCTTAAATATACCAGCTACCTTACCCTCCAAACCCAAATACTCGAGCGAGGTGTTGTGGGACCTCTACCACCTATAGCCACGATTGTAGTGATACATTTAGCCAATCATTCGCAATTTCCAAATTATGAAACAAAATGGCATTTGATCTATTCTTAAAAGGGACACCGGAGCAACACGGGTTTTTTTTGTACAAAAATTATCAGATGCTGCTAGGATATTGGTAGAGAGCCAAGTCGCGACTAGACTCGTTAAAATTAGGTGCTGTGACCATTTTTAGGGTTCCGTACCTAAAAGGTAAAACGAGACTATTACTAAGCCTCCGCTGTCTGTCCGTCTGTCTGTTTCTCACCAGGCTGTATCTCATAAACCGTGATATCTAAAACGCTGAAATTTTCACAAATTATGTATTTCCGTTGCTGCGTTAACAACAAGTACTAAAAATAAAAAAAATGAAAATATTAAGTGGGGACCTCATACAATAAACATGTTTTTTCGTATTTTTTTTGTTATGAAGGTACGGAACCCCTCACGCGCAAGTCCGACTCGCACATGGCCGGTTTTTTGAATATTACGACACTAATTTCTTTAAGATTTAATTATGTAGATTCTCAATCTATTATATTTTTATTGTTTAGTGATAACCATAACTATGAAGTACTTCAACATCTATACATATAATAAAATCGTAGAAAAGTCAAAATTGTACATTGAATGTTTTTTTATAAGAATACTTGGGGCGTGATCTACAATCGATATCGAAGCCAAAAATATAATTTTTAGTATTTTTGTCTGTTTATCTTTTTGTCTGTATGTATGTCCGGCGTATGTCCGGGGTAAACTCAAAAAGTACTGCATGGATTTACTTCAAATTTTGCATGAATATTACTAACAGGTCGGGTCAACATATAGGCTACATATTATCACGCTATCACCTACAGAGGAGGAGCAGTGCGGAGTAAACGAAATCCGCGCGGATGAAGTCGCTGGCAACAGCTAGTGTACAATATTTTACCACTCAACCTTTGTACAGCTGAAAAAGAAAATAATCGCTAACGATGAATAAATAATCCCTTTGTATTTGTAGTAACCAAAGGTTTCTTGTGAATATTTCCCTTATATGTTTTAATGACATTAATTCATGTAACATAAGAAGAGGCTCTGGTAAAATAACGATTCATCCCGGGGGTCGACCCTCGAACAAACTGCCCGGGGATCACGTGACTTCATTAAATTATACACCACCTAGTAGCTAAACTTAGTCGTCATGCGAGTTTACCCTTATTAAGGCAAATGTTTTGTTATTATAAATATTCCTACGGGGTAAGTGATAGTGTTGCTAGTGACTTTTTCTCTTTTTTTTAACTACCGTTTATTGAACGACTCATAGCAATTGGTTTTGGTATTGCTCTAATCTCGCCTAATCGAAGTTAAGCATTTTTCTGAAGTAAAAATGTTTCTATTTTATTTATAATAATTTTCAAAATGATATGAATACATGTATGTCGAGAAAACACTTGTTTTTACGTGTTTGATACTTTTAAAAGACGTTTATTGCATTTAGTGAACTGTGAACTAAAGAACTGTCTTGGTTTCGGACTCCTTTAAAGAGTAGACTAATTGCCATTATGCCAGGCAGGTTGTAAAAGGCGACCCAATTGGCTATGCGAGTCACTACCATCGTGGCTACTAGGTGGTAGAGTTCTGCATTGTCTCGCCCGGGTCTGTCACCAACGCCTTTACTATTCCTGCCACAATAGCGTCCGTGCTAATTTGACTGAAACCTTTTTTTAACTATAAACTATAACTAACTAGCATAAGTGATTACGAACGCAATTCGGATGTAAATATGAAATAAATTGATTAATTTAAAACTTGCGATATTTGTCCAATACATTCATCCAAACAGTTTTTAAAATAGATTCCATCGTTTTCCAAACCCTTACGTAAACGAGATAAAATTGACCGAAATTGGACTCGATCAATAAAAAACGACCGCTTGAATAAAAACTAAACTATATTTTCCTAACACTATCCATCACGTGTGAAACTATTCACAATTCCACTCAGTTTTCACAAATTGGCCTTACACCGGATGTGCTAGCAAAAAGACTAGAATTCATTCATTGAACTCCCAAAAAGCGAGTCTCTGTGGCATCGTAATTTTTTATATTCTCCCTTGGGTACGCTTACAAACGTGAATCGACAGAAACGGCTATCTATTTTAGTGTGATATATGTAGGTGATATATGTAACTTTTTAAGTGAGTTACCAATAGTTAAATCTATATGGGTATTAAAATGTTCACTATTATTTTCAACAGATATTCAAACAAGAAGACTCAATATGCAAGATTATTTTTTGTTTCCCCAGAACTCGAGTCGTTACCGATTTGAAAAAAAAATCTTTTATTTAGGAGGGTATGCTTAGATAGCGTACATTAATATAAAAAATGATGTGGTGTCACGGGACACCAGGGTAGGAACGAACTTCCTTCGGCTAAACGGCACTACTCGCTTGTGTACGCGACTGTCGCGCCTGCGCACGTCTCATTTAACGCTTTTATTCCACGCATTTTTCTTACGGTTTTACTATCACATTTTTTTCAGTTCGGTCGCGCAGCAAAATCCCTATCCCCTCCAAGCCTGCCGTAAGGAACTTCGTTCCAAAAAACCCAAGATACACAGTGTCTCAAAAATGTCCTCCAAAAATGAGCGCACAATTTATAATTGTGCGCTCATTTTTGGAAAATCATTTCAAATACAATCACGTCGGTTGCGACACTGTGAATTTTATTTCTTTTTGTACATTGCTTTGTAAAAACAACTATAAATATTGCGCTTAATGTTGGATGTTTTTGCCATATCTATAACTTTTCAGTGTCAGTTTTGTTCGGGACTGTACATCTTGGGTTTTTTTATATCAATGATAGCGTAATAGATACACTATGCGAATACATCCAGTATTAGAAATACATTAAAATAAAAAATAAAAAAATATTACACACACTATATTTACGTGATATAAATTATACTATTTTCTTTTTGGCTAAAGTGTTTGAGTCAAATTTAAGAGAGTTTTTTTTTGTTTATTCAATTGTCAAATCTCGGTCACAGGCGATCGCTTGACATTAGAATTTAGCAACAGATATTTTACCGATTTTTTTCCTACCCATGCATTGATATAAAAAAAACGTCCTGTCTCAAAAACGTCCTCTAAAAATTAGCGCAATATTTTAAATTGTGCGCTCATTTCAAATAAATTCACGTCGGTCGCGACTCGCGATACTGTCAATTTTATAAATTTTGGTGCTTTGCTCTGTAAAATCAACTATAAATCTTGTGCTTTTAAGGTTGGATATGCAAAAACATATATTTTTGCCGTTACTATAACTACTTATGTGAAATTAGGGACAGTTTTGAGTGTCAATTTTGTTCGAGACCGTGCATCTTGGATTTTTTATATCAATGTGCGTATGTTTAGAAATAAATAGTGAATGAGTTTTTTCTTTTCATATCCCATTAAAAATATCAGAATTTGTTATATTACTTGTCAAAACTATATATATATATATATATATATTACTTGTCAGCCAACGATAGTAACGATAGTAACGATAGTAACGACAGTATTTAACAAATTTACTATTTGCATCCACGTAATTTGTAAAAGACGAATGATTAGCGAAATATGTTATTACTATCCGAAACAGACAATAATTCTAAAAACTATATTTTTGGCTTCGATATCGATTGTAGATCACATCCCAAGTATTCTTTTAAAAAAATATTCAATGTACAGTTTTGACTTTTCTACGATTGTATATGTATATAGATTACGGCGAGGGAAGATTTCCGAGTTGACTTAGAACGATTTCATATAACAAAAGTTTTTTTTTTAAATTACAAGTTTAGTTTTTTGTGTAAGTAATTAAAGTTTTTATAATTAACAAAATTTTACTGCATTGAAATTTTTTTAAGGCCAATTCAACAAACTTGTATACCTATCCATTAACATTTAATTTTATCGGCTAAAAATTCCGTAATATCATAACAAGTTTTATCTAATAGCAAATTAAACAACTTTTGCGAAATTTATTTATTTATATCTTTAGAAATTTTGCTATATTTAAGTTATTGTTAAAATAATAATATAGAATTTATAAATATGATATCTATGAAATAGGTCAACCCCCATTCTGTCAGCAGGTCCTAAAAGGCGACCGATTGGCTATACGAGTCACTACCATCGTGGCTACTAAGTGGTAGAGTTCTGCATTGTCTTTCCTGGGTCTGGTAAAACCGCCTTACCTATTCCTGCCGCAATAGCGTCAGTGCTAGTCACCATCGTGTTCCGGCTTAGAGGGTAAGGTAGCCGGTAATCTTATGCATGTGGCATTACACCTCGCCACAAGATAGCAACGCACCATTAACATCTTTAGTGGTTATAAGCTATAGTTGACTCTTACCATCAGGAGACCCATCTGCTTGTTTGCTATCTTATTATATTTAAAAAAAAACTTTTTTTTATCAAAAATATGTTTTTTTGTTTTAGTAAGGTGTTTATTTTTTGACACTTGTCTAAATACCACGTCAAATTCGCGAGTAATCATGTTAATGAGAGTTTGTACCCTGAAGGCGTTTTGTTCATTATTTTGTTAATTCAGCATAGAGATAACGTGTCAGTCCCGCGGGGTCGTCGTCAACGACTGAAATTACAGTGTTCATTTCGTTGAGTATTTGACGAGAAATTCTAGCGTTTTGTATTTTGAAATATGCATATTATTTTGTAGTTGCTATTTGATTCAGTACTACTTTTATTTTAAGTCGTTTATCATCGTAAAATATAATGACGTGTGTAAAATGTAACTAGCGGTTGCCTGAGGCTGAAATTTCACCATAGAGGAAACAAAATTTTTTTTTGAGTTTGAAAATGAACTTGAGCCTTGAAAGTAATATACATGTGTGTATAATATCAAGTATGGTACGTGTAATATTAATTTTATAAATTATATATATATATATATATATATATATATATATATATATATATATATATATATATATATATATATATATATATATATATATATATATATATATATATATATATATATATATATATATATATATATAGACCAGATACATTTTGCAATCGATTCTATAAGACGAAGTACTCATCGCACTGACCAACTAAATATTTAGGAGTCACCGTCATCGGATTTTTTATATCATATATATATATATATATATATATATATATATATATACATATTCGAACCCTAAAGGAGAAAAATAAGGAAGGTAGCTTATCAAGAAAGGTTCAATAAATTCCAAAGTAAATATGCGCGAGCGAAGCCGCGCTTTAACTGTACTAAATTTCACACTCCACCGTTCGCGCAATTGTCTTAAAAATGGGTACAAAGTTTTCCCTTCACGTATTAATAATAATTTATTAGCGATTGCCTGTGTTCGAAAATCGACCACAGGCAATCACTTTTTACACACACAGAAAACCGCTTTTCAGTTTGACAACCGACTTTAGCGGTAAAGAAAATAGTATACATGTGTGAATAATATCATGTATGACACATGAAAGTAGTGTGTGTGTTGTCTTAAAAAGGCGTACAAAGTTTTCCTTACACGTTTTAATATAAAGATACGGATAATACTATTGTTGGACAAAGTATACAAATCGATGTAACTCCAAACTAAGCTAATTATTTGGTTGTGTTATGGGTGTTAGTCAACGATACTAATACATAGAAATACAAAAATAAATACTGTTACGTAATTAACAATGAATGACAATGAAAATGTTACGTAAAAAAACGTAGCCCACAAAACCAGAACTACAAACATTTTTTTTTTTTTTATATCATAAGATAGCAAACAAGCAGATGGGTCTCCTGATGGAAAGAGTCAACCATCGCCTATAGACACCAAAGATGTTAATGGTGCGTTGCTATCTTGTGGCGAGGTCTAATGCCACATGCATAAGTTTACCGGCTACCTTACCCTCCAAACCGGAACACGACAGCGACAAGCACTGACGCTATTGCGGCAGGAATAGGTAAGGCGGTGGTACCAGACCCGGGCGAGACAATGCAGAACTCTACCACCTAGTAGTCACGATGGTAGTGACTCAATAGCCAATCGGTCGCCTTTTACGACCTGTCTGGCAGAACGGCAGTTGGCCTATTCTACAAAGGAGGCCAGGACCAATATGACAGGCACAAACATTTGTGTTTATCACACAAATGTTTGTGCCTGTCAGAATTTGGATCCGACTTCTATCCATTTGTAGTTAGGTTCGTTAAACTTCAACCAAAAACCAAACCAGCGGTATTACATTTTGAAGAATACTCTATATGCCGTTTTGTCATATTAAGAAGTAAAGTATTTCACGCCCATATCTCCGAACGGGTAGGCAGAGGTACAACAAGTGCACCCGCGATTAGCCGAAAATACTTGGTCCCACAAATGTCATAAGTGGCAAGCCTATCGCTAACCGAGCACTTTCCAATCTCGGGCAACTTTGTGTTTCTCAGAAAACTGAAAAACACTTTTCTTATGTGCCCGACCTGGGAATCGAACCCGGGACCTCATGTAGTCAACGCCAACGCTGGACCACTAGACCACAGAGGCGACTATAAAATAAGATAAAATTATAGACTCAATCCCGACTTCTAGATTCAACCCGGAACGTCATCATTCAAGGCGAATATGCTAACCAATAAACCAGAAGGGTATTCAGAACATTAAATTTATTTTCTCTATAACAGTTACCTGTTAATGAGTTTTATTTGCACTGATTCACAGAAATTGGACAATTTCATTTTAAATTCAATTGTAAGGTAATATTCATAATGGACTTGCATAAAATTTTAATGGCATATGTTTACTTCTCGTTATTTTTAATACGCACATAAAAGCATGTTTATTCAATTTATTATATTAATGTGGAATACAAATTATTAATTAAGTAAAATGAGGTACCATGATCGACTTATTAAAATGAAAACTTCCATAGACATGACAGACGATTTTTGGTCGGGGAAATTCTTACGAGTTCGCGTTAGCAACATGCTAACGTTGCGCGTTGCAAGAGCGATTAGGAAACAAAACCATAAAATAATTGGTGCTGGGGTACGATTCCTAACGGGAATAAGTATTTGTGTAATGAATAATTTAAATATTATTCTTTTTTTCAGTATTAGTTTATTTTTATATTTAAACAAAGCAGTAGTAACTTGGATTAGGGCGAATCTTCGCGTAAAATAGCGTAAAATTTATTGGTTTCAGATTTTGCAAATAGGAGTAGTATTCGTGAAAGTTTACAAAATGTTTAAGCTATATATTAAAGCAAGCTAATTCTGGACGAACTAGTAAGATTTGATTAACTCTACTACTAGTACTTTATATTTTACTATAAATAATTTAGAAAACATTTAGCAGTTATTACAATTTGGTTTTAATAAAGCAAATTATGTTTATATATAGTACGAACAAATTACAATCACCATGAGATAGAAAGAGAGAAAATTATTACTATGCCCCATGATTTTGACCGCCCCGTTGGTCGAGTGGTTAGTGACCCTGACTACGCAATCCACGGGGCGCGGGTTCGATCTTCGATGGGGACAAGCATTTATGTGATGAGTATAAATGTTTGTATTTCCGGGTTTGGGTGTTTATTAAATATTGTACGTTCGCGTACAATGGGGCGTAAACCAAACCAGTCAAAATGATTTAAAAAAATAGATGTTTATTGTGAGCTTGTGCAAATTGAAGTGAGAACAAAAAATACACCTTACATTTTAACGGCGCGTTGCCTTAAACTATGGTGCAGCAATGAACACTAGTAACAATTGCATATTAAATTAAATAAGGCGCCATGCGCCGAAACAAATATATTCCAGTATTTATATTTGTATTTATAACACATGAAACAAGCAAATATTTTGCTTACTTTGACGTTAGATCAGTAAGTGTAATTTATCCCGTGAATATTTATTCTTATTTATTTATGACTGGCTACCGTGTGTAGCCCGCTGCATTATAAAAATGTTGGCGAATCCCGCGGGATCATCTAATTTGTCCGGGATAAAAAGTAGCCTATGTGCTATTTCAGGTCATCGTCTACTTGTATGATAAATTTTATTCAAATCCGTTCAGTAGTTTTTGCGTGATTGAGTAACAAACATCCACCCAAACATCATCAATCATCAATCATAACATTTATAATATTAATATTATAGATTTGAAATGCAGTAAAAATAATTTTCCCGATTATTTAATAATTTAACAGTTAAACAAATGTGTAAATGCATGATATAGTTTAAAATACTAAATAATCTTATTTACTAACTTACAATAAAAATGTAAGGTCTATTTCGAAAACTAACACAGCAACTTCTAAATTCCGCACAGAATCAATTAATATCTTAGTCAAGTAACAGGTAGGCAAATGGCAAATACGAAGTGTATAATATTTCATTCGGAAGGTTACTCTGATCACGGAATTGGGTTAAGTCCCTCGTGCCATCAAAGACCGTTTGCACTGTATATCAATTCACGTGAATTGTGAATTTGTGTGGCCATACTTGGCAACATTGCCAAAATATATTTTGACGAAATTTAAAACAATCAAGTTTTAAAAAAAACTCCACGTGGAAGAACTTAACATGAAAAAAACTACATTCGTTCTCGTTTTATTAAAAAGAAATCTTTATGAAATACTAGCTGTGCCCGCGACTTCGTTCGCGTGGAAAAAATCTAAAATAAAAACCTGCACAGTTCCCGTTCCCGTGAGATTTCCGGGATAAGAACTATCCTATGTCCTTTCTTGGGTCTCAAACTATATTTGTACCAAATTTTATCCAAATCGGTTCAGTGGTTTGGCCGTGAAAGCGTAACAGACAGACTAGTTGAATGAAACTTAGAATTATTTATATTGTTATAAGATTTTTCAATGATTTTAACTATCAGTTATTTAAGTGTTCTGTTATCTTGAGAAATAAATATATAGCCATTATAATTAACGCTTGACTGATTTGATCTTCAGTTTCTTCGGTTTATCTGTCTTTAGTTATCTGTTTAATTTATGCTCGTTTTGAGAATAGTTTCCTTTCAGTCTAAGCTATTATTGTCATACTTAAAAGAAAATGTCCATGGCCAGTAACAATTACTACCACCAATTGAACAATCCTGCAGATAGTTTCCGTTTCTATTAAAATAGCATTAAGATTTTAGAAAAGTAGTAAAATCAGTTTCTTTATAAATATACTAATATGTATTTTGCTGTATAAGCTTTGTTGTATAAAAAGTATACAGTTTTAACCATTATTTCTATATAAATAATCTTACGTATATCTATTTTTTTATAATTTTATTTTATGAAGCAGTAACATTTACTTTATTTACTTAAGTAGTGGATTAAATTTCTTTTTAGATATACGCTGTGTTGGTCCTAGCCTCCTTTGAAGAATGGGCCAACTGCCGTTCTGCCAGAGAGGTTGTAAAAGGCGACCGATTGGCTATCGAGTCACTACCATCGTGGCTACTAGGTGGTAGAGTTCTACATTGTTTCGCCCGGGTCTGGTACCACCGCCTTACCTATTCCTGTCGCAATAGCGCCAGTACTTGTCGCTGTCGTGTTCCGGTTTTGAGGGTAAGGTAGCCGGTAAACTTATGCATGTGGCATTAGAACTCGCCACAAGATAGCAACGCATCATTAACATCTTTGGTGTCTATAGGCGATTGTTGACTCTTTCCATCAGGAGACCCATTTGCTTGTTTGCTATCTTATGATATATATAAAAAAAATATATATATTCTTAGTAGTAAAATATAGTAAAATGTCATTGTATAACCCAAAATTTGTTATTAACAGTATGTCGCAAAGTTCTAATTTTACAATTCAATTTTTTGCTGTTTATAATTCTGTATTAAGCATTATTTTTTAGTTATTGCCATATGATATGTTCTATAAATTCTTCACCAATTTGTACATGAAATTGCACAATTTGCAAAAAAAAGTACAATTCTAACGATCCATTTCAAACCGTTTTGCAATAAAATGTGACCGTCACATATTGCAGAAAGCGACAGCTTGCGATCAGCGCTAATTTCAAATCTAATATTTGAAATTGTGGATATCATCGATAACAGTCAAATAGTTGGAAATCGTTATTTATCTACGTGAATAATGCTATTGCAAAATATTGCTATTAACCATAATTCATTTTAATATGACAAAAACCGAAGTCTGTTTGTGGATCTGTAACGCGGTAATGGCTAAACCGATTTTGATGAAAGGAGATTGATGAGATCGGCCTCAAATTACTACAAGAATATAGCGACAGCCAAAGTTTTGGTCCCGCCCTCCTTTACAGAATAGGCCAACTGCCGTTCCGCCAGGCAGGTCGTAAAAGGCGACCGATTGGCTATCGAGTCACTACCATCGTGGCTACTAGGTGGTAGAGTTCTGCATTGTCTCACCCGGGTCTGGTACCACCACCTTACCTATTCCTGCCGCAATAGCGTCAGTGCTTGTCGCTGTCGTGTTCCGGTTTGGAGGGTAAGGTAGCCGGTAAACTTATGCATGTGGCATTAGACCTCGCTACAAGATAGCAACGCACCATTAACATCTTTGGTGTCTTTAGGCGATGGTTGACTCTTTCCACCAGGAGACCCATCTGCTTGTTTGCTATCTGATGATATAAAAAAAAATCAAATTAATTCTCAACAAGTGCTATCTGTTTAATCTGTGAACGAATAACATTAAATATCTTGCATTGTTATTGTTTACAAATGCTGTTCAACTTTTAACGTTTAAATGGTTAAAATCAAATAAACTTCATGATGAGAAATACTAAAACCTGTTACACCTATGTTGACGATATATGGCGGCTTGAATGTCTTAAAATATTATATCGATGCCTTAGTTCACAATTGTACTAACTGAAAAAAAATTCAATTTTCACTTTTATGGTGTCAAATACACATAATGTTGTGTTGTTTCATTTGCGCGTATCGAAATATCGATAATAGTCTTGTGATAGATGCATGTTTTTTTTTATTATTTCGCTTTGTTTTCGTACTGTTCACGTCTAAACTTCAAAAATCTTTAAAACGCTCTTCTCGTAATTACTAATATTGTAGTTAGTGCAATTGTGAACTAAAGCATCAATTTAATAAATATTCACAGGACAAATTACACTTACTGATCTAACCCCAAAGTAAGCAAATTATTAGCTTGTGTTATGGTTGTTAGTCAACGATACTAATACATAGAAATACATATATAATTACAAGAATATATTTAATAAATACCCAAACCCGGAAATCAAACACTTTATGTTCATCACACAAATGCTTGTCCCCGTCGGGGATCGAACCCGAGCCCCGTCGATCGCCTAGTCAGGGTCGCTAACCACTCGACCAACGAGGCGGTCAAGTCAATATAATAATAATTATGAATTAAAGTAGTATTTATCTTTAAAAGTTTTACGTGAATTTGAGCATTATAAAATGTGTCCGTACTAAAATTTATAATTCAGAAGAAATCAATAATGTATTAAAGTGCGATAAACATCTATCAACATACGATGCTTTTGAGGCTAACTTTGTATGGACCTTTGTCATTCTTCTTCCTATGGGCTTCCTGAGAAATTATGCGAGTGGATCACCAGTTTTTTGGCTGATCGGAGCATCAAGGTCGTTGTCGACGGTGCGTGCTCCGACCTTAAATCTGTCAATGCTGGTGTTCCCCAAGGCTGCGTGCTATCACCGACACTGTTCCTTCTGCATATCAATGATATGATGCGAATTAGCAACATACATTGCTATGCGGATGACAGTACTGTTGATGCTACATACTCCGGCCGAAGCAGTATTTCTCGGGAACACGTCGAAGAGTGCCGAAACAAGCTTGTGTCTGAAGTCGAGAATCGACTTACCGATGTCTCGGAATGGGGTCGCCAAAACTTGGTTACTTTTAACCCCAAGAAGACACAGCTTTGCGTGATCACCGCAAAAAAGACGCCCTTTGTCGTATCACCTCGATTTGAGGATACTCTCCTGACAGCCTCAGCTAGTGTCGGAATCCTGGGAGTTGACATATCGAATTACGTTCAGTTTCGCGGTCATTTGGAAGGCAAGGCTAAACTAGCCTCCAAAAAGCTCGGTGTGCTTAGCAGAGCGAAACAGTACTTTTTGCCGGTCCATCGCCTTCAACTTTATAAGGCACAGGTTCGGCCTCACATAGAGTACTGTTCGCATCTCTGGGCTGGAGCTCCTCAGTACCAGCTTCTTCCTCTTGATCGCATTCAGCGTAGAGCGGTTGGAATCGTTGACGACCAGGCCATTTCGAAACAGCTTGACTCTTTGGCATTGCGCAGAGATGTAGGTTCTCTCTGTGTCTTTTATCGTATATATTATGGAGAGTGTTCCGACGAGTTGTTTGGATTAATTCCTGCCGCCGAATTCCACCATCGGACATCGCGTCAAAACTTGAAGTTCCATCCTCACCATCTCGATGTCTGGAAATCCACAACTGTGCGTTTCTCCCGACACTTTTTACCTCGCACTACTCTGTTGTGGAACCAATTACCGGCAGGGGTATTTCCGAACGGATACGACATAGGGACCTTCAAGAAAAGAGCTTACTCATTCTTAAAAGGCCGGCAACGCAACTGCAAGACCTCTGGTATTGCAGATGTCCATGGGCGGCGGTGATCACTTACCATCAGGTGCACCTCTTGCTCGTTTGCCCCCTCTTCTATAAAAAAAAAAAAAAAAACATGAAGATAGTTAAAGACCAAAACATAGACTACAAAGGGGCACAAATATGTGAGAGGTTGTATGAAGTTCCTTACTTTTGCGGGCGAAGATGCGTGAGTCAGCCAATTTGTCATAGTATTGTATTTTTGTGTATTATTTAAATATACGCCATAGCAAAAACTTTATGACTCATCAAGTAAAGAGTATCAAGTCACTCAAGACTCAAAGTAAAATCAGAGTAGGAGGCAGTCATGTGGACAGCCGATAAAAATTAAACCTTAAAATGTAATTACAAGTATAGATTTATTACAGTGACATCTACTGGATTCGTAATATACTACTTTATGAAAACAGCTGCCAGTGACTGTTGCGCACGTCGTACTGTTTGTATAGCTATAGATAAACTTTAAACATTAGCATATTGATAACACCGACCAGCGGGTCAAGCCAAGTGGCATAAACGCTCGGAGAATAGAAAGATAAATGTATGGATTTGACATAAGCATAATCTAACGCTTACGTCAAGTCCGTACATTTATCTTTCTATTCTCCTAGCGTTTATGCCACTTGTCTAGACCCGCATGGCTGACGCGAATCCATATGATTATCTCCTACCAAAGATCATTTAAAGTGACTAAAGAGTATTTATTACTTCAAAACTTAAAACCTTTAATTTTTATTAAAGCTAATAATCCGTTCGCTGTGAAGTAGCTTATTTTGTGGATACGAAAGAAATAATGAATTTTCTAAAATAATAAGTAGATGTAAAGTTTCAACGACATATCAAACATTCTGACCTATATACCAAATTTTATCCAATTTTTTTTAAATTAACCCCTAAGTGGCTGAAATAGGAGATGACATTTTTGTATAGATAACTATTCGGCGATATGTTACTCGCGGGCAAAACTGCGCGAGTTAGCTAGTAATTATGGTTGAATATTGGCATATCAAAAACGCAAGTGTTATTTAAACTTCATTCCTCATAGAAACTCTCGAGTATGATCGTCTACGATACGTCTACGACGTAGCATTGCTGATAAAATGAACGAAACAGAAATATTTCCATGAAACAGAACTCGGATGATAAACTTGCTAGTTCTATGAAACAAAATGAGTACTGACGTATACACACTATCAAACTTGTTAATTAATAAGGCCGATAGTTGAATATGAAAAATACATTTTGCGCATCAACTTGAAATTACAGATTTATGAATGCATGAGATAAAATTTATGATATTGTATACTCTTATGATCTATACTAATATTTGAAATAAAAAAGTATGTCACTCTATAACGCTTTCACAAACTTTTCAAAAAACAACTCAATTTTCATGAAAAAGGCAATTTTCATTAGGCAATGATAAAGACCCATCAAACATAGAATTTTGTCAAAATTTAACCCCTAAGAGTCTGAAAGAGGGAATGAAAGTTTTTATGAAACGTTTTATATTTATGATCTGCTATTGCACTCGAGAGCAAATACATGGGTGAGATAATAATTAATAAAAAATATTAAAACATTTTTATCAACTGACGAAAAAACTGTGGCTATCAGTTTGACTTGTATGTATTTAAATCGTTGGAATTGCATAATATATCTGAGTACGATGATCACTTGAGGCGTCCAAGGACGTGTACTAAGTTTCGTAAGTGTATGTATTTTTGTGTATTTGTGTTTCTCCAAGAATTATTCGGGAACTAAAAGTCATATCGAGATAATTATTTTCATAATATATAAATTCTAAATAAGTTACTACTATTACAAACAATGCTATAAAGTTAAATACTGATAAATGCACTTGTATAAGTTAGACTCGTAAAACTAAATCTCTCGTTTTAAATTATAATTTTAAGGGTAATTTAATTAATAGAGCAAATGACGTACGAGATCTAGGCATTGTTTTACATAGTAAACTCTTATTAACTAACCATATTGAAGCAGTGACAAACAAGGCATATAAAAATTTAGGCTTTGTTTTACGATCTTACAAGCTATTTGATAATATACTAGCAATTAAAACTGTTTATTATGCTTACGTTAGAAGTGTACTAGAATATAGTAGTCCTATTTAATCACCTTAATACATAACCCACACGGCTAGACTTGAACGTATACAAAAAAAATATTAATCATCTACATCTATACACATAATAAAATCGTAGGAAAGTCAAAACTGTACATTGAATATTTTTTTTAAAAGAATACTTGGGGCGTGATCTACAATCGATACCGAAGCCAAAAATATAGTTTTTAGAATTTGTGTCTGTTTGTCTGTATGTATGTCCGGGGTAATCTTAAAAAGTACTGCATGATTTACTTCAAATTTTGCATGAATATTACTAACAGGTTGGGTCAACATATATGCTACATATTATCACGCTATCACCTACGTGGGAGGAGCAGTGCGTGGTAAAAGTCCGCGCAGACGAAGGCGCAGGCAACAGCTAGTCTTAACTACAGACTGCGTCACTCAGCAGAGGATTACACAGATGGTTGCAGATTAAATAAAATCATGACTCTTGAAGACCGACGAAAACTATCAGATATGACTTTGTTGTATGATATTCTGAAGGGGAACATTGATTGTCTAGAGTTACTGTCAGATATAACATTTTTTATGCCTTAGTACTGCACGCGTCATACTGCGTTATTTGATGCCCCCAGACATGCCACCAGGTTCGCATCTAATGCACCCCTTGACAGAATATGTCATACTTATAATACAAAATTTTACGATTTAGATATTTTTCAACTCTCAAGATATACTTTTAAGTCAAATATAACAAAAAAATTACAAGAACAATATTTTTCAATTAATTGATTACTAATTATATGTGTATATATTATGTATATATATATGTATGTATACACATATGTGTATATGTATGTATGTGTATGTATGTATATATGTGTGTATATTATATGTTTGTATGCGTATAAATTGAATATACATAAACATTTACTTTTTTATAAGTTCTAATGCACATAGATTGAACGTTACTAGAACGTAAGAAAATTGTTGAAATATTTTTTTAGTACAATCGTTTTGCTCCTTATGTATAATTTTGCTTTATATTTAATTTTCTATCTTTCGTTCAATGTTTTGTGAGGCTAAAAAGTAAACATTATCATGTATTGGTTTTAAACTACAATTATTTACTACTAAATAAACCTGTGATTGGTCCTACTATTAGAATCAGTAAGTGTTTTATTTCAGTGTAATTTGCGCTGTTGATTTTCAAATAAATAAATAAATAAAAATAATAAATAAAGTCATGTCGAGATATTTTTTTCGAAATAAAGTATAACAGGTATAATTCGACTTAGGGAAAACTCTAAGTTTTATTAAAATCAGTTTAATAGTTTTTGAGATATGAGTATAATTGATATTTGCAGTTGGTTTAATTTCTTAAATTACTATTATGTACATTCATGAACAGTAACAATACATTAAAATGAAAGTTTTTTAAATCTTCCACAGTAATAAAACTTGGTTTGTGTTGGCAAGATGCTCGTGTATTGTTGGCAAGATCCCTTGAGGTAATTCTCGTCGGTTTATAAACAATGAAGGCAGTCTTGTCAGGTATAGTGCAGTATTGAATTTAGTACCTACTGTACTTATACTGTTAAGCAAAATTTCAGATATCTTCGCAAGAATAATTTGCATGAAAATTGTGAGATTTTATATAAAGTTTATACGAAGAAGTATGAAGGCCGAAACTTACAAGTTTTGGAGAATTATTATTCTGCTTAATAAATCAATAGTTTTAGAAAATTATACCTTCCCAATCCTTATGATGCCACCAGAACCTACACTACACAATTTACACATACACGCAAGCAGCAACTCGGCCGACAGTTTCAGCCGAGTTATTAACGAGTCCAAATCCTGACGCTACTTACCCTCTCACTCATCGTCAAGATACTGCCCTAAGCCGAGGTTCGGTCCCACAGGAGACAAACCCTTTTGGTGGGTGTTTCTATGGAATGGCAATGCCACATGCATAAGTCTACCAGTTACTTTACCCACCAAACACAACAATGACAAGCATTGACGCTGTTGCGGCAGGAATAAGTAAGGCAGTGGTACCATGTACCCTGACGATAGAGTATGGAACACTTCCACGTAGTACTCATGATGTTAGTGAAACGTATAGCCAATCAGTTGCCTTATAAGACGTGCCCGGCAGAATGGCAGTTGGTCAATTCTTTAAAGCGGGGTACTATTGTCACTGTCATGTTCCGGTTTTAAGGATAAGTTAACTAGCACCGCCTCTATTGTTCGTTTCGTTGGTCGAGTGGTTAGCTAACCTGACTACGCATCAATGGGGTTCGGGTTCGATTTCCGACAGGGACAAACATTTATATGATAAGCGTAGATGTTTGTATTTCCGGGTGTGGGCGTTTATTGAATCTGTTTGAGTATTTATATATGTATCTCTATGTGTCAGTATCGTTGACTGGCATCCATACTACAAGCGAATAAATTGCTTACTTTGAGGTTAGATCAATTCGTGTAATTTTTTCCACTGATTCTTATTATATGTATCACTAGCTTTTGCCCGTGGTTTCGCTCGCATTTTATGGAAGTAGGGGGGTTAGAAAGAGACAAAAAGTAGCCTATGTCACTCTCCATCCCTTCAACTATCTCCACTTAACAAAATCACGTCAATTCGTCGCTCCGTTTTGTCGTGAAAGACGGACAAACAAACACACAAATACATTTGTTTATTTTTATATAACATATGTTTTTTTTATATGATGAGCTGGCAGACGAGGAAACGGGCCGCCTGATGGGAATCAGTTACCGATACCCATGGACATCCACAGCATAAGAGGAGATGTACTGCCGACTCTTAGAAAATTCATTAATCTGCCTCTTAAAAGATCCAGTTTTATATTTTTCAGGAAATACTCAGGGAGTTTATTCCATAATTTGGTGGTGCGAAATAAAAAGTTCCGACTTAACCGTACTGTTGATGAACACCATGAGTCAAGGTTGTGTGGGTGGAGGTTTTAGCCTCGGCGAGTGTTGTAGCGGTATAAAGAAATAGCTAGTATCAACCTAGACAATTCCTCGGAACAATTCCCATTATAAGGCCGGTAGAGCACACTCATACTAGTATGTATTTTTTTTATAAAAAAAAGTATCTTCACGCCCATATTCCCGAAGTGGTAGGCAGAGTTACAACAAGTGCACCCACGATTCGCCGAAGATACTTGGTCCCACAAATGTGATAGGTGGCAAGCCTATCGCCAACCGGGCACTTTCCAATCCCGAGCGACTTTGTGTTTCTCAGAAAACTGAAAAAACACTTTTTTATGTGCCCGACCCGGGAATCGAACCCGGAACCTCATGTGGTCAACGCTGGACCACTAGACCACAGAGGCGAATAAATTTTTTATTTCTATTTTAATTATTACATCCGTTCAAAACGTTACAAAAATCTACCACACAATTTGAACGTTTTTGTTCATAGCAAATGCTGGCGATGGCTTTACCTTTCTATCAAAAAAGCTATCTGCTTCTTCTCGATTCAATAATATGAAAACATGTTTTCGAATATTGTCTTAATATTAAAGCTAAAAAAACTTGAGAGGTGTCAAGGGACACCCGGATGGAACGAAGTTCCTTTTATTATTATTTACAAAAAACCTGTATACACTCAACAAAAATAATCGTCGCGACACCACACTGTTCAATGCGAAATAGAAATGAAAATATCTGGCTTTCTTTCTATACGAGAGAGAGAGAGAGAGAGAGAGAGACAGAGAAACATCCGCACGCCGCACAGCTTACTATAGCAAAAAGTGTCGTGACAACTTTTCGTAAGAATTTTTTCCGTCCCGTCCCTTGCACTTCGTAGAATTTCGACCCACGGTCGAATTTCGGCACCCGATCGAATTTCGACCCACGGTCGAATTTCGGCACTCGGTTGAAATTCGACTGGCAGTCGAAACTCGGCAACCGATCGAAATTCGACACTCGGTCGAATTTCGACACTCGTTCGAAATTCGACTGTCCATCGCAATTCAACTTTTGGTCGAAATCCGACATTTGGCCGAAATTCTGTATAAATGTCGAACATTTGGCACTAGAAAAAAAGTAAACTTAATCAAATAGTAGATAGACTCTTTCACTTTCAATGCACGAGCTAAACGGAAGTGGCTGGATATTTCTGTGCTTACAATACCTTACTATAGCAAAAAGTGTCGTGACAACTTTTCGTAAGAATGTTTTTCGTCTAGCCCCCTTTCACAACGCGCGATAAGGAACTTCGTTCCAATAAAATAAAATTCGTTCATTATATTGTGGTATTACAACAATCGCTAATTGCTTGGCCCGTTGGACCGTAGCGGGCAAGATTGGTCATAATAAAATTTTATGAAATTATTAAACTTTTTAATATTATATCCCAGAAGTTTCAGTTTCCCTTGTACATTTATGTAGATTTAATATTAACGACCACTAGCGTAATGTAAGCTATCGTTGCGGAAAAATCAATGTTTGTGATGAAAATGTCTCACTTGAATAATTATTATGAATTGATTAGTACTCACGTGAGCACATGAGAGAAAGAAACTAATATTTTATTTATTTATTCATTGATGTATTGGTCTAGTTATATTCTATTTAGCTCAGATCATGGAGTTCTGAGATAAATTTTGGTAAACATAAGCCTTATATAAAAAATATACTTTGGATGACCCAGTACCTCTTGTTGTAAGGAAGATTGGCAAATTCCCATACATAACAATAATTGGCTTGCGTATTAAAATGAGAAATATATAATTTAATACAGCATCTATTTCTGAGTATACTCAAGCAAAAATTTTCTTTCATGATATCCTAAACTTAAAAAAAATTGATTTTAAATGTCTTTAAGGTTGCCTTGTGTGACGGTAGTAAGCAATGTGACAACTTCATTACTTAGTTCCAAAATAGGGTGTCTGTGGATAATATTGACACATATATTGCAGTTTAGGCACAGAATCTCCGTGGACTTCCACTTCATTGCAATTGAAACATACTACATAAACACGAAAAGCATCAAAAAGGAAGCAATGTAACAGTTTTAAATTATGTCTACGCCGCGTGTAGTCCATAAAATACTGTAAAATATATTATGTTAACTACCTCTTACCGTTGTACGATACAATGTTGTACACATGGATTTTTTTAAATACATAAGTAAGGCTAATTGATATAAAGAACAAGGTAGAAAATTCATAATATATTTAATAATTGTAAATGATTTTAGTTTCCTTAACATCGCTGTTCATTGAATTCATACAACAGTCGTCGATCGTTGTCAGTTTACTTTCCTTTAAATTAATATTTTAATCTGGGGGATAGGACTATTTTTAAAATATAAAACATTTAAAAAAATTCGCATTTATATAATTTGTATTTCATGACGCTACAGAAAATAAAACAAAATTTTTGACGACCTTTTTTAGGTTGATTAAATATTACCGATCACCGACGTAGTGTAAGCTATCATAGTAGTCAAATTAAGATAAAAATATCACAGTTTTGTAATTGATAATACTTGGATGATAAAAGAAGAGAAATACAGTTTAAAAGTCTCATTTCGTAGCATTTTTATGCTTTTAACATTTTGCTGTCTCCTGCTAAAAAGGGAGGGAAACAGGATGTATTTTCCTACTCCTCCTATATACTTCTGATTAATTTCGTTGCGGGATCCAAGACAGCTTAGCTTTTCCCCAGGGCACCCTGAGCTCGCAACTCAGAGGTTATCAGGACGGTTGCCGCTGTTGATTCTGGTTTACAGAAGTTACAGTGGTGGGAACGAGAGGTGGGCCCATTGCCCTAAAATACAGTTTTAATTCTTTGTTTATTCATTCATTGACTTGACGTTCATAAAAAAAACTGAGAGTAAATAAACCGACATATTTAAGCATGTAATATTAGATCCGCGCCACACGGATTGATGTTTCTTTCCGTCAAGAGAGCCACGTACATTGTACATACACACTTACTATCCTACTATATAAAAGTATCTTTGAATATCAATGTGACAGTAAAGTTGTAATTTAATTCGTTCATTGTAATGAACTGTGGTATTACAATAATTGCTAATTGCTTGGCACAATGGACAGTGGCGGGAAAGATTGGTAGTAATAAAATTTTATGAAATTATTAAACTTGTTTAATATTACATCCCTGAGGGCCCAATGTCCCTTGCACATTTATGTTAATTTATTATTAACGTTCATTAGTGTAATGTAAGCTATCGTTGTGAAAAAATCAACGTTCATAATGAAAATATCTCACTTCAATGATTTTTATGAATTGATTAATTTATATGTGATGAGAGATGACAATGCTTGTCATTTTCGTGATAGATTCTGAGGGTAAGGTACATAGGCAATGATTTCTCCATTTCCATTAGGCGAACCTTTTTTAGCTTGTTTGCTATCTTATAGTGCAAAAAATTATCTACATTCTATATACCTCCTTACCTATTCCTGCTGCAATAGCGTCAGTACTTGTAACTGTCGTGTCTCTATGTTCCAACTTTAACATCATGAATGGGAGTTCAGATTTCTCAATCTGGTTTGAATCCTAAAGCTTCTCGTGTCCCACTTTGAATCTTTGAATCTTTGAATCTCAAAACTAGTCACTCGATAGATCTTTTTACGTCCACTATCCGACCCAGCATCTTTTTTTCCCCGAAATGAATTTAAGCAGTTGGTCTAAATGACCGTTATTGTGAAACTGGGCGTTTTAGGCGAGCAGAGTGCTCTAAGTGGGCTAAGAGCAAGCTCTAAGGGTTCTGTGAGACTGAACCTCGGCTTAGAATTGTATCTTGTACTATTTTAGAGCAGTGGTAGCGTAAGTGGCATCAGATTTTCGTCTAGTTAATGACTCTTAACCGGTGTCTCAAGTGTTGGCGGGCCGTAACAGTGGGGCGAGTCGCTGTCGGCGGCGACTTTGGTGTGTTTATGTGCAATGTGAAGTGTAGGTTGTGATTGCTCACTGGGGTCGGATAGAGACCCAGCATCACTTGTCGTGATAGCCTATTAGGGGTCATGAGATGTACGTGACCATGCCAGTGAAGACAATGTCCATTCTTTGTTTTATCGTGGCATTTATGCTGTTTCAATGCATTTTTTTTAAGGAACTACTTCATTGCTCATGTTATCTGTCCATTTAGTTTCATTTTATCTGTTTTATTAGTCAAATCACTCTATTGTTGCGCGCGACATATCACAAGCTATTTAGTCCATACGACATATTAGTTCTTCTTATTGGTCTAATCTTTCTGCTGTCGCGCGCTACATATCACACGCTGTTTAGCCTAAACGAGATATTAGTTCTTTCTATTGGTCAAATCTTTCTACTATTGCGCATGACATATTACACACTATTTAGACTAAATGAGATATTAGTTCTTCCTGTTGGTCAAATATCTCTACTATTGCGCGCTACATATCGCTTGCAATCATCCTGAATGAGATATTAGTTCTTCTTAGTGGTCAAATCTCTCTACTATCGCGAGCAATATATTACATGCTATTTAACCTAAATGAGATATTAGTTATTCCTGTTGGTCAAATCTGTACTATCGCGCGCGACATATTTCACTCTATATCTTAAACGGACAGAATGAAGAAACCAATAAGTCGAGATAACTTAATCCCTTATTTGTTCCTCAGTGAAATAAATCTCACGAGCGTTCAATGATTGATTGCTATTTTGTATGTGATAAAAAAATGGTAATTTATCAAACTCGTGTCAATTGTAACCCTCATTTCCGGCACTACCGGGCCTCTTTTGCTGCTAATCACAGGATATGATTGATGGAAATCACTTTCAAAAGGATTCGATTGATATTTTTATATTTGTTATTCCGATTCCTATTGGTGTAGAAATTAGCATGTTTGCCTCTAATCATGAGGTTCCGGGTTCGATCCCCGACTCGGAAAAAAGTGTAATTATTTTCGAAGTTTTTCTCACAATTCTAATCTCAGCCGTAGCTCGGTGTCTGGTGAAGGTGTGGTCACATTTCCGTGCTTTGGATTTGCATGAAAAGATGTCAGTCCTTATCGTTAGAAAAAAAGGTTAATCTTTATTTATTCAATAAAATCAATGATCGCTAATCGATGATCGGATGAATTGTGATGAACAGGAATTCTATAGATTTACGGTTTACTGCCTACCCTGCAAAAGTTTCATTTTCTTTTTCTCTCCTTCGACGGCACGGGATTACCTACTCTATGTAAACTTTCTCTACGCTTCCAATATGAACCTGTCGCTAACTTTGACAAGAGAAAGATAAGGGCTTGGCATTAATTTCCATAAACAATCAAAAGTTTCAGATAAAATTTTCTGATAAAAAAACGTTGTCCGGGATCGGAGAAGTATACTGTTGGCAATAGGCTTGCCAGTTGCCACCTTTGTGGGAATAAGAATCTTCAGGTAGTCGTAGGTGCACTTGTTTTATCTTTGCCTGTGTCTTCGCGGATACGGGCGTGAAGATATTTTTATTCCATTAATGTTTTTATTTACGTACGAGTATTTCCTATGATGTGAGTACCTAAACTTTGCGATAGATGCGTGTTCCATAATCTGGAAATGAGTATTGCATTAATTTAGGTACTTAGTATTTAACTTTAACATTTTTAAGACAACTTTACACCGAATACCTTTATATAGAATAACTATCGATTTTCATTAACCTATTAAAAAGTATAGTCTACCATAGGCTTGAGAAGAGCACATAATTTTTTAATATCATTTTTCGTAAAAAATATATTATTTTTAAAAAAACGATGGTGCTATTTTAATAGCAGGAATTTAAAATTAATCAGAAAACAAAAATTGTAATTAAATGACACTGATCAGTTCAACGGTGCCATTGCGACACACGTCTGTGCAATTAGGTGTCACTTTTTAGAAATGTGCTCGATTTTAATTTTTAAATCGAGTGTACTGGCGCGGTCGATTTAAATATCATACATTATATATCTAGTAATGCTTATTTATTTATTTGTAGTTTCTCGTACTGTAAATGATTCTATGAAGGTTTATTTATATACAAGATAAAATTAAAAATTTCAAAAACTCCCGACACATCTTAAGGTGGTTTGCACCAAAATGCTTAAATCATTTTAAGTCACTAAATACGTTTAAAGTGACAACGTTTAAGGCGTTCTGACGTTTGCTAAACATGTTTAAGGGTTAATGCATTTAAGCATTTTCGTGCAAGCCGCCCTCAGTCCGCCATTCTATTACATATGCATCATTTAAAGTGCAAAACGTGAAAGGACCTGATGATCTACGAAACGAGATCTTGAAGCATCAGGTTAAGGTTACCACAGTTCCTCACTCAATGAGCTTGAGTTGTTTTATTGCAAAGCTCCTATGGCCTCCAGCTCCACTATGTAATCCTGGAAATCATTTTGATTCAGAGTGTATGTAAAATATAACAAATTAGGCCACACTTAATGGGCTTATTTTGTTTAATGCAGAAGTTCCATGGCCACTTTCTAGTTTCATTATCAAACCCTGAGAATTTCCTAGTACTAAAAGCCACCAATATCAGCCCAATCACCGATGGCCACCTTTCAGTTTCATCATCAGACCCTAAAAATTATCCAGCACCAAAGTGTATGTCAAAACAATCCAAATCAGCCCACACTCAATGAGTTTATCTGAATTTGCTTAGAAGTTCTAAAAGACTTTTTCCAGTTCTATCATTAGGCACTGATAACCATCGTGGTTCAAGATCCTAGTAAAAATTTACTTCATTTTATTTCAAAGTTCCCTTGACCTCCATCATCAGCTCTATCATAAAACCCTGAAAATTGTCTAGAAACAGGATATTTATTAAAAGACAACAAAGGATCCTAAACTCGATAGAGGTTTACCTTGTTTAGTTTAAAAGTTTCCATAACTACGTTGCAATTCCATCATCAGATACTGGAAATTGTCCAGCACCAAATTGTTTGCAAAAACAAAACCGAAATTGTTCCCCACTTGACGGGTTAACCTGGTTTAGCTTAGGAGTTCTCGGGTACGTCTTTTAGCTCTATCATCAGGCGCTGGAAGCCATTTTGCTCCAAACGAAACTTATAATAACGATACACAAGACCCCAAAGTCGATGGTGTTGCTTTATTTTATTCCAAAGTTCCCCTAAAGTATTTCCAGCTCTATCATGGGACTCTGGAAATCGTCTAACACTAGAGTGTTTGTCCAAACAGGAAAAATGAGTCCAATTTCGATTAGTTTATCTTATTTAGTTTAAAAGTTCTCATGATTACCTTCCAGTTGCATCACCGGATCCTGAAAATTATTCAGCACTAAGGTGTTTGCCAATACAAGACAATTGAGTGCTAATTCAAAAACATTACCTTGTTTAGTTTACGAGTTCATTGTAGTTCCATTATGAGTCTGGATTCTTGGAAGTTCCAATGTCACGTTTTCGGCTCAATCTTCAGAGCCTTATCATCATGAGAAAGATCTTACTGTAACAAATAAAATGAGTTCAAACTCCACTATATTAGCAATTTCTATCTGTGAGTTACAATTGCACTCTTACGGCTCCATCTTCAGTTCTTCGACAATATATGTAACGGAAAGTAAACATCATCAAAAATGCATTGACTATCTACTCTTTCTACATTCTACGCGTGAATTTCTGTAGCACTTTATCAGCTTAATCTTCAGATCCTTGTCATCATGAGCACTAACCAAACTTAGTACTTATAGCAACAAGACTTAGTCCAAACAAAATTGTCTTGTTAAAACTCTGCATTAGAGAGTTCCAATCCTTACATCCAGGCTACATCATGAGCTCAGTTGGATGGTACTGTAACGGCCGCCCGGCGAGATATCAGCCGGACGTGTTACTCCACCAATAGTATCCCCTTTTTACTAGGGAATCTTCCTTTATACTCGCTTGGCTGCTCGAGGTACCGAAGATAAGCAAGATTTTTCAGGATTCTTTAATAATAGACTTTTGTAATATATCTTCGTTTATTTCTCGGGGATATGTCTATCCCCCCGTCAAATCATAAAGAACACTCCTATTCTATCGTATTGCTTTTTCCAAACAAAAGAATTCTACATTTGAAAGCAGACAAAGCTGCCAGTTTGTATGTAACACCATAAAGGTGTTACATCAGCTACCCCCCAAGGTGGGAGCAGCTGAAACTGAAGGGGCATTTGTCTCCCTTCATATGGCCTACCTATCCCTATCCTGATTGCCCTACCTATGAGGGGAAGGTACATTTTGTTGGGACTATCTTTTCCTAAAAGATAGTTTGCCCCATGTGTGGTTCTGACCCTTACCACCACACCATGGCACAAACTTTGGTCTCCCAAAATCCCTCTAAAAGACAGACCACAGTCCCTTCACCTAACCTATCCTACCGCAAACATTTATTATTTTATTACACTCTATCCTGAAGGGCTCTAGCTGTATAAGAGATAATAAGAGATGGAAAGGCATAACAATTCAAACTTCTTTTCTCTGGTGGACCAAAAGAAAAAAGATTGAAGTATTACTTCCTCTCAACATCGAGCTCGCCCCAATATATAGACCACGATCATAAATATTCCTTACTCTGAACCATATTAATACCATCATAATAATGTCTCCCATAACTATCCGAGTTCATGTATATCCTATACAGATATCCTTTGTGTCGACTATGTCGTACTACAAAGTTGAACTCCCCTTCAAAAGACTTTCAACCTTTAACCTATACTGACTCTTTCGACTTCATACTAAGGCGGCTCTGTCCCTAGTATACATTATACCCCCATAAGACTTTATTATTGAACGGAAGAACTTGAGAGGAATACATTGCTATTGGAAATATGACATTTCTTCATTTAATATTCTTTTGGTCATCTTTTTTCTTTTTTAAGCTTCGGTCCATCATCACAGCATTGGTTGAGCCCCGTCATATTACATGAAACAAATATAAATATTAGTATTCTCATATACAAGTCCAAACAAAAGTAATGGTCTAACATGTAACAATTATTTACTACAATGAATGACTACCTAACTATTCTTTTATTCATACACAAAACTTACAACCTATTTACATAATAACACTGAACCCTAAATATATATTTATGTTATATCTGTACAAGACCTTTCGTGTAATTTATATACATTTATATTATTTATACGTCTCGGCGTATACAATATCGATGATTGCCTTTTCAAGCACTTTTTCTTATTAGCCCCCTTTTCACAACCTTTCCTGTCTTGCACATTGCCAACACATCTTGTGTGCAAATGTCCTCGCCATCCACTCACATTCTCATAACTTCTACCCGCTACTGATCTAATGATTGATTTTTCACTGGGTCTAACTACCAAAAGTTTCTTACACACTTCATCACATTTTCTAACAACATTTCTATTCTTACGCTTGTCCGCGCACCCCTTTTTCATCTCATTTTTACCTCTACATAATTCGTATGAATTATTGCGATAATTCTTATTTTTTCTGAAATTAAATATATTAGTTTTTATATTTTTCTTCGTATTTATTTTTGACATCGTAGTCAATGAACACGAAGACTTCATGTCAGCTCGTTTTTTATTATTACATATATTGCGCATGTTGTCATGGCAAATATCTTCATTATTTGCAAACTGTCTAAAACGATTTAAATTAAAATTTACAAAAAACTTTTCATCTATACACAAATAACCCTTTTTACAGTAAATAACTACATTACATTTATTAAGGAAATCCTGCCCCAGGATCATTTCGTAACCAATATTATTTACAATCACCATGTCGTTGGGGAAGACCCTTGCATTAATGAGGAGATTTACTCTCGCCTCACCAACGACTTTTAGTGTGGACCCTGTAACAGATTGAATTTTATCTCTGCTATATGGAACACTGGCTCCATACGGCAGATTTAATTTTTTTGCTAAACTCGCGGACATACATGAGACACTTGCCCCCGTGTCTATTAAAGCGAGACATTCCTGTCCCCTAACACATAAGCGAATACATGGATTTTTTACACCTGATATTTTTTCCTCTTGTTTGGCTTGAAGTGGTGCGGGCGTAATTGCTTCGCACACATTGACGCCATCCGTGTGTTGTTGTGACTTCGGACCACTTCTGAAAGAACTTTGTGTACATAAGGCTGTTTTATTATATCGAGGCGTACGAAAGACTTCCATCGGTTTCTGATGCTCTTGCTGTGAACACACAGGTGCACAAGGAAGGACGTCTGTTTCCTCCCTATACAAATATTTCAGTGGCAACCCAACTGGTGGTTGCAATGGAAGGTCAACCGTGGAATGCGGTCTTCCTCCAAATAATTCGTTATATTGCATTATTGTGTCACGCAGCTCCTCTCGTGACTTATATAATTGCAATCCAAACTTTTCCTTCAACGAGGGTGATATAGTTTTAAGGAATTGTCTTATAAAAATGCTGTCCGATATCTCAGCTTTGGCTGCAATGTCGCTTAGTCTGTAAAAATATGTTAGTAGTTCCTCATCGCGGCCCTGTTTGGATACATAAAATCGTTCCATATAATTTATCGAGATTGGGAATTCGTTTTCAATTTTTATACATAATTCATTGAAATTGGCCGTGTCGGTATATATCATTTTATAAAACGCTAACGCAGGGCCATCAAGATACAATCCCAGAAGTAAAGGTAAGCTCTCTATATCCCATTTATTTATTGCTGCAACCGTTTTAAAGTCTTTAATAAATTCTGCGAACGCCAAATTCTGCGTTCCGTTGAAACGCTTGATGGCCTCCATCTTAACTCTTACCCTCTGACCACAATACTTAGCTCTCCTGGTTTTTTCAGCGTAGTGATTGCGCGTAGCGCCAGAACGTAGTGACTTCCGTAGCGACTTCACATAGCGACTTCCCGCAGCGACTTCACACAGCGACTGCACACAGCAACTGCACGGCGCCTCCGCCAACTTGTAACGGCCGCCCGGCGAGATATCAGCCGGACGTGTTACTCCACCAATAGTATCCCCTTTTTACTAGGGAATCTTCCTTTATACTCGCTTGGCTGCTCGAGGTACCGAAGATAAGCAAGATTTTTCAGGATTCTTTAATAATAGACTTTTGTAATATATCTTCGTTTATTTCTCGGGGATATGTCTATCCCCCCGTCAAATCATAAAGAACACTCCTATTCTATCGTATTGCTTTTTCCAAACAAAAGAATTCTACATTTGAAAGCAGACAAAGCTGCCAGTTTGTATGTAACACCATAAAGGTGTTACAGTACCATAGCATTGCATTGTCACAGAACTTTCACAAGTCTGCCAACTAATTGTACAAATGGATATCAGAAAGTTGTTAAAAAGTGTCTTGCAGTATTTGGAAAAATCTGTTATTTAAATACGAAAATTGCCAGTTAATAAATAAATGCTGATGATCTTTGAATGCGGATCTTAAAGTATCAGCTCAAGGTTACCATGTAATTACAATATCAATAAAGTAACAGAATACAACATTTAGTATTATGTATTTAGTATTGATAAAGCATATACAAGTTACTTAATTCCTTTCATTAATTTGAAAAGAGCTGATGATCTTGAAATCGCTTAACAGATTCTATTGAATCATAGCTAAGAACCATCTCGCAAAACAGGGCTTTCAATTAAAAAAACCGCAACTAAATCGGACCATCCGCCAGGGCGCTACGATGCCACGGACAGACACACAGATACACACATACACAGATACATACATACACAGATACACAGATCTATACATACCTGAAACTTATAAAACCCCTCGTTTTGCGTCGGGGGTTAATAAAATCAAACAAAATTATCGGAAAATCAAATTTATTTATCAAACGAATAGTCTATAGATTGTATGTCTTAAGCAATAAAAGTGTTTTATATATGTAATTGTGCTGTATAATCGTATTGTATAAATCATTTCTAATATTAAAATAGAAAAATTATTATTTCCAATTATAAAAATCAAAATCAAACAAAGAATAACAAATATCCCGCTTGGTTTGATGCTAATTTAAAAAGAGCTCAAAAGGAAAAATATAACGTATATTACAGGTTTAAGAAATATAAGAATCCAATGGATAAAATAGAATTAAACTTACTTAGCAAAAGATGCAAAAAATTAGTCTCCAGCTGTTACAATACTTACATTAAATCAATTGAAAGTAAATTTTCAGTTAATCCAAAACTGTTTTGGTCTTTTGTCAAGGCTAAACGCGGTGAAATAAGCAATTACCCTTCTTGTATTAAGGATAAAACAAAATATGCAACTGATGGTAAAGAAATATGTGAAATGTTTGCTGCATCCTTCTCCTCAGCATACACAGTCCCATTGTTGGAGACAAATTTGACTGTTCCTGATTCCTTATCCGCAGTTAGTAATTATAGTGAAATATTAACGATACCTGAAGTTAGTGTAGAATCCGTTAAAAAAAAGTTGAAGTCAGTTGATCGTTATAAAGAGCAAGGGAGGATGGAATACCACCTAATTTCGTATTTGAATGCGCTGAACACCTAGCATCACCTCTTTGTATGATATATAATAAATCTTTAAGTACTGGAGTTTTCCCATTAATGTGGAAAAAGACCAAAGTTGTTCCTATTCCTAAATCTGACAAACGTGATAACGCAACTGATTATAGACCAATTCCAATTTTACCGACTTTTGCAAAAATTTTGGAATCCTTGATTTGCCCTTATTTCCAACGCCACCTAGACCTATACTTAAGCGATAGTCAATTCGGGTTCGTAAAAAAACGGTCAACTGCTACTGCTTTAGTGGACTTTACTGAAAATATTTCCCAAATTGTTGATTCTAATAGTGAAGTTGACGTTATATACACTGATTTTAGTAAAGCCTTTGACCGTGTACCTCACAATTTATTGATAAGGAAATTGACTTGGTACGGTATATCTGGATCGCTAATTAAATGGGCGAGTTCTTATCTAAGTAATCGCACATTCACAGTTGTTGTTAATGGTTATAAATCTGAATACTATTCCATAACTTCTGGTGTTCCTCAAGGATCACATTTGGGCCCTATATGGTTCAATTATTTTATTAATGATATAAACTCATGCTTTTCATCTGCTGAATCATTTATGTATGCAGATGATTTGAAATTCATGAAGGAAATTAAAACGGAAAAAGATGTTTCCTTGCTTCAGTTCGAATTAACGAAATTGGACAAGTGGTGTAAGGTTAATGGAATGCTTTTAAATTTTGATAAATGCTCTCACGTTAAATTCACTCGAAAGCTGAACCCACTAAACCATGACTACTATATTGGGCAAAATAAAATACGCAAGTTAGAAGAAATCAAATATCTTGGTGTATTATTTGATCAAAAGCTCACATTTGTGCCTCACATTGAGTACATCATTCGCAAGGCCTCAAAGATGTTGGGTGTTTTTAATTCGAACGGCAAAGGTATTTAGGAATCATAAATTAAAAATTCAATTGTATTATAGCCTAGTCAGAAGCCTTTTGGAATATTGTAGTGTCGTATGGAGACCTCATGCGACACATACGCTAAGACTAGAAAGGGTGCAAAAGCGTTTTATGTGGCACATTGCTTATAGTACTGGCATGGCGAAAAAGTATAAATCTTATAAATCAAGATTAAAAAAATTTAATATGCAGTCACTGGAAAGTCGTAGAAAGCTTCTGGACGTTTTGTTTTTCGTTAAGCTTCTCCAATACAAAATTGACTGTCCAAAATTTTTCCAAAAAGTTGGCTTTCGAGTGCCGAGAATTTGTCCTCGTGGTCAAATCACTCCATTATGTCCACCATTACGAAGAACTGTTGCTGGTGCGAACTCTTCCTTACCTAGGCTGTGTAAAGTAGTCAACGAGTATTGCAGTTACATTGACATATATAGTGACTCACCTGACAAGTTCCGCAAAATCTTTTCAGGACTCCAAATAGATTAGTTTTTTTTATTTTTTCTTTTACATTTTGTTTTTTTTTATTTAATGTTTTAGTTATGCTTATTTACATTCATTTAATTTCTATGTTGTTAATTTCTATCTCTTTTTTTAATCTGATTGTTATTATCATTTTGCATCGACCATTTAAAACACATGAGGTGTTTACCTATAATTGTTTGATACAATAAGCTCATATTTACAAGAACTCAAGTTGTTAATTGTTTTATAATTGTATGCAAACGTTGGTAAACCTAATAAATAAATAAATAAATAAATAAAAGTAATTAATTTGTATGAATCGATTGTTTTTAGGGTTCTGTACCTATAAGGTAAAACGGAACCCTATTACTAAGCCTCCGCTCTCTATCTGTCTGTCTGTCATCGGGCTATATTTCATGAATAATGATGGCTAGAAAGATAAAAATTTCACAAACTATGTATTTCTGTTGTCGCTATAACAACAAATACTAAAAATAAAAACATGGAAATATTAAGGTTACATACAATAAACGTATTTTTTCGTATTTGTTTTGCTATGATGGTACGGAACCCTTCGTGCGCGAGTCTGACTCGCAATTGGCCGGTTTTTTGCTAACTGGTCGTGTTTAATTGTTGTGTGTCAAATAATAGCAGCACAAAATCATTTGTTTTACAACCAAGTAAATGTGAATTTTGTTTTGATCCTTTGATCGTCGTTAAATTTTGTTTGTTGTAGTGGCCTCTAATACATGTACTTATATTTTAAATGTAAGTAATTGCCGTCATAAAATGAGAATTTACATATGTTTTAGTAGAATGATATAGAAAAGTTTCACAGGTATCTTTTGTATCGCTAAATGTATAACGTTAACCATGCTCAATATGACATTATTACATATCTTGTTATTTTTTTACTATACTTAGTTTTATTCAGATATCTTGATATATTAAACGTAGTATTTATTAATAAATAACACTTGTACTGTTTGACAATAAGGTAATTATATTTATTTCCAACCGGTTTCACTTACATAAACATCCTCAGGATATTTACAAGTGTAAATTGCTATAAATAAAAGTTAGTATTTGTAAATACCCTGCGGATGTTTGGTTTAAGCAAATCCCGTTGGAAATTAAATATAATTACCCTATTGTGAAATAGTACAAGACGTGTTATTAATTAATAAATATTGTATTAAAATGGGGTTTCACCAAGTGCTGACGATAAAATGTGTAGAATATATTATATATAGATTACGTGTCTTGTTGTTTGTCCGCAATGGATTCCTAAACTACTGAACCGATTACTTAAAAGGTAGGATAGTTTTTATCTAAATTAATCCCCCTACCCCTCTCAAGTACCCCACCAAAATTTTCAATACAAGTAATATGTACGGCAAAACAACGTTTGCCGGGTCAGTTAGTCGAATATATAAAATACTCGCCAGTAAATAATTGAGTTAGTGGACGCATCGAGTCAAACAGTCAACAATGTGGTTAATTCCCTCTGAGTTAATTATAACATCGATAATATAATTGGAGCAACATATTGTATAGTTAAATGTAACGATCAATGTAAGTGACGATTTTTATTTTAAGTAAACATTTTTATATCTTTTGCACAAAATAATAAATTATATTCTGAGAGCTGATATTTTACACAATCAAATTATAGTTTACAGCATGTTTTTTGAAATAACGCAAAACTTAAAAATATCAGAATCGAGATATACAGAATAACAAAATTTTTTAAGAGTATAGCTTACATGAAACTAGGAACCCTTATTTTTTATATCATAAAATAGCAAACAAGCAGATGGGTCTCCAGATGGAAAGAGTCAACCATCGCCTATCCAAAGCCCATCGCTTACACCAAAGATGTTATTAAAAGCTTTTATTTAACTTGCAATGTATATGTATGTATGTTTGTTCGGGTGAAATTTTGAAGTAGATATCTTCAACCGATTGAGCTGGAATTTTAAATACACGTTTAGTTTAGATGACAATGTACAATATACTAGACCCGAGTGAGACAATGCAGAACTCTACTCTAGGCGATGAACTTGTAGTACGGATACATCCGCCCTTGACGTTAAATAGGTTAAAGGTTCATAGTATAAAACAATAAAAACACTCTTTTAGACCATTTTATTGTTATGAGCAACTTCGGAACCCTACATTGCGCGTTGCCCGATGCGCACTTTATTTATTACTAGCTGTTGCCAGCGACTTCGTCCGCGCGGACTTCGTTTACTCCGCACTGATCCTCTCTGCTAGGTGATAGCGTGTTAATATGTAGCCTATATGGTGGCCCGACCTGTTAGTAATATTCATGCACAATTTGAAGTAAATCCATGCAGTACTTTTTGAGTTTACCCCGGACATACATTGACTTTCCTACGATTTTATTATATGTATAGATAACGCGGCTGCACTTGCATCTATCGTCACAAACCTTAGTGCAATGACACGATACATGCAGATTTGATCGGCTGTTATCGACTATTGTCGCAAACATTCTGTCTCCGTGTGCCTTGTCGTGGGGTTGGCGGTACGTCAATAAAATATAAAAAATATAAAACAGTATTGTATTTTGCCTCACAATATATTTAATTTGATTGTTTTAGCTACATCACTAATGAGAAATTCAGCAAGCTCTATTGACTAAAGTGGCAGTTATCAAAGTTTAAATATATCAATAGTAGTGAAGCGACATCTAAAGCTGGTAGTTTAATTTGGTGAGTCTGCAGCGAAGGGCACTGGGCCAGACCAAGTTATCTTGGCGTCCTGCCATCTGAAAGAAATATGAAACATTAGTAAAACTGCTAGCCTTTAACAATTTGAGTTACAATGGCTTAATGGTAAAAGTTTCTGAATCTTTGTTAGTCATAGAAAAAAGCTGTTGAATATACTATTGGCAGCCGAATATATATAAAACTGAGCCTAGACGTCTCTCAGATGTGAAACAACTGTATATATATAAAAATCAATGCCACTTTTCGTTGCAATTTTATAACTCAAGAACGGGCTGACCTATCCAAACCAAATGTTTAGGCTTTGTTTAGACTATTTAGTAGATGGTTTATGTGAAGTTTGCACAAAATCGTTAGAGCGGTTCTTCATTTATCATATTTTTTGTAAGAAATGAAATCAATAAATGGCGATACGTAGCGAAGCACGTAACGGGCCCCTAGTTGTGTATAAACAAATGCATGAAATTATTGTTTTCTAAATGAAATAAATATGGCGTACTCAAAATCAAAATATTCGTTTTTTATAATAATTAAAATATGATCTAATGAAATAAATGATCTAACCCCAAAATAAGCAAATTATTTGCTTGTGACATGAGCGTTTAACTATTTTAATGACAATAATACTAATCTATATTAATATTATAAACTAGCTGTTGCCAGCGACTTCGTCCGCGCTGACTTCGTTTACTCCGCACAGCACCTCCCCGCTAGGTGATAGCGTGATAATATGTTGCCTATATGTTGACCAGACCTGTTGGTAATATTCATGCAAAATTTGAAGTAAATCCATGCAGTATTTTTGAGTTTACCCCGGACATACATTGACTTTCCTACGATTTTATTATATGTATAGATAACGCGGCTGCACTTGCATCTATCGTCACAAACCTTGTGCAATGACACGATACATGCAGATTTGAACGGCTGTTATCGACTATTGTCGTAAACATTCTGTCTCCGTGTGCCTTATCGTGGGGTTGGCGGTACGTCAATAAAATATAAAAAATATAAAACAGTATTGTATTTTGCCTCACAATATATTTAATTTGATTGTTTTAACTACATCACTAATGAGAAATTCAGCAAGCTCTATTGACTAAAGTAGCAATTATCAAAGTTTAAATATATCGATAGTAGTGAAGCGACATCTAAAGCTGGTAGTTTAATTTGGTGAGTCTGCAGCGAAGGGCACTGGGCCAGACCAAGTTATCTTGGCGTCCTGCCATCTGAAAGAAATATGAAACATTAGTAAAACTGCTAGCCTTTAACAATTTGAGTTACAATGGCTTAATGGTAAAAGTTTCTGAATCTTTGTTAGTCATAGAAAAAAGCTGTTGAATATACTATTGGCAGCCGAATATATATAAAACTGAGCCTAGACGTCTCTCAGATGTGAAACAACTGTATATATATAAAAATCAATGCCACTTTTCGTTGCAATTTTATAACTCAAGAACGGGCTGACCTATCCAAACCAAATGTTTAGGCTTTGTTTAGACTATTTAGTAGATGGTTTATGTGAAGTTTGCACAAAATCGTTAGAGCGGTTCTTCATTTATCATATTTTTTGTAAGAAATGAAATCAATAAATGGCGATACGTAGCGAAGCACGTAACGGGCCCCTAGTTGTGTATAAACAAATGCATGAAATTATTGTTTTCTAAATGAAATAAATATGGCGTACTCAAAATCAAAATATTCGTTTTTTATAATAATTAAAATATGATCTAATGAAATAAATGATCTAACCCCAAAATAAGCAAATTATTTGCTTGTGACATGAGCGTTTAACTATTTTAATGACAATAATACTAATCTATATTAATATTATAAACTAGCTGTTGCCAGCGACTTCGTCCGCGCTGACTTCGTTTACTCCGCACAGCACCTCCCCGCTAGGTGATAGCGTGATAATATGTTGCCTATATGTTGACCAGACCTGTTGGTAATATTCATGCAAAATTTGAAGTAAATCCATGCAGTACTTTTTGAGTTTACCCCGGACATACATACAGACAAACAGACAAACAGACAAACAGACAAGCAGACAAGCAGACAAGCAGACAAGCAGACAAGCAGACAAGCAGACAAGCAGACAGACAGACAGACAGACAGACGGACGGACGGACGGACGGACGGACGGACGGACGGACGGAGGGACAGACAGACAGACAGACAGACAAACAGACAAAAATTCTAAAAACTATATTTTTGGCTTTGATTCGATTGTAGATCACGCCCCAAGTATTCTTAAAAAAATATTCAATGTACAGTTTTGACTTTCCTACGATTTTATTATATGTATAAATGTTAAGTTTGGATGTTTGGATAGATGTTTGTTACTCAATCATGCCAAACCCACTGAACGGATTTGAATGAAATTTGGTACATAGGTAGATGATGACCTGGAATAGTACGCAGGCTACTTTTATCCCAGAAATATTAGCTGATCCCGCGGGATTCGCCATAAATTGTTATAATGAAGCGGTGCTGCAGCTAGTATTATAAATGCGAAAGTTTGGATGTATAGATGGATAGGTGGATGCTCGTTAGTCAATCACGTAAAAACTACTCAAGGAATTTTATGAAATTTGGTACACCGGTAGATGATGACCTGGAATAGCACATAGGCTATTTTTTATCGCGTAAAAATCAGCAGTTTAGCGAGATTCATCAAAAAACGGGGTAACTAGTATTATAAATGCATGTATGGATGTGTGAATATTTGTTGCTCAATGACACAAAATCGGTTAAACCGATTTTAATGTATTTTTTCTTTATATTATAAGATAGCAAACAAGCAGATGGGTCTCCTGATGGAAAGAGTCAATCATCGCCTCTAGAAACCAAAGGTGTTAATAGTGCGTTGCTATCTTGAGGCGAAGTCTAATGCCACATGTATAAGTTTACCGTCTACCTTACCCTCCAAACCGGAACATGACAGCGACAAGCACTGATTCTGTTGCGGCAGGAATAGGTACCAGACCCGGGCGAGACAATACAGAACTCTACCACCTAGTAGCCACGATGTTAGTGACTCGTATAGCCAATCAGTCGCCTTTTACGACCAGCCTGGTAGAACGGCAGATGGCATATTCTCCAAAGGAGCCCGGGACCAACACGGGGAATAACACAGGTAGGTGATGCCTTGAAATAATACAAATATACTTTTATTCCTAAAAAATAAGTTGTTCACATAGAACACAATATAAACTTTTACAATGCAGCGATCTGTAAGGTGTAGTTAGTACTGAAAATATTTTACTAGCTACACCCTGTAGACTGCAGAATTCTTAAAGTTTTCGATGAATATCACAGAAAAAACATATATCTTTCTGTGAGATTCATCAATTTCTTCTCCGTGTTGGTCCCGGGTCCCTTTGAAGCCGCCGTTCTGACAGGCATTAAACTAAAGCACGTGGTATTACACTTGGCCACAAAATAGCGACGCACAATTAACGTATTTTGTGTCTATAGGCGACGGCTGACTCTTTCCATCAGGAGACCCATCTTCTTGTTTGCTATCATAAAAAGACAATTTTTTTGGGATAAAAATTAACATAATATGTCCTTTTTCAGGTCATCATCTACATATGTATCATATTTCAAATAAATAGGTTAATTCGACTCGATGCGAATTTTTTATGTTAGCCCACTCGTGACCTTCTACAGAGCAGTCCCTACGGGGATCCCATTTAATTTGAACGAGAGTGAGGAATGATTGATTGTATATTCACTGATTTTAATGTATAGCACACGCGTAACTTTTTTAGCGTAACAGAGTAGTCAAATTTTGATATTGATTTTATTTTTTATTATTTATTAATTTATTTCCACACATTTCAATACAATAAATTACACCCGTAGTACTCGCCAAACTGTAAAACAGTTTGTAGACGAGAAACTGCTCTCTAAACTTGTTTGCTGTAGTTAATTATACCTATTAATATAATAATAATTCTTACTATACTAATATTTTAAGTGTCCCGTAACATTTTTTCCTATAACCTTTTTTATTTAAACGTCCTGTTATATCAGTGTTTTAAATTTATTTAAGACTAGCGACCTGCTCGCGGTTTCACCTGCGTAGCTTTTTTTCTCGCGGGAATATCAGAAAGGTTTATATACTAAAACCTTTCTCAAGAATTAATCTATCTTTTTAAAAAACCACATCAAAATCCGTTGCGTAGTTTTAAAGATTTAAGCATACATAGGACATAGGGACAGACAGAAAAAGCAACTTTGTTTTATACTATGTAGTGATGAAAAGGATCTAATATCTACGCACTGTTTTGCCACAATAATTGATGCGAGAAATTACAAATTCATTTTTATACTTAATTCGGGGTAAGTATATATATATATATATATATATATATATATATATATATATATATATATATATATATATATATATATATATATATATATATATATATATATATATATATATATATATATATATATATATATATATATATATATATACGCTTTTTATTAACTACTAGCTGTTGCCCACAACTTCGTTTACTCCGCACAGCTCTTCCCTCGTAGGTGATAGCGTGATAATATGTAGCCTACATGTTGACCCGACCTGTTATTAATATTCATGCAAAATTTTAAGTAAATCCATGCAGTACTTTTTGAGTTTACCCCGGACATACATTGACTTTCCTACGATTTTGTTATATACCCCTTGTTAAGACAATTATGTGAACGGAGGAGTTTGAAATTTGGCACAATTAGTTTGCATTGCGGATAACAGCAGAAATTAGATATTTTTAAATAATATGCAAATTACGACCACAGGGTGACTGCTACTTTATTTTAGTTTGTTATCGGTTCAAGAAATTAAGCATTCCTGCTCTTGAAAACTCCTGTTGTCTTAAAATATCAGTATACCGGTTTACTTTTAGAGTAGGCAGTGTGAATAGATTGTCATTTGTGAATAGATTGATTTATGAGTTAGAGGTGACAATATATGTGATGATCCCCGTCACCAAACCTCCAAGCTTTGCGATTATCTCAAAGTTAAAGTCAGTTTTATATTCAAATGAGCCTTTGCAGGCACTTTTGACGAGTCGACACAATAAAACTACTACCGAATTGGAACGCGACCTCACACTAAGAAGACCGACGGAAGAAACTCAGCGGGTTCCTTATCCAAAACCAATAGCTTTACGAGTTTTTACATGGCACGAGAAATTTAACACAACTTTCACCACATTCTAAACTGTTGTCAAGGTTTTTCTAGATAGGGTAACCCAGTGAACTTTGGGGATTTTCGGGAATTTCGGGAATAAAACTCGCGACTTCATGATCGGAGCCGAACAGATAACCATTTGACCAATGGAGTAGTCAAACTGTATTTAAAACGACTAAATTACTATAAAAAGATAAAAATAATTAAACAAGTCATCTCTGTGGTCTAGTGGTCCAATGTTGGTGTTAACTGCATGAGGTCCCGGGTTCGTTTCCGGGGTGATTTCAAAGAATGTGTTTTTTTCAGTCTTCTGATAAAAACAGCGTTGCCCAGGACTGGATAAACGTTTGGTTGACGATAGGCTTGCCACCTATCACATTATGGGATTAAGTGTCTTCGGCAAATTGTGAGTGCACTTGTTGCACCTCTGCCTACCTCTTCAAGATACGGGCGTGAAGATGCTTATTTTTATATTCAAACTATAGTTAAATGAATATTATATTATATTAAAATAATGAATGAATTCATATTAAAGTTTACTAATTTTTAAATATCACCTCCAATTTTTTCGTAGTCCCGAAACTGAAATACTCAGTAGCTATATAATAAATATTATTGTGTGCGTTTTAGGGATGTTCTGCGATTAGAAACTAGTCCACGAGCGTTGATGTAGCTCTTCACGTCAAACACATAAAATATCATAGATTTGATATTTTATACACAATATCCATATAATAATACGTGAAGCAAATACTTTGTACACTATTTTAAGACAATTGCGTGGAAAGAAGAGTCTGCAATATGACAGAGTTAAAGTTTACAATACGAAAGACTGCAGAAACCTTCTAGAAACTTCCAGGAACAATTTTTTTTTATTAATAACAAGCTGATTTTTTGTGGACAGCTCTGTTTTGACGAGACGCCTATCTTTTCTATCTTCGAAAAATCTCGAATCGGGTAACTAATAAAGTTAGGGGCTTGGAACATTTTAATTTGGTGAAGGAAAAAAATTTTTTTTAACAATATATTTATATGTATATATATATATATATATATATATATATATATATATATATATATATATATATATATATATATAAACATATACAAATCTTGTATATATTTATTTATGTATATGTCGCCGTGAAATTGTCAATATCGTTAGATTATAATCTACCTAGGGAGTTTTTAAATTGGTTAGGTTAGGTTAGCGGTTAAATTATAATATCACTTAGCTAGATTATAATGTAACGGAATTTCTCCCTAAGTAGATTTTAATTTAACGGTATTGACAATTACACGGCGATATATATATATATATATAAATATATACAAGGATTGCTTGCTTCGTATCGTGGACACGACAAGGCCGCGATTTTCATAAAGTATAGTTTAATTTCATAATCATTTTATATAAAAGGGGTTTCGGAGATGATAAATTGATCTAGCTAGGTTTCATTTTGAGAAAACTTCGTTTTACCAAAAAAAAAACCCAAAATACCGAAAGCTCGGTTATCTAGATACTTTATATTTACACGAATATAATTTATACGTAATTTTGAGTCGGCGCCAAACAATGTTTCGCTAAAGAAGATAGTATGGTATTTATTTGTAAAATTTCCGCGAAACCGTAAATGGAACTATGATGTAACTAAAATAAAAAGTTGTGTAAGGAATGGGGCAAACTTAGCCAAGGCCTGAAAGTTATAGAAGAAGAAGAAGTTATAGAGTCCACCCACTTCTACCACATTTTCACTCCATGAGGGGTTAAGCAATAATATTTTTTTTCTAAAAGTTTTAAGAGGAATCTATACATATAACAAAATCGTAGGAAAGTCAATGTATGTCCGGGGTAAACACAAAAAGTACTGCAAGGATTTACTTAATTTTTTTATATATATATATATATATATATATATATATATATATATATATATATATATATATATATATATATATATATATATATATATATATATATATATATATATATGTATATAAGATTTCATGTTACATCGCTAATTTGATTCGATTATTTCGTTTAATTTTAGTAAATTTAATGATATTCGTTCATTGATAATTTTGCGCTAATTCGAGATATATCCTGTTTGGTATTGCTACTGATATATAATGATAAATATCAATTATTAATATTGATTGAATCTTTTGGTAAGAATTGTTATCACGTTAATAAAAAGCGTATATATATACTTACCCCGAATTAAGTATAAAAATGAATTTGTAATTCCTCGTATCAATTAAAGTAACGCGTAAAAGGTAAAGTAATGCGTAGATATTTAATCTCTTTCGTCACTACATAGTATAAAACAAAGTCGCTTCCTCTTTCTGTCCCTATGTCCTATGTATGCTTAAATCTTTAAAAGTACGCAACAGATTTTGATGTGGTTTTTTTAAAAGATAGATTGATTCTTGAGAAAGGTTTTAGTATATAAACCTTTCTGATATTCTCGCGGGAACAAAAGCTACGCGGGTGAAACCGCGGGCAGGTCGCTAGTCTTAAATAAATTTAAAACATTTATATAACAGGACGTTTAAATAAAAGAGGTTATAGGAAAAAATGTTACGGGACACTTAAAATGTTAGTATAGTAAGAATTATTATTATACTAGCGGCCCGCCCCGGCTTCGCACGGGTATAAAATATATAGCTTATATCAGTAAAAAAAAATGATTAAAATCGATCCAGTAGTTTTGATTTATTCATTACTGCCCGTGGCCCGCACGCGTTAAAGTTGGAGTTAAACAATTCCCCTTTCCCTATACCATGAAGATTTTCTGCTATCTTTGGAATATCTAAATTCATTTTTAGTTTTTACATTTTTACCTATTTCTTTTATTTTTTACAATTAATATATTACAGAATGTCTTTATATACAACGTTCGCAGCTTTCTTGCCATTAGATAATACAAACATGTTTTCTTTAGAGGTTACTCTTGAAAGAGCGATATATAGTTGGCCATTAGAAAAACAGTCAATGCTCAAATCTAAACCTGTAACGTTGAAGGTTTGACCCTGCGATACTTCGGGTAGGGTTGTACTTCATAATAAAGTATTGTACTTTATTTTGAATAAACGTACTTTAAAAATGGAAATACTTTATTTTATCATTTCACTTAAAATTGTCGACTTAAAGGAACAAAAACTGAATCTATTTTTATTTGTAACAAAAATGATGCTGACCACTTTTAAACATCATCTTAAACGTATTTTTTGTATCATTTCACTTTACTTGATTTTTTTGTTGTATGAAAATATTGAATATATATAAAACTCTCATTTATAGTTTTTTTTAAGGTGCATCCAGTGAAGGGACAAAACTAATTGGTGAAAAGCATTGTTAGATATTGCTAGAAGCACCAAAAAATATACATGGTAAACGAATAGCACAGCTAATAAATAATACTTTATTTTTCAATCTTGTACTTTATTATTTAACCTTAAAAAGAAAATGTACTCTCTTTTTTTATTTAAAACGTGCAACCCTACCTACGGGCCGTCCCTGAAACTTATCACTAAATTAAGGTATTTTAAACTCAAAATATTAAAAAATATAAGCATAGATATTTCAGTTCAAACATCTATTTTGTTAAAAATGGCAATATTATTAATTTTTGAAAAGCTGTATATTTGAAAACGATGATGGCATTCAGCTCAATTTTTGAGAACTAAAATGTTGTTTTAGCTAAATAATCGATAGGTTGAAAAATTTCGATGCAATGTCAAAAAATATTTTATTTTTAATTTTCTTCATTGATAAATCCCAAAAAAAATGACCGATTTTGATTACATTAACGGTATTTGACGCAGTTTTTAAAGAACAAAGCTGATAATATTTTTAAGTCAATCGGTACATTAACTTGAAAGTTATTTAAAAAAAGTTATGTAAGTTTGCTAAAAACAACGTAATTTTAATTTTTGAAAAGATATAAGTTTTGAGAATTAGATCCGATTTTGAGTTTAGAAACGGCATTTGACGTAGTTTTTTTAGTACTAAAATATCGTAGAACATCAAAAAATGATTGGTTTAAATTTTCGAAGCTATGTCGAAAAAACACTTTTTTCAAAATTTTTCGTCAACGATTACTCCCAAACGGATAAACCGATTTTGATGCAATTTATGTGTCAGACATAGTTTTTTGAGGAATAGAGCTAATTAGTTTTTATACTCAATCGGTACATAAATCTGGAAGTTCTATTAAAAAAAATACTGTTTCATCACAATTTTTTTGGTGTTTTTTCAAAATTTCTCAAAATCTCCTGGACCGAATCGGTTCAAATTTTCAGGAATTATAAGTTGAGCAGAATCAACCGCGTTTCGATCGGTCTAGTCGTTCAAAAGTTATGAGATGTTTACATACACACATACACACACATACATACATACAGACATACTGACGTGAAAATAGTCAGAAAAGATTTCTAGGACCTCAAAACGTGGATATCTGGTGAAAACTCGATTTTCTAAAATAGGGGAAAAATCAGTAACTTCCTTATCTACATACATAGTGGGAAGTTAAAAACTGATTTGCTAAATCACGTTTTTTTACATTTATTGTTAAATAACAATTTTACAAAAATTATACGATATACCTGAAGATATTATCTAAGGAATTTGCTAACTTATTACATGATAGAATGTACTTGATTTTTTTTTTATAGTAGAGGGGGCAAACGAGCAGATGGTGCACCTGATGGTAAGTGATCACCGCCGCCCATGGACATCCGCAATACCAGGGGTACTGCAGCTGCGTTGCCGGCCTTTTAAGAATGAATAAGCTCGTTTCTTGAAGGTCCCTAAGTCGTATCCATTCGGAAACACCCCCGAGGGTAATAGATTCCGCAAAGGAGTAATGCGAGGCAAAAGGTGTCGACAAAAGCGCACGGTTGTGGATTTCCAGACATCGAGGTGGTGAGGATGGAACTTTAAATTTTGACGCGATGTCCGATGGTGGAATTTAGCGGCAGGCATTAGTCCGAACAACTCGTCGGAACACTCCCCATGATAAATACGGTAAAAGATGCAGAGCGAGCCTACATCTCTGCGTAACGCCAAAGAGTCAAGCCGATTAGAAATAGCCTGGTCGTCGATGATTCGAATCGCTCTACGTTGAATGCGATCAAGAGGAAGAAGCTGGTACTGAGGAGCTCCGGCCCAGAGGTGAGAACAGTACTCCATGTGAGGTCCAATTTGGGCCTTGTAAAGTTGGAGGCGATGGGCTGGCATGAAGTACTGCTTTGCTCTACTGAGTACACCAAGCTTTTTGGAGGCTAGTTTAGCCTTCCCTTCCAAATGACCGCGGAACTGAACGTTGTTCGATATGTCGACTCCCAGAATTCCAATACTGGCTGAGGCTGTCAGGAGAGTATTTTCGAACCGAGGTGACACGACAAAGGGTGTTTTTTTTGCGGTGAACGCACAGAGCTGCGTCTTTTTGGGGTTAAATGTAATAAGGTTTTGACGACCCCATTCTGAGACATCAGTTAGTTGATTCTCGAGTTCAGACACGAGCTTGATCCGGCCCTCTTCGACGTGTTCCCGAGAAATACCGCTACGGCCGGAGTATGTAGCATCAACAGTACTGTCGTCCGCATAGCAATGTATGTTACTAATTCGCAACATATCATTGATATGCAGAAGAAACAGAGTCGGTGATAGCACACAGCCTTGGGGAACACCAGCATTGACAGGTTTAAGATCGGAGCATGCACCGTCGACTACGACCTTAATGCTCCGATCAGCCAAAAAACTGGTGATCCACTTGCATAGTTTCTCGGGAAGCCCATAGGAAGGCAGCTTTGAGAGAAGCGCTTTATGCCATACCCGATCGAAGGCCTTAGCTATGTCTAAACTAACTGCCAATGCCTCCCCCTTGGACTCAACTGCCTCCGCCCAACGATGTGTCAAGTATACTAGAAGATGACCAGCTGAGCGGCCACGACGGAAACCGTACTGACGGTCACTAATCAGCTGGTGCTCTTCTAAATACTTCAGGAGCTGACAGTTTATAAATGTCTCCATGACTTTGGAGAACAAGGAGGTTATGGCTATTGGCCGATAGTTTGACGGATTAGAGCGATCTCCTTTTTTAGGAATGGGATGCACTAAAGCTGTTTTCCATGAATTTGGTACCACGCCGAGTGAATAGGAGAGCCGGAATAGGTGCGTCAATACTGGCGCCAACTCTGGAGCACATACTTTAAGCACAACAGGAGGGATGCCATCAGGCCCACTCGACTTGTGGATGTCCAAAGAAAGAAGTGCTTTACGCACAGCTGACTGCCGAAACTGCGGTTCTGGCATGGAACTATCACACTGCGGGATGGTAGGCGGTGTGTTCCCTTGGTCATCCAGAGTCGAGTTGGCCGCAAAGAACGAGCCCAGAAGATCGGCTTTCTCCTTTGCGGTATGGGCCAGAGAGTCATCGTCTCTGTGCAAGGATGGAAATGAAGGCTGGGAGAAATTCCCTAAGACAGCCTTGGCGAGAGACCAGAACGCGCGAGTGCCAGAAGGAAGGCGAACTAATTTCTCACCAATTCTGCTAATGTGTTCCGCTTTTGCCTTGGCGATAGCTCTTTTGAAGAATCTCGAGGATGAGTTGTACTCCTTTCGTAATGCGCTAGTTTTTACATCACGAGATGCCGACGCAGCAGCCCAAGCTCGGTAGCAATCCTGATTTCGGCGTAAAGCCGCTTTGCAGTGGCGACCAAACCAAGGCTGAGACTTGCCACCGATGGGCACCGCAGAAAACGGAATGAAAAGTTCCATGCCCTGCAGCACCACATCAGCGACAGAGTCAGCGACAGCATTCGGATCATCCAGCGAGAAGCACAACCGCCCCCATGGGTAGGATGCAAAGAAAGACCGCATCCCGTCCCAATCTGCTGACCTATAGTGCCAAACGCGACGACAGCCTGCAAAGGGAGACCGTGATGAGCGCGTGACCGGCACTTTGCTTCGGATCAGGCAGTGGTCCGACGCGCCAAGTGGAGCGTCCACCGATACCTGATAACGATCCGGGTCAGAGGTCAGCAGGAGATCCAACAGTGAAGGCGTATGGCCATCCACATCGGGAACATGCGTAGGTGAGGTTACCAATTGTGTTAGACCATACGCCAAGGCAAAATCGTGAACAGACCTCCCCGCATGATCGGTGGTGCGAGAACAAAGCCATTCGGCGTGATGGGCATTAAAATCGCCCAAGATCACGATCTCTGCGGAGGGGGTCTGCTCTAACACGGAATCCACAGCCGTTTGTAAGCGCTCAATGAGGCGGTCAATTTCAGTATTCCCGCTATGGGACCTGTATAGGCACGCGTAGCTGCGTGGATGGTCGTCGCAAGCTACGCGTAACCAGAGGATGGATAGGTCCTGACCTTCAAGTCTGCCGAGGCGCCGGTAACAAATATCTTCTCTGACGTATGCGCACACACCAGCCCGCGGTACAAAGGAATGTTCCAGTTTGTACCCCGGGTAGGATAGGTAGGAAGTATCAGCCGGAGAAGATATTTGTGTCTCGGTCAAGAAGAGCAAAGCTGGCTTCGCCGTCTCGAGATGGTAGTGGACGGCGTTCAGGTTAGAATGAAGGCCCCTGATATTGCAGAAATCCACAGTAAGCGTGGTAGGGGGTGCCATGGTCTTCTTGCTCTGTTTGCCCCGGACAGAATTGTCTATGAGCGCAATTTTGCCCCCCCCAGAATACGCAGGGCAGCCTGAGCATCCATGATCTGGCTGGAATCCAGAGCACGGACGCTCAGGGGGGGATTCTCCACTGCTGGTGCAAGTGGTACCCCCCTGGGGTAGTTTTTTTTTAAATAGCGCATTCATAGTGTGCGGGGGGGGGGGGGTTAGGCCTCCGGGACTTTCACAAACCAGACGAAACGCAGCAGCGGAGCTGCTACTTTACGTCGGTGTCAAGTGAGAGAGTGGTATCTCCCCGGGCGTGCCGGCCTATTCAGTTCAGTTTCAGTTGCAAATGCAGTATGGCACTACCACTAATTTGGTTGACTGACTGCACCGGTGCTAGATAATTTTTGAACAAAAATTATCCCACCAGTGGGCGATGGGGTCGTCACATCCCTACGCCGGGAATTATATAAAATTCCGAAGACAGGCTAAAAAGTCTCTAAAACAAATAAATTGTTAATACTATTTCTAATCATCCACTTGATTTTTATATGGTGATTTTTAGTTTAAAAAAATAATGTATTAAATTTTGGTTTTCAGCTGAAGTCCTGTATTTATTTATCAGAAAATTAACACGTTTCCCAGCGGTTTCAGAACATACCGCGCGCGCCGCCAACCGGCCGGTAACCCTGCAACCGCTATGCCCCTGCATTTTAAATCTGTAAACGGCCATATTGATCTATATTGAATTAACAATTTATTTAATGTATTTAATTAGATAAGGATTAGTGCTGTATTGCTTAAAATTGCTTCGAAAAAAAAGCCATTATTTCTCGTAAAAAGTTAATGACAAAAAAATGCTATTGTGGGTTATCCATAAGAGATAGACATATACCATCGAGGAGTTTTCTGTAGAACTTTTCAAGGTGTACAAATACTTAGTACATTATTTTGATAAATCTTGTAGGGTTTAGACTGCGTATGCAATGTAAGCGGGAAAAAATATAATTATTTACGACATGACATCAGAAAAATTAAAAATTGCAGTATTTCTCTACAATATATTGAATGTTATTATACACATAAACCTTCCTCTTTAATCACTCTATCTATTACAAAAAACCGCATCATAATCCGTTGCGTAGTTTTAAAGATTTAAGCATACATAGGGACATAGGGACAGAGAGAAAGCGATTTTGTTTTATACTATGTAATGATTAATAGGTATAATTAACTACAGCAAACAAGTTTAGAGAGCAGTTTCTCGTTTACAAACTGTTTTACAGTTTGGCGAGTACTATGGGTGTAATTTATTGTATTGAAATGTGTGGAAATAAATAAATATATAAATAATAAAAAATTAAAATCATATTAATATACATAGATAATGTGACAAATAAACTCACTTGTACTCCCAGTTTACATTAGTTTTATATAATTTTATACACCTAACCGGTTTTGCTTATCACAGCATCATCAGCGATGGTTTACACTGTTATGAAAAACTTTGTAAAAATTAATGTGACAGTTATTCAGAACAGTGTAAAACATCCCTGATGATACTGTGATAAGCGAAACCGGTTGGGTGTATAAAATTATATAAAATTAATGTAAATTGGAAGTACAAGTGAGTTTTTTGTCATATTATCTATTTCAAAATGCAGTTTCACCAAGTGCCGACGATAGAAAGTATCCAATTTAATAAATTGGATACTTTCTATATCAGTTATCAGTTACAACCCTAGCCACAACTTTACTTATAAAATTTCACCTAATTGGACGCTCAACAATATCAACTATAACCTCGTACAAAAATAAAAAACACTTCAAAATATTTGTATCTAGTACAATATTACAAACTTTGATAATGGATGTAGTTTCTGGTTGGCATATCGCATTTACTTATTTATTCTATGATTTTAGAGCACATACTTGGTGAGAATAAGTTTCTCAAGAGGAGTGGCGCTGATGTCGTCATTTCTAAGTGGTCCCATGTCTTCGTGAGCTCGAGTGTCCACATTCAGTAAAACGTTACAACCACCACACGTGTAGTAATTGATATCGAACCTTATTAACAAAAGAATAAAAGGCAAGATTGAGAAATGGTGATGTGATTCATTTTATTTAATGTGTATTTGGCCGCAAATATGTTATCTACCTAATTCATTGCTTCTAAACGATTTGCTTAATATAACGCTATCGTAAATATTAGTTGGTTTTAGTCGTAAATTTATTTTTATATAAAAATATATTGCTGTACATCTTATTTTCAAGGCGCCGTTAACCTTTAGGTACATTTCCATGTTGTGCACATATAGTAAGTAACCATACAGGAAGTGCCTTACTATCAACACGTCAAGGTTTTTCTGGATTTAATTTGTGTCAATTGTACTCATAGTTTACTAATACAATAAGTCGAACAACGAACGAAAATGAAAGGGACATGTCAAAAACTGAGGTTTACAGCAGAGCGTAGTTAATGTTCAAATCTCTCTCGAAATAATTCTATGCATGTTTACAATATTTTTGTTCTACAATGAATTATTATATTTACGGAGTCTATAATAGCATTTAAGTATATATTTTTTTAATATTTTCCCGGAAAAACTGATAGATGACAGACAAGTCGGAGATACCTCTTTATAGGCTGAAAACATAATTCGATAAATTCATAAAATATAAATATTTTATGAAAAATAACAACATATTTCATTTTAAATACTATACCTTAAACAACTTAAGACCAGCATCCACAAATATTAAAAATACATTAATAAAAACATGTCTCATTATAGGGTGTTTTAAATTTTAAAACGCGCATGTTAAAACACCGTATAGAACGATAAGTATAGATATCTGCATATACGTCACCTATTGTTTGTAATTATTATACTTGTTCTCTTATTCATAAAATAAAATAAAAAAATCTTATATAGATATGAGCGTTTGGAAAATTTAAAGTCATTTATGTAACTTTTTTTACATTGTTGACATGTCTTTTTATACGTACCTTCGAAGTATATATAAAGAACTAGCTGTATACGTGAGTTTGTCCGCGTGGAAAAAATCCAAAATACAAGTAGCTAAGTTACTCCTTATTACATCAGCCATCTGCCAGTGAAAATCCCGTCAAAATCGTTTCAACTGCTTCAGAAATTAGCCGGAACAAACGACAGACAGACAGACAAAAATGGCAAAAAAAAATGTTATTTTGGTATATGTACCGTACATACATTCGTATGCTTTTAATAAAAGATGGTATGAGTGGGACCTAAAAACTTGTTAAAGTAACAGAAAATGTCGATAGTAAATATGGAAAGTATTTTAATATGCGGTAGAGTTCTGCTATTCTTGCCCAGGTTTGGTACCACCGCCTTCCCTATTCATAATTCCGGTCCCTTTTGAAGAATAATTCAATGGCTAAAACGTGTCACTTATATCTTTTCTACTAACTTAGTGGTAGAATTTTGCAAAAACTCAACTGGGTTTGTACCACCATTTTATTTATAACATTTGCGATAATATCGATTTCTTTCATTGTAGTGTTCCGGTTCGGAAGTTAAGGTAGCTGATAAACATATGGATTTGGCATTCCAACTCACGGATAGCAATGCACCTTTAACATTTCTGGTGTCTATAGGCGACGGTTGTCAGCTTATTTGTACACTTTGATGTAAAAAACATAACTGATTTCATTCGTTGTTGAAATCAAAACTAACAAATTAAGCAGATCTAATCGAGATAGAATCGAATTTCATTACTTCTAACAATCAAAGATGAGACCTAAAATTACTGTTAGTTCTCACCTTCTCTCAGCGTGGTAGTTTCTCAACAACTCACGATTGGTGTTGAAAAGTACACCAAAATGTCCCGAGCAACTAGTTACCTGAAAGTTAAAATAAAGATAGAACATTTCTATATGTATTAATTCGTGTAACAAAAACTTTGTATCCCTTTTTAAGACAATTGCGCGAACGGTGGAGTAAAATTTGGCATAGATATCGGAGGACTGCAGAAACATAAATATTTAGATAATATACATCAAAATAATAAAAATAAATATTGCACGCACTATATTTATGTGACAACATGCATATAGTGTGTGACATAATACACACATGCATACAATTTTCTTTAATGCTAAAGTCAAATTTTGACCACACAGCAATCGCTACTATTTATAAAATAAGTAAATACCCAAGGATTTTACTATCTCGTGGTCTTCTTTTAAATAACTTGAAGTTACTAGACTAATTGGATCAGATCCTGAGATTATTAGTTTATTTCCGCGACTGAGCAGTGTTATAAGTTTTTTCGAAATTATCCTTGAATATCAAAATTAGAGTTTGAATTTTTTTGTACGAGAAATAAAGTGTATTCAGAGGTTAAAATTATAACATTTAAGACAATTTTGAGGTATCTTGTGGACAAACGGTGAAAACGGAATTCCTTTCGATTTGTCTGCGATTGTGACTTATAGGTGTCAAGTTTTACTGCTATACGCAGTCTTTTATACGAAAATTTCGATTCATGACCAGAGAGCAAGACCCTCGATTAAAGTTTTGTGTAATAATTCTTAATTTATAAAAAAAACGTTAAATTTATAAAATATTTTGCGTATTCCAAAAATTTGATAACACGCTGAATCGATTGAAAAAGTTTGTTTTCTAGGTGATTGGGAATTGCCTCAAATATCGTAGCAAAATGGCACCGAAAAATTTATAACAAAAAAATGTTACTTTTTCGGCGCAGACTTTCAGCCAGCAAATGATAACGTGCGGTAAGAAACTCTGTTCAAAAATAAATTGCAAAAACAACCAGGAAGTAGTATATAAGCTACTTTTTATCCCGGAAAAATTAGGTGGTCCCGCGGGATTCACTAAAAACTTTTATAATGCAGCAGGCTGCATGCTGCAGCTACTGGAAGATATGAGTGAAAGTGGTAACAAAAACTCTAGAAAAGGTTGGTGACATAGGTTCTTAGAACCTATGTCACCAACTATTTAGAGTAGTACTATTTTTGTATTATTATTTAGAACTATTTAAAATAGTATTATTTGGAATAGTATAATTTTTTAGAACTATTTAGAATAGTACTATTTTTGAGAATTTTTAAAAACCTTTCACAGCTTACCTCCATAATCCTATAAAACTATTCACATACCCATATAGGAAGAGCAGGCGTCTTCAGCCTAGATCCAGGATATTGTTTTGACACATTCTTGCCATGGCTATCATCACCACCATACCAAACCAGAAGACCCACAGCACTTCGAGATAAAACTCCAAATTGGGGCATCGCCTGATAATAATCACATATATCATATTATTTAGAGGTTCTTTAATTTCTATATCATAAGATAGCAATCAAGCAAATGGGTCACCTAATGGAAAGAGTAAACCATTGAGTCAACTAAAGATGACACAAAATATACCATAGAGTCAACTAAAGATGAAACCAAAGATGTTAATGGTGCGTTGCTTTTTTGTGGCGAGGTCTAATGCCACATGCATAAGTTTACCGGCTACTTTACCCTCCATACCGGAACACGACAGTGACAAGCACTGACTGTATTGCGGCAGAAATAAGTAAGGCCGTGGTACTAGACTAGGGCGAGACAATTCTGAACTTCACCACCTGGTAACCACGATGTTAGTTCTCTCGATCACGATGATACTCGCATGGCAATCGGTCGCCTTTTATGACCTGCCTGGTAGAAAGGAAGTTGACCTATATTTCAAATGAGCCCAGGACCAACACGGGGAATCTCACTTGACCGCCCCGTTGGTCGAGTGCCTAGCGATCCTGACAACGCAATCGACGGAGCCAAGCATTTATGTGATGAACATACATAAATACATATGTTTGTATTTCGGGTTTGGGTGTTTATTAAATATATTCTAGTATTTATATATGTATTTCTATGTATTAGTATCGTTGACTAACATCCATAATACTAGCAAATATTTTGCTTTCTGCGGGGTTAGATTAGTAAGTATAATTTGTCCCGTGAATATTTATTTATTTATTATTTATTTATTTAATTATTTCACTGATAAGTGTTAACGATAACTGTCTATGAGATTCTCAAAATTCTGATTCTTACCTCACATTTTTTTAAGCTACAGACTATCAACGAAAACACTCTCTTTAGGATGAATTTGACATTTGATTTTTTAAATATTTTTAATTTTAAATATTTGATTTCAATTATGATTGACAGTCTTATTTAACTTAATTTAATTTTATAGTGACTTTATAAAAAAATCGTACATTTACTCATATTTTTCGCGATTGTAGGGAAAAACATATGCACATAGGGTGACCACCCTACAGTTGACATAATATTTCTAATGATAACGGGTAGGATAATATATATAATAAAATTTATTGTGAAATAGTACAAGTGTTTTTTATATAAAATATTGAATGCAAATGGAGTTTCACCAAGTGCTGACGACAGAGTGTAGAATATTTGAAAAAAAAAATTACTTTACTGCTAGACAGTTCGTAAGAGACGAACGATCGAACAAGCATATTACCATCATCGTGACTATTAGTTGCTAGTAGTATAAGATCTCACTATAAGACGACCTGCAGCTAGTTGGTTAATAGATAAAAAGTATTTCATATCCAATAAAATATGTCAATAAATATATTGCAAATGGGTTGACTACAAAATTTCAGTCTGATTGTGATTAATTTACAATTAATTTGTTTTTAAATATTTCACTGGTTTGGTTAATAGACAAATTCCATACCAATCAAAAGTATGAAGACTATTAGAATGTGCAAACGTTACGTTATTTTTTCTACGTGATAACTCATGGGTAGGCAAATCACTTGTATTGATTTACCTGTTTCTTCCTCCCTTAGAGTTGTGACAGGAAAAAATATTTATTCATTTATATATACATAACAACCACTAAGAAACATATTCTTGCGTATTTTATCATGGATAACCCTTGTAGTTTAATGAAAACTCATCATAAATATTTGGTGTCTATATGTGAATAAATTCTTATCATCAAAAGCACCATGTAATGGTTACCTGCCCTGTACTACAAAATTTATAACATGTCATAAAATTCGCTCATTTTAAAATGGCTAGAGTTTCAAATTTGCTACCTTATGTTACATTTATGCTTGCTACCTACTGTATGTGTAACATCTGATCCACAAGTGATTAAGTTGGTACAACCCAAAGACCAAGGCCAACAAAGCATACATTATAAACATTAACATAGTATTATATCTAGTAAAATACCGCAAGTTAAATGCTGCATCAAAAAAAATGATACTTAATAAGAATCATATAAAACATTAACAAAAATAGGAATTAATAAAGTAAAATAGTCATAGATTGAATATGGTAGTTAAAATTATATAATGAAAATTTAAAATGAATGAAAATGTAAAAATAATGGTTATTTAAAATCAATGTACAATATTAACAATTTATTTAACTTGAGACATTATCGATAGTGGGGATGAGCCAAAAGGTCCTATTGAATACATTAATACTGTCTGCAAATATGTCAAGCTTATATCGTGTTCTTACAATTTTATTATAAGAGGTGAATATTTACTCAAATATAATTTAGATCTCGCTGCGTTAAACAGATTGTTTTTGCCATACGCCAAATGTATATATGTATAATGCATATATATATATATATATATATATATATATATATATATATATATATATATATATATATATATATATATATATATATATATTATCCCTCGTGTTGGTCCCGGACTCCTTTGAAGAATAGGCCAACTGCCGTTCTGCCAGGCTGGTTGTAAAAGGCGATTGGCTATACGAGTCACTACCATCGTGGCTACTAGGTGGAAGAGTTATGCATTGTCTCGCCCGGGTCTGGTACCACCGCCTTACCTATTCCTACCGCAATAGCGTCAGTGCGCGTCATTTTACGCATGTGGCATTTGATCTTGCCACCCGAATGACAATGGTTCATTAACATCTTTGGTATCTTAAGGTGATGGTGATATGTTAACATTTTATTACTATTCATAAACAATATTTAATATTTTTAAGTGAATGGGAATATTAAAGATACAAGTCATTTGCTTAAAATTCATTACTTATATAAAACAAAAAAATTAGAATTCGTAAAAGAAGCTGTAAAATTGACAATAAAAAACACAATAAAGCTTATGTCGGCCATTTCACTTTATTAAGAACGTAAACAATATGTTAGTGGAATAAGGCAGCTCGTATTTATCTCAAGAGATGAATTATTTTATCACCGGATGCTGGATGCAAGACGCTGTACAATGTAAATTAATATTGCCAACAACACAAGTCAATAACACTTACATAATTAATATAAAAACCTTTATTTATTTATTACATTAGATAGTACACAAGCAGATGGTTCTCGTGATGGAAAAAACCGTCGCCTATAGACACCAAAGATGTTATTTGGTAAACATTTTATGGTACACAAGAAAACGACAAAAGAGAATTATAAATATTCCCCCCGCGTTGGTACAGCCTCTTTTGAAAAATAGGCTAACTGCCGTTCTACCAGGCTGGTCGTAAATAGTGACTGATTAGCTATGTGAATCATTAACATCGTGGCTACTAGGTGGTAGAGTTACGCATTGTCTCGCCCGGGTCTGGTACCACCGCTTTTCTATTCCTGCTGGCTGCTGCAATATCGTCAATGCTTGTCGCTGTCGTGTTTCAGTTTGAAGGGTAAGGTTAAATTGTACATGTGTGTTAGACCTCACACAAGATAGCAACGCACCATGAATATCTTTGGTGTCTATAGGCGATATTTGAAACTTTCCATCAGGAGACCCATCTACTTGTTTGCTATCTTATGATATAAAAAAATACCAAAAAACTAATGTTTTCTAATCAAAAGGCAAGCTTATCACTAATAATTTTTAATGCAGCAAAACTGCAGCAACTGACTTCCCATTTGCTATGTCTCCGGAACCTTGCATCAGATCTTCACCAAATTAAACTGGAACCACATGGGAATTATACTCTCCCATACAAAGAAAAAGAATTTTCACAGTCGGCCCATTCCAAAGAAAATGTCCAAGTTTTTTTTTTATATCATAAGATAGCAAACAAGCAGATGGGTCTCCTGATGAAAAGAGTCAACCATCGCCTATAGACACCAAAGATGTTAATGGTGCGTTGCTATTTTGTGGCGAGGTCTAATGCCACATGCTTAATTTTATCGGCTACCTTACCCTCCAAATCGGAACACGACAGTATTGACAATATTGCGGCAGGAATAGGTAAGGCGGTGGTACCAGACCCGGGCGAGACAATGCAGAACTCTACCCCTAGTAGCCACGATGGTAGTGACTCGCTTAGCCTGGCAGGACGGCAGTTGGTCTATTCTACAAAGGAGCCCGGAACCAACACGGGGAGGTTGGTTCTGAGGTAGCAAACAAAAAACATATAGCCGAATTTATAACCGCTTCCTTCTGGGAAGTCGGAAGAAGACATGTTACTAACCCAAAACAGAACATTTTATGTTTTTGAAAACAGATAGTGTACGATATTAATCTTATTTATATATATAAAAATCAATCCCTATTTTCCTTGGTCACGACATCACGCCTGAATGGCTGGACCAATTTCGGTATTTTTTTTTATTGTGTTTGTAATCGTAAGGAGAAGGTTCTTATAAAAGAAAATATTAAGAAAATCGCGCGGAAAAATAGAAAATTTAAGAATACTTAACCACCATATAAAGTTTAATGCCATTTTGGCTGCGTGGAAGAACAATCCCGTAGACTTATATATCTTCTTTATATATATAAAAATCAATCTCTATTTTCCTTGGTCACGACATCACGCCTGAATGGCTGGACCAATTTCGGTATTTTTTTTTATTGTGTTTGTAATTGTAAGGAGAAGGTTTTTATAAAAATTGCGCGGAAAATTAACCACCATATAAAGTTTAATGCCATTTTGGCTGCGTGGAAGGACAATCCCGTAGATTTATATAACTTACGTGTCACGTTGTTTGTCCGCTATGGATTCCTAATATGAATGGCAAAACAACGTTTGCTGGGTCAGCTGGTTTAATAATAATAATTTATTTATTTGCAAGAACACCCCCAGTACACAAAACTAACTTTTTGTTCTTGTTAATATTGCATTGCTATCGTGATCATATACCTACACATATCAGTTTTAAACCCCTTGTTGGTCCGGACTCCAGACTCCTTTGAAGAAGTTTATTTACCCTTTTTAGTTTTTAAGAGTACCTTTATTCAGTTTTTAATTTTTTTATATTCTCGATTGTAAATACAAAAAGTGGAAAATTAATATATTTGATTTTTTTCCAACAGGGATATATTTTAATGCCTCTGAAGAATAATTCCGCGAAATGAAAAGTGCTTGACTAATGAAGAAATTGGGACAAAAATCTTTAACTGGTAGATTATTGTTTATTTATTATGCATTCCAATAATATTTGAATTTTTTTTTGAAGAGTTGCACGCGGAAGCCAGACTGTTTTTATGTCTATTTTCAAGGCTCTGTAAAATTATAAATATTAGAAATACATTTGTCTTTCAAATGTATTTCTAATATTTATAATTTTACAGAGCACTTAGTACATTTTTTAACAAATTTTCTGTTCTTTACAGTTGTTTTTAAATTTTGAATATCATTGACAGTTTTCGAAATATTCGAAAAAAAACAAACGTCTACTTTTTAAAATAAATTGTTTATAAACTTTGCATATTTATTCGGCGCCATTTCCCTAATGGTGGCGATTGGAATGGGGCCGGGCTTAACTTTCCACATAATATTCTGAATCGAATGACACTTTGATCGTAATTTTCGGTTACTATACAAACATTTCATACTAAATGGTAGTATGATATACCTATGTTGAACAAACAAACAAACAAACATATCTTCACGCCAGATCCCTTACGGGGTAGGCAGAGAGAACCGAGTGCCATACATCACGATCCTTGCAGGCTTGTCTCGCTTCTTCCACATTCATCATTCTCTTCATACACACACGCCGGTTGCGAAGACTCTTGACACCACCTTCGGACAGTACTCGATCAATCTGATCGTGGTATGTCAGTCTTGGTCTTCCCCGGTACCTACATCCTTCCACATTCGCGTTGTATATCTGTTTTGTTAACCTTTCATCTACCATTCTTTCTACATGTCCGAACCAACGGAGCATGCCCTTTCTCATCTTTACACCGACACTTTCTTTCAAACCTAGCCTCTCTCTCACTTCGGCATTACGAACCCGGTCTGCGAGTGTCACACCACATATTTTTCTTAGCGACCTCATCTCGACCGCGTTGATTCTACTTTCATGCCCTTTCTGACATACCCAACTCTCACTTCCATACAATAGCGTTGGGATAAGCACATGATTATGCAGGGCTAGACGGGCACCCTGACTTAAAATTGTGCTATTAAGTAATCTCCCTAACGCTCCATTCACTCTGTTCCCTGCACACACTCTTCTTTCAACATCAGCGGTGTACCTTCCATCCCTGCTAAAAGCACATCCAAGATATACAACCTCATCCACTTGTTCCAGCACTACATCATCGACCACAACTCTTACATCCGTTCTGGTTGTTTCTCTTTCAAATACCAAAATTTTAGTTTTCTTCGCATTCAAATGTAAGCCCATACTCTTACAATCCTCATTCATAACTGTGACCAGTGTTTGCAGCTCAGATGGAGTTGAGCCTAAAAGTACAGCGTCATCTGCATAAAGCAGGCAGTTCACCACTAGGTCACTCATGCGCATTCCCACATTCAATGACCTAACATGTATGGTATGTTGAACAGACCACATGTATCTAAATAGAAATTATTAAAGTCATAAATTAATTTATATACATTTCTCATTGAAAATTATTGACGCATGGTGCAAAGTTGCTGAAGAAAACACAAGCGTTTTGTATAACCAGACCGTTTATTTTTTTACTCAAAACGGATTATCGATTCACTAATTGCAATTAGTAGAGCCGACTAAAGAAAGGAAAAAGTAAGTTTCCTTTATTACTAGCAGTCTTACCCAGACTCAAAGAAACAAAACAGTATTTAACAAGAAAATATTTAAAAAAATAGGAACCATATATTCTAAGTTAGTTTTATATGTGATGGTGTTGATCACGTAAGGTTTTGAAATCTCGGGTTTTTAATTAAAAAATGTGTTTTTTTTTTTCAATTTTCTAATATAAACAACGTTGTTCGGAATTGGATAAGTGTTCGGTTGGCGATACCTATCACACTGTGTGACTACGCATCTTCAGCTAATGGTTGGTGCGCTGATTGTACCTCTGCCCATCTCTTCGGGGATTTGGGCGTGAAGATACTTTTTTACTAAGAGAGAAACACTCAGAGTCAAATTTCTTATTAAACACTTAGTGATGATTTCAAGTATCGATGATCAACGGTCGTCCGTCCATGTAGCCAGTCAGCTAATTTTCACGTGGTTTGGTGAAACGATACAAGTTTGCGTACCGAGGCTTTTCTCGGGACACCAGGATGGAGAACCAAAAAAAGGGATGGTCCCATTTATAACGGAATGCTAGGTCATGTAAACTTTGTGAACCATATCATATGGAAATATTTCCTTAATCTCAATATCACCCATAAATATTATTTATATAATGCAATCTTGTTGTGCATGTATCTCGTTTCCACAGAATAAGCAACTCTTTAATAGGACAAAGTATATGCTTCTGTAATAAGCTACCTGATGCCATAAGAGATTGAACAGTTAATAAACTAAAAAAAAAGTGTTTAAATAAAACTGTGTAAGAAGTTATAATGAAACATCTGAATGTCAAGTTGACAAGAAAGCATGGGATTAACTGCTTCTTATGACAGCAATCTTTATTATTATGATAACAATCACATACTTACAAACTAAACATTATGTACTATATTACTTTTAAAAAATTGATACATGTAAAAAGACAAAGCCCACTAAGTAAAAACTATAAGCATAGATTTTTTCAGTTCAAACACCTATTTTTTAGAAATGGTAGTATATCGATTTTTGAAAAGCTGTATATTTTGGAAACGGTGATAGGTTTTGATCTTTTGAATGGCATTCAACTCAATTTTTGAGATCTACAATATTGCTTTAGCTACATATTCGATAGGTTGAAAAATTTCGAAGTAATGTCAAAAAACATTTTTTTCAAAAAAATTCGTCATTGATAAATCCCAAATAAATTGACCGATTTTGATCTAGTGAACGGTATATAACGCAGTTTTAAAAGGATAAAAGCTGATAAGATTCGTCAGTCAATCGGTGTATTAGCCTGAAAGTTATTTCAAAAATATTAAGTAAGTTTGTTATAAACAACGTATTTTTAATATTTAAAGAGCTATGACTTATGAAAATAAGATTTGATTTTGACTTTCAATAATTTTTCAAAAAAAATTTAGTACAAAAATTTCGTAGAATACCAAAAAATATTTGGTTGAAAAATTTCGAAGTTATGTCGAAAAAACACTTTTTCAGAATTTTTCGTCATTGATTACTCTCAAATGGATAAACTGATTTTAATACAATTTATATATTACACGTAGTTTTTTAAGGAACAGGAATGATTAGTTTTTGTACTCAATCAGTACATTAATTTGGAAGTTATATTAAGAAAATACTGTTACACAAAAAAATGTTTGGGGCCGAATTAGATCAAATTTTCAGGAAGCCTAAGTTGAGTGGAATCCAATCGAATTCCACCAACCGCGTTTCGATCGGTCCAGCCGTTCAAAAGTTATGAGATATTTACTTACACGCACACACACATACGTAGTGGGAAGTTAAAAAAAATGAAAAATAATTCAGCTACCCTATTTACTGGCATGAAATTTGAAAATGACCCATCTATATCAAATGTAACCTAACGCATTTACATTTATAACTCACATAGTGGTCTTCATCCCCAACATACTGCACCCCATTGTGGAGATAAGGCGTTGCTCTACCAGTCAGCAGAAGGGTTGTTATATTCAGGGATCCTTCGACTTGAGTCGATACCAGATATGTCAGCTTACCATCGAGGTCCTTCTTAATGCTGTAAAAAATATTTTTATCATTATTAATTATTGTATTATTGACTGCAAGTAACAGGTAAAAATAATGTTGATGACGTAAAGCTACGCATTCATTTCCAGTATTTTTTAATAAATAAAATCCTAAACTTAAAATTTAAAATAAATGACATTCCTTTATCATCAATCGACCATTCACATTTCGGCTTCATGTACCTAATTTGCAGAATAAAACACGATCAGAACTTATGATCTTTGAATGGGAATTCTGTAGCATTAAGCCAAGCTTACCATGTCATGGCAACGTTATTGAAGTAACACAATACGAAATATCGTATATCATACAAGTTTCTTTTTTGTCCAACAAGAAGAAAAGAAATAATTTTTTTGCAACGGCTGAACAGATTTTATTGAATTGCAGTCAAGGGCTCTACTCCAGAGACAGGACTTTCGATTAAAAAACTGCCCTCAAATCAGTTTATCCGTTTGTGAGCTGTGATGCTACGGATAAATGCACATATGCACGCATGGACGCACACACGCATGCGCTCACACACGCATGCACGCACGTATACACGCACGCACACACACGCACGCACGCAAGCACACATACACACACGCAAGCACGCACATACGCAGGCACACATGCAAGCACGCGCTTACATTAGTACATAAAAGTTTTTCGATATTAGAAGTTATAGTATGCTTGTAATGCTTTAAAAGTATGATTTATCACACTAAGTATGTAAGTGATTATCATGTGCTTCTTATATACTTAGTGTATACCTAGTAGTTTGCGTGCCAGTAATTCTAGGTTTTTGTGTTTTTTTTTATCATAACAAGGAGATGTGTCTCATGATGGAAAGATACAAGAATCGCCTGTAGACACCCAAGATGTTAATGGTACGTTGCTATTCTTGTAGCGAAGTCTTAATGCAACATACGTAAGTTTATCGGCTACCTTACCCTCTAAACTAGAACACGACATTGACAAGCACTGACGCCATTACGACAGGAGTAAATGAGACGGTGGTACCAGACCCGGACGAGACAATTCAGAACTCTACCATCTAGTAGCCACGATTGGAGTGACTTACATAGCCAAACATTCCCATCTTACAAATTGACTAGCAGATCATGAGATGGTGGAAAGGGAGCCCGGACAAATACGGGGTAAAACAGGGTAACGTATGTACTTTGTACTTTTTTTTTTGGGGTATAGCAAGGTAGTTGAGTATAGAAAGGCTTTATTCATCCAAATCGTTTGATCCGTTTCTGAGATATAATATAAAAACATTAAATGTATGGTAGAATTTCTCATTTAAAAAAGTTACATAAAATTTACATCGTATGAGGCGCATACTGCGCAATAAAGAACCAAGTCGTAGTATTCTCATATTTAGCGGGTACTTACTTTTCACAGCCCCTTGACAATATGCATGCGTACAAAAGCAGCAGTGAACCAGAGCCATCTTCAGCCTGAAACTGAAAATATTAAATTCTAGCAACCACCTTCATAATCACGTTAATATTTATCTGGTGGAGTGGACTACGTGCCGTTAGACGCTCAAGTTCAATAATATGACTCACTATTTTGGCAGCTGTCAATTTTTTTTAATTCCCGCTAATGGTCTAAGAGCCGGCGGGAGATCGTCCTTCACCGATCTGATAACCAGATGAGACGTATATTTCATCAAATATTATTTATAAACAAATATGCCTATAATTACTTACCTGTCCAAAAGTGCTCATGGCAAGATTTTAGCTTGGCAACAGTACTTTGAGTACGATTTTTTGCAGGCAAGTATATGTGACTGATTTTGTAATAAAGTAATCTAAAATTTGATATAACTTTCGATAAGTTAGCAGATCGATGAAGTCACCTACTATATTGACTTACCTGTTCACACCTGCTTGCCAGGTAGCCATACACAGAAATGAGTAGGCAAGCCTACCTAGGCATATTATGTGTGTTAAAAATTATTAGTGAAATAAATTTCATTTGGTTATCGAAAGTGATGAAAAAAACCGATTAAAGTTAATTTAATTAAAAATAGCCATGAGCAGTTTTGGATAGGCAAGTAGTAGGCATATTTGTTTATAAATAATATTTATTAAAATATACGTTTCATCTGGTTATCAGATCGGTGAAGGACGATCTCCCACTGTCTCCTCTACTATAAGTATGTATCTAGATAAAGAAGTTACTGGTTTTGCCCCGTCCGTCGTGAAGTCCTAGGAACCTTTTTCGGTTATTTTCACGGTGGCGTCAGTATGTATGTATATTTGTGTGTGTGTATGTAAACATCTTATAACTTTTGAACGGCTTGACTCATTTATACGCGATTAGTGGTATTTGATTGGATTCTACTTAAAAATTCGGAAAAAGAGGACCAATTTGGTCTAGGAGTATTTGAGAAATTCAGAAGAAAACTCAAAAAAAAATTGGCAAAACAGTATTTTTTAAATATTACTTCTAAACTACGGATTGAGTAAAAGATCAATTCAGCCGTTTTCTTCACAAACTGCAACTGCACATGAAATCCATAAATTGCGTCGAAATCGGTTTATCCGTTCGAAAGTGATCGTTGACGAAAAATTTTGAAAAAAGTTTTTTTTTTCGAAATAACATTGAAGTTTTTCAGCCAATCAGTATTTATCTCCGATAATATTTTAGGACCTAAAAAACAACGTCAAATGGAGTTTCAAAAATCAAAATCGAATTGAATTTTCAAAAGTTACCACTTTTCAAATATTAAAATTACGTTGTTTTTGTATACATAGTACAACATATATATATATATATATATATATATATATATATATATATATAGTACGTCAGTAAACTTAGTTTACATCTTCGATCAAGATCGAAGCTTCACATTTTTAAAATAACTTTCAGATTAATATATTGATTTCAATTAAAAAATCTAGTCAGCTCCTCAAATTTATGGTTAGATATAGTTTTTCTTCTTTGAGCTAAAGTATCTAAATTTAGCGGAAAGGTTCAGGAATAGCCTGCAGGGTCAACTGGCTTACAGTTTCTTATATTAAATACAATAAATATCTTTTTAAAATATGAAATACGTTAAAAAGAGTGCTTTATCTTGGCATACGTGTTTGCATATTATACCACTAGGAATATGATTAAAATAGAGACGTTTATACTTCAAAAAGCTATTTGATTTTGGTAAGGCAAGATTAGAGCACTACCCTTTTAATGTCATCAAAGATCAAAAGCGACCGTAATTTTAAAAATATCGAATATTAAAATACTATAATTTATACAAACTTTAGATTTATATACTCTTAAGAATTCATAAATACATGCTTAGGTATTTAAATTTTTGCTTCGTTGATCTTAAAATACCTAAATTTAGTGGGATTTCAGGGATGGCCTGCAGGATCAACCGGTTTACGCGTTTTTTTTTAACAATGTGTAATACTTAAGGTAATCTTTTTTACACGTGTCTTTCTTTTTTATTTCATACTAGCTGTGCACGCGACAGACAGACAAAAATTGAAAAAAAAATATTTTGGTATATATTATATGTATCGTGCATTTAGTAAAAAGCGGTTAATTTAATATTACGAAAAGACACTCCAATTATATTTATTTATATAGATATAAAGAAGATAGCAAACAAATAGATCTTCTGATGGTAAGATACAACCGCGGAGACACGTTACGGAACCCAATCCTCTTGTAGTCTCTCGCTCGGCGAACTATTAACAACCTGGTAGAATATTTTATGGTCTATATTTATAAGTTCTGTTCACTCCGCTTACCTTGCATGGGGACTGGTATGATGATATTTATCTCATAGCTCAAACACCACATGCGTAACATCTAATTTACTCAAATATTTCTAAAGTTGAAAATGTATACCAACCAATCAATTTCGTTTTTCCAATTTTATTCGCGTTTGTAACTTCCTATTTCCCAGGCGTGTCTACAAAAATGGCTGTTACATTTTATCACTTTACGGGCTAACGTGTCCACATTCAAGAGCAAACGGCTTCCACAAACAAATGCTATTACTCCCAGTTTAAACATTTTAGGTTTTGAGGTCACTGTTCACTTAATAGAATATTCAATTGCAATCTATTCCACACTCTTTGTCGTCGGCACTTGGTGAAACTCAATTTTCATTCAATGTTTAATATTAAAACATTTGTACTGTTTCACAATAAATTATTACATATATCAACCAACCGGTTTCGCTTCTAAATCGAAACCGGTTTTTTTAGAAGCAAAACCGGTTGGTTGATATATGTAATAATTTATTGTGAAACAGTACAAGTGTTTTAATATTAAACATTGAATCAATTGCAATCTTTTGTCTATCTACATCAATCTATATTAATTATTTATTAATCTATATCCATACTAATATTATAAATGTGAAAGTCTGTCTATCTGTCTGTCTGTTACGCTTTCAAGGCTAAGCCGCTGAACCGATTTTCATGAAATTTGGCATGGAAATAGTTGACGATCTGGGGTCAAACATAGGCTATTTTTTTTTTCAAAAACTAACCCCTAGAAGGCTGAAATATAGGATATAAAAGTTGTATGAAAAACTATTTAGACGATATGTTAATCTGAAAATCTATTTAGACGATATGTTAATCTAAAGACAGAAATAGGTTATAAAAGTTGTATGAAAATCTATTTAGACGACATGTTAATCTACTCACGGATGAAGCTGCGTGGATCAGCTAGTCTATATTAATTAATTAATTAATATTATAAATGCGAAAGTTTGGATGTTTGGATGGATGTTTGGATGTATGTTTGGATGGATGTTTGTTACTTAATCACGCAAAAACTACAGAACGGATTTGAATGAAATTTGGCACACATGTAGATGATGATCTGGAGTAGCACATAGGCTATTTTTATCCCGGAAAAATTAGGTAATCCCGCGGGATTCGCCAAAAACTTTTATAATCCAGCGGGCTGCACGCTGCAGCTAGTAGTATCTAAACGTGTATCTGGTATATTATTACTGATACCTGATAATGTACCTTATTTAAATTAATAATATGATAATCTTGAAATGATTCTTGAGATAACGAGGTTTAAAAATGACCCTTGAAATGATTTTATCTCAATGGTAAGTAGTGTAACTCAGTATTTCTGTATGTAATTGCAAGCTACACTGACAAACTGAGAATTGTCTTGAAAGGCGTATCCATTTAATCCGTGTTCTAATCTAAACAAGATAGAATTATGGAGTTTGGATCTTTTGTTCTGTTTTAACAAACATCCTGGTGCTAGACGATTTCCGGGACATAAGATCCCGGAATAAAAAATAGCGCTGATAATGGATGTCATGGGTTTATTTTAGTATATTTTTGATGCTAAATGATTTGTTTTTAATTTTATAATGGAAATTGAAGGAGGCTATGGGAACCTTTAAACTAAAAAACATAAACCCATCAAGTTTGGCCTGATTTTGTTCTGTTTTGAGTATGATGAAGCAAGAAGGAGGTTATGAGAACTTTGAATTTAAATCGAGCAATTCCATCGATTTTGGGTTCATTTGGTTCGTACTAATAGGACTTTGGAACATAATGATTTCCAGTTTCTAAAGATAAAACTGGAAGAAGTTCATGAGATCTCTCGAATTTGGCACACTGTTGTGCTGGATTATTTTAAGAATCTATTGATGTAACTAGAAGCAGGCTACACGATGTTTTAAACTAAATGAGATAAACCCAACGCATTTGGACTTATTTGTTCTTTTTGAAAAATTATCTGGTCAAACTAAGAAAACTAGTTATTTTGCAAATTTCCGCGAACTTTTAAGTGTATCATTGCGATGTCACTGAAAAGGAAAACATATTAAAGGGGTGTATGAAATGGAACAAACTCACCGTTAGATAATTTCTAGAATCTTACAATAAAGTGGAGAGTGGAAAGTCATGACAACGAAACGAACTAATGAATAAAATTGAGCAGCATCGATTTTGATCTAGTATGATTCGTTATTTTAAAGACTTTGGAGCCGGATGTTTTTCAGTGTCTGATGATAGAGCTGAAAGAAGTCCATGAGAACTTCTAATGGAGCAGGATGTTTTCCAGTGTCTGATGATAGCGCTGGAGGAAGTCCATGAGTACTTCTAATGGAGCAGGATGTTTTCCAGTGTCTGATGATAGAGCTGGAAGAAGTCCATGAGAACTTCTAAGCTAATCTAGATAAACGAATTGAATTTGGGCTAATTCGTTTAATTCGGTTTAAATATATAATATTGATGGAACTGAAAGGTGGCCAACTAGAAGGAGACTGGGCTGATGTAGTTGGTCTTTATTATTAGCAGATTCGTAGGGTTTTATAATGGAACTAAAAAGTTGCCATGGAATTCAGACTAGCTGCAGCGTGCAGCCCTGCATTACAAAAGTTTTTGGTGAATCCCGCGGGATCGTTTAATTTTCCCGAGATTAAAAGTAACCTATGTGCTATTCCAGGTCGTCATCTACTTGTATGCCAAATTTTATTTAAATCCATTTAGTAGTTTTTGCGTGATTAAGTAACAAACATCCATCCATCCAACTTCCATCCATCCAAACATCCAAACTTTAACATTTATAATTTATATAGATATATACTAGCTGCACCGTGCAGCGGGAACAACTCACTTTTCTGTGACAAAAATCTATGTGCTATTCCAGATCGTCATCTTCCTGTGTGCCAAATTTCATTCCAATCTAATCAATAGTTATTGCGTAACACATCCATCTATCCAAACACATTTATAATATTAAATATAGATTATAAAACAAATATAAGAGATTGGTATGAAGAGCGTTAATCCGAGATTGGTTTTTCTAAATAATCTGAAATTTTAAATTAATACATGTCGAAACTTAAAATTACTTCATATATTATTATTGTTAATGAATTTATAATAATTAACATTTGTAATGGATTACGGTAATAAAATTTAGTTTATTAAGTTTAATAGTAATAATTAGTTTAATATACGGTAATAAAATTTAGTTTAAGTTTAATATAGTTTAGTAAGTTAAGTAGCTATGACTTGTCCCTTAAAATAGGCAATTAGTTGAATATAACTAATAAAGCTTTAATAAATTTGCTGTTATTAAAGAAATACAATTAATTTCAACAATAGGTAGCCATTTGCAAAGTTATAAAAGCGCCTATAATTACTTTTAATTCTAGTTTATTTTTAAAAGACTTGACACACAATAGACAGACATTATGCCTCACGGATAGTGACGCATAATCACATATTTTATGTTTTTTTTTCTAGGTTATCGGGCAGAGTCTCAAAAATCAGTGCAAAAAGATGTCGGCTTTTGGTTTCGATTTAATTTAATAAATTGTTACACACTTTTCGATCTAGTTCATCAGCCCGCAAACAATAAACGTGCGATAAAGAACTCCGTACTAATTCTATTTTTCGAAGTTCGACAAAAATTTAACACATTTAAACTTTTTCAATTTTCTCCACAAGACATATTTATCTTTAAAAATTAATATAACTTATTTAATAGATTCAGGCGTTACTTTGCGAAAACACATAAATTAAAGAAGAAATTGTGGTGTTAATTTCAATAGTCCACCCACTTCCACTTGTGCTGTGGTGAGACCACAATCTCCTCTAATTTTAAGGCTTTGGATAAGTTTGGCCCATTCCTTACACTACCTTATCTTTTTAGTTGCATCACAGCAGTTCCATATAAATTATAAGGTTTAGCGGAAATTTTTCAAATTAATTTCATCTATCTTAAAATATGATTTATCTTTAACAAAAGAACCTCACCTTTTTTATCTTTAAAAAAGGAATTAATAATTAAAAACTACAATATATTCGTTTTATTTTTTCTCCACAAGACCTACCTATTTATCATTAGAAAAAGGAGTCTCTTCGTTTTAAGTTGGTAAATTAATTGTTATGTTTTCTATGGATATGGGACAACAATGGTGCTTGAACAGCGCTGATACGAATACAATTTATTGGAAGTTATTGACAAGAGATGAAGAGATCATCTCGGTGTATATGTCACAGGAAAATTCTAAAATTTGTCCGTACACAAATTGCGTCATCATTTTATAAACGTAAACTGTCAATACAAATTGGCGAAGGCAAATTTTTGATGACATAAATGGTGACAATTTGATATCGCTGACGGTCGACGGAGCCTGCTTCTTTTTCACAGGCGTGGAAACTAAAGGCAAGGTTACAAACCAACTTTTTTTTATTTAAGAAGCCGGATAATGTTCTAGTTCTAAAGAAATAACCATACATAAAAAGTAATTTAAACACGACAATTTCTTAATGGCGGCGGCGATAAAAGTCATGCATATTACAAGAATTGACGACATTTTTCATACGGCGTAAAGTATTTTCTAAAACGAATTTATCTATGCAATCCTGACTACGCCATTTGTATACGGACGAATTATGGAATTTGCCTGTGTCTGCGACTATATATATATATATATATATATATATATATATATATATATATATATATATATATATATATATATATATATATATATATATATATATATATATATATATATATTTCATGCAAAAAAATGATGCGTCTGATTGACTGCTTGATGCGATATGTACATACCAAATAGAGATAACGCTTCAAGAATATCTGCAAATCCTCCAAGCTTTTATATTCAAATATGTGCAGCTTGAAAAAAACAAAAACAAATTATGCCTATTATTCCTGAAACAAGAAATAGTGAATTTAATAAAAAAAAGTTGTAAAATGTGAGTTGGCCTATCATGCCAAGGATTCCGTATAATTTATTTCTCTTCCTAAAAACAAGGTCAAAAAACCATTTAAATATTGCCGTTCGATCCCTAGATGTGAAAATTGTACCAACTATAATTATGTACCTGTATATTTTATTAATAAACTACCAATTTACGGTTCTCAGACTTGTATATGGGCTGTAAGACTTTGTAAAATTCTTTCATGAAATTTGGTAAGAAGCAATGTCTTGAAGCGCTTATCCCCTGTGTCGGTCCAGGCTACTTTAAAGAATAGGCCAACTGCTTTTCTGCCGAGTCCTAGGCAGGTCCTAAAAACCAACCTATTGGCTATACGAGAACGACTATCGTGACTACTAGGTGGTAGAGTTCTGCATTGTCTCGCCCGTGTCTCGTACCACCGCATTACCTGTCGCAACAGCGTCAGTGCTTGTCACAGTCGTGTTCCGGTTTGGAAGGTAAAGTAGTCTGTAAGCTTATGCATGTGCCATTAGACCTTGCTACAAGATAGCAATGCACCATTAACATTTTTGGTGTCTATAAGCAATCGTTGACTCGTTCCATCAGGACATTCTACTTGTTTGCTATCTTATGATATAAAAAAAGAATACAGAAAACAGTACAAATGCTGATGCAAAATTTTCTGTGTGAATAAAATAAATTGACTGCCTTGTGTTCTAGGGGTTAGCCTATTCAGTTCAGGTTATGAGATCCCTGGTTCAAATTCGGGTTGATCAGAAGTGTCCTTGAGGATTTCTATAGAGTTTTCTCGAAAATACAAAAATCTTAGTAGCAGGTCGAAATCTGGCAAGTAGTGTATTACCACTCCCTTGCCTTGGACGAGCACGTATAATCGTTTTCAGATCGATTAAATGCGACAACAGAGATCACCATCTTTAGTGTCTATAGACGGTAATTCTCTCTCCATCAGAAAAGCTTGTTATCTTATTGTATTTATTATACCTTCACGCCCGTATCCCCAAAAAGGTAGCCAGAGGTACAACAAGTGCACCCACGATTAGCCAAAGATACTTGGTCCCGCAAATGTGATAGGCGGCAAGTCTATTGCCAACCGGGCACTTTCTAATCAAAGTTTGTATTTATCAGAAAACTGAAAAAACACTTTTCTTAAATGACCGACCCGGGAATAAAACTCGGGACCTCATGTGGTCAACACCAAGGCTGGACCACTAGGCTACAAAGGCGATAATTATTGTATTAAAAATACATTTATCTCGGCAATCGACAAAAAAGTAAAACTTTATGAAACGGAAAGTCTACAGACGTTTGGTATCCAACAAGGAATCTAGCTTGCGGATATTTTTCACTACTTTTATTGCATAAAGTAAATGAAATGAAATGAAAATATTTATTTGCAAGTCATTACATAGTATAAAACAAAGTCGCTTTCTCTGTCTGTCCCTATGTCCCGATTTTGATGCGGTTTTTATAGATAGATTGATTTTTGAGGAAGGTTTTAATATATAAAACTTTCCGATATTCCTACAGGAACAAAAGTTATGCGGGTGAAACCGGGAGCAGGTCGCTAGTAAATAAATAAAATATAAAAATCCTACCAGTTCAGTAATACCATCTTGATAATATTGTGAACTATGCTGAACATATATTTGTGAAGATGGCAGACCAACAATTGCTTTAGCGTCAGCTTGATTGCTAAAACCTCCACCACATCGCCAGATCACCTCACTGCAAGCTCTCCAAAGAGCTTCCTCCTGACGTTCTTCAGATGGTCGCAAATAGCTAAATAATATAAGAAAATTAAAACTCAGTGTATTTTTTTATAACAATAATGTACAGAGTTTCTTATAATTTATATGTGCCAAACTGTAAGCAAGTTTGTCGGCATCATCTAATACAGAGTGCTAAGTGTGAGTTTATCTTTTCGCATTCGATCGTGAGCGCGTTTGGAGTTTACTAGGAATTTGTATGTGCGCGCTGGCTAGTGGTAAACGTGAGAAACCAGTTCACCACTAGGTGGCGCTGTACAAATCACATACAAATTCCTAGTAAACTCCAAACGCGCTCACAATCGAATGCTAAAAGAAAAACTCACACTTAGCACTCAGTACTCATGAAATCTGCTCTGTATGATTCATGCAAAAGTAAAATTAACTTTTCTAAAAATATTTATAAGATTCGAATTGCATTTGCTTACAAATTGATAAAGTATTAATAGTTTTCCGTATATCCTGATATTATACCGAAAATTTTAATGCTCATATGATAAACAGGATAAGAAATATTAGGTATGTATAATAACGTGGACCGTTTAGCGAGTTCGATTCATTTACATTGTATCTGAATCGATCTCGCTAAACGGTCCGCTTCAAACGATTTAAATATTTTCTAAATGTTCTAACTATAGTCAGGGTCATGTAACAGTATTTGAATATACATTTAAGAATGACTGCAGGAACTTAGTAAGGAAAAAAAACAATCCAAAAATAACAAATGCTTAAAATATTAAAAGACCCTGCCTTTCCGCAAACAACGTGCTTCTCAAGAAAAACTATGTTAGTACAGGTAATATATTCCCAAGCACATTTTCGATGATGTAAACCTTGGGAATGATTTAATATCACCACATTTTTAAAATAACTTCCGTCCGGAACACCGTCCATTACTGTGATGTACGATCTCATGTCGTGTTATAGATTTATGCTTAGGCACGTGGTGTTCGCGAGAATTATGAACGGCATTTAGAAGCTACATTGTAGCTACAGCGCCGACGATGAGTAACGTAACATTGTTACATGACGAGTTATGGTCTAACTCATTGTAATTTGCGGTTTTTATAGCAGAAGTTTGTTGCAACTGAATTTACAACTTCTATTATACTACCATTATTATTGTTATGAAATTAAGATTAGGAGTAGAATTTAGTATTATGTATCATTTTCATATTTTTATCCTAAACAAAAAGCTGATTTAACAGCCATTTCAATACTAAAATTTTGTTTAATGATTACTTTTTTTTTGTTTTAACTTTCAACCAATTTCCAAAAAAAGGTTCTCAAATTAGATGTTTTTTTTTTCAATATGTTTGTTACCTCAGAACTTGGTCAATTATTAAAAAAATCTTTTTTTTTTGGACGAGCATAGTTTCCATTTAGTCCGTCCTTTACACATTTGGTAAGGATTTCATTCAGAATTCCAGAGATAAAGGAGATTGGAAATCGGTTGTTGTAGTTTAACAGTATTTAAATTATGCTAAATATCTAGCATATTTTATAGATTCAGGCGACATTCATTATTCAAGGAAGAAGTCAAATTGTTTTGCAATTTCTTGATTTTTTATTAATGAATTTTTAACGGTTTAAAAAAACTCAAACGTTTTAATTATATGAATTAAGCTGATATCTTTGTCTTTGTCTAGATATAGAAAACGCATTTATTTAATTTCGAATGAAGTATTTAGTATTTTTTGTGATACTGAAAGTTTTTTTTTTATAACTGACAAAGAGTTTGATTGGGTTATTAGTAATTATTAGGATGTCATTATTTAAACATTTTATAAATACCATGTAAAAAAGCGCCCGCGCTAAGTATTACCGTTTTTTCTTTCAATTTAAAATTTTGATACAAATTTATCTTTAATTACAATTTTTTTCTGAAAACCAAAAAAAACATTTTATGGTAAATTCATTTAGAACATTCATTGGTGATTAAATTAAATGTTGATGGCTTCCCGGCTCAAGTAAATTTAAACATGCTTTATTTTGAAATTACATTAATTGTGCACTTAAAATGTGACCTTGATACATTTTACATTATATGAATAAATATTTTATTATTCACAAAATATATATTGTTAAAAATATATTTATAAAATTGTTATTGACTTTTTTGACGATTTTCTTATAAAAGAAAGGCAAGTCCTATGTTGGTCTCGGGCCCCTATAAAAAATAGGTCAACTGCCGTTCTGCCAGGTAGGTCGTAAAAGGCGACCGATTGGCTAGGCGAGGTAGCCGGTAAACTTATGCACGTGGAATTAGACCTCGTCACAAGATGGCAACGCACCATTAACATCTTTGGTGTCTATAGGTGATGATTGAATTTTTCCATCAGGAGAGTCATCTGCTGGTTTGCTATCTAATAGTATAAAAAAAGAGTACTTCTAAAATATTATATCATAATAACTTGGTAACTGTACATTCTTCTTATTAACTTGTAACCCATACGTTCTTGCAAATGAATATATATTTTTTTCTCTAATGCTTTAATAATAATACATTTTATAATGTAGCTTTTTCTACAAAGTACTAAGCCAAGGGAGTGACAAAAAGTATCTTCATACAAGAGGTAGGCAGAGGTATAACAAGTGCACCCACGATTAGCTGAAGATATTTAGTCCCACAATGTAATAGGTGGCCAGCCTATCGCCAACCAGGCACTTTTTCCAATCCCGGACAACGTTGTTTTTGTCAGAAAACTGAATAAACACATTTTTAAACTACCCGACCTTCAGGTGGCACTCGGACCTCATGTGGTCAACTCCGACACCTGACAACTAGAGAACAAAGGTGACTAGTGACAAAAAATGTATGCGTATGAAAAAATATACCTACCGCTTTAATTTCCTTATTATTTTTATTAATAATTATATTAATTAGCATTTTATTTTAGCTTGTTTCTTCTACAAATATAATTGTATTCATATAAATTCACCCATTTAGAGTATCTTCACGCCCGTATCCCCAAAGATGTAGGCAGAGGTACATATCCAGACAACATCTAAATAGTTTGATCATGGTAAAACATTCAGCATTTCTTTTGGTACCAACATTCATCCAAATTCGAATCGCGTATACGTTGCACCAATATTTAAATCGCCATTTAATTTACAAATCAAATGAATGTCCTTACTCTTTCTTATCTATACTTTTATTATATATATATATATATATATATATATATATATATATATATATATATATATATATATATATATATATATATATATATATACATATATATATATATATATATATCTTATTTTTTTTACTTGTAAATACTAACACAACACGCAAATGTTATGTAGCTTTTCAGATTAAATAAGCTCAAATTGATCGTTACAATGAGTAATGACTCTTATAATTTTGTTAATACACTTGTACTGTTTCACAAATCAGTTTAAAGTTTAATTAATATCACCAACCGGTTTCGCCTTTTACGGCATCTTTAGCCCTGAAGATTACAAATGGAGTTTCACCAAGTGCCGAAGATAAAAAGTGTAAAATACATATAATGACCCTTACCTTTCCGGGGGATCAAACGACTTATTATCTTTAGTCAATGGTCGCGAGTCGAATAGTAACCACTTGATGATGTGAGCTTGCAACGCAGAAAGTAGAGACCTAGTGCCATTCCGTGGTGCTGCCAAGCCATACCCTAATGGCTGATCAGCTGGCCTCATCACCAACGGCGTGTGGATCCATTCTCCTCGAGGTGGACAAGAAGAAGTCCCAAACGCTGTCACACGAAGCTCCTTTGGAAGTTAGTTGTGATTAAATTTTAGTTGCTTACGTGATGAAAAACAAATATTTGTAAAAAAAATGAATCTATAAATCTATACAAGTATTTACACCAACTTAAGCGCTATTCTATAATATAAACTATCACTACATAGTATAAAACAAAGTCGCATTCTCTGTCTGTCTCTATGTCCCTATGGGTAACACTTCTAATATCTACATGAAACACAACTTTTAATACTGCGGTCATCTTCTGAGCTCTTACCCTCTCTTTCTAACACAGCTGTATAAAAAGAGATGGGGAGACCTCATAGAGTGAGATATAATTGTGTGAGTGAGATATAATGTAAATATTGGTTTCAAATGATTAATACGAGTCCACCTTTACCTATTACTTCATGAAAAAAATGTTGTTTTTTGTTTTCTTATATTTTTAAGTGTTGTAATGTAGTTTTTTGTTATTCAGGGACTACAATGACTGATCCATGAGATCCATCCATTTAGAAATAATAACTAACCAAATACATTTTGTGGACTATATTTTACCTTTTATTTTTCTGTTCTTCAAACCATGACTAATCCATGATTAGTCATATCAAAACACGATTATTCCTGTTAAGTATTAATCAAAACATGATTATGATACAAAAATGAAAAGTTTATTTCATTTTTGTATCATAATTTTTACGGAAAGTATTGGCAAAAATTTTTGACATAAAATGGTAATTGGTTTCTATGATCCTCTGGTTATTAATTCACTATCAATATTAAATGTATTAGAACAAATTCATGTCCAACACACAAAATCTCAATTTACAAAAAATTAGTAATTATGGAGTAATCATTTTTTGAAAGTACCTCCTCATATATATTCTTCCAAATTATTTAAAGTCTACCGGTTTCGCGTATTAACGCATCTTCAGGACTTATAGCTAGACAAGAATGACAGTTACATACATTGACAAAAATTATTGCTTGTAATGGGTACATTTATATAAATAATAACAGACCTAAGATGTTACCCAATACGTGAAAATATTTTCCCCTAAAATGGGGAAATATTGATATTATTCAAAAAAATAGAAATTCTAATAATTAAAAGTAAAAAATAAGTTAATTATACCTACAATATAAATATGAAGAATTGTCAAATAATTAAAAATATGTCAAATTATATAAGATATAAATAACTATTATTTATGGTCCATGTAAAATGTCAAAATATATAAAATATTAAATATTAACGAGAAATAATGTCAGATTAATAATAATAATTACGAAATTAAAATAACATAATTAATTGCAACATTAAGCAAACATATTTGGTAGTGGAGATGTGTTAATATTGGGCCGGTCATTAAGGAGGAATGTCTGATTTTTTAAACGGTTTATTTCTAAAGCCTCTAAAGCATTGAGTTTTCGGCTGTTGTCACATACATGCAAAACGGTCACGTTATCTGGGGACTTAAAGCTGTGACGTTCTTTTATTAAATGTTGTGCAAAAGCCGATTCTCTTTTTTCCAAAAGCCAGCTTCTGGTATGTTCTTTTATTCTCGCTTCGAAAGATCTTCCAGTCTGTCCCACGTATGTCGCGTCACAATCCTGGCACTTTAACCTGTACATTACTTTTAAAAAAATTGGACTGACTTTAAATAATTTTGAAGAATATATGTAGTGAAACCAGTACAAGTATTTTACAATTAAAATCAAAACGCAGTTTCACCAAGTGCCGACAATTAATAGTATAGAACGAAACTTCTTAGCCTTGCGGACTGTCTGACAGAGATCGCTCATCTGCGATAAGACCGTCATTTTTTCACAGTTTCTTTTGTGTAAGCATATTAATGTATTATTGGGAATGTGTACTGATGTGTACAATAAAAAATATTGTTATTTTTATATTTGGATGCTTACAATGGCCAATTCTTCAGTTATAGCTTTTCCTCCAACTACAGCTGGCTTTGATCCTGGTAGACGATTCCGGGCATAAATGACACGCTCTGCAAAAACGAGAAGATTTATTAGTTAAAACGTCATTTATAGTCGTTGAAGGTATATTTTTTATGGGATTTTGAGAAAACTTGTTGCTGTAATATTTTGACAGAAATAAATAATTAATACTAACAGCAGCAGCAGCAGCTTAATTAATAAGTAATAGCTTCCCTATCGACAGTAAAAAAAGTTTTCTTTTAATATTGTATCAGTCAGATATCTATATATAAAAAAATCAATTGCTGTTCGTTAGTCTCGCTAAAACTCGAGAACGCCTGAACTGATTTGACTAATTTTGTTTTTGAATTAATTGTTGAAGTCCAGGGAAGGTTTAAAATGTGAGAAAATATAGAAAAACAATAAGAGTAGTAAAACGCAGAACAACGTTTGCCGGGTCAGCAAGTAATTAAATTATTAAGGAAATGTGTAAGAATTTAGAGCAAATTATGTCAAAACAATTTGTTTTTTGTGTCCCTAGAAACTCCAAATTTTAGCACCCTTTGTGGTATAGTTGGAAAATCTAACAACTTTTACCCATAATTATAATTCTAGCACTATAGAGAAGCAAAACAGAAATAAAAATGACACACGACTAAATCTTTTAGGGATGAGGGTAGATGAAAGTTTAAATAGTATAAGCCACAGAACACTTTTACTCTCTAGAGGTATAAGCAAAGTATAAGCTAATAAAAAATATCGAACCGTAAATTTCTTCTTGCGATGTCCCAAGAACGTTTTTTCTAATCATTTTCAGAAAATTTTAAAATATCGGGAGTTATAAAAATTTGTGTTTGAGATTAACACAAAAGTTTATTAAAGAAAATCTCGTGAAATTAAGTTTAACGGATTAGTAATTAAATTTAATAATAAAAATGTGAAAATTGTTAAATGAATTTGTTTTATTACTTATAATAAATTATAAGTTTTTATATCAGATGTAGCGATATTTATTTTTAAAATTTTTATTAACGGTATTAAATCAGCAGATCATGATAAAAATAAAAACTGCACTTTAACGCAATTAAAACGTCACTTCCAATATCAGGAATAAAGGCGTTTCGGTTGTGAAGGCTTCAAAAGCTCAAGTTCCACTATATGTTCCCGAACATACATTGAAGCAAGGTGATACGGAATTGATTTAAAGTGTAAAGCAAATCAATAAACACAGTGAATTGGAATGTCTATGGTAGGTGTGAAATGCGAACTGCATTCAAAGTAATTTCATTCGTGTCATGAAGTGTCAAGGGTAAGCTTTCCGCGAATCGACTGTCTCACATACGTTTTAAACACGGAAACAATGGATATGATAATTTTGTTAACAAAATAAAATTGAGTAGTACAATGAAATATTTTTTTTGGAATATCCACCAATTAAATTTTAATTAATCTTAAATTTTCTTAAATAATTCACTTAAAAATAGATTCAAATTTACAATTTAATTTTACTAAAAATTTACATACCAATTTACTTTTGTTTTATATAAGTTTTATGTATTTTTGTTTTAGTAAACAATAAAGTATTAAAAAATTATAAATTTACAATTCAATCTCACTGATATTTTTACATCCATATCCATACTTCCATACTATAATATTATAAATGCGAAAGTCTGTCTGTTACGCTTTCACGGCTAAGCCGCTGGTCCGATTTTCATGAAATTTGACATGGAAGTAGTTTGAGAGCCGAGGTCAAACATAGGCTAATTTTTTTTCACAAATCAACCCTTAAAGGTTGAAATAAGGGATGAAATTTGTATGAAAAGCTATCTTGACGACATGTTAATTTACTTGCGGGCGAAGCTGCGCAGATCAGCTAGTACTTAATATAAGTAAATTTGTAAACCAATCCCACTGAAATTTTCGCGGGAGATCACGAAAGCTTTATGTCACTATTCATATTATAAGGTTTATAATATTATGAATGCGAGTAAAATAGCTTACAATATAAGCTATTTTACTCGTGGCCTCGTCGTGTTTTATTATTTTTTCTATTATCATAGTGATATTTATCATAGTGACATTTATCATAGTGGTATTCCTCATAGTGATATTTATCACTACTATGTATAGACTTTTTTGTAGAAGAAAAGCGTATCGTTCCCTTTGGCGCGCGTCAGCATTAACAACATGCAAATTTTTAAGGTATACTTGTATCTATACAAATAGTATAATGTTATGTAGTACATATATAAACAGTGAGTACGCGCGGCACTATGTGTTCTAAAAATAGTATATTATAAACCCTGTAAATATCACTATAATAAATCTATGCTTGTAAATATAGTTTTAAGTTTTCACTATCATATGCTATAAACATTGCTCGCGAGAAATATTTCGTTTCCTTCTTAATGTGGAAACAAACTACATGCTGACCTTTCTTATGTGTCAATTTTAACTTTGGAAATATATTGTCGCGTGGCACTGAAATATTTGACGAACCTTCGAGAATTTTAAAGCTCAATTTTGAATTTAACACTTACTCCACTGTCAGCGGTATATAGAAACGGCTAAGCAATTTCATTTTAGCCTCACTCGTACGCCAAACAAATTGTGATGAAACCACAAACATGATTGACATTAAATTGATCAAAACCCACCTTTATGTCGTAGGCAATATGGGCTACTGAAACGCACAAATAGTGTTACGGCACGTCACACTACAGACGCTAGTTCATATGAAATGGGCACATTTATGGGGTTATTTTGATTCAAGTTTTCTAGCTATCACATAAGCTGTTACGACAAAGATAATTTTATTTAAGGTGCTCTGTTGTGTTATTAAAAAGGTTAAAAAACTCTAACATACAGTTTTATCGCATACAAGTAAAGTTTTTGAAGGAGAAAACACAGGACGTTTTAAAATTGATTTCATCCTGGCAGCAGTTTTATTAAAATTTAATAATTATTTGGTTATAAGAAATATTTGTTCTTGTTTAGAATAATAAGTTTATATTTTAGTATAAACTTTATATTTGTTTTTAATTAAATGGCCGATCAGTTTCATATTTTACAGCATCATCACGGCTAAAATTTATATAAAATCAAATATATAGTTTCGTGAATTGTGAAATAGTATGAGTGTATTAATTGAATGGAATGGAAAATTGAATGGAATGGGATGGAATGGAATAGAGCAGAGCAGAACAGACCAAAACAGAACAGAACAGAACTGAACCGAATCGAAACGAACCGAACCGACCAGATCAGACCGGACCGGAACGGACGGAACGTAAGGGAACAGAACGGAACAGATACAAATATTTGACAATATAAAAAATACCAGCGAATACAAAACTTGAAATATTAAAATATTATATTTACTTATTACTGGTTTTACATTTCCGTTCTTCATTTAGATACGACTGCCACTACCTGTTTTTTGCACACAAGCCAAAGTTGATAACTCTAGCGCGATCACCGACCGTAGGTATGAAAAGTGAAGTACATACATGAGATTAACTTCTATTCCTATTTATTTTGTGCCGAAACGTAAAAGTTTTTGTAAATCCCATGGGAATGATTTGCCGTGATAAAAAAGCCTGACTTACTCTTTACTCTGAACAGCAATTACCCGTACAATATATATTATAACACATACACACGCGCACACACACACACACACACACACACACACACACACACAGACACACATACACACCCGAATGCAAGTACGTTAGTACGCAAGCATATAAGCCCACATGCAGAAACGCACGAAAAAGGACAATAGAACAATCTGAAGAATATGAACAATAACTAAATAATTAACATACTTTTGAAAAATAAATTAACTATCTTCGATCAAAAATCATTTTTGATCGAAGTTAACGGACAAAAATATCATAATATATAACACACACACACTTAAAATATAGAAAAATTAAATGAACTTTGTTTAAAAGCAAGCACTAAATTTCAAACTTCAAACGTGCTAAAATCACAAAGCGATCATATTATTCTGACATAGTTTTATGATTTTAGGTTCGCTTATAACTTTATCCAGTTCACTCATTCTTTGATAACAAACTCTTTTATGATCAAGTTTTTCCTATTCTTGGTGTCCTTATATTATTATTAACTTCTGTTTTGTTTTCATACGATAGCGAGTAAACAGATTATTATAGCTCTTCTCTTCTGAGGCACCGTTTACATACTTTCTGTTTGCCCAAAAATTGACTGGAGGAGAATGCCAATAGGCATTATGTCTGCCTTTCGTACAAATTCATTTAAGGTGTACAATAAATATAGGTTGAATAAATAAATTAAAAAAAAAATAAAGTTCTTGCTTATGAACAACTAGATATTAATGATGGCATTATTATTCAGGTGAAATGCCTGCAATGACACATTTTTATTTCTTATCATAAGACACAAGCAGATAGATGTTTCTCCTGATGAAAAGATACAACTATCGCCTATAGACACCAAAGATGTTAATGGTGCATTGCTATCCTTGCACTAGGATTAATGCCACATGCATAAGTGTACTACTGGCTACATTACCTTCTAAGCCGGAACACTAGAGTGACAAGCACTGACACTCTTACGGCAGGAATAGACAAAGCGGTGATACCACTGATTACCCGGGCGAGACGTTGTGCAACTCTTCTACCTAAGTAATCACGATGAAAGTGACACGTATAGCCAATGAGTCAGTCCCCTTTTACGACTTGCCTTTGTAATCTTTTTTTCAAACGGGGGCCCGAACTAACGGGAATTCTTCATTTTTGCTAGCTCAGGTAAGTGCTTTTTATATTTGCAACGAGATATGCGGAATTGTCCATTAGAATTACAAAAGGTTTCGGATAGCTACAAAATAACATTCTAGAAACGTTCTTTAAATCTGTCTGCATTCATTTCTTCGGGGTGGGCAGTAGTGGCTTTTGATCAAATGCTAGTAAGCCGTTCTCCATAAAACTGTGCTTTCGAAATCTCCAGGCATATTATCCGTGGGGCCCCTTTACTCATTAGTACTTTCGACGACAATGCTTGTCCAAGAACGAGAAATGTGTGATTAGCTATTAACCCGCCATTGGTGACGTATATGCCTGAGAGACCGGGTGATTCGAAAGATTCGAATAAATTTTTCACCCGCCGTCGATTCGAGTTACGATGTTTATTTTCTAAGAGTTTGCAATGTCCTAAGATTGACAAAGGCTGATTTTGATCAAAAAAAAAAAAATTAAACATTTTTACTAATTTTAATTTTTTTATAAACATAACGGGTAAATAGAATATTTTTACTGTCGTGAGTATAATTTTTTAATAAGTAATAAGCAACCTGTGAGCGACTGAATTTTTGTGTTTTATTTTCATAAATGTGTTTATAATTAAACCTAAACTAACTAAAAGTAGGATAACTATATATAATTGGCAAAATCTTAGGTTGAAAACCCTGGTCTGTGAGACCAGCGTCACCAGTATTGTAAGTGAAATTGACGTCACCAATGGCGGGTTAATAGCTTCATCAGAGAAAATGATAATATCCACATTTTTTTTCGTTTCCTTCGAGACTACTAATGGTAGTTCCGCAACGTCTTGTCCGGGTATTTGGTACTACTACCTTACCTATTCCTGCCGTAATGTCTTGTTTCAGTTTGGAGGGTAAGGTAGCCGGTAGACTTATGCATGTGGCATTTCCATCCCGCCACACGGAATGGCAACGGACCATTAACATCGTTATTATATATAGGCGATGGTTGTCTTTTCCATCAGAGTGCTAAGTGTGAGTTTTTCTTTTCGCATTCGATCGTGAGCGCGTTTCGAGTTTACTAGGAATTTGTATGTGATTTGTACAGCGCCACCTAGTGGTAAACTGGTTTCTCACGTTTACCACTAGGTGGCGCTGTACAAATCACATACAAATTCCTAGTAAACTCCAAACGCGCTCACGATCGAATGCGAAAAGAAAAACTCACACTTAGCACTCAGGAGAGGATCTCGTTCGTTTCTTGTCGTAAGATTTATTTTTCTTAGTATTATGTCACAAGAACTCTATGTTTATGCAATTTTACATAAATATCGAGTAAACATAACAGAAGAAATGAGCACTAGAGCAATTATATAAGATTATCACGGATGATATAAAAAAATTATAGAACTAGAATAAAATTTACCAGAACTGTACGTCATATTAAAACCATACAAATCGAATATAAACCAATCTATCTAGAAAATTACATCGACTAACGCCTTCGATAAAATTGAAGTTCTCACCTGCCGACCTTATAGGAAATTAATCTTTTATTTATAGATTCTATATTCGTGCACCATCGCAATACAAACCGTGTGCATATTTCAAAATGGCGTCTTGTTCGATTTTTAAAAAGACCGCTAAATTTTCGCACGATTTGTTTATTTGTATGTATTTCGATTTACTAGCAGGCAATATCAATATCGTTTTTGGAATTGGATAACTGTAGCATAAAAAAGTTAAACTTATAAAACTTTTGAGACACAACAAATTTAGTGATATATTCAGTATACTGAAACTCTATTTCAGAAATAAAGAAGTTAATGCTATTGTACGTAAAAACAACTGACATGCGAGCAAAAAGTTCTATGGTGAAAATAGTCTATATGATATTTTTATATATGGCCACTATAGCTGTTTCTGGGAAATATTACAATCACTTTCTCCTTAGGTTACCTTGTCAGTTCTTCTTTGTAATTATAACGCTTAAAGGATTGAGCACATTGAGACGGGTCGCAGCGGGCCGGGGCAGCCGCATCGCAACTAAAGCATAGCAAATTAGGGCGGGCTGCAGCGGGGCGGAACGGACCACATCGCACCGCAGCGTATTTTTTTCTATGTCATAATATATCGATCGCAAACAAGGATATGGATCTTCTGATGGAAAGAGAAACCATCACCTATAGACACCAAATATGTTAATGATGCTTTGCTATCCGTGTGGCGGTATGGTAATATACGTTGCATTGATTGATGCAATGGACGTTTTTATAGCATAATATAATAAACAATCAGATGGTTCTCCTGGTGTAAAGATACAAAAATCGCCTACAGATACCATAGATGTTAAAGTTGCAGTACTATTCATCACGCACATCCGCAATATAAATCTTTATCAAGAGCTAGAGCTCCTAACCATCATTCATCACATGAAAGAACTATTGACACGTTATTTTGAAAAAACAACACATCGCACCTATTAATCGCAGCCACGGCGGATTACGAAGTTGCAGCCGCCGCGGATATGATACACAGGCTCAGGAGGCCCTGGCACGTACTTTCCTATCCCGATGACGATCCCGACAAACATACACACACACAAAACACGATGCCGTCGTCACCGGTTTCGACGACGAAGACTTCTCTTTCGCTCCGCACCTAACACGGCAATACCACTACTCCGCCCACTACAGTTAGTCCGAATACCGCACTAAGCCGAGGTCTAGTCTCACAGGAGGCAACTCTTAGCGTGGGCGTTTATATCCCCCACTTTAATTTAATCTATGGCTGAGCACTCTGCTCGCTCCAAAAGTCCGGTAACACAGTAACAATCCATAAGGTCAACTGTAATAGCCATTTCGAAAAAAAAACACCCCAGTGTGTCCTAGCGTAGTATGCAATAGTTCATATAAAATATATGAAAGCAACCTAACCAGATTTTTGCAATGTGGGACGATCCGTTGCGGCCCGCCACAGTGTGACGATCCTTTACTTCGTTATCAAACTGAACAGCTTTGATTTAAATTTTTTAATGTCATAGTATAGCAAAAAAGCAGTAAGCTGTCCTTGTGACAAAATACAGCAAAGATGTTAATAAGGCGTTGCTATCCGTATGGCAAATATTAATACCATACCACACATGCCAACCTATGCAGTTTACCGGCTTCCCTATCCACATCGGAACATGGCAGTGTCAAACACTGACGCTTCTAAAACAGAAATAAATAAAGCTACCACCGCATTAACACCAGGCGACAGTTGTGAATTTTCACTGGTATAGTCACGATTCTAGGGAAATGTTTCGACAATCGTTCTTCTTTTACGATTTGCCTTGTAAAGTCGCAGAACAGCAGAAGGCCTATACTTCAAAAGGAGTCCGGGCCGACATCGCTGACAATATAATAAATGCGAAAATTTGTAAATACGTTTGTTAATCTTTGACCACCCCGGTGGTCGAGTGGTTAGCGAACCTAACTACGAAGGGGCTCGGGTTCAATTCCCGATAGGAACAAACATTTGTGTGATGAGCATAGATGTTTGTATTTCTGGGTTTAGGTGTTAATTATGTATGTAAAAGTATATAATTATTTTTCTATTTGTTAGTATCGTTGACTAACACCCATAACACAAGTAAATAATTTGTTTACTTCTGGGTTAGATAAATTTGTGCAATTTGTTCAGCACCACTATTATTAAAAAAAAAAACTTTCTCGACTCAATCTCACGTCGCATTCACATGAAATCTGAACACAAGATATATTTTATAAAAATGCTCGTGCAAGCAATTGATTTCATGTGGATAAATTAGTGTAGTAATATTCAAAAATTATGGTCACCACGCAAGCAATAGCTTTTTTTTTCATATATCATAAGATAGCAAACAACAGATGGGTCTCCTGATGGAAATAGTCAAACATCACCTATAGACACCAAATATGTTAATGGTGCGAATGCGAATTTTGAAAAATGCTAAATTTGTAAAATTTTGAATTTTTGAAAATCGTCAAAAACGAAGACCGCCATGAAAATTTTGGGTCAATTTTTTTGTATGATACCTTGTAATGATCTTAAAAGATCCTGAAATTTTTGGATAGGGTTTTTTTTTTATTTAAAAAATATGAATTGTTGAATTTCAAAAAAAAAATTTTAATTTCAGAAAAAAAACTATTTTTGTTTTTTTGCAACTTCTATACAAGTTGAAGTTATAAATCATATATCATTACATATCAGTTATATACATAGTATTGTAATTTTGAGTATTTACAAATCAAAAATTCAATTTTACATTCAAATTTACTTTAATAACAATTCAAATTTAAATTCAAAAATTCATATTTTTGAAATAAAAAAAACCCCTATCCAAAAATTTCAGGATCTTTTAAGATCATTACAAGGTATCATAAAAAAAAATTGGGCCAAAATTTTCATGGCGGTCTTCATTTTTGACGATTTTCAAAAATTCAAAATTTTACAAATTTGACATTTTGCAAATTTTTTTCCAAAATATTTTTTTTTCTATAGCCCTAAGTGTCCCCTTTTTAACAAACGAAAGCCCATTCCTGTATCAATAATAGCATTCGAGATATTGCAAAAACAAAATTGAAAAGCTGGAAAAATCGCGAAATTTTGAATTTGTATATCTTTCGAAAAAAAATTTTTATTTTTTTTCCCTTGGCAGAACTTCGTTTTATAATAAAAGAAAACTTCTGACCAAAATTCATTGAATCGTCGTCCAACTATTCCAGTCGATTCCAACTATTAGTCGATTTGACATGGAATGGCCCATATATAGTATAAAATACAAAAAAAAAATTGTATATATATATATATATATATATATATATATATATATATATATATATATATATATATAGTATATATAAAATTGTCTTTTGTCCGTGCATTTACTTCTACCAAAACTTATACAATTCACTTCATTGCTAATTTTAAAAAAACCTTCTAATTATAACTCGTCACTATCATCGTGAAATGATAAAAACAAAGTTGCCTGTGATTGGATAAGCGCCCGTTTTGCGATAGGCTTGTCACCTATCACATTATGAGGCTAATGGCCTTTGGCACTAACATTTACTTAGCTTAGGACAATCCGAAATAGTATGCTGTCACTTCTTGTCTTAAATGAAAGGAAATAAAGGCAAATGGCTATAAGTATGTTCGGCTAATAATGGGTGCACTGGCTGTACCTCTGTCTACTTCTACGGAGATATGGACGTGAATATGCGTTTTAAAACTTTAAGAAATACAATACGTGTAGTATTACTTAAGATATTTTATTCGTTTAAATGGCGTTGTAATCCCAAAAACCGTAAATTTAAAACTACAATTCCAACTCATTCCTGATGTCGCGATATAAATGCGAATAATCACGAGCGAAAATGCATACTATAGCAGCTTGCGAACAGATAACGCCACTCTGAAACTTTCATTCCGACATTGGAATCGCTTTGGTGATAGCGTTATAAGGGTTAGAACACATGAGGTGATTTTCTTATCAGCAATCAATGATTTTATATTAAATTAGCTGACCCGGCAAACGTTGTTTTGCTAAATACATTTATAAAAGTATTTCTCTACTATATAATGGATGTTATTATACATAAAATCCTTCCTCTTGAATCACCTTATCTATTAAAAAAAACGCATCTAAATCCGTTGCGTAGTTTAAAAATCAAAGTATATAGGGAAATATGGACAGACAGCAGAAAGCGACTTTGTTTTATAGTATGTAGTGAAGCAAATCGAACCGACAGGAGTTGCGGGGTAAACAGAGTAAACCGAATTTTTATAGACATTCGGGTTCACGATTAACCTTTTTATCGGTTGACGAGATGAGGATTACCTCATCGCCGCGACTTATCGACGTGGAAACGATTATCGACTATTTCTAGCGATAACTGAAACCAACGGCTTTACGTTTTCTAGACACGGGAGTAGTAAGACATCACCCGCTAGACTCCGAGCTGCTATTGAGATTTTGGAATTTCAATGAAAACCTCGAAAAAACTAAAATAACATTTTTGCGGACCCGGGAATCGAACCTTCCTCATGATTTGCTCCGAGTAGGCAAACCTGTAGGCTATAAGACAATCATACGCTTAAGTTTTAGGAAAATTATTGCAAGCAGAATCAGTTGTAAAGTTAACTGTTTTTGAGTGAAAAACTATTTGATTCTCTTGACTTTCTTTTGTTCTCCGATATATATATATATATATATATATATATATATATATATATATATATATATATATATATATATATATATATATATATTTAAGATATATATTTAATTTTATATATTTTTATAATATAGAAGATATATATTTAAGAAGAAGTTAGTGTTTTTGCCACTTCATATAAACTTATATACTTATGTAAGTACTACAGTTTCAGTTTCTTTTCCCTTCATAACTGATATATATATATATATATATATATATATATATATATATATATATATATATATATATATATATATATATATATATATATATATATATATATATATATATATATATATATATATATATATATATATATATATATATATATATATATATATATATATATATATATATCAGTTATGAAGGGAAAAGAAACTGAAACTGTAGTACTTACATAAGTATATAAGTTTATATGAAGTGGCAAAAACACTAACTTCTTCTTATACGTCGCGGATTTTTGAAAAAAATAAACGCCTGGCAAATTAACAAAACACATGCAAAATGTACAAAAGCATTACTAGACCACCAGTTTCCTCCGTGTTGATCCGAGCTCCTTTGAAGAATAGACCAACTTCCGTTTCACTAGGCAGATCGTAAAAAGCGACCGATTGGCTATGCGAATCACTACCATCGTGGCTACTAGGTGGAAGAGTTCGCATTGTCTTGCCCAGGTAACCACCGACTTACCTATTCCTGCCATAATAGCGTCAGTGCTGCCGGTTTGGAAGGTAAGTTGGCCAATGAACTTATGCATGTAGCATTAGACCTCGCTACAAGATAGCAACCCACTTTCCATTAGGAGGGAGAAAGAAGTGAAAATTTCTTTTCTATTTTTTCAACGCCGTGGCTAACCCAAGAAAACAAGAAGACTAAAATTGTTCACAAGGGTTGTTCTAACGATGTGGATAAGGAACAAAAACGATTTTTTAAAATTCATTTCCTAAGATGGTGATTTTTTTTTTGTTTTTTATATTATAAAACAGCAAATAAGTAGATGGGGCTCCTGACTAAGAGTCATCCATCGCCTATAGATACCAAAGTTGTTAATGGCACGTTGCTATCTTGTGGCAAGGTCTAATGCCACATGCATAAGTTTATCGGCTACCTTACCCTCCAAACTGAAACACGACAGAGACAACCACTGACGCTATTGCAGCAGGAATAGGCAAGGCGTTGGTACCTGACCCGGATGAGACAATGCAGAACTCTACCACCTAGTAGTCACGATGGAAGTGACTCGTAAGGCTAATCGATCGCCTTTTATGACCTGCCTGGCAGAACAGCAGTTGGCCTATTCTTCAAAGGAGCCCGGGATCAATACGGGAAATATTCTACGAAATTTCTTACTTTGATCACATGTTAATTTATTCACGGGCTAAGCTATATGGGCCGGTTAGTCATAGTCCATGTGGCGTACGTGGTAAAAAACACACAGCTCTAAAATTTTCTTTATGGCTAAAGTCAATTGTAAAACTTAAAATACATTATATCGTTTTGTCTATGGTCAAATTTCGACCACAATTTCGGACACAGTTTGACAATTGACTTTAGGCAAAATTGCTAAAGTCAACTGTCAAACTTAAAAGACATTATATTGTTTTGTCTATGGTCAAATTTTGGCCACAATTTCGGACACCGTTTGACAATTGCCAAAATGGCTAAAGTCAAGTGTCAAACTTAAAAGACATTATATTGTTTTGTCTATGGTCAAATTTCGGCCACAGACAATCGCTAGTACCTTTAAATAGGTAAAATTTGTAAGTTTATGAGTATGTTGATAGAAAACTGTCTCTGTAACTATTGAACTGATTTCGTAAATTATTACAACAATGGAAAGCCTTTTAAGTTTAATATTTCTATGACAAAAAGTTATGTTTTCCCCGTGTTGGCTCCGGGCTCTTTGAAGAATAGACCAACTGTCGTTCTGTCAGGCAGGTCGTAAAAGGAGACCGATTGGATATGCGAATCACTACCGTCGTGCCTACTAGGTAGTAGAGTTCTGCACTGTCTCACCCGGGTCTGGTACCACCGCCTTACCTATTCCTGCCACAATGGCGTCAGTGCTACTTATTGTCGTGTTCCGGTTTTGAGGGTAAGGTATCCGGTAAACTTATGCATGTGGCATTAGACCTCGCCACAATATAGCAACGTACCATTAACATCTTTGGTGTCCATAAGCGATGGTTGACTCTTTCCATCAGGACACCTATCTGCTTGTTTGCTATCTAATGATATAAAAAAAGTATTCTTAAGTGACAAAGCATAGTGACATATACTAAATTTTATTCAAATTTTCTCACTGGATTGGGACCTACGAGGGATATATCGCAGAAAACAACTGGTACGCTGTATGCTTCTTAATACATCATACATACAAGTAATGGACGTCAAAGGACATTTCTGATTTGCATCTCCCTATTTGGGTGAAAAGATGGTTAGTAATTCTCACCGTTGCAAGTGTCAATTATAATAGTAGGTGGAATACCCAAGATGCTAAATGAATATTACTCGAGTATCGTGGGGACATTAGATTTTGTAGATTACATTATAGGTGAAATAAAAGATATTACAATATTTTTTATTACATTGGTGGGAGAAATATCTACAGACAAAAAATGTGAATAGAAAATCCAGTGATATGGAAGCACTGAAGCGCGTCAGATTAATGTATGTTGAATCAATTACAAGCTACAATTAAGAAAATGTGACAATTTAACAGAGTGGGAGGGTCAAAAAGTTGCAAGAAAACGTTGTATTGACGAATCCTTAAAAACAGCAAAGAAAAATATCGACACGCGGGATTTGAACCTGCGACCATTTCCCTAAAGCCGGGACGCTCTTCCGCTGAGCTAGTGTCGCCAGGCTCGAGGCAGCCAAATTCTTCTTTGCTATATGATCGATTACGTGTTACGTTACGTGTCGATATTTTTCTTTGCTGTTTTTAAGGTTTTTCCAGATTCCCAAGCACGGGGTGAGTGCTATAAAACAAAAATAAGTTGTATTATGACCCTGAAGTTAGCGGACAGCAGACAAAATAAAATTTCAGATAGGGATATCTAGAAGCGAAATTAAATTTTTGTTTGTTTGTCGTTGACTTACCTACAGATGATAATAAACATTTTTTTTTGCTAATAAAAAATTTTTTACATTAAAAATTAAATTTTGGGAAACTCTCACCGTGTTTCCTATCGTTTCATAAATATGAAATTTTCAAATTTAGTTTATTTTTAGATCCAAAAAAGATGATTTTAGTTAGTTTTTTAAATTTTGGCTTAGGTCATTCTGGGACGTATATCTGCGAGTAAAATGATTATTATTAAAAAAAAATAAAAGTCACCTTTTCGACTTTGAAAAATCTAAAGGTGATATTTTTTTGATTTTAAATTTGTTATTCGGATCGTTAGATATCCTTAATTTTTTATTTTTTGAAAATTTTGGTGCCGGATATCAAAGTAAAAAATAATCAAAATCAAAATTAAAAAACTGTCATGTTTTCATTTTTCACGAATCTAAAGATGATTTATCTCGGATTTTTTATTTTCTTATTTATTTTTTATAAGAATATTCAATTTTAGACGAAATGATATAGGAATAACGAAAAAAATATATAACCTGACAATTTCTGCAATCCGAGGTTATCAGAATTTACTTTTTTTACTGCCCTAGATGCCCGACTCTATATAAAATGCTTATATTTGGTGTAGAGCCTGAACAGTATCCGAGGTGTACCCCTAAAAGTTATCTGACGCGCTCGAGTAAATCCCATAGTCCCCTTGGGCTACTCTGCTATAATGATTATCGCCTGTCAAATATTAGTAAAGAAGATTAATGCAAAATACAAACTTCTTTTCGACTATTGAAATTAAAACTTTAAGGAAGATGTCCCGAAAAATATATCCAACTACAATACTGATAATAATTTTTCACCGTGTTGGTCCCGGCCTCCTTTGTAGAATAGGCCAACTGCCGTTCTGCCAGGCAGGTCGTAAAAGGCGACCGATTGGCTATTGAGTCACTACCATCGTGACTACTAGGTGGTAGAGTTCTGCATTGTCTCGCCCGGGTCTGGTACCACCGCCTTACCTATTCCTGCCGCAATAGCGTCAGTGCTTGTCGCTGTCGTGTTCCGGTTTGGAGGGTAAAGTAGCCGGTAAACTTATGCATGTGGCATTAGACCTCGCCACAAGATAGCAACGCACCATTAACATCTTTGGTGTCTATAGGCGATGGTTGACTCTTTCCATCAGGAGACCCATCTGCTTGTTTGCTGTCTTATGATATAAATAATAATAATAATAATAATAATAATAATAATAATAATAATAATAATAATAATAATAATAATAATAATAATAATAATAATAATAATAATCATATTTTAGAATGCTTAATCGTCATTGTTGATGCATTGTTAGCAATCAGTGCAATCAGGTTAATATGTTACTAGTCTATATGCGGTAGTCATTAGGTGTAAAGATTTGTAATCAGTACTATGAAATTTATCGCATTGCATGTCTAAATTATTGTGTGGATTCAGTATTAATTGATCAGATAAAACTACGATCCTTGGCTAAAGTTCCGATTTAGAAGCATGTTGGTATTTGGGGAGACAATATTCGTATTTTTATTTATTGGTTTTGTTTATTCGTATAGTACGTGCGAATGCCCAAAAATTTGGTAAGTTGTAGTTGAATGTAGTATAAAACTATTTATTTCAGAATCAGTCATTTTTATAAATAATCGTTTTTATGGTTCCGTACCTTATAAGAAAAAAAGTAATCCTCATAGGATCAAATCGTTGTCCGTTGAAGGCCTAGGAACCTTTTCCGACTATTTTCATGATGACGTCAGTATTTCTGTATGTATGTATATGTGTGTATGTGTTTATGTAAACATTTAACTTTTAAATGGCTTGGCCGATCGAATCGTGGTTGATGACATTCGATTGAATTTCACTCAACTTAGACTTCGTAGAAATTTGAACCAATTCGGTCCAGATCTTTTGAGAAATTTTGAAAAATCCTCAGAAATAATTTTGGTAAAACTGTATTTTTTTAATATAACTTTGGTAACCATCATTTTTCGACCTTCTACAATATTTTTGTACTTAAAAAACTACGTCAAATGTATTTTCAAAAATCAAAATCAAATCAAGTTTTCAAAACTTACAGCTTTTTAAATATTACTGCTTTATTGTTTGTAGAAAACTTATTTTTTTATTTAATACTTTCTTTTACACTTAATGAAAAATACACACAAAAAGGATAACAAAAATTGCACAAAAGGTGAGCCTATCTCTACTGGCGGAGATTTCTTCCAGCTAACCCGAAATATGGTGTAGGGATTAATAAATGGAAAGTTACTTAATATTTTTAAAGTAACTTTCAGGCCAATATATAGATTGACATAAAAATCTAATCAAATTTTCTCTCTAAATTACTGCGTCAAATACTGTATTAGATCAAAATCGGTTGATTTATTTGGGATTTATCAAAAAGGTAAAATTAACGAAAACAACACAAAAGAACAGAAAAAAATGTTTTTTTTTATATCACTTCGACATTTTTAAACCTATTGATTACTTTATTTATGTGTTTAACTTTATTGCACACCTTAAAATAATTTGTACAAAAGGTAAACTTAATGCCTAGTGGCATTCTCCTCCAGTTGACCTTTAGGTCAATAGAAAGTAGGTATACGGTGACTCTAAATTGTAGTGACTTATTATGTAGCCCTAAGAAAATCTTACAATATACTACATACAGTATGTAAACTAATATTGAAATTTATAATACATACACATAACGTAAACTTACACAAATACTTATAAATACATACATAAATACATACAAATTTACAAATACTTAAATAAAATATACATATTAACTAGATATCGTTATATTACGTAGCTAAGAAAACATTTAAGTGCTCAAAATTGCGTTGAATGCTATTCAAAAGAATAAAATCGATCATAGTTTCCAAAAGTCTTTCAAAAATGAAATTACCTACTGCAATTTATAACAAACTTCAGATTTCTTGACTCTGAAAAATATCTATGAATAGGAATAGTTTCTAAATTACGTATTACAACAAAACTCACTTGTACTTCCAGTTCACGTATATTTTTAATTTTTTACTATTCACATCCAACCGGTTTCGCTTATTAAAGCATCATTAGGGATGTTTTACACATATTTTATAATATCTTAACATATTTTTTTTTTCTTTAAAAATATGTTTTATAATATCTTAACATATTTTTTTTTCTTTAAAAATATGTTAAGATATTATAAAATATGTGTAAAACATCCCTGATGATGCTTTATAAGCGAAACCGGTTGGATGTGAATAGTAAAAAATTAAAAATATACGTGAACTGGAAGTACAAGTGAGTTTTGTTGTAATACGTAATTTAGAAACTATTCCTATTCATAGATATTTTTCAGAGTCAAGAAATCTGAAGTTTGTTATAAATTGCAGTAGGTAATTTCATTTTTGAAAGAATTAGGGATGTTTTACACATATTTTATAATATCTTAACATATTTTTTTTTTCTTTAAAAATATGTTTTATAATATCTTAACATATTTTTTTTTCTTTAAAAATATGTTAAGATATTATAAAATATGTGTAAAACATCCCTGATGATGCTTTATAAGCGAAACCGGTTGGATGTGAATAGTAAAAAATTAAAAATATACGTGAACTGGAAGTACAAGTGAGTTTTGTTGTAATACGTAATTTAAAATGCAGTTTCACCAAGTGCCGACGATGGAAACAATCCAATGGAATAGTTTCTGTTCCATTGAGCTAGAAACATCTCAATTTAGCGGGAAGTCTCAGGGGTGGCCTGCAGGGTCAACCTGTTTACAGCTTTATTTGTGATTTCAAAAAGAAATCAAAATCTATAAGGTACATCCTGTTGACCTAGAATTATGAAATTTGCCAAGAAGCAATGTCTTACAGCACATGTAAAGAAAAAATCCAAAAACTCTAAATTTTCATTGAAATTACAAAAAAACGTGATCAAAAGCTATGACCTTTTATGTTATATATTATGCGATTTCACAAGGGAATCAAAAACTATAGGGTTCTTTCAGGTAACCTGGAATCTAGAAATTTATGTGCAGCCAAGGTTACCTACAAGTTCTTATGGAAAGCTCAGTATGCGAGTCTATCACGCACTTAACCGGTTTTTATAACTTTAACTAGCTAACCCTGCTTTGGCCGCAAGTATTTTAGCATGTCGCCAATATTATAAATTTTATACAAATCTTCGCCTCCTATTTTACCATCTTATAGTACCTTCACGCCCGTATCCTCGAAGAAGGAGGCAGAGGTACAACAAGTGCATCCACGATTAGCCAAAGATACTTGGTCCCACAATGAGATAGGTGGTAAGCCTATCGCCAATCGGGCATTTTTCAATCCCCGGCAACGCTGTTTTTATCATAACACTTAAAAAAAGTACATTTTTACGTGCTTGTGTGAGGCACGGGGATGTTAACACATTTCCTTTAGACTGCGAGCTGCTATTGAGATTAGCTTTTTTAAGAAAATCCTCAAAAAACTCTCACCAAAAGTTTCACCCGACCCTGGGTATCGGAGTTGAAGTATATATATTTTGGTGACCGCTAGTAATCTATACAAGTAAATAAAATTGGAGTGTTTGTTTGTTATATTAAAATAACCGCTTTTTACTAAATGCATATGTATACATATTAAAATAACCGCATTTTACTAAATGCATACGTATGTAAATGCATATGTATACATGATACATATATCAAAATAATATTATTTACAATTTTTGTCTGTCTGTCTGTTTGTTCCGGTTAATCTCTGGAACGGCTGGACCGATTTTGATGGGACTTTCGCTGGAATATAGCTGATGTGATAGGGAGTAACTTAGGTTGCTTTTTCGATTTTTTTCACGCGGACGAAGTCGCGGGCTCAGCTAGTTTAATATAATATTATGCCGTTGCAGTTACCTACCTCTGGGCTTAATAATATCCAGAAGATCGTCATCCATTATTTTGGTGAAACTACTAGTAGAACTGCGATGCACATAAAATATGTAATGAGTCAAAAGCGAACTTCCTAATACTGAACCGATGAGTTTGGTTAGCCTAGACGTTTTAAGTTGCAGACATCAGCGTATTGTAGCGTAATTTACAAGACATTAGACCACTGAAATGTAATTTGCTGGCTTTTTGGTAATTATTTGTATAGGAACCGAATTATAAATCGCAAATAAGGTTATTTTCACATCATGTTTTGTTCTTACTAATATTATAAATGCTAAAGTAACTCTATCTGTCTGTCTCTTCTTCAAGCCTAAACCACTAAACCGATTTGGACGAAATTTGTTTAGAAGATAGTTTAAAATCCTAGAAAGGATATAGGATAGTTTTTATCCCGGAAATCCCACGGGAACGGGAAATATGTGGGTGAAACCCCGTGTTTTATGTTAGATTTTTTTACACGCGAAAGAAGGCCCGAGCACAGCTAGTATAACATAAGATATCAAATAAGCAAATGGCCCTCCAGTTGGAAAGAGAAATCATTGCTTTAATACACCAAAGATGTTAATGGTGCGTTGTTACCTGCGTGATGAGATGGCAATGCCACATACATATGTAAGTCTACCGGCTATTTTATTCTCAAACCGGAACACGACAACGACAAGAATTTTTTTTAACTTCCAAATTAATGTATCGATCGAGTATTAGCTCTTTTCCTCGAAAGACTGCGTCCAATGCATAAATTACATCAAAATCGATATATTACTTCGGGAGAAACCGTTGACGAAAGATTTTGAAAGAAATTTTATTTCGACATAATTTCAAGGTATTTTAATCAATCACTTTGAACTTTTACAATAACTTGTACTTGAAAAACTACGTTAAATGCAGTTTTAAAAATCACAATCGAATCAAGTTTTGAAAAGTTACAGCTTTTCAAATACAAGTATTTTGTTGTTTACAGCAAACTTACTTAATATTTAATTTTTTAACCTGTGGATTAAGTAGCTAAGAAAACATTTCACAACTCATAAATGGCATTAAAAATCATTCGAAAGATCAAATTTTTTGATTTTTGATTGACAAAATTTAAATTGAATTAAAATTTATGAATAGATTTTTGTTCCTTGGGGCTCAAAATACCTCAATTTAGCGGGAAGTTTTTGGAATGGCCTGCAAGGTCAACCGTTTTACAAATTTTTTTTTAGAATTAAACACTAAGAGTATTAGAATAAATTAAATTATACAAAGTAAAGTTAAAAAATCGAACCGCGAGCGCTATTAGTTTTATTATTCCATATAATTTTCATCAATTAGTTCAAGTAACTTGAAATTAATTACAATAAGATTTAAAAGATAATGTATCATGTTTGACTGCTTATAACTTACACTATACACTAACTAAAAGGCGTTACTCTACCGTTGGTCTAATCGACTTGATAAGCTGTAATCATGGCATAACACTATTTCCTATGTACTTCTATTTAACCTCGCGGTTCTTTATTAGTGTGATATTGATCGTTGTTTGATGCCAAGCTGCTCGTATATGCACTAAGACTAAGTATACGCCTTATTTGTATAGTTTAGGATGGATGTTAGTTTTTCGGTTGTATTAGTATTAGTATTGATTGAATACATTTCAGTTTATACATCGAGTAGAATCGTTGACTTACTTCTCTATCAGAGGGATTTAAAAATATTTTATTTTTAAATTATTACATAGCAAACACGCAAATAGCTCCATTAATAGATGAAAGCAACCGTCGCCTATGGACAACAAAAATAGTGATCATGCGCTGCTATCCGTGTGGTGGCATCGCAATACCATATGCATAAGTCTACCAACTACATTACCATCCCAATTAGAACTAGATAGTAACCATTATTAGCTTTATTACAGATACAGGTTGCGGATCTGTACCTGTACCTAGTAGTCACGATGGACGTAACACATGTAGCCGGTCATTCGCCATTAACGAATCCTGGCAGAGTTATTTCCAGATGGTATATTTTCGAAAAAGGCCTAGGATCAACAAGGGGAATATCTATATATTTTGGCTCAATTTGAGTAATTTTATGATTTATTTTATTTATTTTTAACAAATGAAATAATATAAGGTGGATTTGACACGAAATAGATATAAAACAAAACAGCTACAAAATAAATATTTCGTGACCGCACATTGGTCCAATAGTGACTAACAACGCCGTCAAGGGTTGGTTTCGATTTCCGATAGGGACAATCATTTATTTAATCTTTTCATTTTTTATTCCTGACTTTAAGTACAACATTAACTTAAGTACATCTTCAACCATAAGTAGAGTAAATTTGTAAATATAAAATATTTCATACACCTTTCGCACCTTATTTCAGGCCCTAAGTGGCTATTTTTTTTAAAAGTCTATGTTTGATTCCGGGCCTTTAACTGTCTTGTAAGATTTCATCAAAATTAGTTTAGTGGTTCAGCCGTCAAAGCGTAACGGACACAGCGATATTTTGGTCTTCTACAGGACAGGGGGAAAGCGTAATGGTTCTATATTCTACACTTTTCATCGTCGATACTTGGTTAAACTCCATTTTAATGTAGTATTTTATTACTTATACACTTGTACTGTTTCACAATAAAGCTATTATTATTTATTACCAACCGGTTTCGCTTACACAAGCATCATCAGGGCAATTTATAGTCACAAACTAAACACGAAATTAAATGTCAACAAAATAACAAATTTGAAGGCAAATGCACATCCTACCCTCAAAATATTCGTTGCCGTAACTGACGTAGGGTTGTCAACACTATTGGTAACGACTTCCCCACGAGTAGGGAAAACATCAATGTTCAAAAAATTATTCATGTCACAATAATTAGCTACGGTCAACTAAAAAATTTATTTCAACAAATTGTCACATAGTGATTAAAAACACAAAATTATAATAATCATAGTAAATCTGCTACAAATGTCAAAATTTTATACTTTAGTCAATCCCAATAAATATAAAATTATTATTCAATTATTAATATCCATAATTTATTCAATATGCCAATATAAAAGAATAAAACGAATAAAAAATCAAAGACTCACAAAGATACGTAATGGTTCTAACTAGGATAGGTGTTATGAGTGCGGATTTTGATTTTTTTATTAATATTTAAATTTGTACACATTTTAAAAATATGAAGTGCATAAGTTATAGAAAACATGTTGTTTTGCTATTATTGAAAAACTGATGACCTTCCATTAAGTATTTACGCCATACTAAGGGGTTTCCTTTTTGTTTAGAGGCAACTTTATTTTTTTTTTCTATCGAGGAAACAATAAGTTATCAAGGTCCCAAGTTGTAAATCTACTTATAATCCTTTAGTATATTACTTATGAGTTGCATAGCTAAATCTTTAATAATAACCATATAGCTAGCGATCTACCGAACGCATTTATTTCGAAATTAGCTCAGTGCACCCTTAAGTCAAAATATGTTACTCTTCTTCGCATTTTGGACACAATATAGTAGTAGGGGAGCCCAAGATGCTAAATAGGTAGTTACTCGAGCGTCGTAGGGACCTGTTGGATTTTGAAGATTAAATTATAGGAAAAATAAAAGGTTTATATAATGTTTTTCATTTCAATGGTGAGAAAAAATCTACAGGTAAAAAAAAAGTTAAAAAAAACTGTCTAATGGAAACACTAAATCGCGTCAGGTTAACGTATGGTGGTGGGTTAATTTCCACCCAAAATTTAGAAAATCATCTGATACAAGTGTAGCGCAAAGGAGTGGGGGGAAACAAAGTTGCAAAGAAAACGTTGTTTTGACATTCTCGTGCGCGTCTGAATTTTCTTTTATTATATAGGGAACCAGCTGTTGTTCGCGGCTTTGTCCGCGCGGACTTAGTTTACTCCACACAGCTCCTCCCCCGTAGGTGATAACGTGATAATATGTAGCCTATATTTTGACCTGACCTGTTAGTAATATTCATGCAAAATTTGAAGTAAATCCATGCAGTACTTTTTAAATTTACCCCGGATGTACATACAAACAAACAGACAAACAGACAAAAATTCTTAAAAAATATATTTTTGGCTTTGATATCGATTGTAAATCACGCCCTAAGTATTCTTTTAAAAAAATGTTCAATGTACAGTTTTAAATTTTCTACGATTTTATTATGTGTCTAGATTATGTAAGAATAACGAAAAAAATATAATCTGACAAGTTCCAGAAGCCAAAGTTATTGGAATTTTATTCTGCCCGAGTATATTTGGTGGAGAGCCTCAACAGTATGCGAGGTACCCCCTCCCCCCCAAGTTAATCTGGCGCGCTCGAGTAAGTGCAAAAATGCCCTCTTGGGCTCCCCTACTATAGCCTCAATGATATAAAAACTATACGTAAAAGTATGTTATGGTATAAATTTTTATTTTATAGATAAAAAATAGAATCCCCTTATTAAATTACCTTATCTTTTTAAAAAGTTAAATTTTCCCCTTAAATTTAAAACAAATTATGCGATTCAGATAACTCGGATAATTTGAACGTAGGAGAAAGTAAGTCATATAATCTTTTTGATGTAAAATTATAAGTTCTATACATTTTTGACGTGAATACGTCTTTAAATTTGCCTTCATGGGAGGACAGTTCAAAAAACAGATGATAACAAAATTGGGGGATACAGTTTGGTGTTGTATCTACATAACTATCACAAACATCCAAAATCTAATTAAACCACTGGATGGAAAGTGGAGTTGGAAGTGCCGCGATTTTTAGGTCAGCAGTTATACCATATGCAAAATTTGTAAAGCAGTGAGCGTTACATATTTTGCATAACATGGTATATCTTCTGACTCAGAGCAACTATAAAGTTCGATTAAGTTTTATTCGAAAGCTCTTGTAAATATTTATTGATTGTATAATTTAAGGAAATATTTTTTTAATGCTTATAGTAAATATTATACATGGCGCTTAAGTGAAAAATTCAAATAAAAGTTGTATTCAGCCAAAAAAATTCTTTAAAAATCCATATCAAAACACAAGGAACGTATACCGTCTGAAAGGGATTTAAAATAACAATCTAATTATATCCATGGATCCTTATATAAAAGAGTGAAGAAATATCGAGAACCCAAAAAGATGAACCGATCAACGATGGCACTTCTATCATGAATGTCTTTTTTTTCGAAATATCTGAATGGTTGCTGGCCTCAAGGGCCTTCACAGTTTCACTGTGGGCTGTGGGCTGCACAGCCTCCGCCCTGTGGGTGTCGCCTGTAAGACCAATCCTCGGCTTACGGTAGGGCATTGTTTTGTCCATCGGCTGATCGGCCCTTGGGCTCGGTTCGCAGACGGGCGAAACATAAATGTTCTCTATGAGTCGATGCACTTGATAAATGCAAGAGTGAGCTTCTTGAAAACCGAACTTCGTATTTATTATGAGACATTTCTCGTCTTAAGAGGAGATAGTATGATTTTTTCGTAGATTTTGCTTCACGTATTGAGGCTAACATAGGCTGATGGAACAGTAACTACTGACGATATTTCGGGTTTTTTTTCCAGTTTGTGTATTGTCCTATGACAGTGGCTTCTCTCCACTTGTCCTGAAGCAAGCGGCTAGGACTGCATTAAAGATATGAACTAGTAGGTATATAGGGGAGAGGGAGGTACTTAACTCCCATGTTTGTGATTTTATCTGGCCCCGAGGCCCTTTTATGGTGAAGGTTTTTGACTATTTCACCTAATTCTTCGGTATCGGTGGGTAATAACGGGTCACCTCTTTGGTGGTAGCGCCGCCTTACGCTCTACTTCGCTATCCACAAGCTGGACGGAAGTGGTCTAGGCCCGTAGGCAGGATTGATGGGGAACATTGTGTTTGGAACGACGAATGAAAAATATTATCGTAAGATATTACCCATGACGCAGACGTATTCAGGCAGGCAGGCAGGCAGGATTGATGGGGAACATTGTGTTTGGAACGACGAATGAAAAATATTATCGTAAGATATTACCCATGACGCAGACGTATTCAGTTAAAGATTCATGACTTCGTCCATGACGTAGCCATAGCCCGTTTTGTCATCTAACTTTTACCAAAGCTTTTACCTTTTTTGGATAATTGCAAACAAAACACGTTTTAATTTTTTTTACAAGTCTTAGCGATGGTTGTCGACCAAAAAACTTTTACACATCGTTTTATATCAGTAAGACTACTTTATATCCTAAATGCAAGACGAGTGACATTTTTGATTAAAAACTTTATTGAAGTATTCATAATATTGAGTATGGATTTCTAACTAGACAAAATCATTGATTGGCAAAAAATTGGATTACTTTGGAGTTAGGTTTAGGTTAAATTGTATTATTTTCCAGTGATATTTATATATTACACGATATTTTAAACTTGATATATACTACATAAGTGTAGAGTAAAGTGACTTGAGTACATTTGAATGCAAATATATTTCTATCTCGATCTTCTTTACATAAATTTACATTGAGTACAGCAACAGAGGTACAACATAATTATTATGCTGCAACCAGGGCTTATAGCTTTGCTTGGTTTTCTAAGGTCTTCTACGCTTTTTCTTATTTATGATTTAGAAATAAGAAAAAGCACACAAGTTTGATTAGTTTCATGACTTTCAATTAATGTTACGTTAATTTAGAAATCGTCTTATTAAAGTGAAACTCCATTGGAATCGTTGTTTTTGCTCAATCGTTTTCTTGCTTTTGCTCCTGGATTTTGCGGTTTTCTAATGGTACAAGAAATTTTTTGATCAGTCTAATAGTTAAGAGTTTAATTGTTACAAACGTATAAATTACAAAAATTAAAAAAAAGAGTTTTTTCTCTTAAAAAAATGAAATTAATTAAATTTGCTGTTATCTGTGAACTGTTCTATGTGTTTTCCGCGATAGTACCAGAAAGAAAGACGTTGGTTTAATAAATGAATAAAACTCACCAATGGTCCGGTGGCATTACACTCGCGTAGAGTGAGGTAGTGTTCGTTTCTTCTGAAGATGCTTCGTTTTCGAAGTAAAACGTGCATTGAGTACATAAATTGTGGACTTGGTGCCGGCGTAGGACGTGGGTGGAAATGTGTGGTGGATGTTTGTGGATAATTGTGCCGCTGGAGTCTTAGTTTTTGTCCGGACCATCAGTGAGTTTTATGTATTTATTAAACCGACGTCTGTCTTTTTGGTGCCATCGCGAAAGAGACATACAACAGTTCGCGAATACTAGTAAATTTAATTAGTTTCAACTTTTTAATAACGGATTTCCGCGAAGTAACACCTGAATCAATAAAATATGTTTTCTCTTTACAATATTATTACAAAAGTATAAATTAAGACGTTAAAAGAATATCATCAGCGAACTCAAAATATAAAAACATTCCTAGAGCTCGAAAGTGACTCAATTTTAATTGGGCCTCAATAATACAATTGTGATCCTACAGGAATTATATTATATTCGATGAACTAAGTTAATTATTGTTGATTTTTTCCAGTTCGAAATATAAGATGTTTGTTTGTTCTCTTTGCTACATTATCATACAACATATAATATAATATAATCTATTTAATGGTGACAAATCCATCCAGATGCAAACAGTAAAACCATAGAGATTCTACAGCAACTTTTAACAAAAAACCTTTATCTTCGACTCCTTCAATTTGGCTTTCTCTTTTTCGTTCTTTCCTACTTCAATCAAAAGTTTCACTTCTACTGCATTTGAGTTCAAACTCGATTTTTTTAGTTTGAGTTCAATTCGTGTAACTTTCCAATCGATATTTATCTATATATTAATACATGAAGGAAAACTTTGAACCCTTTTTTAATACAACTGTGCTAACGGTAGCATGTAAGTAGATTGATGCGGGCCTATAGAAAGTTCGCCTCGAATGCATCACGTGTGGACAGATGCTAATATTATTGAGATACGTTATTAATTTCTTTTGAAATGTGAATTGTATCACGGATACTTTTCATAATGCTAAAATTCATAAAACACCTTCAAAGATTAATATTACTTAAATTCACAATTATTAAGTACTATTTTATGATATTCACGTTGTAACATATATTCAACACAGTTATGATACCTTTTTGTATCTCTCATCATAAAGATTATTTAATTTTAATTACTTAAAAGTTATAAAATGAAAAACTCTGACTTACAATAATATGTAAATATGTATTGTCACCATTGACGTGTATAATATTACCACTATTATACACGTCAATTATTGTCACTCATTCATAGCTGATTAAATAGTTAACACCTGTTTTTTTATTTCCTTAGAATAATAATAAGAGTAGCATATTTATACAGCCTCCTGTGTTGTAAGTTTCGACTACAGTAATAAATGTGGAAACATTTGCTACATTTTTTTATACAATAGTTTATTTAACATTATGCGTCTTACCTATCCGATGTATTTCTAAATTGTCTAGTTGCTCAAAAATGAAAGAAAGTGTTAACTTTATGGAAGATTAGAAATATCTTTGATTGATTTAGAAATAAGAAAAAGTGTGCAAGTTTGATTAGTTTCATGACTTCCAAGTACATTCCTGTTTAAAATTGACCTGTTATTGTAAAGTGTCCGTTGAATTTAAGATGGGCTTATTATACATTAAATTAATTTGATAATTTTGGCTGACGCTATATTTCTGTAACACTTGAGGCCTATCTTACCAATCTCCTTTGGCATCTCCTTTACAGTTAAAGTTCAAATTGTGGAGGACTATGGAAACCTAGTAATTTTATATTATATGCATTTAAAATACACAAAAATAAACGTTACACATATTGTATTCATGTGACATACATGATAATACACATACATGACATGTTTGTATATTATCATGTATGCCACATGCACGGAAAACAAATTCCGTTGTATTTTATTGATTCTCAGGTGTTACTTTGCAGAAATCCATTATTAAAAAGGTGAAATTAATTGAATTTGATATTATTCGCGAACTGATGTATCCTCCGCGATGGTAGTGAAAAAAAGACGTCGGTTTAGTTAATGGATAAGACTTACCGATGATCCATGACCGATGACTCATGATATACAATTTATGTACGCACTCAACGCACGTTTCACTTCTAGACCGAAGCATCTTCAGGAGAAGCGAACACTGCCTCACTCTAAGCGAGTGTAAGTAATACTGATCCTTTATTTTTTTTAAATTAATTTCACCTTTTTAAATTCCGTGGTCATATGTATTGTATACTATTTTTTTACGACTAATCGCTAAAACCAGTTGTCAAACTTAAAAGAGATTTGATTGTTTAGTCTATAGTCGAATTTCTTCACCACGAAATAATTTGTCGTTAATAATACAAAAATGGCGTAATAATAAAAACTAACCCTTAATAATAAATCAAAACATACCTTCCATAGCTCTGCCTAAGTCCGGTGACATTAGAAGAAGCCGCTTATCAATGTTCGCGTCTTTTTCTTTCTTTTCTTTTTTCTCTGCTTTCACAGCAGTATACTTTAAATTATCTTTAGATTCTGGAGTTTTATTGTAGACAAGAAATCTAGTTAACGGATCCATTGCAAGAATCGATTTGATGTAATAAATTTACTGACAATAATGACAAAACTGAAGCAGCCAATCACCTACTTTTAAAATTTAATCGTTTTTGGAAGCCAAGATAGATTCTATAATACGTGCTGCAGCTAAACTAACAGTGTTGAAGCGTGTAAATGCGGTTTTCGATTTGGCAATTTGAATGATGATATATGTTATGTTTCTTCACTGCCGATGACGATGTATGACACAACAAACATGCTCACTCCGATTGTAATCAAACATTTTATAGAAACTAGCTCTTTTAGACATTAATCAAGTACAAAATAGCAAAGGAACATTTTTTATAGACAAATTTGTAGACAAAAATGTATTTAAACAATATTATTTATTGAATTAGCCTAATACTTTCATCTTAATAATTTTGTATTGCAATTTTGTCACATATTCTTAGAAATTCATAATTAATAGTGATTACTATTATAAATTCTAAAAAAAGAGTTAATCGCATTTAAATTAATTTTAACGAGTATATTGTTTGGAGACAATTTTCACCAATAGCACGAGACTACGATATTCATATATAGATAGATAAGATAATTATGAGATCAATAAAGAAATTAAGGTACAACACGTGCTATTATCTTAGTTTGAGTACAAATACTCAAACTAAAAAAATAGCGCGCTATACCAATCAATTCACTGAAGGCTTAGAAATTTATACGTCCCTTTTAACAAACTGGTTACAAAAACCAAAATGTTACAATAAAATTATTCAACTCATCTTAACTTCCTATCCTAAATATTCTTAGGAGAATCAGATAAAGACCAAGGATAAGTCAAAATGGAATTTTTAATTCCTTTTTTGATCTAAGAATTTCCAAAGTACAATTCTAGAATCTATAAAATTAATAATTTCATAATTATAATTTTTAATTTAGTCCTTACTTGTCTGGTCCCATGCAAATCACAATTAAGAATCGTGTCGTGTAGTGAACCATGAAGAAACATAATAGCTGGTTGAACAGTGATAAAACGTGAAATAATTTATGAAATTCAGCAACGTAGTAGTGATCGTTTATGCAAATATCAATTTATTCGTAGGTAAAATATATGTAATCACGGACGTGAGTGTGGCACCTCTATTCTAGTTATAAGACTGATTTTTTTTATACCATAAGATAACAAACAAGCAGATGGGTCTCCTGATGGAAAGAGACCACCATCGCCTATAGACATCAAAGATGTTAATGGTGCGTTACTATTTTGTGGCCAGGTCTAATGCCACATGCATAAGTTTACCGGCTACCTTACCCTCCAAACTGAAACACGACAGCGACAAGCACTGACGCTATTGCGGCAGGAATAGGTAAGGCGGTGGTACCAGACCCGCACGAGACAATGCAGAACTCTACCACCTAAATAAACTTGATTTAATAAGATAGATTTAAGCTTGATTTAATTTTACGATTGATGAGTTTATCCATCCATCTCCTGTCAGTCCGAACCCAAATTCCTATAATACGAATGTCATAAACATAAAAAATGTCTTAAATTCAAAAATAAGTCATAATATACTTGGAGTACAACTAACTATTGCTTGCAGACATCCAAATGGTGAGAACCAACATCTCTTCACAACGCCAAAGGATCAAGCCGATCGAAAAGATATGATTATATTTAGATGCATGTAGTGTTTAAATCTTCTTCTTAACATCTTTGGTGTCTATAGACGATGGTTATCTATTTGGAAAGGCATCTGCTTGTTTATTATAATTTAAAAAAAAACATGAAAGAAAATCAACTTTAAATTTAAGTACAAAATGCTGAATTGTTTGGATCGCCTATTTGTTGTTCAAATCATTGTTTATTACGGACTAAAACATAAATTTAATTAGTGAATCGCGGCAGGAAATACTCAACGTCAAGCATAATTTAATTACAGTAAAATATGATTTTCAGGCAATATTGGTATAATTATAATTAAACACAATTTATCTCGTATAATTCCGTACTTTAAAGGGAAAGGCATATAAAACCGACCAAGTGCTTGTTTGACTCGTGAAAGAAGCGTTCCGTATCGTCAGAGCAAAAATAAAAAATACGTTTATTGTATGGGGGTATATTTTCATATTTTTTTAGTATTTGTTGTTATAGTGGCAACAGAAATACATAATTTGTGAAAATTTCAGCTTTCTAGCTATCACGGTTTATGAGACACAGCCTGGTGACAGACAGACGGACGGACAGACAGACAGCGGAGGCTTAGTAATAGGATCCCGTTTTACCTTTTAGGTACGGAAACCTAAAAATTATAAGTGCGCATGGCATCTTATTACACGGACAGCATCGAAACAGTTACGTATGTGGTATACATATACCTTACCTATATAGGTACTGGTTATTTCTATCCATCAAGACAACTACCTGACTTTTTTATATCGATAGATAGACAAAAAAGCAGATGACTTTCCTGATGGAAAGAGAAACCATCGCCTATAGACACCAAATATATTAACAGCGCGTTGCTATCCCGATGGCGAGATGGCAATGCCACATGCATAAGTTTATCGGCTACCTTACTGTCTAAGCCGGAACATGACAGTAACAATCACTGACGCTATTGCGGCAGGAACAAGTAAGGTGGTGGTAGCATTAACCCGGGCGAGACATTTCGGAATTCTACCACCTAGTTGTTACGGTGGTAGTAACTCACACAGTAGAGACAATAAGAAATTGGACATTTTTTATCAACTACCCAATCATTTTATATAATTCATGTGAAAAAAGATTAAAGCTAAATATATCAGAACAACCCCGAAATAATAAAACAAAAGGTCCTTTCGGTTGCACTGTTGAAACAACAAGCTATTTAATGAACTCGTCATTATATTTTTTAATAAACTGCCATCAAATAGGTAATAAACAAGATGACAAGCAAGTAACATACAAACAAGAAATGACAAACAAATTTTCCCCGTGTTGGTTTCGGGCTCCTTTGAAGAATAGGCTTATTCTGCTGCCGTTCTGCCGGGCAGGTCGAAAAAGGCGACCGATTCGCTATTCGAGTCACTACCATGACTAGGTGGTAAAGTTCTGCATTGTCTCGCCCGGGTCTGGTACCACCGCCTTACTTATTCTTGCAGCAATAGCGTCAGTGCTTGTCGCTATCGTGTTCCGGTTTGGAGGGTAAGGTGGCTGGTAAACTTATGCATGTGGCATTCGACCTAGCCACTAGATAGCAACGCACCATTTACATCTTTGTTGTCTATAGGTGATGGTTGACTCTTTTCATCAGGAGACCCATCTGCTTGTTTTCTATCTTATGATATAAAAAAATAACAAAGAAACAAATTCAAACATGCTTTCAAATTTAAAACTTTGAAATTTTAAACTAACGCGTTCTACTATCATTTTTAAATTTTAAAATATAAACCTACCTTTATTACTATAAATACCTTTTAATTATTTATCCCAGTGAGTAGGAGGAAGAGATCGGTCTCCTTAAAATAGAATTAAATTACGTTGCTTGTCATTAATGCGTCACCCTTCACTGAGTCAAGTGCTATTCGACTCTCGTGAAGATGCTTTCGTTACGAAGTGAAACTTGCGTTGAGTACATAATTTGTATGACTGCCTTTGCTAGTGACGCGGAAGAAAGTGTGGTGGACGTAAGTGGACTTTTGTGCCGCTAAGGTCTTCTTTTATTTTCGGGCCTTGGATAAGTTTACCCAATTCCTTACACTATCTTTTGTTTCAGTTGCATCACAGCAGTCCTATATAAGGTTTCGCGGAAATTTCGCAAATTAAATACTCAATTTTCCTGAATTTCTTCTTTGAATTATGGATTCCCGCAAAGTATGCTGACTTTATAAAATAAAAGATATTATTCGAAATTTATCTTGTGGTGTTTGTGTAACGCACGCACAATAGCAAAACATGTTTTATTTTATCTGTATAGATGTACTCAGAGCTACGGGCCTATTTGTCATCATTTTATGTGAATATTATTCCGCCTACCTGTACCTAAGTGTCCTCTCCTGTTGCCCAATACGCCAAATGTATTTTTTACAACAAAAACATTTTTCGTACCGCAAAAGGGTATAAAGTGTAAACTTTTTTAGGTGCGCTGTAAACTATATTTTGTGGGTATAGAATGAAACTTAGCTGTCACACTCGGCTATGTAACGCATGTTCGGGTAAAGTCGGCTCGAGTTGATAAATACAGCGAGAGATATATTCAAAGTGTCATTGCCATAGGTATATTTTATTAATTTCACCTTGATGAACTTGTTTGTTTCTGTTTGACTGTCTAAAGCACAACCCAATTTTTTTGTCTATAATTATAAAGAAGAAAGATTTAATCTTTGTATGTGTGTAATAGATTAACTCCAAAAAACGGCCAAATAGTCATTTATCAAAATTTTATCCATGGAAAGCTACACTATTCAGAAGTAACACTGCCTAGTTTTATATCCGACTAAGTAAAAGGAAGTAACGTTTTTGGGAACGTGAACGAATTCGAGGGCAACAGTAAGATAGCAACCATCATCTTAAGATAGCAAACAAGTGGAATGACTCTTCTGATCGGAAGAGACAACCATCGCCTATAGACACTAGTGATGTTAATGATGCGGTTGCACCATGTGATGGGTTGAAACTCATAAATTAAAATTACTCGTTAATTCACCGACTACTTTAAGAGGCTGACAAGACAAATTCGTTGACATTGATGGTTATTTCAGCAGTTTTTACGAAAAAACTATTTATTATAGCACATTACAAAAAATATATGTTAATATTCATCATGTGTGTCCAGACCGTGGCCGGACTCGACATATACCTATCTGAACAAAATTGGATCGAAAGAAAATAATTGCGAATATTGGTCTAAAATCATCATTAACGGTTCTATATCTTTATTTTTTTGACGTATGGGTCTGCAATTAAAAACATTAAGTCATTATATGTATACCTAAACTGCTAGCGAATCATACGCGACATTCGTCCGAAATTCGACATTCGGTCGAAATTCGACACTCGGTCGAAACCTAAAATTTGGTCGAAATTCGATGTTTGGTAGAATTTCGCGGTGCAGTCAAATTTCGACCACATATCGATTTGGTTAAAATTCGACGTTCGGTCGAAATTCAACATTCGGTCGTAATTCATCATTTGGTTAAAATTAGACATTTGCTCGAAATTCGATGTTCGGTCGAAATTTGGGCGAGCTTATCACAGGCGATATATATATCTAACGGCTAACTACAGAGAACCTTAATACATAAAACACTTATAGGCACAAAAGCACCGAAGTGCTCGTCAATACCAATCAAACGAACCCAAACTCGATAGAGTTCTGTCATTTCATTACTAACTAAGCTCCTATGGCCACCTTCTGGCTTCATCATCGGTGCCTGGAGGATCCTAGTTACCACCAAGTACCAAAGTGCTCGTTAACATGAATCAAACAAGCCTAAAGTCGATAGAGTCTTGTCATTAAATGATTTTTAACCATTTAATTACTGAGTTCCTATTGTCACCTTCCGATTCCACCATCAGATCAGGTCTCACAATAAGATTTCATTGTCATCCAATTTACATATGTATACAAAATTTCAGTTCAATCAGTAAATTTCATACTTCACCGTTCGCACAATTTTTTTAAAAAGGGGCCCAAGTTTATCCTTCTCGTATAATTATATAGATACTAGCTGTTGCCCACGACTTCGTCCGCGCGGACTTCGTTTACTCCGCACAGCACCTCCCTCGTAGGTAATAGCGTGATTCATGCAAAATTTGAAATCCATGCAGTAATTTTGAGTTTGCCCCGGACATACATACAGACAAACAGACAAAATTTCTTAAAACTATATTTTTGGCTTCAATATAGATTGTAGATCACGCCCCAAGTATTCTTTTAAAAAATATTCAATGTACAGTTTTGATTTTCCTACGATTTTATTATATGTATAGATTAGAGTATTTATATAAGTATATGTATATTTTTTTATAGAATAGGGGGCAAACGGGCAAGAGATTCACCTGATGGTAAGTGATCACCGCCGCCCATGAACAGCTGCAACACCGTAGGTACTCCAGGTGCGTTGCCGGCCTTTAAGGAATGAGTACGCTCTTTTCTTGAAGGCTTTTCTTGAATCCTCGAATTCAGACACAAGTTTTCCCGGCACTCGTCAACATGTTCCCGAGAAATGTTAGCACGGCCGGAATATACAGCATCTCCTGTACTACTGTCGTCTGCATAACAATGAATGCCGCTAATTTGCAGTATACATAGATATGCAGAAGAAACAATGTAGGAGATAGCACGCAGCCTTGGAGAACACCAGCATTGACAGATTTTGGGTCTGAGCATACACTGTCGACAACAACCTTAATGCTACGGTCTGCCAAAAAACTGGTGATCCAGTTGCATGATTTATCGGGAAGTACATAAGATGGAAGTTTCGTAAGAAGTGATTTGTGCCAGACCCTATTAAAGGCCTTCGCTATGTCCAAACTAACAGCTAGCGTAAATATCGTTGACTAGCACTCATAATCAAATAATTTGTTGACTTTGGCTAGTAAATTTATTCTTGTAATTTGTCCAGCGATTTTATTATCGATATGAAAATAGAAAATGATTCATCGCTTCAAATACTTTGTGTAACCAGCACAATCTCTGTACCCGATTCCAAGCCATGAATTATTTAAATGCTGTAAAAGTGCAAGAACCGAGTCCAATTCCCCCGTGTTTCTGGAATCTTGCATCCAATTTCATCAATTTTATACGATGTATGGATGGAGTGTATAAAAGTTTGGATGGAAATAGAGAGTGCTTATGCAGTTTATATAAAGTAGAGTAAATTTAAAGCAAAATTTAGGATTATATAACTATTGATAACCTTTTTTTAATTTCCTGAAATGTCATATTGCCATTTAATTAATAAAATAGGACCTTAACACTGTTTACATTCAAACATAAATATTTCTCAAATTGTTCCACTATTACAAAAATATCGGTGATTATGCCTAAAAAATATTATAACGATTTGAGACTTTTCTTTAATTTTGAACATTTTTGTCGAAATCTAATAGGTTAAAAAAATGACGGCAAAAAACTCATACACACACTGCTATAATTGTCGGATTTTTGATTTATTTAATGTTGTGATTTCCTTTTCAAATATTCAGATTAGTTTTTCAACTCACGAAAAAAGTATACAAGAAAAATTAAAAAAAATAATAAATACATATATGAACACACATTTACAAATTATGTATTTTTTAATTATTAAACAATAAATAATTAAAAAATACATAATAGTATTTTATGTATATACATTATTAGTATTTTATGTATATTTTTTTGTATATATTTGATATAGAGTCTATGAAATAATCAGAAAATAAAGAAATAATATTATTTTTAAAATCAGAAATATTATGGTACTTGTTTTAAAATGTAGCAAATATTTCAAAGTGGACATCACTACGATGCGACTACGGCAGTGGCATATTTGTGTCGACGTTTTAAAATTACATGTGTAACATTTTGTGTTGCCATAGGTAATATTTAAAAATATTATTTTAGATTAATTATTTTGAGCGGGTAAATTTATCTATCAATATCCAAAATAATGACACTTAAATAATCGTATACAGAAATCCCCCGTGTCAATCCGGGCTTTATTTGAAGAAAATACTATCTACCGTTTTGTCCGGCAGTTCATAAAAGGTGACCGATTGGCTATGCGAGTCACTACCATCGTGGCTACTAGGTGAGAGTTCTACATTGTCTCGCCCAGGTCTGGTTCCACTGCCTTATCTACTTGTGCCGCAATCGCGACAGTGCTTGTCACTGTCGTATTCTGGTTTAGAGGGTGAAGCAGCCGGTAAATATATGCATGTGGTATTAAGACACCGCCACAGGGATAGTAATGGACTATTGAAATTTTTTGGCATTTATAGGCGATGGTTGCCTCTTCCCATTAGGAAAGCCATCTGTTTGCTTGCGATTTTATGATATAAAAAACAGTGCAACCTTTGGCGAACGGACACGTTTTTGTTACTTATATAAGAAATAAAAAAGAAATAAGAAATAAAAAAAACTTGTAGGGAGTCAAGAAATACGCAGAGAATAGAGCCTCAGAGCAGATTCTGTCCATCTCCTGTATATAGGCACGTATAACCGACAGGTTGATTGCAAACAATCCTGTAGGGCTACACTTGAAAACCGATTTCAATTTTAAATGAATAATTAATGAATTTTGAAGTATTTCGTACTGTGGACAACTATATTCAATTATTGGATTCGGCGACAGCGCGACACAGATTTCGATTTTTTTTGGAACTACTCATTATTGCTTTTATTCGTTATTTTGTTTAAAATCGTACGTAAAATTTCCACTTGTAACACTAGCTTGACGGGTAACGATGACATCTAATAATTAGGTCGTTACTATACTGAATCAATGTGGGCAATGTTGGTTTCAAGAGTACCGTTTTTTGACGATATTCGAAACTTATTGTTTTTATCAATATTGGTTTAAGATTTATATTGTTTTCAAGAGTAGACCTGTTGTTCTGTGTATTTTAATTGATGTTTGATTGTAAAATCTAAAACAATTTGCGTCAATAAAGAGACTGAATTAAAATAAACTTCCTCATGTCCTCGCCTTGTTCAAGTTAAAACTTATTTTTGTATCCTTGAAATAATACTTTCCTATAAGAAAATGTTAGTATGATTAAACATATTTAAAAATATTTTATACTTTTTTTCGTTGACGTTTGGTAAAACTCCATTTTAATTATGTAAATTCACTCGTACTATTTCACAAATTACTTTTTACTTTTTATATAAACTTCAACTGGGTTTGTTTTTATGGCATCTTCAAGGCTACGCCTACTACACTTTTCAACCGACGAAAAACCAGAGGAGCTTCTCAATTCAACACATATATATTTTTTTTATTTTAGACCATGCATAACTGTTTACAAAGTAGGCCGATTTTTATATATTTTTTTTTTATTGAATAGGGTATCCCCGAGGGTAAACCATTTTTTTTTTAATTCCAACCATAAGGATAATATGTATTTTTTTATATATCATATTAAGATAGAAAACAAGCAGATGGGACGGTAAGAGTCAACCATCGCCTATAAACACCAAAGACGTTAATGGTGCGTTGCTATCTTGTGGCGAGGTCTAATGCCACATGCATAAGTTTACCGGCTACCTTACCCTACGAACCGGAACACGACGGTGACAAGCACTGACGCTATTGCGGCAGGAATAGGTAAGACGGTGGTACCAGACCAGGGCGAGACAATGCAGAACTCTACCACCTAGTAGTCACGATGGTAGTGACTTGCATAGCCAATCGGTCGCCTTTTACGACCTGCCTGGCAGAACGGAAGTGGATCTATTCTTCAAAGGAGCCCGGAACCAACACGGGGAATATTGGATGATTGATTGTTCACCCACTGATTTTAATATATGACCCCGCAATGACTTTATACAGATTAATCCGGTTTTGATAATTCTTCCGATCCGATATTAGATAGAATGTACCTCAAGAGTTGTTTCATAAAATTTTTGAATAAAAAATCTACCCTACAGGGTAGGAGAACAGAGGACGAATGATTTTTCATTCACTGATTTTAATGTTAGACGATTATTTTATAATTATTTAGTTAGTTAATTTTACTACAAATTCATTTAAAAAATATTTAAATAGTTTGGTACAATTGGACCTTGAGTATAATTTTAAATAGACTTACCTTTGTTTCTAAGAGAAAGCACACTACTTTGCAAAGTGTCAAGTGGGGTAGTGTCATTGTTAAGACTCTGTGCCACATTTTTCAAACTTTTCCAACGACTTGTATTACTCATTTTTTGTGCAACACTAATATAATGTGCTTCATTTTTTCCTTATATTCGCTAAATTGTGATTTACTAACTACTTGAGGTGAAGCGAAGGGTGTGAATGGAGGTGAATAGATCGAACCGTTCGAAGTTTTGTGTAGGTTTAGTTGGATAGTTTATGTGAAAGTTCGCCTTCTTTTCGTTTTTTAATACCGCATTTAAGAGATTTTGATACTAGCTATTTTATTTAATTTTAAATCCCTCGACGCAAACAAAGGGAAATTTGATCGATATGTCTGTGTGTTTGTCTGTGGCACTGTAGCTTTTAAACGGGTGAACCTATTTAAATTCAACTTTTTATATGAAAGCTGGTTTTAAAATATGATTTTTAAACTCAATTCAGTTATTTTAAGGTCATCGGTTGATTTCGACTTGATGAAAGGAATTATGAACTGATTAGGAATCGATACAAAAATTGTTCTTCTGTTACTTCAATGATATTGAAATGACGTGGTAATTTTGACGTCGTAATTCCCATTCAAAGAGTTCTCTTAATTTTTTACTGATTACAAATGATGGACATGAGTGCACGATTTATAAAGCAATTCTATGCGAAAATAATGACTCGGGTTTTTTTTTATAATATAAGATAGCAAACAAGCAGATGGGTCTCCTGGTTGAAAGAGTCAACTATATAGACACCAAAGATTTTAATGGTGCGTTGCTATCTTGTGGCGAGGTCTAATCCCACATGCATATTTTTACCGGCTACTTTACCCTCCAAACCGGAACACAACAGTGACCAGCACTGACGGTATTGCGGCAGGAATAGGTAAGGCGTTGGTACCAGACCCGGGTGAGACAATGCACAAATCTACCACTTAGTAGCCACGATTATAGTGACTCACATAGCCAATCGGTCGCCTTTTACGACCTACATGGCAGAACGGCAGTTGGCCTATTCTTCAAAGGAGCCTGGGTCCCACGTTGCATTACCTTCGCCACATAGATAGCAAATCGTCATTGATATCTTTGGTGTCTATAAGCGATGGTTATCTCTTTCCATCAGAAGAATGATCTGCTTGTGATCTTATGGTCTAAAAAATCCAAAGTATAACAATGACCTAACCATTGAAACACAAAAAACCTTATAAGCTGATCCGGAAAATGTTATTTTGCCATACAAATTACTTATTTTGAATATTTTGGTGGAGTATTTGAGGAGGAAAGAGGTTATTTGAGGTAAAAACTATCCTTTAGTCCAAGCAGTAGATATCTACAAAATTTCATAGCAATCGGTTCTGTAGTTTAGGAATCCATAGCGGACGAACAACGTGACACGTAATTTATGTATATTAAGATTTATTTGAAAAATTAATTATCCTGTCGTGCTTATTTCTACTAATATTATAAATGCGAAAGTATGTTTAGATGGTTGTTTGTTACTCTTTTACTTAAAAACGGCGAAACCTTAAAAACAACCAAGAAAAATATCGACACGCGGGATTTGAACCTGCGACCATTTCCCTAAAACCGGGACGCTCTTCCGCTGAGCTAGTGTCGACAGGCTCGAGGCGGCGAAATTCTTCTTTGTTATGTGATCGATTACGTCGATTATACTGATCGCTAGTTATACATACGTATAACTAGTTAAATGAGTTCATCGTTACAGATGAAATTCACATTTATAATTTTGATCAGTACTTTCATATTTCTAATTATTTTTGTGTTATAGCACTCACCCCGTGCTTGGGAATCTGGAAAAACCTTAAAAACAACAAAGAAAAATATCGACACGCGGGATTTGAATCCCGATATTTTTCTTTGTTGTTTTTAAGGTTTTTCCAGATTCCCAAGCACGGGGTGAGTGCTATAACACAAAAAAAAAAAAAAAAAACGGCGAGTTGGATTTAATTTGGCACATATATTGATGATGATCTGGAATAGCACATAAGGTGTTTTTTATCCCGGAAAAATTAATTATTCCCATTGGATTCACCAAAGCGTATTATGATGCAGCAGGCCGCAAGTGCAGCTAGTTATCAATGCGAAAGATTAGATATTTGGATGTATGTATGGATGGATGGAGCAGACACCCGCTACTCTGTCACGCAAAACCAAATTAGGTTAAATTTGGCACATAATATGTAGATGATAATTTGTCATAGCAGTAAGGCTATTTGTTAATTTCGAAAAAATTAGTTGTTATCGCGGTATTTATCAAAATCTCAGCTGCTCAGCATACACGGTGATTCCCGTCAATATTCCAATCATATAAAACAAAGTGTAATAAGATTTTTTTAATTCAAATTAACTCTTATAGACATTTTGACGTGTTAATAATTTAATAGATGCTACTGGATCGGAAACGTGGTCACTTATTACTAACGCACCATAAATCCATCCATACTAATATTATAAATGCGAAAGTCTGTCTGTCTGTCTGTCTGTCTGTTACGCTTTCACGGCTAAACCGCTGGACCGATTTTCATGAAATTTGGCATGAATATAGTTGAAGATACGGGGTCAAACGTAGGCTTCAAAAACCAATCCCTGGAGGGCTGAAATAGTGGATGAAATTTATATTAAAAGCTATTTGGTCGACTTATTAATATAGGCGCGGGTAAAGCTGCGTGGGTCAGCTAGTTACCTATAATACTACATCGTGTGTACTGCGAAAGCAATGGCTAATATAACTAAATAATAACCAGTGAATCAGTTAGTTTCAATAGTAAGTCACATTTTCCAGCCAAGTTCTCTGTAGTTAGGAGTGTGTCAGACAACAATTTAACAAATTAACCAATTTTAATAATTAGTAACACCCATATTTCTGCAAACAGGCTTCTTTCTTTCTTTCTGTTTGTAACTCGAATGGTACCCTACACACCATGCAGTGGGTATTGCTTGGTAATGAAGGTAGGATCTATGTGCTTTAAGGTCTTGGGGTTGGCATTGCAGTAGCAGATAATTCATTTCGTTCAAGTGGCCCTCTTGCTCGTATGTCATCAATTTCTATTAAAAAAAATCCGGTCATAAGATCCAAATCACCGCAAGCAAAGCCACGTAAACAACTTGTTATATTAAGATCATAGCATACATATTTAATCAAAATTTAGCTGAGCTCACAAATATCAAGACACATAATTCCAATCCACTCGACCGGTATCGTATTCAGGATTTATGGCCACATTTCAAGGTGAACCCGTGACTGGCTTCGACGAATCAAATTGCTCGCGACCTGAGTGCTCCAAGAATCATTAGCGCCAACAATCGGGGAGTGATTCGCCGTTTCAGAACATTCATTTGTCATTTATTGAAGTGAAAACTTTTCAATGCGTTTTTTTGATGAGGAGTGACGTAACATAACTCTTTTGCTAAAGCCTTTTCGAACTTCATCAAGCTATAAATTATTATGCTAAATGCAAATGATTGAAATATTTAACATTAAAATTCGTTTTTTTATATATTGTTAAATAGCAAACAAGCAGATGGATTTATTGATGGAAAGAAACAACCATCATTCAAGCATTCATTAGAATAAAGGTTAGCATAATGTAGAGCATAAATGTTAGTACCTATTTCTGGGTTTGGGTATTTATTAAATATATTTGAGTATGTATTTTCTATGTATCAGTATCGTTGACTAACGCCCATAACACAAGAAAATAATTTTCTTACTTTGGGGTTAGATCAGTAAGTGTAATTTGTCCCGTGAATATTTGTTTATTTATTTATTTATCGTTTATTGACCTTTGGTGTTATTGGTGTGTCGCTATTCTTGTCACGGGGTTTTAATGCAACATGCATAAGTTTAACGGCTACGGTGCCCTCTAAATTGACAGTGATGAGCACTGACGCTCTTTTTGCTTATGACTACAAGAAAACTACACCAATCTCCGTGTTGGTTTTGGCCCAAGTCCCCTTTGAAGCATAGACCATATCCCAGGCAGTTTTTGTGTAATATTTGGCGATGTTAACATTTTTAATCATTGTACAGGTGCCGTCATTGATCGGTTCAGACGCCTTCACCTTTATGCGTTCTCGGCACTTTTTTACTTTTTATGAGGGTTCATGAGTATTATCAAATTGCTATTTAGAGTCCTTTCAGGCGATATACGTTCCTTGACTTTCTAAAAATTGTTTTTGGTTTTTTTTTTATTACACAATCGATAAATCTTTATAAAAACTGTCAAACAAATTTAATCGAACGTTCTGTTCTGAGTTTAACAGAAAGATTTACTATAATTGCAAATTATGTAACGTAACCAGATTAACTCCAAATGGCAGCACTTCCTCATCCATCTCCCACAAAGCATCATAATCCGAACTCAGCATATAAAATCTTCTGAGTTTTTAGCTGTCCAGAATTATAATTAGATTTTGGACATTGATTATAGTTATGTTAGTATAACACCGAGCCATATCCCCCAATTTTCTTATCATCAGTTTTTTGAACTGTCCCTTATTATGAAAGCAAACTTAGACATATTCACGTTAAAAAAACAATTCCGGTTCCACGTAGATAAAGTATATCAGTTTACCAGGTAAATCTAATAACAAATACCGTCGTCTTTTCCGGACGTTGATGAACTCGACACATTTTTCCATTGCTCCGGATTCAGAACACGTTAGATCCGGTTTATTAGTTGCTGTGAAGTATTACAAGTCTTTACTGACTCACTTAATTCTAATTTGAACGTGCGACAAATTAACTTTGTGTTCTGTTGAATTACAATGAAGTGGATTGTAAAAGTTTAATGAAAAGTACCTGACACAACTACATTTATTCTACCTGTATATATTTTTGTTACGGAGTTCCACGTTGTCGTTTGCGGGGCTGAGAGGCTAGACTCAAAAATTTGCAGTCGCACTAGTTGGTACTTTACGCCTGTCCACGGGCTTATGCTTTTCAATGCACGGGTCTAGTTACATTTAGTACTGCTCACACCTATGGGATAGGGGCTAAGTATCAAAGTCTCCAATTTGACAAAATACAAAGGCGAGCGAAGCGCATACTCAACTACCCGGTTTTTATACAAAACCTTAAGTCCCTTACTCTCCGGAAAGATGCTGGATTCCTGTATGTGATCTTTCGGATATACATATTATTACAAATATAACTCCCACTAGTAGTTCAATTATAATGTATTAGATTCAGGCCATAGTGACCAATTAGTTAAGTTCCCAAAAATGACTAACAAACCTCAAAGAAAAGAAATCGTTTTTGTTCCAATGAATACTAGACGAGTAGAACGTTTTAAAGCTAAGTTAAAAAAAACTTGAAAAATTGCCAAAGCTGCCCTTTCAAGGAAACCCGAATGATTCATATGGTTCTTTGTTTATAGCTATATATATAATATAGCCGGGTATTCACTTCAAAAACATAATCGTTAAGTAACCAAAGAGCTTTTAGTGAATGAGAAACAGTGGGAATTTTTAAAAATAGAAAACACTTATTTGATGTATATATGAAAAATATTATAACCACAGCGTGAAATTTCAAGAATATGTAAAATATATTAAAAAAAATTTAAAAGGGTCTGTAATACAGTAAAAGTCCTTCACACAAAAATATTATTAAAAAATCCACAAACAAAATAAAAGCTACTTGGAATATTATTAATCTGATATAAAAAAAAAAAAAATCTTGAAACTAGCAGAACAAAAATTCAATGATCTGTTCCAACTTAAGGCTGACGGAGTCAACATTGAGAGAGATTTGAAGACTGTAACAGAGTTAGAAAAAAAAATTCTACAATATTGCGATTTTAACAACTCAAAACCTCAGTTCATTGGCTAGTACTGCTGATTCGTTACAAAAACAATATTAAAAACAACAAAGAAAAATATCGACACGCGGGATTTGAACCTGCGACCATTTCCCTAAAGCCGGGACGCTCTTCCGCTGAGCTAGTGTCGACAGGCTCGAGGCGGCGAAATTCTTCTTTGCTATATGATCGATTACGTCGATTGTATTGATCGTTAGCTATACATACGTATAACTAGTTAAATGAGTTCATCGTTACAGATGAAATTCACATTTATAAGGTTCAGATTCAATTCCCGCGTGTCGATATTTTTCTTTGTTGTTTTTAAGGTTTTTCCAGTTTCCCAAGCACAGGGTGAGTGCTATAACACAAAAATAATTAGAAATACGAAAGTACTGATCAAAATTATAAATGTGAATTTCATCTGTAACGATGAACTCATTTAACTAGTTATACGCATGTATAGCTAGCGATCAGTACAATCGACGTAATCGGTCATATAGCAAAGAAGAATTTCGCCGCCTCGAGCGTGTCGACACTAGCTCAGTGGAAGAGCGTCCCTGCTTTAGGGAAATGGTCGCAGGTTCAAATCCTGCGTGTCGATATTTTTCTTTGTTGTTTTTAAGGATTTTCCAGTTTCCCAAGCACAGAGTGAGTGCTATAACACAAAAATAATTAAAAACAATCTTATCATGCATGCATCTCGTCTCCACAGAATAAGTAACTCTTTTATTAGGGCAATGGAAGAGATCTACTAGTTAATAAATTTAAAAAATGTATTAAAACAGAACTGTACAAAAAAGGTATTATAAAATTTCAGACTATTTAGAAGACAAAAAAGCCTGGGATTAGTTGCTCCTCATACCAATCTCATATATATTTTTTGTAATATTGTAATATTTTGAAAACAAAAATGATATGAAAAAGACTGACTGAGTTCCTTCCACCGGATCTTCTCAGTGTGTGCCGCATTTCTGATCCGGTATTAGTTTTAAAGTAATGTTGACGCGTCAATATGACTTAAAAAGTTTCTTTTTTATATCAAAAGATAGTAAACAAGCAATTAGGTCTCTTGATGGAAAGAGTCAAACATCGCCTATAGATGACAAAAATGTTAATGGTGCGTGGCTATCTTGTGGCGAGGTCTAATGCCACGTGCATAAGTTTACCGGTTACCTTACCCTCCAAAGCGGAACACAACAGTGACACGCACTGACGCTATTGCGGCAGGAATGGGTAAGGCGGTGCAGTGTTACCAGACCCGGGCGAGACAATGCAGAACTCTACCACCTAGTAAAGTAGTTTTATTGAATAAAGTACTTTTGATTTCTGTTTTCTTATAGATAATGCTCTGAGGAATTGTCCAATTTAATACCATCAGTAGCATTTTCCAATCGAAATACTTGCTGCAGTAAATATCCATATGCACCACCCAAATACACTATTAACATCTACTCTTACTTTCTCAATTTTCGCGTACATTTCTCGTACGCACTGTTAATCTATAGAATAACCTTCCTAGCCCAGTTTTTTGGGAATTGTGGCTTGGGTGATTTTAAGGGGCTGCTATACTGAAACTTCAGAAGCAAGTATTGCATTGGAAATAACTCCTTGTGGTCTATATCCATGAGAAATGGCCGCTCCTTACTCGTATACCAGCTGATTCTGTAAAAAATACACCAAAACGTAAAATTTATAAAAATATGTTACAGCATAGGGTTACAAGAGATAATACCATAAAATTTATAGCCAAGAAACTAATCAAGAAACAAGCGATCCAATTTCGTAGCAATTCTTCGACTAATCCCACAAGAATAATTACCCGATACGTTATGGTTAGTTTTTGCTACAGAATTTTTACAAGCCTCCCGATGGGAGATAAGATCCTCCTTAATATACATAATTATACGAATATTATACAGACAATTACCTTACAGGGGTCTTCCTTTTAGATTTTTCATGTTGAGGGTTTGTTGTTTAAGGTTAAGTTATTTTTAAAGGTTAAGTTTAATTGTTAAAGGTTAAGTTATTCCGAACATAATCGAAATAATGCTACTTAATTTGGTTAAATTCGACGCAGAATCATAAACAGGCTATTTAGTGAGCACTTCTTGATTGACCATCCCAACACGACACCAGCACCAGCCCGACGTCGACACCGACACCAATGGACGCATAATTCTATGAAATTGTACTGCACGTTGTCTCACAGTAGTAGTGGATCGTTGACGTATTTTTCGTCGACGCAACGAGATTGTTTATCGTAAACGATAAACTAGTATAAAAAACAGTTTAATATTCGACTAGTTTACTTCCTAGACTGAATATGATTATTACGTTGTAGTTATCGTTCTACGAAGATTATTATTTACCTAAGTTAACTGCTTATAGAAATGAACCGAATCCCTCTTCATACTTTTTCCAGGCTTAGGACTGGCAGGTTTATTTATTAGTAAAAAATTTATATTCTTAAAAGTTTTTCATTTATAAAATTAAAATATTAGTTATTAGATATACATAAACCTGGAGTATTTAGAAGTTCATTCCATTTTATGTACATATAATCCCACGGCCATTTTTGAGTTCCGGTCCACTCGTCGGCGTTGTGAATGTGATACCTATTTTGGTTGCGCTGATCGTTCCAGGAAACCAACAGACCATACGCGAATGTTATAAAGACGCGTTGCATAGTTCATTCATAAAATAGTTTATCAAGGAATGTTAGACTGTTTATTCGTTCACGCTAAAGAAACAGTCTAAAAAAACTGTTCGTTCATTAAACGCCCACCACTATCTCACAGGCCCGTCAGAATTACAAAAATTAGATACAGTGATGTCAACATTAAATTACTATTAATTTATAAATAATTTATAAATTAACAATTGAATGATGCAGATAATTAGTGCCTTATGTCGTGTAAATGTGCCCGAAATTTTAAATTTGTGCCTCCAACATCTTCAGAGTTATTTAAGAAAAACTGATTCTGCTGCACGAACGTCCGCCCAGCAAAAACCTTTTTTAATTGAAAAGTCTAGCTGTATATTAAATATGCAAAAAGATAGCTTAAATACGTGCATAAATGTGTCGTGAAAGCCAAATTTGTGCCTCTTAACATTTCAGAGTGATTTCGTTTTTTGCTTTGGCGAACGTTTTGATGTTTGCTAGATATCGGATACGGTTAAAAGCACACTAATGATTTTTTTTTATACAGATACAGTAAATGTGTGCATATTTGTGCCGGAATTTTCATTGACATAACTAGCATGGTTCAGGAGTTATTATTTGTTTCCTAAAAAATGAAAAAATGCTCTGGCTCTCGAACGAACAAGACCAAGGACTTTGCGTTAGTGCCAACTGGTGCCTATTACACATATATTCACATGATCTTGTAAAGTTTCGCCGGACTACTACATATCGTTGCCGAGTTTTTAATGATTTTTTCTTTTGTGAAGTTATCTTGAGTGAAATTAGAATACGAAAATACTAGTTTTCTGTGAGCTGACTTATTACATGCTTCTACAATAATTAGTGCACTATTTTAAGAATACGTATGCAAAAAATCATGTATGTATACGCATTACTTTAGAATTTTATTGATAAAAAACCAATTTGGTAGATTACCCGACCAAAATCAAGTGAACATTAAAAAGCGGCCGCACCATACTTTAAGCAATCCCTCTTAAATCGTCATGATATCATTTTTCGGAGGAGGAGGAGAACAATGCGTACAAAGTTGGAATTGTCATTTAAAGAAAAAAGCTTTTGCGCTCTTCTTACACGCTTTTTATAATTAAGTATTGTTTTAGTATAATATTATTACATTGCTCTTTTCAATAAAAAGTGTATGTTTTATTTATCAGCAAGCCTCCCGCTGGTATCGAGCCAGCATCTTTATGCATGTGTTCGGTACATGGTTTATGCATGCATGCTTCCATGTAAGCATGCTAATGGCGTGTTAACTAAACTCGTCCACACACCACGCCTCAACTTTCCTTACCTACTAATTAGTGCATTAGTAAACAATCAAAGGTGTCTATAGTCATACGGAAATAATTAAAAAGCTTATCCTGGGGTTTTCAAACAAATTCTAGTACGTGCCATCTAAATATCCCACTTTGTTAATTTGATGCACCCAAAATCGTTTAAAAACAGTTCTTTTTTGCGTTTTAAATATATTAAATGCAACAATTACAATCTATTAATAATAATTATACGCTGGTATCGCGCATTGCTCTTGTCCACGTCTGAATTTATATAAAGCCGTGTCGGGTCGGAGCATGTCGGTGTCGATCTAATGGAGAATGTAGCTGCCGGTGTCGGTGTCAGGCCGTCGCATTGAACACTGTCGGCGTCGGGCTGGAGCCGGTGTCGGGTCGGCCAATCAAGAAGCGCCCATTGTCGGCTTGATTCTTACTAGATATTAAATTACACATATTGTTCTAATTATTTTTTTCGTGTTGGTCCCGGGCTCCTATATTCCTAATAGGCCAACATCTTTCTGTCAAGTCCTAGGCAAGTTGTATAAGGTGACCGATTGGCTATGCGAGACACTACCTACCTGTCTACTAGGAGTTCTGCATTGTCTCGCCCGGGTCTGGTGCCACCGCCTTACCTATTCCTGTTGCAATAGCGTCAGGTATCCTGCGGGCAGGATAGCCGGTAAACGCATGCATGTGACATTAAACCTCGCCACAAGATAGCAAGATACCATTAACATCTTTGGTGTCTATAGGCGATGGTTGACTTTTTCCATCAGAAGACTCATCTGCTTGTTTGCTATCTTATGACATAAAAAACCCAGTTAGTGCTTTAGATTTAGATCAATATATGTAATAGTTACTTATTAGTAATACAAGTCTTAGTCAATAATACTAATACATAGAAACTACATTATTAATATTATAAATGCGAAAGTTTGGATATTTGGATGGATGAATGCATGTTTGTTACTCAATCACGCCAAAACTACTAAACGGATTTAAATGTTTGGTACACAGATGAATGATTACCAGGAATAGTACATAAGCTACTTTTTTATCCCCGAAAAATAAGTTGTTCCCGCGGGATTCATCAAAAACATCCATAATGCATCGAGCTGCATCATGCAGCTAAGAACATTTATAAAGACTAAAACGTGTTTATAAGACATTAGCTGTGCCCGCGACTTCATCCGCGCGGAAAAAATTCTAAAGACAGTCCCATGGTTTTAGCCGCATAGTTGCCGTTCGCGTGAGATTTCCGGCACAAAAACTATCCTATGCCATTTCTCGGGTCTCACACTAACTTTGTACCAATAATTTCATCCAATTCAGGAATATAAGCGTAAAGAAGAGACAGACAGAAAGACAGAGTTATTTTCGCACTTTTAATATTAGGATGGATTACACTACTATTTGTCCCTATAGAAAATCGAACTCTAAGCCTATCAAGAACGTAGTGTTCCTAGCTCCTCGATCAACGGGGCACTCAAAAAGGTTTTAATTAATTAAGACTAAGTATTTTATACATTCAATGTTGTTCTTTGTAGGTGATGTAAGCACATAACTTTTTATTAACATTAATTATTTTAAGAGAAAGATTAATCATGAAAATTAATACTATACCTTTGATAACTTTTGGTTTCCGGCTTTTGGTAGAAATTAGGGTAAAGAGTTTCCATGTCTTCAGAATAATTTCTACTGTTCTGTTTGATACAGTGAATGAAGTGATTTGAAAGGCTTCTTTTGCATATGAATTACTGAATTAGCTACCCGAACACATTTGCAAGATATAACTTTTGTTAACTCATTGCCCTTATTTAGAAGTTAGCTTACACTGTATTTTTGAAGTCATCGCATATTATACCGTGATGGCCGGGCAGTAGAAGCATTTCACACGCGGCTTACAGTTAACGCGGTGTGTAAACAAGCCCAATCCAAATTAAAAAACTAGGCTATCTCTTATCTTATAACATTTTTTGCATATAAATTATAATTTAAGCCAGCACAATCAAAAGTAGAAAACCAGGCTATATCCTATCTTCTAAACTTTTTTCTGTCTATAAATGACATTTTGCAACATAGCATCATCAATGCAAAATGATTTTTTTAATATTATGCAAACAAGCAGATGGGTCCGCTGATGGAAAGAGTCAACCATCGCCTATAGACACCAAAGATGTTAATGGTGCGTTGCTATCTTGTGGCGAGGTCTAATGTCACATGTGTTTACCGTCTATCTTACCCTCCAAACCGGAACACGACAGTGATTAGCACTGACGCTATTGCAGCAGTAATAAGTAAGGCGGTTGTACAAGACCCGGGTGAGATAATGCAGAACTCTACCACTTAGTAACCACGATAGTAGTGACTTGTATAGCAAATCGATCGCCTTTTACGACCTGTCTGGCAGAATGGCAGTTGGCCTATTTTTCAAAGAAGCCCGAGACCAACACGGGGAAATAAAGAGGGGTTAAATTCTTTCGAATTATATAAAGATGTTGGATCGTTCTAGATTCAGACTGTTCGTAAATAGAAAGTACGGACAACTCAAACGCAGATGACCAGTAGTCAATATAGTGTAGATGGAATCCTTCACTACAGATACAGTACGACGTGAGCACTCAATTAAATGGCTCATCAAAACATTTTTTAATATATAGATGTTAAAGAACGCACAGTAATCCAATATTTCTCCTAAGCCTAAGGAATTAAAGACCGCTGGAAAGAGAATGATTGTTGATAAGCTACCATTGTGTGTTGAATTATATCAAATTAGATAGTTTGATACACTTTTTACTTGCGATATCGTAAGTCAAAAGTGTAATCCATATGCGGCCAAGCTTGCACTTTATGAAGCATTAGTACATGTTCAGACTATTTTGTGACGTGATTGCAAATAAGCTGATGATTCTCTTGATGGAAAGAGAAAAACATCATCTATAGACACAGATGTTAATATTACAGTACTAGCCATGTGACAGGAATGTCTCACATGATTTTGCAACCATAGTTTCTTTTAAGCTAATTTAGAGATTTAAGTTTTTGAGAAAAGCATTATAAATGCATCGGCAGAAATGACAATCATTAGTCTCGTATCATTGAAGACCTCGCCTGTGACATAGCCTTCAAACTCATACTCGACCTGCAATTACTTATTCTACGGCATTTACAATAAGTTATTACAAATCGTAATTAACATGGATAATGTACTTTCACGTTCAAATAAAAGTTTTGTCATTATGAAATATCCGCTAAGAACGTAAAAGTTGCTGCTTGTAGAGCGCACATATTTACTGTGCTAATATAATCAACATATCTAGTATGCTATCGTATAGCAATTTATAAGCACCTCATTTTCAACAAAAGCGTCTGCCTGATTATAACATAGTCAAACAGACTAAACACAAGCACACACAGGATTATCGGAGTATCCGAGAGCAAATGGAACTTAAGAGTTTCCGGAATATTGTTACGGTTTAATTACACTGTCATATATTATCGTGAGCTGAAATTGTTTCAACTTGAGATATAATTAGACTAGTTCAAGTTTGAGAGTAATTTTCGCAAAATTGGATAAGTTTATAGTATAATATAATTATATTTATCAAATTTTCGAATAAAATATCATGTCACTTTAAAAAGTTCTATGTGAAGATTTTTTAACGATTCAAAATTGATGCGAAATTGTATTATGCAGTTTAACAATATTATAAAGCATGGGTGTTTAATATAGATTACTTTTTAGCAATGTTGTTAGCATCCGTTAGTTGGTATTAAAGTTGATTAAGAGAAGAGTATTAATAAAAATAGAGTTAAGAGGCTGCTAATAAATTACGCGCGATGAAGGGGATCGAATCAAATCTCACAAAATCAAATTGGGCGATTGAGCAAAATATCAAATTGAAATAAAATCCTAAGTATGTCATATTTTAGATATTATGATTAACAAGACACAATTGATTGATCTCTAAGATATTTATAGTATGCCTATTAGTTATAAAGACTAAGAAATACACATAGAACATGTGCTTAAAAGAACTTACGCCTAGTGAAACGGGCTCGTATTATTCATTTCTTACGACGTTCAGTTCTCATTATTTTCCGCTGTAAAATATCCGCTAAAACATAAAAATTAAAGCTTACAGAGGGTACATATTTAAAGTGCTAATATAATCTTCATCAATTACTAAATTATCGTACTGTCAATTTAAAGAAATGTAAGAATTTATTAACGACATAGACCCCTGGATATAAATTTTAATAACTTATGATTATAATTGTTTTTTTTTTTCATGTATTTTATCATCCGAAATTTTTATTTTATTTTTTAATTGAAGATATAAATCATTAAAGAATCATAACATTTTGTCGTTATATGTAGGTATTTTTTATGACATTGTTTTGACCCAACATTTCTCATTTATTGTGATTATTATTGTTATTTTAATTTTAATTTTTACATAAGTACAAACTGTATTATTATTATTTTTAATTACATTAAGGATTTGTTAAATAACCTAACTTGCAATAAAATGTGTTCTTTCTAGCTGCAAATTTCATGTTCTTATATTTTTTATGTGTATATATCATGCTCGACGTCGATAAGTATAACCGAGTGTACCTACTTCGAATAAATGCTATGGTTTTAATTTTTGACATCTATATATAATATCTAGTAAGCCATCGTATAGAAATTTGTAAACACCTTATATTCAACAAGAGCGTCTGCCTGAATATAACATAGTCAAACACAAGCACATACAGGATTATCGGAGTATCCGAGCGCAAAAGTTTGCGATATAATTAGACTATTTCAAGTTTGAGAGTAATTTTTGCAAAATTGGATAGGTTTATTTTGTCAAATATAACTATATTTATGATATCAAATTAGTTAAAAAAGTTTTAAGAGATTTCCAAAATTCCAAATTGATGCTCAAATTACGTGAAATGTTTTATAAGAAGTATTACGATGTTATAACGTACTGATGTTTGATGTTGAAAAGTTCTCGAAACATTTTGTGAACAACTTTAAAAGATATTTAAGAAAAGAGCATTGACAAATAAGTTATAATTATTCTAAACATGTAGGCAAACTTTCGTTTATTTCTAATAGAATCTATTCGCAGCTAAAACCTTATATATATAAGTTATATATATATATATATATATATATATATATATATATATATATATATATATATATATATATATATATATATATATATATATATATATATACAATATATTAGGGTGCTTTTTTTTGCGACTATTTTTTTTTCGTTACCATCCCCAAATTTTGTTGGAAATATACCCAAAAAAATTCCCTGAAAGTATGAGCCCTTAATATTAAGTACTCCTACACAGCGTGTGAAGATTTCCCATTTGAAATATACGAGAACTTTAATTTTTTTTTAAATTTCTATAGCTCAGTGGCATTTCATAGCATCGCTTTGACCATGCACGGGTTTTTCAGAATTGAATGCTATACAAAAGTGTCCATTGTCGCGAAGTCGTAACTCATACTGGCGGGGTAGTACGGACCGCCAAACCGAATTTTTCATAGAATTCTTGTTTTTTCACTCATTATCTCATAAACAACAAGACATACAAAAAAATGTAAATGATAATTTTGTAGGAAATTCAATTCTCTACAAAAAAGGTCCTTAGCACCAAATCACTAAGATCGATATTTTCTGAGATATTAGTCATTGAAGTTTACGTAGCATTGAATTTCCGCAAAATGTTGAATCAAATCTTGTGGAAACATAAGTGTCACATACATGATTTCATCGGCTACATTACACTCCTGCAACTGGGACACGACAGAGACAAGCACCGACGCAATTGTAGCAGGAATAGGTACCGACACCGGTCGAGATATTAAAAACCCATACCATCTAATTAGTATAGCAACTATGTTAATGATACGTATTAGCTGTTGCCATTTATACAACAAACGCTACAAGAAAAAGTATTAAAAATAAAAAAAAAACAATAAAATTCAAAAATACAAACCCAAATCGCGACACCACAATTATTTATCTTGTAAACACTATATACAAGTTTCAAAGCTTCTCAAATGGAATTGGTCCTCAGGCAGTACATCTTGTGTGGCTGGGAAGACGAGCGTGACGTCACCCTGATAGTAGTTGGCCCGCTAGTTCTACAACTATAATCTCTTCAGTGGTACAAACCTGCGGCACCACATTAGCCTTATCTCGTCTTTTACGAGATATTAAGCATGGTGTTCACGTCGGGATCGATTTTCATCTACCCCCTTCTGGTCTTGTTTTTTCGAATTTAGCCTACACACAACACTAACCGTATCTTGGACTTTATTTGTTTGCAGGTGCAAAGGCTTTATTCTGCTGATCACTGGATTCCAAGCAGGAGACAACTTAAATCCGTCTTCCCTGTTGAAATTTTTATATTTTCTAATTTCAATAGCTTCCCGTACCATACGGGGAACACAGTGTCGCTCAGTAGAGAGAACCTGAGGTCGGTGGAATTCAATCCAGTGATCAGTGCTGGAATCCAAAATATGTTCAGCTATAGCCGACTTATTAACCTGCCTGTTTTATACAGCCGTGATATGCTCTTTGAGTCTATCTGCGATAGTACGTTTAGTTTGGCCTATATAAGCACTACCACAGCTACAGTCCACTTTATATACAAGGGTATGACATCCTTAGGCGTGCCCACATGCCCGACTACCTTTAAGCTTGGCGTATAGACGGTAGGTATGGAATATATTTTTTTTTAAATTATAGACGGTAGGTATGGAATATTTTTTTTTTAAATATTTTGTTGTTTTTTTTTTAAATAAATAAAATAAAATATATTTTGCATACACCATTTAACGCAGTTTCATACGAATGCTCATCTCTAAAACGTGAAGATCTGTTGAAAATTTGATTTTTGAACATGAGGATGAAACCAATAACTTCTTGATTTATTGAATTTTTCAGTTTCCAAAATGGGAAGTTAACAATAAAAGTGATCGTCTTCTATCAATACGAACATCACGAAAGATGATCAAAATACATTTTTGTTTTTCTTATACCATTAGACAGCAAACAATTAAACGGCTTTGCTGATCGAAAGAGAAACCAGCAAGTAGACACCAACAATATTAATAGGGCGTTGCTATCCGCACGGCGGGATGGCAATGCCACATGCATAAGACCGGCTACGTTACACTCCAAACCGGAACACGCCAATGAAGATCACTAACGCAATTGCAGCAGGAAGAGGTAAAGCGGTGGTAAAATATATCCAGGCGAGACGTTGCGGAATTCTACAAACTATATAAGAACACATATAGCCAACCGGTCGCCTTTTACAAACTGCCTGACAGTACGACAGATGGTTTATTCTTCTAAGCGGGACTCAGACCACTACGAATGATAAAAATATTTTATATGAATGTATAAAAATATCGGACTTTTATATCGGAACAAAACAATCTAGTATCATGTAGCTGATGTCTTTTTTATATCAAAATATCAAAAAAGCTGATGGGTCTCCTGATGGATAGACTAACCATCGCTTATAGACACCAAAGATGTTAATGGTGCGTTATCATCTTGTGGCGAGGTTTAATGCCACACGCACAAGTTTATAGGCTAACTTATCCTCCAAACCGAAACACGACTATGACAAGCACTGACGCTATTCCGACAGAAATAGATAAGGTGGTGGTACCAGACCCGGGCGAGATAATGCAGAACTCTACCGCCCAGTAGATAAGATGGTAGTGACACGCTAGCCAATCAATCGCTCTTTACGACCTGCCTGGCAGAACGGCAGTTGGTCTTTTCTTAAAAGAAACTTGGACCAACATGGGGGAGATGTGGATCAATCTATCTAATATCATTATGTTTATTAACCGGTCCCTTGGCCTGGACCGATTAAATTTTGTAAAGTTCGCACTTATAATTCGCTAATAAGAAAAGCGAAATTATTATACACTGGACCTTGATTTTATTCAAAGGCTAGGTGCGGGTGTCTTTAATTTTGGGCCATTGAGATCGTTATCATTAGAATTAAGAGCGCATTACAGGAACGTTGAATCTAAATTACCCACTTAATTCCTCTCCTTAATTAAACCGGCCAATTTTGAGGTTTTTTAGTCCGCTATTGTAAGATCAGTTCATAATCTTTAAAGAAAAGAAAGACACCGACTGTTTTGATTTTAATCTTGTCGTCTTTTAATTGAGATTGTTTTTATTAGTTGATATATTTTATATATGTAGATTAGAGAGAGATTGAGATTATTTTAATGGTTTGTGTAATAAGTTGCTTATTTATTAATAGCGTCGGTATGGAATAGTTCCATAAGGTAGCCGATATGGTATTGCCGACACATAACAACGCAGTATTAGTGTCAATAGGCGATGGTTTTATCTTTCCATCAAGAAAACAATCTACTTGTTTGCTATTTTATAAAGTATCTTCACGCCCGCATCCCCGTATGGTAGTCGGAGGTACAGTTGAGCCCACAATTAGCCGAAGGTAATTTGCTATTTACTAAGTGGCAAGCCTATCGTCAACCACGCGTTTATTTATATCGGGCAACGTTGTTTTTATCAGGAAACTGAAAAACACATTTTTAAATTTAATCTTATCATATTGAAAAATGCTATCTCATTCGTTACTATCTCGACACTACAAATTAAATAATGATTGTAGTTATAATAAATTCATTGTTGCAATATATGTGGTTTTGACTGGCATATTTTGTATTTTTAATTTTCAGAGTTATCTATTATCTTGCTTTGTAATAACAATGTTTACTCAAAAATTTGATATGCGCATTACACATGATATGTTGATACTCACAGCAATGTTACAAATATGTATATTATGTGATTTGAAAACATAAAAGTAAAAGTTAGTTCTTGCTCTAGGAGAGTGAGTTGTCTTTACACTCGCAAGGGAATCTAATTTGCAGTATATGGTCATAAAAATCAATGTAGTAATAAAAAAAAGCCCTTTTGCAAGAAGCAAAACATTTTTTATTATTTTTATTCCGACCTCGAAAGCCCTATTTACAAATTTCGATTTTGCTCATACGCATAAATGTTAGCATTCTATATTTCCATTTTGTTACTAAAAGTTTGTATTAAATTATATTTTCGATATCAATATCCGTTTTCAACACCTAAATATCTATCTTTTACAAGATCTGCTCTAATGGTTTTTAACCGGTTTCTTATGAAATTGAACAAGGCGAGACCTGATGAAATTTTATACATTTTAGCCTTGTAATTAGGATATTATTCCTATTTCATTTTAGATATACGTACTTATTCTAAATTTATGCCTCAACGAATTTTCTAATACCTTGTGCTACACAAATAGTTTTAAGGGATAAGATTTGTTTGTAATGGATTGACCCAAAAAACATTGGTTTGATATACATACGCGCACACACGCACACACAGAGACACAAATTCGCACTCATCTACACATATAATAAAATCGTAGGAAAGTCAAAACTGTACATTGAATATTTTTTTAAAAGAATACTTGGGGCGTGATCTACAATCGATACCGAAGCCAAAAATATAGTTTTTAGAATTTTTGTCTGTTTATCTGTTTGTCTGTTTGTCTGTATCTTTATATTTATTCTATAAAACTATTAAAAACCTTTTAAAACAACAAAGAAAAAAATTAACACAACAGGACTTAAATTTGCAACCTTTCTTCTGACTGGGATGCTCTAAGCAACTAAGCCACTGCCGAATGCCGAAATTCCGACATCGATTTCGTCGACTATACTGATCGCTTTATATATACATATATATATATATATATATATATATATATATATATATATATATATATATATATATATATATATATATATATTCATATCATATCATTTATTAAATATAACGAAATAACGAAATATAATTCATTCCAAAACTTAGCATGACGTATGCTATTAAAAGGATAAGATCGCAGGCATGGGTAGTGCTCGCTTGGTATAATTCAATTACTTTCAAAATTTCAATTTAAGTTCTGCGGACTTCGATGTAATTTTTGTTACTAAAAAGAGCATCACTATATTTTAAAAGAAACTAACTATATCCTTAAGATATAAGTGTAGAAGTGTAGAATTTAGTATACTTGAGGTAAGCTAATTTATTTCCGGGTTGCTCCACGCCTATTTTGAAAACAGACCACCATCTTTCTATCAGGCAGTTCATAAAAAGGAGATTTATTGAAAGAAAACTTTATCGTCTCATGTGGAAGGATAGCATTTTTTAAACTAAAATTTTAAAAGTAATATATTTTATTATACAAACACAAACGAACGAATACAGTCATAATTTTAGAAGTTTGAACGTTTCTTAGATAGTTTTCTTCTCACTCTCATAACGCATATCAACTGAGGCCCGCTTTGAAGGGAAAGCATCGTAACAAATGTCAAGTTTGTAGGATTTGAGTTCTGCTCTGCTAATCAAATGCCGACTTAGTTCTCTAGGTGCTTGAGATCCAATGTACTGTAATAAAATTAAATCTGTTAGCATACTTTTTTAATTGTAAAATCTTTACGAATAAAAGCCTATTAGACTTTCCGCCAAGCTTGAACTCTGATGATGGTTTTCTTGATAGAAAGAGATAACCCTCGCGTATTGACATTAGCATATTAATGGTTGCTAACCGTAAGGCAGGCATGAAATGCAATACAATATTTAATATACGTCTTGTAATTTTTCATAATGAGGTAGTTATAATTAATTTTTAACCGGTTACGCTTACACAAGCATCATCAGGGAATTTACAGTTATTGTAAATAATTGTAAAACAGTACAAGTGTATTACATGATAAATAATGTATTGTAATGGTTTACCAAGTGCCGACGACGAAAAGTGTAGAATATAATATGAGTCATGGTTTGTTCATGCATAATTTATTTAATAGATATTTGACATTTAAGGCGCCATTCCCTATAAAACTACTATAACGAGTGTTGCAGCAGGAATCGCTTTCTAAAATCAAAAGTCAGTTTTGCTGAAAATGTTAACAGTTTTACTGAGAGATATTTTCTAAATAATTCGTAGTTTCACAGAAAAAAATCGTAAACTTCTTTAAAAATTTGAAATCGTCCTTTCAGTTTCCTGAAATAACAATATTTCCAATTGAATATTTTTTATAATTTTTAGTACTACTGTTTAATATAAGATTAGATAACACTTTCGCCATCTTAGTTTTATGTAAAATGAATTAACATAAAATCAATTTAAATAAAAACATTCTGAATATTAATTAATTGCAGTTGAATTTCGATTCGTTTCATTTTCGTTTAGTTAAATAGGTTACCGCAAAAACTCAAGCAGTCATACTAATTTATGATAATCGTTGATAATAAAGTACCCTGCCAAAATTCATAAAAAATAATCTAATATATACTTACAGTTCGGGAATCAAATTGCTTTCTTAATTGTCTGATATGATAATCTTTTGGGCCCCATTCAGGCACCGGTTTTAGTAGCTGAGTCCACCTCTAGAAAAAAACATATTATCGTTGTTATTATCACAGAAATTAGTCTAGCAATTTTCAACATACGTAGTTATGTGTTTTAGTCCTAAAAATAAAACTTTTTGAATAAAAAAAATCAAAGGAGAAATTTATTCAATTTGCTATTACTCAAGGGCGATTTCTTTAAATTTCACATGTGAGTTATAGACATCCGCAAAGTAATGCCTAAACTAATAAAACATCAACAAAATGACATTCGAACCAGCAAATGGTTCCACCTTTAGCACCTGCAAGCTCTTATATAGTCAATTGTTCCTATCTTTTTCACTGATTCCGCGTATTGTACTGTATTTATCTTTGGGTAACAAACAATCTTTCCATTAGAATCATTGATGTAAAAACCGAAGATACACAATCAGTGTCTCAAAAATGTCCTACAAAAATGAGCGCAAAATTTTAAATTGTGCGCTCATTTCAAATAGAATCGCGTCGGTCGCGACACTGTCAATTTTATTTCTTTTTGTACATAGCTTGGTAAAAACAACTATAAATCCTACGTTTAAGGTTCAATATGCAAAGACATATGTTTTTGCCATATCTATAACTATTTAAATGAAATTAGGGACACTTTTGAGTGTCAGTTTTGTTCGAGAGTGTGGATCTTGGGTTTTTTATATCAATGAATATCAATGATTAGAATGAGAAATCCTATAGACACGAAATATGTTAATGCGGTGGTATCCGTGTTTTGAGATGACGATGTCCAAAGCAAAAGTCTACCGATTACTTTAACTTCCAAATTGGAACATGACAATGAGAATTATTAGACGGATGTTGCGAAACTCTATCACATATTAATCGAACGATTTACTTTTAATGTTTGTCTTTTGATAATCATTATTAATTACTAGTTGAGCCGGCCAACGTTGTTCTGCCTTTTTTACTCTTAGTTTTTTTCTATATTTTTCTCACATTTTAAACCTTTCCTGGACTTCGACAATTAATGCAAAACCAAAATTAGCCAAATCGCTTCAGCCGTTCTCGAGTTTTAGCGAGACTAACGAACAGCAATTGATTTTTATGTATATAGACTAGCTGAGTCGACAAACGTTGTTCTGCCTTTTTATCTACTCTTATTTTTTTCTATATTTTCTCACCTTTTAAACCTTCCCTAGACTTCAACAATTATTTCAAAATCAAAATTAGTCAAATCGGTTCAGTCGTTCTCGAGTTTTAGCGAGACTAACGAACAGCAATTGATTTTTATATATGTATAGAAGATAGATGATTACGACCGCGTTTTTTTTTTAAAATAAATCTAGGTTCCTTTGGAAAAATAGACCACCCCCGCATTACCCAAAAGTAGATTCCCCTGGGTTAGTCCGGGTTTATTTTTAAGAATATACCATCTGCCGTTCTACCGTCGTTGCTATAAGGAAGTAGAGTTTTGAATTGTCTCGCTTGGACTTGTGTTTTATCTTAAGATTTTGTTTTCTAAAGACCTGGAAGATACTTTCCTTCCTAGGAAATAGTGCCAAGACGCATGATAATCATTGCTCCTGCTACCAATAAGCGATGAGATGTCTGTAAAGACCACGTCTCCATCTTCTGATATATTTTTGCCTCTGCAATAGTTTGTTCTTTTCCATTATTCGGTTTGGAAAAGACCTGCACACGTTGCATAATTCCGTAATATAATAGACAAACTGGTAAACTGGTTTCTCACGTATACCACTAGGTGGCGCTGTACAAATCACATACAAATTCCTAGTAAACTCCAAACGCGCTCACGATCGAATGCAAAAAGAAAAACTCACACTTGCACTCAGTTCATAAAAAGTGAATAATTGGACGAACATGTCACTATTATAGTGAGCGCTAGATGGTAAAGGTTACAGTATAGTATATTATAGTATACTCTCCTGAAAACAGACAAAAACAGCCATCCCCTATAGACACCAAATATGTTAATGGTGCTTGCCATTGACGTGGTATGTTGTGCGCTGTGCATAAATTTACAGGATACCTTACCCTCCAAATCGGAACACGGTAGTGAAAAACGCAATCTCGACAGAAATATGTAAGGCCATGGTAGCAAGCACATGCGTGTTATTACAGAACTTTTTCCCCGTGTTGGTCCCGGAATCCTTTGAAGAATAGGCCAACTGCCGTTCTGCCAGGCAGGTCGTAAAAGGCGGCCGATTGGTTATACGAGTCACTACCATCGTAGCTACTAGGTGGTAGAGTTTTGCATTGTCTCGCGCGAGCCTGGTAACAACGCCTTACGCATTCCTGCCGCAATAGCGTCAGTGCTTGTCACTGTCGTGTTCCGGTTTAGAGCGTAAGGTAGCTGGTAAATTTATGCATGTGGCATTAGACCTCGCCACAAGATAGCAACGCATCATTAACATCTTTGGTGTCTATAGGCGATGGTTAACACTTTCCACCAGGAGACCCATCTGCTTGTTTGTTATCTTATGATATAAAAAAAATCACATCAGACTTACTAGTAAAATAAAATAATACTAAAAATACTACCATTTTCCGTTTGTACATAAAGATATACACCGCATAGACAACTCCAATGGCGAACCCTATAGTTGTGAACGCAAAAAATTTTAAAAAGAGCTCATAATAAATACTGCTTCGCATTTTCAGATATTCCAATAAATGTTTGAATATGAGGAACACTTTAATCTGAAAATATTTTTGAATAAACATCAGTGTCTAATTTCAAAAACACGAAGATATGGAATACTAGCTGTAGCTTGCAGCCCGCTGCATTGTAAAAGTTTTTGGTGTATCCCACGGGAACATCTTATTTTTTGTGGGATGAAAATAATCTTATAATCTAATCCAGGTCGTTATCTACTCATATGCCAAATTACGTGCAAATCGGTCTAACCGTTTTTGCGTGATTGAGTAAAAAATATTTAAACATCCAAAATTTTTTATGTCATAAGATAGCAAACAAGCAGATGGCACTTTTGATGGAAAGAGAAACCCGTCAATATAAAAATAATAAACACAAAAGAAGTCAATGGTGTGTTGTTATCCGTGTGGCGGGATGGCAGTGTTACATCCATAAGTTCACCGGCTACCTTACCTTCCAAATCGAAACACTACAATGACAAGCATTGACGCTATTGTAACAGGAATACGTTAGGCGGAGGTATTATTATTACCCGGGCGAGACGTTACGGAACTCCACCACTTAAGACACCAAATGTCCAAATATCCAAATGTTACAAACTTATACATTTGTAATATACCACCTGCGTCCTTCAGCCTGCTGTATCTATATATATAAAAATCAATTGCTGTTCGTTAGTCTCGCTAAAACTCGAGAACGGCTGAACCTATTTGACTAATTTTGGTTTTGAATTAATTGTTGAAGTCCAGGGAAGGTTCAAAAGGTGAGAAAATATAGAAAAAATAAGAGTAGTTAAAAAGGCAGAACAATGTTTGTCGGGTCAGCTAGTCATAAATAATTTTAGTGAACCCCGCGGGTGTTCCGGTGCAGCCCGGCCACAGTCAATTTTGTAATTTATAGACATACAATTTAAATGTTCTTTTAATGTTCTTGCAGTACCAATGAATAAATTAAATGTACCTCAAGTATATCTCCTTAAAAGAGCACTTTTTGGTGGCCGGGAAGTAACGTATACGCTGCAGCCCGGCCACGGTTATATTTTCCAGTAGGATGCTCAGAATGTTCTTAAATATAAGCCAAATAAATGTTCCATTTGCGTTCTTTGGTTTTTTGAATGTAATATACGAACAAAAACGACTATATAAACAAAAAATGATTTCAAATTAAAATGTGCACTTAGCGCCTGTAGAATTAAAATAGCAAATCTGCATATTTGTAAAAAGCTGCTATCGCAATTTTTTTAGGAGCTATTCTCTAACGTAAAGAAAAACAGTTTTGATTGTAAAACGATGGTGCATTTTCCTATATGATATATTATTATTATAAACAAAGTAATTATAAATATATTATATGTATCTAGATGTACGTAATTGCATTAATAATTTTGTAGTGAATGGGTACTTATTCTGTTATATCTAATTAAAATATTTATAAAATTAATCGCCCCGTTGGTCGAGTGGTTAGCGACCCTGACTACGCAATCAGGTTCGATCTCCGACGGGGACAAGCATTTGTGTGATGAGTATAAATGTTTGTATTTCCGGGTTTGGGTGTTTATTAAATATGTTCTAGTTTTTATATATGTATTTTTATGTATTAGTATCGTTGACTAACACCCATAACACAAGCAAATAGTTTGCTTAATTTGGGGTTAGATCAGTAAGTGTAATTTGTCCCGTGAATATTTATTATTATTATATCTATGATTTGTCTTCTACCCTCACTTTTTTTATATATCATAAGATAGCAAACAAGCAGATGGGTCTCCTGATGGAAAGAGTCAACCATCACTTATAGACACCAAAGATGTTAATGGTGCGTTGCTATTTTGGGGTGAGGTCTAATGCCACATGTATAATTTTACCGGCTTAAGGTTTAAGCACTGACGCTATTACGGCAGGAATAGGTAAGGCAGTGGTACCAGACCCGGGCGAGACAATGCAGAACTCTACCACCTAGTAGCCACGAAGGCAGTGACTCACGTAGCCAATCGGTCGCCTTTTACGACCTGCCTGACAAAACGGCAGTTTGTTTATTCTTCAAAAAAGCCCGGGTCCAACACGGGGAAAAATCGTGCCAGACCCTGTCAAAAGCCTTCGAAATATCAAGCAAGATAGCTAGTGCTTCACCATGATTCTCGATGACCGCGCTCAAGATGTAGGTGGCATACGCTAGAAGATACTACCAATAGAGATGGTACATAATTATCAATATAAATAAAAATATGTGAGTGTAGAAAACAAATCGTAGATATAATGCAATTCCAATTCCCTACAACATTTAACATTTTTTTTATTATTTTAATATTCTATGCAATTACGTACATCTAGATACCTATAATATATTTATAATTACTTTGTTTATAATAATAATATATCATATAGGAAAATGCACCATCGTTTTACAATCAAAACTGTTTTTCTTTACGTTAGAGAATAGCTCCTAAAAAAATTGCGATAGCAGTTTTTTACAAATATGCAGATTTGCTATTTTAATTCTACAGGCGCTAAGTGCACATTTTAATTTGAAATCATTTTTTGTTTATATAGTCGTTTTTGTTCGTATATTACATTCAAAAAACCAAAGAACGCAAATGGAACATTTATTTGGCTTATATTTAAGAACATTCTGAGCATCCTACTGGAAAATATAACCGTGGCCGGGCTGCAGCGTATACGTTACTTCCCGGCCACCAAAAAGTGCTCTTTTAAGGAGATATACTTGAGGTACATTTAATTTATTCATTGGTACTGCAAGAACATTAAAAGAACATTTAAATTGTATGTCTATAAATTACAAAATTGACTGTGGCCGGGCTGCACCGGAACACCCAACCCCGCGGGAACTATTCATTTTTTCGGTATTAAAAATAGCCAATGTACAATTTCAGCTTATTATATTATCTATATGTGTTGTCTTCACCCAAATCCGTTCAGTAGTTTTTGCTTGATCGAGTAACAAACATCCATTCAAACATCCAAACTTTCACATTTATAATGTTAATATAGATATGGGACTATTTGACACGCGTTATTTCACCCGCGCACAGTGTATCGCGTGGAACATGCTAGGTGGACAATATTATTTTATGTTATATAACGATGCTCTTACTTATTTCAAATATGGGTAGTCATGTTTTTGTAATAAAAAACGAAAAAAATTATGATAGCAAAAAAATATTTTCAAAAATAATATATGAGCAACAATTAACTTAGCGAGTACTATGAATGCTGTAAATTGCATGCAGTTCAGATCGAATAAGTATCAAGAGGTATGTACAATATAAATCTAAATACATAAAATTACAAATAGTAACAAAACAATCATAGGTTTATTTACAATAAAAGAAAATATATGCATGAAAACTAAAACTAAGCAGCAAAGATAATATTTCATAACGTAACCTAATAATCATCATCAGAGTCTTCTGATGAATCGTTTACTGTGTAATCGTCATCATTTTGTGGAACTGTGCGATAATATGATGACGTTTCCAGTCTTGATTCTACTATACTAGGGCTTAAAATTAACTTTAAAACCTCTGAACATATTTTTTCCGGCTTTTTTTGGGGAATCTCTCGAAGGCTATTGATCAAGGGATCAGATGTTATAACCAACATTGACAGCAAGTCTCTGTTCGTGGCAACACGCGAGCACTTGCGGGTGTTGTACTCCCTAAATCTGCGGCAATCTTTATTACGTGCTTCCTGAGCCTCTTCGGAAAGCTGCCCAATTGGAAGCAATGCAGCTTTGATGACCTCTGTACTATGAATTAATATTTTATGTACAGTAGCAGGCATACAGTACCACGAATAGAGACTTAGATAATGTCTTCTGGTTTCAAGACAAAATTTATTAAATTCAACTAAGTTTATCTCGAATCCAGAAGACAAAGTCCTCAATATTACATCGAACTGTTTGATGATTTCAACATCCAATCCCGTGATCTGAGCACTCATCTCAGCATTCTTAAAAAACCGACGAGCCGTGTTCCCATCGTTTGAAGAACCAAATCCTGGCTTTGGTTTATCTACAATAAGTCCCATCTCGTTCTTAAATTTTAACTTAATTTCGTCGGAACGAACCTTGATATCTGCTTTGTCTTCGTTGCTTCTAGCCTGCCATTTCTTAATATTCAACTTGTAGCTGATATGTAAAAGGCATTCGAAGCAACGAATCCAAGCATGAAGTGTAGATAAACCAAAGCCAAAATGATCTTGGTTGCTGTTGAAGTTCGCGGGTTCATCATTCATCGTCTTGGGGGTGGCGCCACAGATGAAACACTTTTGAGTTGAACGAGTTTCCGTTAAAGCGTTGCATACCTTTCCGTCTGTCATTGTCAGCAAAAGTTCGTGTTTCACAGAGATTTGAGAATCACCAAAGTCGATACGTGTTGGAAGAAGAGCGTTAACTTCTTCCAACAATCTATTTGTCTCCGTTAACGTGAAGTCATTCGTTTCTTTAGCAAATATTAATTTGATTGGGCGACAATACAATGTTGATGAAGACCGAGGATTTTGCCAAACAATTTTGGCCCCATCATATAATCTAAGGGGAACTAAAGAAAATACGAAAAGAAATTCGTCCGTATCTTCAGTGTTCTCAAATCTCTGTTTGTATGTGCTGTGCCCAGAACTTCCATCACATCCCCATTTACTTACAAGTGTAAAAGACGAACTTGTTGCGAGGACACTGCTGATAACTTCATGCTGTGCTAATACTAAACGTTCCACTGTTTTGTTTAATAATGCTTGCAAATTTATTTCAGCACGTGTTTCTGTTACAGCAATGTGCTCCTGTGCAGGATAACAGGCCTGTTTAGATTTTGTCAAACTATAATATGATGGAAACACATTATGTCCTGCCTTCATAGACCACTTTCTTGTTTGTTTGTACGCATGTGTTGTTGACTTAGAATCTATATAGTAAGCTAACGCTTCGTCACTACTTAACTGCCTAGGATTAACATTACTGGTATCCTTAGACTTAACATTAATAACTGAGCTTTCACTAATGTCTCTAATTACGCTGGCAATTTTCCGTTGTCCTGCTGAACGCGCAGCAATTTCGGCAGCTGTCACCAATTCACTGACACTTCGCGATTCTACGAGATCCACGACTCGACGTTTTTTGGTTTTAAACGACGATTCTTCGAATTCTTTGCGAGGCCTTCCTGCTGAAATCACAGCCTCACTCGAAGTTGATGGTTGTGGCTCAAAAGAACTCACAGTAAACTGTATATCTTCTTCATCCAGCCAGGTCTTATTTTTAATTAAAAAACGCTCCTTCGATTTTCCTGAAGCCAACCATTTGACACCAATTTTATTGGAAAAGTTGGATATCTTCAACTTTATTTCTTTTTGGCTACATTCAGTAATGTTACCAAAGTGAAATTTTGAAGAAAGGTACTCATATATACCCGAGTTCTTTTCATTTTTTGTGGGTTTCAACCACTCTTCAAAAAATTCTACCCTAGAAATAGAGTATAAGCGTTCTGAAAAAAAAAGAAAAGAATATGTTGTACTGAAGTGTGCTAAACAATTTGTGTATTTTTATGAAGAATAAAGTATTTCCTATGATATATCAAAGAACTAGCCCGGATAAAGGTGAATGTCTGCAAAATTAACTCTTTAAAACTATTCTTTCATAAAAAAAATACGTTAAAATATATAAGCTATGTTAAAATTATACCTAAAATTCATTTGAACAGATTCAGATTTTAAAAAAGGTTTTTTAAATAATAGGACTTACCCTCCGTGTTGATATCCATCACAAACACTCAAAATATTAACTATAAGCCACTATGGATGTGTACGAAAGTGTCACTAAACTGCAACTGATTGACTGTAACGATTTCATTAAACTCAATACCTGACTTCTAACCACTATTCCTTATCAGTTAAGCATTTGACAAACAACCGATTCTTGGAATCTGGAGATTAGGGGTGTTGTTTACGTTTTGCAATTAAGATTTCCTGGAAATGATAACATGAATTTTGTCCACCTAGCATGTTCTAGGCGAAATACTGTGCCGCGATTAGAAAAACAGGTCATCAATATAAGTAATTTTATACAACTTTCATTTCCTATTTCAGTTCCTTAGAGGGTTGATTTTTTTAAAAAAGAGTAGTCTATATTAAATGTCCTTTATCTGGACCCTTCGACAATCTCGTTATTAAATTTCATTAAAATCGATTGAAGGCTATCTAGTCTATCTGTCTGTTAACATTTTACGATTAAACCGTAAAATGTTAACAGACATATAGACTTTTCACTTTTTATAATATACTAGCTGTTGCCTGCGACTTCGTCCGCGCGGACTTCGTTTACTCCGAACTGCTCCTCCGCTGTAGGTGATAGCGTGATAATATGTAGCCTATATGTTGACCCGAACTGTTAGTAATATTCATGCAAAATTTGAAGTAAATCCATGCAGTACTTTTTGAGTTTACTCCGGACATACATACAGACAAACAGACAAAAATTCTAAAAACTATATTTTTGGCTTCGGTATCGATTGTAGATCACGCCCCAATTATTCTTTTAAAAAAATATTCAATGTACATTTTTGACCTTCCTACGATTTTATTATATGTATAGATGTATTGATGATCCCGTCGGTATCCTTGTAAGGTAGACAAATTGACAGTCATGTCTTGCCAGTTCAACGCCCTTCAACGCTTTTTCAAAAAAATGGAAGCAAATCCTCATTTATTTATTTTACTGACCTGAAAATAATAACCGCTTGTTTCTACGATAACCAGATTCGCGAGCTTTACGTGCTCTTTTGAGACAATTGGTATTACAAGATCACCACGAGACTTCCAAGTTTTACTAAGACAGGGACTTAAATACCCTTGAAAAAACACTTTTGTCCAATTCAAAGAATGGATCTATGTCCTCACAATCCATAAGAATGGATCTATGTCCTCACAATTAAACCAAATAGGTAATAGGTATTGTAGATGAAATAATATATCAATCCGTATTTTAAAAGAAAAACGTAACTCATATAGGATCACTATGTTATAAGTCTGTCTGTCAAGACTCAATCTCGAGAATGAGAGGTAATAAAAACTAAAAAGATATGTATTCGTCTATTTTATATATTCGTATGGTATATATGTCGCAGGCAATTTGTATGTTTCGTCATTGTACACAGCGTCGTCATTTTACAAACATAAACGTACAATACAAATTGCCGAAGGCTCCGATATCGCACACGGTCAAAAGGCAACCTAACAAACCTAATTCTTATTTCTCGTATTGGTTTCGAGCTCCTTTGAAGAATAGGCCAACTGCCGTTCTGCCTGACAGGTCCTAAAAGGCGACCGATTGGCTATGCGAGTCTCTAACATCGTGGCTACTAGGTAGTAGAGTTCTGCATTAGCTCACACGAATCTGGTAAGTACTACCTCATTATCTATTTCTGCCACAACACTGTCAGTGCTAGTAATGTCCTGATCCAGTTTAGAGGGTAAGGTAGTCGATAAACTTAGGCATATGGCATTAGACCTCGCCACAAAATAGCATCGCACCATTAAAACCTTTAGTGTCTATAGGCATTGGTTTATTCTTTCCATCGGGAGACCCATAATTTGCTTTTTTGTTATCTTATGAATTAAAAAAATATAAGAAAACAGCAGGGTTCTAGCTCTAATTAAACAATTCATTTATATAACAAGTAATTAAAACAATATTCCGCGACAATTTTGTAACAGTGGTGGTAAGTGTCATGCATATTATATAATGACGACATTTTACATTCGATGTAAGGCATTTTCTGAAATGTATTAGTTTTGCAATCTGATGACGCCATTTGTATACGGACGAATTATAGAATTTGCCTGTGACATAGAGACTATATCACTAAAAATGCAATTAAAATACTTACAGTATAATAAAAAGGTGCGATTTGCAAACAAATCACCCACAGTCTAGTTGGGGGTACTCCAAAATGAAAGGTGATGTCGTCACTAAGACGCCCTACTGTATATAACCAAAAAATGATTATTAACTCCAGTACAGTGCATACGCCGATACCGCAGAGAAATATACAGATTCTTTCCTACAAAAACAAAATTGTAAGTTTTGTCTAGTAGCAAATCAATTTCTTTTAATTATGTTAAAACACACTGTTTCAGAAACCACTTTAAATTTAATTTATATCCCCACCCGGTTTCGTCTTTTACGGAACCTTCAGGGCTACGCGACTTTGCTATATTTATAAAAGTCTCGTAGCCCTGAAGATGCCGTAAAAGGTGAAACCGGTTGTCGATATTACAAACTAAATTCAAATTCGTTTGTATTGTTGCATAAGTGTTTTTTTTTTTTATGGAAGAGACATGGACATCTGCAATACCAGAGGCCTTGCAGTTGCGTTGCCGCCCTTTTAAAAATGAGTAACCTCTTTTCTTGAAGGTCTCCATGTCGTATCTGTTCGGAAAAATCCCTGCCGGTAATTGATTCCACAAAAGAGTATTGCGAGGCAAAAATTGCCGAGAGAATCGCATGGTTGTGGATTTCCAGAAATCAAGATGATGTGGGTGGAACTTCAAATTTTGACGCGATGTCCGATGATGGAAGTTAGCAGCAGGAATTAATCCAAACAACTCGTCGGAACACTCTCCATGATAGATACGATAGAAGACGCAGAGTGAGCTTACATCTCTGCATAATGCCAAAAAGTCAAGCCGTTTCGAAATAGCCTGATCGTCAACGATTCAAACCGCTCTACGTTGAATGCGGTCAAGTGGAAGAAGCTGGTTCTGGGGAGCTCCGGCCCAGAGATGAGAGCAGTACTCCATGTGAGGCCGAATTTGCGCCTTATAAAGTTGGAGACGATGGGCCGGCAAGAAATACTGTTTCGCTCTGTTGAGCAAACCGAGCTTTTTGGAGGCAACTACGACCTTGATGGAGCATCAAGGTCATAGTTGACGGTGCATGCTCCGACCTTAAACCCGTCAATGCTGGTGTTCCCCAAGGCTGCATGCTATCACCGACCCTTTTTCTTCTGCATATCAATGATATGTTGCGAATTAGTAACATACATTGCTATGCAGATGATAGTACTGGTGAAGCTACATACTCTGGCCGTAGCGGTATTTCTCGGGAACACGTCAAAGAGAGCCGAAAGAAGCTTGTGTCTGAAGTCGAGAATCTACTTACTGATGTCTCGGAATGGGGTCGTCAAAATTTTGTCACATTTAACCCCAAAAAGACACAGCTTTGCGCGTTCACCGCAAAGTGTCTGAAGTCAAGATCAGCCAAAAAACTGGTTATCCACTTGCAAAATTTCTCAGGAAGCTCGTAGGTAGGCAGCTTTGCGAGAAGCTCTTTGCGCTATACCCGATCAAAGGCCTTAGCTATGTCCAAACTTACAGCCAATGCCTCCCCTTTGGACTCAACTGCTTCCACCCATCGATGTGTCAAATTACCAGCTGAGCGGCCGTGACGGAAACCGAACTGACGGTCACTATCAGCTGGTGCTCTTCTAAATACTTCAGGAGCTCACAGTTGATGATGGTTTCCATAATTTTGGAGAACAAGGAAGTTATGCCTTTGGGCCGGTAATTGAACGGGCTAGAGCTATCTCCTTGTTTGGAAATGGGATGCACTAGAGCTGTCTTTCACGATTTTGGTACCACGCCGAGTGAGTATGAGAGACGAAACAGGCGCGTTGATACTTGCGCCAACTCCGGAGCGCACACTTTAAGCTCAATAGAAGGGATGCCATCCGGCCCACTGGACTTGTGGACGTCCAAGGAAAAAAATTACTTTACGCACAGAAGATTGCAGGAATCTTAGTTCCGGCATGGCCGCGAAGGAGGAGCCCAGAAGATCGGACTTCTCCTTTGCGGTATGGGCCAGAGAGTCATAGTCTCTGTGCAAAGATGGAAGAGAGGGCTGTGAGAAGTTCCCTATGATAGCTCTTTTGAAGAACCTAGAGGCAGAATTCTACTCCTTTCGTAATATGCTGGTTTTTACATCACGGGATGCCGACGCAGCAGCCCAAGTCCGGTAGCACTCCTGCTACCGGCGTGAAGTCATTTTGCAGGAGCGACCAAACCAAGGCTGAGACTTACCAGCAACTGGCACCGCAGAAAATGGAATGAAAAGTTCCATGCCCTGCAGCACCGCATCAGCGATAGAGTCAGCAACGACACTTGGATCATCCAGCTTGAAGCACATCTGCCCCCATGGGTAGGATGCAAAAAAAGACCGCATCCCGTCCCAATCTGCTGACCTATAGTGACAAACGCGACGACGGCCTGCAAAAGGAGGCCGTGATAGGTGCGTAACCAGCACTTTGCTCCGAATCAGGCAGTGGTCTGACGTATTAAGTGGGACGTCCACAGATACCTAGTAGTTATCCGGATGTGAGATCAGCAGAAAGTCCAACAGTGAAGGCGTATGGTCGTCCATATCTGGAACACGCGTAGGCGAAGTTACTAGTTGTGTTAGACCATACGCCAAGGCAAAATCATGAACAGACCTCCCCGCATGATCTGTAGTACGAAAACATAGCCATTCGGCGTGATGGGCATTAAAATCGCCCAAGACCACGATCTTAGCGGAGAGGATCTGTTGTAACACGGAATCTACAGCCGTTTGTATGTGCTCAACCAGCCTGCCGACTTCAATAACCGCTCACTTCACTTTGGCAACTAATGAGACCTCTGAAAAAATTCCGTTAATACACTATGGTCTTAATAGGGACCAACGCTAACTTCATCCAAAAAAAAAAAACAATATTTACACTATTTACTAGTTTTAATATGGTATTTTATCGTTTTCGAACGAAACATTGAACAAGATAACATCGCATTGGCACTCTTTTTTTAAATACGCTCTTGGTCCGTCCTTTTGATTCGTGCTGTGTGTTATGTGTTGGTTGCAGTTTATGATTCAGGTTAATTTAAAAGTGTTTTGGCGTATTAATCAACAAGTAAACTTTATTTATAATCAAAATTAATTCAAGATCTAACAGTTTAGATAATAATTTTGTCGAAAAACCATAAATATCAATTAATAAAACTAAATTTTTCGTTAACGACCAACTTGATGATACCAGTGCTTTGGATATGACGGTACCTATTTTTATTTATTTTCATAAATTTTAGTGTTGATATCTATGTGTGGCCGCGTTTCCGATCCGGTAGTAGTTTAAAAAAATGTTGACGCGTCAAAATAACTTGTAAAAAGTTTTATTGAATAAAGTACTTTTGATTTCTGATATGATCTCAAAAAAAACATATGATGTGAATGTGAAATATCCTGAACCATATTTAAAAAAAATAATATAGCTGTAAAATTGAAAAATAAATAAATTATTTAAAAATTACGAAAAAAACGACGTATTAATTATGAAAAAAAATTAACTTTTATGTAAATAATTATTTTTGTACTATAATATATGTTGTTTATTTTTTCCGTATGTATATGTTTACCAATTATATAAAAAAAATATAAATTTACTTTTTGAATTAAAAATCCTCGCCTAACAAGTAGTCATATTTTTCTCAAAGTGTCGTGTTACACCTGAATTATTTTGTAGCTTAAGCCATTTAAATTAAACAATTCTCACACCAGTGTATTGCAGTGCTCAAGACCTCTTAAAAAATATACACCTTTCCAGTATCGGATTCAATCCAAACAACTCACAAAACATTTTTGTGACCACGGTCCACCGGAACGGACTCGGAACGTGTGCGCGTAACGGTCCGTGATTTTTCAGGGGAAAATGCGAAAATGGCTGGTGGTATGAGCGGATATTCCCGCTATGGAACCTGTAAAAGGCACGCGTAGATGCAGGGATGGTCGTCGCAGTCTACACGTAGCCAGAGGATGGATAGGTCCCGACCTTCAAGTTTACCGAGGCGCCGGTAACAGATATCTTCTCTGACGTAGGCGCACACACCAGCCGGGTGTCATGTCCTTCTTGCCCCGATAACCCCGGACAGGTTTTTGAATGGATGTACGCGGGGCAGCCTGAGCTTCCGTGATCTGGATGCTTAAGAAATCCAGAGCACGGATGCCCAGAGGGGGATTCTCCTCCGCTAGCGCAAGTGGTACCCCCCTGGGGTAAAATTCTCTCATAAACCGAAAGAAACACAACAGCAAAGCTGTTGCTTCACGTCGGTGTTAAGTGAAAGAGTGGTATCTCCCCGGGCGTGCCGGCCTATTCAGCTGCTATTGCAGGATGGCACTACCACTAATTTGTTTGACTGACTGCACCGGTGGAGTAACTTTGTAACAAAATTACCCTCCCGGTGGGCGATGGAGTCGTCACGTCCCTACGCCAAATTATCAACAGTAAGTATTAATTTAATTACAAATGGAATTCCCCAAATACCGATCGTAAAAAGTATAAATTTTCTTTCAATATTTTAAAGATTATATTTTGTACTTTTCCCATTTAGCACTTGATGATTCCATTGTTATTTGACGAATATAATAAATAATGTATTTGTCCTATTATTACATATCAAGCATATTCATATTTGGAGATTATTCGACCGGTTTCGCGTTTTAAAGAATCTTCAGAAATGTTACAGCAAGGTTTATAGCCTTGTTACAGCAATCAACTGTCAGTGAAGATCCTGCAAATTTTTCAACAAGCGAAACGGGTGAAGTTACGTACGTGTGCATTATCTATGCATATAATAAAATCGTAGGAACGTCAAAACTGTACATTGTATATTTTTTTAAATGAATACTTGGGGTGTAATCTACAATTGATATCGAAGCCAAAAATATAGTTATTAGAATTTTTGTCTGTTTGTCTGTTTGTCCGTTTGTCTGTATGTATGTCCGGGGTAAACTCAAAAAGTACTGCATAGATTTACTTCAAATTTTGCATGAATATTACTAATAGATCGGGTCAACATATAGGCTACATATTATCACGCTATCACCTACGGGAGTGAGGCTGTGCGGAGTAAAGGAAGTCCGCGAGGACGTAGTCGCTGGCAACAGCTAGTATATCATAATATTATGACATTAATTAATAAAAAATATTAGTATTACTAATATTTTAAAATTAATTTTGTATTCATTTTAAAATAATGAATCTGCCTATTCGTTGATTGTTCGGCGGAACGAAGTCGGCCGGGCCAGCTACTTTATATATTAATCAAATAATCAAATAGTAACAACTGCAGCAACCGACTTGCCATTTCCTATATCTCCGGAACGCTGCATCAGATCTGCACCAAATTAAAATGGAACCAAACGGCATGTATACTCCCTCAAAAATAAACAATTTTCAAAACCAGCTCATAAATGACTGAATTTTGAGGTAACAAATATTTTAAAAAATAGCCGAATTGAGAACATCTTCCTTTTGTAAAGTCCGTTGAAAATAAAACTCGTATCAATTAAAAATATTTTGTCATCCTTTTTTTATAATATAAGATAGCAAACAAGCAGATGGTTCTCCTGATGGAAAGAGTCAACCACCGCCTATAGGCACCAAAGATGTTAATGGTGCGTCGCGTGCGTGCATTAGACCTCGCCACAAGATAGCACTTAAGGCGAGGTCTAATGCCACATGCATAAGTTTACCGGCAGCATTACCCTCCAAATTGGAACACGACAATGACAAGCACTGAGGCTATTGCAGCAGACAGAATAGGTAAGGCGATAGTACTTGACCCGAGCGAGACAATGCAGAACTATTTTATTCAATAAACAAACCTCAAATTTAGACAGAATTAAGACTTTTTTACCTAAACGATGATAATGTTTAGCTAAAAACTTCTCTAAAACATGATGAATTCTTAAAATATTCAGAGGTGTTTGCGAAATGTACGTTAAAAAAAATATTTTATACTTGTATATACCATTTATTGAGGAAATTTCTACTTTTAAGCAGATCTATTTAAATTAAATTACTAACCCCAGAACTTAGTGTAAAATTAATAAATATTCCTGCTACCATAACAAAAATAATTATAAGCCATGATCTAGTAACATTCCATTCCGTTATAACAGCTTCCATGAGACACGCAAGTGTTATGACCTGGAAAACCAGAAAACATGAAGCATCCATATTTTTGAAATGAATTAATAAATACACAGCAACAAAAAAGAAAATGTCTTTTTTATATCACAAGATAGCAAACAAGTATAATAAACTCCTGATGGAAATACATAGCCATCGCTTATAAACACCAAAGATGTTAACAGTGCGTTACTATAAGTATGGCTGGATGTAAATGCTGCATGCAAAAATTAACGGCCATATTACGCTGCAAAACGATAGTGACAAGAATCGAAGCTATTATAGCAGGAATAAGTAAGACGATGATGTAAAATCTGAGCGAGAAATTGCAGTACTCTATCACCCAGTTAGAAGCCGCTAAATTTAGTGGCATGTATTGACATTTTCTCGCTTTCTGCGAAAAGCCTAGCAGTAAGGCAGTTGATCTGGTATCACCATCTTACCTATTCCTGTCGCAATAATGTCAGGACCTGTTACTATCGTGTTTCGGTTTGGAGAGTAAGTAAGCCGTTAAAAGCTCACCACAAAGAAAGCAATGCACCATTAACATATTTGAAGTCTAGGCGACGATTGTCTCTTTCCAGCAGGAGAGCCAGCTTGTTTGCTACCTTATGACGTATAAAAAACTAACTATTTTTCAAAATAGGCTCGGACATCATTTTTGAGGAGATGTGATTATTTTCTTATGAACACAATACCCACAGTTATTTAAAAAAAACGCTTTGGCTTTGTAACTTCTTACGAGATACCTGGTTGAAAATTAGAAGGTATATATCTTTTCTTAGAAGTACATCAGCTTCAAAACTTCTTAATTCTAGACATCATCAAACTGCTTTCGGATATACGCTGTGCGTGCAAAGCTTTTGATCTTTTTTGATCGCAATATCATTTATTACGTGTGTAATAGTGTAACACAGGCGAATGTTACGTCAGTATAGTCAAAACGTTTTGTTTGATATTTTTATACTAACACTTTTTTGTTATCGAAATCTAGAAACCTACTGCATACTAAATTTCATGAAAATTCCTGGAACAGTTGCCAAGGTTTAGATTATACCTATACACACAAAAATTGCTCGTTTGAAGGTATTATGCCTGTAATTAATTTTGTTCTTCTTTTTCATACTGAAATTCTGTCTTTTTAATGAATGCTTTTTTGTTTTTGATTATTGTTTATTTTATAATTTAAATAATGAACTTAACTCTGAATTATATATGTAACAACATTATTATTTAATAATATAAATATTGTTATTGTGTTCTCTCCATAATCAGGGAAACATCCTCAGACGTCAGTACTTCTTACGTACACACTTTTATTTATACATTTAATTGCTTACTTTTGTTATATGTATAAAATATAAATGTTTTGCAATTTAAAAACTGATGTGAAAGGCGGTATAATATGTAATATAATGTAAAAATTAATTATTTCTAGTGTAAACTTTCCTACAAAATAAAGAATATTTGAACTATAAATTTTGATAGATTTAGATAAAAGAAAATAATTATGTAATACATATTTGCCAAAGCACTTATATCTTAACCAAATAAGTTGCATGTGCGAACTGAACGTTCATACCCTTTGAATCAGCTCGTACGTCCATAAATAACGTTGAATTTATGCAAAGGAGGCACACGTGATTAGAATAGATCCACTGTAATATTTCTATGATATATCGATTTTAATACTCACCAATACACAAAATTCGTTTATAAAATTCAAAATAAAAAATAAATTGACATAAATATCTCCAATAACAAATGAGTGAAAATATATGGTCCAAAAATAAAATAATGAAAAGGAACCTGAAACAATATAATTTTTAATATAGAAACTATTAACTTTCATTAAATAATAATTATTCGAATAATTTACCGTATGATAATCGAACAATCATTCGATTAAAATTTAACGATTTTTGCTGTGAAGGCCCTTAGAACCCGTAGTGATTGTCATTCCAAAACAAAAACCATTAGGAGAGCCATTTGATTACTACGTTATAAAAAATACTAAAACCATGAGTCTTGCCTAGTATCGTGGGAGTCACCGGGGCATGGAACCAAGTCTCACAGTACATTTTCACCATATAATACACAGTAGTTCTGAATAGGTAGTTGATTGAATTGGACAACGTCAACCACACACTATCTTGAGTCAGTTTTAACTGAAGAATGAAAACAAAACATCATTAATTATTTGCCCCTATTGGTCAGGGCTCCTTTAAAGAATAGGCCAACTGTCGTTTTGCCAGGCAGGTTGTAAAAGGCGACCGATTGACTATGCGAGCCACTACATTCTTGGCTAATTCTTGGTTGAGTTCTGCAGTATCTCACCCGGATTTAGTACCACCACCTTACCTTTTCTTGCCACAATAGCTTCAGTGCTCGTTACTGTCGAGTTCCGGTTTAAATTAGACCTCGCCACAAGATAGCGACCCTCTATTAACATTTCTGGTGTCTATAGGCCATGGTTGACTCTTTCTATCAGGAGACTCATCTGCTTGTGTGCTCTCTAATGATTTTCACAAAAAAAGTATTTTTATTGAAACATAACCTAATAAACAAAATTGGAAAACGATAAGGCGCTAAATGAATAAATTTAATATAGCTAAATCTATATAACAAATTTTAAAATGAATAGACTGACAAATGGAAATGTGACTTACGAACTAACAAATAGACTGACAAAATCGGTGTTTTTCGGTAGTTATAGGGCCCTGTTTGTACGTATTGGGTACTGAATACAAAATTTTATATCTTTACAATGATTAAAAATCTGTCTTAACCAAACAGCCTGGTCTAGAACAAAATAAAGATTTGTTTACCTTACAGTAATAAGACCATGGTCCAGGAACGTTTTTATTTGGTATTATCTTACAAAAAATATATCTTCACGCTTGTAACCCGAAAAGGTAGGCAGAGGTACAATATGTGTACCCAACATTACCCAAAGATACTGAGTTTAACAATGTGATAGGTGGCAAGCTTATCGTCAACCCGGGACTTATCCAATCCCGTGCAACGTTGTTTTTTTTTATCAGAAAACTGCAAAAAAAATTAAATTTCCCGAACTGGGAATCGAACCCGGAACCTTTTTTTGGTAGAGGGGGCAAATGAGCAGGAGATACACCTGATGTTAAGTGATCACCGATTCCCATGGACATCCGCAATACTAGAGTTCTTGCAGTTGCGTTGCCGATCTTTTATAAATGAGTAAGCTCTTTTCTTGAAGGCTTACCTATTGTATCTGGTCGGAAAAACCCTTCCGGTAAGGTCTTTAAAATCCCCTTATCGTATCTGTTCTGAAAAACCTCTGCCGGTAATTGATTCCACAAAAGAATAGTGCGAGGCAAAAAAGTGCCGGGAGATCCGCACGGTTGTGATTTACAAGACATTGAGAGACATTGAGATACAAGCGATGTTCGATGATGAAATTCAGTAACAGTTGGAATTCTGAGACATCAGTAAGTCGATTTTCGACTTCAGACAAAAGCTTCTTTCAGTTCTCTTCGACGTGAGACGGGTATATCCGGAGTATGTAGCATCACCAGTACTATCATCTACATACCAATATATGTTACTAATTCGCAACATATCATTGATATGCAGAAGAAAAAGTGTCGGTAGTGGTTATGTGTGGTGGTCACCTTATGTGATCAATACTGACATAGGACCATTAGATAACAAAGGCAATATATTAAAATTCCTCATCATTACAATTTACACTTTCACAATTTGAATTGCAGAATTTTAGATATTAGAGGAGAGGGAAGATATTTCAATTAATTAAAATCGTAGCTTATGAAATATTATATGCTAAAATATAAATTGAGGCTTTGGTTAGATTTAAAAGCAAACCAAGCGGTATGTGTCATGAGAGGACATATGTTTAAAATCTTTTCTCTGATCTAGAGGGAGAGTTTTCTCAGAAATATTATTCTTAATAATTTTAAACAATACAGTTTATATAAGACATCATCATACGAGACAATATAAAAACCAGAACATTAGTGGCTAAATAAACTACAAACCTAGATAAAAAGATCCAATGACAATAAACAAGACTGACCTCTGGGCAGTGAGCAATGAACACGTCACAAGCGCTTGCGGCAAATTCCCTTTAATTTTTGACAAAAACCGATCCTAGGTCGAATCAGCTACAAGCACTTGTAAAAAAATAAAAACCAAATCAAATACTATCCACACGTTTGAATTTGTGACTGCTTGTTGAGGTTAGATAAGCATGTAGACGCGGCAAGACAACCATCGCGACGTAAGCTCGAATTTCCACAGAATGTCTTAGGCATGGTACATATTTTGACAGACATTTTGCTCTGTGCACGAGTGGATATTACATTTTGCTATATTACACTGCACTTTAAAAAAACGTATAATATCAGGGTTCAAGACATGCGTGTAACATGTAGTTGTCCTCGCGTCAAAGGACTCAAGTTCTTTATCCGACAGTATAATAAGTATAGTATGAAAATTACATTACCTCTTTTTTACTTCTCGAACTTAATATATGAACAATTGGCGGAGATGTCATCGATTCAGTTAATATATCAAGATCCATACCCTGTAGTTTAATAAAAAGTTCATTTAATATTATAATAATTCAGTACCTGATTAGTTGAATTCACTCAATAGAAATTATGTTTTTAAATGATGTGTTCTAGAAAATATATTTCGTCATAAATCAAATATAAATATTCATAAGTAACGGATAATTATTTATTTAACACATTGTTGCACTCAAAAATCTAAAACACTAGCTGTGCCCGAGACTTCGTTCACGTGAAAAAATTTCATAAAACCCGAATAGTTCCTATTTCCGTGAGGTTTCCATGCGATAAAAACTATCTTTTGTCCTTTCTCGGGTCTCAAACTATATTTGTAACAAATTTATAGCTAAATCGGTTCAGTGGCTTAGTCGTGAAGAAGACACAGACAAACAGACACAGTTACTTTCGCATTTATAATATTACTAGTATGGATGTACAAAGAGCAAGCTTATGAGGTGTCTAATAGTAGAACCGAGAAGCAAGAATGCACAAATATAAGTAGAACACAGCACATAGCCCCCGTGTTGGTCCCGGGCTCCTTTGAAGAATAGGCCAACTGCTGTTCTGCCAAGTAGGTCACAAAAGGCAACCGATTGGTGATACAAGTCACCACCATCGTGGCTACTAGGTGGTAGAGTTCAGCATTGTCTCGTTTGGGTCTGGTACCACCGCCTTACCTATTCCTGCTGCAATAACGTCAATGCTTGTCACTGTCGTGTTCCAGTTCGGAGGGTAAGGTAGCTGGTAAATTTATGCATGTAGCATTAGACCTCGCCACAAGATAGCAACGCACCACTAACATCTTTGGTGTCTATAGGAGGTGGTTGACTCTTTCCATCAGAAGGAGACCCATCTGCTTGTTTGCTATCTTATTATATATATATAAAAAACATAAGTCTGTACATATCTTACAAATAGATTTATAAAAATTATAATAATAAAAAAATGTGGATGACTTTTTTAAAGCTATTGCTAGGTGGTAGGTATTTAGATATGTCAATCATAATCTGTTTAGCCGTTTCAAGGTCAGCTTTATTTCAATGAGTATTCTGTTACTTTGATAATGATAATTTTGACCTCAGGCTACAGGATTTCTTTTCAAAGATCATTAGCTTTTTGTCTCAAAAATTATTCACACAAACTAGAAAAATATATGGTCGGTAATAAATTAATATGTGGCTTTCTTTAATTTTCAAATTAGGGTAATTTAAAGAAGTATCTTTACGCCCGTATTCCCGAAGAGGTAGGCAGAGGTATATCAAGTACACCCACGATTAGCCGAAGATACTTTAGTCCCACAGTGTAGTAGGTGACCAGCATATCGCCAACCGAGCACTTTTTCCAATTCCGGGCGAAGTTTTTTTGTCAGAAAACTGGAAAACACACTTTCGAATTGCTCAACCCGGGAATGGAACCCGGCATCTCATATGATCAACTCCGACACTGGACCACTAGATCACAGAGACGAATAAATAGGGTTATTTAATTTATTGAAATAAAAAATTAAATTAACTTTGAAATCGAACCACATATAAGCAGTAGCGGGTTTACGGTTGATGCAGCCCTAGGCTTCGCCTGCATGCAGTGGCAGATTCACCAATAATCCGTGATAATCCGTAAGGAATACTTACCATAAATGTTCCACGATTCGAATCATCAAAAACAATCCTCTTCATGTTAATATCACTGATATATCTCAATAACAAATCGATGAATATCATTAAGTACATGATATTTAGAAGCAATTGGGCGTAGCTTAAGGTCTAAAAGAATATAATACTTTTAATATTGATTTTTAAAGTACCTAATACAAGGATAGAATAACTTACTGAATATGAATTTGATCACCCCTTTGGTCGAGTGTTTAGCTAACTACGAAATGAAAATGAACATATTTATTTGAAAGAATATGGGTGTTATAAGTTGTTTAAAATTAATTTACAAACATTATAAGGTTTTCAATTATTTCGAAATTATCATCATATAATATTACATTTAAAACTTTGTATCAATTTTAGAATTACTACCGGATCGGAACGCGGCCACACACTGACAAGATCTGGCGGAAGAAACTCAGCGGCCTTGTTTTTTTCTATTTTATGTATTTATTACTAATGTACGGGAATGATTTCATATTACAAGTTTTTTTTTATAATTACAAAGTTTAGTTTTTCGTATAATCAAAATGTTTATAATTTACAAAGTTATTTCAACATTTACAAAATTTTGTTACATTTAATTTTATTTAAGGCGAATTCGACAAATTTATATTTCTATCTATTAAAATTTAATTTTATCGGCTGAAATATCAAATAGTCGTACGTTTCACTTCGCAACCGAAGCATCTTCAGGAGAAACGAATAACACTTCACTCTATGAAGGGTGAAGAATTAATGCTTCACCCTTCATAAAGTGAAGTGCGAACGTGCGCTGAGTACATAAAGTGTGTGTTCATACATAACTGCCTTTGCTTCTGACGTGGAAGAAAGTGTCGTGGAAGTAGGTGGATTATTGTGCCGCTGTGGTCTTTGAATAATTTCAGACTTTGGATAAGTTTGCCCCATTTCTTACACTACCTTTCGTTTCTGTTGCATCACGGCAGTTCCATATAACATTTCGCGGAAATTTGCAAATTAAATACCATAATTTCTTCTTTAAATTATGGATTTCCGCAAAGTAAAGCCTGAATCTATTAAATATAATAAGTTTTATTTACGAGTCAATGTAGCTCGTGTTCGTTTCTCAACTGGGACAAACATTTGTGTGAAGATAAGTGAACAATTGTAATGTTATTTTAATAAATGCAATTATTTAAACCTAATGTACGTGTTACACAGCAAAAGTTGCGCCAGCCATGCAGCCGGTAAGGGAAAACTAGCTCCTCACATTTATGCCGTTACGATCCGAGCCCTTGTCGCAGAATAGACTTACTGCCTTACTGCGTAAGCATTTCGTAAAAGTCAAGAAGAAGCTAATATGTATCACTAACATTATAAATAATATCTAAGCTCTTAGGGTTTAATTTTTGAAAAAATAGTAAGCTTATCTTTGACCCCAAATTTTCAACTATCATCTCGACGAATTTCTTTTAAATTGGCTCAGTGGTTTACGCGTAAAAGTCGTGTTGTGTCCTTTACTACAGACAGACTTTTGAATTTATAAGTATGTAAATATAGAAGCATGGATAGAAAAATACAAATAACTTATTTTTTATCTATAAATCCCAATACCAGGACGGGTGAGAGTCAAACTTACCTTCCAAATAAATCGTCCAAATAACTGTTTATATTGCACAGTCGCAATTATCCATACGAATACAAACATTACATTACTATAATTAAAATATATCTTGCTGTCTGAATGTACTTTAATGCGCTTTCTGTAACAAAAATATGATTATCGCTTAAAATTTTAATGTAAAAATAAGGATAAGGCTAATTATAACGATACTATAGGTATTAAAATGAGCAGTCGAGGAAAAAATTTGTTGAAAATCGCACTGTAGTAGACTTGTAGACATCCAGATACCGAGGGTGGTATTTTGAGTATTGGCGTGATTTTCGATGATGGAATTTAGCGGATGAAATCAAGGAAATTCTTATACTGAATTTAAATATTATTTTAAATTATAAATTGTTTTTTTAGTTATTGAACTTAAGGATATTTTGAAAACTATTGAAATCGTGATTTATAAGACAGGATGGCCAACCGAAGGTGGGCAGTCACCATGATTTAAGTGCAAAGCCGCGTTTAGTCCTTAAAAAATTACTAAAATATGAAATAATAAGTAAAAAGTAATCAGAGGTTATCAGGTCGGTTGCCGCTTGATTCTGGTTTACAGAAGTTACAGTGGTGGGAACGAGAGGTGGTCCAATTGCCTTTAAAAAAAGTAAAAAGTAAATACAAGTAGTTTTAAGTCCGCATCATAAGAGTATCAAAACTCACGCCACTGGATCAAAACAAACATCTATTCTACATAATTTTCCTAATCTCTTGATTTTTACAACAGTATTAGTCGCAAACTCAAAAATTTTATATTAAGTTCGATCATTCGAAAATTAGTAACATCATTCGATTATAAAAACAAATTACTATTCTTATAATCGTTTTTAAATGTTAGCACTAGTAAAGTAATTGGAATATACCAATCACTCATAATCGCCCGCCGCTAGCGCAGAACTACTCCATTCGACTATTTATTTTACTCTTGACAAATATATTTGTAACTGTTTTTACATTACATTAACATTATTTTACAACATAACAACTACATACATTACGTTAAGAATTTTCTACATTATTCCGACTTCCCATGCCGCTTCAACGTTAGAATTATTATAAATTTCTTTACAGCTTATAGATTTAAGTGTTCCTTTGCGGATATCGATAATCGAAAAGCGAAATAAAGATAACGAATTTCTAACTTTTTATGAAATCTTGTACTTTAATTCTGCAATGCTACTGAAGCAATAAGTTAATATAAGGAATGGAACAAACTATCGAATCTCTGGAAATAAAAATAGACAGATGACACATTTAAGAAACGCCTTGAAGTATATTGTCATTCGTTACTTCAACTTTATTTCCCCATGTGTGAATTTTTTTCAATTAATTTACGTTTGTATGTATACTAGCTGACAAACGCAGCTCCATCCACGAGAAGATTAATATGTCGTCGATTTAGTTTATCATGCAAAAATTTCATCTCTTATTTTAGTCCTTCAGGATTGTTTTTTGAAAAAAAAGGTATACCATATTTAAACCCGGATCTCCGTATAAAATTTAATCAAAATTGGTTCAGAGATATAGCCGTAAAATCGTAACGGACAGACAGACTTTCCCATTTATAATATTAAGTATGATTATTTACGTGTGTGTGTAATGTGTATGTTCATTTAATGCGTATTTTAAATATCATGTATTCTATTGTTTTTAATATTTTTATACCTTTTGAATTGAATTTAATGAATTCATTGTACGCCAAGCTGATAATATTATAATTTCTTCTTGATTTTAATTATATTTGTTACCAAGGACAAGCTCGAATACATAGTACTTTAGTCTTAAAATATTTTTGTTTTAGGTAGTCATCAATTCAATAGAGAATTAAATACATTAATAAACAAAAGCAAATCACTTACAATAAATATAGAAGTTGTGCTAATTGAAAACACTCTCCATTATTTAGATAATAATAAATTTGTTTAAAAGTAATATTGTCACGGCCATGTTCTCGAAACATTTTTGCAAACTCCTGAAGTTCAAAACAGTGGCATTTAACTTCAGTCGAATTGAGTATTTTATAAGTGCATCTAAAAATTCCCCAAAAATGTTAAAAAATAAGCTTAAATATACAGATTGACTAGTAAAATATTCTGCATACTTAATGAAGGTATCCAGTACTCGATTCTGATACCTAATAATATAATATATAAAAGCGGCCAAATGCGAGTTGGGCTCGCTTACTGAGATTTCGATATATACTTATAGGTTGCTATTGAGATTTCGATAGAAGTGAAGAACCTAACCAGCACTTTGATCCGGTTCAGGCAGTAGTCTGACGTATTAAGCAGGACGTCTACATATATGTGTGTACCAAGTATCCCTGGTTCAATAGTGAAGGCATATGATCACCTACGTCAGGAACTCGCGTAGGCGAAGTCACCAACTGTGTTAAACTATTCGCCAAGGTATAATCGTGAACAGGGCCTTCCCGCATGATCAATGGCGCGTAAATTAGCCATTCGGAGAGGTAACGAAAAAGTGACTGTGACATACGCATTGTCGGACAGACAGACAGACGGACATGATACAATTATAAGGGTTCCGTTTTTTACTATTTGAATACGGAACCCTAATATTTTTTTTTATTATTATTGATAGGTAAGCGCTTGACCTCGATCTCGCCTGATGGTAAGCTAAGATGAGGCCTAAGATGGAACGCGCTTTCCTAGAAGGTACTTGTTCACTCTTCTCTTGAAGATCTCCAGATTGTACTCGTCCGGGAACACAGACTCAGGAAGCATGGTCCAGTCCTTTGCGGTTCGAATGAAGAATGTTGAGTCGAACCGCTTTGTCCGGGTACGTGGAACGTCCACCATATAACGATGCCTAGATTCTGTGCACCTCGACAATCGATAGAAAAACGGGGATGGCGGAATTAAGTCGTGCAATTCCGCAGCGCACTCTCCAAAGTGTATTCGATAAAAAACCGATAAACTAGCCACTCTGCGGCGATGAGCGAGGCTCTGGAGTTTTTTGCCTACCAGATCATCGTCGTTTATGAGCCTCTTGGCACGCCTCTCGATGGCCTCAAGTGTCTCCAGCTGGTATTTAGCGGATCCATCCCAGAGGTGAGTGCAGTATTCCATGCACGAACGGACTTGTGCTTTATAAAGGTTGAGCAACTGTCCCGGACTGAAATACTGTCTCACCTTCGCCAGAATACCAAGCTTTTTTGAGGCAACTTGGGCTTTAGATTCGATGTACAAACCAAAGTTGAGAGTAGGCGTTAACGTGATACCAAGGATCTCGAGGTGGTCATTTATCGGCACGGACACACCCTGGAAAGACAGAGACAGATGGAGCGGACTCCGTTTAACGGAGAATAGACACGCCTGGGTCTTAGTTGCATTAAACCTGACCAGATTAGCATCGCCCCAATCGGAGACTGCCTGTAAGGACAGGTTCATACGATCGACCATTGCCTCTCTGAGAGACCGGATCTGTGCCGTACTGGCCCGCGCATTGGATACGTAACTCACACTCCAACTCCACAACAGTGCTATCATCTGCGTACCCATAGATACCGGGCTTCAGCAGATTGTTAATGTGTAGCAGGAATAGAGTTGCGGAGAGAAAAAGATGAGCAGCCATCGACGACTACTCTGATTGACCGGCCACTCAGAAAATCTGAGATCCAGGCGCAGAGACCAGTAGGCAGACCATACGATGGAAGCTTACCGATAAAACTATCATGCCAGACCCTGTCAAAGGCCTTCGAGCTATCAAGGGAGACAGCTAGTGCCTCACCATGCTTCTCGATGGCCGAGCTCAAAATGTAAGTGGCATACGCTAGAAGATCCCCAGTAGACCGATTTCGGCGAAACCCGTATTGGGGGTCACTCAGTAGTTCGTTCGCTTCTAGGTGTGCCATTAGCCTGTTGTTCAGTACACGCTCCATAGTCTTGCAGAGTATGGACGTGACTGAAATTGGCCTATAGTTGGAAGGGTCGGCACGGCTGCCTTTTTTGGGCACAGGCTGCACGTTGGCAAGCTTCCACGATTTAGGCAGTTTTCCAGTAGCCATCGAAAGGCAAAAGAGGCGTGTCAAAACAGGAGCGAGTTCAGGCGCACAGGTTTTCAGTACTATGGCTGGAATCCCATCAGGGCCACTGGCTTTGTTCACGTCTAGATTCCGCAGCGTTTTAAGAACCTCAGTCTGACGGATGCGAATTTCCGGCATGTTCACCTCGCATCCAGGTAGACTGGGTGGTTTCGCGTTGGCGGGATCCAGACGTGAGTTTTCCGCGAATAGAGTAGCGAATAGGTTCGCTTTCTCTACGGCGGTGTGAGCCAGCGTCCCATCCGGTTTCAGCAGTGGAGGGAGTGAGGGGCGGCAGAAATTCGATTCAACCGACTTTGTCAGGGACCAAAAGGCTTTACTACCTGAGGGGTATGAAGCCAGTTTGTTCCCAATACGGCTGACGTGGTCAAATCGAGCTTTCAGTTGAGCCTTTTTGCAGGACTTGGCGGCCCGGTTGAAGGCTTTCTTCTTCTCCGACACATCTTTGGCCTTGCGGTGTCGAGCATCTACCCAAGCCAGATATGCCTCTTGCTTTAGCGCCTCAGCGCGTCTACAATTGGCTCTGAACCAGGGATGAGCTTTACTGGACATGGCTACGTCGGAGAAAGGAATAAAATACTCCATTCCTTGCCGCAGCACACCAGTCACAGCATCCGCGCAGGCCGAGGAGTCTTCAGAAGAAAAACAGACAGGCCGCCAGGGATAAGACGCAAAGAAGGAACGCATCTCGTCCCAGTCTGCTGACTTGTATCGACACACGCGCCGAGAGCCCCTGGGACTGGGATCGGGCGGCGAGTAGACGGATACAGATTTCACCAGACAGTGATCGGAGCTGCCAAGGGGCGAGGAAATCGCCATCGAGTAACGGTCTGGATCCGTAGTCAGCAGAAGATCCAAGCAATTGGCTGTATGGCTCTCAACGTCAGGAACATGCGTCGCTCCTTGAACCAGCTGGGTGAGATTTAATGCTACAGCGAGTTTATGCATCTCTCTCCCAGCGGGGTCAGTGCACTGGTATGGGTATAGCCACTCCTGATGGTGGGCATTGAAATCCCCCAGAAGCTGAGCTGCTTTTTTATTAGCTGAGCGGAAGGGTATTTGTGTTGAGCAGCATCCGGCGCCTCACTTAGGTACTCTGTAAGACCGATCGTCTCCTGGTCTCCGCTGTGCGCTCGGTAGACACAGACAGAAGCTTCTCTAGGCCTGTGTCCACCAGTGTCCATAGTACGGAGTAGCGGGGGTCTTCTAGATACCGGAGACGCCGAAAGCAGATGTCGTCACGGACGTACGCGCACACACCTGACCGAGCTTTAAAATTATGCTCCAGGGTGTAGCCAGGATAGGTTAAGTACGCCAAATCAGACGGGCACTTTATCTGCGTCTCCGTGAGGAACAAGATACCTGGTTTATAAGTCTCCAGGTGGAAATGGACTGCAGCGAGATTAGAATGTAAACCTCTGATGTTGGTGAGGTCTACTTTCATCGAGAGGGAGTGCTGTACAACGTTATTCCTGTACCTTGTCCTTTTCATTTAATAGAGTGAGTGAAGTAGGTGTGAAGACGGCAGTGAATCGAGGCGCTATACTTCCGGACCTGAGACACACACCTCGAAGTTACACTATTGGGGACTAGTCTGGAGACTGCGGGGACGCCCGAGCCCCCCAAAGAATGTCCATAGGGCCCTCTCATCCGGTCGCTAACCCGCACTATGGCGCATTTTGGGATTTTTCGCTAGTTGGCGGGGCAGCCTTTCACATGTGGCTAGCACGTTACTTGGGCCCCCTACTGACTAGCGGTCGGCCAGCGGTGCACCGTGCCTCAGATCTCGCTACCCTCCATGACTAGTCTCCAGATGCATCAACGTCAGCGTGTATCAGATCGTCTAGATTGTATAGGCGCAACTGATTCGACCCGTCTTCACTAAAGCTACATCAGCGTTAACGTGACGGAAAACGGACGCTTGGCGCCACGACTTCAGCTGATGGGTGGTCCTTATAGCCGCGACATATGTCTCCCACCATATCACCTGTTTAGCACCACCCAGGGGCCACGTGTAGGGATACAGAATTCCGGGTGTTCTCCCACGGACGAAGGTGATTCAGCCCCCAATAAATAGTTGTGTTTAGCGACGAGCCGATTAAAAAATATAGCGAACATGACAAGCTACGAGCTAGGCTCATTGACACAAAAAACCACGGTATTGCGTTGATACATGGGCGAGCTTTACCCGCATAGCCCGCGATTTTACTCGCCCGTCGATCAGGGCCAACGAGCCATGAGCCAGGCTCGTTGCTAAATAAAACCACGGTATTGTGATGATTCACGGGCGAGCTTTACCGTCGAACCATAATACCGCGGTTATACTCGCTCGTCAATCAGGACTTTAAAAAAACTTTAACAAAAAATACAAACCTATTCCAAGGTGTTTGGTCACTAAAACCATCAAGTACATATTGTGAATAAATAACAGTAATCTCAGCAATAAAATGTGACTGGAATAACGCCGTGGTAATAAACGTAAAGATGAGACCTGAAAATAAAAGGATTTTGTCAAACGAATGACATCAACTTTCTTTCTATGTTTAAAAATCAAATTATTTTCATTTCTTATGCATCTATATTTATTAGCTTCAGCACAGCCTACTGTTAAATATTATAAAAACAAGCACGGGATTAATTGTTCCTCATATCAATCTCATACATATATTTTATAATTTTATAATATTGTGATATTGTAAAAAAAATATATAAAAAGACAAGCCCGGTGAGTTTCTTTCGCCGGATCTTTTCAATGTGTGACCGCGTTTCCGATCCGGTAGCCGATTTAAAAAATGTTGACGTATCAAAATAACTTGTAAAAATTTTATTGAATAAAGTTCTTCTGATTTCTGATTACTAAATATTTTATTAGATTTTAATATTCTCCTTTTTATTATTTTGAGCGTTAGCCTTTGTACTCTCATTTTTAACATCCCGCTTCTTATGTAGACAAGACAATGTTACTGATTTTGCCCCAAATTTCGAAAATCAGATTTTCACTAGATCTCCTCATTTTAAGGGCTTTTACCAACTATTTTCATGATGAATGTCTGTATGTATGTATATGTGTATGTGTGCACGTTGTATGTAAACATCTCATAACTTTTGAATACTTGACCGATCGAAACGCGGTTAGTGGCATTCGATTGGTTTCCACTTCAGTTAAACTTCCTGAAAATTTGTCATTGACAAAACATTTAAAAAAGTTGAAACTAGTTTCAACTAAAAAAAATGGAATTCACCAAGTGCCGACGATTGAAAGTGTAAAATCTATTTTAAAAAAGGGTTTTTGACATAACTTCGAGGTTTTTCGACTAATCATTTTTCGACTTTCTACAATATTTTTAAGCTAATAGATTATTTGATTTAAAAATCTAACCAGCTTTTCTCTTTAGAGAACTACGTTAAATGACGTAAATTAAATTAAAATTGGTTGATTTATTTGGGACTTATCAATAACGAAAATGTTTGAAAAAAATATTTTTTAATATTACTTTAATATTTTTCAGCCTATAGATTATGTAGCTAAGAAAACATTTTAGAGCTCAAAAATTACGTTGTATACAATAAAATTCTAGAGAATAAAATTGATGATTATTTTCAAAATATACAGATTCACAAAATTAAATTACTGTCATTTATAACAAAATTTAAATTTTTGTACTATGAAAAAATCTTTGCTTAGGTGTAATTTTTGATTCTTTGAGCTGAAAATACATCAATTTACTGAAAAGTTTCAGGGATGTCCTGCAGGATCAACCGATTTACAGATTTTTTTTTAAATTTTTAACTTCCCGCTGCAGAAATTTACAGTTTTTATTACGATTTTTAAAGATCGCGTTTTCTCCAGATCTCCACGTTTTGAGGTCCTCTTAAAAACGTTTTTCGACTATATTTACGATGACATCAGTATGTAGCAATGATCTATTAATTACAGCATGTTTAATTATTTTTGATTACTTTGATAATAGCCTCGTTACTGTTAACTGTTAAATAATCCTACTTTAAATATTATTTTAGCTAACTTTAGGGGTGCTTTTTAAAAAATAGGAGACGTATAGGTCTGCACACGATTCAGCATTAAAAGCAATGAGTGAACCTTTTTCCTAACAATTTTCTACATTTATATACAAGTTTTATATATAAATTTATATACATCTACGAGGAGATGTATAAACAACTAACTTTTGTCCGCGGTTTCGCTCGGATAAAATAAAAGACAAAAATTAACTTAGTTACTCTCCATCCCTTCACCTATCTCCATCTAAAAAATAACGGCATTTGTCGCTCGGTTTTGCCGTGAAAGACGGGCAAAGAAATACACACATATACTTTCCCATTTATAATAGTAGTGTCGATGCTAAAATGCTTGTACACCGCCTCGTAGTCGGTCTCATATAAATTTAGAAAAAAAATGAAACCTGAAGGTATAAAAAATTTAGAAAAAAATTGGACCTAAAAGGGAGGCGCAGGGAAAAACTAGATGTATTTTCCTATTTTTCCCTTTTTACCCTTTTTTACCGAAAAAATAATAATTTACGAGACTAACAACGAGATGTAAAAATATTTAAGCATTAAAATCAATGAGTGAACAATGAATCATTACCTATTTTCCTTGAGATTGGATTAGATGGAGATTGAAATTTATATGACAACTTTGAGATATAGGAGTCTTCAATTATTATTTGAATGAAAAAAATCTCATAATCATTCATTCAACGGTCTAGAATCTAGATGATCAATAAAGTGAAATCGTAAATGTAATACCAAACATTGCATCAACTATAATTCGAAGCGCTCAGTCTATTTGGACTGGAGTTCACTCAATATTTTCCCAGTTCTACAGAGCACGTGAGAATCAAAATAAACACACGCTGGCAGAATGTAGCTTGATCGGGGTTTGGCTTCAAGCCAGGCCAAAAGTTTAATATCTTATACTGGGAATATACTCCTTAGTGGAACATTTATTTTATCATTTCATTTATTCATGATAATTTCATTATATATTATATGTCTTATTTAACATAACATATCTATATAGAATAGATATATATATATATATATATATATATATATATATATATATATATATATACTGACTGTTTGTCTGTTTGTCTGTATGTATGTCCGGAATTGTAAAAAAGTATTGCATGGATTTACTTGAAATTTTGCATGAATATTACTAACAGGTCGGGTCAACATATTGGCTACATATTATCACGCTATTACCCAGGGAGAAGGTGCTGTGCGGAGTAAATTAAGTCCGCGCGGACGAAGTCGCTGGCAACAGCTAGTATTAAATATATTCTAGTATTTATATATGTATTTCTATGTATTAGTATCGTTGACTAACACCCATAACACAAGCAAATAATTTGTTTACTTTGGGGTTAGATCAGTAAGTGTAATTCGTCCCGTGAATATTTTATTATTTACTAGCTGACCCGGCAAACGTTGTTCTGCTTTTTAAATTACTCTTATTTTTTTCTATATTTGCTCACCTATTAAACCTTTCCTGCACTTCAACAATAAATTCAAAATCAAAATTAGCCAAATCGGTTCAGCCGTTCTCGAGTATATTTATTTAATTATTTATTTAGCGAGACTAACGAACAGCAATTGATTTTTATATATATAGATTGTTTATTATTACATGCATATTGTATTTTTTATACAACATAGGCTATCAAAATATCTCGATCTCCTAATGTAAAGATATAAGGGTTGCGTATAAATATTATAGATATAAATGGTTTGCTGCCGTCAGTGTGGCAGAGATATAATGCATAAAACCGGCTATCTTACACTCCAAACCGGAAAATGCCAGTGACGAGCAATGATGATATTGCGGTAGGAACAAATAAGGCGGTGATACAGAGCCAGTAGTAGTGATTTCTATAGCCGTACATAATTTAAACATGTTTAACAGTTGAGGAGTATTTATGGGTGTTTTTATGAATATAAACGTCTTTTCTGAGGAACGAGAGCATTATTTTGTACGTATATTTTGTGTTGTTTTTATTTGCCTTGTAAAGTATGTATGTATGAATTAGTTTAGCTTATTTATAATTTTCTCATACTTTGTTTCGATTTCTTCTGCCATTTTTCTGTACCATAAATATCAATGGAAACAAATATTGTAGAATAACTCCCTACATAATTGTGTGGTTGGAATCTTCCGAAATTTACCTATATTCTTGCAAATAAATGAATTATTATTATGAAGTTAAAATATACCTCTTACAGTTCTGCATTTAGTTGTTTCCAATTACCACAAAATTCAAAAAAATTAAAGCAAGTTATGGGTAATTGCAAACTGAGATTCAAAGATGAAAGCAATTGATAATAATAGGAAATTCATTAAAATATATCTAAAGTATAATTCAACATTGTTTACTTGGTTTGAAGAGAATTATAAGTTATAACATAAAATGTCCTTGAAGGTAACGAAAAAATCATAATCATTTAGAATTACCTGGTTGATCCTTTATATGATATTTTAAATACAAAATATTGTGTAATGTATTCTATCTCTTTCTCTGGTTGTCTTTATTCTATTCATTTATGTGTTTCTCTTTCGAGACTGATTTTCATTTCACGATGAAACGAAATTTAAAATAACAAAAATTGTAAAGCAGTTTCATTAAAAAAAATTGGTAGATTGCTAAGCAAGGCAGAACAACGAAATAAGTTGTTCTACCTTGCTTCGCTAAACTAAATGTGTTTTGTACCTTGAATTAATTTGGATGTCATTTTTAATACGTGGATATCGTAATGCCTGAGAGTTTACTGGAAAAAGTAGCTGCATCGAAAGATCTAGCACCTACCAGTTGTTAGCGGGATCATCTTGGATAAGTAATAGTGTTGTTCAGGTGCGTATATACTTAAAAATATATAAACATAATTGCAAGGAAGACTCTTGCAAATATTATTGAATAAGTGACGCCAAATTAATCTGAAAAAGATAAAAATATTTTGGGAAATTTCAAAGTGGAGTGGTAAAAATTTCTTTTTGTAATTATTTTTATATGAGCGATAAAAAATATATTATAAACAAAATGTTTGGGATAAATTATTCGATTGCCATAAGTAAAATCTAAGAGTGCAACATTGTAATAAAAAAATTCAAAGCAGCATGGCTTTCGATCCTAGCCTGTACAATGGAGACAAAAGAATTATGGTGATTAATTTATTTTCAATTCAATGCTTTTCAATGGCAATGTCCATCTTTTCTACTGAAGATAATTCTGCCAGTATGAAGTTTATATTGATTTGTTATGAAATATGAAGTTGGCACAATGTTGCAAATAGCGACTATTTATAAAACCCGAAGGAAGGAGAAAAGGAAGAAATCTGTGGTATTTATGAACATTAATCAACAAAGAAAGATAAAATATGCACTTTTATTAAATATAATTAAAAATCACGAAATCACATAGATATTGGCAATAGGAAACTTTGCACAGTAATTCTGAAATTAGAAGTTTTTTTTCGATAAGTAAATTTTTGCCGCTGTGATCTTGTCAGATCTGTAAAACAGACAGCCGTACAGGGTTAGATTATTTCCTTTAAATAAACGTATAAGATTTTCTGTTAGTCCTATTAGCTGACTCACGTAGTATCACAAGTGAGTAGCGTGACATGTTTCTCATTAATGTAATATTTCATAAAAAAAATCATTCTCTATTTTAACAATTTAAAGGTAAGGTTTTGAAAAAATTGAGCACAGTATTATAACTATTTTCTGGTCCAATTTCATTAAAATTGGTTACAGTTTATCCGTGAAGCTGTAACAGGGACACACATTTATATAGATTATCATTCTTCATTTGTGTGTTACATTTATTTATCGGTATTCCCTTGAATTCCCTGAATCTCAATACTCTCTGAAAACCTTTTTTTATAAAATATGTGTTTAATCCTAAATTATTAACAAAATTAGAGTTCTTACCTAATTAAATCGTAATGTTGTGTACAAATGATCTCTAATTTACTCAAAGAAGATGTAAATGCGCGATAATATGTAAGTTGTTCATTAAATGAAGACGATATTGAGGGTCTATCAGAAGGGACTTCTCTCTGAAAGAGAAATGTTTAGTTCGATTACAGATTTTCAACATAAATAAAAATCGAGTGGGGCTATATCGAGGTATGCCCTTTGATTTGAACGCAAAATATTGATATTTTGTGTTTAAACCTATTCTCTATAATTACTTCTTCTTAGAAGTAATTAATGTGTGTCGGTTACGCGAAAGAATTCACAGAGAATAGCTAGTGTAGTACTTGTGTATATATTATTTTGTAAGGCTATGTGGATATTAATAATTTACATATCTGATATTTATAAGTAGTTGCTTCACCGGTCATTAAATTATTCGATGCTGACATTTTAGGGGTTTAGTAATTTCAAGTGAGATTACGAGGTCTTAAGTTCCATCGCTGAGCTGAGTGAAGGATTTTTTATCGGAATCAACCTCGAAAATGACAATCGCATCTCAGAGACTAGTAGTAGAGTTTATCATGTCATAGTATATCAAACAAGCAGATAGCTCTCCTGAATGAAAAAGTCACTATCACCTATAGATAACAAAGATGTTATTGGTGGGTTGATATCCATATGGGGCGACGATAATGCCGCTGCGTAAGTTTATTGGCTGCCTTATCCTTCAAACCAGGTTGTACCAAACCCGATAGAATCGTTGTAGAACAGCTCTACCACCTAGTCGTCATTACGACGGTAGTGAAAAGTAAAATGTTAGGTTGGGTTTGGATTACGTGAACAAAGTTGCGGCAACAACATTTTTTTAATAGATCGGCATACAAAAGCATATCCGAGACTAGTTGTTCGTGTTTTTTTATATCATATCAAAGCAGATGGTTTTTCAAAGGAAAGAGAAACAAAATATGCTAATGGTACGATGTTATCAATGTGATGTGATGGTAAGTTTACCGGCTAATTAAGGCTCTAAACTGGATACAACAAAGGCAAGCATTGACGATATTGCGAAGGAATAGGTAAGACGGAGGTACCAACGTAAGACGTTGCAGAATTCTACTAATTATAAGTGATAACCACGTTAGCAACATTTAGGTTAATAATTTACCTTTTATGAACTGCCTGGCTGAAAACCAACTAATTTAATCTTCAAAAAGGGCCGGGTCCAATATGGCGGATAATTACTTATGGGCTTACCTGCTGAATGACTTGAAGGTTATGTTGAACTAATGTCATTGAGTCTATGGAGACTTCGCTAGTATTTGAGCCCATATGCCAATCTGTGACTGATGACCGCTTCTCATATTCACTGTATCCTAGCGTATCATCCATTTTTTATTATTCTTTAGTTTTCTTTTATGGTCTAGGATCGGTGACGGTTAAATACTTCGTTTTTATTGAGTTTTTTCAAGTACTACAGTCTTTGTTATAGGTATAGTATTTGAAGTCACTAAAAAATAAAAAATCGTTTGTTGTAATCTAATGTTCAAGCGGTTCAAATGTTATGGCAGGTTTATTTACATATACATATACAAATGTATCACTACCACATTGACAAATAAAAGAATTCTGTCACTTCACAGTGGTATCACATTTAGTACCATCGCTTTACCTTTTTCTACCGCAATTGCAATTCCTGTTACATAAATTGAAATACACCATTAACATCTTTGGTGCTCATCCCAAATTTTTTACTCTAAGATTTTCTGATCTGCAAGGAGTAAAATATTTCGGAAATATTATGGAACAAGGTTACCTACTTCATATCACGGAATCTTATAAATGTACTCAACAATTACCAGAAAAAAAGGAAGATAGTTTATTAGCACTAAGTGTTACAAGTTATTGTATACTTAATGTGTTGTACCGTAATATTCTACCTCAATATGGTGCGCGTTTATTCAACCAGTTATATTTGTATCGAAGAAAATATGTTTGTTATACTATTTTCACCTTAGAGCGCTTTTTTCTTCTTAATAAAGATTGAAAACATGTTTCTTTGAAGATTCCACTTGAACATGTTTCTATATGTTTGACAAAAGATCTAACAGAATATATTTGACATTTTGTTATGTCACTTAGAAAAAAAGTCTTTATGAATTTAAGATTATTTGCCAGAGTAAGTTTTGGTATTTTTGGCCAAGTAATTTAAAAATAGAAGTCGTAGACTCAAATTTTATTATTCTTAATTATTATAATCTCTGGCAATACAGAATGATAGCTTTTTTTCTGATCAACGCCTTCAAAACACTGACGCGGTGAAACGCGGTAGCAATACGCGTTTCTACGCGAAAAAGCGAAATATTGCGATATTAAGCGTTTTCACACGTTTTGCAATTTGGCATTTCATCATTATTATTTCACTCCAATATATTATTATTTCAGACTGCTCTCTTTCTGATTGTGAAGAAGAAGAATAATTACATATTGTACCAACATTTAGAAAAAGACAAAGAAATAATTCAAAAGATAAAAATAACTCAAAAAAAGTAAGAAACTTAAATAATAATTAAAAGTAAGAAAAAAATGTCCAAAGAACTAGTTTTATGATGACTATTTCTTTTTTATATGGATTTTTATAATGTGGACGCCCCATTAAATATATTTCAGAATGTTAGACAGTTTTACTATTGCACTTGTACATAAATTTCACTTTTGCACATATTTTTTAATATATTACTCGACCGGTTTCACTTTTTAAAGCATCTTCAGGATATAATATACTTAACTAATAATTATTGAGAATATGAATGGCATTCCACCAAATGCCGATGATGGAAAGTATAGTATAGTATATGTATTTCAGGATAACTTTTGCTTGCATCTATAATTTTCTCAGTTTCTACATTTACAATCTTCTTTTTCCGCGATATTCTGACGAAAAAGACAAACTACCGCAGATATCGTCATTTCGGTTTCGCCATTAGGGGAGCCTTATGGCGATACCGAAATTATGATACCGCGGCGTTCGTGTGAAATAAGATTGGTGACTAACAGCTAAACTTTACAGACAGAGATGAAATTATAGTAAATCAGAGACAGTTAGAACGAGATGCAGAATGAGAATTATAAATTCATATTATATGACAGATTACAGCAATTTTGCTCGGTGTTTGTCAGTATGTATAAAGGGTAAAGTTGGCTTCAAAAAACTGATTGTTGGGATGTTAGATAAGGGCATTTTAGTTCCATATAGACATCTAATACCTAATGGTATAATACCATTTAGATCAAATGGCTTAAGAATAACATCCCTAATATAATACGTCCTTACGATTATTGTTAGACGACTAGTTCCAAGGTTGCTTCAAAAGCAAAATCAGCAGTGCATGCGGCACATTAAAATCTATATTTATGTTGGATGGATGTTTGGATGGATGTTTGGATGGATGTTTGTTACTCAATCACGCAAAAACTACTGAACGAATTTGAATGAAACGTGGCACACAGGTAGATGATGATCTGGAATATTTATAATATTATAAATGCGAAAGTTTGGATGTTTGGATAGATGTTTGGATGGATGTTTGGATGGATGTTTGTTACTCAATCACGCAAAAACTACTGAACGAATTTGAATGAAACGTGGCACACAGGTAGATGATGATCTGGAATATTTATAATATTATAAATGCGAAAGTTTGGATGTTTGGATAGATGTTTGGATGAATGTTTGGATGGATGTTTGTTACTCAATCACGCAAAAACTACTGAACGAATTTGAATGAAACTTGGCACACAGGTAGATGATGATCTGGAATATTTATAATATTATAAATGCGAAAGTTTGGATGTTTGGATAGATGTTTGGATGGATGTTTGGATGGATGTTTGTTACTCAATCACGCAAAAACTACTGAACGAATTTGAATGAAACTTGGCACACAGGTAGATGATGATCTGGAATATTTATAATATTATAAATGCGAAAGTTTGGATGTTTGGATAGATGTTTGGGTGGATGTTTGGATGGATGTTTGTTACTCAATCACGCAAAAACTACTGAACGAATTTGAATGAAACTTGGCACACAGGTAGATGATGATCTGGAATATTTATAATATTATAAATGCGAAAGTTTGGATGTTTGGATAGATGTTTGGATGGATGTTTGGATGGATGTTTGTTACTCAATCACGCAAAAACTACTGAACGAATTTAAATGAAACTTGGCACACAGGTAGATGATGATCTGGAATAGCACATAGGCTATTTTTATCTCGGAAAATTAGGTGATCCCGTGGGATTCACCAAAAACTTATAATGCAGCGGGCTGCACACTGCAGCTAGTATTTACATAAGTTTACCGGTTACCTTACCCTTGAAACAGAAATATATCAGTGGCAAACACTAACTTGTATTATAAAAAGATAAGATATTAAAAGCAAACCTGGGCGAGGCATTTCGGAATCATACAACATAAATAGAAGTCACGTTATTAGTGACACATATTAGCTATTCTTGGCCTTCTACGAGATGCCTAGCAGTAAGATAGTTAAACTATTATTTAATAGAAGTTCAACACGAGATTTTTACATACAACTAGTTAAACCTGGCCTTGCTACGCAGTGGCTCAGTTATATGTCATATAAAAATGCTTAGAATTTTCCGTTTCCATTGAAACATCGAATTACAAAGTACGTAAAAATATTTTCCTTTTCAATAGCTATGTTATAAATAACATAATATGTTCCTTGTGTTCCTTCAAATCTCCTTTGAAGAATACAACATCTGCCATTCTTCCTGTCCGTAAAAGTCGAATGATTGGGTATATATATCACTAGCATTGTAACTACTACACGGTAGAACTCCGTAACGTCTCGTCCGGATATTCGGTACCACCTTAACTATTCCCGTCGTAATAGCGTCAACACTTGTCATTGTCGTGATCCAGTTCGGAAGGTTAGTAATTAAAACATATACATTAGTAGCATTCATATCCCGCTACACGGAAAGCAAAGCACCATTAACATTTTTAATTTCTATAGGCGATTGTTTTTTTTCTATCAGGAGAACCACCTGTTTGATATACAAAAAAACAAATATTAAAAGACCGGTTAGTTTTTGAGCAGTCAAAATGTAAGTGACGGTGTTGGTCATTCATTGACCTTTTAAAAAATTTAATTCTAAGATAGTCTTTTCCTTAAAAGACGCTCGGATTACCGCTTCGAATATTGTGCTTAAAATATTTTATATAACCAAACAAAATGGCGTTAACTTTATAGGCAGCGACTACGTCAGCACTACGCTATGACGTGAACAATTTCTCACAAAGTAACAAAAACTTTGCGCACGCTAGGTTGCTCAAAACTTTCAAATCCGCCTTGTTCCTCACTTGGTATTTTATGTGCTAACTTTAAACGAAAATAGTTTAGGTGGTGATTGCAAAAACCGTTGTTTTATTGTTTTATTCGACGACAAAAAAACAGATTATCCTGTTGAAGGAGACCTCAAAGAGTAACATCCATTATCCAAGTAACTTAATGCTTTTGAAATGAAATGAAATACAAAATATTTATTTGCAAGAATATGGGTGTTACAAGTTATTAATATTAATCAAAGATACCAGCATATTCCATCATAATAATATGGTGAGCAATTAAGATTTTTAATTGATTATATAATATAAGCACTTGTACTGTTTCACAAAAATTTAAATTTTATTTATTACACAATCACTTTTAAACTGACAGCCAACCGGTTTCGCCTATTAAAGCATCATCAGGGCTTTCACATTAACATTTTCATTATACTATTGTAAAACTTAACTAATAAACATACACAAAGACTTTAATAACTAAAATGCGAGTACATAAGGTAGATAACCAAATAATTATTTGCTAAGTACCCTCATATACAGTATTGCCAACGTCAGATTTTTTCCCTAAAAAGTGGGGTAAAATAGTAACAACATTTAAGTAGTAAGAATAATTAAATTAGAATAATTAAATATTAAGTGTCAAATTGCAATAATATATTTAAATGTCAAATTAAAATAATATATTTAAATGTCAATTTAAAATAACTAAATGAAACATGTCAGAACCGAATAATATATAATAAATTAATATTGAAATAATATTTGAGGTTATTGTTGGATTAAATCTAACCTAATGTCGAATTAAAATAAATAAAATTTAATATGTCATAACCGAATAATGAGAATAGTAAATATTAAATAAATATGATGTTAGGCAAAATTAATATTTAACAATGGGGAACTATTTAAATCAGTTTGTTCATTTAATAATAGCGGATTATTCTTCATTTTATTAATTTCTAAGGCCTCTAAAGCATCCAGCTTCCTCCCTTTTTCGCAGAAATGTAAGGTTGAAAAGTCCCGATCAGGGTCGAAAGTATGATTTTCTGCGTGTAGGTGTTTGCCAAATGCGGATTCCCCCTTTCCACCGTGCCACACTCTTATATGTTCTTTCAATCTGGTTGAAAATTGCCTCCCTGTTTGGCCTATGTAAGTTGCTTTACATATCCCACACTCCAGTTTGTACACTCCACTTCGAGTAGCCGAAGATGATTTGTCCTTATTATTAAAAAGAAGATTTCTTAAAGAATTTCTCGTATAGAACACAGGTTGACAATCGGATCAATCCATATGATGCAGTTTCACCAAGTGCCGACGATGGAAAGTATAAATTATAAGATTTTTAAATTTTAAAATTGTCATTGTGGTGTTCTTGTTAAGGTAAGGTAAAGTAAGGGTAAGGTAAAAAAGTAAGGGTAAGGTAGCCGGTAGATTTAATTATGTCGCATTCCCACTGCGCCACATGGATATCTACACATCATTACTATTTTTGGTGTCTGTAGACGATTGTTTATCTGATTATGTGCTATCTTATGGTATAAAAAAATTCGGTTGTCTGAACATCTGCATTGATCTGGATAGCAATGACCTACATAATTAATAAATTTGCCTTCCTTATTTACAGCTGGTGAAATGTAAACGAAGGTTTAAACGTGTTTTGTCATCGTGACTGTAAAGTGAGAGATTACATTACAGTTACGAATAACCTTGGTTAATTCCACCGCCGCACCATTCCCTGTGGCAATAGTTTTCATTTTTGGGCTAGGAGTATAATCTATACATATAATAAAATCGTAGGAAAGTCAAAACTGAACATTGAATATTTTTTTTAAAGAATACTTGGGGCGTGATCAACAATCGATATCAAAGCGAAAAATATAGTTTTAAGAATTTTTGTCTGTTTGTCTGTATGTATGTCCGGGGTAAACTCAAAAAGTACCGCATGGATTCACTTAAAATTTTGCATGAATATTACAAACAGGTCGGGTCAACATATAGGCTATATATTATCACGCTCTCACCTACGGGGGAGGAGCAGCGCGGAGTCCGCGCGGACGAAGTCGCTCGCATCAGCTGGTTATTATTAAAAAGCTTGGATTATTCATCATTGAAGTCATCGCCTCTGTGGTCTGATGGTCTGGTGTCCGTGTTGACCACATGTAGTCCCGGGTTCAATTCCCGGGTTGGGCAGTTCAAGTGTGTTTTCTCAGTTTTATGATAAGAACAGCGTTGCCTGGGATTGGATAAGAGACCGGTTGCCGATATGTTTACACCTATTAAACTGTAGGACTAAGTATCTTCGGCTAATCGTGGGTGCACTGGTAGTGCCTTTACCTACCTCTTCGGGGATACAGGCATATGTAACGTGTATAGGCCACGTTACGTTCGTTGGCGATCCAAGATGCGTGAGCGTTTGCCTGGCGTGAGGTACCTTTCCCAGAGAACCCCCCATTGACGTATAAAGACAAGTGGTCCCTCGTGACTCGGTTGACTCGATACGTATAAAAACAAGTGGTCCCTCGTGACTCGGTTGGCTCGATTCGGCCTCGGCCTGGCCTCGGTTGGCTGTGCGGGTCTTGGGATCGGTGGCGGTTCTCTTCTTACAACCACGTGGCAGCTGAGACTACACACGGAATGCCTTGGCCCCTTTAAGCACAAACCTCGGCCTAGAACGTCAGCACCAGAGCAAATGCCGTGGCCTATACACGTTATACGTAAACATACTGATGTTATAAGATAGCACACAAGCTATTATGATATTGCATCAGGAATATGAAAGGCGATGGTACACAGACCACATTAATAGTAATAAACACGGCATTGGGAAGGAAAGGTATTGCCTCGAATATGAGCAAACGATCCTATTAGTGTCAAAATGTTCATACATTTGTAGGTTATATCATATTGTAAAAAATTAGAAAAAAACCATGTTGTACTATTTTATCGTACGGAATGAGACGACAAGGTTTAAACATTACCCTTGAAATGATTTTATTTTATTGGTAAGTCGTATTAAACTCTGTATTTCTGTATGTAATTGCAAGCTACGCTGTCAAACTAAGAAATTGTCTTAAAAGGCGCATCTATCTAATCCACGCGATGGTGTTAAATTCCAATTGAAATGTTGCATAACTGTAACACCTAGATAGAAATCACTATGTTAGCAACACTTCTTAGCTTTGTTTCCAATTTTACGAGATGTAGTAAGGCTGTTAAACTATTCTTTAATAGGGGCTCAAATCGAGACAGTGATTTCACATAACACTAGAATTTTCTGTTAAAATTTTGGTTAAAAATCTATATAATAATAATCCTGTTTAATAGTTTGTTTGTTTCTCATTATTTAGTTTCTGAGATTTATGGACACAAAGACACGAAAACTAAATTTTTATAAATAAAGATAAAATAATTTAAAACATAATAGAATACGATTGTCGCAGTAGTCTACTAGACTATGAACTAAATAGTGTCGCTCGTCTGGGTACCGCCACTTGCGTCTGCTTAAAGCGCTCACTCTATATACACTTTACGAAGCTTAGAAGTAACACTATAAATATTTTGTCAAAATTTTTTTATAGACCGGGATCCCAGAAATAAACTTTTTTTTTAATAATAACAAGCTGATTTTTTGTGAAAAGCTTCGTTTTGACGAGACAACCTCGAAAATCTCAAATTGGGTAGATAGTAAAGTTATGGGACTTTGAAAATTTTGATTCGGTGAAGGAAAAATATTGATTAATAACAATAATTATTTTTTGACTTTAATCGCTCGATGACCACATATATACATACATACATATCTTCACGTCAGATTTCTTACGGGGTAGGCAGAGAGAAGCGAGTGCCATACATCAGGATCCTTGCAGGCTAGTCTCGCTACCTCAACATTCATAACTCTCTTCGTACACACACGCCGGTTGCGAAGATCTTGACACCACCTACGTACTATACTGGATAAATCTGATCATGGTATGTCAGTCTTGGTCTTCTCCGGTACCTACATCCTTCCAAATTCGCATTATATATATGTTTTGTTAACCTTTCATCTACCATTCTTTCTTAAATATGGCCACAATGTATAAAATACCGATAAATCGAATCGTTACGGATAAGTGGAGTGGGAGTTACATTTTCGGAATGTCCTTATTCTGTAGCACGTCGGGGGAATCGAAACCGTTTTGTTATTAACGAGCATGTTTCATCACATCGAATGATGAACTGAATGGATCTCTCCGATGCGCTGTTATATATTACCTCGTGCTACATTTTTACGAGAGAAAAATTTAAAATGTACAGGGTAATTTTTTATATTACAAAATAGAATACGAGCATTTGGTTCTCATGTTTAAAGGAGATAATACTGTCTGTAAGCACCAAATATGTTAATGGTGCGTTGCTACCTGTGTTGCAATATGGTTCTTTTGATTTTGATTTAAATCAGATACATTAGAACTTTTTTTTTTGTAGAAGAGGGGGCAAACGAGCAGGAGGTGCACCTGATGGTAAGTGATAACCGCCGCTCATGGCCATCCACAATACCAAAGATCTTGCAGTTGCGTTGCCGGCCTTTTAAGAATGAGTAAGCTCTTTTCTTGAAGGCCCCTGTCATATCCGTTTGGAAACATCCCTGCCGGTAGCTGGTTCCATAACAAAGTAGTGCGAGGCAAAAAGTGTCGAGAGAAACGCACAGTTGTGGATTTCCAGACATCGAGATGGTGAGGATGGAATTTCAAATTTCAAATTCAACTTAGGAACAGCACAAGTTTTAATGTTTAATGTTAGTAGAACTATTTTTTGTACTGGTATGTTGGCATAATTGATTCGTACACTAGTGCAAGCGAAACTAGATCTAAAGGTGACGAACCTATTTTTACCGTGACTATACTAATATTGTTAACTAGCACCCATATCACAAGCAAATAAAATGCTTATTTTGGGGTTAGATCAATTTGTGTCAAGTGATATTATTGTTATTAATTTAATGCATATGTGCCATATATTTGAATGCCTCGTGGTCTAGGGGTAGCCTATTCGGCTCAGATTATGAGGTCCTGAATTCGATCCTCAGATCGGCAAAGGTATTAATGAGGGTTTTTTCGAGGTTCGAGGAGGCACCGTGCCTCCGATGAGCCCGTTAAACTGTCGGTTCCGGTTATCACTAGAAATAGTCGATAATCGTTAACATGTCGGTAAATGCGGCGATGAGGACCATCACTTATCTCGCCAACCGACTCACCGGTAAATCGCGTTGAACCAGAACACCTATAGACGTTCGGTTTATTCTGGGGTACCTACCCCGCAAGAGAACCGGGCGTGATGATACTTTGGTGCATATGTTTCGAAGTTATAAGCGTACATACTTTCGGTTTCGATCGAAAGTTATACGCGTACGTATTTTATAACAATAAGATAAGGTAGTCTGTAAATTTGTGTTTGTAGTATTCCAACCCCTGAACACGGATAGCAAGGAACCATTAACATCTCTGGTGTTTATAGCTAATAGTTTTCTCTATCAGAAGAATCATCTGCTTGTTTGCTATCCTATTAAATATAAAAGATATACAAATAGACGTATGACCAATTAAATTCGTTACACAAATAATTTCAAGGTAGATTAGCAAATAATTCTGGTTTTCTTTCACGCAAAAGATTTCGGTAAGAAATACTCTTGGATCTGGAATTTTCTCCACTGTTATCTTAGATAAAATATGTTAGCTTTTAGATTAAATTGTTCGTCGAAGCATTACCCAGCATAAATTTGAAAGAGTTAGTCTCACGATACATTTTCATTCAACTGAAATATGAATATTGCATTTTCTTGAACATTAGAAACATTTTCAAGTCGTGTAATATCAAAGAGAAAAATACCAATGTTTGTTATCACGCTGTTGTCACAATATTTCTCCTTTCTCTGACCTAGATGCATCGACATTTGCTGTGGAAATACTCTGATGTTTTTCCGTTGTAAGTTTATTATTCTGTAGTTTGTAAAATATAAACTCTAAAAGGGATGATATTACAGAGCGCAATAGCAGTTTTATCAAATACTAGCTGACCCGGCAAACGTTGTTCTGCCTTTTCAACTACTCTTATTTTTTTTTATAAATATAGAAAAATAAATTGTTGAGAAAATTCTCACCTTTTAAACCTTCCCTGGACTTTTAGCGAGACTAATATATATATATATATATATATATATATATATATATATATATATATATATATATATATATATATATATATATATATATATAATTGGAATCTTGGAATCGGCTCCAACGATTTTCATGAAAGTCACAAATTAGGGGTTTTTCGGGTCAAGGAATCGATTTATCAAGGTTCCAGGTAAAAGAAAAGCTCGGTTCCCAAGATATGGGTATGTGAAATACCGAGTAAAACTCGGTCAACTAGGTACAGAAAAAAATATATATGTTCTATAGGAATCGATTTATCAAGTTTCAAGGTCTAAGAAAAGATCGGTTTCAAAACTATGTGAAAAACCGAGCAAAGCTCGGTCAACCAGATATTATATAGATAAATCAGTGTCAGGTGTTTTGTCAGAATTAAACGGCTGAATTTTCTTCATTATAATAATGTTTATCAAGCCAAACCTTGGCTTCAATTGTATTTTTTTTTGCCACAAAGCAATGTTTTATTAACACATGAAATTCCTTTTTATCAATTTTCTCAAAGTAATAAAAGTCGCTTCATTCAAAATGCTATAATCACACCACCACACACCACAACAAACCGGTTTATAAAATGTAAAAAAGCTCTAACTGATCCGAAAGAGATATGTAGGTAGGTCAATGACATAATAAAAAACTTTTTATTAAAACAAAACAAATATCATATTTAAAGTGCCTTATTTCAGTACTAAACTTAAGTAACTTCCCCAATATTTTTAAAATATTTATTAATCAATATCCGTAAAATAATATAATAATGTATCAATTAGTATCCTTAAAAACAAATATGATTATCCTTAAAAACAGCAAAGAAAAATATCGACACGCGGGATTTGAACCTGCGACCATTTCCCTAAAGCCGGGACGCTCTTCCGCTGAGCTAGTGTCGACAGGCTCGAGGCGGCGAAATTCTTCTTTGCTATATGATCGATTACGTCGATTGTACTGATCGCTAGCTATACATACGTATAACTAGTTAAATGAGTTCATCATTACAGATGAAATTCACATTTATAATTTTGATCAGTACTTTCGTATTTCTAATTATTTTTATGTTATAGCACTCACCCCCCGTGCTTGGGAATCTGGAAAAACCTTAAAAATGATTATGATTATATTGAGCTATCAAATAACGCCTTTGATGATCGGAAAGTTTTTTTACACACTATAGACTTAAAAAGCGCTCTCATCTCAGATACGCTGCGAGCAAAACCTTTTGTAAGAACCGTTGGTACCTATATTAACCGGTATTTTTTAAACCGATAGTAGTCACGATTTAAGTGACATCAATTGCTTACTCTCACCATTTACAAGATGAACCGTTTGATATAAGTAAATACATACAAAAATATATATTATCTTTACCCCAGATAAAAAAAGCCAAGAGAACCGTGTGCCATGTCACGATCCTTGCAGATTTGGCTGTATCCCCTAAATACATTACTCTTCATACACGCTGGCCAACAGAAAAAACTTTTGATTCCACTTTTTTACTATTATTTAAGATCTCGGAGTCGTATCTATTATGGTTTATCTGTTTTGATCTTTCCTGTACCCATATCCTTCTACATTCACATCGTATATCTGTTTTGTTGATCTTTTATGTGCTATTCTCTATCCTATGTTGGTACATAAAAAGAAGTAAAATAGCATAAGTGTTTTAAAAGTATAGAGCTTGTATGGGAAACGGTCTACCGAAAATTTAAGAACATTTGCCATTTTTACGTTCGGGTCATGATAACAGTTCCTTTCTTTGTGACAAATGTAAAATTTGCGTTTTATTTTTTTTTCATGTTTTTACGCCATACTATGCAAAGCGTACATAGCTCTGACTCGCGGCCGCTAAGCACTCGGACACAGAATACTTAGAAACTAACAGAAGTAAAGGTTACATACAAGTAATATTCGAACATAGCACACATAGACACCTCTCACGGACGCGATATTTCGGACTGGTGCGGAATAAACTGTCCCGAACCATTGCGAGATATCGCGTTCGTGAGAGGTGTCTATGTGTGCGTTGCTCGAATATCACATGTATGTAGATTGACTACTGTTAGTCTCCAGTATACTGTGCTATAGACACCAAATATATAAATGATGCGTTGCCATCCGTGTTGCTGGGTTGAAATTCCTCATGAATAAATAACGACTCCCGCATCCCGCTGCATTATAACAGTTGTGAATTCCGCGGGAACACCTAACTTTTCCGGGATAAAAAATAGCCTATGTGTTATTCTGGGTCTTCCGCTATCTGCATACCAAATTTCATCGTAATCGATTCAGTAGTATTTGCGTGAATGTATAACAAACATCCATACATACATACTCAAGAACTTTCGCATTTATAATATTAATAGGATTTTGGGTATTTTCTTATATTTTACTGTTTTTCAGAATAATCACTATCACAATTAATCAAATTACACAAAATTGAGGTAAAAGAATCGTCAAAAAAAATCAAAAATTTCACACATTTCCAACGGTTTTCATCTCAGAATCATGGTCCAAAGCTATGGTTTCGATATTTGGTAGACCGTCCCGTACACGATGTATAAATCCCTATTATTTTTTTTTTTTATATCATAAGATAGCACACAAGCAGATGGGTCTCCTGATGGAAAGAATCAACCATCGCCTATAGACACCAAAGATGTTAATGGTGCGTTGCTATCTTGTGGCGAGGTCTAATGCCACATGCATAAGTTTACCGGCTACCTTACCCTCCAAACCGGAACACGACAGCGACAAGCACTGACGCTCTTGCGGCATGAATAGGTAAGGCGGTGGTATCAAACCCGGGCGAGACAATACAGAACTCTAGCACCTAGTGAAAAAAAAGTGTGTCAAAAGTGTTCCAAAAGATTTATTAACGTACTGACTTTATTACGTGTAAGCGATAACCCATAGTTATTGACGTTACTTGCTTTTAAACAGTGGTTTTATTGCAACCCTTCCTTACCCCGAATACATTGTCCTGTGCTATCTATGCGGTAGTCGTAAAGGTCTCGTAAAATACCCTTGTATTATCAGTTGGGAGGAATTTATTTACTGCGGAAAGATATAAGTTAAAATTATAACTCATTGAGTAGTGAGTTTAGTGAGATGGTAAGCCTAACTTTTTAAGACTCAAAATTTAAAAAGTTAAAATTTAATTTAATCTTGAAGTACCTTGTAAAGTATTCGTACATAACAAATGTCAGCCCTCTATGTACTATAAGAAGAAAAGAACTATTTCAGTTAAACAAATTTTATATTTTTATAAGGTTAGAAGACATAGGTATAAGAGGGATTCCACTCTCCTTACTCATAGATTACCTTAGTGAACGTAAACAACGTGTCAAAATAGCTCAATTTATCAGCGAATAATCAAACACATCATATGGAGTACCACAAGGTAGTGATTTAGGACCTACACTGTTCCTTATAAATAAATAGCCTATGTAATTTGAATATAACCAGAGGGAAAATATATTCTTATGCAGACGATACGGCAGTTGTTTTTTCTGGGCCATCTTGGGATTGCGTTAGACAGCTTGCCGAAACGGGACTAACTAAAATAGCTGACTGGCTCAAATGTAGCTTATTAACATTAAATCTAGATAAAACAAAGTTCGTTGCTTTTACAAATTATAATACCACACAACCTAACTCAGATTTTAATATAAGAATTCACAGTTGTGACATGTTCCATATAAATTATTGCTCTTGCAACTCAATAAATAAAGTCACCGAAATCAAATATTTAGGTGTCTTAATTGATCAGCGGTTATCATGGTATGCGCACTTAGAATTATTAATATCTAGAATTCGTAAACTAATCTGGGTCTTTAAAACTATAAGATATGTTGCCGATTCAAAATTACTAAAAACTATATACATATCATTGGCTCAATCAGTTTTGATATATTGTGTCCCTGTTTGGGGAGGTGCTGCAAAGACCAGATTCCTGGAATTAGAAAGAGCCCAGAGGTCATTAATAAAAGTAATATATTTTAAACCATACAGGTATCCTACTAATAGTCTTTACAAATCATGTGACCTTTTAACAGTTAGACAGTTATACGTACTACACATAGTTTTAAAATTGCACCAAACTTTAGTATATGATTCCGGGAATCTGGCCAAAAGAAGGAAGTATAATGTTGCGACAGTAATAAAAACTAAAACTACCTTTGCTAGTAGACAGTATAGTAGTCAAGCTGCAAACCTGTATAATAAAATTAATAAGATCCTAAATATTTATCCAAAAAACAAATATGCTTGTAAAAAGTCTCTAACATCATGGATTAAAATGTTAAATTATGATGAGACTGAAAACTTAATTAAATGACTATTAAATACTCTTAATGCCATACAAAAAATATATATAAAAATATAATGTTAATCACACACATATATACGCATCCATACACACATACACACACACACACGCGCACACACACACACACACACACACACACACACACACACACACACACGCATACACACACGTTTAAACATATACACACACACGTTTAGATGTACTTGCACATTATTTTTTATTTATTTTTTCTCCTTAAAAAAATATTTGCTAATCACATATATTTTACCTCTAAGTGTATCACTTGCCTTATTTAGTACCTATTATGTTTAAAAAGTATCAAAGGATTATTATTAAGAAAGAGCGGTGTCTCCTAACACAAGTGCTCGTGCACTTAAAAGGAGACTCCATTTATCACTCAAAATTTTTGTAAACATATGATAAATATTTTTAATTTTTTTTTTTTTTAATTTTGACTGAATTAAATTTGTGTAATATATAACATAAATAACTAGCGGCCCGTTACGTGCTTCGCTACGTATCGCCATTAATTGAATTCATTTGTAACAAAAAATGTGATAAATGAAGAACCGCTCTACCGATTTTGTGCAAACTTCACATAAGTGGAAGTGAAAAGTGGGCGTGCCACGTGCACCACTATTATGCGCTGTTACTCTAAATTGCCTTAGTGATATTTAACATGTCTTTAGGAGATAGTCGTCGTGCGAAAATCTATTATACACTGAATTATGCCGTATTGTGCCATCCTTGAATGCAGAAATGATAGTAGAATACAGATGATTAAAAATGGATATATTTCATATCATCCAAAAGTACAATTTTCATTGTATTTTACTAAAATTCCTGATTTTATATAATCTCTAATGATATAATAGAAAGTCAAGCTAAAATCAGCCGTACATCTTAAACATAAAGTTCATTTTAGGTTGACCTAATTTTTTTAGAACGATATATGTAATGATAGTCATTGCGTATATCATTCTGGAAAGTTTTCTACTCAAATATGACAAACTGAAAAATACGGAAAAATCAATACTGCCATCTGTTGTAGAATAGCGAAACTATTAAGATTATAGTTTCACTATTGTACAATAAATGAGTCTATTTTGAATAGACTACAAAAGGACGTAAATACTCTTTTTTTGTAGCAAAATAAAATTTATTGTAACGCAGTTTGGTATATTTTTAAATGTTCTGTTTGCGTGTTTCGGATTATTGTTGTTAAAAATGAAAACGACCAATGAATTTAATGCAATAAAATAATGAATTATATGCAATAATGCTTAATTTATGTGTGAGTTTGGCGGTCGCGGTCCTGATACAAATGTTTATACTTCCCACTCAACCATTGCCTTTATCATATTTTGTAATAGTAAACAGCTACAGTAAGGTATAACATTCTAAAGGCAGATACAATGATCTAAACGAGATTTAAAAGGTTCAGAAGAAACAATCTGGGCAAGTTTTTAGGTTAACTAAATCCATTTTGAAATGCTTCTTACAAATTGAATTTAGTATAGTAATAGTTTAGAGATAAATTATGTATAAGACAAGACATAGAACTTCAAAGGAGTAAGTCGATAGCGTTGGTTTCCGCTAAATTTGCATCTAATATCCGACATTAGCACCTCCAATATTGTTTGAACTGAATATGTGGGGGATTTGCTTCGGAATAATTTTATTTGCTTAGCATATAAAGTTTTGTACAATAGTTCTATCTAACGACATTGTTCAATTGTTATAAGTGTGTTTCATTGTGTGTAAATCGAAGGAAACTAGTTATTTTGCAAATTTCCATAAACTTTTACGTGTGCTCTTGTGATGCCATTGACAGGGGAACGTAAAAAAGCAGTGTAAGAAATGGAATTAACTCAAAGTTCGCCTAAAAAATAACGCAGACCCCAGCGGTACAGTTATCCACCCTCTTCCTCCACACTTTACAACACGATAGTCGCTAGCACATAAGCACACAGTATACGCACTCAACGCACGTTTCACTTCGCAACCGAAGCATCTTTAGGAGACACGAATACTACTACACTCAAAGAGAGCCGAAGATTGGATGGTAGATTTCCGCAAAGTAAAGCCTGAATCTATAAAATAGAGTTTCGTAGTTGCCCGTCACAATAATGTGGACTTTTTTTTTATATCATAAGATAGCAGACAAGCAGATGGGTCTCCTGATGGAAAGAGTTAACCATCGCCTATAGACACCAAAGATGTTAATGGTGCGTTGCTATCTTGTGGCGAGGTCTAATGCCACATGCAAAAGTTTACCGGCTACCTTACCCTCCAAACCGGAACACGACAGCGACAAGCACTGACGCTATTGCGGCAGGAATAGGTAAGGCGGTGGTACCAGACCCGGGCGAGACAATGCAGAACTCTACCACCTAGTAGCCACGATGGTAGTGACTCGATAGCCATTCGGTCGCCTTTTACGACCTGCCTGGCAGACCGGCAGTTGGTCTATTCTACAAAGGAGGCCGGGACCAACAAATAAATTGTATATCTACTATATTCTATAATTTTCATCGTCGGCACCTGGTGAAATTCCATTACTTTCGGACTCAATTAACAATGCACTTGTACATAAATATCGCTTCAAACATATATACTCTATACAAATAAATAAAATTGGAGTGAGTGTCTGTTTGTAATATTAAAATAACCGCTTTTTACTAAATTCATATGGATGTATACACGGTACATATACCAAAATAACATTTTTTTACAATTTTTGTCTGTCTGACTGTCTGTCTGTTTGTTCCGGCTAATCTCTGGAACGGCTAGACCGATTTTGACGGGACTTTCACGAGCAGATAGCTGATGTAGGGAGTAACTTAGGCTACATTTTTTGGAAATTTTTCCACGTGGATGAAGTCGCGGGCTCAGCTAGTATTATATATATTGGGGGTATTACTTAATCGGTTTCACTTTTTAAGTATCTTCATGATGTAATTTACTTACTTAAATGCTAGTTAGTTAACTGCTAGTTAAACATATTACATCCTGAAGATCCTTAAAAAGTGAAACCGTTTAAGTAATGTACCAAAAATTTTTTGAAGTAAAATTAATGTACAAGTGCATTGTTAATTGTGTCTAACAAATTGTACTTGTATACTAAATCTTTAAGGAAATAGGTACATCCTACAATAGGACATCATTGCTATTATTTATTGCTTGCGTAGTTCTCGTCAATTTAATATTCTATTTTAAGACAAAAACACTTATGGTTATCATATGTATAACAGATTTTCTGTAATTAATGCGTTCCATGTCAGACACATAATCTATGGTTAGCATTATAAGTTAAAAATTTTCAATATTTTAATGAGAAGTATGTCACATTTTACCAGGTTTAATTATGTAGTAAGATATCTACTACAGAATATAATCGCGATAATGGCTCGGTTTTGTCGTTGTGAAATGTCGTCTAAGTTTTCAAGGGAGCCCGTTTTGGGACATAAATTAATTTTATGACGGCCATTCGTCTGTTTTACTGGCGTATGAGATCTAAGGACGAATTTGTAAGCTTATAAAATATTAAAGGCTTGTAAAATATATTTTTTAAAGAAAATACACAGTTCTTACATAGATTGAAGGAAATACATTTAGTTTTATAATATTATTAATACTTATAACATTGTAGCTAGCATACTGGTTTTGCAGCAAATATCCTCTTAAGGCGAGGCATCGCGACAAATGGAAATAAAATTACTTAATCACGTTTTTTTGTATTGATTGTTAAATAACAATTTTACAAAAATAACGCGATATACCTGAATATATTATCTAAAGAATTTGCTAACTTATTACATGATAGAATGTACTTTACTCCATCATATAAAATTCTGAAAACAGGCTAAAAAAAATCTCTAAAACAAATAATTTGTTAATCATATTTCTAATCTTCCACATGATTTTTATATGGTGATATTTAGTTGTAAATACAAAAAATAATGTGCTAAATTTTGATTTTCAGGTGATATCCTATATTTAATTATCCGAAAATTAACACCATTCTCAGCGGTTTCAGAACATACCGCGCCACCCATTTCCAATAAAATTGACGCGCGTCGAAATACCTGTTTAGAACACCTAGCTTTTTTGAGGCTAATTTGGTCTTGCCTTCCAAGTGACCACGCAACTGAACGTTGATCGATAAGTCAACTCCAAGAATTTCAAGACTGGCTGTGGCTGTTAGGAAAGTATTTTCGAAGCGAGGAGATACGACAGAGGGAGATTTCTCAGTGGAAAACGGGCAAACTTGTGTCGTCTTGGGGTTAAAGTGGACCAAGTTTAGTCTACCCCACTTTGAAGCTGAGGAAAGTTGTTCTTCGATTTCCGACACAAGTTTGATCCGGCACTCGTTGACGTGTAGTTGAGAAATCCCGCTGCGGGCAGAGTACAAAGCATCACCCGTACTATCGTCCGCATAGCAATGAATGTTGCTTTGCATTAATATGCAAAAGAAATAGTGTAGGTGACAGCGCACAGCCCTGATGAACACCAGCATTGACGAGTTTAAGTTCAGAGCATGCCCCATCAACAATAACTTTGATGCTCCAATCTGCCAAAAAACTGGCGATCCAATTGCAGAGTTTCACAGGAAGCCCATAAAAAGGAAGCTTGGAGAGAAGTGTTTTGTGCCATAACCGATCAAAGGCCTTCGCTATGTCCAAACTTTTGACTTTTTATAAATTACTGACATTTTGCGATACGAGTTGTCAGTTTTCTCGTTTTTAGATTTATCACAATAGTATCGTTATGGACTAATGAGCTAAAATATTCTATGTTTTGACAAATAAAATTAAATAGCAATAATAAAAAAGGTAGCACTTTAGAAGAGAGTAAAGGCATTAAATTTAAATAAAAAGATACTGTTTAAAAAGCATGTTACTGTATTCCCATCATTGGATTTGCTCCCACCTGAACTGATGATTGGCTATATATTATGGAAGATTGCCCGAAAACAGACAATATTGAGAAGTTCAACAATTATTTTATTGTATCAGTATGGGTGGACATTAAATGCTTAAGAGAAACTTCGGATTTTAAAGGAATATTTATAGGGCAAATATGCCAGCAGAAAGAAGTACTTATTGCAAAATTGAATGGAACGTTTTCGGGAAAGTTAAATATATATAGCCTTTTATAATTTTTATTTTTTATTTTCTTTAGAGTTCTTGTAAATATACCATTATGTAATAAATATGTCATAATAATTAATACACAGTGTCGAAAGTTTTTTGAAATTATAATGACAGATTAAATAATAAAAATTATGATTTTGTATTGACTGTGATATTAGATGATAAAAAGATGTAACTGCTCAGAAATGTTTCAATTCTTAAAATCATATTGTTTATATTGTATATATATTTTGTATCATTAATTTAGAAAAATTACAGCTGTGTGTAGGAAAATGTTATATATAAGTGCTTTGTTTTTGTAAAAAAAAAACGAACTGCTAAAGCCTCCCCCTAAAGCTGGATGTTAATAATGGATTCCATTATTTTGGAGAACAAAGGGGTCATCGCTATAGGCCGATGTTAGACGGATCTGAGCAATCGCCTTTCTTACGGATTGGGTGCACTAAAGCTGTCTTTCAAGATTTTGGGACATCGCCTGTTGTGTATGAGAGCCGGAAAAGACGCGTTAAAACCGGTTTCAATTCGGAGCACAGATCTTGAGCACGATGGGTAAGATGCCAACTGGCCCACTAGACTTATGGACACCCAAGGAAATAAGTGCTTTACGCACTGCTGTTTGGAGGAATTGAACCTCAAGCATGGAACTTTCACACTGCGTGATGGTAGGCGGCATGTTCTGGTCGTCCAGAGTCAAGTTGGCAGCAAAGAGTGAGCCCAAAAGATCCATCAGAAAGAGCCATCAGCTCTGTGCAGAGGTGGAAAGGAGAGCAGACAGAAATTCCCTTGGACAGCCTTGGCGAGAGACCAGTATGCACGAGTTACCGAAGGAAGGCGAACTAGTCTCTCACCAATTCTGCCAATGTGCTCCGATTTTGCCCCGAGTTTGCCCCGAGCAGCAAGATGTACTCCACCCCTCCCAGAGTACGCAGGGCAGCCTGGGCATTCATGCTCAGTTTGATTGCAACCTCTTGAACATGGATGTCCAGAGGGGGATTCCCCACCGCTTACGCTAATGGCATCCCCCTGGGGTAAACAGCTATATTTCAATTGCGCTTCCATAGTATTAAGAGAAGGGAGGAAGGGCCTCCGGAAACCTCACCAAAAAGACGAAACGCAACAGCAAAGCTGTTACTTTACGTTGTTTTTAAACGAGGGTCGTGCCGGCCCATTCAGCTGAGCATGGCACTACCACTTTTTGTTGACTGACTGCACTGGCGAAATAATTTCTAAAAAGAAGATTATCTCACCAGCGGGCAATGGGGACGTCACGTACCGACGCGCGCGCTGGCAAAACGTACGGTAACTAAACGTAACTGTAACGTTGTTTTTATCAGAATCTGAAAAAAAAAATTTGAATTTCCCGTCCCGGGTATGGAACCTAGTACCTCACGTGGTTGACACTGACTCTAGACCACCAGACCATAGAGGTGATTGTAGAAAAATGTTGTAGATTGCAACAACTTGCAGCAAAATGGTAACATTAGGTTTACCCTGTGCTTCTAATTGTTTGCCTGTAATTCTTTTAAACTTAATAATAACTTAGAAGTCTAGAATACCGTGTTTACAAGACCGTAAAATTGTGACTGAAAATTACCCGACAAAATTGCCCGGATTTTACCTCTCGCTTAGAATATTTAATTTTAATTAACACGCTTTAAAATTTTCAAAGTGACACTTTTGCGCAAAAGTCAATTTCGACATTTAAAAATGCTATTTAATTTACGTTAAGAACTTCGACTACCTTTTACTGCTCCATTATGAGAATTACAAAACTCAAACGTTGAAATTAAATAATTACACCATTAATGGCGCTTTTATTAAAAAGTAGGCATTTTTAGTTTGTGTGTATGCGTATGTGTGACATAGAGTGAATAATACGAAAAAAGAATATATGTTGGTCACTGAGTTTATCGCCTCTGTGGTCTAGTGGTCCAGCGTTGGCGTCGACCACATGAGGTCCCGGGTTCGATTCCTGGGTCGGGCACATAAAAAAAGTGTTTTTTCAGTTTTCAGAGAAACACAAAGTTGCCTGGGATTGGAAAGTGCCCGGTTGGCGATAGGCTTGCCACCTATCACATTTGTGGGACCAAGTAACTTCGGCTAATCGTGGGTGCACTTGTTGTACCTCTGCCTACCCCTTCGGGGATATGGGCGTGAAGATACTTTTTGAGTTTATAAAGGTCAGCTTCATGGTGGACCAAGTGCAATGTGTAGTATTTTCAAACTAGAATTGTAGAAAGGTTCTGTAGTATCATTGTATCAGAATAATACGGACTAAAGCAGTATTCTCTAAACATTATTCCCAAAACCAGCTTGGTTTTAAATCTATTAATGGCGTACTTAATAAATTTAAACCCAAGCTGGTTCCATTAGTACTTAGGATGTAATCGATCTGCCACTAAGCTAATGTCGAGCCCGTCAACACTAACTCAGTGGCAAAGCGTCCCGGCTTGAGGGAGTTGGTCGCGGGTTCGAGTCTCGTGTGTCGACATTTTTCTTTGTTGTTTTTAAAGTTTTTTAAGTTTCCCAAGCACGGGGTGAGTGCTATAAAACCAAAAAATAATTAGAAATTACGAAAGTACTGATCAAAAAAATATAAATGTGAATTTCATCTGTAACGATAAACTCAGTTAACTAGTTGTAGTACGTATGTATATCTAGCGATCTGGTAGAATCGACATAATCAATCATATAACAAAGAATAATTTCGTCACGCCGAGCCCGTCTATACTAGCTTAATGGCAAAGCGTCCCGGCTCGAGGGAGATGGTCGCGGGTTCGAGTCTCGCGTGTCGACATTATTCTTTGTTGTTTTTAAAGTTTTTCAAGTTTCCCAAGCACGGGGTAGCATTCACCCCGTGCTTGGGAAACTTGAAAAACTTAAAAACAAAAATAAAAACAAAAACAAAAAATAATTGGTTCCATTAGATAAAATAATACACATTAGTAATAGTAAAAAGGTTTTATTTGAACTTCATACTATATGGTTAGATTTGCTAGCTTAGTATAATAGGACGGGTTACATTTATTCCAAATAGTTTATTTGTCTATTGACAAACTTAGAGGAGATATTTTTTGTTTAGTTTATTGTCAAATATCGACCAGAGTGTGATCGATGGAAGTATTAGTTAGTAAAACGGTGATATTTTATTTTTCATTAAATATAAATGATAAAAAAGGAAATACTTTTAGAGTTTTAAAGTTCGGAAACTTTGTTGTCGTTGGATCCCTCATGAACTGACAGCGGAGCAGAAGCGGGCTCGCGTGGAATGGTGCTCACAGATGTTACTGAAGTACGACCACGGACATTCTAATGCTGTTTATGACATTGTTACAGGAGACGAAACGTGGATTTATTGTTTTGAACCCGAAAAAAACAGCAGTCTTGTGAATGGGTGTTTGAAAATGAGAACAGGTCAAAAAGTGAGACAGGCGAGAAACGTTGGTAAAAAAATGATCGCGTTTTTTTCTCAGCTACGGATCCCATCTGTACAATTCCACTTGAAGATCAAAAAGGTTTTAATGCCGAGTGGTATTCTACCATTTGTTTACCCAGGGTGTTAGAAAAAGTTCGCGAAAGACGACCCAAAAGCCGCATTCTCCTACACCATGACATCGCTTCTTCACACACGGCCAACAAAACAAAGTCATTTTTAGCTTCCGAAAAAGTACATCTCGTCACTCATCCTGCGCAAAGTCCCGACCTAGCACCCTGTGATTTCTGTATTTTCCCCAAAATTAGAGATTTGATGAGAGGTTTTACTTTTACCAACTCCGAAGAGGCAGCGATAGCGTTCAATCAGCACGTAGAAAACATGCCTTCAGATCTGTGGTCCTCCTGTTTTAAAAAATGTTTCGATCGCATGAAAAAATGTTTATAATGTAAAGGAGATTATTTTGTAAAGCAATAAACATAATATTTTGGTTATAACGTGTTGTTTTTTTAAGTTATGCAAAACTTATAGTATGACCTACGTATATAGATGAACAGCTCAACAAATGCTTTTTACTAATTTTTTATTGATGAAAATAATATTATTAAAACGTTATTTGTTTTTCAATAAATCAGCAATATTTTTTGAATAAATATTTTTTTGCTGACATTACTAATTTCACACTTGTGGTATGAAGTTGATAACAAGCGCGATCCTATTCTTAGTTGGAACTTGTAGTGTGTAGTTCGCGAATAAATCCTTCAAATGGACTACTTCAGTTGCGTTTAGTTCATCCTTCACTAGTTCGGTTTCAATTTATCTATATCTCTGGTTCGCGTAGTTAACCACGAACCAAACGATTACAAGAGTCAAAGATTGCCGATCACGCGCCGACGGGAGTGACATAGCAGACACAATCTCGGCCCGACTGAACTTGATATCGGTTAACTATCTCACTCGCACTTTCTTGTACAATGTACATACATACTTGCGAAGAGCGATAAAATGAATTCATTAATTATAAGCGTTCATTGCTTATTGCGCATGAAGGTAGTTTTGATCTTCAATTAGTATAAACGCAATGTATAAAATATCATAATGTTTGTTTGAATTTATCTAAAATCAAAAATTACAGTGAAAAATAAAAGTTTAGAAAAGTCAGCTTAAAGTTAAGGGCATAAGAGACATTTTGCTGTATTCGGCAATTGTAAACACTATTTTAGTAAGAACTTAAATATGTCATTAGTAAAAGTATCTAATAGTACGAATAAAAAAATATACTTTATTTTAAAATTGTTTTACTATTGCTTCAACGTTTATCTCTTTCGCAGAAATCATAAGATTCATTACACACTACTTAGTTCGATCAACAAATGAAGGGAAATCAATGTACTGAGAAATGATAGCGACTCAATCCATTGGACTAGATGAACTACTGAACTAAAAGAGTATATAATACTTCGCACTGATCAAAAGATATGTTCATATCTTTTCAATTCAGTGACACATTTTGCGCACCTCTAGTTGGAACGCATAGTAATACAAATTATGAGATAGAAAGTAGAAACACCTTTATAGGTATTAATACACATATTTATCTATGGATAGAAATAAGCCCCAGGTCTTTCTGACGACAGGAACCTGAAATTAGCAGCTAAAAGTAGCAACTATTTTAAGATCGTCAGGGGTGAAATTCTCTGCCACAATTTTTCGGATTACATCCACCAGGGTGATCGGAATTCTTTGAAATTCAGCCTGGCTCTTCTCTAGGATGGCCTTGAGATATCCCGGCGACCTGGCGACAAATTATAGCGGGGCAACAATTATAAAAAAAATTGCAATGTATCAAAATTGAAAAATTAAATCGGAGTTTTTTTACTTTAAAAGCTGCTAGCAAGCTCAGAATCTTTCGAGTTTCAGCCTGACTCTTTCCTAGAATGTACTAGAGATATTCTGACCAAAATCATCGCGGAACAACCATTGTAATTTTTTTTTCAGTGTATGAAACTTGAAAAATTCAAGTTTTAGGTGGTTCTTTTGCTTTTAAAGTCGTCAGCATGCTCAGAGTACTTTAAAATTCGCTTCGGCCCTTTTCTAGAATGACGTTAAGATATTCTGGCCTGAATCACGGCGGAGCAACCATCGTAGTTTTTTTTTTCAAAGTATGAAACTTGAAAAATCAAATTTCTCGGAGTTGTTTTTGCTTTTACAGCCGCCAGCATGCTCGGAGTACTTTGAAATTCAGCCTGGTTCTTCTTCAGGACGTCCATAAGATATTCTGGTCTGAATCACGGCGGAGCAACCATTGCAATTTTTTTTTCAATGTATGAAACTTGAAAAAAACAATTTTTTCGGAGTTTTTTCTTCTTCAGCCGCCAGCATGCTCGGAGTACTTTGAAATCCGGTCTGGCTCTTCCTCGGAACGTCCTTAAGATATTCTGGTCTGAATTACGGCGTAGCAATCATTGAATATTTTTTTTCAATGAAACTTGAAAAACTCAAGTTTTCAGGGTGTTTTTGCTTTTACAGCCGCCAGCATGCTCTGAGTACTTTGAAATTGAATTTTTTACGTTTCATACATTAAAAAAAAATTCAATAGTTGCTCCGCCGTGATTCGGACCAGAATATCTTAAGGACGTTCTGAAGAAGAGCCAGGCCGAATTTCAAAGTACTCCGAGCATGCTGGCGGCTGTAAAAGAAAAAACCGGAATACTTTAATTTTTCAAATTTTATACATTGAAAAAAAAATTGCGATGGTTGCTCCGCCGTGATTCGGGCCAGAATATCTTAAGGACGATCTATAAAAAGCCAGAGCGAATTTCAAAGTACTCAGAGCATGCTGGCGGCTGTAAAAGCAAAAAAAGACCGAAAACTTGATTTTTCAAGTTTCATACATTGAAAAAAAAATTCAATGGTTGCTCCGCCGTGATTCTGACCAGAATATCTTAAGGACGTTCTAGAGAAGAACCAGACTGAATTTCAAAGTAGTACTTCGAGCATGCTAGCGGCTGTAAAAGTAAAAAATCTCCGAAAAATTGAATTTTTCAAATTTCATACTTTGAAAAAAAAACCTACAATGGTTGCTCCGCCGGGATTCAGGCCAGAATATCTTAGGGACATTTTATAGAAGAGCCGATGTGTATTTCTAAGTACTCAGAGCATGCTGGCGACTGTAAAAGCAAAAAAAAAAACTCCGAAAAATTGAATTTTTCAAGTTTCATACATTGGAAAAAAAATTTAATGGTTGCCCCGCCGTGATTCAGACCAAAATATCTTAAGGACGTTCTGAAAAAGAGCCAGGCCAGATTTCAAATTACTCCGAGCATGCTGGCGGCTGTAAAAGCAAAAACAACTTCAAGAAATTTGATTTTTCAAGTTTCATACTTTGAAAAAAAAAATTCAATGGTTGCTCCGCCGTGATTCTGACCAGAATATCTTAAAAACATTCTAGAAAAGAACCAGACCGAATTTCAAAGTACTCTGAGCGTGCTGACGACTTTAAAAGCAAAAGAACCACCTAAAACTTGAATTTTTCAAGTTTCATACATTGAAAACAAAAATTAGAATGGTTCTCCGCGGTGATTTTGGTCAGAATATCTCTAGGACATTCTAGCGAAGAGCCAGGCCGAAACTCGAAAGATTCTGAGCATGCTAGCAGCGTTTAAAGTATAAAAACTCCTATTTTAATTTTTCAATTTTGATACATTGCAATTTTTTTTTTATAATTGTTGCCCCGCTATAATTTGTGCCAGGATATCTCAAGGCCATCCAAGAGAAGAGCCAGGCTGAATTTCAAAGAATTCCGATCACCCTGGTGGATGTAATCCGAAAAATTGTGGCGGAGAATTTCACCCCTGACGATCTTAAAATAGTTGCTAGTTCAGGTTCCTTCTGACAACAGGTCAGTACTGATACGGTTCTCTCTGATCGAACGAGCGACACATGCTAAGATAAGAACTTTCATCAGTTATCTACTGAGAAAGAACACAAAAACTTAAAAACGACTAAACGGATTTTGATTTTGATACTGATGGATAGATACAAAGTAAATCATGAAGTTGAAACCTAATACAACTGTGCCGCGATTGAAAAAGATACAGCGCCATCTATTTATGCACTTGGTAATCTTACACACTAACAACGTTTATATTTACGACATACAAACCTTTTAATATAATATAGGTATTATGAATTAATATTCTTTGTCTTCTTTTTAATATCCTGTTTAATCCTAATGCACCAAGCTATCTGCGTGATGGGTTTTCTTTCTTGCATCCACCTGGATCACCTTGTAGATTAAGTGTTACTGCCCTTTTAAAATGTCCCCCACTCAGTTCAAAATTTTTATCAAATTCTTTCCATGTTCAAGCTTTCAGGTTATGGAACTCACTACCGCCCAAGATTCGTATGAGTCAATCTTCCAATTTTCAAAAAGAGTCTAAGAGAACATTTTCTTGCTGGGTCTACATAGTACTTTTATTTTATTTTTATTTTTTTTTCTTTCATTTCCATCGATTGCTGTTCACTTTTAAATATTATGTGGATAAATTTAATGTATCAAGACTGTTATATTCATATGTATCTAGTTTTATGATTATTGTACACTATTTTAACATTTCAATAATTATTGTGTTTACTCTTATTCCGGTCAGCTGCAAGAAATCTCTTTTATTAGGGATAAGCTCGCCCATTGTACAGTCTGTTTTTAATAAGTCTCTATGTGCTACTTCTCTTTTAATTGTGTACAATAAAGTATTAAATAAATAAATAAATAAATAATATTTATGCATTTTAGAATGTACTTGTGTAATGTAATTGTGAATGTTTAGAGTACAATCGTGGCATTAAACACATTATTAAACTTTATAATGTTCCATTCAATACTCGCTCAACCGATAAGGACGACTTTTTGAGAGTCGTTATTTATTCATGAGGAATTTCAACCCAGCAACAGGGATGGCAACGCATCATTTATATATTTGGTGTCTATAGCACAGTATACTGGAGACTAACACTACTAGTCAATCTACATACATGTTATATTCGAGCAACGCACACATAGACACCTCTCACGGACGCGATATCTCGGAATGGTTCGGAACAGTTTGTTCCGCACCAGTCCGAGATATTGCGTCTGCGAGAGGTGTCTATGTGTGCTATGCTCGAATATTACTTGTATGTAACATTGACTTCTGTTAGTCTCTGAGTATTATGTGTCTATATGCAGCGATTATTATACAAGAGAATCTATTGCAAGTCTTCTACATTATGATATATGAAATATGTAGCTAAAAATAATCATGCAGAGCGTCCTAAGAGTGTAATAGACCTATCAGTCTCTACATTTATGGTAATCCATGTCAAATGATTTAATCATTTCTAATAAGAACAACAACTTTAAAACTGTTTCCATCTTTATCCTTAATATTTAATGTAAAGAATAAAAAATCACCGTTTTATCTATACAAATAAATAAGATTGGAGTGTCTGTTTGTAAAATTAAAATAATCGGTTTTAACTAAATGCATATGGATTTATACACAGTACGTATACCAAAATAACATATTTTACTTTTTATCTGTCTGTTTGTTCGTTCCGGCTAATCTCTGGAACGGCTTAACCGATTTACCGGGATATTTACTGGTAGATAGCTGATGTAATAAGGAGTAACTTAGGGTACTTATTTTAAAGATTAGGGCAACTGAAAAATATGTGATCAACTGATCCTTCATCTAACCCACATTTACAGACAGAAGTGTCTTTATTATGAACAAATTATAATTATAATATAATTTGTTCGAGATATGACTGTCATTTTATTTCATCCAAATTATTTTTGTGTACCTAATACACACATAAATTTCCTTGGTTACTGTTTGAGCAAAAACAATACAACAATTTTCAATCATGGTATAAGCACTGAGCCCCATTATATACATACTACATAGGCCTAATAACAATTTTGCATTTAATATAATAAAGTTATTGTTATGAAATTGCATGCGGGTACTGCAGGAACAATATTCATATATTCATTACACATCATATTTAAAGAGAATAAGAAAATGTGGCCAATTGCATTACGGTGCATTCAAGAATATGAACAGAATTTTATAAAATAAGCAATTTTATTTTCCCGCAAGACTTCCTTCACGACGACAATATCTTTTTATATCTTAGGAAATCCATCACGCAGATATTTTTTTAATAGAAAAACGATATATATATATAGACGATAATAATGTCAAAATCCATAAAGCGAGGATGTATTGCCATGTGAATAAGTCAACTAGCTACTTTAACTTTCAAATATTTTAATTATTTATTTAATTTACTGAATAACCCTGTACAATAAATGAAATCTATACATATAATAAAATCGTAGGAATGTCAAAACTGTACATTGATTATTTTTTTAAAAGAATACTTGGGGCGTGATCTACAATCGAAATAGAAGCCAAAAATTTGTTTTTAGAATTTTTGTCTGTTTGTATGCCTGTTTGTCTGTTTGTCTGTTTTTCTGTATGTATGTCCGGGGTAAACTCAAAAAGTACTGCATGGATTTACTTCCGATTTTGCATGAATATTACTTACAGGTCGGGTTAAAACATAGGCTACATATTATCACGCTATCACCTAAGGGGGAGGAGCTGTGCGGAGTAAACGAAGTCTGCGCGGACGAAGTTGTGGGCAACAGCTAGTAAATAATAAAAAAATATTAATAAGACTCAGTACTATTTTAAGCAATCGCTTATTTTATTATTCAGTAGGCTACCTCTGTTTTCATACTTACATAAAAGATCTTGATAAATTAAACTATATATATTGTTACTCATAGTTATATTGAGGTTTATATACTCAAAGCTTTTACTATACGCAAAATTATTTATCTCTGTAATTCGGCAGTTAATATTCAATTATAATATCAATTATAATAAAATACTAGCTGTACCCGCGACTTTGTTCGCGTGGAAAAATTTCTAAAAATATAAACCCGCATAGTTCCCGTTCCCATGGGATTTCCGGGATAAGAACTATCCTATGTCCTTTCTTGGGTCTCAAGCTATATTTGTACCAAATTTTATCCAAATTAGTTCAGCGGTTTAGCCGCGAAAGCGTAACAGACAGACAGACAGACAGAGTTACTTTCGCTTTTATAATATTAATATAGTATGGATTTTATTTCCCACAATTATTACTCATCAAAAGTTTGATCACAAAACCAAATCGATTTATGACAAAACGAGTCCTCATTATAGAAATTTACCACCTCCAATAACTCTGACCCCCCTTAGAGTCCTCCATGTTGATCAGGGATCCTTTGAAGTATAGACCAATTCCCGTATTACCAGTCAGGTAGTAAAAGGCGACGTGTCACTACTCTCGTGAATAATAGGTGGTAGAATTCCTTCCGTCTCGCGAGGGTATTTCGTACCACCACCCTATCTATTCTTGCCACAATAGCTTGACTCTGTTGTGGTAGGCTTGTCATTGTCGTGTTCGGTTTGAAGGGTAAGAAGCCTTACACATGTAGCATTTCCAATACATCTCACAGATAGCAAGTTACCATAAATATCTTTGTTGTCTTTAGGCGATGGTTTCTTTCTCCGAGAGCTATCTGCTTGTTTGCTATAATAAAAAAAATCACGTACAAGAAAGAATGCTCTCATTTATGAATTATAAAAGCATGCGATTTGTTGATTTTGATCAACCATGTGTAAAATGCTGTACTGCTTTTTAACTAACTTCAAGAAGGAGGAGGTTCTCAATTCGGCCGGTATATTTTTTTATGTATGTACACCGATTTCGCTGAGGTTTCTGACCCGATTTACGTGATTCCTTTTTTGTTAGATGCGGAATAGTTTTTAAGTGGTCTCATAATAATTTGATTCAGGTAGGCTGTAAAAGCAAAAACAACTTCGAGAAATTTGATTGAAAAATCAAATTTCTCGAAGTTTCATACTTTGAAAAAAAAAATTCAATGGTTGCTCCGCCGTGATTCTGACCAGAATATCTTAAGAACGTTCCAGAAAAGAACCAGACCGAATTTCAAAGTACTCTGAGCGTGCTGATGACTTTAAAAGCAAAAGAACCACCTAAAACTTGAATTTTTCAAGTTTCATACATTGAAAACAAAAATTAGAATGGTTGCTCCGCGGTGATTTTGGTCAGAATATCTCTAGGATATTCTAGCAAAGAGCCAGGCCGAAACTCGAAAGATTCTGAGCATGCTAGCAGCGTTTAAAGTAAAAAAACTCCTATTTTAATTTTTCAATTTTGATACATTGGAATTTTTTTTTATAATTGTTGCCCCGCTATAATTTGTGCCAGGATATCTCAAGGCCATCCAAGAGAAGAGCCAGGCTGAATTTCAAAGAATTCCGATCACCCTGGTGGATGTAATCCGAAAAATTGTGGCGGAGAATTTCACCCCTGACAATCTTAAAATAGTTGCTACTTTTAGCTGCTAATTTCAGGTTCCTTCTGACGACAGGTCAGTACTGATACGGTTCTCTTTGATCGAACGAACGACACATGCTTAGATAAGAACTTTCATCAGTTATCTACTGAGAAAGAACACAAAAACTTAAAAACGACTAAACGGATTTTGATTTTGATACTGATAGATAGATACAAAGTAAATCATGAAGTTGAAACCTAATACAACTTTGCCGCGATTGAAAAACATACAGCGCCATCTAGTTATGCACTTGGTAATCTTACACACTAACAACGTTTATATTTACGACATACAAACCTTTTAATATAATATAGGTATTATGAATTAATATTCTTTGTCTTCTTTTTAATATCCTGTTTAATCCTAATGCACCAAGCTATCTGCGTGATGGGTTTTCTTTCTTGCATCCACCTGGATCACCTTGTAGATTAAGTGTTACTGCCCTTTTAAAATGTCCCCCACACAGTTCAAAATTTTTATCAAATTCTTTCCATGTTCAAGCTTTCAGGTTATGGAACTCACTACTGCCCAAGATTCGTAAGAGTCAATCTCTTCCAATTTTCAAAAAGAGTCTAAGAGAACATATTCTTGCTGGGTCTACATAGTACTTTTATTTTATTTTTATTTTTTTTCTTTCATTTCAATTTCATATGTATCTAGTTTTATGATTATTGTACACTATTTTAACATTTCAATAATTATTGTGTTTACTCTTATTCGGGTCAGCTGGAAGAAATCTCTTTTATTAGGGATAAGCTCGCCCATTGTACAGTCTGTTTTTAATAAGTCTCTATGTGCTACTTCTCTTTTAATTGTGTACAATAAAGTATTAAATAAATAAATAAATAATATTTATACATTTTAGAATGTACTTGTGTAATGTAATTGTGAATGTTTAGAGTACAATCGTGGCATTAAACACATTATTAAACTTTATAATGTTCCATTCAATACTCGCTCAACCGATAAGCACGACTTTTTGAGAGTCGTTATTTATTCATGAGGAATTTCAACCCAGCAACACGGATGGCAACGCATCATTTATATATTTGGTGTCTATAGCACAGTATACTGGAGACTAACAGTAGTCAATCTACATACATGTGATATTCGAGCAACGCACACATAGACACCTCTCACGGACGCGATATCTCGGAATGGTTCGGAACAGTTTGTTCCGCACCAGTGCGAGATATTGCGTCTGTGAGAGGTGTCTATGTGTGCTATGCTCGAATATTACTTGTATGTAACAAAGACTTCTGTTAGTCTCTGAGTATTCTGTGTCTATAGGCAGCGATTATTATACAAGAGAATATATTGCAAGTCTTCTACATTATGATATATGAAATATGTAGCTAAAAATAATCATGCAGAGCGTCCTAAGATTGTAAGACCTATCAGTCTCTACATTTATGGTAATCCATGTCAAATGATTTAATCATTTCTAATAAGAACAACAACTTTATAACTGTTTCCTTCTTTATCCTTAATATTTAATGTAAAGAATAAAAAATCACCGTTTTATCTATACAAATAAATAAGATTGGAGTGTCTGTTTGTAAAATTAAAATAATCGGTTTTAACTAAATGCATATGGATTTATACACAGTACGTATACCAAAATAACATATTTTACTTTTTTTTCTGTCTGTCTGTTCGTTCCGGCTAATCTCTGGAACGGCTTAACCGATTTACCGGGATATTTACTGGTAGATAGCTGATGTAATAAGGTGTAACTTAGGGTACTTATTTTAAAGATTAGGGCAACTGAAAAATATGTGATCAACTGATCCTTCATCTAACCCACATTTACAGACAGAAGTGTCTTTATTATGAACAAATTATAATTATAATATAATTTGTTCGAGATATGACTGTCATTTTATTGCATCCAAATTATTTTTGTGTACCAAATACACACATAAATATCCTTGGTTACTGTTTGAGCAAAAACAACACAACAATTTTCAATCATGGTATAAGCACTGATCCCCATTATATACATACTACATAGGCCTAATAACAATTTTGCATTTAATATACTAAAGTTATTGTTATGAAATTGCATGCGGGTACTGCAGGAACAATATTCATATATTCATTACACATCATATTTAAAGAGAATAAGAAGATGTGGCCAATTGCATTACGGTGCATCCAAGAATATGAACAGAATTTTATAAAATAAGCAATTTTATTTTTCCGCAAGACTTCCATCACGACGACAATATCTTTTTATATCTTAGGAAATCCATCACGTAGATATTTTTTTAATATAAAAAAGTAGACGATAATGATGTCAAAATACATAAAGCGAGGATGTATTGCCATGTGAATAAGTCAACTAGCTACTTTAACTTTCAAATATTTTAATTATTTATTTAATTTATTGTATAACCCTATACGATAAATGAAATAAATAATAAAAAAATATTAATAAGACTCAGAACTATTTTAAGCAATCGTTTATTTTATTATTCAGTAGGCTACCTCATTTTTCATACTTACATAAAAGATCTTGATAAATTAAAATCTATATACTTTTACTCATAGTTATATTGAGGTTTATATACTCAAAGCTTTTACTATACGCACAATTATTTATTTCTGTAATTCGGCAGGTAATATTCAATTATACAATATTTTATTGACCACAATTATTACTCAATATCTGGTTGCTCGGTTTTTCACATACCCATATCTTGGGAACCGAGCTTTTCTTGGACCTGGAACCTTGATAAATCGATTCCTTGACCCGAAAAACCCCTAATTTGTGACTTTCATGAAAATCGTTGGAGCCGATTCCGAGATTTCAATTATATATATACAAGAATTGCTCGTTTAAAGATATTAGATATTCATAACTATGGGAGGAAACACTAAAAATACTCGCATATTCCACAACAACGACGTCTCTATTCCTTTTGAAACACGTGATCTATATTACGAGGCTCATGTATTTGATTGAGTGAACGTTACTTTGGGAGACTTATACCTGACTATTAAGGATAAATTGTTTCAATCGTTATTCATTTAATGTTTTTACCCATTTGTTATTTATGTATGAATCAACATGTAAATTACACCGACACAAAAAGTGGGAAATTATCAGAATAGATAAATAAAGCAAATAGGTACGCCCAGACAAAATGAGATATTTGGCGCACGAGAACAGTTATATTGTTAAAGAATCTATATTATTTTATTGTTATATATATATTTCTTACCGTTATTAAGTTATTTAAAAAAAAGGCATTTTTCAACCCTTTTTTTATTTTTTCATCCCTTTCCCCTTAATTTTAAACAAAATTTCTTTCATAATATCATTATTTAAGTATTAATGAACACATTTTTACTCATTGCGCCAAAACTGGTCGATCATGGTTTCGTTAAACTTTTTACTGGACTACTCCAAGAGAAGAGCTATCTGCTTGTTTGCTATAATAAAAAAAATCACGTCCAAGAAAGGATGCTCTCATTTATGAATTATAAAAGCATACGATTTGTCGATTTTGATCAGTCATGTGTAAAATGCTGTACTGCTTTTTAACTAACTTCAAGAAGGAGGAGGTTCTCAATTCGGCCGGTATATTTTTTTATGTATGTACACCGATTTCGCTGAGGTTTCTGACCCGATTTACGTGATTCCTTTTTTGTTAGATGCGGAATAGTTTTTAAGTGGTCTCATAATAATTTGATTCAGGTAGGCCCAGTAGTTTTTATTTTATGAGCATTTTTTTTATTTATTTTATCTATCTCGACGTCCGAAATCAAATCTCGCAAGTAAATTTGATCCACTTTCCGGTTACAGATTAGGCTGAAATTTTGTATACGTATGTAAATTGGATGACAATGAAAACTTATACTATGCCGTATTTTCTGTACAATTTGGATTAAAGTATTTTTTATATCATAAGATAGCAAACAAGCAGATTGGTCTCCTGATGGAAAGAGTAAACCATCGCCTATAGACACCAAAGATGTTAATTGTGCGTTGCTCTCTTGTGACAAGGTCTAATGCCACATGCATAAGTTTACCGGCTACCTTACCCTCCAAACCGGAACACGACAGTGATTAGCACTGACGCTATTGCGGCAGGAATAGGTAAGGCGGTGGTACCAGATCCGGTCGAGCCGATGTAGGACTCTACCACCTAGAAGTCACAATGGTAGTGACGCGCGTTGCCACTCAGTCGCCTTTAACGACCTGCCTGGCAGAACAGCAGTTGGCCTATTCTTAAATTATTGAATATATTTAAAAAATCTTTGAACAGCAAACTAATACTTTTTGTACTTTTGCCTATAATATAAAGCCCGGCACTTTTTGCCTCGCACTACTCTTTTGTGGAATCAATTACCGGCAGGGGTTTTTCCGAACAAATACGACATGGGGACCTTCAAGAAAAGAGCGTACTCATTTTTAAAAGGGCGGCAACGCAACTGCAAGGCCTCTGGTATTGCAGATGTCCATGGGCGGCGGTGATCACTCAACATCAGGTGCACCTCCTGCTCGTTTGCCCCCCTCTTCCATAAAAAATAAATAAATAATAATAATACACGATTCTCCTGATTTAAAAAGATAACCTTTGCCTATTTGTTACTTTAGTGTTCCGTTGTAGATGATAAGTTAGCTAATAAACTTAAGTGTGCCGAATTTTTACCCGCCATGGTTATCTCGTTCTACAATATAAAATATAAGTCTTTACTTGACACAAAAGATGGGAATGTACCAAAGACTTTTTTTTATGTCATAAGATAGCAAACAAGCAGATGGGTCTCCTGATGAAAAGAGTCAACCATCGCCTATAGACACCGAAGATGTTAATGGTGCGTTGCTATCTTGTGGCGAGGTCTAATGCCACATGCATAAGTTTACCGGCTACCTTACCCTCCAAACCGGAACACGACAGCGACAAGCACTGACGCTATTGCGGTAGGAATAGGTTAGGCGGTGGTACCAGACCCGGGCGAGACAATGCAGAATTCTACCACCAAGTAAACTGCTTGAACAAATTTTAACATACGCTTCCACATGGAGATTTCCTTCGAAATTTTACATTTCGTGAATATTAGACGCGACCCAATATTGTAAGATGTCACAAGTTACACGGGTTCTTTGGTAGCTTGCCTAAATATAACCCTGCAGCCGCGTTGCATAAACGAGGAAATACTTTCTCTAGGCTCAGTACAACACAGGACATTGAAACTATCTGTAATCCATTATAAAACAAACTAGCACCTTTTATTTGGTGTTTAATTTTTTTTGTTTTTTGTTTTTAAGACTTTTTCATTTAATATAGTATTTTGACGTAAGAATTGACGTACAAAATATAGAGAAAACAATCACTATTATTAATAGAAAATTACAACTAACAAACACGAAATCGGAACTACCGTAAAAAATATTTTATTATTAGAAAGCTACGTTATCCAGCACTACCGAGCAAAAGCATGTTATAATTTTGGGGCACGCAAATAAATTGATGAGAAAATTTTCTGTTGTGTATTTTATAGTATATAAGCTTTTCAATGAATGCATGAATTCATGAGATTCATTAGTTATGGGTGGTGGTGGTGTATATATATATATATATATATATATATACATATATATATATATATATATATATATATATATATATATATATATATATATATATATATATATATATATATATATATATATATATATATATATATATATATATATATATATATATATATATATACATATATATATATATATAAACACCCAAACTGCTGCTGCTGGCCCTGCTGGAATCGAACCGAATCTATCAACCGGTTAAATCAATTTTGACGGTCTTTCAATAATAATTAGATGAATTTATAAAAATGAGCATAGAAAAAAATTGCGATTTCCGTGCAAAAAAATTGATACCTATTTTTAATTATTTTTGTATTATAGCACTCACCCCGTGCTTGGGAATCTGAAAAAACCTTAAAAACAACAAAGAAAAATATCAACACGCGGGATTTGGACCTGCGACCATTTCCCTAAAGCCGGGATCATTTCTCAAGCACGGGGTGAGTGCTATAACACAAAAATAATTAGAAATACGAAAGTACTAATCAAAATTATAAATGTGAATTTCATCATTTAACTAGTTATACGTATGTATAGCTAGCGATCAGTACAATCGATGTAATCGATCATATAGCAAAGAAGAATTTCGCCGCCTCGAGCCTGTCAACACTAGCTCAGTGGAAGAGCATCCCGGCTTTATGGAAATGGTCGCAGATTCAAATCGCGCGTGTCGATATTTTTCTCTGTTGTTTTTAAGGTTTTACCTATTTCTAAGTCCAAGCGGACAAACTCATAAGATAGTGTAAAATGTTTTCAATATAAAATACTGAAAATTAATTCTTCCAAGAAATATACAATGCTTTATAAAATGCAACAAACAGACGAGTGACAAATATGTGTTTCTTTGCAATCAAGTGTACAGTATAAAAATACACACCCAACTCTGTACCAAACTAATATCAGTGTTTTGTAAACAGTGTGCAGCTGAAATAACAGAATTGCGCTTCGGGCAATACTGTAAGTGTACACAGAGACGACGAGCCATTTTTCTTGCTTGAATTTTAATGCCGCTTTTATTGCTACCTGCTTGACATTAGCTTATTGCCGGGCCAAAAATTGTTTCTTTAATACGAAAATTGTAGCGTGTAAGGGACGGTCTACTGGAAATAGATACTATCGATTTTTGGACCACGATTCTGTGTTTAAAATTGTTGGAAATATGTGTGTGAAATTTTGATTTTTTGACGTATTTTTTCCTTAAATTTGTATGATTTGATTTGTTCTAATACTCTATTGTGTCTTTTTTAAATAGTAAAATTTATAGTGGAGCGCTTGGGGGTTTTCACCTCGGATTAGAGTTATAGTGAATGATCGATGTGGGATATTATTTTTTAAACTATAAATTGCAATGTTTACCCAAAAATTTTTTGTGCACTCCATTGTTTCATTGTTTAAAAAAATTATTATGAAAAATAATGTTTGACCATATATTTTCACTTTAAACAGTGTTTTTTTTTTATTTATATGTTAAATCTTACCTGAGTAGACATATAAGAACATTTTTCAAAGATACCTGTGTATATTTGAAAAATGTTCTTATATGTCGGTCGGTCGGCGGTGTAACATCGGTTGTGTAATTAAAAATCAAAATATATATGTTAGATAAAACTAAAAGTGTTAAAAAAGTATTTACATCATAAACAGTTGTTGCTAAGTTTGTGTGAACGTTATCTACAAGAAAAAGTACAATATAAGTGTATTAAGAAACTTTAAATATTCAGTTTCTGTTCAAGTGTTGTTCAAGTGAATTTTAAGTGACTTTTTAAATATATCAAATAAAAACAATATAAAATGAATAAAACAAAGTGAAAACAATCTAAATTAACATAAACAAATAATGAGAAATCTCAAAATAAGTGTTTTTAAAAGATCAAATTACTTTGCAGTCGTTATAATATTTCAAATTTGAGAACAAAGAAATCAGTGTCAGTTTTTGTGTTCTATGAATAACGTATTGTAATATAAATTGTCATATAAAACTAATTAACAAAAATTAAACTAAATTTATCTAGTGAACTATAATAAGGAAAATATTAAAGATACAAAAAAATAAATAAGTTTAGATCAATAAATAATCGGAATTGTGGATCACTTATAAGTGACATCTAGTGGCAAGTAGCTGAAGGATTTCGTCAAGTATCAAACTCTGAAGTAAATCAACAAAATAGATATTAGGTAAATTTTAAATATGCAGTTCATCGGATTTTAGACAGGTGTCGTTTTTGCACATCAACATTTTATAAACTGAAGGATAAGGGTCAAAACACAAGAGCGTACAAATTTTAGAAAATATATAAGGCGATGAGACTTCTTTTCCTTTGTTTCTTTAAAAAAAAACACCTGGTATATAAATAGTTTTACATTATTCTATAATATATCGGTATAATATATACCGATGTTTGTCAATAATATATGCTAAAGATTTTCACAAAATGAATACTCGCAGCAAAACAATATTACGAGATCTTGAATCTAAGCTTCACACAGCTTTAGAAGAACTGAAGATACAGAAAAAAATCAATAAGGAATTGTTAGACGAGCGGGAAATAAACGAAAAAGAAATGAATGACATTTTCAAAAAAAATACCGATTTAAAAAGAGAAATGGCTGAACTTTTTTCTGACAATAGAAATATGCAAGAAGAGCTGAATAATTTAAGAAAAGAGCTGGAAAATAACAGTCATTGTTTGAACACATACGAACAGGCCTTAAACCGTATTAGCAGTTTAGAGCTTCAATTGCACGAAGCTCAAAATAACATACAAAACTATGAGGAAAAAATTTGTCAAGAAAATATTAGAAAAAGGCTGACCCTTTTTGATGAATTAATACCAAGATACCAATCACACAAAAATAAGTCTAGTAGACGTAAGAACAAAAAAATACATAAAAAATACATGAAAATTGTATCAAAACTTCAGACAAAATCAATTGGTACTCAAGCTCTACTAAGAAAATATCAACAAATAAGAAAAGAGAATATTAAATTGTTGGATCAAATTGATTTGTATAAAACAAAAATAGAAGCAAACTTGACAACATATAATGCAGAAACATACAAATTACAATCTGAATTATCGCAATTGCAAAATGCGCTTCACAACATGACTCTTAAATATAACTGTGCCCAAAGTCAGATTCAGAGCCATATAAATGCTACGAATGAGCTAATTGATCTTTGTACATACAATGAAAAACGCTTTGACTCACTTATTAATAAACATTTGTATAATTGCACTCCTAGTCTAACTGTGAATAACTCTATTTCTCAGCAATCTCAGCACTATAATGGCCATTTAACACAATATGATGAAAAAGCAGAACAAGTTGGAAACTCTTATATAAGTAATAAACATATAATCTTTTTTTCTGACAGTATTGGGGTGGGTATGGGACAGAAAATCAAAATATACATTAGCAACAACGTGAACATAGTGAATAACTGTTTCCCGAATGCTGGCTTTGGTAGTTTCTTTGATAGAATTAAAAATTCACAGTTAAACAAGGAAAGCGTAGTCACATTATTATATGGTAATGGCACAAGCTTAAAGAAGACTGAAATTATCAATTGTTTAACATATTTATTGGAAAGAGTAAATAAAGTTATTATATGTGCCTTACCATACTCTTCACAGTATACAGAAAGCCAAAACAGGCGTGTATACTATATTAATAATGTTTTATATAACTTGACTTGTCATCGTGACAACCTAGAGTTTTTTGATACAAACAAATTTATAAAAAATTTCTTGGTGTCAAATAACTCTATGTTTTTACATCAACGATACAGAAATAAGATAGCACAATTGTTAGCCCATAAAATTAATTTATTATTTTGTAACAAAAAAGTTTTTTCTTATACTGTATGTACAAAGGATTCTGAGAATCAGGTCGGAGGCAACGATTATTCATGTAAAAATTACAATTATAATGAAAATTCTATTTATGACTCAATAAGTAACTCAAATTTAATTCAAAACAATAATATTATAGATCAGTGCGAAAATCAATATATATGTAACAATGTTGCATCCAACAAGATATCTCAGTCTCCTGATTTAAACTAGCTATAAGGACAATGGGAAACCTGAATAAAATTAAATTAGTCCATCAAAATATTCAAGGATTTCCCGGCAAAGAACATGAGATCGAATTATTTTTAGAGACATTTAAAATTGACATTTTTTGTATAACGGAGCATTGGATGACAGATCAAGAACTTATGTGTTCTTTTAAAAACTATACGTTGGCAAGTACATTTTGTAGAAAATCTGCTAAACGGGGTGGTTCTATTATAATATGTAAAAAAAATACTCCATTTAAAGAAAGACGGGACATTGTAAATATCTCATCCGAGAGAAATATTGAAATATCATGCATAGAACTTCAGAACCACATTATTGTTTGTATATACAGACCCCCAAACGGACATAAACAGAAAGAAAATTTTAACATATTTGAATCGGTGATGGAGGATGCGTTAAGGCTATTGTCTAGAAGTAATAAATTTTTAATTGTATGTGGTGATTTTAACGTAAATTTGTTGGAAACAAGTAATTTATCAATTAGGTTAGTGACTCTATTTAATTCATTTAATTTAAATAATGTTTTTCTTGAGCCTACTCGTGTTACGTCTACAGCAGCTACTTGTTTAGACAATTTTTTCTGTAATTGTGAATATTTTGACAAATCTATTTTTAATTATATAAAATCAGACCATATGGGACAAACAATAAGTGTGACAAGTGTCAAGCAAAAACTTAATATAGAAATACAAAAACGACCCTTTACCAAAGGTAATTTAGAAAAGTATAGAAATGACATTCTAAATGTTCTACCATTTTATGATTATAATACTAATGATTGTAATGCATTTTTTACTCAATTTTTCAACATTTTAAATACGACATTTAATAATTATTTTAAAATTAAATCGAAAAAAATTGACTTAATTTCGAAATTTGGTGACTGGGCCACTCCGGGTATATATATAAGTAGAAACAAATTATATCAATTGTACTCACAAAAATCATATGATCATTCTGATTCATTTAGGGATTTTGTTAAGAAATATTCAAAGATATTTAAAAAAGTATGTATAACAGCAAAGTCATTGCATGTAAGTAGGGTAATAAAAAATTCTTTAAATAAACAAAAAACGGTCTGGACTATAATAAATAGAGAAACAGGGAAATCTTGTTTTCATAAATGTAGTTATAGTATAAATTCCAATCGTGGCTTACTTACAAACAATAAAGATATAGCTCAAGAATTTGAACAGTTTTTTGCAAATATTCCTTTAGAAACGACTAAATATTTGAATTCATCTCCTCAGATGGCTGAAGTCCTATTAAAAAAGAATGCAAAAGTTTGCAAATCAAATTTCTCTTTTAGGCATATAAACCCACAGGTCATAATTAAAACTTTTAAATCTTTAAAGATGAAAAATACTGAGGATGTATCTGGTATGTCAGTGAAGTTTACTAAGAGTATTATTGATATTATAGCTCCTTATCTAGCTCATATTTTCAATAACTGTATAGACGAAGGTAACTTTCCTGACGCAATGAAAGTAAGCAAGATTATACCACTTTTCAAGGCAGGCAACAGAAATGACCCAACGAATTTTAGACCCGTGTCAGTGCTACCGGTACTTAGTAAAATCTTTGAAAAAATAATATACGATCAATTACTTGCGTATTTTAGTGTAAATAACTTATTGCACGATCAACAATATGGTTTCAGAAAAGGCCGGTCGACAACAGATGCAGCCGTTGGGCTCATAAATTATATTTTAGACGCCTGGGAAGATTCAAGTGATGCGATTGCTGTTTTTTGTGACCTTTCAAAAGCCTTTGATTGTGTCGATCATGTAACCCTGCTTAAAAAGCTAAAGTATTATGGGGTATGCGGTAAATCCTTGAATCTTTTACAATCGTATTTAAAGTCTAGATTACAAAAAGTACAGATTCATGACATTCAATCTAGCGGCACATTTATGAAGATGGGTGTTCCTCAAGGCTCTATATTGGGGCCACTATTGTTCCTCATCTATATAAATGACTTACCATATACCCTACCAAATAGTCTTTGTAAGGTAGTAATGTTTGCTGATGACACCTCAATAATTTTTAAAGTACGAAGATATGAAAAAAATCATGATTATGTAAATTCATCTCTTTCGAATATTATTGTCTGGTTTGAGGCTAATAATCTTGCACTAAACGTAAAAAAAACAAAATGTATAAAATTTTCATTACCAAACGTAAGATCTGTAGATAGTAATGTAATTTTAAATAATATAAAGCAAAATTTTGTTGATAATACTGTGTTTCTAGGTCTGACAATAGATTCTAAGCTGCAATGGGGTCCGCATATAATTAACCTAAGTAAAAAACTAGGCTCAGCTGTCTACGCAATAAAAAAAATAAGACAATTGACAAATGTACAAACGGCACGTCTAGTATATTTTAGTAATTTTCATAGTATTATGACATACGGAATTTTATTGTGGGGTCGAGCTGCTGATATAGAAACAATATTTATACTACAAAAAAGAGCCATTAGGTCTATATATAATATGAGTTCAAGAGAGTCACTAAAAGAAAAATTTAAAGAAATCAAGATTTTGACATTACCTAGCCAATACATATATGAAAATATTATATATATACGAAAAAATATGAACCTCTTTCAAAAATTAAAAGATAAACATAATTTTAATACACGGAATAAAAATAAACTTGCCATCCAAAATTTTAGGTTAAGCAAATGTGCAAAATGCTTTAAGGGATTATCCGTGCGTATATATAACAAAGTTCCGGAGGAAATTACATGTTTGCCAGAAAAAAGATTCAAATCATATTTAAAAAATACTCTTTACAAGAAAGCTTACTATAGTGTGAACGATTATTTAAATGATAGGAATCCCTGGAGTTGATCAGAAATGTTAATTTTAATTTTATGTCTCAATTATTAATCATATTTATAGTTTTAATTATTTATTTAAGTATTGACATCACCAATTAAAATAATTTTATTTTTTTATTTAATTTTGACATTTTGTAGTTTTCTACATAATTATTGATTCTGTCATTTTTTTAGTCAGTTTAGTTATATCATGTGTTTTTAAAGTGTTATTACAGTTTATTTTAATTGACGTTCAAAAAATGTATAAGTTATACTTATTTTGAATAAAACATATTCTATTCTATTCTATTCTATTCTATTCTATAAAAATAGCAATAGGGATCTCGAATAGGTAGAAAAACGTGGAGGGGAGAGCGAAGCGACAGCTGCTATGTACAATGGAATTTCTCGGCTAGTTTAGTTGCAAGTAACACGAGTTCTGTGAATATTGTGCTTTTATAACAGTGAAAATTTGGTTTTTTAATGAAAAATTCTTATATATTTTTGTACTGGAAAGTGTATTGAAGACGACGTTTTTATATTGAACTAGCTGACCCGCGCATCTTCGCCCGCGGGTATATTAATAAGTCGTCCAAATAGCTTTTAATAAAAATTCCATCCCCTATTTTTTTTCTATTTCAGCCCTCCAGGGACTGATTTTTGAAAAAAAAAATTAGCCTATGTTTGACCCCGGATCTTCAACTATACCCATGCCGAATTTTATGAAATTTGGTTCAGCAGTTTAGCCGTGAAAGCGTAACATACAGATAGATTTTCACTTTTATAATATTAGTATGGAATGATTTGTCAATTGTTTTTTTTATCACACATCAAAGTTCTACGTACGCAACGAAAATAGAATTAAGTCGAAAAGATTTTAGAGCGATGATTTTTTATGATTTTAAAAGTTCTCTTTCTCTGCAAGACTGTGCCGCTCGTCTTCAAAATGCTTTTGGGAGAGAAGCACTTTCTTTGAGCACCGTGAGACGATGGTTTTCTGAATTTAAGAGAGGTCCAGTTTCTTTACATTGACGAATTTCTTGAAGGGCGGCCTTCAACTGCCGTCAACGAAAATAATGTGGCTACTGTTAAGCGGTTAATTAAAGAAAACCCCCGGATTACCTATGAGACAATTCGAGGACTATTGGGGATTGGTATGAGCTAAATTCAGAAAATTTTACATGAAGAATTGAAAGTTCGGAAACTTTGTTGTCGTTGGATCCCTCATGAACTGACAGCGGAGCAGAAGCGGGCTCGCGTGGAATGGTGCTCGCAGATGCTACTGAAGTACGAACACGGACATTCTAATCCTGTTTATGACATTGTCACAGGAGACGAAATGAAGATTTATTGTTTTGAACCCGAAAAAAAAACAGCAATCTTGTGAATGGGTGTTTGAAAATGAGAACAGGCCAACAAAAATGAGACAGGCGAGAAACGTTGGTAAAAAAATGATCGCGTTTTTTTTCTCAGCTACGGGTCCCATCTCTACAATTCAACTTGAAGATCAAAAGAGTGTTAATGCTGAGTGGTATTCTACCTTTTGTTTAGAAAAAGTTCGCGAAAGACGACCCAATAGCCGCATTCTCCTACACCATGATAACGCTTCTTCACACACTGCCAACCAAACAAAGTTATTTTTAGCTTCCGAAAAAGTACATCTCGTCACTCATCCTGCGCATAGCCCCGACCTAGCACCCTGTGATATTTGATGAGAGGTTTTACTTTTACCAACTCCGAAGAGGCAGTGTTTGCGTTCAATCAGCACGTAGAAAACATGCCTTCAGATTTAAAAAATGTTCCTCCTCCTGTTTTAAAAAATGGTTCTATCGCATGAAAAAATATTTAAAATGTAAAGGAGATTATTTTGAAAAGTAATAAACATAATATTTTGGTTATAACATGTTGCTTTTTTAAGTTACACAAAACTTATAGTATGACCTACGTATATACCCGGGTTCATCTTCCGAAACAAATTTAGGTGAAATTATAAAAATTAGTAGAGGAGTAACCTCTTATTATTAATAATAATAAGAGGAAATATTTGATGTAGACAACAATGTAATATATTTAAATAAACAGATTTTGTAATAATAATTTCTTTCTTTTCATTAGTCGTAATTAATTACCTTATTTTTTTAAATGTACACAATAGAGAGTAGAATTAAACTGGCCGAGAAATTCCATTGTACATAGCAGTTGGCGCTCCGCTCTCCCCTCCACGTTTTTCTACCTGTTCGAGACCCCTGTTGCTATTTTTATACACAGATATCTTTGAAACATGTTCCTATATGTCTACTCAGGTAAGATTTAACATATAAATTAAAAAAAATACTGTTTAAAGTGAAACTATATGGTCAAACAATAATTTTTCATAATAATTTGTTTAAACAATAAAACAATGGAGTGCACAAAAAAATTTTGGGTAAACATTGCAATTTATAGTTTAAAAAACAATATCCCACATCGATCTTATTATAAATCATTCACTATAACTCTAATCTGAGGTTTTACCGTTTTGAATGCTGAAGGCACTCCACTATCAAGGAATTACACAAATCAGTAATGTATAATTCTAGGGCTGGTTCGAGAATTCCAAGGGCGCAAGGAGTCGGAGTAAACTTTACACTGCGGGGCGTAAAAATAAACAAAACCCAAATACTGCATTTTCCAGAAAAAAAAATGTGTAAACGGTTGACCCTACCGGCCATCCCTAAAACGTCCCACTAAATTAAGGTATTTTGAGCTCAAAAGAGTAAAAAATATAAGCATAGGTTTTTCAATTCAAACATGTATGTCTTATGTAAACTGTGCCAAATTTCATACTCTACCGTTCGCGTAATTGTCTTAAAAAGGGGTATAAAGTTGTTTCTACATACTTACGTTAATCCGATATACCCACCTACGCTGTACCTATCTGTACCTACGATGATAATAATGAATTAATACCTAGATTTTCTCAGTAAGTGAATTTATGTAAATTCTTTTTGAGAATAAACCAGAAAGTTTCTCCTTCACGTATTAATGTGAAACAGCAGAATAGCTCATTGGAATTGACTGCGAATGAGTTATGCTACTATTAGGTAATAATTGATCGTGTTTCTGAACACGCCATTGATTTATTATTAACACAATATCAAAATTACAAATACTTCAAAATGCACTATTTAAATACTACGCAGTGATACTTTTAAAGGTCTGACCAAATTTTCAGAGCGATGTTCAAAATAGACAATAGACAATATGTTCGATTTATGTATTAAAAAAAATATATATAAAAAAATCAAAATTTCATTTTTATCTGACACAGGAAATACAATTTTCGTGAATAAAATATAATACAAGCTTGATATTCTTTAATGTACTTCTTGCAAACTATTTTAACATTACAAGTATAGACTTGGGTGTTCACAAGTTATCGAGCTCATGGCTCAGAACCGTCTGTCGCTGAAAATGAGGTCTCTCATATCGTAAGCCCCACTACGCGCCATCTTGCCGCGTTCTGTCCCGCCGTTTAGCTTTTACAACTTTAACGAATAGGAAGATGACGCCTAGTGTTGCCATATTTTGTCACTTATTCTAATATAACACAATTGAGACATATTCTTTTGATGAACAAAATCATTACAAACAAGTTAAATCATTACATTCGGCCACCGGCAAAGTGTGACACCCGGCACACTGCTCAATTCTAAAATTAACTTTTCCGTAAGTCCTTAGGGCATTAATTAGGAAATATTGAAGATGCAAAAGTACAACTTGTTAAATCATTACACAATGCATGGATATAATTCCAATTACGCAAAAATGTCGGATGCAACTCGTGTAGTATCTCCCGCACCCCGTACACACCACACAGCTGCCGATTCACATGACTATGTGTTTCTAATTCTCGAATATAGTGGAATATTTTAAAACAAATATTTTGTATTATATTGCAATAACTTTACAATAATAATTAAAACGCACTTTCAGTTTAATATTTACTTATAAGTACTGTATAATTATGGTTTAACTTTATTTTCTCGAAGAATAACAAAATCCACTTAAAGAGAAAATAACAACTTATTAACTAACTAGCAATATACACATGAGGGTACACATAAAATTATATCATACGACTACATGAATTATGGAGCTGTACAAAAACCCAAATATCAATTTACTGGAAGTGACCAAGTGAGCGTACAAAGTAATCAACAATGTTTTAATATATTTATTTGCAAATATTATAGTTTTTACTTTATTAAGTAATAAATAAGGCTATAAGGTACTAAATAGACTTTTGAACGATAAATTTCCAGAAATATCCTAGAACAAGCGTCGAAAGCACTAACTTGGCAATACTGCTCGTATGTGTCTCCTTCTTAACGCTCAAATATATTTATTCTACCAAAACGACGCTTCCAGCTTCCCTGAGACAAAGTCTCAAATAACTTTTGACGACACACGCTTTTACCTTACAATAATATACTGTATTTTTATTACAGTAAAACCCGTCAGGTAACGAAGTCAAAGAGCTTGAGAAACAATAAAAAATTACCAATGTTCACAACGTTAGCGAGTAATCCGTATTTATTTTGTTTAGTTCCTAACAAGGACTAATGGTGGCGGAAACTTAGAGGATTATGCCAGCAGTCTCTTAAGTTGGGATTAGTTTAGCTGGGAATGATGTGAAAAGTTTCTTTATGAAGCTGCATTGTGGATAAAAATACCTCATAGATACAAGTTAGGACTGAACAGCAGTAAGAGAAAATTATAAATTATTTTAACGCTTATTAATATTAATTTAATAGCTTCGCTAAAAATTAATGACTTCGCCATACACATTATTAATAATTAATAATTTAATTATAATAATTAATAATTAATTAATAATTAATAATTATTATTAATTAATAATCATTTTGTATAATTGAGGTGATTTGTAGCACCGAGGATGTATTTTCTTACCCGACTGTACTTGAAGGAGGGATATGATTTTTTTGATTGTATATATGTATGAATGTATGTATGTATGGATATATGGATGTATGCGTGAATGTATGTATGTATGTATGTATGTATGTATGTATGTATGTATGTATGTATGTATGTATGTATGTATGTATGTATGTATGTATGTATGTATGTATGCATGTGTGTATGCAAGTATTTATGTATGTATGGTTCTATATTTCAGTTTGATGGACTTAAGTTTGAGAAATAAAATGAAATAAAACATATTTTTTGCAAGAATATGGGTTTCGCTAATAATATAAATCAAAGATACCAGCATATTTTACCATGACATAGTGTGCAAATATTTTAAATTTATCCTGTATTCTATGTTTAGAATTAATATATTATTTATTTACCATAAAAATGTTACAAAAAAAAAAACATTTTTTATTGCACGTAACATTTATAACTATCACAGTGTGTTAGTTTAATACATTAATAAACCATTAAAAATATATTTTTTTTTTTTGAAGTGGTCTCCATTAGTTGCAATACAGTCCTTCAAACGTTGAGGCCAGATATATTATATCAATAGAATTACGCACTCTTTCCATGAGAAAATTCTTCACTGCCAATCGTATTCGTATGGATTGTTTTAGGGACTCCAAATTATCATGGCATTCCATACTCCATACTCTAGGGAAAGAGATAACCATAACGCATATGCAACAATGATGTTAATGATGTATTGCTATCCATCTGGCAGCATTGAATGCCACACATAAATTAACTGGCTACCTTACCCTCCAGTCTAGCTCACGACAGTGACAGGCACTAACAACATAACACTATTTTTAAGATGTTATTTTTTGTGTAGAAACTAAACGTTATTTATCATAAGAAATGTATTTTATACTTTTTGTCGTCGACTACAGCTAATGCTAAATGATATGATCACGCCCGTTACCCTTGCGATGTAGTCGGAGTAAACTGAACGTCTATATATTTAGTTTAACCGTCCCGGTGGTCGAGTGGTTAGCGACCCTGACTACGCAATCGACCGGGCTCAGATTTGATCCCCGACGAGGACAAGCATTTGTGTGATGAGCATAAATGTTTGTATTTCCGAGTTTGGGTGTTTATTAAATATATTTCAGTATTTATGTATTTTGTATTTCTATGTATTAGTATCGTTGACTAACACCCATAACACAAGCAAATAATTTGCTTACTTTGTAGTTAGATCAGTAAGTGTAATTTGTCCTGTTAATATTTATTATTTATTTATTTATTTTCCATTTACCACGATTCACCGGTTTGTCTGTTGCCAAGACGAGTGGTGATCATTCATCAACTTGATAAAGAATACCGACAATTTAGTGGTAACCGAGAGCGGCGGCTCATCCGAGGCACGGGAGTGATGACACTACTACTGCTACTGACATTTTTGATTTTCAAGAAAAATCTTGAAAAAAACCTGAATAAAACTTTTGCCCGAACCGGGGATTGAACTTAGGACCTCAGGATCGGAACCGAATAGGCTTTTTCTTAGACGACGGTGCAGTCAATTATATCATATTATTGCAATAAATGACTATGATTATGGAACGTATGTTAGACGGTAGCACAATATATATATATATATATATATATATATATATATATATATATATATATATATATATATATATATATATATATATACGTACCGCCCGCTGCATTATAAAACAGCCCGCCACGTACAGCCCGCTGCATTATAAAAGTTTTTGGATAATCCCGCCCAGATCGTCTCATTTCTCCGGGATTAAAAGTAGCCTATATGATATTCCAGGTTTCATCTATTTATGTACTAAATTTCATTCAAATCCGTTCAGTAGTTTTTGCGTGATTGAGTAACAAACATCCATCCATCTATCCAAACATCCAAGCTTTCGCATTTATAGTATTAAAATTAATAATTAAAAATATAGATTTATCATTATATTTTACCTACAACTCAAGCAAATGACAAAAAATATTATATAAAATATCATAGGTGTAGTTAATAAAATAATGAAAGTCTAATAAACGTAGTGCCGGTCGGAGGTGAAAATTACAGCCAGGGTTAGGGGAGCACGCAGCCAGGCGTTTATGATAACTCAGCCGTGAACCCCACAGGGAGTATGATGCAATTTTCTAGTTAACTTACGTGCGACCATCTATTAAACAGAACTAGTGTTGTGTTTATTATTTTAATAACTGTGGATTGCAACCTACACTATATCAAATATAATGAGTTACTTCCTCACGACCATCTATTGAATACAATTTGTATTTAACCGCCCCGTTGGTCGAGTGGTTAGCGACCCTTATTACGCTATCGACGGGGCTCGGGTTCGATTCCCGCCGTAGACAAGCATTTGTGTGATGAGCATTAATGTTTTTACATCCGGGTTTGGGTGTTTATTATGTATGTAAAAGTATTTTTATATGTATTTCTATGTATTAGTATCTGTTGCCCACGACTTCGTCCGCGCAGACTTCTTTTACTCCGCACAGCACATCCCCCCGCCCCCGTAGGTGATAGCGTGATAATATGTAGTATATATGTTGACCTGACATATTAGTAATATTCATGCAAATTTTGGAGTAAATCCATGCTGTACTTTTTGAGTTTACCCCTGACATACATACAGACAAACAGACAAAAATTCTAAAAACTATATTTTTTGCTTCGATGTCGATTGTAGATCACGCCCCAAGTGTTCTTTTAAAAAAATATTCAATGTACAGTTTTGACTTTCCTACGATTTTATTATATGTATACATAGATAGATTGACCGTGAATTGCAGCTAACTGCATTATAAAAGTGATAACAGGTAACTTACGAGCGACCATCTATTAAATAAACTATAGTGCGCACGGAACTAGTTGGCCGCGCCTTAGGTATGTGAACGGTGGGGCGGAGAGGCAGGGGCGCTTGCTGTCATTACTCAGTGCGGCGCCGTACTTTGCGACGGCAACACGCGTTGAAAGTTCCGGCTAGTTTATACAAAACGCACATAAGATTGCAATAGCGAGATGAGTCCTCCGATAAAAAGACAATCTAAGGAAATAATATTTAAAGTGCATACATTTTTTAATAAACGGAAAGCCGATGTCAATAGTTTAGAATATAAAACTGATGCGAATATACATAAACTAGTAGCAGAAGCAACAGGGATATCAGAACGAAGTGTTAGGAGAGTGATTGCTGAAAGTAAAAAATCGTTGCAAAATACAGGGGAAGCAAGATTTAGTTCTCCACGTAGACCAAAAGAAATAAAAAAGAAAATACAAGTTGATGACTTTGATTTAGCAGTGATAAGAAGAAAAATAAATCAGTTTTATACGGTAGAGAAAAAAATTCCAAGTCTACGAAAACTAAATGCTGTGTTAAAAGAGGATAATATTTTAGACTGCGGATTGACTTTTTTAAGAACACTTTTGCACAAACTGGGATATTCATTTAAAAAATGTAAATCGAAGAGATGCCTTTTAATAGAGAGACCAAATATTGTTGAATGGCGAGTGAAATATATGAGGGCTATAAGAAAATTCAGAGAAGACAAACGAAATATATTCTTTTTGGACGAAACTTACGTTAACCAAAGTCACAATGTCCAAAAATGTTGGCAATCTTCGTCGGAGCCTGGAATTTATACAGATATAGGCAAAGGAAGGCGTTTGATAATAGTTCACGCTGGTAGCCGGAACGGGTTAGTTGACGATGCTTTGCTAATTTTTAAATCAGATTCAAAAACGGAGGATTATCATGGAGACATGAACTCTACAAATTTTTACAACTGGGTTGATCAAAAATTAATACCTAAACTTCCACCTAACTCAGTCATAGTTATGGATAATGCTGCCTATCATTGTGTGCAAGTTGAGAAGAAACCGACTATGTCCAGTTTGAAAATTAATATGCAGAACTGGTTGCAAAATCATAATGTAACATTTTCTCCCACGATGATCAAAGCTGAACTCCTGAGGTTGATTAATGCGACCCAATCAGAAAAAATATTCAAGATTGACGAACTTCTGAAAGCTGCAGGTCATACTGTTCTCAGACTACCTCCATGTCATCCAGACCTCAACCCGATCGAGCTTGTGTGGGCAAATATTAAAAATTGCCTGGCCAGAGATCACATTAATGCTACGTTGGACGAGAAAATGACAATACTAACAAGGCTATTTTCCGAATTCTCTGCCGAACAATGGCAAAAATGCGATGACCACGTACAAAAAAATGAACAGGAATACTGGAATCATGATATGAAATTTGATACTATGATGGACCAAATCATTATAAGTTTACAAGATGATTCTGAATCAAGTTCAGAGAGTTCAGAATCAAGTGATTCTGAGAATTGAGTTTGTTTGTTTGTTTGAACGTGGTAATCCCAAAAACTACTAAACCGATTTGAATAATTCTGATTTTTATTATATAATACACATATTTAATACACATCCATAACTCATCATTATCTCGTTTCGTGGTCATTTGGAGGCAAAAGCAAAGCTTTCGTCCAAGAAACTTGTTGTTCTGAACAGGGCAAAACAGTCGATTGTTTGCGACTCTACAAGTCACAAATCAGGCTTCATAGGAGTACTGTTCTCATCTTTGGCCAGGGGCTCCACAATACCAGCTCCTTCCTCTTGAACGCATTCAACGCAGAGTGTCTTCAATGCCGATCACGATAAACGTATACTGATGACTCAGCCTGAACTAAATACTTTTCGTAACTTCCACTGACACGTGTTTACTACCAAATTACTGAACTAACATTACAAAGTTCAATTTGTATTTTATTTATTCTTTTCAATAAATGAAAAAATATTGTTCACGATATCTTCAGATTGGTCATCACTGTCTAAGCTCATGTGCATTGCGAGAAGTTGCCTGGAGGAGAATGCCAATAGGCATTAAGTCCACCTTTTGCACAATGTATTAAAGGTGTAAAATAAAGTTAAATAAATAAATGTAATAATGTAATTCTCATTAGCAGTACTTAATATAATAAAAAAATATATTGCACCTTTAATATACACGTAAAACCAAGAACTCTAAATAGTATTTGATAAATCGTTTCCAAAGCGTAAAAGCGCTAAGTCGTTATAAGAGCACAGCTCTCGTTAACCACTTGAAGCGCTCATTAAAATACCCAAATGATTTCTAAAAAATAACGAACCTTTTAACATTTTTCCAATCAGGCTCATATATATTTGCTTGTTTATATTTCAGGATTTATAGTAAGGGAGCCCAAAATGCTAAATGGGTAGTCGAGTTTTATAGGGACCTATTGGATTTTGTAGATTAAATTATAGGAAAAATAAAAGGTTACCTATATAATGTTTTTCATTTCAATGGTGGAGAAAAAACTACATATAAAAAATGTTTAAAAAAAATATGTGCCATGATCACACTAAATCGCGTCAGATTAAGGTAGGGCGGGTTAATTGCCACCTAAAATTTAGAAAATCTGCCGATTCACGTGTAGCGTAAGGGAGTGGGAGGCTCACAAAGTTTCAGAGGAAACGTTGTTTTGACATTCTCGAGCGCGTCCGAATTCTCTTTTATTATATAGAAAATGATGTAAGAATAACGAAAAAAATATAATCTGACAATTTCCTCAAGCCGAAGTTATCTTAATTTTGTTTTATTTCAGCCCTAGTTACCCTCCTCTATAGAAATGGCTTAATTTTGTTGAGAATCCGCAACAGCATGCAAGGTATCTTCCCTATGTTAATCGGACGCGCTCGAGTAAATAAAGGCTTTTATATTTTCACTAGCTGTTGCCCACGACTTCGCCAGCACGGATTTCGTTTACTCCGCAAAGCACTTCTCCCGTAGCGGTGATAATATGTAGCCTATATGTTGACCCGACCTGTTAGTAATTTTCGTGCTGAAGTAAATCCATGCAGTACTTTTTGAGTTTACCCCGGACGTACATACAGACAAACAGACAAAAATTCTAAAAACTATATTTTTGAGTCCGATATCGATTGTAGATCACGCCCCAAGTATTCTTTTAAAAAAATATTCAATGTACGGTTTTGACTTTCCTACGATTTTATTATACGTATAGGTTAGAATTTTATAAAAATACTGGCAGATGTCTGTGATTTTTTTATGTATTTTCAAAATGATTTTTAGAGAAATAAAGTGATTCAATGTAATTTTTAGAGAAGTCAAAGTGAAAGTGTGAAATTGATATTTAAGAAGAAAGTTTATTCGTGAAAATGTGTTCCAAGTTATTAAAATTGATACACAGATTAATAAAATGGCTACAAACTAAAGGAGGGTGTTAATTTTTCAGTACACGATACTTATACTGAATATGTAAAAAATAGGTACTTTTTTATATCATAAGATAGCAAACAAGCAAATGTGTCTCCTGATGGAAAGAGTCAACCATCGCCTATAGACACTAAAGATGTTAATGGTGCGTTGCTATCTTGTGGCGAGGTCTAACGCCACATGCATAAGTTTACCGGCTACCTTACCCTTCAAACCGGAACACGATAATGACAAGCACTGACGCTATTGCGGCAGGAATAGGTAAGGCGGTGGTACCAGACCCGGGCGGGACAATGCAAAATTCTACCACCTAATAGCCACGATGTTAGTGATTCGATAGCCAATCGGTTGCCTTTTACGACTTGCCTGGCAGAACGGCAGTTGGCCTATTCTTCAAAGGAGGTCGGGACCAGCACGGCGAACTAATTACTTACTTAAACTTTAAACTAGTCTATAATTAATATAATAAACTTGAAAGTTTGGATTTTTGGATGTATGTATGGATGGAAGTTTTTGATTTAACCACGCCAATACTACTGAACGGATTTCAATGAAATTTGGCACACAGATAGATGATAGCCTGGCATCATCTACTTTTTATCCCGGAAAAAGGAGTTCTTCACGCGGGATTTACCAAAATTTTTATAATGCAGTGGGTTGCACGCTGCGTTTATAGACAACTAGCTGACCCGCGCAGCTTCGCCCGCGAGTATATTAAAAAGTCGCGCAAATAACTTTTAATAAAAAAATTCATCCCCTACTTCAGCCCTCCAGGCCCTCCAGGCAGCCCTCCAGGGACTGATTTTTGAAAAAAAAAGCTTATGTTTGACCCCGGATCTTCAACTATATCCATGCCAAATTTCATGAAAATCGATCCAGCGGTTTAGCCGTGAAAGCGTAACAGACAGACAGACTTTCGCATTTATAATATTAATATGGACTAGTTCTTTTCCCGCGGCTTTGCTCGCGTAAAATAAGAGAAAAAAAGAAGCGTATGTCACTGTCCAACCCTTTAAAGTCAAAGTCAAAGTCAAAACATTTTTATTCAAATTATCCTTTACAGGCACTTTTGACGAGTCAACATTTTTTGAGTTACTACCGGATCGGAAACGCGGCCACACACTGAGAAGATCCGGCGGAAGAAACTCAGCGGGCTTGTCTTTTTTGTGCATATATATTTTTTTAAACAATGTTTTTACAATTACAATTACAATGTATTTATCAATAATATATTATAATTACTATGAGACTGCTATGAGGAGCAATTAATCCCATGCCTTATTATCATTTTTTTAATTTGTGTATTGGTAGATCTTTAATAGCATTTGGAAGTTTATTGTAAAAGCGTATAGATTGCCCCATAAAAAAGTTACTTATTCTGTGGAGACGTGATACATGCAGAGCAAGATTGTTTTTGTTCCTTGTGTTTACATTATGTACATCACTATTTTTCTTAAATGAAGAAATATTTTTACGAATATACATCAAGTTTTCAGATATAAACTGTGATGGTACGGTTAAAATATTAATTTCTTTAAATTTTTCTTTTAGGGAAACTCGTGGACTGAGATTGTAAATAGCTCTTACAGCTCTTTTTTGTAAAACAAAGATTGTATTTAATCAGTGGAATTTCACCATAGTAGAATCCCATAAGACATAATACTATGAAAATAACTAAAATACACAATTTTCGCAGTTTTCAAAGTCTACGTCACTAATCTGTCTCATTTTTTTAACTGCAAATGCTGCTGAACTCAGTCTACTCGTCAATTTGTCGATATGTGGTCCCCACTGTAGTTTTTTATCTATCGTAATCTAAATATAAAGATCTATCGTAATCTAAATAAAAAGACAGTAGAGTCCATAAGATCCAATTTGTCCCCGTTAACTATCAATCAACTATCTCTACTTAAAAAACTCGTCAATTCGTTACTCCGTTTTGCTGTGAAAGACGGACAAACAAACACACACACTTTTCCATTTATAATATTAGTATGGACAGTAACTAATCGTAAAAGTCGCCCCCCGTGTTAGTCCCGGGCTCCTTTGAAGAATAAGCCAACTGTCGTTCTGACAGTTCTTCTGAGGCAGATCGTAAAAGGCAACCGATTGGCTGTATGTACCATCGTGACTAGTAGGTGGTAGAGTTCTGCATTGTCTCGCCCGGGTCCAGTTCCACCACTTTACCTGTTCCTGCCGCAACAGAGTTAATGTTCGTCACTGTCGTGTTCCGGTTTGGAGAGTAACGTAGCCGATGTACTTATGCATCTAGTATGAGACTTCGCCACAAGATAGCAACGCACTATTAAAATCTTTGGTATCTATAGGTGATGGATGACTTTTCCATCACGAGACCCATCTACTTGTTTGCTATCTTATGGCATAAAAAAGTCTTTGAAACAAAACAGTAAAAAACGATCTCCATATTAAAATTAATAAGACCTTTCTTAGTACATTCAAAAAATTAAGATTGTCGTCAAGAAAGTTAGTCCCGAATTCTTGAAACAAAACCAATATTCAGATTGTTCAGAATACAATCCGAATATGTATATCCAAAGATTGTTTCACTTGAAAATGCCGTAATTACGCAATAAGCGCGACGCGTTTTGTTCAACGTATTTAAGATAAAAGTGTGGAACAAGTCAAAAGTTAGTAGCTGCTACAAATTATAATTTTAATATTGTTAATATTGTTATTGATATTGTTATTAAATTATTATTGTTATTGGAACGAAGTTCCTTACGGCAGGCTTGGAGGGGATAGGGATTTTGCTGCGCGACCGAACTGAAAAAAATGTGATAGTAAAACCGTAAGAAAAATGTGTGGAATAAAAGCGTTAAATGAGACGTGCGCAGGCGCGACAGTCGCGTACACAAGCGAGTAGTGCCGTTTAGCCGAAGGAAGTTCGTTCCTATCTGGTGTCCCGCGACACCACATCATTTTTTATTAATATTATTGTTACTGAGGGAATGGGATTTATGGTATATTGGGAAGTAGTATGACGGAATAATAAGTTAGTTGATCGGCCTGGACCCTCTTTGAATAAGAGATCATCTGCTGTTCTGCCAGGCAGTTCATAAGAGGTATACGATTGGCTATACGAGACACTATCATCGTGATTACTAGATAGATAGTAGAGCTCTGCATTGTCTCGCCCCAGTCTTGTTACTCTGCCGTAGTAGCGTTAGTGCTCGTCAACAGTTTGAAGAGTTATGAAACCGGTAAACTTCAGTTAGTGGCATTAATACCTCGCCACACTGTAGCAACATTACATGCATAAGTTTACCGGCTACCTTATCCTCCGAACCGGAACACGACAGTGGTTAATGTTTTGAGAGAACACAGAAAATAACAGATACAAACGTACTAGATGCACTTCAATAAAATTAATTTACATTTTTTCCACGTTTATACGGGTTACCTTTTGGGTGTTCAAATATGTGGATGTGGAAAAGACAAGTACATTGAAAAGACAAGTTTTATTATGCGGCTATATATATATATATATATATATATATATATATATATATATATATATATATATATATATATATATATATATATATATATATATATATATATATATTCATTTACATCCAAGGCCAAAAAGGGGAAGACAATTAAAATATAATCGCTAGAAGTACGTAACTTGAAATACATTGAAAAGATCGCTATCTTTTCAGCGAATTAGACGCAACTGTGAAGGGATTTATCTGGGAACATTTTATTTGAGCTTGTGCGAGTTACGTAAAGCTAAGATTTTATCAAAACGCTATTTAATCGCCTGTTATTTATTGTGCTTACGTTGTGAGAATTATTAAATAAGTTTGGTTCATGGTTGAGTTTGCTTTACAGCGAGTACAATAGACTTGGCAAACGACTGAAAATACATGTTAGATTGTGGCAATTTATATGCTTTTAAGTTCCCTGCAGTACAAGTAATAAAATTACATCTAATAGGTGTATTTTCAACTGACGAGAAAACAGAGGCTATCAGTTTGACATGTATGTATGTAATATTATTGGAATTAAACAATTGTGTATAATAGACCTTGGTCCCAAGAACAAACTATGTTTTTAATTAATAACAAGCTGAATTTTCGTGAACAGCTTCGTTTTGACGAGATCTTCTTTCCTATCTTCGAAAAATCTCGAATCGGGTAACTAATAAAGTTATGGGGCTTCGAAAATTTTGAATCGGTGACGGAAAAAAAAAATTAATTTTCAACTTTAGTCGCTTGATTATATTATGAAAATCACCATGAAACTTTAGTCCTACACATTCAATGATCTTTCTGATGAATCCTTCACTCTAAAGTTTCGGAATTATGAGACTTTTAAATTGATATTAATCAATTTAAAAACAAAATATTTTTCTCACAACAGCTTGTTAATTATTATTGTAATTCAAGGGTAACATTGTCTTACACGTAAAGTGGAAACATTTCTTAGGCTGCGCCCGCGACTTCGTCCGCATGGGAAAAAAATTGTGTGTCAGCCCCGATGCACGACTGGAGTTTACTAATTAAGTACCTACGATTATCAAAACAGACGCAAAAAAACGCACGATTTAGCTGCACTGCTTACACCAAATTAGAAAGTTGCGCACCATAGGTTGCGCACCAAAAACGTAACGAGGTCATTCGTTCAGTAGATTTTACTCCTCACATTTTTCTCATACCGGGCGCCTTATATATAAAAAACCGATTCTCAAGGAGTGAACTCCAAAAATAAAAAAAACAGCCTAAGTTACTTCTTATAACATCACACACAATGAAAGTCCCGTTAAAATCAGTCTAACCGTTTCGGAGATTAGCAGGAACAAAAAACAGACAGATAGATAGACAAACAGACAGATAGACAGACAGACAGACAGACAAAAATTGAAAAAAAATGGTATTTAGATATATGTACCGTGTATCTTTCAATCTGAGACAGATAGACAGACAGAGAGACAAAATTGAAAAACATGTTATTTAGGTATATGTACCGTGTATACATCCATATACATTTAGTTAAAACTGGTTGTTTTAATATTACAAACAGACACTCCAATTTTATTTATTTGTATAGATGACATTATGACTCACCCTGCAAGAACAACACTTAAACGTCCCTATAGTTATATTTTAATTAACTTTACCAACTTACAAAATCCAAATTAATATTTTCCTTATTTCACAACCTGGCCAGCTTTTATTTTCTATTTCATAACTTTAATGCCTTCATATTATACATATTATATTGCCGACTGGGTGGTTTAGGTGTTATCGCTTTATTTTCGCGTTCCTTTGTCACTGTTAAGAAGTGATGAAGTAATGAAGTTTATAATTGGTGCATATTGTATATTGCGTCACACACATAACTTACAAGTTAGAGTGGCATATCGCGTGAGAACGTGAACGATGAACGTAAGTTTTGCATCAGCGCAGTCAATGCTTATCATTGTCGTGTTCGGGTTTGGAAGGTGAGGTAGCCGGTAGACATGCATGTTACATTTGCCAGCCCATATATATATATATATATATATATATATATATATATATATATATATATATATATATATATATATATATATATATATATATATATATATATATATATATATATATATATATATATATATATATATATATATATATATATATATATATATATATATATATATATATATATATATATATATATATATATATATATATATATATCTGCACAACAGGCTAATAACTTTTATATTTTATACGTTGGTCGACTTTTACTCAAAAACTTGTAAAACCCTTCTAAGTTTTGATAATTTTTCTGTACCCCACACTATGGCGTTAGCAAGAAAAAAATTAACATCCCTACTTTACATGTAGAGCTACCTTAAAAAAACTATTTTGCAATATTTTGCGTTACTACTTTGTTTTCGTGGCTCGTGATTTATGTGTATATTCATAGCAAATTACAGATTAATTCTAGTACTAAGGATCTCTGAGCTAGATTGCGGATGGACGGACAGACGGACGGATGGACATAGCGAAAGTATAAAGGTTCTTATTTTACTTGGGAACCTTGGAAAAGGTATCATCATGCCCTGTTCACTTTCGGAGTAGGCAGTGTAAGCCGAATGTAACGGAACGTCGTCCGATTGGCGACAAGAGTGGTGATCCACATAGCCATATTTTACCGACATTATAACGATAATCGACTATTTCTAGCGATAACTGGGCCCATCGGTTGTATGCCATGCCATGACTAGCACGTAAAAACCGGCTTAGTGCGAGTCGGACTCGCGCACGAAAGTTTCCATACCATCGTCTATAAAAAAATACGAAAAAACACGTTTATTGTATGGAAATCCCTCTTAATATTGTAAAAAAAAAGTATCTTCACGCCCATATCCCCGAAGCGGTAGGCAGAGGTACAACAAGTGCACCCACGATTAGCCGAAGATACTTGGTCCCACAAATGTGATAGGTGACAAGCCTATCGCCAACCGGGCACTTTCCAATCCCGGGCAACTTTGTGTTTCTCAGAAAACTGAAAAAAACACCTTTTTTAAGCTATATATATAGATTCCTTAGAAACTTACTAACTAAATTAGCTTTGAGAACGTGAAAAGAGGCATCCATTAGTTCTTGAAATACAAAAAATAGAGTAAAAACTTACCAGCCTCTTTTCGCTTTGCATCGAGGTGTAAAGAAAAGGAAAATCAAATCTAAATACATTAACAAGAAAGCTTTTACCTGTTTGCGTATTCAGGAATGACAAAGAAAAATCTTAGTAGTGAGACGACATTACTTGCTTAATAATACACACATTTATTTAGACTTTTGCAAAGTCAACACATAAGTATGATTGAGGAAGTCGGGGCGCTCTGGTAATATCAATTTAACTCCCGTCATAACTTGAGAGTTAAGCTGAGGCTTCACTGCATGCTGGCATCATTAAAGAACAAATATACATATTTAATAAAATTTGAGATTAAACAAGAAAAATGAGAGCGATTTATCGTTATTCAGATAAACTTTTCCCCCTGTTGATCCCGGCCTCCTTTGAAGAATTTTTTGTAAAATTGAGTAAAAACTTACCAGCCCCTTTTCGCTTTGCATCGAGGTGTAAAGAAAAGGAAAATCAAATCTAAATACATTAACAAGAAAGCTTTTACCTGTTTGAGTATTCAGGAATGACAAAGAAAAATCTTAGTAGTGAGACGACATTACTTGCTTAATAATACACACATTTATTTAGACTTTTGCAAAGTCAACACATAAGTATGATTGAGGAAGTCGGGGCGCTCCGGTAATATCAATTTAACTCCCGTCATAACTTGAGAGTTAAGCTGAGGGTTCACTGCATGCTGGCATCATTAAAGAATAAATATACATATTTAATAAAATTTGAGATTAAAAAAGAAAAATGAGTGCGATTTATCGTTATTCAGATAAACTTTTCCTCCTGTAGATCCCGGCCTCCTTTGAAGAATAGAACAACTGCCGTTCTGCCAGGCAGGTCGTAAAAGGCGACCGATTGGTTACACGATTCACTACCAACGTCGCTACTGGTTGGGTACAACGTCGCTACCAACGTCACTACTGCATTATCTCGCCCGGGTCTGGTACCACCGCCTTACCTATTCCTGCTGCAATAGCGTCAGTGCTTGTCACTGTCGTGTTCCGGTTTGGAGGGTAAGGTAGCCAGTAATCTTATGCATGTGGCATTAGATCTCGCCACAAGATAGCAACTCACTATTAGCATCTTTGGTGTCTATGGGCGATGGTTAACTCTTTTTATAAGGAGACTCATCTGATTGTTTGCTATTTTATGATATAAAAATTTTTTTCCCTTGTTAGTACGGGCTATTTTGAAGACAAGACCGACAGCCGGTATGTCAAGCAGGTCGTAAAAGGCGACTAACGAACTATACTTGTAGCGGCGTTGTTACTGCTGTAGCGGAGGTGTATTGCGTGATGTGTGCCGTCGATACCACTAGGCAATCATAGCGGCAGGACGACACGGCCGCTAGCAATAGACTCCTGTAAATGTTTTCAGAAGGTCTCACCAGTTTAGCAGGCGATGCAGGCCGTCTGGAGACTCGGCAGAGGTTTCACGGCAGCTGGCTCGATTAAACTTTTGGTGTAAATAAAACACTAGTTCTTGTTTGCAGAAAACGGAAAAGTGGCTTTATTAATTTCTTTGCCCTATATTTATACAATATTCAAAATGCCTAACGGTTAAATTAAAAAGAGAAAGCCTGATAATTTACAAAGTTTCAAGTTAAATAATTTGTTGCTAGAACCGAAATTGTTTTTTTGAACGGCTTGCCTGGCGCTAAAAATCGAAGCGAAATCTTTCCAACGACGGTCGCGTAATCGAGCGGTGCGCGCGGGGAGTGTGCTCCGCTCAGCGCGCCTCGCACCGCGACGTCTGATGTCATCAGTCTGCGCTCACGCAGCGGCGGCGTTGGACGCAGACCTATTTCGTTGCGGCCGGACGCTCCTTCCAGATCGTTCGTTTGTTTTAACGGTTGCCGTGTTGCGTTCTTATAGGAACGGCATGGTGATCGGGTCTTCGTCATCATTAGTCCTTTTCAGGGCTGCACGGTATTAGTGGTCACTTGTCAGCTGGATGTCTCCCCGGGTTGGTTAACGAAAAGCCTGGCTACTGGGCATCTCGTCAATCGCCTTGCCACGGCTGCTGGTCCTGGCCGATGCATCTGCGGGCTGGTACGGCTGCGCCTCTTCAGTGAATTAAGTGAATAAAGTGCTCTTAAGTGAAACGGTGTCCGCCGCCATCGTTTCTTTGTTCAGTGATAATTAAAGTGCGCGTTGTTGGTGTTTGATTGTGATTCTTCCCCGTGGCTGATCTTCCTTTGTTGTGTTTGTCTCTTCTTGTTGGTAACGGTGATGTTGTCAGGTAATAGGAGGTACACCGGTATTGGTTGTGCAAGGAGGTAAGGTACCAGGAAAATCGGAAAATCGTAAGTATCGTAAGTATACAAAAAATATAACTTATTTAGCCATCATGGTTAGAGATTAATAAAATAACCATTATGGTTGAAATCTAAGTGTGAGGTTCTATGTGTTATTAACCATCATGGTTAGAAGCTATTGGATGTAATAGCCGTTATGGTTAAAACGTATGAAAGGGAAGTAAGGAAGGTTAGGGATTTAAATGGACAAAGAGATAATTATCGTGTTTAGGCTTTGAGACGGCTTCCAAAGTCGCTAGAGGGTAACCATCGTAGGTAGAAAGAGATAACCATCGTAGGTAGACACTTAGAATGACCGACATGGTCATAAAGAGATAACCCACGCGGTTAGAGAGAGATAACCGTCGTGGTTAGACATTTAGGATGACCGACATGGTCATAAAGGGATAACCCACGCGGTTAGAGAGAGATAACCGTCGTGGTTAGACATTTGATGGTGGTAGCTGACGGTAGTGCTGGCTACCGCCAAAGTACTGCCGGCCCAGTGAAGCGTACTGGTGGCTTGACCAATCTTCCAGACCTGGTCCGCTTCTCAGGTGGTACCAGAGCTGGTGGTGATGGTGGTTCGCTAGACGTCATCGGAGTGTTATTGTTTGTGCAAGTCGTTTGCAAGCTATCAGTTGCTTCGTTTAATACGAAGGCTGGTTTTAAGCGATCAATTGAAATGCATTGCGAGCGTCTTTCAGGCAATAATATTCTGTAGCATTTGTCGTCTCGCTCTAATACTTTGTACGGCCCTTCGTATGACGGTAGTAGGGGTTTCTTGACACCGTCATTTCGGATAAATACATAATCGCTTGATTGCAACTCTTTGTGAATGAATGTTGAGAGACAGTTTGAGTGTGAACTTGCTTCTTGTGGTTTGACTGCATTAATTATTTCGCGTAGTCTGTTTACGTAGTCGATATCCGTTTCTAGCCCCGTCTTAGGTTTTGTGTTGAAATAATCGCTGGGTAGCCGTAGGTTCATACCGTAAGTTAATTCGGCAGCGCTTACACCTGTGTCAGTGCGTGGCGCTGCGCGTAAGCCGAACATAACTGTTGATAATTGATCTATCCACGATGTAGATTGTGATAGGCGTGCTTTCAGTGCGTTTTTTAGTGTTCGGTGCCATCTTTCGAGGATGCCGTTACTCTGTGGGTGTCTTGGTGTTGTGTGAATTCGTTTTATTCCCATTGTTTGTAATAGTTTGTTAAATAGCTGTGCTTCAAACTGTCTGCCTTGGTCTGTCGTGATGGTTGAGGTGCATCCGAATCTGCATATCCAGTTTTCGTAAACTATTTTTGCTACCGACTCGGCTGTGATGTTATCTGTAGGTATGGCTTCAGTCCATCTGGTCACACGGTCTATCATCGTGACGAGGTATCTGTATCCTTCTTGCGTGGTAGGCAGAGGTCCGACGATATCTACATGAAGGTGTTGAAATCTGTCCGTCGGTGGAAAGGTTCCGGTGGGAGAACGTGTGTGTCGCTGTACTTTGCATTGTTGACACTTAATACATTGCTTTGCCCATAGGTTGATGTCTGTGTTCATATTTGGCCAGAAATAGCGTTGAGTTATTAGTTTCCTCGTTGTTCTTATACCCGGATGGCTTAAGTTGTGTACTTGGAAAAATATTTCTTCCCTGAATTGTTGCGGGATGTAAGGTCGTATGTTTGACGTAGACATCTCGCAAAATAGCTGTCTTTGCGTGTTGGGAATGTTAAGTTTTTTTATTTTTAGGTTTTCTTGTGCTGCTAATTGTTGAATTGTGGTTAATTCGTTGTTTTGTGCGTTTGCGATTTTCTCGTAATCGATTGTAGGTGTGGTGTTAATTTCGTCGATTGGGGATCGGCTAAGCGAGTCTGCGACAACGTTTAGGGTTCCGTTGATGTGTCGGATATCTGTTGTGAATTCGCTTATGAACATTAGCTGTCTTGCGCGTCTTGGCGTTTCCGACGGTGATGATTTCTTCATCAGTGCGTATGTAAGTGGTTTGTGGTCCGTATAAATTGTTACGTGTTTTCCTTCGAATAGCTTGCGGAAGTGCTTGATAGACATATAGATAGCTAGCAATTCTCTGTCGAATGTGCTGTACCTGCGTTGTGTTGGTGAAAATTTTTTTGAAAAATAAGCTAGTGGTTGCCATCCTTGCTTTGTTTTTTGTTGCAGTACGGATCCTGCTGCTAGGTCGGAAGCGTCTGTAAAAATAGCTAATGGTGCTTCGTGCGATGGGTGAGCTAATAGTGCGGCGTTTTGTATAGCTTTTTTGCTTTCTTCGAAAGCGTTGGTTGCCTCTTCGTTCCAGGTGATCTTTGTTTTGTCTTTTTTCTTGCAGTTGTGTAGAAATGCGTGCAGAGGTGCTTGTATCATTGCTGCATTCGGTATGTGATCACGGTAGAAATTGATTATACCGAGAAATCTGCGTAGTTCTTGCACGTATGTGGGCTTCGGGAACTTCGTGATGGCGATGACCTTTTCTGGTAAGGGTAGGATTCCATCCTTACTTACTATATGGCCTAGAAATTTGACCTTTTCTTGTCCAAACACACATTTTGATGGGTTGATAGTTATGCCATTTTCTTCGAATCTTTTTAGTAGGGTGCGGAGATGTTGACGGTGCTGGTCTTCATCAGCGCTAGCAATTAAAACATCATCAACAAAACAGAAGGAGAAGGGTAGCCCCTGGAGTACCTGGTGCATGAATCTTTGAAAAGTCATGCCCCCATTCTTCAGGCCGGGGCATATTCGTGGAAATTCGTATAATCCCATGGGTGTGATGATCGCCGTCTTCTGTATATCACTTTTGCGCACCATGACCTGTTGGTATGCTCTATTTAGGTCTAAAGTGGTGAATATGGTCTTGCCGTGAAGCTGGTTAGTGAAGTCTTTCAGCCTAGGGATTGGGTAACGGTCAGGCGTTGTGATGGCGTTGAGTCTGCGATAGTCACCAACTAATCTTATTCCTCCTGTCTTCTTTTTCACTATGTGCAACGGTGATGACCATGGGCTCTTGCTTGGTCGGCATAGGCCTTGATCCATCATGTTTTCGAGTTCAGCTTTGACTTCTTTGTATATGTGAGGTGGAATAGGTCTTGCGCGGCAATGCAGTGGTGGGCCTGATGTTTCAATGTAGTGCTCGACGTTTGTGTTCGGCGATAGCTTCATTGCTGTTAGTCTGGTGATGCCGGGAAATTCTGCTAGTATTTTGTGATATTCGTTATCATTGTTAATAGTTGAAATTGTAGGTAAATTTGATTGTGTGACGTAAGAACTTGTTGCGAGTTTCGTTGTTTGATCGATAAGCTTCCTGTTTTTTATGTCGACTATAAGGTTGTGGTGGTTGAGGAAATCTGCCCCGATTATAGGCTTGCTGACCTTTGCGACGATGAATTTCCAGGTGTATGGTCTTCGCAGGTTCAGATCCAGAGTTACTGTTCGTTCGCCGTATGTGAGAATTACGGTGTTGTTTGCTGCGTATAAATTGAATTTTGTAGGTTCCAGTTTTGTCCCTTTTGGTGGTGGTAAAACTGATATGTTCGCACCTGTATCGACTAGGAATTGTAGTGCGGTCTTTCTGTCTTTAACGAATAAGCGGTGTGACTGACCTTCTGCTCTTGATTGTGCTGCGTGGAGCTGTTTTTGTGGTTGCCTAGTGTTGCTGCTGCTGAACGTGCAGGGTTCTGTGCACCTGTAGGCTCTGGCGCCGAAGCGACGGTGATAACGGCATTGCTGCGTCCGTGTTCTCTCCGTGCTTGTGTGGTAGGTGCTGTTACAGCGGGATCGGTAGGTGCTGCCGTAGTTGCCGTAGCGGGATCTCGAGTACGGTGAGCTCTCTGCGCTTTGGTGGGTTGTAAATCTGTCTGCGCTGTGACTTTGATGATGAGAGTGAGTGCGAGGTGTATGGAGAGTTGCCGAGTTGCGCTTTCAGCTCGGCGACTGCTGCGGACAGCCTCTTGATTTCTTGAAGAAGAGTTTCTATGTCTTCTGACATTCTGTGTCGTTTGATGCGAGACTTTAGTTCAGACTGGCGGATTTAGCTTGCGTTTCCTGTTCAGTCGTGGGTCACCACTGTAGCGGCGTTGTTACTGCTGTAGCGGAGGTGTATTGCGTGGTGTGTGCCGTCGATACCACTAGGCAATCATAGCGGCAGGACGACACGGCCGCTAGCAATAGACTCCTGTAAATGTTTTCAGAAGGTCTCACCAGTTTAGCAGGCGATGCAGGCCGTCTGGAGACTCGGCAGAGGTTTCACGGCAGCTGGCTCGATTAAACTTTTGGTGTAAATAAAACACTAGTTCTTGTTTGCAGAAAACGGAAAAGTGGCTTTATTAATTTCTTTGCCCTATATTTATACAATATTCAAAATGCCTAACGGTTAAATTAAAAAGAGAAAGCCTGATAATTTACAAAGTTTCAAGTTAAATAATTTGTTGCTAGAACCGAAATTGTTTTTTTGAACGGCTTGCCTGGCGCTAAAAATCGAAGCGAAATCTTTCCAACGACGGTCGCGTAATCGAGCGGTGCGCGCGGGGAGTGTGCTCCGCTCAGCGCGCCTCGCACCGCGACGTCTGATGTCATCAGTCTGCGCTCACGCAGCGGCGGCGTTGGACGCAGACCTATTTCGTTGCGGCCGGACGCTCCTTCCAGATCGTTCGTTTGTTTTAACGGTTGCCGTATTGCGTTCTTATAGGAACGGCATGGTGATCGGGTCTTCGTCATCATTAGTCCTTTTCAGGGCTGCACGGTATTAGTGGTCACTTGTCAGCTGGATGTCTCCCCGGGTTGGTTAACGAAAAGCCTGGCTACTGGGCATCTCGTCAATCGCCTTGCCACGGCTGCTGGTCCTGGCCGATGCATCTGCGGGCTGGTACGGCTGCGCCTCTTCAGTGAATTAAGTGAATAAAGTGCTCTTAAGTGAAACGGTGTCCGCCGCCATCGTTTCTTTGTTCAGTGATAATTAAAGTGCGCGTTGTTGGTGTTTGATTGTGATTCTTCCCCGTGGCTGATCTTCCTTTGTTGTGTTTGTCTCTTCTTGTTGGTAACGGTGATGTTGTCAGGTAATAGGAGGTACACCGGTATTGGTTGTGCAAGGAGGTAAGGTACCAGGAAAATCGGAAAATCGTAAGTATCGTAAGTATACAAAAAATATAACTTATTTAGCCATCATGGTTAGAGATTAATAAAATAACCATTATGGTTGAAATCTAAGTGTGAGGTTCTATGTGTTATTAACCATCATGGTTAGAAGCTATTGGATGTAATAGCCGTTATGGTTAAAACGTATGAAAGGGAAGTAAGGAAGGTTAGGGATTTAAATGGACAAAGAGATAATTATCGTGTTTAGGCTTTGAGACGGCTTCCAAAGTCGCTAGAGGGTAACCATCGTAGGTAGAAAGAGATAACCATCGTAGGTAGACACTTAGAATGACCGACATGGTCATAAAGAGATAACCCACACGGTTAGAGAGAGATAACCGTCGTGGTTAGACATTTAGGATGACCGACATGGTCATAAAGGGATAACCCACGCGGTTAGAGAGAGATAACCGTCGTGGTTAGACATTTGATGGTGGTAGCTGACGGTAGTGCTGGCTACCGCCAAAGTACTGCCGGCCCAGTGAAGCGTACTGGTGGCTTGACCAATCTTCCAGACCTGGTCCGCTTCTCAGGTGGTACCAGAGCTGGTGGTGATGGTGGTTCGCTAGACGTCATCGGAGTGTTATTGTTTGTGCAAGTCGTTTGCAAGCTATCAGTTGCTTCGTTTAATACGAAGGCTGGTTTTAAGCGATCAATTGAAATGCATTGCGAGCGTCTTTCAGGCAATAATATTCTGTAGCATTTGTCGTCTCGCTCTAATACTTTGTACGGCCCTTCGTATGACGGTAGTAGGGGTTTCTTGACACCGTCATTTCGGATAAATACATAATCGCTTGATTGCAACTCTTTGTGAATGAATGTTGAGAGACAGTTTGAGTGTGAACTTGCTTCTTGTGGTTTGACTGCATTAATTATTTCGCGTAGTCTGTTTACGTAGTCGATATCCGTTTCTAGCCCCGTCTTAGGTTTTGTGTTGAAATAATCGCTGGGTAGCCGTAGGTTCATACCGTAAGTTAATTCGGCAGCGCTTACACCTGTGTCAGTGCGTGGCGCTGCGCGTAAGCCGAACATAACTGTTGATAATTGATCTATCCACGATGTAGATTGTGATAGGCGTGCTTTCAGTGCGTTTTTTAGTGTTCGGTGCCATCTTTCGAGGATGCCGTTACTCTGTGGGTGTCTTGGTGTTGTGTGAATTCGTTTTATTCCCATTGTTTGTAATAGTTTGTTAAATAGCTGTGCTTCAAACTGTCTGCCTTGGTCTGTCGTGATGGTTGAGGTGCATCCGAATCTGCATATCCAGTTTTCGTAAACTATTTTTGCTACCGACTCGGCTGTGATGTTATCTGTAGGTATGGCTTCAGTCCATCTGGTCACACGGTCTATCATCGTGACGAGGTATCTGTATCCTTCTTGCGTGGTAGGCAGAGGTCCGACGATATCTACATGAAGGTGTTGAAATCTGTCCGTCGGTGGAAAGGTTCCGGTGGGAGAACGTGTGTGTCGCTGTACTTTGCATTGTTGACACTTAATACATTGCTTTGCCCATAGGTTGATGTCTGTGTTCATATTTGGCCAGAAATAGCGTTGAGTTATTAGTTTCCTCGTTGTTCTTATACCCGGATGGCTTAAGTTGTGTACTTGGAAAAATATTTCTTCCCTGAATTGTTGCGGGATGTAAGGTCGTATGTTTGACGTAGACATCTCGCAAAATAGCTGTCTTTGCGTGTTGGGAATGTTAAGTTTTTTTATTTTTAGGTTTTCTTGTGCTGCTAATTGTTGAATTGTGGTTAATTCGTTGTTTTGTGCGTTTGCGATTTTCTCGTAATCGATTGTAGGTGTGGTGTTAATTTCGTCGATTGGGGATCGGCTAAGCGAGTCTGCGACAACGTTTAGGGTTCCGTTGATGTGTCGGATATCTGTTGTGAATTCGCTTATGAACATTAGCTGTCTTGCGCGTCTTGGCGTTTCCGACGGTGATGATTTCTTCATCAGTGCGTATGTAAGTGGTTTGTGGTCCGTATAAATTGTTACGTGTTTTCCTTCGAATAGCTTGCGGAAGTGCTTGATAGACATATAGATAGCTAGCAATTCTCTGTCGAATGTGCTGTACCTGCGTTGTGTTGGTGAAAATTTTTTTGAAAAATAAGCTAGTGGTTGCCATCCTTGCTTTGTTTTTTGTTGCAGTACGGATCCTGCTGCTAGGTCGGAAGTGCTCCGCTCAGCGCGCCTCGCACCGCGACGTCTGATGTCATCAGTCTGCGCTCACGCAGCGGCGGCGTTGGACGCAGACCTATTTCGTTGCGGCCGGACGCTCCTTCCAGATCGTTCGTTTGTTTTAACGGTTGCCGTGTTGCGTTCTTATAGGAACGGCATGGTGATCGGGTCTTCGTCATCATTAGTCCTTTTCAGGGCTGCACGGTATTAGTGGTCACTTGTCAGCTGGATGTCTCCCCGGGTTGGTTAACGAAAAGCCTGGCTACTGGGCATCTCGTCAATCGCCTTGCCACGGCTGCTGGTCCTGGCCGATGCATCTGCGGGCTGGTACGGCTGCGCCTCTTCAGTGAATTAAGTGAATAAAGTGCTCTTAAGTGAAACGGTGTCCGCCGCCATCGTTTCTTTGTTCAGTGATAATTAAAGTGCGCGTTGTTGGTGTTTGATTGTGATTCTTCCCCGTGGCTGATCTTCCTTTGTTGTGTTTGTCTCTTCTTGTTGGTAACGGTGATGTTGTCAGGTAATAGGAGGTACACCGGTATTGGTTGTGCAAGGAGGTAAGGTACCAGGAAAATCGGAAAATCGTAAGTATCGTAAGTATACAAAAAATATAACTTATTTAGCCATCATGGTTAGAGATTAATAAAATAACCATTATGGTTGAAATCTAAGTGTGAGGGTCTATGTGTTATTAACCATCATGGTTAGAAGCTATTGGATGTAATAGCCGTTATGGTTAAAACGTATGAAAGGGAAGTAAGGAAGGTTAGGGATTTAAATGGACAAAGAGATAATTATCGTGTTTAGGCTTTGAGACGGCTTCCAAAGTCGCTAGAGGGTAACCATCGTAGGTAGAAAGAGATAACCATCGTCATAAAGAGATAACCCACGCGGTTAGAGAGAGATAACCGTCGTGGTTAGACATTTGATGGTGGTAGCTGACGGTAGTGCTGGCTACCGCCAAATACTTATCACTACCAGCTTGAATACTAGGTAGTAGAGTTCGGCAACGTCTTTGGTATTTGGTACCACCGTCTTACCTATTTCTGCCGCAATTTTCATCCCGGAAAATAGAATAGTTCCTGCGAGACTGACAAAAAACTTTTATCATGTAGCGGGCTGCACGCTGCAGCTAATATTGCAATAAACATTAAATATTAAATAATTATAGTTTTAAAACAAGTCTTTCAAATTCGTCATAACGCAACCGTAAGTCTAAACACAGCTTAACATGGGCGTTCTTCAATTTATATGTGAGTCGCTCCAGCTGAGATGACGTTAAATAATTCAAAAATAATTTCTTAGACTCTAACTGAATCAAGTGAAGAGATCGTAAATATGCTTTTTAATTTCCAAGCAATCGTAAAGTTTTTTGAACAATTTGAAGTTTTAATTATTCAGCACTCAGCAGTTAATTTATAGTTACGATTACGAAACTGCATTTATGTCTAGTTTTTATTTGTCTTTTTGTTAGATGAGGATATTTCTTGTTTATTAACGATATTGATTCTTTGTTTGTAATTCTAAGGTTTTAAATATTAAATTTGCGAGCCGGTCCGGCTTTGTTTGAGTAACACTAAGGGGTTAGTCATAGTGCTCGAGGCGCACGTTTGATCCGTAGCGCATGGGACGCTCTATTCAATGGTATGAATATATAGTATTCGATACAGCACATCAAGCGTACTGCCCGTTGTGCGCCTGTGAAGCAAGCGTACAACAAAATGGACGCGCTTTCATGTTGCACTCTTTGGGTGCGCGTCCTATACTGCGCGGGCGTTGCTACTGCCTTAATTTTGTAAATTTTATAATGTTCTGTTACTATAACATTTACAAAATTCAACCGGTTTTTTAACTCATAATTTTGATGACAAATCACAAATTTTTGATTGATAATAAATTACAAATCACAAAATCTATACATATAATAAAATCGTAGGAAAGTCAAAACTGTACATTGAATATTTTTTTAAAAGAACACTTACTACAATCGATATCGAAGCCAAAAATATAGTTTTTAGCATTTTTGTCTGTTTGTCTGCTTGTCTGTATGTATGTCCAGGGTAAACTCAAAAAGTACAGCATGAATAAATTCAAATTTTGCATGAATATTACTAACAGGTCTGGTCAACATATAGGTTACATATTATCACGCTATCGCCTACGAGGGAGAAGCTGTGCGGAGTAAACGAAGTCCGCGCGGACGAAGTCGCGAGCAGCAGCTAGTATAGATATAAGTGGATAAAATAAATGCATATAACATTTGTTGGACGAGCGTTTCATTTTTATGAAACGCGCGCTAGCACACACTCAAGAGGCTGTGGATCGAGCGCACAACTCAAACGCCTTCTATGACTAGTCTCTTTTAATCTATTTATATATTATACTAGCTGCAGCGTGCAACCCGCCGCATTATAAAAGTTTTTGGCGAATCCCGCGGGATCACCTAAATTTTCTGGGATAAAAAGTAGCTTATGTGCTATTCTAGTTCATCATCTATCTGTGTGCCAAATTTCATTCAAATCCGCTCAGTAGTTTTTGCGTGATTGAGTAATAAACATTGATCCAAACATCCAAACTTTCGCATTTATTATCTATACTAACTAATATTATAAATGCGAAAGTCTGTCTTTTTGTCTGTCTGTCTGTTACGCTTTCACGGCTTAACCGTTGGACCGATTTTCATGAAATTTGGGATGGATATAGTTGAAGATCCGGGGTCAAACATAGGCTGAAATAGGGGATGAAATTTTTATGAAAATCTATTTGGACGACTTATTAATATACGCGGGTCAGCGAGTATTAATATATAGATAAAAATTAATTGATGTTCGTTAGTCTCCGATTTGGCTAATTTTGGTTTTAAAATATTCATGGAGGTTCAAGTACGGTTTAAAAAGTGAAAAAATTAAAAAAAAAAACAGTAGCAGTCGTGGGACTGCCGATAGAAGTGAAAACTGAACTATTAAGTTGAGAGTAATTAAAACTATATGCAAAAATTATATGAAATTTTTTATGTTTTATTTATTAGTTACATATGATGGGTTAAATAATAAAATACAGTCAGAAATAGTCGATGTATTAGTGTATACGTGTACACAGGCTACTGCGCGTGCGCTAGTCTGGCTCTCCATAGCTATAGATATACTATTATCATTAGCATGTCGGTGACGCGAACCGAGGATTTTACCCTCTACCAAAACGCTCAACGCGCCTAAAGAAGTTTTCACTTCAAAAACGGAAATGTAGACACAAAGTTGGCAGAACAACGTTTGTCGGGTCAGCTAGTTATATTATAATTATTCTCCGTGTTAACCCGAGACCCCTTCTCGGAGAATAGGTCAACTTTTTACTATCAGGCATCTCCTAAATCCCAGAGAAGTAAGTGTAAGTAAGTGTAAATACTTACACGAGCTCTGTGACGTCTCAACCGGGTTTGGAAACACCGCCTTGCCTATTCATCAACACTTGTCGTTGTCGTATTTTGATTCGGAGGTCAAGGTAGCCGGTTAAATTATGCATATTGTCACATTTAACCTCTTGAAATTTTGTCATGCAAGGGTGAATTTAAGCGCCAGGACGCATTACTCGCCTTTTGGCGGTAATGGCGTCTCAGGCGATTCGTTGAAAAAAAAAACTTTTTTTTTACGACTAAGCCATATTTTATCATTCTGTAAACGTCTGTGTATCAATTGATATATTTTCTGTCTGTTAGGAATGAAAATGTTGTAATAGACAAAGTAATATTTATATTTACAAACAATTTATTTTTTATGTTATAAGATAGCAAACAAGCAGATGGGTCTCCTGATGGAAAGAGTCAAACATCGCCTATAGACACCAAAGGTGTTAATGGTGCATTGCTATCTTGTGGTGAGGTCTAATGCCATATGCATAAGTTAAGATAAGGTAACCATTATCCTCCAAACCGGAACACGACAGCGACAAGCACTGACGCTATTGCGGCAGGAATAGGTAAGGCGGTGGTACCAAACCCGGGCGAGACAATGCAGAACTCTACCACCTAGTAGCCACGATGGTAGTGACTCGATAGCCAATCGGTCGCCTTTTACGACCTGCCTGGCAGAACGGCTGTTGGCCTGTTCTTTAAAGGAGGCCAGGACCAACACAAGTATATTAGAAGATATTAAAACTGACATATTACGGGTGAAATTTTCGACTACTAATTCAGAGATTTTTCTAAATTATATATATACAAAATTAGACGCGTTGTTTTTTAGTTCCTTAAAGATGCAAAAACCACAGGACCAATTGTAATAAAATTTTGGGTAATCTTTAAATTGCCTGATAACTAGGCTAGGATTTTATGGTGTGGTACATTTAACTTAACTTTATGTACCAAAAAAATTTGGAAAGAGGATTTGAATGGTTTGTTTAAAATTAGTTGAACAATAAAAGTTAACAAGTTAATAAGTACCCTAATAAAAATTAAATGTTTCCTTTATGGGTACATTTAACTTTCAAGCCTGTCGCACAACCTTGCTGAATAGATAGCGAATAACGGATCTGTTAATGATATACATTAAAATTATGCGGGTTAAATTTATTGCTGTTAGGGATCCGTCCTAAAGATAAGATATCGGAGAGCCTTTTTATTAATAATCGAGCACACAGGGACGCGGACGGGCTGTGAAAGAATTTACGCGATAAAATCAAAAATAATTATTCTCCGTCTCTTATGGTCCATCTGTCTCACAGATTAATATAAAAATCCATTTCTATCTTCTGACAAGGAGAAGCTAGATGTAAAATTAATTTCTCCTAAAATATCCTTAGTGCTTTGAAGAGACTATCACATTGCAAGAAGGTTTTGACTTTGCAAACATTACAAAAAGGAGGTGATTTATGTTGCATCAGGTTACAAAACCTAGATAATCCTTCCTAAACGCTTTTCAGTCGAGATTGATTCGTTTATCGGCAATTTCCTTGGAGTTAGAATTGCTGAACCGTACTGTGTTCTAGATGAAGTCTTCAATAAAACTGAGAGTTTAGCCCATGACCGATGCATATAAATATTATAATATACAGGTATTTTTTTTTACTGTAATATTATAATCTTTACATGTTAAAAAAATTTGCTTTTCTATGTTCGTATCCCCAAAACTTAAAAATTGGTCAAAGGTTTAACTAGATTTTTTTATGACGTAACTATTAATAGAAAAGTATCATCACGCCCGGTTCCCTTGCGAGGTAGGCAGAATAAACCAAACGTCTATAGACTTTCAAGTTCACCGCGATTCACCGGTTTTTCGGTTGGCGAGATAAGTGATGGTCCTCATCGCCGTATTTACCGACATGTTAACGATTATAGACTATTTATAGCGATAACCGGGACCAACAGCTTTACGTGCTTATCCGAGGAGTGGATGTGTGTACAAGAGTGGTAATACACTACTCCACCAGTCTCCGAGCTGCTACTGAGATTTTATATTTTTGAAAAAAAACCTCAAAAATACTTTTGCCTGATCCAGGGATTGAACCCGGAACCTCATGATCTGAGCCGAATAGGCTACCCCTAGACCACGACACAGTCATATTGTGCTTTTGAACAGAAGAGTGCTTTTATTTACTTTTGATTCCGAAGATCAAACGGAAACACAAATGTCTAAGCATTTTCAGTTGACTTATTACCGAGCGACAGCGAAGCTTGGCTGGGTTTAGCTGGTTTTTTCTATAAATAAAAAAATATTGATGAATAAATTACACGATTTAATTCAACCCTTACGTGAGTAAATGTGTCGTCACGCATTTTTGTTGTCATTTAAAGTAACATTGTCTGTATCAGCGTAGTACTAGATTATAAATAATTGGATTATAATTTCATTGTTTAACATAGTAAAAATTTGATATTGAATAAATTATAACGCATTTAGATGTAACGCAACTTTTATTAAATGGACTGTAAAAGTGTGTATAAAATGTGTATGAAAATTTAAAAAAAACTTTAAATTATGTTATTTTGGGTTAAGATTTTTGTGAACGGTCTAAAAAATATTCCCAAGTCTGTGTTTATTACGTAAACACCGTTTTCGGCATACCTGTATAAACATAGACTACTTTTTTAAAATCAATACCTAAATGGCTGCATCATGAGATGAAATTGTATATGAAAGATTATATTGATTATATGAGACATACATATTATATGAGACAAGTCTGATCATATCTGTGTATAATATAATTACAACCTCTTTCATTTCATGTATTCCTCAATAAGGCTGGCATAGAGAGAGATAGAGCTAGTGAACTCTCTCTCTCTCTCTCTGAAAGGTTTTAAAAAATTAAAATTTAAAAAAGTGGTGAACAATTAGATATGCAAGTCACGAGCAGCTACTAGGTTAGAACTTCTGCATTTTCTCGCCCAGGTCTATTACCACCGCCTTTATTATGTATTCCTGCCGCAATACCGTCAACGCTTTTCACTGTAGTGTTCCGATTTAGAGGCCGGTAAATTAATGTAAGTGATGATCCCGGCACAATGATAGCAATGATATATAATGATAGGGAGAGTTATCTGCTTGTTTTCTATGTTATGATATAAAAAAAGTCGTCGAGTCAGTTAGGATAAAGCTATAATATTAAGTAAAGGTATTATTGCATGTTTTCTAAATTTAACAAAAATTTAATAATGCGGAACCCACATTAAATTATAGCTTTCCAATATGTTTTAGCTGCCTTTAACAGTAGTTTACTTTGATACCAGCTAGCACATATAACTTTTATTTGTAAATACTGCTGTACTTGTGAATTGTTTCTAAAGAAATATGCTGTTGAAATATCTTTTGGTAATTTTATTCTTTAATTTTATGGCTAAGTGTTCAGAGCTCTCCGTGGAAGATGAAAGTAAGTCATCAAGATATGATTGCGTTTAGATATTAATTTATTGATGAGATAATTATAAAAACACCTCACCTGTGTGGTTTAGTGGTCTGGTGTCAAAGTTGACCATATGTGGACCCAATCATACGTGGAGTCAGCTAGGTCAAAAATGTGTTTTTTTTTATTGATTTTTTGACGATGGAATTGATAAGTATAGCCAATCTATAGATATACAATTATAAAATGACAGATGATTTATTCTTTAAAGGGAACCCCGAACAAAATGGGAAAAATGTAGTTTTGTACTAAGTTATTATAAGTTTTTCTAAGTACCAATAAGAGGAAGAGAGGTTTTCCTCATGTTGGTCCCGGGATCCTTTGAAGAATAAATCAACTGCCGTTCTGGCAGGCAGATCGTTAAAGGCGACCGATTGGCTATGCGAGTCACTACCATTTTGACTGCTAGGTGGTAGGGTTCGGAAACCGCCAGGGTATTTTTATCATCGCCTTACCTATACCTGCCGCAATAGCGTCAATGCTTGTTCTTGCCGTGTACCGGTTTGGAGGGTGAGGTAGCCAGCAGAAATATACTGCCGTTATAGCGACAACCGAAATAAGTAGCATGCCTATTGCCAACTAGGTACTGACCCAATCTTGGGCAACGTTGTTTTTATCAGGAAACTGAAAAATTACATCTGAATTGCCCGACTGGGGAATCGAAACCGGGACCTTATGTAATCAACACCAGCATCGGACTATAAGACTACAGATGCAAAAATATGCGGTTTATTATAACCTACAATATAAATATTCTCTTTTTATAAATATACCAGCTCATCCAGCAAACGTTTTGCCATATAAATTATGTAATTGCTAATATCGCCTTTAAAATTTGGGGGTTAATGGTAAAAGAATTTAAATAAAGGGTTGTATGCATTTTTAATCCCACAGCATAAAAAAAGTATGTCCAAAAAATAAAAATTAGGGGTAAAGCAACCTTATCACTTAAGGGTGTCAAAATAGATAACAACTTGTTACATCTACTGAATGTCCATATAAAATTTTATCAAAATCGGTCAAGCCGTTTTGAAGGAGTATAGAAGCTAAACCTGTGACATGATAATTTTATACATATATATTAGGCGTCCCCCAGATTAGGCGTGCGCGTTCCTCGGGCGTATGCAGAGCGCGGTGCGTGAGCGTCGTGTGGTGGCGCCAAGTGATGTGTATACAGCGCGCGCCACGCTGACCGCCTTAGCACTTAACCCCCTTTAATTAAGTCAATTACAAATTGGACAGTGTCGCATTGTTGTTTTACAATTACGAACAAAATAGATTCTGACGAGGAAACACTACTATTAGGTATGGGTACAGAAAAGAAATAAGATACGTAATAAAAAGACTAAATGCCTTTGGCAAGATACATTATGGTTTACTTGTTCACAAGAGAGGGATTACTATATTTTGTATTCCAGACTTATAAAAATAGTTAAAATCCTTTTTATAATCATTTTATCGCCTCTGTGGTCTAGTGGTCCAGCGTTGGCGTCGACCACATGAGGTCCCGGGTTCGATTCCCGGGTCGGGCACATAAAAAAAAGTGTTTATTCAGTTTTCTGAAAAACACAAAGTTGCCCGGGATTGGAAAGTGCCCGGTTGGCGATAGGCTTGCCACTTATCACATTTGTGGGACCAAGTATCTTCGGCTAATCGTGGGTGCACTTGTTGTACATCTGCCTACCTCTTCGGGGATATGGGCGTGAAGATACTTATAATCATTTTTACGCGAGCGCCACGTGCGCTCTCCGCACACACTGCAGGGCAGCAAAACGCGACGTGCTCGCGGCGCGCACGCGGCTCCCGTGTTTCGCACTAGGCATGGAAATTATTGTTAAATCAGATTAACTATTATGTTGTTAAAGTTAATTAATATTTAACAGTTATTTATTTATGTTATATTATATCAGTAGCCTATATATAATAAGTATTAGAAGCAGTAAAAACACGAAGCTACCAAAAAAGGTCCTCTAGAATAGTTTTGATAACTTTTAACAGTTATTGTTATCACGATCTCTCGAAATATTTTTAATAACAGTGTTATCATAAATCAAGTTAGCGAGCAAAACAAAAACTCTCTCTCGAATATTTTTAATAACTTTATTATCATATATCAAGTTATTGGTAATTATAGTGATGCATAAAAATTACTTTTAACAGTATTTGCTGATATAAATAACAGTTGTTAATTGTTAAAAAAATTTAGTACGAATATTAATATGTTAACTGTTAAATGATTCATGCCTACTTCGCACACGCCCGAGCACCGAGCACGCCCGAGGAACGCGCACGCCTAAATATTTTGGGGACGCCTTAGAGTATATCTAACATACATTTAATTTTACAGCACCAATGACCGGAGAATGTCACGATATGGGTGGAGAATGCATGTCAAGTGATACTCGGTGTCCTGAAATTCTGACTTTCAGCACAGATGATTGTGATGATAATCAAATTTGCTGTATTCTAATTCATTAAATGTTTTTTTAAATATTATTTTTTATTGTTGTGGTTTCCTAATATTAATTATTTTCCGTCTCTGAAGATAAATGCGCCTACAATTAGTCAACAATATAAGGTTTTATGAGGTATCCAGGATAAAAACCTATTGATGTAGCGGACTTGTTTCATTTCTTTCTCCGTGTTGTTCCGGGCTCGTTTAAGAAATGGACCAACTGTCGTCCTGCCAGACAGATCGTAAAACGCGACCGATTGGTTATCCGTGTCACTGCCATCGTGACTACTAGGTGATAGATTTCCGCAATGTTACGCCTGAGTATTTGGTACCACCGCCTTACCTATTTTTGCCAAAATAGCATCAATGCTTATCATTTTCATGTTTTGGTTTGAAGTGCAAGCCGGTAGACTTATGCATGTGGCGTTACCATCCCGCCACACGGCTAGCAACGTACCATTAACATCTTTGGTTTCTTCTGGTTCGGTTCTGGTTTAACACTAATTATTAATGAAGTCACTATTATTTACCTTACATGGTAAAAACTGAAGATCTTACTAGTTGAAGCGAAATCTCTTTAGTAAAGAATCTCTCAAGTGTAGAATATAAAAAGCGAAATTATTTATATTCTACACTTTTTATCTTGGTGAAACTCCATTTTAACACAATATTTGCTAGCTGATAACACTTGTACTGTTTCACAATAAGATAATTAAAACATTTAATTTCCGACCGGTTTCACTTACACAAGCATCCTCAGGGTATTTACAATTAGGTTGTTAGTTAATAACTATAGTAAATACCCTGAGGATGCTTGTGTAAGCGAAACCGGTTGGAAATTAAATATAATTATCTTATTGTGAAACAGTACAAGTGTTATCAGCTTGCAAATATTGTGTCTCTTTTATTTAACCAGCCCTATAACATATACAGAATGCTGGCGGCGCATCATATGTTAAAAGATCCATTTTATTTACGATGACGTGCAGTTATAACAATTATGATATACTGCAGTATACTTCCACAGCATCAGAATGTCAATAGAATGCATTTTGTAAAAGCGGGTACAAAAAAGTTTTTTTTTTTACTTTAAGTATTTGACTTCCGACGACGTCACAAAATGACAAGGTGAAAAATCAATCTCATGTATGTACTTCGCTTTTTTATACCTATAGCTATGGTATGCGGTCGCGCTAGGGTTATCAACTTTGGTTTATGCACAAAAAACTGCATGTAGTGGTACTCGTATTTAGGTGTTTGATTTATTGTTGAGAATGAAACAGGAAGAATCGAAATGTAAACCAATAATAACTGAAATATTGTAATGTTATTATGTACATGTATTGTGTACATGTATTACAAATTTTCTACACAAAATAGTTCACTGACGTGTGCCCAAACAGGTGTACTCATGTTTGCAGACGTGTCTATGTGTGCGTTGATCGAGCGCCCTTTATATGTACATTGACATCTGTACCTATTGCGCTGTGACAATTAAATGACATTGCAGTATACTTCCACAGCATCAGACATTTCAGTATAGTGCATTGTGTAAAATAAGTTTTTTTTTTACTTTTAAATTATCTTGTCTCATTATAACACACTGTGCGTAGATAACTGTTTTGGTCCCCTTCAGTCATTATATATATATATATATATATATATATATATATATATATATATATATATATATATATATATATATATATATATATATATATATATATATATTTTGAGACAAAATATGTCTTTACATACGATTTAAAAGTAAACTAAGTAAGGTTTAAATATTCCACTATTGAATAACGAAAAATTGGATAATGCAAAATCCTCAAACAAATCACAATACGTCAACATTAGTAGTCTATGGTCAACTTGTATTAGAGAGATTAATGTACTACATATGTTTTACTATGTAATCCCGTGTTGGTTCTGGCTCCTTTGAAAAATAGACCAACTGCCGTTCTGCCAAGCAGGTCGTAAAAGGTAACCGATTATCTATGTGAGTCATTACTATCGTGGCTACTAGGTGGTAGAGTTCTGCGTTGTCTCGCCCGGGTGTATTCTCACCACCTTACCTATTCCTGCAGCAATAGCTTCAGTGCTTGTCACTATCGTGTTCCGGTTTGGAGAATAAGGTATACCGGCTACCTTACAACTTATGCAAGTAACATTAGACCTCGTCACAAGATAGTAACACTCCATTAATATAGTTAGGCGATGGTTGACTCTTTCAATCAGGAAACACCTCTGCTTCTTTGTTATCTTATTGTATAAAAAAATATGTAAAGGGTTGACCTACAAGCTACGCCTGAATCTTCCCTAAACTAAATTAAGGTATTTTAAACTCAAAGGAGTAAAAGAAGCATAGATTTTTTCAGTTCAAACATTTTTTTTAAATGGCATTATATTGGTTTTTGAAAAGCTGTATATGTTGGAAACGATGACGGATTTTGATCTTCTGAATTGAATTTAACTTAATCGTTGAGATTTAAAATATTGCTGTAGCTACATAAGTGATAGGCTGAAAACATTTCGAAGCAACGTTAAAACACATTTTTTTCAAAAACTTCGAAATTGATAAATCCCAAATAAATAGAGCGATTTTGATCCTATTAACGATATTTGGCGCTGTTTCTTAAGGAAAAAAGCTGATAAGCGAGGCATTGGTGAGCGAATGAACAGTCAGAACTACCAATAAATCTGTGAAACCCTTTGTTCAGTGCCTACGATTTCCTACGATTCCCTCTTTTTCTCTGAAGGTACTGATATTTTATGACGATTTTTGCATTGTAGATATTCAGCAAACAATGTCAATTAACAGCAAGTCTCATGAATCTGCCTATAATTACACGAACTCCGGCTTTCTTATTAATGAAATATGATAACAAACCTATTACGGTAAATATTGCGTGTTGTTTTTGGTAACGAGATTTCGTAACACGCTATTTGAATATTATTTTAAGGTTTATTTAATCCATTGTACCCACTAATGATTCTATTACGCAAAGGCTCGCGATGCTTTGTTTGGTACGAAATGTACGATCATTTTCTGTAACCGTCAGCTTGTTTGTAGCAGATTGTATATAAAGGGGATGGTTAACAGGCGAATGTTGCACGTCATTTAACGTGTTGCGATTTTGTTTTGTTAATGTGTGTTTACGTCTTTAAATTTTATAATGGCTACAAAATATTATAAATTTTTCAAAGTGCTAATCTAATCATAGTTCAGAAGAGGCGTTCAATTGGCTTAACGAGCTTTTATAACATAAACTAGCAAACAAGTAGATCGCTATTCTGATGTAAAGCGACAGCCATCACCTGTAAACACCAAAGATGTTATTGGTGCATTGCTATCCACTAGACAGGATATTATACTACGTGCGAAAGTTTACCAGTACCTTATCTATAAACTGGAACACGACATTGACAAATATTGCATATTACAGCAGAAATAGGTAAGAAAGTGGTACCAGACCCAGTCGAGACAATACAGAACTCTGCAACTTAGTAATCATGATGTTAGTGATTCTCATACGCTTTCTCGTTCGCCTCTTACAAACTGCCTGGCCGAACAGCAGATGGTAAATTCCTCAAAGCGAGCTCGAGCCAACGCCACCATTAATACCTATACGGTAGAGTTTAGCAACGTCTCTTTCGAGTTTAGTACCACCAACTTACCTATTTTTATTTGTATTATTATTAATAAACGGGTTCTTACCGCGACTTGTTTCTACTAAGCTAAATTGTCAATAACTGAACACTAACTGATGCTATACACTAATCACTGGATTGCGCTATATAAAACACGGCTACTGGTCAAGGAAACCATAATAATTAGCAAACATTCACGGTGATGGGTTTAAATTTCCAGGTTTGTGAAATCCAGTGGTAAATACAATGAGTGTTATACTTACCGTGAAAGATTAAAAGTGTTTACCTATTTTTTGTCTCAATACCGTGAATATTTCTTACTGTCGGCTGAAATAAATACATACTATATTTGTATTGCAGAAAAGAGCTATACGATCAATTTCAAATCTTTCCCTGAGAAAAAATTTCAGAAAATTAATATTGGTACTGTAATATTCCAATATATATTTGAAAACTTATGTATGTTTGTAAAAATAGTTGTTCGTTTAAGAAAAATGGTGATGTATACTCACTAAACACAAGAAATAAAAACAATCTTATTGTGAATGCATCTTGTCTCCATAGAATAAGTAACTCTTTTATGTACCTAAACGATTTTACAATAAACTTCGCAATAATATAAGAGATCTATAAATAAACAATTTTAAAAAATGTGTCATAACAAAACTGGATAAGAAAGGGTATTGTTAAATCTCAGATTATTTAGCATATGTTAATAATAAAATAATAATAATAAATAATTAAAATAAGAAAAAATGTAAATATAGAGAATAATAATAAATATTTTATTTCGACCAACGGCGATCATAATAATTATATTATATTGTTAGTACACACATATAACTTAAACCTATTTGGTAGTAGAACTAAACACTATAGCTTAAAAGTAGGACAAGATCAATTTGCCAGTACGTGAATCATACAACAGTGATTCAAATACTGGCAATCCAACCAATCAACAAATACTCTTAGGATGCTACTGGAGGTGGACCGAACTCTACGCAACAAGGATGTACACTGCTTTTGCATAGTTGTGTAGAAGCAGTCTACGTGCGCCTCGGCGAACATCCCTGACGCGCTGCAGAATCATGGCCGCCCCATCAGCATCCTAAAGGCGTTATTGTATTGCACCCGTAGAGAGTTACATTGTTTTTGCGTATATTCAATCCACGTGCCACTCATGTAAAATGACGTACAGTATGCTCTAAAAAGAGTAATTTTTACTGGAATAGAGCACCGAGAAAATCTGCGGATATAAACGAGCCTGGGATTTTTTTATTTTTTTTATATATCATAAGATAGCAAACAAGCAGATGGGTCTCCTGATGGAAAGAGTCAACCATCGCCTATAGACACCAAAGATGTTAATGGTGCGTTGCTATCTTGTGGCGAGGTCTAATGCTACATGCATAAGTTTACCGGCTATCTTACCCTCCAAACCGGAACACGACAGCGACAAGCACTGACGCTATTGCGGCAGGAATAGGTAAGGCGGTGGTACCAGACCCGGGCGAGACAATGCAGAACTCTACCACCTAGTAGCCACGATGGTAGTGACTCGATAGCCAATCGGTCGCCTTTTACGACCTGCCTGGCAGAACGGCAGTTGGCCTATTCTACAAAGGAGGCCGGGACCAACATGGGGAAAATTTATGCATTAAGCAATAACAGGCATATGAATATGAAATGAAAAATGAAATAAAAACTAAACACGGGGCAAAATGAAATAAAAACTAAAGGACCTATTTAATAATTTCTTAGTACGAAATTTAAAACAAAAATATTTCGTCATAATCTAGCTCCACCACTTTATCTGTTTCTGTCGCAGTAGTGCCTATGCTAGTCACTATCGTGTTGCGATTTAAAGGATAAGGTAGCTGATAAACTTATCCTTTTAATATTCCATCTTGTCGCGAGAATCATAATGCGCCATGAAACTTTTGATATCTATAGGCGATGGTTATTTATCTCTTTCTATTAGGAGAACTTGGGCCTCTTTGCTATTGTATGACATAAAAATACTATATATCTCACCTGTTGTGCATTATTTTAAGTATCGTTTAATTTTTTTGTCATTATATATTAAGTGGTGTACAATAAAGTATTAAATAAAGAAATAAATATATTGATTATTGAGATTGGAATTTTATACGGATTTTAGTTCCTGGTGCCAAATCTCAAAATCACATCACAATTAACAGTGTATTCCAATACCGCAGCCGTTGACTAAAAACAAACAGGAAAACAATAAAGCCTTTGCTGAAGATTTTAATTCAAGTGAAAGGCTTTTCTTATTTTGTTCCGACTAGACGTAGCTCCGTTTGATTAATAGCCGGAGCTGATAAAAAAGTTCTGTTCCACTTTGCCCTAAATCACTCCAGTTGGATTCAATTTGGCTCTCTAGTCATTGTTTTCTTTGCTTGTTTTACACTCAAGTTACATCTTGGTATCTGCACCGTAGATAAGGCATACTTATGGCATTAGGGTTAAATTATTTTAAATGCCTATTTGGTCTAAAAATAAGACAGTTTCACTTATTAAACTGTACCACGGATTAAACTGAGTACTCCTTACAAGGATTTTTTTAAGTTGTCATTGTAGTTCTTCTTAAGTATCTGCAAGCATACGAGTAGAGTGGACCACCTGATTTAAAGCAGTCACCACTGCCCATGGCCATTTAAAACACAAAAGTTGCCAATGTGAAGCCGGCTTCTAAATATTTTGTTGACCCACCTCTTAAAATTCCCAACGTCAAAGTGACTCGAAAAACTTTGTAGGTAAGCTATTCTATATTATTAAGCAGGAGTTTGACTGTTCATATAAAGAAGGCAAATCGAACAGTCGTAGATGACCAATAATTGTGGATTTAATCTCTCACTACGGTATATAGTATGATGGCGAAACGTGGATGCCGGCAAAAAATTCAATAGCTCATCAGTGCTCTTTCAATTATACAGTCGATAGAAAACACAGAATATTAAATTATGATTTAAATTTTACTGGGTTGAGTTTACAATAAATAGCTTTCAAAATATTTGCAATGAGAAAACACAATTACAAGGTACTCATGGCTGGAGTATGTGTAACGCGGCCTTGTTTGTTGCATCAACGCGTATTGCATTTACTTACGGAAAGCGATTCAGTGCGATACATAATTTGATAACTGATAAACTCCATATTACGGTACGGTTTAAGATACATTTATTTCTCAAAAGAATAACAATTTTATTCACTTATAGAGAAATAAAACTAACTTAAGTACTAATATTGCCTTAAAACTAGCGCGTGTTCCTACTAACTACTAATATATTTAAGGTTAAAGAAAGGAAAAAAAACTTACTTTATATTTACATTTTTGGTTACTTTATATTTAACAGCTGCATCGATCCTTTTTCTACACATTAACATAACACCCACACTCACATATCACACATTTTTAATATTTAAAATATTAAAATTTAGTTATACCTAACACATAACTTATACAACGTGTTTACAATTATTGTTGGCAACAAACATAAATATTATAAAATGTGGGGTATGCTGTATGCCTCTGAATGCGATGAATGCGACAATGCGATGAAATAGAAATTATCAATTACGTGTCGATTACAGTTGCATAGCATCAAGTTGACATAATAATATTTTGTTCGGAGTATATTTTTTTTTTATCTTTTTTTTGGATTAATCTATACTAAAACTATTATAAAATTGTAGAGTTTGTTTGTTCGTTTGTTTGGTTGTTCGCGGTAATCTGAAAAACTGCTAAACCGATTTGAATAATTATTTTTGAGTTGGAAAGCCGGTTTATCGAGGAAGGTACATACACATACGATATACACCGATATATATACACATACATACCCATACACACACATATACATACATATATATACATACATACATACATATATATATATATATATATATATATATATATATATATACATATACATACATACACATACACATACACATACACATACATATATATACACATCCATATACATATACACATATACACACATACTTACATATACATACACACACATATATACACACACATACACATACACATACATACATATATCTATATGTATAATATACATAATATGCATACACACATACCGTAATTCTTTATAATATTAATAGTGTTATTCAAAAGATGTGTAATTCTCTAGTATGTGTTTTTTTAATCTGTTCTTGAATTGAGATAAGGTAGATGATTCCTTGACATAATTGGGCAGTCGATTGTATAACTGTGCACCTTCAAATAATATATTTTTCTTCCCGTAGTATTATAGTAATAGTATTATAGTAATAGTAGTAATAGTATATTACATTACGAATTTTTGACTAATATGAATCAACATTATTTATGCCTTCGACAGTAACGCAGATTTTTTTTATATCAGCAGATAGCAAACAAACAGATGGGTCTCCTGATGGTAAGAGTCAACCATTGCCTATCGACACCAAAGATGTTATTGGTGCGTTGCTATCTTGTGGCAAGCTCTAATGCCATATGCATAAGTTTACCGGCTACCTTATCCTCCAAACCGGAACACGACAGTGACAAGCACTGACGCTATTGCGGCAGGAATAAGTAAGGCGGTGGTAACAGACCTGGGCAAGACAATGCAGAACTCTACCACCTAGTAGTCACGATGGTAGTGACTTGCAAAGCCAATCGGGTGTCTTTTACGACCTGCCTGGCAGAACGGTCGTTGGTCTATTCTTCAAAGGAGCCCGGAAACAGATGAGAATCTCGTTGAGGCAAAGTACCATGAGCTTTGATTTTATAGTTTTTGGCAATATGAGTTTGTGTTCTTCAAATTCAACAACATATTTTATATTAAAACGAATAATTAAGGCGATCTAATTTTCCAAGTGCAATGCTGCAATGCTACTGTGTTTTTAAAGAATACAATCTACAATGTTTGTAAAGAATGGGACAAACTTACCAAAGATCTAATAACAAAGAAGACTCTAGCACCAAAATAGTCCGCCCAAGAACTTCACACGATCCATTACTTTGATGCCTGAATGTGTACAATGTTTTCTTTTATTTTAAAAATTGTTTTATTAAGAAAAATATTTTCATGACGATGTTGTAATAAGTCAATTGAACGTCATTAAACTCTCAAAACCCCAATCAATTGTCAGTTTGTTTATTGTATGAATAGAAAACTGTTTAATTTTTATATGATAAAATATCAAATTAAACGATAGTTCTCTCGGTGGGACAAGATAACCATCGTGTATATACATCAAATTAGGTGAGATAAGACAGGGTTTTAATTCTACATGCGAAAATTTACCGACTACCTCATCTTCCAAACAGAATACGATAACAACAAGCACTGGCGCCGTTATAGAAAAAATAAAATTTTTTTAATTCTTTACCAACGCAGCTGCAAGGCCTATGGTGCTGTGGCTGTCCATGGGTGGTGATAAGCACTTATCATTAGGTGAGTCTCCTGCTCGTTTGGCCTTTTTTTCTATAAAATCAGTCAGGTAACTTCTTTTAATGTATCAATAAGGCGCAAATATTTGCTTGTCTATTTACGGAAATGCGGCAAAAGCTACAGGAAGAACCTACAACTCTTCGCAATGCCAAGGTATTAAACCGATCGGAATGAGTCGGATCAACTATTTGATCTGCTCCGTGTTGCATGCAGTCAAATTATTTCTTTCATACAAAATTTGTTTTCCTAATAACAAATTCTCTATAGTATGAGAGTGTAATAATTAGTTATTAAGGAACCAATTTTCTACAATGTCCAGACACAAATTTTGGATTTATTTCACAAATGGTCAGATTCAATTGAATGATATTTATAAACATATCATTCCGTTTGAGTTTCTTTCTACTATGCCCATAGTTAAAAAGAGGCATCAGAGCTGAAACATGATGAAATCGATATTAATATTAATAATAATAATAATCCTTTTATTTTAACTTTTGTTTTATATATCGTAGGATATTTTTTATTTTTTCTGCTTTCAAAACACTGACTGGAATTCAATATTCCAGTGCAGGAAGGATTTTTCCAGTATCGGAAGCTATATTTTCATTGTGAATTCTCGCCTCTTTGAACGAAATAAAAAATTAATACAGCAGCTGCATATATTACCATGGAAATTGTGAAAATACAGGACCGAATTTAAAATAGATTCTGAGATTTATTTACGTCTATAACGTGGATGTACCAAGAAGTGAAAATTATTCGTCATCGCATCCACCAAAATCCGCTGGTATACTTCAATTGAACCTGGGTGAAGTTATTTTATTTTATATTAATACATTGGCAGATTTTTGTTAGAATCTACGTCTACAAAACTGTAATACCAGCCTTAAATATTGTTTAATTTGTAATGCGGGTTTATACCTATTTTATACGCCAGCTCCTTGCATAAAATAACTTTGAAACAGAACAAGTTACCCTATTATTGTATAGATCATTTTTGTAAGGAGAAATAATTATTTGAGACATTGTTGCTTATATAAATATTTAAAAAAAAAAAAATGATTATTAGAATTATTGTGCGAAGTGTGCAAATAACGCAGAAACATTGATTTAGCAATCATTCATTTATTAATAGTATAAATATGAAAAAAGTTATATAATTACCCTATCTTTCTTTTCTTATAGTATATATCTTATAGTATTTCTTTTCTTATATTTTTATAGTATTATACACTTTTATTCTCTACTAGCTGTTGCCCACGACTTCCTCTGCGTGGACTTCGTTTACTTTAGTCCTAATTTTTTTGCCAATATCTTCTGGTCTTTGGAGTTTAGTCGGTGACTTTCTCTCAGTGAAGACCTACACTGACGATTGTCTCTCATTTTCTGGATCATACTGATAGATCAAGATTTCGTCACCTATGATGATTGCAGAAATAGAAAGAAAGAAGGAAGAAAGAAAGAATGAAGAAAGAAAGAAACATTTATTTAGCAAGACAGTGAGACACAAATAACATATTAAAAGCTTTAGTAAAAAATAAAATCTAAAAAATACAAAGAGAAAAAAATATACTTAAAAAGAAACAACGTAATAATGCTAAACATATTAAAAAAAAAACATACAAATAGAACATAGTCTCTGTATATAACCATGTGTGTGTGTCCCACAGTGTCGACAAAAAGGATCTAATTCAGTGTATGCTAGACGTTAGCCTGGCGCTGGTTTTCAATTAGACCTATAGTAGTGAGTCACGGACGGGAAACTACAAGTAAAATTTTTAATAACAATAAGAACAAAACAAAAAAAAAATAATAAATAAATATTTACTTATCTATACGAGTACATATAATAAAATCGTAGGAAAGTCAAAACTGTACATTGAATATTTTTTTAAAAGAATACTTGGGGCGTGATCTACAATCAATATCGAAGCCAAAAATATAGTTTTTAGAATTTTTGTCTGTTTGTCTGTATGTATGTCCGGGGTAAACTCAAAAAGTACTGGATGGATTTACTTCAAATTTTGCATGAATATTACTAACAGGTCGGGTCAACATATAGGCTACATATTATCACGCTATCATCTACGGTGGAGAAGCTGTGCGGAGTAAACGAAGTCCACGCGGACGAAGTCGCTGGCAAGAGCTAGTTTATTAATAAACAAATAATCATAATTAATAAATAAATAATTGTAATATAATTTTTGTTATATAATTTTTGTTATATTTATTAAACCAAATTAAAAATCGTAAAATATAACAGCCTGCAATGTTCGCGGTAAGAATTCATTATTTCAAAGAAAAAATGTTGAATCATTTGTTGAAAGATGACTGGAACATTGTTTTTTTTTTTTTCAATGAAACTGACTAACTAGCTACTTGTAGTATGTTTTTGTACAAACTTAATTTCTATAAACATGTATCACCGGTGCGTTCAATTTAAGTTTCGAATGTCTTAAATGTTATGGAGGGTCTACGTAATTATTCTACTTTGTACTTCAACTAAGATATAGACTAAAAATATATACAAACTCTGAAGCAAATTAAAATATAGTTCAAACGATAGCTGCCAAATAAGTTATCCGGTATCAGCAGTAAGGTTATATAGATTCTCATTTACATAGGGTATTTATAATAAGTACTATAATTTCTCAATTTTTGTTACGACTGACAATATTTTTTCCTTGTTAGTCCGACCCTGCTTAGATAGAGGGTAAAAAAGAACGAACAACAAAGTTGTGTTGTTCTAACTAAGCGCTTTAGTTCTTGTTGTTAGCGAAAGATAGGTGAATTTGCAATGGAATTTTCAAGGAAATATTGTTTTTTCAGAGAAAAAGTTGTTAGACAGGCAGCGAGTTCTTTTCACAATAAACTATAGTTTCTATGTGAATTTTTATTAATATGAGGCATAGTTTTTTCGATGGAATGAAATTTAATTTCTTTTTGCTCGAATTTTTCAAAACCAACGCTAGTCCTTTAAATATGAGAGAAATTTATTATAAGTATATTTTTAGCAGTGGCAAAATATACGAAGACAACACATGTAGTATCATGGTTTGATGTAATTTCACCTTCACTGTATACTCAATAATGTATACAGTGAAGGTGAAATTAATTTTCAAATTTTTGAGATAATGATAAATTTATTTATGCAATATAAGTGTCAATAAAGTGAAATTGGGTAATTCAGAAAAAAAAATTAAAGTAGAATTAGCTGAATAGCGATAAAATCACTACGAAGAAAATGTAGTATATAGTTGTGGCGAGGTCTAATGCCAAATGCATAACTTTACCCTCCAAACTGCAATATGACAGTAGCAATTACTGACGCTATTGCGGCAGGAATATGTAAGTCAGTGGTACCAGACCTGGGTGAGACAGTGCAGAACTCTACCATATAGTAGCCACGATGGTAGTGTCTCGCATAGCCACTCATTCGCCTGTTACGACCTGCCTGTTAAAACGACAGTTGGACTATTCTTTAAAGGAGTCCGGACCAATACGGAGATTTAATAAGTATCTAAATAAATAAAATAAAACTATTTTCTGAATATTTTTCTCCAAATTTACAGAAAGGCTGACTCACAAATGATCTTTTAAGATTTTTTTTTCCTTATGAGGTGCAGAAATCTTTTATAAACACTATTGTAATTAAAATCCCCACAATTTTATTACTCATATAATCAAATTACCAGTAAGTGGCCCGATTAAATAATAGTATATTAATTAACACGTAATATCATGTATTTCATCATCATGTATTTTGCATCGTAGCTATTCCTGCAATCCCATCTGCTAGATGAAGATATTCGCCAATTACTCTTATCAGGAGTAATCAATCAAGCGTATTATATTAATTGGATACATGGATGTTCACATCCACTGTTATGAACTAAGCGCTATCAAGTGTGTTTAATAAGATAGCCAATTAATTTACGTAGATATAAATAAATATGAAAACTCCATAGAAATATTGGTTTTAGTAGCGTAGGTCTGGGCTTTCATTAAAGAGATTATCTTACATTCTGTCAGGCTGTTTACAAAAGAAGATCGGTTGACTATACGTGTTACTACCATCGCGATTACTATGTGACAGAGATCGAGATTACGAGGTCTTGGTCGAATTTTGGTACCATCGCCTTATCTATTCCTGTTGCAATGGCATCAGTGAATATTATTTCCGTGCTCAGATTTGGACGGTAAGATAGTCAGCAAACTAATATATGTGGAATCACCAACACGCCATTAAAATTTTTGGTGTGTTTAAGCAATGTTTGTCTAATTCCATCAGGAGATCCTCAAAATATGCGTCATAAACGATCATATTTTTTGATCGTGTTTTTTTCGTGATGTAACTAAAAAATTACGGTTTTTGGATTTTTCCCTTTATGATATTGCTTTCTGTCAAATTAAATAATTCTAGATCAATCGTATCTACCCTATATGTTTTGATTTCCTTTTGAAATCATGTGACATAATTGATTTTTTGATTGCCTTGATTTACATGTTTGATTTTTACACAGCTGAGAGGGACCATAGGCCTGAGTGTTTGATATAAGTTTCTAAGAAACAGGGTCTTGACCCGTCTGTCTGTGTGTAGACAGACAACAAAGTGATCCTATAAGGGTTCCGTTTTTTCCTTATGAAATAGGGAACCATAAAAACATTTGTTTTTACGTATTTGATATTTGTAAAACACATTTAGAAAAAAAATTATAGAAAATAAATTTTCGTGCCCGTTCGGGTTGTATGTACGGATCTAGCACGATTAACATCGCAAACTTATGATGTCAAAAATTTTTTTCTTTTAATAACTTTAAACTAACAGTGCGCAGTTTTCTATTGCAAATGGCTATGTATTTTGTTTTTTTTTATAACATGAGATAGCAAACAAGCAGATGGGTCTCCTGATAGAAAGAGTCAACCATCGCCACTAGGTAGTAACGCACCATGTTAATGATGCGTTACTACCTAGTGGCGAGATCTAATGTCACGTGCATAAGTTTACCGGCCTTACCCTCCAAACCGGAACACGACAGTGACGAGCACTGATGCTATTGCGGCAGGAATAGGTAAGGCGGTGGTACCAGACCCGGGCGAGACAATGCAGAACTCTACCACCTAGTAGCCACAATGTTAGTGACGGGTATAACCAATCAGTCGCCTCTCAGTTCTACCTGGCAGAACGAAATTTGGCCTATTATTCAAAGGAGCCCGGGACCAACAATGGGAAAATTCGATGTTATTTTTTTTTTATAGAAGAAGGGCAAACGAGCAGGAGGTGCACCTGACCACCGCCACCCATGGACATCTGCAATACCAGAGGTCTTGCAGTTGCGTTGCCGGTCTTTTAAGAATGAGTAAGCTAAAATATGTTATTTAATAATAAATAAAAAAAAACTATTTATTTGTTGTTCAATGTTCAGTGTTCATTGTTAATTTCTACTGTTTAGTCCAACATAAATGATAGGGCAGTTTTTATCTCAGTTAAAGGGGGGGGGGGGGTTCAAGGTGTCATAATGGAGCTGGGAGTAGATCATGGAAACATAAGAATGAAATGGAGTAATATCACCGACTTTGGGGTCATTTGATCTGTTCTTTTAAGAAGAAAATTCCCAAGCTAGTGTAGATAAACTCATCGAGTGTGGGCTGATATGGTTGGTTTTGACATGCACTTTGGTGTTGCATGGTTTTTAAGATCCGTTGATGGAATGGAAGGTGGCTTTGAAAATTTCTAAACTAAACAAGAGAAATATTTTGGAGTTTGGACGCATTTGTTCTATTTTGACAAATATTTTGGTGGTAAATGACTTCCAAGGTCTTATGATGAAGCAGGAATGAGGGTATTGTAACTTAGAATTACAAATGAGTAACACCGTATATTTTGGGCTTATTTGATTTGTTCTTTTAACGACTTTGGAGCCGGATAATTTCCAGTGTTTGACGATGAGCTGAAAAAAGTCCATGAAAATTCCTAAGCTAAACCAATTAAATCCATGGAGTGTGGACTAATTCAGTTTATTTTGGCAAACATATAGGTGCTAGATGTTTTCTAGGATCTAATGATGGAACTAGAAGGTGGCTATCCGAGCTTGGCCTGATGTAGTTAACCTTTATTGCTAGAAGATTTGCAGGGTTTGTTAATAGAACTAAAAGGTAGCTATGGAACTCCTAAACTAAATAAAAAAACCTAACGAGTGTGGTTTAATTTGTTATATTTTGGCAAATATGTACTCTTAATCCGAATAATTTCCAAGGTTACATGGTGGAGCTAAAAGGAGTCCATAAGACCTTGCAATGAAACAACTCAAGCTCGTTGATTAAGGAACCATGGTAACCTTAACCATATGCAGGATCCCTTTTTAAAAAGCAGCTCCTTTCACGTTTTGCTCTTAAAATGCGGCAGATTGACGGTATGATAAGAAAATGTGTCGTGGATTTTTGATATTTTTAATTTTATTTTGTTTATCCGTGTTATAATTATTGTGATCAATTAAAAGCAATATCTAATGCACTCTTCTAATAAAAAAATTGGTCTGAATGCAACGGATATTTGAAGTTAATTATATACAAATAGATATTTTGTTAAATGCAAAACTCTCAGTTATAACACTCATAAAACAGCTTTGAACATGTTAATTCTTACCCTAAAATTTATAGGTATAAATCTTAAGTTTTAATAACGATATAATCTAGTTATTCTCAAACACATCACGCGTGTATCAGCTGAGATTAAATGTGTAACGCTTGAGAGCTAAGTTATTGTACTGTCAGTTACTAAAGCGACCATGAGAATAAAAAATAAATTTTAAATCTATACAAATAAATAAAATTGAAGTGTCTGTAATTTTAAAATAACCACTTTTTACCAAATGCATATGGATGTATACACGGTACACATACCAAAATAAGATTTTTTACAAATTTTATCTGTCTGTCTGTCTGTTTATTTGTTTCGGGTAATTTCTGAAACGGCTGGACCGTTTTTGATGGGACTTTCATAGGCAGATATCTGATGTGATAAGAAGTAACTCAGGCTACTTTTCTTTTTTTTTAATACACGTGGACGTAGACACGGGCACAGCTAGTATAACATAAATGTCTTTATAAATGCCTGATTAAAATAATTTATTGCCTCTGTGGTCTAATGGCTCGGTGTCGGAGTTGACCTCATGAAGTCCTTGGTTCTATTCCTAGCTCGGGCAATTCAAAAAATTTTCAGTTTTCTGAGAAAAACAATGTTGCCTGGGATTGGAAATAATACCCAGTTGTTAATAGCCTGGCCTAGGTGATTACATTGTGGGACGAAGTATCTTCGGCTAATTGTGGGTGCATTTGTTGTACCTCTGCCTACCTCTTCGGGAATCCGAGCATGAAGATACTACTACTAGTAAGTTTTAAACTAGAGAGAGATAAAATTTGTTTATTCTATAACATATCACGCTAAGATTTCCTGAGATTACATCTGTAACGTATGAAACTAAATCGTAGTAACATGTAAATAAGTATACACATAAGCATTTCCCTTAGATGAAAGAAATTACTACTAGATATGAAATAACCAAGGAAAAACCGTGTCATTTCATTCCTAATAATGGCGGACTAAAGGAACAGCTGTTTACTATCTACATAATAATTGATAAATTATATTGCAATTGGGCATGTTATTTTAACCATTAGTTTTATTTTAGATTCAAGGCACACACTAAAATTATAGAAAAATACAAATAAACGCTAAAATCAATTTAATGTTTTGTAATCAAAGGGTTATTTGACATTAAATTTTAACTTACCTACATTGACAGCGTATTTTAGTAATGGCGTTTTGGCCGCCAGCTGTTTAAGCTGACGTTAATTTTCTTAAATGATTTGAAATTAGAACACTGGCAAAATTTATGTAGCTTTGTCTATTATGAAAATTCTAACTTGTTAGACAGAGATAAAGCCATTTATATTTGTTCAGCGTTGGAATGCATGCAATTTTATAATTTTGATTTTTATTGGAAATTAATGCCAAGCCTTTATCTATCTCTTGTCAGAGGTATTTCCTTATTTAATGAAACAACCTGGTATCATTTCTTAAATTCAAATAATGATTTGAATTACTCATGTGAACACATCATATTACGTAAGTATCTGCTGAGGTTATAAAATACTAGCTGTTATTCGCGACTTCGTTTTTTCATTTTTTCATTCATTTCATTCAGTCATTACTTTGTTTTGCTCAGTTGGTTAATAAGTAGCCTATGTTGCTTCTGGGTTGTATATTTTTTAATGGTAATTGAAATTTTAGGATCGGTCCGAAAGTTTTTGATTTTGTTCTTTACATGCATACAAATTATTTCTCTTTAAAATAGTTAAGGAAAAACTGTGGACCCTATATAAGACAATTTGCCCAAACGATGGATTATGAAATTAAGCACAGTTAAAGTTTATATTGCAGAGGACTGCAGACACCTAATATTTTTAAATAAAAAGCATTAGACATACATTAAATTAATAAAAATAAATTTTACATATACTATATTCATGTGACGTACATGATATTACACACACATGATTACTATTTTTTTTACGGCTAAAGTCTGACCCGGCAAACGTTGTTTTGTCATATCAATTATTTAATTAAAAAATAAGGGTTGGTGATTGAAGAGTAAAAATTTAGAGTTGTATGTATTTTTCAATGCTGAATCATAAAAAAATAAAAATAAAAAAATATATTTAGGCGTGGACAACCCTTATCACTTAGCGGTATAAAAACAGATAGTAGCCGATTCTCAGACCAACTGAATATGCATACAAAATTTCATCAAAATCGGTCAAGCCGTTTCAGAGGAGTACGGGAACGAACATTTTGAGACGAGAATTTTATATATAAGATGAAGGTTGATGTTGTAACATAAGGATGGTTGGAAGTCTGGAAAGTAAAGTCCATTTAAAATGCGTTAAAAACTTTTTTATAGCGTTACAAGATAAACAATCTATATACTAAGAATTAGATTTGACGTAGCATTGAAAATGTTTTAGTCGCAATATCATCTGTTGGGTACTAAGACTAGACAGTTGATACTTATTAATAATACTAGTTGCAGCTTGCAGCCCGCTAAATTATAAGTTTTGGTGAATCCCACAGTAACAATTCATTTTTTTGGATAAAAACTAGCCTTTACGCTCTTCCAGGTCTTCATTTACCTGTGTGCCAAATTTTATCCAAATACCATTTAGTAGTTTTGGCGTGATGGAGTAACAAACATCCATCCATTCATCTATCCATCCATCCATACATTCAAACATCCAAACATCCAAACTTTCGCATTTATATAGTAGCTACAGTGTGCAGCTCGCTGCGCTTTAAAAGTTTTTTATAAATCTCGCGGAATCGCCTAAGTTTTCCGAAATGGAAAGAAGCTTATGTACTATTCCAGATTATTATCTACCTGTGTACCAAATTTCATTCAAATCCATTCTGTAGTTTTGGCGGGAATGAGTAACGAACATTCATCCATCCAGACATCCAAACTTTCGCATTTACAATATTAATTTAGATTAATATAGAATAGCTTGCCCACGCTGCTTCGCCTACGAAGACAACCGCTACTTAACTCATTTAAAATCCTGATTAAGAACCTCTTTTTTCAATTTATTGCAAAATAGAACTAAAATTAATATATTTTTCATTCAGTACCTATTCAGTAATCACGATAAATAAACTCTAAAGAGCTTTAAAATATCATAAGTACATGTGGCTTGAATCCTAATGATATAATCTGGTTATTATAAGACGCGTCACGCATGCATCTGATGAAATTGTATATTACACAATGTGTGGAAGTTAAATTATTGTACGAGTACATTTGGTTACAAAAGTGATCATAAAATATTAATGTGAGTTAAAATATATAACATGCATATTTTCAACCGACGGAAAAACGGAGGTTATCAATTTGACATGTAATAATTATTTATTTATTTATTTATTAAGGCTTACCAACATTTGTATACAATGTTAATTCAATTATAGATAACATAACAAAAATTAACTAGCTTATTGTAACAAACAATTATAGGTAAACACCACTTGCTTTTTTTAAAAGTAACAATTGACTGTAATACTGTATATATTCATAAAACGAATATATAAACTCCTAATTAAAAACATAAATTAATGCAGAGCTAAACCTAATCAGTTCTATGCTTTATAAACATTTTGCGGATTTTGTTAAATGAGTCAAAATAAATGTCGATAGCGTAACTGTATTCATTGGCTAATTTACAAAAACTTTTGGTTTGGTTTGGTACAAAAACATTGGCTAATATTGTTGGTAATGGATATTATTTGAGTATGATAATATATCTATGCGTCCAAGCACGTGTGCTAAATTTCGTAAGTGTTTGATATTTCTTTATATTTGTATGCTTGTCCACAAATTTCTCGGAAACAACAAAACATGTTCACATATTTTTTTATTGAAATGTGGTATGTCGCAAATTAGGGAACAGGTTAAGTTTCATCAAAATTGGTTCAATAGTTTTTGAGATATAAGTATAGTTGATATTTGAAGGCAGTTCAATTTTAGAAATTACTATTATAATCAATTCAGATCATAGAGAAACAAGTGAATTTTCCACATTCAAAACTGTCCTTATACAAACATGTTGGTTTTGAGAGCTTAGACACAGCTCCAAACAATGCGAGATCAATTTGATGTACCATCATTAAGTCAAATCTTATTTTTTCTTGTACTTGGAACTTTGTGCTTGGAATTAATGTACCATTTATATTTGCATTGTATGTCTGTTTTCAATATTTAATTTACCTTTCTTTCTACATATCGGAATTTTCATAGAAAAAGTAATCAGTTAACAAAAATCGATGTTCTAATCAGTATAACCTTGACTGTTTGACAGGCTAGTTAAAATTCATATATTGTAGACAACTCTTTGTATCCCAGATCTTTAATATAATAAAAATGACTCTATAAGGCAGTGAAATGTTACAGAAAAAATTTATAAAACGTCGGTGACTGTATTCCTGAAGGAGATTTAACATGTCTTATAAGTCTATATTGTGACTGAGAAAAGCTTTGCTGACAAATACTTATGAAAATACATCTTTAAGATGTACGTACATAAGTATATACTAAGACCGCCCGTGTCTTCGGATTAAGATAGCAAAACAAGTAAAAAGTGACCAACTCGAAATCATTTGGAAGGTTAAACTATTTTGGTTTCGATTGTTCGTATAAAATTAATATTTTTTTTTATATCATAAGATAGCAAACAAGCAGATGGGTCTCCTGATGGAAAGAGTCAACCATCGCCTATAGACACTAAAGATGTTAATGGTGCGTTGCTATCTTGTGGCGAGGTCTAATGCCACATGCATAAGTTTACCGGCTACCTTACCCTCCAAACCCGAACACGACAGCGACAAGCACTGACGCTATTGCAGCAGGAATAGGTAAGGCGGTGATACCAGACCCGGGCGAGACAATGCAGAACTCTACCACCTAGTGGTCACGATGGTAGTGACTCGATAGCCAATCGGTAGCCTTTTACGACCTGCCTAACAGAACGGCAGTTAGCCTATTCTTTAAAGGAGGCCGGGATCAACACGGCGAAATATGATTTTCTTATACTTTTTCTATCCGAAAACTTGAATTTTGGAACACATAATGAAGTATTATGAACTTATACTTTTGATACAAGAAAATAAAAAGGATAGAAATAAAAAGAGGCTAAAAGAATTTGGCATTTTGACAAATCTAGAATTGAATCCGTGACTTCATAATCTGAGACAACAAACTACGATCCTTATACTACACGATCTGAATGGTATAAAATAATAGCAAAATGATTTATATATGTTATAAGTAATTTTAGTATTGCACGCCATGACGCGGCTGTGCATTATTATCGGATGTAACAAAATGTATAGCTTAACCAACTTCAATCACACTCAGAATTAAATTCATACACTAATTTGATTTAAAAACTATATGATTATTAAGGGAAACCTTAATTTTTCAAATTCTGTAAGTCTGCGCGACATGTTGAAAATCGTCTAAAATAGAGATACTGAATATATTTATCTCTATTTTAGACGATTTTCAACTTGTCGCGCAGACTATAACTTTAAGCCTTGGAAGAGAGTTAATTACTCTTAACGTGTGAAAGCAATAAAATGATATTTTGATATTTTCTCTTTCAAGCAATTATTGTAATTTGTCACCGTATATAAATTAAAATAAAAGCTTATTTAAAAAATACAGCACTTTCGAATAATTGCAGCGCTTTCAAGATTGAAAGTTTGTTAGACAAGAAGTTTTAAGTATATATATGTCATTGAACAATTAGCGTGATGTCGCATGAACTAAGAACTTTTAAAACAATTTGTTTTATCATGAACCTCTTATTATATAAACCTAACTTGCGAAAATTGCGAAAACTTCACAATGTCATTACATAAATGCCAATCGAAATATTACTCAATTTTTTTCATAAACAAACTCAAAGTAGTTACTTATAGAAGCGAACAAGTGCCACAAATATCGTCAATTACAGATTGATTCGAACTGTATTTTGAAAATACTTTGTGAAACCGTGTTAGCTTTTGACCATAGACATATAAAACAGTTACAAGCGGTGCAATGTTGTTGGGTTGGGACTAAAATGCTCCTAACTTTAACCCCAAAGAATAAAAGTCCCTAAAAATGATCAGTATTAATAATTAAAATAACAAATTGTTTTAAATATTACGGCACTTTATATTTTAGATAATACGAGTATGTATTAGTAATCTAAAGAAAGTTTTAATGGAGACAAAAATTATGATTTTGTCTTTCCGTAATTCCTAATTAACAAAAAAAAGCTTTATATTTTATAGAAGCATAAGTTTTACTTGCATGCATGTACATGTGGTAGAGTTTTCCAACGTCTCGGCCAAGTTAAGAACTGCCGCTTTACCTATATATGCTGCTATTATGCTGTATATGGCTATTGCAGTCGTATTCTGATTTAGAGAATACGATATGGAATGGAATGTATATGACATTCCATTCCAGGTTTGCTGACTAGCCGGTAAACCTGTATATATGACATTCTTTCCCATTTGGCGGGGTTTTAATATAATAGATATCAACGGACTATGAACATTCTTGCTAATATTATCAACCACAGAACCATCTACTCGTTTATTTTCCATCTTATGATATAAAATAAACAAAATTATATAAAAAATATTATGTTTTAAATTAAAATGAGCTTGTCAGAAATAAAGTATAGTTCTTTGCTAGTAAAACAAGCAAGCGAGGCGAGCAAATTCTTTTGAGTGTACTGTAAAATGTATGTATTTATGTATAAATCTTTATTAGACCATAACAGAAGTAAAGTTGGTAGAAAAGTCGTAAAATTTGCCAGATTATTAATTAAGATACAAGTAATTATTAAATTTGAACATTAACCAAATCGGTTAAAGAGTTGTCAAGATATAAGGGTAGTAAATGAGGGTTCAGGAGTCGAATGTTAAGACTTTGACATTACGAGCTCACAGTTTGAGTAAGGTCATTATTAAAATTCTTGTAAGTTTGGTTCTTGTGAAATTAAAAAAAAAATCATGTCTAAACATTTCTATGTCACATTATTTAACTGAAGAGAGAACGCTATGGACAGGTTCAGTAATTGATGGATGGGTACGATTTATTACTGAAACTGTACTCAAACTAGTGGCTCGGTATTTTGGGGCTTCAAACACTATTAAACACCTATACAGTGCCATTGGAAAACAGTACGAGTACATTAAGGTTTCGTTTCGCAAAGGAGATTTTCAATGTGTGTATTTTCAACCAATTTCCCAAACAAGAGAAAGTTTTCAAATATGGATGTTTATTTATTTCACACTTTATTTTATACAGAAAATAACATTAATGAGAGAAAATAAACGTAAATTAATTAGAATGGGCGAGCTTACATCTACTTAAAGAGATTTCTACCAGCCAAGCCGCTAAAAAGGAATAAAATAATGAAAGAAAAGAAATATAAAATAATGAAAGAAAAGAATAATAAAAGTATGTTCGGGCAAAACTCCATCATAAAAGTTATTGTCGTTCACTGGTAAAAGATTGTGCTTATGGAAAGGGAAGACTTATGCATGTGGCATTGCCATCACGCTACGCGAATAGCAACGCATCATTAATATTTTTGATATCTATAGGCGACTGTTTCTCTTTCCATCAGGAGAGCCATCTGCTTGTTTGCTATCTAATGGTCAAATGTAAACAATAAAAATATAATCAAATGAGAATATTGTCTAATTACATATTAAATCTCAATAAAATTACTGTAGTAATTCGAAAAATATGGTCACCGCACGTTTAAGTTTAAGTCTAGTCACGAATTCGGTAAATCACTGTTGTAAGTTATGAACTTGTAGGTGCCGCGGGGATGTCCGTACCAAACATTTCTATTGGATAATTAGGTCAAAATTTATGTTTTATACATTTGGTATGAGAATCGAGTTCTGAAAAGCTCCTTCACTGCGAACAGTCTTGTACTAGTCAACCTTAGTAAACGGAGTTAAAAATTATTTTTTCGTTTAAGAGAGTATAATTCCAATTTGGTCCCATTTAAATTTAGTGAAGGTTTGATCGAAGATTCCAGAGATATCGGAGGTTGAAAGTCAGTTCTTGCAGTTTTACTGCGATTAAATTATTATTCTACACTCTTTGTCGTCGGCACTTGGTGAAACTCTATTTTCATTCAATATTTTATATTAAAACACTTGCACTGTTTCACAATAAACTAATTATTTACACTTGTACTGTTTCACAATAAATAATGTATTGTAAAACAGTACTAGTGTTTTAATATAAAATATTGAATGGAAATTATTATTCACATAGTGTTGCACTATTAACCAATTAATTTAATTTTTTTTATTTACAAAAACTGTTGTGGTAGATTTATTCCAAACAGGCTTTTCGAATATTTAACTTTTAGTTTCAAAAATAATTTTGTGAGGATAAGAAATCTTAAAGTCAATTTTAATAAAACTTACTTAAGCTTAAAACAAAAAAAACAAAAAATAATTATTGTAGCACACTTTCAGTACACTATTTAAAATTTTCACATGCTTAAAAAGCAATGGTACTATAAAAAAATGATGTGGTGTCGCGGGACACCAGGTAGGAACGAACTTCCTTCGGCTAAACGGCACTACTCGCTTGTGTACGCGACTGTCGCGCCTGCGCACGTCTCATTTAACGCTTTTATTCCACGCATTTTTCTTACGGTTTTGCTGCGCGAACTGAAAAAAATGTGACACATTTTTTTCAGTTCGGTCGCGCAGCAAAATCCCTATCCCCTCCAAGCCTGCCGTAAGGAACTTCGTTCCAAAAACAATATTTTTGATAGTATTTAATATACCACTAGACTTCAATACACTACTTAACGCATTAAGACCCCGCCACAAGGATAGAAACGCACTATTAACATCTTTGGTGTCTATAGGCGATGGTTGTCTCTTTCCATTTTGCTGCGTATGTAGTTGAGGAAGTTACTGATTTTACCCTGATTTTTGAAAATTAAAGTTTTGATCAGATCTCCACATTTTAGAGTTTCCGATTATTTCCACAATGACGGCAGTATGTATGTATATATGTATGTGTGTGTGTGTGTGTGTGTGTGTGTGTGTGTGTGTGTGTGTGTGTGTGTGTATGTATGTATGTATATAAATATCTCATAATTTTTGAACAGCTTGACCGATCGAAACGTGGTTGATGGCATTCGATTGGATTTTGCCAAACTTAGATTTGGCTCAGGAAATTTAATAAAAATTTGAAAAAGCCTTATTTTTTTTTTTGAAAAAACAATTATTTTCTTATAAATTCTTCTAAATTAATCTAATCAGCTCTTTTTTCTTTTCTTTACTAAATTTCTTAAAAACTGCGCTCCATGCCAGAAATTTCAGCTAAATCAGTTTATCCCTTCGGCAGTTGTCATTGACGAAACATTTTGAAAAAAGTGATTTTTTGATATAAGTTCTGATTTTGCAATCAATTAATATTTGAATTTTGACAACACTTTATAGTATTGAATCGGAAGTTCCAATCATGTCACTTTTTTGGCTCTATCGTGAGAGCCTCGTCATTATGAAAAAAAACTTACCTATTACAAAGAAACGAATGGCTTTAATCTCCAATACCTTAGTACTTTCTATCGGTGAGTTACAATGACACACTTACAGCTCCATTTTCTTCTTCGACATAATATGTAATATAAAATACTCATAAAAAAATCAACCCAAACTCGACTATCCTATCTCTTTATACATAGTATGCCACCCGTCGGTCGACGGTTAGCGAAACTAACTACGAATAAATGGGGCACGGGTTCGATTCCCGACAGGCACAAACATATGTGTGAGGAGCATAGATGATTGTACTTCTGAGTTTGGGTATTTATCGTGTATGTAAAAGTATTTATATATGTATTTCTACATATTAATATCGTTGACTAACACCCATAACACAAGAAAATTTGCTTACTTTGGGGATAGATTGATTTGTGTCATTTGTCTAGCGATATTATTATTATATGAGTTTTGGTAGCATTCTTTAAGCTCCATCTTCAGATCCTTGTCATCTTGAGTAATACGAAATTTGCACAGTTAAATAGAAGCTGATGATCTTCTAATGAGGATTTTACAGCATTATAGGTCCATATTACTATGTGATTGCAATATTATTAAAAAAGATAAAGCCTTTACAAGTTGCTTAATTCCTTTCATCATGTTGATAAGAGCTGGTAATATTGAAAAGAGTGAACCGGTTTTAATGAATTTTAGCTAAGAACCTTCTCGCAAAATAGGGCTTTCAATTAAAAAAAAACGCAATCAAATAGGACTATCCGCCCGTGCGCTACGATACCACGGACTGACATACATACACACTTGAAACTTTTAGCACCCCTCGTTATTGCATCAGGGGTTAAAAAAAAGTGATTTCTTACAGCCAACCTAGTAAAGTGAAATACTCGACTATAAATATTAAGTCAAAATGTACGATATACTTGTATTGGTCAAGGCCTAAGAAATAGATCATCACCCAGACAGTACATAACAGCGGAAAGATTGGCTATACGTGTCACCACCATTGTTACTACTAGCTGGTAGATTTCTGCAATATTTCGCCTGCATTTTGGTACCACTACCTTATCTATTCCTGTCGCAAAAGCGTCAATTCTTGTCACTGTCATTTTCCTATTTGGAGGGTAAGGTAGACGGCAATGATGGGACTGCATGTAGAGTTAACACCCCGCTACATGGATAGCAATACACCAATAATATTTTTAGTGTCTATAGGCGATGGTTTTTTGTTTTGTTTGTTATCTTATTATATATCTTATTATATATCAGAGAGCTAACTGAATGCCAATTTTTATCCAAATCTGTTCAGTGGTTTTTCATGATTTTGTAACAAACATCCATCCATCTTTCGATCCATCCATACCACCATACATCCCTACATCTAAATATCATATTAACATGTATAGATTATGAAATATGTATGTATTCATGGGTAATGGTTACCATTTTTTTTGACATAGTGAACCTTCTGTTGTCCTCTTTTTCATTAAAGCAAAGCCTCCAGATCCTTTACATTCTCTTTAACGACAAGAAATGTAGTGTAATGTAAAAAATATAAGACATATTTTATTAGTTAAAGTTCTCGTATTAAGGATTAAAATATAAAAAATCCATAGAAATCTTACCAGTCAGCTTAACTATAAAATGTACCGTATTCCTCAGCGCCTACGTCACGTTCTATCTTTGCCCGGATAATTCAAAATGCCTTTGTTGTTCCTTTCTTAGGACATAAATACGAATTTTAGCACGGCCGCAGACCCCGGAATCCTACACTATCACATAAGGCGGGATTTATCGCGGCGCTTGATTACGATTTACGCGGTTTGAGGTCTAAGCCAGGAGAGTTTACTGCTTTATCTATTTTTAAAATGAAACTTGTTTAAAGAACCGATTTGAATGAAAGTTGGTACAACGGGACAAAGGAGGATACAGAGAGGATACAGGATACAGAATATACAAGATAGTTTTTATTCCCGAAATTCGGAATATGCGGTTAAAACATTGGGAATCTAGGGTCTATCTTTTAAACTACTGTCATAAAGAATAACTTAGGCTACTTTTATTTATATTCAACACTCTTTCGGCACTTGGTGAAACTTCATATTCATACAATCTTTTTATATCGATAACACTTGTACTGTTTCACAATAAACTTTTATATATATTATCCGACCGGTTTCGCTTATATAAGCATCATCATTGCAATTACAAGTTTAAACTGAGTTTAAACTTGTAATTGCCCTGATTATGCTTATATAAGCTAAACAGATCGGATTATATATATATAAAAGTTTATTGTGAAACAGTACAAGTGTTATCGATATAAAAAGAGACAGAGTCGAGAGCACAGCTAATTTAAAATATATACTGATAGCCAGTTACCAACATTATAACCAAAGAGATTTTACTGCAACTTTTTACTTCTTAAATACGAAAGCCTTTTTTCTTCTACTCCCTTAATCTTTCTCACACTTTCGTTCTTTCCTACATTAATCAGATTTTCACTTCTACTCCGAGTGATTTCACACTATTTTTTTTATTTTAATGTAAAACATCTATTATCATGTATTGGCAGTAAAATCAGCTCGTAGACTGAATAATGCATTTTAATGCTTGAAAACATCATATATAATTTTTTTTAAATACATGCATGTAATCTTCGCATCTCAGTGGTATATACACATCCTCAGAGCAAGATTTTATTTTTTTATTTAATTATATTGTACACCTTAAATAAATGTGTACAAAAGGCGGACATAATGCTTATTGGCATTCTCCTCCAGTCAACATTTGGGTAAACAGAAAGTATGTAAACGGTGCCTCAGAAAATATACGTCATATAAGAACATAGATCTTAATAAATTAAATATATAATACTTATACTATACAAATTATTACATATACATATTACTTATATATACACACACACATATATATATATATATATATATATATATATATATATATATATATATATATATGAAGTTATTAATGCTTTAGCCTTTATAGAGTGAAGTGCTAAGACTTTACTGAAGATTTTAATTATAAAACTCTTGTACTAATTACAGTACTAGTTACAAGACTTGTATCTTGTCTAGCTACAATTCCTGATGATAAGCTTACACGCGAAACCAGTAGACTTTAAAAAAATCGGATAAAAAATAAATATATTGAAACAAGGACAAGTATTTTGTAAGTAAAATTAAAATTCAGTTTGACCGTGTGCCGACGATTAACAGATAGAACATTTCTTGAAGATGCTTCTGTTATGAAGTGAAGCGTACGTTGATAATATAATTTGTGTAATTCTTACTGACTTTGCTACTGACGTGGATAAAAGTGTAGTGGATGTGAGTGGCATATTGTACCGCTGGAGTTTCTTTTAATTATGAGACCTTGGATAAGTTTGACTCATTCCTTCCACGAGCTTTGGTTTCAGTCGCATCAAAGTCGCGACTAATACTTTGCAGAATTTTGCAAATTAAATAACTTAATTTCGTTTTAGAATTATAGATTTCCGTAAAGTAACACCTAAATCTATAAAATGCCTTAGTTAATTTGAAAATTAGTCAATCGATTCAAAAGTGGAGCCAAGTTAAGGAAATAAAAAGCCAGCGACGCAACTGCAAGATCTTGTATGCCGCTTGATAGTAACCCCATGGGTGACGGAAAACACAATTCATCTCGGTGTTTGCCAGTATAATCTATGTTCCATAAAATAAGTGTGGATATTAGCTCTGATGCATGACTGAAGTTTAATTCTTAAGAACTAGTATTGTATCTACACCATATGACGTACGAAAAGTGTGAATGAAAGGATTTTTAAAAAAGGCTGAGTCTATTAATACGGTTACCGTACGAATAATTAATAATTATTAATACGGTTACCGTACGAATAATTTATAATTATTAATACGGGTACTGGACAAACAATTTATTATTATTCGTACAGAAGTACGAATAATTATTTTTGGCTGGTATTCTATTTAAGCTAATGTATTTTATAAACTTTGAATGTCGCGGAATTTTTAATTTTCTGGAGTTTTGATAATTCGAAATGCTGTCGATCTGACTGGTTGACCGCAACCCGGGAAGTTATTGGTTTTACCGCGTTTTTCGAAAACTGAGTTCTCATCAGATCTCGACGTTTTGAGGTCCTATAGGAAGCTTCCCTGAATGTTTTCGCGATGATATCCGTATGTCTGTCTGTATGTATGTGTGTATGTATGTATGTATGTATGTGACCTTCTTATAACTTTTGAACGGCTTGACCGATTTCTTCGCAGTTAGTGCCATTCGAAAGGGCTTGACCAAACTTGGATTTTGAATATACTTTGGACCGATTCGAACCGAACAAAATAAATTCAAATTGAATTATTTTAGTATAAATACTTTATGACAGAATGACAGAAATATAAACAAATGAAACTTTTTTATAAAAATAATTATTTTTAATTAAAAAAAAAAAAAGAATTAATAGCTTACCTTTTCCATTGAAATTTACATAAAAATTAAAATAAAAATTGAGTATTTAAATTATAATTACCTCCTTTTGTTCACCAATCACAATATACATTACACCAATCAAATCATAATTCCATACGGTGCGTTCCACTAAGAACACATAACAATCATACTCACGTTTATTTAGAATAAATTTATTATTAAAAAAAAAATTCTTAGTAATAAATTTAAAAATAAAAAAATAATAATATCCGTATGAATATACTCATTCTTAAAAAACAAGCTAATCATCCATCCAATTCATATTCTAAATTTAAAAAAAAAGAATAAATGTACGGATAAATATAATTTATTCGTCCAGTACCTGTACAAATAAATATAAATAAATGTACGAATAAATGTACGAATAAATATAATTTATTCGTCCAGTACCTGTACAAATAGTCACATCGTTTAAAAAATAACCAAAGCATATTAATATATAAGTTCATACTATTTACATCATTTTAATGAATTACATACTTAAACAATTTCACATAACTAGGAGGCTAAGTATATATTTGTATATACACACATACAGTCTCAAAGAAAAAGGTGTGCAAAGTACATTGCGCAAAGGAACTCACCTTTAGTAAACGCTCGCTTTTACTGCTCAGAAAATTTCCATACCGCAAGCTAAAAATCGTTTCTAGAGGAATAAAGTCCAATATAACGCTCTGTTCTTTTAACATACACTAAGCAAGAATTTGATAAGGGAGAATAAGAATGTTTTTATGTGATTCGCGACTTGAATGCGACCGACTTCTAGAATTCCGTTCCTTCGTGTTTATTCCAAGTGATAATTTAGACTTTGCATTAGTAAAAAGAGGTCACGACCTATTTCCCTTGTAATTTAAGGCTTTCAAGTTGTTTTGTGTGAAAGTATTGTAAGCGTAATATGATATGCATCAAGAGCTTTGTGAGGCTATATAATTCACAATTAATTTCATCATAGATACTTACAAACTTCAAAAATTTATTCCAACGAGTTGGTTTGTTCGGAAGTTATAATGGACTTGATAATCCTACTAATATTGTAAATGCAAAAGTTTGTATAGACAGAAGATATTTGTTACTCTTTCACGCAAAAACGGTTGGGATTCACCGAGGGATTCACAGCCGTCAGTTTTACGTGAATCTCACTTCCCATGGGATTATAACAGTCAAATTACACTTACAAAATTTAGTACACGCACTTGGACATCTGAATAGATCATCATACTCAAATATTATTCAATTCCAATAATATTACATTCAAACTGATAACTTCCGTTTTTTCGTCGGTTAAACATCAAGTCGGTACCCTTGCACCTCTTGCAGATCTTATTAAACATGAACGAACATTCATGTTGTTTGTTCAACTTTATTTTTTGTCATTATATTTTTGCGGTCATTTGGAAGGAAAGGCTAAAGTAGCCTCCAAAAAGCTTGGCGTACTCAGTAGAGAAAAACAGTACTTCATGCCAGCCTATCGCCTTCAACTTTACAAGGCCCAAATTCGACCTCACATGGAGTACTGTTCTCACCTCTGGGCCGAAGCTCCTCAGTACCAGCTTCTTCCTCTTGATCGCATTCAACGTAGAGTGGTTCGAATCGTCGATGATCAGGCTATTTCATTATATTATTTAAAAGGCCGGCAATGCAGCTGCAAGACCCCTGGTATTGCAGTTGTCCATGGGCGGCGGTGATTCCTTACCATCAGGTGCACCACCTGCTCGTTTGCTCCCTCTGCTATAAAAAAAAAGTTTAGTTTTCCCAAGCACGGTTTCAGTGCTAAAACACATATATAAGTTACACGATAGTATTGATCAATATTATTAATGTGCATTTTTACTGCAAAGATGAATTTATTAACTAGTATATACATATGTATATAAATAGCGATCAGCTCAATCGACGGAATCGATCACAAAGCATAGGAGGATTTCGCCACGTTGAACCGCGTAGTCGACACGTAGCTCCGTGGTTAGAGCGTTGCCTGGCTTTAGGGCAAGTTCGTGACGTCTCCTGTCCTGTCAAATTTTCTCTTTGTTCAGTTTTTAAAGTTTTCCTAAAACACATCCTCATAGTATCATAGTAATATTATAAATGGCAACATGTATGTGTTTGTTTGTCTGTTTTTCACGGTAAAACGGGGCGACGAATTGACGTGATTTTTTAAGTGGAGATAGTTGAAAGGATGGAGACTGACATATCATGACTGATCGTGATGTATGGCACTTAGTTCTCTTTGCCTACCCCGTAAGGAATCTGGTGTGAAGATATATTTGTATGTACGCGATTATAGAATTATGAAATTTTGGTAGAATAAAAGTTAATATTGTAAAGGAGAGCAGAAAGCTAATATTTTGATACAATATGCATTAGAATTATATTAAATTAAAAAAAACATTACACACTTTAGTTCAATCAAAATACAAACAAAATTAGACGTCAAACTGAGAAGAGGTTTTAATGTTTAGTCTATGGTCAAATGGAGTCATAGAATACCATTTTCCGATCCGAATCTAATCATGGCCGAATTTTGATCAAAAGGCGATCACTAATATAAATTATTTAGTACGAGAAATTTGTAACAACGTAAGTAAATAAATCATTGTAATTTTCATTTAATTATTTCATTAACCTCCTTCACCAGTTCAAATAGACACTCAAATTTTTCATTAAATGAAACAATGGAACTAAATACAATACAATTGAAGTTGTAAAAGACAGATTGAATTTAAATTATTTCACGATTCCCAAATTCCATTTCACTCATTTCCGTAGCTGTCATTAAAATCCGGCCGTCGTATTTTGGAAATTCCCGAGCGAAACATTGCGTGGAAGTGCCCATCTAAAAATTCCCACCAGTCTTCACTGTGTACGCATGCCCGCTAGGAGGCTTGATATAATTTTAATTAAACTTTTCTCGGGAAATGTGGAAGAGATAGAGACGAGTGATTACGTCTTTACTTCTAAAGGCTTTTGCAAACATTTAACGTTGCGGGGTTTATTTAACACGTACATGGTAATAGGTTTGCGTTGAATTTATAACATCTAATTTTTGGATGCCCGCTAGAGTGTAATTCTATAGTATAGCCTGAAATAAATGATATTACACTTTGTAATACGGAAAAGATAGATTTCCGATAATACTCCATGTTTGTCTGAGTAAATTATTATGTGATATAATCGAGATTTTGAACTCTCATTTCACTTGTGCAAGTCACATACTTTTAACATAATGATACATGAAAGTATAATATGACTTTCATAAGTACACATCTTCATACCAAATGCCTTGAAGGATAGACAGAGAAAACTGTGTGAAACACACCGCAGTCATGCAATCTTGCCTTGCTTTTTAGGGTTCCGAAGTAAACTAGGATCCTTAATAGTTTCGCTTTGTCCGTTCGTCCGCACATTAATAAGTGTTGTTGTCAATAAAGTGGTGACATATAATTTTGAAAAATATTTTTTTCAGGATAGCTCCCCTACAGCCCCACTTTTTCTCTCACGTACCCCGTTGGGTGGGGTATCGGTGGATAGGTATTTAAAAAATGTTGTAGATTATTGAAAACAAGTTTTGATTAAGGGACTTGTTTGTAAAATGTTAAGCTTTTATATGTGCTACTTTTTGTTAGAGTCAAGCCCCCCCCCTCCCCTCCTCAGGCTAAACGGTTGTTTTACGGAAGGCTCTACAAGTTTTTGAGTAATAGCCGACCAATTTATAAAATGTACTTAAAGAAGTCTTTATGGGCGGTGAACCTTTTCCCCGTGTTGGTCCCGGGCTACTTTGAAGAATAGACCAACTGTTGTTCTGCCAGGCAGGTCGTAAAAGGCGACCGATTGCTATGGTTCTGCATTGTCCCGCCCGGGTCTGGTACCACCGCCTTACCTATTCCTGCCGCAATAGCGTCAGTGCTGGTCACTGTCGTGTTCCAGTTTAGAGGATAAGGTAGCCGGTAAGCTTATGCATGTAGCATTAGACCTCGCCACAAGATAGCAACACACCATTAACATCTTTGGTGTCTATAGGCAATGGTTGACTCTTTCCATATGGAGACCCATCTGCTTGTTTGCTATCTTACGATATATAAACAACCTGCGGTGCGGATATATATTTGTTCTTGACGTTGAATAGCATAAATGTTCATAGTATCAGTACATAGTATAAAATAAAGTCGTTTTTGCTGTCTGTCCGTATGTATGCTTAGATCTTTAAAACCATACAACGGATTTTGATGCGGTTTTTTTTAATAGATAGAGTGATTTAAGAGGAAGGTTTATATGTATAATAATTTTTACAGCAAAACAACGTTTGCCGGGTCTGCTAGTGAAACTATAAAATCCCTCTTCTTAGCCCACATTATTGTGATGGGCAACTTTGGAACCCTAAATTGCGCGTGGCCCGACACGCACTTTACTTTTTTTATTCATAATTATTTTCAGATAAACGTTCAGGTTTTTCAAGCTTCTTATTTATTGTATTGTAATTAGAATAAGTTTTAACACTTAGAACTAAATTATTATTCTACACTACACTAAGGAGTAAATTATATCAGTGACCTTATATAATATTACTTATATAAGGTCACTGATATTGAAATCCACAACAGCTTCCTAGGATCTCAAAACGTACAGATCTGATAAATAATCGATTTTCGAAAGTTTGGGTAAAACACGCAACTTGCAATTTTCTAGGAGGTTAAAAACGCTAAGTATATATTTGGAAACCTAATGCATAACAAAATAATGATACAGATTTTTTATTAGGCATTTGACCGCCTCGTTGGTCAAGTGGTTATTGAACCTAATTACGAATCGATGGGGCTCGCGTACAATTCCCGACAGGGACAAACATTAATTGTGTGAAATTATTTAAGCTTTCGTGAGACATTATTTACTAAATAATTGATTAAGAAACGGTTAAGTTCGCGTCGAGTCGCTGTCGCGGCAACAGCGTCGCAATCGCCCTGATGAAGGACTTCATATAGGTCCGAAACTAGTCGGAACCTATACCGATTTAAACGTGAGTTTAGCCGTTTCTTAATCAATTATTTATTAATTGTGTGATGATCATATACGTTTGTATTTTTGAATTTAGGTGTTAATTATTTATGTAACAGTATTATATATGTATTTCTATGTATTACTATCGTTGACTAACACCCATAACTCAAGAAAATAATTTGCTTACTTTTCGGAACAAAAAATCACAAAAATAAGAAACGCGCAAATCCCAGTTCCACGTGTACCTTTATAAAGGGTCAATATACAATACTTTTATATGCTTTTCTGTCCGACGTTTCATGTATGTGACAAGGGCGCGTATTAGAAAGGTAAATGAAGCCCAGACATATATTATTATCATCTAAATTACATCATGTGATTACAATCAGTTTAGTAACTTTTTTCCGTCGTCGTCTGTCATATTGATATTTTGATTTAACTTCATAAGATAGCAGACATTATTGCTCATAGAAAGAGATCAACATCGCTTAAAGACAACAAAGATGCTAATGGTATATATCCTAGTACGACAGCCAGAAATATGAATGATACTTTGCAATTGAACTAAATTAGGCACGTGTGGGTGCCTCGAGCACAAATGTCAAAATGAGTCCGCCCCACACAGGTACAACGCCTTTTATAGATGCATTGAAATTCGTTTTCTTTGTCTAGCGGAAAGGCTTGCCAATAATATACTAATTTTGTTTCAGTCCGTTACATTACCTCATTTAGTTAGAAGAATTACTTTAAAAACACTATAAATCCTCGCACGCAATCTTCAGCCGATCAAATTTTGAACCTGAGATAAATCGAATAATCAAGACTTAATCTTGCAAAAACTGTAATATACTTCGAATAATCTGCTCATATTATTATGATATTACTCTGGAAAAAAAATTGAAAACATGTTTTCGTTATAAATCGAATACGCGCCCTTGCCATATGCATAAATTTAGCGGCTATCTTAAGCTACGAACCGGAACGCGACAGTAACTATGACAGACGCTATTGCTGTGGGAATAGGTAAGGCGATGGTACCAGACCCGAGCTAGGAAATGCTTAACCCTGTCACCTAATAGCCATGATGTTAGTGACTTGCATAGTCAATCGGGTGCCTCTTACGAAACGCCTGATAGAACGGCAGATGGTTTATTCTTCAAAGGAAGTCCAGACCAATATGGGCGAAATATCTTTTACGAGATTGAAAAAGATCAATTGCCTTAATGCTTAGGGCATTAATACAACTGATCTATTTTTCAAAAATGACCCAGATTATAACAACTCATTTATTTTTCAAAATGTGACCCAAATTAATACAACTGATCTATTTTTCAAAAGTGACCCAGATTATAACGACTCATTTATTTTTCAAAATGTGACCAAAATTATTACAACTGAAATCTGTTTTTCGAAAAGTGACCCAGATTAACAAGGGATATAAAATTGTAATTTAGCAATGACAAGACACAGGAACGCAGTAAATCCTATGTAAGGTAGCCCTTACAATGTATAAATCGTTATTTCAGTTATAAAATCTGTGTTTCTGTTGTCAGGGCAATGAAAAAGTGGATATTATGAGATGGATAAAGTTATATTTGATGTTGCTTTTACTGAGTGAGTTTCTGGTTGTACCAAGGAGATTTGCTTTATTTGTTTCCACGTTTGTATAATTTATTCTTTTTTTGTTTTTTTGTATGTTGTATTTCCTGATCTTTTGAATAAAGAGAAACAACGATACGCATTATTTGTTAACCTCAATATTTTTTTTAGTATCGATATGGAAGCGCTTGACCACGATCTATGATGGTAAGCTAAGATGCGCCCTAAGATAAAACGCGCTTTCCTAGAATGTACCTGTTCAGTCTTCTATTGCAGATCCCCAGGTTTTACTCGAGAAAAGCAATAATCTCCGTCAAATTTATTTATTATTATTTTTATATCTGATGGCGAGCAAGCAGATAGTTCTCCTGATGGAAAGATTCAACTTTTGTCTTAGATATCAAAGATATTATGGTGCGTTTCTATCCGTGTGGCTGGCAATGACAGGCATTGAAACTATTGCGGCAGGAATAGGCAAGGCGGTGGTGGTCATATATCAGGGTGAAATGTCGCAAAACTCTACCATCTAGAAGTGTTGTTGCTTAAGTGTTGTTGCACGATGGTAGTGATGCTTATAGCAAATGGTCACCTTAACGGCATGCCTAGTGGTAGTTGTTCTATTCTTTAAAGAATCGGTTTTCTTCTTAAAAGAATTCTTAAAAGAATAGAACAATTACCATACATGGGGCCATGTTTAAGTCGTAGGCAAATAAATAACATTTAGACATACATTGATCTTATTAACAATAGTTATACTAGGTGACTGGTAAGAGACTGTATATATTGAAGTACTACTATTATTCAGTACTCGATTCTGATGCCGCATATGTAAAAAATAGATACTCAACCTTCCAATAAATTAGTATATCTTCCACAAAGTTTTTCATACAAAATTGGTTCCCATATTTATTCTTTTAGAGGTTTATTTAAAAAAATATCGTTTGTACGATCCCGAATCATTGACTATCTCCACACCAAATTTCATAGAAATCGGTTCAGCGGTTTAGGTTTGAAAATGTAAGAGACAGACAAATACACTTATAATACTAGCTGTGCCTTACAGCCCAATGCGTTATAACAATTTTTGATGAATCTCACGGGAACAACTTATTCTTCCGAGATAAAAAATATCCTACGTGCTCTTTCAGGCTATCATCTATATCTGTGGCAAATTTTATTTAAATCGGTTTCACCATTTTTGCGTGAAAGAGTAACAAAAATTCATCTGTCCATCCAAACACACTTTCGCATTTATAATATTAGTAGGAAGGATTAGATTAGATAGATATACTTGGATATTGATGTTAGCACAGACAGCGGATATCAAACAAATAAGTGATGCAAAGAGATAATCATTAGGTTAGGAGAGAGTCCTATATTATCTCAATCGGGTCTGGTACCATTACCTTACATTTTCCTGTCAGAATAGCGTGAATATTTGTCTCTGTTGTGTTCCGGTTTGGAGCGTAAGGTAGCCGGTAAACTTATGCATGTGGCATTAAGACTCCACTACAAGGATTGTAAAGCAACATTACCATCTTTGGTGTCTATAGCTGATGGTTGATTCTTTCCATCAGGAGACCCATCTCTTAGTTTGCTATCTTATGATGTAAAAAAACACTAAATATACTAACATCGTAACATCTTTTTTTTTTTATTTTTTTTTCATGTTTAACCTATTGTTCGTCTTTTAAAAACTGACTGGCAAAAAGTCTGAATTTTCTTCACCTAAAGAAACTTAATTCGTATTTTAAAGTAATCAAACATCTGTACGAAATTACATGATTTCTTAAATAACTTTAAATTAAAAAATTAATAAACCACCTACATATTCCTTTATCATAAAACCTCCTTGCCTTACTTGCTTCATTTGCAGAGAAAAGTGCAAAAATAACTGATGGTCTTGTACTAGGAATTCTGCAGCTTTAGTTTTAGGCACAGTTCAAAGTTATCATGTCATTCTAATATTTTTGAAGTAAAAGAATACCAAATTTTGTATCGATTAGATCAGTACCACTTACTTTCCAGTATAAAATAGCTTATGATCCATGATGATTATGATCCAGTATAAAATAGCTTATGACCTCCAAACCCCTAAACTGATTTTCATGAAACAGTCTAAAAACCACTACTAAAAAGACAGCTTTCAGATACAAAAAAGGCATACAAATCACCAATTTAAAAGCTACGGTACCAAGACAATAACACACACTCAAAACAGCCAAGCTTATGACACGTCTTTTTTGCATCGAGGGTTAAAAAATAGACCTAAATATTATTTACAAAAATAGTCCTGAATATTATTAACAAAAAATAAGCAATGCCAACAATACAAAACGACAACTTGGAAATAGCCATCTTTGCATCATAACTGTTACTATTCAAACTTCATATTCCGTAATAAGGCTAATATGGAAATCCTGTGCCAACCGCGACATGTGGAACTTTTTAATAGCCGGAAAATTCCGTTCATACAATTTGCTAACATTGTGGCGGTGGAAAGCACAATGAATGTTAAGGTTTCGAGTTTTAATCCTTTTCAGATAGTTTGGCACTTTTGTCAGAATAGCTGACGGCGGTGAATTTGTGCTCGGAAAATAATTTGGCGCATATAAGTGATATTGTTAGTAATTGTAAATTTCTTTATAGTTGAATACTACATGAATTTTAAATAATACAAAACTACCAGATAGCTGTCCTGATAGAAATCGATAACCATCACCTATAGACACTAAATATGTTAATGGTGCGTTGCTATCCTTAAGACGGGGTCTTAATGTTTTATGAGTTTGCCAGCTACCTTACACGAAAGATGTAAATGATGAGTTGTTATACGTGTGGCCAGATGATAATGCCACATGCATAAGTCTACCGGCTACCTTGCCCTCCAAACCGGAACACAACAAAGACAATGTAGCGGTTCAAGGAATTTGCAACCGCTACCAGAAAAATAATAAAAAATGAAAAAAAATGAAATTCAAAATAAAATCCTGAATCGCGATATCACAATTATTTATCTTGTACACACTCGAATTTTAATTGCGAAACCTAAGCCGAGAGTTTTATTTTACCAAAACTTCGCCTGGTCCAGCTGCTGTTGAAGCCTTCGTCGAGCTGCCAGCCTCTCTGCATCGCTTAAAACTGGTGAAACCTTTTGAAAATTACTTCCAGGAGTCAAATTCACGCGTCGCCCTGCCGCTACGCCTAGCGGTACCGGCACGCATCGCTACAGTGGTGACCATTACCGAGGACGTGTCAATCGCTTGCACGGTGGCTATCACCGCTGCAACAACAAGCATTAACGCTATTGTGGCAGGAATAGGTTAGTCGCTGCTACAGTAAAAGCGAGCGATACGATATGGAACTCTACCATCTGGTAAATTGTTATCTCTTGTCATATAAATAAATAAATAAATAAATACATAAATTTATTTATAACTAAATACTTTAATTTTATTTAGAAAAGTATACATCATATTTTTTTGCTAAACATCCTTAAACCTATAATTAGAGGTTTATGCGGATGTTGCACACTTCACATATAAATAGGTATACAATTAGTGTCAAAATTAGAAATCACCAAATATACAGACTGACTGGTGTGTCACCTTCAATATTTAAGGACGTGATAGTTGGCGATCATATATGATGACAAAAAATAACATTAAAAATATATATTAAGATACTTCCCAGTTAATTTAGTAATCAGTACACCGAGATTCCTATATTTACCTGCGTCAAACTTGGACACCACGCGGACGCACGTGTCGCGCAAGTAGTGAGGTTGAGAGTGGCGGGTGGCGGTGGCGTGCCCTTGATGTCGACGAGGGGTATAGAAGCAAAAGCGCTTCAGTCCAAAAATGCATTTTATTACACTGAGCACACCAAATTGTAGCGATAAAAAATTGAAAAAATATAGTATAATCGTCACCATGCAAATCCAAATCAATCCTACATAAAATTCACTTAGAAAGTAATGATTACATGCAAAACCACCTCAATCCAAAATTTGTTAGGAGCAAATCCGCCTCAATCACAATCAACCAATCAGAAGCAGCCATTTCAAAATTTCTAAGATGGCGAATCAATTACTTTTCATAGTAAGTTGACTGCGCATAGCGCGTGTTTAATTTGTGTTTTTTATTAAATTACTTATTGTAATGGAAGAAAAAATTACACCAGCATGTGCAAGACGAACACGAAAACGTCTGGTAAATAAAAATCAGTGGCGACGAGAGAAGGAAAAGGCAGAAAGGTAACAAACAACTTACTAATATTTTGGCCGTTGTGATAGGGTAAAGTAGGGTTTGCATAGAAAGCTTCTTCTAAATTTTATTTCAATTTTTATTAAATTAATAATTAATTATTGCAAAAAGCTCCTAACATACTAACATTTTATTCACACTACACTGAATTTTTTTTTCTGCTTTTAGTAATGGGTTTTATTTTCCTTTGATTAAGTTACTCTGCAAAAGATCTCCCGATTTAATTCTTTTATTTAATTTTTTTTACAATGAGCAAGAATATTATTTTATCTTTACTTTTCATAAATAATTATAATACAATATAATGTACCCTACCTGTAACTAATTTGTTAAGAAAATTTTATTTCAATTTTTTTCTGCGTTTTTTCTGCTTTAAGTAATGGGTTTTATTTTCTTTTGGTTAAGTTACTCTGCAAAAGATCTCCCGATTTAATTATTTTATTTTATTTTTTTACAATGAGCAAGAATATTATTTTATCTTTACTTTTCATTAATAATTATAATACAATATAATGTACCTTACCTGTAACTAATTTATAAAGAAAATTAATAAAATTCTATATTCTAAACTTTGTTTTATTTTGCAATCGGTACCTTAAGCTACCGCCATTTATTGACAGTTGACGAATTAAATAGTGACATGCAAATTCGCTTCGATCCAAAGCAATGAAAAGCAAACATGCTTTAGTCCAATGCTTAAATGCAAAAACACCTCAGTCCTACACTATTTCTTAAATAATAAAGAATTTATGTATATTTGATTTGATTTGATTATTGTTATTTGAAAAATATATTCTATTGAATGTACTAACATCCGTTTCTGATAAAAAATACAATTTATTAAGACACAGTGGAAATTTGCGGTTTACTCAGTTTAGGTGTTTTGTGACTGAAGCGCTTTTGCTTTTATACCCCTCAGTCATATAAATAGGTATACAATTAGTGTCAAAATTAGAAATCACCAAATATACAGACTGACTGGTGTGTCACCTTCAATATTTAAGGACGTGATAGTTGGCGATCATATATGATGACAAAAAATAACATTATAAATATATATATTAAGATACTTCCTAGTTAATTTAGTAATCAGTACACCGAGATTCCTATATTTACTGCGTCAAACTTGGACACCACGCGGACGCACGTGTCGCGCAAGTAGTGAGGTTGAGAGTGGCGGGTGGCGGTGGCGTGCCCTTGATGTCGACTAGCACGCCGTGCTAAGGTGAGTATAATATCCACATTTCACTTATTTTTAGAGAAACATTGGTCAAAAATTAAACCCCTAATTTTATTATTTCATTTTAACGAGAATCTAGTAATACCGATTACTCTCCAGAAATATCGAAGGTAACTCACCCGTCAGTTTGTATACAATGGTAAAATTTAAGATGAAAAGAATTTTCTTAACAACAAATTTCTATAGTTAAGGTTCTTAAAAACACGGCTTTCTTGAACGTGAAAACTTAAAATTTAAGAAAATCTCGAAGAAGATGAGTATATATTTAAGCCCTAGTTCTTTAGCGACGTAAAACTTCTCAAAGTTTCGTGCTCTGATGTTGTTCGAGCACTTAAACTTAAGACCCATTTGTTTTGTTAGGAAATTTTGAATGAACTTGAATTAAAAGATTATTTACTTGTGTATTATCAAGAAGTAATTTTTCATCATTTCGTTTTATATCTATACATATAAATAAAATTGAAGTATCTATCTGCGATTTCAAAATAACAAATATTTTTCAAGTGAATTATATTTTTTTATGTTTTAAGATAGCAAACAAGAAGATAAGGATTTGTTTTAAATCTATACATATAAATAAAACTGAATTGTCTGTCAGTGACTTCAAAATCCTATTTAATATTATAAATGCGAAAGTTTATGAGTACATATGTATGGATGTTTGCTACTCTTTCACGCAAGTACTATCGAACCGATTAATGTGAAATTTGGTATGTAGATAGCTGAAGACCCAAAATAACACATAGGCTATTTTTTATCCCGGAAAAGTTAGGTGATCCCGTGGGATTCACTAAAAACTATTATAATGTAGCGGGCTGCACGCTGCAGCTAGTAACAAATATTTTTCAAGTGCAATATTTATATTTTAAGATAGCAAACAAGCAGATGGGTCTTCTGATGGAAAGAGTAAACCGTCGCCTATAAACACCAAAGATGTTAATGGTGCGTTGCTATCTTGAAGCGAGGTCTAACGCCACGTGCATAAGTTTACCGGCTACTTTACTCTACAAACTGGAACACGACACTGAATAGCACTGACGCTATTGCGGCAGGAATAGGTAAGGCGGTGGTACCAAACCCGGGCGAGACAATGCAGAACTCTACCTAGTAGCCATGATGGTAGTGACTTGCATAGCCAATCGGTCGCCTTTTACGACTTGCTTGGCAGAATGACAGTTGGCCTATTCTTCAAAGAAGCAAGAAGAAATTTTTATGATGCTTATACCTAAAAACCTATTTTTAAAATTTATGTCCGTCGGTCATTCCATTTGTACGGAGTAATCTCTGGAGCGACTAGACCGATTTTGATGAAACTTTCATTGAAAGATAGAGAAGTTTATAGGATAGGGCATAGGTTACGTTTTACCCAAGTGAGCAAAAGGGAGTAATATTTACATATCATATAATAGCGTAATAGTAGTATTTAATATAAAAAATATTGACTGACCCGCGCTGCTTCACTCATGAGAAGAAATCTTTAGTGGTTGAGTAGTCTACACAAAATTTTATCCCTTATTTCATCCTTAGGGGATGATTTTCGACAAAAAGCACCTTAAGTTTGACTCTAGGTTTTCAACAATCTCCTTGCCAAATGTCATCAATATTGGTTCAGCGATTAAGTCATGGAAGCGTAACAGATAGACTGACAGACTGATTTTTATATTTATAAGATTAGTTTTTATTGTGGAATAACCTAGCTAATTAATAAAACCGCTTCTGTGGTCTAGTGGTCCGGTGTCGGAGTTGACTACATGAGGTCCTGGGTTCGATTCCCGGGTCGGGCAATTCCAAAATAAGTTTTCTGACAAAAACAACGCTACCCGGGATTGGAAAAAGTTCCCGGTTGGCTATAGGCTGGCCACCTCTCACATTGTGGGATTCTTTGGCTAATCGTGGGTGCACTGGTGTAAAACCAGTCTCCCTCTCTGCCTACCTCTTCAGGGATACAAGCGTGAATATATTTTTTATTATTTATTTAATATTTAATTTAATTTAATAATAATAAAAATAATTAATACTTTATTAATGTAAAATACACACGAAACAGGATAACAAAAAATTGCACAAAAAGTGAGCTTATCTCTTCTGGCGGAGATTTCTTCCAGCTAACCCGAAATGTGGAGTATAGGGTAATAGTAATAAATGGGAAGGCATTGTGTACAACAAATAAAATAATACATAGACGAGTTTACACACATACACACACTAAACATATTTATATATGTAACACATACATAATATTAAGGAAAATCGAATATTACAACTTAGTAGTAAAACTGTTGAAATTAAAAAGTGTTAGATAATGCTTTTTTATTAATAACTAGCTATGATACCCGGCTTCGCTAGGGAATTGATATGAAATTACGTGGTAGTTGAAATAAAACAAATGTAATTTAAGACTTTATTGAAAATGAAATTTTAAATTTCGCGCCATTACTACACATGCTGCAATTGCTCGCAGAGCCTTCCGAAATGCAAACCAATACTGGACAACTGATGACGCCACTACACTTAATTTTCAAGTTGAAGGGTTGGAAAAGCCCTTATATCTTTAAAAATACGCCGTTTAGGTTAAAACGGGAACTTTCTTGTTCAAGGGGGGATAAAGGGCTATCACACTATATAAGTCCCTTTATCGTGCCGGGACTCTTTTTTAAGTTTTATCGGCACGCACATTTTACCAACTTAGTTTTATTATGTAATAATGATAATGATAATGATTAAAATACAAAGTTAAAAACAACTAGAAATGGGTTAACTGTAACGGTAACAGGTAACGGTTTCATGTATTTCCCTACGGCCTTCCGAATCCACAGAATAAAGCTGTAACGACGGTTGTGCCATTTCACGAGTCCCGTTTCATTCAAATGTTGTTAAGAAAGTTGTAAAAATAGTGGTTATATTTGTACTTGGCAAAAAACGTATCGTTTTCTCAAAGTAAGAGCAAATAAGATTACAATTTTATCTCATCTCCCAACACTAATAACCACGTGAATGTAATGTAGAAATGGTCCAGTATAAAAAGAGACTTAAATTGCGGCATGAGACTTAAAATGCATTTTTTTTATAGGAAAAGTTATTTGCTATAAAAAAAATGCATTTTTTTATAGCAAATGGACAGGAAGCTCACCTGATTGTTAGTGATTACCGCCGCCCATGGACAACCATACTATTAGAAGATTTGTAGTTGCGTAGGCTTTTTCTTGAAGTTCCCTAAGTCATATCCACTCGGAAAACCGCCGGTAATTTGTTACAGAGAAGAATAATGCAGGAAAAAAGTGTCTCGAGAATCACACAGTTATGAATTTCCAGACATCGAGATGGTGAAGATGAAATTTCGAATTTTGTCGCCATGTTCGATGGTGAAATTCTGCGGCAGGAATTAATCCAAACAGTTCCTCGGTACTCTCCCCATGATAGTTTCCTGCATTTGTGATTATCATTTGGAAAAACATTTTAGTTATTAGTAGTTGTTTGTTAAAAACAAGTTGATTCCTTCAAGGGAATACAAAAAAAATGAAAACTCCCCTAGTCACGTTTTTGAAAGTATATTAAAAACATAAAACGGCAAAAAAATCAAACAAAAAATTTAGATTAATGCTTTTAATTTCTCTCAATCGTATATCTACAAAGTGTAACAAGTGATTTACAAGATATTTTTTATATCATTAAATATGAAACAAACAGAACGCTCTTTTGATGGACAGAGAAATAATCGCTTATAGACACCAAGCATGTTAATAGTGCATTTCTATCCGTGTAGCGGGACGGCGATTCCGCATGCACAAATCACCCAGCTACCTTTTACGACCTGCCTGGCAGAATGACAGTTCTTTAAAGGAGCCCGAACCAACATGGGGGAATATAATTTTTTGAGATATTTTAAAAACCGCTTTGGGCGTACTTATTTTGGACTTTAAATACTTAAAATATATTTCAAAATGAACTTAAATTAAAAAATGCAACCTTACTTTTGGAATGGTCATTTAAATCTATTTTTACTGGACTAAGACTAGATATAAGCTCATACTTCAGGTTACACATCAGTTTTGTTCTAAATTTTCGCATACAAAATAATTTGTTATACAAACTAGGAACAGTTTACTTTGGAATCCTAAAAATATGTTTTCACTAAAGTCCGTCCGTACTTCTGTCTGTCCACCGTCTAGCTCAGGGACCCTTAGTACTAGAAAGCTGTAATTTAGCATAAATTCATATATACATGTTAACCACGGTAACAAAAAGTGGTAACATTAAATCATGATAAATATTTTTTCTAACGTAGCTCCTCTACATGTAAAGTGTTAATTTTTTTCTCAAATACCTCATTCTGTGGAATATTGTTCGATATGTTTCTAAAAGAATTGTTTGTTTAAACGATTTTTGATTAAAGGACTCGTTTATGAATATTGATTGCTAATTTTTGTTAGAGCCAAGCGCCCTTCCAACTTCTGCCAGCTAAAAGGGAAACCATCACAGCTTAGATAAATTTACAAGTTTATGAGTAATAGTTGACCAACTTATAAAATGTACTTGGAGTAGTTTTTACAGACGGTGATCCTGTGGTGCGACTATATACGCAATTGACAATAAATAGGTTATATGTTCATAGTATCACTACATAGTATAAAACAAAGTAGCTTTCAGCTGTCTGCCCCTAATTTCTATGTATGATTAGATCTTTAAAACTACGCAACGGATATTGATGCGGTTTTTTTTCATCATGATTCAAGAGGAAGTTTTATATGTATAATATTTATATAGCAAAACAACGTTTGCCGGGTCAGCAAATGAAACAAAAAAGCCCTCGTCTTAGTCCGCAATATTTTGATGGGCAACTTCGGAACTACATTACGCGTGGCCCGACATACACTTTACCAATTTTTTATAAATACCTTTTGTGACTAATGTCTATGTGTGTATATTTGTCACTTTCCACTAAGAGAAACTTATATTATGATATTATCGTTTCGTGAATAAAATATAATACAAGCTTGATATTTCTTTAATGTACTTCTTGCAGACTATTTTAACATTACAATTATAGACTTGAGTGTTCACAAGTTGTCGAGCTCATGGCTCAGAACCGTCTGTCGCTGAAAATGAAGTCTCTCATATCGTAAGCCCCACTACGCGCCATCTTGCCGCGTTCTGTCCCGCCGTTTAGCTTTTACAACTTAACGAATAGGAAGATGACGCCTAGTGTTGCCATATTTTGTCACTTATTCTAATATAACACAATTGAAACATATTCTTTTGATGAATAAAACCATTACAAACAAGTTAAATCATTACATTCGGCCATCCGGCAAAGTGTGACTCCCGGCACACTACTCAATTCTAAAATTATTTTTTCCGTAGATCCTTGGGGCATCAATTAGGAAATATTGAAGATGCAAAAGTACAACTAGTTAAATCATTACCTTCGCCCATACTATAAGTCGACACAAATATTTTTTTTTTATGAGGAAAAAAATTTGCTTGTACACAATCCTAACATTCAATAACTTACTAATCATAATCATAATTATTTAAAAACAAGTAATAATACGGTGTTATTTATATCTTCTGATGTAATCACAATTACTATAGCGCATGTTCTTTTAAAATAACAATTTCTAATTCTAATCTAATTTATTTCAATTCCCATTTGACATTAATTTTTAAATCTATTCTGACTTCTTTTTTTTGAGTTTTATTGATTTTAAAAGTATTTAAACGTAATTTGTAATTTTATATAAAAATAAATATATATTTTTTCTTTTTGCACGCCATTTATTCGGCAAAGCAGGCTCAAAGTACTTGTATTTATCATCACATGTAACCCTGATTTATTAATATGAAAAATGTACAATTTTGAAATTTTAATTATTTTATGCTATCGCACATTTTAATATGCTTTTTAATAATCTACTCCCGTAATATATTTATAATACATAAATACATTATTGTATATAAGTGCTGAATTACCTTTGAAGACTTGTGGGCACACAGGTTACTTCCACGTCTGATTTTTCGTGAATAAAATATAATACAAGCTTGATATTTCTTTAATGTACTTCTTGCAGACTATTTTAACATTACAATTATAGACTTGAGTGTTCACAAGTTGTCGAGCTCATGGCTCAGAACCGTCTGTCGCTGAAAATGAAGTCTCTCATATCGTAAGCCCCACTACGCGCCATCTTGCCGCGTTCTGTCCCGCCGTTTAGCTTTTACAACTTAACGAATAGGAAGATGACGCCTAGTGTTGCCATATTTTGTCACTTATTTTAATATAACTCAATTGAAACATATTCTTTTGATGAATAAAACCATTACAAACAAGTTAAATCATTACAATCGTAATATAACAAACAAGCTGATGGCTCTTTTAGTGGAAAGTGACAAACATCACACATAGATATTAGTCACAAAAGGTATTTATAGTACGTTGCTATCCGTGTAGCGAGATGCTAAATTCCATGAAGTTTACCGGCTACTTTACCTTTCAAAGCATTATGCGAACATAATAAGCACCGATGCTATTGCAGTAAATATTTATTTGGCAACACACGATTTATGAAGGATACTAAAATTATTAACGCAAAAATCTATTTTTCTGTTTGTCTGTTTGACTATTACGCTTATGATAAAATTTGGCAAGAAGATACTTAAAGTCCTGGGGTCCAATTTGGACTACTTTTCGTTTTCAAAACTCAGCCCCTAAGTGGCTCGAATAGGGGATGAAAAATTATGTTCGCCGGCGAAGCTGCGTGGGTCTAGTAGTCAGGTATAAAATATGAAGCTGACTTAGTGAAATAAAACAAACATCTCTTTATACATGAAAATCTCGAGTTATAAAGTATGTTAACGATAAACTCCTAAACTATTGAACCGTCGGTTGTAGAATGTGGTGTATAACTCCGTCGGCCGGTTGTGGTATGTATTTGGTGTAACCCCATCATAATGATTAATTTAATTGCACTTATTTCATTATTGCATATATTTCAATAGCGGTTAAAAGAAAATGTATGGCTCAACCAACTTCAATCACACTCAGTATTAAATTCATACACTAATCTATACATATAATAAAATCGTAGGAAAGTCAATATATGTCTCAGGTAAACTCAAAAAGTACTGCATGGATTTACTTCAAATTTTGCATGAATATTACTAACAGATCGGGTCAACATATAGGCTACATATTATTACGCTATCACCTACGGGGGACGAGCGGTGTGGAGGAAACGAAGTCCGCGCGAACGAAGTCGCGGGCAACAGCTAGTCTATATATATAAAAATCAATTGCTGTTCGTTAGTTTCGCTAAAACTCAATAACGGCTGAACCGATTTGACTAATTTTGATTTTGAATTAATTGTTGAAGGGAAGGTTTAAAATGTGAGAAAATATAGAAAAAAATAAGAGTAGTTAAAATGCAGAACAACGTTTGCCGGGTCAGCTAGTTTAATATAAAAAGTATATGATTAGGTATAAAAAGAAACCTTAATTCTTCAAATTATGTATAACTTTAAGCCTTTATAGAGAGTTCATTACTCAAAAAAATCTCGTAGAAAAATATCTTCATGGCGGTCAGTTGATTATTTTAGCCTGTAAACACGAAATAGGTAGATTAGCTTTATGAATTCACTTTATTTTATTATCAATATTATCTAAACCATTCAGAATAGATCCCTATTGAAAATCTGGATTTGGATCTGTTTTTTTTTATATAATAAATAATTTGAAGAAAAAAAACGTTGCGGCGTGCAGTTTTGGATTTTCCAAACTTTATTTAAGCCTATTATTATTTTATATTTCTAAAGCAAATCGTATCAACGTTTTAATGGTTAAATACGGTGCACAATCAGTACCAAAAGTTACCGTTCATAACCTCTCACTTTTATGTAATTGTCATTTTCAAATCTTTATTTTTATTTTCTGCTCTAAGATATATTTCTCGATTGATATTGATATCAACTTAAAACAAATTCTACGAAATCTAAAACTCATTATGATATTCCTTCTTCGTTTTGCAAAGAGCCTATCAAAAGCTTTTCTTAAGTGATGTTTGAAGTTATTACAAGTCGAAAACAATACGTTACTTATAAAGAGATGTAAGTTTATTCTCTTTATTTTCCTAGTCTATTAAATCCATATATTATGTTTTTTTTTTATATCATGAGATAGCTAACAAGCAGATGGGTCTCCTGATGGAAAGAGTCAACCATCGCCTATAGACACCAAAGATGTTAATGGTGCGTTGCTATCTTGTGGCGAGGTCTAATGCCAGATGCACAAGTTTACCGGCTACCTTACCCTCCAAACCGGAACAAGACAGCGACAAGCACTGAAGCTATTGCGGCAGGAATAGGTAAGGCGGTGGTATCTGACCCGGGCGAGATAATGCAGAACTTTACCACCTAGTAGCCACGATGTTAGTAACACACATAGCCAATCGGATGCCTTTTACGACCTGCCTGGCAGAAAGAACACGGGGGAACTACATGTTACAAATATTACTTTGTAACGCTTATCATATTGGCCACTAAATAAAATTGCAATGATAAGCACTTCTACTGTTTCACAATTCAAAAAAAAAACATATACAATATCTGTTTTTAATTAAATAGCCAACAACATTTTATAGAAACCAGGCTGACTGGATTTTAAGAATGAATGGAAAAGAAGAAGCTCTTTGCAGGCATCTTCATGCCAAAAACTAAATATATTTAAAGTAACGCATTTTTTACATTTAAGTGGTTGACATTAAAATTATATTTTAATTTTATATATTATATTATATTATTTTTATATTATATTAAAATTATATTAAAATAGCATCAATTCTTATTGTCGTGTTGACATAAATATCAACACGACAATAAAAATTGATGCTATTGCGAATCTATGGTAGGTATTGCAGAATTTTACCTACTGAACATCAAGTGTATGCGACATATTTAGCCAATTGCTTATTTTTCACAAATTGCCTTATAGGAAGATATATTTTGCCTGGTAAAAAGATAGACTATTCTCTAAGAGGAGTTTAGAACAAGCTTAATAATAAGACAATAAAAATTAATAGAAATTTATTTTAATCAGAAACATTTTTTTATATAAATTTACCTTCACGTATAATTTAATGGTAAAAACAATGTTTAATTTTTGTATTTATTTCATTTTTTGTGTTTAAACAAAAACACAACATTGAAAACCTTTGGGACAGTCAGTAATGTTAGATAAGGTGAGCGATGGATTGCATTTTGTAGAGTCTTCTTCACAGTCACCTCCACGCTTACGACATCTTGTTTCCTTCACTGACACTGGAAATACATAAGGTTAAGTTTAACAAATTGGTTGTGAGTTTACACACGGTAAAAGTGAAACTGTAAATTGAAGTAGGAAAAACAAAAAAAGATAAATTGAAACAGTCGAGGGAAAAGGGTTTTTAGTTGAAATAGACAACCAACGCCTACAGACACCACAGATGTTAATTAATTTTTCAAGAGGCACAGACTAACATGGAAATCATGATTTTGGTTTTGCTGCAATTAATTTTTAATCTGAACTGACGGCACACTCTATCCTACCAAATAGCTCTTTTATATGGCGTGCACTAATTGCAAATAGAACTTTTTCTCAGTGTTGGTCATGGGCTCCTTCGAAGAATAGACCAACTGCCGTTCTGCCAGGCAGGTCGTAAAAGGCGACCAATTGGCTATACAAGTCACTACCATCGTGGCTACTAGATGGTAGAGTTCTGCATGGTCGCGCCCGGGTCTGGTACCACCGCCTTACCTATTCCTGCCGCAATAGCGTCTGTCGTGACACGACTTGTCAATGTCGTGTTCCGGTTTGGAGGGTAAGGTAGCCGGTAAACTTATGCACGTGACATTGGACCTCGCTACAAGATAGCAATGCACCATTAACACCTTTGGTGTCTATAGGCGATGGTTGACTCTTTCCATCAGGAGACCCATCTGCTTGTTTGCTATCTTAAGATATAAAAAATTGTGTCATCCACGTAACGTAGATTTGCGATTCCGCGGCCATCAAACGCATCTTCATCCAACCAATCCTTTAATACTATGCGCATTATAAGTTTGGTGTATGTATTAAAAAGAATTGGTGCGATAATGCATCCCTGACGCACTCCAGCACTGTGACAACTGTTGGACAAGTAGGATATCGTCAGTCCGTACTGTGGCTATATTCTCTTTGTATAAGCGCCTAAGAAGTTGTACAAGATGTTTCGGCACGCCCATGTCTAAGAAAGTTTCCACAAAACCGGTCATTAGATTGTATCAAAAGCCTTAGAGAAATTAACAAATCAGATGTACATAACTACGTAGGCTTATCGAAGCCGCTAGACTTCTCGATGATTTGGCGAACAACGAGGACTTGTTATCGAATGCCCTTCTCTTTAACAAATAGAGACTGTTCTGCAGGCTTAGGATAAGCACCACGAGATATATATCGATCGAGAAAGTGACGTTTGCTTGACATTTATTAATATCTCGATGGACGTTATTAAGCATGCCACGATAAACATTTAAAACGTCAGAGATAAATTAAACAAAAAGTTTACTCGAATAGAGAAATAAATGTTGTCACTAGAAGACATAGATATTATACTAATTCTGATTTTTAAGATACACCTTTGGTGCATTTAACTTGTGTTAATCATTATGAGCTTTTGTTTACATTTATAACTTCCTGTCATCATTTCTCTTCTTTGTCAGAGTCGAAGGAAATATAACCAAAGCCTAGTGTAGCCGTACCTATTTACAATTGTAATTAAAGATATTTTACAGGTTTTTGAATTATTCTCTCTTTTTAGTTTTGACCATCAAAACTAGTTTTTTATTCTATAAAACTGAAACAATGAATTATGATTCATAAGATGTTTTAATGTAAAAGGCAATTAAGATGCCAGCGTGTATTTATTTTTGGGTGTATAACTGCGTAACTAATTATGCGTAAAAGTGCGTAACAATTATTATTAACAAGCTATTTTTTTCCACTGTAATTATTCCTTTCAATTATAATTCTAACATTATTGAGTAAATTAACATCTTCTTTTAGACTAATCAATCAACATTTTTGATTAATTTTTTTGATGAGAAACTTCCATAGAATTGTTGTGATTTGACAATGACACGAAAATGCATTACGATAAACAAACATAAATGTATAGTATTATGCCAACTAGAAAATAAGATAGAACAGAATACAATTCACAGTATTTTATGTTACAAATAATGTTATCTATTAATAGCTCCAAAAATCAGCCAGATGCAAGCAATCCAACCTAAGTTAACCTTACTGTTAGACCGTGGTCTCCAAGAACAAACTGAATTTTTGTGAACAGCTTCGTTTTGACGAGACAACCATATTTTCTATCTTTGAAAAATCTCGAATCGGGTAACTAATAAAGATAGATAAAATAAGGAAACTTTAGAGTGTCAGACTAAGAAAAGTTTCCACTTTACGTGTATGACAAAGTTACCGTTGAATTACAATAATAATTAACAAGCTGTTGTGAGAAAATTAGGTTATTTTTAAATTGATTAATATCAATTTAAAAATCTCATAAGTCGGATTATCAGAAAAATCATCAAATATGTAGGACAAAAGTTTCATCGTAGTTTTCATAATATAATCAAGCGATTAAAGTCGAAAAATAATTATTGTTATTAATAAATATTTATTATTTAACGAACCCAATGTCTTCGCAGCATTAGCTTTATTAGTTACCCGATTCGAGATTTTTCGGAAATAGAAAAGACGGTTGTCTCGTCAAAATGAAGCTTTTCACAAATATTCAGCTTGTTGTTAATCAAAAAAAAGTTAGTTTGTGGGACCACGGTCTGTGATTTACATCTCAAGAACGAAAAACATTTTTCTTCGACTTTTCAGTTTATCTCTCTTTGATTCAAAGACTTACTCAAAGAGTATATAAATTTTATTTTATTTTGTCTTCTTACATTTACTTCTAACGAAAAAACGAGTGTGAGCTACACTCGATTTTTTTGTTATTTTTGATTGATTAATTAATATTTTGATTATTATAATATGTTTTTATGTATTATTTTTCCTGAGTATATGTTATTAATAGTAACGTTAAATAATACAAAACAAGCACCAGCTTTAAATTAACCTTTTATTTTACATTTAGTTTTCTACTGAATTTTGTAGAAAACTTTGTAAGTAGTTGTAATTTTGAATAGAGTTGGTAACAATGAGTAGCACGAGAATTCGTAGAATTATTTTCTCTATACGAAAAATTAAAAGTTTATTTACATTACGTCAAAAAGTATTGTACTTTAACTAATTTGTATTTTGTAATTAATTATAAATTAATTAATTATCTAACCATAACATACAAGGAATTATTGATTTATACTGTTTGGTTCTCACATCTCTAAAATCATCATCATTCTTCCGATTCTAGTACAAAATTAAATTGTGTTAGGTATGTGAATTGGGAACACAAAATAAAACGTAAGTAGTGTACTTCTTTATACTTATATTTTTTAAAAGCCTATATAGGTTATTAAAAATAATTATGATTTTCTTTTCAGGATAAGAATAAGCATAAATTAACTTTGTCGCCATGGTGGATTCATGGACTAGACTTGTAGCACCAAAGATTAAAGTCTTTAATATTGGGAAAGCATAATATAACACCATATATTCTACAAATACTTCATACATTATAGTTTCTAGAGGAAGAAAGGAAAACAATGGAACACTGTGTAAGTATTTATTTACATACATATCTCCATGACAAATCATCTAACAAGGTAGACTGAAAGAATCAAATTTTAAACATATTTTAATATATTTCTTTCATTGTAAAAGTTGTGGTTTTTTACAAAATTAATATCATAAATTCAAGATTATATCAAAAACTTGATTCTTGTAAAAAAATCCTGAATAATATGAGAAGCTTTCTCTGGAGAATAGTGTAGGCTTCTTTCACTCCCTTTTATAAATGTAACCAATTGTTTTTTCGACCCCATTATATAATTTACAATGCAAATCTATATAACACTACACAAAATGCAACATGCAAGACTGGAGTCATAAGTCCTGAGTTAACTGACAAAAAATATATATTAAGTAAACATATATAACAACATTTTGATAAGATATATTTGTTTACAGGTTGACTAAACAGCGAGTAATGGAAATAGAATAAAGAAGCCTTTCTATTTATTACATTTTTTGAAATTGTTGATTAAGAAGATTTATAAGTTAATGCTGAATATTATATTTTTCTTGCTGTTTTTAATGGTTGTGCAAGATTGAAAAATAAATTTTAATTTGTAGAAAACAATTAAGTTTATAACATGATAGTCTTAATGTACCTAATATGTGTAATTTTTAAAATTTAAATTAATAGAAAGTTAATGTTCCTTAGGAAAAAATATTTTACTTATTGATTTTTTATTTTCAAGTGAAATTCCATACTACTCATACTATATAGTAAACTAATTTTTGATATTGAATTTTCATTACTGATTAATTATGCGAGATAACAAGAGATATTTAAATTGTAGAAAACATTTAAATTTAAAATATAATAGCTTTAATATAGTGCATGTAATCTTCTATAAGTTTGTTACATTAGTGAAAATTCAAAGATACATGTTAATAAATTTAAGTCATAAGGTGATAAATCGTGAAAATTATTTATCTATTCTGAGAAGTACAAACATTAATAATAATTGTTAGTTTAGTAAAGTAGATGTGTTTGTATATTTTTTAAAACTCAAATTTAATTTTCTTTACAAGACTGCTTCATATTACACACTTTTTATAATTATTCATTTTGTATTTTGTGTGATTTATTCATTTTGTAACTTTATTAAAGAAAATAAAAATTATTTCTCAAGACTTTTCCATATAGTAAAATCTATGTTTGGCATTAAAACATTAAATACTATGAATAGTGTGTCATTAAACTTATACTTAAAATTAGCCATTGATGACTATAAGTTTCATTTTTATTATATAAAATTATTTAATACTTAGATAGAAGGTTTGCCTAGAGTATATATTTTTTTAAATAAATCTTATACAACACTAAAGTATTTTATTATACCAATAATCCACTAAGTATTGTTACTACCAAAATCACTTCGATTAAAAAACAACAACAAAAGTAACAAAGTTAACACTTCTAAAAGAAAATACTTGTAATTATCATATTGAAGGGTCCTACGTATACTTGTGCAAGTGCAATGGCACAACTTTACTGGAGGCCGGATTAAATGTTCTGTAGCTTGTAATCTATACCTTCATATAATAAAATCGTAGGAAAGTCAATGTATGTCCGGGGTAAACTCAAAAAGTACTGCATGGATTTACTTCAAATTTTGCATGAATATTACTAACAGGTCGGGTCAACATATAGGCTACATATTATCACGTTATCACCTACGGGGGAGGAGCTGTGCGGAGTAAACAAAGTCTGCGCGAACAAAGTCACGGGCAACAGCTAGTTTTGACATAAATCAATAGAAGTATTTGAAAATTTGTACAAATTTTCAAATACTTTATTACATTAGGACAAATATAAGGTAATTTTAAGGCTTTTGAGCCAAGAAAATGGTTTCCGTTGTTTTGCAAGTTGCACCAGTATACATAGGATCCATCAATATCTTCTATTATGTAGTCTTCGCATTTCATCCATTTCAATTATGCCATATGAGGGCATCATTTGTTCTTCTAGGATATTTGACAGTAATATTAAAAATTCTGCAGTTGAATTCTTATCTGCAACTAATAATTATATTTTTTATTGACATATATTATTTTAATAAACAATAATAACAAGAACTGACTGCCTTTCTGTATGGTAAATTATCTTTAAATGTAGACAAATATAAAATAATAATGTTTACATATGTAGGTACCTAGGTAATTGAGAACTACATGTGTCATATTGGATATTTTAAGTTATGAATATTACAGAAAATAATTCATCTTAGTAGTATGTTAATCATACATGGAACTTGGTCTGAAAACAACTGATTAAAACAAATACTTTTTTGACTAAATATAACTTGAATGGGTAGTAAAAACTCCTTAAATACATAATCAATGCAAGCCTTAGAGGAATAACACATTTGCATCATTATTCTATGATGTAAGCATTGTTGTTTGTTGGTATGTGGCTGTAAGTATTGTGAAAAGTTGACCTTCAAGAAAAGGATTATTACTTGTATCCAGCTGAAATTTAACATACACTTGACATGTATATGTAACATATTAACTGTTTAAAAAAGAAACTCGAAAAACTACAGATAACTTTTGAAAAAATATAACTTTATTGAGTTTACCTAAGTCAAATTAGTATTTACTACAAAGATATTCTGTTATTACAGTTAATGAAGTTGGATGGCTGTCATATCTACTAGAAACTGAATTACAAGTCTCTTATGTTCACTTACCTTTAACTAAAGAGGCATGCCTTGATCGGTGTGTGGCTCTAAACCTCAAAATTCACAAGGGTCTATATTATTTAGAGAGCCATGGTTATTGGGTTTATTGAAGCGCTATAGTGATTGGAATGCTCCGTCCGTTGTGTAAAAAGATCACACAAATTTCCTATGTGCCTTCTTTGTATTTTGCAGGCTTGCCGTTAACCGTAGATATTTAGCACATAATAGGTATAATATGGAACTGCCACCACTATTAAATACATATATGCCATACTGCCTGCCTGCCTGCCTGCCTGCCATACATACTACTGCCAACACTGGACCGAAATCTATATTTAATAAAATGAATAGAAATCAAAAAGTTTTGTAATTATTGTATAATTAAAGTATAATAATATGAAATAGTGGATAAGGTTATCAACATTTTAACCAAATTTTAACGAAGTGTCAAATGACAAATCGATAAAATGACAGCAAGACGTTTCGATCGATAGAGAAAATAACTACCGTCGAGTAAAATTGATCATTTTCTCTTCCTTTGAAGTATCATGTCGAATCAAGTGTCAAATGCGTTAGCGAATCGAGAAAGTGACATAAAAGTCGAGAAAACGAGGTCGATAAAATTTTATCGTGTTGCTTATCCTAAGCCTGCTGGTGCAATTTTTATAGACAAATAAATAAATAAATAATAAATATTCACGGGACAAATTACACTTACTGATCTAACCCCAAATTAAGCAAATTATTTGCTTGTATTATGGGTGTTATTCAGCGATACTAATACATAGAAATACATGTATAAATACTAGGATATATTTAATAAACACCCAAACCCGGAAATACAAACATTTACGCTCATCACATAAATGCTTGTCCCCGTCGGGGATCGAACCCGAGTCCCGTCGATTGTGTAGTCAGGGTCGCTAACCATTCGACCAACGGGGCGGTCTCAGCACACCAATACACCATCAGCCGACCATTTAGAATATTATGGAACAATATTTTGCTTGCGTCAGATATTAGAGAAATAAGGTGTTAGTTGCTTTATTTCTTTTTGAAATCCTTTCTATGTATAAGAGTGAAAACAGCGTGAATACACTCAGATGGCCAATCGTCAGTCTATTCTAAACTTCTGGTTAATTTCTTTGCTGGTTTTTAAACGGATTAACATTTTTAACTTTTATTTAGCAATTTAGTTTACTAGGAGATGCTTATTTTTCCTTACATTACGATTAAAAATATATTATTACCTCCATAGCAGCATTCAACGTCTTTGCGATATGTCTGTGGACAGAGACCTTTTGTTTTTGATAATTGCCCCTTTGGACAATCTGTGGAAATGGTGCATAGTCCACCATCTTGTAAACATAAGCGTCCTTGTACTATAGAGTCTATTTCTTTTACTGAAACAAAATAATTAAGATGTTAAAATCCCTTGCAGATGAATAATTTTTCTTCGTATAATTCATTCCTATCTCGCAGTTTTCATGTATCTAAACTAGTATTATAAAGAGGAAAGAATTAATTTTTTGTTTGTTTGTGTGTTATGATTTAACTCGAAAAATACTTGATCGGTTTAAAAAATCTTCCACGAGAGTTACTTTATCCAGGAGTTTACCCGAACGAGTCACGTGAACATAGTCACGAGAGACTATACTAATACTACTTATTTAAGGTAGTTGTGTAAGGTAGTCTTGCGCTTAAGGTTGGATAATATCCAACCTTAAGCGCAAGATTTATAGTTGTTTTTAAAAAGAAATGTAGGTACAAAAAGTAATAAAATTGAGTGTCACGACCGACGCGATTCTATTTGAAATGAGGGCAAGGAGGCACTGATCGTGTATCTTGGATTTTTTATATCAATGTAGTATCGCAATAATTTCTTGCACTTAACGTACTTTCTTTGACTATTTACCCCGTTAAATTAGCTTGAAAAGGTATTTTTCTTTATCTTCAAAGAGTTAAATGATGCATTATTTTATCAACAGCTATTGAAGCGAGTAAAATGTAAATAAAACCTGTTTAATTACAAAAAATTAAACTGTAGCGTTTTAATGAATAAGTGTCAGAACAGACAACCAAAAAGTTGTCGCAAAATGCGTCTGAGAAGAGAGCACACGATGTACTCTCTGATCTTTTTATTTTTCGAAATGAACTTAAGTAGTTGGTCCAAATGACCGTTCCTGCGAAACCCGGCGTTTTGGCCGAGCAGAGTGCTCAGCCAGAGTTTAAGTTAAGTGGGCTAAGAGCCCGCCCTGAGGGTGTCTCCTGTGAGACCGAACCTAGGCTTAGGGCAGTATCTTGATGATTAGTTAAAGAGTAAGTAGCATCTGGATTTCTACTCGTTATTTGATCGGAATCTCAAGTGTTGGTGGGCCGAAATAGTGGGCCGGGTCTTTCGCGTGTGCGTGTGCGTGTGAATTACGAAGTGTAGGTTGTGATGGAAACATCAAGATCGGGTAGGACGTGACGTGGTCTTCTGCGTTGGTTGTCGGTGACCGCGACCGGGACGTGGTTGGTCGTGGCTCTCAATAGAGGTTTTGGGGATCTCATCACTTTTTAAAGTTGCGCCCTGACGTCTCTTTGAAGTGTTTTTGTAATGTCAGTTATTCTCGATCTTTGTGAAGATCTATATTATGGACGTACCATGGGCTGCCGGTAGCCATGCGCATGAATTTATTTTGAATTACTTATAATCGGTATATGAGGTACAGGCTGGTGTGGGTAAACGCTATACTAGCGTATGACAACACTGGCCTAACTACAGTTTTATAAAGTGTCACTTTATATCTGAGTGACATTTTACTTTTCTTGTTTATGAAATAAAAAAGGTAACTTAATACGAAGAGTGCCTTTTTTCTGGCATTTTCTATGTCAGATTTGAATGACATTTGTGCGTCTAGTGTTACTCCTAGGTATTTGACTGGTTTGTTTGAGGATTATTTTACCGCGTATTTATATCGAAGAACACTGTAGCTCTTTTGTCGAGGATCACCTCTATTCGCCATTTCCTAAACCAATCACCTAGTGTATTGGCTGCGGCCTGTAATCTCTTGGAGGTTAACTTGGGAGTATTAACTGACGTATAGAGAGCGGTGTCGTCCACATAGAGGGCTAGTTCTACGTCTGGAGGTCTGGGAATATCATGTGTGTAGAAACAGAATAGGTGTGGAGAGAAAACGGAGCCCTCCGGTACTCCCGCCTTTAACGGTCGGGGGACTGTCTGCAATCTATACACTTCCTAACTGACTAGATATTTTATTGATTCAGGCGTTACTTTGCGGAAATCCATTATTAAAAGGTGAAATTAATTAAATTTGCTATTATCCGCGAACTAGTTTGCGGATAATAGCAAATTTAATTAATTTCACCTTTCCTAACTGACTGATACTGTTTTGTGGTCTAGGAGATAGCCTAGATGCCTCAGACTCACTCAGGGTCTCACGAAGGCCCTGAGTTTGATTCCCAGTTCGATCATATATGTTATCGTGTTTTCTTCGAGGTTTTTCTCGAAAATGCAAAATCTCTGTTGCAATTCGATGACTGGCGGGTGATGTCTTACCACTCACGTACTTTAGATGAGCATATAAAGTTGTCGGTCCCGGTTATCGCTAGAAATAGTCGATAATCGTTATCAGGTCGGTAAAATTCGATGATGAGCTTTACCACTCATCTTCCCAACTGACTAACTGGTGAAAAGTTGTGAACTGGAAAGTCTATAGACATTAGGTTCACTCTGCCAATCCCGAAAAATCGGGCGTGATGATGATTTTTGCTATAATGAAAATCCAAGTAATATATGCCTGGATATAATTGCAAATAATATGGTAATAAATGTCTTGCCTTTTCAATTAAACTCAAAAATCAAAAATTAAACCTTGTTCCATATTTACGTCAAAGAAAGGGGCTCCGTTAAAACTTTTACTCTCTAGACCCAAGGTTCATGTTGATGAAGACAAGGGCAGTGATTAAATGGTTCATTTAAATCCGAACAATTTAATAATTTGATGGATGGATGGATTCTTATTCCTATCCCTTATATACTTTATTGTACCATAGTCCAAAAAAGACATATATAAATCTCATGCCGATTTATCTATATATCTATACAAATAAATAAAATTGGCGTGTCTGTTTGTAATACTAAAATAACCGCTTTTAACTAAATGCATATGGATGTATGTATACACGGTGCATATACCAAAATAACATTTTTTACAAATTTCGTCTGGCTGTCTGTCTGTCTGTTTGCTCTGGCTAATCTCTGGAACGGTTGGACCGATTTTGACGGGACACGGGCAGATAGCTGATGTGACAGGGAGTAATTTAGGCTACTTTTTTTCGATTTTTTTTCACGCGGACGAAGTCGCGGGCGCAGTTTTTAATAAAAGCAGGGCATTCGAGTTCACGCGCTTTTAAAAAGCTACAATTTACCAGCAATTTTGTAAACGACGAACGATTAGCCAAATCTGTCACCACCATCATGACTATTAGGTAGAGATTTGCTATGCACAGAATAGGTATCGCCACTTTTTGTATTCCAGCTGAACATGACCCAATACTTCCAAATAAAAATCAAAAAATATTTTATTCGAGTAAATCTTTACAGGCACTTTTGACGAGTCGTCATTTTAAAATGACTATCGGATCGGAACGCGCCCACACACTGAGAACGTACACCGGAAGCAACTCAGCGGGACCGTCTCTTTTGTCTATTACTTTTTTATAATACATGCGTTACAATATTAAAATATTAGAAAAATTATTTCATATTACATAAAATATAAGAGATTGGTATGAGGAGCTATTAATCTCAGGCTTTTGTGTCTATTATATAGTCTGAGATTTTATAATACCCTTTTTTACATAGTTTTGTTTTAAACCGATTTAAATGAAATTTAGATACAATTTAGTTACGAATTTAGTAAAAAAATTTTGTTACGAATTTAGTAAACAAAGTTTGAGATTCGAAAAAGGACATAAGATGGTTTTTATTTTTTTTAGGAAATATTACCACGTGAATAACAGGCACAGCTATTATCTAAAAAGATAGGATTCTGCAGTCCTCCGCAATGTAAATTTTAACTATGCCAATTTTCATACTCCACCGTTCGCTCAAATCGAATCCATTTTTTTTTATATAGTAGAGGGGGCAAACGAGCAGATGGTGCACCTGATGGTAAGTGATCACCGCCGCCCATGGACATCCGCAATACCGGGGATATTGCAGCTGCGTTGCCAGCCTTTTAAGAATGAATAAGCTCGTTTCTTGAAGGTCCCTAAGTCGTATCCATTCGGAAACACCCCCGAGGGTAATAGATTCCACAAAGGAGTAATGCGAGGCAAAAAGTGTCGACAAAAGCGCACAGTTGTGGATTTCCAGACATCGAGGTGGTGAGGATGGAACTTTAAATTTTGACGCGATGTCCGATGGTGGAATTTAGCGGCAGGTATTAGTCCGAACAACTCGTCGGAAAACTCCCTATGATAAATACGGTAAAAGATGCAGAGCGAGCCTACATCTCTGCGTAACGCCAAAGAGTCAAGCCGATTAGAAATAGTCTGGTCGTCGACGATTCGAACCGCTCTACGTTGAATGCGATCAAGAGGAAGAAGCTGGTACTGAGGAGCTCCGGCCAAGAGGTGAGAACAGTACTCCATGTGAGGTCGAATTTGGGCCTTGTAAAGTTGGAGGCGATGGGCTGGCATGAAGTACTGCTTTGCTCTACTGAGTACACCAAGCTTTTTGGAGGCTAGTGTAGCCTTCCCTTTCAAATGACCGCGGAACTGAACGTTGTTCGATATGTCGACTCCCAGAATTCTAATACTGGATGAGGCAGTCAGGAGAGTGTTTTCGAACCGAGGTGATACGACAAAGGGTGTTTTTTTTGCGGTGAACGCACAGAGCTGCGTCTTTTTGGGGTTAAATGTAATAAGGTTTTGATGACCCCATTCTGAGACATCAGTTAGTTGATTCTCGAGTTCAGACATGAGCTTGGTCCGGCCCTCTTCGACGTGTTCCCGAGAAATACCGCTACGGCTGGAGTATGTAGCATCAACAGTACTGTCGTCCGCATAGCAATGTATGTTACTAATTCGCAACATATCATTGATATGCAGAAGAAACAGTGTCGGTGATAGCACGCAGCCTTGGGGAACACCAGCATTGACAGGTTTAAGATCGGAGCATGCACCGTCGACTACGACCTTAATGCTCCGATCAGCCAAAAAACTGGTGATTCACTTGCATAGTTTCTCGGGAAGCCCATAGGAAGGCAGCTTTGAGAGAAGCGCTTTATGCCAAACCTGATCGAAGACCTTCGCTATGTCTAAATTAACTGCCAATGCTTCCCCCTTAGACTCAACTGCCTCCGCCCAACGATGTGTCAGGTAAACTAGAAGATCACCAGCTGAGCGGCCACGACAGAAACCGTACTGACGGTCACTAATCAGCTGGTGCTCTTCTAAATACTTCAGGAGCTGACAGTTTATAAGTGTCTCCATGACTTTGGAGAACAAGGAGGTTATGGCTATTGGCCGATAGTTTGACGGATAAGAGCGATCACCTTTTTTAGGAATGGGATGCACTAAAGCTGTTTTCCACGAATTCGGTACCACGCCGAGTGAATAGGAGAGTCGGAATAGGTGCGTCAATACTGGCGCCAACTCTGGAGCACATACTTTAAGCACAACAGGAGGGATGCCATCAGGCCCACTCGACTTGTGGATGTCCAAAGAAAGAAGTGCTTTACGCACAGCTGACTGCCGAAACTGCGGTTCTGGCATGGAACTATCACACTGCGGGATGGTAGGCGGTGTGTTCCCTCGGTCATCCAGAGTCGAGTTGGCCGCAAAGAACGAGCCCAGAAGATCGGCTTTCTCCTTTGCGGTATGGGCCAGACAGTAATCGTCTATGTGCAAGGATGGAAATGAAGGCTGGGAGAAATTCCCTAAGACAGCCTTGGCGAGAGACCAGAACGCATGAGTGCCAGAAGGAAGGCGAACTAATTTCTCACCAATTCTGCCAATGTGTTCCGCTTTTGCCTTGGCAATAGCTCTTTTGAAGAATTTCGAGGACGAGTTGTACTCCTTTCGTAATGCGCTAGTTTTTACATCACGAGATGCCGACGCAGCAGCCCAAGCTCGGTAGCACTCCTGCTTTCGGCGTAAAGCCGCTTTGCAGTGGCGACCAAACCAAGGCTGAAACTTGCCACCGATGGGCACCGCAAAAAACGGAATGAAAAGTTAAAAAGGGTTGCAAAGTTTTTCTTTCACGTATGTATAATATATTATAGATTAATAAAAATTAATATTACCCATACTAAATTCAAGTGACATACATGATAATTTACACGTGTATAAATTATCATGTATGTACTATTTACTTTATGGCTAAAGTCAGTTGTTAGACTTAAAAAGAGATTTTATCTTTCCGTCTATGGTCGACTTTCGGCTCATAGAACAAATATATAGAATTCCATATCTCGGCTACAGGCGATTTCTCGATTTGATAGTATTATTGTATGTATTATTATGAAATTATTTATATTATATTCTATTTTAATGACAATCCAATGTGTACGTGTGAATAATTAAATATTTTTAAACACAGTAAAACTGTAGCAGCCGATTTCCCATTCGTTGTATTTCGGGACCTTGCATCAAATTGTCACCAAATTAAAATGGGACGAAATGGATCCTTTCAAATAAACAAGAATTTTTAAAATCAGTCCATAAATGACTGAGTTCTGAAGTAACACACAACAAAACATACAGCCGAATTACATGTATTAACCTCATCTTTTTGGGAAGTCGCTTGAAAAGTCAGAAGTAAAATTATCAAAAAATCTAAAATTATAAAAAGACATTTATCTTGCAAATTTAAAGAGATATCCTACTACTACACTAAGAGATAAAATTACTCACAATCTTCTTCAGATGCAAAAATATGTCCAAGAAATACACAAGCAAAGAATATAATGTATACATTGACGCGACTATTCGAACCCATTGTTAAGTCTGACTGTGTCATGTTATAATAAAAAGTCTATTCTCATCATCGTTAAAGTTACTTACAATTTTGTTATTATCAACGACTTGTATATACTAATATTATAACAAACGAGTAGCAAAGGTCAAGTGTAAGTTATTGTTTTGGATTAAATCATGTTACAATAATTTGATTTCAATCGACCGTTCAGTTACCTTGATATTTAGATTTGATTTATTTTCTTTGAATGGTTTACTTATAACAAAAAAGTTTTATTGTCATTTATACATTCCTTTTATTATAATTATAATCTTCAGTGTACCTCTCACAAACATTACAATGCAAAACGTAAAATAAATAAATATTACAATACAAATTACTGGAAATGATCTATCTCTGAAGTAACAAAACTAAAGTGATATTTATTTATTTATTTCATCACAAAAGCGGCACATCTTTTAGATTAAATTAATTAATATCTTGGTAAATTTATTTTGCCATTTTTGTGAGAAACATGGTGCCTGAAGTAGGTTCAATGAGTACCTGTGACACAAGTCACCAATGCCCTCACATAGTGGATACAAAATACAAATTTGAAATTTAACAAAACAAAACTTAAATTTATATATATAGAGTAAGAAAAAGTAAACGCATAACTTAGATATACTAACAGTTTGTTGTATGTACGATTGTGTATGATGTAAAGTGTAGTTTGTGGTGAGTGTGTAAACTGTAATAAGTATGTAATATTTAGTGGTGTAATGAAAAGTAGGGTAAATTGATAATAGTTGATTTAATTATAGAAGTGTCATGGCGGCTTATTTTATACGATATGGGTGCTAGTCAATGATAACAATACATAACAATATATAAAAAAATAAAAATACAAAAATATATTTTATTAATTGTTATTACTCTTAATTTCGTTCGAGTGACTCGGAATCATTACCTGCTTTTGCTAAGTCAAAAATGCAATGGTTATTGAGTAGCTTTTTAGGGCTCCGAAGTAAACTAGGAACACTTATCCGATCCGGTAGTAACTCAAAAAATGTTGACTCGTCAAAAGTGCCTGTAAAGGATATTTTTTTTTTTTATATATATCATAAGATAGCAAACAAGCAGATGGGTCTCCTGATGGAAAGAGTAAACCATCGCCTATAGACACCAAAGGTGTTAATGGTGCGTTGCTATCTTGTGGCGAGGTCTAATGCCACATGCATAACTTTACCGGCTACCTTACCCTCCAAACCGGAACACGACAGCGACAAGCACTGACGCTATTGCGGCAGGAATAGGTAAGGCGGTGGTACCAGACCCGAGCGAGACAATGCAAAACTCTACCACCTAGTAGCCACGATGGTAGTGACTCGATAGCCAATTGGTCGCCTTTTACGACCTGCCTGGCAGAACGGCAGTTGGCCTATTCTACAAAGGAGGCCGGAACCAACACGGCGAAATTAGCCATTGTTTTAACAATTCCGGTTAAAACAATATGACACTGAGTTGCCACAACAACATAGCAACATGCATTTTTATCATCAGAGATGGAATAGTTGATACTTATGCAGATGCATCGGAGCGTATATGCCTAGTGTAATATAAACAGATTTTAATAGGCAAGAAGTTAGTTCAAGGCAAGGAGGATCGAAGATAAGCATTTTTTTTTAATCAACACATAAGAGACCGAAAAGGAGGATCTGCCCAGCCAGCCAAGATGGTAGCCGAAATCCATCTAAGAAGCGTTGAAACTTGTGTTCCCCGTACCTCTAAGAGCACGTAAATATCCAGGGCTCGCTTCAATGTCGAAATTTAGAAATTGGAACCCAAAAAATTGATAATTAAAAAAAAAATGTTTTTGTCACGCAAAACATTCTGTAAACTCAAGGGCTTTTATTGTTTTCTACTGATAGTGGAGTAGTACCATTTTGAATCAAAACTAAACTAAATTATTTGGGTTTTCATCAACTCAAAACTTTCCTTTGCTTATTTAATATTTAAAATAGCTATGTAATACGGAAAATATATTAATAAATTTATTATATCGAAAACAGCGATAACCTGAACTCAGAGAACGGACCATAAAATGTATTAATAATGCGCAAAATAAATTGGTTTTTTCCTGTTAATTGATAACTAAAGCAGTCAAATAGGGATGGCCGATATACATCGATGTTTCGACTATCGATGTTTTTTCCGGGAAACATCATTTTTTTTGGTCGATTTTTTTTGGAATCGAAACATCGATGGTCGATGTAGAATAATGAACCATCGACATCGAAATAAACTTCTACTAGAAATTTTTATGCGCGCGCTAAAAATTAAAAAAAAAATCTAAAAATACCAAAAAAAAAATCGGAAAAATTACAGTTATAAATATGGGAAAAAAATCTATTAAACACAATTGTTAATGACTTGCAAGTGCATTTTCATAGCTGGAATATGATCTTAGAATTGAAAAATTGACAAAATTTTTAAAAAATAGCATATAAAGAGAAGCTACAAAATAACCGTATTTTCGAATTTCAGATTGTCGTTCGATTGTATCGAATTTTTTTAATCTTTAAATGATCTACGCAGTGTTTAATAGATTTTTTTCTCTTATTTATAACTTTAATTTTCCCGATTTTTCAATTTTCCCGAATTTTCAAAGAAAGTATTTTTTAAGTAATTTACAAATTTGATTCTAAAATTGAGACATATAATTTTTACAAACTTTTTATTAGCTTCACCTATATGTATGTTTGTATGTTTGTACTGTTGATATTTATGTAATTTTATAATAAAATAAACTGTTTAGAACACGGAAAAATTATATATTGTATCTGCGTATTTTACACAAAAGGTTAGAACAGCCATAGAACAAAAATGTAGCCAACATAACACATAACAGACTATACAGTTATACCAACTAATAACAGATAAGGTTGCGTTCTTATTTACCAACACTCCCTCCAGAACGCAAACCCATTTTATTTAAACAAAACATATGTTTTTCAAATGTTACACCCTTTGTTAAATTGTCAGCAACCATGTTGCAACCACTTACAAATAGAAATTTTATTTTAGAATTAACAATATTCTCTCTGATAAAATGTAATCTAATATCTATATGCTTAGTTTTAGGTTTATAACAGTCTGTTGATGCCAGTCTTATTGCACTTTGATTATCACTATAAATATTTAACGCACTATCCAAGCCTTGACCAAGTTCAGCTTGCAGTTGTTGAAGCCATAAGGCCTCCTGTGTTGCTGATGCCATCGCCATATATTCGGCCTCTGCTGTGGAGAGTGCCACAGTCTGCTGTTTACAGGAATTCCAGGATATACAACCATTCTGAAAAATAAAAGTGTAACCGGTGCAAGATCTCCGGTCATGTGGGTCACTTGCCCAGTCTGCATCGCAGTACCCTGTTATATCTTTAGCATCCTCCTTGATATAACATATACTTAGGCTCTTAGTTCCTTGGAGATATCTCATGACTCGTTTTACTCCAAGCCAATGCTGAATTCCTGGGCCATTATAGAACTGACTCAACTTATTCACCGCATAGGTAATATCAGGTCTTGTGACCTGTGACAAATATAAAAGACAGCCCACCGCTTCTCTGTATGGGAAATTACTGGTTTCATCCTCAGGTACCTTATCAAATTTAGTATTTACCTCTATTGGAGTGCGTACTGGTTTACATTCAGACATGCCAAAGCGTTCCAATACTAGGTTAATGTACTTCTTTTGGTCTATCATGATCACACCTGCTTTACGATTTCTACTAATATTAATGCCAATACATTGATGTGCCTCACCCATATCTTTCATACAGAGTTCCTCCTTTAACTTTTCTTTGACATCGGCTGCTGATTTTTGATTATTTGTAAAAATCAAGAAGTCATCTACCCATACTGCAATAAAAAGCATTATTGATTCATTTACTAAATAATAGATACATGGATCAATTCTTGATCTTTCTAAACCAATTTTAATTAAAATACCGTTCAGCTTTAAATTCCATTGACGGCTAGCTTGCTTGAGTCCATAAATAGATTTATGCAGAACACATACTTTAGAATTTTTATTATAACATTCTGGTTGTGACATGTATATTTCAGTATCTATGTCACCCTGAAGAAATGCGCTTACAGCATCCATCTGAATTATATCTAAGTCATATTTAGCAGCTAGAGCAAGCAAGAATCGAATTGAGGTATACCTTACCACCGGAGCATAGACCTCATGATAATCGTTTCCCTTCTTCTGAGCACAACCCTTAATCACCAATCTAGCTTTAAAACGAACAATGTCTCCCTTCTCATTGGTTTTACTCTTAAACACCCATTTACAAGGCAAAGCCCTTTTGTTGGACGGTAACTCTACCAGTGACCAAGTTTTGTTTTGTATTAAAGAATCATATTCCTCCTGCATAGCCTTCTTCCATTGTTCGGCATGTGAAGATGAAAGAGCCTCATCGAGATTCTGAGGGTCGCTCAAATTAATTATAGGACAAAAATAACTCACATCATGTTCATCCCTCTCTGCATACTGGACAGCTTTGCGCGGACGTAGGTTAATACTACGTGTTGGTGTCGAGAGATCAATTGATTCGTCTGGTATGTATAATGAATCATCATTGTTACCTGACAGATAATCTACACATGAAGAATGCTCAGAGTCATTTTCTAACTCTTGTTTACAGGATTCTTCAGAAGTTTGTATTACAGGATCGTTGGGTAAGCAAAGTAAGTATACATTATTGTCAAATTTTTGCACATTTTCTAAGAATATTATATCTCTACTCTTGATGATTTTGTTTGTGTTTAGATCAAGTAACCGATATCCCTTGCTAGATTCACAATATCCAACAAACACTAATTTTCTAGATTTAATATCCCATTTTTGGCGTTTTTCTTTAGGTATTTGTACCATAACTTCAGAGCCAAAAATTCTTATATGAGATAAGTTAGGTTTCTTACCTGTCCACATCTCAATAGGAGTTTTATTACCAATAGATTTAGTAGGAGATCTATTAATTATATAAGCTGCTGTTGCTAAGGCCTCGCCCCAGAATTGCTTTGATAATTGAGCATCAAACAACATACATTTAGCTCTTTCCACGAGTGTCCTGTTCATTCTTTCAGCTAACCCATTTTGCTGCGGTGAATATGGGGTGCTCGTTTGATGTTCAATTCCGTGTCTACTTAGGAAACTTTCAAATTCTTTGTTACAGTATTCCTTGCCGTTGTCTGACCGAACAATTTTAATAATTTTACCTAGTTCATTCTCTACTTTGGATTTATAATTTTTGAATACTTCAAGAACACTCAATTTGTCTTTCAAAAAATAAACATGAACTCTCTTGGTAAAGTCATCAATAAAAGTAATGAAATATTTCATACCTCCCAGTGATACTTGTTCCATCGGTCCACATAAGTCTGTGTGGATAAGCTGCAGTGGGTGTGATGCTCTTGATCCAATATTATTAAATGGGAGTCGGCTCTGTTTACCTTCTAGGCAGGTAGTGCATGTGATCACATTCTTATTCTCAACGGGGAATGGACTGACTCCCTCTGCATACTCTGGCAGATTGTTAACATCAGAAAAGTTCAGATGTCCCATGCGTCTATGCCATAAAACAATATCATTTAAATTATTTGAGCATGTTAAGTTTGAAAACACTTCTCTGTGAGTATTTAACTGATACAGATTGTTTACTAGTGTAGCTGAACACAGAAGCCTGTTATTCTGGTCATAAATATCACAACCTTTATCTCTAAAATTTACTTTGCAGCCATTTTTCACAATAGCACTCACGGATAAGAGGTTAGCAACAAGTTTAGGTATGTATAGAACTTCTCTTACCTGAATTTTATTTTGTTCACTTCCATTTATTAATAAATTAACCTTTCCCATACTTTCCACAGGTAGCGGTGTCCTACTGGCAACTGTTATGGCAGGTATTGGTGGGCTTGTTACATCATACATCCAGTCACATCTATTGGTCATGTGCATGGAGGCACCAGAGTCCACATACCACAGCTCCGATTCATTGTCTGTGAAGATGCTGAAAAAGCTGCAATAAAACTTTTATTATCTTCTGCTTTCAATGTATTTTTCTTCTTCGGAGCACGACAGTTCTTAGCCATATGGCCGTGCTTGTTACAATTGAAACATCGGGGCCCTCTGTGAGCCTTAGTTGTACTCTGATTCACTTGAATGGCGGGTTTTCTTGTGAAGAATGCTGTACTCTCTGAACGCTGAACTTCCTGTAGAAGTTTTGTTTTAATTGAGTCGGCACTGATCTTCATTCCCGAGCTCTCCAGACCCATTATCATTGGCTTATAGGTTTCCGGTAAACCAGCTAACATCAACGTCCCAAGCCATTCATCGTCTATGTTGAAGTGAATATTCCTAAGCTTGTGCGCGGTAGACATAATCTTAGTCACATAGTCGTCTACGTCTCGTGAACTGTCCAATGTAGTTGTAATAAGGTCTCTCAATAAGGCTACTTTCCTGTACAACCCGCTGTCATCAAACGCATGTTGTAAACTCTCCCAGACTTCTTTACATGTAGTCGCACTCTGTACATGTACGTAGTTTATCGGGTCCAGCAATAATATGAGTTTTGAATGTGCCTTAGTTTCCTTTTTTCTATCGAGATTGGTCCCGTCAATACAATCCCACAATTCTTCCAACTTGAAATAGGCTTCCACGGCGAATTTCCAAGTTGCGTAATTGTCTCTTCCGACAAGTCTATCAATGTGAAATGAATTGTGGCTGGTGTTGGCCATTTTCTACGAGAACTTGATAACTTTTCACAAACTTTTCTGACAACAACGCCCGCATTTTTTTCTTTGTTTTGGCGGGAATCTCAAAACGCCGGTAATTTTTATTAGTTCTGCGTTTATACTTTAATCAACCACGCTCTGCTACCATGTTGATATTTATGTAATTTTATAATAAAATAAACTGTTTAGAACACGGAAAAATTATATATTGTATCTGCGTATTTTACACAAAAGGTTAGGACAGCCATAGAACAAAAATGTAGCCAACATAACACATAACAGACTATACAGTGATACCAACTAATAACAGATAAGGTTGCGTTTGTACTTTTGTATGTTTGTATGTTTGATAAAATTATTCCATTTTTTAATTTGCAAAATATGATTTTTGTTATTTTATATAATTTTCATCTATAGTCGATAAGGTAAGAAACTTAATTTTAATTTTTTATAATTATTCCTACAGTCGATAAGACAGGACTTGATGTTAATTTTAATTTCCAATAATTATCTTTAGCCGATTTCTCCAATATTGACAAATTTTTGAATACTAAGGAGAATTTTAATTTTACAAAACAATTAATAGTTTTAAAAAACTAAAAAATCACGCTTTTATGAATAAACCAAACTAAAAAGTAAAAAATAAATAATAGTTTAAAAAAATAAAAGCACGCTTTTTATAGAAAATCAAAGCAAAAAATAGAAAATAAATTTTAATAAATTTAAATTAAGAATAGTGTTGAAAATTTCAATAAATATAAATTAATAATAGTGTGAATAAAAAAAAAATTATTTTATTTTAAAAAAAGCGTGGGGTGCTTTTTAAGATATTATCAAAATGATAATCACTCTACTCATATCTGTCAATAAAATATTTATAACAAATAATAAAATATTTGTCGCGATTCTCAAGATCGATTTTTTTTGGAATCGTACATCCCTAGTTTGAGGTTTGTTATCGAATATTATTGGGTTTTAGGCTAATTAACGGAAGTTATAGGCAAATTATAAAGACCGATATACCTCCTGATAACACTAACTTGACGTCAAACGTAATTTCCTACTTTGAGTTATAATTAAAATACTTGTTAGGTAATTCTGATAATCTCGTTAGCGAATTTCTGGGATTTCCGGTGGCTAACAAGGAAAAATAGGACAAGCGATTCAAAAATACTGAAAATATATAGTGTATAAATATGTAATACTGTCAAGATGTTTATGACTAATTTTTGATACGCTGAAAAAATAGTTTTTTTAGATTTGTAGTTATAGGTAACTAATAGGTAATCGCTCGCTTTGCCAACTCTTTCCGTCAAGTTTGCTTCAAATTGCGGATGTAGATTGACAGTAAGTTATAGGTAAGGTGGCTATCAGGGTACGATGTTATTTATAAACAAACGTGTCCTGACATAAGTCACGTAAGCCAAATTTGAAGAAATCTATTGAAGTATATGTTATTAAATCTAACGAATCTTGTCCGAAAAGAGCATTTGACTGTAATTCGTCAGCCTATAAAGTATCTACGCATTAAAATATTTCCACAAAATTACGATGAAAAATCTGAACAATAGTGGAATCAATGTACACAATATATAAAGATATGCAGTCTTTTGGGTTTTTTATTTTATTAATTGCAATTATTAATCGCAAGCGCGCAACTAACTGTTAGTATAGAATTATATATATTTTCATGCTTATGATATATTTGACCAATCACGTTACAAATATTTTATATTTTTCATCTAAATTATACTTATGGATTTTTTTAATTCAAAGAACCAGATTTCTTTTTTAATGTTTATTATTATATTTTTATCTCTTAGCATACAAAATATATTTGTTCAAACTTTTAATTCTAATTTTAAAAAGCTATATACTTCAAAATCTATTCATCAATCCTTCTACAACAATACATTTGTAATAAACCATCTGTTTACTATCTAAATTCACTCTTATCAGAACCACACAACCCCCATGAAAAAAAAATATATAAAAAATATATTTTAAAATATAAAAATTATATATTTTAAATATATGAAAAATACATGAAAAATATATAAATTATATATCAAAATATAAAGTCCATAAATTTCCAGATCGCTACTATTACTGTTATTCACCAAATTTTTTCCTGTTTTATTTGTACAATCAACGCGGAAAATTTTCGTTTTATGTTACCAAGACTCACGACACAAATAAAGTCCAAGTCATCGAGTCATTAAACCTATTACATGTACCTATATATAAATTGTATTTTATTTTGAAAAACTTTAAAAACAACAAAGAAAAATGTGAACACGCGAGACTCTAACCCACGACCAGCCTGGCTTGAGGGAGATGGTCGCGGGTTCGAGTCTCGCGTGTCGACATTTTTCTCTGTTGTTCTTAAAGTTTTCAAGTTTAGTTTTATAGTATTTCACAAGCGAAATATTTGTAAATAATTGTAATATCGCGATTTGCGATTTTACTCTGAATTATTTCAAATGAAAATTATTTTTTTCTTGTAGTGTTTGTAGATTGCTTGAACCGCTACAGTACTCTTATTTAAGATCAAAAGTTAAGCTAGTGAAGCGTATGTGCTTAGAGTGCATAACCCTTAATTTGGCGCATGGGGTCAGGGCCACTTTAAATTGAAAAAAAATGTTTTACAGTGTTTAGAACGCGCTCATCTCTTTCTAGCTTCCTAGCTCCCCGCGGGGTACGCAAATTAGTCGCATCCAGAACGTCAACGCGTGCGCACATATCACTGCTCTCTTGAGCTTGAGAAGTCTTGAGCACAGACCCCATGCGACCAGTTACGTTACATTTTTTGGTGGAGGTAAGTTTTTACTCTTGTGTTTTCTTTCAGTTTAAATTAGTATATTGTTTATTATTTTTCTTTGGTGTGTGTGTGTGTGTGTGTGTGTGTGTGTGTGTGTGTGTGTGTGTGTGTGTATGTGTGTGTGTGTGTGTATTTTTATACTGCGTAATTGTTTCATGCATTTTTGACTTTATTTTGATCTTTTTCCTTTTTTCAGTTTTAACTGATTTGAAATGTCTAACGAAAGTCAGATAATGCAATGGCTGGAGGAAGTGTCTGATGAAGAGCAAGATGTTGCTGGTTCGGATCCGGAAGACGAAACGGTAAATGATACCGCTATAGATGTAGTGCCCATGATTCAGATAGCGAAATTGAAGAGTCCGAAGATATGCAAGACATGTTAGAACCATCGGAAGATAACCATTTTTTATCTCGACATACTCGGAGAAGTGGCCGGAAAGTTAAATGGTCTAAAGTACCACCATCGAAAGCAGTAAGGACCCGAGCGCAAAATATTATTCTTCATTTACCGGGAGTCAAAGAGTATGCAATAATCGCCAAATCTCCCCTGGAATGCTTCCCAATGTTCTTTGACAGTGATGTTATTGAATTTTTGGTCACAAATACCAATTTATATGGATAAAATAAAGGAAAAGTTTGGAAGAGATGTTCAGAAGAGATGGCACGGAAATGAAGGCATTTTTAAGATTACTAATTACGGCTGGAGTCCTAAAAGGGTCGCACTTGAATTTTATTGCTAAGCTAAGCGTGGATATCATTATGTCCTAGAAAGGACGACAAAAAAGTGTCAACAAAATGCTTCAAGTGTCGTAAATTTATTTGTCAGCAACACTCGAGGGTTTACTGCGTCGGATGCCGAACAGAAAAATCCGCTGATGAGACTGATTATTTTTTTTAAGTTGATCTCGGCCATGCCAAAAAAATAGTTTAAAGAGAGGTTACAATTTTTTTTATTTTTTAAAAGTATAATGTTCCAGTTATGTTTTTGTTTCTTAAAGTTAATTATTATAAAGAACTTTAGTAATTACTATAAAATAGATTACGTTTCATTTCTTTTTGACACTCCTTTCCTAATGTTTTTTTTTTGGGTCACTCAAAACCCCACGCACCTAATTGGGTGATTTTTTTAATGCACCTAGTTAAGGGTTAAGTCTGCAGTAAGTTGAAACGACCAGAATATGCGCGGAATATGGGATGAATGTGCTCCGTTGAGGTTTACTTAATTTCACTTTACTTCACCGTACGCGGATCTCCGCATCTCGATGACTAGCGTCTAAATTAATCAAGCGGCAAAGACTGCCACTAATATACAAGGCTGTTATGTATCTTGCAATAACTAAACAATTGCAATAATTTCACATTGCGAGTCACGTGAGAGCCCCGCCTTACAGCCAACTGATTTCATTTTACGAACTGCCTGACAGAACGACAAATGGTCTATTCTTTAAAAGGGGGCCCGGACCACATTTAATCAAGCTTGACTTCCAAATGACTGGTAAGTGTCAATACGGCGAATTTTCCGTAATATTAAAAATACTGGCCTGCTATCAGTTAAACAGCTTATCTTCCAAAATAAACATTTTGATAACATTTAAGTGATAAAATGTAAATTAGTTTTAATATGGATTGCCAGCTGTTGCCGTCTTTATTTTATGTAATTTTTTAACGTAGTTTATTAATATATTGAAACATTTTAAGTAACTAACACGTATTATTTCAACATGATACGTAAAACTGTTTTGCCTTTGTTATTAATCAATATAGTGGGTGAAATCCAAAGCGCACGGATTTTAGGAGTATTTAATTTTCCATCTATTAGCCATCAAGCTGTATTCTCCAAAATAACTCATGAACTATGGAATCGTGGCCATGACCTTACAGTGGTAACAACTGATCCAGAATATCCAAAAGGCAAAGCTCCGGCAAACTTTACAGAAATAGATATTCATGATATAACGTATGCAGCAAAAAATGATTTTTATACAAATAGTGGTATGATGGGAAACAATGATGTTGTTTATGTTACGAAAATCGCTAAACAGTTATTGGCACATTTATTTGAAGCACAATTGAATGAACCTGAAGTTAAAGATTTGTTATTTAACAGACAGAATAAATTTGACCTTATACTAATAGAAGCAATGGTTCGCCCTGCTTATGTGATTTCTTATATTTTTAAGGTTCCATTAATTTTGATCAGTTCATTAGGAGTAACATTTAATGATAATAATGTATTTGGGTGTCCATCACACCCTGTGTTGTATCCATCAGTTCTAAATAAACGTATTTACAATCTTACTGTATGGGAAAGACTAAAAATATTTTATGACTATTTCATGGTAGAATACGGAGATATAGAATTACAAGATGCAGAACATAAAATGCTTCAAAAATATTTTGGATCTGATGTTCCAACTATCACAGAACTATATAATAACGTGGATATGATTTTTCTTAATGTGCATTCTATTTGGGCGGACAACGCACCAGTACCACCTAATGTTATATATTTAGGAGGAATGAGTCTAAAGGACGAGAAGACTTTACCACAGGTATTATTGCTTTACCAACAAACAAACATTTCAACAACAAGACATCGGTAAATATATATAGCTGATACCGCCCATGGATATTTATTATATTATTTGTCGCAATTATGACTGCACCAACTCAAATAAATAAGCTATTCAGTAATTACTAAAAATTCTATAACTTAATAATTTAAGTTAATTAATCATCATTTAATTGTAATTAAATATAATTCTATACTTTCCATTGAGCGCACTTGGTGAAATTTCGTTATTGTAACACATCGTAGTATATTACATCCTGACGATGCTTAAAAAGTGAAACCCGTCGAGTGATAAACAAAAATAAAGTTTTGGTGTGAAATTAAAGTACAAGTGATTAGTCAGTTGTAATTAAATAGGTTTATCTGTCAAAACATCTAAGACAAGATTGATCAAAAAAAATGTGTAAACGGTTGGCCCTACAGGCCATCCCTGAAACAGTTCAAACATGTATTTTGTTAAAATAGCAGTATATTCATTTTTGAAAAGCTATATATTTTGAAACCGCCGATTGAATTTGATGTTTCAAGTGACATTTCAACTCAATTTTTGAGATTTATATCAATATCAATATCAATAAATTTAGCTAAATAATCGGTAGATTGAAAAATTTCGAAGCAATGTCAAAAATATTTTTTTCACGTCATTGATAAGTCCCAACCAAATTGACTGATTTTGATGCAATTAACGGTATTTGACGCAGTTTTTAAAGAAACAAAGCTGATTAGATTTTTAAGATAATCGGTGTATAAGCCTGAAATTTATTTCAAAAATATTAAGTAAATTTGCTAAAAACAATGTAATTTTAATATTCGAAAAGATGTAACTTTTGAAAATTAGTTTCCATTTTAATTTTATAAACGGCATTCGACGTAAAATATTTTTAGTACTAAAATACCGTAGAATATCAAAAAATGATTGGTTAAAAATTTCGAAGTTATGTCGAAAAAACATTTTTTCACAATTTTTCGCCAACGTTTCTCCTAAATGGATAAAGCGATTTTGATGAAATTTATGCATTAGAGGTAGTTTTTTGAGGATTTTTTTCTTAGAGGATTAGTTTTTGTACTCTATGGGTACATTAATCTGGAAGTTATTACCTTATTACCTTATATTGTTATCATCCGAGGCAGTGTTATATCTGAAGTTGCATGTTCATCCGGAATCCCTATGTTGATGTCAAATTTCGAATTGAAGGAGGTAGGTTGTTCCAGCACCGTGTCGCCGCATAGCGGAAACTACCACAAAAAGCTGCCGTATGGTGTCGCGCCATGACCATCATGTATAGTGACCCTCTAGTTGTTTGACTTAAATTCGAGTCGCTAGCCCACTGTAGCTTAGTATATAGATAGGAAGGTTTTTTATATTTAATGACTCGAAATACAGACTAGCGAAATGCAATTGCCATCGGTAGTTCATTTTCAGTATCCTTGCGTTGTTAATAAAAGGAGTTACATAAAACTTTTTAATTGCGATAATCAATACGCAGATCATTGATAGTAGATTTTGATACCTGCAGTCTACCTTTTACTTCAGTCAGCTCTTCCTTGAGGAACCTGATGTCCTTTAGTAAGCAGACGACGTCGACGTGGTCCAGTGTCACGGGCGGCAGCTTGTGAAGCTCTTTCGCCACAAAAGCCGGCACCTCATCCAGATCCGTCTGCTTCAACATACTTTCCATACTATCTCTTCTTCGCGTTGGCATGTTCGCGCTCTGGCCGAGCTTCTCATACAGCAGCTGCTTGCGCTTGCATATTTCCTCACTGGTAAAGGAAGACTTGCAGATCTGCATGATGTTGACCTCGTCCATGGTGTGTCGATGGCATACTGAATAAACGCCAGCAACTCGTTAGCCACGAGCGCCATGGTCACGTGCAGCTGTAATGTGCAAAAATATTAATTAATATTTGCTGCGTGTGTAACACGAAGCACGACCGATCCCTAGCTCGACACATTATATATATAAGCCCATGCTCAGATCAGTTCCTTTATCAGCTCCTAAAAAACTTTCAGCAACAAAGTGTTTGCCAATACAAGACAGTTGAGTGCTAACTAAATAAATTTAACTCGTTGAGTTTAGAAGTATACTGTTTTTGCATTTTGCATCCGGATTCAGGAATTTCTATCTTCAGAGCCTCCACATCATAAGAAAGAACTTAGTGCAACAAAATAAGACTAACACGGGGACCTTCATAAGAAGAATAGGCCAACCTCCGTTTAGCCCGGCAGGTCCTGAAAGGCGACCGATTGGCTATGTGGGTCACTACCATCGTGGTTACTAGGTGGTAAAGTTGTCTCGCCCGGGTTTGGCACCATCGCCTTACTTATTTCTGCCACAATAGCGTCAGTACTTATCACTGTTTATTAACCCCCGACGTGGCTAATAAACAATGATAAGTACTGACGCTATTGTGGCAGATAGATTAACAAAGGGTGTTATAAGTTTCAGGGGTGATACAGAGATCCTTTCGAAGATCTTTCACGTTTGCTCTTAAAATGATGCAGAATGGGGGTCTGAGGATGTGTCGGGGGATTTTGAAATTTTTAATTTTATCTTGTTCCGGTTTGGAAGGTAAGATAGCCGATAAACTTATGCCTGTGGCATTAGACTGCCACCAGACAGCAACGCACTATTCACATCTTTGGTTTCTATAGGCGATGGTTAACCCTTTTATAAGGAGACCCATTAGCTTGCTTACTATCTTATGATATAACCAGGGCTCGCTTCAATGTCGAAATTTAGAAATTGGAACCCAAAAAATTGATAATTAAAAAAAAATTGTTTTTGTCACGCAAAACATTCTGTAAACTCAAGGGCTTTATTGTTTTCTACTGATAGTGGAGTAGTATCATTTTGAATCAAAACTAAACTAAATTATTTGGGTTTTCATCAACTCAAAACTTTCCTTTGCTTATTTAATATTTAAAATAGCTATGTAATACGGAAAATATATTAATAAATTTATTATATCGAAAACAGCGATAACCTGAACTCAGAGAACGGACCATAAAATGTATTAATAATGCGCAAAATAAATTGGCTTTTACTGTTAATTGATAACTAAAGCAGTCAAATAGGGATGGCCGATATACATCGATGTTTCGACTATTGATGTTTTTTCCGGGAAACATCATTTTTTTTTGGTCGATTTTTTTTGGAATCGAAACATCGATGGTCGATGTAGAATAATGAACCATCGACATCGAAATAAATTTCTACTAGAATTTTTTATGCGCGCGCTAAAAATTAAAAAAAAAAACTAAAAATACCAAAAAAAAAATCGGAAAAATTACAGTTATAAATATGGGAAAAAAATCTATTAAACACAATTGTTAATGACTTGCAAGTGCATTTTCATAGCTGGAATATGATCTTAGAATTGAAAAATTGACAAAATTTTTAAAAAATAGCATGTAAAGAGAAGCTACAAAATAACCGTATTTTCGAATTTCAGATTGTCGTTCGATTGTATCGAATTTTTTTAATCTTTAAATGATCTACGCAGTGTTTAATAGATTTTTTTCTCTTATTTATAACTTTAATTTTCCCGATTTTTCAATTTTCCCGAATTTTCAAAGAAAGTATTTTTTAAGTAATTTACAAATTTGATTCTAAAATTGAGACATATAATTTTTACAAACTTTTTATTAGCTTCACCTATATGTATGTTTGTATGTTTGTACGTTTGTACTTTTGTATGTTTGTATGTTTGATAAAATTATTCCATTTTTTAATTTGCAATATATGATTTTTGTTATTTTATATAATTTTCATCTATAGTCGATAAGGTAAGAAACTTAATTTTAATTTTTTATAATTATTCCTACAGTCGATAAGACAGGACTTGATGTTAATTTTAATTTCCAATAATTATCTTTAGCCGATTTCTCCAATATTGACAAATTTTTGAATACTAAGGAGAATTTTAATTTTACAAAACAATTAATAGTTTTAAAAAACTAAAAAATCACGCTTTTATGAATAAACCAAACTAAAAAGTAAAAAATAAATAATAGTTTAAAAAAACTAAAAGCACGCTTTTTATAGAAAATCAAAGCAAAAAATAGAAAATAAATTTTAATAAATTTAAATTAAGAATAGTGTTGAAAATTTCAATAAATATAAATTAATAATAGTGTGAATAAAAAAAAAATTATTTTATTTTAAAAAAAGCGTGGGGTGCTTTTTAAGATATTATCAAAATGATAATCACTCTACTCATATCTGTCAATAAAATATTTATAACAAATAATAAAATATTTGTCGCGATTCTCAAGATCGATTTTTTTTGGAATCGTACATCCCTAGTTTGAGGTTTGTTATCGAATATTATTGGGTTTTAGGCTAATTAACGGAAGTTATAGGCAAATTATAAAGACCGATATACCTCCTGATAATACTAACTTGACGTCAAACGAAATTTCCTACTTTGAGTTATAATTAAAATACTTGTTAGGTAATTCTGATAATCTCGTTAGCGAATTTCTGGGATTTCCGGTGGCTAACAAGGAAAAAGAGGACAAGCGATTCAAAAATACTGAAAATATATAGTGTATAAATATGTAATACTGTCAAGATGTTTATGACTAATTTTTGATACGCTGAAAAAATAGTTTTTTTAGATTTGTAGTTATAGGTAACTAATAGGTAATCGCTCGCTTTGCCAACTCTTTCCGTCAAGTTTGCTTCAAATTGCGGATGTAGATTGACAGTAAGTTATAGGTAAGGTGGCTATCAGGGTACGATGTTATTTATAAACAAACGTGTCCTGACATAAGTCACGTAAGCCAAATTTGAAGAAATCTATTGAAGTATATGTTATTAAATCTAACGAATCTTGTCCGAAAAGAGCATTTGACTGTAATTCGTCAGCCTATAAAGTATCTACGCATTAAATTATTTCCACAAAATTACGATGAAAAATCTGAACAATAGTGGAATCAATGTACACAATATATAAAGATATGCAGTCTTTTGGGTTTTTTATTTTATTAATTGCAATTATTAATCGCAAGCGCGCAACTAACTGTTAGTATAGAATTATATATATTTTCATGCTTATGATATATTTGACCAATCACGTTACAAATATTTTATATTTTTCATCTAAATTATACTTATGGATTTTTTTAATTCAAAGAACCAGATTTCTTTTTTAATGTTTATTATTATATTTTTATCTCTTAGCATACAAAATATATTTGTTCAAAATTTTAATTCTAATTTTAAAAAGCTATATACTTCAAAATCTATTCATCAATCCTTCTACAACAATACATTTGTAATAAACCATCTGTTTACTATCTAAATTCACTCTTATCAGAACCACACAACCCCCATGAAAAAAAATATATAAAAAATATATTTTAAAATATAAAAGTTATATATTTTAAATATATGAAAAATACATGAAAAATATATAAATTATATATCAAAATATAAAGTCCATAAATTTCCAGATCGCTATTATTACTGTTAAAAATCATGAGTATTAAGTAAACTTAGTATAAACTTATAGCAACAATACCAATGAGGCAAATCTTCATTGTCTCGTCAAAATTCTGCATTTGAGAATTCCAGTACCGATCTAGGCTACATCATAAAATCGGCTGAATGCTGCCATTACATTATATAGAAGGGGAGTCCAAGAGGGAATTTCGGTATTTACTCGAGCGCGTCAGATTAACATAGGGCGTTATTAGAGCTTATCCATGGCAGATGTCCATGGGCGGCGGTGATTACTTACCATCAAGTGCACTTCTTGCTCGTTTCCACCCTTTCCTATAAAAAAAGGGACGATACCTCGCACACTGTTTCCACCATTATCGCCATTCCACATATAAACCATTTCTATAGAAGGGGTAACTAGGGCAGAAAAAAACATAATTAAGATAACTTCAGCTTGTGGGAATCGTCAGTTTATATTTTTTTCGTTATTCTTACATCATTTCATATATAATAAAAGAGGATTCAGACGCGCTTGAGAATGTCAAAACATCGTTTTTTCTGCAACTTTGTGACACTCCTACTCCCATAAGCTACACTTGAATCAGCAGATCTTCCAAATTTTAGGTGGAAATTAAGCCGCCATACCTTAATCTGACGCAATTTATTGTTACCATGACACCATTTTTTAAAATATTTTTTTTATCTGTAGTTTTTTCTCCACCATCGAAATGTAAAACTTTATATAACCTTTTATTTTTCCTATAATTTAATCTTTAAAATCCAACAGGTCCTTATGACGCTCGAGTAACTACCCATTTAGCATCTTGGGCTCTCCTACTATTATATTGTCACTAAATTTACACAAGATAGCCAAGTTTTAGTACAAACGGATATGAGGAAATTGTAGAAAAATGATTTACAATATTTAGAAAATTTGTTATTTTCATACGAACATTGCTAGTTAAATAAAAGCTTATGATCTTCTAATGAGAACATAGCAGCATCAGGTCAAGTTCACAATGTCATTGCAAAAACATTGAAGTAACATAATACAATATTTATTATCGATAAAGCCTTTACAAGTTGCTTAGTTTCTTTCATGGATTTGAAAAGAACTGATGATCTTGAAACGGCTGAACAGATTCTTTTGAATCATGCCTAAGAACCATTTTGAGAACTAGGGCTTTTTTTTTTAAAAGAAAACGCAACCAAATTGGACCATCCGCCGGGGTGCTACTATGCCACAGATAGACATACAGATACACAGTCATACACCTGAAATTTATAACACCCCTCGTTTTGCGCCGGGAATCAAAAATATGGCCTATGTCTCACTAGCAGATAGCAGCGCATACTAGGACAAATAAAGAAGTTACAGATTATATAATGGATATCACTTTAATAGTCGGTATTTTGTGGCGTTTCATACGCATCACACTAATCAGTGCGTGCATAGCACATACATATATCATTACTAGCTGCAGCGTGCAGCTCGCTGCAACTTAACAGTTTTTGGATTCCTGCGGGATCACTCCGCGATAAAAAGTAGTCTATGTACTATTCCAGATCATCATGTGCCTGTGTGTTTAATCCATCTAGTAAGTTTTGCGTGATTGAGTAACAAACATTCATCTATCAACATCCAAACTTTCACATTTATAATATTAGTAACATACATTTGACTCTTCTTAGTACGTTGTTCCAAACAGTTTCAGTAGTTTAGTGGGCATAGACTAACTGTAAAACCTATTCTCCCGCTTTGCTTACTTCGACACATTTCTACTTTGACCGATTTTGGGCCATAACTTACTTCAAATTTTTCTCTTTTATTTTACAGGATTTAAAGACCTACATAGAAACATCAAAAAATGGTGTTATATATGTAAGCTTTGGAAGTAATTTATTAGCTAGACACATTCCTTCGAATGTAATAGAAAGTATCGTAAAAGTATTATCAGGAATGCCTTACAATATTTTATGGAAATGGGATGAAAAACAGTTACCATTGAATCCAAAAAATATATTGATAAAGGAATGGTTTCCTCAGCAAGATATTCTGAGTAAGTTTATGTCTTTAGAATTTTTTTTGTTATGTTTACTATTAAACAACATTTAGTTAAATAACTAAAATGGCTAAACTCTCATTGAATCGGTGTAGGATCCGGTAATAAATTAGCTCTTCATCCTTCTTCATCCTTGGATGAGTTCGCAGTCGCGTCCTGTTACAATCTGTCTGTCCTGTGTCCCTGAGTGCGCGACACGTTGGATCTGAGAGGTGCACTGGCAATAGTGATGTACAAAGCATGACCAGTATGTTTACATCACTATCGGTGTTATATTGTGTATAAACTGTACTCGCAATGCCCATTTTGTAATCATCAGCATTATAGTTTTTATTCCGTGTCGCCCTAAACAACATTATTTTAAAATAAAAAAAAGACGACAGGGTACATCTAACTTTAAAAAAATTTAATTATATCACATATTATATTATTTATATTTATATGCAATACAAACATAATAGTATTATATAATACGTAGGTGTTGAATAAAATCGACTTACGTTGATCGCCACGTTGGTCGACTGGTTAACGGTCCTAACTACGAATAGTTGGGAATCGGATTCGATTTCCGACAGAGAAAATGTTTATCTGATGAGTATAGATATTTGTATTTATAGGTCTGGGTGTTTATTATGTATGTGCAGTATTTATATACGAGTATATATTAGTATCATTGACTAACACCCGTAATTTGTATTATGGGTGTTAGTCAACGATACTAATATTCTTACTTGGGGTTAGATCGATTTGTGTTTATTATTTAGTAACAATACATGTGTTGCCTATTTTGACTAGCAAATCACTTATGCATTTGAAAAAAAGTAGATATAAATGTTTTTTGGAAATTTGAGATACATTATTATGTTATCGTATTCGAAAATATGAAAAATCTATAGAGGCTTGAATAAAATGTGATAATCATGGTTGCACTGGTCATGGACTCATCATCTTTTTACCAGCACCAGAAATATGAAGTAATTACAATAACAAATAATGTTGCTATTATCAACTTTATTTAATCATGCACGTAGATTAGAATTCATTCTATCCCATCAACTCCAACGTTTCGATTCGACGATCGATAAATAAAACAGAATGATACACAATGAACTTGTTTTTTTAATACGATCTTAAAAATATTGGCCTAGTTATGAAGACTCTTGGTATTTCTTAGTGATTGAATATAAGGAAGTTTTATATCTTGTATCAGGTTATTAGGTTATCAGTTGTTGTGTTTTTACAAGTACTTACGCTCTTGCTAATGGAACCATTAAAAATGGAGAGTAAAGATATATAATAATTTTAAATTTGTTATTGTAGGACATAAAAATGTCAAACTATTTATAACACAAGCTGGAATGCAGTCAACTGATGAAGCTATAATGGCGGGCATACCTCTTGTAGCCGTACCACTGTTGGCTGACCAACAATTTAATGCAGAGAAATATGTTCATCATCGTATAGGTAAAAAAGTATCCATAGAGGACTTTGATGAAAACATGTTTAAAGAATCAGTTGAATCTGTTCTTAACGACAAAAGGTTGGTTTTAACTTCTAGGTAACTTAGATATAACATTTTTTTAGTATTTGGGTACAAGACGTTTTTGAAAACTATTACAAAGGCAGCATTTTATAAACAACAATAATTAATAAAATAATCAAAAATATATAGGAGAGTAGGAAAACAGTATTTTTCTATTCCTGCTATATTATACTTCTGATTAATTTCGACGTGGATCCCAAAACAGATTAGCTTTACCCCATGGCACCTTGTGTTTGCAATTAACTGATCATTTACATACATAACTGATCATTAAGTATTAATTTTTACAGTCAATAATCAGTTAAGTATATTATATCCTGAAGATGCTTAAAAAGTGAAACCGGTCGAGTAATATACCAAAAATATATACGGTGTGAAGTAAAATTAAAGTACAAGTGCATTGTTAACTGTGCGTAAGGTGATTTTTTTCAAAAATCTACATGCTATTCCGAGATTGTTGTAAAAATTAGACCACCAAAAATCAATAAAATATCTATTACGTTAATTCTGCTGCGATTTATAAATAATAATATGCTCTATTCCAGCTATCAACATAATGTAGCTAAGCTCAGAAAACTGATATCTGATCAACCTGAACCGCCTCTAGAAAGAGTTATGTGGTGGACTGAATATGTGCTTCGGAATGGAGGTGCAAAACATCTCCGAGCTCCAGCTGCTAACATGTCATGGATGCAGTACATCGAAATAGAAGTGATAGTAATAATCATTACAATTAGTCTAGTTTCTATCACTGTTATGATATTAGTCTTGCTAATTTGTTATAACTTTATATCAAGCAAGTTTAGCAAAAAGATTCAAGCAAACAAAAATAATAATTTTAAAAAACATAATTGAGTGACTGCGGCGGCATAGTAACATCGAGAAAAAGCTTTTAATATTTTTTTTTGCCGAATGACATTTTCGTAATCTGATTAGGGTAATAGCTTTTAGAATAAATTTATAGTAAAAACGTTGTATATTTTATATAGCTTAAGTTTTAACATTGTTATTATTCTTACTGTTAACCTTAAATTGATATAATTTACAACAGAGAGAAAAAATTTAAATATTTAAAATTTTAATTCCAGTAATTGGAAAAAATATTTATTTTTGAGAAATTAAATTATGTTATAACAACCATTGGTCACATTAAACTGAACTTTAATCAGAGCGTGAGATGGCATATTTGTATACAATTAAAATATAATTTTAATGTTAGAAATAAAACTAATCTGCAGAATCTGCATTTATTGATCAAAAAAGATGTATTAGAAGTATTTTTAAATTAACTAAATTAGAAAGTTTTAAACCAGTATTTTTACGCCATAGACTGTTAACTTTGCCATGTATTTATATTTATGAAACTGTTATATTTGTTAAAGCCAACTTACATCTATTTCAAAAATTAAAAAGTAATCATTGCCATAATAATTTAATAACCTTGCCACATAAGACCGCCTTATTTGGAAAAAATATATGTGGAATGGCAACAAAAATATATAATAAATTACCCAAAAAAATTAAGCAAATTGAATGCAACAACTCATTTAAAAATTAATTAAAAATCTTCTTTATAATAAGGTATACTACGATGTAAATGAATATTTATGTGATAAATTCAAATGATTGTAATTCTTGTATGATGAATTACTTACCTATATTACAAATAACAGTTTTTATGTAAATTATTAAAAAAAACTTATTAACTATCTATATCTATATACATAAAATAAAATCGTAGGAAAGTCAATGTATGTCCGGGGTAAACTCAAAAAGTACTGCATTGATTTACTTCAGATTTGGCATGAATATTACTAACAGGTCGGGTCAACATATAGGCTACATATTGTCACGCTATCATTTACGGGGGAGGAGCTGTGCGGAGTAAACGAAGTCCGCGCGAATGAAGTCGCGGGCAACAGCTAGTACTTAATAATTTTGCGACTCCTTATATGGATAAATAATTTGTATAATGTTTGTGTTGTGTATGTAATTAATCTGTGTCATTTTATTGACAAATTATAAAATTGTAAATTTAATTTAATATTATAAAATTGTAAATTTAATTTAATTAATATTATTTAGACATTGAAATTTATATATTAACGTTAGAATTTTGACATCCAATTTAATATAAATTCATTATGACTTTGAAATTTATACAATGAAATAAATAAATAAATAAATGTTATGTTGTTGCGCATGCTTTATTTAATAATTTAAGACGAGAAATTTTAAAAAGTAACTGTTTTTAAAGATAACTGTAAAAAAGTAATAATTAATTTGTTTAATAATTATATTGCACGCCGTATAGGCAAAATATAGTGCACTAATTATGTTTTATATTGTAACATCCTGATTTACCTATGTTCAAGCTATAAATAAATTATGATTATGATTATGAAAATTTGTATAGATTGCAGATTATTAGTTAAAAATCAGATTAATAGCCTAGAAATAATATATGAAAATCAGCATATCCATGTGCAACATAATTCTTTATATTAATAAATAAGCAAATATTATTCAGACAAACAATAAAACCACATTTAGTGTTTTAACACAGAAATTAACAAATTATCTCTTATTAGGGTGCTAGATAACGATACCAATTTATAATATATAATGAATACAAAAATATATTTTGAAAACTTAGAAGTACAAACATTTTTGCTCATCACATGAATTGCGCAGCCAAAGTCTACTAAGGGAGCAATCACGTAATTGTCCCACAAGCTTACAAACGACAAACAATATGCTTGTTGTTAGAGTCGCCTATACTGGTTATCTTCTGATCTACCATAATCGCTTCAGTCATTAAACGTAAAAGGAGAGGCATTTGTGGTCAGCTGATATTTTTAAGATATGGTTTGGCCTAGGTCGCTTTTATAAAACTACCATATTACGGGTTATCTTCGAAATTGAAAACGTGGATCGCCAGTATTTTGAAAGACTGCAGCATCAAAGCCACCTCTTAGGCGGAAACAATCAATGCTGGCACCCCTAAAGGCTCAATATTAACACCTACGCTGTTTCTTATGCATATCAATAATATGCTACAGGATAACAACATTCATTGTTATGGAGAGGATAGTAAAGAGATGCCATGAAGAGTGCCGGAAACGGTATCCACCTAATTGATAAAGCGATTTGCGAACAATTTTTACACACAAAACTAAACTCAACTAAAATTACACAGTGGTACCAACTGTATCCTACGTATACGACTCTGACTTACTTTTGACTGAATTTATTAATTTACATTTAGATACCAATTATCAATCAAGTTAAAATACGAAATTGAGAACTTGACAACCCAAAAATATTATTGTTTAATTAACAAATGATAAAATTAATATGCATAAATTATAATCAGGCTGAGTAGCAAAACTATAAAGTAAATAAAAGTAAGAAAATTATTTGAAATAAATACTCATATACTTTAATATACACTCAAACTTAAAATACAAACATCTATGCTCATCACACAAATGTTTGTCTCAGTCGGGAATCAAATCCGTGCCCCATCGTCTGCGTAGTGAGAGTCGCTAAAAACTCGATCAACGTGGTTCAAAATAACGTGTTCGTTGTCACATAATTTAAATTTTAAAACACTATCTGTAATACTTGTTAACTTACCTTGTGCTATATGTCACTCATGATATGTTATCATTAACGACAATATGTTTGCGTCGTTGTAGTACTGGATATTATTCGAAAGACAATTTTATTGAATAACTGACTTAGTACTAGATTTTTAATGAAATGGGAACGTTTAGTAAACATATTATAAATGTAGTAATTATGAAATGGAAAAAAAAAATTTTGTCCATTTCCGTAAAGAATGTCCGTAAAGAAAAAATGTATGTCCCATGAATGTAGTGTGTGTAATGTTTATTTTTATTAATATAATGTATTTCTAAAACAATATTAGGTTTCTGCAACATAAACCTTAAACTTGCCAAATTTCGTACTCCACTGTTCGCGCAATATATATATATATATATATATATATATATATATATATATATATATATATATATATATATATATATATATATATATATATATATATATATATATATATATATATATATATATATATATATATATATATATATATATATATATATATATATATATATATATATATATATATATATATGCAAATGAGTGCAATGATGATTAATCGTGAAGATGGTGTGGGTGGAATCCCCCACTACAGTCTATGGCGTGTAGTGACTCGCTCGTATACCTGCAAATACAATTTCAAAAAAAATATTATAAAATACAATTTACAACATATTATTTATAAGTAAATATTTATTAAATAAAAATCTCTGTTAAATAACTCGTATGATGACAATTTATGTATCAATTATCAAATATTATTTATAGCAATATTTGATAATTTATAAATATTTGCAATTGTAGATTACTAGCTGACCCAGCAAACGTTGTTCTGCCTTTTTAACTACTCTTATTTTTTTCTATATTTTCTCATGTTTTAAACCTTTCCTGGATTTCACTAATTAATTAAAAATTAGCCAAACCGGTTCAGCCGTTCTCGAGTTTTAGCGAAACTAACGAACAGCAATTGATTTTTATATGTAGATTTCATCTTATTTTTAATTTGGATGTATTCTTAGTAGTCTCAGCCTGTATACATTTTATTCAATTAAACAATAATAATTTTTGGGTTCTTAAGGCGAAGTATTTCGACGCGCGTCAATTCTATCGGAAATGGGTGGCGCGGTATGTTCTGAAACCGATGAGAAACGTGTTAATTTTCGGATAAATTAGCACATTTTTTGTATTTACAACTAAATATCATCATATAAAAATCATGTAAGCACTAATAAATTTTTAACTGCCTCGTGGTCTGGGAATTAGTCTGACTCAGATCATGAGGTTCGATCCTCGGAATGAAAAAAATCTTAAATTTCAGTACCACATCGCTAGATATAGTTGATAACCGTTATCAGGTTTGTAAAATGCGGCGATGGGATCACCACTCATCTAGACAACCGACAAACTAGTGAACCGTGCAGAATCGGTAAGTCTATAGCATTCGGTTTACTCTGGCTACCCGCAAGGGAACCGGGCGTGATGATACATGTTTTTATTTCTGTAACTTACTACTTTCAAATAATAACTTTTTTAGGGAGATAAGACCGTCGATTTGTATTTAAATCTATGAACGTAATTTATTTTTGTATATTTTGAGTACATATTGGTGTGCAATAAATTTGTATATATATACATTTTTATTCGCTGATGAGTCACACACGCTCTGTGAAAAACCATTAGAGTAGCCAGCACATCTATTCTATATATCTGTACATATCTAAATACATATAATAAAATCATAGGAAAGTCAAAACTGTACTTTAAATATTTTTTTTAAATAATACTTGGGGCGTGATCTACAATCGATATCAAAGTCAAAAATTTAGTTTTTAGAATTTTTCTCTGTTGCTATTATCACGCTATTACCTACGGGGAAGGAGCTGTGCGGAATAAACGAAGTCCGCGCGGACGAAGTCGTGGGCAACATCTAGTATTATTATAAACATATAGTTTCTTTGTGCTAAAAACTGTGGACATGAGCCATTACCTTACTTCTAATGCAATAATTATGAACCAAATTTTCTAAACTACAATGTATTTACCCTCCGAACCGGAACACGACAATGACAGACATTGACGCTTTTGCGGCAGAGATAGATAAGGCGGTGGACCGCGATGGTACTGTAACGGCGCCCGACGACTATTCAGCCGGACGTGTTACTTTGGGGACGATATCCCTTTTTTATTCAGGGAATCTTTCTTTACACTCGCTTGGCAGCTTGAGGTACTAATGAGAAGCAGGATTTTCCAGGATTCTCTAATAAATAGACTTTCGTAATGTAACTTCTTTTATTTTCGTGGGACGTCTGTCCCTTGTCACATAACAAACTAGACTTACATTCTATTGTATAACTTTTTCTAAACAATTCCATTCTACATTCGAAAACAGACAAAGCTGCCAGTTCTTACGTAACACCATAAAGGTGTTACATCAGCTACCCCCCAAGGTGGGAGCAGCTGAAACTGGTGGGGCATTTGTCTCCCTTCATATGGCCTACCTATCCCTAACCTGATTGCCCTACCTACGAGGGGAAGGTACATTTTGGTGGGACTGTCTTTTCCTAAAAGATAGTTTGCCCCATGTGTGGTTCTGTTCATCATCACCACACCATGGCACAAACTTTGGTCTCCCAAAACCCCTGTAAAAGACAGACCACAGTCCCCTCACCTGACCTATCCTACCGCAAACATTTTTTTTTTTATTACATTTTAGCCTGAAGGGCTCTAGCTGTATAAGAGATAATAAGAGATGGAAAGGCATAACAATTCAAACTTCTTTTCTTTGGTGGACCAAAAGAAAAAAGATTGAAGTATTACTTCCTCTCAACATCGAGCTCGCCCCAATATATAGACCACGATCATAAATATTCCTTACTCTGAACTATATTAATACCATCATTATAATGTCTCCCATAACTATCCGAGTTCATGTATATCCTATACAGATATCCTTTGTGTCGACTATGTCGTACTACAAAGTTGAACTCTCCTTCAAAAGACTTTCAACCCTTAACCTATACTGACTCTTTCGACCTCATACTAAGGCGGCTCAGTCCCTAATATACATTATACCCCATAAGACTTTATTATTGAACGGAAGAACTTGAGAGGAATACATTGCTATTGGAAATAGGACATTTCTTCATTTAATATTCTTTTGGTCATCTTTTTTCTTTTTGGCTTCGGTCCATCATCACAGCATTGGTTGAGCCCCATCATATTACATGAAACAAATACAAGTATTAGTATTCTCATATATAAGCCCAAACAAAAGTAATGGTCTAACATGTAACAATTATTTATTACAATGAATGACTATAAGTACACTATATATTTTTTTTACATACGTACATGAAATGCTTTCAACCTATTTATATGTACAATATCTCTATATCTCCTATTGCTTAACTTCGTAATTACATAATTTACATTAGATATTCTTTCCACTATTCTGAACGGCCCTTTATATAACCTACATAATTTCAAACTCCTATTGTCCACCCGTCTTGGTGTATAAACTAATACTAATTGTCCCGGTGAAAAGTCCTTTACTTTAGCCCTTTTGTCAAAATATCTCTTTTGCCTAACCTGTGCCCTTCTAATATTTTGTATTGCCTTCCGGACTAACGTACTTTGTAAATTATGTCTCTCGGCAAAATTTACTTCTCGGTTTTGACTATCCCTATTTACCCCCATGTCGCTTTGGAATATCGGTTCCCTAGCGTACATCATCATATATGGTGAAACTTTAGTGGTTGATTGTCTGCTAGTGTTATATGAATGACAAACTAATGGCACAAATCTACACCCTTCATCACATTTTACAACAACATTTTCACTCTTTCGCGTGTCCGCGCACCCCTTTTTCATATCATTTTTACCTCTATATAATTCGTATGAATTATTGCGATCACTCTTATTTTCTCTGAAATTAAATACATTAGTTTCTATATTTTTCTTCGTATTCATTTTTGACATCGCTGTCAATGAATACGAAGACTTTATGTCAGCTCGTTTTATAATATTACATATATTGCGCATGTCGTTATGGCAACTATCTCTATTATTTGCAAACTGTCTAAAGCTATTTAAATTAAAATTTACAAAAAACTTTTTATCTATACACAAATAACCCTTTTTACAGTAAATAACTACATCATATTTATTAAGGAAATCCTGCCCCAGGATCATTTCATACCCAATATTATTTACAATCACCATGTCGTTGGGGAAGACCCTTGCATTAATGAGGAGATTTACTCTCGCCTCACCAACGACTTTTAGTGTAGACCCTGTAACAGATTGAATTTTATCTCTGCTATATGGAACACTGGCTCCATATGGCAGATTTAATTTTTTTGCTAAACTCGCGGACATACATGAGACATTTGCCCCCGTGTCTATTAAAGCGAGACATTCCTGTCCCCTAACACATAAACGAATACATGGATTTTTTACACCTGATATTTTTTCCTCTTGTTTGGCTTGAAGTGGTGCGGGCGTAACTGCTTCGCACATATTGACGCGATGGCCCACGCCATCCGTGTGTTGTCGTGACTTCGGACCGCTTCTGAAAGAACTTTGTGTACATAAGGCTGTCTTTTTATATTGAGGTGTACGAAAAACTTCCGTCGGTTTTTGATGTTCTTGTTGTGAACACACAGGCGCACCAGGAAGGATGTTTGTTTCCTTCCCATACAAATATTTCTGTGGCAACCCAACTGGTGGCTGCAATGGAAGGTCAACCGTGGAATGCGGTTTTCCTCCAAATAACTCGTTATACTGCCTTATCGTGTCACGTAGCTCCTCTCGTGACTTATATAATTGCAATCCCAATTTTTCCTTGAACGAGGGCAATATCGTTTTAAGGAATTGTTTTATGAAAATTACTTCTGAAATTTCAGCTTTGGTTGCGGTGTCGCTGAGCCTGTAAAAATAGGTTAATAGTTCCTCATCACGGCCTTGCTTAGATACATAAAATCGTTCCACATAATTTATTGAAACGGGGAATTCGTTTTCAATTTTTCTACATAATTCATCGAAATTGGCCGTGTCGGTATATATCATTTTATAAAATGCTAATGCCGGACCGTCGAGATATAGTCCCAGCAGTAACGGTAGGCTCTCCATATCCCATTTGTTTATCGCCGCGACCGTTCTGAAATCTTTAATAAACTCAGCGAACGCCAAGTTTTGCGTTCCGTTGAAGCGCTTGATGGCCTCCATCACACCTCTTACCCTCTGACACCAATACTTAGCCCTCCTGGTTTTTCTAGCGTGGTGATTGCGCGTAGCGCCTGAACGTGGTGACTTCCGTAGCCACTTCACACAGCGACTTCCCGCAGCGACTTCCCGCAGCGACTTCCCGCAGCGACTTCACACAGCAACTGCACACAGCAACTGCACACCACGACTGCACGGCGCCTCCGCCAACTTGGAACGGCACCCGACGACTATTCAGCCGGACGTGTTACTTTGGGGACGATATCCCTTTTTTATTCAGGGAATCTTTCTTTACACTCGCTTGGCAGCTTGAGGTACTAATGAGAAGCAGGATTTTCCAGGATTCTCTAATAAATAGACTTTCGTAATGTAACTTCTTTTATTTTCGTGGGACGTCTGTCCCTTGTCACATAACAAACTAGACTTACATTCTATTGTATAACTTTTTCTAAACAATTCCATTCTACATTCGAAAACAGACAAAGCTGCCAGTTCTTACGTAACACCATAAAGGTGTTACAGTACCATATTGGTGAAACGTTGCGGTTCCCTTGAACAACAGATCAACTACCATACTGCTTGGAAATCTTTTTAAAAGTGAAATGTTAAAACTGACATGTCTCGTTAAAAGTGAGATGTTTTTAATTTTTTTACGTTCCATTGTAAGTCTGTATCCCAATCGAGTTTTTTATTGTTATGTATATTGTTATGCGTTTTTTTTTAATTTTGGTAGTACTATAACAACAGATTTAACGTTTTTTTTATATCATAAGATAGCAAAGAAGCAGATGGGTCTCCTGATGGAAAGAGTCAACCATCGTCTATAGACACCAAAGATGTTAATGGTGCGTCGCTATCTTGTGGCGAGGTCTAATACCACATGCATAAGTTTTTGTGGTTAATAATTATACTAATTATCAACAACCCGATTTATATTAATATACTTAATCATAACTTAATATGACCGGACTGCATTGTTGGCCTGAACAACATAGGTCTTATTATATGATCGACAGTTTGATTCTCATGTCAAAGTGTTATTATATGTAGTAACCAAAGTTGGAATGTAAAGAGTTGGGATATCTACCTATTGTGCCTGTCGACTAATTAATATAAAATATTTATATAATATAAAATATAATATAAAATTTTTTTTTTCGGGTAGACTTAGAATAATAGCAAGTGTTTTTTTTTGCTCCTAACTTTTTTATTATATAAATTAATTAATTAATTACTTACCTATGTATTAAGTAATTTTGGCACATTTATAATACTCCTAAGCCTTTTCTCAATTAATTTCTCCCTCATTTTACTTTATATATCAGTAATGGATCTATTCTCCCAATCATTCGCTAACTTTGGTGAAATTATGAAGATGTTTGAGAGTAGGATGAATGATTATGATGAAAAACTCCAAAAACTTAGACCTAATACTCCTGAGAAGCAGATAGATGTCACTTCTTTGGCACAGGACTTCTCCGAATTTAAAGCATCAGTCTGGAAAATGTTTTCCCTAATGAAATCACAAATGGAACTTCTTTCACTAGGGCTAGACCGCCACGAAGCCTATATAAGAAGAAAAGTAATATTGTTTCACGGTATTCCTGAAGAGTCCAACGAAAATATCTCAGGTACAATTATTAATACTATTAACAGCAAGATGTGTATACCAAGCATTTCAAATAAAGATATATTGACATGCCATCGTCTGGGGATAAATAGAGGTAAGCCGAGACCTGTTCTTGAAAGATTTCATGAATACCAGCATCGTCATCTTGTTTGGAGTAACAAAACTACGTTGAAAGGTTCCGGTCTTACTATTTCGGAATTCCTAACTATATCTCGGCACCGTATCTTTATGGAGGCTCGTAAACACTTCGGTATAAGTAATTGTTGGACTTCCGATAGCAAAATAATTATCTTGCTCCCAGACAAAAGTCGCCGTAAAATTTAACTACGATCAGATCTTCTAAAGGCTATTACACAATTTCCAACGCTCGAAAAGCTTCAAGAGATTCCTAAGATCACAGAACAAGTTCCAGTGATGACTACAAGGTCAAGACGTAAATAATTATCAATGCTGTTTGTTTTTTGTCTGCTTTCTATCTTATTCATATTGCTTTGCTTTGTAGTACTCATCTTATTGTGTAGAATTGCCACGGTTTACTTTAATATCACATTATTTGCACAGTACCTTCTTTATTATTGCAAAATTGTCATAATTTTTCAATTACCTGTAATTATTACTTGCATTATAAGTAATTTTTGTTTACATTTCATTCTTAGTTCTTACATTTCTCAGATGTTGAATGAAATGACAATTGTGATTGTCTGTCTACTTGACGTCTGCGGTCTGACAGTTAACATATTCATTCATTCATTAATATTTCATTATTATTCATTTTCATTCATATATATTTCATTATTATTCATTGATTCATTAATATTTGCCATTCTTCCGACGAAGTAGAAGAAGGAACTGTTAAAAAAAAATCCGTTGAATTATGCTATTTTCTTTGGTCTATTTTTTAATAGCGGTGGTAGTGATTTATTTTTTCTTTTACTCGTTCATGATTTTTATGTTGAAATTCATACATATATATATTTTTTGTATTTTAATGTTTCACTAACAAAATGTAGTCATTTTGGCCAATGTTATATAAGTGTAGTTCATACTTGCGTATACATATTAGTTTTATTACTCATTCATTATTTCACGACATTCATACGTATTGCTTTTGTTTTTTTTTTTTATCAAATTATTATTTTTCACTAACAGAATAATATAGCAGTTTTGGCCAATGTTATTTAAGTGTAGTTAGTTCACAGTTGTGGATATTTTTATATTTTTCGAATAGTTTTTTTTATTCATAATACGTACCTAATAATATATTATGTTAATATAAGAAGTATAACTGAAGTCATGTCTGTGGCACCTGTTGTATTTGTCTGATATATTTTGCTTTTTTTATGATATGAATTTGTAAACTTGGGGGTTTCTTCCACTGGCATTCAATAAGGATGATTTATAAGTGTGTCTTTAAATAATATTAATTTTATATATTTTAAGTATTTAGTATTAGTATATTTACTAGCATAACATTATTGACTTTTCTATAACATTAATTTAATTATTATTAGATAAAATTAAGGATTTGTAGTATACTTTATACATACATTTTATTTGGCTTATGAATAGTAGTAATATTATCGATGATAAATATTTCTCATGTTCCTCTGATGATGACTTTTGTAGTGTTGGCAGTGATGGTTCTTCTGGGCAGTCGTTACATGATGAAATTAATTCAATATTTTCTACTTTTCCTAGAAATTTTAATGTGGTGCATATTAACGCGCAAAGCATTCCAGCTCACTATACTGATCTTCTCACAACTTTCAGTGGTACACCCATCGACGCCATTTTGATCTCCGAATCTTTTCTCAAGCCTTCTCTTTCTTCATATCAATTCACTTTACCTGGCTATAAGCTGATTCGGAATGATAGAATTGGAAAAGGTGGGGGTGGCGTGGCTTTGTACCTTCGCTCGGAGCATTCCTTTAAAATTGTATCACTATCCCCAAATCCCTATAGCGCTTCTGCTGAATACATATTTATTGAAGTTACAGTTGGATACAGCAGAGTTTTGTTAGCAGTGTTATACAGTCCTTCTCTACTCATTGATTATTTTTCCACTTTAGATAACTTACTTAATAATTTCAGCCCTCTTTATGAACACATTATCTTACTAGGAGATTTCAATACATGTCTCGTGAAGAATGACCATAGTAGTAATAAGCTACTCGATATTATTAGTTCTGTCAATCTTCATGTTCTTCCTATTTCTCCGACTCACCATTTTCCAAATGCTAATCCTTCACTTTTAGATTTAATCATCGTTTCACGTCCTGACCGCGTTAGTATCCATGGCCAACTTCCTGCTTGTTTCTCCTACCATGACCTGATTTTTCTTTCATATAAACTCAAGACCGTAAAGAAGAGAAAGATATATGTGATGCGTCGCTGTTACAAGAATATTGATTTGGAATTATTGAAAAGTAATGTCAACTCAATCGACTGGTCCTCCGTGACTGAGTGCCTAGATGTTGATGGAAAAATTGACAAATTCAACAATATCATTCTAAAACTTTTTAATAAACATGCGCCGATGAGAAAAATCAGACTAAAACACGACCCAGCTCCTTGGATTAATATTGAAATCAAAAATTTCATGAGAAAGAGAGACAAGGCCAATCAGCACTATAGAAAGTTCCCTACAGCTGAAAATCTAGCCTCTTATAAATTATTGCGCAACCGATGTAATCAGTTGTGTCGTCGTGCTAAACGCCGATATATTCACGATACTATTGTGGCATCTGGTTCTGACTCAGGCAAGGTTTGGAACCTTTTAAGGTCCCTCGGCGTTGGCCGTGCAACTGTTTCTAGTGAATGTAATGTCGATTTAAATGACCTCAATGCTCACTTTTCTACGCCGCCGGTAATTCTGGACAACATTTCTAAGACATCTACTATCGCAAGCTTAGCCTCTAGGGCGCTTCCGCTATGCCCAGAATTTAGTTTTAAACCAATCAACGAATTAGATGTCAAAAAGCATGTGCTTTCTATTTCGTCTGCAGCTATTGGTAGTGACGGTGTGTGCTCGCGTATGGTCCTTCCTATTCTTCCAGAACTTCTTCCGATTCTTACACATATTTATAATTTTTCCTTTACATCGAGTTCCTTTCCGACAGCCTGGAAAATGGCTTATATTATCCCACTTTCAAAAATTCCTAATGCCTCTTCTCCTACGCATTTTCGTCCTATTTCAGTTCTACCATATCTCTCCAAGGTATTAGAACACATAGCTCACTCTCAGCTGAATGATTTTCTCAGAAGAAATTCTCTTCTTCACCCTCACCAGTCAGGCTTTCGGCCGGGACATAGCACCGTCACTGCTCTAATCCGAGTAACTGACGACATCCGTCAAGCCATTGATGACAAAAAGCTTACTATTCTTGTTCTTCTGGATTTTAGCAGTGCCTTTAATTCAGTAGACCTTGATGTGTTACTAAGAGTACTTGCTTCCCTTAATATTTCTACATCATCTCTCGACTGGTTTAGATCTTATCTTCAAGGTCGATCGCAAAGTGTAATATCTGGTGAACTTAAATCTGACTGGATCGATTTATATGCCGGTGTGCCGCTAGGTGGAGTCCTTTCTCCAATTTTATTTTCATCATTTATTAACACTATTACTTCTATAATTAAATCAAATTTTCATCTTTATGCTGACGATCTCCAGCTCTATCGTCACTTTAGTATCGGAAATATAGCAGAAGCTGTCAGGGAAATGAACGAGGATTTGAATGAAATATATAAGTGGGCTAAATCTTTTGGTCTGGTAGTTAACCCAAATAAATCTCAAGCTCTGATTCTTGGAAGCCGACCTATGAAGAAGTTGATTAACTGCAGTGACATACCAACATTAAGTTATAATAATACACATATACCTTTCTCTTCCTCTGCCTCTAATCTGGGAATAATTTTCAATTCCGACTTTTCCTGGAACTCTCATGTAGATAACTTGAGCCGTAAAGTACATCATGCATTTCATTCTCTTAAACCCCTTCAAAATTTTTTACCTATTAATACAAAAATTTTATTAATGCATACCCTCATTCTCCCTATAATAGACTATGCCGATTCTTGTTACCTTGACGCAACTGAAGACTTGGTAAACAAGCTTGAGAGATTGCAGAACCTCTGTATCCGTTTCATTTATGGTATGAAAAAATTTGATCATGTTTCCAGTTCTCGAGCTGAGCTTGGCTGGCTTCCAATAAGACAGCGGAGAAAAATGCATATACTTTGTTTACTATATAAAATTATTTTCAATCCACAATCTCCAAAGTATCTTCGTGATTCCTTTAGTTTCTTGCACTCCCCTGAGTCCCCATGTCGCTCTAATGTTAGAACCTTGTTACGCTTTCCTCCTAGCAACTCTGCTGCTTATTCGCACTCATTCACAGTACTTGCTGTAAAATTATGGAATTCTCTGCCCAGTGAGATTCGCCTTTGCCAGACTTTAGTATCCTTTAAAAAACGAGTTAAGGAACACTTTCTAGCTGAAGTCTAAATTTCTCTTGTATTGTATGTATATTTTTCTACTTTTTTTTTAAATCTTAAATATATGTTAGGTTTAGTTACGTAATTTGTATCTTTTTTTTGTACACTAGGTCTACTCATTTCTTTTCTTTCATTATTTTATTCTCCTTTAACGGGTTGGCTGGAAGAAATCTCTTTAAGTAGAGATAAGCTCGCCCATTGTACTATAGTTACGTTTGTATTCTCTTATTAATGTTATTTTCTGTGTACAATAAAGTGTTAATAAATAAAAAAATAAAAAATATATTGTGATAAATAAGACGTGTTTGGACATTTAATTCATTATGGTTACTCCAAAAAGGAATTGGCACAGTGACAGTACATCTCAAATCACAAGGTTATTATTTATTTTCTGTATTCATTGTTAAACACGACTCTCTACAACTGCTGACAAGTTTATTTGTACTTTTGCTACCCCGATTTGTTTTTACAGCACACATTTTTGTGAACAAATTTCAGTTCCTTTGACTTTCTTAATAATATTCGTTGTTACTGTAAATCACTGATTCCTAGTGGTCCAGGTGAACACCTAGGGATCCACGGAAGACTCGACGGGGATTTACATTAGCGAACCAAAATGGAGGTTCACAATTCGTAAGCGAATGTCCATGAAAATTCTTAAGTTTTGGGAGTGTGGTAGAAAGTTTGATTCAGGGGGTCCACCGGAACCAGCAAAATTTTGAAAGTGGTCTATGAGAAAAAAAGTTTGGGAACATTTGCTGCAGTAAACCATCACTATATTCGCGACAGGATATGGTCATTCCATTTTATTAAAGATTGGTGGTCGCCTAACTTTGTGGCCAGTCCCAGTAGCGGACTAATATGAATCAAAATAAAAACAAAAATTCGCGCATGCGTAAAGTTTATTGTATCTTGCTCCGTTAGTCGGAAAACAATAGTGGCAAGCACTAACATTATAAGGTGGCAGTTAGTACCACCGTCTTATAATAATAAAGTGTCAGTTGGTCATTACGTGGACCCAGTCACCTAATGTCCGCCTGAGACATTGCAATGAGAGGATTAGCCATTGTCCCACGAAATAAAGAAAACAACGGAATTGGCAAGTACAAACATTTTTATCAGGACCGCGATCGCCACACTCACACATAAAATAAGCATTATTGCATATAAACTACTAATGTAAACATTGTTTCATTGGTCGTTTTCATTTTAAACAGCAATAATCCGAAACACACAAACAGAACATTTAAAAATATACCAAACTGCGTTACAATTAATTTTATTTTGCTACAAAAAAAAGAGTATTTACGTCCTTTTGTAGTCTATTCAAAATAGACTCATCTATTTGTACAATAGTGAAACTTAAGATCGTAATAGTTTCGCTATTCTACAATAGATGGCAGCATTGATTTTCCGTAGTTTTCAGTTGATCATATTTGGGTAGAGAACTTTCTAGAACTAATACGTAATGACTCTCATTACGTATATCTTTCTAGAAAAATTAGGTCAACCTAAAATGAACTTTATATGTGAGGTGTACGGCTGATTTTAGCTTGACTTTCTATTATAGCATTAGAGATTATATTAAATCAGGAATTTAATTAAAATAAAATGAAAATTGTACTTTCGAATGATATGAAATATCTCCATTTTTAATCATCTGTATTCTACTATCATTTCTGCATTCAAGGATGGCACAATACGGCATAATTCGGTGTATAATAGATTTTCGCACGACGACTATCTCCTAATGATATGGTAAGTATCACTAAGGCAATTTAGAGTAAAAGCGCATAATAGTGACGCACGCGGCACGCCCACTCTTCACTTCCCCTTGTTTTCTTTATTTCGTGCATTGTCCGCTTTTTACAAGTAGCTTTAAAGAAAAAAGAAAAAACTTTTTTGTTAACAGCCATAAAATATAATTTTTTAGCGCCTATATAAATACTTAAGCAAATTTTAATAACGAAGGAATAAAATTATTTTGAAAGAAAATAAATGATTTTTTTGCATGCAAATTTTAATTAAGAGCAAGTTTGTATAAAACATTTTAATTTAATAATTAATTTTACTGACTGAGCTACTCAAGAAAAATATGTTACTTTGCTTTGTTTGTTTGCCCAATCAAAATAGATATTGCCTTTGCTTATAAGAGAAGATTTATTACAGTAAAAATTAACTCAGTGGTAGTATTCAAGCAAATTCTATGCTAATTGAATAGAGTAATTAAAACAGCCATTTATGTGTGTTCTTGAACCGTTTGTAAACGTTAAAAAAATTTAATTTTTTAAGTTAAACTAATTAATTAAATGATACTTTTTCTTTAAATTTTTCCCGTGTTGGTCCGGGTTCTTGAAAAATAAGCCAACTGCCGTTCTGCCAAGAGGTCGTAAAAGGCAACCGATTGGCTATGCGAGTCGTGGCTCGTGGCGGTATACAGGAAATCAAAACCAAAATTAAAAAAAAAAAAAACATTTCTCTAAATATATATATTTTTAAGTACTTACAATAAAAATTCTTTATAATTTTCAGAACAAATATAAATGTTATCTACATATTTTACACCATATCTACCTATAATATAGTACGGTCTATCTACAATATGTAGCAACTCAAGATCCATCTCACGCTACCACTTCGCTCTTAAAGTCTAATATTGATAGAAATCACATTTATTTATGGTGACTTTCTTGTAAAAGAGTTTTCGAGGAAAAATGGGTATCAAAAATGAAAATTGATCTTATAAAGAAAAACACATTTTTAACATTTCGCTTAGATAAATGTTTTTTTTTTTAAATCGGGAAGTTCCTGGTTTCACATCGATTTTCGAAATCAAAAAATGTTTTATTTAATTAATTTTCAAATAATTAATATTGGACTTACTTTCGAAGAATTGGCGGTCAAAAATCAAAGAAACTCTCGGGATTGAACTCCCGTGTCAAACAAACCAAAAATGCGTTTTTTCAATTGTCTAATAAAAATAATGTTGTACGGGATTGTAAAAATACCCGGTTGATGATAGGCTGGTCACCTATCACGTTGTGGGACTTGAGTAGCTTCGGTTAATCTTGGATGCACACGTTGTACCTTTGACTACATCTTTGGGGATACGGGCATGAATATAGCTTTTTTAGCTTTTTACCCTTGGGCTAATGTTGGAAATTGATCTTAATACAATATTAATGAAAAAATACACTGGTACTGTTTCACAATTATAATCATATTGTGAAAAATCTGTAAACTTTGCAGACTTTGCTTCCCTGAAACTTCACGCTAAATTAAGGTTTTTTAAGCTCAAAAGAGTAAAAACTGTAAGCACAGATTTTTAAAATATAAGAAATCTATGGAGACTAAAAAATTAAGTCCCTTATAAGTTCGACAACATACTTTAACCTTAAAGAAAATAGTATTCATGCCTGTATATCATTATATAATATCACACGAATGTAGTGTGCGTAATGTTTATTTTTATTAATTTATTGTATTTCTAATGCTGTACTGTCGGTGAAAAGTAGTATAGGTATAAATTATGAAATGTTGGATAATTTGAAAGGTTTTTTTTTTTAATATATTATATGATAGATAACAAGCAGATGGGTCTCCTGATGGAAAGAGTCAACCATCGCCTATAGACACCAAAGATGTTAATGGTGCGTTGCTATCTTGTGGCGAGGTCTAATGCCACATGCATAAGTTTACCGGCTACCTTACCCTCCAAACCGGAACATGACAGCGACAAGCGCTGACGCTATTGCGGCAGGAGTAGGTAAGTCGGTGGTACCAGACCCGGGCGAGACAATGCAGAACTCTACCACCTAGTAGCTACGATGGTAGTGACTCGATAGCCAATCGGTCGCTTTTTACGACCTGCCTGGCAGAACGGCAGTTGGCCTATTCTACAAAGGAGGCCGGGACCAACACGGCGAAAGTTTTAGAATTTTCGAAAATTTATTACTTCATCAGCATTTCATGTACAATTTTGAATGAAAGCTTAATAGTTAGTGTGCATTAAACAGTTTCTTAATGTTTATTTTTTTTCTATCTCGATTTTTAAATTTGAAACTAAAACAGTTTTAAACGAGTTGTATCACTTGACATGAATATTATATATATATATATATATATATATATATATATATATATATATATGTATATGTATGTATATATATATATATATATATATATATATATCTTATATATATATAAGATATAATACGATTAACGTTAAAAAACGTTAAAAAAATATAAGATAAGTACTTATTTTTGTGTTATAGCACTCACCCCGTGCTTGGGAATCTGAAAAAACCTTAAAAACAACAAAGAAAAATATCGACACGCGGGATTTGACCCTGCGACCATTTCCCTAAAGCCGGGAAGGTTTTTTTAATAAGATTAATTTTTTTCCTTAATAATTTTGAATACCTTTTATAGTTGTTAACCAACTGCCAAAAGAGAAGAGGACATCAATTTGACGATTTTAAAATGTTTGATTATATTGATTACTTATTTTGAGGACCAAGTTAGGTGATTCCTTTTATTTTATTTGTACGAATATAAAATAACAATATATAATTGTGATTTTTACGATGAACTTTGGAGATATATTACGAAACTTTTAATATAACAATAGGAAATCATAAGTAGCATCGAATTTTGTTCTGTTTACACGTGTTGTTGATATCGATTTCTTAAGTGGAAGGCACAGGTTGCATTAAGAATGTTTATTTTTCGATTTAATAATTTATTTTTAATAAAATGTTGTTTTTGATTGCAGATATCTTATACTATACATATTATAAATGTTAAAGTTTGTATGTTTGGATGTTTGATTATCAACCACGTAAAAATGGCTGTACCAATTTGGATTTGGGCTCGGATGTAAGATGACCTGGAATAGCACATAGAATTCTTTTATCCTAATGCAGAGATCTGCAGCTAGTCTCGTATAAATTTTAAGTGAATGTTTATATGTACGAGTTGTTTTATTTGCATACTAGCTGTTACCCGCGGCTTTGCTCGCGCATATTTACTTTAGAACTTATTTAACCTTTCTTTATTTTATAAAAAATCTCTACATTGGCAGGTGGGCCGCTAGTAGTTAGTACGTTAAAAATAATATTTACATATTCATCTTAATTATTTATATACGATTTTTTGTTATAAAAATGTAAGTAAAAAACGTAAGACCTGAACTTCCTATAACTTCTAAATTTTATATACCTAATATCATAACTAACTATACCTCAAACTAAAAATACCTATAAGTAACACACCTATCGAAAAAAACTAACGTAGTTATAAAAGAAATTTATAATTAACAGGAAATATCTAATCTAAAATTACCTTTGGCAATAATATTATATGTACTAAACTATACTCCAAACTAAATATACGTATCTATTAGGATTTCTGTGTATGTAACACACCTATGTAACCAACTAATGTAACTATATTAAGAAAATCTGTGAGCTGGTTTTAGCGTGAATTTAGGTGAATTTAGCGGGAAGTTTCACCTGTAGGGTCACCTACAGGCCACCTGAAACTGCCCGCTAAATTTAAGTATTTTAACCTCAAAGAAAAAGCTATGCCTAAGCATAGACTATTGAATTAAAAAAGTTCAAAAATCCGAAGTTTTTTTTTAAATGATACTTAGTTATTCAGTATTTGAAAAGATGTATATTTTTTCAAAATCATCAACGAATTTGATCTTCCGAATAACATTGAACACAATTTTTTAGCTCTAATTGTTTTATTGGATTTTTTTATACGAGGGTCAATAAAATTTTCAGAAGCCGACATCGTATTAGCAACTAATCTATTGTGTTTCAAATGTCTATGGGCAGTATTCGCCCGTACGTCTGCAGATACTATAACTAAACAAATATTCGTTTACATAATACTGCAAAAAAAAAACAGAAAAACTGAAATCTAATTCAAAACGAGAATTCTACGAAAAGCTAAACTTATTTCTAGGAAATTAATGCGTTTCCTTACTATGTTGTCGATACATTACATAATAAGTCTGAAAAAAAATCGTGTCTGTTATCATGTAAGAATGATAAACTTTATAACGTAGTCATAGTCACCATTGCAGTAAATTTCCTATTTCAGTATATTCTAAATCTATTAGACTATGCAAACTAAATGTATCAATATCAAGCGTCTAATACTACATAGCTATAAACCCACAGTTTGCCTATATGTGTAGGTTCTGTGTAATAGAACCAATAACCTATAACATTTGAAATATAAATAAATTATTTTAATGGTCATTATTTGTTTTATTGATATATAAATGTTCTACGCAAAAACAGATTATCGACAAGATTTTTTTTATGTAAAAAAAATATTTATATTCGACTCCACATGTGCCTTGTCCTACCGGCTAACTTAAGTCAAAAATTTTATTGCTTTTTGTACATTGTTTTTTAAAAATGACTTTAAATCTTGCGTTTAAGGTTAAATATGCAAAAACACGTTTGTGTAATAACTATAAACTTTTTAGACTGAATTAGCGACAGTTTTGAGTGTAAGTTTTGTTCGAAACTGTGTATCTTGGGTATTTTATATCAATGTGCAACAAACTACTTTTACCTTCCTATATCTCTGGATCAAATCGAAAACATACTCTCTTCAACACAAAAAAAAATTTGCAAATCAATCTATATATGATGGAGTTGTGTCCGAACTTACATAAAAACATATACACATCCAAATACAAAAAAATCTTCTTTTCGGGAAGTCAATTGATAAAAAAGGTAAAGTTATTATTTATATATTTCGGAAAGTCAATTAATAAAAAAGATAATATAAAGTATTGCCTTATCTTTTTATATATGTTAATAATTATACATATGTCAGTTTTCTTGTCTTGCTATATATAGAACTCAGACTGACGATTAATCAACAGACGAGTTACAGTACTCGATCGCGATGTTCAGCAAAATAATTGTGTTTATAGTATTGAATTATACGTGTTATGTGCAATCTGCGAAAATATTAGGAGTGTATCCATTCCCATCAATAAGTCATCAAGTTATATTTCGTAAAATTACGGAGGAACTTTTAAAACGAGGTCATGAAATAACAATAATTACGACTGATCCTGCATACCCAAGTGGAAAAACTCCAGTCAACCTAACGGAAATTGACGTTAATAATAAAACGTATGCCACAAAAGAAGATTTCCTTATTAATAGTCCCATTGTCGGGAATGATGATATCCATTTTAAAATCAGAATAAGTAAAAAATTAATGGCATATGTTTTTGAAGCACTATTAAATGTGATTGAAGTACAAGACTTAATAAAAAGCCAGAAAAAATTTGACGTAATATTAATAGAATCAATGGTTCGCCCTGCTTATGTATTTTCCCATATTTTCCAAGCACCCCTAATTTTGGTCAGTTCTCTAGGAGTTATGTTTAGTAATAATAATGTTATGGGAATGTCATCACATCCTTTGTTGTACCCATCAACATTCGACGAAAAAATTTACTCTCTTACTTTTTGGGAAAAAACTAAGTCATTTTATAACTATTTTATGACAGAATATGAAGATATGGAGTTTCAAGAAGCTGAAAATAAAATGTTACAGAAATATTTTGGTCCTGATGTTCCACCTGTCAGTGATTTGTGCAATAATGTTGACATGCTTTTACTTAACGTTCATCCAATTTGGGCTGACAATCAACCTGTGCCACCGAATGTTATATATTTTGGGGGAATGAACTTAAAAGAAAAAAAGGATTTACCAAAGGTTTGTTTTACTTTTTTATAGTTTACCTAAGTGTATTCTTTTAAAACTTGATCAATTTTTATTATTACCCGACTGCAAGCGTAGGGTTATGTTTTTCGCATGTATTTTGTATGTATGTATGTAATCTATATGTATATATTAATACGTAAGGAAAAAATTTGGACCCCTTTTTAAGACATTTGCAGGAACGGTGGAGTATGAAATTTGGCATAATTAAAGCTTGTATTGAAGAGGTCTGCATAAACAACATAGATTTAAATAAAATGCGTTAGATATATATTAAATTAATTAAAATAAACATTATACATAGTATATTTACTTGACATATATGATAATATACACAATTGTGTATACACACACGCATACGTCCTTTATGGCTAAAGTCAGTTGCCAAACTTAAAGAGATTTTATTGTTTAGTTTATGGTTGAATTTCAGCCACAAGCGATCGCTAGTATTCTTTATTATGGAATATCTTCTAAGCTATTGAACAGATTTATATAATTAAAATAAGCTATTGAACAGATTTATATAATTAAAGTATATTTAATCACATCTTGATTACCAAAGTCTTCTTTGATACATTACGAAAAAAAAACAACTGTAAGACCTAGTTTAATGTGATTTCTTTCAATAATGCAATGGGATAATCATGCTGATCCTAAAACGGTACATCGTGACCCTAACTTTAAAGATATAATAAGAAGTATACGTTATTACCATTAACGGTTTTCGAGTGTATATTTTTTACGCTTTGCAGCCTAAACGGTTTGGTCAATTTAAACTTGAAAGGAGTCATTAGTCATTAGATTCGTCGTAGTTGTGAGAGTGTCATAAGTCATATAATGTTTTAGTATAGAGGCATAGTCAGATTTTTTTACTAAAATAATCACTTATTTCTATAAATAATCGCACGCATTATTGTAAAACTAAGAAAACCACCAATTTAATAATCAATCGACGAAGAAATGAAGGTTATCAGTTTGAAATGTATGTATGTAATATTTTCGGAGTTGGCTAATGTTTGAGTATGATGAATAAATAATATCTATTTAGGCGTCCAAGCACGTGTATTAAATTTTGTGAGTATATGTATCTTTGTATATTTGTATGTTTGCCCACGAATTTCTTAGGAACAAAAAGCCATATTGAGACAATATTACACACGTACATACATACATATCTTCACGCCAGATCCCTTACAGGGTAGGCAGAGAGAACCAAGTGTCATACATCACGATCCTTGCAGGCTTGTTTCGCTTCCTCCACATTCTCATACACACACGCCGATTGCGAAGACTCTTTACACCACCTTTGAATAATACTCGATCACTCTGATTAAGACATGCAAGTCTTGGTCTTCCCCGGTACCTACATCCTTCCACTTTCGCATTGTATATCTCTTTTGTTAACCTTTCATCTACCATTCTTTCTACATGTCCGGACCAACGGAGCATGCCCTTTCTCATCTTTACACCAACACTTTCTTTCAAGCCTAATCTCTCTCTCTCTCTCTCTCTCTCTCACTTCAATAATAACGAACCCGGTCCACGAGACAATATTATTTTTTTAATTTCAATTTAACATTGACCTCCATGTTGGTCACGGCTCCTTTGAGGAATAGACTAGCTGCCATTTTGCCCGGTCGGTCGTAACCTGCCTGCCTGCCTGTCTGGCAGAACGACGGATGGTCTACCAAATGTGTTTTATAGACCACCTACCGCTGCTGTATAATGCCGTATGAAAGTTTTCTCATATGATTAAAAGCAGGGTTTGTTTTTTTTTTAAATTTAATTTGTTCATTTCTAATTCATTTTATGTTTTTGTAGGATTTACTAACTTATTTAGATTCTTCAATACATGGCGTCATTTATGTAAGTTTTGGCACAAATGCATTAGCAAGCTTTATTCCAAAAAAAATAGTTGAAAGCATAGTAAGAGTTTTATCGAGAATGCCTTATGATGTTTTATGGAAATGGGACCAAGATAATTTGCCACTAAATCCAAAAAATATCAAAATTTCAAAATGGTTTCCTCAGTCTGATCTTTTAAGTAAGTATTTTTTATTGAAGTCCATAATCTACTCAACGTATTTACAGTTTTCTGAAAGAATATACCTCGTAATAACTGAGGCTAAAAGCCATTGATATAAGTCAATTTTATTTCTTTTCATACATTGCTTTGTAAAAACAACTATAAGTCGTGCACTTAAGGTTGGATATGCAAAGACATATGTTTTGCCATATCTATAACTACTTAAATGAAATTAGGGACACTTTTGAGTGTCAGTTTTGTTCGGGACTGTGCATCTAGGGTTTTTTATATCAGTGCTAAAAGCGGAAAAAAAAATTGTTACTACGATGACATCATAGCCAAGTATTAAGAGTTCTACGACAACTCACTCGCTTACTTCTTATGTGGGACAATTTTCGTGCCTGATCGTCAAAAATGTTGGTAAATTATACATACCGAACTAAATCTTGTATTTCAGCAAACTAGTTGCTATTAAAAATACTGTAAATTAGATATGTTTAATCTTATACCATTGTAATAGAAACGATTCTATTTAAACTGTATCTATATTACATAATATAATAAAATCGTAGGAAAGTCAAAACTGTACATTGAATATTTTTTCAAAAGATTACTTGGGGCGTGACCTACAATCGATATCAAAGCCAAAAATATAGTTTTAGAATTTTTGTCTGTTTGTCTGTATGTATGTCCGGGGTAAACTCAAAAAATACTTAATGGATTTGCTTCAAATTTTGCATGAATATTACTAATAGGTCGGGTCAACATATAGGCTACATATTATCACGCTATCACCTAAGGGGGAAGAGCTGTGCGGAGTAAACGAATTCCGCATGGACGAAGTCGTGGGCAACAGCTAGTTTAAAATAAAATAATAGTTGGTGTCAAGATATGAGAATGAAAGTGAGCATATGTGTAGATGAGTAAGTTCCTATGTGTGTTCATGTGTGTGTGTGTGTGGGTGTATATATATTCTTGTGTTTTGTTTAGACCATATGTTACAGTCAATTCCTTCAAGTAATTTGTTTTATTATTTCAGAGCATAAGAAAATCAAACTATTTATTACTCAAGCCGGACTCCAGTCAACAGATGAAGCGATCCATGCGGGTGTTCCTCTGCTAGCTATACCAATGTTAGGTGACCAGTCCTTTAACGCAGATAAATATGTCCGTCATGGCATTGGCAAAAAAATTTTGATGGCTAACTTTGAAGAAGAAACGTTTAAGAAATCCATGGAGAATATTCTTAATGATGAAAGGTCGGTAATTAACTTAGGCCTATTAATGCCATTTTTAGATAGTATTTATCTGCTTTTGCTGTTCGTTTATTATTGTAAAAGTAACATGATATTCTACACTTTCTACTGTCGGCAATTTGTGAAATTCCATTGATGTCCGACACAATTTAAAATTTAGAACAGTTGTTTTTTTTTTACCATTTAGTGAAAGATTGTACTGAAGCAGTGTACCACTTGATAAATATTACAACCTTGTATACCGTCTTTACCAAACACAAATTATTTTGAGATCGTTATTTTTAGCTATCGTCAAAACGTGTCGAAACTTCGAAAACTAATGCTTGATCAGCCCGAACCTCCTCAAGACAGAGCAATATGGTGGATTGAATACGTTATTCGAAACCAAGGAGCAAAACACCTTCGGGCTCCAGCTGCCAACATGTCATGGATGCGGTATATCGAAATTGAAGTGATATTAATAGCATGTGCTGCTGTAGTCATGACTATCACAGCAGTGGTAGTAGCTTTATTATTCTTATACAAATTTTTAGTAGCTAATATATTTGTAAATAGTAATACAAAATTAAAGAAAATGTAATAAAATCTACTTTATTAGCCAATTTTTCGATATAGTTCTTACCAAATTTGTTCGAAGCCCCGACTGTGTATATAACATCTATATCAGGTTTTCAAAACTTGACTTTGCTTAACTAAAATTTGTTGTCAAATTAAAAAGAGATTTTTTGTTCGGCCCATGGTAAAATTTCGACCAGAGATCGATCGCTACTTATAGTTAATAATTCTACTAATATCTACATTTATGTCAACGACCTCTATTTACTAACATATGGACCTATAAGAACGGCCAGCAGGCAAATATTTTGCGTAAGGCTCAGTTATTTTATAATGTTAAATTTATGCTTCAAGTGATTTAGTCGTTCAAAAAGTGAAAACCACGTCCTGTTGAAGCAAAAAATACAGTTTTTCAAAACGGTCTAGGCGTCTTCAATTAATCAGTAAACAATTATTATTCCGATAAAATGAGGACTTTCTTTATTGGAACGTGGAGTGAAAGTTGGACCAACTATACAGAGACATTTGATTACAGAGGATTCATAAATATGTATAAAGTTAAAAGCTATCTTGACGACATGTTCATCTACTGGCGGGCGAAGCTGCGCGGATCAGCTAGTATTTAATAAAACAGGTAAATTATAATGCATTGTTGAACGTTAGCAGTTTTTAATTGAAAATATTACACTAGTATATAACAGCTAAATAAGCTAACAGCTAATTAATTAACGGACAAATGGAAGCTATGGGGCTGGGCCGTGGTCACAACATACATAGCATACCACTGGTGGTCGGCCACTGGACATGCCGCCAGAGGTAGTGGTAGATGACCTGTTTTCGCAGCAAGCAAAAATTATTTGAGATAAGTTTCCGTTTATCACGGCAATCGTTGTCACGATGTTTGATTCTATCACAAAAATCGCAACTTCCTCAAAATGCGGTGGTGCTATTAAATTGGTTCATATCTACGTCTAAAAGGAAGGGATCTTCAAGTTATATAAATATAGCCAAGACAGCAGCTTGTGACAGCTTGTGTGTGAGTAGGTGACGGTATGACTCTTAAGCGAGTGAGTAGGTACAATAACTTGATCAACCCCGTCTAATTTTTTTCTTTTCTATAATTTTTTTACTTAAGGTACACCAGCTAGTAAGGTACACCACAAAAATGCTATGAGTTATATGAAGCGTCTTTGGAACGACAGAAGCATCTCATTAAAAACAAAGCAAAGGCTGGTTCGTGCGCTGGTATTCTCTATATTTATGTACGGCGCAGAGTCATGAACACTAAGAGCTGCAGACAGGTGTCGTATTGATGCGTTTCAAATGTGGTGCTGTAGGAAAATGTTACGTATCCCTTGGACAGCACACAGAACTAACGCCTCCATACTAAAACAACTTGAAGTAAAGACCAGACTGTCTGCTACGTGCCTTCAGAGAATTCTATAATACTTAGGCCATATTTCTAGAAAGCAAGGAGACAATCTCGAAAAGCTTATCGTGACCGGAAAAGTAAAAGACAAAAGACCACGTGGTCGTACTCCTATGCGATGGTCAGTCCAGGTTTACACCAATCTCATGTCTAAAAAGTTTTATGATGCTCTGCACGCCGCTGAAGATAGAGTCCAATGGCGTAATATTGTGCTACCAAAAACGATCTAATGAGGAGGTTACGAGCCTCAGTAATGAAGAATAAGAAGCAAGGAGGAGGACGCCAGTTACTCATATCGGAGTCTGCTTCAGCAGAATCAAAGTATATCAACTTAATGAGAGTAGATGCATTTACAGAACGTGAATTAATATTTTCTGCTATTTTTCTGCTACTGAATTACCCGAAATAGTTTGATGCTGAAGTGGGAGTGAATCCGATCCCAATTCTGATGTAGGAGGAAGTGGGTCAGATACGATAAATAAAATGCGGATGTGGTGATATAACAGCTCTTTATATTTTGATCAACTGTCCATTATTAATTACTTGTTCTCGTTAACAATTAATTAACTCGTTAACAAACCATAATTATATCTTATTACAAATAAGTCATAATTTAAGCAATAGGTAGTAAGTTATAAATTGGTCTGCGACTTGCATATATATATATATATATATATATATATATATATATATATATATATATATATATATATATATATATATATATATATATATATATATATATATATATATATATATATATATGCAAGTGAGTGCAAATGATTAATCGTGAAGATGGTGTGGGTGGAATCCCGCGCTACAGTCTGTGGCGTGTAGTGACTCTCTCGTAAATCTGCAAATTCAATTTCAAAAAAATATTTATAAAATACAATTTACAACATATTATTTATAAGTAAATATTTATTTAATAAAAATCTCTGTTAAATAACTCGTATGATAACAATTTATGTATCAATTATTAAATATTATTTATAGCAGTATTTGATAATTTATAAATATTTGCAATTATAGATTACTAGCTGACCTGCAAACGTTGTTCTGCCTTTTTAACTACTCTTATTTTTTTCTATATTTTCTCAACTTTTAAACCTTCCCTGGACTTCAGTAATTAATTCAAAATTAGCCAAACCGGTTCAGCCGTTCTCGAGTTTTAGCGAAACTAACGAACAGCAATTGATTTTTATACATATAGATTTCATCTTATTTTTATTTTGGACGTATTATAATAGTTGTTAGTAGTCTCAGCCTGTATATATTTTATTCAATTAAACAATAAAAAAATTTGGGTTCTTAAGGCGAGGTATTTCGACGCGCGTCAATTCTATAGGAAATGGGTGGCGCGGTATGTTCTGAAACCGCTGAGAAACGTATTAATTTTCGGATAAATAAATATAGGATATCACCTGAAAACAAAAATAAATCAGCACATTTTTTTTTTGTATTTACAACTAAATATCACCTTACAAAAATCATATGGAAGATTAGAAATATGATTAACAAATTGTTTCTTTTAGAGATTCTTTAGCCTGTTTTCGTAATTTTATATGATCGAGTAAAGTACATTTTATCATGTAACAAGTTAGCACATTCCTTAGATAATATCTTCAGGTATTTCGTGTAATTTTTTAAAAATTGTTATTTAACAATCAATACAAAAAAAAACGTGATTAAACAAACCAGTTTTTTTCCCGTTTGTCACGATGCCTTGCCTTAAGTTCCGAATTTAATATTTTAACTAAATTGAGTAATGGTATCTAAATGCAAATAAGTAAACCCACTCAAGTACAAGTCAGAGTCATATGTACATATGGACAATATCGTTGGTAATACTGAGTAATTTTAGCTGAGGGGGTCCTCATAATTTTGGGGATATAACTCAAATTATTATTTAAGGGGAGGTGGTTCAGGTATTCCTGCAAAAGACGTTTTTTATTATGCATTTTTGAAATAGTAAACATTAAAATTGTAATCTAATAAAATAGTAGGGAATATAACCGATGGAAACATGATTTGATAAAGTTGGCTCGATAGAATAAATTCACGAAGTTACCTCTTTTCGGGTCATTTTATCTACTATTTTCGGTTTTATTTTTAAAACAACTGATTTAATATTATGATTTATTTACCAAAATAAAGTTTACATGTAACTGGAGGTCTTTCATCCGATCGTTTTTTTTTTAGTAAATCTATTAATTTTTTAATCGATTATTTAAATGATTTTTGATCCGCGGGGCGCCCGCATTCTCCCGCAGGACGTTACTGAGGTAGGGCCTGTGCCAATTTTTTGCGCGCGCGTCAAATTAGTTGGGCCAAAAGATATTTGCATATAATAATAATTTTCATTAATAGAACCAATAATATAAGTAATAAGTAGGTTAAGCTAACCATTTTTATTAATTTTTAATAAAATTAAATAATAACCAATTTTTATTAATTAGTTAGTTACCATTATTAAAGTTTTTTTTGTGTAAATATTCAATATAAAATATGATAAGTTTTATTTCATTCGTATTTTTAATATTAGAAGGGACAATAAATTCATTAAGCCAACCACAGACGTAGACGTATATATATATATATATATATATATATATATATATCATAATCATAGCAGTGTATATCCATACTAATATTATAAATGTCATAATATAATATAGTATAAAGTCTGTCTGTCTGTCTGTTTGTTACGCTTTCACAGCTAAACCGAGGTCAAACATAGGTTAATTTTTTTTCAACAATAAACTCCTAAGGGACGTAATTAGGGTGTATGAAATTTATATAAAAAGCTATATCGACGACATGTTAATCTACTCGCGGGCGAAGCTGCGCGGGTCAGCTAGTTAAGATACATATTTTTTTTATATCAAGATAGCAAACAAGCAAATGGGTCACTTGATAGAAAGAGTCAACCATCGCCTATAAACACCAAAGATGTTAATGATGCGTTGCTATCTTGTGGCGAGGTCTAACGCCACATGCATAAGTTTACCGGCTACCTTACCCTGCAAACCGGAACACGACGGCGACAAGCACTGACGCTATTGCGGCAGGAATAGGTAAGACGGTGGTACCTGACCCGGGTGAGACAATGCAGAACTCTACCACCTAGTAGCCACGATGGTAATGACTCGCATAGCCAATCGGTCGCCTTTTACGACCTGCCTGGCAGAACGGCAGTTGGTCTATTCTTCAAAGGAGCCCGGAACCAACACGGGGAAGTATTTTCTGCATAATTTTTTGTGTGACCGCACACGCAGGTATAATATATATGACGTCACCAAAATATGTCGAGATTGAGTTGTATTATGAGAAGAGACAACCATCGCCAAATATCTTTATATATAATATTCTTTATATATATATATATATATATATATATATATATATATATATATATATATATATATATATATATATATATATATATAGTTATATATATAGTCACAGTACATTCGTAGACCAGTATGGAAACTATGAACAAACTCTCGAAACGGTACACTCATACAAAAGTTCTATGCAAGAGGTATGTATGCCCATTAGAGACATATCAATTCAAAAAGAAAATGAATAACGCCCCAGGTCCCCCTAATACTAACTCTGATAACTCTGATGATTCAATGCCGACACAAAGCACACGCCAATTACATTTAGATGAGTTTTTTAAAAAAAATTGAAACTAGTTAAAACTAATCAGCGCTACATGACAAACGCTACACTCGTATTCAGCTCAAAATGAATAATTTCAATTATTTTTTGTTTTAAATAAATCATCATCATCATCAGCCTTAATTCGCCTATTGCTAAACATAGGCATCCTTCATTGAACGTCGAGACGACCGACCTCTTGCCACCACTCTCTTGCCACCGCATCTAACACGAACCGGCCATCACAACGAGATCGTCTTCCCGCCTGGTTAATGACCGACTAAGTTGATATACCTAAACGCGTCATACACTCAGAAGAACGGATGGCTGATGGACCAATAAGGTTCAGTACTATTACAAAAATACAAAATTCAAAAGTAAATTTGTATGCCTGACTGTCTGTAGCATTTTTATGCTTAAGCCACGAAGTAATGTAAAAATTCATCAACTTCATAATTTAATTACAGGTTACTTTATTGAGATAATACACAATAATATTTTAAATTTAATATGTGATTTGTTTTGATACCCTTTATTCTATTTATCCTAAATAGTCTTTAAAATAAATAATCCTGAAATCAAAGGATTACTTTGCCCACTTACTTCATTTATTTACGAAACTTTGAAAAAATATAATAAATGCATTCCTATTTATTTCTTTTTCAAAGCTGCCTCTTAACATTGGGCTATGATAGCCCAATAAAGGCAAACATGGTAGTATAAAGGGCATAAATGTCTGTGTTGGGCCATCGTAGCGTATGATCGAACGCAATCGCCGTGGTGTCGGTACATCAAAGGAATGTTGGCTCATGATTGCGTGCGCTACCACACAATCGCCCATTAATCAGTACGTCGTTGTGTCTAGTACAGTGTAGACATATTTCTATCGATTTAAAAATAATGGTTGCGTGGACGAATGACAAAATTTTTTTTTCATAGAGTAATATAAAAAAGAGGCATGCTTTTGGCTTCCAATAAATAAGCATCACAAAGATAAAACAAAGGTAGCCGTTACTGTTTAACATGAATTATATTTGTCTTTTTATATAATTAACTAGCTGTACCCGCGACTTCGTTCGCGTTTGGCCATCCTTGCAGAGTAATTATTAGTAATTGACCACAGTATTTCTCGTATTCAGCAATACTTTGGACGGCGAAGCACTTTTATCAAAGAAGAAATATTAAGAAAGGATTCTTTTAGCGTGGATTTGAAAACAAGTTCACTTTGATAACAACCCTTGTGTCTTATAGGGCTTTAAGCAGTGTTTAACTGAAGTCACCTCGCCTTTTATTTTCTACAGTCATGCTTGCAGTTTTATTTGCCTAACATTATATACTCATTCCATATGACTAAGTTTGACTAAAGATCATTTTTGCAAAATCTATTTTTTATTGGGAGATAGATCACATACTGTGAAGCAAAAGTCTTTAACTGTATTGTCATTTTTAAGCATGGATGGGGCTATCCTTCCACCGGATAAAAAAGATTGAAGGTGAAATTATCGACTTGTACCTAGGTTCTTAATGGGCAACGATGATTATTCAAGCTAGTTTGAAATCTGTGGCGTATGTCTGATAAATAACAATATCTGATTCCTTTGCAGTAGGCTAAATTTGACGACAGACCTATTAGTCAGAGAGAAATAAATAGTATTTGCTTTCAGTAAAGATTATAATTACAATATTATTATTATTAAGCATAATATATTGACCGTGTAAGAGGTTAGGAACATTTTGTTTAAACCAATTAAAAAACGGCTTTTGCAATTTTTGCCAATATTTCGTAAAATATGCGTGTTATCGACATGTTTTTTTAATTATCTATAGGGAAGCGCTTGACCACGATCTCACCTGATGGTGAGCTAAATGCGGCCTAAGATAGAACGCGCTTCCCTAGAAGGTACCTGTTCACTCTTCTCTTGAAGATCCCTAGATTGTACTCGACGGGGAACACAGATTTAGGAAGCATGTTCCAGTCCTTTGCGGTTCGAATGAAGAATGTTAAGTCTAACCGCTTTGTCCGGACATGTGGAATATCCACCATATGGCGATGCCTAGAATCTGTGCGCCTCGACGATCGATAGCATGTATATTAATGTATTTGGTCTATAAAATTTCACTTAATGGTAGGCTATTGTGAAAATTTGCAATATGTTTTTATGTCGCAAAATTAGCATTTAACGTAAAAAGGTAAACTTTTCAAAATTATATAAATCCTAAAATTATCAAACATTCTAATAAGATATCGACATAAGAGAAAAAGTAATCAAAAGGTATTTATAATAATTTTATATAGTGAATATAAGAATCTGTAATACGGTTGACCCTGCCGGCCATCTCTGTAACTTCCCGCTTCATTGAAGTATTTTAAGCTAAAAGAAGCAAAAACTATACCTAAGTATAGATTGATTGTTGAGTTCGAAGAGTTCAAAAAATCTAGTTTGTAAAAATTATATTTAGGAAATTAATGGTTGAAAAATATACATCATTTTTTTTTTTAATTGATGATCGATTGTGATGTTTTAATGACATTCAACGCAATTTTTTAACTCAAAATTGTTTTAATAACTAAAAAATCGATAGGTTAAAAAAATCTCAAAGAAATGTAAAAAAAAAACGTTTTTTTCTAATTTTCGTCATTGACATATCCCAAATAAATCAAACGATTAGATCCAATTTCCAGTATTTGGCGCAGTTTTTTAGAGGGAAACTCTAATTCGATTTTTATATCAATTGGTATATAAACCTGTAAGTCATTTAAACAATTTGTAGTAAGTTTACTATAAACAAATTTTATTGTTAGAAAACTAAAACTTTTGAAAATTTGATTCGACTTTGATTTTTGAAACGGCATTTAATGTAGTTTTTAGAACTAAAATATTGCAGAAGATTAAAAATGATTAGTTAAAAAAATTCGAAATTGTGTCGAAAAAATACTTTTGCAAAATTTAACTGTAAACTCCCGAACGGATAAATAAATTTTGATGCAATTTATACATTGGTCGCAGTTTTTTGAGATGTAAAGCTGATTAAATTTTGTACTCTATCGGTACATTAATCTGGAAATTGTATTAAAAAAATACTGTTTCGCCAAAAACTTATGTGTGGTTTTTTCAACATTTCTCAAAATCTCCTTGACTTGGTTAAAATTTTCAGGAAGTCTAAGTTGAGTGGAATCCAATCGAATCCTATTAACCGCGTTTCGATCGGTCAACCCGTCAAAGTTATGAGATTTTTACATACACACATACACTTATACACACACTCATACACACACATACGCACACACACACGTCATCATGAAAGTAGTCGAAAAAGGTTCCTAGGACCTCAAAACGCGGAGATCTGGTGAACACTCGATTTTCGTAAATCGGGGTAAAATCAGTAACTTCCTTATCTAGACACGTAGCGGGAAGTTAAAAATATATACCTAGTTAGAAAGATGAAAAGTTATTTATTCAGGTTTATTTTTTAACCATTTTTATTTAGGGCACTTTTTACAAAGGCGCTACAGCGGGAAGTATAAAAATAAATTAATTAACACATGGCTTTGTGGTTTGTTATTAATAAAAAACAAAATAGCGTTTGACTAAGAAGCTTATTTTTGTTCATTGAAAACAGATTGAAAACTATTTGCAGTAAAAAAATCTTGTTGCATTTTTCTTAAATTTGTTATTATTTTTAAATTTCTAAAAGATGTTTTTAATGTAAATTTGTATCATTTTCAATAAGCAAGATAAGCAGTCAAGGGTTTTTTTATTAATAATAAACTACTCTGACTCGTGGTCTCGGGATAGCCTATTCGGCTCAGATCATGTGGTCCCGGGTTCGATATATATATATATTTTTGAGGATTTTCTCGAAAATCTAAAATCTCAGTAGCAACTCGGAGACTGGCGGAGTGGTATATTACCACTCCCGTGCCTCGGATGAGCACTTAAAACTTTCGGTCCCAGTTATCGCTAATAATACTCGATAATCGTTAACGTGTCGGTATATGCGGCGATGAGGATTACCATTTATATCACCAACCGACAAACCGGTGAAACGCGGTGAACCGGAAAGTCTATAGACGTTCGGTTTACTATGCCTACCCCGCAAGGGAACCGGGAGTGATGATACTTCAATAAAAAGCAACAAAGCTACGTATTTTTTTCTCACATTTTTGATTTTCGATTCTCACAAATAAAGGAAAGTTAAGTTACATTTTATTGAATTTGTTTTGATGAAGTTATCTTCGCCTAAAGTTTTTTTCTGTAAGATGTTGATCTTACCCAGGACTGAAGTTATAAGTACATGTTCGTATTTTCTACTTAACATTTTTTTAAAAGTATTTTGGAGTCTGACTTTAATGAGTACACTAAGTAGTTTAGGCACTCCAACATCTACACTTCGCAGAAGTTTCATTCATTTTCAAAGAAATTTGAAATACACACCGTGTTGTTTAGTGGTCCAGTGTCATCGTTGACCATATGAGGTCCCAGGTTCGATTCCCGGGTCGGGCAAAACAAAACGTGTTTTTAACTTTTCTGATAAAACAACGTTACCCGAGATTGGAAAGGGCCCGGTTGGCAATAGGCTTGCCACCTATCACATTGTGTGAGATGGTATATACGGCTAATCGTGGGTACACTTCTTGTACCTCTGCCTACGTATTCCGGGTATGGGCGGTTAGATATTTTTTTTACCCCTTTTTACGTTATGCAATGATAAAACAAAATAGTGAATTTTTCCAATAGCCTATCCTTACGTAACATTTTATAAAGAACAAATTCTATTAGTATACTTATGTCGATTAGATGCATATTTTCTGAGATATTGGCAAAAAACTGAAAAATGACCTGGTTTATTTTCAAATATATTATAATTCTCATTGATATAAAAAACCCTAGATGCAGAGTCCCGAACAAAACTGACAAAAGTGTCCCTAATTTCATTTAAGTAGTTATAGATATGGCAAAAACATATGTCTTTGCATATCCAACCTTAAGTGCAAGACTTATAGTTGTTTTTACAAAGCAATGTACGAAAATAAATAAAATTGACAGTGACGCGGCCGACGCGATTCTATTTGAAATGAGTGCACAATTTAAAATTGTGCACTCATTTTTGGAGGACGTTTTTGACACACTGAGTATCTTGTGTATGTTTTTATATCAATGATATAAAAAACTTGTTTATATCAATGATAATTCTTATATAAATAAATAAAATGTTTAGGTTTACATTTTACACATATTTTACTCCTTTTTAGGCTAGTAAAATTGCATTTATAACATTTTAATAAAACAGTATATATTCTAAACTGATCTCTCGGGTTATTTCCATTATACAAATACTATGAAATGAATCCGCTAACTTATAATGAGCCATGCGTTCAAAGGTTTTGTATATGATCCGGGTGTCACGTTCAACTGGACATACCACCCGGAAACCGTTGAAACTTGTGATGTCTGTAACTTCTAAATTATAAAACTGATGACTTTGAAATTTTTAAGGCATAATCTTTATAGTACTTACTTTTGAACAAAAAAATAATAAAGGATTCCGGACTGCAGGTTAATGAATTAAAGCTAAATATACGTTTTTATTTTCATCCCCTATTCCACGGGAACCGTATTGAATTTTGGGATAAAAAGTAGCCTATAACCTTCTTCGGAGTATGAATTTTAACCATGCTAAATTTCATTTGAATCCGTTCAGTAGATTCGGCGTGATGCGCGGCCTTGATACAGACAGACAGACAAAAATTAAAAAAAATACATTTTTCGCTTCAGTGTCGATTAAAGAGTATCTTCCAAAAAAAATTTTAAAAATATCTTCAATGTACAGAATTCGACCTCTTACAGTTTTATTATATGTATATAGATAAATAATAAATATATATTAGGAATAGGTAAGGCGGTGGTATCAGACGAGGGCTAGATGATATAGAACTTTACGACCTAGTAGCTACGATCGTAGCACTCGACTCTCAGAAACTATCTGGCACAGCGGCAGTTGGTCTAATCGTCAAAATAAGTCCGGACCAACACAACACTGTTATTTAAACCACCCGTTCGTTGAGTAGTTAGCAAAACTAACTACGAGTCGAGGGGACTTGGGTTCAATTCCCGACAACATTTGTGTGATGAGCATAGATGTTTATATTTTTGAGTGTGGGTGTTTGTTATATATGTTAAAGTATTTATGTATATATTTCTATGTAATAATATCGTCGTTGACTAACACCCATAACACAAGCATACTTTAACACATTATTTTGTTGCGAACATTAAGTAAATCATTATAAGAGCTAACTAAGTAAAAATATTGCCGCAGCCGCGATCACTTTGCTATCCATTTTCGATAGACGTCATAACATAACAGTAGAGAGTTAGTAAATGAGCGGCCACGATTGTGTGGAGAGTTGCCCGATCATGGCGGCGATGTTGAGAGATCATTTATTGGGCCAACTTGGCCCAATCTGAAGAGGAGCCATAAAGCCAAATAAAATTATTCTATTGCTTAATTCTGCACTGTATCACTGACGGTGGGTTCACGTCGGCAATGCGATTAAGAGAGCGAGAGACAACAAGCACCTAATGCCTACTTTTCCAGGAATACCAAGCCTTACATTTTTTCTTCTCTTAGATATCAATGTTACTTACGATTACATTATGTTGCATTTTATACTGTGCCTTAAGCATCGAAAACAAAACCATAAAAAATATTATATAATGTAATTAAGAAATAGACTAAAGTAAAAAAAAATCTAGTAAGTTGCACTACTGTTAAAATTATACCAGAACGCACAATTTTTACACTGCCACGCAACGGGGTCAGAGAGAGTTCATTTGATCGGAGACTTCGCGCAACTAATTCCGCGGAGAGCGGGGTAGCCCCAAAAGCCTACTATTTTCGAACATCCTGGCCTTAATGTATTGGACTGGCCACCTGTCACATTGTGGGACTGTATCTTCTGCTAGTCGTGAAAGCACGTGTTGTACCTCAGCCTACCTCTTTGGGGACACGGGCGTGAAGATATTTATTTTCTGTGCTAGTTGCTACAGTGACACACGTTTTGTAAATGTTTTAGATGTCTACCTATTTCTATTCAAGAGGAGACATTAACAGGGGTGTGCCACCCTTTGGGTTCGTGGAGTGAATAAAAGCCGTAGATTTAACGATTTTAATATTAATAATCCTATATATTATACATATAATAAAATCGTAGGAAAGTCAAAACTGTACTTTAAATATTTTGTTAAAAGCATACTTGGGGCGTGATCTATAATCGATATCAAAGTCAAAAATATAGTTTTTAGAATTTTTATCTGTTTGTTTTTATGTATGTCTGGGGGAAACTCAAAAAGTACTGCATGGATTAACTTCAAATTTTGCATGAATATTACTAATAGGTCGGGTTAACAACATACAGGTTACATATTATCACGCTATCACTTACGGGAGAGGAGCTGTGCGGAGTAAACGAAGTCCGCGCGGACGAAGTCGTGGGCAACATCTAGTATTATTATAAACATATAGTTTCTTTGTGCTAAAAACTGTGGATATGAGCCATCACCTTACTTCTAATACAATAATTATGAACCAAATTTTCTAAACTACAATGTGTTTAGGAAAACTGTGGGTTTTATGCTATAATTTTAAATCCTCCTATCCTATTATATCATGAGATAGCAAACAAGCAGATAGCTCCCTGATGGAAAAAGAAACCATCGCCTATAGACACCAAAGAATTTAATGGTACATTATTATCCGTGTGGCAAAATGGCAATGCCACAAGCATAAGTTTACCGGCGGCTACCTTATCCTCCAGACCGGAACATGACAATGACAGGCATTGACGCTATTGCGGCAGAGATAGATAAGGCGGTGGACCGCGATGGTACCATATTGGTGAAACGTTGCGGTTCCTTTGAACAATAGATCAACTGCCATACTGCTTGGAAATCTTTTTAAACTGACATGTCTTGTTAAAAGTGAGATGTTACTTAATTTTTGTAAGTCTGTATCTTAATCGAGTTTTTTATTCTTATGTATATTATAATGCGTTTTTTTTTTAATTTTGAAGGTACTATAACACTAGATTTAATGTTTTTTTTATACCATAAGATGGCAAACAAGCAGATGGGTCTCCTGATGGAAACAGTCAACCATCGTCTATAGACACCAAAGAACTTAATGGTGCGTCGCTATCTTGTGGCGAAGTCGAATGCCACATGCATAAGTTTTTGTGGTTAATAATTATACTAATTATTAACAATCTGATTTATATTAATATACTTAATCATAACTTAATATGATCGGACTGCATTGGTGGCCTGAACAACATAGGTCTTATCATATTATCAAAAGTTTGATTCTCATGTCAAAGTGTTATTAAAATAACAAAAGTTGGAATATAAAGAGTTGGAGATATCAACCTATTGTGCCTGTCGACTAATTAATAGATTGGGTTAAATAAGACGTGTTTGGACATTTAATTCATTATGGTTACTCCAAAAGGGAATTGGTACAATGACAGTACATTCAAATCACAAGGTTATTATTTATTTTCTGTATTCATTGTTAAACACGACTCTCTACAATTGCTTACAAATTTATTTGCACTTTTGCTACCCCGATTTGTTTTTATAGCACACCTTTTCGTGAACAAATTTCAGCTCCTTTGACTCTCTTAATAATATATTCGTTGTTACTGTAAATCACTGATTCCTAAAGTGGTCCAGGTGAACACCTAGGGGTCCACGGAAGACTCGACGGGGATTTACATTAGCGAACCAAAATGGAGGTTCACAATTCGTAAGCGAAGTTCCACGAAAATTCTTAAGTTTTGGGAGTGTGGTAGAAACTTTGATTCAGGGGGTCCACCGGAACCAGCAAAATTTTGAAAGTGGTCTATGAGACAAAAAAGTTTGGAAACGTTTGCTGTAGTAAACCATCACCATATTCGCGACAGGATATGGTCATTTCATTTTATTCAAGATTGGTGGTCGCATAACTTTGTGGCCAGTCCCAGTAGCGGACTAATATGAATCAAAATAAAAATAAAAATTCGCGCATGCGTAAAGTTAATTGTATCTTGCTTCGTTAGTCGGAAAACAATAATGGCAAGCACTAACATTATAAGGGGGCAGTTAGTACCACCGTCTTATAATAATAAAGTGTCAGTTGGTCATTAGGTGAACCCAGTCACCTAATGTCCGCCTGAAACATTGCGATGAGAGGATTGGCCACTGTCCGCTTTTTACAAGTAGCTTTAAAGAAAAAAGAAAAAACTTTTTTGTTAACAGCCATAAAATGTAAATTTTTTAGCGCCTATATAAATACTTAAGCAAATTTTAATGACGAAGGAATATGATTATTTTGAAAGTAAATCATTTGCATGCAAATTTTAATTGAGAATTAATTAAGAGCAAGTTTATATAAAATAGTTTAATTTAATATTTACTTTTACTGACTGAGCTACTCAAGAAAAATATGTTACTTTGCTTTGTTTGTTTGCCCAATCAAAATAGATATAGAATTTGTTTATAAGATAAGATTTATTACAGTAAAAATAAACTCAGTGGTATTATTACATTATTTATTATTTATGCCGCCCCATTGGTCGAGTGGTTAGCGACCCTGACTACGCGATCAATGGGGTCCGGGTTCGATTCCCGGCAGAGACAGGCATTTGTGTGATGAGCACAGATGCTTTTATTTCTGGGTTTGGGTGTTTATTAAATATATTATTTATAAATGTATTTCTATGTATTAGTATCGTTGACTGGCACCCATACTACAAGCATATAATTTGCTTACTTTGGGGCCAGATCAATTCGTGTAATTTGTCCAATGATATTTATTTATTTATTTATTTATTATTATTCAAGCAAACTCCATGCTAATTGAATAAAGTAATTAAAACAGCCATTTATGTGTGTTCTTGAACCGTTTGTAAACTTATTTTTTTTTAATTTTTTATGTTAAACTAATGAATGAATGAATGAATACTCTTTATGGCGCACCAAATTTAACAAGACAGATTATGTACAATACTTATAGCTAATAATTATGTATATAGTGGGTACACAAAGGCGGTCTTATCGCTAAAGAGCGATCTCTGCCAGACAACCTTTAGGTAGAGGAGATCTTAAAATATATTTTAGGTAGTGGTATAATTAATATTTTTTCTTTAAATTTTTTCCGTGTTGGTCCGGGCTCTTGAAAAATAAGCCAACTGCCGTTCTGCCAAGAGGTCGTAAAAGGCAACCGATTGGCTATGCGAGTCACTACTATCGTGGCTTCTAGGTAGTAGAGTTCGGCATTGTCTCACCCCGGTCTGACACCATCGCCTTATATATTCTTGTCGCAATATCATTAGTGCTTGTCATTGCCATGTTCCGGTTCGGAGAGTAAAGTAGCCGGTAAACATATTATGCATGTGATATTAGAGCTCGCCAAAAGATAGCAACGCACCATTAACAAGTTTGTTATCTATAGGCGATGGTTGAATCTTTCCGTCAAGAGACCCATCTGCTTGTTTGCTATCTATTAAAAGAAAAAAATTAAACAATTTTATTACATTTCTGGCGCACAGATGACAACGCGTTATTAAAATTTTAAGAGTATATAAGCGATGGTTATCAGTTTCCATTGGAAAATTCATCTTATAATACAAATATTATAGAATGAAAGCAAAAAAAGAAGTATCACCACGCCCGGTTCATCTGCGGGGTAGGCGTCTACAAACTTTTCAGTTCACCGGGATTCACCGATTTGCAGTTTGGCGAATTTAATAGTGATCCTCATCGCCGTATTTACCGACATTGTCGACTATTTCTAGCGCTAAGACCGACAGCTTTACGTGCTCATCCGAGGCACGGGAATGGCAATACACCACTCCGCTAGACTCCGAGCTGCTACTAAGATTTTAGATTTTTGAGAAAAAAAATTTAATAACACTTGCCCGACACGGAGATCGAACCCGGGCCTTCATGATCTGAGCCGGATAGGCTACCCCTAGACCACGAAGAAGTCAATAAAATATATTCAAAAAGATAACAGAGAGAAAACAAATAAACATAGTTATTGCGCAACTCTTGTGAAACTGCTAATCATCACTAAACGGTTACACAATTGTTGCGCAATAATCAATATTTCAAAACAACAAAAACACCATAAAAAGTGTTATCAAAGTGTTTTAAAACGGTGTTAAAAATATGGTGTCCTTTAAGAATAAAAATGAAAAATGTAACAAAAAGATTATATGTAAATATTACGAACGACTTCAAACTCCACTATCTTATTAACACTTTCTGTATGTGAGTTACAATGATAGTCTAACGGCTTCATCTTTAAATCTTCGACATTTTATGTAACGGAAAATACATAATATCAAAAACCAACAAGACCAAACTCTTGTTGGTTTTTGATATTCTCTTTTTACAGATGAGTTTCAGTAAAACTCTTTCAGTTCCACTTTTAATTCCTCGTAATAATGATAAATTTAGTACTTCCAGCAACAAAACTAATGAGCCCAAACTTGGTTTTCTTGTCAAAATTCTGCATCTGAGAATTCTAGTCCCTTTATCCAGGCTACATCATGAGATCAGCTGGATTGTACTATAATATTGCATTGTCACTAAGCTTATACTAGCAAAAAGCAAAGCTTTGTGAGGTTTCGTATAGTTATACTGCCTACTAATATTGTCAGGAAATTAGTTTTTTTATGAGAAATACATTTTTTAATGTATTATTTTTTTTTATAATTATCTAACCTAAAAAAAAAACAACATATTTTCACCCAAACATTATATTCGCATCAAAGGCTTCGTCAGGATTTGGTCTAGGGGAGGGGGGGGGGGGGGGGAGGTGAGGAAAATAAAACCAAAATTAAAAAAAAAAAAAAATTCTAAGACTAATTTTTTTAAGTACTTACAAGAAGAATTCTTTATAATTTTCTTGATTTATTAATAACACGATTTTTATAATTATCAACGTTATCTACACAGAACAAATATAAATGTTATCTACATATTTTACACCATATTTTCTGGTCTGGTTAAAGTTTAATATCGATAGAAATCATATTTATTTATGGCATATTTCTTGTAAAAGAGTTTTCAAGGAAAAATGGGTATTAAAAATGAAAATTAATCTCATAAAAAACACATTTTTAACATTTCGCTTAAATAAATGTTTTTTTTTTTCTAAAATCGGGAAGTTCCTGGTTTCACATCGATTTTCGAAATCAAAAAATATTTTATTTAATTAACTTTCAAAGAATGAATATTGGACTTACGGCAGATACGAAGAATTGGCGGTAGAAACTCTCGATTTTTCTCTCAGAGAAACTCTAGGGATTCAATTCCCGTGTCAAACAAATCAAAAATGCGTTTTTTCAATTGTCTAATAAAAACAATGCTGTCCGGGATTGGAAAAATACCTGGTTGGTGATAGGCTGGTCATCACGTTGTGGGACTTAAATATCTTCGGCTAATCTTGGATGCACACGTTGTACCTTTGCCTACATCTTTGGGGATACGGGCATGAATATACCTTTTTTAGCTTTCTACCCTCGGGCTAAGGTTGGAAATTGATCTCAATACTAATGAAAAAATACACTTGTTCTGTTTCACAATTATAATCATATTGTGAAAAATTTGTAAGCTTTGCAGACTTTGCAGGCCATCCCTGAAACTTCACGCTAAATTAAGGTTTTTTAAGCTCAAAAGAGTAAAAACTGTTAGCACAGATTTTTTCAGTTCTGAGAAATATTGAAATGTCTCAATTGCTTAATCACAAAAAACAGCAAGAAAACATTTTCTTTACTTACTTACTAAATCAGTTACTTCCTTATCTACATAGAAAGCGGGAAGTTAAAAATAGATTAATATTGTATTAAAATGGAGTGAATGAAAATGAATTAACTGAATTAAAACTACCTCGCCAAAGCTCAAACCTAAAAGCGCAATATTTGTTCAGTAAAATGTACCACAAAAGGGCATAGATCGTTGCCTAGTTTAGCTTTGTAGCATTTTGATTCGTTAGTTATATAATAGATTGCGTTAGTAGTAATAAAATTTGAATACAACATGTATCTTCTATTTTTTTTAATTTTTATAAAATGGCATTTAATGGTAGATCATATCTAGACATGAATTTAAACTAGCACGTCAAAGCTCAAACCTAAAAGTGCAATACTTTTTCAGTAAAATGTATCACAAAAGTGCATAAACAGTCACCTAGTGTAGGGCGAGCGGAGCGAGCCCTAACAATAATACCCCGTTTAAGACTAGAATGAGTAAAAAAATTAATGGTGAATATTTTGAAGCACTATTAAATGTGGTTGAAGTATATAACTTAATAAAAAGCCAAAAACAATTTGATTTCATATTAATAAAATAAATTATTCGCTCTGCTTATGTTTTTTCTCACATATTCAAAGCACCCCTAATTTTGGTCAGTTCTCTAGGAGTTATGTTTAATAATAATAATGTTATGGGAATGCTATCACATCCTTTATTATATTCATCGATATTCGACGAGAAAATCTATTATCTTACTTTTTGGGAGAAAACTAAGTCATTTTACAACTATTTTATAACAGAATATGAAGATATGGAGGTTCAAGAAGCCGAAAATAAAATGTTACAGAAATACTTTGGTCCTAATGTTCCGTCTGTTAGTGATTTGTGCAATAATGTAGACATACTTTTAATTAACGTTCATTCGATTTGGGCTGACAATCAACCTGTGCCGTGGAATGTTCTTTGTATATTTTTTGGAATGAGTTTAAAGGAAGAAAAGAATTTACCAAAGGTTCGTTTTACTTTTAAGATTTAGCTATATGTATCTTTTAATTATTATAATTAAAATATTTAATCTATTCTATATAAATCTGTAGCGTTTGTCTAAATACACTTGTTTTTGTCGAATTTAGTGGTAAATATTCGTTTTATGTTTCACTTATGTAAATTCTACCATTATTTTTAGGCTGTTTGTTTTTCTGTAAGTCTTTCTGTGTGGTTTGACCAATCTTGATAAAAATTGATACATAATGAGAAAACGGGATTTCGCAAATGATGATTTTTGTCTGTATGTATGTAAGTCTCCTGTATGCTTTGGAGAGCTTTGGAGGGGAATAGGTAAGGCGATGTTACCAGACCTGGAAGAGACAATGCAGAATTCAACCACCTAGTAGCCACGATGGTAACGACTCGCATAGTCAATCGATTGCATCATACGAACTGCCTGGCAGATTGATATATGGTCTATTCTTCGAAGGAAGCCACGATCAACACGGGTTAAACGCATGACTGAAACATGAATATGAAAGGTCGATTTATAGCAACTTTAGCAAATAATATAAAATTCTTACATTTCTGATAGGTTCGGCTTAATACAGAATTTACAAATAACTAACTTTGTAAAATGAAATGAAACGAAACGAATATGGGAATTACAAGTTATTAAAATTTGATTAAGTTACCAATATATGCAATCCTGTTATATCGTAGCTCTCAAATGGGTGAAACGTACTGTATACGGTGTTTTAAACCAATAATAAGTTACAAGTTTGATACGAATGGATCACACTACGATTAGAAGTAGAATGCAAGTACTGTAAAGCTTTAAAGGGCAAGAGTAAAAGCCCGAGAATATGCTGCAGTGCTGGTTGAAATTCCATCTTTTGAACTTCTTTTGTCTGTTTATAAACCTGGGCATGTTCCTTTAATTTTATAGTATCTCTTAGGTACAATGTTTCTTATCATCGAAGGTGCAAGGTTTGCTTTCAAATAACATAATTTGGAGCAATTTATACTCATTTTATATAAATTAAAATTTAATAATGTTTCGATATAACAATAAAGTTAAGAAACACGTCAGCGGGAAACTATGTATGGGTATTTGCAATATCCGGCTAAAAGTAAAAAAAAACGGGAAAACTTATATAGTTTAGTTCACGCGGGCGAAGCTGCGGTTTGATAGCTTGTAAGTATATAAATCTGTAAGAAACACAAATCTACTTTTGAAAATAAATAACCTGATAAGTGTCACCATTTTGCAAAGCAACTTCAAGTAACTGGACATAATACTTCAACATACTTTTTTGTGTAATCAGGTAACAACTGAAATAAATAAATGAATGAATATATTTTGAAATTACACATACAGTGACATAATTATTACTTTAAGCTAATTAAACGTATATTGGTCTCTCAAATGAACTAGCGATCGCCTGTGACTGAAATTCTATCGAAATCTATGGAGACTAAACAATAAAGTCCCTTATAAGTTCGACAACATTCTTTAACCTTAAGGAAAATAATATTCATGTCGGTATATCTATACATATAATAAAACTGTAAGAGGTCGATTTCTGTACATTGGAGATATTTTAAATTTTTTTCTTTGGAAGATACTCTTTAATCGATACTGAAGCGAAAAATGTAATTTTTTAAATTTTTGTCTGTCTGTCTACCGAATCTACGGAACGGATTCAAATGAAATTTAGCATGATTAGAGTTCATACTCCGAAGAAGGTGATAGGATATTTTTTATCCCAAAATTCAGTATGGTTCCCCTGGGATAGGGGATGAAAATAAAAACGTATATTTAGCTTTAATCCAGTAACCTGTCATCCGAAATCCTTTATTATTTTTTTAATTAAAAGTAAGTACTATAAAGATTATCCCTTAAAAATTTCAAGTTCATGAGTTTTATAATTTAGAAGTTACAGACATCACAAGTTTCAACGGTTTCGGGTGGTAAGTCCAGTTGAACGTGACACCCGGAGTGTATACAAAACCCTTGAACGCACGGCTCAATATAAGCTAGCGTTATCATTTCATAGTGTTTGTATAATGGATATAAACCGAGAGAATCAGTTTTAGAATGTATACTTTTTTATTAAATATTATAAAGGCAATTTTACTAGCTTAAAAATAGTAAAATATGTGTAAAATATAAACCTAAACATTTTATTTGTTTATATAAGAATAATTATAATATATTTGAAAATATAACAGGTCAATTTTCAGGTTTTGCATTTAGATTTTGCAATTTCGATTAGATGCAAAAATATGCATCTAATCGAAATTGAGTATACTAATAGAATTTGTTCGTTATAAAATTAAACGTAAGGATAGGCTATTGCGAAAATTTTTGTTTTTACATTGCATAACCTAAAAAAAGATAAAAAAGTATCTACACGTCCATATCCTGGAATACATAGGCAGAGGTACAAAAAGTGTACCCACGATTAGCCGAAAATACTCACACAATGTGATAGGTGGCAAGCCAATCCCGGGCAACGTTGTTTTATCAGAAAACTAAAAAAGCACATTTTGTTTTGCCTGACCAGGGAACCGGACCCTGGAACTCATATGGTCAACGATGACACCGGACCGCTAGACAACACGGTAAATATTTCAAAATTAGATACATCAATCAGTTATCTTTTAAAATGAATGAAACTTCTGCAAAGTGTAGATGTTGAAGTGCTTAAGCTACTTAGTATACTGACTAAAGTCGGACTCCAAAATACTTTAAAAAAAAATTGTTTAGTAGAATATACGAAAATGTACTTATAAGTTCAGTCCAGAATAAGATCAACTATTCTACAGAAAAACTTTACACACATATAACTTCATCAAAACAAATTCTAACAAAAGATACTTAACATTCCTTTATTTGTGAGAATCAAAAATCAAAAATGTGAGAAAAAAATACGTGGCGTTGTTGTTTTTTATTAAAAGTATCATCACGCCCGATTCCCTTGCGACATAGGCAGAGTAAACCGACCGTCTATAGACTTTCCGGTTCACCGCGATTCACCGGTTTGTCGGTTGGTGAGATAAATGGTAATCCTCATCGCCGCATATTCGATCGACTATTTTTAGCGATAACTGGAACCGAAAGTTTTACGTGCTCATCCGAAGCACGGCAGTGGTAATATATATACCACTCCGCCAATTTCCGTGTTGCTACTGAGATTTTAGATTTTCGAGAAAATCTTCGAAAACATCTCAATAACATCTTTGACCGACCCGGGGATCGAACCCGGGACCTCATGATCTGAGCCGAATAGGCTGTCCCTAGACCACGAGGCAGAGTAATTTGTTACAATAATAAAAAAAAACCCTTGACTGCTTATCTTACTTATTAAAAATGATACAAATTTACATTAAAAATATTTCTAGAGAGTTAAAATAATAATAAATTTAATAAAAGTGCAACAAGATTTTTTTTTATTGCAAATTGTTTTCAATGAACAAGAAAATAGCTTCTTAGTCAAAGGCTATTTTGTTTTTTATTAATAATAAACTACAAAGCCATGTGTTAATTAATTTATTTTTAACTTCCCGCTACGAAATTTGCCTTAAATAAAAATTATTCAAAAAATAAACCTGAATAAAGAACTTTTCATATTTCTAATTAGGTATATATTTTTAACTTCCCGCTACGTAGCTACGTAGATAAGGAAGTTACTGATTTTGCCTCGATTTTCGAAAATCGAGTGTTCACCAGATCTCCACGTTTTGAGGACCTAGGAACCTTTTCCGACTATTTTCATGATGACATATGTGTGTGTGTGTGTGCGCGCGTGAGTGTGTATGTAAACATCTCATTAATTTTGAACGGCTTAACCGATTGAAACGTTGTTAATGGAATTCGATTGGATTCCACTCAACTTAGACTTCCAAAATTCCAAAATTTTCATTTTAACTAATTCAGTCAAGGAGATTTTGAGAAATTTTGGAAAACCTCACAAAGGTTTTTGGCGAAACAGTATTTTTTAATACAATTTCCAGATTAATGAACCGATATAGTACAAAATTTAATCAGCTTTACTTCTCAAAACACTGCGTCCAATGCATAAATTGCATCAAAATTTTGTCGATTCCACGCATATTTATCCGTTCGGGAGTTATTTTTTTCGACATAACTTCGAATTTTTTTAACTAATCATTTTTAATCTTCTGCAATATCTTAGTACTTACTAAAAAAACTACATTGAATTTCAAAAATCAAAATGGAGTCTAATTTTCAAAAGGTACAGCTTTTCAAACATTAAAATTACGTTGTTTACAGTAAACTTATTACATATTGTTTAAATAACTTTCAGGTTAATACACCGTGTGATATAAAAATCGAATTAGGTTTTCCCGAATTAGGGAATTGGTACAAAATTGGATTTATTTGGGATTTGTCAGTGATATAAAAAAGTTTTAAAAAATTAAAAAAAGTTTTTTTTACATTTCTTCAACATTTTTTAACTTGAGTTAAACAATTGCGTTGAATGCCATTCGAAAGATCACATTCGATCATCAATTTTAAAAAATATGATGTATATTTTTCAAACATTGATTTCCTAAGTATCATTTTTACAAACTAGATTTTTTGAACTCTTCGAACTCTAGGGAACTTCTAGGGAAGCGCGTTCTATCTTAGGCCGCATCTTGAATTACCATCAGGCGAGATCGTGGTCAAGCGCTTCCCTGTTGGTAATAAAAAAACATGTCGATTCCACGCATATTTTACGAAATATTGGCAAAAAATTGCAAAAAGCCGTATTTTAATTGTTTTAAACAAAATGTTCCTGACCTCCACACGTCCTCCTCCACGGTCAAGATATTATGCTTAATAATAATAACATTGCAGTTATAACGTTTACTGGAAGCTAATACTATTTATTTCGCCCTAACTTATAGGTCTTGACTAATACTACTGCAAAGGAGTCAAATATTGGTAATTATCAGACATACACCATGGATTTTAAAATTGGCTTAAATAATCATCGTTGCCCATTAAGAACCTAGGTACAAGCCGATACTTTCACCTTCAATCTTTTGCTCTCAAAAAATTTTAAAGTTGTTATGATAATAATATCTAAGGTTGTTGAAACCAAAAATGTCTATTTTGAAGTTATAATGCTGTAACTTTTGATCGCGATTTTATCGATTTTAATCTTTCAAACAGCATTAACCGCAGTTTTAGCAAGATGAAAAACGTTGTCTTGGGCCAAAATTAACTGGTTGAAAAATTTCAAAGTTATGTTTAACCACATTTTTTTTTAATTTTTTCGTACGCGGTAACTCCTGAAGGAATATTGACCGAACCTTCTGCTCTGAAACCGGCTATGACGTGACAAACGTTGCACGTAATATAACAAATATAAACTAAACCGTGCAGTCGTTAAACAGCGAACAGCTGTCAATGGAGTAAGGATAACACCGTAAACAACTCTGGGTGGAAGTTTTTTGGACTCACTTTAAGGTAGACGAAAACATTTTTTACAAATAAGAATTAAATTCGCAGCCTCTTGGCTGATTTTGATTGCCCTGGCAGTGGCGTATTTTAGTTGCGACACTTTTATCCGGTGGAAGGATAGCCCCCGCCCTGTTTAAAAATGATAATACTTCGTAATCTTTCCTTTTATAAAAAATAGGTTTAGCAAAAATGATTTTTAGTCAAATATAGTCATATGGAATGAGTTTATAATGACATACAAATAAAACTGTAAGCATGACTGTAGAAAATAAAAGGCGAGGTAACTTCAGTTAAACACTGCCTAAATCCCTACAAGGCACAAGGGTCGTTATCAAAGTCAACGTGTTTTCAAATCCACACTAAAAGAATCCTTTATATTTCTCCTTTGATAAAAGTGCTTCGCCGTCCAAAGTATTGCTGAATACGAGAAATACTGTGGTCAGTTCCTAATAATTACTCTGCAAGGATGGGATAACGCGAACGAAGTCGCGGGTACAGCTAGTTATTATATAATATCACACGAATGTAGTGTGTGTAATGTTTATTTTTATTAATTTATTGTATTTCTAATGCTGTACTGTCGGTGAAAAGTAGTATAGGTATAAATTATGAAATGTTGGATAATTTGATAAGAAGTTTTAGAATTTTCGAAAATGTATTACTTCGTCAGTATTTCATGTAGAGTTTTGAATGAAAGCTTAATAGTTAGTGTGCATTAAACAGTTTCTTAATGTTTTTTTTCTATCTTGATTTTTAAATTCGAAACTAAAAAAAAATGCGAGTTGTATCACTTGACATTAATATTACTTTTGTGTATAGTGATGAATATCAATTTGTATCAATTTCCACGTGGCTACTAAATGGATGTTAATAATAATACAAGTCACTAATAAAAATGAGTTTTTGAACAATTGAAAGAAACATAATTATGTAAAACAAATTTTGTAAGAAATTATGACATACAAGAATATTTACATTATTTTTTAGAAAATAAAGATTTTTTATTGAGATATATTTTTCTACACCAAAATGTTTATGTATTTTCGCGTGTAAAATGTGCAGATTGGCAACGACAATCTAAAATATTTTAATTATCAATTAAAAATGAACTTCCCGACTGCTTGTAAATAAAGTGAGTCATGCCTACGAAATAAAAATCTCAATGGTTAAAAATTTAATAAGGTGTTTTGTGACGGTACTTAACAAATTTTATTATAATGATACCTACTATCATAAGACCTGTCATAATGTCTCTCATGGATCAAAAGGTTGGGCTGCAAAGAAGACGGATGAAAGACAATTATATCTGGCGGAGATGAGAATGTTGAAGTGGATGTGTGAAGTGACGCGCATGGATAGAGTAAGAAATGAGTATATTAGAGGAAGTCTGAAAGTAGCAACAATAACCAAAAAATTGAAAGGAAACAGAATGGCATGGTATGGGCATGTCATGACAGAGGGAACGCGGACGATCAAAGAAAAGATGGATGGATTGTATAAAAGAAGATATGGAAAACAAGGGAGTCAACTCCCTTGTTTTCCATATCTTAGTTATATAATCATTAATGTCGAGGTGACGACTGATAAGGCAGAGTGGAAGAAAGGGATATTTTGAGCCGACCACAAATAAAATAGTGATAATGAGCAGGAGAAATAAAGAATTTTGATTCCTGCAGTCTTCTGTGCAGCAGCAGCAGCGAAGCAGTACTTCTTGCTGGCCCATCGTCTCCAACTTTATGAGGCGCAAATTCGGCCTCACATGGAGTACTGCTCTAATCTCTGGGCCGGAGCTCAGCTTGAGCGGAGTACCAGCTTCTTCCACTTGACCGCTTTTAACGTAGAGCGGTTCGAATCGTTAACGATCGGGCTATTTCGAAACGGCTTGACTCCTTGTCAGTACGCGGAGATGTAAACTCACTCTGCGTCTTTTATCGTATCTATCATAAAAAGTGTTCCGAAGTTGGATTAATTCCTGCTACTAAATTCCATCATTGGACATCGCGTCAAAATTTGAAGTTCCACCCATACCATCTCGATGTCTGGAAATCCACAACCGTGCGGTTCTCCCGGCACTTTTTGCCTCGTACTACTCTTTTGTAGAATCAATTACCTGCAGGGGCTTTTCCGAACAGACACGACATGGGGACCATCAAGAAAAGAGCTTACTCATTTTTAATAGGACGGCAAGGCAACTGCAAGGCCTCTAGTATTGCAGATGTCCATGGTCGACGGTTATCATTCAACATCAGGTGCACCTCCTGCCCGTTTGCCCCCTCTTCCATAAAAAAAGTCTTTATAATTTGTATCTAAAAAATCAACAATCCTTAAATAGTGAACAAGGCTTTACTGACAAGTAGTCAGTAGTCAGCAGACTTATAGTAGTATTATCAACGAGATCAATATTTAAAGTTCATTTAATAATATAAACGCAATTAAAAGCTATTATAGAATAATTAACACTTATTACGTTATCTTATTGAAGAATAACATACTTATCACATAATTTGGCACAATAGAATGAGATATTTTGAGGACACGATGGCTCTCAAATGATGTAAAAATATGAAAATTTGTCTAAGTACCTATTACAATAAATATTCTTAAAAGTTCAAGTTTTGTTTTAAATAGAAATATTTTCACAATTAAATGTAAAAAACACACAATCAGAAAAGTTAAACTTATAAAACTAGAGAACATTTTTAAGACAAACAACATATTTAAGGCAGTAATAAGTAAAATTCGTTAACATTTTAAGGGCCGGTTCTCAATCGCCAGTTAACTTTTATCCAACGAATAAGTTTTTTATTATATTTAATTAAAAGGTCACATTTATTCCTCAGGTAAACGTTATTTAATGATTGAAATATCGACCCTAAGACAATCATCATTTTATGACAGTTTAACATTTAAAGTGGACATAACTATTACATATGAATAACATTTATACATTCCTACATTTTGCTCTCTCAGCTCACTACCTGTCTCGTTTTATCTTGCAGTTTCTTATTGAAAGGAGTGAAATAGATGATTTACGTTGAAGCGGGGAGAGCGCGAGTTGTATGATTTTACACAAATATGAGTTACATAGCACAGTCACGATCTATAATAGTTTTTTAATATAACTCGACTTATATTACTTTACATTTTTTTTTTAAATAAAAGAAGTAATGGTGATAAGTAATATATCTTAAATTGCTTCACTATTCACGATTTTACTTAAACTGAAGGTCTGGTATAAACTAAGACAAGCACAGTTGTGTTAGTTTACACAATCTTTAATGTTAAACAAAACATAACTTATATCGGTATACATATTCATAAGATAGCGGAGAAATATTTTATAATAATATAAGTAACGTTATATGGATAAACACGAAATTAAGTATCAAAACTGTTACTTATATCACTAGCCACAAACAGTAACTCCGTTTCTATATGGCGTAGGACTAACCTCAATATAAAAAACGGTAGGTATTTTTTTTGTAATTGTATTACATAAAAAAAGTAAAAAACCATATAAGTCGAATTATACTACTTTTCACGGACGGTACAGAATGAATTTCATTTAAAACTATTGGGTTCCTAAAATCCTCTGCGATGTACACTTTAACTGTGCCAAATTTCATACTTCACAGCTTGCACAATTGTCTTAATAAGGGGTCCAACATTTTTCCTTCGTGTACTAATATAGATTACTAGCTGACCCGTAAACGTTGTTTTGCGTATTGAATATTTCGGTGGCGTACTTGAGAGGAGGGGGGGGGGGGTTAACTGTGATAAGTATTTTATCTTTTAAATTGGACCAAAGAGTGGATAACTATAAAATTTAATAGAAATTGGTTCTGTACTTTCTAAGTAGATTGTGGACAAACAATGTGATACGAAATTTATAATAATGATTAGATACATAATTATACACATAATTTATAATTAAGACTAGCTGACCCGGCAAACGTTGTCTCGCCATAAAAATTACTTGTATGGAATATTTAAGTAGAGTACTTGAGGAGATTCATTGAGATAAAAACTATCCTATCTTTTAAGTTGGAGCAAACAATAGATAGTTTAGGAATACATAGCGGACAAACAACGTGACACGTTTATTTTATATATATATATATATATATATATATATATATATATATATATATATATATATATATATATATATATATATATATATATATATATATATATATACATATACATATATATATATATATATATCAAGTTTGCAAATCCGTCTATATATGATGGAGTTATGTCCGAATTTACATAAAAACATATAATCATCCAAAAACAAATAAAAAACATAAAAAATAGATATATTGCCTCATCTTTTTATATATGTCAATAATTATACGTCAGTTTTCTTGTCTTGCTATATATAGAACTCAGACTGGCGATTATTCAACAGACGAGTTACAGTACTCGATCGCGATGTTCAGCAAAATAATTGTGTTTATAGTATTGAATTATACGTGTTATGTGCAATCTGCGAAAATATTAGGAGTGTATCCATTCCCATCAATAAGTCATCAAGTTATATTTCGTAAAATTACGGAGGAACTTTTAAAACGAGGTCATGAAGTAACAATAATTACGGCTGATCCTGCATACCCAAGTGGAAAAACTCCAGTCAACCTAACGGAAATTGACGTTAATTATAAAACGTATGCCACAAAAGAAGATTTCCTTATTAATAGTCCCATTGTTGGGAATGATGATATCCCTTTTAAAATCAGAATAAGTAAAAAATTAATGGCATACGTTTTTGAAGCACTATTAAATGTGATTGAAGTACAAGACTTAATAAAAAGCCAGAAAAAATTTGACGTAATATTAATAGAATCAATGGTTCGCCCTGCGTATATATTTTCCCATATTTTCCAAGCACCCCTAATTTTAGTCAGTTCTCTAGGAGTTATGTTTAGTAATAATAATTTTATGGGAATGTCATCACATCCTTTGTTGTACCCATCAATATTCGACGAGAAAATTTATTCTCTTACTTTTTGGGAAAAAACTAAGTCATTTTATAACTATTTTATGACAGAATATGAAGATATGGAGTTTCAAGAAGCTGAAAATAAAATGTTACAGAAATATTTTGGTCCGGATGTTCCACCTGTCAGTGATTTGTGCAATAATGTTGACATGCTTTTACTTAACGTTCATTCAATTTGGGCTGACAATCAACCTGTGCCACCAAATGTTATATATTTTGGGGGAATGAATTTAAAAGAAAAAAAGGATTTACCAAAGGTTTGTTTTACATTTTTATAGTTTACCTAAATGTATTCTTTTAAAACTTGATCAATGTTTATTATTACCCGCTTGCAAGCGTAGGGTTATGTTTTTCGCGTGTATTTTGTATGTATGTATGTAATCTACATGTATATATTAATAGGTAAGGAAAAAATTTGGACCCCTTTTTAAGACAATTGCACGAACGGTAGAATATAAAATTAGGCATAATTAAAGCTTTTATTGAAGAGGTCTGCATAAACAACATAGATTTAAATAAAATGCGTTAGAAATATAATAAATTAATTAAAATAAAAATTACACACAGTATATTTACTTGACATACATGATAATATACACAATTGTGTATACACACACGCATACTTCCTTTATGGCTAAAGTCAGTTGCCAAACTTAAAGAGATTTTATTGTTTAACCCATGGCCGAATTCCAGCCACAGGCGATCGCTAGTATTCTTTATTATGGAATATCTTCTAAGCTATTGAACAGATTTATATAATTAAAGTATATTTAATCACATCTTGATTACCAAAGTCTTCTTTGATAAATTACGAAAAAAAAAAAACAACTGTAAGACCTAGTTTAATGTGATTTCTTTCAATAATGCAATGGGATAATCATGCTGATCCTAAAACAGTACATCGTGACCCTAACTTTAAAGATATAATAAGAAGTATACGTTATTATCATTAACGATTTTCGAGTGTATATTTTTTACGCTTTACAGCCTAAACGGCTTCATCAATTTAAAGTTGAAAGGAGTCATTAGTCATTAGATTCGTCGTAGTTGTGAGAGTGTCATAAGTCATATAATGTTTTAGTATAGAGGCATAGTCTGGTTTTTTTTACTAAAATAATCACTTATTTCTATAAATAATCGCACGTATTATTGTAAAACTAAGAAAACCACCAATTTAATAATCAATCGACGAAGAAATGAAGGTTATCAGTTTAAAATGTATGTATGTAATATTTTCGGAGTCGGCTAATATTTGAGTATGATGAATAAATAATATCTATTTAGGCGTCCAAGCACGTGTATTAAATTTTGTAGTAGAGGAGACAGTGGGAGATCGTAATTCACCGATCTGATAACCAGATGAGACGTATATTTTATCAAATATTATTAATAAACAAATGTGCCTATAATTACTTGCCTATCCAAAAGTGCTCATGGCTATTTTTAATTAAATTAATTTTAATCGGTTTTTTTCATCACTTTCATACTTTTGATGACCAAATGAAATTTATTTCCCTGATAATTTTTAACACACAGAATATGCCTAGGTAGGCTTGCCTACTCATTTCTGTGTATGGCTATATCAAATTTTAGATTATTTTACTACAAAATCAGTCACATATTGGCTGCCTGCAAAAAATCTTACACAAAGTACTGTTGCCAAGCTAAAAAATTGCCATGAGCACTTTTGGATAGGCAAGTAATTATAGGCATATTTGTTTATAAATAATATTTGATAAAATATACGTCTCATCTGGTTATCAGATCGGTGAAGGACGATCTCCCACCGGCTCTTAGACCATTGTGAGTATATGTATCTTTGTATATTTGTATGTTTGCCCAGGAATTTCTCAGGAACAAAAAGCCATATTGAGACAATATTACACACGTACATACATACATATTTTCACGCCAGATCCCTTACAGGGTAGGCAGAGAGAACCAAGTGCCATACATCACGATCCTTGCAGGCTTGTTTCGCTTACTCCACATTCTCATACACACACGCCGGTTGCGAAGACTCTTTACACCACCTTCGTATAGTACTCGATCAATCTGATTAAGGCATGCAAGTGTTGGTCTTCCCCGGTACCTACATCCTTCCACATTCGCATTGTATATCTCTTTTGTTAACCTTTCATCTACCATTCTTTCTACATGTCCGGACCAACGGAATATGCCCTTTCTCATCTTTACACCCACACTTTGTTTCAAGCCTAATCTCTGTCTCTCTCTCACTTCTACAACAACGAACCCGATCCGCGAGACAATATTCTTTTTTTAATTTCAATTTAACATTGACCTCCATGTTGGTTACGGCTCCTTTGAGGAATAGACTAGCTGCCATTCTGCCCAGTCGATCGTAACCTGCCTGCCTGCCTGTCTGGCAGAACGACAGATAGTCTACCAAATGGGTTTTATAGACCACTTACCGCTGCTGTATAATGCCGTGTGATAGTTGTCTCATATGATTAGGCGAAGGGTTTGTTTTTTTTAAAATTTAAGTTGTTCATTCCTAATTCATTTTATGTTTTTGTAGGATTTACTAAGTTATTTAGATTCTTCAATACATGGCGTCATTTATGTAAGTTTTGGCACAAATGCATTAGCAAGCTTTATTCCAAAAAAAGTAGTTGAAAGCATAGTAAGGGTTTTATCGAGAATGCCTTATGATGTGTTATGGAAATGGGACCAAGATAACTTGCCACTAAATCCAAAAAATATCAAAATTTCAAAATGGTTTCCTCAGTCTGATCTTTTAAGTAAGTATTTTTTATTGAAGTCCATAATCTACTCAACGTATTTACAGTTCTCTGAAAGAAAAGTCCTCGTTATAACCGAGGCTAAAAGCGGTAAAAAAACTTGTTATTACGATGACATTATAGCCAAGTATTGCCAAGTATAAGCCAAGAGTTCTACGAAAACTCACTCGCTTACTTCTTATGTGGGACAATTTTCGTGCCTGACCGTCAAAAATGTTGGTAAATTATACCTACCGAACTAAATCTTGTATTTCAACAAACTAGTTGCTATTAAAAATACTGTAAATTAGATATGTTTAATCTTATACCGCTGTAATAGAAACGATTCTATTTAAACTGTATCTATACATATAATAAAATCGTAGGAAAGTCAAAACTGTACATTGAATATAAAAGAATTCATGGAGCATAATCAACAGTCAATGACGAAGCCAAAAATATAGTTTTTAGAATTTTTGTCTGTTTGTCTGTATGTATGTCCGAGGTGAACTCAACTCAAAAAGTACTGCATGGATTTACTTCAAATTTTGCATGAATATTACTAATAGGTCGGGTCAACATATAGGCTACCTATTATCACGCTATCACCTACGGGGGATGAGCTGTGCGGAGTAAACGAATTCCACATGGACGAAGTCGTGGGCAACAGCTAGTTTAAAATAAAATAATAGTTGGTGTCAAGATACGAGTATGAAAGTGAGCATATGTGTAGATGAGTAAGTTCGTATGTGTCTTTGTGTGTGTGTGTATATATACATACACACACACACACACATATATATATATATATATATATATATATATATATATATATATATATATATATATATATATATATATATATATATATATTCTTGTGTTTCATTTAGACTATATATGACAGTCAATTCCTTCAAGTAATTTGTTTTATTATTTCAGAGCATAAGAATATCAAACTATTTATTACTCAAGCCGGACTCCAGTCAACAGATGAAGCGATCCATGCGGGTGTTCCTCTGGTAGCTATACCAATGTTAGGTGACCAGTCTTTTAACGCAGATAAATATGTCCGTCACGGCATTGGCAAAAAAATTTTGATGGATAACTTTGAAGAAGAAACGTTTAAGAAATCCGTGGAGAATGTTCTTTATGATGAAAGGTTGGTAATTAACTTATTAATGCCATCAATTCCATGGCCTATTAATGCCATTTTTAACCCCCGACGCAAAACGAAGGGTGTTATAAGTTTCAGGTGTGTATCTATGGATCTGTGTGTCCATGTATCTGTGTATGTGTGTATCTGTGTGTCTGTCCGTGGCATCGTGGAGCCCTGGCGGATGATCCGATTTGATTACGGTCTTTTTTAATTGAAAGCCCTGTTTTGCGAGATGGTTCTTAGCTAAGATTCAAATTGATGAAAGGAATTAAATAATTTGTAAATGCTTTATCAATACTAAATTTTGTGTTCTGGTACTTTATTGATATTGCAATTATATGGTAACGTTGAGCTAATATTTTGAGATTCTCATTCGAAGATCATCTATTTAACTGGCAATTTTCGTATTTAAATAACAGATTTTCTAAATATTGCAAGCCATTTTTAACGACTTTCTGATATCCGTTAGTACAAAAACTTGACAGACTTGTGAAGGAAATGCAAATACTATGGTACCATCCAACTGAGCTCGTGATGTAAGCCTGGATATAGGGACTGGAATTGTTTGATGCAGAGCTTTAACAAGAAAATCTTGCTTAGACTAAGTCTGGTTGCTATAAGTACTAAGTTTGATTAGTGCTCATGATGACGAGAATTTGAAGATGGAGCTTATAAAGTCCTACCGAAACTCATGCGTAGAATATAGAAAGAGATAAGATAGTCAAGTTCGAACTCGATGGATTTTTGATGATGTTTTCTTGCCATTAAATATAATGTCAAAGAACTGAACATGGAGCCGTAGCCGAAGTGTGTAATTGTAACTCACAGATAGAAATTGCTAATATAGTGGAGTTTGGAGTCATTTCATTTGTTACAGTAAGATCTTTCTCATGATGATATGGCTCTGGAGATTAAGCCGAAAAAGCGACATTGGAATTTCAAGAATCCAGATTCAAAGTTCAACTACAATGAACTCCTAAACTAAACGAGCTATAGTTTTTGAATTAGCACTTAATTGTCTTGTATTGGCAAACATCTTAGTGCTGGATGATTTTTAGCATCTGATGATGGAACTGAAAGGTAACCATGAGAACTCCTAAACTAAATAAGATAAACTAATCGACATTGGACTCATTTGTTCTGTTTGGACAAATACTCTAGTGCTAGACGATTTTCAGAGTCTCATGATAGAGCTGGAAAACTTATTATATTAGCCGGTAAACTTATGCATGTGGCATTAGACCTCGCCACGAGAGATCAAAGCACAATTTACATCTATGGTGTCTACAGGCGATGGTTGACTCTTTCCATCAGGAGACCTATCAACTTGTTTGCTATCTTACGAGATTCATTTGTTCCGTTTTGATAAATACTCTAATGCTAGATGCTTTTCAGGGTCTTATAATGAAGCAGGAAAGAGAAAGTCTCTGGAACAGAACGGCTTCCGGTGTCAGATGATAGTGGGAAGTAGTCCATGAGAAATCCTAAGCTAACCCAGAAAAACCCATTAAGTGTGGGTTTCTTCGGTTTGTTTTAGAATATTTTTTGGTGCTAGATGATTTTTTAAATTTAATAATGGAAATTGAACCTTTGAAATAAACAAGTTAAACTTATCAAGCTTGGACTCATTTCTTCTATTTTGAGAGTTACCCTGGTGTTAGATAATTTCTGTAGTCCTATGATAAAGCAGGCATTCATTTGATTCGTCCTAATAAGGAATTTGGTTTTCAAGATAAAACTGAAAGAAGTCCATGATATCTCGCTAAACCAGACGGATCCATCGAGTATGGGTTAATTGGGTTTGGTTTGGTATACTGTTTTGTGCTGATTTTAAGAATTTATTGATGTAACTTGAAGGTGGCAATAGGTTCTTTTAAACTAAACAAGACAAACTCAATGTGTTTGAACTTATTTGTTCTGTTTTGACAAATAATCTGGTGTTAGATGATTTTCAAGCTCTTACGATAAAGTGAGAGAAGGTCATGGAAACGAAACGAACGAACGAATGAAAATTGAGAAGCACCATCGATTTTGATCCTGTTTGAATCGTTATTTTTCTGTTTTCCAGTCTCTGATAATAAAACTGAAAGAGCTCCATTATAACTTTTAAGATAATCTAGATAAATCCATCGAATGTTGGCTAATTCGGTTTATTTTGGAAAATATTTAGGTGCCGCATGTTTTTTAAGATAAAATAATGATGGAACTGAAATGTGGCCATCGAATATTGGGCTGATATCGTTGGCTTTTATTACTAGGAGATTCGCAGGGTTTGATAATATAAATAGAAAGTGGCCGTGGAACTCCTGATATAAACAAAATAAGTCCATTGAGTGTGGTCTTATTTGTTATATTTTACATACACTCTGAATCAAAATGATTTCCAGGACTACATAGTGGAGCTGGAGGCCGTGGGAGCTTTGCAATAAAATAAGTCAAGCTCATTGAGTAAGAAACCATGGTAACCTTAACCTGACGCTGCAAGATCCCCTTTCGTAGATCATTAGGTATTTTTACGTTTTACTCTTAAAATAAAGCGTATGTAGCGGAACGGCGGTCTGAGTATGTGTCGGGGTTTTTGAAATTTTTAATTTTATCTTGTTAAGATAGTATTTGTCTGTTTTTTCTGTTAGTTTATTATTGTAAAAGTGACATTATATTTTACATTTTTTACCGTCGGCACTTAGTGAAATTCCATTGTTGTTTGACACAATTTAAAATTTAATACGCTTGTTCTTTTATCATTTAGTAAAAGATTGTTTGCACTGAACCAGTGTACCACTTAATAAATATTCAAACCTTTTATACCGTCTTTACCAAACACAAATTACTTTGGGATCGTCATTTTTAGCTATCGTCAAAACGTGTCGAAACTTCGAAAACTGATGCTTGATCAGCCTGAACCTCCTCAAGACAGAGCAATATGGTGGATTGAATACGTTATTCGAAACCAAGGAGCAAAACACCTTCGGGCTCCAGCTGCCAACATGTCATGGATGCGGTACATCGAAATTGAAGTGATATTAATAGCAGGTGCTGCTGTAGTCATGACTATCACAGCAGTGGTAGTAGCTTTATTATTCTTACACAAATTTTTAGTAGCTAATATATTTGTAAATAGTAAAACAAAATTAAAGAAAATGTGATAAAATCTACTTTATTAGCCAATTTTTCGATATAGTCCTGACCAAACTTGTTCGTAGCCCCAACTACCGTGTATATCAGGTAACATCTATATCAGGTTTTCAATACTTGACTTTGCTTAGCTAAAATTTGTTGTCAGACTAAAAAGAGATTTTTTGTTCCGCCCATGGTAAAATTTCGACCAGAGATCGATCGCTACTTATAGTTAATAATTCTGCCAATATCTACATTTATATCAACGACCTCTATTTATTAACATATGGACCTATAGGAACGGCCAGTAGGCAAATATTTTGTGCAAGTGCATCGAATGTCTAGACTCTAGAGGCTCAGTTATTTTATAATGTTAAATTTATGTTTCAAATGATTTTGTCGTTCAAAAAGTGAAAACCACGTCCTGTTGAAACAAAAAATACAGTTTTCCAAAACGGTCTAGGTACTTCAATTAATCAGGAAACAATTATTATTCCGATAAAATGAGAACTTTCTTTATTGGAACGTGGAGTGAAAGTTGGACCAACTATACAGAGACATTTGATTACAGAGGATTCATAAATATGTATAAAGTTAAAAGCTATCTTGACGACATGTTCATCTACTGGCGGGCGAAGCTGCGCGGGTCAGCTAGTATTTGATAAAACAGGTAAATTATAATGCATTGTTTAACGTTAGCAGTTTTTAATTGAGAATAATACAGTAGTATATAACAGCTAATTAAGAGGTATTTTAGATGTCTTTTATGTGAATACAATATATATTTTATATAACTTTGCAAGGTCACTTTAAATTACAGTAACATCAATATTAATATTATAAATGCAAAAGGTACTTTGTCTGTCTGTCTGTCTATTCTTCACGCCTAAGCCACTGAACTGATTTGAATAAAATTTGGTACAAAGATAGATTGAAATCCGAGGAAGGACATAGAATAGTTTTTATCCCGGAAATCCTATGGGAACGGGAACTATGCGGATAAATCATTGGGACTGTCTATCTTTTAAACCAGGGTAATTTATTTATTTTAGAAAATTTTCACAGTTAGCATAAAATAAAATTATGCATTTTCTGAAAGATTTGGTTAATACTGTATTTACAAAACAAGTAACTTTAGTTGTTACCGACGCATAAAAGGGTGTTACAAATTTAATCACTATGCTTTTTAATTATTTATTTATAATTAAAATGCAGTGCAGTGAATGACATGAATTTTAGCAAAACTGTATTACAGTTTGCTAGCGAAGCGCTTTAAACTACATTATAGCAATATATGACTATATTATACACTTTAACAATGTATAAACATAAAATAGATTTATGTGTGTGAATGAGACTTGACAGTAGAGTCATTCCATATGAAATCGTCTAATTAGCAAAGTCGACTCATTTTAGATTTTGGTGTAACTTTGAGAAACTCTTCTCTAGGGTCCCAAAGAACAAAATTTACACGAGTTTGATTTTTACAAGCGCTTGTTTTCGCCTATTTAAATGAAGACTTTTAAAAATCGATATTTTTAAGCCTTATCAACTTTTACTGTGAAATTTTTCTGTTTGAAGCTATCTGCATGATCAAGATGGAATTCACAGTGGGAAAGATAGTAGTTTAAGGGTAAATGAAGATAATTGGCTCGGACGAGTCCTTTGAATATAAGCAGCATGCTGAAAATGAGTGTTTTTTAGTCATTTTTCGTGAATTTCATTCAACTCTAGCGTCGTAACTGTTGAGAATTAAAAACTCATGCTCCGCGGGAATTAAGTATTCATGTCATAGACAAAATTCAGCCACAAGTTGACTTGAGCTGCCCGCTCTTCATAGAAGAAAACTTTGCTCGAAGTTTTGAAATTTAAAAAAATTCCAATTTTCAGGTTATGAAACGATCGTGTTGACTGCGAGATAAAAATCTGATACTCACAGAATCTATTGTTCTTACCTTCAACTTTAAACGACTACATCACTTGTTTTGTTATTTTCATTTTTAGTGCATGTGCGAGCCGTTTTTTTTACAGCGAAAATCTGGACGTTTTTACAAATGGATTAAAATTACTTACCATCAGAAACAATTATAAATATGAATAATTTTTCTAGTTTCAATCAAGTTATGGATATTTGGGGTATAAAACTAAGTGGTAAGTAATTTTAATCCATTTGTAAAAACGTCCAGATTTTTGCTGTAAAAAACCGGCTCGCACATGCACTGAAAATGAAAATAACAAAACAAGTGATGTAGTCGTTTAAAGTTGAAGGTAAGAACAATAGATTCTGTGAGTATCAGATTTTTATCTCGCAGTCAACACGATCGTTTCATAACCTGAAAATTGGAATTTTTTTAAATTTCAAAACTTCGAGCAAAGTTTTCTTCTATGAAGAGCGGGCAGCTCAAGTCAACTTGTGGCTGAATTTTGTCTATGACATGAATACTTAATTCCCGCGGAGCATGAGTTTTTAATTCTCAACAGTTACGACGCTAGAGTTGAATGAAATTCACGAAAAATGACTAAAAAACACTCATTTTCAGCATGCTGCTTATATTCAAAGGACTCGTCCGAGCCAATTATCTTCATTTACCCTTAAACTACTATCTTTCCCACTGTGAATTCCATCTTGATCATGCAGATAGCTTCAAACAGAAAAATTTCACAGTAAAAGTTGATAAGGCTTAAAAATATCGATTTTTAAAAGTCTTCATTTAAATAGGCGAAAACAAGCGCTTGTAAAAATCAAACTCGTGTAAATTTTGTTCTTTGGGACACTAGAAAAGAGTTTCTCAAAGTTACACCAAAATCTAAAATGAGACGGCAACAATTTTATTTTTTTTCAGACGATTTCATATGGAATGACTCAGTATCATTCTTAATAACAATCTCATGATTGAAAAATCTGTTTCGTGATGAAAATGATTTGTCTTCGCAGATATCCGTAGACATGTGCCTTTCGTTCTTTTTATTATTAAATAAAACTAGTTGCTTTATTATACCAAACCAAAGCCTATGAATAAATACCTGATTCAATTCAATGTAAAAAGTACAAAATTTATAACATATATATCATTTTTAACCATACCATAGACTGGAACATAATGGTAATAGCTGAATTGCTAACAAAGGAACCTTTATTTTTGATTTTAAACATCTAATAATTAATTTGTTTTCTTTTAGTAATATGAGGAATTTATTGTATATGTTTAGAATTAAGTAGATAATATTTTATTCTTTATTCGTAATAATATTCATAGTTGGTTTACATCGTTTTTTTTGGAGGATGTAGTGCTGTAACTTCAAAATCAATATAAACAATAAATAAACAATTCATAGCCAAGAGTTCAATATAATTATTTCTACAACTGTCTTTGGTGGTATTGTCTACTATAAATATATATATTTTTATTCATTTTATTTTATCTAAATATGTTTTATAAGTGTAACCATAACAACTCAAGCCATAGCTTATAAATGAGTCATCAAGCGCACGAGAAGAAATATTCTCCTTGAATAATACTGACTTTAACCTGATCTCAATTGTGTGACTTCCAATTAAAATTCTTGTCAATAATTAATCCTACATATTTAAAATTTTTATATATTTAAGCTTATTACATTCAAAACTTTGCTTATAATTATGAAGACATTTGTATTAAACATTAATTTTAATTCACATTTTTTGCTATCCTGTTATACCATACACAAAAATTATGCACATCTATATGCATCATTTTTATTTTTATTTTAATTTGGCGTTATTGCATTATCGTGCGCCCACTTACCGATATTTTCAAAGCTGAATTATTTATTTTTTACTATGTCTGATATATTTTTGCTGGAAGACAGCAAGCACATGTCATCTGCACTGTATAAATCCCGCTCTTTGAACCACGGTTGATAGTTGACGCGCTGTTCATATGGATAATATAGTCAATTGGTCCAGATACAATCCCGTTATACAAGAAGATTGACATATTTTCTTACTTCTTAAAACATGTGCCATGGTTCCAAAAAAGTATCTTCTGGTTGATTTAAAAAGCATACAAGTTTGATTAGAAACTAATTTCTTTTTTTTCTGACTTTCCAACTCGAAATCCATTAAAATTTGCTTACTGTTAAAATGTTTGTTAAGGACAACAGTTCTTTAATTTTAACAAAACTGCATATTTTGAACTGAGAAATGTTATTTTAAAACAAACATTGTTTTGCCGAAACTTTTCAGTTTCTCAAAATATCTTAAGGCAAATCGGTTCAGATATTTAGGAAGTCTAAGTTTCTTAGGACCCAATTCAATAACATCTACCGCGTTTCGATCAATTTAGCCATTCAAAAGTTATGAGGTTTACATATAACATTAAATTAAAAGAGTCCAACAGAATACATTTTTATTTCAATTTTTTTTCAAAGAACAAGATAAGCTTCTTTAATTACAGGTTATTACGTTTTTTATTATTAGCAAACTACAAATCCATATGTTAATTTAAGTTTTTTTTAATAAAACTATCTTTACGCCTGTATTTCGGAAGAGGTAGGTGGAGGTTACGCTGGTTGCAGCGCACCCACGATTAGCTTAAGATACTTAGTCCCACAATGTGATAAGTGCCCAGTTGGCGATTGGTTTGCTATCAAACCAATCGCCAACTGGGCACTTATCCTATCCCGAGCATCGTTATTTTTATCAGAAAACTGAAAAAAAAACAACATATTTTTTTATTTGCCCGATCCAGGAATCAAACCCGGCACCTCATTTGGTCAACACCTGGCCACTAGACCACAGAAGCGATATATGATTTTCACTAAATATAACCTTTTGTCTCATGTTGATATCTTATTAGAAAACTACATAATTTGAAGATTTGCTTATTTTGAAAAGTTTACAATTTTACGTTGAATGCTAATTTGCGACATAAAAACAAAATTGCGAATTCACACAATAGCCTACCATTCTGTGAAATTGTATAGGAAAAATTTATTAATATACCTACTTCATTGTCGATTATACAAGTATTTTCCGAAATATTGGCAAAAAAGTGCAAAAAAAAAAAACTTTTTTTAAATAATTTGTTATAAATAAAATGTTCCTGTTCTCCTACAAATTGGGTTTGTGTTGTACATAATATATCTGACTAATTCTTAAGCCAATAAAATTGCAGTTATATCGTTTATTGGAAGCAAATATAATAATAATTCCCTGTCAAATTGTCTATTAGGCCTGTTGTCAAATTTAGACTACTGCAAAGGATGTTAAATGATCAAAAATTCACATGGATATTAAAAATAGCTTGAATAATCATCATTGCCCATTAAGAACTCTAGGTACAAGCCGATACTTTCACCTTCAGTTTTTTCTGTTATAAAACTCTGTAAACCTGTTAATCCTGCAGGCCATCCCTAAAACCAAATTGATGTTTTTTAAGCTCAAAAAAGCAAAAAAAAATATACTGAAGCATATTTTCGAGCTTAAAGAGTTCAAAGTTTGTAAAAATAGTAATTTATTTTTACAATCTTTAACTTTTTATTATTATATTAATTTTTGAAAAGCTGTGTATTTTAAAAATGACGATCGATGTTGCTCTTTCGAATTCAACCATCGACATAGTAATACCTCTTCAACGCAATTTTTTAGCTCTAAAGTGTCTTGTTAGCTAAAAATTGTCGAAGTAATGTCAAAAAACATTTTATTCATAAATTTTTGGCTGAGCTAAATAGGTTGAAAAACTGCTTCACTGAAAAATCTCGAAGTTTGAAAAACACTTTTTTAAAATTTTTCGCTAACGATAACTCCTGGACGGATAAACGGATTTTGTTGCAATTTAAGGCATTGGACGTAAATTTTCAAGAAAAAATCTGTAGGGCTACTCTTGAAAAACGATTTCAATTTTAAATGAATATTGAATGAATTTTAAAGTATTTCGTACTCTGGACAACTATATTCAATTATTGGATTCGGCGACATTGCCAAACGGATTTTGAATTTTTTTGGAACTTCTCATTATTGCTTTAATTCATTATTTTGTTTAAAATGGTACTTAAAATTTCCACTTGTAACACTAGCTTGACGTGTAACGATGACATCTATTTCCAATAATTAGGTCGTTACTATACTGAATCAATGTGGGCAATATTGGTTTCAAGAGTACCGTTTTTTGACGATATTCGAAACTTATTGTTGTTATCAATATTGGTTTAAGATTTATATTGTTTTCAAGAGTAGGCCTGCTGGTTAGAATTTGTACTCAATTATTGGTACATTATTTTGGAAGTTATTATAAAACAACATTGTTTTTCCGATATTTCTCTGAGAAGAAGGAGATCTTCACGCCCGTATCCCCGAAAAGGTAGGCAGGGTACAGCAGGTGCACCCATGATTAGCCGAAGATACTTGGTCCCACAATATGATAGGTAGCAAGCCTATCGCCAACCGGCACTTTCCAATCCCGGGCAACGTTGTTTTTATCAGAAAACTGAAAAAACACATTTTTGAATTGTCCAGGAATCGAACCCGGGACCTCATGTGGTCAACTCCGACACTGGACCAATAGATGATGATATTCCGCACCGTATCCGGTAACGGCGACTCCTAAATGTTTAATCAGTCAGGGTGATGGGCCCTAATGTGACTTGCAAAGCCAAATTTCGACTTAAAGATATATACAATCGCAAGGCGCAGAATATAACTGGCCTGATAAATTATATGTATAAAGATAAGATATGGATGGATTATATGTATAAAGATAAGATAGATATGGGCTTTGGTCGAGTCTTCTGTACTTGGCGTTTCGTACCCAGGTCTTCTAGGCGCTTTTCTTCATAAGTGTCCACAGCAGTGTGGACGGTATGACGCCATTCCGGTCTAAAGCGAGCCAGCTCCTCCCAAGCATCAGTAAAAATGTTGCAGGCCGTAAGATTGCGTTTAAACATGTCTTTGTAGCGCAGGTATTGACCTCCTTGTTTGCGCTTTCCACATGAAAGCTCAGAGTAGAAGAAAGCTTTTGGCAGTCTACTATCATCCATGCGAACAACGTGTCCACCCCATCTAAGTTGACGATTCATTATTAGTGCCTCGACTCCGGGCAAGCCAGCTCGACGTAAGACCTCCGTATTTGGAACACGATCCTGCCACCTGATATGCAGTATAGGTCTTAAACACTTGAGATAAAATGTGTCTATCTGTTTAATGTCAGCATTGTAACAGCACCAGGTTTCCGTGGCATAAAGCAATGTAGGCAGGATGATTACTTTATACACAAATATTTTAGTTTGCAGTTTGATATCATGCGAGTTCCAAACACGTACTTTAAGTTTGCCAAAGGCCATTGCAGCAGCCGCAATTCGGGATGGTATTTTTGATGCCAAAGTGTTATCACTTCTTAGTCGACTTCCAAGATATTTAAAGTGTTGAACTTCAACTAATGCGGTGCCGTTCAAGTTGACATTTGATTGATCCCTACTGCACCCTCTGGGGTCCTGTTTTAATATATGAGTCTTGCTAGTGTTTATAACTAGACCAAATCTACAGCATGACAGGTGAAAGGTGTCAACATAGGCCTGAAGAGACTCAAGAGAGTCAGCCATTAAGCCAATAAACATCGTCGGCGTACAGGATGTCTATCACTGAGAGTCTGGTAACTTCACGTTTAGCTCTAAAACAAGACAGGTCAAAGATACGCTTGTCTGTTCTAGAATTAATTTCGATTAAGTTATTGCAATTTCTAATCGCATCTTGCACCACTGAAGCAAAGTATAGACAGAACAAAGTAGGAGCCAGGACACAAGCTTGCTTTACACCACTTGATGCTGAGAATTGATCTGAAAAGTTATTTTTATGTTGAACTCTAGTCAAAAAAGGCGATTCACAGAGGCGAGACCGTTATTTGAGGTTTTCCTAAAATTTCTCAAAACCTCCTGGATTGAATCGATTCAGATTTATAGAAAATCAAAGTTTCGCGGAATCTAATCGAACGCCATCATCCGGATTTCGGTCAGTCAAGCTGCTCAAAAGTTATGAGATGTTTACATAGAAACATACATAAATACATACAGACATACTGATGTCATCGTAAAAATAATCGGAAGTAGTTACTAGGGGCTCAAAACGGTGGAGTTCTGGTGAACACTCGATTTTCGAAATTCGGGACAAATCAAATAACGTAGCGGGAATTCAAAAATCTGTAAGCTGCTGTGATATTATAATATCTAAAGTTGTTGAAACCAAAAAGGCCTATATTAATTTTTTTAAGTTGTTACTTTTTAACTTCCCGGTACGTAGTACGTAGTGTACGTAGATAGGTAGTTACTGAATTTGCCCCGATTTTCGAAAATCGAGTTTACACCGGATCTCCACGTTTTGAGGTTCTAGGAATCTTTTCCGACTATTTTCGCGATGACGTCAGTATGTCTGTATGTGTGTGTGTGTGTGTGTGTGTGTGTGTGTGTGTGTGTGTGTGTGTATGTGTGTATGTAAACATCTTATAACTTTTGAACGGCTGGACCGATCAAAACGCGGCTGAAGACATTCGATTGGATTCTGCTCAACTTAGACTTCTTGTAAATTTGAACTAAGTCGGCCTAGGAGATTTTGAGAAATTTTGAAAAAACCCCAAAAAAATTTTGGTGAAACAGTATTTTTTTTAACATAACTTTCAGATTAATGTACCGATTGAGTACAAAAACTAATTAGCTCTATTCCTCAAAAAACTACATCTAATGTATAAATTGCATCAAAATCGGTTTATCCGTTTGGGAGAAATCGTTGACGAAAAATTAAAAAAAAAGTGTTTTTTCGACATAACTTCGAAATTTTTCAATCACTCATTTTTTGGTATTCTACAATATTTTATTACTAAAAAAATATGTCAGATGGCATTTCAAGAATCAAAATCTAATTTTCAAAAGTTACAGCTTTTCAAATATTAAAATTATGTTTTTTTTTTAGCATATTAACTTTATATTTTTAAAATAATTTTCAGGCTAATACATCGATGGACTTAAAAATCTTATTAGCTTTTTCTCCTTTAAAAACTGCGTCAAATACCGTCAATTGGATCAAAATCAGTCAATGTGTTTAAGATTTATTAATGATGAAAATATCGATTATTTAGCTAAAGTAATATTTTAGATCTCAAAAATTCAGTTTCATGTCATTCGAAAGATTAAATTTAATCAGCGTTTCCAAAATATACAACTTTTCGAAAATCAATATACTGCCATTTTAACAAAATAGACTTTTGAACTGAAAAAAATCTATGTTTATAGCCTGTAGGGTCAACCGCCTACGCATTTTTTATAATATCTAAGGTTGTTGAAACCAAAAAGACCTATATTAATTTTTTAAAGTTTTTACTTTTGAACGCGATTATCGATTTTGGTCCTTTAAACAGCTTTAATCACAGTTTTAGCGAGCTTTAAAAACGTTGCTTTGGGACAAAATTAAATGGTTGAAAAATCTGGAAGTACCTAATGTAAAAGCAATTTTTTCAAAATTTTTTCTTACAAGATAACTCCTTACTTAATGGTGACCGGGTCTACTGCTTTGAAGCCAGCTATAACGCGTCAGACATTGCACATATATATCTATACTAATAAATAAAATTGCAGTGTCTGTTTGTAATATTACGGTAACATACGGTAGATATGCTAAAATATCGTTTTTTACTATTTTTTCCTGTTTGTCAGTCTGTTTGTTCCAACTAATATACTGCTTTTATTTTAGAAAATTTTCCACGCGGACGAAGTTGCGGGCACAGCTAGTTAATAATATGTTATAATACAATTAAGCATCTATCAACATGTGTAGCTCTTGATGCCAACTTTGTATGGACCCTAGTCATTCCCCTTTCGGTCTAATAGTTAATTATAATTTATATTTTTTCATTTTTCTATGCAAATGTGCTTCAAGCACATTTGCATAGATAGATAGAGAAATTATTATTACAGATGTTTTCCATATTATTTATCTTTCCTAAATATTTCGCTATTGTAACATATATGAATTTTAATTGTAACCACGTATTGATTTTGTACCATATTTTCCCGAAGTCAAATTCACATCCTTTCTTAACTTACCTTGCCTGTACTTATTTTTGGCCACATCTTTTATTTTATTAACTTTATTTCTATAATTATTATATTCTCATCTGCGATTCATATTTTTACGACTTCATTTCCAGACGCGGCAGTTCTTCTGTATGTAAATCAATCATACTTTCTATTTGTTTGCTTGTCTTGTTTGGACTGTGATATTCTCCGAGTTTTAGAATTTATTTTAATTAGAAATTATCACAGATACTGCCAAATAACAATACAGATTTTATTGTAAATGTAAAAACAATTAATCACTGACAGTATAATCAATGAGACTTAAGTTTTCCTTGACTCGTTTGCTACTTAATGCGTACTTAACTCCTTGTACGTGCGGGTCGTTTTTGTCTGCCTCAAGTTCCAAGGCGTGGCGTGTTACTTACTATAGTAACGATCCGACAGATTGCAGGTAATTATGTGTGAAAATACGCGTGACTCCGTGCGTGCACCCACATATAATCAATGCATCACGTGTGTTGTCACGAGTCGCGACATGAGTCGACTGCTTCGCATGTTATCTTAATCGCATGCATCGAACAATATAAGCCATGTTCAAGATGACAACTTTACAAGCTTTTATTTAACTTGCAATGTTAATATGTTACAGATTTTGTAAAATGGGTACGATACTAATACATATATAAATACTGCTACATACAAAATAAACACACAAACTCAGAAATACAAAGGGGGCGTCAACAAATTACGTGAAATGTTTAAGGGAGAGAGGGGGTCGAGTAAAATCTCATTTCATCTTACGTTGGGGAGAGGGGGGTCTCGGCAAATATCACGCAATTTTTCTCCTGATTGAAACAAAAAAATATACTATTTTGGTCCATTATCCAGATTTTACATGCTTAAGATTTAATCTTAAGCGTAATCGTTATACGATTAAGATCATTCACTAATTCGTTCGAAAGAAAATAATTTCATTCATATTTTTGACGTTGTACATTACTACTGACTTTCAAACCACCATATTTGTTTTATACAAAATAGCTCAATTTAATCTGAATTTACGGTACAGTGTATCCCGTCTTTGTTTTCGCACCATTGTCAGCCGATTCTCTATGGACTGAATTAGAGTAGATATTCTTTTTTTAATCGCAGTTATTACGATTCAAGTATTCTATTGTTAATTTTTTATTACACTTGTAACTCTCAACAATATTAATTACTAGTCTTACCTAGTCGTAAATAAAAGCACGAAGCATTTTTTTTTTCTTTTTACAATAACAATCCAACGCGTTTACATATTTAATAAACCCACATTTTGAAAAATCTCGCGTGAGATTGGGGGATGGGGAGGGGGTTGAATAAAATCTCACGGCATCTCACCATTCAGAAAATTTAAAAAACACCTCACGTAATTTATGGACGCCCTCAAACATCTTTACTCAGTACACAAATGTTTGTCCCTGTCGTGAATCAAGGCCGAGCTCCCTCGATTTGTAGTTATGTTCGCTTCAATTGGGCAGTCGAAAAAGATTGAAAAGTTAAAAAGTGATACTGTCGTTGTAATTGTTTCAGGAAAATAAATAAAAGTATAATTTCAATTTAATTTTACTACAGACAGATTTCTTTAATAAACGATACATCATTCGAAGCAAAAACCATTAGCAAACAATGCAATAATAACGAGGAGTTACGTAAGTTGTTAGGAAATTTGTAATTTGACATTTACAGGAACAGTTTAGCCACAGACTAACAGCAGTCAATCTACATACAAGTAACATTCGAGTAACGCCCACATAGACACCTCTTACGGATGCAATATCTCGGAATGATTCAGGACAGTTTATTCCGCGCCATGTGTGCTATGCTCGAATATTACTCGTATGGAACATTGACTTCTGTTAGTTTTCAGTATTCTGTGGTTTAGCTCTCTCGTAACTAAAATGAGTCGTTTTACTGATATAGAAATAAGGCATTAGTTGTTTCCGTCAAAACAACGATACTTTTCAAAATTCAAAAGTTCAAAACTATTTATTTTGCATAAATCAGGGTTACATAACGTGATAATTATTTCTAAATATAAGTACTTGAAGCCTGCTTTTTCAAATAAATGGCGTACAAAAAGAAAAAAATATATTTATTTCCATAAAAAAATACAAATCACGATTTTAATACTTTTAAAATCGATAAAACTCCAAAACCAAAATGTCGCTGGAGCATTTTGGTTTGAAGAGTAAAATTATTATCGATATCTTCTATACAAGACACGCCTGCTGAAGTATTCCATATTGGGCACGAGCACCTGAGATGTATTATGCACCTTAAATGGCACCTGAGGTATTCCACATACGGCACCTTTCGATATTTTTGGCAGGTGCCATTAGTGGAATATTTTATTATTTTAAGTTATATTCCCCAAATGGCACCTACGGATGAGTAGGTACTGGTGTTGGACATATTTAGGAAATTAAAATTAAACAAATCGATTATAATCAAAACAAACTATAATTACATGATAAAAATATAGCTTTTTTTATATTTTTAATCATTTTATTACCACTATCAGTTTCTTTATTTCGTCTTCATTTAATAAACAAAGATTAAACGATGACGCTCACCGCCAGGCGCGAGGTATTCCTGCGCTAAAAATACATTCCAATTGCGTTCCTACTTGCATACGAAGAATTAAGAATTTGTCCGAAAAGTTCCGTTATAACCGCTCACTACACTTTGGTAACTAATGAGATCTTTGAGAAAACTACACCGTAACCGTCAATACATTATGGTCTCTATAGGGACCAACGCTAACTTCATCCAAAAACACAATATTTTCACTACTTACCAGTTTTAATACAATACTCTAACTTCATCCAAAAACACAATATTTTCACTACTTACCAGTTTTAATACAATACTCTATGGTATTTTATCGTTTTCGAACGAAACATTGTACAGAATAACATCAAATTGGCATTCTTTTTTCAAATACGCTCTTGGAGAAAAATAAAAGAACTTAGTCCGCCATTTTGATTCGTGCCGTGTGTTATGTATTGGTTGCAGTTTATGATACAGGTTAATTTAAAAGTGTTTTGGCGTATTAATCAACAATTAAACTTTATTTATAATCAAGATTAGTTCAAGATCTAACAGTTTAGATAATAATTAAAAAAAAACGTAAATATCAATTAATAAAACATATTTTTCGTTAACGACCAACTTGATGATACCAGCGCTTTGGGTATGACGATACCTATTTTTATTTATTTTCTTAAATTTTAGTGTTGATATCTATGATCTCAAAAAAAAAACATATGATGTGAATGTGAAATATCCTAAACAATATTTAAAAAGTAATTAACATAGCTGTAAATTTGAAAAAAAAAATATTTAAAAATTACGAAAAAAACTACGTGTTAATTATGAAAAAAAATATTAATATTTATGTAAATAAATATTTTTGTACTATAATATATGTTGTTTATTTTTTTCCGTGTGTATACGTTTACCAATTAAATAAAAAAAATATAAAAAGCATAGGTCATCGATTTACTTTTTGAATTAAAAATCCTCGACTAACAAATAGTCCTATTTTTCTCAAAGTGTCGTGTTACACCTAAATTATTTTGTAGCTTAAGTCATTTAAATTAAACAATTCTCACACCAGTTTATTGCAGCGCTAAGACCTCTTAAAAAATATACGCTTTACAGTATCCGATTCAATCCAAGCAACTCATAAATCATTTTTGTCCACCGGAACGAAATCGGAACGTGTGCGCGTAACGGTACGTGTTTTTTAGAAAAAAATGCGAAAATGGCTGGTGGTGTGAGCGGTTAAATAAAAAATTATACTAGACGACGCATAGCTAGGTAATATGGTAAAGTATTTTATATTTTTGAATTCTATTGTACCTTAGGACTGATTTTGCATTACATGTGATCAAGAAAACTGATTGTGATATTAAAATGATTAAGAACAAAATAATTTTTTTTAATCATGTTATAAAAGTAGGTATGTATTGATTGTAATCGATTTGTTTAATTTTAATTTCATAAGTATGTCCCAACACTAATACCTACTGATCCGTAAGTGCCATTTGGGGAATAAAACTTAAAATAATAAAATATTCCACTAATGCCTGCCTGCCAAAAATATCGAGAGGTGCCGTATGTGGAATACCTCAGGTGCCATTGTCTCAGATGCCATTTAAGCGGGTGCCCTATATGGAATACTTCCGCCGCCGCCTGCTGCGCAAACATTAATGTAAAAGAAAATCTTTGGTGTCTATAAGCAATAAATATCTCTGCTACCTACTGAATTCTCTATTTTTACTATTTCTTTTTGGCTACATGATTTCATCCTATTTCTTGATAATTTTTTTTTTCTCAAGTGTGTAAATATATTTTATATTTATGCTGTATATAAAATTCTTATTAACAATGTCTTTTAAATGTTTTTTTTGGTTTACTGCATTTGTATGTTTTTTTTTTGTTTTGTCTTATTTGTACACTAGTTCTTATTATTAAATGTTTGTTTATTGTATTGTATGGTAAATAAATGTACTTTTTTTAAAAGTCAATCCAATCACGTCAACTATTACACATACGAGCTAATAAATCTTTTGTTGTATCATAATAATAACTTTGTGTGCTTATAGGGTTGAATATAACCCTTTACTACGTATATAAAGGGATATACATTATACATAATCCATTAAGAAAATTGCTTTATCCATTTTCCTTACCAACAACAAAGACATGACTATCAAAATACACTCAGTAATTGTGGCTACTAATCTTTTATTATATATGATGGATGGATAGAACAGTGTATCACCTGGCCGTAGTGATAAATGATGTGTTGCTAGGCTGCGTACATAATGATAAGTCTACGATGAATATTAAGTTTACCACTAAAACGGTAACGTGCGATTTTATCAGGCACAGCAAAACTCTAAGAAAAAAGAACTCTTTTTAGGGTTAAGTACCTAAAAGGTAAAACGGAACTCTATTACTAAGTCTCCGCTGTCTGCCTGTCCGTCTGTCTGTCTGTCACCAGGCTGTATCTCATAAACCGTGATAGATAGCTGAAATTTTCACAAATTATGTATTTCCGTTGCCGCTATAACAATATCTTCACGCCAGATCCCTTACGGTGCCATGCCCAGAACCGAGTGCCATACATCACGATCCTTGCAGGCTTGTCTCGCTTCCTCCACATTCAAACGCTATAACAACAGTTATTAACCACGGCTACACTCACGTTTAATCGGCGTAGGTACCGACTAGTTTTGGACCTATATGAGCTCCTTCCTTAGGGTGAGTTAGACGTTCTAATTTTAATAATTTTATAACAAATACTAAAAATAAAAAAATAAAAATATTAAAGGGGTCCCCAACCCCATACAATAAACGTGTTTTTTTTCATATTCTTCTGCTCCATATTAATAACGTTAACAGGTAGACGCTTAAAATTTGCACAGAATATTTAGTAGTATATTACCTTTCAAAATAAATAATTAAATAAAAATAAAGTAAATATCTAAGGGGGAGGGGGTGTCATACAACAAACGCAGTTTTTAAGCAATTTTTTTTACTCGATCGATAAATATATAAGATACAACAAACGAGATATTCTTTTATAGATGATGGTATGGAACTCTTAGTACGCGAGTCCTAATCGCATTTGGCCAGTTTTTTATATCAAACAAAATGTTACTAATGGAAAAGAATAACCATTGCCTATACATATTGACTGGCAAAAGATTCTATATACTGAAGGAGGGTGTTCAGTACTCATTGTGATACCGAAAATGAAAAAAAGAAGTACTTAAATTTTGACCTAATTTTCCAATAAAAATGTTTAGTATGAACACCCGCGCACTGCACGAAGAAGGTCATTGTTTACAAGCAGCTATTTACCGAACTCGTGGCTAGACTTGTTATTACATTTTGCGGTGACCATACTTTTGGAATATTACTACACTAATTTCGTTGAGGTTTACTCTGTGGTTAAGTAATTATTTTATCCTTTGTTTTCTATTGTTTACTGATATTCATTAATTATCGTGTCATTCAATATGTACAATATTTTAGCAATCAACCTGTGTAAAGCCCTTGTTATACTTTGATTAGTGTGTGTGCGAGTGTTTAATGCAGGTGCTTCGTATTAAGCAAAAAATAACGCGTAGACAGCCGTTGATTAGTGCGAGTAATTAGTAATCTGCGTCTATTCGCTTTTAATATGCTGATTACTAATCACTCTCTAATCAACCGCTGTCTATATGTGTTTTTTGCTTAATACTAAGCAACTGCATTAAACAGTCGCACTCATACTAATCGAAGTGTTACCGGGGTCTAAGCTTAAGTGTTAAAGGTTGGTTGTTATTCATGTAGCAATCCAATGCGCAAGCATATTTGTTATCTTCCCTGAAAAACCAAAATATGACAGCAGTCAAATAAAGGCAGAACAAGAAAAAGCGGATGAATGAATGAATGAATTACCTGTTGTCAGTAAAGCCTGCATTTACACACAGAAATATAGAGTTATAGTACCGATAAAATACAATCTCCTTAGATTGTCAGTATAGTCTGCATTTACACACAGAAATATAGAAATATATTACTTACCGATGAAATACAATCAGTCCAGGGGTATTTTAAAAGCTTTGTCTTCTTATTCGGTACAATAAAATAGCACAACATGGGATATTTCTATTATTCCATAATATATTATGTCTACAAACCTTTAAAACTTACAAATATTTGCTCTTATGAGCGGCTGTATATTTCCCGCTCGACACTATGTCTTTAATATTTGTGTGGTTTTAAAAAGAATAAGAATTATTTATTAGTTATATAATTTTATTTACAATATTTATTATATTATATTATTATATGCAACTGAGACATCCTAGAACTACATTATTAGTATACAAAGGATTCATATATTATGTACTGGCTGCAGCCAGCTGTATTATAACAGTTCTTGGCAAATCTTGCAGTAACAACTTATTTTTCTAGGATAAAAATTATCACTACAATACTGAATATTTTTTTTACTTACAAAATATATTTACATTTAACCCTCAAAGCAAGAAGACGGATGTTAAACCTATAACACAACTGTATTTGTGTTTCTATCTGTGGTATAGATACAGCCCTTTAAACGTTGAGGCCAGTTATCCATAAAAGCACGCACTATTTCCATAAAAACATTTTTCACTGCCAGTCGTATGGATTGTTTTAGGGACTCCAAATTATCATCACATTTAGAGCAAGGTTATAATTTACTTGTGTGTCAAATTACATCTAAATCAGTTTTGTAGTTATTGCGTGATTGAGTAACAAACATCAATCCATTTATCTAAACTTACGCATTTGTAATATTAATATAGATTCTAAGTATACTTGTATATTTGACAGAGGTATATACTGCTATGCATAAACATAAGAGCAATGTCAAGTTTAACTTATTTGCGTACTTGAAGTAAACAATTTTTGTATGTTAACTGATAATCTATATTTTATAAGAGGCACACGTTAACAAGTTAACAAGTTAACAAGTTAACAAGTTAACAAGTTAACAAGTTAACAAGTTAACAAGTTAACAAGTTAACAAGTTAACAAGTTAACAAGTTAACAAGTTAACAAGTTAACAAGTTAACAAGTTAACGAGTTAACGAGTTAACGAGTTAACGAGTTAACGAGTTAACAAGTTAACAAGTTAACAAGTTAACAAGTTAACAAGTTAACAAGTTAACGAGTTAACGAGTTAACGATTTAACGATTTAACAAGTTAACAAGTTAACAAGTTAACAAGTTAACAAGTTAACAAGTTAACAAGTTAACAAGTTAACAAGTTAACAAGTTAACAAGTTAACAAGTTAACAAGTTAACAAGTTAACAAGTTAACAAGTTAACAAGTTAACAAGTTAACAAGTTAACAAGTTAACAAGTTAACAAGTTAACAAGTTAACAAGTTAACAAGTTAACAAGTTAACAAGTTAACAAGTTAACAAGTTAACAAGTTAACAAGTTAACACGTTAACAAGTTAACAAGTTAACAAAAAGTTATATTTATTGAGAAATAAAGGTATATACATCAAATAGGTCAATAAATTTTTACCTTTATTGTGGTTAATAACATAAGGTGTAATTATATATTTTTAAATATTTTTGTAGTATCCCGGTGGTACTTGTTTCGATAAAACGTTTGTTTTGTTTTAATATGTTTGACTTGAATAAACAAAGAATTTATCAATGACCTTTTAAAAACTTGCAATTTTTTACCAAATAGATAATACGAAGTTTGCAAATCATCAGATAAAAAATATAATTGTAAAGATCTATGTGGTTGTGAAAAAATATAAAAAACTACTAAGCTAAAAAATGGTACATTATTTAAACTTGTATTCTAGTAACAGCATCTAAAGACTCCTATAAATAAATAAATAAATATTCACGGGACAAATTACTCTTACTGATCTAACCCCAAAGTAAGCAAATTATTTGCTTGTGTCATGGATGTCAATCAACAATACTGATACATAGAAATATATGTATATAAATACAAGAGAATATATGTATTAAATACCCAAACCCGGAAATACAAACATTTATGTTCATCACACAAATGTTTTTTTGCCGTCCGGATCAAACCCGAGTCCCGGCGATCGCGTAGTCAGGGTCGCTAACCACTTGGCCAACGGGGCGAGCGGTTATATAATATTTTGATGTGTCAAAATAACTTGAAAAAAAATTATTGAATAAAATACTTCTGATTTCTGATCAGAACGCGTTAATATATAATATATACATACATCATTGCTAAAATAACTGTGAATATAGCCTTATAGCAATATGCGAAACGAGGGTTTGTACAGTCATCTTTCAGCTGTAACTAATATATCTGTGTATAGTATTTTAGGCGAGCGGAGATAATTACGTTATAGGAATGTTTCATGTCCATAAGGTCGCCTTTTCTCCCTCATATTATGTCACATAAGTCATAAATCGTCGCCAGTGCTTAGTGTATTTGGATAACGAAGTTTACCAACTTGATCACGTTTGTATATAGGTGCAATTTTGTGTAAGTAGTTATTTTTGTCTTTTTGCCAAGCAGCTTTTAAGAGGCTAGGAAAAATAATTGTGTCACGATTGTAACTAATGAAAGAAAGAATTTCATAACGACTTTGTGCATTTATTCCCGTAGCTAGTAATCTTATAGAAGGGCGAGGAAACGAACAAGAGGATTTAATGTTAAATGATCATTGACGCCCATAGACATCTGCAATATTGGAGGTCAAACACTTGCGTTGCTAGCGTTTTAAGAATAACTAAGGTATTTAATTTAAAGTCCATAGTCTTGCGTCCATAGTCAGCGGACTTGCTGATATGAAGGAAAGAATAGCCACGTTACAACATCGCGTTTCTATACATATAAATAGAAAACCAAATGCTGAGTAGGAAATGATTTGAGCGAAGTTGGATAATATACATCATATTATAGGCCAAAAGTGAAAACATAAAAAATAACCAGATCAATACTCCAGTACGTCAGATATTAATATTGTATAATATGCTCCATGTATCTTTGATAACGGAAGTTAATCTGCCAGTTTGCGTGTTTGGAGGCAGCTGCATATAAGGATGTAAAATAAAGAATAATAATTTACTTGAGCATGCCAGGTGTATCAATGGAATATAACGCAAACATCAGGTCTTGAATTTAAAGGCGGCTCCAGCGTCACAATAGTTCATCCATATTTTTATTGCCTATTAATCTATGTAAGTATCAGACATTAAATATTGTAAAGTAAATAATATTGCTTTTAAGAAACTGGTGAAATTCAGTATCTTTGAACACTGAATATCGTCGGCACTTGGTAAAACTCCATGTTAACTTATATTTATATCGTATTAAAAGCACTTGTACTGTTTTACTTGACTTTTTAATTATTAAAACCAACCGGTTTCGCGTTTTAACGCATCATCAGGGCAAAAGTTATTATTGTTTAGTACAATTGACAATTTGACAATTAACAAAGTTCAGTACAGTACCCGGCGATAAATATTGCACATCGACCTTTGGAAAGAGACAATCGGCTAATTTCAGCTTGTATCTTATTATTTTGCATTTACAGTGTGTTTACTGTTGAAGCTGTCATTGAACATGAACAAAAGCGTTTTTTCAATAGAAACTTCAACTATGTTATGTATCTAGACAAAAATAATCTGTAAGACAATCTGGATAACGTTATTTTTTCCTCAGCAAGAATCTAACCTTTTCGTAATAGTAAGAGAGCTCAAGAGGGGATTTTTGGATTTACTCAAGCGCGTCAGATTAACATAGGGGAGTTTGCCTCGCATACTGAGGCTCTCAAACAAATATAAGCCTTTTATATAGAGGCGGGTGATTAGAAAAAACAAAATTCCAATAGCTTCGGCTTGTGGAAATTGTCAGATTATTTTTTTCGTTATTCTTACATCATTTCCTATATAATAAAAGTAAATTCAGACGCGCTCGAGAATATCAAAATAACATTTTCTTTGCAAGTTTATGACCCTCCCACTCCCTTACAAAACACTTGAATCGTCAGATTTTCTTAATTCTAGATGGCAATTAACCCACCATACCTTAATCTGACACGGTCTAGTGTTTCCATGTAATTTTTTTTATCTGTAGTTTTTTTCTCCACCATTGAAATGAAAAACACCATATAACCTTTTATTTTTCTTATAATTTAATCTACAAAAACCAATAGGTCCCTACGACGCTCGAGTAACTACCCATATATTAAACTAACATTGTTATTTTAAAATGTTACAACATATGTTTTTTTTTTGGTATTTTGGTAAATGTTTGGATATACAGATATAATAATATTATTGTTACGAATAATCTAGAAACGTGTAGAGTTGGAACGCTGCCTGGAGAGATCTAGAAATAAAAGAAAGAGATAGCTACTCTTATTGCAAACAAATAGTTGATCTATAAGCTATACCATAATGAACTTTGTGATATAAGGCATAAGGTTGAAAGTAGCGTGTACTAGGATCGATGAGTCATAACTTGTTTATCATAAGTTGATATCCTTAATATTATATCCTTCATTAATAGGATCCAGGTAGAACTTTACACTGGGTATAAATAGAGATGTGTTGACAAATACAGGGCAGTTTTTATAAAGCGATCGAGAGCGATACTTAAAGTGACCAGTGCGAAGCGAGTGTTCTATTGTGTAGTCGGTTAAGCTCAGTGATAGTACAGTGAGTGTACATTGTGTTGTGTTGTGTATTTGTATTATAAATACACAAATTTAATATAAGTGGTGTTTTCTTTCAATTACGAACCCGAAGTACGTAACACTTTTTACTTTTACAAATTCATAGTTGTTAAGGTTGTATAATGTTTTCTAAACTTATAACGTTATTTTACATTATTATTCTATTCATAATCCACTTTTCAGTAGCAGAAACACAAGCATACATATTACGTACTCACCGAGCGTTTTACTTTCTTATCGTAGCACCCTTAATGAAGTCGAATAATACTTCACTCTATAAAAGTTAGTGTTGCCCCCATGTTAGTACTGGGCTCCTTTCAAGATACGTCAACTGCCGTTCTGCTAGGCAGGTCTTTACCACCGCCTTACCAATTCCTGCCGCAGTGCTTGCCAGCCATAGCGTCAGTGCTTGTCACTGTCACGGTCGTGTTTCGGTTTTGGAGGATAAAGGAGCTGGTAAACTTATGCATATGGCAATAGACCTCGCCACAAGATAGCAACGCACCATTAACATCTTTGGTGTCTATAGGCGATGTTGATTGAGGCGAGGTTGACTCTTTCCATTAGGAGACCCATCTGTTTGTTTGCTATCTTGTGATATAAAAAAAGTTAAAACATTATTTAAAATAACATTCAGTGGCATTGCAGAAGTCGTGATCTGATAGTGGGTAAGGCCAACTTCTGATCGTGGCATCCGAATTAGCCGAATCCGTGATATCGTTCCCAAGCAGTCGTAGTACTAATGTTACTACGTTCCAGTCACGTCTTCCTGCTATTTTCCGTCATCAGTGAGTCTTTCATTCGGAGCAGGATAATGATGGAACTAGATATAGTAAAAGTTAGGAAATGTTGCAAACTTTGAGTTGATGTTAGTTGAAAGGTCATATAATGTAGGATATCAACTCTCTCTTTCTATTGCTCTATGAATAAATGAAATAGTTTGATATGGATTGATTATATAGGTGATAGTTTTCTCCGTCCATCATTAAAGTCGTCTGCTTGTTTTTATCCTATAGTATAAAAATACATAAATATTTTTTAGTAAATTTTAAAATATTAAAAATCTATTCACTGATATCCTTATAACGTGGACACTAACGGTGGGACTGGTTCATAGACTCAAAGTTGCTCAGCGGGCTATTTAGAGAGCTATGCTCGGTGTATCCCTCAGGGATAGAATCCGAAACCAAGAAATTCGTATGCGGACCAAGGTCACTGTCATAGCTCAGAAGGTTAGCAGGCTGAAGTGGCAATGGGCCTGTCACATCTGCCGTAGATCTGACCACCTATGGAGTAAACGGCTCTTAGAGTGGAGACCGTGTCTTGGCAAACGTAGCGTGGGACGTCCCCTTACGCGGTGGCGCGACAACCTACGCAGGTCGGTGGGAAGTAACTGGATGAAGAGAGTCGAAGATCAGGTTCAGTGGCGCGCCTTGGGAGAGGTCTATGTCCTGCAGTGGACCAAATACACGCTGATGATGATGATGGTGATGATTTTCTTATAAAAAGAAAAATTACATTTTATATTTTGTCTGACTTAAATATAAATAACAGTTTTATCAGTAAATTACATTTTAATCTACTTTATCAAGAAATCATTCAAGATCAATCGAAAACTTGTTGAAGCGAGGTGAAGTTTAACAATTATGAAAATATGTACACTTACAGACAGAAATATATATTCGTGAAAATAACAAGTTTTTAATAAGTTTTTAGTCGGTGAATATATAAATGCATTTAAATATTTTATCGTTTCTTTTTATCAACCATTTTACCAAGAAGAAGGTTGTTCACAATTGGAGGATGTTGAGTGGCTGTTTTTGTGTTGATACTTCAGTATTTGGTTATTTTTTTCGTTTAAAAAAATATATAACAATAAATTTACAAAAATATTAAAATAAACCGTTTTTGCCTATAAGAACATCGTCAGCGCTTCTATGAATATATATATGTGTGTGTATGTATGTATGTATTAACACGATATTGGTATAAACTAGAAACGAAATAATATCGATATTACCCGTTGCATTATTATTTTATAAGCTACATTTGTAATTTTTTCCGCTCAATTATTAGTACTAATTTTTTTCACTACATTTATATCATTGTTTGTATTTTCATAATTAGTACCGCACCTTTACACGACTTTGTTACTTCTCTCTGTTTTAGGCTATTAAGCCTAAAATTAAACCTAAATATATAAAATTAATTTCTAGTGCTATAATAAACTACAAATGATGTAGCAGTAATAGCACTACTAGCTATTGCATTATAATTTTTTTCTATGAACTGTATTTCTCATTTTTCTTTTCAATTACTAATATTTTAAAGTTTACTCCTTAAGCATCATTTGTAGTTTTGCAATGAGCGAAACAAAAGTACTTAGGTATTTATTTAAGCACGTTCCTGCATAAAAAAGCCAAACCCTTGGAAACAGAAGGCTGAAATTTTATTTTAAATTACGATGTACCTAGATGATGAATAAGAAAGGATTTTTTGTAATTCATAATTTACGACATGTTAATTTACTCATGGTTGAAGCTACGCGGGTCAGTTCAAAATAAAGATGTTAATCGTGCGTTGCTTTCCGCATCTAAGGGATGTAGTCACAACTTCATATTCATTAGATAGTAACGCATCATGAACATTTTTGGTGTCCATAGGTTGCAGTTATTTCGATCAGAAGATTGATTTACTTTTTACTATTTTTTAAATGTAAAAAATACTTTTGATCATATTCAATGATTAAAAACGTCTTATCTCAAACTTGCAACGCGACACTGATATAAAACCGAACTATAATGTATGTTGCACTCGTCTGTACCAGGTCGTACCGATCACAAAACGTCGAGTGGCAACCCAATATCCTACTATGTAACCAACTCCATTACTTGAGTAAACTATACCAAAGTTATAATAAGTTTATGTAGCTACCAGTCTTTGTTGTTACAATGTTACGGATTATTCGGTAGAAGCAAACATATTTTATTGGTTTGTTGACTTACGTATACAGGATGAAATTTTCTAACGTCACCACGCCAGAAAAATTCTAAATAGAAAAAATATTCAAAAGATATATTGCTTTACTTTTTTAAAAGAAAGAAAATTGTTTTTTTTTTATGGAGTAGGGGGCAAACGAGCCAGAGGCTCACCTAATGGTAAGTGATAACTGCCGCCCATGAACAGCTGCAACACTGCAGGTACGTTACCGGCCTTTAAGGAATGAGTACGCTCTTTTCTTGAAAGCTCCTAAGTCGTATCGTTTCGGAAACACATCCGCTGGTAATTGTTTCTACAGAACAGTCATGCGGGGCAAAAAATGCCTTGAAAATGGCACTGTAGTGGATTTGCAGACATCCTAATAGTGAGGGTGGAATTAAGAATTTTGGCGTGATATCCGATGGTGTAAATCAGCGGGTGGTATTAAGTCGAACAACTCCTCCTAACACTCTCCGTGGTAATAGCGATAGATGATGCAGAGAGACCCAACATCTCTTCGCAACGCCAAAGAATTAAGCCGATCGGAAAGGGCCCGGTCATCGACAATACGAGATGCTCTACGTTATATGCGGTCAAGAGGAAGGAGCTGGTACTGCGGAGCTCCTGCCCAAAGATGAGAACAGTACTCTATCATCCATTGAAGGTAGACCATCTGCTACCCTGCCGTGCAGTTTGGAAGAGGCGAACGATTGATTATGCGTGTAGCGGCTCAAACAATCACGTCGGGGTCACCACTGTAGCGGTCGTGGTGCCGTCGGCACCACTAGGCGTTCATAGCGGCAGGATGTGTTTGAGCCGCTACAATGCGAGTCTCTACAAGCGTGGCTACTAAGTGGTAGAGTTCTGCATTGTCTCGCCCGGGTCTATTATCACCGCCTTACCTAATTTTATCGCAATAACGTCGGTTTTTTTCACTGTCGTGTTCTGGTATGCAAGATCAAGCAGCCGGTAAACTCATGCACTTGATACTAAGACCTCGCCACAAGGCCTACATTATCATATATACATATAATAAAATCGTAGGAAAGTCAAAACTATACATTGAATATTTTTTTAAAAGAATACTTGGGGCGTGATCTTACAATCGATATCGAAGCCAAAAATATAGTTTTTAGAATTTTTGTCTGTTTGTCTGTATGTATGTCCGGGGTAAAGTCAAAAAGTACTACATGGATTTACTTCAAATTTTGCATGAATATTACTAATAGGTCGGGTCAACATATAGGCTACATACTATCACGCTATCACCTACGGGGGAGGAGCTGTGCGGAGTAAACGAAGTCCGCGCTGACGAAGTCGTGGGCAACAGCTAGTTATGTTATAAAATTAAAAGTTTTTTTTCTATTAAAATATAAAGTAATATTGCCTTTGAGTATATTTACCAATATTCAATGTTTAGAGAATTATACCTACAAATGTCATTAAAATTTTCAGCCTGTATATAAACTACATAGTTTAGTAACGAATTCGATCAGCAATAAGAATATTACTGCGAGTATTAAATCAATAAACGATATGGTTACTCTAAGTCAATGAGAAGAATAAAGATAATGCTTACGTCATACTCGTCAGAGAGTCTCACGCATAATTTGACGCATATTTGAGCTGGTCACAGCTAAAATATTCGGCAGATTATGCCTGAATCTATACCTACTGGTTCTGTCGTGTAATATTTTCTTTATATGAATGACTGTTGACTTTTTGATCGTGACATATGACATTAACAGCGTTATTACGCCCGGGTTGGTCTGGGTTCCCTTAAAGAATAGACCAACTGCCGTCCTGCCAGGTAGGTCTTAAAAGGCAACTGATTGGTTAAATAAAATATATTCTATTCTATTCTATTCTATTCAATTCTATACTTGTCACTATCAATATGACTAGTCGGTGGTAGAGTTTCGCAACGTCTCGCCCGGGTATTTAATACCCGCTTTAGCAATTCCTGTCGCAATAACGTCTGTGCTTGACATTGTCATGTTCCGGTTGGGAGGGTAAGGTAGCCGGCTAACTTATGCATGTGACATTGCCATCACTCAACATGAATAGCAACGCATCATTACCATATTTGAAGTCTATAGGCGATGGTTGACTCTTTCCATCAGGAGACCCATCTGCTTGCTTGCTATCTTATGATATAAAAAATAGTGCAACGCGTCTTGCAACCGTATGGATATTGTTCGTCACTAACTTATTAGAGTTGCCATCTTACACATCATGATTTAAGGGTTACCAAAATTAAAGAAAAAAACTTTACATATTAAACAAACAAACGAACGAATTCAAAATAAAGCAATCTCGGAGAGTCAGACAAAACGCACATATTTAGCTGGATTGGTCACAACCATGACAGAATATGTTATATTTTTATATCATAAGATAGCAAACAAGCAGATGGGTCTCCTGGGTCTCCTAATGGAAAGAGTCAACCATCGCCTATAGACACCAAAAAATTTAATGGTGCGTTGCTGTCTTGTGGCGAGGTCTAATGCCACATGCTTAAGTTTACCCCGTAAAAGTAAAATACTGGAGCTACATTTACCCCGTATTCAATTCTTCTAATTTAAGGTTCCTATTTTGTTTTCTTTACATATCATAAGATAGCAAACAAGCAGCTGATTCTCTTGATGGAAAGAGACAACCATCGCCTATAAACACCAAAGGTGTTAATCATGCGTTGCTATCCTTGCAGCAGGGTCTTAATGCTACGTGCATAGGTTTACCGGCTGCCTTACTCACTAAAATGGAACACTACAGTAACAATCTCTGACGCTATCGCGGCAGAAATAGGAAAGTCTGTGGTATAATATAATAAAGGCCCGGGCGAGACAATGTAGAACTGCCAACTGGTAACCACGACGGTAGTGACTCGCATCCTTCGCTTCTTATAAACTGGCTTGCAGAACAGATGGACTATTTTTCAAAATTCAGATCAGCATGGGGTAACCTTGTTTAGCCTCGTTGAAGGATTTTTGGTTAGGGTAAAATGGTTTTAGATTATAAATCAGAAATCAGAAGTTCTTTATTCAATAAATTTTTCTACAAGTTATTTTGACACGTACCTATCATATTTTTAAAAACTACTAAAGGATCGGAAACATGGTCACATTACATCCACGAAGTCACGAGCAACAGCTAGTATTTTAATAAAGCAATAAAATTTACGCCGCTCCTCTTACGGGGTTTCAATCAAAGTAAAATGTGTCCAGAACCGAACCCTTTTAGGGCTTCGTGTTCTACAAGAAACCCTATATTTTTGCTAAGTCCGTTCGTATACCACAAGTTACAGTTTATAGGCGATAGTTTCTCTTCCATCAGGAGAACCAACTGTTTACTTGCTATTTCATAATATAATAAAATATTAATCTGTATGAATAAAAGAATATTTTTCTGACCATATTGGAAGTATTAAAATACTAAACAGTAATAGTAGTATTCGTTTGGGAAAAAAAAGTATTAAATAAAAGGATTGAAAAGCGTTAAGGTCGGATCCATTTCACATAATTATAGGTTAAATGAATCCATACACTCATTACAATAATTGTTTCATAATAATTAAGGGTGGCAAATTTGAATGCCCTCCGAAATCCCGGTGGTGGATAAATGAATTGGTTTACCAGACCGGGTGAAATATTAGGGTGGTATACAAACTAGAGGATTTTATTATTATATTTTTTATATTTCACAACACTTATGTGCATAGACATTTTTACACAAAATCTTTTGCATAGAAGACAAAAAAACGATAATATATATAATAGCACAATCCAGGTGAACTTGCCTTTTTACGAGACATTTTAAGAGACAAAAATCTTTATTTTTTCAACAGACGAAAGTTTCTCAATTCAACGCGTATATATTTTTTAATGTTAGACCACGCGTAACTTTTGACAGACTAGTCCAATTTTGATACTTAATTCTTTTTTTTTTGAATTGGGTATACATCGAGGGTGGTCCCATTTATAAAAAACTTTCAACCATAGGGGTACGTAGACAAGGGATCATTGATTCTTCACTTCTGATTTTATTGTATGACCATGCATACTTTTTTCGTGGGCTTAATTTTTTCTTCTTCAGTGCGATTTTTGGAACGAAAATCTTATGGTTTCGCGTCAGCGTCATCGACATGCCGATGTTTACAATATGTCTAAAGTAATTTTTTCTTCGTAAAAAGAAAGTTTTTTTATAATAACTTCCAAATAAATACACTAATTGAGTACAAAGTCTATTCCAATCTTTTCTCGTAAAATTGCATCCAATGCATAAATTGCATTAAAATCTGTTAATCCGTTCGGGAGTTATCGTTGATGAAAGATTTTGAAAAAGTGTTTTTTCCACATTTTTGATCTTCTACAATATTTTAGTACTTAAAAAAATTCTTCGATTGTTTCTTCAAAGGTGATTTGAAAATTCAAATTTTCAAAAGTTACAGATTTTTAGCTACTAAAATTACGCTGTTTACGACAAATTTTCTTTATATTTTTAAAATTACTTTCAGGCTAATTTACCAATATCTTCTAAAATCCGGTCAACACTTCTACTTAAAAAAAATGCTTTAAATACATTATACGTACATTATACATTATACATACGTACATCGAATTAAAATTGGTTAATTTAGTCTGGATTTATCAACGGCGAAAATTTTCTAAAAAGTTTTTTATGACATTTCGTCGATATTTTTAAGTTATGGACTTTATAACTAATAAAACAATTATTTAGAGCTTAGAAATTCCGTTGAAAGAGACAATACACTCCAAAGATCAACGTCAATTATTATTTTGAAAATATTAAATATACATATTTTCGAAAGTTAAAATACGAGCTCAAAAATCTATGCGTAGGTATAGCTTTTGCTTGAGTTTATAATATCTGAATTTAGCGGAATTTTCAAGGATTGCCTTCAGGGTAAACCAGCTTACAGATTTTTGTATATAGATTGGGCATAAAATGACCCGCTTATGTTACGAATTGTTTTTTACGAGGCGTAAACTAAAACTGTTTTCAAAATTTCAAATGAACAATTTTCCAAATAAATTATGGAACGCCTCGTTATTTTTTAATTTGTTGCTAATGTTTACCGCTACTAATGAGGCATCGTTGATTGTAGGAACGATGGTACGTTTGATTTTCATTCTCATTTTATGATCTGATGGCAAATATGGTTTATTCTTCAAAATGAGACCGAGCCAACCCTAGATTTTTTTTTAAATGTGTTTGAGAAAAAAATACACAAATTGATATTTTTTAATATCTATTGTAGCGGAATTCTTCGATTGTTTCTTCAAAAATGATTTGAGAATTCGAATGTTTAAATGTCAGGTAACTTTATTAGACATAAGAACTTTGTAACTTATTTTTGGAAAATAAAATATTATTATTATTATATTAAAGTTAACCCGTTGTTCAGTAATTTTTCAGGTATCTAAAGTCGATAAGTATGGAAGCAGCCTTTTTGGCTTCTCATTAGAGCTTGCCGAGAGTTTAACCGCAACCGGTAATAGTTTCTACTTGAATTCAAAGGTTCCCATTCTGTCTTTGTACTGCAAATACGTCCTGATTTATGAATAACCTAATAGTGTGACTATTCGGCTGATGGAGCCGAGAATAAATTTAAGATTAGTTGGTTCCTTAAGTGTTTATTAATTATTAAACCCCTAACAATGAACTCAAAAACCACTGACTGGGTGGTAGAGTTCTGCATTGTCTCGCCCGGATCTGGTACCACCACCTCACCAATTCTTGCTGCAACAGTGTCAGTGCCTGTCACAGTATTGTTCCGGTTTAAAGTGTAAGGTAGCCGGCAAATTTATGCAAGTGAGCTTAACACCTCATCACACTGATAGCAACGCATCATTAACTTTGGCGTCTATAAGCGATGGTTGTCTCTTTTCATCTCTTGTTTGCAATCTTTTGATACAACAAACATGTCTTTACTTGGTTTGTTGTTATTATTATTATCAGCCATGTCTATCCCACTGCAGGGCAAAGGCCTCCCTACCTTTCTTCCATTCCTCACGATTTAACCCTTTTTCGGTTTTTTGAGTCCAGTTCGCCCCGCCATCTTCATCTGGGCCTGCCGCGACGTCGTGTTATTTTGCTTGGGATCCACTTGGTGGTGCGTTTGGCCCATAGGTCATCTGATATGCGGCAGATGTTGCCTGCTCAGTTCCACTTCAATTCGGCTGCTTTATGGCCCACGTTTTTGATCTGTGTTTTGGAGCGCAGTGTGCTATTCTTGATGCGGTCAGTTAGCTTAACACCAAGGATGCTGCGCTCCATGCTACGCTGGCAAGCCCCGAGCGTGGACTTCTGTTGTTCAGTCAAAGACCAAGTCTGCGCGCTGTAGGTGAAGATGGAGAGAATGCATGTGTTCATGAGTTTCTTCTTAAGGCTGAGCGGAAGGGTGCCCTTTATAAGGTATTTCATAGACCAAAAGCGCCTCCAGGCATTTTCAGTGTGACGTGCAACTTCTTTATCTTTCTTGCCTGAAAAGAAACTAATTGGCCCAAGTAGACGTACACATGGACATACTCAATCTTCACTCCTTCGACTTCTATACTACGTCTTAAATTATCAGTCATCAGTTTGGTCTTAGACATGTTCATCCACAGTCTGACCTCGAGGCTTGCCTTATTAAGATCATGAATCATAGAGCCGAGTTCTGATGCTGAAGAAGAAAAGAGGACAATATCGTCAGCAAAACGAAGGTTTGTTAACCTATGTTCGCCAACAACTATGCCCCTACCTTCCCAGCTTTAGTTTACTTAACTGCAAACCTTTTAGCGGCGTAAAAGGTTTGCAGTTAAGTAAACTAAATTTTTCAATTGAAATAAAGAGTATTTAAGCGATATTTATAGTCAAGGGTACATTATAGTATTGAAAAATCTTAAATATTTAATAACACTCTTTAAAAAAACGCAGCTGACTATACCTCAGCCCCGATCACAGTTGATAGATTTAGGATACGCCTTATTCTATCCCATACTGGTGATACCACAAACAAACACATTTAAGCACTCAAAACCCTAATAATAAAAAAGCAAAGCCCTACAGCGGATCGTTAGCTCCACACATACCGAGAGTTATGGTAAACCCAAATCAAAAATTTGGCTTTGATAAAGCTAAAAACATTAAGGTCCGCTCTCAACAAACTAATTAAATACTTTTAAAAATACTTTAAGAATAGTAAGAAAAATAAAAATCAAAGTGGGAATTATTATTATTATGAATTCGACTAATCGGAAAACTAAGTTCAATTTATCGTATCAAGCAAGTGTAATGATTTAAGAAGTTGTACTTTTGCATCTTTAATATTTTCTAATTAATGCCCTAAGGACTTACAGAAAAGTTTGTTTTAGAATTGAGTAGTGTGCCGGGAGTCGTACTTTGCCGGATGGCCGAATGTAATGATTTAACTTGTTTGTAATGAATTTGTTCATCAAAAGAATATGTTTCAATTGTGTTATATTAGAATAAGTGACAAAATATGGCAACACTAGGCGTCATCTCGAACTGAACACCCAAGTCTATACTTGTAATGTTAAAATAATCTGCAAGAAGTACATTAAAGAAATATCAAGCTTGTATTATATTTTATTCACAAAACAAGAGAACCATTGTTAATGTGATATTTATTTATCCGTTTTTCCTTTTTAAGTTAGTCTAAATATATTACTCTTATAAGTGCTTTTTATCTTAATTACCCCTTGCAGTCAGTGTCTGCTATTGTGTTCCGGTCTAAAGCTTTAAAGGGTCGAGGCAATTACTAGCGCTGACGGTATATTGCAGTCATGCATTTAGTGCATTTCACTCCATTAGGTCTCTATATCTTATAATCTCAGGACGTACTTTTTAAGATAAGATAATATTATACACTATTTGTTGACTGCCCCGTTGGTCGAGTAGTTAGTGACCCTGACCACGCAATCGACGGGGCTCGATCTCCGACGGGGACAAGCATTTGTGTGATGAGCATAAATGTTTGTATTTCCGGGTTTGGGTGTTTATTAAATATATTCTAGTACATGTATTTCTATGTATTAGTATCGTTGACTAACACCCATAACATAAGCAAAATAATTTGCTTACTTTGGGGTTAGATCAATAAGTGTAATTTGTCCTGGGAGTATATTATTATTGGTACCATATTTTGACACCACCTATTACAGCAGATAATATAAAGCATTTTTAGTGTACATATTGGTTATAAAATTTTAAAATAAACTATCATGGAAAATATAAATGAGACAAAAACAAATACTTATAACTAGTAATCTTAATATAAAATATTTTAATTATAGTAGGGGGCCTAAGATGCTAAATACTCGAGCGTCGTAGGGACCTATTGTATTTTGTAGATTATAAATTATATAAAAATAAAATGTTATATAATGTTTTTAATTTTTATTGTTAGGAAAATACTACATATTAAAAAATGATTAAAAAACTGTGACATGGAAGCACTAAATCGAGGCAGATTAATAGATATATGATGAGTTAATTGCCAGCTAAAATTTAGAAAATTTGGCGATTAAATTGTAGTGTAAGGGAGTCAAAGGGCCACAATGTTGCAAAGAAAACGTTGTTTTGACATTCTCAATCTGAATTTTCTTTTATTATTGAGAAAATGTTTTTTTATATCATAAGATAGCAAACAAGCAAATGGGTCTCCTGATGGAAAGAGTCAACCATCGCCTATAGACACTAAAGATGTTAATGATACGTTGCTATCTTCTGGCGAGGTCTAATGCCACATGCATAAGTTTACCGGCTACCTTACCCTCCAGACCGGAACACGACAGTGACAAGCACTGACGCTATTGCGGCAGGAATAGGTAAGGCGGTGGTACCAGACCCGGGCGAGACAATGCATATATCTACCACCTAGTAGTCACGATGGCAGTGACTTGCATAGCCAATCGGTCACTATTTACGACCTGCCTGGCAGAACGGCAGTTGGTCTATTCTTCAAATGAGCCCGGAACCAACACCACACCAACCAACCAACCAGCCATGATGTAAGAGTAAAAAAAATTAATCTAACAATTGTTACAAGCCGAAGTTATCCGGTTTTTTCTGCCTTAGTTACCCGCCTCTATATAAAGGGCTTATATTTGGTGGAGAACCTCAACAGTATGCGAGGGGGGGGGGGTACTATGTTAGTCTGATGTACTCGAGTAAATTCCAAAATCTGTTCTTGGTTTCCTCTACTATAAGTGATGTGATACAAAAAGGATGCTCATCTCAGCATACGCTATAGCAATATTTGCTATAACACTGATTTTCAATGATTCTCCCGGTGTTGGTCCCGGGCTCCTTTGAAAAATACGCCAATTGCCGTACTGCCAAGCAAGTCGTAAAAGGCGACTGATTGGCTGTACGAGTCACTAACATCGTAGCTACTAGGTGGTAGAGTTCTGCATTGTCTCGCCCGGGTCTGGTACCACCGCTTTTCCTATTCCTGCCGCAATAGCATTAGTGCTTGTCGCTGTCGTGTTCCGGTTTGGAGGGTAAGGTAGCCAGTAAACTTATGTATGTGCCATTAGACCTCGCCACAGAATAGCAATGCACCATTAACACCTTCGGTGTCTATAGGCGATGGTTGACTCTTTCCATCAGGAGACCCAACCGCCTGTTTGCTATCATATACTATAAAGAAAATATTTCTCTATTTTTACTCAAATAATAAGTAGGTTATTCATTGATATAAACAAAAACTTTTTGAGTTTGAGTTTACAAACTGACTCGCAGAACTGCAATACTTCAAAGGGGCTTGGACTAACCCAGGGAATACGGAGGTTATAATACAAAGTTAAAATATCTGGTAACCATCCGGCATTACGTCTACATTTCATTCATTTCACACGCCATTAATATTTATGGAGTCTATAAACGATGGCTGGATTTCATCAGAAAATCTGGCCTAATTGCGATTGTATGATAATATAATAGCTAGCCAAATAGCTCCACAAACTTTTGTATTATGGATATTTATGGGATTAGTTTAGAAGACACTTTCGGTTATGTCAGTTCAGATTATAATGCCAATTTTCTTGATAATACTTAACCCTGCCCTAACCCAAATGCCCTTAAGTTATTACCTGATACACCTAAAGGGAATTGAACCGCAATCAAGTTCTTGGACACTTCTAAAATTATAATAATTAAACTATTGTAAATTTATAGTGAACTTACCACGTTTTTAATGGTATGTATTTTTTAATTATCTTCACGTAATTTTCAAAAAGTAGGACTGTTGAGGTCATATATGTGTATGTTATAAATAATACTAGTTAGCACGTGCTTGTTTTGTTGGGTATCAATTAATTTACGATTAAAAATTTAGGGCCTATCATTTGTGCGATTACATCTTCTCAGTATATGCCAATTTTCATCAAGATCAGTCAAGGTATTCTTGAGATATAACCGCACATGCATACAGACAGACAAAATTATATAGCCTATCAATTGCGCATTCAAATGTTCATACAGTATCTTAAGTTTTATTTTATCAAGATTGGCCAAGTCTTTCTTGTTATTACTTTTGAAATTGGTAAAATTGATATTAGTGAGTCTTAAACCTCGTATTGGTCCGGTTTACAGGAAACTTGATTTCTGATTTCTACCATCTGTTGCTCTGCTAGGCAGTTCGACGAGACGCAGTAGACCAGTCTCTACCATCGTGGCTACTAGGTGGTAGTTCTAGATTGTCTCGCCCAGATTTAGCACGACGAGCTGCATAGTCGAAATACAAAATATAAGTATTTTCTTTATAAGTGATTTGTAGTGCCTATTTCATGACCGCCCTAAGAATTGCAACTCGTTGCCTTGCATTACTGGTAGAGATGTTTTCGAAAGGAGACGATTTGGGCACCTTCAAGAAAAGAGCTTACTCATTCCAAATGGACGACAACGCAACTGTGAGTCCTCCGGTATTGCGTATTTTCATAGGCGACGGTGATTACTTACCACCAGGTGCACCTCCTGCTCGTTTGCCCCCTCTTCTATAAAAAATACTTTCATTTTAGGAATCTTATTTTCAGATCATAAAAACGTTGAAATGTTTACTTATACCACGGATTAAATGGATACGCCTTTTGAGGCAATTTCTTAGTTTGACAGTGTAGCTTGCAACTACACACAGAAATACAGTTATACTACTACTTACAGATGAAATAAAATCACTCCAAGGGTTAATTTTAAATCTTCTCATCTTATTCAGTACAATAAAACAGTACAATATAGTTTTTTTCTATTTTTTATGATATAATATATCTACAAATGTATGACATTTTTAACACTGATAGGAGCGTTTGTTCATATGCGCGCCGACACGTTTCCTTCCTAATGGCGTGTCTTATAGTATTCATGTGGTCTGTGACTTATACACACAAGCATTATCACAAATATGCACCTAGTTAATATGGCATTGATGTCCGCATGACAGATAAAACAATCGTTTACGTTTGTCTTGCTCATAAAATGGAGTTCGCTAGCGACAACGCTAAAGTTAAGTATGCTAGGAATAGTCAAGGTTCAGACACTAGCTTGTGTAAAATATCGCAAAATTTTGTTACTTACTAAGGAAATAAATTAAAACAATGTTGAAATAATATACTATAAGGCCCTTTAGAGTAACATTGAAAATCACAGCTGTAATATTTTACCTAAAAGAAAAAGGGAATGACGCTTTCAGAAAAGGCGCTATTATAGAATTAAACTCGTAAAATAGTCAAGCTTTTGCCTTTATTGAATGAAAATAGGATCCGGAGGGGTTCTCGACGGGCGACTACGGAACTATTGAACTGTCATTAACAATACGCGAGGGTCATCCGTTGCGAAACGTTTGAAACTCACTGCTCAGCGATTTATTTTTTGTTAGGACTCCAAATTATGAATCAAAGACTAACATTGAAGATATTACATTTAATCATTAATTTTCCTAAGAAATCATTTCATTAGTAATACTAGCTGTTGCCAGCGACTTCGTCCGCGCGGACTTTGTTTACTTCGCATGCTAATTCCCCGTAGGTGATAGCGTGATAATATGTTGTCTATATGTTGACCCAACCTGTTAGTAATATTCATGCAAAATTTGAAGTAAATCCATGCAGTACTTTTTGAGTTTACCATGGACATACATACAGACAAACAGACAAACAAACAGACAAAAATTCTAAAAACTATATTTTTGGCTTCGATATCGATTGTAGATCACGTTCCAAGTATTCTTTTAAAAAAATATTTAACGTACAGTTTTGACTTTCCTACGATTTTATTATATGTATAGATATAGATATGTTCTTTATTCATTCACATAAAGTCATTAAGACGCAAGCAATTGATCATTTTTTAATTTATGGGTTCAGAAATAACTTTTTGGCGCATTTTTTACTACCACAGTAGCATCAATGCTTGTAATTGTCGTGTTCCGTTTTGGAGAGTATGGTAGCCGGAGTATGGGGACACATCCATGTGGACGGATGACAACGCATTATTAATGTATTTTGTATGATTCTCTTTCGATCAGTATAACCATATGCTTGTTTGCTATATAATGATAAAAAGTGGGCAACTTTTCGTTAAGAGATACCACTGGAACAATAACCCAACTGGCCACTACACTTTCACCCACGTCACTAGCCACCACAGCTTTTACATAAAATATAATAGAATTTTTTATGTGTATACTCATTATATGCAGAGATTTGGGCGGTCTTCTGTGAGGATTGAGTGATCACATAAAGCGACCTTTTATATTTATTTTTTAAAAATCGGGAGATTAATTTCACAATTGTTTGAGAGCTTTTACTAAATAGCTGGCATATTTATAATTTAAATTAGAAGGTGTTCAATCCACCCGCACGCATTATATAATATATTATTATAATGATGATGACGGAGCTTAGAGGAAAATGTGTGTATTTTCACCTTCGTACAAAGTGTAATGGCACAAACCAAGCTAACTGCATGTAATTACAGAGACACATGTGTTTAAACATTACTTCGCTACGCTCAGTTCGACAAAACTCGCCTCAGTTCAAGTTAATTTCCTACAAACCTTCCTACTAACTCATATTACGTGGGGGGTAACTTGCACACTATGCATTATCAAATAAACTAGCGTAGCGACCACAGATCACATGAATACAAATAGACATGGCATTGGGAAGGAAACGTATCTCCGCCCATATGAGCAAACGCTCAATCATTGTCAAAAATGTCATACATTTGTAAATACATTAAATCGTGAAAAAATTTAAATAAACCATGTTGTACAGTTTTATCGTACCGAATAAGATATCAAGGTTTAAAATTACCATTGAAGTGATTTCATTTCATCGGTAAGTAGCATAACTCTGTATTTCTATGTGTAAATGCAAGCTACGCTATCAAATTAAGAAATTGTCTTGAAAGGTGTTGATGCATAAACCACGGATTAAATAGATACATTTAATCCGTGGTTTATGCATCAACGCACGTTTTACTTCATAATCAAATCATCTTTTGCGGCGTAGGGACGTGACGACCCCATCGCCCACTGGTGGGATAATTTTTGTACAAAAATTATTATTATTATTATTATTTTTTTTATATCATAAGATAGCAAACAAGCAGATGGGTCTCCTGATGGAAAGAGTTAACCATCGCCTATAGACACCAAAGATGTTAATGGTGCGTTGCTATCTCGTGGCGAGGTCTAATGCCACATGCAAAAGTTTACCGGCTACCTTACCCTCCAAACCGGAACACGACAGCGACAAGCACTGACGCTATTGCGGCAGGAATAGGTAAGGCGGTGGTACCAGACCCGGGCGAGACAATGCAGAACTCTACCACCTAGTAGCCACGATGGTAGTGACTCGAAAGCCATTCGGTCGCCTTTTACGACCTGCGTGGCAGAACGACAGTTGGCCTATTCTACAAAGGAGGCCGGGACCAACACGGCGGGAATTATTTAACACCGGTGCAGTCAGTCAACCAAATTAGTGGTAGTGCCATTTGCAACTGAATAGGCCAGCACGCCCGGGGAAATACCACTCTCTCACTTAACACCGACGTAAAGCAGCAGCCCTGCTGCTGCGTTTCGTTCGGTTTGTGAGAGTCCCGGAGGCCTACCCCCCCCCCCCCCCCCACGTACACTATGAATGCGCAATTAAAACAGAATCTACCCCAGGGGGGTACCACTTGCACCAGCAGTGGAGAATCCCCCTCTGGGCATCCGTGCTCTGGATTTCAGCTAGATCACGGATGCTCAGGCTGCCCTGCGTATTCTGGGGGGGCAAAATTGCGCTCACAAACAATCCTGTCCGGGGCAGAAAAAGCAAGAAGGCCATGACACCCCCTACCACGCTTACTGTGGATTTCTGTAATATTAGGGGGCTTCATTCCAACTTGAACGCCGTCTACTACCATCTCGAGACGGCGAAGCCAGCTTTGCTCTTCTCGACCGAGACACAGATATCTTCTCCGGCTGATACTTCCTACCTCTCCTACCCGGGGTACAAACTGGAACATTCCTTTGTACCGCGGGCTGGTGTGTGCGCATACGTCAGAGAAGATATCTGTTACCGGCGTCTCGGCAGACTTGAAGGTCAGGACCTATCCATCCTCTGGTTACGCGTAGCTTGCGACGACCATCCACGCAGCTACGCGTGCCTATACAGGTCCCATAGCGGGAATACTGAAGTTGACCGGCTCGTTGAGCATTTACAAACGGCTGTAGACTCCGTGTTAGAGCAGACCCCCTCCGCAGAGATCGTGATCTTGGGCGATTTTAATGCCCACCACGCCGAATGGCTTTGTTCGCGCACCACCGATCATGCGGGGAGGTCTGTTCACGATTTTGCCTTGGCGTATGGTCTTACACAACTGGTAACTTCGCCCACGCGAGTTCCCGATTTGGATGACCATACGCCTTCACTGTTGGACCTTCTGCTGACCTCTCATCCGGACCATTATCAGGTATCTGTGGACGTCCCACTTGGTTCGTCAGACCACTGCCTGATCCGGAGTAAAGTGCCGGTTTCGCGCCTATCACGGCCTCCTTTAGCAGGCTGTCGTCGCGTTTGGCACTACAGGTCAGCAGATTGGGACGGGATGCGGTCTTTTTTTGCGTTCTACCCATGGGGGAGGTTGTGCTTCCCGCTGGATGATCCGAGTGTAGTCGCTGACTCTATTGCCGATGTGGTGCTGCAGGGCATGGAACTTTTCATTCCATTTTCTGCGGTACCAATTGGTGGTAAGTCTCAGCTTTGGTTTGGTCGCTCTTGTAAAACGGCTTCACGCCGAAAGCAGGAGTGTTACCGGGCTTGGGCTGCTGCGTCCGCATCTTGTGATGAAAAAAACAGCATATTACGTAAGGAGTACAATTCCGCCTCGAGGTACTTCAAAAGAGCTATCGCCAAGGCAAAATCTGAACAAATAGGCAGAATTGGCGAGAAATTAGTTCGCCTTTCTTCAAGGACCCGTGCGTTCTGGTCTCTCGCCAAGGCTGTCTTAGGGAGTTTCTCACAGCCCTCTCTTCCATCTTTGCACGGAGACGATGACTCTTTGGCCCATACCGCAAAGGAGAAGGCCGATCTCCTGGGCTCCTTCTTTGCAGCCAACTCGACTTTGGATGACCAAGGGAACGCACCGCCTACCATCCCGCAGTGTGATAGTTCCATGCCAGAACTACAATTTCGGCAGTCATCTGTGCGTTAAGCACTACTTTCCTTGGACATCCACAAGTCGAGTGGGCCGGATAGCATCCCTCCGATCGTGCTAAAAGTGTGTGCTCCAGAGTTGGCGCCAGTATTAACACGCCTATTCCGGCTCTCCTACTCACTTGGCGTGGTACCGAATTCATGAAAGACAGCTTTGGTTCATCCCATCCCTAAAAAAGGAGATCGCTCTAATCCGTCTAACTATCGGCCCATAGCCATAACCTCCTTGTTCTCCAAAATTATGGAGACGATCATCAACTCTCAGCTCCTCAAGTATTTAGAAGAGCACCAGCTGATTTGCGATCGTCAGTACGGTTTACGTCGCGGCCGTTCAGCTGGTGACCTTCTAGTATACCTAACTCATCGGTGGGCGGAAGCAGTTGAGTCCAAGGGGGAGGCGTTGGCAGTTAGTTTGGATATAGCGAAGGCCTTTGATCGGGTATGGCACAAAGCGCTTCTCGCGAAGCTGCCTTCCTATAGGCTTCTCGAGAAATTATGCAAGTGGATCACCAGTTTTTTGGCTGATCGGAGCATCACGGTCGTTGTCGACGGTGCGTGCTCCGACCTTAAATCTGTCAATGCTGGTGTTCCCCAAGGCTGCGTGCTATCACCGACTCTGTTTCTTCTGCATATTAATGACATGATGCGAATTCGCAACATACATTGCTATGCGGATGACAGTACTGGTGATGCTACATACTCCGGCCGAAGCGGTATTTCTCGGGAACACGTCGAAGAGTGCCGAAACAAGCTTGTGTCTGAAGTCGAGACTCGACTTACCGATGTCTCTGAATGGGGTCGTCAAAACCTGGTCACTTGTAACCCCAGGAAGACACAGCTTTACGTGTTCACCGCAAAAAAGACACCCTTTGTCGTATCACCTCGATTTGGGGATACTCTCCTGACAGCCTCAGCTAGTGTCGGAATCCTGGGAGTCGACATATCGAATTACGTTTAGTTTCGCGGTCATTTGGAAGGCAAGGCTAAATTAGCCTCTAAAAAGCTCGGTGTGCTCAGCAGAGCGAGACAGTTTTTTTTGCCGGCCCATCGCCTTCAACTTTATAAGGCACAGATTCGGCCCCACATGGAGTACTGTTCTCATCTCTGGGCCGGAGCTCCCCAATACCAGCTTCTTCCTCTTGATCGCATACAGCGTAGAGCGGTTCGAATCGTTGACGAGCAGGCTATTTCGGAACAGCTCGACTCTTTGGCATTACGCAGAGATGTAGCTTCACTCTGCTATCGTCTTTATCATGGGGAGTGCTCCGACGAGTTGTTTGGAATAATTCCTGCCACCGAATTCCACCATCGGACATCGCGTCAAAATTCAAAGTTCCATCCTCACCATCTCGATGTCTGGAAATCCACAACTGTGCGTTTCTCCCGACACTTTTTGCCTCGCACTACTTTGTTGTGGAATCAATTACCGGCAGGGGTATTTCCGAGCGGATACGACATAGGGACCTTCAAGAAAAGAGCTTACTCATTCTTAAAAGGCCGGCAACGCAACTGCAAGTCCTCTGGTATTGCAGATGTCCATGGGCGGCGGTGATCACTTACCATCAGGTGCACCTCTTGCTCGTTTGCCCCCTCTTCTATAAAAAAAAAATCTTCAGGAGAGTTGAACAGCACTTTAATAGTTGAAACATTAGTAATAAACATCATAATTTCTTTCTGGGATAAGCAATATGCGCATAGTGTAACCTATAACCGCTTAGTGAGTATGAAACTCTTCCACCGCTCGTCTACAACTTTTTAGCTATCATAGCATAAGTTTTGTGTATTTAGAAAAGTGAGGTACTATCTAAACACACGCAAATTATAATAGGTCCTATTCGCGATATCAGGAGATTGAGTCACAGCGTGTCAATGTGTGCCGCGTTCTGATCAGTAAGTAATTTTAAAAAATTAGGTTAAAGTCAAGACCTACAAAAAATATTTTTTTTCTTCTTTTGTTAAAGTCTTTGGTTTTTTTGGTCTTTGGTTAAAGTCATTGATATAAAAAACCCAAGATGCACAGTCCCGAACAAAACTGACACTCAAAAGTGTCCCTAATTTCATTTAAATAGTTATAGATATGGCAAAAACATACGTTTTAACATATCCAACCTTAAGCGCAAGTTTTATAGTTGTTTTTACAAATCAATGTACCAAAAGTAATAAAATTGACAGTGGCGCGACCGACGCGATTCTATTCGAAATAAGCGCACAGTTTAAAGTTGTGCGCTCGTTTGCGGAGGACGTTTTTGAGACAGTAATTGTGTATCTTGGGTTTTTTATATAAATGGTTAAAGTAACCCGACGGCTGAATTCTTTTTGTTATTGTTTCTTCTCTGTATTAGAAAAAATAAGTTGTGTTACTTACGTGAAGTAGTATTCTTTTCTCCTGAAGATGCTTCGATTTCGAAGCAAAACGTGCGTTGAGTACGTACATAAATTGTGTGCTTTTGTGCTTGGTGCCGGCATGGGACGTGGGTGTAAAAGTGTGGTGGATGTGGGTGGATAATTGTGCCGCTGGAGTCTTTTTTTTATACGGACTTTCGGTGTGTCTTATCCATTTATTACGTCTACGTACGTCTGTTTTTGGTATTATCGCGAAAAAACACATAGAATAGTTCGCGGATCATAGCAAATTTAATTAATTTCATCTTTTAAGTGTAATATTTTTAGAACCGACAGTTTAAAAATAGTAATCTCTTTTCGTACTTACTATAAAATATAAAAGTGATATTTATTTAATCAGAGTTATAAGGGAAATCAAGGCAAGTAAAACATACTTCAGTAACTTTTTATAATTTTTGTCGTAGGAACATGGTGGAACTCTATTTGAAATTACGTAAATACGTTTGTACGTTTTGTTTCAGAAAACACAAAAGCCGTGTTTTGTGAAACAGTACAAGTGTATATACATAAATACTTCCACCATATGTGGCAGTTATATTTAGCACCCCGACTTCTCTGCATATCCCATTAGGTCCCCTTTATCAACCTTCCAGGTCATCAGTATTAAGTAAATGATAAAATTTTACAAAGACAGGAGTAATAATAATAATAAGTAAAATAATCGGACAACAATGATCATATTATTATAAAGTTTTAATAGGTATATATGGCTTAAAACTATTTTTTGATATACTATTTTTTATAGTATAAGATAGCAAACAAGCACATGGGTCTTCTGATGGAAAGAGTCAACCATCGTCTATAGACACCAAAGGTGTCAATGATGCGTTGCTATCTTGTGGCGAGGTCTCTTGCCACATGAATAAGTTTACCGGCTACCTTACCCTCCAACTCGGAACACGACAGTGACAAGCACTGATGCTATTGCGGTAGGAATAGGTAAGGCGGTGGTACCAGACCCGGGTGAGACAATGCAGAACTCTACCACCTAATAGCCACGATGTTAGTGACTCGTATAATCAAATGGTCGCCTTTTACCACCTGCCTGGCAGAACGGCAGGTGGCCTATTCTTCAAAGGAGCCCGGGACCAACACGGGAAAAAAACTAGACTCTTATGTCTTAAAATTAGGACGGTATCGATTTATCTCACACAACAGTGATTCAAATACTAGCAGTTGAACCTGTACGCCAAATACTCTCGGAATGCTGTTGAGCATGAACCAAGCTTTATGCAATAGGGATATGCACCGTTTTCGGCCAGTAGCGTAAAATCATGATGGGCAGAAAAATTGTGACTGTCGAATCAGCATCCTGAATGGATTATACACCCTTTGAGTGTTATATTGCTTTTCCCCATCCCCCAGTCTGCTAGTGTAAATAAAGGTGCAGTATTCTCTAAAACAGTGGCACTCAACCGGTGGACCGTGGATCACTGGTGGTCTCTAGTTCAAACGTCAGAAGTGGTCCCACGCATGTTGCTTTGTGTATCTCTATAGAACAACCCTTTATCAATTTACCATATGAGTACATTAACTTTGCACAGTAGGTGGTCTATGACGGATAATTTTGTAAAGTGGTCAGTTTGCCGTAACAGATTACGACCTCCGTTGTTCTCTATATATGCGCTGTTTTTCAGGTCTGAGGATACAATATGGCTGAAATATAGCTGTTCTGTATAATCAAGGCTTATATAAAATTAGTTCAACTACGCAAATGCGAAGAAAAATCTTTGTGATGGCTTGCAGTTGCATTTCCATTTTCAGATTTGACTTAAAAATAAAATATTTTTTAATATAGAAACATTATTATTATCTATAAATTTTTACACATTATTCTGTTATTTTATGCTATTTTGCAAGTCGTGTTTATTTGTAAGCAATGTTAAATGTCACTTATTCTCCAATTTGAATATAAAAAAATAATATAAATTATTAATAATATTAACAAAGTCGATACGGAAAAAGTGTATTTGACGTTAAATTCAAATTTGCCTCAAATATAATACAAAATTTTTTCTCGCTTAGCGGAAATTGCGGGTAATTGATTTAACGAAACGTCAGTAAATCGTGTGAAAATCGCAAAAACAAATAACATATAAAATCACATTTCATTTCATCGCATCTACGTTTTTCACATTCTCATCTCAAGTTCCGCCCTTTTCGGTTGAAAAAAGTTTCTAAGCGACTGAACGCGTCCTATATTACGTTTTCTTTTATCGTTTTTATAGACATTCTCATGTCTTGTGTTTACTTTGACGCAATAAAAAAGTTAGAGTAGGTAATTATTTTTGTAGAGTTCAACGAAGCGTATAAACTGTTTATAAGGAAACTATACTATTATATATTATATTACATTGATGATAAAATATTGCATCGATATAACTATCGTATAAAATTCATATTAGACGTAAGACTAGCAACGGAATTTTTAATCAAATTGGAGCAGTTAAAAGAATAAAACGAGTTATATTTGATTAACTTAAGTATGACTATGTCGCGGAATTAATTTGAATAGCTTCCAATATGGATTTTTAACTTCCCACTACGTATGAAGATAAGAAAGTTACTGTTTTTGCCCCAATTTTCAAAAATCCCACGTTTTGGGTCGTAGGCCTTTTCCGTCTATTTTTGCAATGAATTTAGTATGTCTATGTATGTACATATGTATGTATGTGTGTATGTGTGTGTGTATGTGTGTGTATGCGTGTATGTAAACGTCTCATAACTTTTGAACGGCTTGATCGATCAAAACGCGGTTTGGATTCGATTGGATTCGAATTCGATTGGATTCGAATTCAATTGGATTTGAATTCGATTGGATTCTACTCAATTTAGATTTCCTGAAAATTTGAACCAAGTCAGCGCAGGAGACTTTGTGAAATTTAAAAATAAGCTCAAAATAATTTTGACAAGAGTATTTTTTTGATATAACTTCCAGATTAATGTACCGATTGAGTACAAAATCACTACAAAAAAACTACGTTCAGGGCATAATTTGCATCAAAATCTGTTTACCAGTTTGGGCGTAATCGTTGACCAAACATTTTGAAAAAAAAATGTATTCTCGACATAACTTCGAAATTTTTTAACCAATAATTGTTTGGTATTCTACGATATTTAAGTACTAAAGAAATACGCTGAATACCGGTTCAAAAATCAAAACCGAATCTAATTTTCAAATCCTACAGCTTTTCAAATACTGAAATTACATTGTTTTTATAGCAAACTTAATATTTTTGAAATAACTTTCAGACTAATACACCGATTGACTTAAAAATCTTATCAGCTTTTCTCCTTAAAAACTGCGTCAAATGCCGTTAATTAGATCAAAATCGGTCAATTTGCTTGGGATTTATCAATGACGAAAATTATTGAAATAGCTGTTTTTGACATGGCTTCGAAATTTTTCCACCTGTCGAATATGTAGCTAAAGCAATATTGTAGATCTCAAAAGTTGAGTTCAATATCATTCGAAAGATCAAATCAATATACTGCCATTTTTAAAAAAAGTAGAACTTTGAACTGAAAAAAAATCTGTGCTTATAGCTTTTATTTCTTTGAACTTAAAATACCTTAATTTAGCGGAAGTTTCAGCGATGGCCTGCAAGGTCAACCATTTACAGTTTTTTTATAACATAAGATAACAAACAATTTGATAGTTCCATCAAAAGAGCCATTGGCTCTCTTGATGGAATGTGACAACCATTGCCTATACAGACACAAAAATGTTAATGTTAAGATGCTATCCACGTAGCAGGGTAATGCCACAATTATAAGTTTACTGGCTACCTTACCCTTCAAACCACAATACGAGAGTGATAATCACTTACTAACTTTGAGGCGGAATGGCAATGCCACACGCATAAATCCACCAGCTACTTTATCCTCCTAACCGAAACCGAAACACTACAGTGAAAGGTATTGATGATATTGCAATAGGAATAGGTAAGACAGTGGTATCAAAACCCAGGCAAGAAGTTGCAGAACTCACTTAATAGTCACGACAGTATTCATAAGTTTTTCTATCGATCGTGGAGGCGCACAGATTCTAGGCATCGCCATATGGTGGACATTTCACGTACCCGGACAAAGAGGTTTGACTCGACATTCTTCATTCGAACCGCAAGGAACTGGAACATGCTTCCTGAGTCTGTGTTCCCGACGAGTACAATCTAGGGATCTACAAGAGAAGAGTGAACAGGTACCATCTAAGGAAGCGCGTTCCAACTTAGGCCGCATCTTAGTTTACCATCAGGTGAGATCATGGTCAAGCGCTTGCCTATCGATAATAATAAAAAAATATAATAAAAAATACGTTTACTAGGTGGTAGAGTTCTGCATCGGCTCGACCGGGTCTGGTACCACCGCCTTACCTATTCCTGCCGCAATAGCGTCCGTGCTGGCCATTGTCGTGTTCCGGTTTGGAGGGTAAGGTAGCCGATAAACTTATGCATGTGGCATTAGACCTCGCCACAAGATATCAACGCACCATTATCATCTTTGGTGTCTATAGGCGATGGTTGACTCTTTCCATTAGGAGACCCATCTGCTTGTTTTCTATCTTATGATATAAAAAAAAAAACGTACACTGTACAACCAATCGTTCGCCTTTAACCAACTATAATTTATACTTTCCATCGTCGGCACTTGGTGAAACTGCATAATATTTATTTTGTTGAACACTTGCACTATTTCACAATTAACACTTATTTATTTTAAAGCCAACCGGTTTCACACATTAAATCATTATCATGGCTCTTAATTACCATTTTAAGTTTAAGGCGAAAAGTTGCAGTTGGTTCGTTCCCCCTTTGAAGATTAAACGGTCGGCCATTCTGCCAAGCATAATGCAGTACTTAAATAAAAAACAAACGCATGATTAAACGTGTCACTTCTGTAATAATTAGTAGTTCTGCAATGTCAATGCCTAGTTTTGGTACCACTGCGTTACTTATTCCTGCCACAATAGTGTCAACACTTCTCAATGTCGTACTCCGATATAGAGGTTTAAATGACCAGTAAAGGAGATGAGGCCCCATACAAATTTGGCCTAAAACCCAACACGTGATGATGGCTGCTTACCGCATTGTAATACATTATTAATTTCTTCTGAAATGTTAATTGTATCGCGGACACTGTTTATAATACTAAAATTCACTAAACTCCTTCAAAGATTAATATTACTTGATTTTACAATTGTTACATTCCATTTTAAGCCACCCACATCGCAATATATCATCATAAATATAATTCATTTTTGTGTTACTTATTATGAAGATTATTTGATTTTAACCACTTAAATGTTGAAAAACGATAAAACTTTTGTTTACATTAAATGTTTATTACTCGCTCACAGCGTAAATAGATGACACTTGTTGTTTTTTCTTTCTTTCGGATGATACTAAGAGTACTTATTTATACGGCCTTGTATGTTGTAGATTTCGATTACAATAATAAATATTTTCATTTTTCTTGCATTTTATACAATATTTGGTTTAAAATTTTGCGTCTTATCTATGCAAATTTTTTTTAATTTGTTTGGTTGTTTAGAAATAAAAGAAAGTGTTAACTTTATGGCAGAATAGAAAAATCTTTGCTTAAATTAGAAATAAGAAAAAGCGTACAAGTTTGATTAGTTTCATGACTTCCCGACTAAAATCCTTTTAAAATTAATTTGCTATTAAAAAGTGTCCGTTGAATTCTAATATTGACTTATTTTGAATAAAATTAATTTAATAATTTCGGCTGACGCTATATTCTTGTAGTCCATTTAGGCCGGTATTTATGAATATGGTATTGTATTACATCTCTGATATCTATAGGCGATGGTAGTCTCTTTCCATCAAGACAGCTTGTTAATTTGTAAATTAAAATGGAATAATACAATTAGTGGCTTAATTTTGCCCTATATTTCTCTAAAAATACGTGAAATGTGGATATTATGCTCTCTAAGCACGCCGCGCTGTTTGTTTTGTACTTACATATGTGTTCTGTGTCGCTAGCGCGCTGCGCGACACGTGCGGCCGCGAGCTCTCCAAAGATAGCGCAGGTATAGGTTTCTCGGTGTATTGTTTTCTAGTTTTTCTAAAAAGTATTTTAATATATATTTTTAATATTATTTTGTCTCATCATATATGATCGCCAACTATCACGTCCTTAAATATTGAAGGTAAATCACCAGTTAGACTGTAGTTATACTAATCTAGGATATAACAGTTATATAGTCAATAATTGATTCATAACAATTGGATTATAAGAAATGTCAATTTTTGCATGCAACTAATATTTTATTTAAAAAAATTCAGGGAATATAGAGTCAACACGATTGCTTAAATAAAAAAAGTGTTATTAAAATATTTTTTAGACATTTTTTTTGTTCTAAAATGAAAGATACTCCTTAAATGTATAGAATGATCAACCATTTACGAACCTCTTTTGTAAAAGTTGTAGTTTTCAATTCTCTGAATGTTTGAAGTCGCGCATTGTAGCCGCACCGCACCGCCTAACCACAGAATACGACAGAAGTCAATCAACTTCTTTTTTTATACCTAAACTTGGTGGTCGCGCTAGGGTTGTCACTTTGGCTTATGCACAAAAAACACACTAGTATCTTACTCCAGTAAAGTAAAGTTTTAAATCAAAATATGTCACTCTTCTTTACATTTTGCATATAATGCAGTCTTAATGATATGAAAATGATGTGTAAAGGTAATTTGCTCGGCAACTACCGGCAAGTGTTGAAAAAAAAATTAAATCGTTTTTTGTTTTTCTGAAAAAGTTCTGAATAAAATTCTGTAAAAAGTTCTGAACTTATAATTTTATATCAAAAAGGTTATATGACTTTTCCTCCTCTGGTCAAAATTAACCGATACAAACACACTTTCCCATTTATAATATTAGTATGGATGTAAAAATGTGTCTGCCTGTTACGCATTCATGGCTGAACCACTGAACCATTTTAATGAATTCAAACATTCAAAATTCATTTCAGAAATCAGAAAAACCTTATTAAATAAAACATTACACAAGTTACTTTGACGCGTCAACATTTTTTTAAACTACTACCAGATCGGAAACGCGGCCACACACTAACAAGATCCGACGAAAGAAACTCAACGGGCTTGTCTTTTTCATAATTAATTATTCAATTCATTCAAATATAACTAACCGCCCCGTTGGTCGAGTGGTTAGGGACCCTGACTACGCAATCGACGGGGCTCGGGTTCGATCCCCGACGGAGACAAGCATTTGTGTGGTGAGCATAATTGTTTGTATTTCCGGGTTTGAGTGTTTATTATGTATTATGTATGTAAAAGTATTTATATATTATGTATTTCTATATATTAGTATCGTTGACTCGTTGATCGTAGAGAGGTTTTTAAGTTTAAGGTGAATGATTTTATAAATGACTAGCTGAGCCTGTGACTTCGTCCGTGTATAAAAATTTTAAAAATTAAATTAGCCTAAGTTGCTCCTTATTACATCAGCTATCTGCTAGTGAAAGTCCAGTCAAAATAAGTTCAGGCGTTTCAAAGATTAGCCGGAAGGAACAGACAGACAGACAGACAAAAATTGTGAACAAAGGTATTTTATTTGTTGTTGAGTTGATGATATAAATGGCGTTCTAAATAAGTATATAATAATAATAAAATCAAATTTCAAAATAAATAACCCACAAACAAGCCAAAAATAATTTAAACAATATGCCACGGTAGTTTGTTAACGGCAGCGGAGAATATAATTAACATTATAAACTAGCTGCATCCGCTCTCGCATTGAACCGAAACTACCGAGATTTCGCGTCCGTAAGATCTGTCTATGTGTGCGTTGCTCGAAGACTAGGTAGAACTTAGCCTGCCGCAATAACGTCAATGGTTATCATTGTTGTGTTCCGATCTGGAGAGTAATGTAAACTGTAGACTTATGCGTGTGGCATTACCACCGCACACGGATAGCAATGCACCATTAACATCTTCGGTGTCTATAGGCGATGGTTTTTCTTTCCATCAGGATAGCTATTTGCTTGTTTGCTATCTTGTGATATGATTATAAAAAACACAACTTGATTAAGTTGCGTGGTCATAATAATTAATTACAAATAATCATAATATTAAATTAATTAATATCTACCAGAGCCATCTGCTTATTTACTATCTAATAATACAAAAAAAGAAAGCTTGTTGATGTTCCGAGCTCGTAATTAAATACAAATATTCTGAACAAAATATACTCAACTAATTCCTTACGTAAATTCCAGGTAAAAAGTAAATAAACACAACAAGGTAAATAAGATCTAACAGATGGATAACAAAGCCATGGAGCATATCATCGATTAATGTACATGGATAGCACGCTCTTAAATATGATATCCGAGTTGAAACGAAATGTTGCTCACTCCATTTGAATAACGATAAATATAGTTCAATAATGTATAAATAAAAATACGTAACTTAAATAAAATATTATGACCTCTACAGCTCACAGCTCAGCTCAGGCTTTGTCATTTTTTTATATTATGAGATAGCAAACAAGCCGATGGCTCTTCTGATGGAAAGAGAAACCATCACCTATAGACGCTAAATATATTAATAATACGTTGCTATCCGTGTAGCGGGATGGCGATGTCACATGCATAAGTCTACCGGCTACCTTACCCTCCAACCTAGAATACGACAGTTACAAGCAGGAATAGGTAAGGCGGTGGTATCAAACAACCGGGCGACACGTTACAAAACTCTATCACCTAGTAACCACGATAGTAGTGACACGTATAGCCAATCTGTCGCCTTTTACGACCTGCCTGGCAGAAAGGCAGTTGATCTGTTCTTCAATGGAGCCCGGACCAACACGGAGGCTTATTTAAATAGGTACATTTAAGCCAAAAATATTGATATAGTTTAATTAACTGACGCTGTTAAATAATTTTATTGGAGTAGGTATCATTATTCTACATAGTGTCGGCGTAATTTCAGGAAAATTTATAGGCCATATAGGGCATGTTTCAGGAATAAATACTGTATCTCTCGTCTTTGTGACTAATACATAAATACAGTTACGAACAAAATTTTTGCTTTATCCATTACATTGTTGTCTATGGCACCACGAAGTTTATTTGCTTTTAATCGGTTTTCAGAAAATAAACATTTTGCCATTTCATTTATTATGTATACAGTATTTATTTACTGTAAATATTTATATGTGAAAATCAAACATTCGTCTAAACTACGAGAAGTTTTGCAAGCTTTATAATGAAATTTTAATCTTTTCATCTAAGAAAGTTTGTTCTGATATTTTTTATTATTTAAAAAAATATTGCCTATTTTAATATAGTATTAATATTAATATATAATTTATTGCCTCCTTGGCCTAGTGGTCCAATGTCGTTCTTTTTTTCCAAGGGGACTCGCAGGCGTATCATCTAACATTTGCAAGCCGATAGCGGTCAGCGATAACTCTTAAGCTTAATTTTTTTTATCATAAACGTTGCGAATTGCTTGCTGGTGTCACTGGTGCTTGAACTGCCATTAATATACTACGCTATTATGTGTCTTGCAATAACTAAACAATTACGATTATTGCGCATTGTGAGGTATTTGATAACCCTGCTGAACTAACATGGAGTAAATGGGGGAACCGAGGGGGGAGGATACCTGCTTTGAAGTATTTGGTAAAAGACGTATATGACCATTATCTATCGCGGGCTTTATATTAAAGGCATCATATGCAACCACTAAAATATAATTGAAAGATATTGCTTAACTATATAGAAAACCTCAATAAAATTAGTTTTTTTTATATTATAGCAAACAAGCAGATGGGTCTCCTAATGTAGTCAGCCATCGCCTATAGACACCAAAGGTAGCACGTTGCTATCTTGTGGCGAGGTCTAATGGCACATGCATAAGTTTATCGGTTACCTTAACCTCCAAACCATAACACGACAGCTGCACTGACGCTATTGCGGTAGGAATAGGTAAGGTGGTGGTACCAGATCCAGGCGAGACAATACAGAAATCTGCCACCTAGTAGCCACGATGTTAGTGACTCGCATAGCCAATCATTCGCCTTTTACGACCTGTCAAGTAGAACGATATTTGGTTTATTCTTCAAAGGAGCTTGGAATCAACACGGGGAAAATTAGTGTAGTAATATAGAACAAATATGGTCACCGCATGGTTACAGATAATAAGCATGCACTTTGGTTTACACATGTCTTGACAGCAATTCAGTGCATTAAATAATAAACTTGGATATCTATGCACGTATGGCCATACTCAACATTTTATTGTAAAATTGGTATCCATTGAGTAGTAATAGGTAGCTAGCAGTTTTAATTATTTAGATTACGTATATATATTGTCATTCAAAGAACGACAATATATATACGTCAATATATATAGATCAATTTGCAGATTAGAAAAATATTTTATACATGCAAATTCGTCAGCTCCACATAAACCGATTAGACTGACGTTCCAGATTTTACGTGAAACTTTACAAAAACCTTGGCATCCACTAAGTGCTCGAAATCCTCTGGGATTTGATGAAGATAAACGAGATGGAAACCCATTGGCTAATGCATCTGTAAAATGGTCCAGGCAAATTGGGAATTCATGTGACGTCTCTTGGGTTTGTTGGAGGAAATGATTTTGGATGGATATATGAATTTATATTATATAGATTTTTCCTTGAATCTATATTTATAAAAATCAATTGCTGTTCGTTAGTCTCGCTTAAACTCGAGAACGGCCGAACCGATTTGGCTAATTTTGGTTTTGAATTAATTGTTGAAGTCCAGGGAAGGTTTAAAAGGTGAGAAAATATAGAAAAAAATAAGAGTAGTTAAAAAGGCAGAACAACGTTTGCCGGTTCAGCCAGTATAATATAAATTCATATATCCAGTATTTCAGAATTGTTTAACAAACTCGAATAAATGCGACCTAATAATTGGAAATTGATAAAAAGACAATATTTGATTTACAATTATAGTAGGGGAGCCCAAGAGGGGATTTTGGTATTTACTTGAGTGCGTCAGATTAACGTAGTAGGGGGTAGCTCGCGTACTGTTAAGGCTCTCCACCAAATATAAGCCCTTTCTATAGAGGGGGGGGGGGTTATATGGCAGAAAAAAACAAAATTAAGATAAATTTGGCTTGTGGAATTTGTCAGATTATACTTTTTTTGTATATTTTACATAATTTCAGTCGCGCTCGAGACTGTCAAGACAAAATGTTGTCTTTGCAACTTTGTGACACTCCCACTCCCTTACGCTACACTTGAGTCGCAGATTGTCTAAATTGTAGGTGGCAATTAATCCACCATAATCTAACACGTTTCAGTGTTTGCATGTCACTGATTTTTTTTTAACTTTTTTTATCTGTAGATTTTTTCCCCATCTCAAATGAAAAACATTATATAACCTTTTATTTTTCCTATAATTTAATCTAAAAAATCCAATAGGTCCCTACGACGCTTGAGTAACTACCCATTTAGCATCTTAGGCTCCCTACTATTAGTTATAAGAATTCTTTGTTGAAAATAATTGAAAGTTAAATTATTAAACGTCTTTCAAATTTAAACATACGTATCTATATTAATATTATAAATGCGAAAGTTTGTCTGTCTGTCTGTTACGCTTTCACGACTAAACCGCTAAACCGATTTTCCCAAAATTTGGTATGGATATAGTTGAAGAGCCGGGGTCAAACATAGGCTATTTTTTTTCAAAATTCAACCCTTAAAGGGTTGAAATAAGGGATGAAATTTTTATGAAAAGCTATCTTGACAACATGCTTATCTACTCGCGGGCGAAGCTGCGGGGGTCAGCTAGTAGTATATAAATTACACGTCTAGGAATTAAGGTTTTAATCCAATTTTCCGTATAAGTATCTAAAAGTCCTGGACTTGAATTGCCAAGGCATTTTAAGTGCATGAGTTCTATATGCTTTACTTCTTAAGTATCAATACCAGTGTAGACGGTATGACGCCATTCCAGTTTAAGACCAGCAAGCTCCTTTCAAATATAACTGATCACCAGAGATATTGAGAAGCGCCTCGATTCTGGGGAAAATTTAAAAATATATAGGAAACATTTTAATTGTCACTTTTTAATTTGTAAAACAGCTAGAAATAGATTAACTCGAAAACTACATACTTGACGTGATAAGGTCGGCCTAAAAGTTATACAAGAATATAACCTCAGCCAAAATTGTCAAATTATTTTATTTTCAACTAGCTGTTGCCAGCGCCTTCGTCCGTGCGGACTTTGTTTACTCCGCACTGCTCCTCCCCCGTAGGTGATGGCGTGATAATATGTAGCCTATATGTTGACCCGACCGATTAGTAATATATTCATGCAAAATTTGAAGTAAATCCATGCTGTTTTTTTTTAAGTTTACCCCGGACATACATATAGACAAACAGACAAACAGAAAAACAGAAAAACAGAAAAACAGAAAAACAGAAAAACAGAAAAACAGAAAAACAGAAAAACAGAAAAACAGAAAAACAGAAAAACAGAAAAACAGAAAAACAGAAAAACAGAAAAACAGAAAAACAGAAAAACAGAAAAACAGAAAAACAGAAAAACAGAAAAACAGAAAAACAGAAAAACAGAAAAACAGAAAAACAGAAAAACAGAAAAACAGAAAAACAGAAAAACAGAAAAACAGAAAAACAGAAAAACAGAAAAACAGAAAAACAGAAAAACAGAAAAACAGAAAAACAGAAAAACAGAAAAACAGAAAAACAGAAAAACAGAAAAACAGAAAAACAGAAAAACAGAAAAACAGAAAAACAGAAAAACAGAAAAACAGAAAAACAGAAAAACAGAAAAACAGAAAAACGGAAAAACGGAAAAACGGAAAAACGGAAAAACGGAAAAACGGAAAAACGGAAAAACGGAAAAACGGAAAAACGGAAAAACGGAAAAACGGAAAAACGGAAAAACGGAAAAACGGAAAAACGGAAAAACGGAAAAACGGAAAAACGGAAAAACGGAAAAACGGAAAAACGGAAAAACGGAAAAACGGAAAAACCGAAAAACGGAAAAACGGAAAAACGGAAAAACGGAAAAACGGAAAAACGGAAAAACGGAAAAACGGAAAACCGGAAAAACGGAAAAACGGAAAAACGGAAAAACAGAAAAACAAAAAAACAGAAAAACAAACAGACAAACAAACAGACAAACATTTTAAAAACTATATTTTTTGCTTCGATGTCGATTGTAGATCACGCTCCAAGTATTCTTTAAAAAAAATAATCAATGTACAGTTTTGACTTTCCTACGATTTTATTATATGTATAGATATTCCCATATTAGAATTATAGCAAGTACATTTTAAAAAAGAACACACTTTTTTACCCGTGTTGTTCCGGGATCCTTTGGAGAACAGACTAATTGCCGTTCTCGTAGGCAGGTTTTAAAAAAAAAGTTTGGTAACACCGCCTTACCTATTCCTGCCGCATTAGCGTCATGCTTGTCTTTGTTGCGTTTCGGTTCGGAGAGTAAAGTGGGCGGTAAACTTATGCCTGTGGCACTGCCGCCACACGGATAGCAATGCACCGTTAACATCTTTGGTGTCTATAGGCAATAGATTCTCTCTCCACTCCTTCTGGCGTCTGCTTGTATGTAATCTAATGAAATAAAAAAATACCTACTTGGAAAGTTATAAAACTAAACATATTTATACAATTTTTGTCACTCCTTAATTAAAGATTTTCCTTTTTTGCCATAAAGTCAATGTTTTCTTTTATTTATGACCAACCGAACAAGTTGGATAGCTAAAACGCAAAATGTAAAACATACTATCTATCTTCTTATATATAAAAATCAATTGCTGTTCGTTAGTCTCGCTAAAACTCGAGAACGGCTGAACCGATTTGACTAATTTTGGTTTTAAAATATTCATGGAGGTTCAAGTTAGGTTTAAAAGGTGAGAAAATGTAAAAAAAAAACGGAAAAGTAGACACAAAGTTGGTAGAACAACGTTGGCGGGTCAGTTATAATATCTATATATATATATATATATATATATATATATATATATATATATATATATATATATATATATATATATATATATATATATATATATATATATATATATATATATATATATATATATATATATATATATATATATATATATATATATATATATATATATATATATATATATATATATATATATATAAATCAATTGCTGTTCGTTAGTCTCGCTGAAACTCGAGAACGGCTGAACCGATTTGGCTAATTTTGGTTTTGAATTCATTGCTGAAGCCCAGGAAAGGTTTAAACGATGGGAAAATAAAGAAAAAAGTAGTTAAAATAAACTTGAGAGGTGTCAAGGGACATCCGGATGGAACGAAGTACCTTTTATTATTATTTACAAAAAACCTGTATACACTCAACAAAAATAATCGTTGCGACACCACACTGTTTAATGCGAAATAGAAATGAAAATATCTGGCTTGCTTTCTATAAGAGAGATAGAGAGATAGAGAGAAAGAGAGAGGGAGAGAGAGAGAGAGAGAGAGAGAGAGAGCGAGAGAGGCAGACAGAGAAATATCCGCACGCCGCACAGCTTACAATACCTTACTATAGCAAAAAGTGTCGTGACAACTTTTCGTAAGATTTTTTTCCGTCTAGCCCCCTTTCACAACGCACGATAAGGAATTTCGACCCACGGTCGAGTTTCGACACCCGGTCGAATTTCGGAACCCGGTCGAATTTCGGCACCCGGTCTAATTTCAACCCGCAGTCGAATTTCGGCACCCGGTTGAATTTCGGCACCCGGTCGAATTTCGGCAGCCGGTCGAATTTCAGAACCCGGTTGAATTTCGGAACCCGGTCGAATTTCAACTTGAATCAGTTCGGTCGAATTTTAAGATACTCGTTCGAAATTCGACTGTCTGTCGAAATTCAACTTTTGGTCGAAATTTGACATTCGGCCGAAATTCTGTATAAATGTCGAACATTTGGCACTAGAAAAAAGTAAACTCAATCAAATAGTAGATAGACTCTTTGACTTTCAATGCAGGAGCTAAAGGGAAGTGGCTGGATATTTCTGTGCTTACAATACCTTACTATAGCAAAAAGTGTCGCGACAATTTTTCGTAAGAATTTTTTCCGTCTAGCCCCCTTTCACAACGCGCGATAAGGAACTTCGTTCCAAAAGGCAGAACAACGTTTGCCAGGTCAGCTAGTTGTATAATATAAAATGAAACTTACATCATAGAAGGCTGAGTAAACAAGATAATTTTTTATTATCTTCGAAAAGAGACAAAAAAACAAGTGTCATTATTTTAATCTGTGATCGAGTGACTAGAATTTTTTTGTTTTGTTACCCCGATTACTTTGTCCGAGTGACCTTTGACAAATAATTCAATTGCAAAACGGGGCAGAATCTAGCAGCCTTAATGATAGTGACATGTTTAGTCAATTGTTTGCCTTTTACAAATTGTCTAGCTGAGTAACAGGTAGTTTTTATTCAAAAGGAGCCCATAAGTTTTTTAAACAATATTTTAATATTAAAACAAGACTTACCTGTAAATGATGTTGTACTCTGCTGATGCTGAATTAGGAAAAAGGCTGTTAGCAAAAGTTCGACATAAAATATGTACTGCAAAGTTTAAAATTACACTGAAGTTTGTATAGCACGAAGAAAACTAATCCAAAGTAAAATGTGGCAAAGAGTTAACTCTAACTGATAATAAACTGTTTTAATTATATTACTTCATATACATTTAATATCCATAGCCCAACTAATACAACGATAGTGGAACATTTACATGCACATGTGAATATTGGATGAAGAGTTAAGTGTGAACGTGACGGCTTAGCGAAAGCATGAATATGTACACGAACAATTGGCGATAATCTCACAGAATATAGAGATTTGAATATTGTTTAGGAAAAGCTTCTTGTGAGATAATTATTTTTAGGTACCTCTTACGAGCATAATCTTTACTCAAATGCATAACCTCCGACATGAGATTCGCGTATAAATCGATATATGTATTGGATATAGAGACGCATATATATGATAGATCGATTTGTATTAAGACAGGATTTTGTATTTTAAATTTATCTATACATGAATTTGCTATGTCGCCTCCGTGTCTAGTGGTCCAGTGTTGGTGTTGACCACATGATATCTAGGGTTCGATTCCCGAATCGAGCAATTTAAATATGTGTTTTTCAATTTTCTGATAAAAACAACGTTGTCCGGGATTAGATAAGTGCCCGGTTGGCGATAGGCTTGCCACCTATCACATTATGGGACTATGTATCATTGGCCAGTCGTAGGTGCTCTTCTTGTACCTCTGTCTACTTCTTCTGAGATACGGGCACGAAGATACTTAGCTATACAAGTTGACTGGTAAAAGATAATAGGTACATATTAAGGGATATCATAGTAAATGCTCATGTGTAACAAAAAAAAAGTATAATAAAAAGAAAATCCATACTATAATATTATAAATGCGAAAGTCTGTCTATTTGTCTGTCTGTGACGCTTTCACGGCTAAACCGCTGGACCGATTTTCATGAAATTTGGCATGGATATAGTTGAAGATCCGGGGTCAAACATAGATTAATTTTTTTTTCAAAAATCAGTCCCTGGAGTGTTGAAATAGGGGATAAAATTTTTATTAAACGCTATTTGGACGGCTTACTAATGTACTCGTGGGCGAAGCTGCGCGGGTCAGCTAGTATTGTAATAAACCTCATTAACATTAGTGTAGTAATCATGGTTGCCAACTCTTCGTATTTTTACGCATATCTACGTATTTTACAGCGCTTACAAAAATTTACGAACTTTGGTCCAAAAATCTACGTATTTTAAGATTCCGAATGATAGCAAGTTGAAATAATATCTTCAATGACGAGAAAACGGCTCAACAAACAAACAAATGCCCACGAATCTATGCTCTATACTTAACATTAGTTTCATATGTGTAACTCATATAGCGAATAAAAAGTAGGTTTTAGTACTACTACGAACTTTCTTATGCCCGGTTTCTGATGTACTTTTAACAGTGGTTTATCTATTCGTTAACACAATCAGTCCGTTAACTACAGGAATTGCGTTTCTGAGCTACGCATTGTAACATAAACTCTGTTTAAACTTAGGGTAATATAACCGGCCAAATTGGGCGGTTTATCGATTCCATTTAACTTTATGTAACGCTTTTTGCTCTTATAGTTAACCTATTTTTAATACACATAATAATTTTAATAGTTTTGTTTGTCAGTATGTATGCATTTACATTTAAAAAAAACTGCTGTACAAAGTACGAACGTTGTTTTCACAGCATCTATAATGATATTGGTTAATATTGTCATAATAAATAATTAAATTTCATCCTTGCAAAAAGGAACAGTTCACTAGACAGCGTTTACTGGCATATCTTTTAGTTAAGACAATTCAAGCCTATTTCTTAACTTTTCGAGTGGTTAGCGTACCTAACTACGTATCGATGGGGCTCGGGTTTGATTCCCAGCAGGGAAAAAATTTAATTAATGAGCATAGATGTAAGTATGTACTTCTGGGTTTGGGGTTTATAATGTATACCACAATATTTATATATGTTTTTTTTTTTATATCATAAGTTAGCAAACAAGTAGATGGGGCTCCTGATGGAAAGAGTCAACCATCACCTATAGACACCAAAGATGTTAATGGTGCGTTGCTATCTTGTGGCGAGGTCTAATGCCACATGCATAAGTTTACTGGCTACCTTATCCTCCAAACCGGAACACGACAGCGACAAGTACTGACGCTATTGCGGCAGACCCGAGCGAGACAATGCAGAACTCTACCACCTAGTAGCCACGATGGTAGTGACTCGATAGCCAATCGGTCGCCTTTTACGACCTGCCTGGCAGAATGGCAGTTGGCCTATTCTTCAAAGGAGGTCGGGACCAACACGACGAGTGTTGGTCCCGGCCGTTGGCCGAAGTGTTGGTAGTGTCACAGTGAAATTGTCAATAGTCGTAAGACTATAATCTACCTAGGGAGTTAGACTATAATCTACCTAGGTATAATTTGGTTAGGTTAGGTTTAGCAGTTAAATTATTATATCAGTTAGATTATAATCTAACGGTATTGACAATTTCACTGCGACATATATATTATTAGTATCTTTGACACGCATAAGTCAGATCGATTCGTATAATAATTATTATTATTCTTATAATGCTTCAAAAAGTATGGTCACCGCGTGAGTGCAAACGACGATAAAACACCAAATTTGTGTGACATAATAATAATATACACATATGTATGTACACTATTTTCTTCACAATTGATGTCTAGTGTCAAAAGACATTTACTGTTTAGTCTATGGTCGAACTTCGACCACGGGGCTATCGCTAGTATATAATACTAGTTGTATCCGCGACTTCGTCTGCGTGGAAAAAAATCCATAATAGAAGTAGCTAAGTTACTCCTTATTACATCAGCACTCTGCCAGTGAAAGTCTCGTCAAAATCGGTCCAGCCTTTCCAGAGATTAGCTGGAATAAGCAGACAGACAGACAGACAGACAGACAGACAAAAATTATAAAAAAAAATATTATTTTAGTATATGCACCGTGTATACATCCATATGCATTTAATAAAAAGCGTTATTTTAATATTACAAATAGACACTCCAATTTTATTTATTTGTATAGATTTGCTGCTTAATTTTGACTGAAACCAATTAGTCTTCGGTAAATTATTCTTACATTGTAGTAATTACATACGTCATTTCGTATTTTAATATACGAATAAATTATCGTTCAAAAATGTGATCTTTTTTGTCTATAATTTTTATTATATAAGTCGTCTTATATATTTTGTATTATGTATTAAAATGAACTTCTAGGGGTTTTCTTGCCAATTATCTTCCCGTAAATCTATTTTTTGTGCCATTGGTGGCTTAATTGTGAAATAATATTTATAATTTGTATTAAGTAACTATAATAAAAAAAACTAGCCCGCTGAGTTTCTTCCGCCGGATCTTCTCAGTGTGTGGCCGCGTTCCGATCCGATAGTAATTGTAAAAAAATGATTCACAGCATTTTTAGTTTCATAATAAATAATTATAATTTTAAAATATTTGCACACCATATCATGGTAGAATATGTCGGAAACTTAATCAAATTTTAATAACTTGTAACTCCCATATTCTGGCAAATAAATAATTTATTACTTTCTTTAATTAAATAAAATGTTACCACGTTAAAATAATCGTCACCGCCAAAAATAATATGTCAAATATTTCATAATTCTTTTTTTATATTATAAAATAGCAAACAAGCACATGGGTCTTCTGATGGAAAGAGTCAACCATCGCCTAAATACACCAAAGATGTGAATGGTACATTGCTAACTATTGCGAAGTCTAATGCCACATGCATAAGTTTACCGACTACATTACCCTCCAAACCGGAACACGAAAGTTACAAGCACTGACGCTATTGCGACAGTGCTTATCACTTTCGTATATAGGTAAGGCGGTGAGACAATGCAAAATAAAATAAAAATTACGACCTGCCAGGCAGAACGGCAGAGCCTGGGAAACTCTTTTACATAGGTCAGGACGAATAGCATAAATTAATACAACAACCATCGAAATGAATTTCATACAGGAGCCACTTTTTGAATAACAATTATTATTGATTACAATCATTATATTAAATCAGGCCAATCTCATTTAAAATGCATCAGATAAACGAGCCTCAAAAGTTCGTAACCTGTGCGAACACCGTGAAGAGATTACGGCCTGGACGGGTTCCAACCTTTCTTTTTAAAGGATTTAATCGTTCTGCACTGTACGTGAGCTTAAATGGTGAAGACAATATCAATGGCTCAATGTTTCAGCGTATACTCACTCTATTCTATAACAAAGTAAGAGTATTGATTCAAAGATATTATACAGCGCGCACTATGCAAAAATGAACAATTGAGTAGAAAAATCATAGTAAATTGTTCATATTTACATTACATTCATAAATATTTTTTTTTAAATCATATTTATATTATGAAAAACTAAGAGGTGTCTTATGGATCTTCTTATGGATATGGTAGGTTGGAATAGAGTACCTTTTGCTATATTTGAGATTGTGACTGTGACTTAAAGGAAGTGTCAAGTTTAACTGGACAGATGAGACACTTGTATGAAAACGTCAATAAGTGACCTGGATGCAAGACCCCCGTTCATAGTTGCATAGTAATAATTCTTAATTATTTATATTTATTCATACTAGCGATCGCCTGTGGCCGAAATTCGACTATAAAATAAACAATAAAACCACTTTCAAGTTTGACAACTGATTTTAGTCGAAAAAAAATGGTATTCATGTGTATATTATCGTGTATATCACGTAATTGAAGTGCGTGTAATGTTTATTTTTATTAAAATAACCTATTTCTAATGGGCTTTATTTAAAAATATTACGTTTCTGCAGTCCTCTGAAATGTAAAATCATACCGTACTAAATTTCATACTCCACCGTTCGCGCAATTGTCTTAAAAAGGGGTCCAAAGATTTTCCTTTGCGTATTTATAACGAACAATTATTAAAAAGGACATTCAAATGTTAAAATTATAAATTAGTTTTACATGTTCTCAAAATTTACGGCAAGCTGATTCGATTGAAAAACGAAAATATTTTAAATTATTATAACCGGAAAGTGTCTCAAAACTTACTGCAAAATGGTCGGTTTTTGATGTCATTTTTCTGTTACACATTTTAGGTCTAATCCTTCAGCTGTAAATGGTATCGTGCAATAAGAAACTCTGCTCTAATACACGACTATCTGTTGATGGGTCCTACGTATATTGGTGCAAACCGCAAAACAACGGAAACAATTTTTTTGCATCAAAAGCTTAAAAATTGCCTTATATTTGTCCTGATGTAGTAAAGTAATGTAGTAAAGTATTTAAATTTGTACAAAAATTCAATTTTTTAAATACTTATATATAAAATTACAAGCTATATAACGTTTAATTCGCTCTTCTGTAAAGTTGTGTCATTGCACTTGCACTAGTATAAGTAGGACCCGTCGCTACGGCCTGTCATATATATATATATATATATATATATATATATATATATATATATATATATATATATATATATATATATATAAAGCTCGGTCAACCAGATATTATGTTATAATGCTAACTTTTCCCTGTGGCGTCGTTTACATGACCTTACACACAGTACTTCCTTTAACTGAGTTGAATAAAAAAGTAACCTATGTCATTCCGTGATAACGTAGCTTTATATCGGTGATATAATTTTTAAAATCCGTCCAGTACTTTTGAGTTTACCCTTTACAAATAAATTTTTCCTCTTTATAATATTACTAATTATTTTTAGCGACTTCATTATAGTAATCCAAAAACATTACTTATTTAGTTTAGTCAATTAAAAAAGTAGACTGTGTCACTCCGGAATAATGAATTTTAAAATCGGTTCAGTAATTTTTGAGTTTATCCGTTACAAACAAACAAATCTTTCTTCTTTATAATATAGTACCTGAGTGACCGAGCAAGGTATTTATTTTTATAAAAACGATGTTTTCTAAGAATGCAACCTTATAGTAGGTGAGCCAAAGATGCTAAATGGGAAGTTACTCGAGCGTCGTAGGGATCTATTGGATTTTGTAGACTAAATTACAGGAAAAATAAAAGGTTATTTATGTCTTTCATTTCAAAGGTTGGGAAAAAATCTACAGATAAAAAAATGTATAAAAAATCTGTGACAACACTAAAGCAGATAGGGTATGGTGGGATAATTTCCAACTAAAATTTAGAAAATGTAACGATTCAAGTGTAGTGTAAGGGAGTGGAAGGGTCATAAATTTGCAAAGAAAACGTTGTCTTGACATTCTCGAACGCTTCTGAATTTTCTTCTATAATGGAGGAAATGATGTAAGAATTACGAAAAAAGTATATTCTGACAATTTCGACAAGCCGAAGTTATCTTAATTTTGTTTTTTTTTTCTGCCATAGTTACACCCTCCCCTCTCTATAGAAAGGGCTTATATTTGGTGGACAGCCTTAACAGTATGCTCGCATACTGTATACCTATGTTATCAGATTAACATAGGAGGGGGTACCTCGGTACCCCCTCCTATGTTAATCTGACGCGCTCAAGTAAATACCAAAATCCCCTCTTGGGCTCCCCTACTACTAGCTACATCGATTTATCGCCGCTGAATGTATGTAGTGTACATAGTAAATTTCATGAAAATCATTGGAGCCGTTTCCGAGATTCAGATTATATATATACAAAAATTGCTCGTTTAAAGGTGTTAGATAGATAGATAAAAAGATTATGAATAATAATAATAATATAATTTATTTACTCATCACAAAGTACAATTTCTAATTATACAGGTTGCAAAACATGTACTGGGCTAGTTTATTTTATAAATTCGTTTATTACATTTTGAATCTTATTCCAACTTTGTGAGAGTCTGGTGCCTGAAAAGGTATATAAGAAAACCTGAGACACAGGTCACCAGCGCTCTCCCACCGAAAGAAAAAGTATGAATGATATCTACTATGAATAACTTATTCTAATTTGTATACAGCTTATTCTGTGCTATATACAAATTAGAATTAAATTTTTAATGAAGCCACTCTTCAATTAGATTTTTTTAATAAAGCCACTATAACGAATGCATAAGATTATTAGTTTGTATGTTATCGTAAAGTTAAATGCTATCTTGAGGTTGTGGATTTACTTGAACATTGAATCGTATGTGCGTTAGTGTTGTTTGTGTGTGTGTGTGTGTGTGTGTGTGTGTGTGTGCGTATGTATATGTATTTGTAAGCATGTGTGCGTGTGTGTGTGTGTGTGTGTGTGTGTGTTTACCTACGTGTTAACTTGTGCGCAGCCGAGTATTAAACAGTGTTAGCCAAGAAAGCTTATGATATTTAACGTATCAGTTTAACGGTAATCTAATAAGAATCCTTAATTAATGAATGATTTTATTTTGTTCTTAACGGGAGACTTAAATTGTTTAAAGCCCGTATTTAACTTTAAACTAAATAAACAACATCTGTCCGTTTACAATAAACTTACATAAGCAAAAAAACGTTATATATCTACGCATAAAGAAATAGTGCGAATTTTGAACAGATTTTCCAAAAAAGAGGAGTTTTTTAATATGGTTGTATTTTTTCATGTTTGATACCTCAGAATTCTTTTTATTAACCGATTTTGTTTTTACGTGAGAGTATTATTCTTACCTGATCCCATATAAATTTGATGAACGTCTAATCCACGGTTCTAGAAATATAGGAGATTGGATAGGTTATTTCAGCCTTACTGCGTTTAAATTTCTATCTAATGAAATTTCTTTCTAATATGAATGATTCACCCTCTATAGAGTGAAGATGCTTCGATTACGAAGTGTGACAGCAGTGACATAAAAGATTTCACGAAAATTTTGCAAATTAAATACCTTAATTTCATCTTTAAATTAAGGATTTCCACAAAGTAACGCCTGAACTACAAAATATAAATTACATACGTAAGATAGTAAGATAATTTTCTTTGTTGTTATGTAAATTTGACTTTCTCCTTGTGTTAGTCTGAACTCCTTTTAAAACATAGACAATCTGACTTCCTGCAGACAGTTCGTAAATAAAAACTGCTTTTGCAATTGTGAATATTGAGAGTAGAGTTCCACAACGTCTCGCCAAGGTTTAGTTTGAAAGAAACTCATTGTTATATCTTTAGTGTCTAGTGTCTACTACTTATAGTTGTCTCTTTTCATCAGGAGAGCGATCCGCTTGTTCACTATCCTATAAAAAAAGTTACAAAAGGGAGTTTACCAATCCAGAAAAAATAAATAAATAAATATTCACGGGACAAATTACACTTACTGATCTAACCCCAAACTAAGCAAATTATTTGCATGTGTTATGGGTGTTAGTCAACGATACTTATCAGTCACAGTCACACATCGGTTGGTAAATATGTTTATTGAACTGTAATTTAACTGGGTTTACATTAAACTTGAATACTAGAAATTCACGTGTATGCTGCGTGATGAAATGTGATAACGATGGTGCTGTAACAAACTCTCCCGAAGACCCTCTAAACGCGCATTTTAAATATAACAAAATTGTCTGTTATATTTCGTTTATAAAGGAGTCAACAGAGTTATAATCATATTATCTGGCCAAATAATTCATCTAGTGTTAAATTGAGGACTCATTTTGTGTTATATAGTTTACCCAATCATTCTTTTCAAAGGTACACTTCATCTCTTATAAACAACCATACTTTATCAGGAAATGTATACTATAGATTGATTTAAAGGACTAAAATTTAATAAATTGAATATATTTGGCTTAAGGGAGGGAGTAATATATTACATAAATACATAAATACATAATAAAGATATTTGAATTAAGAAAAGGAGTAATACATCACATAGATGCATAAGTACATAATAAAGATATTTGACTTTAAGGAAGGGAATAACATATTAAATATATACATAAAATACATAATAAAATATATAGCTTAAGAAAGCAATATGATGATATTAATAATTACATTGTCTTCATCTAAAGGAAAGAAGTACGGCAGTATGGAATATATGGATAAAATTATTGTAATATTTAGGTTGGGAGTTGTAAAGCACTTTAGTGCCGCAATTTTATTATTGTGGGATATGTAAGAGGCGCCGCCACGCCTCACATGTGTGGATACCAAGCCGGCTGAAGGCCTTCCTAGCGTATCCCCCAGAAGTATATTGAAACTAAAAGGAACTAAAGTCCTTAATCTCAAAGAGAAAATCAATATATTATGAAGAACCAAGTTATTGGCAGATAGGCTTTACTATTGTGGGGTCACAAAGTGATAGCCATTTAGTTTAATGTCCAAACATGTGAATACATTGTTTGGAAGTTGATGAGTATAGGCATGACCAAGGTGCGTCATTAATATTGAGCACAGCCAAAAGGCCAAATAATAAATATGTTTCTCAAGTATACAGTTAAGCATGGACTTGAAGTAAGTAAATGTTGATAAAAATATATACCGTTGCTACTTAGTAACAAACAGTAACAAAATAATAAATAAATATTGGCATGACAAAGGTGCATCGTTTGTATTGAACACAGTCAAAAGGCCAAATAATAAATATGTTTCTCAAGTATACAATTAAGCATGGACTTGAAGTAAGTAAAGTTGATAAAAATATATACCGTTGCTACTTTAGTAACAAACAGTAACAAAATAATAAATAAATATTGGCATGACAAAGGTGCATCATTTGTATTGAACACAGTCAAAAGGCCAAATAATAAATATGTTTCTCAAGTATACAGTTAAGCATGGACTTGAAGTAAGTAATGTTGATAAAAATATATACCGTTGCTACTTTAGTAACAACCAGTAACAAAATAATAAATAAATATTGGCATGACAAAGGTGCATCGTTTGTATTGAACACAGTCAAAAGGCCAAATAATAAATATGTTTCTCAAGTATACAGTTAAGCATGGACTTGAAGTAAGTAATGTTGATAAAAATATATACCGTTGCTACTTTAGTAACAAACAGTAACAAAATAATAAGTAATACTGGCATGACAAAGGTGCATCATTTGTATTGAGCACAGTCAAAAGGCCAAATAATAAATATGTTTCTCAAGTATACAATTAAGCATGGACTTGAAGTAAGTAAAGTTGATAAAAATATATACCGTTGCTACTTTAGTAACAAACAGTAACAAAATAATAAATAAATATTGGCATGACAAAGGTGCATCATTTGTATTGAGCACAGTCAAAAGGCCAAATAATAAATATGTTTCTCAAGTATACAATTAAGCATTGACTTGAAGTAAATAAATGTTGATAAAAATATATACTGTTGTTATTTTAGTAACAAACAGTAACAAAATAATAAATAAATATTGGCATGACAAAGGTGCATCATTTGTATTGAGCACAGTCAAAAGGCCAAACAATAAATATAATTCTCAAGTATACGATTAAGCATTGACTTGATCAAAGTAAAATAATTAAAATAATATATAAAGTACTCAAGTTTGCGATAGCATTGACTTGGAGTACATAAATGTTGATAAAGTATATACTGTTGTTATTTTAGTAACAGCCAGTAATAATAAATATTGGCATGACTAAGGTGCATCATTTGTATTGAGCGCAGTCAAAAGCCAAATAATAAATATAATTCTCAAGTTTACAATTAAAGTTTGTGCAAGTTTGTTTTAACAATTACTTGACAAAACTAAGACAGATAATATGTTGTCTTCAATCACAATACCGAAACATTAATAGTCGGTACGCGATAAATAAACATATATAAAAAGTAATCATTGCTCGCAATGAACTTCAAATAATCCAAATCATAAAAATTTCATAAGTAAAATCAATTAAGATAATCCTTATGACGAAAGTCAAATGAACTCAGGTTAATGTATAAAAATACATTAAAACAAGCAATTTAATATATCCAGCTCTGTGATGTAGCTCATACCTGGTTGACGATTTGATTAATTATGTAAATAGTTCAACTTTGCTAGGCGATAGATAGTTGGTGTTTATCTGGGTTAACCCTCTGAATACACTGTTTGCGGTAGGCCTTATCCGAATACCACACACTGGCAACGAGGAGATAACCATAACGACAACATTACATGTGTGTCTTTATATAGATATACACAATGCATGCGACATGCATACAACCCTGATGCCTTCGCAAAGCCGACACTACCTTGTGACGAAGGTATGGTCCAATCAAAAAGCCAAATAATTAAAATAAATTATTACTGAACTAGAAATTAACCTTTGTTCTAAAGTTATTATAGTCAAATTTCCTCCTATAACCCTAATAATTTATAGTCACCATAAGCAATGAAATATTACTTATTAATTGAATTTGAAGTTATAGTTGAAATTTAGTAAGATCTTTGAACTCACTAATATTGTGATTGAATACTCAATACATCTTAGAATTCAAACAATTCGTCTTATACTCGTTTTCTAATGAAACTAAGTTATTTATGTCTTCTCCAGATTATTAGAGCTCTATTACTCTTATTTCAATTTCTCTTTAATCAAATTTCAGAATTTAATAAGGTCTGAACTTTTAGAAATCAACGCTTTTAGATCTATTGTTGCTTTAAGTGAACAGTATTATGAAACATCTATCCACCCGAATAATCATAAGTAAAGTTCATTTGTACAATCCTTATGATGTAGAGATTCAATCATGGAATCCAGGTTAATACATGAATATATACAGATAAACAATTTAGACAAATAACTCTAGTTCTGTAAAATAGTTCATGTCTGAGATGATTTGATATGAAAATGGATCAACTTTGCTTGGCGGTATAGTTGGGTGTTTATCTGGGTTATCGCCCCAAACACCTTGCTCACGACAGAGGGGCATATGATCCGTGTGTCTGCACTGGTGAAAAGAAGATGACCATAATGACAACATTACATGTATGTCTTTATATAGATACACCCAGCACAACTTGTTGCCTTCGTAAAGTCGATATTCCCGTGAGATGAAGATGACATGATCTATTTACCAAGGTAAAAGGTAAAAATATCTAATCCAAAATTAGTAATTAACCTTAATTTCAGATTTATTTAGTAAACTTCCTATCTTACTAAAAGATCTGTTATGCACTGTCACTATAAACAATAATATTTCAATTATCCAAAAGAATTAATTTGATAAAGAAGTTTAATATTATAATTCCTATCCTCCTATCCCACAATAAAAATAAAAAAAATAAAAAAAAAATAAAAAAATAGTATAGATTCTTATTATTTTCTTTTATTACACTAAACCTCTTAAGGGATAGATGAAGTCTGTTACAATTGCCCCCTAAATTTTATTATAAATGATTTGCCAACGATCATGTTATAATAAAATTTATCACTAATCCAACTTTCTAAGAAAGGAAGGAAAATGCGGTCACCCTACTCTCTTAACTGCGATAATAATAAGTTTTTCTTTAAACTAAATTAATTAAAAGCAAAACCCGAAATATAAACTAATCCCCCATCTCAAATCTCTGTGATTTAATTAATAAATAATTGTTAAAAGAAAATTGAAAGACCTTGGTTTTATCGTTATGACATTTTTATAAATTTATTTAAATTCGCGAAGCAGGAGTCGTAAGTTAAAATCTTATCTTTTTTTTTCAAATAGTCTGAATTTGGAACATTCGCTTTATTATTATGTTATCTATTCGTATATCAAATATCATCCGTCCCTAATAAATATTCTAATTCCTTAATATTTAGCTAGTCCTGCACAACAACTCACACTAAGGACTATTTGTTCAGGCACAACCTTTATTTTGATTGACTGTGTTGCGTAGTTATCAGGGCGATTGCTCAAATACGGAAGAATAACCCTGATCCCCTATAGTGCTGCATTCGCGCATCTCTTTGTGCCAAAGCGAAGCAAAGACTAACCCCTTTCTGAACTTGGCCTATTCACAATTTCAAACACTAATATGAAACAGTCAGCAGCCCCAATTTCAAGACATGGAAACTGAGTTTCCTACAGCGCGACGTACATAAGTATATACCCGTTTATCATGAAAAATACAAACGGTGACACGTCATTGGAAGTTTTTTATTTTTTTATTTTAGTATTTTTTATTTATTCAATGAGAGTAATATTTTAAATTTTAGTTAATATTTACTTTCTTTAAAACCCTTATATCATAAAATAATCCTATCTGCTCCTATATATACCTACACCTATATACTTTCACATACATATATACAATTGTCTAACTATACCTACGCAAATGTTTTTATCCTAAATATTCTTGTTGGAGTAACAACTGTTTTAAATGTAATATCCGACGACCCACAATCTACGACATAACCCCTTTTTAAACCAAGAAATATAAAAATTAAAGAGTTAGTGATTAATTCTTGCCCCCACTTAAGTTAAATAATTTTTTTTTTCTCAACTATAAATTTACTTCTCAAAATTCCTATTTAGGTTCTGTCAACCTGGGCCAAACTATTTTAAATTTTCTACACTACCTATTACTTTCCTTCTCTATCTATAATTGTGATAGTATAACCCTAACTAATCCTACTCCTTAACTATCGGTATATAAATGATAAGCTCTTGTTAATCTGGTGTTGTGTAATAATGTTTATAAAATTTATTTTATTTTATCAAATCATTTGTGTTTTCTAATATCAATCCTATTTTCCTTACGTAATCGACATAAAAGAACAGTTAAATCACTTTAATAAAAAAAAATTAACCTCCGAAAATTCTAAAATTTCCTATATTTAGTCGGCTAACTTTAGTAAAAATATTTAAAGTTCTATAGTATTTAAATACAAAGTAATATATTTAATCCTTTCTATATATTAAATTCGTTGAAATATTCTCATTAATGCAAATGATGAAAATTGAACAAAATTGAACTATCAAATCTTAATTTATTCTCAAATTATGCATCTTAACAGTAATTTTAGTTACATCCCAAAACTTCTACAACTATCTCTTAAGTTCCTTTAGCTTTGTAGGTATACTATAATTTTGCAAACATTTTTGATAACTAAGGTATGGTTTACTTTATTAAGTTTGTGTATATAATTAATTTAATTGAATGCCTCTATTTAAAAATATGATAAATGCTTTGAATAGCTTGAATATCCTTATTTATTAGCATTAGGTTAATTGATAATCAGTCTAGGAAATTCTTTATTATTTGTTTATTTGGTATAGTTTATTTTTAGAAGGGTTTCGATTAAATTGATATTTATATTTTAGGTATGATATTATGTAATTACGAATGATTAAGTATTTAGAAAATTTTACATTAAACATTGTTCTCTATTATCAATAACAGCTCTTGAATTAAATTACCCTTGAATTTCTAAATTATTGTAACCACATTTATTCATAATAAAAATGGTATGATATGTTACAACCGTTAGTTGCGAAAATGTTTTTTATAAGTGCACCTCTCCCTACAGATCGAAAAATAATGTGTAATAATGATTCTCATTTACTTACATAAGTATTAAATAAACTTTTTTTTTTTATAAGAATTCCGAAATTCCCAAATTATTTAATAATTGCATTCATCTTTAGAAGTAGTAAATAACCGCATTTAAATGTACCTAGCTATCTATTTTAAAATTTTATCAAATACACTGATAAAGAGTATTAAAATTCAGATTATTGTCCTTATATTATTACATTTTAATTTATAATTAACAAATCATTTAGTTGCACCTCTGCCTACCGCTTTGGGGATACGGCGTGAAGATACTTTGAAATTTCATTTTAAGAAAAAAGTAATCACTTTAAAAGTAAATGTTTATATATTTTACAGTTATACTATGTAATATGATTCAACAACATTGTTCAATTCAATTCATTTCATTTAAATAATCATTAAATAAATTTAAAATATTTAATTTTATATATATTTAAAATGTTCAAAACTAAAGATCCCGTATACTATTTGTAGCAAATAGATTTGTACACTAACATTAGATAGTAAACCTTGTAACCCTACTTCAAACAAAATAAAGAGATTTAATTTACCTATTTTAATTTTATTTAATATCAGTATTTCTTCTTATTTATATTCAATTTAAATTTCTATTTTAAATTTTATTATTTACGCAAAATGACAACAACCATAACTGTTGATTATGACAACTTTATAAAGTTCAAGTTTCTGACGTATGCTTCAAATAATATTTATAAACATAACGTCATTAAAATTGAATTTAGGTCTCACTATTAAGGTTTTATATATATGTATATATTACCGCAATAATATGTTTTAACAACCCGAAACCTAATAGCAAAACTACATATTTTTTAATATTATGAATAAAATTTAAAAGGATTAGCTCGTTTTTAAAACAAAAATAATTTATCTCGCATACTTTTATATCTTAATTTAATTTTATAAAACATAAATCCACATGAAAATAATCCATAACAATATATATAAATTCTAAAATAACTATATCTGTATTAAACGCTATCACGGCCAATCCGCTGTGTCGATTATGATGCAACTCTATATAGTAATAATTTAAAGTCTTCGAATGAACAAGTACATACTTCCATACTAATTTTATAAAAGCGGAAGTCTGTCTATCTGTTATCTATTCACGACTAAATCCCTGAACCGATTTTGATGAAATTTGGCTTGGGGATATTCGATTACTCAGAATCAACATAGATATAAAAGCGAAAATCTATCTGTTACCCTTTTACAACTATACGCCTGATCCGATTTTGATGAAATTTGGCTTGGGTATATATGAACACTCAGGATCAACATAGATATAAAAGCGAAGTCTATCTGTTACCTTTTTACATCTAAACACTTGACCCGATTTTGATGAAATTTGGCCTGGGTATATATATGAATATCTGTTTATCTTTCCTATAAGGGATAAACTCTTTAGATAAAACCAAATAAGAGACAAAGTTTATATGAAAACTATATACCTTACCTTAGCTCATGTTAATATACTTGTAGGTGAACTCTTATAACTATGTAAGTACAACACTTGAATCAATGTGCAATAAACTGCTGTGAATTACTTATCGTTTAATTTCGTTATAACACTATTGTAGGTTTCCTTTACTCAACTAAATAAAAGAGGTATTGATTTTGGATCACGCAAACTAAATCTATACATATAATAAGATCGTAGGAAGGTAAAACTGTACATTGAATATTTTTTAAAAGAATACTTGGGGCGTGATCTACAATCGATATCAAAGCTAAAAATATAGTTTTTAGAATTTTTGTCTGTTTGTCTGATTTTCTGTTTGTCTGTTTGTCTGTATGTATGTCCGGAGCAAACTCAAAAAGCACTGCATGGATTACTTCAAATTTTGCATGAATATTACTAACAGGTCAGGCCAACACATAGGCTACATATTATCACGCTATCACCTAGCGACCAGGTGCTGTGCGGAGCAAACGAAGTCCGCGCGGACGAAGTCGCCGGCAACAGCTAGTTATTAAATAAATAAGTTACTACTAATTATTCGTGTATAACAAATTAGATTGAATAAAAATTCAAGATTGTTAGAACTAAAACTTAGCAATTCTTAAATTTAATTCGATAGAGTACAATTTTAAGGGTCTTAATTTAAGTATAATCATTGTAGTTTATTTATATTTTTTTATAAATATTATGTTAAAGTTTAATTATCCTTTTTATTGAGAATATGTAATACTATTCGGAATTTTTATTATTATGTTTCTTTTTTATATTTTTGTAATGAATAGACTCCTAACCACTGGACTGAACTAAAACACTTTAACCATTAGAAGCTACTCTATCCATAAAAGAGTCAACAAGAATTGATACAGGCTACTTACCCGACAGAGAAAAAGGAAGTAATGATTTTTAGTCATTTGGATGAAGATACGAGTAATTACTAGTTGATTTTGATTTTATGTCTAGATTAAAATTATGTTTATTGTACTTTAAGATCATTCTCGATTAACTCATTTTAGTAAATATTTATCTTTTGTCATGTTTTACCATGAATCAAAATATCTATTTAGAATTTATTTTAATATTACTACAACCTAATATTTTGTATTATGAACTCAAATCATTCTACCCTTTCACACTAGCAATCAATACCAAGTTATCCATAAATTTAAGGTCTCTGCTCAAAAATATGTTTGTCTAGCTTAAATGTTTACCGAGATGAAATGTTTGAAGACCTTTGTCACACGTCACGGCTCCAAATTGTGACAAAACCTATGTTTTGTCATATAAGTCACAGATAATTTTTAATTTCAGAAATACTTTTCTTGTAATCTGATTAACTGTGTTCAAAATTATGTCCTGCGTCGCGGCACCAAATTGTAACAAACTCTCCCGAAGACCCTCTAAACGCGCATTTTAAATATAACAAAATTGTCTGTTATATTTCGTTTATAAAGGAGTCAACAGAGTTATAATCATATTATCTGGCCAAATAATTCATCTAGTGTTAAATTGAGGACTCATTTTGTGTTATATAGTTTACCCAATCATTCTTTTCAAAGGTACACTTCATCTCTTATAAACAACCATACTTTATCAGGAAATGTATACTATAGATTGATTTAAAGGACTAAAATTTAATAAATTGAATATATTTGGCTTAAGGGAGGGAGTAATATATTACATAAATACATAAATACATAATAAAGATATTTGAATTAAGAAAAGGAGTAATACATCACATAGATGCATAAGTACATAATAAAGATATTTGACTTTAAGGAAGGGAATAACATATTAAATATATACATAAAATACATAATAAAATATATAGCTTAAGAAAGCAATATGATGATATTAATAATTACATTGTCTTCATCTAAAGGAAAGAAGTACGGCAGTATGGAATATATGGATAAAATTATTGTAATATTTAGGTTGGGAGTTGTAAAGCACTTTAGTGCCGCAATTTTATTATTGTGGGATATGTAAGAGGCGCCGCCACGCCTCACATGTGTGGATACCAAGCCGGCTGAAGGCCTTCCTAGCGTATCCCCCAGAAGTATATTGAAACTAAAAGGAACTAAAGTCCTTAATCTCAAAGAGAAAATCAATATATTATGAAGAACCAAGTTATTGGCAGATAGGCTTTACTATTGTGGGGTCACAAAGTGATAGCCATTTAGTTTAATGTCCAAACATGTGAATACATTGTTTGGAAGTTGATGAGTATAGGCATGACCAAGGTGCGTCATTAATATTGAGCACAGCCAAAAGGCCAAATAATAAATATGTTTCTCAAGTATACAGTTAAGCATGGACTTGAAGTAAGTAAATGTTGATAAAAATATATACCGTTGCTACTTAGTAACAAACAGTAACAAAATAATAAATAAATATTGGCATGACAAAGGTGCATCGTTTGTATTGAACACAGTCAAAAGGCCAAATAATAAATATGTTTCTCAAGTATACAATTAAGCATGGACTTGAAGTAAGTAAAGTTGATAAAAATATATACCGTTGCTACTTTAGTAACAAACAGTAACAAAATAATAAATAAATATTGGCATGACAAAGGTGCATCATTTGTATTGAACACAGTCAAAAGGCCAAATAATAAATATGTTTCTCAAGTATACAGTTAAGCATGGACTTGAAGTAAGTAATGTTGATAAAAATATATACCGTTGCTACTTTAGTAACAACCAGTAACAAAATAATAAATAAATATTGGCATGACAAAGGTGCATCGTTTGTATTGAACACAGTCAAAAGGCCAAATAATAAATATGTTTCTCAAGTATACAGTTAAGCATGGACTTGAAGTAAGTAATGTTGATAAAAATATATACCGTTGCTACTTTAGTAACAAACAGTAACAAAATAATAAGTAATACTGGCATGACAAAGGTGCATCATTTGTATTGAGCACAGTCAAAAGGCCAAATAATAAATATGTTTCTCAAGTATACAATTAAGCATGGACTTGAAGTAAGTAAAGTTGATAAAAATATATACCGTTGCTACTTTAGTAACAAACAGTAACAAAATAATAAATAAATATTGGCATGACAAAGGTGCATCATTTGTATTGAGCACAGTCAAAAGGCCAAATAATAAATATGTTTCTCAAGTATACAATTAAGCATTGACTTGAAGTAAATAAATGTTGATAAAAATATATACTGTTGTTATTTTAGTAACAAACAGTAACAAAATAATAAATAAATATTGGCATGACAAAGGTGCATCATTTGTATTGAGCACAGTCAAAAGGCCAAACAATAAATATAATTCTCAAGTATACGATTAAGCATTGACTTGATCAAAGTAAAATAATTAAAATAATATATAAAGTACTCAAGTTTGCGATAGCATTGACTTGGAGTACATAAATGTTGATAAAGTATATACTGTTGTTATTTTAGTAACAGCCAGTAATAATAAATATTGGCATGACTAAGGTGCATCATTTGTATTGAGCGCAGTCAAAAGCCAAATAATAAATATAATTCTCAAGTTTACAATTAAAGTTTGTGCAAGTTTGTTTTAACAATTACTTGACAAAACTAAGACAGATAATATGTTGTCTTCAATCACAATACCGAAACATTAATAGTCGGTACGCGATAAATAAACATATATAAAAAGTAATCATTGCTCGCAATGAACTTCAAATAATCCAAATCATAAAAATTTCATAAGTAAAATCAATTAAGATAATCCTTATGACGAAAGTCAAATGAACTCAGGTTAATGTATAAAAATACATTAAAACAAGCAATTTAATATATCCAGCTCTGTGATGTAGCTCATACCTGGTTGACGATTTGATTAATTATGTAAATAGTTCAACTTTGCTAGGCGATAGATAGTTGGTGTTTATCTGGGTTAACCCTCTGAATACACTGTTTGCGGTAGGCCTTATCCGAATACCACACACTGGCAACGAGGAGATAACCATAACGACAACATTACATGTGTGTCTTTATATAGATATACACAATGCATGCGACATGCATACAACCCTGATGCCTTCGCAAAGCCGACACTACCTTGTGACGAAGGTATGGTCCAATCAAAAAGCCAAATAATTAAAATAAATTATTACTGAACTAGAAATTAACCTTTGTTCTAAAGTTATTATAGTCAAATTTCCTCCTATAACCCTAATAATTTATAGTCACCATAAGCAATGAAATATTACTTATTAATTGAATTTGAAGTTATAGTTGAAATTTAGTAAGATCTTTGAACTCACTAATATTGTGATTGAATACTCAATACATCTTAGAATCCAAACAATTCGTCTTATACTCGTTTTCTAATGAAACTAAGTTATTTATGTCTTCTCCAGATTATTAGAGCTCTATTACTCTTATTTCAATTTCTCTTTAATCAAATTTCAGAATTTAATAAGGTCTGAACTTTTAGAAATCAACGCTTTTAGATCTATTGTTGCTTTAAGTGAACAGTATTATGAAACATCTATCCACCCGAATAATCATAAGTAAAGTTCATTTGTACAATCCTTATGATGTAGAGATTCAATCATGGAATCCAGGTTAATACATGAATATATACAGATAAACAATTTAGACAAATAACTCTAGTTCTGTAAAATAGTTCATGTCTGAGATGATTTGATATGAAAATGGATCAACTTTGCTTGGCGGTATAGTTGGGTGTTTATCTGGGTTATCGCCCCAAACACCTTGCTCACGACAGAGGGGCATATGATCCGTGTGTCTGCACTGGTGAAAAGAAGATGACCATAATGACAACATTACATGTATGTCTTTATATAGATACACCCAGCACAACTTGTTGCCTTCGTAAAGTCGATATTCCCGTGAGATGAAGATGACATGATCTATTTACCAAGGTAAAAGGTAAAAATATCTAATCCAAAATTAGTAATTAACCTTAATTTCAGATTTATTTAGTAAACTTCCTATCTTACTAAAAGATCTGTTATGCACTGTCACTATAAACAATAATATTTCAATTATCCAAAAGAATTAATTTGATAAAGAAGTTTAATATTATAATTCCTATCCTCCTATCCCTAAATAAAAAAAAAAAAAAAAAAAAAAATAGTATAGATTCTTATTATTTTCTTTTATTACACTAAACCTCTTAAGGGATAGATGAAGTCTGTTACAGTGCGATAGGATACCGATGGTATCTGTGCGCGTGCGTGTTCTATCGCAACCTCGTTACGATACTAATACGTAGAAATACATATATAAAATAATTTTACATACATAATAAACGCCCCAATCCGAAATACAAACATTTATGCTCAAATGCTTGTCCACGTCGGGGATCGAACCCGAGCCTTGTCGATTGCGTAGTTAGAGTCGCTAACCACTCGACCAACGGGGCGGCTGATAACACGAATAACGAAAAACAAAATATCTATTTGGTATACATTTAATATTTTGTATCTACACCATAACGCTACATTTACTCAACCTGCCATCATTTCAAAAAATCCATAAATAAAGAAGCAAAGCATATCTAGAAAAAGTATTACTAAGTATAAGTACTACTAATAATGCCAGTATTATATGCCAATATTATATATGCCAATATTATATAATGCCAATATTATATAGTTCGTTTTATTCTACCATTTTACAGACGTGAAAATTTTAGTAGCATCTAAATAAGATTCTGTTGTTTCATATATATTTTTTGTATATTAAATAGTCTCTAAGCCATGACACAAAATTGGTTAATCATTTCCTCTTATGCATTAAATTGTAAAATGTTTCAGGAAGTTATATCTTGTGTTAACGACAGCTGTGATTTGGAGGGTGAGTTAAGCAGCTGCTCAGCAGCAGCGTAGCTTCCTACGGACGTTAAAAGAAGAATTTTAATTATTTCCTTACGATTGAAAATGTATCAAACTATATATAATCCAATGTTATTAAGAAAAAAGTGAGCTGACTATACTAACACCGAACACCTTATTTTGCTAAAGCGATGGGTTCACGCGCATGACGACATATTAAGGCAATACATATAGTACGAGTATATCATACGCGACTCTCATTTGCAATCGTTAAGCATATCAATGTTATTAATTAGCATATTCTGATGACAACAATGTTAATATCTAACTTATTGATAAAACAAACACAAGATACACAAACAGTGTCTCAAAAACGTCTTCTTTAATTGAGTGCACAATTTTAAATTGGTCGCTCATTTCAAATAGAATCGCGCCAGTCACGATACTGTCAGTTTTATTACTTTTTGTACATTGTTCTGTAAAAACAACTCTAAATATTTTTTTTTATTATCGATAGGGAAGCGCTTCACAACGATCTCGCCTGATGGTAAGCTAAGATGTGGCCTAAGATGGAACTCGCTTCCCTAGAAGGTACCTGTTCACTCTTCTCTTGAAGATCCCTAGATTGTACTCGTCAGGGAACACACTCAGGAAGCATGTTCCAGTCCCTTGCGGTTCGAATGAAGAATGTCGAGTCGAACCGCTTTGTCCGGGTACGTGGAACGTCCACCATATGGCGATACCTAGAATCTGTGTGCTACGACGATCGGTAGAAAAACGGGGTAGGCGGAATCAAGTCGTGCAATTCCGATTAATCTTGCACTTAAGGTTGAATATGCAAATATTGGCTTTCGCCATATCTATAACTAAAACTCTTACCTTTACTTATGTAAAATTAGCGATAGTTTTGAGCACAGGCCACATGATTGAGTAACAGTTTCGGTCGGAACCGTGCATCTTGGGTTTTTTAAATCAATGATCTAACTGCATATTCATATACCAAAAATCACGGAATTATTTATCCCATGGTAAAAATTCTATAATTTTTGATACGTTCAAGCCAGATGAACCTTATGAATATAGTTAAATTTTAAAGCAAAGAACTCAAAACGTTAGAAAGAATATATCTTATATTTTTTTCAGAACAAAACAAATATTTGTAAGGGATACATTTCGTATACTTGAGAGAAATCGGTACGGCCTTATGAATATAGTTAAATTTTAAGGCGATAACATACGCCAAACTACGAAATATACTTCTCTTTGAAAGCCTACTTCTCCTAAACCGTTAATCCAATAATTTAAAAAAAATATACATTGTACGTAAAATATAATTAACTTTAAATTTTAAGTTCGTTTTTTCAAATTTCATTGTTATTTTTGACGAAAAAAAATCGAATATCTCTCTTATTTTTACGCAAGAATTTTCTTATAACTTCTAAACTACTGAAACGATTTTGGTGATTTTTTCACTTTATTACAGACAATTTATTGCTTTATAAAATTTAAGTTCAACATTTTACAAAATCATTATAGTGTGCCATTAAATCAATAAAAACCTTATTATTTCATTCGCGGACAGCGCTCGCTCCGAAAGTCAGTCTCCCGATAGCGTTTGTACGAGGAGGTTGTGTCGCACGTCAGCGTATACCGCTCTCCACATTAGAGTCAAAGAGTAATAATACAGATAGTGCGTTTGGCACAGTAATAAGGTTGTGCTGTTTAAAAATTGGACATTTCGTTTACGCTTGAACGTTTTTTATAGTAGATAATAAGTTTGGAGCGGGAAGGCTGATTTTTTACAGAGGTTGTTCTTATGATGTAATTTAATCCCTTAAAGAGGTAAAAGGGGCGTTAATGATTGTTTTAAAAAAAATGTATATTACTTAAAATTTAGTATTAATGCTTTTTAATACGATTAAATAAATACGCATTTTTGAATTTCATCCCATAAAGGGGTAAAAGAAGAGTTAATTTTTGTATGAAAAATGAATTGTTTGTCGTAGAAATTACTAAAAATTTAGTATTTATGCTTTTTAATACAATTAAAGAAATTCATATTTTAGATTTTTTTTTTAATTTCATCCATTAAAAGGGTAAGTGTATAAGTTTGTATTAAAATAAAAAGTTTATATTATCTAAACTCTCATAAAATGTAGTACCTGCTTATTCAATTCAATCCAAATTAAAGAAACATGCGCGTAATGAAGTTCGGTTTCATCCCTTAAAGGAGTAAAAATGGGTGTTACAATTCATATGAAAAATTAAACGCTTATGGTCAACATAACTTGAAATTTGGTACTTATGTTCTTCAACACATTTTAAAAATTATATATTTAGGGATTACATACATTTATTCCTTAAAAGGGTAAAAAAAGCGTTTTTGTTTGTATTAAAAAATAGATTGTTTATTGTAGAATATTGTAGAAATTATTTAAAACTTAGTATTTATGTTTTTTAACACAATTAAATGAATACGAGTTTAGTGTTTTTAAATTTCATCCCTTTTGTATGAAAAATGAATTGTTTGTCGTAGAAATTACTAAAAATTTAGTATTTATGCTTTTTAATACAATTAAAGAAATTCATATTTTAGATTTTTTTTTTAATTTCATCCATTAAAAGGGTAAGTGTATAAGTTTGTATTAAAATAAAAAGTTTATATTATCTAAACTCTCATAAAATGTAGTACCTGCTTATTCAATTCAATCCAAATTAAAGAAACATGCGCGTAATGAAGTTCGGTTTCATCCCTTAAAGGAGTAAAAATGGGTGTTACAATTCATATGAAAAATTAAACGCTTATGGTCAACATAACTTGAAATTTGGTACTTATGTTCTTCAACACATTTTAAAAATTATATATTTAGGGATTACATACATTTATTCCTTAAAAGGGTAAAAAAAGCGTTTTTGTTTGTATTAAAAAATAGATTGTTTATTGTAGAATATTGTAGAAATTATTTAAAACTTAGTATTTATGTTTTTTAACACAATTAAATGAATACGAGTTTAGTGTTTTTAAATTTCATCCCTTAAAAGGATCAAACATGTGGTTAAGTTTGTGTAACAAATAAAATTTGTTTCATCAAAATCTTTTCAAATCTATTAGTTATGCTCTTTACTTCAAAGCAAAGAATTCAAAACGTTAGAAAGAATATATCTTATATTTTTTCAGAAGAAAACAAATATTTGTAAGGGATACATTTCGTATACTTGAGAGAAATAGGTAAGGCAAATAGAGAGAAGTAGTCATAATCTGATTATGTAGCATAGGTGATGCTTATTAAAAGTATATGAACATAAGTCTTAATATGTTTGGGACAAAGTTCATAATTCTTTAACACAGCTGGAATTCGAACATATAAAAACAGCTTAAATTCTCGTGTAAAGGGTAGTTTTCGCGTTGGAATGTTTGCTCGACCCACTTTATTAGCTATAGAATTGTGGCCATAGAATGGGAGAATTAAAAATTCTTTTCCTGTTCCTGACGTTTAATTATCAAAAGTTTACAATTTGGGACCTTCCAAATTCATTCTCTTTTCTGGTTTGCGGCTTTGCCTAAAACTTTATGGTATAACATCACAGCTCGATTCTCATATTATACAATTATTTTATTGGAGTTTTTCTATTTAGAAAAATACTACTACTTAGAAGTGTCGAATATAGAAGAAAAATTGTAAGTCATGATTTTTTCTTATACTTCAAAGACATTAAATTAAATTAAGACAATTATTATAAATAAACCGATAGTCGTTTTATTGACAAATGGTGTAATGATCACTACCAATCAAGTAAGTCGAAAAACCAGCCAATTAAAAAAAACACTCGCCAAATTTTTAAGAACGAATGTAAAAAAGCTTTGGCTCCTTTGAAGTTACCTTAAGGAACCTGACTATTACATGCAAGTACATAAAGTAGCGTTTTATAAAGGTTTGGCACACAGGTTAAATGGATTCGCCTTTCAAGACAATTTCTTAGTTTGTGAGTGTTGCTTGCAATTACATAAAGAAGTACAGAGTTATATTACTTACCAGTGAAATAAAATCAATTCAAGCGTAATTTCGGTACGATAAACAGTACAACATGGTTTATTTCAATTTTTTCACAGTATACTATAACCATCAAATGTATGAAATTTTTGACAGTAATAGGAGCGTTTGCTCATATGCGCGGCGACACGTTTCCTTTCCAATGTCGTGTATTAGAATTTATGTGGTCTGTGGCCTTAACTTATTTGATTCTTATAAAATACATTAATTTTATTTGATTGAATTGTTAAAAAAACTAATTGAAAAAAAATCGAGCCTGTCCGGTATGTACAGATCTGGCATAATCACAACCAATTTACTACACAACATTTTACTAAAACACGATAAAAAATCTTAACATATCTTCATAATCCATCCGATCCAAATATATATATATATATATATATATATATATATATATATATATATATATATATATATATATATATATATATATATATATATATATATATATATATATATATATATATATATATATATATATATATATATATATATATATATATATATAAAACGAATATTATAAAACGAACGAACGAATATATATGTGTGTGTGTAAATCAATCCTTATATTCCGTGGTCACGACTCACATCACGCGTGAATGGCTGGACCGATTTTGCCAATTATTTATTTTTTTGTGTTTGTAATTGTCAGGAGAAAGTTATTATAAAGAAAATTGAAGAATACTTAACCACCCTATAAACTTCAGTGCGCTTTCGTCTGACTGGAAGGACAATCCCGTATACTTATATAAATTACATGTCACGTTGTTTGTCCGCAATAGATTTCTAATATGTATGGCAAAACAACGTTTGTCAGGTCATCTAGTTACTTATGCAAACTGCATTTAAATCTATTTAGTAATTTTAGTGATTTGAACCGAGAAATAATTAGTTTTAATTTTTAATAATTAATCACCTTCTGATCAAAATTCGACTATAGACTAAAAATTAAAATTTCTTCTATGTTTGACTACAGACTCTAGCCATAAATATAGTAGTATACATGAGTGTATATTATGATCAGGAAAATGAATATACTTATACAATATTAGTCTATGAAATTAATGTAATGTGTGTAATTTATAATAATTTAATTTATTTCTAATGCCTATTATTTAAAAATATTTGATTTCTACATTCTTATCCAATTTAAACGTTAACTGTGTAAAATTTCATAATCATCTGTTTGCGTAACTTTCATAAAAACACCTTTTTATGCAAAAAAAATGCAAATTATTTATGAATTAAACTTTTTGTTATCTTTATTAGTTTATAGATATCTAGACGATGGTCATCTCTTTCCATCACGTCCTCTATTTGTTTTCAACTCCTATGATGTAAAATATAATTTAATTTACAGAATAACTTCGTGGCCACAATAAGTTGCATCAGAATATCCACGCACCCGTGGCTTGTTTACCCAAAAGTTTTTTAGCAGGTGTGTCAGTCTATTCTGCAGTTTGATGGCGTACTGGTGAGTGCATTTTATGATGTAGTTTATTTAGTATTGCAAAATTTTTACTAAATATATAAAATTCATCCAATTTTTAGATGGTGAAGTTTGTATATTTTTATCGTGGAATATTTAACAAGAAGACAAGCATCTGCATAAGAGGTGAAGTCGTTTTACAGTGGCGACCAAACCATGGCAGTGACATGCCACCGATGGGTACCACAGTAAACGGAACGGACAATTCCATTCCCTGCAGCACCACTTCGGATATGCATCCAGCAACGGCATCTGGATCATCTAGTGAGAAGCATATTTGCCTCCATGGGTAGGATGAAAAGAAGGACCGCAATCCGTCCCAATCTACTGACCTGTAGTGCCAAACGCGGCGACAGCCTGAGAAACGAGGCCGCGATAGGCGCATTATCGGCACTTTGCTCCGTATGTCTGTAGCTGTCTGTAGCTTACTGTACAGCTACATGTCATAAGAGGTTTTTTCTTTAGGTTCACTTAAAGAAAGAAAATGGGTCCTGACTACTGTCCGAATACCGCTCGTTCAGTATAATACTACTACTCTATCTAATTTTACTACTCTAGCTATCTAACTCAGATTACTGAGGTAATAGTTTTGCTGAAGACACCCAATTATTTGCATTAAACCCTCGATACAATATTTGTGACTATATTTTGTAATTAGTTATTAACTGATTTTTGTTCATATTTACAAAAATGATTACTCGTGTTTAATTTGTAAAAAAAACTTTAAATCAGCGGTCTTGCAGTTGCGTTGCTGGTGTTTTATGAATGAATAAGCTCTTTTTTGAAGGTCTCTAAGTTGTATCCGTTTGGAAAAAAAATCTACCGATAACTATTTTACTAGGTAGTAGAGTACTGTATTGTCTCACCCGGGTCTGGTACCAGCGCCTTATTTATTCCTAACTCAATAGCATCAGTGCTTGTCGCTGTCGTGTTCTGATTTGGAGGATAAGGTAGCCGGTAAACTTATGCATGTGGCATTAGACCTCGCCACAAGATAGCAACGCAATATTAACATTTTTGGTATCTATAGGTGATGGTTGACTATTTCCATCAGGAGACCCATCTACTTGTTTGCTATCTTGTGATATAAAAAAAAGATAATAGGTTAATATAAGAGATAGGTAATATAGGTAAGTATCAGAGATGAGAGCGCTGCATAAACGCTCTACAAACCTTTATAAACCTGTTTATTGACTCAAAACCTCTATCAATTTGCTCCATAAGGAAACCGGTATATTTGTTGTTACGGTATAGCCAAACCTTTATAAAACGCTCCTTAAGTACTTGCGCAGATTTAGGTTTAAAAATTCGTAAAGTGCGTGTCAGGCCACGCGCAATGTAGGGTTCTGAAGTTGTCAATCACAATAATCCGGACTAAAAAGAGAGGTTTATGGTTCACACTATGATAATTTAAGCTATTCAACGTCAATAATAAATATATATCAGCACCACAGGTTCACCGTCTACAAAAACTTCTCTAAGTACATTTTATAAGTTGGTCGACTGTTACTCAAAAACTTGTAGAACCTTCTAGGCCATGATAGTTTTCCTTTTAATTTCATTATATTTACTACTACCAAGATTTTTTTCCAACCCCCAATACCAACTGTTTAGCCTGCAGATGGGGGACACTTAATTCTAACAAATATTAGAAATTAAAAGTTTAATATCTTATAAATGAGTCCCTTAATCGAAAATTTGTCAACAAACAAAACAATAAAAAAAAGTATCTTCACGCCCATATCCCCGAAGGGGTAGGCAGAGGTACAACAAGTGCACCCACGATTAGCCGAAGATACTTGGTCCCACAAATGTGATAGGTGGCAAGCCTATCACTTTCCAATCCCGGGCAACTTTGTGTTTCTCAGAAAACTGAAAAAACACTTTTTTTTTAAAGTGCCCGACCCGGGAATCGAACCCGGGACCTCATGTGGTCAACACCAACACTAGACCACTAGACCACAGAACAAAATAATATTTTTTTAAAAACCTATCCAATATAATGGGGCACGCTAAAAAAAGTAATATCCCTACTTTACTGTAGGGGAGCTACCGTGAAAAAAATATTTTTAAAGAATATCCCTACTTTACATGTAGGGGAGCCTAAAAAAATATTTTTAAAGATTTTATGTTACCACTTTGTTGACGTGACTAATTTGTATTTTTTTTATAATGTATATTCGTACAAAATTACAGTTTTTTAGTCATAAAGATCTCTGAGCTATCGTGCGGACGAACAGACGGACGGAAAACGCGAAGCTACAGGGGTTCCTAGTTTACTTCGGAACCCTAAAAATGAACCGTTTAACATATATTGAAGAATAAAAAAAGATTAGGGTGATGTTTAATATAGACTACGAAAAATGTCTCAGTGCAGTTAAATCTGTAGGATTAAATTACATTTGCAAACAACAGCAATATTTTCGTATTATTAAAAGAAAATATACGGCCATTTGAACACGGCGCGATGACAAATAAGTCATTAGCTCAACATGAATTTTACAACAGTATTTCCGCTACGCCATTTTCAATTGGTTCGCAAAAATGCTCGTATTTTTCTTTTTTACGCTACGGAAAAGGATTACTATTTTATATTTTGCAAAATAACTCGTGGTATGGGAGTTAGTTAGCCTTTTTAGTCAGATTATGAGGTCCTGACTCGATTCCCGGTTTGGGCAAATTTGTTATTGATGTTTTTTTGAGGTTTGTATCGAAAATTCAAAATTTTAGTAGAAATTTGGAAACGAGTAGTGGTATATTAACGTCCTTGTACCTCAGTGTGAGTATCTATGAGGATCAACATACATCTCTTTAACTAATAAATCGGTAAAACGAACTTCTTCAGACTTCTTTCCCCGTGTTGGTCCAGGTTCCTTTGAAGAATAGACTAACTGCCGTTCTGCCAGGCAGGTCGTAAAAGGCGACCGATTAGCTATTAAGTGTTGCTACCATCGTGATTAATAGATAGTAGAGGTCTGCAACGTCTCGCCAACGGCTATTTGGTACCACCGTCTTATCTATTCCTACCGTAATGGCATCAATGCTTATCATGGTCGTGTTGTCGTTTGGAGGGTAAATAGCGGATAATCACGCACCATTAACATCCTCAATCTACTTGTTTGCTATCTAATGATATAAGAGTTACCACCCTATTGGTGAAGTGGTTAGCGAACTTAACTACAAATCGGAGGCTTCGGTTCCATTCCCAACAGCGACAAACATTTGTGTGATGAGCATAGATATTTTAAACTTTTCATTGTGGCAATATGATTTTCAATTCAAATTTTAGAGTATCTCTAAAAGTAGATAAGGAAGTTACTGATTTTGGCCTGATTTCCGAAAATTGAGTTTTGTGTGTATGTGAACATCCCATAACTTTTGAACGGCTTGGCCAATCTAACCGCAGGTATTCGACTGGATTCAACTCAATTTAGATATTCTGAAAATTTGAACAAATTCGATCTGGGAAATTTTGAGAAAAATTGGAAAAACTTTAAAATCGGAAAATTCAGAGATAGCCCAAAAGGATCAACTGATTTGTGATTACCTTCAGTACACGTAAAGTGGTGATGTTTATTTTTGTCTCGCGTGGTGGGATATCGTTGGATTAATATTTAAAAATATTGCGAGTTCGTTAAATAATCTGTTTTACGATCAAGGGATCCGCTTGTAAAATATTAAGCTTTAAAGAGCTACCTTTTGTTAAAGTTATTTGTTAAGTTTATTGTTATCTTTTGTTAAGTTTATTGTTTTGAACCCGAAAAAAACAGCAATCTTGTGAATGGGTGTTTGAAAATGAGAACAGTGAGACAGGCGAGAAACGTTGGTAAAAAAATGATCGCGTTTTCTTTTTCTCAGCTACGGGTTCAATCTATACAATTCCACTTGAAGATCAAAAGAGTGTTAATGCCGAGTGGTATTCTTCCATTTGTTTACCCAGGGTGTTAGGAAAAGTTCGCGAAAGCCGAGCCAAAAACCGCATTCTCCTACACCATGATAACGCTTCTTCACACACGGCCAACAAAACAAAGTCATTTTTAGCTTCCGAAAAAGTACATCTCGTCACTCATTCTGCGCATAGCCTCGACCTAGCACCCTGTGATTTCTGTATTTTCTCCAAAAGCAAAGATTTGATGAAAGGTTTTTTACCAACTCCGAAGAGACAGTGATAGCGTTCAATCAGCACGTAGAAAACATGCCTTCAGATCTGTGGTCCTCCTGTTTTAAAAAATGGTTCGATCGCATGAAAAAATATTTAAAATGTAAAGGAGATTATTTTGAAAAGCAATATTTTGGTTATGACATGTTGTTTTTTTAAGTTACGCAAAACTTATAGTGTGACCTACGTACCTACACCAACAAGGAAAACTATGAACGGCTAAGACGGTTTTACAAGCTTACGAGTTAATGCCGATAAACTCATAAAATGTTCTTGGAAAAGGTTTTACAGGCGATGTAGGGCTCAGTAGCAGCTCGAAATTTGGTGGTTGGTGTGTTAGCACTCTCGAGTCTCAGACGAGCCCGTAAAGCCATCAGACCCAGATATCGCTAGAAACAATCTATAACCATTATCTAAATGATTATATTTAGATAATGGTTATAGATTTTAGATCGGTAAAATGAACGATGAGGATCACCACTCATCTCGCCAACCTACAAACCGGTGAATCCTGGTAAACTGGAAGGTCTATACATGTTTGGTTTACCCTGCATAACCCGCAAGGGCCAGGCGTGATGATACTTCTTTGATCCATGCCACGTCATTGCCAATGCACTAGAGAGCCTTAGATATTATATTAGGTATCCTATATTATACAAAGAACATAGGTGGTTTTGCTTTTTTGTACATCCCTTGTGTGTTTTTCGGAGTGACAAATATAAAATAAACTAGAATATTTTATGCGTTTTTTAAATTGATTAAATAAAATATATCTAGAGGAGCAATCATATAAAAATATTGAGATTTTAATTTTTTTGACTTCTATCATTATATTTAAGTGTTACCATTATGTAAAACTTACATTAAAACATTGCATTTGCATTAAAACAGCAATAAGTTTATATGTCATAATTTTTATTATAAGTATCATATAAAAATTCTCCCTGTTTTTGTATCAAAAAAAAGTTTAAAGCTAATTTTTTTTGTTATTTTATGTATGTATCTAAAAAGTGTTTTCGAAAAATCTTAGCTCAGAATTTTGTCAATCTAACTTAGATTTCTGAGATTAGCAGTTGCACTAAAGACATCCAATGACAAGATAAATACCTAAATACCTTTGACAAGAGAAAGATAATAACTTGACATTAATTTCTATAAACAATCAAAATTATAAAATTGCATGCATTCCAATGCTGAACAATTTTTTTTTTTATATATCATAAGATAGCAAACAAGCAGATGGGTCTCCTGATGGAAAGAGTCAACCATCGCCTATAGACACCAAAGATGTTAATAGTGCGTTGCTATATTGTGGCGAGGTCTAATGCCACATGCATAAGTTTACCGGCTACCTTACCCTCCAAACCGGAACACGACAGCGACAAACACTGACGCTATTGCGGCAGGAATAGGTAAGGCGGTGGTACCAGACCCGGGCGAGACAATGCAGAACTCTACCACCTAGTAGCCACGATGGTAATGATTCGATAGCCAATCGGTCGCCTTTTACGACCTGCCTGGCAGAACGGCAGTTGGCCTATTCTACAATGGAGGCCGGGACCAACACGGCGAAACACATATAAAAATGTTATAAAAACACATATAAAAACAAGTTCGAAATATCATAATAGACAAAGCTACACAACATTTATCAGTACTCTAATTTCAAATCATTTCAGAAAATAACCTCACCTTTAACAGCTTGCGACCAATACCCCAATATAAAATACGCTATCAATGTACGTAAAATGTCAAATAACTCTTAGTTTACAAAATATTACATTAATTTGAGTGTTTATTTGTATTTTTTTTATAATTTTAGTGTGTACCTTAATACTAAAATAAAAACTAATTGTTGAAGTAACATGCCCAATTGCAATATAATTTATCAATTGTAAATAGCTGTTCTTAAGTCCGCCATTACTCGGGACGAAATTACACGGTTTTTGATTAGTTATTTCATATCCAATAGTAGTTTCCTTTATCTAAGCTAAATACAGACCACTAAGGAGAAAACCTAATGTTTACGTTAACCTTACCTAAATTCCAACTTTATTTAGCTACTATTCCCCAAGTTTAAAAAATATTTATTATATACTAGCTGTTGCCCGAGACTTCATCCGCACGGACTTCGTTTACTCCGCACAGCTCCTCCCCCTTAGATGATAGCGTGATAATATGTAGCCTATATGTTGACCCGACTTGTTAATATCATTCATGCAAAATTTGAAGTAAATCCATGCAGTACTTTTTGACTTTACCCCGGGCATATATACAGAGATTACCCTATACATACAGACAAACAGACAAACAGACAAAAATTCTAAAAACTATATTTTTGGCTTCGATATCGATTGTAGATCTCGCCCCAATTATTCTTTTTAAAATATATTCAATGTACAGTTTTGACTTTCCTACGATTTTATTATATGTATAGATTAAGTTAAGGAGTTGATATAGAATCTTACGGAATATATTGACCTTTAAGGTAATAACTAAAAAAACGATGTATGAACTCTCACCTGTGTTCTTTATAAAAATATCTTAAACTTTAAATTGACCCAATGTCGAAATTCAATACAAATGAAGTACAAAAGGTTGCGAAGTCCCTCTGTGTTGCGGTCTCGACCTTATACACTATTGTTATATGCGTATTGTCCAGTGACAACTACGAAGGGAGAAATGGAGATAAGTATTGTTTACGTCGTCCTATCATCCCTTTGTTTGTCCATCCAATGACATTTGCCGAAGGACTAAACAAATAAGTGAAAGGTATCTGACATATTTATGAGTGAAATATTTTGGTGTAAATAATTATGTCAAATTATTTATACGCTAAACATTTCATACTTTGTATAGAATGCCATTAGCGGTTCTTTATCGCTGTTGGTAACGTTAATTGCATTAGTTCATACATATATTATATTGTATTTCTATATATTAGTTCGTTTAGTGTACCGTTAACTAATATTCACAACAAAAGCAAATAATTTGCTTACGTTGGGGTTAGATCAATTAGCGTAATTTACTAGCGTATTATTATATATTACAAGCTGTGCCTGCGACTTCGTCCCCATAGAAAAAGTTATAAAATAAAAGCACTCTAAGTTACTCCTTATTACCGTGGTTAAAAGTACGACAGTCCCGGGGTTCTACCCGCATAGTTCCCATTTCCGTGGGATTTCCGGTATAAAAACTATCCTATATCCTTTTTCGGGTTTCAAACTACCTTTGTAACAAATTTAATTTAAATAGGTTCAGTGGTTTAGGCGTGAAGAAGGGACAGACATACAGATAGAGTTACATTCGCATTTATAAAATTAAGTATATATACATTCGCATTTATAATATTATATTAAGTATATTAGATTATCATTAGTCGATGATTTGAAAAAGCTTTAAGTAAGACGCTATCCTACTTGATGTTCCCACAAACCTCCCCAGGTTTAATAGGTTGCTTTTAGTTCATACACTTACAAAAAGGAGATTTTTAATTTATTCTACACTTTTTATCGTCGGCACTTGGTGAAACTCCATTTTAACACAATATTTGCTAGCATATAACACTTGTACTGTTTCTCAATAAGATAATTATATTTAATTTCCGACCGGTTTCGCTTACACAAGCAGCCTCAGGGTATTTACAATAATTATTGTAAATACCTTGAGGATGCTTGTGTAAGTGAAACCGTTCGGAAATTATATATAATTATCTTATTGTGAAACAGTACAAGTGTTATATGCTAGCAAAGATTTTTAATTCTTTATAACATTCCATTTTACCTCGCCATTAATTGGCATACAAATTTTTGTTTTCAAAATATATTTTTGTTGAAACGATATTATTAATATCGTTTTGACACACATAAATTTCAATTCCTGTTTTAATTATGCACACCTCTTCCACACATGGACTGTTATATCGTAATATTCATAGTCATATCGAATAAGTCGCACCTGTAGTGTGCATTTTCTTTGATGTTATAAGACAACATGCACTTGATTGCTTCGACGTTATTATCGTGATTATGTAAATACTATTCACACTCGATTATACAAGGACTCTCTGTGTCCTTCAACTCATTATGTCATTAAAAGGAGGTTGTTTAAATCAGCAATCAATACAACAAGAGAATAAACTAAACTAATCCTTTAAATACTTTAATGTATATTACACCTATATGAAAATAAAACAGTTAATTTTTAAAGAACATACTTGGAAGTCATGAAAATTCTCAAGCTTGTATTTTTTCCAACTTTCCAAATAGATTAAGGTTAAAACTTTCTTATATCTATGATAATAATAATAATTCACGGGACAAATTACACTTACTGATCTAACCCCAAAGTAAGCAAATTATTTGCTTGTGTTATGGTTGTTAGTCAACGATACTAATACATAGAAATACATATACGTATAATAAACATATATATAATAACCAGAATATATATAATAAACACCCAAACCCGGAAATACAAACATTTATGCTCATCATACAAATGCTTGTCCCCGTCGGGGATCGAACCCGTGCCTCGTTGATTGCGTAGTCAGGGTCTCTAACCACTCGACCAACGATTTTTCTTGTTCAAATAGAACAAGAAAAAATGTACGATATGAGGATGTAAAATATTTAAGAAACTTTTCACATAAATGTGAAGTATTTATTACTTTAATTAAACTTTAGGATACACATGGGCTGTACACTCGTATATATATATATATATATATATATATATATATATATATATATATATATATATATATATATATATATATATATATATATATAGCTAGACCCAATATATAGTTACATGTGCATATTTTAAAGAAATGAAGACAAGTGCATGTGCCTTGCTGCCATCCTGCGGTAGGTAATTTGGTTTTCCAAAATGTTACATAAATAAATAAAGATGATTGTTTTTCTTTTATGCCTTTTACTGTTTCACCATTAAAAATAAATATTGTAAAAATTTAAAATAATATTATAAACCATTAATATTTCTTTACATGCCAAATTTTCTTTACTTAGAGCTCATAAAATGTCGCACATAACATGTTTTTTATGACCATGTACATTTTGTGTTCTGATCTCATTTAAAGTTATAAACGATTTCATTGTATAATTTATAAAAGTCTAATGTAATATTTTATCACTTAAGCACTTGTACTGTTTCACAATAAAGCTATTATCATTTATTTCCAACTATAAATTGCCCTGATGATGCTTGTGTAAGCGAAACCGGTTGGAAATAAAAGATAATAGCTTTATTGTGAAACAGTACAAGTGCTTAAGTGATAAAATATTACATTAAAATGGAGTTTCGCCAAGTGCCGACGATGAAAAGTGTAGAATTATAAAAGCCTATTTTCTACATTTTATCCGCCGTCAAGTTGTCGCTTACCAATAAATTCAGTTGCTACACCAAAAAATCACTGCCAATTTAAATTTAAACAAAACTTAGAACTCAATATAAAGCTGTTAATTTATGCTTAAAATGCTTTACTGTAGCTGCCAACCTATTATTTTTCCTACCCATTTTAATTATTTTTAAAACTCTTAATCAGATTAGTTTGTCACCGCGTTAAATACATGCCATTTAAAAAAAAGTGCAAAATAAAAGATTTGTTAAAATTCATTGCTTGCACGTGTTGTCACGACGACGAAGTGTAAATCACGACCAAAAAAGATACGCTTATTGTTTATGATAACAGTTTACATAAACTATTAAAGTAAACAATATATTCTATTCTTTCCCTGGAATCTCTCAAAGCTCAATGCGAATTACGTGAATGAACCACTATAAAAATGGGCACTATTAACTCATCTCTACCTTAAACCCTTGGTAACTTAAAACCTCAATAACTTAAAATATTTTGTTTCCCTTTATTTATCGATTTATTACTGGCTTAGTTCTGGTTTAATACCGGTTTTTTTATTAACCGGTATTCCGGTTGAATACATTCAGGACCTAGAGGAGTTGCGTATCGCATTGATTCTTGGAAAGAGGATTTTCCGCAAACGCACGGAAAACCAGTGTTATAAAATAAATTTTAAAATATTAATCCGTTTTATAATTTGTGTAATCTGTGTAATAGACGTATTTAGTATATTTTAGAATCAGCATAAACATTTGTTATCTTTTGACAAAAGAAATTAAAAAGTCTAAACGTTTTCGCTTTGACCACAGATGCTACTAATTACTAATGTAATTTGGGAAACGGTCGTCCTTACACAAAGGCCCTAAAATCTTTTTATTCATTCCTTTTGATACTGTTATTACTAACAGTTCATTAATAGCGCTCTCATTTAGATGAATCTTTAATTGTCTTTATGTTTTAAATTTATTATTTTGTTTTTGAAAATACTCAATTTTTATTGCTGTAGTATCAGTGCTATACTTTAACCAACTTCCTTTGGGGAGAGGAAGAGGTTCTCAATTCGATAGTATCTATACATCTATACATATAATAAAATCGTAGGAAAGTCAAAACAGCTGTACATTGAATATTTAAAAAAAATACCTGGGGCGTGATCTATAATCGATATCGAAGCCAAAAATATAGTTTTAGAATTTTTGTCTGTTTGTCTGTATGTATGTTCGGGGTGAACTCAAAAAGTACTGCATGGATTTACTTCAAATTTTGCATGAATATTACTAACAGGTCGCGTCAATATATAGGCTACATATTATCACGCTTTCACCTACAGGGGAGGAGTAGTGCGGAGTAAACGAAGTCCGCACGGACAAAGTCGCAAGCAACAGCTAGTTTTTATATATATTGTTAAACTCAGTAATTTATTAACCGATTTGCAAATTTTTGTTATTGTTTAAAAGGGTATACTTTATATTTCATTCCTTATAAAATCTTTGAAGATCTAATTTAAAATTCTAGAGATACTGGACACTGGAAGTCGTTTGTTGTAGTTTTCCTTCGTTTAAATTATAATGTTAATTTGGACTCCATGATGGTCGAGGAATATGTTTATTTTTTAATTCTAAGGACTATATTTCACCGGGATACCATGGCAGCGCCACAGTGGTGTCCGTAAGCTACCAAACTAGATACCATAGTCGCCACACCATACTGAGTTAGTATCAAAATGGACCTCAATGAGATGGCACTACTGATGTATGTACCTACTTAGAAAAAGAGAATCCAAGAGAAAAAAAAATAGTGATGGGTTCATCTTTATTTAACCAATCGCTGCAAGAATGCACAATTCAGCAACTTATACGACGATCTAAGGAAGATATTTGGATATTTTTTTAGCTATGAGAGGATGTACGTAAGGGCCTTTGATGAGTTACTGACTTTGTGTGAAAATTATTTGTTACAATACAATATTAAGAAAATCAGTCAGTCCTGAAGAAAAGTTGTTTGTAACATTATAGTAAGGTGGGTGCCAGTGCTGGCCGAGTGAATAAGACCACACAGCGCTATAGTAATTAGTGGTGGCGCGATCAGCGTGGCGAAGCGACCAGTAACATTCTGTGCATGCGTCCGAGCTGGTCGCGCCAGCAAATTGGTTGCTCTACCAAGCGGACACCAGGTGAGTAACTCTCTAGAGAGCTGTACATACATTTTGTTGGTAGTGGCGACTGGTTGAGCTATCATAACGTCCCGGTAAAATATAGCCCTAAAAGTGCCAGTAATAAATGTTTGATTTTATTTTATTATATTCTTTTCGTCTTTTACTAAATCAGATGAGTGAGGCTTTACCTAAGCCACAGGAATAACCGCCTGTACAATAAAATTTTAAATAATAATCCCCGAAACATATTTATAAGAAAAGCATTAGCAAAAGAATATAGTAGTATTTATTGTCTTTTTAACCTCATATATCCATATCCATACTTTTCCATACTAATATTATAAATGCGAAAGTCTATCTGTCTGTTTGTTTGTCTGTTACGCTTTCACGGCTAAACCGCTGGACCGATTTTCATGAAATTTGGCATGGATATAGTTGAAGATCCGGGGTCAAATATAGGCTATTTTTTTTTTCAAAAATCACTCCCTGGAAGGCTGAAATAGGGGATGAAATTTTTATTAAATCTATTTGGACGACTTATTAATATACTCGCGGGCGAAGCTGCGCGGGTCAGCTAGTTATCTATATAAATATTATATTTTAAAAGCTAAAGCTTTTCTTATATTTATAAGAAAAGCTTTAGCAAAAAATAAAGTAGTATTTATTGTCTTTTTAATCTCGTATATTATCTGTATAAATATTATAAATATTTGGATATCTGTATAAATATTTGGATGGATGGATGTTTGTTACTTAATCACGCAAAAACTTCTTAACAGATTAGAACGAAATTTGCCATAAAAATAAACGATAACCTGGAATAGCACATAGGCTTTTTATCCCGAAAAATTAGACTATCCCGCGGGTTTCACCATCAAACTTTTATAACGCTGCGGGCTGCATGCTACAGCTAATTTATAAATTTAGAAAGTTTAAGTTGTGTGTGTGTATCTGTGCCGTTATAACTCTATATTACCTATTTTTATAAAAATACAGTTTAATTTATACGTAAATTACGGAAAAATGTTATTCAGGTTTTTTGAGGTTTTTCAAAAATTCAAAAACACAGTAGCAGCTCGTACATTCGCGGGTTGTGTATTACCACTTCTGTACATGGAATGAGCAGGTAAAATCACCAGTTATCGCTAGAAATATTCGATAATCGTTACCAGATCGGTTATTTGTAGCATTTGCGGTTGTATCTGTTACAACCACAAATGCCTTGATTTTTTTTATATCATAAGATAGCAAACAAGCAGATGGGTCTCCTGATGGAAAGAGTCAACCATCGCCTATAGACACCAAAGGTGTTAATGGTGCGTTGCTATCTAGTGGCGAGGTCTATGCCATATGCAGAAGTTAACCGGCTACCTTACCCTCTAAACCGGAACACGACAGTGACTGGCACTGACGCTGTTTCGGCAGGAATAGGTAAGGTGGTGGTACCAAACTCGGTCGAGCTGATGCAGAACTTTTCGCCGTGTTGGTCCCGGCCTCCTTTGAAGAATAGGCCAACTGCCGTTCTGCCAGGCAGGTTGTAAAAGGCGACCGATTGGCTATCGAGTCACTCCCATCGTAACTACTAGGTGGTAGAGTTCTGCATTGTCTCGCCCGGGTCTGGTACCACCGCCTTACCTATTCCTGCTGCAATAGCGTCAGTGCTTGTCGCTGTCGTGTTCCGGTTTGGAGGGTAAGGTAGCCGGTAAACTTATGCATGTGGCATTAGACCTCGCCACAAGATAGCAACGCGCCATTAACATCTTTGGTGTCTATAGGCGATGGTTGACTCTTTCCATCAGGAGACCCATCTGCTTGTTTGCTATCTTATGATATAAAAAAAAAATCAATCAATCAATCATTTATTGCATTATATGTTACAAATATACACCCTTTTAGGATATTGGAACGTAGGACTGGACCGATTCATTTCATGAAAAATTTATGATTGTCATTAAGGAAGTCGTTCACAGTGTAGTAACATTTTTTTATCAGGAGATTTTTCACAAGTTTTATAAATATACGGTCATTTTTTTTCTTTTCACACACATTATATTTAGTCCGGAACTATGCATTTTTAATTTTGATTGTAGCAATCCTAAATTATACTTAAATCTACTTTCGAAACGTCGTGGAATATCCATTTGATTTTTAAAAAATTGAGGATATTTTCTTATAAATTTAATTGCTTCCATAGTGTACACTGACGACAACGTTAATATTTTCAGGCTTTTAAAATATGGTTTGCAGCTTTCGGTGTCTTTGATATTCTTGAGAATACGTATACATTTCTTTTAGAAAATAATATCTTGTACATTCGCACTACTTCCCCGTAGTAGAATGCCATAATGTAAGCCATGAGTTTGCATATGCATAATATGCAGACAATGCGGTGTTAAGATCAGTTGCTTTGCGAAGTTTTTTGCTTGCATCTAGTAGTCACGATGGTAGTAACATGCATAGCCACTCGGTCGCCTTTTACGACCTGCCTGGCAGAACGGCAGTTGGCCTATTCTAAAAGGAGCCCGGGACCAACACGGGGAAAAAAAATGATGTGGTGTCGCGGGACACCAGGTAGGAACGAACTTCCTTCGGCTAAACGGCACTACTCGCTTGTGTACGCGACTGTCGCGCCTGCGCACGTCTCATTTAACGCTTTTATTCCACGCATTTTTCTTACGGTTTTACTATCACATTTTTTTCTGTTCGGTCGCGCAGCCATATCCCTATCCCCTCCAAGCCTGCCGTAAGGAACTTCGTTCCAATTATAAAATGATGGTCACAACCTAGACAAGACATTACAAAACTTTACCTTCTTGTAGCTACGAATACAATTTCTTATATTATTAGATAACAAACAAATAAATGGCTCTCCTGATGGAAAGAAAGGCCATTATCTATAGAAAATACAGATATTAATAAAGCGTTGTTATCCATGTGGCGGGATGGCAATGTCACATGCATAACTCTACCGGGTACCTTATCCTCTAAACCAGACCCCAACAACGACAAGATTTGACGTTATTGCAACAGGAATAGATAAAACAGTGGTAACTGTACTACCTTTATGGTGTTACATATACACTGGCAGCTTTGTCTGCTTTCAAATGTAGAACTGTTTTGTTTAGAAGAAGAAATGTATTAGAATAAGAGTGTTCTTTTTGATTCGGTGGGGAATAGACAGATCCCCGAGAAATAAACGAAGATATATTATGAGAGTTTATTATTAAAAATCCTGAAAAATCCTATCGATCTTCGGATCCTCGAGCAGCCAAGCGAGTCAAAGGAAAACCCCCTAGAAAAAGGCGGTACGATTGGTGGAGTAGTAACATGGCCGGCTGATAGATCGCCGGACGGGTGTTACAGTACCATATACCCAGGCAAGACATTGCGGAAGTCTACCACCTTGTAAATTATTTTCCAGTTGTTCGCTTTTCACGAGCTGCTTGATAAAAAGGCGGATATTATTTCCTTCAGAAGGAAGCTGGATCAAGTTTTTAGATTAAATCTTAACTATATGAGGTATGTATTTACAAGAGTAGTAGATTCTAGTGTAAGTTTAAGGAGCCATGAGTTTATGTGTATATTGGGAGCTCTTAATTTTTTCTTGTTCATTTAAGAGATCGATTTGATTACTAAAAAATCAAAGAACATATGCAATACTATTATATTTAGTACCTTTTGATATTTATTATTTTATAACTGAGCTTACATGAAAATATATATAATTTCACCTTCGTACAAAGTGTAATGGTACAATTATTCAAGCTAATTGCATATAATTACAGAGATACATATTTTTAGACATTATTTAGCCATGCTCAGGTCGACAAAATGCGCCTCATTCAAGTTAATTTCCTACAAACCTCCCTACTAACTCATATGTGGAAGGTACTTTGCACACTACGCATTATTAATAAACTAGGGTAGCGACCAAGCTCATGTTCTAAGATGGTACGAAGTTCACCGGTTTCGCTGTTAGTAATATATTATACTATCGCTCTTTGCTCGAAATTTGAACATAAACTATTTTTTTTATATCATAAGATAGCAAACAAGCAGATGGGTCTCCTGATGGAAAGAGTCAACCATCGCCTATAGACACCAAAGATGTTAATGGTGCGTTGCTATCTCGTGGCGAGGTCTAATGCCACATGCATAAGTTTACCGGCTACCTTACACTTCAAACCGGAACACGACAGCGACAAGCACTGACGCTATTGCGGCAGGAATAGGTAAGGCGGTGGTACCAGACCCGGGCGAGACAATGCAGAACTCTACCACCTAGTTGCCACGATGGTAGTGACTCGATAGCCAATCGGTCGCCTTTTACGACCTGCCTGGCAGAACAGCAGTTGGCCTATTCTTCAAAGGAGGCCGGGCCGGATATATATTCTAGTATTTATATATGTATTTTCCATGTATTAGTATTGTTGACTAACACCCATAACACAAGCAAATAATTTGCTTACTTTGGGGTTAGATCATTAAGTGTAATTTGTCCCGTGAATATTTATATATTATATTTATATATGTGCTAGGTGATACAAACTTTCATACACACATTTCACTCCGGAACTTCAACAATCTTCCTGCCAAATTTCATTAAAATCGGTTCAGTGGTTTAGTCGTAAAAGCGTAATAGACAGACAAAAAGATTTTCGTATTCATATGAATTCGCGGGCAAAACCGGTGATACTAGAATTTGAAATAGTAGGATCACTCTGTTCGCTGGTAAATAATTTTCATGTAGTGTGAAAAGGTAGACATTTCCACCGCTAAGTGTTCCAAGTAGACATTACACTACTGATATGAACTGCAATTGGATATGGAGACTAAATTTTAGCGATTCAAATGAAAAAAAAAATTAACTGAAATTTAATTTAACGAAGTCACATACTTAGATGGATGGATCTTTGGATGAATGGATATTTGAGTGCTTGGTACACTATCATGTAAAACTTACTGAACTGATTTGAATAAAATTGGGCACACATGTATCTAGATGACCTGAAATAGTACATAGGCTACTTTTTAGCTCGACAAAATTAGGTGATCTTGCGGCATTCGCCAAAAACTTTTATAATACAGTGGGCTGCACGCTGCAGTTATTGTTATATAAAATATGTACCAAATACAATTTACCTATTATGAAGTTCAATCGAAGCGTAACATGTGTATTTGTTTTATCAAACACTGATGTTATAACGTCAGGAATAGACAACGTAGTAATATTGTTACGTACTTCGGGTTCGTAATTGTAAGAAAACACCACTTATATTAAATCCATGTATTTACAATACAAATACACACAACACAAGACAACACAATGTAATACTAAATACTCTGATTAACACTAGTCACTCACTGTCCTAACACTTAACTTAGAACACTCGCTTCGCACTGGTCACTTTAAGTATCGCTCTCGATCGCTTTATAAAAACTGCCCTGTATTTGTCAACACATCTCTATTTATACCTAGGGTAAAGTTCTGCCTGGATCCAGAAAAATTTAAATGTATCGGGTAAACAATGAAGCACTTCTTATCACTTCTTATTGTAAACAAGTTATGAGTCATATATTCTAGTACACGCTACTTAATATATAGAATATAAAATAAATATAAGAAATGGAAACAATCTTGCCGTCCATTCATATCGTCTCCATAGAACAAGTAACTTCTTTATGGAGAAATGTATATGCTTTCATAATGTACTTCCCAAAGCTGTAAACATCTATACATATAATAAAATCGTAGGAAAGTCAAAACTGTACATTGAAATTTTTTTTAAAAGAATACTTGGGGCGTGATCTAAAATCGATATCAAAGCAAAAATATAGTTATAAGAATTTGCTGTTTGTCTGTTTATCTGTTTGTCTGTATGTATGTCCGGGATAAACTCAAAAAGTACTGCAGGGATTTACTTCAAATTTTGCATGAATATTACTTATAGGTCGGGTCAACATATAGGCTACATATTATCACGCTATCACTTACGGGGGAGGAGCTGCGCGGAGTAAACGAAGTCCGCGCGGACAAAGTCGTGGGCAACAGCTCGTATTAAATAAATAATTTGGCAAAGTGCGTGACGGACTACTAGTAATGTAGTGTTCCGAAGTTGCCCATCACAATAACGCAGACTAAGAAGAGAATTTTCATTGTTTCGGTTTCATACTATAAATATTTAACCTATTTAATGTCAATGAAGAATATATCCACACCACAGGTTCACCGCCCATAAAAACTTATACATTTTATAAGTCGTTCGACTATTACTCAAAAATCTGTAAAGTCTTCTTAGCAGTAATAGTTTTCCTTTTAACTTCACTATATTTATTACTACCATGAATTTTTTTACACCACCAAAACCAACTGTTTAGCTGGTACAGAGGTGGGGGGGACACTTGACTCTAAGAAAAAAATAGCATTTTGAAGATTAATATTTCATTAAACAATTCCTTCATCGGAAAAAGTTTTTTACAAACCAACAATATTTTTTAAAAACATGTCCAACGATCTCCACTTTATATGAGGAGAATTACCCTAAAAATGTTTTCAACTTTTTATGTTACTACTTTGTTCCCGTGACTAATATGTATATTCATGCTAAATTACAGCGTTCTACTTCTAAGGATCTCTGCGCTAGACTGCGAACGAACAGACGGATGAACACATCGAAACGATAAAGCTTCCTAGTTTAAACCCTAAAAATGAAATAAAACAAATCTGTACAAGAAAAGAGAAATGTAAAATCTTAGATTATTTAAAAAAAGCCTGGAACTAATTGCTTCTCATACCAATCATCTACATTTTTTGGAATATAAAATATTCGTAGTAGCATTGAAACAAATTAATTATCGAAAAAAGACAAGCCCGTTGAGATTCTCCCGCTGGATTTCTTCAGGGAATGGCCGCGTTCCGATCCGGTAATATTCTAAAAGTCTCTCACAAATCGTTATGTGCTTGTAAAGGTTTATATGAATAAAAAAACTGGTTTTAATTTTAGTTTTGCATGTTTGCAGTCAAATACATAAAATTGGCAAGTATATGAATAATTAATAAAAGGCAACAATTTAGCATAAAATTTCATTATATAAAATTAAACATCCATGATTAACACCGGTATATTTTTAAACACTGAGAATTGAACTCAATCACTTTGATTTTATGATTAGATTCTCCTATCACCATGTAGAATGTAATAGAAGTTAGATACCGAACTCGTTAAAATCAGAGATTTATTTCGATACTCTTTTCTTGATAGCAATAAATGTCATGAAACTTGAAGGATTTTTCAAAAAACTTCCACAATAACGCCGACGGCAGATGAAAAAACTTGGAAGTACGAAGTTTATCAACATTTTCTATTAATCCTAGCTTGAAGTGACCGTTTGTCATTTTGAAATTAAAAGAGGAAATGTTCTTTTATCTAAAAGAATCGGGCTTCAAACTTTTGTTTTAACTAATTATCAAACTGCTGAATTGGTCTTTTTTTTATCTATCTTGGCACCCTACAATATATACGATGGCTACAATAAAGTAATGATGAGATAAATCATGAGATCTTGATGTCGACTGGAATAAGATCCGAGTTTTATAAATATACCTTATGCAATACAATCATGTGATGCCTCTGACAAAAAATCTAGAGGTCTAGGAGTTAGTCGATTCAGCTCAGATCATAAGTTCCCGATTTATCCCTGGGTCGGACAATTGTTGTTGATAATTTTGGAGATTTTCATCACAAATTTTAAATACCTACAGTAACTCGAAATTCGATGGATAGATATAATAATAAGAAATAAATATTACTGGACAAATTGCAGGAACTGACCTAAGTCCAAAGTATGAAAATTGTTTGCTTTTAGTATAGGTGTCAGTCATCGATTCTAATACATATAAATACATAATTTATACATACTCAAATATATTTAATAAGCACCCAAACCCAGAAATACATACAACTATGCTCATCACGTAGATGTTGGGAATCGAGCCCTGTTGATGCGTAGTCAGCTTCGCTAACCACTCGACCGACAGGGTGGTTGATGGATATATGGATGGTTAACATCGTGTTTTAGAAATATAGAGCTATCTAGCTAATGTTATTGAACATATATAGAGATAAATGTTCAATAACATTAAAATATGATGTCTATTATAGAATCGGCATAAAGATACTCTCTCTGTCTCTGTAATGAGATATATAACATTATTATTTAGGAAGCGGCTGAAGTAAATATGTAACTATTAAATCTAATTTTATAAAAATTTATATTTTGCAAAAAACTTGATCTTAAACTTAAAATACTGAAAAGGCACAAAGGAATGTTTGGTTTTAATAACACAGAAAAGTGAAAGTTATTTATTTTATTAAAATTTTATGATTAATCTTCGTATATTTTGACTTTAACTTTAGCTTCTAGAAGCAATGTATGAATAATAATTACTATGCGTCGCAAATGCTCGAAGAAAAAGTTAAAATTAATTAAATTTTCTGTTTGTAAGTTGAACAGAAAAAATTATTTCACTTGTTAATTATCGATTTTCACAAAGTAACACCTGAATCAATAAAATGCATGAAGGCCTTGTAGCCTGCATCAAATAGTCTGCTCGACAAATAGAAAATCGTCTAAAATAGAGATACTGCTCTTAAAATTATGTGCGATAGCTCATTGGATCCGGAACGATACCTAGAAAAATGTACTAAAAGCGTGTATTAGCACATTAAAAATAGCAACTACTCTTTGTCCTTTCTCAGGTTTCAAACTATCGTTTTACAAAATTTCATCTAAATCGGTTCAGTGGTTTAGGCTTGAAGAAGAGACATACAGACAGAGTTATTTTGCATTTATAATATTAGTATAGATTATTATATTTTTGTTCTGATCGCCTAGTCTGTGGTCTAGTAGTCTGGAGTTGGCGTTGACCACATGAGGTGCCGGGTTCGATTTCTGGATCGAGCCATTAAATAACGTATGGTTTTCAGTTTTCTGACAAAACAATGTTGCTTGGGATTGGAAAGTGCCCAGTTGGCGAAAGTCTTGCCACCTGTAATATTTACGAGACCAAGTATCTTCGGCTAATCGTGGGTTCTAATACTATAATAATCTAATTGTTGTAACTAATGATGTAAAGATACTTTTTTATTTTCTCTTTCTGTTACGTGAACAATTTTGTTGTTTACTATTCTATTATAATTAAAATATATTAAATTTATCCAATATTTTCCCTGTGCTTGCGATATTCTTAAACAGGAGTTTATATAATTTCTGTCTTATTGATATACTATCTAGCACCCTACGTTAGTTCAGCCCTCTTTAGAAGAATGGAATATAATCTGCCACTTTTTTTATTATCGATAGGGAAGCGCTTGACGACGATCTCGCCTGATGGTAAGCTAAGATGCGGCCTAAAATGGAACGTTTACTAGGTGGTAGAGTTCTGCATTGTTTCGCCCGGGTCTGATACCACCGCCTTACCATAGGTAATAGGAATAGTCCTGCCGCAATAGCGTCAGTGCTTATCGCTGTCGTGTTCCGGTGTGGAGGGTAAGGTAGCCGGTAAACTTATACATGTGGCATTAGACCTCGCCACAAGATAGCCACGCACGATTAACCATCTTTGGTGTCTATAGGCGATGGTTGACTCTTTCCATCAGGAGACCAATCTGCTTTTATTCTTATGATATAAAAAACGTGCTTCTTTAGAAGGTACCTGTTCACTCTTCTCTTGAAGATCCCCAGATTGTACTTGTACTATTGCTTTGCCAGTAAGAGGCAAACCATTGGCTTAAGAGTCACTCTTTTGTAACTTTTAAATAGTTAAGTTTTGCATTGTCTCACCTGGATCTGGTACCACCGCCTTACCTATTCCTGCCTGCCTTAAAAATGGTAAAATTGATGTAGTTGGGTCAGAATATTTATCACGAAATTTGACTGCTATGTGTAAGTTTTATGTATTCTACTATACCTACATCATGTGAAAAATTCACGTGTAAAACCATATTTATTGAATTATTAATAATGTATTTTTATACTTGTGTCCCCGAAGAGGTAGGCAGACGTTCAACAAGTGCATCCACTCTTATTCAATATCAGGCAACGTTGTTTTGTATCAGAAAACTGAAAAAAAATTATTTTGAATTGCCCGATCTTGGAATCGACCCCGGGACCTCCTATGGTCACATCGATGCCGGGCTACTAAACTTCTGAGGCGATAATTACTAATTATCTATACATATAATAAAATCGTAGGAAAGTCAAAACTGACATTGAATATTTTTTTAAAAGAATACTTGGGGAATAAGGGGGAAATAAGAAAAAAACTATATTTTTGGCTTCGATATCGAATTGTAGATCACCTACAACCGATATCGAGGCCAAAAATATAGTTTTTAGAATTTTTTTCTGTTTGTCTGTATGTATGTCCGGGGTAAACTCAAAAAGTACTGCATGGATTTACTTCAAATTTTGCATGAATATTGCTAACAGGTCAGATCAACACATAGGCTACATATTATCACGCTATCACCTACGGGGGAGGGTCTGTGCGGAGTAAACGAAGTCCGCGCGAACGAAGTCGCAGGCAACAGCTAGTCCCTAATAAAGCAGTATTAATTCATGTTCGCTGTTATTACTTCCTTAATTCACTCATCTAAATTAATGTCGTAGAAAAGATTTGATTTTTTGTTTGTTTGTTACAATTTATCTCAAAAAATATTGCACCGATTTTATAAATTCTTTCATTTTTAGAAAGTTTCGTTATCCAGGAGTGACATAGGCTACAATTTTTATCTGACTGAGCGAATTAAAGTAAGCATTTTCAGTCACGTGAACAAAATCACGAGTAACCGTCAGTAACTTATTTGTATATGATAAAAAAAGATTGGACTCACAGATAGATGCTACATGTTTAAATAATAAAATAATGTTTTCATAGTATCTGCAGGCATACGAGCAAGTGGCCCACCTGATGGAAAGCGTTCGTCACTGCCTATGGTAACAGTATTCTTATGCTTTAGTGTATTTTTTTATGTCAAGATAGCAAACAAGCAGATGGGTCTCCTGATGGAAAGAGTCAACCATCGCTTATAGAAACCAAAGATGTTAATGGTGCGTTGCTATCTTGTGGCGAGGTCTAACGCCACATGCATAAGTTTACCGGCTACCTCACCCTCCAAACCGGAACACGACAGCGACAAGCACTGACGCTATTGCGGCAGGAATAGGTAAGGCGGTGGTACCAGACCCGGGCGAGACAATGCAGAACTCTACCACGTAGGTCGGTCGGACCTATATTATTGTGTAATAGAAGAGAGCTGTTTAAAATGCAGCCTTAAAAGGCCACAGAAACGTTTTTAACTCACAGACAAATACCAAAAGTTTTCAAATCCATTTATAGTTAAACTGTGACGTTCTTCTCCTTCTTACAAAAAGTATGGAACAAGATTGTTTCCTGGACAAACGCCAAGTGATGCGGTGTTTGACCCGATATCTTTATATTCTTTCAGGGCTGTTACTGTCATTAAAATATATCAATTTTAATTTTAAATACAAAACACTTGTACTAGTTTCACTATATATATATTTTCATCCTTTATTATAAGTCTACCGTTTTCGCGTATCAACGCATCATCAGGACTTGAAGCTAGACAAACCCTAGCTTTTATGATATCCTAGTCCAGATGATGCGTTGATACGCGAAACCAGTAGACTTTAAAAAAATGATACAAACTAATACAATTGTTTTGTAATAATAATAATAATAATCCCGGGACAAATTACACTTACTGATCCCTAAAACCCCAAAAGTAAGCAAATTATTTGCTTGTGTTATGTGTGTTAGTCAACGATACTAATAAATAGAAATCTATACATATAATAAAATCGTAGGAAAATCAAAACTGTACATTGAATATTTTTTTAAAAGAATACTTGGGGCGTGATCTACAATCGATATCGAAGCCAGAAATATAGTTTTTAGAATTTTTGTCTGTTTGTCTGTTTGTCTGTTTGTCTGTTTGTCTGTTTGTCTGTTTGTCTGTTTGTCTGTTTGTCTGTTTGTCTGTTTGTCTGTTTGTCTGTTTGTCTGTTTGTCTGTTTGTCTGTTTGTCTGTTTGTCTGTTTGTCTGTTTGTCTGTTTGTCTGTTTGTCTGTTTGTCTGTTTGTCTGTTTGTCTGCATGTCTGCTTGTCTGTTTGCTTGTCTGCTTGTCTGCTTGTCTGCTTGTCTGCTTGTCTTTTTGTCTGTTTGTCTGTTTGTCTGTTTGTCTGTTTGTCTGTTTGTCTGTTTGTCTGTTTGTCTGTTTGTCTGTTTGTCTGTTTGTCTGTTTGTCTGTTTGTCTGTTTGTCTGTTTGTCTGTTTGTCTGTTTGTCTGTTTGTCTGTTTGTCTGTTTGTCTGTTTGTCTGTTTGTCTGTTTGTCTGTTTGTCTGTTTGTCTGTTTGTCTGTTTGTCTGTTTGTCTGTTTGTCTGTTTGTCTGTTTGTCTGTTTGTCTGTTTGTCTGTTTGTCTGTTTGTCTGTTTGTCTGTTTGTCTGTTTGTCTGTTTGTCTGTTTGTCTGTTTGTCTGTTTGTCTGTATGTATGTCCGGGTAAACTCAAAAAGTACTGCATGGATTGACTTCAAATTTTGTATGAATATTACTAATAGGTCGGGTTAACATATAGGCTACATATTATCACGCTATCACCTACGGGGGAGGGGCAGTGCGGAGTAAACGAACTCCGCGCGGACGAAGTCGCTGGCAACAGCGAATTTAAATTTAATTTTAAGTAGGCAACCCTACAATCTACGGTATTGTGAGGAAATTCAAATTTTTATCCCACTTTATTGTTCTGGCAAACTCTGTAGACATTGGGCCTGCTGGGAGTATGCAAGCGGCGTTTAGTGTAAAGTAACATTTTGGCTTTTCTGCTGAAAGGATAATTTAGCTCTCGCTACCATTCAAACAATGGGATGCTCTTTTATTTCTGTTTCTAATAGATAGGAATGAATACTATTTGTATTCAGTTTTTGTTTATTGTGAAATATTTCAATGTATACAAGATGGGAAAAAGCTCCATAGTAAATTGAAACTTACTTATTTTTACACAAATGAACTAACGAACAGAGTTTTGCATACTTAATAAAAAAAAAGCTACACCAAATTGTGAGTTATGTGACTGTTATGAAGACATACAACATGTATTAATGGAATGTATTCGGAGTGAAGAACTGAGAAATACATTTTAAAAAGATATGCCTAGATATAAGGTATCTGTAACTCAATCTTGTGTGAGCCAATATCCGAAAAAGCCAGTATTTTATACAAAATCATAAAGTTGAGGTTTGCGTCCCAATTACATCTTCGAGAAACAAATCTCAATTTTAGTTACTTTTGTAAACCGAATGGGACGATATATTCACACAGTGTCTAAGTCCGTCAAGTAAATTAAAAAAAAGAACAGAGTTTTATTAGTGACTTATCATTAAATCTCCCTCAGTTTTTAAAATTTTAACGTTAGTAAGCTAATCCCTACAGTTAGTTTGTCCAAAATCAATTGAGAATAAAAGTCCATGCTTCGGTATATATTTCGAAGCTTTGACTATAGCTGTGACCTTTAAATACCTCAATTTAGCACGAAGTTTCAGATATTATTAAAAATCAATGGGATCTTACTGCGATTAGTTGATGAATACTTTTCCCGACATTTTAGCGCTGTTGCAAGCATCATGTTCACGGGGAAACTGAAGTATTGCGGGAAGTTGAATGATTAAGAGCAGACAAGCCTGTTTACCCTCTTCCCAATTCGTTTGCTCTTGTCTTTTGTTTTTTATAGCACTGATCTCTGGATTCCACGATCCCGACAATTAAACCCGTCTTCCCAGTTGAAATTCAAGAGGGTAGACAGGCTTGTCTGCACATAATTGTTCAACTACCTGCAATACTTCAGTTCTCCCGTGAACATGATGCTTGCAACGGCGTCGAAATATCGGGAAAAGTATTCATCAACTAATCGCGGTAAAATCCCGTTGATTTTTAATAATTCGTTTGAACAAAGCAGCGAAAGCTTAAAAGTATACAAGTTTTGAATATAACCTGCAGGATCAACAGGTTTATAAATGTAATTTTTCCATTTTACTTATTTCATACAGCAACTGTGATATCTAGTGTCGCCTGCCACGTCTTAATGTAAGGGTAATCAGCATCAAAAATACGCGTGTTAAATTTATTTTAAAGATGATAATTAAGCAAAATTATTTGATAAAATCTTTTATTTCTTTATTTTCCTTACACGGTTTACTTGCGCTGGCCAACCATGGCGGAATTTGTGAGACTAAGCGATCTTTATTTACCCCACGCAATTTTGTTAAATACGGGCTTATAAATTTATGTAGCGCAAAAAACAGGATAACCCGTAAGATGCGGGGTATTTTGAATAATAGATAATCTACCGTTTTGCCGGCCAGTTCGTAACAGGCGAACAAATGGTTATGCGAGTCAATACCATGTGGGTACTAGGTAGTAGAGTTGTGCATTGTCTCGCCCGGGTCTGGTGCCACGGCCTTACTTATTCCTGCGGCAATGGCGTCATTGCTTGTCACTGCCGTGTTGCGGTCTGGAGACTAAGGTAGCCGGTAAACTTCTGAACTTGGTGTCTATAGACGATGGTTGAATCTTTCCATCAGTAAACCCATCTGGGGCCTAATTCACGCAATTAATAGCAATCGAGTCGAAGCGTTTAAAACTCTTACACATTTTCTTACATATTATGCCGCGTCGTAGCACATCTCGACGTTCTATAGTGTCTATGTGTGTGAGAGCCCTAAGCGCATTGATTGAATTACATGAATTGGGGGACTGTTTGTTAATCAACGTTACAAAAAACGTAAAACTAATTAAATTTGCTATTCTCCACGACCTGCTCCCTATTATAATAATGGATAAACCTCAAAAAGTATCTTCACGCCCATATCCCCGAAGGGGTAGGCAGAGGTACAACAAGTGCACCCACGATTAGCCGAAGATACTTGGTCCCACAAATGTGATAGGTGGCAAGCCAACCGGGCACTTTCCAATCCCGGGCAACTTTGTGTTTCTCAGAAAACTGAAAAAACACTTTTTGTGCCCGACCCGGGAATCGAACCCGGCATCTCATGTGGTCAATGCTAACGCTGGACCGCTAGACCAGAGGCGATATACCTCACTTTTGTCCAATCATGTATTCATTTATTAACACGGCGTTTTTCTTTTCGATGGCATTGCAAAGGCTACATAAAAAAAAAATCTAATTATTTTCACATTTTTAATTATGGATTTCCGCAAAGTAACGCTCCAATTAATAAATTAAAATATCTTCACGCTCGTATCCCCGAAGTTGTAGGTAGAGATACAACAAGTGCACCCACGATTAGCCATTCATAATGTATGTCCCACAATGTGATAGGTGACAAGCCTATCGCCAACCGGACTTTCCTATCCCGGGCAACATTGTTTTTATAAAACTAAAATATATTTATTTCTTTAATTGCCCGATTTGGGAATCGAACCCGGGATCTCATGTGGTCAACGCCGACGCTGGACCATTCGACCACAGAGGCGATTAATAAAATAGATGAAATTTAGTGAATAGTTGAAAATATTCTACGCTTTTTATCGTCGGCACTTGGTGAAACTCCATTTCAATACAATATTTATTAATAAATAACACTTGTACTGTTTCACAATAGGGTCCACTCCACTTTAATAGTTAGTAACTGTAAATACCCTGAGGATGCTTGTGTGAGTGAAACCAGTTGGAAATTAAATATAATTATTCTATTGTGAAACAGTATAAGTGTTTTTAATAATTAAACATTGTATTAATATGATTGAAGATCTGGGGCCTTGAAAACGCCACTTATTTTTTTAATATACCCCCTAATAGACTGAAATTGGGGATAGTATTTATATAAAAGATTAGATTGATGACCTATAGCTATTCTCATTGGCAAATCTGTACGGATCACTTAGTGTATTTTTAAGTAATTTCGTTGTATTTTTGGATAATTCAGTTAAATTGCTTAGTTAAATAACGGGATAGTGTTCCTCCAGTGAGAATAAACTGAAAGACCTTTAACATTTAATACAAAGAAGCTTGTCCTTGCTCTAAATCTAAGGCCTAATTATTTCTTGCACAGCGGATTTTCTTAACATTAAGAGCGATTTTGTTATTATTATACAAGTACATGGCATTGAATCTTTGCATTAAATATTTTATGTGGTGGAGCAAGAAAAAATATACTGTACAACGAGAATATATTCTATTGTTCTCTTTTTTGTTTTTTTTTTTACCAGCTGACCCGTCAATCGTTGTTTTGCCATACACAGTTTTGATGAATTACTTGTGAGGAAAAAGGGAGGTTATTGAAATAAAACTATTCTATCCTTTAAAACGGACCAAACAGTAGATATTTGCAAAATTTGATTGAAATTGGTTCAGTAGTTTAGGAATCTATCGCGGATAAATAACGTGACAGTAATTTATATATACTAGCGATCGCTTGTGGTTGAAATTCGACCATAGATTTGACTGCCCCGTTGGTCGAGTGGTTAGCGACCCTGAGTATGCAATCAATGGGGTCCGGGTTCGAATGACGGCAGGGATAGGCATTTGTGTGATGAGCACAGATGTTTGTATTTCTGGGTTTGGGTGTTTATTAAATATATCAGAGTATTAATATATTATGTATTTCTATGTATTAGTATCGTTGACTGACACCCATACTACAAGCACATAATTTACTTACTTTGGGGTCAGGATCAATTCGTGTAAATGTCCAGTGATATTTATTATTTATTATTATTATAGATTTAGGTCTAAATAAATTCAGGTCGCCTCTGTGGTCTAGTGGTCCAGCGTCGGCGTTAACCACATGAGGTCCTGGGTTCGATTTCCGGATCGGGCACATTAAAAAAAAGTGTTTTTTCTGTTTTCTGAGAAACACAAAGTTGCCCGGGATCGGAAAGTGCCTGGTGGGCGATAGGCTTGCCACCTATCACATTTGTGGGACCAAGAATCTTCGGCTAATCGTGGGTGCACCTGTTGTACCTCTGCCTACCCCTTCAGGGATATGGGCGTGAAGATACTTTTTTATTATTACAGATTTAACAATAAAATCACTTTTAAGTTCAACAACTGACTTTAGACTTAAAGAAAATGTTAAATATTTGTGTATATCATGCATGATACGAGGATTTTGGTGTGCGTAATGTTTACTTTTTTTAATATCATGTATTACTAGCGCATATTATTTAAAAATATTAGGTTTCTGCAGTCCTTCGCGATGTAAACTTTTACTGTGCCAAATTTTATACACCACCGTTCGCACAATTGCCTTAAAAAAGGGTCCAACGTTTTTCCTTCTCGTATTAATATATATTCAATATTTTACATAAAATACTTTTACTGTTTCACAATAAATGAAAATGGAGTTCTACCAAGTGCCGACGTCAAAGAGTGTAGAATATATTAATATATAGACTAAGAGTATTTGGTAAATAAGGATTATGGGCAAGGGTTTCAAAATTGACACTATGGTTTTTTTTATATCATAAGATAGCAAACAAGCAGATGGGTCTCCTGATGGAAAGAGTTAACCATCGCCTATAGACACCAAAGATGTTAATGGTGCGTTGCTATCTTGTGGCGAGGTCTAATGTCACATGCATAAGTTTACCGGCTACCTTACCCTCCAAACCGAACACGTCAGCGACAAGCACCGACGCTATTGCGGCAGGAATAGGTAAGGCGGTGGTACCAGACCCGGGCGAGACAATGCAGAACTCTACCTTCAGTAGCCACGATGGTAGTGACTCGATAGCCAAACGGTCGCCTTTTACGACCTGCCTGGCAGAACGGCAGTTGACCTATTCTTCAAAGGAAGCCGGGACCAACGCGGCGGAATGGTGCGTTATAAATATCACTGGACAAACAACATGAATTGATCTAATCCCAAAGTAAGCAAATTATTTTTTCCTTGTGATTTGGATATAGATATTAATACATAAAAATACATATATAAATACTGAAATATACCTATTTAATAAATCCTCAAACTCAGAAAAACATACATTTACGCTCATTACTCAAGGCTTTGTCCCTATCGTAAATCAAAGCCTAAACTCATGGATTGCATGAATATGCATATTAATAACCACAAAAAAGTGGCACTATAAAATCTTGAAAATATTTTTTTTAGGTAGCTCTTCTACATGTAAATAGGGATTTTTTTTTCTCGTGTCTGCCTAACGATATACTACACTGTGGGGTAGTGTGGTATATCGTTGGGCAGGTTTTTAAAAAATATTAAATTAGTAAGTTTGTTAAAACATTTTTTTAATTAAAGAACTCGTCTGTGATGTATATTAGGATTTAAAGTGCTATTTTTTTAATTCTACTGAAACTTTTAATGATTTACTTGCAAATTGAAGTAACCAACAATCGACGAATATTATTTTTAATTAAAATGTCTTAAAATAGTTTCAGTTATAAAACAACATTAGATTTTATAAAACGCGGATCTAAGCCGAGCAAAATTAATTAAGGTACCGTTTCATCGACAGGGAATAAGTTTCAGGGATCGGGTTTTTAATTAAATCGCGTTGATTTATTGGATATCAATACGCGGTGTAAGAAAAAGAGACGGGTTTCATTGTACAATTTCATGTTGGCCATTTTTAAAGGTAATGAAAATTTGAGCAGGATTAATACAAGGGTCTTGGGTTAATTTTTAATTCTATCAGGCTCATGATATAAATAGATGAATTTTCATTTATTCGAATTTTCACTTTCAATCGTCGGCACTTGGTGAAATTCCATTGTTACAAGTCTAAACTGGGTTATAATCACTTGTACTTTAATTTCACTACAAATATAAACATATAATTTTAGATTAATCGACCGGTTTCGCTTTTTAAAGCATCTTCAGGATGTAATATTCTTTACTCAACTTTACAAGTGATTATAACCTAGTTTATTCATTTATAATTGTTTGTTGCTTTTTGGTTTTTGTGTGTGACATTTTCTTTGAAGTGTGTGTAATATTATTATCTTTGATGGTTGTAAAAAAATTTAGTGATCGTTCTTTTAAAAGTTGAATAATTCCTTTTTAAAGTTCTTTTTTACCTTGAAGTCAAACCAGAGAACTCTTTGCAAAGTAATTGTTTTTTTTTATATCATAAGATAGAGCAAGCAGATGGGTCTCCTAAAGGAAAGAGTCAACCATCGCCTATAGACACCAAAGATGTTAATGGTGCGTGGTTATCCTGTGGCGAGGTCTAATGCCACATGCATAAGTTTACCGGCTACCTTACCCTCCAAACCGGAACACGACAGCGACAAGCACTGACGCTATTGCGGCAGGAATAGGTAAGGCGGTGGTACCTGACCCGGGTGAGACAATGCAGAACTCTACCATCTAATAGCCACGATGGTAGTGACTCGCATAGCCAATCGGTCGCCTTTTACGACCTGCCTGGCAGAACGGCAGTTGGTCTATTCTTCAAAGGAGCCCGGAACCAACCAATTATGACTGTATTATCTAATTATATAAAGATACTAGCTGACCTGACAAACAATGTTTTTTACATACAAATTACTTGACTTGAATAGTTTGGTAGAGTATTGGGAGGGGATGTGAATTAATTTAGATAAAAAATAGCCTATCTTTCAAATTTGACCAAACAGTAGATATCTAAAAAATTTCAGTGCAATCGGTTCAGTAGTTTTGGAGTCTATTCCGGACAAAGAACGTGACATGTAATTTTTATATATCAAGATGTAATTTTATGAAACTTTATCAAAGCATACATCTCACTATGCAACTTATAAATGAAAAGGCATATTGATTCTACTACTAAAACTCAATCAAAGTTGAACTGTTAGTAATTTGTAACAACTACATGCGTTTGCACTTACTTTTGGTTCTCGATTGCATTCTCAAAAGTACATTAAATATCGACAATAAACCAAAATGGTACTTTCAAATTATGGAAATGACGAAATGTTTATCAGATACTGTGATGCTAAATAAACGTAAAACGCAAGGTAAATCTAAATATTTTATTTATAATCGAAACGAGCTCATTCGTTTAAATTTTGTTTAACTTTCAGCCCTAAAGGGGTGCGGGTTGACTATTTTAAGTTAGCCTATGTTTAACCCCAGATCATGAAATATATCCATATCAAGTTTCATCAAAATCTGGTCAGCGGTTTGGTCGTAAAAGAGTAACAGACAGACAGACTTTCACCTTTATGATATTAGTATTGAAGTATAGACAAAATAAGTAAAAAAAAAAAATAGAAAAAAGTAGCCTATGTTCATCCGCAGACTCAAAAGTATCGTTACATGAAGTTTCATCACGATCCGCCGGTTTGGCTTGGCCGTGATAACGTCACGTACAGACAGAGAGAGTTACGTTCTCATTTATAATCTATATTAATTAATTAATATTATAAATGCGAAAGTTTGGATGTTTGGATGGATGTTTGGATAGATGTTTGGATGGATGTTTGGATGGATGTTTGTTACTCAATCACGCAAAAACTACAGAACGGATTTGAATGAAAATTGGCACACAGGTAGATGATAATCTGGAATAGCACATAGGCTACTTTTTATCCCGGAAAAATTAGGTGATCCCACGGGATTCACCAAAAACATTTATAATGCAGCGGGCTAAGTATCTAAAATTATTGTTTAGACGACCTTGTATCGACAATAAGAATTTTCGTAAATTTTCATTTCAGATTTTTAGGAATATATTATTATTGATGTTTTAAATATAATAATAATAATTGCTTAATTTTCGATGTTCATCCATATAAATTTGTATATATATATATATATATATATATATATATATATATATATATATATATATATATATATATATATATATATATATATATATATATATACATACATATATAATAATATATATTAACATATTAATAATAATGATTGATGTCTAATAATAGTCATGTATACTGGATATAGCAAACAGTCGTAAAAAACTCTAAAAAACAAAACAGAGCATACATTTTATTACTTGCGGTTCTGGCTGCGATGGACCTGTGTTTAAGAATGGGACTCTCCAGGCATTCAGAGAGTGTTGCAATAATTTCATTGTTTGAAGAGCGAATACGCGCCCAAAGAGATGCTTTTCGTGATTTAATGATCGCAAAAAATCATAAATTCCAGCAGATGCAAACATGTTCATGGACTACAATATCTGGGCAACTTCATTAGGATACGATATGCATCATTATATTACACCCTAATGGTATTAAAAGCCTTCCTAGTAAAGTTCGTCCGTAGATGACATGTATAGAAGCTTATATATATACACGTATAGAACCCTTTAAACAGCGCTAACTTTACCTCTGTATTACATTTAGCACATTTTCGCCGTGTTGGTCCCAGCCTCCTTTGAAGAATAGGCCAATTGCCGTTCTGCCAGGCAGGTCGTAAAAGGCGACCGATTGGCAATCGAGTCACTACCATCGTGACTACTAGGTGGTAGAGTTCTGCATTGTCTCGCCCGGGTCAGGTACCACCGCCTTACCTATTCCTGCCGCAATAGCGTCAGTGCTTGTTGCTGTCGTGTTTCGGTTTGGAGGGTAAGGTAGATGGTAAACTTATGCATGTGGCATTACACCTCGCCACAAGATAGCAACGCACCATTAACATCTTTGGTGTCTATAGGCGATGGTTGACTCTTTCCATCAGGAGACCCATCTGCTTGTTTGCTATCTTATGACATAAAAAAAAAAAACTTCGAGCTAGCATGTTACATCACACAGCATCTGCCAATCAGCCAGGTATTTCGATATGCCGTCAAGTTATAGGAGTCTCTAACATCGTGACTACTAGGTGATAGAATTCTGCAATATCCTGGATCCAGTACAACCGCCTTACCTATTCCTGCGGCAATAGCGTTAGTGTTAGTCATTTTCGTATTCCCGTTTGGAGAGGAAGGTAGTCGGTAAACTTGTGTAAACATGGCATTAATACCCCGCTACACAGATAGCAAGCACCATTCACATTTTTTATGTCTACAGGTCCGTGGCGGTCTTTTTCCATCAGAAGAGTCATCTGTAGTGGTTTGGTATCTTACGATATAAAAAAGCATCCTTGGAGTTAGGACTAACTTTTTTGAATTTGCCGCTATATCAGACATACCTATTATAAAATATTTTTTTTATAGAAGAGGGGCCATTCGAGCAATAGGTGCACCTGATGGTAAGCGATCCCCGCCACCCATGAATATCCGCAATACTAGAGGTCTTGCAGTTGCGTTGCCGGCCTTTTAAGAATGAGTAAGCTCTTTCCTTGAAGGTCCCTATGTCGTATCCGTTCGGAAATACCCCTGCCGGTAACTGATTCCACAACAGAGTAGTGCGAGGCAAAGAGTGTCGGGAGAAGATTTATTAAAAAAAACTATCGTTAAAAATAATTTGTAATTATGTGAATTAAATAAACATCTTGGTCGTTGGTCGAGCGGTGACCGCCCCGTTGGTCGAGCGGTTAGCAAACTTAACTACGAATCGATGGGTTCGGGTTCGATTCCCAATGGGGACAAACATTTGTGTGATGAGCATAGATGTGTGTATTTCTGGGTCTAGTATTTATTTATATATAATTAATATTATTTATTAGTATTTATTTATATATTCCTACGTATTAGTATCGTTGAGTAATACAAGGAAATAATTTGCTCACTTTGGGGTTGGATCGATTTGTGTAATTTGTGTAAATTGCTGCAACGTCTCGCTAGGGTATTTGGTTCCACTTACATTTTCCTGCCGCAAAATCGTCAATCCTTGTCATTGTCGCATTCCGGTTTGGAGGGTAAGGTAGTCGGTATACTTATGCATGCGGCATTGCCATCTTACCACATGGATAGCAACGCACCATTAACATCTTTGGTGTCTGTATACGATGGTTTCTATTTCCATCAGTAGAGTTATCTGCTTGTTTGCTACCTAATAAAATTACTTTGTCTAGCCCCCAGTTATTATTTACAGCTCGATAATACCTTACCAGGTTCGTAGTAGTGGTAACTCATAACTCGCCAACTTTTCGAATCAGACTCTCAACAGTCCTCAACATAATCCAACAATCTTTTGATGTATGAGAATAAAGGCCTGTTATTGCCATATAATGTAACACTTAATCCAACTTTGAGTGAAAATGTAACAAGTTTGAGTATTAAGGAAGCGACTTACTACTTAAATGTTAAGAAAGTGGGTTTCACAGACTTATGCTACTTTTTGCTGCTCATATTGTAGCCCAAGAACTCGTGTTTCAATTTTCAACGTGTATTTGACGCAATTTGTAATTTTTAATTAAAGAAGTAATAAATTTACAAGAGGTTTCAAAAACTTGAAACAATTACGTATGACATCTACACTGCCACTGAAAGAAAAAAAAGCTTTAAAAACGCAATAAACTCACCAAAATCCGTAAAATAAAGATTACTTCATTAATACTGTTTTCTCTTCCTTTTACTGTCATTGCAGAGGTCACATAAATTAATTCCATTTGCACCTAACTATCCATAAATTCTAATATTATTAGAATCTGTGGATAGTTGCAAATGGAATTAATTTCTTCTTTGAGTTATGAAATTTCGCTAACGACTTTATATAAGGAGCAATAAACTAAAATCTAAGACAAAAGATTAAGAAATAATAATTTTGTACAAGACTTTACCTTAGATAAACTAATTTCTTTAAAATATAACTAATAACCGTAGTTTTACGACTTTCTTAAATTCGTGTTAACAAATTTTATAAATTTTGTCGTTGGTACTTGGTGAAACAGCATTCTAATTGTGGAAATACACAAATTCACAAAACACTTATTATTTAATTTATATTGCCAAGTATTTTTGCTGTTTACGGCTACGATACTTTACGAGACTTCATGGTTATAGAGTCTCGTAGTCCTAAAGATGCTGTAAAATGCGAAACGTGTTGACAAAATAAATTAAATAAAAAAGTGTTTTGTGAAATAGTACAAGTGTATTTACATAAATAATTCATTTTGTCATTTTTAAATGAACAGTTTCTTTGTTAATATATAATAAAGACTTTAATGATTTCTAACTTCAAAATTAAGTATAAATAAACATGATTTATGAACTGTATTAAAAGTTGTTGGTTATATTTTTTTTTTGTTAGAATCGGATTTTATTTGCTGGTTTACCTTAACTTAAAAGTTATCATGAATGTACGTAACGATATTTAATTTGTATATTTAAGTGAATGAGTCTATACTGTATAATATCTATGAATAATATTATGTACTAACTCTTAAACCATATTTTAATAGACTTATAAAAATTCGATATACACAGAAACTGTATTTTACGGATATTCGTATAAAGGACATATAGAAAACGTCATAGTGTCAGTTAACGTCAATTAAGCATACAGCTTAATAGTTTTACCGTGCACGTAGTTATATAAGCTATCGATCGCCTGTGGCCGAAATTCGACCGACTGATAGACTAAACAATAAAATCTTTTATAAGTTTGACAACTGACATTCACCGTAGAGAAAATAGTATGTATGCATATGTGTATGTTATCATGTATGTCACATGATTGTTTCTAATGCATTTTATTTAAAAGTATTAATTTTGTACAGTCCTCCGAAATGAAAACTTTAACTGTACCAAATTTTATACTCCACTGTTCACGCAAATGTCTTAAAAAGGGGTCCAAAGTTTTTTCTTCACGTATTAATATATAGATAACATTATACAAAATGGTAAACAATCAGGCTTTAACAATAAGTATACCTTAGATATACACGTAATATATAATAAATATAAACAGTAAAGCTTAATTGTTGTAGAAAAACTTTGGATTTCCGTATAAATGCGTATTGCGACAGAGTAGATCAGAGCTGTCAAACGCACGGCCCGCGGGCCGCGTGCGACCCTTGGCTTGTAATTGTGCGGCCCGCGAAGTGTTTTTAAGCCACCTCATATTTCAAAATTGTGTGCGTAAGATGTAAGAAATTTCACTACAAGATCAGCTCGCCTTTTACAGTATTATGTTTTATTTAATAATTTTCTTTAACTGTATTTATATTTTTGTGTTTTCCGATTTGAAAATTGAGTTTCCTTTGCGGCCCACTAATTTCTTTAGTAATTCATATTAGCCCAGGATGGTATCTGGCTTGGATAGCCTTGGCCTAGATAATAATATATGATCTATAATAAACTTTCAAAACAAATGAAAAGATGCCACGATCTCTTGTAAACGATTACAAAACACAAGTATTTAAGTCATATCATTGGGAATATAGAATTATCATTTAATAATAATTTTTGTGTCTGAATATTAGATTGGATTTACAATTTGCCACATTCAAAGAATTCTGGAATTTGTCACTAATAGCTAAAAACTATTTGCCCCATATCCAAGAAGTTAGCCTAATGGCTAACTTTTTGGATATGGGGCGTAAGGTAAGTAACGGTAATGCTGATATCAGAATGACTTCCATTTGCTTATTAATAAATATTGTCGATTCCATTTGCTTATTATTAATATATAAAGTTAATATACTACTCTAAATTCATCAAAACAAAAGAAAATACTACACTGATTTATATAATGCTTATTTCAGCCGGTATGTATGTTGATACATGTGTGACAGTTTAAATTAACCATAAATGTGAAGATATATTATTAGCATTATAATATTTTCTGGTGCTCTTTTGAATGATTACATGATATTTCTCCTTTTTCTGCTTATTTGTATGTTTAAAAAATATATTTTATAGTTTATTGTCTTTATGCACGATTCCGTGAAGTAAATAAATGCTTGGTTTAAGCAAAGGATAGCGTGCAATAATCAGATACTTAACTTCCGCGCAAGCGTGCCTTAAAAGTGATTTCAAGTCACTGAGTACTATAAAATATATTTAAAAACATCTATTATGATAGCCTTATTCTTGTTATTTTTTATCATACTTTTGCGATACTTAAATTTAATAAGATTAGAATCTATATAAGATTACCGCTATCCATTTGAAAATTGTATTTAACGTGTAATTATAAATTCAATTAACAGGGTCATTAAAATTTTCTTTTCAATTTATTTGGGAGGTAATTATCTTCACGGTTCTTAATTGTTCAGCATAATATATACCCACGTATATTATCATAATATTATATGACTACAATTAAACGATCGGTATAAGAAATATTTACATTTATACGAAAGAGTAAAACTATATAAGAAATGGTGGGAATTTTTATATAACATGAAATATTCTTAACGATTTTCTTAAAAAAGATTCTTATTTATATGCTATGAGAATTTTTTTCCAAAAATTGCTTAGGATTTTTTATGATATATTTTAATTCATACTTTCTAGAAGTTTCAAACCAAACTAATATGTTTGCTTTGCGTAGTAAGGATGCTCGATGCAGGATATTCCTATTTTACTCTATAAAATCGTATTTTGTTGACGCGGATAACTTCTAAACTATTTATTATACAAATTGTAAGAGACAGTCTCCTGAAAATCGAAACCATAGCTTTGGAGCGTGATTCTAAGTTGAAAACCTTTGGGAATTTGTATAATATTGTTCTACAGTGACTTTTCTAAAAAAATGTTAAATTTAAGAAAATACACAAAATAAACAATATATTATGCACCACATGCTGCGCAAAATAAACAGCTGATTTGAGAGTTCCGTAGGCGGAACAAGTCGGAGCAATGTACATTGCGTAACGTAAAAATATGAAAAAAACATAAAACATAAAATTTTGCATTTCCCACGAAAAAAAGGAATTGTTATCATGACTAGAACGTAAAAGTATGACGGTTAATGGACACATGGATTATATATGACGTACGGTCTACGTATTATAATTCATTAATCGCTCTAACGTAAATAAGTGGTGGATGGAAACAGTGGAAATCAAAATGATTTTAAGCCTTCTAATCACATCGTTTTAATTATTATTATTCATGTTCTTTAGACGACTAGATGTTTTACTTAATGTGACGCCACATCGGCTACATAATCAGCAACAATTGAATTGGACGGACTAACAAGATATTTATCAAATCACATATCCTAGATTTGCAGTCAAATTCATCGCAACATGGGACATCACAGATAATAACTTATACAATAATTCAAACAGAATCTGTATAATTAGGACTTATAATCCGGCTGCACCCTATGGATCTTTCAGTTAAAATAGGAAATATTTATACTCAATATCGTTACCATCAAGAAACTGTATGTTGACAAGCTGTTCGTGTAATAGAAAGTAATAAATAAACCAGTGGGCTATAGAATCTCGGTGAGTTTTATTGTGTTTTACTGAACCCACTAATATTGGCTGTAAAAATAGCTCCATAAAATAGTTTTTACCGTAATGAGACTGTAGTGAAACCTCATAAGATGAGTGACCATACTTTTAAAAGAACTTTGAAGACAGTACATTATTTTAATGCATGTTAAAGAAAAACGGAGATAAAAATTTGTATACCAGTTGTCTGATAAAATTTGTGAAACAATATTAATGTAATAACAACAAAATCACAAAATGTGTGTTCTTGCAAATAAATAATAAAAAATATTTATTTGCAAGAACACGGCTGCCACTAGGAATTAAAATTAATCAAAGTTATCACCATATTCTACTATCATAAGATGCGTGAATATTTAAAAATTATCTACGACAGTAACGTTTTGTTATAGAAATATATTATTATTATTGCGAGTTAGATAGTGGATAACGGATGAGAAAAGCATTAATTTATCAATTAAAATAAGTTAGGTAATTACAAATATAACGTTTACTACGCATGTTTAAAATGGTCTATTAACACACATGAAAATCCTTTTAGGGTTCTAAAGTTAAGCAGGAACCATTATAGTTTTGCCATGTCCATTTGCCAACCATCCATTCGTCCGTACGTCTGTAGGTTCGAAGTTTGACGAATGATATGGATTTGTATCAAATAACTAATCCCGTTGTTTCGTACCTCTTAAGTATCACTTATATGTTGTTCTAAAACTAATATATTTACTTTCAACACAGTTTGAGGTTCAAAATTTACATAGTGTTTTATGCTTTTGAATTAGGTTTTTATAATAATACCTATTGTTTTGTGCACTGTTTTAAGTAAATTCCTCTAAATAAACTATTGTCCTTCTTTGTACGTGTGTATTTTAACATCAAATCATTCCCTGCAGGAGGGGAAAATAAGCAAGTTTAAGCTTAACATTTTACAAAGGAGTCTCTTAATCGAAAACTTGTTTTCACAAACCTACAATATTTTTTAGAAACCGATCCAACGATATCCCACACTATGGGATACGTGAGAAAAAAATCATTCCCATTTTACCTGTGGGGAAGCTACCCTTTAAAAATTATTTTTAAAGATTTTATGTTACCACTTTGTGGCTGTAACTAATATGTATATTCGTGCCAAATTATAGCTTTCTTGTACTAAGGATCTGACAGATATGAGTGCGGACGGACGGACGGACGGACATAGCGAAAAAATTCACTTATTAAGTTATTGATCTATCCCCAAAGTAAGCAAATTATTTGCTTGTATTATGGGTGTTAGTCAACGATACTAATACATAGAAATACATATAAAAATAATAAACACCCAAACCCGGAAATACAAACATTTATGCTCATCACATAAACGCTTGTCCCCGTCGGGGATCAAACCCGAGCCCCGTTGATTGCGTAGTCAGGTTCACTAGCCACTCGATCAACGGGGCGGTCAAGTCAAGTCACTTTGGAACTCTAAAAAGAGAATATCACTTGTTTATTTTAAATGAACTTAAGCAGTTGATCCAAATAAAAGTTACTGTGAACCAGGCTTCCCATCGAGGTTGAGTACCTCGATCGCTCGGGAAGCCAGATTTTAAATTAAGTGGACTAAGAGCCCTCCCTAAGGGTGTCTCTTGTGAGACCGAACGTCGGTGTAGTTCCTTGACGATAAATATGTATGCGTTAATAACTACTGATCGTAGTCTTATGTGTTGATGGGCTGAAACTTTGGGCTGTGCCGCCGGTGGCTGTGACTTTGGCATTTGCGTTTATATTGTGAAGCGTAAGCTGTGAACAGTCAGGATCGGATAAAAAGAAAATAATGCTCAACTTTTTTTTATATATCATAAGATAGCAAGCAAACAAGCAGATGTGTCTCCTGATGGAAAGAGTCAAGTTAAGATAGCAACGCACCATTAACATCTTTGGTATCTATAGACGATGGTTGACTCTTTACATCAGGAGACCCAGTGCTTGTTTTCTACCTTATGATAAAAAAAAGCTGACATGTAATTTTATGCAACAAATAAACCGATAGCTTGATTTAATATCCTATTCTCTACTCAAAACATGGATGCTGTACGTGAGGACACAACGAACGTTTACGATCAATTCTATCCTCGAAATTCCTTCAAGACCGAGTTGAAAATAAATTTATATCCATTTATATCCATTAATCCATTTTAGTATCAACTAACGGTTTTCCGTTAGTTGATACTAAAATGTTTTAACGATTGCAAATAAACCCATGAATTCATACAGTATAATAATCGGTTACGTCTTTTCTTGTTGATTTTGTTTTTCCTTTATTTGCCCGGAACCTCTTTTAAAAAATATATAAGTAATTTTTTCAAAGCAAAGAATTTGTAAAAACCTTGTAATATAATCTTTACTGGGCAAAAAATCCACAACATCCACCGCGCCACGTTTTGTACCACCGTTTGGTAACACCGTATTAGCTGTTCCTGCCGCAATAGCGTCAACGTTGGGCACTGTAGTATTCCGGTTTGGAGGATAAGGTATAATGCAAACAAATGCATGTACCATAACAAATCCACCACATACATAGTAACAAAGATATGTGTCCTTTCCCATCAAAAAAAACATCTGCTTGCTTGCTATCTTATGACATTAAAACTATAACAAGATAGTTTTATGACAAAGTGGTATTTATATATTTAGTTTCAAAGCCTTTCGGAGCTAATGTTGTATTTTAAACCTTCGACCAAATTTTAAACTAGCTGACCCATCGAACTTGGTATCGGTTTATAAGCAATTTAAAATCGCTAAATGTTTTACTGTTTCTATAGAAGAAAGAATGTGTTGTTTTAATTTTTTCCTCGCAATCATTCCTCTTTTTCTCTTCATTAAAATCTCCATAGGATTTTAACAAATATTATAAAAAATATAGCTGAATTAATCCCGCTATCCTCTAAGTTTCTGGTTAGCAACACATTTTGCGATTTATTTTTATTTATATATATATATATATATATATATATATAGATTAATTAAAAAAATTAAGACGTTTTCTTGCGTTACTCGGCGCCCTCTATAAAAATCATATATTTTTTAAAACCTCCTAAAAGAAAAACAAAAACTGTCTCTGCCATATGATTACTAAGTGGATGAGTTCTGTGTGCTTGCCCACATAATATGGGGCTACTACTTTAATTATTCTTGCCGATAAACCGTCATCATTTGTCATGACAACGTAGGGCAATACATATAATTATAATAATAATAATAATAATATAATAATACATATACTTATCTATATTAGATCCTAACCACATGGCTTATGTACAGACAGTCATTATTACTAAAGATCATGAGCACCGCATTGTGTTTAAACGATAAAAACAATGTTGGATATTATATGTATACTTGAAGAAAAAATTTTAATTTGTAAGATTATACTTTGACCACATAAAAACAAAGGTCTTGGGAAATCCATATCATAAATAGGTTCAGGCAACGCTAATCTAGTTCAAGGAGTATTATAGTTATAAAACATTTTCCCTGTGTTGGTTCAGGGCTCCTTTGAAGAATAGACCAACTGCCGTTCTGCCAGGCTGGTTGTAAAAGGCGACCGATTGGCTATGCGAGTCACTACCGTCGTGGCTACTAGGTGGTAGATTTCTGCATTATCTCGCTCTGGTCTGGTACCATCGCTTTGCCTATTCCTGCCGCAATAGCGTTAGTGCTTGTCACTGTCGTGTTCCGGTTTGGAGGGTAAGGTAGCCTGTAAACTTATGCATGTGGCATTAAACCTCGCCACAAGATAGCAACGCACCATTAACACCTTTGGTGTCTATAGGCGATGGTTGACTCTTTCCATCAGGAGACCCATCTGCTTGTTTGCTATCTTATGATATATGAAAAAATAATAGTTAAAACTTTTCATATAGACCGCTGCTAATTACCTAAGTTATTATTAGTTAAAGATTATGAGATCTGGTAGTTGGGCTATTTTTCTTGTTTTTATAACTACTAGACAAATCAAGGCAAAGGCTGAATGAATATGCGACTACCAGTTGACTAGTTACTGCCTGTTAGCATCGTTGCTAAGCTCAGTCTCCTACAGTAGGAGACAGAGCTCAGCAACGATGCTAACATAAATTGCTACAACAGTCATACTCTTATAGGACATAAGAGTATGACTTTATAGATTATAACAAAACACTACCGATTGTCGAAGGTAAGATAATTTGTAAACTAATGCTTAGGATTATTCCTTTTGCGAATAACAAAGTATCATTATCATCTTTCTACTCCTATAAGCGACAATTGGTTTCTAAAGAAATTGGCCATTTTTCTCAATTACAAAATTGTTGATGCATATTTTTTTTGGAGTTTAATCTTTTTTTATTTCTGTTAAAAGATCGAAGTTAAAAGATTTGAGAGTACATGGCTGAGAGCCAGCAAAAGATGAATAAGTATTGACTTTCAAATGTGGACTAAAATGTGTTATTTTAGCAACAAAAATCAGAAACCCGCTGATAAATTCGAAGGCGCAGACAAGGAAACCATTTTGCGTTATTTTTGAATTCCATATTATACACCGTAATGTAAAACATCGTACCTATTTTTCTTTTATGTTGAAATTATTTAATTTCTAACTTGATGCAAAATTTGATCTTACTTAATTTATACAGTGAAAAATAAAATCGCTGTTCGACTCGAAGAAGGTTGCTATTACATAATTATAATGAAATTGTTCTAATTACAAAACCAAAAATTGTATGGCATTTTAATACAATCAAAATCCAAGGGTAAGCGGTGGTTATCTTTTAATTTCGTTAAAATTTAAGGTATATTTACAGATACAGGGTTTTCGTTACATAAATATTTTATCCCCCGTGTTATCCAGGTTTACATTGAAGAATAGGCCAACTGTCGTTCTGCTAGGTAAGTCGTGAACGGTGACCGATTGGCTATACGAGTCACTTCCATCTTGACTACTAGGTGGTAATGTTCTGCATTGTCTCGCCTAGATCTGGTATCACTGTCTTACCTATTCCTGCCGCAATAGTGCTAGTACTTGGCACTGTAGTATTTCAGCTTAAAGAGTAAGGTAGCCGGTAAACTTATGCATGTGGCATTAGATCTTGCCACAAGATAGCAAGATCCCATTACGATCTTTAGTGTCTATAGGCGACGGTTGAGTCTTTCCATCAGGAAACTCATTTCCTTGTTTGCTATCTTATGATGTTAAAATATACTTTATAATCATATTACACTAAAACTACCTTAAATGATACTTTAATGATAATATTTTTAACAATTTTTCTTGTTACTAAAATATTGCATTTTAATTAGGAAAGAAAAGTGTTTTTATTTTCAATATATATTAATTTACATTACACACGAATTAGCGTTGAAAATTACTCGTCTAAAACTAAATTAAAATATTTCTTAAGAAACAAAATACTTAACCATCTAGCCACTCCAGTTGCTCTACCTCTAACAAACTGACACTTAGTATATAGTATATAGTACTCGTATAACTATTAATTGTCATAACTTTTTTTATCATAAGATATCAAACAAGCAAATGGCTCTTCTGATGAGAAAAGACAACCATCGCCTATAGACACCAAAGATGTTAATGTTACATTCCTAATTTTATGGCGGGGTCTTAGCGCCACATGCGTAAGTCTAACAGCTCCCTTACCTTTTAAACCGTAACATGACAGTGACTAGCCCTTACGCTATTAGGTATTAGGTAATGTGCTGTTAATTACGCTATTAGGTATTAGGTAAGGTGGTGGTACCAAACCCAGGCGAGACAATGCGGAATTGTACCATCTAGTTACTGACGATACTGACGAGCCACGATGTTACTGACTCATTACACACACAATCGTTCGCCTCTACGAACTGCCTAGCAGAATGCCATATGGTATTTTCTTCAAAACAGCGCGAAGCAACACGGGGATTACCCCTTATATATTTTACAAGATTTTGTAAGATCTTGAAAAACACACCAAAAAAGTAGTAAAATAAAATCTTTAAAAATATATAACCATTACTGTTTTAATGTATTAAATATAAAATTCTATAGTAAAATAAAATATTATGTGATTTGAAAATGATTTTTAATTTATTTAATAATTCAAACTCTTGAAATCTTATTTAGTTAAAATTTTGTTCAGTATTATAGGTATTTGAAGTTCCCCAAAAATATTCTTATGCAAGGATCGTAATTTATATTTACGGGCTCGTTTTACGGGTTTGGTTGTGAGATCAATCAGACATTTTTTTTTCGAAAAGCATTTTGTAGGTAATTTTAACTGATCAACATTTTCTAGGTACTTAAGGATCAGAAACTCAATCACACAATGACCAATCGATCGTATGTTCACTAATTTTATATCCGCTTACCCTTTGGATATATCAGACGTAATGGTGTTTATTATTTTGAATATTTATTTATTCCAACATTCGCGACGGTGTTATATATGACAACGATAAGCCGCGTCCGCACTGCCGTCTTCCGTGATTTATTAGAAAACTTCTCATTGTGCTGCGTTCAGCAGACGCCATTGTGGACAACAGTTTATGGTGTAAATTATTCTCTTGTTTAAATACTTATTTTACATGATATTTATAGAAATAAGATATTTTTTAAATTTTACTCCATCTTAGTCTTACTGTCACTCTATTAGGTCGTCTACAAAAGACAAACGATTGTCCAAACATGTCACTACCATTGTGACTTTAAATAGTAGAGTTCCATTACGTCTCGCCCGGATCTGGTACCATCGCCTTATCGACTCCAGCCACAAAAACATCAGAGCTTATCCATATCGTATTCCACTTTCCAGTAACTTCTGTATGTTTGCTATCACATGATAAAAAGGTAAAAAATGTTACTGGAAATTTCCACAAACATGATACATTACTTCGCACTTACACAAGTAACGATTAAGTATTATGCAATAGTACTCAAAAAACCGGAGAATAGCGAGTCTGATTCGCTTTCGAATGGTTCTGTAGCAGCGAAAAACATTTGTCTATATGTATTGTATATAATATAGTATATACAATTAAAATAAACCGTTTTAACTGGAACAAAAATAAATTTATATTTTTCCGACACTCTAGAACAAATTTTTTTTGTACAACTAACGAAATTATCGAAATTATCCCCTATCTCATAAACTACAATATCGATTTTGTTCACACCAATTTTCGTTTGAACATTGTTTAAATTTAGGGGAACATTCTGAATTTTATACAATTTTGCATGCAAGGAATTAAAAAATATGTGGCATAATTCTGTAGCAGTATATAAAATAGCCTAACCTTTCACATTTCAACCAAAGTCTCCATGTAAATTGGTTGTCAGACGGACAAACAGACAGACAGATATGACGAAATTATAAGGATTTCGTTTTTTGACATTTAGCTTTGGAACCTTAACTAGGCGTTCTAACATCTATGTGTTTGTCGTATATTTTGGAAAAAAGACCATCTGATTTTCTGCCGGGTAGTTTGTAAAAGGCTTTGTAATATTAGCTATGCGGTCACTGCCATCATGATTACAAGGTGATAAAGTTCCACAACTTCTCGCCTGGGTTTGGTTTTTATCCAACATTACGAACAGCAACACATCTTTGACATTTTGATAAGCCATGGTTCCTCTTTTTGTCAAGAAATTCATCCGCTTGTATGTTATCCTAGACATTAAACAAGTTACGTCATCTCACCCCTTAGTATCACCGCCTTACCTATTCCTATTATAACAGTGTCAGTGTTTGTCATTATTCCTTTCCATCATGAGGAACATCTGCTTGTTGCCTGCTTTATAATATGAAAAAAATATTAAGTGAACATTGTGGAAAATATATTACCCTGGTTTGACGCTTATCCGATGTTGTTTACAATATAAAAAGACATTCATCAATTCCGTAAATCACGTTAAAACACGTGTACAAAAGAACCGCTTCGGGGACGTTTTATTTACCTCCAGCGAGCTATAATTCATAAAAAATGGATCAACAGAATACCTCTAGCCGTCCTATAAATATATATATAAATATAGCTTCCCTTATTATAGATGATTCGGTTTACTGGATGTGCCTTGTTTACGGTAACTTGTAAGAAAATTTTTCCACATGTAACTTGGCAATTTCTAACTCTATTATTACAAAGATTAATTTTACTCTAATTCTATTATTACCACGATTAATTATTCTACTGTCACAAAGAATAATTTATCTCCAGTGGTCCGAATTTCTTATCTTCTTTAGAATAAACGAAAATAATGTTCTTCCTGCCAGGTGAATGAAAACAATGTCATGTCTGCAAATGACAAGAGACAAGCAAAGGAAAGAAATTGTTGTATTGCTATCATTGTGACCTCGTCGGCAAACTACCCTATGAACTTGCATAATTAACATTTTGAAACTCAAACTTTGAAATATCCAAAGTTCAGATTTTCGTTAAGCAAGTTAAAAAAGATGAAATTATTTAACTTTGTTATGATCCGTGAAGTATTCTATGTGTTCTCGATGGCACCAAAAAGAAAGACGTCGGTGTAATAAATGGATAAGACTCACCGATGGTCCGGATAAAACGAAGACCCCAGCGGCACAGTTACCATCCACATCCACCACACTTTTACAACCACGTTCCACACCTTCACCAAGCACAAAAACACATAATTTATGTACATACATAAAAGCACACAATTTATGTACGTACATAAATTGTGTACTTTTGTGCTTGGTGCCGGCGTGGGACGTGGGTTATTGCACCGACAATCGTTTTAAAGTACCTATACTAGAATAATAAATGCGAAAGTAACCCTGTCTGTCTGTCCTAAACCATTGCACGGATTTCAATGAAATTTAGTACAAAGGTAGTTTGAGACCCAGCAAAGGACATAGGATAGCTTTATCCCAGAAATCTCAAGAGAACGAGAATTATGCGGGTAAAACCTCGGGACTATCTATCTTTTGAACCAACCATTTATTTTTATTTTAGACATTTTTCCAAGCGGATGAAGTCGCGGGTCTAGCTAGTTCGTTTATAAATATTAATATTTGACTTCTTCTTTTACATCATTCACTTTTCACTTTTATTTGAATCATTTGTATTTTTATGTAGGTATAAATGTTTTTTCTTTAAAATAAATTGATAATATTTATTGATAAATCGGTAAACATTAATATTAATATGTTTTACAATCTTTGTTATTCGCGTTTATTTATTTTTTGTTAATTTCACGTATTTCGTGTATTATTTCTTATATAAATTAATAAACAAATATGCTGATTAATTTATATAAAAATATTTTAGATACTTATTTAAGGACTAGCCACTAAATGCATCACACTACTTTATTTGTAAAAATTGATGATAAGTCCTTCAAATTTTTTGTCTTTAAAAATTAACGAAACGGCCAATAGTTTTGACTGCAAGTCCTATATAAAGAATTAGATGAAATAGCCTCACATCTAGAAGCTGTACATCTAGGTCCAAACAGGTACTGTGTGGGATTTATTCCAGTGGAGTTTCCACAATATGTCACCCAAGTCCGAACGGTACACATTTCCGATCCGCCAATAGTACGATTTTGTGTTCGCTTTACAGCGTGCAAAAATGACTTGGATTTTTTAAAAAAGTTTTTTACATGAGCGCAGGCGTATGGAACTTGATTTTATGAAACACTCATAATCTTGACTGACATTCTCTTACTAAACGTTGTATTAGTGTCGAGTTGCGCTTTGTATAGGCGTTGTTCATTCCAACAAGAAGCGTGTTTTTCACTCTTATATTGGTTTTGCACATTGCCTCGCATATTTGTTAAAATTAGACCATAACTAGCCATAACTCATAAAATTAAGTAAAAGTTTTGTTGTTGAAGTTTTGTACATTCTCAATACAACATTTAATTTTGCCAATTCCAAATACCTTCAGCATACTCTAATGACGACGTTTTATAGTTACTGTTGCTTTTAGAAAGTTTTTAGGCCTTTAGATGATCATTAAAATATACAAACGTTATAGTCAATTTCTTATGAAAAATTAACTCATTAGATTTTTGGTATGTAAAAATTGTGTTTTACTGTTGAGTTTTTTTTTGTAAATTTCATGATAATTGAATCTTATAACTGAATTTGTTTGTATTTTTCCGATTTTGCATATACATTTTTTTATATCATAACATAGCAAACAAGTAGATGGGTCTCCTGATGAAAAGAGTCAATCATCAAACCATTCTAGATGAGTTTTAGTTTTCCTGTAATACGCATATTATATACATTCCATTTTAGATTATCCGTTTTGCAAACTATAATAAACCTTATTTTAGTTTTTTCTCATTTTTCACACTCACTCGAAAACTTTTAACAAAAACATAATAATTAAAAAACATAATTTAGAATATTATGTAAATTAAGTACTTGGAAGCCCAATCTGACATACACTTGTATCGAACTTATTGCTAAATTTTTGATCATAAGCTTAAAGCATGTACGTTAGTCTAACTTGGTAATGTTAAAATTCTTAGCTAACGCCGTATTATAATTCACGGCGTTAGCTAAGAGTCTTGATTTTTTCATATCTTCTACGGCTCTCAGATATGAGCATTTAATATAGAATTCGATTTGATACTTGTGCGATATCTAAAAAATGAGTTTTGATAGACTGAGGAAAATATAATTAGTAATCTCTTAAAAGTTTGTTTTAAGTTTGAAGGTACAAACCCTAAAAATGGAGTGTGACACTGTGACTTAAGTTAAATCTTTTTTCTTAAAACTTAAGTCAAACGGACGGGAGGCTCACCTGATGGTAAGTGAGAACATCGAAATGGTGAGGACGAAATTTTGAAATGTCTCCGCAATTTTTATGAATTTAATACTAAAATGGTGATCCAGGATGCAGATCAAGATGAATGAATTTTTTCCACCAATTATGATATTTATACAATTTATTTATATTAAACTAGCTGACCCCGCAAACGTTGTTTTGCCTTACATATTAGGAATCCATAGCGGACAAACAACGTGACATGTAATTTATATAAGATTACGGGATTGTCCTTCCACGCAGCCAAAATGGCATTAAACTTTATATGGTGGTTAAGTATTCTTAAATTTTCTAATTTTCCGCGCAATTTCCTTAATATTTTCTTTTATAAGAACCTTCTTACAATTACAAACACAACAAAAAAAAATTAACGAAATTGGTCCAGCCATTCAGGCGTGATGTCGTGACCAAGGAAAATAAAGATTGATTTTTATATATATATAAGATTTCAAAAGTGAATTTTAATTTTTAATATTGGTATGGAAAAATTAAACATGTACTGTTGTAGAAAAACTTAAAATATTTTCCAATAACATATATTTGTTCCAACAACATTTAGATTGAAAGATTTTTATTGAGTGACGGGTGCGTCGTAAACTAAATTCCACACTTTGTAATAATTCTGACGAATCAATATGATCATTTAAGGCGAGGTATTTCGACGCGCATCAATTCTATACAAAATAGGTGGCGCGGTATGTTCTGAAACCGCTGGGAAACGTGTTAATTTTCGGATAAATAAATATAGGACATCAGCTGTAAACTAAAATTTAGCACATTCTTTTTTGTATTTACAACTAAATATCACCATATAAAAATCATATAGAAGGTTAGAAATATTATTAACAAATTATTTGTTTTAGCGATTTTTTTAACCTGTTTTCGGAATTTTATATAATTGAGTAAAGTACATTCTATCATGTAATGAGTTAACACATTCTTTAGAAAATATCTTCAGGTATATTGTGTAATTTTTGTAAAATTGTTATTTAACAATCAATATAAAAAAAACGTGATTAAACAAACCAGTTTTTTCCCGTTTGTCGTGATGCCTCGCTTTAAAATATCATAAAAAAAACTCATATCTAATAGTTTATGTCTGTTTTCGAATTTCAAGTGTTCTCACACTTAGTAGATTTCAATGCAATAAATCCTTCAATTTTGCGTATAATTACTACGGTTGTCTTTTAACAATAGAGAAGAAGAGGAAAAAATATTAGCTATTCTATATATTAAAAAATAAACATGTATGTAAGTTTTGTCGTATCGAACTGATTTTGTGAAATTTCTCTTTCACCCGTGCAGCTCCTACACAAAAGGCGATCAAAGACTAAATCAATTACTGGTAGTCTTTGATAACTGCATTACTATTTCGTACCCACGTAGTATACTAAAGCCACACTGTTGCTGTAGATTTTCGATTTGGCGAGGACGCTAGCAGCGAATTTACTAATAAGTAGGTACTTTCTAACGAGGCAAATATTATTCTGCTATATTTGAATTCAATATTTTGGTGGTATAAAGTATAATGGCGGTAAAAGGGTAAAAATTTGAGCACGTAGGCACAGACTACTTTCACGTAGGTATTTTGGATGCCAAATCAAAGTGTTATAAAGAATATTCCTAAGAAGTGACTTTTTTAGATATAGACATTACATATCCTAGCAGTGTAAAATATATAACTTATTTTCAAACGTACCAAACATACAAAAAACATAAATGTCATTTAAGGCATTTCGGAGGAGTACGACCACAAACACTTTGACACGACATTTTTATATTCTAATATATAAAAATCTCGTGTCACGGTTTTGTGGTTATTATTATTTTATATGTATAATAGATTATTGTTGGGTTAAATGTATCTTCAAAATCAAACCTATATTAATTACTGTGATCGAAATATTGATAAGACTCAAAAAGCTTCAGCGTGCTAAGTGTGAGTTTTTCTTTTGCATTCGATCGTGAGCGCGTTTGGAGTTTACTAGGAATTTGTATGTGATTTGTACAGCGCCACCTAGTGGTAAACATGAGAAACCAGTTTACCACTAGGTGGCGCTGTACAAATCACATACAAATTCCTAGTAAACTCGGAACGCGCTCACGATCGAATGCGAAAGAAAAACTCACACTCAGCACTCAGAGCTATGAATACCACGAGTTTATATCGTTTGCGGTTATATTTGTATTATATCATAAGATAGCAAATAAGCAGATGGCTTTGCTGATGGAAAGAGAAGCCATCGCCTATAGACATCAAAGATGTTAATGGTGCGTTGCTATCTATGTCGCGGGATGGCAATGCCACATGCGTAATTTACCGGCTACCCTGCCCTTTAAACCGGAACATGATCATGAAAATCACTGACACTATTGCGACAGTAATAGAAGGCGATGGTACCAATACTCGAGAAATTTGTTGAGAAAGTCTACCACCTAGTAGTCACGACGATAGTGTCGCGTAGAGCCATTCAGTCGCCTTTTACAACCTGCCTGGCACGATGGCAGTTGTTCTATTGTTCAAAGGAGCCCGGATCAACATGGAGGAAGTTCCTGAGGTTTCTAAGGCAAGGCGTTACGAAGTTGATTGCATTGAAACATGTGATTATATGTTTATAGAAAACTAGCTGTTACGTGCGACTTTGTCCGCGCGGGCTTTGTTTACTCCGCACAGTTCCTCCCCCGTAAGTGATAGCGTGATAATATATAGCATATATGTTGACCCGACCTGTTAGTAATATTCATGCAAAATTTGATGTAAATCCATGCAGTTTTTGCTTTTTGCTTTTTGAGTTTACCCAGGACATACATACAGACAAACAAACAAACAGATAAAAATTCTAAAAACTATATTTTTGGCTTCCACGCCCCCAGTATTCTTTTAAAAAAATATTCAATGTACGGTTTTGACTTTCCTACGATTTTATTATATGTATAGATACTTAAGGTTTTAAGTTTAAGGTATAAGAAATGTATTATGTATAAAATACATTAGAAATACATTAAATTAATAAAAATAAAAATTAAAGACACTACCGTTCATTTTACAGCAACCGACTTCCCATTTCCAGTATCTCCAGAAATCGGCATCAAGTTTTTTTAAAATTAAATTAAAATTGGGCCTCGTGAGAAGTATAATACATTATTAGAATATCATTATATGCCGTGCCGCCTGATACTAAGTCGTCGACGTCGCCAATGAATATAAATGGGATACCTGGACTGGAATTTATGTGTTGCCTATCCTGAGACATAAGATGTTAATCCATCCCTCCTACCGGTATATAATATGTATTTGCTGTATAAATCAATATTAAAGCATATTAATTATTTGTCTATATATATATATATATATATATATATATATATATATATATATATATATATATATATATGACATTGACATAATGTTGCATACAAAACAAACAATTACATGGGGCACACTTAAAGTTTTGCACTTCTAGGTAATCGGAACTATTTGAATTTCGAATGTTATATTTTTAAAAAGTTGCAACCTTCTTAATAATAAAAAAAAAACAATTGGCGGGAAATGATTTATCAATTGTTTTTTTTTATCACACATCAAAGTTCTTCGTCCACAACGAAAATAGAATTGAGTCGAAAAGATTTTAGACCGATGATTTTTCATGATTTTAAAAGTTCGCTTTCTCCGCAAGACTGTGCCGCTCGTCTTCAAAATGCTTTTGGGAGAGAAGCACCTTGTTTGAGCACCGTGAGGCGATGGTTTGCTGAATTTGAAAGAGGTCGAGTTTCTTTACGTAAAGAATTTCGTGAACATTATTTTCGTTGACGGCAGTTGAAGGCCGCCCCTTCAACTGCCGTCAACGAAAATAATGTGGCTACTGTTAAGCGGTTAATTGAAGAAAACCCACGGATTACCTATGAGACAATTCGAAGACTATTAGGGATTGGTATGAGCCAAATTCAGAAAATTTTACACGAAGAATTGAAAGTTCGGAAACTTTATTGTCGTTGGATCCCTTATACGGTACTGACAGCGGAGCAGAAGCAGACTCGCGTGGAATGGTGCTAACAGATGCTACTGAAGTACGACCACGGACATTCTAATGCTGTTTATAACATTGACACAGGAGTCGAAACGTGGATTTATTGTTTTGAACCCGAAAAAAACAGCAATCTTGTGAATGGGTGTTTGAAAATGAGAACAGGCCAACAAAAGTGAGACAGGCGAGAAACGTTGGTAAAAAAAATGATCGCGTTTTTTTCTCAGCTACGGTTCCCATCTGTACAATTCTACTTGAAGATCAAAAGAATGTTAATGCCAAGTGGTATTTTACTGTTTTTTTACCCAGGGTGTCAGAAAAAGTTCGCGAAAGACGACCCAAAAGCCGCATTCTCCTACACAATGATAACGCTTCTTCACACACGGCCAACAAAACAAAGTCATTTTTAGCTTCCGTAAAAGTACATCTCGTCACTCATCCTGCGCATAGTCCCTTGTGATTTATGTATTTTCCCCAAAATCGAAGATTTGATGAGAGGTTTTACTTTTACCAACTCCGTAGAGGCAGTGATAGCGTTCAATCAGCAAGTAGAAAACATGCCTTCAGATCTTTGGACCTTTTGTTTTAAAAAATTAAAAAATGTTTAAAATGTAAAGGAGATTATTTTGTAAAGCAATAAACATATATTGGTTATAACATGTTGTTTTTTTAAGTTACACAAAACTTATAGTGCGACCTACGTATAAGCAAGAAACGAAAAAAATATTGTCCAATTATCACTTAACAATATTTATACATGTTTACGATTAATATATCATGATCGAATCACAAGCGCCCAGCACGCGGAAATTTGTCTGCTATTCGATCGTAATAACTGGAATGAAATATCTGTAAATGACGCTTAATTAATGAGGAAAAATTAACTCCTATTGTGGTAGTTATTACCGAGTTCATAACCAAAATGTTTTCGACAGTTCAACGTGCAATAAGTAATTTTCTCTTTAGCTTTATTATGTTTTTGGTTTTCTCTACATGTTTGAGTTCTATATTTTTTCTCGTTTTACTTTGTTTTAGCTAATTATAAACAGATCCATATAATTATAGAATAAGGTAGATTTTTCATTAGCTTATCTAGAGTCGTTAATTCGTTTTAGTGTAGACTAGTACTTATGTGGGAGCCCAAAAAGAGATTTTGGGATTTGTTCGAGTGCGGCAGATTAATGCAAAGTGGGAATACCTTGTGTAATGTTAATGCCCTCTAACGTGTATAAGTCTTTTTATAGGGCTTATCTGTAGCAAAATCGATCCCATTGATACCCTCCCAAACAAAGAGAATTTAAATCAATACGTAAGAAACAGAGCTCTCTGATGTTACACACATTAAAAAAATATAAAGCTAAATTAAAAATCTCTTGCTCTTTGAGAAATCATTTGAAAACATCGTAGTTGTGTTATTATATGACCAACGCTCTTGCTTGTGTTTTAAAGTTAGTTTTGTGAATAAGATATTGTGAGTTTAGTATAAGTTTCGCCGTGTTGGTCCCGGCCTCCTTTGTAGAATAGGCCAACTGCCGTTCTGCCAGGCAGGTCGTAAAAGGCGACCGATTGGCTATCGAGTCACTACCATCTTATGATACTATACTATCTTATGATATAAAAAAAAAAAGTTACAAAAGTTAATGGTAATAAAATGGAGAGTGTTTTCTATGAACAAGAAATTGATCAGAAAAATGTTGAATTTACAATAAAAATAACAAAAATTAACAATAAAAATAACAAGACAGTTTCGGAATATCTTTGCAACAAATTATTATGTAAGAAATCATAGTCTACTTTCAACAATATCAATTTTCAGATCGGAAAAGTAATAAACCGAGGCTATCATGCTCAGTGTTATAAATTAAATTAATTGTACTGCTAAATTTTCCTGGTATTGGTACAATCTCTATTTGAAGAATAGACCATCTGCCAATTTGCCAGGCAGTTAGTAAAAGGCACACAAGGCTTAAAAAGATCAAACTAAAAAAAAACTTTATTCTAATAAACCTTAAAACGACACTTTTGATGAATCAACATTTTAAAATTACTACCTGATTAGAACGCGGTCACACATGGCTATACGAATCACTACCAGAATAATATTGGAGGATAAGTTGTGCAATGTTTCGCCCGGATCCGATACCACCATTTTACGTATTCCCAGCTCAATACCGTAAATATTTATCACTGTCGTGTTCCGGTTTGGAAGGAAGCTGGTTAAGTTATCCATGTGGCATTAAAATGCCACTTACAGATAACAACGTCTTTGTTGTCTATAGTCGATGCTTCTCTTTTCATCAGAAGAACTATCTGCTTGTTTACCATGTTATGAAAAAAAATATAGATTTATATATTATACTTATTTTTCTTTATCAACTTTTATGGTAAAGGAAAATAAATTTGTCATTTCAATAATACTTGTCAAAAAATGACAGCGTTTTGGCTGATCAAGCTGATTGATACTTCTGCAGAAAAATCGGAAACACTTAAGTATTGTAATATCGTGTTTTTTAATTTTCAATAATTTGCTATTAGTTTTTGTCACTTACCGATCTTCATTGTTTTAAATAGAAGCATTTTCAGGGTTCACTTAATATCTCCTCTGAATATCCGATGAATACGAATTTTTTTTAATAAGTTCTAACCTTCCAGAGGTCCACTCTACTATGCAAAGTGGCAAATACTTTTGAAATACTAGTAATATCTAAAATATCAATATCTGATACGCTTAGGTATTTCAATTTCATTGTCGTTTCGCTTTTCTCGGCTTTGAAATAAAAAACATTACCGAATATTTTATTTTTCTTTTCATCTTATTGCTCGAGTAAATTCCTTTTAGCTTTTAACATCATAGGCTTCTCTACTATGAATCTAACGTTTAGAATCTTATTTGGTTCAAAGGATGATGAATTAAAACTTGTATGTATCTATGTTGAATGAGGATGATAGAAATTTTTATCCTACAAAAAATATATAACAGCTAAAGCTTTGAAAACTAATGAAACGACATCTAATCTTCTCTAGTTTTTCATCGTCAACTATTGACGAAATACACCACCGTTCAAGTAAAGATACGAGCAGCAACGATACATACTAAAGCTGAAATTCAAAAAAGTTTTTTTTTTCTAAATGACGAGATCGCTGCTGGCTTTATGGGCCTTTCCAGCTTCACCGAGCGCGTGGGTGAGTAGAATGTTTAGCCAAAGTTTAAAGTTGAAGGGGTACAACTCTACCGCCCTAAGGTTGTCTTCTGTGAGACTAAGCTTTGGCTTACGATGGGGTTGTGATATATATATATATATACGACCAGTTGGGACTCAAATGGGATGGACCAGATGAGCGATGAATAAAACTACCCGTACCATCTAGATTACTAGGTAGTACAGTTCTGCAACATGGTGCCAGGGTTTGTTACTACCGTCTTATCTGTTCTGTCACAATATTATCGTTTGATACTATTGCAGTAACAAAGGTAAGATAGCTGGTGTAGATGTTATCTGGCATTATCTGACACATAGATTCTAATGAATTACTAACATATATTGGTAACAATACGCGTAACAATACGCGATGCATTTATATTTTGTCTAGAAAATCATCGGCTTTCCGGCTATAATATAATTGCAATAAAATAAAATAATTGCAAGTCGAGTTTGCATTATAAACTTATTTATTTTTTTAACGGCGGTTAAATATTTCATTAATAATTTATATTTTTAGATATCATACTGACACACACGCAAGAAAGAAAAATTCTAGAATTTAAGTAAATGGAAGCGCAGAAGATTTGATATTTTCATTTGTAAATCTGACATTTATAAGAATTTCTGCCAATTTCATTCCTTTACAAAACAACTCTTCATTTTCAGAAAACGTTTTTTCCCTTCCAGCTGATGGTATTGTAATAAAAGGTCAGATTAAAATAAATATATTCCCTTAGAAAAATATGCAAGGATATCATAAAGAAAAAACGGGACCGCATGATTCTCGACGCAAACCGGTCATTTCTCTTCAACTGAAGCACAGATAAGGTAGTAAGATGACAGAGACATACAAATAAATAAAATTTGCGTTATTTATTAAGGTAGGTTTTAGCAAACAATACAAATTTTATCTTATTACTAGCACCGTGCAGTTCACATTATTATAAACGTTTTTGATGAATCCCGGGAGAACCACTTTATTTTTAGGGCTAAAAGTAGCCTATGTACAAAAAAATAAAAAAAGGAAAATTTTGAAGAAAAAAAAACAGCAATAAGAATTAAGGTCTATTTGTAATGGCGGGTAGAGTTGCGATAACTTTTTTATTTATGAACCGATTTGAATAAAATAAACATTAAATGTTAAATGAAACCTACGGATACATTTTACTGAAAACTGCATTCAAATCGATTCAGCTGTTTCTAAGATTAGCGTGCACAAACATACAGACATACAATTAATTAATTTTTCATGTACAGACACCGATCAGTTACATTTTTATTATATGTATAGATTACAGTAAAACTGCAACAGCCGACTTCAATTTCCCTTTTTAGATTTATTAATTATTATTAATAAATAAAAAAATATTAATATAATTATTTATTATTTTAGATTAATTAGCTGGGTTCTAAGTAAATCTTAGAACCCAGCTAATAAATCTAAAATAATTTTCTTTCATGTCGAGCCTAGTTGCTTTTGAACAATAGACTGTCTTTGGGGTAAAGAATGCGCTGACGCGCTGAACTTCCAAGTGACGCTACGAGTATTTCAAAACGCCAGCCTCCGCCTACCCTCACGCGATACACCAGTCCATATAACTTATAATTTATGTGTGTGACGCAGTATAGAATATGTGCTGATTATGAATTTTATCATTTAATCACTTCCTAATACTGACAACCTAACCCGAAAGTAAAGTGAAAACCGCGATAAAGCTCTGACGCCGATATAATCTGTTAGTAAACATCTCGTTTCTTGCCAAACTCTTTTTCACCGTGTTCCTCTCGGGCTCCTTTGACGAATAGGCCAACTACTGTTCTGCCAGGCAGGTCATAAATGGCGACCGATTGGCTATAGAGCCATTAATATCGTAGCTACTAGGTGGTAGAGTTCTGCATTGTCTCACCCGGGTCAGGTACCACCGCCTAACTTATTCTGCCGCAACAGCGTCAGCGCTTGTCACTGTCGTGTTCCGGTTTGGAAGGTAAGGTATCAATAGAATTCAATAAAACTATGTTTTTTGGCAGGATATCTAACTGATAATAGTTAAACTATTTATTTTTTATATTATAAGACTAGTTTTTTCCCGCGGCTTCGCTCTCGTCAAAATTCATTTTAGGGAAGTGAGGGGTTAGAAAGAGACAAAAAGTAGACTATGTCAGTTTCCATCACTTAAACTATCTTCTCTTAAAAATCTCGTTAATTCGTTCCAATGGGTCTCCTGATGGAGAGTCAACAATCGCCTATGGATACAATAGGTGTTAATGGTGCGTTGCTATCTTGTGGCTAGGTCTAATGCCACATGCATAAGTTTACCGCCTACCTTTCCCTCCAAAGCAGAACACGACAGCGACAAGCACTAACGCTATTGCAGCGGAAATAGGTAAGGCGGTGGTACCAGACCCGGACGAGACAATGCAGAACTCTACCACCTAGTAGCTTCGATGGTAGTGACTTGTGTAGCAAATGAGTGTAATGTGTATTATGTTCAATTTTAATAATTTCATACATTTGTAATGTATATTTAAAAATGTTGGGTTTCTTTAGTCCTAAGCAATGTAAACTTTGACTTTAAATTTAATTCTTCACATAATATTCTACACTTTTCACTGTCGGCACTTGGTGAAACTCCATTTTAATGTAGTATTTTATTGTAAAACGGTACAAGTGTATACGTGATAAAATATTACATTCATACTTCACCGTTACCACAATTCCATAGGTCGCTGGTTCATATCCGGCGCGAAGGACCATTTAATAATGTACGGGTTCTTGTTAACTAGTACATATTAGATTGATAAAATGATAGATGATATTGATTATTGATTGCTATATTGATATAATATTGATGATACACTTGATATATAATGATTAGCGAGGACGCGTAGCGCTCTTAATGGCTAAATGCGAACTGTCTTATTATACTAATTAAAATAATAATTAATAATGTGTGTCGTGTAAAATGATGAATTGCAATATGTTACAGTTGCACCGTACAATCTTAAAAAAAGGGGTCCAAAGATATCCCTCCATGCACTAATAAACAGACTAGATATTTCAACATTTATGCTTATCATACAAATGCCTGTTTATTGGGAATCGAACCCGAGACCCATTCATTGCGTAGCCACGGTCGGTCAACACACGGTTAAACTTATGTATCAGTACTATTGAAATCATATGTAGTCTTATAAAAATTAGATAGCACAACTTCAAAATTAATATAAAATATAATGTCTTCTTGTCTTCCCCGTGTTGGTTCCGGGCTCCTTTAAAGAATAGATCAACTGCCGTTCTGCCAGACAGGTCGTAAAAGGCGACCGATTGGCTATGCAAGTCACTACCATCGTGGCTGCTAGGTGGTAGAATTCTGCATTGTCTCGCCCGGGTCAGGTACCACCGCCTTACCTATTCCTGCCGCAATAACGTCAGTGCTTGTCGCTGTCGTGTTCCGGTTTGGAGGGTAAGGTAGCCAGTAAACTTATGCATGTGGCATTAGACCTCGCCACAAGATATCAACGCACCATTAACATCTTTGGTGTCTATAGGCGATGGTTGATTCTTTCCATCAGGAAACCCATCTGCTTGTTTGTTATCTTATGATATAAAAAAATGTCTCTGTCATAAGTTTATCTACGTTGATAGCAAATTATCCTTTACCCGCATACATTACCGCAGGCAACTTGAATAAAAAGTTGACTGGGACACATATGGGACTTCTATACTTTATTCCATATGGGTATGTTTTACATTTATATTCATATATTCCTTGTATGTATAAGTTTTAGAAAAGTACAACAATGGTGTATTTAAAATGTAATTTCAGTTTTATTTTACTATATTTTCCCGTGTTGATCCGGGATCCTTTGAAGAATAGACCCAATGCTGTTCTTGCAGCTTGTAAAAGGTGGCTGATTCTCTCTACCATGATGACTATTGGGTGGTAGTGTTCAGGCACGTGCGCTCCTTATAGGCAGAAAAAAAGCAGTGCTTTACTTGCCATTCACAGATATTTTAATAAAACGTTCGTACGTTTTAGATGATTTTAATTAATAATAAGTAAATGAATAAAATGTGTTATAATCATGTGCACGCCGCTGAAATCTATAAAAGAAAAAGTTTTTGTGGCCAAGTACTCCGCCGCATACTCACTATCATAATCCTGTGCACGCCACTGGTAGTGTTTCGCCAGGTTTTGCCTTGTGAATGCTTGTTATTGCCGTGTTCCGGTTTGGAGTGTAAGGTAGCGTTTTATGTCAATAGGTGATGGTTTCTCTTTCCCTCAGGCGAGTCATCTGCTTGTTTGCTAGCTTGTTTGCTATTTAATGATATTTCAAAAAATCTGTAATAGCATATTTTAATTGAGATTTTAAGTCAAAGTTAGAAAAAAAGTTTCCTTGTAGAGTAGATAGTAAATTGAACATCTATATACTTTCTAGTTAAATACGGTTCACTGTTTTGTCGCTTGATGAGATGAGTGATGATCCACATCGTTGCATTTTGCTGACATGACAAGGACTATCGACTATTTTTTGCGATAACTGGGAAATATGGCTTTGCTCATTCGAGGCATGGGAGTGGCAACAAACCACCCGCCAGAATCCAAGCTGCTACTGAGATTTGAAATTATCGAGAAAAACCTAGAAAAGCCCCGATTTCGATCGAACCCAAGACTGCACGATCTGAGCCAAATAGGCTAAACCTTAGACCACGAGATGCTTACGTCTTAAGATAAATTTAGTTTTTTAAGGTTTTTCCTAATACAGGCTGAGTGCCGAAACTCATATATATTTATTTATTCTTTTGTACACATAGAAATACAAAACAATACTTATTTAAAAAGAAAATACATATACAAAGGCGTGCTTATCTCTTTAAGAGATTTCTTCCAGCAAAACCACCAGTTGTTGGAGAAATCACAAGATATAAATAGCAGGCATGGCGTACATCAGATTAAAAACTAACAATAATAAATTTCTCCCTTAAAGAATAGAAAAACTGCCGTCGTGCCAGGCCGATCGTAAGAAGCGGCCATTTGGCTATGCGTATCACTACCGTCGTGACTACTAGGCGGTAGAGTTCCGCAACATTTTGCCCGGGTAATTGGTACTACCGCCTTACCTATTCCTGCTGTAATTGCAATTATGCTTGTCATTGTCGTGTTCCGGTTTATAGTAGCCAGTACTTACGGTATTTATAGTACCGGTAGCCAGTAGAGTGAGGTAATGTCATGTCGCCACACGGATAGCAACACACCATTAATATCTTTGGTTTTCATAGGCAATGGCTTCTCTTTCCATCAGAAGAGCTATCTATCTGCTTGTTTGCAATCTAAAGATATAAATTAAGTTGTTTATAATATAATATGTAACAATAAGAAAGCTTTTTTGCTATCTTATGATTACAATAGTAACTTTTATATTATAATCAGAGCTTCTGTTCTATAGAAATTAATATCTTTACGCCCGTATCCCTGAAGTGGCAGAGGTACAGCACGTGCGCCCACGATTCGACGAAGATATTTTGTCCCACAATGTGATAGGTGGCAAGCCCGTCGCCAGCCGGAAGCTTATTCAATTCCGGGCAACGTGTTTTAATCAGAAAACTTAAAAAAAGGTATATTAAATTTCTTTATCGGTATCGTAGAATTTAAAAAGAGAAACAGATCCAAATTTGCTTTAAACGCCGACTTTAGAAAATACTGTCATAACTTATAATTACATAAATTCTAAAATCAGTTAATACCGTTTATTGCCATAACAAACATAATTCATTAATGTCAAATAAATTTATCACGTTTTCGCAGGCAATTTGCGTAAACTAATCAATTAGGAGCATGATAACAAGGGCAGAGTTTTACTATTTTATTACATCAACAGCTTTTGAAGTCGTGATTCATTGTAACGTGATCTTTAACTTATTGTAATAAGCGTCATTTGGAGGCGAAGGCAAAATGGCTTGAGGGGTGACAGTGTCAAAACAAACAAGTCCAAAATTGTTATTTCAAAGCACAATTTATGCGGTAACTTTGTTTCAATTAATTGCAACACACGGCTTTATAGAATATATTTTAATAGAATATGGCAACAGTTACATAGAAATATCATTTCAAATTACACAGATTAATTTAGACTGAAATTGATCAAATTATTAGAGATATCAGTTATTTATTTTGACTAGTAATTGCTTTGTGGCCGAAATTCGACTGTATATTAAACAATAAAATCTCTTATTAGTGTGACGACAAACTTTAGCCTTAAAGAAAGTAAGATACATGTGTGTACATTATTATGTTTGTCACACGAATGTAGTGTGTGTAATGTTTAATTTTTTATTACGTTAATGTATTTATAATGCATATTATTTGAAAATATATGGGTTCTGCACTCTTCTGTAATGTAAACTTTTACTGTGCCAAATTTCATACTCTACTACTCAACACCGCTCTCGTAATTTTCATAAAAAGTATTAAAAGTTATTGCTCCACGTATACAAGTACAGATTTAAAGAGATTCATATTTTTTTATATCATAAGATAGCAAACAAGCAGATAGGACTCCTGATGGAAAGAGTCAACCATCGCCTATAAACACGAAAGGTTTTAACGGTGCGTTGCTATCTTGCGGCGAGTTTTAATGCCACATGCATAAGTTTACCGGCTAATTTACCTTCCAAACCGGAACAACAGTAACAAGCACTGCCTCTATTGCCACAGGAATAGGTAAGGCGGTGGTACTAGATCCGGGCGAGACAATGCAAAACTTTATCACCTAGTAGCCACGACGGTAGTGACTCGCAAAGCCAATCGGTTGCATTTTACGCCCTGTCTGGCAGAAGAGCAGTTGGCCGATTCTTCAAAAGAGGCCGGGATCAACACGGGGAAATATAATATAAAATTATAAATGCGAAAGTTTGGATGTTTGGATGGATGTTAGTTACTCAATCACGCAAAAACTGCTGAACAGATTTAAATGAAATTTGGCACACGGGTAGATAATGACCTGGAATAGCACATAGGCTACTTTTTATCCCGGAAAAATTAGATGATCCTTATTAGAACAAACCAAATAAGCCCCAAATCGTGGCGTTACTCAATTTAAACTAAAAGTTCCCATAACCTCCTTCCTGATTCATCATAGGACCACAGAAATTATCTAGCACTAGGTTAATTCTCAAAACAGAAAAAATGAGTCCAAACTCGATGGGTTTATCTTGTTTACTTTAAAGGTTCCCATAGCCATCTTCAATTTCCATTATTAAATTTAAAAAAAAAAACATCTAGCACAAAAAATATGCTAAAACAAATCGAAATAACCCACACTCAATTGTTTTTTCTGGATTAGCTTAGGATTTCTCATGAACTTCTTCTCACTCTATCATCTGAAATTCTGAACCCGAAAGCCACCCTGCTCCAAAGACTTCCTCCTTCCTGCTTCCACCATCAGGATGTTTGTTAAAACACAACAAACGATCCCAAACTCGATAGGTTTATCTTGTTTAATTTAGAAGTTGACATGACTACGTTGTTTATATTACACATTAAAAACACCCAATTTCAGAAATACATACGATCCCCGACGGGGACAAGCATTTGTGTGATGAGCATAAATGTTTGTATTTCCGGGTTTGGGTGTTTATTATATATATTCTAGTATTTATATATGTATTTCTATGTATTAGTATCGTTGACTAACACTCATAACACAAGCAAATAATTTGCTTACTTTGGGGTTAGATCAGTAAGTGTAATTTGTCCCGTGAATATTTATTTATTTATTTATTACTCGAAAAAAGTACATAGAGCTAATGTTATTGGATTTTACGAATAACAAGCTGCAAATAGTTTTGGAAAATTCGATGATAGGTTTGGTAATTATAAAAATCTTTAGTTATATCTGTTTGACATATTATATCAATTGTATTGTATAGGTATATTAAAAGATGTTAAGCAAGTGGATGGCTCTTCTGATGGAAAGATACAACCATCACCATACACTATCGCAAAGATGTTAGAGGTGCGTTGCTATCTGGATAGCAAGATCTCATACCATGGTATAATAATACCGAAGAGCTTCTTTATATCATAACAAAACAAACAAGCAAATGGGTCTCCTGATGGAAATAGTCAACCACCGCGTATAGACACCAAAGATGTTATGGTGCGTTGCTATCCGTTCGATGGGATGGCAAAGCCACATTTATAAGTCTACCGGCTACCTAACCCTCTAAACCGTAACATGACACTGACAAGAATTGACGCTATTGCGTTAGGTATAGGTAAGGTACGGGCACCAGACCCGGGTGAGACAATACAGAACTCTACCACCAAGCTTATCTTCAAAACCGATAACGGAAATTATTATACCAGATATAGTTATAGTATATGAGTATTTTTTCTCTATGAATTTGAAAATATTTGCTAATAATAATTAATGGGTCATTGTCAAATTTCGAACAGGTAAATGGGGTAACAGAGTTGTTTTTCGTGTAAAATACATGCATCCTAAATAAAAGTTAATGAACTTCAATCTTAGTTTGTATATTTTGGGAACAAGTGATTACATTTTCTGTGCAATTATGTTTTTGTATCAAATTATATTAAAAACAACTCTGTTACCAAAAGTGATACTTTTAATTTTTTTTTCAAAATGATAACGATTATTGAAAATCTGTCTGTTGTCGTATTTTTGCACAATATTCTAACAATTATTGATATCGTGATTGAAAGTTATTGTTCCTATTTTTTTTATTATCTAAGATAATATAAGTGGGACAAATTTATCTGCTCGAAATTTGACAATGACCCTAATAATATAATAATTACATAATATTTAACTTCTTTCTATTTCACAGGATAGCAAAGCGGTGGCGACTATCTTTGTGTCGAGATGTAATACCACATGAATAACTGTACAAACTACCTTACCATATAAACCGGAACACGACAGAAACAAACAATGACGCTATTGCAGCAGGTATGGATAGGTAGGTATAGATAAGGCTAACGAACCAGTGAGTCATGGTTTTACTTTAGTTTTTAGTTTGATTAATTTTAAACAAATGTGTACAATATCTATTTACTTCAAGACGTGGCCACTATAAATTATTTTACTTTTCACGTAACAGTATTTCACGCGAACAATATATTGAATAACTTCAAAAGAAACAAGCTTTTGAAGTTGGTAGTTTCCAACGACTGTGGCGCTGTGCTGAAATCATGTTTGCATATCTTTGTCTTGATGTATTATACAATTTACTAGCGACCTGCCCACGGTTTCACCCGCGTAGCTTTGTTCCCGTGGGAATATCGGAAAGGTTTATATATTAAAACCTTCCTCAAGAATCAACCTATCTATTAAAAAAACCGCATCAAAATCCGTTGCGTAGTTTTAAAAATTTAAGCATACATAAGTACATAGAGACATAAGGACGTAGGGACATAGGGACAGACAGAGAAAGCCAATTTGTTTTATACTATGTAGTGATTACGAGCTTGGACTAAAAATTCTAAGCGGTGAACTTGAAAGTAACATTGAATTAACATTGAAATGACTACATTTCTATATAACAGGTTTCAACACAAATACAGGACAAAACAACTTTGCCCGGGATTAGATAAGTACCCGGTTTGGCGATAGGGCCTATCACATAGTAGGACAGAGTATCTTCGGCTAATAGTGGGTGCACTTATCGTACTTTTGCCTTACCGTTCAGGTATTTGGGCTTGAAGATACGTTTCTATATTACAGGAAACGTAAATATTTTTGGAACGAAGTCCCTTATCGTAATTGCAGACTAAGGTGCTAGACCAAGGAATGTGTAACAAAATAAATACACCAAAATACGACCATTTTACAGTGATTTTGGGACACTTTCCGACCAGCTAAGAAACTAAACATTGTTAACCGATTCAGTTTGCCATTCGTTTTAAAAATACATAAAATCTAATATCTATATTAATTATTTTAATATTATAAATGCGAAAGTTTGGATGTTTTGATGTAAGGATTGATGGATGTTTGCTACTCAATCATGCAAAAACTACTCGGATTTGAATGAAATTTGATACACAGGTATAAGATAGCCTGGAATAGCACACAGGCTACGTTTCATTTCAAAAAAATCCGAGAATCAAACCCGGGACCTCATGTGGTCAACGTCATCTCTGGACCACAAGACCACAGAAGAGATAATTATAAATTATCAAGAATTATTAATTCACAGCTGTGAAAAGTTTTTATACAAATAATTCGTCTATCCAATAAAACTTAACTCTTTAATTCATATTCATATTCTCAGATATTGCTTCAAAGAAACTCTGAAAAATGAACATATTCTGGAAAAACCTTAAAAACAGCAAAGAAAAACATCGACACGCGGGATTTGAACCTGCGACCATTTCCCTAAAGCCGGGACGCTCTTCCGCTGAGCAGTGGTCGCAGGTTCAAATCCCGCGTGTCGATGTTTTTCTTTGCTATTTTTAAGGTTTTTCCAGATTCCCAAGCACGGGGTGAGTGCTATAACACAAAAATAATTAGAAATACGAAAGTACTGATCAAAATTATAAATTTGAATTTCATCTGTAACGATGAACTCGTTTAACTAGTTATACCTATGTATAGCTAGCGATCAGTACAATCGACGTAATCGATCATATAGCAAAGAAGAATTTCGCCGCCTCGAGCCTGTCGACACTAGCTCAGCGGAAGAGCGTCCCGGCTTTAGAGAAATGGTCGCAGGTTCAAATCCCGCGTGTCGATGTTTTTCTTTGCTGTTTTTAAGGTTTTTCCAGATTCCCAAGCACGGGGTGAGTGCTATAACACAAGAACATATTCTTAGGAGAAATTTTAAATTATTAGTTTCAATATTGACAGATTTTTCCTCAAGTAGCTAATCATCATTCATTTTGTGACAAATATAGAAAATCTTACTAAAACTAAACATTAAACCTGCGTTCTGCTGGTAGAATATAGAATTATCGACCCGTTTAAAATGCTTGCAAATGTTATTTTAAATAAAAATATGACTGATAAAAGTCATTGATAAAAATCTAAAACTTGAAATTCTTAATTTAAATATTTGCTGAGATCCTGTCACTAGTTGCACGTCGAATGAGATCTTCCTACAAGTAGCTGATCATCATGAGCCCTTCATGTAAGTAGTGGTATTTAGTATATTCTACACTTTTTATCGTCGGTACTTGGTGAAACTCCATTTTAACGCAATATTTGTTAGCTGATCACAATTATACTGTTTCACAATAAGATAATTATATTTAATTTCCGACCGGTTTCGCTTACACAAGCATCCTCAGGTATTTACAGTTATTAAATAACAACGAATTTAATTGTCACAAATAACAGATTTCAAGGCAAGTGGTATTTAGAATGTTATTAAAAATAACCATAGTATAACCAATATTTTAGCTTGAATATTTACTACGGTAGTGCTAAAAAGCGAAATATCCTGGAAACGGCTATGCCTATTTCAATAAAAAATAGCTAAAAAACATATTAACAAACCAGAGATTTAAAAAAAAACTGCAAACAATTCGAATTTTTCGTTTGGGAGCGACGACGCTACAGACAAATATACATATGCACCCGCTACACTTATATGATCATGATTGCATAAGGGGTTAGAAATTTAATAGTCTACAAATCTCGGTAAGAAAAATACATTAATTTAACGACCAATGACGTATTACGGTAATAGCGTCAAAAATGGCGACAAAAATGTGTTCCGGTTTGGACGGTTAGGTTAGCGGATAGATCGGGAAGTATGTGGCATTGCCATACTACCATACGGATTGTAGCACACCACTAATATTTACCTCGTGTTGGATCCGGGCTCCTTTGAATAATAGTCCAACTGCCGTTCTGCCAGGCAGGTCGTAAATGGCAACCGATTGGTTACGCGAGTCACAACTATCGTGGCTACTAGGGGTAGAGTTCTGCATTGTCTCGCCCGGGTCTGGTACCACCGCCTTACCTATTCCTACCGCAACAGCGTCAGTCCTTGTCGCTGTCGTGTTCCGGTTTGGAGGGTAAGGTAGCCGGTAAACTTATGCATGTGGCATTAGACCTCGTCATAAGAAAGCAATGCACCATTAACACCTTTGGTGTCTATAGGCAATGGTTGACTCTTTCCATCAGGAGACCCATCTGCTTGTTTGCTATCTTATGATATAAAAAAAAATCTTTGGTGTCTATAAGCGATGACTATCTTCTTTTGCCATTAGGAGAGCCATATGCTGGTTTGCTATCTTATGATATAAAAAATATTAATTGTAATGACATTTAATTTATATTTTATCTTTACCAGACAATGAGGCTGGTATTAATGCTACAATGATGGGCTTTAACAATTAATAAATTCAAACTATAGCACAGTGAAATTATTCAGATTGCTTTAATTGCTAGATTTATCTTAAATAAACAAAGATAAAAAATATATAATCTAAATAATACATCGTGAAAGACGGGAAATTCAAAATTTTAATTTGTTTTATTTAATTTAACTAAGTCTGAACGAATGAATTTAGTGTTGAGCAAAGATACAAGTAATTACATTTCAACAGTCGACCGTCAACATTTCCTAGACGTAATTACGGAAGTTTTTAGCGCGAGTTGGCCTCACAGCTAATTTGTTTCTTCGTTTCTTCAACACAATTATAAAGATTTTGCTTCAACTAGTTGTGAACTATTTTATTTTGCAACTGATATTAAATTAGTTTCCTGTTCTTTAGAGACAGAATGGAAGTAACATATTGTTTAACTGTTTCAAACTTTGTCGAGTAACTTATAACACTAAATTATTTATACGATGTATGCGTCGCAAAGAAATTATTCAAATAACAATTACTTAAGTCTACGTTTATACGAATATATTAGTTATCCAACGTTAAGTCTGTGTTTTAGGTCAGGATATTCCAAATTTTATCTAGGTTCGAGCAAATAATATTTTTAGATTTTTTTTCCATCCTGAAAAATGTTAATAGATCTTCGTAGTTAAGAATGGTAATTATTATCTACCTTTCTTAAGCTTTCACGACGAAACTCAAGGCGGACTATAAATCTGTATTCTAGTCGAATTTTATATTACCCAATTTATAGTACTATTGAAATTATCAAAACCAAATTATACTTAAATACTGAAATTTTATCGTTATGACTCGAGCAGGTAAGGTTGGCAAGAAATGATATCGGTGCGGTTGTGCAGCTTATCGGGCTATTTATATCGGCCCATAGAAGTGGATGTTGCTCAGCGAATTTTGATAAATGCGATGCATCCCGGCTCGCTCCGTCGCAGTGTGCTTTGGCAAACAGAATTGTGCCCATATCTTCTCCGTATTTTGAATATTAATTAATAAAATCATATAATAATGGATGAGGAACGATAAATAATTTTAGTTCAAAGCTATAATGTATAATATGATTTGTAAGATCCACTTTATGATGAATTATTTTACTTTGTGGTAGAGTTCTGCATTGTCTCGCCCGGGTCTGGTACCACCGCCTTAGCTTTTCCTGTCGCAATAGCGTCAATGCTTTTCGCTGTCGTTTTTCGGTTTGGAGGGTAAGGTAGCCGATAAACTGTTGCATGTGGCATTAGACCTCACCACAAGATAGCAATGCTTCATTAACATCTTTGGTGTCTATAGGCGATGGTTGTCTCTCTGTCAGGAGACCTATCTGATATACCTATACCATGAAGATTTCCTGCTATCTTTGGAATATCTAAATTCATATAGGTTAGGTCATATAGGTTACATTTTTAGTTTTAACATTTTTACCTATTTCTTTTATTTTTACAATTAATATATTACAGAATGTCTATATACAACGTTCACAATTTTCTTGCCATTAGATAATACAAACATGTTTTCTTTAGAGGTTACTCTTGAAAGAGCGATATATAGTTGGCATTGTGAAAAACAGTCAACGCTCAAATCTAAGCCTGCAACGTTGAAGGTTTGGCCACGGTTTGACCCTACGATATATTAAGGCGAGGCATCGGAGCAAACGGGAAAAAATGTGTAAATGGTTGACCCAACGGGCTATCCCTGAAACTTCTCACTAAATTAAGGTATTTCAAACTCAAAAGAGTAAAAAATATAAGCATAGATTTTTCAGTTCAAACATCTATTTTGTTAAAAATGGCAGTATTATTAATTTTTGAAAAGCTGTATATTTGAAAACGATGATGGCATTCAACTCAATTTTTGAGATCTAAAATATTGTTTTAGCTAAATAATCGATAGGTTGAAAAATTTCGATGCTATGTTAAAAAACATCTTATTTTTAATTTTCTTCATTGATAAATCTCAAGCAAATTGACCGATTTTGATTAAATTAACGGTATTTGACGCAGTTTTTAAAGAACAAAAGCTGATAATATTTTTAAGTCAATCGGTAAACTAAGTTGAAAGTTATTTAAAAAAAAAATAAGTAAGTTTGCTAAAAACAACGTAATTTTAATAATTGAAAAGCTATGTTTTGAGAATTAGATTCGATTTTGATTTTTGAAACGGCATTTGACGTAGTTTTTTTAGTACTAAGATATCGTAAAACACCAAAAAATGATTGGTTGAAAAATTTCAAAGCTCCATCGAAAAAACACTTTTTTCAAAATTTTTCGTCAACGATTACTCCCAAACGGATAAACCGATATTGATGCAATTTATGTATTAGATGAAGTTTTTTTAGGAATAAAGCTGATTAGTTTTTGTATACAATCGGTACATAAATCTGTAAGTTATATTAAAAAATACTGTTTCGTCAAAATTTTATTTGGTGTTTTTTTTTAAATTTCTCAAAATCTCCTGTATTGAATCGGTTCAAATTTTCAGGAAATCTAAGTTGAGCGGAATCCAATCGAATGCCATGCCGCGTTTCGATCGGTCTAGCCGTTAAAAAGTTATGAGATGTTTACATACACACACACGCACACACACACACACTCACACACACACACATACAGACATACTGACGTCATCGTGAAAATAGTCGGAAAAGGTTCCTAGGACCTCAAAACGTGGACATATGGGGAAAACTTGATTTTCGAAAATCGGGGTAAAATCAGTAACTTCCTTATCTACATACGTAGTGGGAAGTTAAAAACTGGTTTGCTAAATCACGTTTTAATACATTAATTGTTAAATAACAATTTTATAAAAATTATACGATATACCTGAAGATATTATCTAAGGAATGTGCTAACTTATTACATGATAGAATGTACTTTACGTGATCATATAAAATTCCGAAAACAGGCTAAAAAAATTTCTAAAACAAATAATTTTTTAATACTATTTCTAATCTTCGACATGATTTTTATATGGTGATATTTAGTTTAAAACAAAAGAATGTACTAAATTTTGGTTTTCAGCTGCAGTCCTATATTTATTTATCCGAAAATATCCGCGGCGGTTTAACAGAACATACCGTGCGCGCGTCGCCACAGGCTCGTAAACCCGGAATCGCTATGCCCCTGCATTTTAAATCTGTAATATCTTCGAAAATATTCATTTAAATTACATGTTGTAGGGCCATATTGATCTATATTAAATCAACAATATATTTAATGTATTTAATTGGATAAGTATTAGTGCTGTATTGCTTAAAATTGCTTCGAAAAAAAGCTATTATTTCTCGTAAAAAGTAAATGACAAAAAAATGCTATTGTGGGTTATCCATAAGAGATAGACATATGCCATCACGGAGTTTTCTGTAGACCTTTTCAAGGTGTACAAATACTTAGTACATTATTTTGATAAATCTCGTAGGGTTTAGACTGCGTTTGCAATGTAAGCGGAAAAAAAATATAATTATTTACGACATGACATCAGAAAACTCAAAAATTGCAGTATTTCTCTACAGTATATTGAATGTTATTATACATACAAACCTTCCTCTTTAATCACTCTATCTATTAAAAAAACCGCATCATAATCCGTTGCGTAGTTTTAAAGATTTAAGCATACATAGGGACATAGGGACATAGGGACAGACAGAGAAAGCGACTTTGTTTTATACTATGTAATGATAATGATCTCAAGATCACGGGTTGGAAAATATCTTGGAAGAAGGCGCCATGAACAGAGCAAAATAAAGGGAAATTGAAGAGGGAGCCAAGACTCACAAAGGGCTGTAGCGCCAAAGGAAGAACATACTAAAATAACTCGATTTGTTGTGTATTAGTACTAAATAACGCAAAAGGTCGCGATAAGTTATTCCTTTTTTCAGCAATTTTTTATCAGCAAGTTTAACAGAATAATAGTTTTTTTTTTAAAGTTAAGTAATTTTTAAAAGTTAAGTAATATATTGCATAATTTTGATTAATTTACATTTCTTGTAAAATAATAAAAGTTTAGGGTGGGATCTCATAGATTATATGGGAAAAATAACCGAAGGCTAATATTATTCAATTCAAGGCAAGGTATTTCGACGCGCGTCAATTCTATAGAAAATAGGTGGCGCGGCATGTTCTGAAACCGCTGGGAAACGTGTTAATTTTCGAATAAATAAATATAGGACATCAGCTGAAAACTAAAATTTAGCACATTCTTTTTTGTACAACTAAATATCACCATATAAAAATCATGCGGAAGATTAGAAATATTATTAACAAATTAGTTGTTTAAGAGATTTTTTTAGCCTGTTTTCGGAATTTTATATGATCGAATACAGTACATTCTATCATGTAGTGAGTTAACACATTCTTTAGATAATATCTTCAGGTATATCGTGTAATTTTTGTAAAATTGTTATTTAACAATCAATACAAAAATACTTCATTTAACAAATCAGTTTTTTCCCGTTTGTCGCGATGCCTCGCCTTAAATATTATATGTGTAAAAAAAAATCACAAGCTACCATATTTTTCTAATATTTAATTTTTGTTTAATATGATAGCAAACAAGCAGATGGTTCTATGATATTTTCATGTACTTGGCATACACACTGGCATACATACTTGGCTATCATTTTGTGATGTAAAGGCTATATATACTCTTTTAAATTTTTTATTTATGTTTTTTCAATATTCATCATCTTTTTATTACATATCAAAAGATAACGAAGCAAATTGCTACCCCGATGGAAAGAAAAAACTATCGCCCACAGACGTCAAAGATGTTATAAGTGCGTTGCTAACCTATGGGGTATTAATGCCATGTGCACAAGTTTACCTGACCTCTAAACCAAAACACGACAGCGACAAGCACTGAGGCAATAGCAGCCAGATTAGGTAAGGTGGTGATAGCAGATCCGGACGAAACAATGCAGAACTCTACCATCCAATAACTATGGAGGTAGTGCTTCATATAGCCTATCTTTTGCCTCTTACGAACTGCCTAGAAGAACGGCAGATGGTCTAATCTTCGAAAGGGGTCCGGACCAACACATCACAAAAAAATATATATACAAAAATATACTATTTTTTATTCACGACTTTTTTTTATTAACATTAATATAACATCAGTCGAGTTTCGACCAACAGACGATTGCTAAAAGTTATTAGTTAGTGTAAGCCGAACCATCGTAAATGATACGAATCAATTTCAATTCAATATTCATTACAAATATCAGTTTAATTATAAACTTGTTTGAGTTTAGGCAAATCCTATTACATGTTTAATTATAAATTCAATATTTCAATATTAATTTTATGATTGACATCCCGTAAAACAAGTTTCAATAAATTGGGTTCAAACAATTTGAAATTTTGTTAATTTCTTAATGACGACCAACTTGTTCGGAGTTTCAAATTGAGTTTTATATTTCTTTTCGTACTGAAATTGAAATCAATTTTGAAATAAACACGAAATACAAGATTGATATTATAATTGGAGAGATATTTGTCCCAATAATGGAATGTAAACAAATTTTATTGGGAATTGGAAACGAAAATTATGTAGTTTCGTAATGTAGTTATTTATTTATTAGTTGAAACTAGTTTATAATACACTTGTACTTTTATTCGACCATAAGTATACACTAAATTATGTAAATTAATCGACCGGTTTCGCTTATTAAAGCATCTTCAGGACGTAATATTCTTTACTGACTGTTTATAAACAAGTAATAACAAACAAAACAAAGTAAATACTTACAGTACCCGGCGATAAATATTGCATGCACATCGACCTTTGGAAAGAGACAATCAGCTAATTTCGGCTTCGTAGAGCGTTATCTCTGTCGCACAAAATACAAACAGTCCGGTACCTATTAGGAGCTGTTAAAACAAGTGATTTGCTTCTTTTGATATTTTTATTCTTTGTATAAAATACACTAATTTTTCTATAAGTGATGGCTTTAGGTTGGGGTAAAATAAAATAAAAAAACATTTTTACATTATGTTTACGTATTTAATTATTTTGGAACATTACAGCTTTAGTGTACATAATAAACACCATTATACCTATTGCTAAAATGAGACATTGCAATAAAAATAATAATAATTCTAATTCTCAATTACTTCCATTTCACTATCTGTGCTCTCAAAGAGGTCAATATCACTGTCACTATCAGCCGTATTTATTACTAATCTATCAGTGTAATTGTCTAAACTGTGTTGAATGCTTCTATATTCATTCTCACATTTGATTGCATGATCGCAAACCTTTTTCCACTCTTCAGCGCCGATCATGTTTACTTTTTCAGTCAATAATGTTTTTACTGTAGTTAAGTTCATACCCACATTTCTAGAGGCTACATAGCCTTTCAGTTGAGACCATATATTTTTATTGCAATGTCTCATTTTAGCAATAGGTATAATGGTGTTTATTATGTACACTAAAGCTGTAATGTTCCAAAATAATTAAATACGTAAACATAATGTAAAAATGTTTTTTTATTTTATTTTACCCCAACCTAAAGCCATCACTTATAGAAAAATTAGTGTATTTTATACAAAGAATAAAAATATCAAAAGAAGCAAATCATACTTGTTTTAACAGCTCCTAATAGGTACCGGACTGTTTGTATTTTGTGCGACAGAGATAACGCTCTATGAAGCCGAAATTAGCCGATTGTCTCTTTCCAAAGGTCGATGTGCAATATTTATCGCCGGGTACTGTAATACCATATTTAAAAATATTTTTAAAAATGGTATTAAGTTGACTTAAAAATAAATACAATTTCTTTGTATTGCCAGCTATGTTTTTGTATTGATTTACATATATTTCAATTATTTTCCCAGAGGTGATATAGTATCGCACTCAATCCAGAGGACATAAGGGTCCGGCGTGCTGGTCAGAGTTTTTTTTGAAAAATAGCCCAACTGTCGTTCTGTCTAGCAGCTCGTAAAAGGCAACCGATTGTCTATACGTGTCACTACTTGTACACTACACTGTAATTGTAACGTTCTGCAACGTCTCGCCCTGGTATTTACCTTACCTACCTAACCGCCTTACCTATTCCTGCCGCTATAGCGTCAGTGCTTGTCATTGACGTATTCCGGTTTAAAGAGTACAGTAGCCGGTATACGTACATGTGGCATTCCCATCCCGCCACATGGATAGCAACGCATTACTAACATCTTTGTTGCGATTAGGCGATGGTTTCTCTTTCCATCAGGCCATCTGCTTGTTTGCTATCTCACGATATAAAAAACCAATTGGCTCCTATGATTGTCCCCCACTGTCTTTTCGTCCATCTATTACAGGGCTGTGTGTTTTAAACCGCTTTATAAATGATATACATATATTATATATATATATATATATATATATATATATATATATATATATATATATATATATATATATATATATATATATATATATATGTACATAAACATGTTAATTTACAGCATTAACTCGTCACTACGATATGCCTAGTAAAACAGCAGAAGGTATATTTTTACATTTGAACATTTTACTTGCTGGGACAATTGTGTAACGTCTTGCAAGGCTTTAGGACCATAGCCTTGCATAGCCATATTATATATATATATATATATATATATATATATATATATATATATATATATATATATATATATATATATATATATATATATATATATATATATATATATATATATATATATATATATATATATATATATATATATATATATATATATATATATATATATATTGTACTTGAGATCGCCTGTGGCCGAAATTTTACTATAGACTAAAAAAAGAGGTGCAACAAGTGCACCCACGAGTAGCCGAAGATACTTGGTCCCACAAATGTGATAGGTGGTAAGCCTATCGCCAACCGGGCACTTTCCAAGGCAGTGCCGCGCAACTCTGTGTTTCTTAGAAAACTGAAAAAACACTTTTTTTATATGCCTGACTCGGGAATCGAACCCGAGACCTCATGTGGTCAACGCCAACACTGGACCACTAGACCACAGAGGCGGTTAATTAATAGACTAATTAACAATAAAACCTCTTTAAGTTTGACAACCGAATTGAGCTCTGAAGAAAATAATGTAGTATACATGTGTGTATGTTATCATGTACGTCACATGAATGTAGTGTGTGTAATATTTATTTTTAGTAATTTAATATATTTTTAATGAATTTAATTGTATTTATTCCTAACTTGTATTTATTCGGTGAAATATTAGCACTTCCCACAACACGCATACTGGAAAACATGCACACTCACGTACACAAATGGATACATATTACACACATGTACTATGTATCCATTTAAGTACAGATTATTCACATACAGACACATTCACGTCTTTATCTCATTAGTAATTCCAAAACTTATATACAGCAATAAAATATACATACATATATGTACTATGTTACACTACCGTACACATTAATCTATGCATTCATTATAGAGATTTTTCTTATTTTATATTAGTTTTGGAGTAATTCTTTTATATGTACTAATTTTACTTTATTTACACCAATGGGCTATATTATATCTATACATATAATAAATCAGTAGGAAAGTCAAAACTGTACATTGAATATTTTTTTAAAAGAATACTTGGGGCGTGATCTACAATCGATATCGAAGACAAAAATATAGTTTTTAGAATTTTTGTCTGTTTGTCTGTATGTCTGTATGTATGTCCGAGGTAAACTCAAAAAGTACCACATGGATTGACTTCAAATTTTGCATGAATATTACTAACAGGTCGTGTCAACATACAGGCTACATATTATCACCTACGGGGGAGGAGCTGTGCGGAGTAAACGAAGTCCGCGCGGACGAAGTTGCGGGCAACAGCTAGTTATAATATACAAGACAATAATTTCTTTTGGAGGGAGAGCACTGGTGACCTGTGTTACAGGTTTTTTACTAAATACCTTGTTCAGGCACCAGACTCTCATAAAATTAGAACTATTTTAATAATTTAATGAATTCAATTTAAATTTCAAGTATCAAAATTTAACTTATCAATGCGTATACTTGAAATTTTAATTGAATTCATTAAAATTCTCTACGTTCTCTAAAAACAAAAAAACTATATTTTGTTATTAACGTAGGGAATCTTAATTATTATCATATTGATAAACAAGTTACATAAATTCATCTTATTTCAAAAAATATTTACTTGTGATATCGAATTTCTTTGAAGATACTCTACATAAAAATAAACGAATATATTTATTAAAACTCCAAACCCAAACATAAAACTATTTTTGTTCATTACACAAATATCCTCAGTGTTAGTTCGAGATCCTTTGAGAAATAGAACAACTGCCGATTTACCAGGCAGGTTGTAAAGGTGACAAAATCCCTACAGGTACGTGTCACTGCCATCGTGACTACTAGGTAGTGGAGTTCTGCAGCGTCTCGCCCGGGTATTTGGTGCCACCGCCTTACCTATTACTGCCGCAATAACGTCAATACTTGTCATTGTCGTGTTTTAGTTTAGAAGGTGAGGTAGCCGGTAGACTTACGCATGAGGTATTGCTATTTTCTGCAATAAATGATTGATTGATTGCCATCACGCCACACGGATAGTAACGCACCATTAAACATGTCCATAGGCGATGGTTTCTCTTTCCATTAAGAGAGCCATTGGCTGTTTGCTATCAAGTTATTTATAGAAAAAAACACTTGGCTCTGTCGGGAATCTAATTTGAGCCTCATTCCTGGAGTAGTCGGGGTCAATAACTCTTTTACTAACAGAGTCGTCACGGAACTGCAAGATTTCTTCATGAATTACATTTTGTATCCAAACTTATAGAAGAGGAGGCAAATGAGTAGGAGGTGCACCTGATAGTAAGTGATCACCACCGCCCATGGACATCCACAATACCAGAGGTCATGCAGTTGCGTTGCCGGCCTTTTAAGAATGAGTAAGCTCTTTTCTTGAAGGCCCCCAAGTCGTATCCGTTTGAAAACACCCCTGCCGGTAATTGGTTCCACAACAAAGTAGTGCGAGGTAAAAAGTGTCGAGAGAAACGCACAATTGTGGATTTCCAGACATCAAGATGGTGAGGATGGAATTTCAAATTTTGACGCGATGTCCGATGATGGAATTCGGCGGCAGGAATTATTCCAAATAACTCGTCGGAACACTCCCCATGAAAGATACGACAGAAGACACAGAGTATCCTGCGCAATGCCAATGAGTCAAGCCGTTTCAAAATAGCCAGGTCGTCAACGATTCGAACCGCTCTACGCTGAATGCGATCAAGAGGAAGGAGCTGGTACTGAGGAGCTCCGGCCCAGAGTTTTTTTTTTTTTTATATCATAAGATAGCAAACAAGCAGATGGGTCTCCTGATGGAAAGAGTCAACCATCGCCTATAGACACCAAAGATGTTAATGGTGCGTTGCTATCTTGTGGCGAGATCTAATGCCACATGCATAAGTGTACCGGCTACCTTACCCTCCAAACCGGAACACGACAGCGACAAGCACTGACGCTATTGCGGCAGGAATAGGTAAGGCGGTGGTACCTGACCCGGGCGAGACAATGCAGAACTCTACCACCTAGTAGCCACGATGGTAGTGACTCGATAGCCAATCGGTCGCCTTTTACGACCTGCCTGGCAGAACGGCAGTTGGCCTATTCTACAAAGGAGGCCGGGACAAACAGTACTCCATGTGGGGCCGAATTTGAGCCTTATAAAGTTGAAGATGATGGACCGGCAAAAAGTACTGTCTCGCTCTGCTGAGCACACCGAGCTTTTTGGAGGCTAGTTTAGCCTTACCTTCCAAATGACCGCGAAACTGAACGTAATTCGATATGTCGACTCCCAGAATCCCGATACTAGCTGAGGCTGTCAGGAGAGTATCCCCAAATCGAGATGACACGACAAAGGGTGTCTTCTTGGGGTTAAAAGTGACGAGGTTTTGACGACCCCATTCCGAGACATCGGTTAGTCGATTCTCAACTTCGGATACAAGCTTGTTTCGGCTCTCTTCGACGTGTTCCCGAGAAATACCGCTTCGGCCGGAGTATGCAGCATCACCAGTACTGTCATCTGCATAGCAATGTATGTAATGGGTTATGATTTTACCCGGTAAGTAAATATGTATGTATGTTCATCTGTTCCCTCATATATTTTAAGCAACGTATCATTTCACTCCATTCTATTTCGATTGTTCCGTATATTATTTCGAAAAATTCGCCCTATATCTATATCCATAATTTCTCTTTCCATCACGAGAACCATCTTCGCGGCTGCTATAATATGATATAAAAAATACATTAAAAATAGTGCTCGCAGTACGCAAATACACTTACGTTCGGAGATTTATTAAACCAAACTCGTTTATTATAGATGTCCGTAGCTCGACGTAAGCGTATCAGTCGTGAAAATACGTATTTTGCACAATTTCGAATTCGCCGGTCAGATAGTTTTGGAAACCTGTTGATGACTCTGAAACTGATATTTTGCTAACACACGTATATTTAGATTATTCAGAAAGAATTAGTAGATCACTTCGGAATATCTGTACTTATTTTATCGATACCTATTCTATCTGGTACTTATTTTATTCTCACACGGTTTTTCCGAGTAGTTACGGTATTGGGATTTTTAAGAGGAGGATCAACAAATTCCTTAAAAGCCGGCGTTGCATTGGCAACTACCCCTTTATGTTGTAAATGTCCATGGTCAGTGGTGACCACTTTCCATCAGGTGGCCCATTCGCTCGTATGCATGCAAATTCATACGAGCATTCATTCATAAAAAACCTATCACTAATAAAAAAGTGAAAAGCGATAAAAAGAAATGTTTTCCTTTTATAAAATAAATAATATTTGCGTATGGAACTAAAGAATCAAAGCTTCACATTTAAAGAGCCGCATGTGGCTCGCAAATCGTAGGTTGCCGATCCTTGTGGTGGTGCAATAGTAAATGTTTCATTTAACGATCTCCTATACTGTGTTTGGTATTAATAAAATTGGTAGTTAATCAACCTAATACATGCATTATAATCTACTCTCCGTTGTGTGTCACTTTTGGTCCAGACTCCTTTGAAAATTAGACCAACTGCTGTTCTACCCGGCAAGTCATAAAAGGCGACTAAGTGGCTATATGTATCACTAACATTGTGACTACTACGTGGTAGAAATGACGCAACATATTTAGTCGCTGCCCCATAGCTCTAGTGGTTAGTGACCCTGACTACGCAATCGACGGGGCTCGCGTTTGATCTCCGACGGGGACAAGCATTTGTGTGATAATCATAAAAGTTTGTATTTCCTGGTTTGGATATTTATTAAATATATTCTAGTATTTATATGTATTAGTACCGTTGACTAACACCCATAATACAAGCAAATAATTTGTTTACTTTGGGGTTAGATGAGTAAGTGTAATTTGTCCCATGAATATTTATTATTATTATATATTATCTACCACCGCCTTACCTATTTCTTCAGCAATAGCTTCAATGCTTGTCATTGACGAGTTCCGACTTGAAAGGTACAGTAGCCGATAGAATTATGCATGCAGTATTGCCATCCAAGCATTCGGACAACGATGCACGGTTAACATTTTTGGTATCTATAAGCGAAGGCTTATCTTTCTATCAAAAAAACTATCTGGTTGTATACTATCTAGTGATATAGAAAAACTCTCCCTCTTCACACAAAAATATATCGTAAGCACTCAAATCACATTCATCACAAAAACGTTTGCATACATTTTCGGCAATCACACCTCAGTCTAGAAATACAGAAAAAAATAGTAGAAAAAAAGTGTCGCCTCTGTGGTCTAGTGGTCCGATGTCGGCGTTGACTGCGTAAGGTCCCAGGTTCGATTCCCGGATCGAGCTTTTCAAAAATGCGTTTTTTCAGTATTATGATAAAAACAACTTTGCCTAGGACCCATTAGTGCCCGGTTGGCGATAGACTTGCCACCACCAAACCACTACTTTGCCACCACAGATTACGTTATGGGACTAAGTATCTTCAGCAAATCGTGGATGCACTTCGGAGATACGGGCGTGAAGATACAAAATCAGATTTGCTAACAACGCAGTGGAGATAGTCTCATGAAAATCATAAAATATGCGAATAAGTTCTACACAGCTAATACTTTTAAAAGACATCGCACAAGCAAATAATAACTCTAGCAATCAATCACTCGGTGTGCAAACGTTAATTACAGAAGTTAGTATGCAAACTCAGGCACGTTAGCAATTTGTTTGGGATGAAACTGGGAAATTCCGTCCGATCGGCGGTTTCAATCTGCTTTTTAACTACAGATTAAAAAAACTTCAGCCAGACCAATTTGACAGGTCGCAAATATTTGTGACCGATGTTTGCTGGTTTTATTTATCACTAGCTATGTCTTGCAGCCTTGATTAAAAAATGTTGAGTCGTACTGAAACATAAAATATTATTGAGAACATGTAGTGGTGCAGATAATAATAATAACAAGCAATCACCTGTGGCCGATATTCGAACGTTGACTAAACAATAAAATCAATTTTAAGTACAACAACCATCGACCACACAGCCCATAGACGCCTAATGTTCGATTTTGAATGCATTCTGGCAACTAGCTGAGCTGAGCTGCAACATCATGATTGGCTTCGTCAGTGATTGGCGTCGACAGTGATTGGGTATTGGTGCATGGACATTTACATCGGAACTATAAGTCAGATGTGTTGACAGAAGCCATTCGCCTGTAATTAGGGGTCTATGGGTTGTGTGGTCGGTGACAACAACTGACTTTAACCGTAAAGAAAAAGCAATGTTTGTACCTATATCATTTTTAGGTATATTACAAAGTACTCTGTAATATCATTTACGATACATGAATGTAGTGTGTGCTATAATTATTTTTATGTACATGTAATGCATATAATTTAAAAATTATTAGGTTTTTGCATTCTCCCAAAATGACTTTATTTGTACTAAATTTCATATTCCACAGTTCCCAATTGTCTTAAAAACGGGTACAAAGTTTTTCCTTCGCGTATTAATACATAGATATCACTGAACAAAATACACGAATTTATCCAACCCCAAATTAAATTTAAATTAAAGATAATTAAATTAAATTAAAGATAAAAAATTAAAGATAATTTTCTTGAGATATGGGTGCTAGTCAATGATACTAATAGTTAAAAACACATTTATAAATACTTAATTATCTATACATATAATAAAATCATAGGAAAGTCAAAACTGTACATTGAATATATTTTAACAGAATACTTGGGGCGTGATCTACAGTCATTATCGAAGAAAAAAATATAGTTTTAAGAATTTTTGTCTGTTTGTCAGTTTATCAGTTTGTCGGTTTGTCTGTATGTATGTCCGGGGTAAACTCAAAAAGTGCTGCATGAATTTACTTCAAATTTTGCTTGAATATTACTAATAGGTCAGGTCAACATATAGGCCACATATTATCACGCTATCACCTATGGGGGAGGTGCTGTGCGGAGTGAACAAAGTCCGCGCGGACGAAGTCGCAGGCAACAGATAGTATTTAATAAACACGTAAACGTGGAAATACAAATATTTATACTCATCACACAAATCTTTATCCATGTTTGGAATCGAACCCGAGCCCATTGATCTGTAGTTATGTTCGATAACCACTCGACCAACAGAGTGGTCATAAGAATATAAACTACTTGGACGTATATCAAATTTCATCTGAATCAGTCAAGTCATTGAGGCGTTACGTAACAAACAAACACGCATATAAACTTTTACATATAATATATTACTAAATTTTTATTATCAACTGTTCTTCTTGAAAGTTTAGACAGTAACAATTTTCGTTACTTTCAATTTTGACTTATAAGCAAGAAATCATACTTTTTTTTTTCAAATAGGCAGATGGCTCTCCTGATGTCAGTCAAAAGATATATGTTTAGCTTTTCAGGATTGTAACTTTTTTAGATATGTCAGTTTCATTTTACTCTTTTTTACAAAAATGCAACAGCAATTTAACTTGTTGTTGCTTATTTGTAATAAATGTATATTATATACATACAAGTGTAGTATCTTTATATTAATACGGGAATGAAAAAAACCAATTGGCTCCTATGATTGTCCCCCACTGTCTTTTCGTCCATCTATTACAGGGCTGTGTGTTTTAAACCGCTTTATAAATGATATACATTTTACTAGGTGATAAAGTTCCATAACATCTGACCCGAGTGTATTCAAAGCGATTGTCGCTATCGTTTTGTGGTGTAAAGGCTAATTGACCAGAATAAGTGGGCATATGGTACTACTATTCCTTTACTAGTACGACACGGTATCATCTAAAAGTTTTCCACTTACCTTACCATCCTAACCAAAACACGACATAGACAAAAATCGACGTTCTTGTGACAGGAAAAGGTAAGGCTATGGTCCTAAAGCCTTGCAAGACGTTACACAATTGTCCCAGCAAGTAAAATGTTCAAATGTAAAAATATACCTTCTGCTGTTTTACTAGGCATATCGTAGTGACGAGTTAATGCTGTAAATTCCCATGTTTATGTATATATATATATATATATATATATATATATATATATATATATATATATATATATATATATATATATATATATATATATATATATATATATATATATATATATATATATATGTATATTGTACTTGAGATCAATACAAATACAAGCAAATAATTTGCTTACTTTGGGGTTAGATGAGTAAGTGTAATTTGTCCCGTGAATATTTATTATTATTATATATTATCTACCACCGCCTTACCTATTTCTTCAGCAATAGCTTCAATGCTTGCCATTGACGAGTTCCGACTTGAAGGGTACAGTAGCCGATACAATTATGCATGCAGTATTGCCATCCAACCATTCGGACAACGATGCACGGTTAACATTTTTGGTGTCTATAAGCGAAAGCTTATCTTTCTATCAAAAAAACTATCTGGTTGTATACTATCTAGTGATATAGAAAAACTCTCCCTCTTCACACAAAAATATATCGTAAGCACTCAAATCACATTCATCACAAAAACGTTTGCATACATTTTCGGCAATCACACCTCAGTCTAGAAATACAGAAAAAATAGTAGAAAAAAAGTGTCGCCTCTGTGGTCTAGTGGTCCGATGTCGGCGTTGACTGCGTAAGGTCCCAGGTTCGATTCCCGGATCGAGCTTTTCAAAAATGCGTTTTTTCAGTATTATGATAAAAACAACTTTGCCTAGGACCCATTAGTGCCCGGTTGGCGATAGACTTGCCACCACCAAACCACTACTTTGCCACCACAGATTACGTTATGGGACTAAGTATCTTCAGCAAATCGTGGATGCACTTCGGAGATACGGGCGTGAAGATACAAAATCAGATTTGCTAACAACGCAGTGGAGATAGTCTCATGAAAATCATAAAATATGCGAATAAGTTCTACACAGCTAATACTTTTAAAAGACATCGCACAAGCAAATAATAACTCTAGCAATCAATCACTCGGTGTGCAAACGTTAATTACAGAAGTTAGTATGCAAACTCAGGCACGTTAGCAATTTGTTTGGGATGAAACTGGGAAATTCCGTCCGATCGGCGGTTTCAATCTGCTTTTTAACTACAGATTAAAAAAACTTCAGCCAGACCAATTTGACAGGTCGCAAATATTTGTGACCGATGTTTGCTGGTTTTATTTATCACTAGCTATGTCTTGCAGCCTTGATTAAAAAATGTTGAGTCGTACTGAAACATAAAATATTATTGAGAACATGTAGTGGTGCAGATAATAATAATAACAAGCAATCACCTGTGGCCGATATTCGAACGTTGACTAAACAATAAAATCAATTTTAAGTACAACAACCATCGACCACACAGCCCATAGACGCCTAATGTTCGATTTTGAATGCATTCTGGCAACTAGCTGAGCTGAGCTGCAACATCATGATTGGCTTCGTCAGTGATTGGCGTCGACAGTGATTGGGTATTGGTGCATGGACATTTACATCGGAACTATAAGTCAGATGTGTTGACAGAAGCCATTCGCCTGTAATTAGGGGTCTATGGGTTGTGTGGTCGGTGACAACAACTGACTTTAACCGTAAAGAAAAAGCAATGTTTGTACCTATATCATTTTTAGGTATATTACAAAGTACTCTGTAATATCATTTACGATACATGAATGTAGTGTGTGCTATAATTATTTTTATGTACATGTAATGCATATAATTTAAAAATTATTAGGTTTTTGCATTCTCCCAAAATGACTTTATTTGTACTAAATTTCATATTCCACAGTTCCCAATTGTCTTAAAAACGGGTACAAAGTTTTTCCTTCGCGTATTAATACATAGATATCACTGAACAAAATACACGAATTTATCCAACCCCAAATTAAATTTAAATTAAAGATAATTAAATTAAATTAAAGATAAAAAATTAAAGATAATTTTCTTGAGATATGGGTGCTAGTCAATGATACTAATAGTTAAAAACACATTTATAAATACTTAATTATCTATACATATAATAAAATCATAGGAAAGTCAAAACTGTACATTGAATATATTTTAACAGAATACTTGGGGCGTGATCTACAGTCATTATCGAAGAAAAAAATATAGTTTTAAGATTTTTTGTCTGTTTGTCAGTTTATCAGTTTGTCGGTTTGTCTGTATGTATGTCCGGGGTAAACTCAAAAAGTGCTGCATGAATTTACTTCAAATTTTGCTTGAATATTACTAATAGGTCAGGTCAACATATAGGCCACATATTATCACGCTATCACCTATGGGGGAGGTGCTGTGCGGAGTGAACAAAGTCCGCGCGGACGAAGTCGCAGGCAACAGATAGTATTTAATAAACACGTAAACGTGGAAATACAAATATTTATACTCATCACACAAATCTTTATCCATGTTTGGAATCGAACCCGAGCCCATTGATCTGTAGTTATGTTCGATAACCACTCGACCAACAGAGTGGTCATAAGAATATAAACTACTTGGACGTATATCAAATTTCATCTGAATCAGTCAAGTCATTGAGGCGTTACGTAACAAACAAACACGCATATAAACTTTTACATATAATATATTACTAAATTTTTATTATCAACTGTTCTTCTTGAAAGTTTAGACAGTAACAATTTTCGTTACTTTCAATTTTGTCTTCTTATAAGCAAGAATTCATACACTTATGTTTTCTTTTTTCAAATAGGCAGATGGCTCTCCTGATGTCAGTCAAAAGATATATATTTAGCTTTTCAGGATTGTAACTTTTTTAGATATGTCAGTTTCATTTTACTCTTTTTTACAAAAATGCAACAGCAATTTAACTTGTTGTTGCTTATTTGTAATAAATGTATATTATATACATACAAGTGTAGTATCTTTATATTAATACGGGAAGGAAAAAGTTTAGTCTCTTTTAAAACAATTGCGCGAACGGTGGAGTATGGAATTTGGCACAGTTAAATTTAGAGTTGCGGAGGACTGCAGAAACCTAATATTTTACAATAATATAATAATAATAATAATTTATTTATTTACTCGTCACAAAGTGAATACGTTACAATCATAGTGCTAGATTATTCTATTAAAATATTTCTAACTTTGTGAGAGTCTGGTCCCTGAAAAATGTATTTAGGAAAAAACTTGTTACACAAGTCCCTAGTGCTCTCCCTCTGAAAGAAATTATTGTTATAAAAATGTAATTCATGAAGAAATCCTGCAGTTCCGTGACGACTCTGTTAGTAGAAGAGTTATTGACCCCGACTACTCCAGGAATGGGGCTCAAGTTAGATTCCCGACAGAGCCAAGTATTTTTTTCTATAAATAACTTGATAGCAAACAGCCAATGGCTCTCTTAACGGAAAGAGAAACCATCGCCTATGGACATGTTTAATGGTGCGTTACTATCCGTGTGGCGTGATGGCAATCAATCAATCATTTATTGCAGAAAATAGCAATACCTCATGCGTAAGTCTACCGGCTACCTCACCTTCTAAACTAAAACACGACAATGACAAGTATTGACGTTATTGCGGCAGGAATAGGTAAGGCGGTGGCACCAAATACCCGGGCGAGATGTTGCGGAACTCCACTACCTAGTAGTCACGATGGCAGCGACACGTACCTGTAGGGATTCTGTCACCTTTACAACCTGTCTGGTAAATCGGCAGTTGTTCTATTTCTCAAAGGATCTCGAACTAACACTGAGGATATTTGTGTAATGAACAAAAATAATTTTATGTTTGGGTTTGGTGTTTTAATAAATATATTCGTTTATTTTTATGTAGAGTATCTTTGAAGAAATACGATATCACAAGTAAATATTTTTGAAATAAGATGAATTTATGTTACTTGTTCATCAATATAATAAAAACTAGCTGTGCCCGCGACTTCGTTCGCGTGAAAAAAATCTAAAATAAAAACCCGCATAGTTCCCGTTCCCGTGGGATTTCCGGGATAAAAACTACCCTTTGTCCTTTCTTTGGTCTCAAACTATATTTGTACCAAATTTTATTCAAATCGGTTCAGCGGTTTAACCGTGAAAGCGTAACAAACAGACAGACAGACAGATAGACAGACAGACAGACAGAGTTACTTTGACATTTATAATATTAGTATGGATAGTATGGATTAAGATTCCCTACGTTAAAAACAAAATATAGTTTTTTTGTTATTAACGTAGAGAATTTTAATGAATTCAATTTAAATTTCAAGTATACGCATTGATAAGTTCATTAAATTATTAAAATATATTTTATATATATATATATATATATATATATATATATATATATATATATATATATATATATATATATATATATATATATATATATATATATATATATATATATAAGCCATCTATCTAGCGAAAGAATTTAGGACGGGGATTCATAAAATGTATTTTAAACAATGTTAAATTGTAATAACTAATTAAAGATTTCCTTGTGATTGATGAACCCTGCATCAAAACTTCGCCACGAACGATCTTCACCTACAATTTAACGGGACCAAACGAGTTGTGGGTATACTTCTTCCAAACTAATTTCCAACCAAAAATGAAAATTGGTTTAATAATGATCGAGTCCAGATGTATCAGACATAAAATAGCAAATTGAAAATCTCTTTTTTGGGATAAATATAACTTTCTTTCTTATATCATAGATAACATACAAGCAAATGGCTTTCCTGATGGAAAACACCATCCCCAATAGACACCATAGATGTTGGAGATGCTCTGCTATCCTTGTGGCGGGGTCTTAATGCCGCATACATAAGTATACTGACTACCTTACCCTCTAAACTGGAACACGAAAGAGACAAACACTGACGCTATTGCGGCAGGAATACGTAAGTCAGCGGTACCAGACCCGGGCGTATTATTTTATGGTTAAAGCTTATGTTTTCTACTTTGGGCGAGAAATATGGAAAAATTTGAAAAAACTTTCTGTTAGTAAAAAAAATTATTAAATATAATTTATATAACAATAGACCGGAGCGCCATCTGTGTACATCAAACATCTTAATAGAGTTTTACACTTGGAAAACGCTAGATGGCGCCGTGCAAAAGCTTCGCACGTGTCAGCTAGTTAAATGTTATTTTAGTTTTACGATTACAAGATTACTTAGTAACAAACAAATACACTTGCAGTTGATTTTAATACGTAAAGCCTCGAATAAATTTGATTATTGTGAATGCGAGTGTTTAATGCAGGTAGGTACTTAGTATCAAGCAAAAAATACGTGAATACAACCGTTGATCAGTGCGTTGATTAGTTGATTAATAATCAGCGTCTATTAACTTTTTACTACGCTGATTACTAATCCCTTGCTCTATCAACGACTGTCGTCACGTAGTTTTTGCTTAATGCTTGTAATACCACCCCGTTGGTCGACTAGTTAGCGACCCTGACTATGCAATCGACGGGTCTCGGGTTTGATCCCCGATGGGGACAAGCATTTTTGTGATTATTTAATATGTGATATTTGTATTTCTGGGTTTGGGTGTTTATTACATATAATCTAGTATTTATATATGTATTTCTATGTATAGGTATTGTTGACTAACACCCATAACACAAGCAAATAATTTGCTTACTTTAGGGTTAGATCAGTAAGTGTAATTTATTTCGTGAATATTTATTTATTACTAGCTGCTGCGTGCAGCCCGTTGCATTATAAAAGTTTTTGGTATATCCCGCGGGATCGTCTAAATTTTTCGGGATAATAAGTAGCCTATGTGCTATTCCAGATTATCATCTATCTGTGTGCCAAATTACATTCAAATCCGTTCACAATTTTTTGCGTGATTGAGTAACAAACATCCATCCAAACATCCAAGCTTTCGCATTTATAATATTAATATAGATATATATTATTTATGATTAATGATTAATAATTAAACACTCAAACAAAATATTAATAACTAGCTGCAGCGTGCAGCCCGCTGCATTATAAAAGTTTTTGGTGAATCCCGCGGGATCACTTAATTTTTCCGGGATAAATAGTTGCCTATGTACTATTCCAGGTCATCATCACCTGTGTACCAAATTTCATTCAAATCCGTTCAGTAGTTTTTGCGTGATTGAGTAACAAACATCCATCCAAACATCCATCCATACATCCAAACCTTCGCATTTATAATATTAATATAGATATAGATTAAACACTCGCACTCACACTAATCAAAGTGTAATCGGGGCGTAAGTAAAACTATATACTAATAAATCCAGAACGGGTTACTAGAGAAATGCCGAGCCTTTTAAAACAATTATACAATTTGAAGACGGAAAATTCCACTTATGATAACACCGCATGAGATGAATTCAAATTAAAATCTCATTCATTTCAACGCCGTGGAAATTTTTCATAATTTTAATGAAATGAATTCAATAAGATGGCGTACTTTTCATCTCAAATGTTGGAGTAAGATATTCATCCTGATGAAAGCGGTAACAGTCACATTTCTGAGTTGTACTTAATGTCGAGCTGAGAAATCCTGAAATACCTCGACTTAGCTTTTTAATTTAAGAAATAATATTCGTGTAAATTATATCAAGAATATAATAATAAAAAAGTAAGGTGTAAGTACTCGTTGTGATTTTTGTATCATTTGTGGTCAAATTTAAATAAAAATAGTTTTGTATACAATATTATTCCTATGACTGATTCATTTAAATTTTCAGTTTCAAAATATTATTTATTTATTTATTATGTATAACAAAGTCCACAGTTCTTAATCTATTTTAAATTTGACTTATTAGAATTATTCTAAAAGACAATTACGGACTTACATTTTTTAATATTTACATATAATTACGTCACTAAGTAGTATTGACGAGGGTGTGAGTGTGTGTATATGGATATGCGTGTACTTGCGTGTGAGTGTGCATGTGTATGTGTATGCATGTGATTTGCAATGTGGTTAAAAAAATGGAATAATTATTAATTAATAATGGAATAATAATGGAAACATTTTTTTTATATCATAAATAGCAAACAAGCAGATGGGTCTCCCGATGGAAAGAGTCAACCATCGCCTATAGACACCAAAGATGTTAATGGTGCGTTGCTATCTTGTGGCGAGGTCTAATGCCACATGTATAAGTTTACCGGCTACCTTACTCTCCAAACCGGAACACGACAGTGACAAGCACTGACGCTATTGCGGCAGGAATAGGTAAGGCGGTGGTACCAGACCCAGGAAAGACAATGCAGAACTCTACCACCTAGTAGCCACGATGTTAGTGACTCAATAGCCAATCGGTCGCCTTTTACGACCTACCTGGCAGAACGGCAGTTGGCCTATTATTCAAAGGAGGCCGGGACCAACACGGCGAAAACATTACTTAACATTATACTTTACTAGCTGCAGCGTGCAGCCCGTTGCATTATAAAAGTTATGATAAATCCCGCGGGATCACCTAACTTTTCCGGTATAAAAAGTAACCTATGTGCTATTATCTACCTGTGTGCCAAATTTTATTCAAATTCATTTAGTAATTTTTGCGTGATTGAGTAAAAAAACATCCATCAATCCAAACATTAAAACTTTCGCATTTATAATATTAATATAGATTGTAAATTGATTCAAATTTCAAGTGACCTAAAGGGATAATAAAATAGCCAATAAAACCTTTTCTTGTTATATTAGTAAAAAAAATTTCATATTTAATAACCTTACTTGTGTTTGAAAATAATAATCTTTTGTAAAATAAAACCCCCAACCTTTTCCACATTGAAAAAAACGCGGAAACTAATGTTTTTTAAAGGTATAGGATACTCAAAAGCCCACGAAAATGTTTAAAATTATGTTTTATTTCAGTTCTTATATCCTTGAACAACTTAGGAGTTGTATTAGTTGATGAAGGGTAATATTACAGGAGCAATTTGTGTTTTAGATAAATGTGATATATTACTTAAACTCAAACAGCCACAAAGAGTAATCTATAACTATACTACTTTTTTAGTGTTTTATACTCTATATTTTTTCCTCGTGTTGGTTCCGGGCTTCTTTCAAAAATGGACCAACTGCTGTTCTGCCAAGCAGGTTGTAAAAGGCGACCGTTTGGCTATGCGAGTCACTACCATCTTGGCTACTAGGTGGTAGAGTTCTGCGTTCATCCGCTTTAGTACCAAATCTTTACCTATTCCTGCCGCAATAGCGTCAGTGCTTGTCACTATCGTGGTCCAATTTGGAGGGTAAGATAGTCGGTAAACTTATGCATGTGGCATTAGACCTCGCCACGAGATAGCAATGCACCATTAACATTTTTGATGTCTATAGGCGATGGTTGACTTTTTGTACCAGGAGACCCATCTGCTTGTTTGCTATCTTATAATATAAAAAGAAGAAATATATTCAAGATTGTTGCCCGAAAATTAACGTTTTTAAAAAGGTATGGGTTACTCCAAAACCCTAAAAAATTGCTTAGAATTATGTTTTATTTCAGTTCTTATATTGTTTGAAAAACTTGGAAGTTTTGATATTAATTGGTAACTTTTTACACGAATAGTTTGTATTTCAGACAAACATGATATGTAACTCAAACAGCCACAAAAAGTTTCCTATATCTGTACTAATCTTAATATATTTATAAATGAAAAAGACAAGATATAAGATTAACGTTATACAGCGGCAGCACTCCCTCTCTATGAAAGTGGACCTCACTAACATCAGAGGTTTACACTCTAATCTCGCTGCAGTCCACTTCCACCTGCAGACTCATAAACCTTGTATTTTGTCCTCACGGAGACGCAAATAAGATGTCCGTCTGATTTTACGTACTTAAGCTATCCCGGCTACACCCTGGAGCATAACTTTAAAGGTCGGTCGGTCGGCTCGGTCAGGTGTGTGCGCGTACGTACGTGACGACATCTGCTGTTGACGTCTTCGTAATCTTGAAGACCCCCGCTTCTCCGCACTGTGGACACTGGTGGATACAGGTCTAGAGAAGCTTCTCTATGCCTATGTCTACCGTGCGCATAGCGGAGACCAAGAGACGATCAGGCTCACAGAGTACCTAAGTGAAGCGGCGGATGCTGCTCAACACAAATACCCTTCCGCTCAGCTAGTGCTACTGGGGGATTTCAATTCCCACCACCAGGAGTGGCTATACCCATACCAGTGGACTGATCTCACTGGGAGAGAGATGCGTAATCTCGCTATAGCGTTAAACCTCACCCAGCTAGTTCAAGGAGCGACGCGGTTTCCTGAAGTTGAGAGCCACACAGCCAGTTGCTTGGACCTTCTGCTGACTACGGATCCGGATCGCTACTCGGTGGCGAGTTCCTCGCCACTTGGCAGCTCCGATCACTGTCTGGTGATCCCAGTCCCAGGGGCTCACGGCGCGTATCGCGATACAAGTCAGCAGATTGGGACGAGATGCGTTCCTTCTTTGCGTCTTATCCCTGGCGGCCTCTCTGCTTTTCTTCTGAAGACTCCTCAACCTGCGCGGATGCTGTGGCTGATGTGCTGCGACAGGGAATGGAATACTTTATCCCTTTCTCCGACGTAGCCATGTCCAGCAAAGCTCAACCCTGGTTCAGAGCCGATTGTAGACGCGCTGAGGCGCTAAAGCGTAAGGCATATCTGGCTTGGGTTGATGCTCGACACCGCAAGGCCAAGGACGTATCGGAGAAGAATTAAGCCTTTAACCGGGCCGCCAAATCCTGCAAAAAGGCTCTACTGAAACCTCGATTCGACCATGTCAGCCGTATTGGGAACAAAGTGGCTTCGTACCCCTCAGGTAGTAAGCGTTTTCGTCCCTGGCAAAGTCGGTTGAGTCGAATTTCTTCCGCCCCTCTCTTCCTCCACTGCTGAAACCGGATGGGACTCTGGCTCACACGGTTGTAGAGAAAGCGAACCCATTCGCTACTCTGTTTGCGGAAAACTCACGTCTTGGTTCTGCCGCCGCGAAACCTCCCAGTCTACCTGGATGCGAGGTGAAAATGCCGGAAATTCGCATCCGTCAGACTGAGGTTCTTAAAACGCTGCGGAATCTGGATGTGAACAAAGCCAGTGGCCCTGATGGTATCCCAGCAATAGTACTTAAAACCTGTACGCCTGAACTCACTCCTGTCTTGACACGTCTCTTTCGCCTTTCGGTGACGACCGGAAAAGTACCTAAATAATGGAAGCTTGCTAACGTGCAGCCTGTGCCTAAAAAGGGCAGTCGTGCCGAACCCTCTAACTATAGGCCAATTTCAGTCGCGTCCATACTCTGCAAGACTATGGAGCGTGTACTGAACAGAAGGCTAATGGCACACCTAGGAACGAACGATTTATTCAGTGACCGCCAATATGGGTTTCGCTGAAATCGGTCCACTGGGAGATCCCCAGCGTATCTAGCGTATGCCACTTACGTCTTGAGTGCAGCTATCGAGAATCATGGTGAAGCGCTAGCTGTCTCCCTTGATTCTGTTTGTCTGTATGTATGTCCGGGGTAAACTCAAAAAGTACAGCATGGATTTACTTAAAATTTTGCATTAATATTACTAACAGGTCTGGTCAACATATAGGCTACATATTATCACGCTATCACCTACGGGGGAGGTGCTGTGCGAAGTAAACGAAGTCCGCGCGGACGAAGTCGTGGGCAACAGCTAGTATTTTTTTTGTACTGTCAATAGGGAAGCGCTTAACCACGATCTCGCCTCATGGTAAGCTAAGGTGCGGCCTAAGATGGAACGCGCTTCCCTAAAAGGTACCTGTTCACTCTTCTCTTGAAGATCCCCAGATTGTATCCGTCGAGGAACACAGACTTAAGTAGCATATTCCAGTCCCTTGCGGTTCGGATCAAGAATGTCGAATCAAACCGCTTTGTTCGGGTACGTGGAACGTCCACCATATAGCGATGCCTAGTATCTGTGCGCCTCGACGATCGATAGAAAAACGGGGATAGATACTTTTTGAGTTTACCCCGGACATACATACAGACAAACAGACAAAAATTCTAAAAACTATATTTTTGGCTTCGATATCGATTGTAGATCACGCCCCAAGTATTCTTTTAAAAAATATTCAATGTACAGTTTCGACTTTCCTACGATTTTATTATATGTATAGGTTACAAATGAGGAAATTTTGATGTTTGGATGTATGTCTGTTTCTCAGTCACGCTAAAACAGTTAAACCGATTTTCAATAAAATTTAGTACCTACATATTATGTAGAATTCTCTCGTAAAATTCACCAAAAACTAAACTCTTTCACGATTTCAGGTAGGTGCTATTTATCTATGTTTCCCTTGCATTAATATCAATATCAGCATTATTGCTTAAGTATTGAAATATTCTAAGCGGTGCTAAAATTCTAAATATTATTTTACAGTTCATAGAGTGCGTTTTGCTGGCGGAAATTATCACATATCGGTCTCGGAGGGACAGTAATTGAGAATGGCCGAGCATTTGTGAAATTTGCAAGTAATTGCTTACATGTATAGATATATATTTAAGTAATGAGGTTAACATTTATTATTTTCATACTATTTTATAGTATCTATGTTATATAATCGACTGGGCCACTTGGATGGAACGCATACACCACTGCCCATGCACTGACATTTGAAATAGAAAATGTTAATAGTCAATGCGATGCCGGCTTTTGAGAATTTTGCTGACCCTTCTTTTATAATATAATATTTTTTATAATGTAATCCCAATATTAATATATTTAGAAAAACTATATAACGTAACCGTGAACAGCTTCTAGATTTAGACTGTTCATATAATGAAGGTCAAAATTCAAATCGAATAGTCGTATATGACCAGTCGTCGAATTAGCTTGCACTACGTTATAGTGCGATAGTTCATCATAAATAGTTTATCATAACATTCCCCATTATACAATCAATGGATGTCAAATAGAGATTTAATGTCTCTCCGGAGACGAAATGTTTCAAGACCGAAGAGTAGGATTGTCGGCAAGGCCTACCACTGTACGTTGAATTTTATCCAATTGAAGGATGCTACAGTGCTCCAGCCTAAAAGTGTGAACAACGTGTGGTCAAACTTGTACTTCATAACCCATTACGATATGGCTAGATTAGGCTAGATAGATTCAGTATCTCAGTTTATTTAAAGCTAATTTATCTTCAAATAATTATTTTATCACCTAAAATTATCATGGTAAGGGAAGTGTTGCGAAATCGAGGAACATTGATAAACGGAGTGGATAACGTAAAAGCTTAAGTCTTTAGGGGGTTAAATTTAATTATGTTTTTATCGCCTGGCTCCAAAACAAGCTTTAGAGATGTCTTAATTTTTAAACACAATACTCTTTTGACTCTCACCTACCTGTACTAGCGAAGATTCATATAGCCTGTATACAGAGCATCTTCCGTACTGTTTTTTCTGCATGATAAAGAATGCAGTTATTTCAGTATGGTAAAAGAGAGCACAGAGCCTTGAGATATACCAGAATTATTTGTTTCCTCCTTTGAACACATACTCTCAAGAACTACTTTTATACTGAGGTCTGTAAAAAAGCTGGCGGCCCATGTTTGCAGTTTCGTGACCAATTCGTTATAGGTAAGGTAGGCCAGAAGATCATCAGCAGAGTGATCCCCACGAAAATTGTGTTGTTTATCGCTTATTAGCTGACCTTCCAGGTACTATAACAATTTTTTAATATGCAGAAAATTGTTGTCTTTAGAGTAAACATTACGTCAAATATTAAATTTCTATAGTTTTGCTGTTTCTAAACTATGTATACCGCCATAAACTAAATCTAATACTTTACATGTCAATGTGTTTTTTTTATATCATAAGATATCAAACAAGCAGATGGGTCTCCTGGTGAAAAGAGTCAACCATCGCCTATAGACACCAAAGGTGTTAATTATGCGTTGCTATCTTGTGGCGAGGTCTAGTGCCACATGCATAAATTTACCGGCTACCTTACTCTCCAAACCGGAACATGACAGCTACAAGCACTGACGCTATTGCGGCAGGAATAGTTAAGGCGGTGTTACCAGACCCGGACGAGAAAATGCAGAACTCTACCACCAAGTAAAATAGTAGTGTAGTGCCTAAAATAATATATTAAATTATTAATCCTTATTTAAGTGTTTGTTTAATTATTTTTAAATTAATTTAAGAAAAATACAACAAAATACTTATACAAACATTCAGTAATGCGAAGAAATCTTTAGTAGTTTAATGAAATTTAGCGGAACTCACAAGCCGTTACATCCCATTCCGAATCCGTACAGATGAGTGAATATTGCTTACAGAGCGTATCTTACATGTCAATACTATTAATGAAGATTTATTCGCCTGAAAAATTCCCTAAATTCGCGAATTGTCAACATATTTAAAGAGATAATATTGTAGTAGTTAGTTTCATAAGATTCTATTGTTATGGTTGAACTTTATTTGAATATAAGGTCGGGGCAAAAGTATTTTCGTATTGTTCATACCACAGAAAACAATGGTTCATACAAAGAAAAATATTTTTTAGGTATATTTTTTATTTATTTATAATATGTATGTTCCGTTTTAATCGATGACTTGTTGCTATCTTGTGGGTAGTGCCATGATCCCATTCCTGTAGAAATTTTGAGATTTTTGATTTAAAAAAATCTGACAGGTGTTCACAGTGTTCTTTTGAGGTTAGCTTTATGCTTCCTAAAGAGTTCTGCATTGAACGAAACAGGTAGAAATCTGATGGAGCAAGGTCCGAGCTATATGGAGGATGCATTAACACACTCCAGCCAAGCTCTCTCAGTTTTTGCTGCGTGGCTATAAATGAGCGCGGTCTGGCGTTGTCATGGTGGAACACCACGCCTTTCCCATTCACCATAAAAATAAATGAATCAAAGATGTGATGTTTATCCATCCGCCTCTAAATCTCTCATGTTACTTGTGTTCACACTTTATTAAAAATCTCACAATATCTATTGGTACGATCAAAAGTTAATTACATGTTACTTCTATCAAACCAATTCATTTAGTATGAATAAGCAACGCAACGTAAGGCTCGTATTAAAAAAATATATTAACGCCCATATGCCCGAGGCAGAATTACAACCAGTGCACTCACGATTAGCCGAAGATACTTAGTCCCATAATGTGATAGATGGCAAGTCTATTGCCAACCAGCACTTATCCAATCCCGGACAAACCTGTTTTTATCAACAAAATGAAAAAAACACATTTTTTGAATTGTTTGACTTGGTAATTGGATCCTTATGTGTGTCAATACTGACATTGAATCACTAGATAACAAAGACGATTCCTCAACGGCGAGGAAAACGTGTATTATTTCTGTAAAAAATAATTTCTATCATTCAAATAAATAACAATCCAATGACATTTTCGATAGAGTTTTGAATACGCATCCTAATCTACAGCTTAAATAAAGTCTTACAACTAGATATTGATGGAAAAGCCTCAAAAATTGCCAAATACATGTATAGATTACTTTTTCTTTCACAACTTTTTTATGTTGTTTATCTTATCCTATAATATTGTCAATGTAACGATGTAAATAGTAGGGAGCCCAAGATGCTGAATATGAGTAACTACTAATGAATCTATTGGATTTTGTAGATTAAATTATAAGAAAAGTAAAAGGTTATACAATATTTTTCATTTCAATGGTAAAGTGCAATGGTAAAATAAGTAAAAAAAGAACCATTAACCAATCAAAAACCAAAACAAAATTCCATGTCACTGGAAACACTGAAGCGAAATTAAGATATGGTTGGTTAATTGCGAGCTTGTTTTTAGAAAATTTGACAATTTAAGTGTAGTGTAAAGGAGTAAAGGAGTGAGAGGGTCACAAAGTTGCAAAGAAAACGTTGTCTTTACATTCTCGAGCGCCTCTGAATTTTCTTTTGTTTTAGAGAAAATTGTGTAAGAATAACGAAAACAATACAATCTGAAAATTTCCACAAGCCGAAGTAATCAGATTTTTTTCCTGCTCTGGTTACCCGCCTCTATATAAAAGGCTTAAATTTGGTGGAGAGCCTCATCAGTATGCGAAATACCCACCTATGTTAATTTGACGCGTTGCATTAAATCCCAAAATCCCCCTTGGGCTCCCCTACTTATAGCAGACCAGATACTGACGGAACCAGATATTGACGGAAAAGTCTCAAATATTGCCAAATCATAGTAATCTATTACATGCATTGATTACTTTTTCTTTTACAACCTTTTTATATTATGCTATTTTTTTTATATCATAAGATAGCAAACAAGCAGATGGGTCTACTGATGGAAAGAGTCAACTATCGCTTATAGACACCAAAGATGTTAATGTTGCGTTGCTATCTTGTGGCGAGGTCTAATGTGTGGCATAAGTTAACCGGCTATCTTACACACGACAGCAATAAGCACTGACGCTATAGCGGCAGGAATAGGTAAGGCGGTGGTACCAGACCCGAATGAGATAATGCAGAACTCTACCACCCAGTAGCCACGATGGTAGTGACTCGATAGCCTATAGGTCGCCTTTTACGACCTGCCTGGCAGAACGGCAGTTGGCCTATTCTTCAAAGGAGGCCGGGACCAACACGGCTATATTGTCATGGTAAAGATGCCTTGGATGCAATTTAGTGTTGTATATTTTTCGTCCCATTCTAATAGGTTTAACATCGCTGAAACAGCAAACGACCCGTTCTCCGTTTAATGTGTTTTGGTTTTCTTTTGTTGAAAGTACATGGATTGTAACTCAATTATGTTCCTTAATGGCTTTGTTGAAATCTGAATTCTAATGGGCAATGGTACAATAACTTGTACAATTAAGCATTTAACTAATTGTATTACCATTGTTTCATCATTAAATTAAGATCCACTTTAGTTTTGTGCGGATAAAAAACACTTAAATTCACATTGAATTCCTTAGGGTCTGACAGAATGAAAATTGTGCAAAATATTCAAATTTGTATTTGCTTCCTTTTAGGGTTCCGTACCTAAAAGGTAAAACGGGACCTTACTACTAAGCCTCCGCTGTCTGTCTGTCCGTCTGTCTGTCTATCACCAGACTGTGTCTCATAAACCGTGATAGCTAGAAAGCTGAAATTTTCACAAATTATGTATTTCCGTTGCCGCTATAACAAAAAATATTAAAAATAAAAAAATGTAAATATTGAATAAGTATTAAAAAACACGTTTATTCTATATAAAAAATATTCCCAAAATTGCCAAAACTACCACGAATGTTTCTAAACTTGCTGGTAACTGAATAGGCAAGAAAAGTGTAAAAAGAGACCGATATTTTTTTATAACATTGTTTATTCCGATAAAAAAGTTTAACTTTTTTACCGGCAAGTTTAAAAATATTCGTGGCAGATTTGGCAATATTGCCGGCAATTTTCATCACTAGTCCCCCTTACTATAAACGTGTTTTTTTGTATTTTTTTTGCTGTCATGGTACGGAACACTTCGTACACGAATTCCACTCACACTTGTCCTCATTTTTATATATATATATATATATATATATATATATATATATATATATATATATATATATATATATATATATATATATATATATATATATATATATATATATATATATATATACCTTTGGTGTCTAATCTAACTTAGTACTTACGGCAACAAGACCAATGAGTCCAAGCAACGTTTTCTCTTTATTAAAACTCTGTATCAGAGAGTTCAAGTCCCTACATCCAGGCTACATCATGAGCTCAGTTGGATGAAACCATAGTATTGCATTGTCTCTCAGCCTTTTGTGAAGGCTCAGTGACAATCTAGCAACTTTTTGTACAAATAGATATCAGAAAGTCGTTAAAAAGCGAATTGCAAAATTTTTGGGAAATCTGTTATTTAAATACTAAATTGCCAGTTAAATAGATGCTGATGATCTTCGAAAGAGGCTGTTAAAATATCAACTCAAGGTTACCATGTGATTGCATTGCAATATCAATAAAGTAACAGAATACAACATTCAGTATTGATAAAGCCTTTTCAAGTTACTTCATTCCTTTCATCGATTTGAAAACAGCTGATGATCTTGAAATGGCTGAATCAGACTCTATTGAATCATAGCTAAGAACCATCTCGCAAACCGCAACCAAATCGGACCATCCACCAGGACGCTACGATGCCACGGACAGACACACAGATACACAGATACACACCTAAAACTTATAACACCTCTCGTTTTGCGTCGGGTTTAAAAATTCCTAACCACAGACAACTAAGGAGAAAACTGATTTTTTACGATAACCTTGCCTAAATTTCAACTTTATTTAGCTAATATTCCCCAAGTTTAATAAATGTTTAACAAATGCGGATAAGTTAAGGAGTAATATAGAATTTTAAGGATTATATTATACTTTAAGGTAATACTAAAATGAACGATCTATAAAGTCTTGTGCGTGTTCTTTAGTACATGTGATTGGACGCATAAATAGATCATCATGCTTAAACATTATCCAGTTTCAACAATATTACATACATACATACCAAACGAATAACCACCATTTGTACGTTAGTTGAAAGGTGAGGCCACATTTAAAAAAATAATACCATATTTATTATAGTTGTTTAAAGAATAAAATCAACTTTCATTTTAAAACCCAAATCACATTCACCGAGTAGCCCAGCCAATTTTAATGGCGTGTCAGGCACAGACAGTAAAGGAGGTCCATTACATCTTATTTATTTTCTGAGATCTTGCTGTAGACATACTTAAAATTGTTTGCGACTTCCTTTGTAGGAAAGAAGTAATAATAAAGTTAAGTATTTGACATATCTTTTTATCATAGAGAGCAGACATAGTACGACTTTTGCTGGTTCCAATGATTGACAGCGTCCCACACTTATTAAAAGTAATGTATTGAGGTAGAAGGCATGTATAAACATACAAAGCCTACCAAACTAATCATGTGGCTACTGAGAAATTTCCAATACAATTTTTTTTTTCAACTTCTGAACGCGGAACCAAAAAATTTGGGTTTGCAAATTTGTAGATAAGTTTTTAGGGTTCCGAAGTCAACAAGAAATCCATAGTTTCACCATGTGTGTCCATCCGTCCGTCCGGAGCCTAACAGCCTAACTCAGAGGTTATATATATATATATATATATATATATATATATATATATATATATATATATATATATATATATATATATATATATATATATATATATATATATATATATATATATATATATATATATATATATATATATATATATATATATATATGTATATGTTACAGATTTCTAGGATGAACAATAGGCAAACTTCCGTTCTGCCAGGCAGGTAGCAAAATACGACCGATTGGCTATGCGAAACCCTACCATAGTGGCTACTAGGTGGTACAGTTCTGCATTTTCTTGCCCGGGTCTCGTACCACCTTACCTATTCCTGCCGCTATAGCGTCGGTGATTGTCACTGTCGTGTTTCGGTTTGGAGGGTAAGGTAGCCGGTAAACTTATATATGTGGTATTAGACCTCACCACAAGATAGCAACAGACCATTAACATCTTTATTATCTATAGGCGATGGTTAAATCTTTTCGTCGGGAATAAAACGCCATATAATTTCTGTGACTTCTAAAATAAATACAACGAACAATTGTTTAGAGCTCATTGTGGTCTGACCGACAACAACGAGTTTCTACACAATTGTACGTTCCTTAAATAACGCTTTTTGTTTATTTTTTTCCCCCATGGGATAAAAAGGTAAATAAAAAGCATTTTTATCGGGAAAAAAAGCATAAAACAAAGGAAAATAAAACATTGCTCGTTTTTTTTTGTTGTTTTTTTTGTGATTCGACAATCCTTACTCTCGGCTGTATTAAAAACCATCGGTTCCGTTTATCACAAGGAATAAATGTTTGTCGCTAAGAATAGTAAATACGGTAAAGGGAATCGCCTCCCTAGCCGGCGATAAACCGATAAACCTACTAACCGTTGCTCGCGACTTCATTCGCGTGACTCTCGACCTCATGACCCCTAGTCTATGATTGTCTAAGACCTTCTTCATGCGTTACTGCATGTGAAATGAAATCGGCTTGGGGCTCATCAATAATAATACATACGCACACTCACAATGATACACGTCGACACTTAGTGATGTACTTATATGCACATATTAAAAGATGAACATAAGTCCGTAATTGGCTATTACAAAAATAATTCTAGCAAGTACTCCACCGGCGTAATTTTGAAATAAATGCGTTCGGTAGATTTCTTGCTATATCGTTTTTAATAAATATTTAGCGCTGTAATTCATAAATAAAATATCAATAATTTACACCATAAAATGTTTCCAAGTAGTGGACTACTTGGAAACATGATAACTTCGATAGAAAAAAATACAAAGTTACCTCTGAACAAAAAACAACATGTTTTCTATAACAAACAAAATTTAAATGTATATTTAAATGATAAAAAGGAAATATTAAAATCCGCATTCGTACTGCCCATCCTATATATATATATATATATATATATATATATATATATATATATATATATATATATATATATATATATATATATATATATATTAACTCTGCCTGCACCATGTCACTGACAAGCAGTTTCACTCATCTGTCCAAAAATTTCCCATTTAAGAAAAAACGCGTTCTACGTACTTAATCCTGAACGTTGTTTGATTTCATAGATTACACAAATATTAACAGACACTATGTTAGACAGAGAGCGTATAGCTGTTCATACGAGTAAATGATGGTGTCAAATGCTTTTAAGAAAATATAATTTCAAGTTGAAAAGAGGTGATGATCTTGGAAGGGCTGTACAGACTTTGTTATATTATAACTAAGAACTACCTCAACAGACAGAACTGTGAATTAAAAAACCGCAACTATTAACGCCACAAACAAGTAGACTGATATACTCATAAAACTGATAACAACCTCGTTTTTGAATCTGAGTTAAAAAAAAACAAAAATGAGGTTATTAAAAATACATCATATTATTTATAATCATTATAAAACCCAAAGCTTACATCAGCCATGATAGACAAAGAACTAAAAACGCTTTGTCACGAACTGTATTTAAAATCCAAGTAGACATCTTCACTGTGGCCGAAGTGAAATGATTGATAACGCTATTTGAAAACGTCGAGGTAATTTTTCAACCGCTGGCGGTTAAGTGTCGTGAAATCGGTATCCTCTGAAACAAATCTGTGAATTCTGTCTAGTCATCTTGTGGAAACATGATGTGTTTGTGAAAAAATTCGCGGTAAAGCTGATGGTTTTATAAAATACTATTGACATGGCCCGACTTCACACGGATAGTGGAGCATGTGTGTCGTATTAGTTTGTTGCACCAACATGATTAGATTTTAACTAATGACCCACCCCGGTTTCACACGGGTGCAATGTAAGCGTACAAAAATATGTTTTCACGATAAATCTGTAAAGTTCTTGGCCTTTTTCTAATAAATATGCAGGATTTTATTTAACAAAGCAAGACTTTACCTGACTTTAACATAAATAAGCGAAAAAATTGTTTTAAATTGATATCCTTGAACAATAAAATGGCAGTTAGAACTCGTTAAAGATGTGTCACTTTGATGACGAGGCTCGAAAGAGCAAGTCATACCCAATAGTTGGCCTACACTAAGATTATTCTCGAACATGCATAAGTAATGTAAGGTAATTGTATTTGTTAAATTATATTTTATTATATGAAAATTAATAACATGTAGAATATTAGAAAAGAATAAAGTTAATAGAATAAATGTATTACAAATTGATTACGTAGTTTTAATTAGTAAAGGTATTTCCTTATATTTAAGATATAAAAGAAAGTCGTGTTAGTTACTCCACTTATAACTCAAGAACGGCTGAACCGATTTAGCTGAAAATTGGCAGGGAGGTAGTTTAGAGCCAGGAGAAGGACATAGGATATTTTAGATTTTTTTCCACGCGAACGAAGTCGCGGGCACAGCTAGTTTAAGATAAAGGCGTAGTCTGGCCGTGGTCCATAGTATGTAGTATCTACACTATGTTCTCTCATACAGTACTCGTGTGGGAGAGCATATTTAATTGCTAATTAAAGGTTATTTCCAACATATTATACACATAAACCTTTCTCTTGAATCACTATGTCTATTGATGAAAATCGCATTACATTTTGTTGCGTAATTTAAAATACATAAATGAACATATAGCGTGAGCGGGAGTGACTTTATTTTATACTATGCAAAGAAAAATAGGTAAAGATGATCCATCGGTATAAGACCGTCTGGATTCATTTTCCTAGATTTTGTTTTTATTTTGCGATAACTTCTAAAATACTCCTTATTGTGCATGAAGTGCCTAAGATAACTAACTTATTTAAATTTTAGGAAATAATTACTCGCCTTTTTCAAATTACCACAAAAAATTAACATATTTTTTGAAGTTATTTGTTGAATTAAAAGAATGGGGACTAACGAAGAGTGGGGATAGGAAGGCGAAAATTTAGAGTAATAGGTATTTTGAGGCCATACAAAGAAGCTCCTAAAAAATCGCCAAAAAAGAAAAATAGGGGTAGGGACATTCTAATTCCTACGTTGTATGAAAATTATTTACGACCTATTTAATACCTACGAATTATAAAAAAACATAAAAGTAGATCTAACCATTTAGGGCGGTGTGATGACAAATACGTGATCTTTATGTATTAAACATCTCCAAAAATAGTTGGCAGCTCATTATTTCTACTCTGGAATATAAACTTTTATTTGTTGATGTAGATGCATTGAAAAATATGACTGACTAATTTATCAAATCACATCTCAAAGCACTAGATGGATCGAACTGAAATTTGGCCCACAATCAGCAATTATAATAAAGTTATCCACTCGGAAAGGGTTTTAACATTGAATCAATTAGAAGGGTAAACTAAGTATCTATATTTAGTGTACATTAACCCGCAACAATCCCTAGTTTTTATAAAATCGTGAAAAATTAATACGTGAAGGAAAAACTTTGAACCCATTTTTAAGACAATTACGTAAAGAGTGGAGTATGAAATTTAGCACAATTAAAGTGTACATTGTGGAGAACTGCAAAAAAATAATATTTTTAAATAAAATTCATTAGAAATACATTAACAAAAATAAACATTTCACACACTTGGTTCATGTGATATATATGATAGTACACACACATGTATACTATTTGCCGTTAGTCGTTGGTCGAGTGGTAAGTGACCCTGACTACGCAATCGACTTGGCTCGGGTACGGTCCCCGACGGGGACAAGCATTTGCGCAATGAGCATAAAGGTTTGTATTTCCGGGTTTGGGTGTTTATTAAATCTATTCCAGTATTTATATATGTATTTCCATGTATTAGTATCGTTGACTAACACCCATGACACAAGCATATAAATTGCTTACTTTGGGGTAATTTCAAATCAGTGTAATTTGTCTCATGAATATTTATTATTTATTTATTATTTTCTTTCGCCTAAAATCAATTCTCAAATTAAAAAAAAAAATATATTTTATTGTTCAGTCTACGGTCAAATTTCAACCACAGGCGATCGCTAGTAATCTTAAAGATGTTATCTTGTTTCTTATAAGTCTATTAAGACTATAGCAAGGAATTTCCTAAAGACTAAAGACCAGTTTAATACAATAGTTAACATTTTCTTCACTAGACCATTAGTTACACGATAAAAATCTAAAGTAGCTCCAGGATCACCCGTTCAAATGAACTTAACTGGCTTTTCACGATATAATATTACAACGCGGAGACGCGTAAATCTGGCCGACACAGTTGGCTGACACGAATCGGAAGCTTGGCTTCACTCCAAATTCAATAATGGCTCATGGGGCTCAAGACACTGGATTATAACTTGGTCTTTAAAGTTACGGCTTAATTCTAATGCTTGAAAGTAGATTGATTTTTTGTCTCACTCTAAATTCAATAATGGCTCATGGGGCTGAAGACACTGGGTCATATCTTGGTCTTTAAAGTTGCGGCTTAATTCTAATGCTTGAAAGTAGATTGATTTTTTGTCTCACTCTAAATCCAATAATGTCTCATGGGGCTGAAGATACTGGGTTATATCTTGGTCTTTAAAGTTGCGGCTTAATTCTAATGCTTGTAAGTAGATTGATTTTTGTCTCGCTCTAAATGCGATAATGACTTATTGGGCTCAAGATACTGCACTATATGTTGGTCTTTAATGTTATGGCTTAATTCTAATGATTGGAAATAAATTGATTTTTCGTCTAACTTCAAATTCAATAATAGTTAATGGGGCTCAAGTACTAGGTTAACTTGGCCTTTAAAATACCAGCCACTATATTAAAGACCAAGTTAACCTAGTACCTTGCTACTAAAGTTGCTCAATTGTAATGCTTGGAAATAGATTGATTTTGTATAACTTCAAATTCAATAATAAAGTATAAATTAGTTATAAAAATCAGTCTTTTTCTACAATAGCTCTCGAGCTCAAGCCACTAGATTATAACTTGGTTTTTAAAGTAATGGCTCAATTTTAAAACTTAGAAGTAGATTGATTTTTGGCTCACTCCAGATTCAATAATGGCCCATGGGCCTTAAGGCATTGGCTATAAGTTCGTCTTTAAAGTAATGGCTTAATTCTGAGCTTAGAAGTAGATTTGATTTTCGTCCCACTCCAAACTCAATAACGGCTTATGAGTTTCAAGACATTGAGTTATATATTGGTTCCTAAAGTTAAAAGCCTAATACTAAGGATTTTTTGTCTCACTCCATATTCAATAATAGCTTGTGAGGCTCAAAGCACTAGGTTTAACTTGATCTTTAAAGTACGAATAATGTCTAAATCCTAACGCTTAGAGGTAGATTGATTATTTGTCTCACTCTATGTCCAATTTTGGCTCATGGGGCTCAAAGCAACAGGTTTAACTTGGTATTTAAAATAGTTTAAAAAATTCTTATCCTTAGAAATAGATTGTTTTTTTTTTAAATTAAAATTAAATAATGAATAATGAAGCTCAAATATTAGATTATACCGTAACCTTAGTCATTACCGACCTTAGTTTTTGAAGTTACGGCTAAATTCTAATTGATTGATTGATTAATTGTCTCACTTCAAATTCAATATTGGATTATAGGCTTAAGATACTGGGTTATGACTGGGTCTCTAAAGTAATGGTCTCTAAATAAATTAATTCTTATGCTTTAGATAGATTGATATTTTTCTAACTCCATATTTAATAATAATAGGTCCATGGGGCTTAGAACTTTGGGTTATACCATAAATTGGTTTTTGAAATTACGGCTAATGTCCTGGAATTACATTGATTAATTGTCTCTATTCAGATTCAATAATGGTTCATGGTGCATATAAAAAACAACAAACATCTTTTTGATATTTACAAATTTATTGATACCATAATGTAAATTCTAGTTGCTTTCCTATTTTATCGGTTACGTTAGTGCTACTCACTGACGCTATTGTGTAGAAATAAACCTTCAAGTGGGTGAATATTTACCAGCAACATTTTGATGACTAAAGGCGAAGGTCGACACATAAAATAATAAGAGATAATAAGAAATAATAAATAAATATCAGCGGACAAAATACACGAATTGATATAACCCCAAAGTAAGCAATTTATTTGCTTATTTTATTATGGCTGTTAGTCAATATATATAATATAATTTTACAAATTGCCTGAAGCCTGTCTTTTGCAGAAAATATTTCCTGTTTTAATTACGCAGTTTGTTTAGTGATTGTTTTGAAATGTTGGTTTAATACAATCTTTATTAGCAAAATCAACACACTTTGTGTTCTGGGTAAAACGAGCGAGAGCTTTCAGATTATTATTCATCAGGAATTTCCAATAATCAATAGCCTGTTATTAAATTGAAATAGGCGGTTCACCTTAGTGAAGTGAGATTTTACCAAAATTAAGGTTAAATCAAAAATATAGAAAGGAAACGAAGCATAAAACAGCTTAGATTTTTAAACATTGTCATCGTAATTTTCCTCATGGTCCGATTAGTCTAAACTAGCAGATCTGTTAAACTTTTGTTTTGCCATAAAAAATATTTGTAGTTATTTTGATAGCGTCTACCAGCTCCTTACTCTCCAAATCGAATATATTATTATCGCAATTGACGCTATTGCGGCAGAAATAGGTAAGCCGGTGGTAGCACATACCAGGGCAAAATGTTGTGAAACTTTATTTACTGGCAGTCACGTCACTTGTTATTGCAAATTATTTGCCTTTTACTGTTTTTAGGGTTCCGAAGTAAACTAAAAACCCTTATAATTTAGCTTTGTTCGTCCGTCCTTCCGCCTGCAGTCTAGGTTAGAGATCTCTAGTACTAGAAAGCTGTAATTTTACATGAATATACATATGCACATAAGAAAAAAAAATACAGGGTAGTTGTACATGTTCTCCAGCTTTGTCTCATCATCATCATGTCTATCTCTACATGTAAAGTGGGGATGTAAAATTTTGTGCTCGTGTACTTAATAGTGTGGGATATTGTTGGATATGTCTTTTTAAAAAAATGTTAGTTTATGGAAACAACTTCCTCAATTAAGGGACTTGTTTCTGAAATATTAAGTTTTAAAGTGCTAATATTCTTATATATATAAAAGAAAGTCGTGTTAGTTATTCCACTTATAACTCAAGAACGGCTAAACCGATTAATCTGAAAATTGGCAGGGAGGTAGTTTAGAGCCAAGAGAAGGACATAGGATACTTTTTTTTTTGTATTTTTTCCAATTAAAAAATAAATCTGCTTATTTATTGCCATTAAGGCGGAACAAAGTTTGCCGGGTCAGCTAGTTTTTGTTAAAGCCAAGTTCTCCTCCTCCCCCTGTCAACTAAACAGTTGGCTTGCGGGGCGAACAAAAATCACGATAGTATCAAATATAATGAAATTAAAATAAAAAATATCACAGCTTAGAAGACTTTACAAATTTTTGAGTAATAGTCGATTAACTTATAAAATATACTTAGAGAAATTTTTATAGGCAGTGAACCTGTGGTGCTGATTATATCTGTCATTGATGTTAAATAGGTAGGTTAAATGTTCATGGTATGAAACAATAACAATTCTCTTCTTAGTCTCTTAGTCTTCTTAGTATTATTGTAATAAGCTACTTCGAAACCCAACATTGCGAGTGGCCCAACACGCAGTTTACTAATTTTTACTTTTACGTAATGCCTAGCAAAAAGGCAGATGGTCTATTTTTCAAAAGGGGCCCGGATTTACACGAGGTAAATCTAAATCGTTAATAATATCTTACGTCTTGAACTGGTTTTTCGTCAGTGTCAAGCACAGACGCCATAAGTAAAATGACTATAATTTAAAAAAAAACTCTTTTAATTCTAAGATATGGTTATCGCTTAGAATTAAAAGACATGTTAGCTTGTTTACAATCTTCTGCTACAAAAAATCTACCTGACCCTTTAGATCCTAGACTAAGGTTAATGACATTTTACAAGTAAATTTTTTTCTATATTTACCTAAACTGGGATTTGAAAATAGGACTTCACTACTTGCAAAGAGTTTATGTCGGAAACCATCAAACAGGTTTGTGAACTACTTAATATAAATAAATTAAATTCAACTGCGTATTATCAACAAAGTATCGGATCGTTAGAAAACACTCACAAAAATCTAGGCGCCTTTTTGCGAATTCAAACCGAAGGAAAACCTGAATTTTGGAGTAGTTGGCAAAATTTACACCTTTTGAACTTGTTTATGGTAAAAAGTGTAACTTGCCTAACAATTTGTTAAAATGCGTAGAGCCTCTTTACAACTACGATAGTTACCCGCATGAACTTAAATATCGACTTCAGGTTTCTCAAACTGAAGCGCGGAAAAACCTAGTTACTAGTAAAATAGAAATAAACAGTAGGTACGACAATTATGTTAATCCCGTATATATAATATACGTCCCCGTATATATAATATATCAGGAAGATCGTTTATTGATAAGAAATACAGTAAATGATAAGACACAACCTATATATTTAGGTTCATATTTAGTTGTTGAAGATTTAGGTGTCATTGTAAAATTAGAATAGGAAGAAAAATAGAAATCTATATATATATATAAAAATCAATCCCTATTTTCCTTGGTCACGACATCACGCCTGAATGGCTGGACCAATTTCGGCAATTTTTTTTGTTGTGTTTGTAATTGTAAGGAGAAGGTTCTTATAAAAGAAAATATTAAGAAAATTGCGCGGAAAATTAGAAAATTTAAGAATACTTAACCACCATATAAAGTTTAATCCCGTAGACTTATATAAATTAAGTGTCACGTCGTTTGTCCGCTACGGATTCCTAATATGTAAGGCAAAACAACGTTTGCCGGGTCAGCTAGTAGTTCATAAAAATAGAACAAAATTATTTATACGGTGATAACTGATAAAACCTTTATACTTTTAATAGTATTATTTACTATAATAATGATTATTTTATATTGTTATTTTACACTCATTATTTTTTTTCTACATATACAAATATAATATATAACTAGGTAATCGTTAAAAATATTTACACTACTGTTATATAATTTTGTTTCATGTATGTATAAAATTAGCATACAAAAATGTGATTATAAAAAAAACAATAAAATAATGAATTGTTTTTTTTTTTCAAATTTCCGGGGAGATGTAATGGTCATCGTAGGTTAAGCCTATATATTGGATAGTTTGCCCAGTAAAAGTATATTCGCATCTACCTCTACCCTACACTATGTTGGCCAACTAATACCCCTCAGAAAAAGTAGTAATGAGCTACAAATTAAATGTTGAAACTTTTCAACACTGAATATAAATGCAACTTAAAAGTCTCAACTTGAAAGTAATAAAAATCAAGTTATTTGTAAGGGAAATAACGAGTTTATACTTTGTTATACGTTTCCTTGAAAACGAATTAAGTTGTTATTTAACTTTGTTTTGTTAAAGTAATGCAGTTTGTCAGGAAAGTTACTGCTTTAATTACTTTAATCTCTATCACAGGATTCTTTTTTAAGGTTCAATAATTTAGGGAGCACCTATTATAGTTAGGGAGGCGAATAGGGGAATTTTCGGCAATACTCGAGCGTGGCAGTTTAAGTTATGAGAGATACCTTGGACCTAATAGAACAGCCTTGTAAAGTATTTAGCTCTATATGTAGTGACGCGCGCCTAGGATAGACGATCAGATTAGTAAAAAAAAATCGATAGTCTGAAATACTCGAGCGCGTCAGATTAAGATATCGGGGGTTGATTTTAGTGTTTTAAGACTAAATTTAACTAATCTGACGATAAGTGATTGACGCCACCGAGTTATAGGGTCTCGAACTTGTAAAAAAAAAACGTTAATCCGGCATTCTCGAGCGCGATTTTTTTTTTTTTTATTTTGAAGAATATAATCTAAAATTTACTAAAAATACAAAATCTGCCGGTTTCCGCATGACCGGAAGTGTGGAGGAGCCATTTCGTCTTCCGAAAAACGCGTTGCGGCATATAAGTCGCGAACGATACATTTTACAAAAAAAAAGTTTAAATAAAAAAAAAAGGTAATTTTATTTTACACAAAAAAGGTCTCTTTACATTTTTGTCTAAAGTTAAAACTTTTTGACTTGAAGCTTCATAAAAACTCAAACTCCCGGTTTTTTGAGTATATCTCGAAAACTGAGGGTGTTAAAAAAAATGGATATGAAATAATGATGATTAAATTATGTGACTTTTATTATATCTCAAAAATTTTTTTTTTTCTAAAGCTTCTCGACAATTTTCGTGGACTCGGAAAAAGTTACGCGTATCTGTATACAAAAGTATTATTAACATGTACAGTTTCATGTATGTATATTATTCAATAGCCTGTTGATCCTCAAATTGTTTTTTGAACGTACCGTAAGCAAAACGAAGTGAAGAATTGAAGCAAAAAAGAGGAATTTGCCATAAACATGTAATACAGACTGAGCGCTTCGCGGAAATATGGCGTCTTACCAGTATTTTTCCTTTATTTCGCGACATTAACGGTGGGGAAAGAAGCGGTAGAAGGGAATTTTCGGTACACCACAATATATATATGTATATATATATATGTTTATGGTCCCCTACCGAAGACCTATGTGCCCTCAGTATGACGCCGATTGAAGAGAGAGAAAAGACCCGACGGTATAGTTCTCGAATGTGCTGGAAACTTTCTCCCCTGTAGCCCCGCCCCGCACTCGCTGTTCCTCGGCCATTCCTCAGTCAGCCGGCATCCGGCACACGTGTACTATACACTTGCGTATTTCGAGCTCACAGTTTATTCATTATGTTTTTTTAGTTTATCGACTTTTGTGATAAGATTTTCGTGATGAGTGATATTCAAAGGAAGTGTGTGTTTTGTTCGGAACTATTGACTGCTAAATTTGTGACGTTTACTGCAGAAACTTTGAAAAAATGTAAAACAGTGTTTGAATATCGCCAAAACAAACCGAGCGTCAGAAAATCACGTACGACGTATGACAATTTGAAACTTCCCGATGATGCATCGGGAGATGCAGCATACCATGCGCAATGCTACAAGTGGTTTACAGCGATCAAAATCCCGGCAGATTTTTCTAAAAACACTGAACAGCTTTGCGCTGTCGAGTCAAACATTGGTCCGGAAATTCCTGCCTCGGTGGATTGCGCAGCTGATATTCCTACGACTTCAACCGACGCTGCTGACACATCTGTTGACGAGTAAGAACTTTTGTTGTTAACATTTTGTCGCAATAATTCTACAATTTTTTCTTATATGAACTCTATAGTTTTTATTTAAAATTATACCTGGGTTCTCCTGATACGATCAATAGACATATACAGCCTTTTTACGAAGCAGCTGCTACCTGCCCCAGTCCTTATTCTCACACGGTCATCCCTTCAACCCATATACTAACCGTTCAAAATATATATTTCGTGTCGAATTTTTTTCTTAACGTTTCAACGCTGATAATTTTTTTTATTAAATTTACTGGAGATAGCAAAAATATAAAATAACTATTTTGGAAAACCATTATTAATTTATTAATTTATTTGTTTTTTATCTACTTTTTTAAAAATTTATTCATTTTTAAAATTTTTTTAAAAATAATAATATATTATTATTGAATTATTAATTAATTAACAATAATAATAAAAATAATACATAAATTTATTAATTTATTGAAGAAATTGTCTATGTCCGTTCCGAAATTTTTTTTTTCTTCAAACTGATGTAAAAAATCGGTTACATAAATTGATTATTGTATGGGAAAACATTATTTTCAGGCTTCCGGTGGCCAACCCATGGGAGGAAGGTTGTCGTGACGAAATTCAACAAAACGAACCGAACAATGAGGATCTGCGACTGGCACAATGTTTCATATGCGAAAGACCACGGAAACGTTTTCATGGACGCGAGGTTCCACTGGCCGTAACGAAATCTGGCACTGTCGAACAAATAAAAAACGCGGCCACCGAATTCTTTGATCTAAAAATGTTGGAAAAAATCAGTTCCTTTGCTAACGAATCCGATATTCGTTATCATAAGTGCTGTAAAGATCAGTACTTGCGCGACATTTCAAGGAACGAGGACCGAGCATTTTTCGTTAAAAGGAAGGCATTAAACAGTGCCTACACGATTTTGTGCCAAACTTTGGACCAACGCATAGTAAAAGAAAAAGAATGCTTGTTTTTTAACACTGTGAAGAAAGAGTATGACGAGTTACTAATAGAAGAAACGAAATCGCTATCACAATCTATCAAGATCACAGCACTCTCCGATCGTCACTTGGAAAACAAACTGATGGAAACTTTCCATCGCAAGATTAAGATTATTTATGCCGAAAAGAAAAAATTTCTTGCTCCGTTTGACGTCGACATTGTAACCTACCAGGATTTATTCAAAAGTATGTCGATGAAAGAAAATATTCGGTCCATTGCAAAAGACATAAGAGAGGAAATTTTGAACTACACCACGACAAAATTACCCCATGACCTTTCTGCAGAAGATTTACTGAAAGGAGAATGCAATTCCGTACCAGAGCTTTTGACTTGCTTCCTGGAGGCATTAATTTTAGGCGATTCGTCACGTATATCGAAGAAAAAGCGTGAAACTCAAAAAAGTCGCAACGAACTCACGATTTTTTCTCTCGGACAAGATCTGATGTACGCTACGTACAGTCGCAGAGTTTTAACATCGAAACACGTTTCTTTGGGGTTGGCAGTGAAGAGCATGTGCAACAGCAAAAAAATTGTCGAGTTACTATCCAAGTTTGGGCATTGCTGCTCTTATACGACACTCGAAGAACTGGAGACTGAATTGACATATTCAACGTTAAATTCGACAGACGCATGTCCGGAGGATATTGCACGCCGCCCTGATTTGAATACTGGAGTCGCGTTTGATAATTTTGATCGCTTTGTTGACACACTCGACGGTAAGGACACACTGCACGACACGGTGGGGATCATTTTTCAAGATATTCCTAATGAAGAGGCAATCATATCACCAGCTGTTTTCCGTGAAGACAATTCCACCGCTAATGAATCTGCTCACGCAAGTACTGCAGAAACATCGCTGAGTTCTGTACGCAGGAGGAAAAGACGCAGGACGTTCGAAGAGATCACATTTGAGTTACGACCATTCACAAAAAAAATGAAGATTTCAGGATGGAATGAGCTTGATGTTTCACAACTTAATTCCCCACCTGATAATTTGACGACATCTAGCCAACTGGATACTGCGTGGATGCTGTTACACAAGCTCAATGTTGACGATGTTCCCATGTGGGTCGGCTATCAAAGCATGATCACGATTGACATTTCACCAGTCCAGAAAGTCTCGTATCTCACACCGATCAATTTATCTCCAACCAATCATTCGACAGTATTGAAAACTCTGGAAATCAGTCAAGAAATTGCAGCTGAATGCGAAGCCTCCTACATTCAAATCACGTATGATTTGGCCATCGCTCGAACGGGTTATTGTATCCAAGCTCAAGAATCCCCCCAATTCGACAACATTTTTATTCACTTGGGGGCTTTCCATATTGAGATGGCTTTCTTCAAAGCGCTTGGGACCTTCATTGAAGAGAGTGGATTGACTAATATAATGGTTGAGACTAATCTGATTGCGAGTGGATCTGTCGGTGGGTTCATTTCCGGGAAAAATTACAACAGGTGTAAACGATTACATCCAATTATGGCTTTGGCGTTGGAGCAATTACATTTCGAGTCATTCCTTGATCGCAAACATTCGACTCTTTCAAAATCGGTGATAGATTATCTCGCCGAGTTCGTGCAACACAAAAGTGCCTCTCCGCAACTCGACCACGCTGAAACTCAGCAGTTGATCCAGTGGTACGAAGAATATAGAGCAGAATCTCTTCAAGGTAAACACGGAAAAACGTGCCAATTTTACGCGATGTACAGCGATTTTGTCAATCTCTATCACTTCTTCGTTCGCAGTGTTAGAACAGGAGATTTGAATTTGTTCATTTACACTCTTGGAAGAATCGTTATTTTATTCTTTTATTATAATCAACAAAACTATAGTCGATGGCTGACATTCTACATAAATCAACTTCTGCACGTCGATGAAACACATCCAGGCCTCCGATCTGAATTGGCTCGGGGATCTTTTGGGATTCGAAGGACTCCGAAAGCTTTCTCTCGAATTCCGGTTGACCTAACGCTGGAACAAACCATCAATGGAGACGCAGCACGCCGACTTACCGGAATAACAAATTTGACAAATTCAATTGGTGCTAGACAGCGCTGGGCGAAAAATCACGGAGCTCGAACGCGAATAATATCGCACGTACTAACTCAAGCAGGACTGAGCAAGAACCAAGATATCTCCGCTGAGCAAAATCCACAGCGTATGGAGAAAGATAAGAAGCAACTTCAAGATTTTGTGGAAGGTCTTCGTCAGACAATAAATCCATTTTCTTTCTCAATCGATGCTGATAAATTGTTTAACATCTCGAGTGGACAAGCTGCAACTCCTGAAGTAGCGAATAGCTTGTTGAACGCAGTATCAAAGGGAACGGAGTTACGAGACAAATTTATTGCTGAATGCAATGACAACTCTGAGAGATTTCACGCAAGAATACCAAAAAATGCAGTACTGACTTTCGCGAACATGAAGAAGAAGAAAAAAATTCAGATCGGCCGAAAAGTACTTGAAGTTCGTCTCCAGCGTGACTTATTTGGCCGATTGTTGTCTTTATCTTTGGACGCGCAAATTGATCTTGAAAAGATGCTCCGTTTTCCAATAACGCCAATTCCACTGTCTTTGTGTCACATAGATGGTTCTATAAACAAAACTGTTAAATCGGTGCTGGTGAAAGTGTTGGAACAGCAAAGTGAAGACATGGAACAACCGCCCTCTAACGTGGACATGGTAATCATCGATGGCTTCTTCTTGTTAAATACCATGACAGACATGCCTCGAACGTTTGGAGATGTATCGAAAAAACTCTTGGCAGTTTTAGTAAAAAATCAAGGAAATGAAATTGCCATAGTTTTTGATCGGTACTTTACACCTTCCATTAAAGACTATGAGCATACTCTCCGCAACAGTGTGAATGACGATAAGGACTACCACATCAGCGGTCCTCAGCAAATCCGATTAGTAGACTTTGCGAAGGACTTGAAAAATATCAAGTTCAAAGAAGCTCTAGTCAAGTTTTTCATTGATCATTGGAATAGTCAAGAGATGGCCGTTATTATTGGCAACAAAACAATCTATTTGAACCACGACTTGTGCTACGTCTTCAAAGTCGTCGATGGAACAGTGCAGAGAACAATCGATGATAAGCTCTCATGCTCAAGCCACGAAGAAGCCGACACGAAGACAGTTTTTCTTGCCTGTCAATTGCCACAAGGTTCTACAACAATCATTCGAACATCAGACACAGATATTCTGGTCATTATGTTGGCCAATGTGGAGCATTTGAACGAATCGGTTAGAGTGTGGATGGATCTCGGAGTCGGTAATGCACGTCGCTATATAGATGTTTCGGCACTGTCAGTTCAGTTAGGCTCAATGCTTTCACGCGCACTGCCTGCTTTCCACGCTTTAACAGGATGCGATTTTAATCCAGCATTGTATAAACGAGGCAAAAAGAGACCTTTTGATATTTTGAGAAAATCTGAGATCTTTCAAAAAGCGCTCGCTGATGTAGGGTCCGATCATTGTGATATCGATACAATTTTTCCCACGCTTCAATCTTTCATATGTCACATGTACGGACTGAAGAAACTCGCTGATGTCAACCAAGCTCGATTCGACATTTTTAATAAAACATACAAGGTGCACGACACATCGAAGCCGTTCTCGTTGGACGTACGCAACTACGACGCTTGCAATTTACCCCCATGCCAGTCGGAGCTATACCAACATTGCCTCAGAACTCGGTACATCGCCAATTTGTGGAGGAATGCGCACAAATCCGACATCACTGACCTTGCACCAACCGATCATGGGTGGAAAGAAAATAATAATAAATTCGAGTTCACGTGGTTTATCGGGAATCAATTGCCCGATGCATATGAAAATGTTGTTGTATCGCCGGATATTCTGGGCAACGAGAATGACACTGAGGACAGCAATGACGAGACGCTTGATTCAGGTAAATTTTTGTACTTCTATAATATTCTCTCAACAAAATTACTGAATAGAAATAATTGTTACGGATGTTGCAGGCACTCAGCAGGAAAGAATTGTGGATGAGGAGCCACAATATGAAAGTTCCAGTGAAGAAGAAGAAGATGAATTGTATTGAGCAAAAATGTAAAGATCATACATAACAATACAATTATTATACAATTTTTATATAATTTCATTTTTTTAAGCAATAAATAACACAATTCGTACTACATTTCATCTTCATTTACGTTGGTTGTAACTATCGCTTTGTCATTCTTAAATTCCCCGTTTTATCAAGGAGAAAGAAAAGAAAAAAATAAACCAAAAAACCTTTCCGGTCAGTTTAAGAGAACCCACCAACATTTTTGTCAGATTAAGAAAATATGCATTCAGGATACCGAGATAAACCTCCCCTATAAAAATCTGACGCGCTCGAGTATTTCAAAAAAACTTTTTTTTTTTGCATTTTCAAAAATTCATTGTAACTTATGGTCACGCCGAAATCGTCAGTTTTTTTAAAGGGAGCTTCCTTGGGGCCTACTTAACACCCCTTCCGAAAATCTGACGCGCTCGAGTAAATTTTTTTTTTTTGCATTTTTGAGTACTTTATATGCCTACCCCCACCACGCAAACCGGCAGATTAGTATACCGTTGTTATCAGAGGCACTTGGGGCATACGTAGTATGAATATCTGACGCGCTCGAGAATGCCCAAGTAACGGTTTTTTTTAACATTTTTGAAAAACCGTACACGCGAAACCCACCGCTAAAATGGTTTTCACCATACGAGCTTTTCTTTTCGAAATTATTTTATCTTTCGATTGTGATAGGTCTCGACGGCGCCGTTGAATTACGCCATTTAGCTACCTCGCCTCCCTAACTATTACAAAGAGTCTGCTATGTCATTCTATTTGTCCATGTTTTATCATAGTTTCTTTTATACCATTAGATAGCAAATAAGCAAGACGGCTCATCTCGTAAAAAAAGACAACCATCGACTATAGACACCAAATGAGGCAGTGTTTCTTAACCTGTGGTCCGCGGACCCCTGGGGGTCGTCAAGCATGTTTATGAGGGTCCGCCTTCTTATCTCTTCATATATTATATCATTTGAATTAATTAATAAATGCCAATATTTATTATTAAAGGGGTCCTTGAATCTTTACTGGATTTTCTAGGGGTCCGCGGACTAAAAATGTTAAGGAACGCTGAAATAAAGGATTAATGGTGCGTTGCTATCAAGGATTTAAAACGTTATAATATTCATACGTTTGCTGTTTCGTGATTGGTTCGCCAACTAGCGCTAGAAGACAACGTCATAATATCATATACCATAACCAATCACGACGACGCAAACATATCAATATTATAACACAATAATGAATAAAAGAGTCACAATTTCACAGGCCGTGAATTTCACGTTTATAACGTTTTATAAATTAACCAGCTACCTTACCCTCCAAACCGGCACACGACAGTGACAAACACTAACGCTATTACTGCAGGAATAGGTAAGGCAGTGATACTACTCCAGGGCGAGGCAATGCAGAATTTTACCAACTAGTAGCCACGATGGTAGTATCTCACATAGTCAATCCTTTGCCTCTTACGAACTGCCTGACAAAACGGTAGATGTGTTATTTTTCGAAGGAGGCCCGGATCAACACGGGACAACTGAGTATGTCTTAAACAGTATTTAATAAGTGAAATGATCTTTTTAAATCATAGGAAAATAAACCGGCTCTCACCTCATCTAATGTCTTTCTATTACTTAGACACCAAAGATGTTAATGGTGTATTCCTACCCATATAACGAAACGTAATATCAAATGTTTAAGTTTACCGATTACTTTATGTTCTAGGCTGGAATACGATAGATACACTATGGCCGGTGAAAAATGTAAAGTAATCAAATCAAAGACTTAGATAAATAACTTAGTAATCCTGATAAACTTAGATATTTAAGTAGATAAATCAAATCGGAGAAAGGCATTGAACACTCACCTTTTTATTTCGCTGATTCAATATTATTGACTAAATTTATTCTTCCACAGTATACTAACATAACTATTTTATAAATTACACAATTCCATAATCAGCAAGCATGTCACCAAATTTAATAATTAAAATTACTATCACTGGTCCAATCCAAAATAAAAGCCCGCTTGCACGAAAGATTTTAAATACATTTTATGGTTCCGTACTCCTTTGGGTGCCCTTTGGTACAAACGAAACCCTATTACTTAGACTTCGCTGTCCATCTGTCTGTCACCAGGCTGTATCTCATGAACGATTATAGCTAGACAATTGAAATTTTCACAGATGATGTATTTGTGTTACTGTTATAACAACAAATAGGTACTAAAAACATAATAAAGCAAATATTTGAGGGGGCTCCCATACACGAACGTGATTTTTTGTCATTTTTACAGATAATGGTTCAGAACACATTTTTGAATTGCCCGACCCAGGAATCGAACCCGAGACGCATATGGTCAACACCGAAACCAAACCATTAGAGTAATGAGGTGATTCGGAATACTCAAAAATAAAATAAAATAATGTGGAGAGTTAACTAATAAAACCTATTATTCTAAAAGAGTGCAAAATCATTACTAAGTCTATATTTTAAAAATCTTACATTCTTATTTAAAAAACTACTTCATACTTACAATATGCATTGTAAACATTTCACAAAATATTACACATTTTAACGCTTGCAACAAATATTATAAACTTATATTCACACTTAAAAGCTTTAAAATGGCAACACAGAAACGCGGCCATTTTTATTAGCATATCATAAATTCGCTTTCAAGTTTATACATAACTTTAGTACGTAAGTAGCACTAACTGCCGTCTGCGAGTGCTGATAAAAGTATTATTTTGGAGCATTTAAAATGTAAGCAAATGCATCTTTAGTATTCGAATTTGTTGCCTTGTGAGAAATTTTACGGAAGTTTAACACCTCTGAAAGCATGTATGAGACTGGTACGGTTTGAAAGTATCGTCTCACTCATTCCTATCATTCCGAGCATTAGTTTTAAAGCAAACAATCAGATGACTCTACTAATTATACCCCGACCGTGATCATAATTTAAAGGTTGTCACTGTTCGGCTCTAACCATCCGATCACAATTTATATATCATAGTCACATACACGTCAGTGACGCCACCTTGGTCAAGATTCTGGTCAAGAGTTAATAATGAGCCGAAATCTTGATGCCACTTACTCTGCTACTTATTTAAAGATTTGATTTAAGTCGAGATTTGATTTCACAGGAAATACTTTTAGGGTAGATTTCAGGCCACCAAGTTAAACTCTCGCCAAACAGTCTGCGCGACAAAAAAACCTGGTTTATTGGCTTTATTTGGCAGAACCAACATAGATAAAAACTTGAGAGGTGTCAAGGGACACCCGGATGGAACGAAGTTCCTTTCGATTAATTAGTGAAGGAATTAATTATGTTTTTTTAAGTTATAAGAATATTTTTTTTATTATTAACAAATATAATGTAATAAAAACTTAATCAGTAGACTCATATTTCGTAATAATAATAGAAATGAAAATATCTGGCTTGCTTTCTATAAGAGAGAGAGAGAGAGAGAGAGAGAGAGAGAGAGAGAGAAACCTGCGCACGCCGCACAGCTTACAATACCTTACTATAGCAAAAAGTGTCGTGACAACTTTTCGTAAGATTTTTTTCCGTCTAGCCCCCTTTCACAACGCGCGATAAGGAACTTCGTTCCAAAAAAAAATTATATATGTCATAAGATATTGTAACACCTTTATGGTGTTACATACGAACTGGCCATTTTGTCGACTTTCAAATGTAGAACTGTTTAGTATGTAGAGAAAGAATAAATTGTTTTTAGAATAGGAGTATCTTTTAAGATTTGACGTAAGATAGACGACTCTGAAAATAAACGAAGATATATACGAAAAGTCTAATTTCTTAAAGAATCCCAAAAGGTCCTGCTTCTAATTAGTACCTCAAGCAGCCAAGCGAGTACCAAGAAGGTTCCCTGAATAAAAAAGGGATATCGTCGGCAAAGTAACACGTCCGGCATGTAGTACGCTGGGCGGCGTTACAAATTGGCGGAGGCGCCGTGCAGTCGCGGTGTGCAGTTGCTGTGGGAAGTTGCTGTGTGAAGTCGCTGCGGGAAGTCGCTGTGTGAAGTGGCTACGGAAGTCCCCACGTTCAGGCGCTACGCGCAATCACCACGCTAGAAAAACCAGGAGAGCTAAGTATTGGTGTCAGAGGGTAAGAGTTGAGATGGAGGCCATCAAGCGCTTCAACGGAACGCAAAACTTGGCGTTCGCTGAGTTTATTAAAGATTTCAAAACGGTCGCGGCGATAAATAAATGGGACATGGAGAGCCTACCGTTACTTCTGGGACTATATCTCGACGGTCCGGCATTAGCATTTTATAAAATGATATATACCGACACGGCCAATTTCGATGAATTATGTAGAAAAATTGAAAACGAATTCCCCGTTTCAATAAATTATGTGGAACGATTTTATGTATCTAAGCAAGGCCGTGATGAGGAACTATTAACCTATTTTTACAGGCTCAGCGACACCGCAGTCAAAGCTGAAATTTCAGACGTAATTTTTGTAAAACAATTCATCAAAACGATGTTACCCTCGCTAAAAGAAAAACTGGGGATGAGAGTGTATTCGTCACGAGAAGAATTACGAAACACAATCATTCAATACAACGAGGTCTTTGGGGGTCAATTGAGAGCGAGTGACCTTCCTTTACAACCGCCAATGGGGGTACAACAGAAGGTGAAATTCAGGGAGGAACCAGACATCCTGCCCAATACGCCCATACGCTCACAGGCAGAACATCCACAGCCATCGGAAGTTTTTCACACGCCCCGGTATAATTTAAGGCCGAGACATTATGAAAGAACGGCCTCAAACACACGTAATGATTTCAGACGCAGCCCGATGTCACCGAAACACCCAAACGTACAGGGACGCCGCCAATGAATGAAACGCGGGAGATGAGAGCTGCGTCCCAAACAGATGAAGATCTCCCGGCAGAAAGCAAAGGTTTGTCCAGTCCATTTATACAGGTCATAATTAAGGGTCATTCGTGTTCGGCGTTAATCGATACGGGACCAGATATATCGTGCATGTCAAATGATCTCGCGGAGCATCTAAAAATAACATTCAAAGATGATGCACCCAATAGGCATTTTGTAAAATCGCTAGGAGGATCGTTACTAAATGTGATAGGAAAGACGTGTGTAAATTTAATGATAGATAACAGTATTTTTGCGAATGAAATGTTAATAATAGAGAATATTAAAACTAAACTTATATTAGGTCGAGACTTTCTGAAAAAATATGATGCTGTAATAGACTTTTCAAAGAATTTCATATGTCTTAAACAGCGTTGTTATGTAGATTTCATTAATACCTCATTGCTACGAAACAATGATGATCGTTCCAGTATGGACGGCTACCATAGAAACGTTGTAAATAATAATGTCACTGATGTAAATAAATCATATAATTTGTTAAAAACAGATTACATGTATTACGTGAATTATGTAGAGAAAAACGAGGATAAATTATATCCGCACGTAAATTCTAACAATGAATGCGAAATGGATGAAATTAACATTAATCCGGAATTATGTAAAAAGCAAAAGAATATGTTACGAAATCTGTTTAGTAAGTATAGGAAATGTTTCGCATTTAGGCCCACAGAATTAGGTAGGTGTAAACTAACAGAAGTAGAAATAAAAACGGTAGACCAGGTAGCAGTACACCACCCGCCATATCGTGTTTCACCTAAGCAACTGGAAATAATCAATACACAAGTGAGAGAAATGTTAGACAACGGTGTCATTCGCGAATCTAAAAGCTCTTATGCTTCCCCAGTAGTGTTGGTGCGGAAGAATGATAACACATGGAGATTCTGTGTGGACTATCGTAAGTTGAATAAAAAGGTGGTGACAGATAGCTATCCATTGCCTATTATAGAGGACATTTTAATATATCTGTCAGGTGCCCACTATTTCGCTGATTTAGATTTAAATTCTGGCTATTGGCAACTTATGATTTCGGAAAGTGATAGGCATAAAACGGCATTTATCACACCGTCAGGATTGTATGAGTTTAACGTGTTACCTTTTGGCTTAAAAACAAGTCAGGCAGTATTTCAGCGTACAATGGATAAGGTGTTAGGGGATATCAAATACAAGAATGCCATCTGTTATGTTGATAATATATTAATATGGGGGAAAACTTTCACAGAATTTAAGGAAGCATTAGAAAAGGTGTTAATGCGCCTTAAGGAAGCGAACCTTACGCTTAAACCAAATAAATGTAGTTTTGGGTATGGAAAGATAAGTGTGCTAGGGCATGAAATATCGGGGGTTGGTATTCGACCAGATAGCAGGAAATTAAAGGCGGTAAAAGAAATGCCTGCACCTACAAATGCAAAACAGGTAAAATCGGTACTGGGAGTATTCTCCTATTACCGTAAGTTCATTAATAATTTTGCCAAAATTGCTCTGCCCTTAACAAAATTACTAAAGAAGGGGTCAAAGTTTTGTTGGTCCTCGGAACATCAAAACGCGTTTTCCATTATCATAGATCGAATGTGTAACCCGCCTATTTTAAGTCATTATTCTAGTGATAGGGATGTTTTAACTAGGTTGTATATAGATGCTAGTGGAGAAGCTCTGGGATGTTGTTTAATGCAGGGAAAAATAGAGATGCATCCGATATCGTATGCGTCGAGGAAGTTGAGTGAGGCAGAAAAGAAATATTCCACCACTGAGAAAGAATGTTTAGGTCTAGTGTGGGCGTTAAATTATTTTAGGCATTTTTTATGGGGATTGAAGTTCCAAGTCGTAACCGATCACAAGGCGTTATGTTGGCTTAGAGATAGGAAAGATATGAATGGAAGGTTGGCGAGATGGTCACTGAGCATACAAGCATATGATTTCGATATTGTGCATTGTGCAGGCAGAGAGAATGTAGTTGCCGATTTTTTAAGTAGAAACCCGTTGAGTGTGGAGAGTACAGCCGAGAACGCTCAGAAAGAACAAGAAGATGGTTTGGAAGTATATAAATTAGAGGTAATTAAGGTCCAAGAAGAGCAAGGGATGGATGAGTCATGTAGGCGTTGGTTATCCCGAGTAAGGATGAGCAATACCGGAATATATAAGGGGTATATTTTGAAAGAAGGGGTTTTGTGTAAGAGAGTAAAGCGTGGACATGTTATGAAAGATCTTGTAGTTATACCAAAGGGTTTGTTATGTGAGACCTTACAGGAACTGCATGACGACCCATGGTCAGGGGGTCACTTAGGTTTGGCAAAAACGTTGTGTAAATTCCGAAACAGTTATTATTGCGAGAATGCTGAGAGGGAGATTGAGAAGTATGTAAAAACGTGTAGGTTGTGTCAAGAAAGAAAAAAGGTCAAACAAGTGGCTGAACTACAACCTATAACTGTGACCCATATGATGCAAAAGGTAGGAATCGATATTTTAGGGCCTTTTAGAAAATCGTTAAATGGAAATAAATATATTATAGTATGTGTTGAATATGTGTCGAAGTATGCGATATGTAAAGCGGTACAAAGAGTTACGGCAGAGAAAGTGAGTGAATTTCTGATTGAGGAGGTGTTTTGTAGATACGGAGGTGTTAAGGAAGTAATTTCTGATAGGGGAGCAGTATTCACGTCACACCTAGTGAAAGAAACTGTAAATCGATTTGGGGCAAAGTCGCGATTTAGTACGGCGTTTAGGCCAGAAACGAACGGGTTAGTAGAGCGGTTCAATAAAACGCTGGTTCAAATGTTATCGATGTATGTTGCCAGGGACCAACGGGACTGGTGTAGATTTGTGCCATTAGTATGTCATGCATATAACACTAGCAAACAATCAACCACCAAAGTTTCACCATATATGATGATGTACGCTAGGGAACCGATATTCCAAAGCGACATGGGAGTAAATAGGGATAGTCAAAGCCGAGAAGTAAATTATGCCGAGAGACATAATTTACAAGGTGCGTTAATTCAGAAGGCGGTACAAAACATTAGGAGGGCACAGGTTAGGCAAAAGAGATATTTTGACAAAAGGGCTAAAGTAAAGGACTTTTCACCGGGACAATTAGTATTAGTTTATACACCAAGACGGGTGGATCATAGAAGTTTGAAATTATGTAGGTTATATAAAGGGCCGTTCAGAATAGTGGAAAGAATATCTAATGTAAATTATGTAATTACGAAATTAAGCAATAGGAGATATAGAGATATTGTACATATAAATAGGTTGAAAGCATTTCATGTACGTATGTAAAAAAAAAATATAGTGTACTTATAGTCATTCATTGTAATAAAAATTGTTACATGTTAGACCATTACTTTTGTTTGGGCTTATGTATGAGAATACTAATACTTGTATTTGTTTCATGTAATATGACGGGGCTCAACCAATGCTGTGATGATGGACCGAAGCTAAAAGAAAAAAGATGACCAAAAGAATATTAAATGAAGAAATGTCATATTTCATGTATTCCTCTCAAGTTCTTCTATTTAATAATAAACTTATGAATACAATGTATACTAGGGGCAGAGCCGCCTTAGTATGAAGTCGTAAGAGTCAGTATAGGTTAAGGGTTGAAAGTCTTTTGAAGGAGAGTTCAACTTTGTAGTACGACATAGTCGACACAAAGGATATCTGTATAGGATATACATGAACTCGGATAGTTATGGGAGAAATTATAATGATGGTATTAATATGATTCATAGTAAGGAATATTTATGATCGTGGTATGTATATATTGGGGCGAGCTCGATGTTGAGAGGAAGTAATACTTCAATCTTTTTTCTTTTGGTCCACCAGAGAAAAGAAGTTTGAATTGTTATGCCTTTCCATCTCTTATTATCTCTTATACAGCTAGAGCCCTTCAGGCTAAATTGTAATAAAATAAAAATGTTTGCGGTAGGATAGGTTAGGTGAGGGGACTGTGGTCTGTCTTTTAGAGGGGTTTTGGGAGACCAAAGTTTGTGCCATGGTGTGGTGGTAATGAACGGAACCACACATGGGGCAAACTATCTTTTAGGAAAAGACAGTCCCACCAAAATGTACCTTCCCCTCGTAGGTAGGGCAATCAGGATAGGGATAGGTAGGCCATATGAAGGTAGACAAATGCCCATCCAGTTTCAGCTGCTCCCACCTTGGGGGGTAGCTGATGTAACACCTTTATGGTGTTACATACGAACTGGCCATTTTGTCGACTTTCAAATGTAGAACTGTTTAGTATGTAGAGAAAGAATAAATTGTTTTTAGAATAGGAGTATCTTTTAAGATTTGACGTAAGATAGACGACTCTGAAAATAAACGAAGATATATACGAAAAGTCTAATTTCTTAAAGAATCCCAAAAGGTCCTGCTTCTAATTAGTACCTCAAGCAGCCAAGCGAGTACCAAGAAGGTTCCCTGAATAAAAAAGGGATATCGTCGGCAAAGTAACACGTCCGGCACGTAGTACGCTGGGCGGCGTTACAATATCGATAAATTATCTCCTTCCATCAAGGCTCTCTTAATGAAAAGAGACATCCATCATCTGCGATCAACAAAGATGTTATTGGTGGTGTGCTACATGAAAGGTTTACCGGCTTCCTGACTCTCTAAACCGGAACACGACAGTGACAATCATTGACAATGCAACGCGTTATTATTTTTTTTGTGAGTGTATACGAAATATTCTATTTTCATCAAGATTTCAGAAAAAGGAAGAAGTTTTTCATCAGGAAGCTATCTGCTTGTTCACATTCTAATGGTTATTAACCATTGGTTATTTGGTGTGTGTTTTTTTTTTGTCATCAGTGATGGTGGTCTCTTTCCACCAGAAAAGCCATCCGCTAGTTTAATATCTTATGATATAAAAAAAAGTGAACCGGTCAACCCTGCAGGCCATCCTTGAACCTTCACGCTAAATTAAGGTATTTTATGTTTAAAACAGCAAAAACTTTACCTAAGCGTTTGTATTTCAGAGGTCAAAAATTTTAAAGTTTGTGGAAATGGACGGTATTTTGACTTTTTAAAAGCTGTACATTTTGAAAACGGTGCTCGATTTTGGACTTTCGAATGGCGTTCAACACAATTTTTGACACCGAAAATGATGTCTTGGCTACAAAATAAGTTTCTTGAAAAATATAGAAGTAATGTCAGTAATATTTTTGCCATTCATAAATCGCGAATAAATTAAGTGATTTTGATACAATTCATGGTTTTTGACACAGTTTTTTGAGTTAAAGTGTTGATCAAATTTTAAAATCGAGAGTTATTGTATTAGAGTAGTTATTGTAAGAGAGTTATTTTAAAAATATGAAGTAAATTTGTTGTAAGCAACATAGTTTTAATATTTAAAAAGATCTTACTTTTGAAAAGTTGATTTGATTTTTGAAACGGTGTTTGACGCAGTTTTTTTAAGGGGAAAACTGTTTTTTTTAAGAAAAATTAAGTTGGAAAATATTAAAAAAACGTCGTTTTTCGAAAATTATGAAGGTTTTTCAAAATTTCTTAAAATCTACACTGAATCAGTTCAAATTTTCAGAAAGGTTAAGTTTTGTAAAACCCAATCGAATGCCATCAATCATATTTCGATTGGCCATTGGATTTACATACACACATACACATACACATATATACATACAAACATACTGAAGTCATCGTGAAAACAATCGGAATAGGGTTCTAGGATCTCAAAACGTGAAGATCTGGTGAAAACTCGATTTTCAAAAATCGGGTTGAAATTAGTAACTTCCTTATACTACTAACGTAGCGGGGCGTAAAAAAAGAAGTCTTTTAATTATAGTAAGCAATGACTATACGTACCAAACTAATTAATAATTAAAAAAATACTTATAAGGAACTTTTTGTTTAAAAAATTCTTTACAAAAGCTCTCTTTTTGGACCTTAGGCCAAAAAACAGCGCCTTGAACATTTTATTGAAATCTCAAAACCAAACTGAGCCGTGTAATAAATACAGCGCTCACGCATACCCTTACCATTCAAACCAAGCTGATCACTGGCAGCGCACTCAACTTAAACATGAATCAAATAATGACGTCACTGCGACATATGGCAGTACTCCACCTTTATTTTTTTTTATCTTAGTTTGGAAGCCGAACCCTGCCGTCAATGAAATTCCGCAACTAAAAATGCTAACATTTATGCTTCTATATTATATTCCAGCCACATATTTGACGGTTATTTGAACATAAGTCTGCACAAATGAATTTATTTCGTAGGCCTTACCAAATATTTTCAAATATAACAGGTCTAGCTTAATATAAAACTATGGGCTGAGCTATTTACCCGGGTTCCACCATAGAACTCCATTAGCGAAATGGAAGTTTAAGAACCTTTTCTTGTTTGAAGAGCGCTGGGAGTTATTGATATGGACGAGATTATGGCTTTCGTAAACATAAATGTACGGATTGGGCTACATTGTAAGGTTACGCGGGAAATTTTATACTTTCTTTGAATATTATATAGGCAAAGTTAATGCGATATGTTAAAATATATCTACCTTCCAAAGGCTGTCAGCACATTAAGATAATGAATGTAATCTCATGTGTTTTCCATTAAAGGGATTACTTCAATAAAATCGTAAACGTAATTTGTTTTTCTATTGATCGTCGAGGTGCACAAATACTAGACATCGCCATATGGTGGACGTTCCACGTACCCGGACAGCGGTTCGACTCGACATTCATGCTTCCTGAGTCTGTGTTTCTCGACGAGTACAACCTGGGGATTTTCAAGAGAACAGTACCTTCTAGGGCAGCGCGTTCCATCTTAGGTCGCATCTTAGCCTTCCATCAGGCGAGATCAAGATTAAGCGCTTCCCTATCGATAATAACAAAAAAAAATTTGATAATATCGTTAATACAATTTTCGTATAAAAATATATTTTTGTAATTCAAGTTTCAATAAATAAAATGTATTAAAATTGACAAAACGTTTCAAAAAAAAACAGTAGCAGTCGTGGGACTGCCGATAGAAGTGAAAACGGAACTATTAAGTTGAGAGTAATTAAAACTATATGCAAAACATAGCTATAGATATACTATTATCATTAGCATGTCGGTGACGCGAACCGAGGATTTTACCCTCTACCAAAACGCTCAACGCGCCTAAAGAAGTTTTCACTTCAAAAATTTAACCAAAGAGTGTTTCAGGAAAAATTGCAATTTATCGGATCTCTAAGGCTCACTAGATAGACATGAAATTTACACTATAATAAATCTGATAGCATCTTTAAAACTTTGTATATATTTTTGTTATTTTCTCAACGCTTATTGTAACAATACAGAAATACCTAAAAACACTTAAGTGCCTAGCAAGGAGCGCCTTCATGAGGTCTTTAGCGAATAAATTCAAAATGTCACTATAGTGCCTTGATGATGTTATTGAATCAACATCTAAGATTAACGGGTGCAAGAAGTATAAGAAAGTTAAATGGTAAAGTAACAAGTCACTAAAGATAAGAAACTAATTAATCAACTTTACAGACAATCTTTAAATTGAAATATACATAAGGCTGATCTCATACAGAGGCGAGGTTAACGAGTGACGGGGCCGCGAGCGGCCGATCGTATGGTCAGCCTTAGAATACATATAGATAAAAACATTAATGCCCACTTTTTAGCAATTAAAAAGAGAAAAATATTTTTCAACAATATTTCCATAATTATATTTAAAGTAGGCAGTGGTTCAAGCAATCTACAAACGCTACCAGAGAAAATAATAAAAAATGAAAAAAAAATGAAATTCAAATATAAAATCCTGAATCGTGATATCACAATTATTTATCTTGTACACACTATATACAAGTGTTAATGCTTCTCAAATGGACTTCGGTCCCCAGGCAGTACACCTTGCCTGACTAGGAAGATCTTCCTTTTCCCCTTCCTTGTCCTCATGTGACGTCATCAACCTCCACAGTTATGACGTCACGTAAGAAGTTGGCCAGCTGGTTTCATTACTATGTCCCCTCAGCTATACGGACCAACGGCGCCACAAATATCTTCACGTCTGTATCCTCGAAGAGGTAGGCAGACTGTACCTCCCACACAATGTGATACCCAGGACCTCATGTGGTCAACACCGCCACCGGGCTACTAGACCTCAGAGGCGAGGCGATAACTGTATTTAAATGATGAATTTTGGCTTTTCTAATTATTAAATCGATGTATTTTCAGTTATAATATTGAGAATGCATTAGAATGCATAGTAGTCGGGTAAAAAAGTGGCCTATCACACTCCTGGATAATATAGCTTTCTAAAAGTAAAAATCAGAAAAAAAACCAGTCTAGAATTTTTTTAGTTAAATCATAACAAACAAACAAAATATCTAATATTTTCACATTATAATATTAGTTTAGATGTATGTTTCAAAAATTTGAATAATGTGTCTACTTTTTTACATGAAAAGATGTTGCTGTGGTATATTACTAGACACTTTTACTGTGGTATGTATATATTTCCGATATGTGGTATATTATACCTGTGGTATATTATTTCCGATGGCGTGATTTTAATTTTCGTCGTATCGTTGTGGCTTCTTTCAAACAATAAATCAACTGTTACATGTAAAATATGTAGTTAATAATATTATGATTACTAACTGGATAACTGAGTTTTATTAGTGTCTGCCAATTTTGGCACATCCGATTTACCTACAATTGCTGAAATAGTGGCGGTGCTTGTCACTGTCGTGTTTCAATTTGGAGATTAAAATTAAAACAGATGGTAAACTTATGCAATTAATATTACGTTTCTGCAATATGAATAACAATGTATCATAAACACACCAGATACTACATTAAAATTATATAAAAAAATCCCAGACGCATAATTTAAATCAAGTTCCAAAAGTTTCATTTACTAACAAAAATCGTATACAATATATTCAACATCAGAACAAATTTGTTATAAACAAGTGAATCAAATCCGAAAGAAACTCCACGTAAACAGAAACTGTTATAATACGATATTATTAAAAGGGTATCAACTCGAATATTATTATTTTCCGATATCGTAATGTAACATCGGTAATCGCTTTACGGTTATCGATTTTGCGTTACATTTGCGGTTCCAAGTTGCACCACCGCTTCATCGGGTAATCGAGTATTTATGTTTAACTCGATTTCACAATTCCAATTGAGAATATTTAAGTACTTTTGTAAATGTAAATTTTTGATAAAGATTTTTAGCTCTTAGTACAGCTTGAATAAATATTGATTGAGTGTTTTTCTTAATATAACAATAACAAAATTTGAAAGATATGCCTTTCTTAACACAACAGGTTTCTTACATATTATATTGTAACAAGTTGTTAACGCTTAAGGGTTAAATTCTGGTATCTTAAATTATTATTTAAGTTAATTTAGTTGCGTCTATAACATTGTCATATTTTTAACTTACTGAACAAGTCACATCTTTGCGCTATTATTTGTTTTTGTGAATTTTAAGCTGTAATACGTAGCCTGTATTTATCCCAGAAAATATATGATTTGTATTAAATCTGAATATGTACATACTATATATAAAATTTTATCTAAATCCGTCCCTTGAGATGTGAGTTACAAACAAAGAAACATATAAGCCAGTGTCAATCCTGCAACTGAAGAAGAGATAAACTGCGTTAATGCTGGGTATCTGTGTCGAGCGAATGCTAATGCGTGTCCCTAATTTTATGACTAGCACCAGAAATCAGAAATCAGAAATCAAAAGAACTTTATTCAATAAAACTTTTAAAAGTTATTTTGAAACGTCAACATTTTTTTAAAACTACTACTGGATCGGAAATGCGGCTACACACTGAGAAGATCCGGTGGAAAAAACTCAGCGAGCTTGTCTTTTTTTAAATACTTTTTTTCACAATATTACAATATTACAAAATTATAAAACATATATATGAGATTGATATGAGGAGCAATTAATCCCATTATTCCAAATAATCTGAGATTTTATAATACGCTTTTTTACACAGTTTTGTTTTATCACATTTTTTAAATTTATTGACTGGTAGATCTCTTATAGTTTCGGGAAGTTTATTGTAAAAGCGTATACATCAATACCAGGTCATAGAGGTCTGCAATGCCTCGTCGATAAATGAAAGTTTATGTGTAATTATTTTTGTGTTATAGCACTCACCCCGTGCTTGGGAAAACTTGAAAAACTTTAAAAACAACTTTATATGTGTTATATATACAGTAGGTGGTTCTGTTGATGGAAAGAACAACTATCACATAAAAATATATGCACCAAATATATTAATATTAGGTTTTGTCTGTGTAACAAGATCAGAATGCCATATGCCCAACTTTAGTGGCTGAAAAACTAGACCCTCTAAACTAGAACACAACAAAAACAAACACCGACGTTATTGCGACACAAGTTGATAAGATCTAGACGTAAAAAACTACATAAATAATTGTATGGACCCAAAGTCGAACCACAATCTGAAATCAAACGAAAAAAAAATCTTCTCGTCCGTATCTGCAAAGACGTAGGCAGAGGCACAGTCAGTTTACTCACGATTAGCCGAAGAAACTCTGTACCACAATGTGATAGCTGATAAGCCTATCGTCAACCGGGCACTTATACAATCCCAGGCAACGTTTTCTTGAATCAGAAAACTGCAAAAAACACATGTTTGAATTGCTCGACCCAGGATTCGAAGTGATTGATCTTAGTGATTAATATCGCCACCGCACCACTATACCACAGAGGCAATTATAGAGACAAATAGAATAGTTTTGTTAATTATAAAATACCGTTATTAAAATATAGCTATATATCAGAATATATCAATTACTAGCTGCACCCTGCTGCATAATACATTATAAAAGTTTTTGGTGAATCCCACGGGAATCACTTAATTTTTCGGGATAAAAATTATAATATGTGCTATTCCAGGTGCCAAAGTTTATACAAATCGCTCTTTCCGATTTTGCCTGATTGAGTAACAAACATCCATTCATCTAAACATTCAAACTTTCGCATTTATACCTGCACCATACAGTGCTACATTATAAAAGTTTTGGTAAATCCCGCGGTAACTGATTTTCCCGTAATAAAAAATAGCCTATTTGCGTGATTATGTAACAAATGTCCATCCATCCACCCATAAATCCTAACATCTAAACTTTCCCATTTATAGCTGCATCTTACAGTGCTACATTATAAAAGTTTTTGATGATTCACGTGGTAATTATTGATTTTTTCGAGTTAAAAAATAGCTTAAATACTATTCCAGATCACCATTTATTTGTGAGCCAAATTTCATTCAAATCCGTTAAACATTTTTTTCGTAATTAAGTAACAAACGTCCATTCACCCAAACACAAACTTTCGTAGTTATAATCTTATATATAAAAATCAATTGCTGTTCGTTAGTCTCGCTAAAACTCGAGAACGGGTGAACCGATTTAGCTAATTTTAGTTTTGAATAATTGTCGAAGTCCAGGGAAGGTTTAAAAGGTGAGAAAATATAGAAAAAAATAAGAGTAATTAAAAAGGCAGAACAACGTTTGCTGGGTCAGCTAGTATTAATATAGAATAGTATAGATATTAATTAATCTCTGTAGCTGTTTGAATTTGAATAACATATCACATTTAATCTCTCTAATGAAGTATCTGAAATCAAAACTCTTCGTGTAAAAAGTAAATATTACCCTTCACTAACTAATATCAAAACTCCCAAGTTGTTCAAATAATATAAGAACTCAAATAAAATATAATTCTAAGCCTTTTTGTGGGTTTTTGAGTAGCCCATACCTTTTTAAAACGTTAGCTTTTGCGTAACAATCTTGAATATTAATCATGTGGGTTTTGTTTGAATGGGGAAAAGGTTAAGGGTTTTCTTTTACAAAAGTTTATTTATTATTTTCACATACAAGTAAGGTTATTATAAATTATTTTCACTGATATTAGAAAGAACAAAAGATTCATTTGTTTGTAAATTTGTAAAATTTTTTTAATAGAAAAACACTTGCATAAGATTACCAGTTACCATAACCTCCAATCCAGAACACGACAATAATGAGTAATTTATACATATAATAAAATCGTAGGAAAGTCAAAACTGTACATAAAATATTTTTTTAAAAGAATACTTGGGGCATGATCTACAATCGATATCGAAGCCAAAAATATAGTTTTTAGATTTTTTTCTGTTTGTCTGTTTGTTTGTATGTATGTCCGGGGCAAACTCAAAAAGTACTGCATGGATTTACTTCAAATTTTGCATGAATATTACTAACAGGTCGGGTCAACATATAGGCTACATATTATCACGCTATCACCTACGGGGGAGGAGCAGTGCAGAGTAAACGAAGTCCGCGCGGACGAAGTCGCTGGCAACAGCTAGTACCAAATATCTGTACGAGATGTTACCAAACTCCAACACCTAGTAGGCAAAATAGTAGTATCATGTAAAGCCTTATTTATTGTTCGCCTTTTACAAACTGCCTCGTAGAATGGCAAATGGCTTATTCGTCAAAAGAGGAGCGGGCCATCACGGGGAGAAATTTTACTTAACCGACTTAAAAAAATATTTCACTCTTGGAAGGCTAGATGTTCGCAGAGAGAAGATAAACTAATTTTTACCCAACTAAGTAGTAGTAGGAAGTATTAATTTTTGGGTTATACGAGCGAAATTACAGGCCACAGCTAGTCTAATGGCGCCTCTTCACAATAGGCCATGATGGCCCATCATATGATCGTCCGGAATCGCCGCCAACCGGGCAACTCTCCACACAATTGTGAACGCTCATTTACTAACTGTCTACTGTTATGGTGTCCATCGAAAATGGATGAAAATGGATAGCGAGGTGATTGCGGTTGCGGAAATACTTTTACTTAGCTCTTATTTAATGTTAACACCATCTAAAACGTACCAGAGACGATCAAAGAGTATACAATCACTACGTTTGAGACAACTATGTACTGATTAATCGGCGATTGTGTGGACGCGCACGCAATCATATACCGACACCATGGCGATTGTGCTCGATCATACACGATGATGCAAGACATTTATGCCTTCTACACTAACGTGCATACCTTTAGTCGACCATCATGGCCCATTATAATAATAATATTCACGGGACAAATTATACTTACTGATCTAACTCCAAAGTAAGCAAATTATTTGCTTGTTACGGGTATTAATCAACGATAATAATACTAGAATATATTTAATAAACACCCAACCCGGAAATACAAACATTTATGCTCATCACACAAATGCTTGTCTCCGTGGGGGATCGAACCCGAGCCCCGTCGATTGCGTAATCTGGGTTGCTAACTACTCGACCAATTGTGATGTTTGTCGTTAATGTATGACCCTTTAGTCGATTGGCTAGCGAAACTGACTTCGCAATCGAAGAGATTTGGGTTCGATCCCGACAGGGATATTTGTATGCTCATCAAAGTAGATGTTTGTATTTCTGATTTTGGGTGTTTATTAAATGTATTTTTTTTTAAATATGCATTTATATATACTAATATTAATAAAGTACATTTGAGTTCCTCTCCCTGTCTACCCCTCCTTTAGATTTATTTATTTACTAGCTGTTGCCTGCGACTTCGTCCGCGCGGACTTCGTTTACTCCGCACTGCTCCTCCCCTGTAAGTGATAGCGTGATAATATGTAGTCTATATGTTGACCCGACCTGTTAGTAATATTTATGCAAAATTTGAAGTAAATCCATGCAGTACTTTTTGAGTTTACCCCAGACATACATACAGACACACAGACAAACACAAAAATTCTAAAAACTATATTTTTCGATATCGATTATAGATCACACCCCAAGTATTCTTTTAAAAAAATATTCAATGTACAGTTTTGACTTTCCTACGATTTTATTATATGTATAGATTTATACGAAACAAAGTGAATTATAAAATATGAAAAGGCAGTCTTGCACATGCGACTATACAACTTCGATACTCAGATAATGATGTACTATAAATATCTGATGTCTATAGACAATGGTTATCTGTGTCTGTTGGGAAAGCAGTACTTTTGTTTTTAACACGCGAGATTCTATTTGCAATTAAAAATAATTAAGAGTTGAAATGGTAGATATGTATCGTTGTGTATTGCCAATAATGTGTTTCTGTACACCTATATATGGCTGCCTACTTCAATTACCTGTCGTAATTGGGTTGTCTACTAAATTTTTTTCAACGAGTGACATTTGCTTCATTCTTTTTCGAATAGGTTTCAGGCAGTTCAGGCGAGCAGTGTGTATTGCTAAAGTTAAAGTTAGTGGGTTTAAAACCCGCCATAAGGGTTAAGAGTAACACTAACCTCGGCTAAGAGTATCTTGCCGATAACTGAAAGACTATGAGATATCAGAATTTCAGGTCGTCATTGACTCTTGATCAGGGTCTTAAGTATTTGCGGGCCAGAAAACAGGTCCGTATCGCTGCTGGCAGCCTGAAGGCCCTGTGTATGATGGGAGCATCAGAATCAATAGGAGTTGACATGGGCTTCTAAATTTTTTTGTTGAGATTGCCGGTAGAATTTATTTTGCCGTGTCTCTCACAGAAGGTTTGATGCCTCATTGCTTTGTCAAAGTGTGGTGTAATTTCTCTTAATATTATTTTTATAATGGTAACAATTATGCCATCATTACAAAAATAATATTAACATGAATTTGGTGTGTCTTTGGTATCAAGAGCTGGTGTATAATCTTTGGCTAACCACTCGACCAATTGTGATGTTTGACATTAATGTACGCCCCTTTAGTCGATTGGCTAGCGAAACTGACTTCGCAATCGAAGAGGCTTGGGTTCGATTCCCGACTGGGATATTTGTATGCTCATCAAAGTAAATTTTTGTATTTCTGGTTTTGGGTGTTTATTAAATCCATTTTTTTAATATGCATTTATATGTACTAATATTAATAAAGTACATTTTACCTCCTCTCCCTCTTTACCCCTCCTCTAGATTTTTTTATATCATAAGATAGCAAACAAGCAGATGAGTCTCCTGATGGAAAGAGTCAACTATCGCCTATAGACACCAAAGATGTTAATGATGCCTCGCTATCTTGTGGCGAGGTCTAATGCCACATGCATAAGTTTACCGGCTACCTTACCTTCCAAACCGGAATACGACAGTGACAAGCACTGACGCTATTGCGGCAGGAATAGGTAAGGCGGTGGTACCAGACCCGGGCGAGACAATGCAGAACTCTACCATCTAGTAGCCACGATGATAGTGACTCGATAGCCGATCGGTCGCCTTTTACGACCTGCCTGGCAGAACGGCAGTTGGCCTATTCTTTAAAGGAGGTAGGGACCAACACGGCGACTTAAATACACTGCACGCGCCAAGTGTATTCGAGTATTAATAAAGTACATTTTACCTCCTCTCCCTCTCTACCCCTCCTCTAGATTTAAATACACTGCACACGCCAACTGTATTGGAGTGTTCGAGTATTTTTTTGCGTTTTAAAGTAAAGTAGGAATCCTTATAGTTTCAATATATCTGTCCGTCTGTTCGTTTGCAGTCTAGCTCAGAGTCTTAAAAACAAATACTTAATGAACAAGTAATGTTCTACTGAAACTACTAAAACAACAAAAACCGAGTCTACCAAAAAAGTTGGTATTTTGTTTGTTCGTTAGACGATAACTCAACTAATTGTTGCCTAAAACGTCTTAAAATTTGGTAAAATAATAATCTTTGAACATAACCCAAATTAGCAAAGTCAAGAGTTTCCGAGACGTGAGAGTGGTAAAGGTTGCTCAAAAATAAAATGACAGAACCATATCATTCTCAGTTCCGAGTTTGAAGAGTTATCACACAAATTAGAGTTAAGTAGCTCAGCAGTGAGTCAAATTTAGTTCTTCCCAAATTCCAATTACTAGGCCGAAGAGAGAGAGAAAAGACTTTTTCTATCAAAAGCAAAAAGCAAATCTGTTTTAAAGCAGTTATAGTTTTATCAGAAATGTCAGAACCATATCCTTTTCAGTTCCGAGTTTGAAGAAAATCACTAGTCACCATATTCTGAATACACTTTTAAACATGAATAATTATTATGGTTAGTACAATCAATACAAGATAAGCTTATCTTATTAAAATCAACCAAGAACGCGTTTGAACTCTAGAAATCTCAACGGTACAGTAAATTCTTCTATCAAGAGGTTACATTAGCTTGCAGGTTGTAAAGTCTCCCTCTCAAGAGATACGTAGACAAAGAGCTTACTAAGTCTAAGAATATTCTTCCATTTTTAGTTTGGACTTTTAGTTCTTGTATTGATGAATCCAAGTCACAAAGCTGATATTTCTTTGTCTAAACCAGCTAAAAAATCTGAGTTAACTACACCATAATGCAATGTTAAAGTAGATAATTTCAACACTTTTTCTAAATTCATAGCCGCAATTTAAAAGAATTTATGACAATCGTGATTCAAAAATGATTGAGAATACTGAATAAAATATTAGATATTACAATTTGTTAAAATAAATTGATATTATATGTACTAAGAATATTGTCAATTCTCAGTCTCTGAAAGTTAATAACCGAATTGTTGTATTAAATTCTTAGAACACATTTAGCTATTTTTATTTTTAGTTTCTTGCAATACTTGTTTATTTAATTTGATATTACTATTATATTAACAGCGTATTTGTTATTACCAGTTTTGCTAAACAAATGTTAAAAAAATCTGGATATATACCTCCAAAGTATGGGCTCTGGTCATAAAAAATGAGAGGAAGAATTAACGATCAGATGCCGTCTATTATAGTAAACTAAATGCTGTATGTATCTAGTGTTACTCTTATAGGCCCCATGCCATCTAAGCTACAAATACTGATCAATTATAAATAAATAAATATTCACGGGATAAATTAAATTGACTGATCTAACCCCAAAGTAAGCAAATTATTTGCTTGTGTTATGGGTGTTAGTCAACGATACTATTACATAGAAATACATATATAAATACAATAATATATTTAATAAACACCCAAACCCGGAAATACAAACATTTTATGCTCATCACACAAATGCTTGTTCCCGTCAGGGATCGAACCCGAGCCCCGTTGATCGCGTGGTCAGGGTCGCTAACGACTCGACCAACGGGGCGGTCATCAATTATGAATGATGATTGTGGAAAGCAAACTCATATGTACTTGAACGCAAAGAAAACTGAAATATTAATATTTGAAACAGCAGAAACCAGAAACAAAAACTGATGTAAGAGTAGTCTCGGGAAAAGTAAACAAAAAATAAAATGCAATGAAATGTTCTACTAAATGTCGGTTTTTCATTTCTTGATTCGGTTTGTAATTTTATCATCTCATTTGCTTTCTTTAAAAATGGTACATGATTGTTTATATGACAGACACGTTTGATGAAAATGGCTGAACATATGGGTGACTTAAGTCAATATATATATTCAACTCCTGAAGATGCTTCAAAAGCGAAACCAATTGATTAGCTTAAGTAAGTAACTATTACAGCTTGACTAGAAATGGATTGTACGTATTGAAGGACAATAATTAATAGTCATACGTAAATAATAAAAATAATATAATAAAAAGAAATTTCTGCTCAACTCCATAGTAAATCTCAACGAAATTAGTGCAAAAATTCAATAAAAGTGTCGTCACCAAACTTTGTATTAGCGAGTGTAGTTGCGTGTTTAATAAATCGCATTCTGTAAATAATGAACTTATATGGTATCCGTACTAACTGCTTAGTACGGACGGACGGATGTTATTGGATAATTAGGTCAAAATTTAAGAACATATTTTTATACAATATATTCGATATCAGAATCGGATACTGGACACCCTCCTTCAGTTTGTACAATCTTTAACCTGTCAACCCGTATATAGCCCAGTCACTTGGTCAATAAAAAGGGAGTTTCCTGAAACCCCCTTTTTATTGACCAAACCTTTTGCTCATAAGATCTCAGTAATTTGGTAAAACTATCAAATAACTGACCTAATATGAGCAAAGCAAAATAATACAAACGTTAAAATCTGGTACTACAGATCTGTATGATTATACAATCTTTATAAAATTTTTAATCAAATTTCGTAATAAATATTTGTTTAGTGACTGTGATATAGTCATTGTATTTTTAAACTATTTAATTTTTTTGTCTCTCTATGCGTATGTGTTTGTGTCTCGATATAATTCAAGAATGCTTATTACAATTGGCATTCAGTGAGAATACGCCATTGCGCAAATGATACGCCATATTTCTTTTTTATTCACTTGTAGGTAAGCGAGCGAGTGTTAAAATAATTAACTAGTAATTATACAAAATATCTAAAGTTGCTTTTTAAGTCCGTAAGCTCTTTGTCTTTTTGGTTTTCTTACCCAAGAGATGTTGTCTCGACAGCTCATTACAGTTGTCACCGTTTCGTTCGTCTAATTCCATTTCATGGAAAACATTTTATTTAAATTTTAAAGCAGCTAAGCATTAAATATTTTGCAATTTAGCGCTGAAAGTAGTGTTTTAGTCTTATCTAAAATTGTTTATTTAAATTTATAGACTTCCATCCTAATTAAAAAAGTTAAAAGATTTCTTCTATATTTATTAAAAACTAGCTGACCCGGCAAACCTTTTGCCATACATGTTAGGAATCCATAGCGGACAAACAACGTGACACGTAATTTATATTAAAGTATACAGGATTGGCCCTATAGACAGCCGAAAGCCCACTGAACTTTACATGGTGGTTAAGTATTCTTAAATTTTCTAATTTTCCATGCAATTTTCTTAATATTTACTTTTATAAGAACCTTCTTCTGACAATTACAAACAAAACAATAATGCGAACGCGTGATGTCGTGACCACGGAACATAGAAATTCATTTTTATATACATATTATATAGATTTAAAAAAATATTTGCCACCATAATTTTAGTACTGTATTTGATACATACAAACTGATAATGATATTTTTTTAAATATTTGCACACCATATATTGGGAGAATATGTCGGTAACTTAATTTATTTTTAACAATTTGTAACACCCATATTCTTGCAAATAAATATTTTCTTTTTTTCTTTCTTTCTTTCAAACACACACCGTGTTATCCAAGGTACACATAACAACACACTCACATACATACACGTGTGCTCTCTTTTTAATTTCCCACTACGTATGTAGATAAGCAAGTTACTGATTTTACCCCGATTTTCGAAAATCGAGTTTCACTAGCTGTCCACTTTTGGAGGTCCTAGGAATCTTTTCCGACTATTTTCACGATGACGTCAGTATGTATGTATGTATGTATGTATGAATGTGTGTGTGTATATGTGTTCAAGTAAACATCTCATAACTTTTGAACGACTGGACCGATCGAAACGCGGTTGATGGCATTCGGTTGGATTTTGCTCAATTTAGATTTTCTGAAAATTTGAACCGATTGGGTCCAGAAGATTTTGAGAAATTTCGAAAAACACCAAAAAAAATGTTGACGAAACAGTATTTTTCTAATATAACTTCCAGATTTATTTACCGATTGAGTACAAAAACTCATCAGCTCTATTACTCACAAACCTACGTCTAATAGATAAATTGCATCAAAATCGGTTTATCCGTTTTGGACTAAACGTTGACGAAAATTTTGAAACAAAGTGTTTTTTCGACATAGGTTCGAAATTTTTCGACCAATCATTTTTTGGTATTTAACGATATTTTAGTACTAAAAAAACTGCCTTAAATGCTGTTTAAAAAATTAAAATCGAATCTAATTCTCACAACTTATAGCTTTTCAAATATTAAAATTACGTTGTTTTTAGCAAACATACTTAATTTTTTTCAAATAACTTTCAAGTTAATTCACCGATTGATTTAAAAAATCTTATCAGTTTTTCTCCTTTAAAAACTGCGTCAAATACCATCAATTTAATCAAAATTGATCAATTCATTTGGGATTTATCAATAAAGAAAATTAAAAATAAATTGTTTTTTGACATAACATCGAAATTATTCAACCTATCGATTATTTAGCTAAAGCAATATTTTAGATCTCAAAAATTGAGTTGAATGCCATCATCGTTTTCAAATATACAGCTTTTCAAATTTTAATATACTGCTATTTTCAACAAAATAGATGTTTGAACTGAAAAACCTCTGCTTATATTTTTTACTCTTTTGAGCTTAAAATACCTTAATTTAGTGGGAAGTTGCAGGGATGGCTCGTAGGGTCAACCGCTTACACATTTTTTATTGGATTAATTTTAATGTATTTTTAAAGCGGGAAACAGATGTTAGAATAACAAATAACCAGATTATTCGCTATTATAAGATATTATATAAAAAAGCAGGACCATGTTTATCAAGTTACAAATAGTTTTAGTTTTCATTACAGAGGTGAGGCAGTAGATAATAAAAGGCGCATATATGATTGAAAATCGATACAATATTTTAAACGTAATATTTATTATATAATATTAATTTTCAAATATTTGCATTTATTTTATAATGGTAGAATAAGTTGGTAACTTAATTAATTTTTTACAACTTGCTACACCCATATTCTTGCAAAAATAAAAATATTTTCTTTCTTTCTTGTTGCATGATGAAAGAAAAGTAAGTTGGATCTGCTGGATCAATAATAAAAAAATGACTAGATTTTTTTTACTTATTACTGTCGGTTGTGAAACATACTGCCGGCAAATACTCGTTTAGAGAAATGGAAGGGTCGTTTGTGAATCGTACATGTATGGATTTATATACATGTAGGTAGAGACGATGGAAATTTGACATAACCAAGTTGAATATAGCTTAGTTTTAAAAAATTCTAAACTTTTTTATCATCTGTGCTTAGGAAATCAGAGTTAAGAAGCTCAGTTGTGGGTCAAATTTATTTCTTCTCAAATTCCAATTACTAGACCGAAAAGGGAGAGAAAGGACATTTTCTATCAAAAGCTAAAAGCAAATAGATTACCTGTTTTAAAGCACTTATAGTTTTATCGATATTTACACTTACCTATTCCTGCCGCAATAGCGTCAGTGCTTGTCGCTGTCGTGTTGTCCGGTTGGTAGCCGATAAACTTATGCATGTGGCATTAGACCTCGCCACAAGATAGCAACGCACCATTAACACCTTTGGTGTCTACAGGCGATGGTTGACACTTTCCATCAGGAGACCCATCTGCTTGTTTGCTATCTTATACTATAAAAAAAATTAAAGAGTTTGTTGCAAATGTGATGCTGCATCTAAAGATTTTGAAGCTTATAGAAATATCAAAGCGACCTTGGGAAAACTGTGAAAGAAAACTGTTTTAAAGTTGAATGTTCGTATAGATAAGAGTAAATAAAATAGTATTAGCCGACTGAGGGTCACGATGGTATAATCCACAGACCACATGAATACTAATAGATGAGCTATTGGGAAGGAAGCGTGTCGCCGCGCATGTGAGCAAACGCTTCTATCACTGTCAAAAATGTGATACATTTGTAGATAGATTATATCGTAAAAAAATAAAAATTTACCATGTTGTACTGTTAAAACAGTACAACATTTTTCATTTATAACAACGATAAATCGTACCGAATGAAATACAAAGGTTAAAAATTACCCTTGAAGTAATTTTATTTCGTAGGTAAGTAGTATTTGTGTGTGTAATTGTAAACTACACTGACAAACTAAGAAATTGTCTTGAAAGGCGTATCCATTTAATCCGTGGTGTAAACAAAATCCTCCTTCCTACTAATGTTATAAATACGAAAGTATGTTTGGATGGATTAACGGATTTTTGAAAGAAAGAAGAAAAAAAGAAATAAATAAATAATTTATTTGCCAGAATATGGGAGTTACAAGTTATTAAAATTTGATTAAGTTACTTTCACGTAATAGAGAAACCACTTTCATTTAAATTGGTTTGGCAAAAATAGCCAAACCAATTTAAATGAAATTTGGCACACGTTTAGATAATGATCTTTTTTTATAACATAAGATAGCAAACTAGCAGATGGGTCTCCTGATGGAAAGAGTCAACCACCGCCTATAAATACCAAAAGTGTTAATGGTTGTAAGGTGGTAACAGTAACAATAATAATAATACCGATCTGAAATAATACAGGGTTTCCTTTAAAAACCCGGTGAAATTTTAAAATTAGGAACTAAATATTGAATTGAAAGTGCGTTTTAATTATTACTGTAAAATTATTTAAATTATTACTGTAATATAAAAATATACGTTTCAAAATGTCTTATTAAAGTCGTGAATTGGATGCACCGAGTCATTAGAATGGACCGCCGGGTGCTGTGTGCGGGGAGCGTGGGAAAGTATTCGAGCCATGCTCGACATTTTAACGTAATTAAAGTTATATCCATGCGTTTTGTTTTCTGTGTGGATTACAAATGAAATTTAGAATTTTTGAAATTTTTTTTTATTACACAATATTATGGGTTCTGAATAACCCCTAAAAATTTGGCCGGACATTTAAAAGTAACCCTGTATATAGGGTACTTTTATCCCGGAAAATTAGTTATTCCCATGGCATTCACAAAATCTTAGGCTGCAGGGTGCAGTCAAGGGCGGATCCAGGGTGGGTAATGTGGGTCATATCCATACCTAGACCCCTCCCGAAGCAGGGGTCTAGGTATGGATTATAGTAAATAAATAAGGATTAGAGCCTATATTGACTGAACCTTAAATATGTGACCCCTCTTCCCCCCGATCCACCCTTGGGCGGAGTTGGTATCTAATAAAAAAAGAACAGAAAAGTAAAAAGTAGATTGTACATAATTATTTATAATTATTTCTCTTTGATTAAAATTCGACTATAATTCTATGACTTGTCCGTACACTAAAAAATGAAATATTTTGTAAGTTTCACAACAGACTTTAGCCATAAAAAAATAGTATACATGTAGGTATAATTTGTGTCTCATATGAATTAAAGTGCGTATACTCTTTATTTTTATTAATTTATTTTTAATAGAAATATTTAAAAATATTATCCTTTTGCACTTCATTACTGTTGAAACCTTAACTGTGCCAAATTTTATACTCCTTTGTTCATTTAATTGTCCTAAAAATGGATACAAAGTTACGCTTCACGTATTAAATAAACATAGTTTAAGTACTTGCTTGCTATTTTATACGCGTAACGGAAAAATCATAAATTCAATCGCGAATTCCCTAAATAGAAATAACAAACAATTCAGCTTTCAAGAAATAGCTATTTACATAAAAATAAGGAATCCTACGCATTGTTATTTCGTTGCCTCGACGCGTTTATTCCTTTGACGGCAATGCCTTTGGTAATAACGTCAAAAATTCTATTAATTTCGTGTACTTAGTCGGGGTTTAATAATATATTCTTACAAAATTCCATTTTTATAAATTTATAAATTGGTATGTGAGTACGTTTTATCGTGTAGATGCTTACTCTTTACAAGAAATTTGAATATATTTTTATTAAGTAAGAAATACCCAGTTTGGCCTCTCCATTATGTTGTAATTATCACTTAACAAGATTATATATTATGTGAGTTTCCTTTGTTTTTCGGAGCTTATTATTTTCTAAGTATTTGTTTGCGTTTATTTTACAAAATAAATACAAAACATTGTCTCCTGGCCTAGTAGTTTTTCTATTCGGCTCAGTTCAAGAGGTTTCAGATTCGATTTAGTGATAATATTTTGGAGTTATAATTCATAAGCAGTTCAGAGTCTGGTGATGGTGGGACGATATTAAAAATATAAAAAAGAGATTGTTTTTACAGTAAGAAGTTAGAGATCCATAAGTGTTACGATATCACTTATCGCGCAGACCGAGAAATCGGCGAATTGTTTTGAATAAGATCGTTTATGGACGGCATGATAGTATTCAATTATTTATTTTATTTTTAAAAATATATCATTTTTATTTTTGCATTAGGTACCATGTTTAAGGCAAAAATAGATCCTAAAGACTAAATTTTTTATTAATCTGTCTGTAACTAGCGATAGTCGCTGAAGTTGCCTAATGTCGTGACAAAATTTAAATACAATTACGCAAACTGACAGTCTGATTAATTGTACTGAATTTAATCATTTATTTTAAAAGCATTCATTTTTGTAACTGTATGGGGTAGAGAAATTTTTTTCGAAAAATCTACGTAAATCAATATACCAATTACGAAAAAGAAAAATTTTGCTCGTTTTTATTTCAAATCGCCATCGCTCTAGGGCTGTGGGATTACGAGAAGCCATCGCGTCAGCGGTTTAATAACTGCTTTGGCTGATGGCTTTTTCTTAAAATGAAAAACCAATAATACTTTGTTGACCCTAAAATCAAACCCAAGACATAACCATCTACGCCGAATATGGCCAAACCAAGAAGATAGTCATTTTGAGCCAGTATCAGAAAAATACCGGCGTAGGGTTGTGAAGACCCCATCGCCCACTTGTGGGATAATTTTTGTAACAAAAATTATTTAACACCGGTGCATTCAGTCAACCAAATTAGTGGTAGTGCCATACCGCATGTGCAACTGAATAGGCCGGCACGCCCGGGGATATACCACTCTCTCACTTGACACCGACGTAAAGTAGCAGCCCATCTGCTGCGTTTCGTTCGGTTTGTGAGAGTCCCGGAGGCCTACCCCCCCCCCACACACACACACTATGGATGCGTGATTTTAAAAAAAATTACCTCAGGGGGGTACCACTTGCACCTGCAGTGGAGAATCCCCCCTGGGCGTCCGTGCTCTGGATTCAAGCCAGATCAGGGATGCTCAGACTGCCCTGCGTATTCTGGGGGGGCGGGGGGAGGGCAAAATTGCGCTCATAGACAAACCTGTTCGGGGCAAACAGAGCAAGAAGGCCATGGCGTCCTCTACCACGCTTACTGTGGATTTCTGTAACATCAGGGGGCTTCATTTCAACCTGAACGCCGTCCATTACCATTTTGAGACGGCGAAGCTAGCATTGCTTATCTTGACTGAGACACAGATATCTTCTCCGGCTGATAATTCCTACCTCTCCTTCCCGGGGTACAAACTGAAACATTCCCTTGTACCGCGGGCTGGTGTGTGCGCATACGTCAGAGAAGATATCTGTTACTGGCGCCTCGGCAGGCTTGAAGGTCAGGACCTATCCATCCGCTGGTTGCGCGTAGCTTGCGACGACCATCCACGCAGCTACGCGTGCCTATACAGGTCGCATAGCGGGAATACTGAAGTTGACCGGCTCGTCGAGCATTTACAAATGGCTGTAGATTCCGTGTTCTAACACGGAATCTACAGCCAGCAGCCAGCAGACCCCCTCCGTAGAGATCGTGATTTTGGGCGATTTTAATGCCCACCACGCCGAATGGCTATGTTCTCGCACCACCGATCATGCGTGGAATTCTATTCACGATTTTTCCTTGGCGTATAGTCTAACACAATTGGTAACCTCGCCTACGTGAGTTCGCAATGTGCGTTTATCACTAAAAAGTGATGTCTTACAGTTAAATGTAAATTAAAAAAGGAGCCCGGACAACACGGGGGAAAATATCCAGGGGGAAAAAGTTCAACGATATTATTATTATTATTATCACTTTTGTTAGGACTAAATCAAATTCTAGGAGAAATCAACTCTATTTTCAAGGAGCTATCCAAGGAAGTCCGTTAAATGTTGCAGTACTTGTATACTCCTTGATTTTGACAGTTTCATCATTTGCTGTACAAATGATGAAACTGTCAGAGCACTTAAGGGGCGTCCATAAATTACGTGAGGTGTTTTTTAAATTTTCTGACCCTCCCACCTCCCCTGGTGAGATGCCGTGAGATTTTATTCGACCCTCTCCCCCATCCCCCAATCTCACGCGAGATTTTTCAAAATGTGGGTTTATTAAATATGTAAACGCGTTGGATTGTTATTGTAAAAAGAGAAAAAATTGCTTCGTGCTTTTATTTACAACTAGGTACGACTAGTAATTAATATTGTTGAGAGTTACAAGTGTAATAAAAAATTAACAATAGAATACTTGAATCGTAATAACTGCGATTAAAAAAAGAATATCTACTCTAATTCAGTCTATAGAGAATCGGCTGACAGTGGTGCATAAAACAAAGACGGGATACACTGTACCGTAAATTCAGATTAAATTGAGCTATTTTGTATAAAACAAATATTAGTGGTTTGAAAGTCAGTAGTAATGTACAACGTCAAAGTATAATTGAAATTATTTTCTTTCGAACGAATTAGTGAATGATCTTAATCGTATAACGATTACGCTTAAGATTAAATTTTAAGCATGTAAAATCTGGATAATGGACCAAATAAAAAACCACCTACCAACAACCACCTACCACCGACCAATAAAAAACAAATATTTTTTTGTTTCAATCAGGAGAAAAATTGCGTGATATTTGCCGAGACCCCCTTCTCCCATAATCTTATTTTATCTTGAAATGAGATTTTACTCGACCCCCTCTCTCCCTTAAACATCACACGTAATTTGTGGACGCCCCCTTAACTACAGAAAACATGTTTGTTTACTCAATGCTAGAAACCATAAGTATAAGCGGATAATCTGTACAATAAGAAAATGTTTCAAACCAAAAGTGATTTAGATATACTCATTACGCCAAAAAGATTTTATTTTCTGCTTGTACGAGCTGAAAAAAAGGAATTCCTCGTTGAACATTCTTTCACAAAGAAATTCGATCAATCCAAAGAGCCCTGAACTCAAAACGTTTATAAGTTCATACATGCAAGCTTTTTTCCACTTATTGAATTTTCCTTGAGCGGTCTTACCTATTCTGCGTTATGTAATTTCGCTTGAATATTATCGGTAAGTAAGTAGTAAGAACCTTTTTATGATTTAACAAGAAGTCACAACTTGTTGGGTCACAAACCCAATATATAACCTTTACAAAATGTGGCCGGTTCTTAGATTAATTTCTTGTATGAAAATTCCTGGAGCTTCAGTTCTGAAATCTTGTTCAGAAGTAAAGTTTTAAATCATTGGATCCGGATTTAAATCCGCAATCTGTTTTTTTTTTGTAATAAATATGACGCAAGTGAGTAGAAGGCTAAACTGATAGCAAGTGATCCATGAATATTTGTAATACAAGTATTGCAGTTGCGTTTCCGGTCTTTAAAAAATTAGTGAGTAAACTCTTTCTTAAAGTCCCTTTTTTATACTATAAGATAGCAAACAAGCAGATGGATCTTCTAATGGAAAATGTCAACCAACGCGTATAGACACCAAAGTTGTTAATGGTGCGTTGCTATCTTGTAGCGAGGTCTAAAGCCACATGCATAAGTTTACCGGCTACCCCACCCTCCAAACCGAAACACAACAGTGACAATCACTGAAACTATTGTGACAGGAATAGGTAAGGCGGTAGTACCAGACCCGAGCGAGACAATGCAGAACTGCAACTCACTACCATCGTGGCTACTAGGTGGTAGACACCGAATAGCCACGATGGTAGTGACTCGCCTCGTTGGTCGAGTGGTTAGCGACCCTGACTACGCAATCGACGGGGCTCGGATTCGATCCCCGTCAGGGACAAACATATGTGAGATGAGCAAAAATATTTGTATTTCCGGATTTGGGTGTTTATTATGTATGTAAAAGTAGTTATTTATGCCTTTCTATGTATTAGTATCTAACTAAGACCCATAACATAGGTAAGTGAATAATTTGCTTACTTTGGGGTTAGATCAGTAAGTGTAATATGTATGTATGTATATATATAGCAATTGATTTATATATATATATATATATATATATATATATATATATATATATATATATATATATATATATATATAAATCAATTGCTGTTAGTTAGTCTCGCTAAAACTCGAGAACGGCTTTTCCGATTTGGCTAATTTTGGTTAAATTAATACAAATTAATTGCTGAAGTCCAGGTTTAAAAGGTGACAAAATATAAAAAAATAAGAGTAGTTTAAAAAGATAATAATAAATAAAAATAATATGATGGTAAAAAATATAAAAACTAGCTAATATGACGGTAAATGATTTATTCCTAAAACGGGATCCGTATCAGCTGTTATATAACTTTCCCTGTGAAAGCTGCTATAACATAGACAAAAAATCTGTCAATCTACCATATTCCGTGCGCCTTTGCTATAGACATTGATATAAAAAACCCTAGATGCACAGTCCCGAACAAAACTGACACTCAAAAGTGCCCCTTATTTCATTTAAGTAGTTATAGATATGGCAAAAACATATGTCTTTGCATATCCAACCTTAAGTGCAAGACTTATAGTTGTTTTTACAAAACAATGAACGAAAAGAATTAAACTTGACAGTGTCGCGACCGACGCGATTCTATTTGAAATGAGCGCACAATTACAATACGCACAAACAAATACAATTTAAAATTGTGCGCTCATTATTGGAGGACTTTTTTGACACACTGATTGTGTATCTTGGGTTTTTATATATCAATGTATAGAGCTAAAAGTTTATCTTTAAATTATATAACCTACAAAATCACTCAATGTCAGTGATATAGTGACGAAAATGTGAGGGATATTTATATATAGGAATGCATATTTTATTGACGCAGAGGGATACTTTTACATTGGCGTTCAGAATATTGCGCATAAAAATTTTAAAGGTACGTGATATTTAGTTGACTGTTAATATCTGTAAGAGAAATGGCTAACAGAAATATAAATATATTTCTTCACTAGCTGTGCCGGCGACTTCGTTCGGGCCGCGTCGAGAAATTTCTAAAATAAAAGTAGCCTAAGTTGCTCTCTATTACATCAGCTATCTGCTAGTGACATTCCCGTCAAAATAGGTCCAGCCGTTTCAGAGATTAGCCGGAACAAACAGATGGACAGACAGTAAAAAATTGTAAAAAATTATATTTTAGTATATGTACCGTATATAAATCCACTACCTGACCCGCGCAGCTTCGCCCGCGAATATATTAACATATCGTCTAAATAGTTTTTAATAAAAATTTTATCCCCCATTTCAGCCCTTCAGAGGCTGATTTTTGAAAAAAAATTAGCCTTTGTTTGACCCCGAATCTTTAACTATTTCCTTGGCAATTTCATAATAATCGGTCTAGCGGTTTAGCCATGAAAGCGTAACAGACAGACAGACGTTCGCATTTATAATATTAGTATGGATAGTATGGATATGCATTTAGTAAAAAGCCGTTATTTTAATATTACAGACAGACACTCCAATTTTATTTATTTGTACTATATTTGTATTATATGTATTATATATTTATATTAATAATATTATAAACAGACACTTCAATTTTATTTATTTGTATAGATATAGATAATATTAAATACCAAGCAAGCAGTTGTCCTGGTGGAAAAAGAAACCGTCGCGTATAGACACCAAAGGCACGGTAATGTTATCTACCAGTATTTTGACTCGGTCTTATCCTTGAAATAAATACCTACAGCTGGCTGCGCCGTGCTGAACATAAAATGCGATAGAGCAGCCCGCCTTCAATATTTTAACAACATTTGCCTCTGCCGTCACGTCGGCCGTTCGCCAATCCTCAGTCTGTTTTATACCTATCGAGTACATGTCGAACTCTGAGCGCGTAGGTAGCTCGCGTTTCACCCGTTCGTATGAATATATAATACTGGTAGATAAGATTACCGTGCCAAAGGCGCGTTGCTTAACGTATGGTAGGGTGGCAATTATACTTGCATACGTCTACCACTTACCTTACCCTCCAAACTGGAACAGAACACTGACAAATACTGACGCTATTGTAGCAGGAATCGGTAAGGCAGTGGTATGACATACCTAGGCGAAACTCTATCTGGTAGTTGCTATGGTTGAGGCACTTATAGCTAACTGTATGTCTTTCATGAACTGTCGGGTAGAATGGCAGTTATCCTATTCTTCAAAGAAGGTCCGGACCACAGGGTCGTAGTATGTAAAAAATGGGCTAAGAGCGAGTCGGACTCGCGCAGAAAGGGTTCCGTACAATCATGGAAAAAATTACGAAAAAACACATTTATTGTCTCTTAATATATTCACTTTTTATTTTTAGTATTCATTATTATAAAGGCAACGGAAATGCATAATTTGAGAAAATTTCCGCTTTTTAGCTATTACGGCTTACGAGATATAGCCTGATGATAGACAGACTGACAGCGGAGGCTTAGTAATAGGGTTCCGTTTTACCTTTTATGTACGGAACCTTAAAAATCAAATGGCACTTTGGTTAAAAATTAGATTCTTGGTTAACAGCTATTGTAAAAGAGGAGACATATAGTTGATATCATAATCTATACATATAATAAAATCGTAGGAAAGTCAATGTATGTCCGGCGTAAACTCAAAAAGTACTGCATGGATTTACTTCAAATTTTGCTTGAATATTACTAACAGGTCGGGTCAACATATAGTCTACATATTATCACGCTATCACCTTTGGGAGAAAAGCTGTGCGGTGTAAACCAAGTCCGCGCGAACAAAGTCGCGGGCTACAGCTAGTAATAAATAATAATAAATATTCACGGGACAAATTACACTTACTGATCTAACCCCAAAGTAAGCAAATTATTTGCTTGTGTTATGGGTGTTAGGCAACGATACTAATACATAGAAATACATATATAAACACTGGAATATATTTAATAAACACCCAAGCCCGGAAATACAAACATTTATGCTCATCACACAACGCTTGTCCCCGTCGGCGATCGAACCCGAGCCCTGTTGATTGCATAGTCATGGTCGCTAACCACTTAACCAACGGGTCGGTCAAAATCGTCGATATATTCTTTAAAAGGGGACTGGACCAACACAGTTCACAAAGATTAAAAGTATTAGAAAATACTCTCTTACTATAATAAAAAAAACCCGTTGAAGTGCGAGTCGGGTTCACGCACGAAGGGTTCCGTACCATCATAGCAAAAAAAAAAAAATACGAAAAAACACGTTTAATATTTTAATTATTTAGTATTTGTTATAGCAGCAACGGAAACATAATTTGTGAAAATTTCAGCTTTCTATCTATCACGGTTTATAAAATACAACCTGGTGACAGACAGACAGAGGAGGCTTAGTAATAGGGTTCCGTTTTGCCTTTTAGGTACGGAACCCTAAAAATACTCGTATTAAATATACTCGGACGAACAAAAACTACATCTATACCACTTTATAAATCCGACACATACCAGTGTCTGTACCTCCATTTTTGTTTCAAATTCATGATTAGGATTTTAAAAATGTTGACCTCTGTCTGCTTGTCTGGGACACAGAATCAATAACAGTTTAGTTAATCTTGATGAAATGTCACAAGTTCAAATCCATCGTGTTGAAATTGTTCTTTGTTGTTTTTAAAGTTTTTCAAGTTTTCCCAAGCACGGGGTGAGTACTCAACTACGAGAAAGTCAACTGAGCGACGGCTGGTATTGAAACCTGTATATTATAGGTACAAGCTCGGCGTGCTAGGTCTGTTTATGCATAAATTGCTTCAATATTTCATTCATACAATATTTTATATCGATAACACTTGTACTGTTTCACAATGAACAGCTTATAGAAGCGAAACCGGTTAGATAATAGGTATAATAACCTATTATCCAACCGGTTTCGCTTCAATAAGTATCATCAGGGCTATTACAAATTAAAACAAAAAACAAAACAACATCTAACCGTCCTGATTTAACATTTTTTTCACACAACAACAAAAGTTATTTTTCCAATTTACAAAATATCATGCTCAATCCATATTTTTACAATTTACAAAGAAATTTTACCATTTACAAAATTAATCATTTAAATTTTATTACATTTAAATTATTAGCGAGTGATATAGTCATATATTTACGATTTAATTATGTATATCTACGCGAGCTGAGCTATGAAAAAGCTAGTTAGCAATAAATTTACTCCTGAGAAAGAAGGAAGAATCAACCAGTACAAATATAAAACCTTCTCTTTTTCTAAGTTCGTTAAAAATGTACTAATTCAGATAAATAGGCTCGCTAAGTTTTGTATAAAAATTAAATCAATATATCTTAGAGGGCGAAGTTTCCATAACGTAATGAAATTAGGACAGCACTTTCGCGGGACTTTCAGACGTTGATTGATACATACTCTTGTTAACATCGCCTCCTGATTGTAATAGGGCGGTACGGTTATAGGCAAAACTGTTTAAATAATATTTATAACAACGATTCACCACGGATAAAGTTTAATATAGTTTTATACATTAAAAAAACCTCTAAATTGTTTCAGTAACATTAGATCTGAACTCTGAATTTTGTTAACTTAAAACTGTAATTGATCCACAATATGAACATAGTTATCATGAAACATATACGAGAAATTATGCTGGATCTAAAAAGGTATTTAAAATTGCATAGAGATCACATAGAAATTGTAAAAAATATATGCTTCAATCTAAGGAAAAAATTATATAACATGTGTGCTACTCGTCATTATTAGTAATTTTTATACATTAAAATAGCAAACAAGCGAGTAACTCATGTGATGGAAAGATACAACCAATACGAATAGATACCAATTAGTCATAATGGTGCGTTGAAATCTGTGTAATTAGATGGTGATGCCGCATACGTAAGTTTGCCAGCTATTCTAATTTCGAAACTTTTAATTTATTAATATAAATATATAATGAATTCATTTATGTATTTATTTTATTTCATTGAGTGGCAAGCAGATGGCCCACCTAATGAAAAAAGATACTGTCGCTTAGAGATACCAAAGATTTTAATAATGCATCGCTATCTATGTGGCGGAGAAAGAATGTCACACGCATAAGTTTACCAGCTGCTATACACTCCAAACTGGAATGGAACAGCGATAAACGCTGACACTACTGCGGTAAAAATATATAAGGTACTGATACCAGACCCGGTCAAGAACTCAACCACCCAGTTAGAGGTCAAAATATAAGACACAATGACATGTATTTGCTTTCTCTTGCCTGGCAGTCAGTTGATCCATTTTTATTAAAAAAAATATAGTTTAATTTCTATCTAGTTATTAGTAACTATCTAGCTATCGGCAACATTGACAATAATGGTCGCCGGTTCATATACTACCTATAGAAAAAATTATATAAATAATGTATAACAAAATTATATATCCTTGGAGTACCTAAACATTAAAACTGATATGGTGTTGAATTCAAATTTAAATTCGCGGCAAATAAAAAAAATAATTTTATTGTTCTAATAATATTTGATAAGAGCATTGATATAAAAAATTCAAGATGCACAGTTCCGAACAAAACTGACACTAAAAACTGTCGCTAATTTCACACAATTAGTTACAATTATGGCAAAAATATATGTTTTTGTATATCCAACCTTAAGCGCAAGATCTATAGTTGATTTTACAAAGCAATGTAAGACAAATAATATATTTGACAGTGTCGCGACCGACGCGATTCTATTTGAAATGAGCGCACAATTTAAAATATTGCGCTCATTTTTAGACGACGTTTTTGAGACACTGATTGTGTATCTTGGGTATTTTTATATCAATGGATAAGAAGTTAAATTTTGGCATATTTCATATTAAATGTTTTGTTGACGAGTGTACCCGTCTTTAAAGGCCAATTTTTATCAGGCCGCTAAGACAGTTTATTGTATCGTGGTGTAATGTTATTCATAGAGAAAGTTGGCTGGTGAAGGGTACCTTGCTTTGTTGAGCAAATTTGCCTTTGGTTTGCAAACAATGTTCTTTTTAAAGCTGTATTATACGTTTTCTTTCAAAGGAAAGAAATTTAAATTGCTAAAATTACTTGAATGATAAGCATTATTCAAGAACAAAGAGACGAGTTGTGAATATAAATGTAAAAAGAATGGTTCCGTATGTAAAAAGAAAGTAAGAAAAAAAATCATTGATTTGCAAAATTATTGGTGTTACAAGTCGTACGTTTTTTTATATCATAAGATAGCAAATAAGCAGATGGAACGAATTAAGCATCGCCTATAGACACCAAAGGTGTTTATGGTGCGCTACTATCTCGTGGCGAGGTCTAATGCCACATGCATAACTTTACCGGCTACCTTACCCTCAAAACCGGAATACGACAGTGACAAGTACTGACGCTATTGCGGCAGGAATAGGTAAGGCGGGGATACCAGACCCGGGCAAGATAACTCAGAACTTTACCACCTAGTAGCCACGATGCTAGTGACTCATATAGCCAATCTGTCGCCTTTTACGCCTTTTACTGGCAGAACAACAGTTGGCTTATTCTTCAAAGGAGCCTGGGACCAACACTTTGTTTCGTAAAAGACTGTATGTACTATGCGATCCAAATAAGTATAGAATCGTGCTTGTTATCAACTTCATAGCATAAGTGTGAAATTAGTAATGTCAACAAAATAATATTTGTCCAAAAATATTGCAGATTTATAAGGTATAAAGTTAAAGCACAAGGAATACGTCTGGAGTGATTTTATTTCATCGATAAGAATTTTGAAGAAATTTAAAGTTTTAGTAGTCATTTCTAAAACTTCAAATTTCTTAAAAATTCTTATCGATGAAATAAAATCACTCCAGAGGTATTCCTTGTGCTTTAGCTTTTTATTCGACACGATAAAATAACACAATACAGAATATTTCTATATTTTTTCACACGACGACGAAAAGAAATATTAGAAAAGATAGAAATTTGAAGTTTTAGAAATGACTACTAAAACTTCAAATTTCTTCAAAATTCTTATCGATGAAGTAAAATCACTCCAGAGGTATTCCTTGTGCTTTAACTTTTTATTCGACACGACGAAATAACACAATACTGCATATTTCTATATTTTTCACACGACGACGAAAAGAAATATTAGAAAAGATAGAAATTTGAAGTTTTAAAAATGACTACTAAAACTTCAAATTTCTTAAAAATTCTTATCGATGAAATAAAATCACACCAGAGGTATTCCTTGTGCTTTAGCTTTTTATTCGACACGATAAAATAACACAATACAGAATATTTCTATATTTTTTCACACGACGACGAAAAGAAACATTAGAAAAGATAGAAATTTGAAGTTTTAGAAATCACTACTAAAACTTCAAATTTCTTCAAAATTCTTATCGATGAAATAAAATCACTCCAGAGGTATTCCTTGTGCTTTAGCTTTTTATTCGACACGATAAAATAACACAATACAGCACATTTCTATACTTTTTCACGATATAATTTATCTACAAGCGTTTAACATTTACGTACATTTGCTCATATGAGTGGCTACGTATTTACGCGTCTATTAGTATTTGTGTAGTCTGTGATAGTTACCAAAATATTTGATCAAATATGTCAAAGGAAGAAAAAGTATCTTCACGCCCGTATCCCCGAAAGGGTAGGCAGATAGGTGGCAAGTTTATCGCCAACCGGGCACTTTTCAACTTTGTCTTTCTAAAATCTTTCTAAATTCTCAGAAAACTGAAAAAACACTTTTTTTATGTGCCCGACCCGGGAATCGAACCCGGGACCTGATGTGATCAACGCCAACGCTGGACCATTAGACCACAGAGGCGATCAAATATGTACTTGTACGCAAAATTTAAAAAACGAGCCTTTTCTTACGGAATAACGGAAGTATTGTCGATATCGCGTCAGGCGAGCCGTTACAGAACTCTACCACATACTCGTAGTCGTCACGATGACATATACATGTGCGGCTAATCGTTCGCCTTTTACGAACTGCCCGGCAGTATGGTAGATGGTCTATTATCTAAGCTATGCTATTTTTGATTAACATAGACTACATTTTAGCCCAAGTTTTTCGGGAAATTTCGGGACCTACGCGGATTATTCGCAAGTAACGGCTAGTTTTTTATACCTAGTCTCACAATAAATATTATTACAAAGATAAAAGCATTTTTTCTATTGCCTGTAACATTTATTACTATTGCAGTGTGTTATTTTAATACATATATATATTAATATGTGAATAGTTATCTCGAATAGTTCGGGACAGTATGTTCTGAATCATTACATACCGCGTCCGTGAGAGGTAACTTTGTATGCGTTGCTCGAATATTACTTCTAAATAAATAAATAAATCTCTCCTCTCCAGTCTCCAGTATTCTGTGACTGTACATATTAAAGGACATGAAAGTTAATGGTCTAGTGTAATCAGTAAAAATATGATAAAGTATTTCCACGCCCGTATCCCCGAGGTAGACAGAGGTATCAGTGCACCCACGATTTTCGGAAGACACTTAGTGCCACAATGTGATAGGTGGCAAGCCTTTCACCAATCAGGTACTTAACCGATCTCGAGCGACGTTGTTTTATCAGAAAACTAAAGAAAATACAACTTTTGAATTCCCCAACCCCAGAATCGTACCCGGGGCCTATAGTCAAAACTGACACCGAACAGCTAGACTACAGACGCAGTAAAATCTATACATCTATACATATAATAAAATCGTAGGAAAGTCAAAACTGTACATAGAATATTTTTTTAAAAGAATACTTAGGGCGTGATCTACAATCGATATCGAAGCCAAAATTATTGTTTTTAGAATTTTTGTCTGTTTGTCTGTTTATCTGTTTGTCTGTTTGTATGTCCGGGGTAAACTCAAAAAGTACTGGATGGGTTTACTTCAAATTTTGCATGAATATTACTAACAGGTCGGGTCAACATATAGGCTACATATTATCACGCTATCACCTACGGGGGAGGAGCAGTGCAGAGTAAACGAAGTCCGCGCGGACGAAGTCGCTGGCAACAGCTAGTATGAAATAAAAAGACAAATAGGTAGTATAGTTCCGACGCGTCTCAATCGCCTACAACAACAACAGCAACAACAACAACAACAACAACAGCAACAGCAACAGCTAGTATATAATAAAAAGAGAATAAACCTCAAATAAATTAGTGCAGCAATATACAAAAATTATGGTCACCGAGCGTAAGTGGTAGGAGCGCGTTATGACTCACATGTGCTGCGACGGCTAATCGCTATTTAAAAAATGAAATTCGGTATGTATCTATGGCCCGTACATAAATATTTTTATTAAATAATTGGGTCAAAACCTTAGTACCTTTTATTTTTTTATTTATTTAATACTATATTGCACACATAGAGGCAATATTTTGATTCATGGACATTCCACAAAATGCGAGCTTATCTCTGTAAAATATTTCTTCCAACAAACCTAAAACAGTGAGAACGCGTGAAAGAAACATTTTTTTTTGTAATCTACATAATCTGTATATTTGTAATCTACATTTACAAGTGCACAGGTTATTAATTTAGAAATATACAATAGGTATATAAAAAATATTTTAATTTATTTAATTCTAATACGTTACCCTTACGAGCTTTTACCTTAGAAATTAAACAGATAAATAAAAATCTTTCAAAGATTTTTTAAAGGTAACTAATGATTGACAGCACCTAATATGTAACAGAGATGAATCCCAAAGTACTTAAGTGTATTTATACATATTGTGTATCAAAATCGAATTCTGAATACCTTCATTCAGTATGTACTATGCGTTCCAACTAAGAATAGGACTGTCGGATGACATATAGTGCCGAATTTTGCAAAAACTTTATAAGTGATAAGGTGTGCAAAAAAAATCTAACAAAGAAATACTTTAAAAAAATATTTTCATTCTAATTGGTATATTTTTTATTTAGATTCACATCAGACCATGGTACCATGTATTAAAATAAGGTGTATAATAACAAACACGACTTTTATATATAGATGCATGTATAATAAATAAATAAATATTCACTGAATATTTTACACTTACTGATCTAACCCCAAAGTTAGCAAATTATTTGTTTGTGTTATGGGAGTTAGTGAACGATACTAATACATAGAAATACATATATAAATACTGGAATATATTTAATATATTCTAGTATTTATATAAATACTAGAATAGAATACATATATAAATACTAGAATATATTTAATATATTCTAGTATTTATATATGTATACCATAGATAAACGGCTAGACTGCTATATTTTACTATTTTTTATTAATGAATATTATATTTTAATTCTTTTTAGCCTATTCTGGACAAAGACAACCCAAACCCACATAACTCGCAAAAAAATTGGCCCTGCCATTTTTGACTTAAAGTATCTTCACGCCCATATCCCCGAAGGGGTAGGCAGAGGTACAACAAGTGCACCCACGATTAGCCGAAGATACTTGGTCCCATAAATGTGATAGGTGGCAAGCCTATCGCCAACCGGGCACTTTCCAATCCCGGGCAACTTTGAGTTTCTCAGAAAACTGAAATAACACTTTTTTTTTTTTAAAATGCCCGACCCGGGAATCGAACCCGGTGGTGGTTGACTTATGTGGTGTAAATAACACGACTTTTTAATATATACCTATAGATGAACAGATAATTTACAGATTTGGTGGAAATTCGGGACACAGGTAGACGATGGCCTGGAACAGCAGGAAGGTTACTTTTATCTCGAAAAAAATCGGTTGTTCTCGTGGGGTTCACCAAAAATATTTATAATGCAGCGGGATGGAGGCTGCAGCTAGTTTTACACAAAGGAAACAGACCAACACACATCGTCTTTTTTTCATAACATTCTAGCTTGAACCTGCTTTGCATAACTGGCACAGATACACGACGCATATAATAATAATAATATTTTTTTACTTCCATCGATAAATCTCCATTTAACACTTATAAATTACGAATACAATATTAACTTACTATTATTCTATCTATCAATAATATATTTTTTTTAGTTTTTTTTATACTTTTTTTTTCAAATATTTTGCTTGCATAAAACTAACGCTTTTGGTTACAAAAGTAAAGTTTTGGGTAGGCAGAGGTACAACAAGTGCACCCACGATTAGCCGAAGATACTTGGTCCCACATATGTGATAGGTGGCAAGCCTATCGCCAACCAGGTACTTTCCAATCCCGGGCAACTTTGTGTTTCTCAGAAAACTCAAAATACACTTTTTTTTAAACGTGCCCGACCCGGGAATCTAACCCGGGACCTCATGTGGTCAACGCCAACGCTGGACCACTAGACCACAAAGGCGATTATTATTTATTAGGCGGTGATACTACTGGGCATTAAATGTAATCAACGTTTCCAATTGGAATATTTTTCTATTTTGATTGGACAATTTTCTAGTGAGTTATGCTTTGCAATATGAACGTTATTCAAATAATAATCTCGATTAAAACGAAAGGTTTACACTTTTTTAGCCAGTGAGCCAATAAGCGGATGCATGGTGGGGGCGCTACTCGCCCGTGAAAAATAAAAATAATGAATCAGCTCGACTAAATTTTTGGTATTTAATCAATATGTTCAGTCAGTAAATTTCTGAGTATTCGACTAAAATACTAGCCCAATTCAAACGAAGCTTTACGGACTGCCTGGCAGCAAGGCAGGTCTTTTGTGTAATCGTGTGTTTACGTGAATGCGTGAGTGTGGGTCTGAGGTTGTGCCTTTAGATGAGTGTGTGTGTCTGTGTATGTGACTGCGTATGTGTGTAAATGCGGAAAACTGCTTCCTTATCCTTTAAATTTATGCAACACTCTTAGTCATTTTGATATCCAAAGATGACATGATATAAAAATATATGTAGTTTTTTATTACTGATCTACACACATACACACATACACAATAGGCACGATCACTCACAATTTCAAACTTAGTGACCTACATGTAGGCTGTTATTACTAGATTTGTTCTTTTCTATTCCAAATAAGATCCGTTGTAATTTATTTGGCTGTTTAGGACAGGATGTAAGTTAATTACAATAGGAAACGTTGATTACATTATTTCGTGCGTAAGGATAATAAAGGATGATATAAAGTATGGCTATGATAATGTTTTATTTCTTTGCAATTATGATTGAGCAAAATGTAATATCCTTACCCTTATTCTAATTATTTATATTACAGCTTGATAAATACAATTATATCCACAGGCAAACAAAAAAATTGAAATTGAATTCGAAAAATTAAAAGGTGAAATAAATTAAATTTGCTACTCGATACGAAGAGTATCTAGTCTCTCAGTTCACGAAGAGTAGCAAATTTAATTAATTGAACCTTTTGATTATGGATTTTTGCAAAGTAACGCCTGAATCAAATGAATTGAAAAATTCTTTTATTGTCGACATCAGTATATTAACTTGTAGTTTTTAGTAACTTTTAGTAACTTTTATTAAATGTACTTATCTATTTATCTACTATAATTGTTATTATTATTATTATTTAATTTATATAAGATTCAAGTATCTAAGAAAAAAAATTAAAAACGTCACGTAAAAGCGTATACAAAAGCAGTCCCCTGCCACCTAACTTATATATAAGTTGGCGACTAAGTGATTGCCGATTTCAGTCACAGTCGAGAGTGCGGCTCTCATTTTTTCCGATGTCCAAAAATGTTATGATATTCTTCTCATATTATATTAGCTGTCATCTTTATCTAGTTTACAAGTTTATTGCGTATATATTTTATTAAAAGTTTTTGTACCTCACTATTAATATGGAGTTCGAAAACGAACGTTTTCACCATATTTTGCTTCAATATTTCCGTAAAGGAAAGAACGCAGTACAAGCCACCAAAAGTTACTTGACATGTATGGTGATAAAGGTTAAAACCAATGCCGAAATCGGTTTCAAAAATTTTGTTCTGGATATTTTTCCCTTAAAGAAGAACATTGTTCAGATTGACCTGTTGAGCTTAATGGTAATGAAATCAAAACCACTATCGAATCAAATTTTCACATTCAAACATGGAAGATTGCAGAGTTTTTCAGATTCAGCCATTGAGAAGAATCGGACTCGTTAAGAAGCTGGATATTTGAGTTCTGCACGATTAGAAAGAAATTCATCTGATAAAGTGTATTAGTGCTTACGATTTATTGCTTAAACGCATTCGATTAGTTTGAAAACGAAAAATCATCACTAAAGACAAAAATTGAATTGTGTACAACAATAACAATCAAAACCAATCACCATACATCAACCACTTCTAGGGCAAATGTCCACCGAAAGAAGACGTTGCTGTCCGTTTAGTGATATTGGAAAATCCGATGTATTTTAAGCTTATTATGTATTCCAAGCAACCGAACTTCTCATTTTAAAGTCTACTGTCAGCATCTGAAATCAGAAATCAGAAGAACTTTATTCAACAAAACTTTTTACAAGTTATTTTGATACGGATAGGAAAAGTGGCCACTAAACACACTCTGGACATCAAACATTGTAACGTATTTAAATACTAATTTACTAGGTGGTAGAGTTCTGCATTGTCTCGCCCGGGTCTGGTACCACCGCGTTATCTATTCCTGCCGCAATAGCGTCGGTGCTTGTCACTGTCGTGTTCCGGTTTGGAGGGTAAGGTAGCCGGTAAACTTATGCATGTGGCATTACACCTCGCCACAAGATAGCAACGCACAATTAACATCTTTGGTGTCTAAAGGCGATGGTTGACTCTTTCCATCAGGAGACCATCTGCTTGTTTCCTATCTTATGATAAAAAAAGAACATTATACAAATTTAACGTAAAATGTTTTGTTTACAAGCCATAAACTTAATAGTAACTGTATATTTGTGTACATTATGATATATGCCAATACTCTAATATATATATATATATATATATATATATATATATATATATATATATATATATATATATATATATATATATATATATATATATATATATATATATATATATATATATATATATATATTAGAGTAGATTTCTGCTTTGCTCTGAAATGTAAACTTACTGTGCTAAATTTCATGCTCCTACATTAACGTTAATGTTGTAAAAAGTGATACAAAGTTTTTGCTTCACATATTAATATACATGTGACAAAGCTAACAACATTCTCTAGCAGCGTCAGTTTAATTTAAATTCTCAAAACTCAGTTACAAACAGCCAATTACTCCTTCAAGAGAAGTTATGATGAGGATATCTATCTTCTCAAGATATTAAGCATTTTTTCATAATCGAGTAAGTTACAAGCCAACAACGAATTTAGAATAATAATAATGATATGACTTTACAAATTGCTCAAATCGATCTGACCCCAAATAAATCAATTATTTGATTGCGTTTTAGGGCTTAATCAATGATACAAATATGTAGAAGTACATATATAAAACATACAAATTCAGAAACCAAATTCAGAAATACAAACATCTATACTCATCACATAAATGTTTGTCTCTGTCGAGACTTGAACCCGAGTCCCATCAATTCGTAGTTAGGCTCGCTAGCCACTCGACCAATGGGGCAGTAAAATTTCCTAACTATTATACACGTCTTTCTTACTCATCAAACATTTCATTGGTGTCCCGTGTCCTGAAATTTGATCTCACGCGGGTATGGGGCGATAGCCTATATTATGGCAATTCTGGTAAAAACAGTGATATGTATTGGGTAAAATAAAGCAAAATAATATCCCTTGGTTCAATTAATACTTATTAAAAATATTTTGAGTATTTTTAAGGCACTGGGCTCCTATAAACTTCTAGGAAACCTATCAGAAAATCAATCCTTCTCAATAAACTAATATTAGACGAGAGATATTCGTACGCAAAAGTATTTTATGTACTTGTAATGAGTGTTTTAATGAGTGTATATATTATATATTACTGAAAAATTAAACTTCAGACCTTGTTTTTAAAATAATGATTGATAGAAGATGCGTAGGATGTGACAACAGAACGAGAAGGTAGCCATGGAACTCCTGATCTAAATGAAATAAACCTATTGTGTGAGATCTAATGGGTTATATTCGGGAAAATAGATACTCTAATCAGGATTATTTCCATATTAGAGCTAAAATGAGGCAATGGGAGCTTGTAATAAAACAACTCGAGCACGTTGATTGAGGAACCATGGTAACCTTAACCTGATGCTACAGGATTCCTTTTCAAAGATCATCGGCTCCTTTAGAAGGATGGGAGCTTGTAATAAAACAACTCAAGCACGTTGATTAAGGAACCATGGTAACCTTAACCTGATGCTACAGGATTCCTTTTCAAAGATCTGATGATCTTTAGGAGGATGGGAGCTTGTAATAAAACAACTCAAGCACGTTGATTAAGGAACCATGGTAACCTTAACCTGATGCTACAGGATTCCTTTTCAAAGATCATCAGCTCCTTTAGGAGAATTGGAGCTTGTAATAAAACACCTCAAGCACGTTGATTAAGGAACCATGGTAACCTTAACCTGATGCTACAGGATTTCTTTTCAAAGATCATCAGCTCCTTTAGGAGGATGGGAGCTTGTAATAAAATAACTCAAGCACGTTGATTAAGGAACCATGGTAACCTTAACCTGATGCTACAGGATTACTTTTCAAAGATCATCGGCTCCTTCAGGAGGATGGGAGCTTGTAATAAAACAACTTAAGCACGTTGATTAAGGAACCATGGTAACCTTAACCTGATGCTACAGGATTCTATTTCAAAGAGATATATATATATATATATATATATATATATATATATATATATATATATATATATATATATATATATATATTTAAATTTTCAATAACCTTCGACACATTTTGTTTTTTTTTATATCATAAGATAGGCTTAAAACCCGCCATAAGGGTTAAGAGTAACACTAACCTCGGCTAAGAGTATCTTGCCGATAACTGAAAGACTATGAGATATCAGAATTTCAGGTCGTCATTGACTCTTGATTAGGGTTTTAAGTATTTGCGGGCCAGAAAACAGGTCCGTATCGCTGCTGGCAGCCTGAAGGCCGTGTGTATGATGGGAGCATCAGAATCAATAGGAGTTGACATGGGCTTCTAAATTTTTTTGTGGAGATCGCCGGTAGAATTTAATTTGCCGTGTCTTTCACAGAGGGTTTGATGCCTCATTGCTTTGTCAAAGTGGGGTGTAATTTCTCTTAATATTATTTTTATAATGATAACAGTTATGCCATCATTACAAAAATAATATTAACATGAATTTGGTGTGTCTTTGGTTTCAAGAGCTGGTGTATAATCTTTGGCTAACCACTCGACCAATCGTGATGTTTGACATTAATGTATGCCCCTTTAGTCGATTGAATAGTGAAACTGACTTCGCAATCGAAGAGGCTTGGGCTCGATTCCCGACAGGGATATTTGTATGCTCATCAAAGTAGATGTTTGTATTTCTGGTTTTGGGTGTTTATTAAATGTATATTTTTTTAAATATGCATTTATATGTACTAATATTAATAAAGTACATTTTACCTCCTCTCCTTCTCTATCCCTCCTCTAGATTTTTTTTATATCATAAGATAGCAAACAAGCAGATGGGTATCCTGATGGAAAGAGTCAACCATCGCCTATAGACACCAAAGATGTTACTGGTGCGTTGCTATCTTGTGGCGAGGTCTAATGCCACATGCATAAGTTTACCGGCTATCTTACCCTCCAAACCGAAACACGACAGCGACAAGCACTGACGCTATTGCGGCAGGAATAGGTAAGGCGGTGGTACCAGACCCGGGCGAGACAATGCAGAACTCTACGACCTAGTAGCCACGGTGGTAGTGACTCGATAGCCAATCGGTTGCCTTTTACAACCTGCCTGGCAGAACGACAATTGACTTATTCTTCAAAAGAGGCCAGGACCAACACGGCGAAAACTTATTGCTTATTTTCTTATTTTCTTATCTGCTTGTTTTTTTTATTATATAACGCTTATAAATAGAAAGCGTGTCCTCTAAGTCCTTTTAAACAAGCCGTAATAGGATGAAATAATTATTCATCCAAACAGCCATCTGTTATTAACGCAGCTTGTGTATTCAATTTTTGATTTCATTTTTTGAGTTAACGTCAGCTAACCGAAACCAAATACAAAATTCACAAGTTGAAAGGGACGCCAGTGATTTGAAATTCAAATCTGCGTCGAATTCTTTTTACTCTTCAATATTATGATGTATAATTTTAATGGCTGCGAACATATGAAAATTTTTGTTAATCATTTTCGTCTAAACAAAATGTAAGCAAATAAATTGTGGTTTTTATAAAAAAACTAGCTGACCCGGCAAACATTGTTTTGCCTTATATATTAGGAATCCATAGCGGACAAACAACGTGACACGTAATTTATATAAGACTACGGGATTGTCCTTCCACGCAGCCAAAATTGCATTAAACTTTATATGGTGGTTAAGTATTCTTAAATTTTCTAATTTTCCGCGCAATTTTCTTAATATTTTCTTTTATAAGAACCTTCTCCTTACATTTACAAAAACAACAAAAAAAAATTTACCGAAATTGGTCCAGCCATTCAGGCGTGATGTCGTGACCAAGGAAAATAGGGATTGATTTTCATATATATAAGATGGATGAACTTCAACACGGGATAAATAATAAAATAAAACTTATTTTATTTTATTCATCTCCTGTTGATACAGGCTTCCGTAAAAGGAAAAAATAAAGTTACTTTATTGTTAAAGACAAAATAAGGCCAATACACCTTAATAACCTCTTAATCATTAGTTAGTTTGTAGAATTCTGCATTGTCTCGCCTGGGATTGGTACCACACACAATGCACATGAATTGTGGTACAACCAAGTTTTACATTTATTAAAAAGATTTTTGATCGCCCCGTTGGTCAAGTGGTTAGCGAACCTAAATATAAATCGACGGGGCTCAGGTTCGAATCCCGTCAGAGACAAACATTTGTGTGATTGTAATTGCAAAACATTGCTCAGGTTTGAGTGTTTATTAAGTTACAATATTTATAAACGTAAAAGTATCTTCACGTCCGTATCCCCGAAAAGGTAGGCAGGGGTACACCAAGTGCATCCATGATTAGCTGAAGTTACTTAGTCTCACATTGTGATAGGTGGCCAGCCTATTGCCAGTCGGGTATTTTTTCCATTCCTGGACAACGCTAATTTTGACAGAAAACTGAAAAAATTCGAATTGCCCGATCCGGGTATTTTCGAATCTGAATCTTGGAAACGGCTCCAACGATTTTCATAAACTTTAGTATGCAAGGGGTTTCGGAGGCGGTAAATCGATCTAGCTATTTTTAAAAGACGTCATTTTTTACCAATAAACTAACGAGCAAAGCCCGGCCATCCAGTAAAAAAAGCACATTTTATATGTCCTATTGTAAAATCTGTATTAAGTGGGTAATTTTTTTATAACTTGCCTAGACTAAAATAGCACATTATTCATTATTCTAAATGATGGGGTGACAAAGTTAACTGACGAATGTTTTTTTTAATGAGACTCAAACTTTATTTTTTTCTCATTAATCATTACTATTTTGTTTTACTCGTAACTATAGTTTATCAAGATCATTATTAGAATTTCTGTCAGAAATACAAGCAGCTGTCTCCAGAATATTAAGCTTTTAGCACTAGCGTTAGGAGCTCAGTAAACATTCAGGCTAATAATTTGCAAATTTTGGATAATATATTTTTATTTATTATAATAAGATTTTAAAATTACACTACAAATCACTTAAATTCCAATAAATCTTGAATATCGTTTAAATTTGATAGAAGTTAGTTAAGATTTACTGAATAACTATTTGCGTTATACCATAAGAATAAAATTGATTCGTTGTGAGAATATAGTTCCCAAACCAGACGTAACCTGTATTTTGCCATAACCATTGTTCTATTTTTAGTTTTTACCCCCATGTTGGTCCCGGCTTCCTTAAAAAACAGGCCAACTGCCGTTCTGCCAGGCAGGTCGTAAAAGGCGACTGATTGGCTATACGAGTCACTAACATCGTGGCTACTAGGTGGTGGAGTTCTGCATTGTCTCACCCGGGTCTGGTACCACCTTACCTATTCCTGCCGCACTAGCGTCAGTGCTTGTCACTGTCGTATTCAGGTTTAGAGAGTAAGGTGGCCAGTAAACTTATGCATGTGGCATAAGACCTCGCCACAAGATAGCAACGCACCATTAACGCCTTTTGTGTCTATAGGCGATGGTTGACTCTTTTCATCAGGAGACCCATCTGCTTGTTTGCTATCTTATACTATAAAAAAAGTTAAAGAAGCATAATATACTATACCACTCCGTAATGAGGGTCATATATAGTTAATTACTATTTGTGGAAAGACCTCAGTCAATGTGGTCAAATTTTGAGGTACTATATTTGGCTTTTCAAATGATGCACATGAAGCATGAATGTGGTCTAATATTTAATAGATTCAGGCGTTACATTGCCGAAATGCAATGTAACGCCTGAATAATTTAAAAAAGTATATTCACGCCCGTATCCCCGAAGGGGTAGGCAGAGGTACAACAAGTGCACCCACGATTAGCCGAAGATACTTGGTCCACAAATGTGATAGGTGGCAAGCCTATCGCCAACCGGGCACTTTCCAATTCCGGGCAACTTTGTGTTTATCAGAAAACTGAAAAAACATTTTTTTTAAGTGCCTGACCCGAGAATCGAACCCGGGACCTCATGTGGTCGACGCCAACGCTGGACCACTAGACCACAGAGGCGATATTTTAAAAAGGAAATTGTGGTATTTAATTAACAAAATTTCCGCGAAACTACTGTGATGCAACTGAGACGAAACGTAGTGTAAGGAATGGGGCGAACTTACCCAAGATCTGAAAATAAGGGGAAGACTAGATTTCACTTCACATGAAGGGTGAATCTTTATTGCTTTACACTTCATAGAGTGAAGTGCTATTCGACTCCCCTGAAGATGCTTCGGTTGAGAAGATGCTGCGTTGAGTACATAATTTGTGTTTTGTGTGTGGCTTCTGACGTGGAAGAAAGTGTGGTGGAAGTGGGTGGACTATTGTGCCGTTGTGGTCTTCTCTAATTTTTAGGCCTTGGATAAGTTCGCCCCATTTCTTACACTACCTTTTGTTTCGTTATGGGTACGCAGACGATAGCACTGTTGTGGAGAATTACGCATCCAGCGCACGGGCCAGTACGGCATACATCCGGTCTCACATAGAGGTGATGTTCGATCGTTTAAACCTGTCCTTACATGCAGTCTCCGACTGGGGCGATGCCAATCTGGTCAAGTTTAATGCAACTAAGACCCAAGCGTGTCTATTCTCCGCTAAAAGGTGTCCATTCCACCTATCTCCGTCTTTTCAGGGTGTGTCCGTGCCGATAACTGACCACTTTGAGCTCCGTTTTATCTATATATAGCTCCTTAGTATATAACGTCTACTCTTAACTTTGGTTCGTACATCGAATCAAAAGCCCAAGTTTCCACAAAAAATTTTGGTATTCTGACAAAAGTGAGACAGTATTTAAATCCGGGACAATTGCTCGACCTTTATGAAGCACAAGTTCGTTCGTGCATGGAATACTGCTCTCACCTCTAGGATGGATACACCAAATACCAGCTGGAGACACTTGAAGCGATAGAGAGGCGTGTCAAGAGGTTCATAGACGACGATAATCTGTTAGGCAAAAAACTCCAGAGCCTCGCTCATCGCCGCAGAGTGGCTAGTTTGTCGTTTTTTTATCGAATACACTTTGGAGAGTGCGCTGCGGAATTGCACGACTTAATTACGCCATTCTCGTTTTTTTATCGATCGCCGAGGCGCACAGATTCTACGCATCGTCATATGGTGGACGTTTCACATACACGCACAAAGCAGTTTGACTCGACATTCTTCATTCGAACTCCAAAGGACTGGAACACGCTTCCTGAGTCTGTGCTCCCGACGAGTACAATCTGGGGATCTTCAAAAGAAGAGTGAACAGGCCGCATCTCAGCTTACCACCAGGCGAGATCGTGGTCAAGCGCTTCCCTGTCGATAATAAGAAAAAGTTGCATCACAGCGTTACATACCTATGAGGTTTCGCGGAAAAAACACGGGCGAGACTTCATACATCGTTTTTTTTAGTTATTACCTTTAAGTTTGATATATTCCGTAAGATTTTATATCAGCTCCTTCATTTATTCTTATTTAATAAATATTTTTAAACTTGGGGAATAGTAGCTAAATAATGTTGGAATTTAAGTAAGATTAACGTTGAATTTCAGTTTTCTCCTTAGTAATCTGTGTTTAGGTATTTATTTTGTCATTAGGTGTCTTCAGTACAACTGCTAATCTCAGAAATCTAAGCTAGAATGACAAAATTCGGAGATAAAATTTTGCCAAGACACTTTTTAGATACTATAAATAACAAAAAAGAAATAAACCTTAAATTAATCTTTAGTACAAAAACAGGGAGAATTTTTATTTGATACTTATAATACATAAATCGATTGCTGTTTTAATGCAATTAAAATTAAAGTTTTATACAATGGTAACACTTGAATATGATGATAGAAGTCAATCAAATTTAAATCTCAATTTTTTATATGATTAATCCTAGTGATATATTTTATTTAATTAATTTAAAAAAAATAGCAAATTGTTCTAGTTTATCTAATATTCGTCACTTCGAAAGACACACAAGGGATATAAAAAATGTTGGTGGTGGCAGTTTGATGTTAAAAGAATATTTCGGGGGCTAATAAAAACAAAGAAACAAAAAAATGAGACACAAATATAAAAATACAGAAGTGGTACACAATGGTGGTGCAATATTCCAGAATGGCTTTTTCAGCGTAATATGTTGTGATTATACGGCAATCCCAACGCCTTAAATTTTGTTCATGTTTAATTACCTAAAATACGAACAAAAAAAGAAAAGAACATACAAACGGGTGCCTGGACGCATTTGCGTATCTGTATAATGTGTGTGATATTTTAAGTGTGTTATCTCGAATATTATGTCCTTCACAAATTTACGTCGTAGCAATCTGCTACAGTAGCTCTACGTAGCGCTACAGATTTCATAGCGATACGATGCAGCTGTTCCGTGGACCGTAGCTAAGGCCCTAGCGTGTTCTACAATTCAATTGCTTGTTTTACGAAAATTAATTATAAAAGTTTTCTGTAGTTTCTACAAAATACATAAAGCTCTCTTTAGATCTTTTCTGCAAAAAACAGAAATACAGTATAAAAGTTAAATCTATCGTGACAAGTAACATTACTTCAAATAAGATTGAAGTTCTTTGCTTGTTTTTTTTTGTTTCCCTACCATTGACATTAAAAATATTAAGTAACCTTTTATTTTTTCCCTATAGTGTAATCTATAAAATCCAATACCCCATGATGCTCGAGTAAATCATCATTTACTATCTTGAGTTGCTGAGATATTTATAAAGAATTATATGTATATAGTCGTAAAGTTGATGGGAGTATTCTCTTTGGAAAAGCCTAAGAATTTTAGAACACTGGAAGATACTTGGGACCAGCAACATCATGTGCTTGCAGGATGGGGTCTTATCTTAGCAAATTAGTGGGTGAACTGTCAAAAAATGGACTTTCTGATGGCGTCACTACGACGGTAGGTCTGGTTGCAGCGAAATTCAAAAAACCCGGCACCCTTCCCCTACTTTCATTCCTGGAATGCAGAAGGGAAAATTATTATACCCCCCCCCCTCCGAAATTAATGATCTCATCGAGCTATATGACTATCCAGGGATAAGTTCAGTTTACAGCAGGTAAAGTAATTAAATGTATATTAATCAATGCGAAAGTTTGAATGTTTGGATGATGGATGTTCGTTAGTCAATCACGCAAAAACAACTAAACCGATATTGATGAAATTTAACACACAGTTATATGATAATCTAAAATAGCTCATAGGATACTTTTTATCCCGGAAAATATGAGTTGTTCCCGCGGGATCCACCAAAAACTTTTAAAATGTAGCGGGCTGCACGGTGCAGCTAATAAATTATATTTTTATCCCCCCATTGGTCAGCTGGTTAATGAAACTAACTACGAGTGACTCTTCTTCGATTTCCGACTGGGACAAAAATTTGTGTGAAGAACACAAATGTTTGTAATTCTGAAATTGGATGTCCTTTTATACATGTTATTATAATATTTATGTATGTATTTTTATGTATTGGTATCGTTGACCCATACCACAAAAAAATATTTGCTTAATTTAGGATTTGTTCGATTTATGTAAATTGTCCAGCGATATAATCTATAGACAGTGAGGTGAGACGTCTCTATCGCTACGTGGTCTAGTGATAAAAATATTTTGGCAAATTCCTTTTACATTTTGTAATCATTTTAACTATTAAAATATTGTATATTTTATAATTATTATTGCACAAGTAAGATTTAAAAAAAATCATCTGTGTCCCATATTATTATTTTACTACTAAATTTGATATTTTATAATTATTGCAATAGTTAAGTTATAAAAAAAATACGTCTGGGTGCCATATACATATTTTCAACTTATACTTTAGTCTCACCCAGAATGGGATCAGCTCCTTGCTTTATCCGACCCGTTCAGGCGACAAAAATCACGACAGCCACGTGCAGAGTGCAGATTTTAAGATAAACGTATGAGAGATCAGATGATCTTCGCGCGTGCCATTGACCCAATAAGAAGCTGCTTTCTTTGATTAATGACTATTATTTTTTATATATATTATAACTGCTACATTCGATTTTGTAGAAAATACCGTACTCTTCCTACAACGCAGCTCAAAAAAGACGTGAAATAGCTAAATTTCTACGGATCATGCTATTTTTTTAAATATATTTTAAATTTTGTACTGCAAATCGTTGGTGTTTTGTGAAACTGGATTATAAACTAGCGGTCCCGGCAAACGTTGTTCTGCCTTTTTAACTACTCTTATTTCTTTCTATATTTTCTCACCTTTTAAGCCTTCCTTAGACTTTTAATTCAAAACTATTCATTTAAAACTAGATGATTAATTCAAAACCAAAATTAGCCACATTGGTTCAGCCGTTCTCGAGTTTTAGCGAGACTAACGAACAGCATTTGATTATGCAATTATTTTATTATATTTTTATTTTATATATATATATATATATATATATATATATATATATATATATATATATATATATATATATATATATATATATATATATATATATATATATATATATATATACTCCTCCAGATCCTATTTAGTAACAAATTTGCTTTTATTAATATCTGTTATTTAATTATTTATAAAAAATTAAAATTTACTTTGCATGCTTTAATATACGTTATCTTTCCGTTAGAAATATACGTAGGATAGTTCTTTAGTTTTCTTTTTCCTGTATAAAAATGGCGGGGTAAAGTAAAATTAAAAAAATGAGAAAACATAGAGAATCTTTTGCTCTGTCGTAAATAGCTTGCATGTAATCAGAGCAGCCAGTAAATTAAATGGAAATTCTTTCTACTTAGAAAATGCTTTACTACATAAATGTGAGTGGATAAATTACATAAAAAGAATAGCTCATCTTAATAATACTGTTATAATACATATGTAATATTTTATGTTAGTAAAAGAAGAACCATTAGCTATACGTGTCATTACCGTCGTGATTGCTAGGTGGTAGTCTGCAATGGCTCGTTCTGGCCTGATACCACCGCCTTACTTAGTCTTGCCTCAATAACATTAGTACTTGCCATTGCGTGTTTTAGTTTGGAGAGTAAGATAGCCGATAGCTTTATGTATGTGGCATTGCAATCTCGCTACATGGATAGCAACACACAAATAACATCTTTCTGACTATTTGCAATAGTTTCTTTTACCATAGGGATACCTATCTGTGTGTTTTCTATCTGATCATATAAAAAAAAATTGGTGATTATATTGTTTTAACTACAACTTTCTACTTGATGTTTAATAAAGTTTACAAAATAATTATATAACTAAGTTTATTAAGAAGAGTCTTGCATTGTCTCGCCCGGGTCTGGTACCACCGCCTTACCTATTCCTGCCGCAATAGCGTCAGCGCTTGTCGCTGTCGTGTTCCGGTTTGGAGGGTAAGGTAGCCGGTAAACTTATGCATGTGGCATTACAACTCGCCACAAGATAGCAACGCACCATTAATATCTTTGGTGTCTATAGGCGATGGTTGACTCTTTCCATCAGGAGACCCATCTGCTTGTTTGCTGTCTTATGATATAAAAAAAAAAAAGTTAATAACTAACTGGCGCTTAGCTTTCCTATATACAATTAAGCTTAATATTTTAAAATAATGGTCTTGTATATTAATACTTACATGAATTAAAAACTATACTCCTTTTTACGACAATTACGCAAACAAGCGAGTGCAAAATTTCATATAATCTGCATTAAAAATACATTAAATGTATAATCCTACTTATATTATAAAGGTTTGTGAACGTCTATGTATGGATGTTTGTTACTCTTTCACGCAAATACTACAAAACCGATTACGATGAAATTTGGTATGTAGATAGCTAGAGACCCAGAATAACACATAGGCTATTTTTTATCCCGGAAAAGTTAGGTGATCCCGCGGGATTCACTAAAAACTATTATAATGCAGCGGGCTACACGCTGCATCTAGTAATAAATAATATACACTAAAATTTATTTGACAAGCGTCATAATATACATACCTCAACCTATAGGGTTATTTTTTAAGTTTCGGCCAAATTTTTAAAATTTGAAACTAAATATTGAATTGAAAGTGATTTTTAATTATAAATGTAAAATTATTACAAGATAATATAAAAATAATCGTTTAAAAATGTCCCAATCAAGGAAGTTATATTCTACCCGGAATGCTTACACGCGCTTCAAAATCGTTCCGAAGAGTACCACGACATGAGTGGAGTGTGTATCTTTCTACTAAATAAAGCGCCAATCGCCATATATAAGTGCGGCCATGCGTAGTTTGCAAATTACTACTAAGTAATTCTACTAATTTGAGAAACAGTTTTTGCATTGCATAAGTAATTACGTAATAATTAAAATAAGCACATTTTAGAACTCACTGTGTTAATTACAATTCATTTTATGCTAATTTATTTATCAACGTGTATGAATAAAAAGTATTTAATGATTACTGAATATGTAAAAATCTACCATCTAGATATTTTTATTTATACTGGCAATTGCAAGAAAGGTACAACATCCACTCATGTCGTTGTCTTGCTCAGAACGTTTTTCCCCTCTGTTAAGTAAGAAACAAATGTCAACTTTATGAGTAACGAAATAAAGTACATTTTTATTTTTCAAATATTGCTTTGTAACAATTCCAGTTATAGTATATAAGTTCCTTGGTCCCAATAAAGTAATGAATTCAATGCAACGATTCTTGTGAATGAATTTTGTAATGCTGGCAGTGTTTTATTTTACATTTACCCATAATAATTACTATAGTAACTAGTATGTAATCTCTAAGTACATTTATCGCGATCACTCTTAATTTGATTGAAGGTAGTAAATTTTTTCCTGATGACTTTTATTTTATTTATTTTTACTATGATAGGGAAGCGCTTCACCACGATCTCGCCTGATGATAAGCTAAGATGCGGCGTACGATGGAACGCGCTTCCCTAGAAGGTACCTGTTTAGTCCTCTCTTGAAGATCCCCAGGTTGTACCCGTCGGGGAACACAGACTCATGTAGCATATTCCAGTCCCTTGCGGTTTGGATCAAGAATGTCGAGGCGAATCGCATTGTTCTGAACTTGCTTGAAGGTACTAAAATATTTTAGTCCAAATTATTTGATATTATATCCATGCGTTTTGTTTTTTGTGTCGGATAAAAATGAAACTTTGAATTTTTTAAATTATTCTTTTTATTACATAAATCGAACATGTTATCGATTCTGAATTAAAGGCTAAAGTCTATGGTCAAAATTAGAAGAGATTTTATTGCTTAGTCTATGGTTACATGTAGTCATAGTCACGAGGTGGTCTACCACCGTCCTATTTCTGAGTGTCTTTCCTATTCCTGTTGCATTAGCGCCATCGCTTGTCGCTGACGTGTTTCAGTTGGGCGGGTAAGTAAATAAGTAAGTAAGTAAGTATCTTCACCATATCCCCGAAGAGATAGGCAGAGGTACAAAAAGTGCACCCACGATTAGCCGAAGATACTTGATCCCATGAATGTGATAGGTGGCAAGCCTATCGCCAACCAGGCACTTTCCAATTCCGGGCAACTTTGTGTTTCTCAGAAAACTAAAATAACACTTTTTTTAATGTGCCCGATCCGGGACTCGAACGCGGGACCTCATGTGGTCAACGCCAATGCTGGACCACTTGACCACAGGGGCGAAACTCAGGATAGTATTTAAACTAATGCATATGATATTATCATCCTGCTTAACTAATAGCAAAACACCATTAAATACTTAACTTTTGAATACACTAGTTCCATCTGCGAATATGTCAAGTTTATGAATGCATGAATGAATGAATGAAACTCTTTATTGTGCACAAACTTAGAATTTAAAAATACATTTTTAGTATAATTAATTACTATACTCGTAGTACACAAAGGCGGTCTTATCGCCAAAAGAGTTTATCAGACTACTCTTACTTTTTCAGTGTGATATTCGATTATTTTATTTCATTTTCCTACTAAGACTTTCTTTCATTGGTACGAAAATTTAATATAATCGTATGTGAATTCGCCTTGTTATCCTACTTTCAACATTTTTATACATTAACATGTTCCTAGCGATCGCTCTCTGGTCGAAAGGAGATTGATGAGGCCCCATACAAATTTGGCCTAAAACGCAACACATGACGATGGCTGCTTACCTTATTGTAATACATTATTAATTTCTTCTGGAATGTAAATTGTATCACGAACAATTTTTATAAAACTAAAATTCACGAAACTTCTTCCAAAGATTATTATTACTTGATTTTACAATTGTTACATTCCATTTTAAGCCACCCACATCGCAATATATCGTCAACACAAATATAATTCATTTTTGTATTACTTATAATGAAGATTATTTAATTTTAACCACTTAAATGTTAAAAAACGATAAAACTTTTGTTTACATAAAATGTTTATTACTCGCTCACAGCGTAAATAGATGACACTTGTTTTTTTTGTTTCTTTCGGATGATACTAAGAGTACTTATTTATACGGCCTTGTATGTTGTAGATTTCGATTATAATGTTGATTGAATGTGTGTAATTAAATTAGTTTTTTATGCCAAAAATAGGTGACTTTTAAATAGAAAAAGGGAAATATCATTTTTTGTTCAATGTCGTAAAAAAGGAAGTAAATTTTGGCTTCATGTATTAATATAATATAGACGTGCTATAAGAACTTTGAAAGAAATACGAGTTTTCAGAGAATCCCAAAAAAATTCGTAATTTGATAAACAATCTTCTCATTTGTATTCAGAGTTCATGGTTTCGTTCGAGTCCTTATTCTACAATTTCCGCTTTGAATGTATGAACATGTTTTCTAAGAAATCAGATTTCATATAATTCAAATTTTTCTAGGAAGTTATTAAAACTGCTAACGTAGACTTATATTTACAAATAATTTTAGATCCTTATGATAAAATTTCTCAGAAAACCAGTTTACTGGTTTTAACATGTATTTGCTGCAAATACGTGAAGAACGTTTGTGTGTGTGTCATGAAATATGTACAAACTAATACAAACTAACATGAGAAGTAACTCTGTACAAAATGTAAATGAGAAATGTATAGACCCCATATTATATTACAAAAATATCGTATAAATTATATAGTACGATAATTTGGTTCGATAATAAAAGTAATTTAAAAAAATTATCCGACTTAAAACATCTGTAAATTATACCCGTACCTTATAAACTACTGTCAATTCATCAATTTTGATAAAACTAAGATTATTCCCTACGGTAGAATATACACAATTTAAATCAAAAAGAATTATATCGATATCACGTTTGAATAAAATGATGGTGGATTGAGTTGAGTAGAGATGTGGGTAGATTTCTGAAGATTTCTGATTTCTTTGTTGTCCGGAGTTTCGGTTTATTCATACCGCCGTCTCTCTTTTCGATAACATCACGGAGGTCACATAAAAAAGTTTCGGAAATAGCAAAATTAACTCATTTTAATTTTTTTTAACAATAACAGATACGTTATTCTTCTCAGAGGCCCGAAACGACACGAGGAAAACACATTACGTGTTGGCAAAACCACTATGTTTATTTTGTACCTTGGATAAGCACATAAAACTGTCAGTCCTGACGTTGACAACAAAAACATTTTTTTAAATTTAACAAGGAATAATTGATACGACAGGATTTGAAACTGCGACTTTGCCTCACAGTAGCTCAGTTGATAAGAGCGTGCCGTCCAGAGGCTAGATCGCTGGTTCAAATCCTAACCTGGCGAAATTTTTCTTAGTTTAGTTTTTAAAGTTGTCCTTTAAGCCCAACAGGGTAAGTACTAACAAATAATAAATTGTTAGAAACACGAAAGTTTTGATCAATATTGTAAATGTAAATTTATCTAGTATATAGGTATGTACAGTAGCGGTACGAATAGGTTCGTCAGTTTTCAAAGTGATTCATTTAACAAGCTGCGAGCACATATGATCTTTTGAAAATTTGTCATATAATACTGTTGCATAGAAAATTATGCTTAACTGTTCGATAATATGGTTCAGATTTCTTGCATCAACAGTATTTACTTATTTTATCCTGTGTAAATGATTATCATCTAAAGAGATGCTAATGTTTTTTAATTAAAACCTTTTTATTGATTTGACCTGCCATTAATATTTATGATAAAACTATTGTCATGATTAATGTCACCGTTGTTATTTCTAGATTTCGAGTGTTATCCAATATTTTATCGCAAAATATATATGCATAAATATAATATCCTTTATTATCGTAATGTTATAATAATGCTGAAACCTTTAAGAATTGAAGAACGAACAGCAATAATTGATGCAATAATTATTATTAGATAAACTTTATTTGATATACAATGTCACATTTATTTATTGTTAGTAGAACTGTTTTTTTTGTACTGGTATGTTGGCATGATTCGTACACTAGTGCAAGCGAAACTAGATCTTAAGTTGACGAACCTATTTTACCGTGACTATAAATCTAGGGATAAGCACAATTGACGGAATCAATCACCACAAAAGAACAATTTCGCTTCGTTGAACCAGCTGACAGTAGCTCAGTTGTGAGAGCGTGTCAGCAAGAGGCAAGGTTGCAGTTTCAAATCCTGTCGCGTTGAAATTTTACTACAAAATGAAATGAAATAAGAAAGGTAAAAATTATGAATACAGTTGTATTATACATAGAATGTATAAATATAAAAATACTTACAAATAACCATTCCGCCGCTTATTTTAGTTTTCCCCCGTATTTCACTTGTGTGACCCCAAATCTTACGTAAACCATATTTTATGTATATCGAGAAAATGGCCGAAAACGGCTATCGATATTGTCGGGACTTCTATACGGAAATTAATATGTGTAACTCAATGCTCATAAATATGGCTAAAGAAACATCGGGTTAAAAGACGCGTGGACAGTTCGTAAAGGAAATATCAAAATAGGTCTTATTTTTTATAAATTAATTATATATACACCGTGTAAGAGTTTTAAATGAATTGATTTATTGTAATATTGTTTTTTCTAAAACAATAATCACATTTACTAGGTGGTAGTATTCAGCATTATCTCGGCCGGCTCTGGTTTTACCGCCTTACCTATTCCTACCGCAATAGCGTCAGTTTTTGTCACTATCGTATTCCAGTTTGGAAGGTAAGGTAGCCGGTAAACTTCTGCATGTGGCATGAGACCTCGCCACAAGATAGCAACGCACCATTAACATATTTGGTGTTTATAGGCGATGGTTCACTCTTTCCATCTGCTTGTTTGCTATCTTATGATATAAAAGAAATACACAAAATAAGTAATGTATTATGCGGCACATGCTGTGCTGGGCAAACGGCTGGTTCAAGAGTTTCCCGGCCGTTCACACACACACACAAAAATTATTTACAATTCACACTAAGAAAAGTGTGTTACAGGCTGTTTTTAGCCATCGTATATATATATATATATATATATATATATATATATATATATATATATATATATATATTATATATAAACTAGTTATTTAAAAAAGTAAAAGCACAGGCAAAACAATACCTAGGCACTAAATAGTTTTCCGCCGTGTTGGTCCCGGCCTCCTTTGTAGAATAGGCCAACTGCCGTTCTGCCAGGCAGGTCGTAAAAGGCGACCGATTGGCTATCGAGTCACTACCATCGTGGCTACTAGGTGGTAGAGTTCTGCATTGTCTCGCCCGGGTCTGGTACCACCGCCTTACCTATTCCTGCCGCAATAGCGTCAGTGCTTGTCGTTGTCGTGTTCCGGTTTGGAGGGTAAGATAGCCGGTAAACTTATGCATGTGGCATTAGATCTCGCCACAAGATAGCAACGCACCATTAACATCTTTGGTGTCTATAGGCGATGGTTGACTCTTTCCATCAGGAGACCCATCTGCTTGTTTGCTATCTTATGATATAAAAAATAAATAAAAAGAATTAAGCTTGTTATAATAAAAAAAGAAACTAGGCACGAATAAAAGTGTAAAACACAGGTAATATTTACCTTAGCATTTCTGGCGTAAATGGAATCACAATGATCGAATTTGATTATTTATTAGCAACATTTTACAATAATCTTAATTGTTGAATTTTTCTTCTGTGTTTGGCGATTTGGGACACATAATCATCATGCAACGCATAGACGCGTACTATATCCTAATATCCTTCATTGGAATACTAATAAGATGACATTGTTGTTATTAGCCAAACACTATCACAAAAGTTTTTTATATTGGGGTTAGATTAATTAAAATTTGTTCCGTGAATATATAAAAAAACTATATAAAACAAGTAGTATAATTCCTTCGCAATCCGATGAGTATTTCTACTGTTCTAAAATAAATTACACAAGTAGTGAATCTACATGAAGAAATTAAATGTTCTATCATCGTTCAATATAACCTACCACTAATCAGTACATCTATTACACAATTACATATATATTAATATAATATTACAAATGCAAAAATTTGGATATTCGGTTGTATGGATTTTTGTTTCTCAATCATGCAAAAATGGTTTAATTGATTTAAATGAAATTTAGGCAAACAGATAGATGATGACCTAAAATAGTTCATAGGATACATTTTATTCCGTAAAAATAAGTTATTCCCGTGGGATTCCTAACTAAAATAAAACTTTCTTAACGCAGCGGGCTGCAGGTTGCAGCTTGTGTTTTGTAAATCAGAAATGCTCGCTTTTACCTCAGTACGGTAAAGCCGACGAATGAAATGAAATTAACAAGCCAGGCATGTTTGTTATTACATATGTACCATAAATCATTTAAACGCAATAATACCGCAAATAAAGGGATCCTGCATCATTTTGTAAATAAAATGAAAATGAGATCACTTAGGAAGTATAACCCTTTTTTAGTAGAATTGTATATGCTATAGAAAGAAGGGCGCAAATGGAATACACCGCATCAACCTAGATATGTTATTAATTTTTTTTATTGTATTTTTAATTTGAATGGTTTTCTGACATTTACATTTTAATGATTTTACATTACAGATTGTTTAATAACGCACACATGTATATGCATACTTAAAGTAAATTAAGGTACCTAAACATAATTTCAATTATGATTGTTTTGTTTATTTTTGTTTTCTTTTTTTATATTTTTTTTTTCTTTTTATATATTTTGTTATTCTGAACGAAACGATAAAATAATTTTCTAAATTGAATCACTGAACATACATGAAAAAAATCCGATTCATAATATTGAGAAATTCCCTCTTTTTAGGAAGTGGATTGAAACAAAGAAATAAATATTTCACTTTGTGAAATCGCCATCGTAATCACATACACCACCCCGTTGATTGAGTGGTTAACGACCCTGACTACGCATACGACAAGCATTTGTGTGATGAGCATAAATATTTGTATTTCCGGGTTTGGGTGTTTATTATGTATGTAAAAGTATTTATATATGTATTTCTATGTATTAGTATCGTTGACTAACACCCATAATACAAGCAAATAATTTGCTTACTTTGGAGTTAGATCAATAAGTGTAATTTGTCCCGTGAAAAAAATACATACACGTACATACGTACATGCGTAAGTACATACATATTTATACTTACACATTACACATTAGGGTGGTTCAAGAATTAACAAAAAATTCTTACACCGGGAGTGATATTCGTAGCCAAAAAAAATTTTTTTAAAGTTTTTCAACACTTGTTGCAGCGTGCGTCCTGCTGCATTATAAAAGATTTTGGCGATTCCCGCGGGATTATTTAATTTTTCTGGAATTAAAAAATATCCGATGAGCTATTCCTGGTCCGTTTAATAGTTTTTGTGTGATTAAGTAACAAACGTCCGTTCATCCATCCATATATACATCCAAACATCCAAACTTTCGCAATCATAATATTAATATGGATATAGATTTTGAAGAGGCGTTTTAAAACATTTGACTTGGAAAATCAATAATAAATTAAAAAATATACATATATTTGGTTAACTTTTTTAATTTTGTTTTAGCATTTCAAAGCCTAAAAAAATTCATAAGAAGCTATGAATAAAAAATATATTTTTTGGAAGTATTTGTATTTTAAACAAATACCAAAAATCAATATGCTCTTAATTTAGCATTAGAGTGGAATGTGTGTTAAAAATGGTTTTACTTGTCATTGTTTTAGATGTTTTAAAGAATAAAAGAATAAGAAGAAAATTCTCCAGACAAAAATTTTGATTTATTATTTATTTCGCTACCTCAAAATTATTAATATTTTTTTATTCAAATTTTCTATTTTAAACTAACACGAATTACAACTTAGGCCAATACAAAAAAAAATCTTTACTTTTCTATCTTAATGTAAATTGTATACATGTTAACATGTATACAATATGTATAAATGTACGCATTTTTATGTATGTGTTTCTGATCATATATTAATTTTCTTTATTAAACTTAAACCCAAAAAATCTTGTATCAAAGAAACTTCTAAAAGCAGTTTTGACGTGCCAACATTTTAAGAATTACTACCTGAGTGCTAAGTGTGAGTTTTTCTTTTCGCATTCGATCGTGAGCGCGTTTGAAGTTTACTAGGAATTTCTGTGTGATTTGTACAGCGCCACCTAGTGGTAAACGTGAGAAACCAGTTTACCACTAGGTGGCGCTGTACAAATGACATACAAATTCCTAGTAAACTCGAAACGCGTTCACGATCGAATGCGAAAAGAAAAACTCACACTTAGCACTCTGATCTAAAAGCGAGCACTCATTATGTTATGTGATAATTTTAGAATATATATGTATTTTGTAGCAAAGTCGGAACGTAATAAACATTGCTTAATGGCAGCAGTTGTGGTATTTGGTGGTTTTGGACCTGGGATTTTTGTGCCCCTTTTAAATGTTAGTACAATGACCTTCTCTGGTATCTTGTGGAAGGTAAGAGAAGACTAATATTTGTTTCTAACATCTTAACTTCTACTTAGGTGGTAGAGTTCTGCAACATTTCGCTCGATTTTGATGCCACCATTTTACCTAGTATTGGCGTAATAGCTTCAGCACTTGCTACTAATTGGTTCTGGTTTAGAGGATAAGGTAACCAGTAATACGACAATGACAAGCACTGACGATTTTGCGGCGGGAATAAGTAAGGCGGTGGTACCAGTCCCGGGCGAGACAATGCCACGATATTTGTGATTCGTATAGCCAATCGGTCACTTTTTACGACCTGCCTGGCAGAACGGCAGTTTGGTTTATTCTTCAAAGGAGCCCCGACCAACTGCGAGATACATTATATTGCAAGTTTCAAGCTAAAATTAACTTGAGATTATTCATAGTGTAAGTTTTAGAGAAAGGGATGTCTGTTCGATTAACACTCACCGACCGTGGGAGGCTCGCCTTCAACTAATCAACACCAAAAGGCATGAATAATATCCTACGTACAAATGACCGTTCATCTCGAATAAATTAATTCGAATATATCGCTGGTGTCTTTTCCATCGGCTTGTTTATATAGAGCGGAAATTGTGTTAACATTTTGTGTAGTGCAATGTATGTGAGACACACACATATGTAAGTGTTTGTATAGTTTGCTTGTGCGCTGTTCTTGTTTAAGTGTGTAATAAGATATCTATGTATGTGTATGTGTATGTGGACTATAGTTGTTACAGTGCTACGACGCTACGAGAATGTTAGATCTGTGACGTTTGTTACGCAGTGTTGTGCGCATGCGTCTCGATTCGGCACGAAGCGGGGTGAGTAGGGTTTCCATATTTTATGAAAAAACTAAAGACATATCTTGATTTAAATGCTACACTTGAAACGCAGATATAACTGTTATTCTCATTTCAATAAAATATAATTTATTGAAGAGAAATATGTGCGCAAACTATCAAGTTTATTTACATAAATGTTATAAGGAGATAATCTACAAGAATATTAAATATAGATAAGATTTGTTTGTTTATAATGGATAATCTCAAACAGTACTGGACCGATTTAAAAAATCCTTTGCCAGTGAAAAGCTATATTATCACAATTTACATAGGTACTTATTTACCATACCGAGTAAAATAAATATTCCTTAAATATTCCTTGACAAATTACACAATTTGATCTCACCCTAAAGTAAGCAAATTATTCGCTTGTGATACGGGTGTTAGTCAACGACATTAGTAGATAGAAATACATATATATGTTTCTCCTTGTCGGGAATCGAACCCAAGGCCCGTCGATTCCGTAGTCAGGGTCAGTAACAACTCGACTAACGGGGCGGTAAACAGAGTAAAAGGATGTAATGTGTGTCGGTCACAAAAAGTAAGTCTCGGGAAACACATATCATTTTTATGTTAATTTCTTGTGATGTTAGTTATAAAAACTTAAGAACACAGGCGATATTGAGTTTAAACATCTTTTGCGTGTCTTTAGGAGTAATAAATATTAGGTTAGCTGGAATAATTTTCACATTTTTTCAAATTAATTAAATAGAATATATCGCTAGGAATATTCATATAAAAATTATTGAAACTTTAATTTATTAACTTCTATCATCATATCTATGTATTACCACTGTACAAAACTTTATACTTACATTAAAACAGCTATTGCTGGTTTAGTGTGAGTATAAAACTAATTAGTTTATATATCATAATTTTTATTTTAAGTATCAAATAAAAAAAAATCCGTGGTTTTGTACTAAAGAATATATTTTCATACGAAGAATAAAATTTATTCTCTTTTGTTATTTTGAGAATGTATAAAGTGTCTTGGCAGAATCTTAACTCAGAATTCTGTCAATCCAACGTACATTTCTGAGATTAGCAGTTGTACTAAAGACACCGAATGACAAGATAAATACCTAAACACAGACTACTAAGGAGAGAACTAAATATTTACGTTTACATTACCCAGATTCCAAGTTTATTTCGCAACTTTTTTCAAGCTTAAAAAATATTTATTTAATTCGAATAAGTTAAGAATTTAATATAGAATATATTAGAGTTTAAGGTAAAATCTAAGGAAAGACGTATGAAGTCTCGCCCGTGTTCTTTTCATTGTATTTACGTAAAGCTAATAATTACAGAGTTTTGGAATGAAGTTCGTTATTGCACATATTTAAATTAAGATTTATTTTCTAACGTTATATATAAACGTAATACTATATAAACATTCTTTAAACATACACTACACCAAAAAGGTAAATCGTTTCGACTAGACAAAGCATACTATCATAATCCTCTTGACACTCTTTGTGACAAATTGTGTTAGTGCTAGGAAAGCAAACGTCTTATTTTTCAAATAGACTCACCCACCTTTTAAAATAAGTCTTATGCCTTCTTGCGTGATAGCTTATAAAACGACAACAATTGCCTTAACATGTCAGTAAAATCTTTATTTGTAAGTGATAGATTTCTGTAATATCTCATCTGGATTTGATATCATCGCCTTACCTATTTCAGATTCAATAACGTCAGGACTTATCACTATCTTGTTTTTTAATACATATGGTATTCTAATCTGTCACAAGACACATATAACTTTTTTGAAATTTATATTTATTTAGTTTTACCTATCCTCTTATTATTCTTTTATCCATCTATATTCTTATTTATATCTTTTTTTTATATCATAAGAGAGCAAACAAGCAGATTGGTCTCCTGATGGAAAGAGTCAACTATCGCCTATAGACACCAAAGATGTTAATGGTACGTTGCTATCTTGTGGCGAGGTCTAATGCCACATGCATAAGTTTACCGGCTACCTTACCCTCCAAACCGGAACACGACAGCGACAAGCACTGACGCTATTGCGGCAGGAATAGGTCAGGCGGTGGTACCAGATCCGGGCGAGACAATGTAGAACTCTACCACCTAGTAGCCACGATGGTAGTGACTCAATAGCCAATCGGTCGCCTTTTACGACCTGTCTGGGAGAACGGCAGTTGGCCTATTCTACAAAGGAGGCCGGGACCAACACGGCGAATCTTATACCTATCTAGTTTATCTGCTTGCTATCTTAAGATTAAAAAATAAAAGTATATTGTATATAAATCAGTAATATTTTCTAAATAAAATCAAATATGACTGAATTTTTAAAATATTAAGTTTCATTTTTATTTATATGTAATTCAATATTTATATTCCCTGTACTCATAAAAATAAAGTATGGATACCCTAACTGCAGCCTCCAGCACCCGAGGAGGTTTCATATTGACCTATACGTATTACGAGTACTCTCTACGCTCTTTCAGGGTGTGCAAGTGAGATACACTACATTAAAGCCGAAAATCCGTACTTGAGAGAAAGAGCAAGATATAATCGGAAACACGGCCGGGTCTACACTATTCAGTGTGATGCGAACGACGCTGAAAGGCGCGACGTTTTAATTTAAAATTTCGAAAACGAACATTATTTCGAAAATTTAAAAAAATTCAAAAAAAAACATTTTTTTTAAACTTTAGTGACGTGTTGTGTTTATTTTGGGATCGTTAGTGTAGTGTAGTGGTTATCGTGTTGTGGTTATAACCTCTAAACCGGCTTTATGAGATAAAAATGTAAGTATGCTTATAATTTTCTTATTTATTAGGTTTTTTTATACAAAATGATAAAAAGAATCTTCACATAACATTTATATCTGAATAAAAGCCTATAAACGTAAAGTTCTGCTAAGACTGAGAAGACATGAGGAGAGTAAATAAATTCAATCTGATAGGTTAGATTTGATGTAACACAAAAATAAATTATTATATTGTGTATAATCTTTCAAATTGTATAATCTTTCATAAATGACCGCCCTATTGGTCGAGTGATTAACGAACCTAACTACGAATCGATGGGGCTCGGGTTTGATTCCCGACAGGGACAAATATTTGTGTGATGAGCATAGATGTGTGTATTTATGGGTTTGGGTGTTAATTATGCGTGTAAAAGTATTTATTTCTATGTATTAGTATCGTTGACTAACACCCATAACACAAGCAAATAATTTGCATACTTTGAGGTTAGATCAATATGTACAATTTGTCCAGCAATATTATCATTAAATTTAAAGAAATTTAAAGATATTACATTAATTATTCTATAATATATTTATTTACAAAAATTGTAAATAAACATTATAATTATTATAATTATGGTATAGCACAGTAGTGATTTAAAAAAAATTAACCGACTTTAAATATTAACTAAATTCATATCTAAAAAAACTATTGAACCGATTTTGATGAAACTTAAACTGTCCCTTAAGTTGGTATATATACCTGGTATAAATAAAAAACTAAATATCGTGATATAGCTTTTAGTTTTCGAGAAGCTCTTGGACAAACATACAAATATACATACACTTACAAAATTTAGTACACGTGCTTGGATACCTAAATGGATCATCATACTCAAATATTATCCAATTCTAAAAATATTACATACATACATCTCAGATTAATAACCCTCGTTTTTTGTCGGTTAGTAACAGAACGGGAATGTTTAAAAGTTTACATTTCACTAATATCAGATACAGCAAATATTTGATTGTATGTGTGTTAAAACTAATTAACCGATTTTGAAATTTCTTCCACATATTGAAAGCTAATTTATCCTGCTATATGCTATATCCTCCTATATGCTACTTTTTTACACAACTAAACAAAAGTTTCCCGCGTTATTCCCGGGCACCTTTGAAAAAAAGACCAACTGCCGTTCTGCCAGGCAGGTCGTAAAAGGCGACCGATTGGCTATGCAAATCACTACCATCGTGACTACTAGGTGGTAGAGTTCTGCAATGTTTCGCCCGGGTCTGATACCACCGCCTAATCTGTTCCTGCTGCCTTAACGTCAGTTTTCCAGTTTGGAGGGTAAGGTAGCGGGTACACTTATGCATGCGACATTAGACCTCACCACAAGATAGCAACAATTAATATCTTTGTTATCTATAGGCGATGTTTGACTCTTTCCATTATGAGACACATCTGCTTGTTTGCTAACTTAAGATATATTACATAAAAAAGTAATAAATATTTTTGATTCACGTGAAGCCGCAGGCAACAGCTAGTTAGCTCACAAATAGTTATTTTTAACATGTCATTGCAAGCTTGTGTCATCAGTTAAATGCATGAGTGTCGGTTTGATTTCGGATCAGGCTAATTATTCTTAATACAATTTTCAGTATGTTACGGTCATATTACTAAAGGGATAGGCAGATGTACAATAATGAACAATGTACAAGTGCGTCCCTGAGTAACCAAAGATACTTAGTCCCACATGTGATAGGTGGCAAGCATATACCAAACAGGCACTTAACCAATCCCAGACATATCTGTTTTTATCAGAAAACTGAAAAACTACATTTTTGAATTGCTCAACCCGGGAATTAAATCTGGGACCTAGTATGGTTACCAACGTCCCAGAAAGCTAAACCACAGAAACACAGAGGTGGCGAGGCGAATTAACAGCTAGTTAACTCATAAATAGTTCTTACTAACATGTCATTGTAGTCTATCATCCGTAAATGTATTGTGTCGTATGTCATCCGTTAAGGTTTAATCCATACTAATATTATAAATGCGAAAGTAACTCTGTCTGTTTGTCTGTTACGCTTTCACGGCCAAACCACTGAACCGATTTGGATAAAATTTGGTATAAATATAGTTTGAGACCCAATAAAGTACATAGGATAGTTTTTATCCCAGAAATCCGACGGGAACGGGAACTATGCGGGTTTTTATTTTAGAATTTTTTCCACACGAACGAAGTCGCGGGCACAGCTAGTACCACATAAATACTATTCCACACTATGTTGGGCGAAATATGCGTGGCCGCTTATACGAGCAAATGTATGTCAGAAGCTTGTAGATGTATAATATCAAAAAAATTCTAGTGATATTTAATCGTGTCGAATAAAAAGCTAAGACTTTAGCAGCGATTCCATTTCATTGATAAATATTATAACTCTTTATTTCGCCGTGTAAATTCAAATGACATTGACATCCTAAAGAATAGCCTTGAAAGGCGTATCTATTTTAGTCCGTTGTTTAAACGCATGAGTCATTCGGTCAGAAATTTTGATTGAAGTATGATTTGATCCTTGTTGACCCTTGGCTTGACTTCAGGTCAGGCCACTTGTTCTTAAAAATAATCCAGTTTTTGTGGAAATCATACTTATATGAAACTGGAAATGTGCCCGATTTGTCAATAATATGGCTAAGCTTTATATAAATGTTGAGGAAGCGAGACAAGTCCGCAAGGATCCTGACGTTTGGCGCTCGGTTCTCTCTGCTTACCCCGTAAGGGATCTGGTGTGAACGTATGTACGTATAGCCCTGGCTAATCCTGAGAACACTATTTTTTATATCACAAGACAACAAACAAACATTTGGTTCTTCTGATGGAAAGAAACAACAATCGTATATCTATACATCTATACATATAATAAAATCGTAGGAAAGTCAAAACTGTACATTAAATATTTTTTAAAAAAATACTTGGGGCGTGATCTATAATCGATATCGAAGCCAAAAATATAGTTTTTAGAATTTTTATCTGTTTGTCTGTATGTCTGTTTGTCTGTCTGTTTGTCTGTATGTATGTCGGGGGTAAACTCAAAAAGTACTGCATGGATTCAATTCAAATTTTGCATGAATATTACTAACAGGTCGGGTCAACATATAGGCTACATATTATCACGCTATCACCTACGGGGGAAGAGCAGTGCGGAGTAAACGAAGTACGCGCGGACGAAATCGCAGGCAACAGCTAGTAGACAATAATTATGTTAATGGTGCGTTGCTCTCTGTATGGTGGAATGACTATACCACATGTATATTGTATAAGTTTATCTGCTACTTTACACTCTCAGTCGGAAAACGAAAATATTAAACATTGACGCGATTGTGGCAGAAATAGCTATAGCAATGCATCAAATCCGGTACTATAATATTCAGAATGTTTTTTTTCTGACAGCGTAACTTCAAAGATAAGTTGAATTTCAACAATCATCTGTTATGCTTGTTGTAGAAAATATTTATTTAGGACTTAAGTGGATTTTGTATAGAAAATGTAATGTCGAAGGATTTTGTGTAATATTTTATTCAATGGAATGAATACTTATTATGTAATAAATTATTATGACGAATGTTTTGTTACATAAATAATAAGTAAGTAATAATAGTATATATATATATATATATATATATATATATATATATATATATATATATATATATATATATATATATATATATATATATATATATATATATATATATATATATATGTGTATATATATATATATATATATATATATATATATATATATATATATATATATGTATATATATATATATATATACCTATATATATGTGTGTATGTGTGTGTGAATAAAGTATCTGCCGTTTTGCCAGGCCGTTTGTAAAAGGCGAACGATTTGCTATGCGAGTCACTACCATCATTACTACTTATAAGAAGTAGACTTCTACATCTCTACATCTCACCTGGATCTGGCGCCTTATTTATTCTGGCGCTATAAAGTAAGTACTTGTCATTGTTACATTCCGGTTTGGAGGGTAGCCGGTAAACTTATGCGTATGACATTAAGACCCCACCAAGAGGATAGCAACGCACCATTAAGATATGTGATGTCTGTAAGCAATGGTTGTCTCTTTCCATCAGGAGAACCATCTGTTTGTTACTATCTTATGATATAAGTTTACATTTTGTTACTTGTTATATTTTTAATTTGTTCTTTTCTCCTTACAAACTAATAAATATTGTATATTGTATATTGTCTACTGTAAAAGATTATGTGAAAATGTGGTACCAATAAATACTATCTTATCTTATATAAAAAAATTAAACATAGTCTATGTTATATGTTATAGATATATTAAATAAATTAGATATTTAATATAACTATAGATTCAAACAGAAGACGAATGTGCTATCGACTTCGGTTTAAATCTTTAGATAGATTATTAATATCAATCAATTTAAATTTTCTGCCTAGAAAATATAAATAAGATTCTTCAAACAAAAAAGAATTCTTGAAATAAAGTACTTCAAGATGAAAAATGGTACTTTATATCTAATCCGTGTTTATATCCGTCAACTGTAATCAAATATAATTTTTAATTAGTTTGTTTGTTGGTCTGTAACTGCGACCCCAGAATACAATATTCGTGTATCTATTTTGTAATTTTATATCCTTTTTATGGTTTTATACTTCAAAAAGAAAAACCTTCATACAGACACTTTGTTGTCTTTTCTTTTTGTTAGGCCTTTTCCAGAAACGCATAGAGGTATCAAGTTTAAGTTCAATTTTCGAGTCTATATTATCTCATTTATGGCTTACTAAAATATGTACATATGAACATATGAGTCCTATAGACTAAAAATAAAATTTTATAAGTAGCAATATCTACAATATATCTTATGACATGTAAAAAAAATCTAAAAATATATACTTTAAAAAAGCGATTTTACTATTACAACATTATTATTTGCGGATAGTGCATTAACCGTATTTTAGGATCTAACGGCAAACTTCAGTTTATATTTAACGTGATATATAAATATATATTTTGGCAATATTGTTAGATGCTTTCTAAATTTTTACCAATAAGCTTTAGTTCTTTTAAACATACGAAACCCTCGGTGTGCGAGCTCAACTCGTTTTTCACTGATTTTATTCTTTTATTAGTCCAATTAATATTATTTCCTTCATACGTTTCTGAATAAATAAGTCCATAATTCATCAGGTAATAAATTAGCTTATGCGTGTCTCACGCATTGATTTCAAGTATTTTCGTCAATAGCCTCGCAAAGTTATTTATGCCTAGCGGTCTAGAGATAAGCCAATCGAGCAAAATTATTTAGGTTTTGTAAGTATGGTAAGTATTTACAGTATAATATACACATAAATCATTTTATTAGCAGCTCGGATACCACCATGTTTGTAATTGTTACAATTCCGTGACTTAAATGAGCAAGCAAAATAGTCTCCCGTGTCAGTCCAGTCAGTCAGTCCCTGTGAAGAAAAGATAATTAGCTGTTCTGCTAGGCCGTTCTTAAGAGGGAAACGAATGACTGTATAACTCACTTACATCGTGGCTATTGTCTAGGTGGTAGAGGTAAGCAAGATTTTTTTATATCATAAGGTAATAAACAAGTAGATCGCTCTCCTGATGGAAAGAGTCAATAATCGCCTATAGATACCAAAGGTGTTGATGGAGCATTGCTATCTTGTGGTGAGGTTTAATGCCACATGCATAAGTTTACCGGCTACCTTATCCTCCAAACCGGAACACGACAGTGACTAGCACTGATTCTATTACGGTAGGAATAGGTAAGGCGCTGGTACCAGACTCAGGCGAGACAACGCAGAACTCTACCACCTAGTAGCCACCATCTTAGTGACTCGTATAGCCAATCGGTCGTCTCTTACGACCTGCCTGGCAGAACGGCATTTGGCCTATTCTTCAAAAGAGCCCGGGACCAACACATATAAAAATGATTTCACCGGGTATATGATTCACTGCTTTACCTATTTCAGAAATAATAGCGTACGAGCTTGTCTCTTTCGTATTCCGGTTTGGAAAAAGTTAATAAAATTAAGCATAACGCATTAAGACCCTGCCATATGGATAGCAATGCACTATAAACGATGGTTATCTCTTTCCAACAAGAGAGGCATGTGATTGTTTCTATATAATGATTAAAAAGAAACCAAGAGACATATGTTATCTGGTCTTTAAATTTTTGGGATGGAGATTAACTATAGATTTGGCCGACTGACAAATAGTGAAGCGTGGTGAATTGAAAAGTCTAAAGATATTTAATTTACTCTGCATACCCTGCAAAGTAACAAATGCAATTAAACATTTTATTATAAATTGCAAAATAATCATGTATTAATAGTAACATTTTTAAGAAGAATTTTCTACATTTCCGCTGTATCATATATCCTGATCTAATAAAAACTGAGGCGGATGCTATAAATAATAAAAAAAATATTATAAATAATATGATACATCTAAGTCAAAACATTTTTATACACACAAAATAATCGAATATTACTTTAGCTAAGGGTAAAAGAAATTTAATCAAGTTGATTCTCAAGTATCGTTCAACGTTTTTACTGAGAACGTGACTGACGGCGACCAAACGGATCGCTTTGGCAATATGTCGTGTACATTTGCATTTCCTTTCAACTTAAGATTAAGAGTTCCTTTACTTTTTCTTTGATATATATGAATGGCTTTGACTAGCTCGCTCATATTACATAAGGCCTAGAAGTTTTTAATCATAGTGTAAAGTCCGCTTGCACCAAATTATATTCATACTTTTTAAATTATTTTACCCAGAATGATATTCATTTAAAATTCTTTGAATAATTTGCAAACGACCTTAGAATATAATACTTTAAAAGGAAAAAACGTGTTATTATCCTTACCTCGCAGGTCAAAATGTTTTGTAATTTTGAATGAGTTTATAAAAAAACAAAGTATTATCACGCCAGTTTCCCGAGAACCAAAGAGAGATTTACCAGAATAAACCGTTTTTACAACCATTTAAAACACAATTTACATTTCCTCCGAGTTGGTTCGGACTCCTTTGAAGGATAGACAAACTGCCGTTCTGCCAGGTAGTTCGTAAAAGGTAACCGATTGGTTGTATTTGCCACTACTATAGGGACTACAGGTGAAATTTTCTTTTTGTCACAATTGCGTCTGTACTAGTTACTGTCGTGTCGCAGTTTACAGGGAAGGGTTATACTCAATTTATGTTTGTACCATTTTTTTGAAGCGAAAACTTCTTTAGGCGCGTTGAGCGTTTTGGTAGAGGGTAAAATCCTCGGTTCGCGTCACCGACATGCTAATGATAATAGTATATCTATAGCTATGGAGAGCCAGACTAGCGCACGCGCAATAGCCTGTGTACACGTATACACTAATACATCGACTATTTCTGACTGTATTTTATTATTTAACCCATCATATGTAACTAATAAATAAAACATAAAAAATTTCATATAGTTTTAATTACTCTCAACTTAATAGTTCCGTTTTCACTTCTATCGGCAGTCCCATGACTGCTACTGTTTTTTTTTTGATGACACTGGCTGACAGAATACCGCAACTCGCCCGGGTTATTACCACCACGTTACCTATTCTTGCCGCAACAGCGTCAATGCTGGTTATTGTCGTATTCCGGTATAGAGGGTAAAGTAGTCGGTATACTTATGCATGTGGCTTTCACAGCCCACCACACGGATAGCAACGCACTTAACATCTTTGGTGTCTATAGGTGATGAATTCTCTCCATCAGGACAGCAATCTGCTTGTTTGCTATCTAATATATATAAAAAGAAGCAATGGGTTTGTTACCGCATTGGTAATGCAGACTTTTAGGGAATTTGTTGATCCCCTTAAACTCGCAGACTGCGAGTTAGAAAACAACATTCTAAGAGTAACTGCAGATATGTATGACTCAAACATTTTAAGTCCATTAATCACTAATCAGGTCCTAACAAAATAAACAAGGAAGTGTGAGTTTAATTAATTTTAAAGCTTGTCTATTTATTTCTTTTTAAGTTAAATTTGTTAAAATAGGTAATATTTTGTTTTGAAATTTAATTACCTTTTTGATTTTACTCATTAACATAGAATATAGACTTTTTTATATCATAAGATAGCAAACAAGCAGATGGGTCTCCTGATGGAGAGAGTCAACCATCACCTATAGACACCAAAGATATTAATGGTGCGTTGCTAACTTGTGGCGAGTTCTAATGCCATATGCATAAGTTTACTGGCTACCTTACCCTTCAAACCGTAACACGCCAGTGACAAGCACTGACGCTATTGCGGCAGGAATCTATAAGGCGATGGTATCAGACCCGGGCGAGACAATCCAGAACTCTACCACCTAGTAGCCACGATGTAAATGACTCGCATAACCAATCAGTCGCCTTTTACGAACTGCCTGGCAGAATGGCAGTTAGCCTATTCTTCAAAGGAGCCCGGGACCAACACAGAGGAAAAAGTGTGAATTAATTTTTTAAATCTGAAATAAATATCAAAGCTATTCGGAAAAATTATGTGAGTTAGGCTGTTCCAAAATTTGACTATTCGTATAAAGAAGGTGGTGCAAATCGAACAGTCGAAGGTGACCAATCATCAAGATGGTGTGGGTGAAATCCCTCACGTTCAATTTGCTTAGACTGGCTGGATCACCACAATTTAACAGTTTATCGGTTTTTATAAGTCCAATTTTTTAAGGTTATTTATAAGTCCAATTAGATAGTACTATCTAATAAAAAGTATCTTCACACTTGAATCACCGAAGAAGTAGGCAGATGTGCAACAAGTCCACCCATATTTAGCCGAAGATACTTAATCCCTTAATCTGATATGTAACAAGCCTATCACCAACCGGGCACTTTCCCAATACATGGCAAATTTTTTTTATTAGAAAACTGGAAAAAACATTTCTGCTTTGCCCGATCCGGGAATCGAACCCAGGATCTTATGTAGTCAACACCGACACCGTTTCTCTATACCGCAGCTGCAGAGGCGACCTATTTAACAATGTAATATTTTATCACTTGTATCGCCTCTGTGGTCGAGTGTTCTAGCGTTGACGTTTATCACATGAGGTCCCGGGTTCGATTTTCGGGTCGGGCACTTAAAAAAAGCGGTTTTCCAGTTTTCTGATAAACACAAAGTTGCCCGGGATTGGAAAGTGGCCAGTTTGGCGATAGGCTTGCCACCTATCACATTTGTGGGACCAAGTATCTTCGGCTAATCGTGGGTGCGCTTGTTGTACCTCTGCCTATCTCTTCGGGGATACGGGCGTGAAGATACTTTTTTACACTTATACAAACTCCGTTTTGTATAAGTGTAAAAAAGTATCTTCACGCCCGTATCCCCGTAATTTGATGGCATTTGATGGAATCTCGCCAAATTTAGACTTCTTAAAAATCTGAACCAATTCGGATCAGAATATTTTTAACAGTTTTAAAAAACACCAAAAAACCTATATTCTATACTTTCAATCGTCGGCATTTGGTGAAATTCCATTTGGTTTAAGAGCCCACGATACAAAATCTGCCCCATAAGACTACCAGATGGTATATACATAGTTAGATTCGTCGTTAATTAAAAAATACGAAATGGCTATGCTGCAACGCGTAAAACCTGGAGGCGCTATTAAAAATAAATAAAAAAGGAATGAAAAAAAATCGATTTCTAGTACGATAAGACTTGATGATAAGATTTCGTTTGTTTCTCGATATAGGAGTGGAGTAGGACTATACAAAAATCTGGTAGTCTTATGAGACTATGTTTAGTGTCGTGGGCTCCCGTTCTAATTACTTTTAGACGCAATTAACAATGCACTTGTACTTTAATTTTACTTCACAACATATCTATTTTTGGTATATTATTCGACCGGTTTCACTTGTTAAGCATCTTCAGGATGTTAATATACTTAACTGATCATTGAAGAGCGCGAGGTGGTGGACGCGGCGAGCGAGTCTAGCAAATGTATGAATCAGCACAGCGCATGGCAGCGGCCTCGGCGAATAGTCTAGGAACCAGAGTTGTTTAGTTGTAGTTGCTGCGAGATACACTACGAACATTTTAACTATAATTTTCAAATACTTACTAGGCCAGTAATTTGTAAGTCTGGTCACCACATCATAAGTATAAACAAAGTCGATAGATACAAATTATCTTTCTACCCACAATGATGAACATTCATAAGAATATAAGTAATGTCACCAAAAACTTAATAGATTTAATCTAAAAATGCCATAACGTCAATAGTATCGATAGTATTGAACGCTGAAAGTAAATAAACTATTGATTGTGTCGCTAATATCAATCATTGGAGATATCGATTCTATCAATAGTATTGTTAGACAATTTTGCATTGACTATCGATATATTCGATACTATTGATAGTTTGTACAATCGATAGCATCGGTCAGTATTAGACTAAAGTTGACTATCGATAGTTTTGATAGTATCATTGTTAATTTTGTCTAACATAAAAAAAAAAAACTTTCGGCGAATCAATGTTTTTTTTAAATCACTGCCAGATTAATTTATCGATTTTGTAAAAAAATTATTTAGCTCTTTTGCTTACAAAACTGCGTCTTATATCGTATTTTGCATGAAAATTGATTTATCCCTTATTCATTTAGAAATCGTAGAAGAAAACTTTTGATAAAAGTGTTTCTTTGACGTGATGTCGAGATTTTTCAACAACTCATTATTTGATTTTCAACAATAATTTAATAATTAAAGAACTAAGTCAAATTCCATTTCAAAAATTAGTATCAAATCAAGTTTTCAAAAGCTGCAGCTTTTCAAATATTTTTACAGCAAAATTACTTAAAATTTTTAAATTTTATACTACTGTACCGTTAAGTAAACGAGCTGATTTGATTTTAAAATCGAATCAGCTCGTTTACTTAACGGTATTTGATGCCGTTGAGTAAACGAGCTGATTCGATTTAAAAATTTAGACTACTGTACCGATTGATTTCATAATTGAATCAGCTCTTTTACTTAACGGCTTCAAATACCGTTAATCGGATAAAAATCAGTTGATTCTTTCAGGATTTATCAATGGCAAAAATTGCTGAAAAAGCTTTTTTTGTCATTTCTTTGAGATTTTTTAACCTATTTTAAATTAAATATTCTAGAGTTAATAACCTTTTCAACCGAAACACAAAAATAACAAGTATTGATGCTGTTGTAGTAGAAATAGGCAAAGCGGTGGCACCGAATCTAGTCGAGACGTTGCAGAATTCTACCACCTAGTAGTCACGACATTAGTGAGTCGTATAGCCGATCGTTCGCTTTTTATATACTGGCTAGCATAATGTCAGATGGCATATTCTTCAAAGGAGGCCAGGGCTAGCACAAGAGAAATAATCTCAAATACATTACACTCATAAGATACTAACCACTATTACTTCCAAATCTACGGCCGCTACATTTAAGACATTAATTTTCTCTAATGACATAAATTAGGTCTGTCACGCACTATCTGTGAATCGACGCTAACAAGAACCTTTTCATTTTTACCCCGGTGAATGCTAATAAATTGGGTATCGAATATCTTGTCGAGGTGTGTGTACCGTAATTAATTGGGGCATTGGTTACCTGAGAACCTGAGATACAAAAGCTTACTTCGTCCCTTGGTGAATATATATTACTGGGCACATTTAAGTAGATGGTATCTTGTTTCACTACTATTTCTAACGTGATTTCACTTGGAAATTGTTTTGATCTGTATACAAACGCGGGTTTTAGTGATGTGTATGTTCTCCCGCGTACGTCATTACATTAGTTTCTATATGATATCAGTTTGCTTCAATATATAATAACTATTTCTTTACGTCTTATTCAATAAGACGTAAAGAAATATATAAGACCACCCCGTTAGTCGAGTGGTTAGCGACCATGACTATGCAATCAACAGGGCTCGGGTTCGATCCCCGTCGTCCGTCCCGGGTGTCGACAGGGATAAGCATTTGTGTCATGAGCATAGATGTTTGTATTTCTGGATTTGGGTGTTTATTATATATGTTACAGTATTTAAATATGTATTTCTATGTATTAGTATCGTTGACTAGCACCATAACTCAAGGTAATAATTTTGCTTATTTTGGGGTTAGATCAATAAGTGCAATTTGTCCCATGAATATTTATATTTATATTTATTTAAGGACAGAAACATGAAAGCGAAGGTACTAAACTATGATTTAACATTGTTAACTTATGCATGTAAGTGTCAAAAAGCTACTATTACCAAGAAACGGTTTGGCTGAATAAAACACTTGAATCACTTTTATATGCACAGTATAATTTTTGGGCAGAGTACGCCCTCAAGGAGCGATAGAATTACGATGTCTGGAAATCATGTTATTCCCGCCTATTTATACAATCCTAATTTATATTCGTCCATTGGTGTTAACAATGATGTCATTATCTCACAATAACAGCTGCAATATATCTCACAGGTACGCTACACCTGAAAGGCTAGGTGTTTCTTATTAAGCGCAGTTGCTAACACTACTTAAAAGGTTTACAATAAATCTAGTTACTCATTTTAGCGCCATTTGTTGTTGTCACGTTTTTGGATCTAGTCGGTATATAAGTGACTGGTTATTTATAGGATAGCCCGAAACAAAGGGTCTAAAAGCACACTATTTACGATAAATTAATTAATATCAGAGAGAGAGGAACAGAGAGATTCATCGACTAAAATAAGGGATGAAATTTATGAGTATGAAACTTTACCGTTTTTGAAATCACAAATTTCCCCTTTGACCGAGCAGTTATCGACGCTATAAATAGGATTTAGGTACAAATTACGACCAGCCATTTATTAAAAAAGTCTGCGTTAGTAACTTTTTCTCATTAAAAATCTAAAAAACACATTGCTGTACAATTTAGCTTTGAGCAGAAAATTCCTAGAAAAATGCAATCAATATGACACAAAAAGAGAGCACTAGCCAATATAGGGTAAATAAATTAAAGTTTAAAGGTAATTTATACGGCTTAGATGTAATACAGGGTACTTTATATAAAGTAGAACGATTCGTTTAGATTTAAAACTGTTCGCTTCGGTTCAGGAATCAATAGTTGCCCAGTAAAACTTACGCAGTTAATTTTATAGTAGGAGATTTAACGAACGAGCTAGTAGCCCATTTATTATCAATGAACCTTAGTTGTTAGCTATAAAACCGTCCCTAAAACTCTTTGTTAAGCAAAAGATAGTTTGACTCTGATGTGTGATGCTTTGTAACGTTATATTTACCATATTTTAATAGAAATGTATAAATGTAATTCAGTTAAACAATAGTTAGAAATATAATTCAATTAATCAGTAGTTATATTAAGCACGTGTTAAAATAATTGTAAGAATGTAATTCAATCAAGTTACACATAAAGTTTAATTCTAATACTTAATAACCATGTAAAGTTTTAACATGTATTATTAGAAATGTCCAAATTTAATTTAATGAAGCAATAGATAGAGTTAGATTCTGATGTGTGATATATTGCTAAGCTATATTTAACACGTATTGATAGAATTGTATGAATGTAATTCAGCCAGATTATAGATAGAACTTGATTCTGATATTTAATGTTTTTTAAATGTGTTATTAGAAATGTTTATTATATTTACCATGTGTTATAAGAAATGCATGAATATAATTCAATTAAGCAATAGATAGAGTTTTTATATGATGTGTGATCTTTTGTTACGTTATACTTAAAATGTGTCAAGAAATATATGAATCTTATTCAGTTAAGCAACAGATAGAGTTTAAATATTTTTTATGATGTTTTGCTACGTTAATTCTTAACATGTGTGATAAGAAATGTATGAATCTAATTCAATTAAGCAATATATAGGTTTGAATATGATGTATGATGTTTTGCTACGTTATATTTAACATGTGTTAGTAGAATTGTATAAATGCATTTCAAGTAAGTTATTAAGAGTTCGTTCCTGATATTTAATGTTATGTCATGACTTTTAACACGTGCCATTAGAAATTCTTAAATGTAATTTAATTAATCAATAGATAAAATTTCATTCTGATGTTTGCTCTTTTGCTACGTCCAATATTCAAATATGTTATTAGGAACGTGTAAATATAATTTAACTAGCTGATCCACGAAGCTTCACCCGCAAGTTTTTTCTCGTATTTCAGCCCCTTAGACGTAGATTTTTGAAAAAAAAAACAGTCTACAGTACAGTACAGTGACCTAGGGTTTCTCTATATATCTCCTTATATGGATCAAGTCATAACAAATTTTCTTTCTGGAAAAGTATGTTTTTGATTCATTCAAGTAAGTTAGAGATATAAAGATATAACATCTTCTGAGACTATTGTATGTGACTGTGACTAAACCTTGGCAAGACGAATTTATCTATACAAGTTTTTTATTAGCAAATACTAACAACTGGAAAACGGTTTATGTGTTTAAAAAAATGTCTCTTGTAGACAACTATCCCCGAAAACCGAATTCTCAGTACTACTTTGAATATTGATGGTGATGTCCCCTGTCTCGGACAAGTAATAAAAATTTTAGTCTAGGTCATTGCACAAAAGAAGCAATAGCCGTTATGAGATCGTTAAAATCTAGGAGTAGGATACCCATTAAATCACAATAATAATAATAAATAAAATAAATTAATGAAAAAAAGTTTATTTTTAAGACAACGGAGGTCCAAAGTGTTAGAAGAATATTATTTCTAATGTTAGTTTTTTTACAATATTGCTATATTTGTTACGATATCCATTTGATATTCCAACCGATAAACTAATGAATTGTGGCAAATAAGGACACATATTAAGATCCGGTTAAAGAGCGTTCATAAATTATTTGAGCGATTTTGACGATCTCTCGACCCTCACTTCCCCTTAGTAGGATATCGTGAGATTTTGCTCTAGCCTGCCTTCTTTAGCCTTCCTTCTCGATGATTTCACGTAATTTTTTCTAAAATCCTTGTTTGTTTTACGTGAACTTAAAATAACAATAATTTGGATAACATTATTGTTCTAGGTTACATACCTAGTTGAGACTAATATTTAGAGAAGGTTTTGGCCAAGGCTTTTAATAGAACATTGGCCTCAAAATTCTTCATACAAAATATATAATACAGCGTTTGCCAAAATTATCAAATTAATTTTATGTAATATAGGCTATATTAGAAACGACCAATAAACAAGTTTTAAAAGCAGGTAAACTTTAAGTAGGGACATATTTTAATAGTCATGAAAACTCACAACAAGCTACTCTTAATATCAATGTGAATAAAAAAACAAGTGTCATTTATTTACACCTCCTTTACACCTCGATTACTAAAATTTTTAGTACACCGCTGTGTCGCACCAAATTATGATAAGCATTTACCCTGATGATGATAAGAATTCATTTTTATTAGTTCAAAAATACCAGATTTGCATATACCTATTTAATGATTATTAAATTTAGACAAACAAATTTGGATTTGACACGACCTAATTTTGAAAAATTTACACTTTGTTTTCTTTTATCTATTTATTTGTTGTATTTTTTAGAAGTAATTTTCTTTTACTAGTTGCTTTTGCTTATTATTTATTTATGTAGTAGTTATTTAATTTTAATGGATATTCTTTCTATAAGACTATACATTTTGTTAACTTTTTCTACATGTAGTTTGCATGTATTGCCTGTACTGTACTGCAATTATAAATTTCGACTTGTACCTTAAGTCGAAATTTATAATTTGTATCTTTTGTGTAGGTGCTGTTGGTGTTCCATTATAAATAAATAAATAAAACATTAATCTTAAAAGTTTTTTCATAAATTTTAGCGTAAAAAGTGTCCGTGACAAAATTTACATTTCAGAAGAAATTAATAATGTAATATAATACGATCAAAGCATCTTTAATATGAGTTGCTTTCGAGGCCAATTTTGTATGGACTTTCATCATTCTTCTTTTTAATTCAAAGTTAATCACCATAAGATAACTGAACAGTAATACTTCAAAAGGTACTAGTACTAAGCTAACTAGTAAAAAGGGTACCCATTTTACCCCAGTTGATTCCCAATTTCATTCTGATATTTGCAGAAAAAATTACTTGATTTTTGGCAAATCACCTCCCTCCTCCACATAAGATTAGGTGAGAGTTTGCGCCCCCACCTCTCTTTTAATACCTCACACAACTTATGAATCCTCCCGTATTTCTGCCTACATCATAAAGTAACTGGGGTGATAATGTTTTTTATTTTTACGAACTATACAAAATTTTTCATACATATCTCTCTTCTTATCTTCACGTAACATTAAGAAAGGTCATTCTTTAAGTCATCCTTACCCTCACTAATAGAGATTCAAGTACACTTAGAACAAAAACGCCCAGAAAGCAATTTGTTGGCAAGTTGAAGCGTTTGCTTTTTCTCTAGAGCTTTTAAGAAACAAAAAATATTTTTATCAAGAGTCGATAATCTACTGTAGTGCTTGAAACTACGATTTTAACAACACTAACTATTAACTTACTATTCGATAATAATAATTAAAATAAGTATCTTACTTCTCATAAAAATAGTATTTTTTATTGAAAGACGGTAAACTAATAGGGTGGCAATAAATTACGTTTGCCATCGATGTTGTGAGAATAGAATATTAATATATTATTCATAACTTTACCTTCCAAACTGAAACAAGACTTAATAGTATTAACGCGATTGCTTCAAGCAAAGTTAATGCAGTGGTATGAAACCTAAATAAGACATGGCAAATTTATATATATAAATAAACATATTTTATAGATTCAGGCATTACTTTGCGGAAATTCATAATTCAAAGACGAAAGTAATTTATCATTCAAAATTCGGCGAATTTTTTTTGCGGAAATTAGCAAAATAAAATTTCGTCTACGCTGAATGCTATCATCTAATAGTGATTGCTCAACCCCTCGATCGATGCCGGGACCCCATGATCTGAGTGGAATAAGTTAATCCATACATTACGCGGTAGTCAACGTTTATTCTTAGTTTTGATATAAAATAATAGCTTGACAGAAACTTTCTCACTAATGGAAAGTAATATACGAGGAATTATTAGGTTGACACCAAATAAATCCTGCTAACTAATAATAGTTCTAAGAAACTTTTGACTTACGATGTTTCGTAAGATTTTGTTAATGGCAAATATCTTGATAATACTTTTCCGATATAAACGAGTAAGTTATAACTGTGTATGTGTTTTAGCACCTATCCCATGCTTGAGAAAATTAGAACTTTAAAAAGAACAAAGAAATTCGATATGACAGGACTTAAACCTACAACCTTCCTACAAAAAATTATATTTTTTGCACTTATGAAAAGTAAGTTACTTATGAGTGGTATAGTCTAAGGTCCCAATTTACCTCCTAATCCCTTCATTCTTTTGTGGTATGTTATAAGATCCCAATTTACCCCCAGAACCCTTCATTCTTTTGTGGTACGGTCTAAGATCCCTATTTACCTCCTAAACCCTTCATTATTTTGTAGTATGATCTAAGGTCCCGATTTACCTTGTTAACTCTTCATTCTTTTGTGGTATGGTTTATGATCCCGATTTACCTCCTGTAACCTTCATTCTGGTGTGGTATGGCTTAAAATCTCGATTTACCTACTAATCTTTTCATTCTTTTGTGGTATGGTTTAAGATCCCGATTTAACTCCTGAAACCTTCATTCTTTTGTGGTATGGTTTAAGATCCTGATTTACTACATAAACCCTTGATTCTTTTGTGATATGGTCTAAGATCCCTATTTACCTCTTGAACCCTTTAATCTTATGCACTAAGGTCTAAAATTCCGATTTGCCTCCCAAACACTTCAATTTTATGTTGTATGGTCTAATCTTCAATCTTATGTTGTCTGATTTTTCTCCTGAATCCTTAATGTTTTTGTGATATGGTCTAAGATTTACCTCCTGAACTCTTTACTCTTTTCCTAAGCGACATGTACTTTAAAAGCGTTTAAATATATAATCAGATACAGTCCAAGAAGGTTCGAAAAGATAATTTGGTACAGGTTATTTTTATCAAATTTTCAAAAAATGGAATTACACGTTATACTAGATTTTTATCCGACTCGTTATACCCATATGCACTAGATTTTTACCCGGCTAGTCACATGAATATGCAGAAGGTTTGTTAGGTTGCCTTTAGTTTCGAGGTCCAAAATTATCAGTTATTAACTGACTCGCGCTACTTCGGCTGTAAAAGCACCCGCTAAATGGACGACTTGCTATCCTAACATTTTTTATAAATCATTAGATTGCTTTCCCGGTACAAAGAGAAAACCATCATATATGTCAAAGATGTTAACCATTGATGTACCAAAGATGTCAATGGTATGTTGCTATACGTGTGGTGGGATGGCAAAGCTACATACATATAGTCAAACGGTCGCCTTTTACGACCTTTTTTATATTATAAGATAGCAAACAAGCAAATGGGTATCCTGATGGAAAGAGTTAACTGTCGCCTATAGACACCAAAGATGTTAATGGTGCGTAGCTATCTTATGACGGGGTCTAATGCCACATGAATAAGTTTACCAGTTACCTTACCCTCCTAACCGGAACACGACAGCCACAAGCACTGACGCTATTGCGGCAGGAATAGGCAAGGCGGTGGTTCCAGAACCGGGCGAGACAATGCAGAACTCTATCACCTAGTAAAGTAACTTTACTTTCTATCTACTGCTAGTCCTTTATCAAATATATGTATAGACGCAAATTACATCATATTAATATATGGCTCAAGACAGACACTAGACAGTCGCAACCTGACTTAATACAAAAATATGAAGTAGGTATGTTAAAGTCAGTTATGTAACATTTTGATCAAAGTAAGTTTTAAGTTGTAGCTTGAAAAGGCAAGGCTTGCGTGATTAACAAACAAAATCCCAAGTTATGGCGTGGAACGAATTTTATTATATCCCAACACCGACACGTAAAAGCATTGGCGTGTTACCAACTTTTTATCTCTTCTTTTATCCGTTATCCGTCCAAACCCGTAAACCAAAGAATATTATGAGTAGCATCAACGTGTATTGAATATTTATGGATATCATGTTTTAAAGGTAAAAGGCCGCGGGAGCTTTAAATCAATCTAAAAATAGTAGAAAAAACTTAAATAAAAGACTGTTTACTTACTTTGGTATCCCTTTTCCTGCTTAAGAGGCAACGGACATTGATGCGGATGATCTTGAGAATCGGCATATAGCTTTTTTAGTAGTACTTAAGAGATTATATAGTAGTAAATTTTATTATATTAGTATATGGCTTAAAACAACCATTAGATAGCCACTGCCTGAGTTGTTACAAAAATATGTAGTAGGTTTGTCAACCTTTTTTGTAGGTGCTTCACCTCTGTGCAAAGCTCCGTCAAAAGGGCTATCAAACTTAATGCTATGCTGTGCTTATTTGGCGTAAGCTACGTGCATTCGCTTTACTTGCACACAAACACACTCACACACACACACACACACAAACACACACACACACACACACACACACAAATTGTAACAAAAGAATGCTATACAAATAATGATTACTAATTTCATAGTTTCAAATAATTGTTGCACTTCAATTCAATAGTTGCACTATTGACAACCAACAAGAAGTGGATTTCAGAGCAATGTCAGGAAAAAGGGCGCTAGCTGTGTTATAATATTTCTAATCTTCCAAGTGATTTCTATATGGTGATATTTAGTTGTAAATACAAAAAAGAATGTGCTAAATTTTAGTTTTCAACTGATGTCCTATATTTATTTATTCGAAAATTAACACGTTTTCCAGCGGTTTCAGAACATACCGCGCCACCCATTTTCTATAGAATTGACGCGCGTCGAAATACCTCGCCTTAAGGCCTAAGGACGTAGGAAGTTAGAGTAACAGCCCACCCCCTCAGAGAAGGTGATTCCGTTACCATTTATTGTCGCAGACTACATGAATACAATCGGACTAATACTTGCAACTGACTTCACTTGCTTTGTACGGTAAACGCTGAAAGGGTCAGACATTATGCATCTGTATTATGCATCTGTAGCCTTCCACATGAATTGGTACAAGTTTAATAATATTAAGTTACGTATTATTATAGTCATTCAAAGGTTCTTTAGTTCTAAAACTAAACTTTGTATAGAATGATCATTAATTGTCTATATATACCATAAAATGTATCTTCATGTCCGTATCTCCGAAGAGGTAGGCAGAGGTATGACCTAAGTGCACCCACGATTAGCTGAAAAATAACCTACAATAATCTTAGAAGAATTTAATGTATCTACATAAAACTCGAATCCACTCATTTTAAATGTAACCACGAAAGTCAAGGCAATATCAAGTCTTAGATAAATAGTATATGTTTTAATAAAGTTCAATAAAATTTGGTAGTGTAAATAAACGTTGGAAAATTGCATTTAAGCTAAATAACGTTCCAATACATATACATTTTATTACAAACGAGATGAGTTTTTCTACTCTTCGGTTATAATTTCAGATGGAATGCTAGTTAAAATGACAGAAAAACTTTCCATAATCATATTTTTAGAAGAATTCAATATGTTAATTTAATTCAATATGTTTTCCCCGTGTTGGTCCAGGGCTCCTTTGAAGAATAGACCAACTGCCGTACTGCCTGGCAGGTCGTAAAAGGCAACCGAGTGGCTATGTGCGTCACTATCATCGTGACTACTAGGTGGTAGAGTTCTGCATCGGCTCGACCGGGTCTGGTACCACCGCCTTACCTATTCCTGCCGCAATAGCGTCAGTGCTAGTCGCTGTTGTGTTCCGGTTTGGTGGGTAAGGTAGTCGGTAAACTTATGCATGTGGCATTAGACCTCGCCACAAGATAGCAACGCACCATTAACATCTTTGGTGTTTATAGGCGACGGTTGACTCTTTCCATCAGGAGACCCATCTGCTTGTTTGCTATCTTATGATATAAAAAAAATGTTAAGATACAAGTTTGTTTTGAAGCCAGTAAATTCAAGTGTATTTATATTTTAATTTACCACAAACGAATCCACAAACGTCAGTGAGACAAAATAATAATAAAATTTGGTAGCATTTATTAAACATCACTAAATAATTTATACGGTAAGTAACATTACAATTCGTCTATTATTTATTGCAAATGATAGAATCCTTTCTATTTTTTGGTTATAATTTCAGGTGGGGTTTTAATTAAAATGATAGAGAAACTTCCATAATCATCTTTGTTAGAAGAATTCAATGTATTAAAATACAAGTTATGTTTTAAAACCACTAACTTAAAGTTTATTTCTTACCTATCATAAACGAATCCGCAGGCATCAGCGAGTGTTCAGTTTTAATAAAGTTCAATAAAATTTGGTAGCGTTAATAAACGTTATAAAATTGCTTTTATGGTAAGTAACATTACAATACATCGATATTTTATTACAAACGAAATGAGATTTTTTACTCTTCGGTTATATCATTAGGCACGTTATTCGTTTCGTGAGACGACCTTTTTTGCTCGCAGGCCGTGTTTAAAGGTTTTTGCTCATCAGCAATTTAACTTTTTATTTTACGTCTGATGTTATTTTTATAGAATATAAAAATATACAGAAGTACCTTTTTGAGCGTTTTCCAATTATCTTCTATGTTGTTGTCAATAACAGACTTACTGTAGTAATTCATATAGTACAACGACCGCACAACTTGGTCCCCATCCCATCAGGAAACTCATATATTTGTTTACAGTATCTCGTAGGTCACACAATAAGTTTTGCGTAACTTAAAAAAAACAGATGTTATAACCAAAATATTACACTTATTGCTTTTAAAAATAATCTCCTGTACATTTTAAACATTTCTTCATGCGATCGAGCCATTTTTTAAAACGGGAGGACTACAGATCTGAAGGCATGTTTTCTACGTGCTGATTGAATGCTATCACTGCCTCTTCGGAGTTGATAAAAGTAAAACCTCTCATCAAATCTTTCATTTTGGGGAAAATACAGAAATAACAGGGTGCTAAGTCGGGGCTATGCGCAGGATAAGTAACGAGATTTACTTTTTCGGAAGCTAAAAATGACTTTGTTTTGTTGGCCGTGTGTGAAGAAGCGTTATCATGGTGTTGGAGAATGCGGCTTTTGGGTCATCTTTCGCGAACTTTTCTAACACTCTGGGTAAACAATCTGGTAGAATACCACTCGGCATTAATACTCTTTTAATCTTCAAGTAGAATTGTATAGATGGGACCCATAGCTGTGAAAAAAACGCGATCATTCTTTTACCAACGTTTCTCGCCTGTCTCACTTTTGTTGGCCTGTTCTCATTTTTGAACACCCATTCACAAGATTTCTGTTTTTTTTGGATTCAAAACAATAAATCCACGTTTCTTCTTCTATGAAAATGTGATTAGAATTTCCGTTCCATTAGAATGTCCGTGGTCGTTTAGCTCAACTTAGCATTAAAATTAGGACACTTTATTTTTTATTATTAGTATTAATAAAAAGAATTATGTTATTTTTTTGATAATATCATTGACCTAACTATACATATACATATATAAAACAATGGTTTTGAATCGAAAATTATTAATTATTTTTTGACGATTTTTCATAAGAAACTTGGATTTATATAATTTGATTTATCCTAATACTCTGTTTCGTAGAATTTGTAACACAAAAAAAGGAATTATTATCACGACTAGCACGTAAAAATGGCATGTTCTCTTAATTTTTTGGTTAACTAGGCATTTATAATATTAATATAGATATACTATTTAATTTCCCTCTAGGCTGCTCCAAAAGGATAAATAAATTTTAAAAGTTAGTGTCAGGTTTTAAATTATTTTTGTGTTATAACACTCACCCTGTGCGTGGGGAAACTGGAAAAACTTTAAAAACAACAAAGAAAAATATTTTTGTTTCTCCAGTTTTCCCAAGCACGGGGTGAGTGCTATAACACAAAAATAATTAGAAATACGAAAGTACTGATCAAAATTAAAAATTTGAATTTCATCCTAAAGATGAACTTATTTAACTAGTTATACGTATGTATAATATATACCTAGCGATCAGTACAATCGACGTAATCGATTATATAGCAAAGAAGAATTTCGCCACGTCGAGCCTGTCGACACTAGCTCAGTGGGAAAGCGTTCGACTTTAGGGAAATGGTCGCAGGTTCAATCTCTGCGTGTCTATATTTTTCTTTGTTGTTTTTAAAGGTTTTCCAGGTTTAAAAGTTCTGCAAAGTATCGTCAAGTTCATTTCTCCGGCTCTTTGTCTATTCCTACCTTTATGTTAGTGCCTATCACTGTGATACTGGGACATTATGGGATTAAAACCTAAACAAATATATATATTATACCTAATAAAATACACAGAGTATGCGTAGATTAGTATCTATTCTATAAATATAGAAAAGTCAAAACTGTACATTGAATATTTTTTAAAAAGAATACTGGGGGCGTGATCTACTATCGATATCGAAACCAAAAATATAGTTTTTAGAATTTTTGTCTGTCTCTCTGTTTGTTTGTCTGTCAGTCTGTCTGTTTGTCTGTCTGTCTGTCTGTCTGTTTGTCTGTATGTATGTCTGGGGTAAATTCAAAAAGCACTGCATGGATTTACAATAAATTTTGCATGAATATTACTAATAGTTCAAGATCAACATATAGGCTACATATTATCACGCAATCACCTTAGGGGGAGGAGCTGTGCGGATTAAACGCGCGGACGAAGTTGCGGGCTACAGCTAGTATATATATATATATATATATATATATATATATTAGGGTGGATCGAAAAAAAAAAATTTTATTTTTTTTCTTAGCATGGGGGTAGAATTTGTAGCTTATAAAAAAAGAATGTTTTTCAAAAAAAAAAAATTTTTTTTTCGCAACATTTAGAGATAGCCCACTCGTTTTTTAATAAATTAATGGATCAAATGGACTTATTCTAGCGAAAAAATTTTTTTTCCGTCAAAAATCGTGGAAAACATGAAAAAATAATTGCATATGATTTTTTTTTCACTTACCTTTTACTTTAATACAGATAAAAGGGCTGCTTAATTCTTTATTTTTCGCTTAAGTTACAAAAATAATAGGAAAAAATTTTTTTTGACTTCTGATTTCCATTTGGCTTTCAAAAAGACATTCCACAGATTCTAAAACATCGTTTAAATATTTTAAAATTTTTTAGTCCATTTGATCCATTATTTTATTAAAAAACGAGTGGGCTATCTCCAAATGTTGCGAAAAAATTTTTTTTTTTTTTTGATAAATTTTCTTTTTTTATAAGCTACAAATTCTACCCCCATGCTAAGAAAAAAAAATTTTTCGATCCACCCTAATATATATATATATATATATATATATATATATATATATATATATATATATATATATATATATATATATATATATATATATATATATATATATATATATATATATATATATATATATATATATATATATATATTACTCTACGCCTACTACTGTAAGTGCTGTCTATCGAAAATTAAAACCATAGCCTTGGCTATGATTCTGAGATTAAAACTAAATTTGTGTGGGAAATCCAGCAATATATTATGCTATTTGATAGATTCAGGCGTTAATTTGCGGAAATCTATAATTTATTTTTATTATTACACTAGCTGTTGCACACGACTTCGTCCGCGCTGACTTCGTTTACTCCGCACAGCTCCTTCCCCGTAGGTGATAGCGTGATAATATGTAAGCTCTATGTTGACCCGACCTATTAGTAATATTCATGCTAAATTTGAAGTAAATACATGCAGTACTTTTTGAGTTTACCCCAGACATACCCGGAGTCAAACAGACAAAAATTCTAAAAACTATTTTTTTGGCTTTGATATCGATTGTAGATTACGCCCCAAGTATTCCTTTAAAAAATATTCAATGTAGTTTTGATTTTCCCACGATTTTATTATATGTATAGATATATTAAATACCACAAATTTTTCTTTAATATATTATATGCCACATGCTGCGCATGCATGCAAACAGCTGGTTCTAGAGTTCCACGGTCGCGCTGTTTGGACAATGTTAACGTGATTATCATCAACTTACATTGCGGAGTGTGAAAATAATAAAAAATCGTAAAATATAAATTTTGTATGATAAAATCATAAAACACAAAGGGTACATTGCTCCAACTTGAAGCGCCCGCAAAACTTTTGAATAATTCGTTTCTTTTGCGCGTTATTTGGCACATAATACATTGCATATTTGTGTTTTTCCATAAATTTTACTATTTTTTTTATACAAATTAGTATAAAATATTAGAAAAAATCAAATTATATAAAATAATGTACAAAATCAAAAAATTCCGGCACAAAGGTCCAACGATTTTTATTTTATACACCAAAGGTATTAATTGTGTCGGGGTGTAAATTCTATATATATATATAAAACCGGCTACATTACCCTTTCAAACCAAAATATAATAGTGACATGCTCTGACGCTATTGCGGCAACAATAAGTAAGGCGGTGGTACCTAGTAGTAGAGATGGTAGTTACCAATGGGTATATAGACCCAATCACTCGCATTTTACAAACTGTATGATAGAATGGCAAATGTTCTTCAAAGGAGGCTCGGACAAAAAAAGGTAAAAAATCTCTGATTCGATTGGATCTGTGTCTGTGTATTAGATAATATTTTTTGTCAAATTTCGTGAGAAAAATCCGTTTTATAACTTACTGACAAGTATTACGATTTCAAAAATGTTTGCCGGTAAACATAAAAATAAAATGTCTGTATATATATGTGTGTGTGTGTGTGTGTGTGTGTATATATATCCCGTAAACTTAAGAATAGCTTGACTAATCTTAGTGAAAATTGGTAGGTATACAGTAAATTACGCCCAGTGACGCGTTGACGCGTTAGGTTGTTAGGTAGTATTTTATACAACCTTACGTTCTGGGGTGCGTAAATGTATCGTGTCAACTTTCCGTGACTTGACTCAAAGGTCGTGGATCTCATTAACGTGCAATGTTACTTATTCTATAAAACTGCTTTTATCACGATATTAAATACGGTTTCTTAGAGAACATGTCTTGGCCCAACCATTATTCATTTTCTTTATGACGCATTCTGCTATTATTTTTACCGCTTTCTGCAGGAAGTGTATAATTTTTTCATGGCTGGATGAAAATAACCAAATATATTAATATAATCTTTATTGTAACAATTAATTTTTAAATGCTGTCAATTTGTTCAAATCATTTGAGTTAGCATTAGCTGTGTTTAGAATGATAGTTACTTTCCATTTATTTATACGATTCACATTAGCAGTTACAACCACTGTAAGAAAAGTGCAAAAAGATAATATAATGATTTTGATAAATCTAAGATGTAAATGATAATAATATTTTAAAACTTACGCTTGTGACATTGCCATCTCGCCGCACAGATAACAACGCACCAAAACATCTTTGATGTCTATAGGCGATGGTTTCCCTTTCCATTAGAAATATTATTTAACACGCGAAAGATTATTTGTTACTTATTATTTTCACCGGGGCCTCCAGATAGGGTCTTAATTAGGTAGGATAGTTTTGAACGTTGAATATCTGTATATAATATATAAATATTTTCATTAAATACTGAAAAATAATTCAATAACAAAATAATACGTAAAATTATACAAAGTTATACGTTAAATATTGTAAAAATATAATTAAGTAACAAACTTTACAACAACTAATTAGTTTCGAAACTTCACACCAAGTTTAATTTAACAAGAAAATTTAGACCCTTAGTACGAACTCTTTAGTTTCACGTCAGCTTTTTATTAAAAATCTTCGATGATCCACGCGAACTTTTCGCTGGTTATTTTAAAAAAAAGTTGTTTCGGAACATTTAAAAGAATATCTAAATCTTAAGGTGAACAAATTGTTTCTTCTCAATTTTATATATTTAATAGAGTAAATTTCCATACTAGGTAATATTAATAATTCCTATGTTTATAGTTTTATGTTTATAGCTTATATTTGGTTCTTAAAAATCTTTTCTTATACCATAATATACCAAACAAGCAGATGGCTCTCTTGATGAAAAGAGGCTACCGTCGTCAGTAAACACCAAAGATGATAATGGTTTATTGCTATTCTTGTGGCGGGGTTCTAATGTCACATGCATAAACCGTATTAACCTGCTACTTTACCCTCCAAACCAGAACACGACAGTGAGAAGCATTGACGCTATTGCGGTGGGAGTAGTAAATGCAATGGTACCCGGCGAGATCATCCAGAACTCTACCACCTAGAAGCCACGATGGTAGTGACTCGCACGGCCAATCGATCGCCTCTTAAAAACTGCCTGCCAGAACGGCAGATGCTCAAGCTCGAGCTGAACTAGGGGATTAAATATTGTGACATTTTTTATGGATGAAACAGAAAAAAAATGGGTAAGCGTGGGTTTTTACAGATATAACCTTATAGGTTTATTTGTAAGTGGATTGAAATAGAGAATGACATATTGTACGACATTTCTTACATGGATGACCTACGTACTATGCTCGCGATCGAAGCTGTGCGGATCAGCTTGTTGTAAATATTTAAAGACAGAAAGAATAAAAGAAAGAAAGAAAGAAATTATTTATTAGTGGACAACTTTTACCGTACAAAACAAATCATATTCTAAGTTAAAATTATATTCTAAGTTAAAAACTAATCAAAGCTTTACACTAAATTTCCTTAGCGTTCTGTCAGATTATGTTTAAAATGTTCTCTTATCCCGTGCAAGAGCACAGTTCATTTTAAGTAAAGTTATTTTATTAGACACTTTTACTATTCCACTTGTACATAAATTTCACTTTTACACATTTTTTTAATAAGTTTAAGTTATTTTAGAATAGTAAATATTTTTAAGATTGTAATTAATATTTTTTAAGCCGCTTAATGTTTTCTGTAAAATATTTTGTTACCTCATAAACATTTGACCGCCCCATTGGTCGAGTGGTTAGCGAACCTAACTACTAATCGATGTCTTGATGACTTCGAATCGAACGAATCGGTTCGATTCCCGACGGGAACAAACATTAGTGTGATAAACATAGATGATTGTATTTCTAGGTCTGGATATTATATATGTAACGGTATTTATATATGTATTTTCTAACTGTAGGGTTAGATCAATTTGTGTAATTTGTCCAACGATATAATTATTATTATTTCTGTAAAATATTTAATTGATTCAGGCGTTACTTTGCATTAAAAAGGTCGTAAAAGGCGACCGATTGGCTATCGAGTCACTACCATCGTGGCTACTAGGTGGTAGAGTTCTGCATTGTCTTGTCCGGGTCTGGTACCACCGCCTAACCTATTCCTGCCGCAATTGCGTCAGTGTTTGCTGCTGACGTGTTCCGGGTTGGAGGTAAGGTAGCCGGTAAACTTATGCATGTGGCATTAGACCTCGCCACAAGATAGCAACGCACCATTAACATCTTTGGTGTCTATAGGCGATGGTTGACTCTTTCCATCAGGAGATCCATCTGCTTGTTTGCTATCTTATGATATATAAAAAAAAGTTCCTAGTGGCACAATTATTCAACCATATCTACCACACTTTCACCCACGTCGGCAGCAGGCACAAAAGTACACAATTTACGCACTCAATGCACGTTACATTTCGAAATCGTAGCAACTTCAGTTGAGTGTGGTAGTGTTCGTTTCTTCTGAAGATATTTCGGCTTCATAATGAAACGTGCGTTGAATGCAAATTATCTACTTTTGTACTTGCTGCCAACTTTGATGAAAGTGTGGTAGATGTTGGTGGATAATTGTGCAACTGGGGTCTTGGTTTTTCAGACCATCGGTAAGTTTTATCCATTTGCTAAATCAGCTTCTTTCTTTCCAGTGGCATCGTGGAGGTCAAATAAAACAGTTCGAAGAGAATAGAAAATTTATTTAATTTCACCTTTTTGATTTTTGTAAAACTAATCTTACAGTATAAGAAACAATAGCATTGGGTTATCTTATTGGGCTTAGGAAGTCCTAGTAATAATTGTCGGGATAAGGTAAAAGTGTTATTGAGAATATTTTCGGGGCCATTCTCAAAAATCGAAATCACAGTAATAACTCGAAATCAGGTGGTGGTTTGCTAACATTTTCATACCTAGGATGATCCCGGAGCCAAGATCTGTAATACATCATATATAATATCACTGGACAAATTACATAAATTAATTTTAAGTGTCGGTGTGCAGATGAAAAAGGGCATACTCCGTTAATTCGGATATTTAGAAAGTATGGTAGATGTAAGGTTAACAAAACAGATATATAATGCGAGTGTGGAAGGACGTAGGTAGCGGGAAAGACCAAGGCTGAAGTACCATGATCAGATTGATTGAGTACTGTCCGAAGGTGGTGTCAAGAATCTTCGCAATCAGCGTGTTTGTATAAAGACAAGTCAGCAAAGATGGTGATACTCGGTTAAGGATCGTGATACTCTGCCTACTCCGTTAAGGATCTAGCGTGAAGATATGTTGCTTTTGTTGTTGTTGATCTAACCTCAAAGTTAGCAAGTTATTTGTTTATAACATGCTTGTCAGTCAACGATACTTATTCACAGAAATACATATATTAATACTCAAATATATTAAATAAACACCAAAATCCAGGAATACAGACATCTACGCTGATCACAAAAATATTTGTCCCAGTCGGGAATAGAACCCAAACGCCATTGATGCGTAGCCAGTTTCGGCTAACACTCGACCGGAACTCGACTCGAACGGAAGAGTTCTTTAAGTCCCTTCTATTGTATGAAACAAGCGACTGTTGTTATTAGGTTAGATTAATAAACACCCGTTTTGTATAAAAAACGTGTTACTTTATACTTTCGCTGGAAGGAACTAAGGCATTTTTACCTATAGACTTTCGTTAAACTATGCTGTGTAAGGAACTGTTATAATGTTATTTATTTAAATTAATGAAATAAATAAATATCAACCCTATTATACGGACGTGAGAGCTGGGTATGTGAAAAAGGAAATGAGAGTAAAATTAATGCGGTCGTAATGAGAGCTTTATAAAATCTGTGGTGCAACACTCGTGAAACATTCGTAAGACCGAGGTGACAGAGAGATTGGAATCGAAAGACAGTATCGACGTTAAAATTGGAAAGGGCAAGCTCTGTTGGTTCGTATAAGTTGAAAGAATGGCACATGAACGATTAGAAAAATATATATACATTGTGGCTATGGATGGAAGTAGATACCTAGAGAAACAAGAACTAATATAAACAACGCCAACATGGGCCATTTTCTTATTTTTCATCATCAATGCACATCGTTGTTTCATTAGCGTAACCCGTTGCCAATATCGTTAATTCTGACAACGGTGCTAGGCATCCAACTAATGTACTGGCTGGGGAACATCAAACATATTGATATTTTGGTGTTTTCATATACGTTGTGATACCATAGTACTTCAAGGTACAATCAATACATTTATGAGAATAAATAAGAGTTAATGTAAATAATTGGTCAATTTTTTAGGTAACTAAATATATATTTCTTTTATTAAGTCAGCTAAAAATTTGAGTTCGCATTTAAAAAAATGATGGTCTATTCTAGCACGCTGTTTAATCGGCACGCGCGTCCGTTATTTTTTTAACAGTTGGATTCATTTACTCGTATCGGTCATCGGGCATCGTCGTGTAATGATAGACATCGATTGCTGTCGGTTAATGAATGAATGAATGATTGAGTGAATGATTTTTTTTATTTCAGGTACCAAGTTCTATAGATTACAGAAATAATATGTCATAACAAAATTCGTAGATTATATTAAGTTAAATTACAATGTCAAAGCGATTAAAAAATAATTAATTTATATTATTAATATTACCTACATTAAATTACAGTTGAAATTTATATTATTAAATTACACTATATTATTATTAATTATTTACTCGTCGCGCATCCACTTTATTCTTTATCCGCTTCACTTTTTCACATTATTAACGTATATACATACAAATATTTTTAAAATCAAATTCGTGTTCATTATAATAATAAAATTAAGCTAATATACATGCATATTTTTTCTTTTTTTTTGTCCATGCTTCATCCCTCATCAATCCTCCGGATACGGTACAACAATGTGAAACGTAAATGCAAAGTCTGCTCGCGATCATGTTCAAGATGCCGTTAGTGCTGCCTCTACTCGGCGCACCAGGGTTGCGCATTTTTTGCCCATTGTTGCATAAAAAAAATTATTATATTGCACTCGAAGAGCGCTAAGCCTTTTTCGAGTAAGTAGCTCACAGACCGCATGCATAGAAAGTTGTACAAAAAGCTCTAAATAGAATATTTTTTACTGCTTGCGAGTAACGTGCAAATCTGCGAGCCAGCATATTCGCTCTAACCGACAACGCCCTCAACTCTCTTACTATATCTTCATCGTCTTTGAGGGCGGGAATTAACACATGTCCAAGATATTTAAATTTAAATGTTCGTTGTATTGTAGAAGTTTTTAAGTAAAATAGATGGAATCTTTTCAGGTCGCCCACTCCTAGCCCCAAAGGCCATGATTTGGCTCTTTTTTGTATTATAGTCCAGTCCGTGAGAGTTAGCGTAACTTTCACAGATAGACACCAATTTTCTCAAACCACACACAGATGCGCTCAGCAGCACCATGTCATCAGCATAACTGATATTATTCACGCTGATACCATCTATATCTGATCTCTGACATCTAATATCTGACAACCGACTCTAGTGCTGCTGAGCTCCTCTATCAACCCATTTACGTACAAATTGAAAAGTGTAGGTGAGCTTAGCCCCCCCTGCCTCACCCCACATTCCAATCTGTACGACCTTGACATAACACCCTCCCCATTTTACATTATTAATCTGGATCTTACACAAAACTTGAAAATATTTATGAGCACTATTGGATATCTGGCATCTCGTTGAATTTGGCTGTTATTTCCATCCCTTGTTGAACATTTCGACATCGTATGCCACCAACATAGATTAACATAGTTGATGAGCAAAGTTTTATTAAAAACGGCCACCACTACTGGCTTACCAAGAGTCTTCGAATTCGACGTGTCTGCATGAAAAGATTTATGAATGTGGAGGAAATAAGGCCTGTCCGTCTGGACCGTGATATATAGCACTTAATTTTCTCTGCCTACTCAGTAAGGGATTTTGCGTAAAGACCTATGTGTATATATTGATATTTTTTTATTGACAGACATATAAATTCAAATACAAATGATATTTCTTTGTATAAATTCCAAATTAGCATTTCTAAATTGCGTATTCAATCGTTTTTTAATAGGGACACAATTATGCCAAACTGCGCCGCCTTAGCATATGGCGAAAAATCCGAAAGGATGATTCGGAATTGGCTCCCATCCAAAACAGATACCAGATTTGCCCTTCATTACAATAAAAGGAACTTTCAATTGTCGTAGGACTAAAGGAAGCTTTTATACTTACTTGAAATTGGTTCTAAGGAAAGTAATGAATTCTTTTGATGGAACTTATTCCGAAACTCCAAATTTTTTTGTTGAGTAATTTGCTCTCACTGTGCAATCAATGGGGCTCAGGTTCGATTCACGACAAGGATAGGTAATTATGTGATAAGTAAAAGTTTTTGTATTTCTGGGTTTGGGTGTTTATTAAATTAACTTAAGTTTATGTGTATGTTTCTATGTGTAAATAGTGGACTAACACGTATATTACAGGCACATAATTTGCTTATATTGGGGCTAGATTAATTCGTGTAATTTGTCTTTATGTTTATTCTACTATATTCTAATAAGATCACTAAAAAGTCAAAATATCTGTGTACATAAAATGAAAAATCCTAACTCGTTTACTGACATATCACCGCTCAGCCTGAGACAAAAACCAAGCAGGCTGAATTTTTTCTCAAATACAATAGAAACAAGGAATAAATGATATTTCAAATTTCATTACTTGAGATGGTGCGGAAATTATAAATAAATAAAAATGGGAGAAAAAGTGTTCCGGTTTTTGCAAATATGTCAAAACTATAAAGAATTAGAAAAGGAAGAAAAGAAAGAAAGAAAGAGAGAAATCATTTATTTGCCAGAATATGGGAGTTACAAGTTATTAAAATTTGATTAAGTTACTTACATATTCTACCATGATATGGTGTGCAAATATAATACAAAGAAAATAAACGTAACTCTGCCTCTATTTTTTATAATTTTAATTTAACACCGAGTTTTGTCTGAGGTCTGAAAAAATCTGAGGTCTAATCGCATTGTATCTTGACAATAGCAAATGTTGAATCAATTTTTTTGTATCTATCTATCTATAATCTATAATATCTATCTATAACACTCTTAGTGTTAGAGACTAATTGTGTTAGAGAAAGTATAGAATATACTACCCAATCATTGTACGGTATGTTCACTTCAATCATTTTCCCAACATTGAACAAGTAAATTTAACAGTGTAGTTGTATATTATTTTATGAAACTTTTTAATTAGCTCAACAGTTTCAATTACGAGTATTTCCATTAAATCGAAAGCAAAAGTTTGACACGTTTTCCACTTGTGAACTCATGTTGTGAGGTAAACATTTATATTTTATGTTTATATATAAATTAAAAATTGTTGGGCGGATTTCGCAGTACTTTTACGGTTGTGGTTTCTGTTATAGCTTTATACCTACTACAAAAATACCAGTTTTTGTTTATTATATCTATTAATGGTAATAAATGACAGTGTTTACTTCCAATAGATTAATCTGACGTAGGTGGTATCCATGAATCTGTATTAAATCAACAGTTTTTACTGCGTCCACATCACGACCAATAGACGAGTATATATATTATTGTCACTGTCGTCTTCCGGTTTGGATGACAGGTAAAGTTATTCTTATTTCTTTTTAAATACACAAAAACAATACTTGTTACGTTATTTATCACAGGAGTTCGCTTGTTGGCTATCATCCAGACCATATCAGACCATATTATAAATTTGAAAGTGTATTTGTTAGCTCATTTGCCTTTCTTTCACATAGCAATATTGAATTGTATATCTAGCTCAGGCTGAGCGGTGAAAAAGTACTGCATGGATTTACTTCAAATTTTGCATGATTATTACTAATAATCAGTTCGGATCAAAATATAGGCTATATATATTATCACTATTATCACGCGGGGGCGAAGTTGTGCGGAGTAAACGAAGTCCGTGCGAACGAAGTCGCGGGCAACAGCTAGTATATATATATATATATATATATATATATATATATATATATATATATATATATATATATATATATATATATATATATATATATATATATATATATATATATATATATATACTGTGTAGGTCCAGTATTGGCGTTGACCACATGAGGTCCCGGGTTCGATTCCCGGGTCGGGCACTTTAAAAAAAAAAAGTGTTTTTTCAGTTGCCCGGGATTGGAAAGTGCCCGGTTGGCGACGATAGGCTTGCCACCTATCACATTTGTGGGACCAAGTATCTTCGGCTAATCGTGGGTGCACTTGTTGTACCTTTGCCTACGCCTTCGGGGATATGGGCGTGAAGATACTTTACTCAGTTCCCTTTAGGTGAACGATTCGCTATGCGAGTCACTACCATCGTAATTGGTGGTAGAGATCTGCATTGTCTTGCCCGTTTACCTATTCCCGCAGCAATAGCGTCAGTGCTTGTATCATAAGATGCTTGTAGCAAACAAGCAGGTGGACCGCCTAATGGAAAAAGTCAACCATCCCCTATAGACACCAAATATGTTAATGGTGCGTTGCTATCTTTTGGCGAGGTCTAATGCCACATGTATAAGTTACCTTACCCTCTCAACCGGAACACGACAGTGTCAAGCATTGACGCTATTTCGGTAGGAAGAGGTAAGGCGGTGGTACCAGACCCTGGCGTGACAAAGCAAAACTCTACCATCTAGTAGCAACGATGGTAGTGACTCGCATAGCCATTTACGACCTGCCTGGCAGGACGGCAGTTTGCTTATTCGTCAAAGAAATCCGAACAAACCGGGGGAGTAGATACATTAATGTTTCTTCAAGACACCAAAACGTCTAGCCCGTTCGGAAGATGTATGTAAAATAGCTAGCACATAATTTATAAATGAATACAAAATTTAAAATATTCAAAATGCAAATACTAAAAATCACAATACTGGCTGCGTCAGAAAGGAAATAAGAACTCTTGAAACGATATTATACGACAAAATGTCTTTTAAGAGGGAAATGCGCCAATTTGTGTCTTCTTAAAGTTATATTGAATCAATCAATCATTTGTTGCCAAAACTAGGGTTAGTTACATGACGTGCTCTTACATTTTACTGTTAGTATGAAACCCACATAGAACCTGCAGGAATGTAAAAACAAATCCATGATATTCTTAAAAATCTGGAAGTACTAAAAACTTCGCACTAAATTAAGGTATTTTAAGTTTAAAGGAGTAAATACAATAAGCATATTTTTTTTTCAGTTCAAACATCTATTTTGTTAAAAATAGCAGTATACTGATTTTTGAAAAGTTATGTATTTTGGTAACGCTGATTAATTTTGAAATTTCAATTAGCATTCAACTCCATTTTTATGAATCTAAAATATTGCTTTAGCTACATAATTGATAGGTTGAAAAATTTCAAAGCAATGTTAAAAAACATAGACGTAGTTTTTTAAGGAATAGAACTGATTATATTTTGTACTCAGTTGGTACATTAATAGGTAAGTTATATTAAGAAAATACTGTTTCGCCAAAATTCCTTTTAAGGTTTTTTCAAACTTTCTCAAAACCTCCAGGGCCAACTTTGTTCAAACTTTCAAGAAGTTTAAGTTGAGTAAAATCCAAACGAATGCTATCAACCGCGTTTCGATCGATCAAGCGGTTCAAAAATTATGGGATGTTAATATACACACATATACATACATACATACAGACATACTGACGTCATCATGAAAATAGGCGGAAAAGGTTCCTTGGACCTCAAGACGTAAAGATCTGGTGAAAACTGGATTTTCGAAAATTTTGGCAAAGTCTATAAAGGTTGTGCACTTTAAAATACAATGATGTAGTTCATTGTTTATAAACAGTGATTTGTTACCGTGGAAAATGTAGACTGTCACCTGCACGCTGACCATAGTTTTTGAATTTAAGCAATATTTATCTTCATCAGGAGATATTTCATCAGGAGAGCCCTCTGATTGTTTACATATTTATTTCGTTACTATATTTAACATAAATAATATATGTCCTACATATGATAAAACGTATATTATGTTCCAATAGACAGAATTTTTTACAAGCGAAAATTTCTATAGAATTCATAAACTAATGACAATAATATAAAACAAAATAATAATAAGCCTACTCTACATCAGATTGAAATCAAAGTGTACGAAATCACGGGTAACGGCCGAATAATTTATAATTATTTGATGATCAACATTGACTCCTTGGAAACGTCGTTTTATCTTAAAAATTATCACGAATTTCTTAAGCTCCTTGAGCGAAATGCTCAGATTTTATTTATCACTTTCAATCTATTTGAGACTAGAGGATGATCTTAATACCTTCCAATTTCTTCTCTTTGTATAAAATTACGAGTTAATCATCAAATTTCCAATTTATTAGCAGATCGGCTCATTCTTTCTTTTCATCAAAGTAATACTTCATTATTCAATTGGTAGCTCTTATTACTTACAAAATTGGTTATTAAATGAAGTGGCACACCAATGTCATTTTTCTGTTTTAAGTATTTATTTCTCGAAAAAACATTTCAGTTGTAGTGTCATATATAAACTAACTGCACCCTATAGCCCGCTGCATCATAAAATCTTTTGGTGAATTTCACTTAAACAACTTTTTGTTCCAGTATAAAAAGTATTCTATGTACAGTACCCGGCGATAAATATTGCACATCGACCTTTGGAAAGAGACAATCGGCTAATTTCAGCTTCGTAGAGCGTTATCTCTGTCGCACAAAATACAAACAGTCCGGTACCTATTAGGAGCTGTTAAAACAAGTATGATTTGCTTCTTTAATATTTTTATTCTTTGTATAAAATACACTAATTTTTCTATAAGTGATGGCTTTAGGTTGGGGTAAAATAAATTAAAAAAACATGTTCACATTATATTTACGTATTTAATTATTTTGGAACATTACAGCTTTAGTGTACATAATAAACACCATTATACCTATTGCTAAAATGAGACATTGCAATAAAAATAATAATAATTCTAATTCTCAATTACTTCCATTTCACTATCTGTGCTCTCAAAGAGGTCAATATCACTGCCACTATCAGCCGTATTTATCACTAATCTATCAGTGTAATTGTCTAAACTGTGTTGAATGCTTCTATATTCATTCTCACATTTGATTGCATGATCGCAAACCTTTTTCCACTCTTCAGCGCCGATCATGTTTACTTTTTCAGTCAATAATGTTTTTACTGTAGTTAAGTTCATACCCACATTTCTAGAGGCTACATAGTCTTTCAGTTGAGACCATATATTTTCAATTGGATTAAAATCCGGATGATATGGTGGCAATCGCAACACAGTGTGCCCATGTTCGGCAAGTACTTTGTCCACAGAAAACTCTGTATACCTCTCCTTGTGCTGACATATAATAGCGTAAATCTGGGTTTTTGTTAATTTTGGATCAACTGGAATTTCGTGTCTGTTTAACCAGTTGATCATTTCCCGTTTAATGGTGTTTGAGTTGGGGGGTCTCTCAATATATTTGTTGTGATAGGGTGCGTTGTCGATAACTAGAACAGAATCACTGGGTATATTTGGGATTAATTGGTTAACCAGCCATTTCTCATAGTTATCGTTATTCATTTCATTGTGATAGTCACCTGTAGTGTCCGTGGATTTATACGTTAAAAAAGCACCGGGTACAAAGCTTTTTCATTTCCCGCATGAACTATTATCAAACGTTGACCTTTTGAAATTGGCTTTTTTACTCCTTTTTTCTTATCGTCACTCCAAGATTTCCCTTTAGTGTGGGATGCATGTATATATGACTCATCCATGTAGACGATATTTTTTCCTGTTTCGCGAAATTTGCGTATTTTATCAAGGTATTCCATTCGTTTGAGACTAACGTCGTGCTTTTCCATTAGAATTTTTCGATTATCTTCCATTTTAGTGAACTGAAATCCCATGTCATGAAGTATTTTTCTCAACATTTTTTCAGACCCATTGTAATTAATAGCTTCAGATAATTTAGCTTTTAATGATTTTATTGTTGGCAGTTCATTAAATCGTAAGTGAAAATCATACACCATTCTTCGAACAACATCGTAATCAAAATCGTCCATATCCAAACGAAATTGCTTTTTTGGTCTCCCTTTTTTTGGAGTGCTGAACTTAATTCCAGTCGAATGTGTTTCAGTACTGACTTCGTTTAATATATTGTTCAAAGTTCTTCTTGAAATTCCAGTGGCATTTGCAACTCGCTCTTGAATCTTCTTAAAATAACAACTTACATTTTCATCTACTTTTTTTTTAAATCTATCAGCTTCGGTTACAAAGTATTTATAAACATTGTAGATAATTTCACGTGACTGATCTCGTAAAGGTTTCCCTCTTTTTCCGAAAGATGCCATATTACAACTTTAAATTATTTAAATTTGTGGGTGTTATCAACTCTAAATATATATTTTTGATCGGGACGCGACCGCACTCTATCGTACTTGAACAACGACTGACTAAACGTCACATAGGTAGTGTGGGACTGAGATAACGCTCTACGCAGCCGAAATTATCCGACTGTCTCTTTCCAAAGTTCGATGTGCAATATTTATCGCCGGGTACTGTACATCATTAAGTCTTCATCTACATGTATGCTAAACGTTATCCAAGTCGGTGTGTCATCATCGATCATTATTTTACATTCGTGTAAAACGATTCGTGTGCTTAAACTAAAGCACGAAGCAAAATTAATAAGTTTTAAATATTTTTTTTACTTATCTATATCTATTATATAGATAGAAAAATCAATTGCTGTTCGTTAGTCTCGCTAAAACTCGAGAACAGCTAAACCGATTTGTCTAATTTTGGTTTTAAATTAATTGTTGAAGTCCAGGGAAGGTTTAAAAGGTGAGAAAATATAGAAAAAAATAAGAGTAGTTAAAAAGGCAAAACAACGTTTGCTGGGTCAGCTAATTAAATATATTTTTCAGAAGGTAATGTATGTAGAGACACGCGTATAGGATGCGCTGACACAGATCTTACAAGTGATAGTATTGTGAGACGCCAGTCTATGTAACTTATAATTGATATTATGTGAAACGCAATACAGATTTTTATTTTTAGATAATTCGGTAGACAATTTCATGAATTGTTCTAACATGTCCTTGTCAGGAATTGAACCCGAGCTCCATAGATCCTGACTATAATCGCTAACCACTCGAATAAGTGGGTGACCTACTTTTGAAAATTCACGTTGAACATTCACGTTAATGTAAAGGTTAATAAACATGACCTTTTCAAATTTCTGTCTATTTTAATACGCTATTTCCGTTAATTGAAAATGTTTTTATAACATTTACGTTAAGGTTCAATACAGATTATTATGTTCTAAAAATATTTTCATTTTTTTAATCTAAGGTCGGGTCTTATTTACCCTATAGAATTCAGTTTTAAGTTAAATGGGTAGTCAGGTTACCCTGATCTATCACATTCGATTTTGATTTTGTCCCACATAATGGCGGACGGACGGATGGATGGAGGGCGGATATCTTCCGATAGACTGATTTAATATGTTAAGTACTTTATAACGAAATAGTTATCTGTACATCTTTGAATATGTCTATACCAACGGGGTAATTAGTGACGGAAAAATGTATTAGGTTATAAAAAAATACAATAAAATTAAGAGAAAAAGATTTGGACTGCCTCGTGGTCTAATAATAAGCCTATTTAGTTCAGATTATGAAGTCCTTGGTCCAACCCTGAGTCAGCTTACAGAGATATTGAGTATCAATTTAAAGTTTAGAGGTGGTGGTTCAATATCCCAGTACTGTGGTAGAGCATGTAAACTACTACTACTGCTAAAACTGTTTATTGCATAAAATGCTATTAAGATGATATAACGCGGCGATGGGGACCACTACTCATCTCGCCAAATGACAGATTGGTAAATCGTGTTAAACTGGAAAATTTGAATCACTATACAATTTTCTTTAAAAATTATTTACTTGTTTAAAGTTTAGGTTTAATTTTTTTTAAAAAAGCAAACAAATTTTCAACAAATTCAAAAAATAATATTTATTTAGATTAGTATCTGAAATTTAAATTGTATAGGCTCTTGATTGAATTATAGGAATATTTGGATTTCCAATTAACAAACTTTTGAGGCGGTCCTAATTTCCTGAAAATTATATAAGTCGTTCTGAGATAAGACTTTAAATTATTTTATAAATAACAATTTTATTCAGACTATTTGAATAGACGTTAATTTCAAATAAAAAGTTGAGAGGAAACATAAACTTTGTAGTTTTCAAACCTTTCCTAACTTTAGTAATACGTATATTTTTTTAAATTATAAGAACTGTAACTTTTTTAGGCACAAAAAATGTCTTAAAACCAACCAAAAATATAATATTACTAGCTGTGCTCTGTAACCCGCTGCATTAAAAAAGTTTTAGTTAATCTCGCGAGAACAACTCATATTTCCTGTATAAAGTAGCCTATGTTCCATTCCAGATTATTATATATAATTGTACCAAATTTCATCCACAACTGTAGTTCTGGCAAGATTAAGTAACGAACATCTATCCAAATATCCAAATTTTCGCTTTGATTTTTTCGAGGTTATTCTCGAAAATCTAAAATCTCAGTAGCAGCTTGAAGTCTGGCAGAGTGGTGTATTACTGTCGGACCTGGGTATTGCATTGTCGATAATCGTTGTTAGGTTAGGTTGTTAGGTTAGGTAACGCGGCGCTGAGGATCACTACTTATCTTGCCAACTTGCTAACCGACAACCCAGTTAAACTGCAACGAATATGTGGTGGTCGAATTCCGAAAGGTTTTACCCAGGTATATTGCATCTGGTATAAATAAGGTGGTAATACCATAGTAGTATTACCGCCTTATTTATTCCAGACGCAATACCGTCGATACTTGTGACTCCGGTTTAGCATCTCTAAATAGCTTGTATAGTTTGTATACTTATGCATATGGCCATCTCGTTACAAGGATAGAAACGCATAATTAAAATCTTTGGTGTCTGATTTTTGTGTTCATCAGAAGAGTCATCTGCTTTCTTGCTTCCTAATGAATTAAAAAAGTATTGCAGGACTCTAGCACATCATAGTCACGATAGAAACAATTTGGTGATTAGTCTACGCTGGCCTCCTACGTATTGGTATTTTGTTAGTTCATGCCTCCTTTAAAAACAATCTGCCAAATAGTTCTTAAAGACAAAAATTAAACCAAACTTGTCTATAACATAGTAAACCTTTAAAAAAAGTCATATAAAGTCTTGTTCGGGTTGACACCGCCACTTTATTTATTCCTACTTCAATATTCCTAGATCTTGCTGTTCTTGAGCTCCGGTTTGAAAGATAAGGTAACCGATAAATTTATCCACGTAGTAGCCATACAAACAGCAACACACCAATAACATCCTTGTTGTCAATGGTCGATGGTTACCTCTTATCATCAGGAAACTTGCTTTCCTCCCTCATACATACATATAAAGTCATATTCCGATTTTTTACTTTAATACAAACTTTACGCAAAGTATATTATTTCTTCTATTTATACAAATCCATAATCTTCCTGTCTTAGAAAGAAGGTACTTTCTATATCATAAAAGAGCAAATTCTCATGATTTATATGGACAACCCTTTTCATAGACACTAAAGATGTTAATGGTGCAGTGCTATCCTCTTAGGATTGTAATGCCATGTGCATAAATTTACCGGCTACTTTATCCCCTAAATTGAAACACAATAGAGGTAAGCATTAACGTTATGGAGTCAGAAGTAGGTAACATTTCTATCACCTCGTACCTATACGTGATCAATGTTTTATTGAAAAAGATCCAAATGGGTGAATTAATATTTTTAAAACCCAAATTATGTTCAATTACCAAATTTCTCCATTTCATTGTTCCCGTTTGTTATGCTAAAGTTTTTTTAGAACTCATTAAAGAGTTCGCTGTTAAAGCTTCGAAAATTTAATGAATTAAAAATACAATAAAGTTTATATCTCTTACAAATAACCGAACACCTGCTCCATTACGAAGTTTGTTCAGGTAGCCCGTGTTCGTTATTCAGGACGAATTTTATCATAAATTAGCCGGCGTTAAACAAGAAGCGTTTTCATTATCCGCGGTGGAGTTAGAGTGCTTCGAGTAAATGGATCAGGTGAGTTCGAGGCGTTAAAAACTTTATTGTGGAAACGATGGCTGAGTCCTTTTTTCATTTTGCTTTAGAACATCGAAAATATAAAAGAGTTCAGATTACTTTTACGGAAAAGTACCAAGTAATAAATAGTTTGGAAAGTCCAAAAGTGCTCATGGAAACAAAAAATATGTACGACAGATGCATGCGAATTAAATAGCAGAAAAATTACATATTTTATTTACATCATGACATAGGAAACAAGGAGACGACTCTCCTGACGGAAAGAAACAACCATCGCTTATAGACATCGGATATGTTAATTATGCTTTGCTATGTGTCTGGCCAGATGCCAATGCCACATGCATAAGTTTACCGGTAATTTTTGTAACATAAATATTACATTCTAATACGTAATGTGTTTTCCAAATAATTAACTAGAACTATTTAAAGTAAAATATCAATTTTGTTTTCAAATAAAATTCCATTTTTCAATTCTATGGAAAATTAATATTGCAATTTTCAGTATCTTTTAAGACTTTAGTATCCTTTAAAAACGTATTAAAGAGCGCTTTCTAAGCTGAAGTGTAAACTTTCCTTATATGGTATGTATTTTTTCTACAATGTTTTAACTTCCCACTACGTATGTATTACTTCGAAATTTTTTTGTCTATTGATTATTCAGCTAAAGCAATATTTTAGATCTCAAAAATTGAGTTGAATGCGATTCGAAAGATTAAAATTGATCATGATTTCCAAAAATATAAAGCTTTTCAAAAATTAATATAATGCCATTTTTAACAAAACAGATGTTTGAACTGAAAAAATCTATGCTTAAGTTTTTACGTTTTTACTTTAAGTTTCAGGAATGACCTGCAGCGTCAACCGATTACAGATTTTTTAAAAAATATTTAGTACATGAAGGCATAGTAACGTAATTTATAATATCTTTTTTGTACGTTAGGTTAACTTAATTCGTTTCTTTCATTATTTTATTCTCCTTTAACAGGTTGGCTGGAAGCAGAGATAAGCTTGCTTATTGTACTTAAGTTACGTTTCTGTTCTCTTAGGCCGAGATAAATAGACTTTACTTAGCATCAGTCCAAAGTGTTGCTTTGCAAAACACTACTTTGACTTGTCTAAGCCGAGTACCTCATCGACACATAAACAGACGATACTTTGAACATTACTTAAGTACAGGCTAAGCCTAAGCACAAACGAAAGAATTACTTTCGTACGTCACATTAGAAGTGTTCCTAATTTACTAAATTATTTCATTTGTATGCATATAACTTTTGTAGTAAAATAAATATTTCAAATATCAAAATTAAGTTTAACATAAAATCTAGATAAGTTTATTTCTTATATAGAACTTGAAAATTACAAAAAATCGAATATACAAACAAATACAATCAATTATACTGAACGCACTCATTTCAAGTTGATAAATGAAGTTTTACGTGCTTTATTTAACACTGATTATATATTATAGTATACGTCACAATAATGAACGGCGTTAACAATAGTTTTATTTGGTTTTGTGATTTTTGTTTAAAATATATCTGTTGCAGTTTGTAGCTCTATCGAATTTAAAAAGTATTTTTCGGTGATTATACGTTTAACGAGTAGATATTTTATTAATTTCGGGAGTTATCATTAACTCATAATTCGAATTACAATTTATTTCGACAACGGTACAAAATTTCTCATAAAATCAAGAAAACAACCATCTATGGAGTACGAAAGATCTTTTATTATTAATCTCATGTAACGAAATGAGAAACAAAACCCATACTCATCTTCTAAAAATAATGAATTTAAATATATTACAATAAAATATCTCAGAGAAGATGTACTACTTTGGCCTCATTAACCATTGAAGATAAAGTTGTAGAAAATCTAGAGTTTATTTGCTTTATCAGAACGTTTGCTGATAAAACTGCTAGAAAAGGAAGTTCTAGCTCTTAAATTATATTTGTTTTTTAGTTAAATAATACATATTTAACTAAAAAACTTAAACTTAGTTACTATATTTTTAACCGACTTCAAAAAAAGGAGGAGGTTCTCAATTCGGCCGGTATATTTTTTTTTATGTATGTACACCGATTACGCCGAGGTTTCTGAACCGATTTACGTGATTCTTTTTTTGTTTGATACGGAATAGTTTCGAATTGGTCCCATAAAAATTTGATTTATGTAGGCCCAGTAGTTTTTATTTTATGAGCATTTTTTATTTATTTTACCTATGCCGATGTCTGAAATCAAATCTCGCAAGTAAATTTGATCCATTTCCCGGTTACCGATTGAGCTGAAATTTTGTATACGTATGTAAATTGGATGACAATGAAAACTTATTATGAGATAGACCTGATCTGATGATGGATTCGGAAGGTGACCACAGGAACTCAGCAATTAAATGGTTAAAAATCGTTTAAAGACTCTATCGAGTTTGGGCTCATTTGATTCGTGTTGACGAGCAATTTGGTACTTGGTGGTAACAAGTATCCTTCAGGGTCTGATGATGTAACCAGAAGTTGGTCATAGGAGCTTAGTAATTAAATGACAGAACTCTATCGAGTTTGGGCTCGTTTGATCAGTGTTGACGAGCACTTTGGTGCTTGGTGGTAACTAGGATCCTCCAGAGTCTGATGATGAAGCCAGAAGGTGACCATACGAGCTCAGTACTTAAATGACACAACTCTATCGAGTTGGGCTCATTTGATTCGTGTTGACGAGCACTTTGGTGCTTGGTGGTAACTAGGATTCTGCAGGGTCCGATGATAAAGCCAGAAGGTGCCCATAGGAGCTCAGTAATTAAATGACTCAATTATACCGAGTTTGGGCTCGTTTGATTCGTGTTGAAGAGCAATTTGGTGCTCGATGATAACTATAATCCTCCAGAGTCCGATGATGAAGCCAGAAGGTGGCCATAGGAACTCAGTAATTAAATGACAGAATTCTTTCAAGTTTGGGCTCGTTTAATCGGTGTTAACGAGCACTTTGGTGCTTGGTGGTAACTAGAATCCTGCAGGGTCCAATGATGAAGCCAGAAGGTGGTCATAGGAGCTCAGTAATTAAATGATAGAACTCTTTCAAGTTTGGGCTCGGTTGACTGGTGTTGACGAGCACTTGGTGCTTCGTTGTAACTAGGATCCTGCAGGGTCCGATGATGAAGCCACAAGGTAGCCACAGGAGCTCAGTAATTAAATGACTAAATTCTATCGAGTTTGGGATCGTTTGATTCGTGTTGACGAGCACTTTGGTACTTGGTGATAACTAGGATCCTCCAGGGTCCGATTATGAAGCCAGTAAGTGGCTATAGGAGCTCAGTACTTAAATGACACAACTCAATAGAGTTTGGGCTCATTTGATTCGTGTTGCCGAGCACTTTGGTGCGGGTGGTAACTGGTTATAAAAGGACCTACTTTTGACAAAAGCCTTTGTTCTACGTCTGTCAAGTCGGTCAGTTCAGGAGGTAAAGACATAAATTTCATGTTGTTCCAGTAGGCCTGAGAAGGAACTTTTTTTTTATGGTAGTTGAGCAACGGTAGCTCCTCCGGAAGGAAATCAAAACGTGCTGTGGCTAATGTCTGTTGTTTTGGATATAATAATTTCTTACAGATTGTACAAAGTACTTCAGCATATTGACTTATGGTGATTATAAAATTACGCTCACTCATTAAACAAAGTCTTTTTGACGTCTGACGCGCTGCTTCTGCTCGGTTCTAACGTTGCTAAGCAGACTCGGTTGCTGTACGGTTTCGTATCGCTTCTAATCTCTGCTCGGCGGACTCTTTCGCTAAACGCTCCTTAATGCCTTCTGTTTGGCAGATTCGTTCGCTAGACGCTCATTGATGAGACCAAGTCTATTAGCTCTCTGCTCAAAAGACTCATTCGCTAGACGCTCTTGGATCTTACCGAGTCTAGAATTATACTATTCAAAAGTTTCTTGACGTTAGCATGATTTCATATATGCTTTCATTGTCAACAAACGTTTTTCATGATCTTTAATAGTCTTACAAGAACGTAACATTGTGATTTTATTTATTTATTTATTTATTTATTAAGGCTTACCAACATTTGTATACAATGTTAATTCAATTATAGATAACATGACAAAAATTAACTAGCTTATTGTAACAAACAATTATAGGTAAACACCACTTGCTTTTTTTAAAAGTAACAATTGACTGTAATACTGTATATATTCATAAAACGAATATATAAACTCCTAATTAAAAACAAAAATTAATGCATAGCTAAACCTAATCAGTTCTATGCTTTATAAACATTTTGCGGATTTTGTTAAATGAGTCAAAATAAATGTCGATAGCGTAACTGTATTCATTGGCTAATTTACAAAAACGCGGTATAGGGGAATTTGCACCAGCTACAGTCCTACGTAGAGGCGGGCAAACAGGTGTGATGGGCCCACGAGGATGACCTCTCGGCACACGGAAATCTATTTTTTGTAACAATTGGGGGCAGTCAATATCATTTCTGAGTAGTTTATAAAAGAATGAAAAGTCCAAAATTTGAAGAGCATTTTTACGGAGACGACTACTACTATCCGTTCCGGTTTCTTGAGAACTATGTTTGTTACAGCGCGCAGCATCTGTTGTAGGTATACCCAAAAATAGTTGACAATACAACAATACACTAAAAGTATTAAATAAAAATAACTACGTTAAAAAAACCGACTTCAAATACTAAAAAGTAAAAAATAACAAAGATTTAATATTAATTAAATACTACCTATTATTTATATATGCTATTTACTAATAGGTTAGAAGTCGGTGCTAAGCCTTAAACAAATATTAATATTTTAATCACTTAAATGAATAAGAGCAAATTAATACAATAAAATGCCTACCTTAAAGATTAAGATGGGTAAATATACCTAATAAAGAGCAATTAAATGTTAATATTATAATCAGCTTCAATCAATACTATATAATAATATTAATTTAAAATTTACACTATATAATGATAGAATATGTTGGTAGCTTGATTAATTTTTAACAACTTGTAACACCCATATTCTTGCAAATAAATATTTTCTTTCTTTCAAAAATTTTATGTACTTAAGTATTCAAGACGTCCGTCAACGACGTCTGCCCGCGCGTGTGTGCCGGATTGGCTTGGCACCGACTTCAAACCTATTCGTAAATAGCACATATAAATAATAGGTAGTATTTAATTAATATTAAATCTTTGTTATTTTTTACTTTTTAGTATTTGAAGTCGGTTTTTTTAACGTAGTTATTTTTATTATTCAATGTAATAAAAATATAGTAACTATGTAATTCTCTTTTTTTTTCATACATCTTAAGTTATCGTAAATAACAGTATCGTCGAGGGCATTCAATTATTATTATCACGCCGGTTCCCTTGCAAGGTAGACAGCGTGAACAGTAGTTCTACCATGAGTTGCTATAGAAAAATTACTGTAGTCGATCGCGCATAAACAAGCATCGAATAGATTTCAATAAATGTCGTACCATGAGTCAATAAAGTATTTTTGGACTCGCTACGGTTAGCTCGATACCATCGAATAGTTTTAAGCGGTCATGTTGGTACACGGTTAATAATGTGTCTAACTTCAAACCGAATAAAGCTATCTCATTCCAACTTTACTCAAAAGACAGAGTAAGCTACATATCCGGAAAAAGTGTTCGTTTCTAAAAGTAACCCTGCTAATTGTAAGCGTCCTCTTTAACTGCTTTCGAAGGAATAGTTAGCGGATTTTATATTTATATTGGTTATATTCTGTCAAAGAAGTTTTATTTTAAATATATTTCCCTTTCATTCGTTGTTTTGACACATTGGTTAGACGTTTGCTGTTATTGTTTTTCCAAAGTTTTTGTTGATTTTTATAAATTACAATGCGTTGCAATGCGCTTCGCAATTTCAGTTAATGGTGAAGTACATAGAAAAGTATGTATTTTTATTTTATTCAAAGTAGAAACAATTTTTATAGCCACATAAACATACTACCTATTATTCAATTACATGTTTTTACGTAACGAAACTAATAAAGAATACAAACATTTACTTTATTTAAAAATATTGTGAATGTGCACGAAATATATGTGTCGGCCGATCGTTTAATTGGCTATATCGTGATATGCCCGGGCACATCTTGATACGCCGGCATATCATGATCTGGCCATCCCACATTGCCCAAATCGTTCAACGCTTATCGTTTGACGATTAGGCCAACGGTACTTGGGCAAATCGTTTGTGTAGGATGTCCAAGCAAAAAAAAATTGAATTTTAAAATTGAAATCTTTATTTTATATTTCTAATTTTATTAATACGTAATTTTAATACGTAATGTTAATACGTGAATTTCGGACTTTAAAAAATGAACATAGAATCTGTCTCTTTGGTGATAAGGTAGTATTAGAAATAAATAAACATTTCGAACTACACAACTAACAAGCAGATCAAAGTGCTGGTAACGTATAGAATATAATTAAATTTTTTAAACATGTAACAAGAAACTTAAAAATGTTCTTATAGTGATCAGACTCATTAATCAATGCAGGCAATGGATAATTCTATCCATATAGTTAAAATGTTTTTAAACATAAATTAAAAAACTGTTATACTTAATAATCAGTTTGAAACAAATTTTATAATAAAAAGAACATGTATAATAAAAAGAAAATCAACTACTTCACGATCTGCCCAGTGCTTAGCTGGGAATATCGACAAAAACGTTATTCTCGTCGATCCGCCCGACTCTCTACGATATAGCCAGGCATATCAAGAAATGCCTGCGTACCAAGATGTGCCCAGGCATATCCATGACATATACAAAAACACGTTATTAAATACAGTGCTACGAGTTTTTATTGTTAGCCAGTTCACAAGGTCACAAACCTTTTCTAAAAATACTTTGTTTCAAGTGGCTCACAAGTAGATAATTCAAGTTAGGGAATGCGGTTTTGAGTACCTATGCTTTAAGATATATTTTTTGTAGAAATGAAGACCTTAGTAAATCCACTAAAGGACCGCATTTTATCAAAATTGAACTCAAAATATCAAAACACTATGGGATCGTAATGCTTTCACGCTGTAATTTGCAAGTGAAACAGTTAACTTGCCTCGATACGGTATTTCTCACTGTCATCTGCCAAATTTGTGACTCATGGTACGGAATTTGTATGCCAACAACTAGAATACTTGAGTCGCTAGAGTAATGAATTCGATAGGTTTTTTACGCATTGACTCATGGTACCGATATTAGTTCTTCAAGTGACCGCTAGTGGTGCTGCACAGTTTTCCATACAAAAATTTGTCACCGTCGCTAGCGAGAACGATAGTTAAAAACTCATGGTAGCAGTACAGTTAGTCTATAGACATCCCAGTTTACCACGATTCACCGGTTTTCTTGATTGGCGGGATGAATGGTGATCCCAACACCGCATTTTATCGCCCATTTCGCCCATCAGCGATGTTCAGGATGACATCTTTAATGCTCATCTGAAGCACGAGGGTGGTAGCTTACCATTTGTCAGGCTCTGAGCTGCTACTGAGATTTTGGATTTTCAAGAAAAAATTTTAATAATTTTTCCTGACTCGGATATCGAACCTGGGACCTCATAATTTGGGTTGAATAGCCTAACTCTAGATGATCCAGTCAATCTTTTTTTATGGTGCCCATTTCCTCAAAAACGTTAATAATTTCTTTCAAATTAGAACTCATTATTACAAAAGAATTGGCGCGATATTAAATCAAGACTATTAAAAATGTCATACGGATGTTAAGAACGTGCTAAGTCATCAAAAATCTATACTATGGCTTAGCATGGCAGGTTGACTTTTATGGAAAGTATCGTGATAAGTAACGTCTATTTATGGAACTTAGTTAGCTAAGCAGTTGCTATAGCTAAGCCAATGCTAAGCAACGACTATTTATCTCGGCCTTACTAATGTTATTTTCCGTGTACAATGGAGTATTAAATAAAAACAATAAATTTTTAGCATCTGTAATTTCGTTATTTAAAAAAAATTAAACGGATTTATGAATGTTAATGATCGACGTTCGGAAAGATTATTCAATTGTATGATTTAGGAAATAAAAAACAAGGAAAACTGCCAAAAATAAATGTGTCAGATGTGTTTAAAAAGGGAAGGTTGGACAATTGAGTAACAATAAAAAGGGATGTAGATTAGGAAGAGGTAGGTTTGAAAACTGAAAGGGTAAAGAGCTTTCGAATTGCTTTTATGGGAAAGTGGTTGAAGATATCTAATTATATAATAAGATTCATGGATTATTTGACAGAGGAGTTAATTTTACGTAAAGATATGGATCAAAAGTAGTATCGACATCTTAGTTGACGGTACATTTCAAACGAATAATTTTGACATTAGTGTTAGTCCCGAGTGGTATTATTACCACACCCGTGCCTCGGATGAGCACGTTAAACAGTTGGTTCCGGTTAATTTTTTTGATTTTCGATTGATAATCGTTAACATGTCGATAAATGCGGCAATGAGAATCACCACTTATCTCACCAACCGACAAACCGGTGAATCGCGGTAAACTGCAAAATCTATAGACGTTCGGTTTACTCTGCCTACCTCGCGTACTTAACAAGGCGTGATGATACTATTATTCGCGTCGTTTTCTTTACAAACATAGGATAACGAAAAGGATAAATTTTTTAGAAAGATTTTTATCTAATTACGTCCAAGAAGTATCACTTCTTACGTACGTACATAAGTACACACAATTTTTTTAGTAGATACTTAAAGAATTTGAAGAAAACTTCAAACTTATTTGACTTTCACCATTCCTTTATCAGACGCAGGCAGAAGTTCCATTGCTACTTTGTGGATATATCAAGAAATCTAACAAAACAGTTTGACGACTTTTCTAGTTCGAATCGCCAAGGTTCAGAATGAACTGCCCGAGTCCTATTTCCTGACAAGTATTGCCCTGGAACCTTTAAGAGTAAAGTGAATAGGTTTCTCTAGGATGAGTGTATACCACCTTCGTCTTCATCGACTTTTTCCACTATGTGAGATGGAAGACAAATGCCTATTCCATTTAAAATTTAAAAAAAGTCATGATAGCATTATACTTGAAAATAAGAAAAGGTAGAACAACTAAAAAAAGCAAATGGACTAAGTAAAGATATAAGGATAATATATGAACGTGAATGAGCACATTTGTGTCTTTTATCGCGGAAAATTGATGTTTTACAGGGAACATCCATTAGTTTGAATTCCACACGGAAAAACCCTGGAGTAAAGCAAGATATAAATCACCTTTGTCATAAGTTTCCTGTCATAAGATATTTGTTCACGAGCCCTAGTGAGGCTCATATCAAATTCCATACCTTTAAATGACATCTCTAAAGGATGAAAGATATATGATTAAATTGCTATTTAGTCGTACTAAAAAAAATGTTTTTATTTTAAACTAGCAGTTACTCGCGACTTTGTTCGCGCGGCCAAAACTCATTACTTCTTTTTGACCAATCGAGTAAAAAAGTACTTTTTTGTCACTCCTGAATAATGCAGCTTTCTAACGATGAAGGAATTTTTAAAATTGTTTGAGTAGTTTTAAGACCAATTTATCCAAATCTCAACAAGACAACAGGAATATTTACAAACGGGAAAATGAAGAAAAGTAACTACAGCATAAAAAAGAAACTGTAGTATAAAAGTAAGCATTTTTCTTACTCAAATAACCAGAAATAATTCAAGTCTTAAATCTTTATCATCTAATACCATATTTCCTATTACAATATTTCCTTATTCATACAAATTGAGAAAATAACCAAAGTTTGGGGAAAAATGAATTCCTCAATTTTATCTATGCAATAAAATCCCCCATAAAGCTCTAGAAAGGTCAGTGCTTTATTGGAATACTCCAACTTTGATTGATTTAGGAGCAGCCATAGATTTTTCGTCGGAATGTGGCTTTATAGGGTGCAGTGTACATTCTCTATTTGCGTATGGTTTATATGGTGAAATTTCATTTCAAAATATTTTAACTACCCTATAAGCCAAATAGGTAGCAAGCTTGGTAAAGAAATCAATGGGGCCCGAGTACAATCCCATGCAGAAACATTTGTGTCATGAGCGAAAATCTTTGAGTGTTTTGTCATACAAATTACTTGAATTGAATATTTTGTTGAAGTACTTGAGAGAGAGGGAGGAGAGAGTTAATTGAGATAAAACTATCCTATCTTTTAAGTTATACCAAACAGTAGATATGTCTACAAAATTTCATAGAAATCAGTTCAGTAGTTTTGGAGTCCATCGTGGATAAACAGCGTAACACGTAAATATTTTAAACGTATATATTTTACCTCTGTGTGTAATCGCCTCTGTGGTCTACTGGTGCGGTGTCGGAGTTGACCACATGAGGTCCCGGGTTCGATCCTGGGTCGGGCAATTTAAAAAATGTGTTTTTCAGTTTTCTGATAAAAACAACGTTGCCCGGGATTGGAAAGTGCCCGGTTGGCGATAGGCTTGCCACCTATCACATTGTGGGACCAAGTATCTTCGGCTAATCGTGGGTGCACGTGTTGTACCTCTGCCCACCTCTTCGGGGATACGGGCGTGAAGATACTTTATATATATATATATATATATATATATATATATATATATATATATATATATATATATATATATATATATATATATATATATATATATATATATATATATATATATATATATATATATATATGTATATATATTACGACAATTGATACTGCTAGACCATTCGAAAAGCTCCTCAAAGCAGGAGAGCCGAAGAGGGATTTTGGGATTTACTCGAATGCGGCAGGTTAACATAAGGATCCTCTCCTCGTTAACGTAGTGTTGAGGCTCTCAACAAATATAAGTACTTATATAGAGCCGGTCATTTACAAGTTATGGCAGCCCGTCAGATTTATAAATTCAATAATTTCGACATGTTGAAATTGGCAGATATTACTTTCATTATTCTTATATAATTTCCTTTAATATTAAAAAGAAAATTCAAGAGCGCTTGAGAATGTCAATACAAAGCTTTTTTGCAACTGTGCACCCCTTCCACTCCCTTACACTCAAATCATCAAATTTTATAAATGGTAACGTAAAATTATACATTTTAGCTCGCAATTAACCCACCATACCTGTATCTGATGTGCTTCAATATTTCCATATCAATGTTTCTTTTACATTTTTAAAAATCTGTAGTCGTTTTTGCCACTATTTGATTGAAATATATTAAATAACCTTTCATTTTTCCTATCATCTAAACAAAAACAGGTCACCACGACGCTAAAGTAAATCCCCATTTAGTATCTTCTGCTCCTCTACTATTAGTAAGCTGTCACTGACGAATAGATAGCCTTTTAATTTAGGACAGGTTTAGTTCCTCGAAGTAGCTACAAGTGGTCTGCAAATTACAATTTCATTGGAATTCTATGCCTTGCATGAAAACGCTTAAAACTTAGCTTCTATAATTCATAAAATTTGACTCACTATAATACATACAATGATATATCTAAATTCAGAAAGATACTTAAACCAGTTACATACTTGTTACGGAACACGATTTTTATATTATAAAATAGCAAACAAGCAAACTGATTCTCGTCTCACATCAGGACACTCATCTGTCCTGATGTGAGACGAGAATCAGTCAACCATCGCCTATAGACACCAAAGGTGTTAATGGTACGTTGCTATCTTGTGGCGAGGTCTAAAGTCACATCCATAAGCTTACCAGCTACCTTACTCACCAAACCAGAACACGACAGTTACAAGCACTGTTTTAAAAAATGCAGCCAATAAATAGTATAAATCATTTCACATAGGTAAAGTTTCCCGTGTTGTATAAATCATTTCACATAGGTAAAGTTTCCCGTAGCCCCGGGTTGGTTCCGAGCTCCTTTGAAGAATAGACCGACTGCCGTTCTGCCAGGCAGGTCGTAAAAGGCGACCGATTGGCTCTGCAAGTCACTACCATCGTGACTACTAGGGGGTAGAGTTCTGCATTGTCTCGCCCGGGTCTTGTACCATCGCCTTACCTATTCCTGCCGCAATAGCGTCAGTGCTTGTCACTGTCGTGTTCTGGTTTGGAGGGTAAGGTAGCCGGTAAACTTATGCATGTGGCATTAGACCTCGCCACAAGATAGCAACGCACCATTAACATCTTTGGTGTCTGTAGGCGATGGTTGACTCTTACCATCAGGAGACCCATCTGCTTGTTTGCTATCTTATGATATAAAAAAATATTAGGGTCTGCTGCCAGCTATATTTGATACTTGGGTAATATGAGTAGAGTTGACAATAAGCGTCCCGAATATTTATGAGATTTCCAACAAATAAACTAAAAAATATATTAAAACAAAACTGTGTAAAAAAAATTGCGTAGGAATAATTGTTTCTCATTATAATTGCATTATATATAACATTAAATAATTATTATTGTAACGTAATTCATATTGTACATACATCAAATATTTATTTATAAAAAAAAAACAATTAAAAAACAACCACCCTGAGTTTTTTTTATAAGAATATTCAAGAAATAAATAAGAAAATTAAAAAATCCGAGATCAATCATCTTTAGATTCGTGAAAAATGAAAACATGACAGTTTTTTAATTTTGATTTTGATTATTTTTTACTTTGATATCCGGCACCAAAATTTTCAAAAAAATAAAAAATTAAGGATATCTAATGATCCGACTAACAAATTTAAAATCAAAAAAATATCATCTTTAGATTTTTCAAAGACGAAAAGGTGACTTTTATTTTTTTTTAATAATAATCATTTTACTCGCAGATATACGTCCCTGAATGACCTAAGCCAAAATTTAAAAAACTAACTGAAATCATCTTTTTTGGATCTAAAAATAAACTAAATTTGAAAATTTCATATTTATGAAACGATAGGAAACACGGTGAGAGTTTCCCAAAATTTAATTTTTAACGTAAAATTTTTTTTATTAGCAAAAAAAAATTGTTTATTATCATCTGTAGGTAAGTCAACGACAAATCATTTATAATTTGGTAAACTCGAAAAACTTAATTTCGCTTGTAGATATCCCTATCTGAAATTTTATTTTGTCTGCTGTCCGCTAACTTCAGGGTCATAAATCTTTCCACTTTAAAACATTAGATAAGATATACTTCTATTTCTTGTAAAAATGCTATCATAAAATCTATTATACTCGTAATATATAAAAACTATATAATATCCATAAAAATAATTTCTCGTCCAATTTCCTGCCATTGCATCATGCTGGAGACGCAGTTTGCGTCTATTGTCCCGAAGTTATATGCGCGCTAAGGCACACGCAGTCCGGAATGTAAGCGAAAATAGCCGATAATAGCCGGTCACATCTGCATTTATCGCATCAATGCACAAAGCTTTGTCACGATAGACTCAAGTGCGGCTCCAGTTTTACACAGACAGTGACTACATGTATGGTGGTATATGAATAGACTTGTAATATAATACTTTGCACTAAGAGTTATAAAGACTGTGAAGCATAATACAATATAACGAATGAAACATTATCCATGGCACATTTCATAACAGTTTTTAACACAAATAATACCTTGCTTACGGTTTTCAATATCATAGTCGAGATAAAAGCATTAGGTGTCAACGAAACACTGCATACAATAGAAAGAAAAGATGCCCTTTCAGAACGAATGAAAGCAAAACTTGATATAGACGAGCTATAGAATATTTGATCCAACTTCAAAAAAATATCTTTCTTTATTTTTATAGTATTAGTCCTGAATAGTCTCGCCCGGGTCTAGTACCACGGCCTTACATATTCCTGCCGCAATAGCGTCAGTGCTTCTAACGTGTTGGTTTCGGCTCCTTTGAAGAATGGACCAACTGCCGTTCTGCCAAGCGGGTCGTAAAAGGCGATCGATAGGCTATACGAGTCGCTACCATCGTGGCTACTAGGTAGAAGAGTTCTGCGTTGTCTTTCCGGGTCTGATACCACCGCTTTACCTATTCCTGCCACAATAGTGTCTGTGCTAGGCAGTGTAGTGTTCCGGTTTGGAAGGAAAGGTAGCCGGTAAACTTATGCATGTGGCGTAAAACCTTCCAACGCACCATTAACACCTTTGGTGTCTATAGGCGATGGATAACTTTCCATCACGAGACCCATCGGCTTGTTTGCTATCTTATGATATAGAAAAATAAAATAAAAATACTTCTCAAGTCTAAATTTATCAAGGCGTTAAGGTTAAAAAACGTTCCACTAAAAAGGTATAAAATTACGTATATACATTCGAAAACCATAACCCCTTTACCACCATAGTTGGATAAAAACAGCACTTGTTTCAGAAAAAATCCAATGCCATTGCGATCTTTATACTTTTATTCCAATGCAATACACAGTCGCATAATTCATACGCTAAAAATAACTAAACCTTTTTTGAAATCAGGTCGAGGTAATAAAAATGCGTTGGTTCTATGTTTGGCACGATCTGATAGTAGGAATTTATTAGCCAAAAAATTTATAACTGGACATGCCGGGAGCCCGGTTAGAATGGCATAGTTTCGATAGTAACGAAACTATTTACTGCATATAAACACTACCACACAAATATTCAACCATTTTTTTATATTATAAGATAGCAAACAAACAGATTGGTCTCCTGATGGAAAGAGTCAACCGTCGCATATAGACCAAAGATGTTAATGGTGCGTTGTTATCTTGTGGAGAGGTCTAATGCCACATGCATATGTAAGTTTACCGGCTACCTTATCTTCCAAACTGGAACACGACAGTGACGAGCAGTGACGCTATTGCGGCAGGAATAGGTAAGGCGGTGGTACCAGACCCGGGCGAGACAATTCAGACACCTATTAGCCACAATGGTAGTGACTCACATAGCCAATCGGTCGCGTTTTACGACCTGCCTGGCAGAACGGCAGTTGGCCTATTCTTTAACGGAGCCCGGGACCAACACGGCGTAAATTTTATATATTTGATATATATTTGAAACGATAGTGTAAAAAAGTATCTTCACACCTGTATCCTCAAAGAAATAGTCAGAGGTGCAACCAGTGCACCTACGATTAGCCGAAGATACTTAGTCCCATAACATGACAGATGGCAAACCTAACACTAACAGAGCATTTTTCCAATTTCGCGCAAAATTGTTTTTATCAGAAAACTAAATTTTCTCTCATGGGAGACCTCATGTGGTCAACACCAACAATGGACCACTAGAAAACAGATGCGATAATTGATTGTATGTTTTATTTATTACTACATCCATATTCATACTGATATATTATTATTATCTTATTCTTATATGGGGTATCCCGTAAATCGACGTCAAGCCGTTAACCGGTAACAGGCCAAGTTATATTAGTTTTCAGAAAAAAAAAAATCCAAGTAATGTGTCTCAAAAATACAAAGCTTTTAAAAAAATTCGAAAAATCGACATCTTGTGTTCGTTTTTGCGTTCCTGGCACTACAAATTTCTACTTTTTTTGTTATTTTTTTTTGTATGTAATCCTGAATAATGCTTCAGTAAAGTGGTGTCTAAAATTTAAATCAAACGACTCCGACTTGAAAGGAAATGAGGCTTTTTGCCCAAACCAATGATTCGAATTTAATAGTTTTCTATATTTTAAATTAACTTAATACTTGTTTTTTTTTTCTGATAACTATTAAACTTGCCCTATCACAGGTTTACGGCTTGACGTCGATTTACGGGACACCTGTATAAATGCGACAATCTGTCGGTTTGTTTATCTATTATGATTTCAAAACTAAACCGCTGAACTGATTTTAATGAAATTGGGCATGAAGATAGATAGTTAAAGTTTCGGGGTCACATATAGGCAAACCTTTTCAAAAAATCAGTCCTAAGAGTCTGGACTATATTATGGATGATATGTTAATCTAGCATGTCCATATGGGGCGTGCTCTCGCGGGCGTAGTTGCGCGGGTCTGTTAGTAATATTATAAAGATGAAAAATTTGTATATTTGTGTGTTCGTAACAAATGAACTGATAAAGGTCTGGAACAATCTTAAAATTTTTTTCAGATTTTTGTTTATGTCTTATTCTTCTTTTAAAGGGCGGGTTTCCGTAACTCGACGACTAGCGCTTTTTTTGCGTATGGTTAGGATGGACCTATTCTTGCTATCCCAACTCCTTCAAGAAGCCCAACAACCCCTTGATGTGTGAGAAAGCTTCGGGGAGCGACCTCGGAAATCCGAGGCACTTGACCCGGTAGTTTTTTTTTAACTATCGATAGGTAAGCGCTTGACCTCGATCTCGCCTGATGGTAAGCTAAGATGAGGCCTAAGATGGAACGCGCTTCCCTAGAAGGTACCTGTTCACTCTTCTCTTGAAGATCTCCAGATTGTACTCATCCGGCAACACAGACTCAGGAAGCATGTTCCAGTCCTTTGCGGTTCGAATGAAGAATGTTGAGTTGAACCGCTTTGTCCGAGTACGTGGAACGTCCACTTTATAACGATGCCTAGAATCTGTGCGCCTCGACGATCGATAGAAAAATGGGAATGTTCGCCACACCTTCGCAATCTAAGATGACGTGGGCGGCCGTTTCTTCTGTCTACATGCAGGCTCTGCACAGAGGACAATCTGTAATACCCATGTTAAACATGTGTTTATTAAGAGACCATGTCTTGTTATAGCACCAGTTATTACTCATAGCTGTTTTTTGTTTAGTTTCAGTCACCTGTGCGATAGCTGCGGATCTTCATACCATAAATAGCAAACAAGCAAATAGCTCTCTCGATGGAGATAACCATCCTATAGATACCAAAGATGTTAATGGTATGTTAATATCCTTATAGCGGGGTCTTAATGCCACATGTATAAGTTTACGGGTTACTGAAACATGACAGTGATGAAAACTGACGCAATTTTAACAAGAATATTCAAGGTAGTATTACCAAACCAGGACTAGACAATGCAGAACTCTACCACCTATTAGCCACGATTGTAATGAGACGTATTATAGCCAAACGTTTGCATTTTACAAACTGCCTAGCAGTACTGCAAAAGGTCTATTTTTCAAACGGGGCCTGGACTAACACGGGGTGGATAATCTATATATATAAAAATCAATCCTTATTTTCCTTGGTCACGACATCACACCTGAATGGCTGGACCAATTTCGGTATTTTTTTTTGTTGTGTTTGTAATTGTAAGGAGAAGGTTCTTATAAAAGAAAATATTAAGAAAATTGCGCGGAAAAATAGAAAATTTAAGAATACTTAATCACCATATAAAGTTTAATGCCATTTTGGTTGCGTGGAAGGACAATCCCGTAGACTTATATAAATTACGTGTCACGTTGTTTGTCCGCTATGGATTCCTAATATGAATGGCAAAACAACGTTTGCCGGTTCAGCTAGTCTTTTATATAAATAGGATGGAATTAAAGAACTCATAAAATATGATGAAGTAGTAAGACTTAAGATTTGTAAGATAAATCTTACAAATCTTAAATCTAACTATTTCATCATATTTATTCATTAAGTAGAAATACTTACAAATTGTAATCCTATAATTTAAGCAAGCAACTCTTGTATATGTATATATGTCACCGTAAAATTTTAAGAACCGTTACATTATAATCTAGAGTAGTAATATTATAAACAAATTGCTAACCTAACCTAACCAAATTATAAACTCCCTCCGTATATTTTAAACTTACGGTTCTTACAATTTTACGTTGACATATATATCATTAGTTTTTCCAAAAGTGCTGTAATGATTTTGAAGAAATTTTGTTTTTAGATAGCCTTTTTTATTAAAATTGATCAAAGGAATTGTTATCTTCGTGACAATCCACTTTCACGTGAAAAAATATAATCCAAGCAAAGCTCGATCGCCCAGCTAATTACATTACAAAGGTATATTTAAAAATCTTCTCTTCTACAGTTTTCCATTTAATATAATAGTTTTTATCATAGATATAGAATTTTCTGTTAATAACTGTCCTAAAAATGTATTTTTTTTATCTTGAAATCATGTCAACTCTGTTAATAGTGTTTCTTGACCTGCTTTTGAGTCAAAGAGGCGCTATATTCCGAATTCTTTACTTGGCAACTAAAAGAGATTTTTCTAGACCGTACCATCAAAGAAAATATATTATATTTCATACGAAATAATTAGGGTGTTCTAAATCTTGTTGAATGGTCAAGCGAATTTTGCATTTAATATTCATAACGTTTCAACACTTCTTTATTTTTCCCTTAGTATCATCACACCCTTGACCTCGATTTTGTTAACCAACTGCAAATGGTCCCGGGGAATGTACACGTCTCGAAATAATAATTACAACGATTTGTTCAACTAAAATGCTTTTCCCCGTGTTGGTCCCGGGCTCCTTTGAAGAATAGGCCAACTGCCGTTCTGCCAGGCAGGTCGTAAAAGGCTACCGATTGGCTATATGAGTCACTAACATCGTGGCTACTAGGTGATAGAGTTCTGCATTGTCTCGCCCGGGTCTGGTACCACCGCCTTACCTTTTCTTGCCGCAATAGCATCAGTGCTTGTCAAAGTCGTGTTCCGGCTTAGAGGGTAAGGTAGCCGGTTAACTTATGCATGTGGCATAAGACCTCGTCACAAGATAGCAACACACAATTAACACCTTAAGTGTCTATACTCTATACGCGATGGTTGACTCTTTCCATCAGGAGACCCATCTGCTTGTTTGCTATCTTATGCTATAAAAAAAAGTAATGGTATTATAGAAAGATATAAAATTTTTGGGAATAGCTTTGACAGCTCATCAAAAAAAGAAGCAATGCTACTAATTCGAAAATAGTTTTAAAATTATTGCTCATTTCTTCCTAAAACTGGGCAAGAGATTAAAAATATTATACAAGTATTGATCAATTTTTCTTAATCCCAAAATGTGTTTTTATTACATATCCATTTTGCATCTTGCTTATCAACATACTAAGAGAGCTGACGACGGGTGCTCTTGATCTTCTGACGTCGATTCGTCGGCGACTGCAGTTGTTTCTACCATTTGGAACATGCCTCTCGTATATTCGTATACTAGCTGTTGCCCACGACTTCGTCCACGCGGACTTCGTTTACTCCACACAGCTCTACCCCCGTAGGTGATAGCGTGATAATATGTATTATATAATAAATAGTAATATTCATGGAAAATTTGAAGTAAATCCATGCAGTACTTTTGAGTTTACCCCAGACATACATATCTACAGACAAATAGACAAAAATTCTAAAAACTATATTTTTGGCTTTGATATCGATTATAGATCACGCCCTAAGTATTCTTTTAAAAAAATATTCAATGTACAGCAGTGTTACAGATATCGATTAATTAGATAGAAATCAGACCAGCAATGTCACGATTAGACTTTCCTTACCACTAACAGAATACTCAGCACTAAGACCGGCAATCTATTTTTATAAGTATCCTAAAACTATGTTGGTAAAGTGAGTTTTCATCCATTAATTGCTGTTATCACACAAATAAAATGTAGTGCCTGTAAAAGTAAATAATAGCTTAGACTACAAGCCTTAGGGCATTTTATATTTAGTTAACGCGAGGCAATACAGAGAAGCAAACATTAAAAAAATATAACGATAATAAAATGAGATGTACAGAAGTTAATTTCGCAACTTTAATGTACACACCACGTATAAACTAATTAAACTAATTTTAAACGAGAAAACATTGTATGAATTATGTTGGGAGATGTTTTATGTTTGAAATAATTACGCTGTTTTTTATGTATAATTTGGTTTCTAATTTATATTTTAATACACAGTAATACATGCTAATATTATAAATGCATAAGTTTTTCCGTCTGTCTGTCTGTTACGCTTTCTAAGCCACTGTATTGATTCAGATAAAATTTGGCATGGAAATAGTTGGAAGATCCAAGTATCCATACTAATATTATAAATGCGAAAGTCTGTCTGTCTGTCTGTCTGTTACGCTTTCACGGCTAAACCGCTAAACCGATTTTCCTGAAATTTGGCATGGAAGTAGTTGAAGAGCCGGGGTCAAACATACGCTATTTTTTTTTTCAAAAATCAACCCTTAAAGGGTTGAAATAGGAAATGAAATTTATATGAAAAGCAATCTTGACGACATGCTAATCTACTCGCAGGCGAAGCTGCGCGGGCCAGCTAGTATTTAATATACGTTAAAATTTTTTGCAATAATCAATCTCTAAGAGGCAAATAAGAAGGAGGTTTGCCTAATGGTAATGATTACAATTGCCCAGAATAGCCTTGACAGCAATTTGCATTGCCAGCCTTTACAGTATGAGTAAGATGTTTGAAGAAGGATTTGGCCCACTCAGAAATCTTATCCAAATCGTCATTCATTCCTCTGACTGCTTCTGCTTCATTCTCGACGCTAAAGTCGCGATATATCTGTAGGTCGTCAGCATAAAGATAGAAATTTGATTTGATAATAGAAGTAACAGTGTTGATGAACGCCGAAATTAGAAGCGGTGATAGGACTCCACCTATTTTATTTATTTATGGGTTTACAGGTGCTTTTATAGCTGAACCACTAAACTGATTTTGATGAGATTTAGCGAGGCGATAGTAAAAGACTTGGGATTAAACATACTTTATTTTTATTTTTCAAAAAACAACCTCAAAGGGGTTGAAACAAGCAATGAAAGTAATAATAATAATAATGAAAAAATTACACGAATTTATCCATACTAATATTATAAACGCGAAAGTCTGTCTGTCTGTCTGTCTGTCTGTTACGCTTTCACAGCTAAACCGCTGGACCGATTTTCATGAAATTTGGCATGGATATAATTGAAGATCCGGGGTCAAATATAGGCAATTTTTTTCTAAAATCAATCCCTGGAGGGCTTAAATAAGGGATGAAATTTTTATTAAAATCTATTTGGACGACTTATTAATTTACTCGCGGGTGAAGCTGCGCGGGTCAGCTAGTGTAACCATATAAGCAGACTAGCTGCAGTGTGCAGCCCGCTGCATTATACAAATTTTGGTGAATCCCATGGGATCACCTAGCTTTTCCGGGATAAAACGTAGCCTATGTGCTATTCCAGGTCATCATCTACCTGTTTGCCAAATTTCTTTTAAATCCGTTCAGTAGTTTTTTGCGTGATTGAGTAACAAACATCCATCCAAACATCCATCCACACATCCAAACTTTCGCATTTATAATATTAATATAGATAAAGATTATTTGCTTGTGTTAAGAATGTTAGTCAATGATACTAATACATAGAAGTACATAAATAAATACTGTAATATACATCATGAACATGCAAAGCCAGAAATATAAACATCTGTGTTCAGCACACAAATGTTTGTCCCTGGGAGTTGAACCCGAGACCCATCGCTCAGTGATTAACTTCGCTAACCACTCGAGTGACGGAACAAAGGTTTTTATGAAAGATTATATTGATGGTATATACATACATGATCTGACTGCGAGTATGTATATTGTATATATTTTGCAGTGAAATTGTCAATAGTCGTTAGATTATAATCTACCTAGGGAAATTATAATTTGGTTAGGTTAGGTTAGCAGTTAAATTATAATATCACTTAGGTAGATTACAATCTAACTGAATTGACAATTTCACTGCGACATATACATGGTATATACATACTCGCAGTCAGATCTGCAAGGGCCAACCAGTACTATAATAATATCATAAGTGCCAAATAGTGTCTGGTAAACTTTTACAATAAAACCGCTGAACCGATTATGATAAAATTTATCAAATATATATTTAAACGTTTGGGGTCAAGCATGAGCTACTTTTTGTTAAAAACCACCCCCTAAGGGGTTGAAATAGGGGATGAAAGTTTGCATTAGAGAATTTATTAATGATATGTTACTCTAACCATGGGCGAAGCTGCCAATTTACGTAAATCTGTACTAATCTATATTAATATCATAAATGCGAAAGTTTGGATGTTTGGATGCATGGATGTTTGGATGGATGGATGTTTGTAACTCAATCACGCAAAAACTATTGAATGGATTTGAATGTAAACTGGCACACAGATAGATGATATTTTGGAATAGCACTTAGGCTACATTTTATCTCAGAAAAATTAGCTGATCCAGAGAGATTCACAAAAACGTTTCTGATGCAGTGGGCTGCACGCTACAGCTAGCATTATTTTAAATGCAAAAGTTTGGATGTTTGGATGGACGGATGTTTATCACTCAATCACGTTAAAACTACTTAACGAATTTGGATGAAATTTGGCACACAGTAGATTATAACCTGGAATAATCATAAATCAGAAATCAGACGTACTTTATTCAATGAAACTTTTTTCAAGTTATTTTGACGCCTCAACATATTTTTTTTAAACTACTAGCGGATTGGAAACGCGGCCACACGCTGAGAAGATCCAGCGGAAGAAACTCAGCGGGCTTTTCTTTTTTTTTTAGATAAGATACTACATAATGCTTAATTTGTAAGTATCTAATTGTTACATTAATAATAGGGATTGTCGATATGAGAAGCAGTTAATCCTATGCTTTCCTGTCATCAAGGTATTCAGATATTTAATAGTAACCTTTTCTAAACAGCCTTGTTTCAAAACATAGGCTACTTTTATCCCGGAAAATGAGTTGTTCCCGCTGGATTCGCCAAAAACTTTTATAATGCAGTTGGCTGCGCGGTGCAGCTGGTATGAAATTAATATTAACACGTTGTTTTCCTTGTGGGAGAAGTAGAGGGTATTAAACTTAAATTTCAGCATACTTCTTCTTTAATGCCTAAATAATCGCGAAATTGTAATATTACCTATATTTGTTACAAAATATGCATAAGAAATAAAATACTAATAACTGCCACTGCCATGCGTTTGACACACACACACACACACACACGCGCGCGTATATACCTACTATTTTTATCCGTGTTGTAACAATTGCCGTTCGGCCAAGCAGTTCTTAAGAGTCGAACGATTGACTATGCGAGTCACTACCATTGTGGCTACTAGGTGGTAGAGTTCTGCATTGTCTCACTCGTTTCTGGTATCGCCGCCTTACTTATTTCTGCCGCAATATGGACAGTGTTTCTCAATCTAGTGTACCTGTGTGTAGCTTAGAGGGAAAGGTATCCAGTAAACATATGCATTAACCTCGCTACAATGGACACAACACGGAAAGGAAAGTTTACACTTAATATCTTTGATGTCCATAGGCTATGGTTGTCTCTTTCTATCAGACGAATCATTTGCTTGTTATTTTATGAAACAAAAACAATGATTTTGGTTAAGTACTGCTATCAAACTTGAAAAAGATTATAATATAGTCTATGTTCAAACTGAGGTTATTTAATCTCATAGTTCGTTTATTTGATATTTATGCTTTTACTTGCTGACCCGTGCATCTTTGTCCGCGAGTAGATTAACATTTCATCTGCAGGAGAGGATAGTATAGAGAAGTAAAAACTATTGGGAGATTATTTATGGTCAAAAACACAATCCTCGTGCGTCAACTCTATCGTTTTTAACTAAATCGGAGACAACATAGCTCTATGTGATGACTCCTTAGTTTCTTCGTGCATATATCATTGGAGTATATGACACAAATTGGTTAAATCGTGTGTTAATACACAGTTATATGTATAAAGTCGTAATTCACAATATAAATTTAAACCTATATGGAATTTAAACTTAATTATCAGCATGAACATGTGAGATAGCCGACATAAGGCGACGGTCGCCTTTAGGGCACCCTACGTCATTTTATTCATAAAGAAGTAATTTCTAATATTTTACTGTATAAATCTATACTAAGAATAATACAGTGAAAAGGCATAATTGTATAAAAGTGCCTTTTCACTGTAACATTATAAAATTTTCCTCAAATTTTTACACTGAAAAGGCACATTTCGTTGTATGTGCCTTTTAAACGTAACATTAATGATTTTAACTTATTTTTTATATTAGGATGAAAAGAATTATGCTAATTTACTATAAATATGGATTAAAAATAAAATATTGCCATGATCTTATATGTACTATATAAATGCAAGTATTGCCATTTGCAGGATTTCAGAAAACATAGATTAGTGGTGTTTTTTTCACCAAAAACCAAAATTTATTTTAATCTCTATTTTCTCAATATTTACAAAATGTTAGTTACGCCCTTTTTCATTAAGACGGCAGAATTGCTGTTTGTTAGTCTCGCTAAAACTCGAGAACGGCTAAACCGATTTGGCTAATTTTGGTTTTGAATTGATTGCTGAAGTCCAGTGAAGGTTTAGAAGGTGAGAAAATATAGAAAAAAAGAGTAGTTAAAGGCAGAACAACGTTTGCCAGGTCAGCTAGTTTTATATAAAATTCCGCAACTCATTAACTGGTTATATACATTACGGTAATTTTTCATGTGGGATAGGGAAATTAAATTGACTTCATAAAGGAATTCAGGAGGGATTAAATTAAAGTCAACATATACTCCATTTCACAAAATTTTACCAATTTGTCGATTGCCAGATGAACCGTGATCACCAGCGCCTCATTTTATCGATCTGATAAAGACATCACTGATTTCTTACGATAACCATAACCAATAGCTTTACGGACTCATCCAAGGCACAGGAATATTACTACTATACGTATTGCGATTAGACTAAGACGTACCATTTTACGTAATAATAAATTTAATAATATTCATAAGAATAACACTTTAGCACGACACAAAATAAACACGGAAGTCCACGATCTGATCTAATAAACAAAATTACCTCAAGAGTACGACACATTTGTGGTACTAGGTGATTGAGTTCTGCAATGTCTCGCCCAGGTATATGGTTCCAACGTCTTAACTATTCCTGCCCCAAGCGTCAATGCTCGTCATTATCATGTTCCGATTTGGAAGGTAAGGTAGCCGGTAGACTTATGCATGCGGCATTGCTACCTCACTAGCGGATAGAAACGCACCACTAGCATAATTATATGCGATGATTTCTCTTTCCCTCAGGAGATCCAGATGGATATATGATATAAAAAATAATCATGAAAAGCAAATAACTTACAAAATAATGAAACCTTGAGTTTTCCATATTTTTTTTTTATCATAAGATAGCAAACAAGCAGATGGGTCTTCTGATGGAAAGAGTCAACCATCGCCTATAGACACTAAAGGTGTTAATGGTGCGTTGCTATCTTGTGACGAGGTCTAATGCCACATGCATAAGTTTACCGGCTACCTTACCCTCCAAACCGGAACACGTCAATAACAAGCACTGACGCTATTGCGGCAGGAATAGGCAAGGCGGTGGTACTAGACCCGGGCGATATAATGCAGAACTCTACCACCTAGTGGTATATTTACCACGCATGACTATATTATATGTAAATGTACATATAAATTATTTTTTGCAAGGTTTCTAGATAGAAAAATCCTATAGCACTGACCCAGCAGTCAACCAGTCTCAAAACATTATTTTTTAAGCCAAATAGACTAGCCTTTAGCAATGCCAAAATAATCACAAATTTTCATTAACTACATCTATAAATAAGGCTGTAATGCTTTAAGCTAAAGAAGTTAATTTAAAATACAAAACAATGAAGAAACGAACCCCCATTTTTTATTTCACCGGAGCAAATGAAGTCGCCGGCAAATTCAAGTTAATTACAAAGTTACACGGTAGCGTTCAGTTTACTAATTACATTCGAAACGACGGAATTTAGCCGGCAGACTGGAGAAAGAGACAATTCGGGAATCAGGTTAAGGTTGTTAACACACTAATGACAATACACTTTAAGCAATTCATTATTTTGATATTCTAGACTTTTTTAAGCCATTGCATAGCTTCTATCGTGGGCCTTGAGAGTGGAGACCGAATCCAAAAATTCCATAACGAAAAAACCTAACACCCCCCACTCTGACCGGCACAGCGGTGATACTTTTTAGTTTTTCCATCTATCGATAAATACCAGAACTTTTAATGACTTTTTGAAATATCACGCTTGTCTCTTTAGTTCAGCAACCCGCCTTTAGATGGCATTGGTTGTATTGGAAAACTACCGTAATCAGCTGTTTGTGAGAAAGTATATAGGTGTATAGGTATTTATCATCTACGTACAACAGTGAATATCTCTACTCGTATAATTTGTGTACAAAGTGTTTTAAATATGAATAAACAAAGTGCATTTATTAAATATTCCTGAAGAACCGACATGTATTGAAAGATAATAAAAATATTTTGAACAATATTAACATCTCATTTATTTAATAAAAGAAAAAAAATTTTTTTTTATCGGTCATCACGCTCAAAGTGTAACTTGAATTAATATAAAAAAAAACAGAAAAAAATACTGCATAAATAAAATAAATATATAATTGTAATTGCATAAGTTGATAAAAAATGCTATGCAATAGCTTTAACGCAGCAGTCTCCGAGTGCCACACGTCTTTTTTTTGTATATAACACTCAGTGTTATGCTCTTGATAGCTATTTTTTATTACAAGCGATCGCCAGCGGCCAAAAGTCGACCATATACTTAACAATAAAATAGATAGATAGATAGATAGATAGATACAGTTAAAGTTATCTAGAAAAAAAATATACATGTGAGTATTATACTCATATTATAACATTATAATGTATGTCCATTGATATAAAAAAACAAAAAAAGCATGATTTTTTTTACAATGTGTATGCCACATGAATGTAGTGTGTGTAGTGTTCATTTTAATTAATTTAAAAAAAGTGTCTTCACGCCCGTATCCTCTAAGAGTCAGGTAGAGGTATAACTAGTGAACCCACGGTTAGGTGAAGATACTTAGTCCCATAAATGTGATAGGTGGCAAGCCTATCGCCAACCGGACACTTATCTGATCCCGAGCAACGTTGTTTTAATCAGAAAACTAAAAAACCAGATTTTTGAATTGCCTGACTCGGGAATCGAACCCAGGACGTCACATGTACAACACCGATACCGGACCACTAGACCAAAGACGCGATAAAATGCTATGAAATAATGACAAAAATATAAATAAAGAAAAACTCATAAAAATTCTAAATTATGCCACGAAATGCTATTAAAAAGTTATCCATTTAGTAAACTAATAAAAAAGTAGGGTAATTCAAAAAAATGACATTATGTTACATCATCAGGAGATATAATAAACTCTGTGCATAATAATAACTTAAATACACACATCACAAAATGCGCAAATTTCGTGAAAAAGGAAAATCTACGATGAGGAAATACATAATCTATATTATTAATAATATAAATGCGAAAGTTTGGATGTTTGGATAGATGTTTGGATGCATGTTTGGATGGATGTTTGTTACCCAATCACGCAAAAACTACTGAACGGATTTGAACGAAATTAGCCACACAGGTAGATGATGACCTGGAATAGCACATAGGCTACTTTTTATCCCGGAAAAATTAGGTGATCCCGCGGGATTCACTAAAAACTTTTATAATGCAGCGGGCTGCACGTTGCAGCTAGTAATATATAAATATATTTAACTAGTGATCTGCCCGTAGTTTCACCCGCGTAGCTTTTGTTCCTATGTGACTATCGGAAAAGTTTATATACTAAAACCTTCCCCAAGAAGTAATCTATCTATAAAAAAACCGCATCAAAATCCGTTACGTAGTTTTAAAGATTTAAGCATACATAGGGACATAAGGACAGGTAGAAAAAGCGACTTTGTTTTATACTATGTAGTGATGTTACTATTATTAAACCTAATTGAGGATCATAGTCAATGCTGCAAAAAGAGAACTATAATAATATATAGCGCATATTATACTACGACGTAGCAAACATGTTGCTACATACGCTACGTCGTAGTAACACGTGATAATTAACGGGATAGAATATGAGTTGACTTACGCACACTATAAAACTTCTTTAATAATAAGAACTGTAAGCATTTCATTACATTAAAGTTAAAATCATAAAGTATCTTCACGCCCGTATCCCCGAAGGGCTAGGCAGAGGTACGATAAGTGCACCCACGATTTGCCGAAGATACTTTGTCCCACAAATGTGATAGGTGGCAAGCCTATCGCCAACCGGGCACTTTTCCGATCCCGGGCAACATTGTGTTTATCAGAAAACTGAAAAAACATTTTTTTTAAGGGCCCGACCCGGGAATCTAACCCGGGACGTCATGTCGTCGACGCCAACGCTGGACCACTAGACCACAGAGGCGATTATATTATTATATTTAAGAAAATTATATTATTATATTTAAGTAAAAAATATTATTGGCAACAAATTTTGCTACTTTTACTAGGATTTCATTAATACGGTGGGTTTGATACTGGAACAGTCTATCTCGGAGGAACGGACAGGACTCCACGTGTTGCTGAGCTTGCGTTTAAAAGCTTAAATATATAGCTAGACGCATAATACCCAGTTGCACGTTTCGGTTACTACCGTTTTCTTTTTATTTAATTAGCTTTTTTTATATATCATAAGATAACAAACAAGCAGATGAGTGTCCTGATGGAAGAGTCAATCATCGCCTATAGACGCCAAAGATGTTAATGGTGCATTGCTATCTTGTGGCGAGGTCAAATGCTACATGCATAAGTTTACCGGCTACCTTACCCTCCAAACCGAAACACGACAGTGACTAGCACTGACGCTATTGAGGCAGGAATAGGTAAGGCGGTGGTACCAGACCCGGTCGAGCCGATGCAGAACTCTACCACCTAGTAGTCATGATGGTAGTGACGCGCATAGCCACTCGGTCGCTTCTTACGACCTGCATGACAGAACGACATTTGACCTATTCTTCAAAGGAGCCCGGGATAAACACGGGGTCCAAATAGTTTTTTATAATTAATAATCAATAAGGGGGTACTTTCTTAAAATTATGTTTATTTTTTTTGGTTTATTTTTACTAGTGTTCCGGTATTTTTCTGAGTTATTAAGTTATTTTCTTTTTTTTTACAAACAAATAGAGTCGCCTTACTTCACAGCTTGGTTGCCCTAGAATAATTAAAAACAAAAATTTAATTTAAAAAAAATACAAATTGAGGTATTTAAGTAAATTGTAACTATTTCTAAATAACGAATTTTTCATATCAACATTACAATTTACCTTGTGTTGGTCTGAGTCCTGTTTAAAGAATAGACCGGCTGCTATTCTGCCTGGCAATTTTTGAAAGGCGAACGATTAGGTATGCGTCATTACCATCTTGACTTCTAGATGGTAGAGTTCTGCAACGTCTCGCTCGGGTTTGGAACCACCACTTTACCTGTTCCTGCCGCGATAGAGTCAGTGCTTATCACTGTCGTGTTTAGGTTTGGAGGATAAGGAAGCCGGTAAACTTATGCATGTGACATTACACTCCACCGCAGTGAAAACAACGCACTATTTACGTTTTTGTGTTTGACTGCCGCTAAACTAAACTAGGATACAACTAAGCAAGTAATTCAAATGTAATGTCTCCATTTTATTTTATTAGATTTATATTTCGTACTATTCAAGCTTAACGTAATCGATATTCTTGTTAATTGAGTAGTAATTTGCATCTGCAAGCTTGCCATAATGACGCGCTAAAGTGATCTTAATTGGAATATTCACCAAATTATTCCAATACTGTAATCGACTGCTTTGACATCTTAGAAAGCTTAAACTGTTAGCTACCGAACTAAGTCAATTTGCTAATAATAATTTAGCAAATAAACTTAGTTAGGCAGCTTATGCAGTTAAAAAAAACAGTTAACTGATGTCGACACAACAAGAATAGTATACTTTAGTTACTTCCACAGCATTATGTGATATGGAATTCTTCTCTGGGGAAATTCTGCTGAAATAAATACTATATTTGTTTTGCAGAAAAGAGCTATTAGAATAATTTACAATCTTTGTCCGAGGGTTTCCCTGAGAGGGAAATTCAAAAAAAAATCAATATTCTAACTGTTATATCTCAATATATATATTTGAGAACTTGATGTACGTTCGTAAAAATATTTGCTTATTTAAAAAAAAATGGTGACGTACACTCACTAAATACAAGGAACAAAAACAATCTTGTTGTGCATGCATCTCGTCTCCACAGAATAAGTAATTCTTTTATGGGGCAATGTATACGCTTTTACAATAAACTTCCCGAAACTATAAGAGATCTACCAGTCAATATATTTAACGGTGTAAAAAGGATATTATAAAATCTCAGATTATTTAGAAGAAAAAAAAGCCTGGGATTAATTGTTCCTCACACCGATCTCATATATACTTTTTGTAATATTGTGATATTGTAAAAAATAGATGATGTGAAAAAGGACAAGCCAGGTGAGTTTCTTCCGCCGGATCTTCTCAGTGTGTGGCCGCGTTTATGATGCGGTAGTAGTTTTAAAAAAATATTTTGACGTGTCAAAATAACTTGTAAAAAGTTTTATTGAATAAAGTACTTCTGATTTCTGAATTTAACAGATTATCATGTAGATGACACTCACTTATATCTTTAATCATCATATTATCTAAATATCGCCTCTGTGATCTAGCGGTCCAGCGTTGGCGTTGACCACATGAGGTCCCGGGTTCGATTCTCTGGTCGGGCACAAAAAAAAGTGTTTTTTCAGTTTTCTGAGAAACACAAAGTTGCCCGGGATTGGAAAGTGCCCGGTTGGCGATAGACTTGCCAGCTATCACATTTGTGGGACCAAGTATCTTCGGCTAATCGTGGGTGCACTTGTTGTACCTCTGCCTACCACTTCGGGGATATGGGCGTGAAGATACTTTTTTTTATCTAAATATATACTCTACAGTGCCTTTTCAGTAAAATTTTAAGGAACTGATTACACAAAATATGCAATGTATTATGTGCCATATACCGTGTAAAATAAACGGCTGTTTTGAGAGTTCCGCAGGTGCAACGAATTGGAGCAATGTGCGCTTTACAATGCGTAGCAATAAGAATCAAATTTTGTATTTTCCAATTTGAAATATCGTCTTGACAAAGACTTAAATATTATATGTTTTCTTAATTTTTCCTTAGTCAATATTTTATCTTGTTTGCCCAGTTAATGGGGTAATAATTCCAATTAAATTAGTTGATTGTAGGCATTTGATATATTTTGTTTACAATCTTCTGTTTACTTCCGTATGCTTTCTAGATGGTATTTACTTTTGTTGACCGACTAGATTGTGTTATGTTGTCAACTAATAGAATCTTTTCATTATTACATGCTTGAGGTTAACTAATCATAAGTAAATCGAATAGTTTTATATTATTGGAGTGTAACACGAAATAAATGTCAAAAAGTTTCAAAATATGTAAAAAATATCATCACGTCTATTCCCTTTTGAAGAGGCACAGTGTACTGGACGTCAATTTGAGGCTTTCTAATTCACCATGATTAATCGGTTCGTCGAATCGGATTTGATTCTCATCAGGGACAAGCGTTTGTATATGTATTCGTATTAATATCGTTTTTTTTTATAGAAGAGGGGGCAAACGAGCAGGAGGTGCACCTGATGGTAAGTGATCACCGCCGCCCATGGACATCCACAATACCAGAGGTCTTGCAATTGCGTTGCCGGCCTTTTAAGAATGAGTAAGCTCTTTTCTTGAAGGCCCCCAAGTCGTAACTGTTTGGAAACACCCCTGCCGGTAATTGGTTCCACAACAAAGTAGTGCGAGGCAAAAAGTGTCGCGAGAAACGCACAGTTGTGGATTTCCAGACATCGAGATGGTGAGGATGGAATTTCAAACGTTAACTAAACTGCCGTGCTACAAGCAAACAAATTGCTTACTTGAGGTCGCTAACCTCTTATGTTGAAGCCAGTATTGACTCGTATATAATATCATCATCCCCCTTTCTAAATAGTTTCTTACAAAAAATATATACGTGTATGAAAGTATGTATGTACAGGCGTGAGTGAGTGTGAATGTGTTTATGCGTGTGATTTATGTGTATGTGTATAGTTATTCAGTATTTTTTACCAACTATTAGTTATTCACAACTATTGTTGTCACCAATACAACACAGTATTTCTTAAATTGTAGCCATTTTTGTCCCAAATAGCCGTGAATTTATCTAATATAGGACCAAAATAATTTAAGTATTTTTGTGCAAACGTAGTGTTTGTTTTACTAATTGGACAATTTATTCTTCTTTTTATTGCTTGTCCAGTAATTGATGACATTGATGCTTGATACTTTTAAATCACATCATAGATAAAAAGAAATAACGGACACTAAGCATCTTAGCTTGTTTGTATACTGCCTCAGTAAGATGTCTGTAGGGTAGATAAAGTTGCGTAAGTAAGGCTCTTTAAGCTCTCTCTAGAGTTATAAGATTTGACTTAGCAGCCATGTCGTAATACAGTGTGTTATAATACATTCAGCGAGAAACTTGTACACGTTAATGATATAAGAAGGAGTTAGTATATTTCTCAAATGTTTAAATAATATTAGTTTTCTAATTTTATTTGATGTATCATTTATACGTTGCACCCAATTACGTCTATGATCAAGTGTAATTCCCAAATATTTAACAATGTTAGTCTTCTATTGAGATGAACATAGGAAATTTGATACTCTGTCTAGTATTGGGACCCTACAGTTATTTTTTATGTATTATATTTATGGTAGTTATAATTGTTGTAAATATAAAGCTTCCTAAAAACTCAAAACATCGGGATCCTATGAAAACTCAATTTTAATTTTTACTCAAACTGGGTTTAAAATTCTTTAGCAGGTAGTTTAAAAAATAATTCAAATATGTTATTTATGAAAAATGTGAAAGTTTTTAAAATTAGTTGTTTTTCTAAAGAAAAATAACATATTTTGTATTAAATAAACATATTTTTAACAATTTTGTAAAAATAACATATTTTTATTTGAGTAATACGTACAATACTTAATTATAATTGTGCACTACAGCCGGGGGAGTCAGCGGACTGTAAATCTGGTTCTTCTCTCTTCGACGCCCCACCAGCCGTAGTGCTTTTTGGGTGAGCCAGATGTCGCCGGGAAGATGAAATAGAGACCACAACTGTTCGTTGCAAAGGTGCTTTATTGTAACGAAATAAAGCAATAAAGTTAGCACCGTTGCAAATATTTAACCTATTTTATGGAGAGCCAGCACTTGCCCTAACACTGCCCTACTCTAAAGCCGGTACCCTATGGATATACTAAAGCCCAGGAACTTGTCTGGGAAACTTATTGAGTCGTAACGAAACTGTAACTTTATCGGAACGGAACTGGAATGGAACTGATTGTATGGCCGCGCTCTCCGATATTTATAGCGCGCGGCCAGACGGTCGGCGGAAATCTACAAAGACAAACGGCGCCGGGTGTGGCGCCACAATGTCTGGGATTTGTTAAAATCCCACTTTTCGCAATCTAATCTTAATAATTTTATCTTAGGTAGCTTCTCCTACCTCTAATTAACTAGTGTGGCCCTCTATCGAGTGCAACGGTACTACCTTTTTACAAATATATGCAAAACAAAGTACGTAATGCCCTAAGACCTACCGAAAACGAATTACAATGTGTTATTTCTTATTTATATACAAGGATCTAACACAAATAAACTTATACAATAACAAACAAGAGTGTTATATACATTATACGTTCTTACAGGACCTCGAAAACTCTTACAATTACAGAGTTGTACGCCTTTTCAGGTCGTACTATCCTGTTAACTATCTTTATAGTACCGAAAAGTGTCTAAACATATGCCTAAGGCTTATACTTACATTATACATACTATTTACAATTGATAAACATTTGTTTACATAAAGAATTTTGCACTTTTCGGATTTTCGTAATAGCGAGTTCCCGCATATAAATATTATCTCGCAAGAGTCGACTCGTAATGTCGTCAACTGCGTGGAACTCGCTTTATTCGTAATATGCCTATTAGGCAACGATCATAGCTACATAAAGCCTTATTATTTCTATACAACAAAGCTGTATGTAGGTCTTAGGGCGAATAAAAGACGAAAATGAACATTATTTATTATAGAAAACTTACGAACTAAACGAAATATACATTCTATCCTGCCTTACTATCTATTTACATTAATATTTACAATAAAACATGTCTGTGCTGCACAATAATTATAGTATTGTATGTATTACTCAAAAAATGTTATATAATGATTTAAAAGTACTTTAAATATTAAATATGTCTTTGAAGCAAATATTGAGTTATGCAGAAAAAATATTCAGAAAATTAGCCTTAATTAAGTTGATACAAAAGCGCTTGGGAAATTATTTGATGAAACATTGGCGAATTGCTCTCAGAATATAAAAATGAGAGAGAAAGCGAGAGAGAGTTGGAATTGAAATGAAATTATATGGTATATATATATATATATATATATATATATATATATATATATATATATATATATATATATAAAAGGTCGAAAAATGGAAACTGCTTGGCGACATGAACTAAATAGAAAATATTTTGTAAAACAGTACAAATGCAGTTTAATATTATTACAAATTGAGTTTTACCAAATGCCGACGATAGAAATATAATGTGCGTTATTGTTAGTTCAAATCTCAGCAACAACTAAAAGATAAAGTAGATTTTACACTTTCAATCATCGGCACTTGGTGAAATTTCATTATTTTCCTTTTAAAACAAAAATATTTTTAATGCAATTCCTTATTCTCTCAATAATAGATTACGCTGATTCTTGTTACCTAGATGCTACAGAAGAGCTATTAAACAAGCTGGAAAGATGGCAGAACCTTTGTATTCGCTTCATCTATGGCATAAAAAATATGATCACGTTTCTAATTTCCGAGCTGAGCTTCGGTGGCTTCCTATTAGACAGCGGAGAAAAACTCATATCCTGTGCTTGCTATACAAGATTCTTTTCAATCCTATAGCCCCTAAATATCTCCGTGACTCTTTTAGTTTTTTGCACTCTCCTGGTACCCCGTGTCGCTCTAACGTTAGAACCTTGTTGAGCTTTCCCCCTAGTGACTCTACTGCCTACTCGCACTCCTTTGCGGTACACGCAGTAAGTTTGTGGAACTCTCTGCCTAGTGAGATTCGCCTCTGCCACACATTTGATTCTTTTAAAAAACGCGTCAAAGAACACTTTCTAACTGAATTGTAAGTTTTCCTTATTTCGTATATATATTTTTTTTGTATTTTCATTAATATATATTTAGTTTTAGTTATGTAACCATAATATTTATTTTTTGGACACCAAGTTTAATTCATTTATTTGTTTTTATTCTCCTTTATCGGGTTGGCTGGAAGCATCGACTACACAGCCCACAGACGCCTAATGCTCGATTTTCCGTATTGAATGCATTCTGGCAACTAGCTGAGCTGAGCTGCAACATCATGATTGGCTTACTCAAGGCCACAGTGAAAAATAGTGATGTACAGAGGATCTGATTGGTCGACACTGATTGGGTATTGGTGCATGGACATTTATATCGGAGCTATAAGTCAGATGTATTGACAGAAGCCATTCGTCTGTTATTAGGGGTCTATAGGTTGTGTGGTCGGTGGCTGGAAGAAATCTCTTTAAGTAGAGATAAACTCGCCCATTGCACATAAGTTATGTTTATATTTTTGTATCCTAATTGTTCTGTGTACAATAAAGTATTTAATAAATAAATAATTCAGGTATACTTATAGTGGAATGAAAGCACAAGTATATTGTAAATTATTTTCAAAAGATAAAGTCACAACAGTTACAAAATGGTGGCTCTTTATATATTCTGATTAGACTGTCGCGTGATTCAGGGGATAGCGTATTTAGCTCAGATCACAAGGTCTCAGGTTCGAACCCCGGGTCTGTCAAAAGTGTTATTGAGGCTTTTTTGAGGTTTTTCTCAAAAATCCAAAATCTCAGTCGCAGCTCGAGTCTGGCGGGTGATGTGTTACCATACCCGTGCCTCGGATAATTATGTAATGTCGGTGGTCTTCCGTCAAATCCGTGAATTGCTGTGAACTGGAAAGTCTATAGAGTATAGATGTTCGCTTTACTCTGCCTACCCCACAAGAAAATTGAGCAGAATGATAATTTTGATGAATGTATACATTTATACATATTAAATTTATATAATGTAATATTTCTTCTCACCCCTTTATGTCTTCATTTCTCCGTGTTCAACATTAATTTTATTGCGTAGCAAGCGTAGCGATTACTGAGATTCAGTGCTAATTAAATTTAATTATAGCATTTAAAGTCGAGATGTCATGGTCCGTCTGTTAAATTCGTGTTGGGTATGATTATAACAAGAGAATTAGAACAGTGTAGAGTAAGTACATTTGAAAGGATAATTTGTTGAATTTTTATATGAACTAACGATAGCCCACTGGTTGATATTCAATCGTAATTCTACTAATCTTAAGGTACAAATTGTAGGATAAACAAACTATAATTTAGTCTAATTGTAGACTACTACGAGCACTTAACTTTATAGAAAAGAGATACACGTGAATCTAAAAGAAAACAGTTCTGTCTACTATAAGTAATTAAGCTTTTAGTTGAGGTCTTTGGGGAGGTGTGATCGCTTCGAAGATTTCCGAACGATCGAGTCCGTTCTATGATCCCGTAGGCTATCGTGTGCATTGTTATGGCATTATGTTTTTATCGATATCGATAAAAATATCCTTTTTTACGTGTTTTCTAAACCACTCAGAGGTAAATGTAGGGCTTCAAATATTCAGTTTAAAAGACAAAATATTGTGTTTATTATCAGTTGCTAGTGATTTCCTTCCTTCTTGAAATTTTCCTCGGTTAAAGTGACCTATGTCGTATGACATGTAATTTACCTCTTTTGTCAAATGTGATCGAAATCGTTTCTCCATGATAGTCTGTACCTCCTTTGAAGAATTAATTATTTGCCATTCTGACATGTTGTTGGTAAAAGGCAAACGATTGAATATACGTGACACCACTATCTTGCTCAGGTCTGGTACCATTCCATACCTATTCCTGCCACAATAACGTCAATGCTTGTCATTGTCGTGTTCCAGTTTGGACGATAAGGTAACCGGTAGACTTATGCATGTGGAATCACCATCCCACTACTCGGATACCAACGCGCCATTGACATATTTGGTGTCTATAGGCGAAGGTTTCTCTTTCCATTTGGAGAGCCATCTCATTTCCCCGTGTTGATCCCGGGTTCCTTTGAAGAATAGGCCAACTGCTGTTCTGCCAGGCAAGTCGTAAACTAGCGTCACTGCCATCGTGACTACTAGGTGGTAGAGTTCTGCATCGGCTCTACCGGGTCTGGTACCACCGCCTTACCTATTCCTGCCGCAATAGCGTCAGTGCTGGTCGCTGTCGTGTTCCGGTTTGGAGGGTAAGGTAGCCGGTAAACTTGTGCATGTGGCATTAGACCTCGCTACAAGATAGCAACGCACAATTAACATCTTTGGTGTCTATAGGCGATGGTTGTCTCTTTCCATCAGGAGACCCATTTGCTTGTTTGCTATCTTATGATATAAAAAAAAATCTACTTGTAGGCTGTCTAATCTATATATATAAAAATCAATACCACTTTTCGTTGTAATTTTATAACTCAAGAACGGGCTCACCTATCCAAACCAAATGTTTAGGATTTTTCGGACTATTTCGGGTAGGTGCTAAATAAGTTTAAACAGCAACTGTAATTTGCTCTGTATTTAAATTCTAATTAAATATACTTACAGTAAAATAACAAAAGACCTTATGTGTTAAAAAGTGTACTTGTACCTACCAGCAATCAATTCTCCAATATTTATATTTTTTCCAATATTTATATTTTTTCCAATATTAATACTAAAATCACTTTTCACTACCGCTTAAATTATGGAAACCCTCAGACGCACAGTTTTGGACATGGCACAGGACTTCAACACACAGATGGCAGCTTTTCAACAGGATTACTAGGTGCTAGCCCAAATACTAAATTAATATCAGATTTTGCTGCTTTCCGCTCCTTCGTGTTGTCTTCTCTTAAAATCCTTCAATCACAAGTGGAACTCATGTTTAGTGTGTGTGATAAAGTTGAGATGCAAAGTAGGAAAAAATTTTGCTTCTTCATGGTGTTCCGGAGATTTCCAATGAACAATCTATGAAAACAGCTTCTGATATACTTGTAAGTAAACTTTTTTTTTATATATCATAAGATAGCAAACAAGCAGATGGGTCTCCTGATGGAAAGAGTCAACCATCGCCTATAGACACCAAAGATGTTAATGGTGCGTTGCTATCTTGTGGCGAGGTCTAATGCCACATGCATAAGTTTACCGGCTACCTTACCCTCCAAACTGGAACACGACAGCGACAAGCATTAACGTTATTGCGGCAGAAATAGGTAAGGCGGTGGTATCAGACCCGGGCGAGACAATGCAGAACTCTTCCACCTAGTAGCCACGATGTTAGTGACTCGATAGCCAATCGGTCGCCTTTTACGACCTGCCTGGTAGAACGGCAGTTGGCCTATTCTTCAAAGGAGGCCGGGACCAACACGGCACTTGTTTAACTAATATTACTCTCAAACAATGCCACATATTGGGCAAGGCAAAAACTAATAAACCGAGAGCACTCCTTATTAAATTTCAAGATTCTGCTGACAAAAACAAGGTGTGGTATGCAAAAAATAAGCTTAAAGGAACTGGCTTTACGTTGTCTGAATTCCTTACATATGCGAGACGTGCCACTTTTATGGCAGCACGACAACGACTTGGCATTACTAACTGTTGGACTAAGGATGGTCTTATTGTTGTTCGTGGACAGGATGGCTCGCTTCATCATGTTACTAGCCTGGCGGAGCTAGATGCTGTCTGTAGTCCAAGCAGTAAGACTCCAGAGGAGACTCCCAGCGTTGTGTCACCACCACTTCCAGAGGTGAAGAAAGCAAGAAATGTTCCAATAGTAAAAACCAAAAAAGTAGCCAAGAAGTAATAATTGGTAGCTACTTTCATTTATAAGAAATTTTCAATTTGTTTTTTGATTAAGCAATTTTACTTTTTGTATTCCCTTATCACTTACTATTTGTAAGTGGTCGTCAAGTAGTTTGGTTATATTATAGTAAGTTTGTTTTCAGTTTTCTTACTTTAGTATTAATAATTTCTTTCTTTCTTTGTTATATAGTTTTTTGTTAAGATAAGTTAATCATAAAGTAGTTCAGACTTCTCTAACACCACTAAAATCTGTTTTCGTTGTCTTCCATGGAAAATTCGTAGTACGTTTTCGTATTATACGTTTTAATGTTGCAATGTACGGTATATTTTGATATTATGTTATATTTTTATAGGTAGTGTACATAAAACTTATTTTATTGTGTCTAGAACTTTCTGTAAACTGTTAAATTTTAATAATTATCCAGCACTTTTCAATTTCACTTCTTTAGAATTCCGAATAATATCTGTCATATGTCTATTGTCTAATGTCAGTTGTCAATATAATACTGTCATTACTAGATGTTAATGCGACATAGAGTATTTCGTTCAGAAATTCACAAGCTGGCTGGTGCAAGTATTTATGGAGTATTAATAATTAAATAATAGTGTGTTTGTTATTGTTAGTATAAGTTTTTTAGTATAGGTATCCGAATTTCATAGTTTTTATTACTTTTATACGTGGTAATATGAGTCAATGTGATGGTAATGATAGTGATAGTTTCTTTTCTTTTTCTTCGAATAGTGATATAGATAGTGACGGTAGTGTTTACAGTACAGCATCTTCTTCTTTTAATGATATTGTATCGGCGTCCTTTCTAAACTCCTCCAAGCATTTCAATGTTGTGCATATCAATGCCCAAAGTATTCCGGCACACTATCCTGACATGCTAGCGTCTTTTAACTGTGATAAGATCCATGCCATTCTTGTCTCAGAAACTTGGCTTAAACCTTGTCTTCCTTCTACCAGCTACTCTCTCCCTGGCCACACCCTTATAAGGAATGACCGCATTGGTAGAGTTGGGAGTGGTGTGGCTATTTATTTACGATCTGAAATACCGTTCTCCAAAATTAGCTCCTCACCACAACCTCCCCCTGCCGATGCTGCTGAGCACTTGGTAGTGGAAGTCACGTTATCACACACCAAGGTGCTATTGGGAGTTTTTTATAGTCCTTCTTTATTAGTAAACTATTTTGATACTTTCGATGAGTTTATCTTTACGAACCTTCCCACTTATAATCACGTCATATTAATGAGGGATTTCAATACGTGTATCCTAAAGAGGGATAGTAGAACCCATAAACTTCTATCCGTGATAGAAGGACATAACCTACACTTGTTACCCCTCAAAGCTACCCACTGTGCACCTAATTGTATACCCTCTCTTTTAGACCTTATTATTGTATCGTCACCAGATCTTGTTGCCAATTACGGTCAGTGCGGATCAACTCCCTTTTCAAATTATGATTTGATTTACCTTTCTGCCAAACTTCGACCTTCTAAGTTGAAGCCGCAAGTTCTTTTTCGCCGCAATTTTGGTGGTATGGACATCGAGTCTTTGTGGAACGACACTTGTAATTTTGATTGGTCTTCTGTGGCTGCTGAAGCTACGGTGGATGCCAAAATAAGTCGGTTCAATAATGTTCTTATTAACCTTTATGATAAATATGCTCCCATTAGACCCGTCAAATTAAATCACCTGCCTGCTCCCCGGCTTACAGACGACATACGGAGTATTATAAATAAAAAACACAAATTACTGGCAAAATATAAAAAAATAGATCTCCAAAGTCTCGTGAACAGTATGTAAAATTAGAAATCGTTGTAATTTGCTATGCAGGGACGCTCAACGACGTTATATTCACAAATCTGTAGAGAATGGTGACGCCACTAAAGGTTGGAAATTTTTAAAATCTTTAGGAGTAGGTAAGCCAGCCCCAGGTACCCCTGGTTCAGGTATTGACGTAGATACTTTAAATCAGTATTTTTCCAAACCTTCTCTTGACTATAACATTAATACCAAAATACAAACATTGCAACATCTTGCTTCTCTTCCTTTAAATGACTACACTCCTTTCACTTTTAACGAGTTTACTGAGGCTGACTTTAAAAAGAACATCTTGTCCGTTTCATCGAATGCTGTTGGTTGTGATGAGGTAGGTTGTAATATGATCGTTCCCATACTTGATATTGTTTCTCCTATCCTCACTCATATTCTTAACCACTCCATCACATCAAGAGTTTTTCCTAAAATCTGGAAGGATGCTAAAATTATTCCCTTACCCAAAAAGACAAATCCAGCTTTTCTTTCTGACTATCTTCCAATTTCAATTTTACCTTTCCTGTCTAAAGTATTAGAACGCTTAGTCAAACATCAACTCTCCAATTTCTTAAACGCTAACAAGATTTTAAGTGACTTTCAATCTGGTTTCCGTGCCGGTCATAGCACCACCACTGCCTTAATAAAGATCACAGATGACGTTCGTTCTGGTATGGACACCAAAAAACTTACAGTATTAGCGTTGTTAGATTTTAGTAATGCGTTTAATACTGTTGACCATGACGTACTGTTGGCCCTCTTGAAGTCTCTCAAGGTATCCCAATCCGTTTTGGACTGGCTTAGTAGTTATCTTCGAGGGCGTCGACAGTATATTCAAACTGCAGCAAACGCATCAGCTTGGTCATATTTAACAGTTGGCGTGCCACAGGGTGGCGTTTTATCGCCTTTATTATTCACGATTTTTATTAATTTTATTACTGCCATTCTGTCCACATCGTACCATCTCTATGCTGATGATTTGCAAATTTATTCTCAAGCAACGCTTTCTGAACTGCCAAATGCTGTCCTAGCAATTAATAGTAACCTGGCGAATATCGATGCATGGTGCAAATCATTTGGTCTTAAGCTAAATCCAATTAAATCGCAGGCAGGCTATAATTGGTAGTCCCGGGCTAATTAATAAAGTTAACTGGAGTAATTTGCCCGCAGTAGAGCTTGATGGCGTCACTATTCCCTACAGCGATTTTGTCAAAAATCTTGGCATTTACATTGATAATACTTTATCGTGGAATAAGCAGATCCAGGAGCTTAGTAAAAAAGTTTTCTGTGCCTGGAGTTCATTAAAACGTCTTAGGTATTTGCTTCCCATTTCTACCAAAATTTTGCTGGCAGATTCCTTACTACTTTCTATTTTAGATTATGCTGACGCTAGTTATGTAAATCTCTCCTTAGACCAGATCAATAAACTTGAGCGACTTCAAAATCTTTGTATAAGGTTCATATTTGGTCTGCGCAAATATGACCACGTTTCCGAATTTCGTGCCAAGCTCAAGTGGTTACCTATTCATCTTCGTCGGAACACTCATATTCTCTCACAGCTATACTCCACTCTCTATGATCTGAAATCTCCATCTTATTTGAAAGAAAGATTCATTTTCCGTGACAACCAGCACAAATAACTTAGATCGGCTGCTAATCGTTCCCTGTTAGTGCCAACGCAGAACACTATTTATTACAGTCTTTCCTTTACCTCACAAGCTGTTACGCTTTGGAACTCTCTTTCAGTAGATATCAGAAAGGCGCCAAGTTTAAACTCTTTCAAAAGTATGGTCAAACGTCACTTTCTATGTACCTAGTAACTTTGTTTAATTTTTCTTATTTAGGTTTATGTATTACCACTGTTTTATTTGTTTTGTTTTGTTTTGCTTTTCTGTGTAACTATAACCGGATGTTACTTTTATTATTATTATTTTTTAAGAGCATAAAAACTATAAATTATCTTGTGGTTAGCACCACTTTTTCTAGTATATTGTTATCCTTATTATAAAGGTTGTATGGAAGAGATCACTTTATTAGTGATAAGACTGCCTTTGTGTATCTTACTTGTATTATTTTTATTTATTTATTTATTTATTTATTTATTTTACATAAACAAAAATCCACAGCTTAATTTACAGAAAATACTTACAGTACTATATACATTGAACATTAGCCAATTACGGATTTTTCTCTGTTTTATGTTGTATTTTTATGTTGTAACTTATAATGTTGTCATATATTTTGGTGAACAATAAAGAGTTATTGTATTGTATTGTAGATGGTTTATGTGAAGTTTGCACAAAATCTATAGAACGGTTCTTCATTTATCACATTTTTAATATTTCATTTTATACGTAGCGAAGCACGTCCGTTTAAGAGTTTAAACGTTTAAATATAAAATAATATACATGTTTGTATGTCATTATGATTATCAGATGATTGTAGTCTGTATATTATTTATTTTTTTTTATAGAAGAGGGGAAAACGGACAGAAGGCTCACCTGATGGTAAGTGATTACTGCCGCCTATAGACAACTGTACTACCAGAGGTCCTGTAGTTATGTCACCGGCCTTTTAAGAATGAGTAGACTCTTTTTTTGAAGGTCATTAAGTCGTATCCATTTGGAAAAATTTTTGCCAATAGCTGTTTCCACATAGGATTAGTGCGGGGTAAAAAATGCCTCGAGAATCGCATGGTTGTGGACTTCCAGACATTGCGATGGTGAGGATGAAACTTTGAATTTTATCGCTATGTCCGATCGTGAAATTCGGCGGCAGGAATTAATCCAAACAGTTCCTCGGAACATTCCCTATGATAGAGCCTATAAAAGATACAGAGTAATGCCAAATCTCTACGTAACGCCAAAGAATCAAGCCGATTTGAAATAGTCTCGTCATCGACGATTCGAGCCACTCTACGTTGAATACGATCAAAAGGAAGGAGCTGGTACTGTGGAGCCCCTGCCCATAAATGAGAGCAGTGCTCCATATGAGGCCGGATTTGCACCTTATAAAGCAAACGATGGGCCGGTGTGAAGTACTGCCTAGCCCTGCAAAGCACTTTCAGCTTTTAAAAGGCGAATTTAGCCTTACCTTCCAAGTGACTGCGGAACTGCACGTCGCTCGATATGTCGAGTCCAATATTTCAATATTGGCTGCGGCTATCAGGGAAGTAATTATAATAATGTTTATTTTTATTTATTTATTACTAGCTGTTGCAAGCGACTTCGTCCGCGCGGACTTCGTTTACTTCGCACAGCACCTTCCCGCTAGGTGATAGCGTGATAATATGTAGCCTATATAATATGTTGACCCGACCTGTAAGTAATATTCATGCAAAATTTGAAGTAAATCCATGTAGTACTTTTTGAGTTTACCCCGGAAATACATACAGACAAACAGACAAACAGACAAAAATTCTAAAAACTATATTTTTGGTTTCGATATCGATTGTAGATCACGCCCCAAGTATTCTTTTAAAAAAATATTCAATGTACAGTTTTGACTTTCGTACGATTTTATTATATGTATAGATATTTCAAATGCATATTAGTTTTCAGCAGTCTTTCGTGATATAAATTTTAACTGAGATAAATTTCATACTACACCGTTCGTGTAAATAATTATCTTAAAAAAGTGTACAAAGTTTTTGTTTTACATATTAATATTTTTGCATATAAACCTTGACCAAATTTCATTCTCCTTAATCCGCGCAATTGCCGTAAAATTGGGGTACAAAGTTTTCACTTCACGCGTTAATGTAATAATTATAAAGTAACAAGTTGAATTAACACAATAATTTTGGCCGCGGCTTTGTTGGTGTTAAAAGTTTTTTATCAATCAAGAACTCAATACTTTTTTTCTAGTTGAACGATATGTCCTTTTTCTATACGATTGATTCCTACTTAATATTATACATGCAAATGTAAGTTTGTTACGTTTTCACGCGTGAACTATTAAACATATCTTGAAGGTATTATAAGTAACACAGGATACTTTTATTAAAAAAAAGACCTATTTAATGGCTTATATGCGAGCGAAGCCGCGGGTATAAGCTAGCACCATTAATATGTGGATATAATTCACTTAACGTGTTAGAATATGGCTTTTGTATACTACGAGTATATAGTATGATGTAATAACAAATGAAATTAGTTATAATTTAATTTATGAAAACAACTTAACTTAGTTCGGTTTTGTAAATGTTAATTTTTTAACACGAAAAATTTTTCTTCATGTGAAAAATATATCCCTTTCTGTATTTCTAATGTTACCGTTAAATTTTATGATCATCATTTAAGTAGTTAAGACGTGCAACCGTGTCTATAGGAGATGATTATCTCATTGCGTCAGAAAAGCTTTCCGGTGGCAGGTATGCTATTCCAGAATATTAAAAGTAAAAAAATATTATATTTTTTCCTTGTTAAAAAGTATTTACAAAATGGTCCACAGTCCCTTTTACAACTTTTTCTTATTGTTAACAAGTTAAAACTTCGTAAGTGTATTTTCACGAGCCCAAAAAGTTTATCTTTGAGAACTCCTCATATGGCATAGTTTTTTTATAATATATCGAAATTTTACCTCTCAGAAGAAGGTAAAAATTGACGATTGATCTAGAATCAATAGAAAGAAATAAAATTAAAAATTTAAAAATTCCGATTTCTTATCTTGTTAAAAAATCGGAATTTTTATTTACTAATATAATTTTTATTTAGTTTAGTTTGAGCTTTCATTAAAAAATAATAACAAAAGTATCTTCAAGCCCGCATCCCCGAAGAGGTAGCCAGATACTAGTGCACCCACATTTAGCCAGACTTAAATGTGGCAAGCTTATCGCCTACCGGGTACTTATCTAATCCCAAGCATCTTTAATTTTATCAGAAAACAGAAAAACCACATTTTGATTTACTTGACCCGGGAATCGATCCCGGTACCTCATACTATTAACACCGGCACCGGACTACCGGACCACAGAGGCGATTATAAAAATAATAATTGTAAATAAAATTTAATTTAAATATAGAATAGGGAATTTTCATACTTACTCAAGATAAATATGGCAAATAAATATAGACGTTTTGGCGATAAGACCGTCTTTGTGTACTACGAGTATATAGTAACTAATTTTACTAAACATGTAGTTTTAAATTGTAAGTTTGTGAACAAAAAAGAATTTTCATTCATTCAGAGATAATTCGCATACTGTTAAGGCTCTCATCTCAAGACCAAATATAAGCCGAAAAAAGTTGGTGCGTGTACTTATGTACGCGCGTGAGAAGTTATACTTCCTTGGAGTCATTAAAAATAGATTTTAAATGCATGCAAATGATTAATTACAATAAAATAATAAAAGAACTGGGAAAGGGTAGTCAAGGATTTCGAGACGTATTGAGCGATTTAAGCGAACAACTTCATCATGTAACTTTTGCGTTATGGTAATGCATATGCGGTATATATATATACCGTATATAATGCATTTACGGTAATGCAATATGAAAAACATTGTATAAACTTTTAAATGTCCTATCATCTTATCTACAAAATCTAATAGGTCCGCACAATGCTCGAGTATATCGCCATTTAGGATCTTGGTCTCTTCAACTACATATTTTTACAAGAATATGAAGGTTAAGAAGAATATACATAGGTCAAACTATAAGTTTTGCGTAACTTAAAAAAACAACATGTTATAACCTAAATATCATGTTTATTGCTTTTCAAAATAATCTCCTTTATATTTTAAACATTTTTTCATGCGATCGAACCATTTTTTAAAACAGGAGGACCACAGATCTAAAGGCATGTTTTCTACGTGTTGATTGAACGCTATCACTGCCTCTTCGGAGTTGGTAAAAGTAAAATCTCTAATCAAATCTTTGATTTTGGGGAAAACAAATTGTGCTAGGTCGGGGCTATGTGCAGAATGAGTGACGAGATGTACTTTTTCGCAAGCTAAAAATGACTTTGTTTTGTTGGCCGTGTGTGAAGAAGCGTTATCATGGTGTAGGAGAATGCGGATTTTGGGTCGTCTTTCGCGAACTTTTTCTAACACCCTGGGTAAACAAATGGTAGAATACCACTGGGTATTAACACTCTTTTGATATTCAAGTGGAATTCTACAGATGGGACCCGTAGCTGTGAAAAAAAACGCGATCATTTTTTTACCAACGTTTCTCGTCTGTCTCACTTTTGTTGGCCTGTTCTCATTTTCAAACACACATTCACAAGATTGCTGTTTTTTTCGGGTTCAAAACAATAAATCCACGTTTCGTCTCCTGTGATAATGTCATATACAGCATTAGAATGTCCGTGGTCGTACTTCAGTAGCGTCTGTGAACACCATTCCACGCGAGACCGCTTCTGCTCCGCTGTCAGTTCATGAGGGATCCAACGATGACAAAGTTTCCGAACTTTTAATTCTTCGTGTAAAATTTTCTGAATTTGGCTCATACTAATCCCCAATAGTCCTCAAATTGTCTCATAGGTAATCCGGGGGTTTTCTTCAATTAACCGTAGCCACATTATATTCGTTGACGGCAGTTGAAGGCCGCCCTTCACGAAACTCGACCTCTCTCAAATTCAGCAAACCATCGCTTCACAGTGCTCAAACAAGGTGCTTCTCTCCCAGAAGCATTTTAAAGACGAGCGACAAAGTCTTGCGGAGAAAGAGAACTTTTAAAAGCATAAAAAAATCATCGCTCTAAAATCTTTACAACTTAATTCCATTTTCGTTGCGTACGTAGAAATTTGTTGTGTGATAAAAAACAATTAACAAATCATTTCCCGCCAATTGTTTTTTTATTACTAAGAAGGTTGCAATGTTTTGAGAATATGAGAATATAACATTCGAAATTCAAATAGTTCCGATTAGCTAGAAGTGCAAAACTTTTAGTGTGTCCAATCTATCTACAAATTAATTTATTTATACTTTCTCTGCCCTAACTGCCTCGTGGTCTAGTGATAGTCTATTCGGCTCAGATCATGAGGTCCCGGGCTAGATCCCCGGGTCGGGCAAAAGTGTTAAGTATTGAGGTTTTCTCTCAAAAATCCATTGGGAGTGTATTACCACTCCTGCGCCTCGAAGGAATACGTAAAGCTTCAGCCCGGTCAGCGTTAAAAATAATTGATAATCGTTATCAAGCGGTAAAATGCGGCGATGTGGATCACCAATATCGCCAATCAACAAACCGATAAATTTTGGTGATCCGAAAAGTTTCATTCAACGAACTCTGACGTAGGTGCAGTATGTTAGTTTTTTTTTCGATAGGGAAGCGCTTGACCACGATCTCGCCTGATGGTAAGCTAAGATGTGGCCTAAGATAGAACACGCTTCCCTAGAAGGTACCTGTTCACTCTCCTCGTAAAGATCCCTGGATTGTACTCGTCAGGGAACACAGGCTCAGAAAGCATGTTCCATATATATATATATATATATATATATATATATATATATATATATATATATATATATATATATATATATATATATATATATATATATATTTCGATTCGATCGAGGGTTCGATTCCCGGGCAATCCAAAACTGTATATTTTCAGTTTTCTGATAAAAACAACTTTGGCTGGGATTGAAAAGTTTCCGGTTGGCGATAGGCTTGCCACCTATCAAATTATGGGCACAAGGGTCTTCAGCTAATCGAGATTGCACTTGTTGTATCTCTGCCTACGTCTTCGTGGATATGAGCGTGAAGATGCTTTTTTAATCATATAAAAATATTAAATATCTTCATTTTTCGCAATATAAACAGTAATCGTGCTAAATTTTATACTAGTATGGACTCCTTTTTTCGAGAATTACGCGAATGGCTATATAATTGTCCTAAAAAGAGGTACAATATTTCGTTTCACATACCAACAGATTCAAAATTAAATACGTGCTGTCGACAAAACATACTAACATTCAGTTAGCAAAATTATTACAAAGCTAGGTTAACGTAGCCTTAATTACAGACAATTTGCTTTGAACAGAATTGTATTTCTTAGTTAACGACAAGGAAATAAAATTCTATTCAAAGCAAAGAAATTAAGACGGTAACATTCGTGAACTTGGCGAATAGCTTTAGAATTTCAATTTACATAATATGCTCACTGTATAAAGTGTTATGCAAAAATAGGATATGAGTTGAACGCAAAGACTACATTTATTTAAATATGAAATAGTGAAACAGCATTATTGACAATTTGATGGATAAAAGATTGTATACACTGAAGGGCTCAATTCTGTAACAGAGTATGTAAAAATAGTATTTAAATTTTGTCCTAATAATTCAATAAAAATATTAAGTAAGAACTACGGTGCATAGACATGGAAGGTCGTTGTTTACAAAGAGCAATTTGCAGACGCGGTATATTCCTAACCTAAGTTTTGACCTAAATATCCCATAAAATACATTATTTTTACGAGCTAGCGATTAAAATAAAATGCCTATACAGACACATATGACATGCAGTGAGCTAACGTGACGCGTGAGTCAATGAACTTTGCTGGTGGTTCTATCTTTGCGTTAGCGCCTATCGGTGGGCTGACCACCAGGCGCAGGGCACCGTGAAGTCTTCGGTTTGTTAAAGTTTGTATTACGGAATACATATCCAAACGTCGCGGTGAACGTATGGATGTGTATTCCGTAATACAATAAACCCCTTTGCGTAGTTTTGTCATAGCTCTTGACTGATAACAATAATGTCATTTTATCAGTATTTCAATGAAAAATATTGTGATATGGTACGTGCTTATGCGTTATCTGATTATTACGTGCGATGTGCTATCAGTTACTATAATAAGATATTCACAAATTGCCAAATTCGCTAAAAAATTCAAAAAATAAGTAGAACATTTTGTAAATGGTTATTTTATCAAGTTCTATAATTATAGATAGGATGATTCCATTTTTTTCAATACTAAATACTAAGTTATTTTTATATCATTAGATAGCAAACAAACAGATGACAAAGTAACAACTAGCGCAAAGGCGCAAAAACTTTTGACAATAGCTGTTTTCTCGCTTAAATACCACTTTTTTAGTATTTTTATTTGATATACAATCGTGAATTTTCACGGTTTTGATTCTGTCCTTCGCCTAAATTATTACTATATAAAATGTGGCGGAAACTTAACATATTTAAGTAATATGCATGAAATATACATCAAATTAACAAAAGTAAACATTACACTACAGTCATCTGATATACATGGCAATATACACACATGTTTATTATTTCTTTACAGCTATAGTTTGTTAATTAAAAGAGACTTTATTGCTTAATCTGTGGTCGAATTTCAACCAGAGATCAATCATTACTTAGAATAATCAGGTCTAAAACCCAAGCCTGGCTTGGTCAATAAGTCTAACAATTACTATTGTTAATTATGTAAGCGTTGATTGGTTGCATGAATAAACAAGTAGCTGGTCGAAGCCATTTAGATTAGGCGTTTCTTCACCTTAACAATTCATGAAGGCAGCCTTAGATATTACTTATGAATTATAAGCCATAATACTAAACGAATTTCATGGCTCTTGGTAAACTCTGAGGTTTTATATGAAAACTTAATACGCATATCTGAAGTTTAACTATTAAATTAAACAGGCCATGAATATCTTCATGCTGAATTCTAAGTACGGACATCTTTTATTAACCACACTGCCAGTGATGCATCTATTGTATTATAACTTAAGTATGTATTTTTATTTATGATAAAAACCATCAATTCTTTATTATTTAATTGCAGCACTTATTTTAAATTATATATCTTTAATATTTTCTAAGTTTTTTCCTGTGAACGGAGAAACATTTGTTGCTGTCGGTACTTTTTGTATCTGCTTTTATTGATATTACTTTAGCCGTTTACAAATTTATGTCTACAAAATAACTTATTCATTCAGTCATAACAGCAAGTATAATATAACATAGTCTATTTTAACCACATATTAGAAATAATATAACAATAACTACCTGACCCGGCAAATGTTATTTTGCTATGTAAATTATTGAATTGCTAATACTGCTATTAAAAATAAGGGTTGATGGTAGAAGGGTGAAAATTTAGAGCTGTGCGTATTGTTAGTATCTATACATATAATAAAATCGTAGGAAAGTCAAAACTGTACATTGAATATTCTTTTAAAAGAATACTTGGGGCGCGATCTACAATCGATATAGAAGCAAAAAATATAGTTTTTTTAAAATTTTTGTCTGTTTGTCTGTTTGTCTGTTTGTCTGTATGTCTGTATGTATGTCCGGGGTAAACTCAAAAAGTACTGCATGGATTTACTTCAAATTTTGCATGAATATTACTAACAGGTCGGGTCAACATATTGGCTACATATTATCACGCTATTACCTAGCGGCCAGGTGCTGTTCGGAGTAAACGAAATCCGCGCCGCCGAAGTCGCTGGCAACAGCTAGTAAAAAAATAAAAAAAAAAAATTTTGTTCAGCAAATATTAAAAAAATTGTGTTTGACGACCTTTATCATTTAGGAGTATAAAAAATAGATAATAAACTTTTCGCCTTATTCCAAATAATGGGTGTAGTAATGGAGGAAACAACGTAAGGATTAATGTTATAACACATTGAAATTAAAATATCAATGTTCGCTACAGTACTGTAGTCTATAAAACAGTTAATAAAATGTAGGTATATTGTTTGAAATTGGAACAACATGGAACAGAAAATCCAGTACAAATACAATAAAATTTGAATACTGAAATAGAATGGCAACATGCGCAAAAAATCTTTTTCGTTAACCGATTGTCACAAAAAAGCCAATTACCTATGCCCAGAACGTACAGAGAATAATTCTCCCCAATTTATGGCTGACAAAACGTTGTCGAGATTTAATGAAACGTTTCGTTCATGGACTAGAAGTTAAATCGAATTTTAGGTATGACCGTGATTTAACGTGACGTAACCTTTTAATTTTAAAATGTTCTGTTATAATGAGAAATATCTAAAATATATAATGAAGCCAAGTTAAATAACAAGCCAGGAGAAGAAGTTCTTAATACTTATCTGAAAATGATTTATTTTAGTACTTTTATGTTTCGCAATGGTGACTTAATAATTTGGCCAAATGAGTAATTGTTAGCTAGGCCTTGTTTACAGGTTAATTTTCAAACGTCAATTACCTGCAGTACATAAAAAAAAATTGTTATGGTTTCGCTCGAATTTAATATCAAAATTACCGATTTTCTAATGAAGTAAAATTATAAGAGTTTTGAATTTTTTTATATTATAAAGCAAACAAGCAGATCGGTCTCCCAATGGAAAGAATCAATCATAGTCTATAGATATGAAAGATGTTAATGGGGCGTTGCCATCTTGTAGCGAGCTTTAATGCTACATGCATAAATTAACCGGATACCTTTGCCTCTAAACCGGAACACGACAGTGACAAGCACTGACGATATTGCGGCAGGGATAGGTAAAGCGGAGGTACCAGACCCTGGCGAGATAATGCAGAACTCTACCACCGGTTATAAACCGGTTAATAAAACTATTTTTAAAACCTTATTTTATTATCGCCAGCCATCTAAACACTAAAATAGCACTAGTAATGCAGTGCTTGGTTTATACAATGGTTTATACAAGTTCCAACACATCATTCGCACTAATGGCATGTATGAGGAATATTTATGCTATGGCCGAAGGTTTTCTTTCCCTAAAAAATCCTTCTTTGCGATACCATAATATAAAAGTGACGTAGTAAAAACGGTACTTAAAAGTGATACTGGAAAAAGATAAAAATGATGTAGTTTCAGCAGGTGTCGTTTCCGGGGTTGGTTTGGGCTTCTTTGAAGAATAGATCAACTGCCATTTTGCTAGGCAGGTCGTAAGAGGCGATTATTTGGCTTTATTTGTCACTACCATCGTGGCTACGAGGTGGCTGAGTTCCGCATCTTATCACCCGTGTCTTGTACCACCGCTTTACATTTTTTTTTATATCATAAAATAGCAAACAAGCAGATGGGTCTCCTGATGGAAAGAGTCAACCATCGCCTATAGATACCAAAGATGTTAATGGTGCGTTGCTATCTTGTGGCGAGGTCTAATGCCACATGCATAAGTTTATCCGCTACCTTACCCTCCAAACCGGAACACGAGAGCGACAAGCACTGACGCTATTGCAGCAGGAATAGGCAAGGCGGTGGTACCAGACCCGGGCGAGACAATGCAGAACTCTACCACCTAGTAGCCACGATGGTAGTGATTCGAATAGCCAATTGGTCACCTTTTTCAACCTGCCTGGCAGAACGGCAGTTGGCCTATTTTTCAAAGGAGCTGGGGGCCAACACGGAGAAAACAACGGGGAAAATAAACCAATACGGGGAACATACGTGATAAAAATAGGTACCTACTTAAATTTTATTTTCTAATTTTCCAATAAAATTGTTTATATACGGTCACGCGCGCATAGATACCAAAGGTTATAGTTACTAATTCCGTTGAGGTTTACTATGTAGTTAGGCAATATGCCCATTTATTATATACTAGCTGTTGCCCGCGACTTCGTCCGCGTGGATTTCGTTTACTCCGCACAGCTCCTCCCCCGTAGGTGATAGCGTGATAATATGTGACCTATACGTAGGTCACACTATAAGTTTTGCGTAACTTAAAAAAACGACATGTTATAACCAAAAACTTATGTTTGTTGCTTTTCAAAATAATCTCCTTTACATTTTAAACATTTTTCCATGCGATCGAACCATTTTTTAAAACAGGAGGACCACAGATCTAAAGGCATGTTTTCTACGTGCTGATTGAACGCTATCACTGCCTCTTCGGAGTTGGTAAAAGTAAAATCTCTAATCAAATCTTTGATTTTGGGGAAAATACAGAAATCACAGGGTGCTAGGTCGGGGCTATGTGCAGGATGAGTGACGAGATGTACTTTTTCGGAAGCTAAAAATGACTGTTTTGTTGGCCGTGTGTGAAGAAGCGTTATCATGGTGTAGGAGAATGCGGATTTTGGGTCGTCTTTCGCGAACTTTTTCTAACACCCTGGGTAAACAAATGGTAGAATACCACTGGGCATTAACACTCTTTTGATTTTCAAGTGGAATTTTACAGATGGGACCCGTAGCTGTGAAAAAAACGCGATCATTTTTTTACCAACGTTTCTCGCCTTTCTCACTTTTGTTGGCCTGTTCTCATTTTCAAACACCCATTCACAAGATTGCTGTTTTTTTCGGCTTCAAAACAATAAATCCATGTTTCGTCTTCTATGAAAATGTGATAAACAGCATTAGAATGTCCGTGGTCGTACTTCAGTAGCATCTGTGAGCACCATTCCACGCGAGCCAGCTTCTGCTCCCATGTCAGTTCATGAGGGGTCCAACGATAACAAAGTTTCCGAACTTTCAATTCTTCGTGTAATATTTTCTGAATTTGACTCATACCAATTCCCAATAGTCCTCAAATTGTCTCATAGGTAATCCGGGGGTTTTCTTTAATTAACCGCTTAACAGTAGCCACATTATTTTCGTTGACGGCAGTTGAAGGCCGCCCTTCACGAAATTCGTCATGTAAAGAAACTCGACCTCTCTTAATTTCAGCAAACCATCGCCACACGGTGCTCAAACTAGGTGCTTCTGTCTCAAAAGCATTTTGAAGACGAGTGCTACAGAAAGAGAACTTTTAAAATCATAAAAAATCATCGCTCTAAAATCTTTTCGAGTTAATTCCATTTTCGTTGCGTACGTAGAACTTTGATGTGTGATAAAAAAAACTATTGATACATCATTTCCCGCCAATCGTTTTTTTTTTTATTACTAAGAAAGTTGCAACGTTTTAAAAATATAACATTCGAAATTCAAATAGTTCCGATTAACTAGAAGCAAAGAGTCTAGAAGTTTAAAACTTTTAGTGTGACCCATATATATATATAAAAATTTATATGAAACATGAAAATTGAAGTAAATCCATGCAGTACTTTTAGAATTTACCACGGACATACATATAGACAAACAGACAAAAATTCTAAAAACTATACTTTTGGCTTCGATATCGATTGTAGATCACGCCTCAAGTATTATTTAAAAAAAATATTCAATGTACAGTTTTGACTTACCTGCGATTTTATTATATGTAAAGAAGATTGTACTTTCACTGCTATACGTTTAAATGATTAGCTATCGTATTAAAGGACAAGATATATTGCGTCTTTGATATATAAATTACACGTCACATTGTTCGTCTACTGTAAATATCACTGTTTTGCCGAGTCTGCTAGTGTGTGTGTATATAACGTTACATATATATGTATATATAACGTTCACAACGATATTGACATATTTAAACAATGTCTAGCAGAATGTAAATATCGAGTGTGATTACGAGTTACTCTTAAAAGTTTTAACATATTGTTTACACTAAACTAGTCATTTTTTGGGATAAAAAGTAACCCTATATCTTATACCAGGTCATCGTCTATACGTGTGCTAAATTTCATCCATCTCATTTAAATAGTAACAAACATACATCCATTCATCCAAACATACTTTCGCATTTATAATATTCGTAGGATAGGATTATTAAATTCGCTGTACATTTACCAAAATTTGCGACTGGATTATTTATTAACATGGCTTGAAGTTGTTAATTAAATATGGATACACTCCGAACACTCCGTACACCTTAGAGTGTACGAGGTACGTATGGGTTATACGCAATACGTTTGGGGATAAAACCCCATGTTATAAATTTATCCCTTACTAGTAATTACTTGCCCGCTTCGCTGGGCATTAATTCATTGACGATGAAAAAAGTAACATATAAAAATGTTATAATAGCCTACAATTTCCACAACATTGTGATTTCACTGTATACTAATTTACATAAAGATTTGTTAAGCCGCTCTTGATATTAGGACAAACAGACTGACCGACATTCGGATAAAACTTATACGACTTACTATGTGTGATACGACCTACTATGACCTACTATGTGCAATCCCATTTTCCCACAGTATACATATTTTCAAAAAGATTGATTAAGTTACTCTTGAGTAATATTGGAGCATACAGACTGACCGACATACGTAAAAAAAATTATACAACGTACCATACAATGTACAATCACATGTTGTCACTGTACACCAATTTTAATAACAATCTTTAAGCCGCCCTTGATTTCGAATAGAATAGAATAGAATAGAATAGAATAGAATAGAACAGAACAGGACAGGACACGACAGGACAGGACAGGACAGGACAGGACAGGACAGGACAGGACAGGACAGGACAGGACAGGATAGGACAGGACAGGACAGGACCGGATCGGACCGGACGGGACGGGTCGGGACCGGACCGGACCGAACGGAACGGAACGGAACGGAACGGAACCGAACGGAACAGAACAGAACAGAGCAGAAAATAACAGAACAGAAAAGAACAGAACAGAGAAGAACAGAACAGAACAGAACAGATGGAATAAAATATATTTTTATTCAAAATGAAATAAAATACATTTTTGACAGTGACAGTTCGAGACATATATGACCAATCGCACTAATATTGTCTTAGCTTAAGACAATCCCATATAGTATGCTATCACATTATTTTCATTTAAGACAAGAAGTGACAGCATACTATTAAGGATTGTCCGAAGACATTGTTAGTGCAATTGGCCAATAGACTGTCCGACATACACACATTTTTGACTCCTACCCATAACAGAAGCAAATAGCTTGCTTACTTTGAGATTAGATCAATTTGTGTAATTTGACCACAGATATTTATTTATTATACGCCCAAAAACATACATATAATCATAGACTTTGTTTAAATCATAGGTGTTATCTTATGCCAGTTTTTCAAATGCTGTCTTATGATAAAACTTTTGTTCTTATGAACAAAAGTTAATCCAGAAATATATCCAAAGCAGTCAAAGAAATTATTTATTAAAAATATATATTTATAAAAGCCTAAAGGCATTTTAAAAACATCGAAATTAAGAAAACTCACATTTGAGTGATGCGGTTAGTAGCTCTAAACTAATCGGTTTCTAATTATTTTTGTGTTATAGCACTCATCCTGTGCTTGGGAAAACTTGTAAAACTTTAAAAACAACAAAGAAAAATATCGACAAGCAGGGATTGAACCTGCGACCGTCTCCCTAAAGCCAGAACGCTCTACCACTAGTGTCAACACTAGCTAGTGGTAGACCTATTGTCTACCACATTGGAGACGGTCGCAGGTTCAATCCCTGCGTGTCGACATATTTCTTTGTTGTTTTTATCCGACATACACAATTATATAACATACCATTTATACAATCACTCTCAGTGTATACCTATTTTTATAAGGATTGGTTAAGCTACTCTTGAGTTATGACGGTACATACTGACTGACCGACATATTAACGAAACTTATATAATTTATTGTTAATTTTAGTGTACAATAAAGAGTATTCATTCATTCATTCATAATTTACTATTTGTGCAATCACATGTTTTCAGTGTATACCAATTATCGTGAAGATTGGTCAAGCGACTATTGAGTTATAACGGGACACACAGACTGACGTACATACAGACAAAATCTATATAGCCTACCATTTTCACAATCACATGTTCCACATGTGTACCAATTTTCATCAAGATTCGTCAAACTGTTCGTGAACTACGACTATACAGACATACAGGCAAACAAAAATCACATATTTTATCATTTGCACAATCACGTGTTTTTGATATATATGAATTTTCATCAAGATCAGTCAAACAGTTTAAGAGTTATAACGGAGTATACAAACAGATAAAAATGTACAAAACTATAAAACTGATTTCGGTGAGTCATAGAATGAACGTTTATGAGGAAATTTTACAAAAAAATGGATATACGGACAGACGCCACACATGTATAGTGTTGAGTAATATAAGTTTGTTATAAGAATCTTCACTTTCGTATCCCCGAAGAGGTAGGCGGAGGAACAACTTGTGCACCTACGATTATCCAAAGATACTTAGACCGACAATGTGATAGGTGGCAAGCTCATCACCAACTGGGCATGTTCTAATCCCGGGCAACGTTGTTTTTATCAGAAAACTGAAAATCACATTTTTGAATTTCCGTACTCGGAAATCGAACCTGGGACTTCATGTGGTCGACACTGACACCTGACCACTAGACCACAGAGGCGATTATGCTATATTAAACCATTAAATGATAAACTAGTTTATTTATTCATGTAATATAATTCTAATTTAATATTAGACCCATTATTTTCGCATCATTGGAAAGTATTAAGCCTGTGGTGTTAGTTAGACTTACCAAAAACAAATCATCGTTATGACAATTCGAATACAATTTATCAGATAATCTGTCATAAGTTTTAACACGGACTAAATCATCACTGCAAAACATAAAGTTGGAAACTGAATTATATCCATTATTAACATTGTTATAGAAGCCATTATCACATAAACGTTGTGGTAGGAATTGCCAAAATTGCCAGCAAAGGAATTAATATTCCGTGACAGATCCAAGATATTTATGTTTGAATATAATCTGAATAATTTCTTGTTACAGGTATAATGGATGTTCAGAAAGTTGGTGCCAAGGGAAATGAAGAGACGTATGACATGATTAACTAAAGAATGAAATGGATTCCTATAAACGAAAGAATATATGATAATATAGCGATGATTTTGCAAAGGTGATATTCAAATATGGCTATCTATAAACTGCCATTGCATATTTGCAATTCAATTAAACAATATTGGCAGATGATAAAAGTTAAAAACTTGAAGAGTGTAATTAATATTTTAAAACAGAACACTATCAAACTAAAATTCAATTTAGACATTCGTGAAAAAGTAACTCTGATTGTATTATTTGTTTTACTTTTAAGTATGAATTCAAGTGGTAACAGTTTAAGTGGTGGTAGAAATTCTATGCTAAGGACTAGGATAATAGGTACAAGATATGGTAAACTGCAAGGTGTCATATTTCCTATGGATCAACATAAATATTTGAAACCAATTGAAGCGTACTTAGGTGTCCCTTATGCTACGCCACCTACGGGATCAAATAGGTACGTATAAAATTTATGAAAGCTTATGTGATAATTTGATCTTACTTGATTAATCTAAAAATATGGCATTCGTGAATGGCAACTACGAAGAATTTATTACGTCTTTTGCAATCGTAATACAAATAAAAAATATGGCAAATGATAATCGGCACGCTAGCGGCAGTTTAATATCATCATTACATCCGGCTCTCTAGCGGCTCACTGGTATGTCGGTTGGCGAGATGAGTGGTCACCATCGCCGCATTTTACCAACCTAATAACGACTATCCACTACTTCTAGCGGTATTTAGAACCAACGGCTTTACGTACGCTTCTGAGTTTCGAGAGTGGCACCACACGCCAAACTCCCAGCTGCTATTAAGATTTGGGATTTTCGAGAAAACCTCGGAAAAACAGCACTAACCATTTTGCTTGTCCCGGGGATCGAAATCGAGACTTCATAATCTAAGCCGAATAGGCTTTCCCCTAGACCCCTTAGAATGCATACAAGAATGCATACATAAAGGCATAAAGGTTAATGTTAAAAAGAAAACATATTTTCATCCGTGCTTTCCTTAGAATGAATAATCATGGTGCTGAGTTTGTACATATACTGCTTATATACTAGAAACTTTAAACATGGATTTGATGTACTTTAAAACGTCAGTTTAATTTGAAACATAGCAGTCTTATCAAGAACCGATGACAATGCAATAATATAAATCCTGCTATCCTTACCAGGATTCAAGATTAGCAATTTGTTTTTATTTCACGAGGCTATCACGTATCTCGCAATGCGCAAATATCGTCATAATTTAGTTATTGCAAGACACTAACTAATATATTTTAAAAAGCTAATAGATATCTTAAAAAGCACGCTTTTTTTACAGTGCAATTAATTTTTTCTTATTTACACTACTCTTAATTTAGCTTGTTTTTGTAGTTTTTTAAACTATTATTTATTCTGTCGCAATAGCGTTAGTGCTTGCTTTGCATTGTGTTCGATTTGGAAAGTGGGGACTCCGGTGGACTGGGATCCCAAGTTGGTCCGGGCTCCTTTGAAAAATAATACACCATCTGTCGTTCTGTCGGACCGTTCTAAATAAATATATAATAAATATTCAGAGGACAAATTACACTTACTGATGTAATCCTAAAATAAGCAAATTATTTGCTTGTGTTAAGGGTGTTAGTCAACGATACTAAGACATAAAAATACATATATAAATACAAGAATATGTTTAATAAACACCCAAACCCGGAAATAAAAACATTTATGCTCATCACACAAATGCTTGTCCCCCTCGGAGATCGAATCCGAGCCCCGTCGATTGCGTAGTCGGGGTCGCTAACCACTTGACCAACGGGGCGGTCCTGGTCCGGTTCTAAGAGACGAACGATTGGGTATGCGAGTCACTATTATCGTGGCTACTTGGTAGCAGAGTTCAGCATTGTCTCGCTCGGATCTGATACTACCGCCTTAGCTGTTCCTGCCACAATAGTGTCAGTGCTTGTCACTGTTGTGTTCCGGTTTGGAGGGTAAAGTAGAGAGTAAACTTATACACGTGGCTCGAACACGCCACGTGTTCGCCACGAAGATAGCAACGCACCATTAACATCTTTGGTGTCTATAGGCGATGGTGGCATCTTTTAATCAGGAGAGTAATCTGCTTATTTGCTATCTTCTGGTATAGAAAAAAAACTGTATTGAGTTCACTGAGACTGGCCGCAACGGGCCAAGGCGGGCTGCATTGCAATGATAATGCAGGCATAGCACAAGGACGGGCTGTAGCGGAGCGGGCGCGGGCGTTCGCATCGCAAAGCAGCACATTTTCGTATTTCTTTTCAAATATTATTTATTCTCTTTTCTTGATCATCAGCTCGCATTAGCATAGTGTACGCAGTTCCGCTCGCCATAGCATACTGGCGACCGGGGGCAGCGGGCCGGGCCAGGCTTGGCGCATTTACCGAAGTCAAAATCCGCCCGTCAGGGTAAAATCTGCCAATGGATTAAATAGATACGTCTTTCAAGCCAATTTCTTAGTTTCTCAGTGTAGCTTGCATTTACACACAGAAATACAGAGTTATACTACTTACTTAATTCTTAAACCTTGTCATTTAGTACGATAAAATATTACAAAATTGTTAATTTCTATTTTTTACGATATATCTACAAATGTATGGCATTTTTGAGAGTGATAGGAGCGTTTACTCATATGCGTGACGACAAGTTTCCTTCCCAATGGCGTATGTATTTACAACTTTTACTTTAAGAAAACGGTTCATGACCCTCCCTTGCATAATTTTACTTCCTCGTACTCCAAAATTATGATGCTTGAATTTCGACCATCAGGTGATCTTAGTTTGATTAAATGTGTTGTGTGTACTCCTATTCTACTACATAATAAAAAAGATTGGTGTAAAATATTTTTATGAAAGATTTTTTCTAAACGTTCATTCTTATTTTTTTTTTTAATTTAAATATTTCTTAAAGTCGCTGGTTGTCTGGAAGAGATCACTGATGGGTGATAAGACCGCCTATTTGTACTCCGTTCTTTGTCGTATATTGTTATTTTCTTTTGTCTATTCTGTGTGTTATGTGCAATAAAGTATATTATTATTATTATTAATAATAGCAATGAACTGCTGAACGACCGCGGAACAAGGATCGGACCACCACCGGATTTTGAATTCCGTGCAATTTTTGTTTAGAAAAATATCAAAGTTTTAAACTTAGTAACTGAAAAAATATATAATCGTAGTTTTAAATACTTTTGAGTTAGGTAGATGTGAGTCAATAGAATCATCTAGGATACATATTTTAAAGCTATAAATGTGGAGTATGTGTTCTAGATATTTATTTATTTATTTAACACTTTATTTTACATAAAACACGATGGTAGTGACACGTACAGCACTGACGCTATGCGGCAGCAATGTATATGGCGGTAGTACCAGACCCGGAGGAGACAATGCAGAATTCTATCGCCTAGTAGTCAAAATGGTAGTGACACGTATAGCACTGACGCTATTGCAGCAGGAATGTGTAAGGCAGTAGTACCAAACCCGGGTGAGGCAACGCAGAACTCTACCATCTAGTAGTCACAATGATAGTGACACGTACAGCACTGACGCTATGCGGCAGCAATGTATAAGGTGGTAGTACCAGACCCGGAGGAGACAATGCAGAATTCTATCACCTAGTAGGGTCATTCCATGTCAAATCGACCAATAGTTGGAATCGACCCCTTTCGATTTGGATAAATTTTGGTCAGAAGTTTTCTTTTATCATAAAACGAAGTTCTGCCAAAGGAAAAAAAATTAAAAAAATTTTTTCGAAAGATATACAAATTCAAAATTTCGCGATTTTTCCAGTTTTTCAATTTTGTTTTTGCAATATCTTGAATGCTATTATAGATGCAGAAATTGGCTTTCGTTTGTTTAAAAGGGGACACTTGGGGCTATAGAAAAAAAATATTTTGGAAAAAAATTTTGAAAAATGCCAAATTTGTAAAATTTTGAATTTTTGAAAATGGTCAAAAATGAAGTCCGCCATGAAAATTTTGGCTCAATTTTTTTTGTATGATACCTTGTAATGATCTTAAAAGATCCTGAAATTTTTGGATAGGGATTTTTTTTTATTTCAAAAATATGAACTTTTGAATTTAAATTTGAATTGTTATTAAAGTAAATTTGAATGTAAAATTGAATTTTTGATTTGTAAATACTCAAAATTACAATATTATGTATCTGCATAACTTTAACTTGTATAGAAGTTGCAAAAAACAAAAATTTTTTTTTTCTGAAATTAATTTTTTTTTTTGAAATTCAAATGTTCATATTTTTTAAATAAAAAAAAACCCCTATCCAAAAATGTCAGGATCTTTTAAAATCATTACAAGGTATCATAAAATAAATTGAGCCAAAATTTTCATGGCGGTCTTAATTTTTGACGATTTTCAAAAATTCAAAATTTTACAAATTTAGCATTATTCAAAATTTTTTTCCAAAATATTTTTTTATCAATAGCCCCAAGTGTCCCCTTTTAAACAAACGAAAGCCCATTCCTGTACCTATTATAGTATTCGAGATATTGCAAAAACAAAATTGAAAAACTGGATAAAATCGCGAAATTTTGAATTTGTATATCTTTCGAAAAAATTTATTTTATTTTTTTTACTTTGGCAGAACTTCGTTTTATGATAAAAGAAAACTTCTGACCAAAATTCATCCAAATCGAAAGGGGTCGATTCCAACTATTGGTCGATTTGACATGGAATGACCCAGTAGTCAAAATGTTAGTGACACGTATAGCATTGACGCTATTGCAGCAGGAATGTGTAAGGCAGTAGTACCAAACCCGGGTGAGGCAATGCAGAACTCTATCACCTAGTAGTCACGATGGTAGTGACACGTACAGCACTGACGCTATTGCGGCAGAAATGTGTAAGGCGGTAGTACCAGACTTGGACGAGACAATGCAAAACTCTACCACCTAGTAGTCACGATGGTAGTGAGTCGTATAGCCAATCAATCGGCTTTTACAACGTGCCTGGCAGAACGGCAGTTGGTGGTATTTTCCCCAAAGGAGCTCGGACCAATACAAGGGAAATATCATGCCTCATACGAGATGTCTAGCAGTAAGACAGTTGATATATTCTTCTAAAAAAGGCCTTTATCATTACGGATAACACACCATTCCTTAATTGTAAGACAAATTACTACCAATTACCAAAAGACTACCATCGTGACTACTAGGTGGTAGAGTTCTGCATCGGCTCGACCGGGTCTGGTACCACCGCCCTACCTATTCCTGCCGCAATAGCGTCAGTGCTAGTCACTGTCGTGTTCCGGTTTGAGGGGTAAGGTAGCCGGTAAACTTATGCATGTGGTATTAGACCTCGCCAGAAGACAGCAACGCACCATTAACATCTTTGGTGTCTATAGGCGATGGTTGACTCTTTCCATCAAAAGACCCATCTGCTTGTTTGCTATCTTATGATATAAAATAAAATAAAATAAAACAAAATTTTATTCCTTGTGATACATGTACCGAACAGACATTACAATATTCATACTTATTTTTATTACAACTTACAAAAGATTGTGAGTGGGCGATAAAAAATAACATTTCAAATACGAAAGTAAATTTTAGAAATTCAAGAGCAATCATTTATATAAATACAAGAATAAAAGTTTCTATAACTTGAAATTGTATGACTTTAATAGAAGCAATTTTGACATCCATTTCTGAGAAATTCAATCTCGAACTTTCACGAGATATATTATTGTTACTATCAAATTTTATGACGAATTCAAAGGAATTGTACGTTTATAAAATGTCTTTGATACAAGTCACGATTTTAGATGGGTTTTCAAACTTTTAATTGAGTCGAACATCTGCGTTATATGCGTGGCGCGAATTCGTATTATTAATTTTATCGATATTTTTATGTACTGTTTTTATACGGTAACAAGAAACAATCAACTGCTCTGTTAAAAAAATCGTTTACAATACAATACAATAGATATATTTCAATCACAGTAAAAGGCTAAAGATAAAGCTGATATGAGATATCTAATAAATCTCTAGTTTAGTATCAAAAATTCAATTTTACATTCAAATTTACTTTAATAACAATTCAAATTTAAATTCAAAAGTTCATATTTTTGAAATAAAAAAAAACCCCTATCCAAAAATTTCAGGATCTTTTAAGATCATTACAAGGTATCATACAAAAAAAATTGAGCCAAAATTTTCATGGCGGACTTCATTTTTGACCATTTTCAAAAATTCAAAATTTTACAAATTTGGCATTTTTCAAAATTTTTTTCCAAAATATTTTTTTTCTATAGCCCCAAGTGTCCCCTTTTAAACAAACGAAAGCCAATTCCTGTATCTATAATAGCCTTCGGTATACTTATGCATGTAATATTTCCATCCCGCCACACGAAGAGCAACGCACCATTCAAATCTTTGGTGCCTATCTATAGGCGATGGTTTTTCATCAGGAGAGCCATCTGCTTGTTTGATATCTTATGATATAAAAAGATAACTAAAATTAATTAAAGATGAACAAATAAAGATAAATTGCAAGAAAGACGTTCAATGTCGTATTATAGTAGTAATATAGGACCATCGTGATTTCTAAAGGTACCTGAGAATTTAAAGTCAATTAGTGTAGTTTTTCCACATTTTAATGATAACAATTATAACTTTGAATAGGGTTATTATACAAAAAGAATCGCGCTTCGTTTCTTTTAGCAAAACAGCTTATAAAATAATAATAAATATTCACGAGACAATTTACACTGACTGATTTAACCTCAAAGTAAGCAAATTATTTCCTTGTGTTACGGATGTTAGCCAACGATACTAATACATAGAAATACATATATAAATACTTTTACAAACATAATAAATACCCAAAACCGAAAATACAAACATTTATGCTTATCACACAAATGCTTTCACCCGTAGAGGATCGAACTCGAGCCCCGTCGATTGCGTAGTCAGGGTCGCTAACCACTCGACCAACGGGGCGGTTAAAATGTTGAAAATATTTTCTTTATAATGCTTATAATAGTAATTGGCTTGCAATCCTGAAAGAACTTGAATAGTTTATTCCGACTGGATATTTTTCACAAACTTTAGAAGGATTAAACTTTTGTTGAACTACTTTCATTTCAATAGGTAGTTCTTAACGGAGTATTATATGATTTCAACAAATAATAAGCCAGACTCGCACAAGTAGGGTTCCGTACTACCGATCGATATTAAGTTTAATTGTATGGGGATATACGAGTAACTTCTAACTTGATACAAAAGCTTAAGCTAATTTGTTTAGAATCAGCAGTAGATTTGTCAATAGTTTTTAAAGCATGTTATGTTTCATTTCAACAATCTATAAAATTTTCTATATATATTTTTAATAATATAATTTCATTTATTCACCTCAATATTTATTGATTGAATCCGAAAATTCTCACCATTTAATCATTGTGATAATCCAAAAATCTTTTAATAAAATGATGTGGTGTCGCGGGACACCAGGTAGGAACGAACTTCCTTCGGCTAAACGGCACTACTCGCTTGTGTACGCGACTGTCGCGCCTGCGCACGTCTCATTTAACGCTTTTATTCCACGCATTTTTCTTACGGTTTTACTATCACATTTTTTTCAGTTCGGTCGCGCAGCAAAATCCCTATCCCCTAAGGGGCAGAAAGTTTTCCCATTACGCACAAATATATAGATTAACCAAAAACTATTTATTTTTCTTAAATAACTTATATATATATATATATACATATATATATATATATATATATATATATATATATATATATATATATATATATATATATATATATATATATATATATATATATATATATATATATATATATATATATATATATATATATATATATATATATATATATATATATATATATATATATTAGACCGCCCCGTTGGTCGAGTGGTTAGAGACCCTGACTACGCAATCAACGAGGCTCGGGTTCGATCCCCGACGGGGACAAGCATTTGTGTGATGAGCATAAATGTTTGTATATCCGGGTTTGTTGTTGTTATACCTATCGCTAACCGGCACTTTCCAATCCCGGGCAACGTTATTTTTATCAGAAAACTGAAAAAAAAACACATTTTAGAATTGCTCGACCCAGGAATTGAACCCGGGACCTCGTGTGGTCAACTCCGACACCGGACCAATAGACCACAGAGGCGATTACAGTACAAGTGTAAAATTTAAAACAATAATTATAACGGAGTTTCACCAGGTGCCGCCGATGGAGAGTATAAACAATCCCGTATACTTATATAAATTACGTGTCACGTTATTTGTCCGCTATGGATTCCTAATATGTATGGCAAAACAACATTTGCCGGGTCAGTTAGTTTATAACAAAAATTTCGCGTTTTAAAACTGAAATTAAAATTTACCACATAAACGCTTTGGACTGTCATGGCGTTCTATTGATATCACACCGTGGTAATATCTACATTACATAGTCGGTGGTTCCCATAAAGTGTTAGGTGAAGGTGGAGCTAGCAATCGTATTAATAAATTGAAACAAATATTTACGTTACATCTCTGTCTATGAGGTCTCCCCATCTCTTGTTATACAGCTGTGTTAGAAAGAGAGGGTTAGACATCAGAAGATGACAACAGTATTTAAAATTTGGTTTCAAGTAGGTATTAGAAATACTGCCTCCAGATATAACATAGCTTCATGGTGGTTCCTACAAGGAAGTTACATTCTACCCGGAATGCTTACACGCGCTTCGAAATCGTTCCGAAGAGTACCACGACATGAGTGGAGTGTGTCTCTTTCTACTAAATAAAGCGCCAATCGCCATATATAAGTGTGACCATGCGTAGTTTGCAAATTACTACTAAGTAATTCTACTAATTTGGGAAACAGTTTTTACATTGCATAAGTAATTACGTAATAATTAAAATAAGCACATTTTAGAACTCACTGTGTTAATTACAATCCATTTTATGCTAATGTATTTATGGACGTGTATGAATAAAAGGGATTTAACGATTACCGAATATATAAAAATCTACCATCAGGACAGTTTTATTTACACTGGCAATTGCAAGAAAGGGACAACATCCACTCTTGTCGTCTTGCTCAGAACGTTTTCCCCTCTGTTAAGTAAGAAACAAACGTCAACTTTATGAGTAACGAAATAAAGTACATTTTTATTTTCAAATATTGTTTCGTAGTAATTCCAGTTATCGTATATAAGTTCCTTGGGTTCCTATGAAAATGACATCAAGATGACGTTTTATTACGTCACGTAACGTTTGCAGGTTTACGTTCAGTGTCACGTGACTCAATGTCTATTATTGCCGAATTTACATCCTAAAAATATAATTAATTCTTATCTTTTAAAATAAATATTCAAGTTTTTTGTTATCTTCATACCATAATTGGAACGAAGTTCCTTACGGCAGGCTTGGAGGGGATAGGGATTTTGCTGCGCGACCGAACTGAAAAAATGTGATAGTAAAACCGTAAGAAAAATGCGTGGAATAAAAGCGTTAAATGAGACGTGCGCAGGCGCGACAGTCGCGTACACAAGCGAGTAGTGTCGTTTAGCCGAAGGAAGTTCGTTCCTACCTGGTGTCCCGCGACACCACATCATTTTTTTAATCTTAAAAACTACAATACAGAGTCACATCTAAAGGTATGGTCAAATTTTTAAAAACTGTTCAGAATCGATGTGTTCGATTTATGTAACAAAAAAAATAAAAATGTCATTTTCATCAGACACAAAAAACAAATCGCATGGATCTAATTTCAGTTAGGTACGCAAAATTCGAACCAAAATATTTTAGTGCCTTCAACCAAAGTAAAAGTGATCGGGAAAAATGTACTTAGAGTGACAAATTACGATACTATCGTAAGTATGGGTATATGTAAAATGATACACTGCTAGCATTACAGAGTTCATTCACAAGAATTGGTGCATCCAATTCATGGATTCAGTGGAATATTTTTAAACGAATATTTTTATATTATGTTGTAATAAATTTCCAAAAATAATTAAAAGGCAATTAATTCAATATTTAGTTCCTAATTTTAAAATTTGGCTTAGTTTTAGGTCCGGTAAAAAAATCCGGTTTATTTTTAGGATCCGTAACTAAAAGGTAAAACAGAACCTTATTTCTAAGCCTCCGCTGTCTTTCTGTCTGTCTGTCACCAGGCTGTATCTCATTAAACGTTATAGCTAGAAAGCTGAAATTTTCACAAGTTATGTATTTCCATTGCCGCTATGACAGCAAATTCTGAAAATAAAAAAATAAAAGGATTAATAGTACATTAAACGTGTTTTTTCGTATTTTTTGCTATGATGGTACGGAACCCTTCGTGCGTGAGTTCGACTCGCACTTGGCCGGCTTTTTATTAGTAGATACAAACTTATTCTACTGATAACTCAAAGTATTTGTTATAATTTGTATTTTATGTCGTTCTATTAATTGTCCACCACCACCACAGAATACTGGAGACTTACAAAAGTCATTGTAACATACAAGTAATATTCGGGTAAGGCACACATAGACACCTCTCACGGACGCGATATCTCGGAATGTTTCGGGACAGTTTGTTCCGCACCAGTCCGAGATATCGCGTCTTTGAGAGGTGTCTATATGTGCTATACTCGAATATTACTGGTATGGAACATTGTCTTCTGTTAGTCTCAAGTATTCTGTGGTAATACGCTTGGGGTATTTCAGCTTGTGTATCAAGCAAAAACGCACTATGTATTTACCCTGTGGTAACTATTTACTTCTTTGTGATAGGTGCCAAGGTTCATCAAGGTAGTGGCTGCTTGCTCTGACCATAAACCTGTCAATGCTCGATAGTTACATCTTATATATATAAAAACCAATCCCTATTTTCCTCGGTCACGACATCACGCCTGAATGGCTGGACCAATTTCGGTAATTTTTTTTCGTTATGTTTGTAATTGTAAGGAGAAGGTTCTTATAAAAGAAAATATTAAGAAAATTGCGCGGAAAATTAGAAAATTTAAAAATACTTAACCACCATATAAAGTTTAATGCCATTTTGGCTGCGTGGAAGGACAATCCCGTAGTCTTATATAAATTAAGTGTCACGTTGTTTGTCCGCTATGGATTCCTAATATGTAAGGGAAAACAACGTTTGCCGGGTCAGCTTGTATCTCTATATTTTTTACATCGATAGAAAGCAACCAAGCAGATGGGTCTCTCTCCCTTATTGCTGTTGGAAAAAGAAACCATCGCTTACAGGCACAAAATATTTTAATGGTGTTTTGCTATTCGAGTGGCAATGCCACATGCATACCGGCTACGGTACCTCTCCGCAACCTCTCATAAAGAACTTTTTTTTTTTTATATCATAAGATAGCAAACAAGCAGATGGGTCTCGTGATGGAAAGAGTCAACCATCGCTTATAGACACCAAAGATGTTAATGGTGCGTTGCTATCTTGTGGCGAGGTCTAATGCCACATGCATAAGTTTACCGGCTACCTTACCCTCCAAACCGGAACACGACAGCGACAAGCACTGACGCTATTGCGGCAGGAATAGGTAAGGCGGTGGTACCAGACCCGGGCGAGACAATGCAGAACTCTACCACCTAGTAGCCACGATGGTAGTGACTCGATAGCCAATCGGTCGCCTTTTACGACCTGCCTGGCAGAACGGCAGTTGGCCTATTCTACAAAGGAGGCCGGGACCAACACGGCGAAAAACTTCCTTCCGATAATTAGCACCCGAATTGATCACTAGCCTCCTTCGATCAATAATAACAAGATTCAGCGTTGCATATCAACGCAGCACAAAAATATGGCTTGAGTTTTTAGTAAAAAAATATCACATTGTCATAAGTCTACTGGCTAGCTACGTCACTCTCCGAACATCCGTTACTGGATCACAAATATTACAAGCATTAAAGGTATTGCTGCAGGAATAGAAAAGGCAGTGGTAGCATCTACCCGGGTGAGTCGTAGCAAGATACCTAGTAGTGACGAGGGTAGTGGCACATTCAACAAATCGTTCCAACAAACTGCCCGGCAGAATGACAGAGGGTTTATTCTTCAAAGGAGATACGGCTCAACACGGGGGACAAATAGTTACTTACCTGCTAGTTTTTCTTATAAATATCTTCCCGGTGTGCTTACACTTATTTCACCTCAAATTTTCTTTGTCGCAGATTTGCTCCCACAAGAGCTCCTGCACCTTGGGACGATGTGAAAATGGTCGACCAAATGGGTCCGGCGTGTCCTCAGAAGTTACCAGATATTTCTAACGAAACACTTGCTTTGGAGAGAATGCCAAAAGGAAGACTGGAGTACCTCAGGCGATTGCTGCCAAGACTGAAAAACCAGAGTGAAGACTGTCTTTATATGAATATATACACGCCAGTACAAGGTAAGGAAGTAAAAGATTTTGTAATATATGTTTTTTATATCATAAGATAGCAAACAAGCAGATGCGTCTCCTGACGGAAAGGGTCAACCATCGCCTATAGATATCAAAGATGTTAACGGTGCGTTGCTATCTTGTGGCGAGGTCTAATGCCACATGCATAAGTTTAGCGACTACCTTACCCTCCAAACCGGAACACGGCAGTGCCTAGCACTGACGCTATTGTGGCAGGAATAGGTAAAGCGGTGGTACCAGACCCGGCGAGACAATGCAGAACTCTACCACCTAGTAGCCACGATGGTAGCGACTCATATAGCCTATCGGTCGCCTTTTCGACCTGCTTGGCAGAACGGCAGTTGGCCCATTCTTCAAAGCCGAAACCAACACGACGAAGAAGAAGAAGCTTAATTTTAACCATTTTGACTAGAAAAACTTTAAAATCATTTGTTCGGTTGAATGAGGAAAAAATTGTACGACCGCAACAGTAAAAATTTTTTTGTAAAAATACTATGACAAGCTTGAAAGTAACTAGTGTTTTTTATGATAGTATCCTAACTTAATATTACAAATATGGAAGTAAGTTTGTTTGTTTTTGTGTGCTTGGTGGTGGTACTAACACCCTGGTAAAACATTGTCAGTGCATGTCACTGTCGTATTCCAATTTAGAGGGTAAGGTAACTGGCAACTTACGCATGTGTCATTAACACCCTGCCATAGGGATATCAATACGTCATTAACATATTTGATGTCTATAAGCGATGGTTGTCCCTTTCCATCAGGAGACCTACCTGCGTTTATCCACGATATAAAAAATAACATCAACTTTCACGTTCATCCGTGTTAGTCCGAGCTCCTTTGAAGAAAAGACCAACTGCCGTTCTGCCAGGCAGGTCATAAAAGGTGACTGATTGGCTAAACGTGGCAGCCGTTCTGTCAGGCAGGTCATAAAAGGTGACTGATTGGCTATACGTGTCAGCCGTTCTGCCAGGCAGGTCATAAAAGGTGACTGATTGGCTATACGTGTCACTATTATCAAGGCTATTAGGTGATAAAGTTCTGTAACGGCTTGTTCGGGTATTTGGTACCACCTATATACCTTTTCCTGCCGTAGTAGCGGTTGGTGTGTGTCTCGTGACATGGATAAGCACGTAAAGCCCCTGGTCTCGGGTGTCGCCAGAAATAGTCGATAAACATTAGTCGAGTTGGTTGAGTGGTTAGCCACCTTGACTACGCAATCAACGCAGCTCCGGTTCGATCCCAGACGGGGACAAACATTTGCGTGATGAGCATAAATGTTTGTATTTCCGGATTTGAGTGTGTATTAAATATATTCTAGTATTTATATATGTATTTCTATGTATTAGTATCGTTGACTAACACCCATAACACAAGCAAATAATTTGCTTATTTTGGGCTAACCCCAATAAGTAAGTGTAATTTATCCCGTGAATATTTTATATGATTTATTTTTTATATATAATTATTATCAAATTTGATAAAATGTGGTGATTGGGATTACCACTCATCTCGCCAAACAACAATCTGGTGAATCACGGTAAACTGGAAAATCTATAGACGTTCGGTCTACTCTGCCTGCCCCGTGAGGGAAACGGGCGTGATGATATATATATTTAATGTCTTCAATATGTACAATATTTTATTATTCAACCTGTTAACTCTCAAACAAGTTATGTTTTTCAAAAAAACTGAAATACTTATTAAGACCGAGTTGTCTAACCCGGGATTCTAATCCACGACCTCATTTGTCTATAACGAGGCTGATATATCTAAATTATTGAAGCGACAAGTATATATTTGTATTAAATAGAATCGGTCATGTTTTCACGAGTACCGATGATGGATACATTTTCAATTTATGCCTGAATACCCGCACTCAGCTGAGCCAGGAGTTATCACAAATACGCACAATTTATTTGCTACATTTTCACAATGTAAGTTCAGCGTTATCGCAAGTAGAAAGTTCACGCGTCACTGGAATAGTTATTTTGCGAAAATTGACAATATAATATACGAACTAAGCCTTGAAATCGATTTAAAAAATACCGGTTAACACAAGTATTTACCGGTTTTTATAAAAAGTTTCGCTGGATATCGAGTATCTGAGATGAGAGCGCTTTATAAACCTACTAGCTATGATACTCGGCTTCGCTCGGGAGTTGATATGAGATTACGTGGTAGTTAAAATATAACAAATGTAATTTAAGACTTTATTGAAATTGGAACTTTAAATTTCGCGTCATTACTACACGTGCTGCTATTGCTCGCAGCACCTACGTGCATAAGGGTACACGTAAAAGATCGCGGAAATTTGAAAAATAACGAATTTCTTTGATTAATCCAAAAAACTCTATAGGATATTTTTTCGAATTCATTAATTATACTCATGTATATTTTGTTTACAAAACGTTGTCGTTTTGTTTTATTTTATTCACAAACAATCTAATACTACGTCGACTCAGACTATGGTATTGTATGTAATAACCTGTAGTAAGCGAAGCCGTTGATTTAAAAGTTGTAAATAAATATTGCAAAGATGTTTTATCTACTAAAACAACTTATGAGTTTCTTCAGTTTTTTTTTTATAGTTACTTAAACATTTTTTTTGATAATTATAAATTATTTAAGCGGACGAGTTAAATCCGTGTTTAAAAATAAACTTGATAATTTCATCTACAATTTGTATAAGAGTTAGTCATAAATATTAATACAACAAACGCTATTTTTTTGTGAATTAAATACTGTCGTATAAAATAAAACAAATGCGCCTATATTTCTAACAACGATGACAGAGATGCAACTAAACTAGTTCAGTTACAATAATCTAATGTAATATAGTTCCATGATGGAACCGGTGGATAATCCGTTATCAAATCAGCTATATATCCAATCTCAAGTTTTTTTTTAAGTTATCTAAGTAAGTTATTTAAGTAGTTACTTATTTAAGTAAGTTATCTTTTTTAGAAAAACTGTAAAACTTATTGAAACGAATATCCCGGTCAGTTATTTGAACCCAGGAGCTCATGAATTTATATTGAAACCGGTATTAGTATATCATGGAATTGACTAAATAAATATACGAAATCAAATTAGGCATGTTATCCATGAGTATTGATGACGTAAACATTCACAATTTATGCCTAAATTCCCACTCTCAGCTGAGTCAGGAGTTATCACAAATATGCACAATTTATTTTGCTACATTTTTGCAAAGTAGATTCAGCGTTATCACAAATAGAATACTTACGCCTCTGTGTCGCCTCTGTTGTCTAGTGGTCCAGCATTGGCGTTGACTACATGAGGTCCCGGGTTCGATTCCGGGGTCGGGCACATAAAAAAAGTCTTTTTTTCAGTTTTCTGATAGACACAAAGTTGCCCGGAATTTGGAAAGTACCCGGTTGGCGATAGCCTTGCCACCTATCACGTTTGTGGGACCAAGTATCTTCAGCTAATCGTGGGTGCACTTGTTGTACCTCTGCCTACCCCTTCGGGGATACGGACGTGAAGATACTTTTTAGAATACTTACGCTACACTGGAATATTTATTTTGAGGAAATCAAACAAACAAAGACTATGAACTAACATGAATACGAACACACAATTATTAATCTATTTTTTAAGTCTTAGTCATAATTTTGTATCCCACAGCAAGCACAACACTTTTTTACAAAAAGAAAAAAAATACTGTCGTGACCATTTCTGAAGACGTTTACTTATGATTATGCAATCCTGTAATAGTACATTACAGTACGTGTAAGTTGCCCAAATGGCCTATTGTCGCTAGGCGTGAAGTTAGCTAAACCCCACGAAAATAAATCAGACGTATCGTATATTGTTTTACAGCTCGTGTGACATATGAAGTTGTACATGAGTCACGCTTTTCGGTGTAAAAAACTACTAGTTAAGAAAATATGTGGGTAAAATGCAGGTTTATGTCATATAGTGCTATAAAAATCCATAATATAACCGGTGGCTTGCCCATTAATAAATCAGCCACATATCTAATCTATTTTTCAGAAAAACTTAAATACCAATTAAGAACGAATATCCCGTTCCAAGATTTGAGCCGAAGACCTTATGCTTAATACCAAAATCGGTATTACTAGACCATTGAGTCGACTAAATAAATGTACGAAATAAAATCAGCCATGTTTTTGCACGAGTATTGATGACGTATATATTCAGAATTTATGCCTGAATTACCGCACTCAGCTGAACCAGGAGTTATCACAAACACGCACAATTTATTTCGCTACATTTTCGCAAAGTACGTTCAGCGTTATCGCAAATAGAAAATTCACGCTTCACTAGAATAGTTATTTTGCGGGAATCCCGGTACAAACCGCATGCGAAAGGCGACGAAACCTAGCACCAAGATTTAAAACAGGCGAGAGCTTCTCGAGGTAATAATTAGGTATCGGGATTTGATTTAACAAGTTATTATTTTATAGATTGCCTAGTGGTCAAGGAGTAAGCCTATTTGGCGCTAATAATGAGGCCTTGGTTAGTCAAAAGAGTTTTTAAGGATTAATCATTTTTTGTTTTGAAAAATCCTAAATCGTAGTAGCAGCTCGGAGTTTGATAAATTATATATACACAGCTTGAAGTGGGCGTCCCTTTTAGATTATATAGATTTAGTTAATGCAATATATGTATCCATAAAGCAAAAAATAACTTTAGGTAATTTAAGTTACAATTTTTCGCGAATATTTTGGTACAGTATTCTTTGCATTTTAACCTTTAAAAATTTAGTAGATTCCGGATCCAGGGTTTTTTAGATACAAAAGTTAGAAGTCAGTTGTTTCTGCTTTTGATAGTGACATGGGAGAAAGTATGGTGGATATAGATCCACTGTTGTGTTGCTGAGGTTTACTTTAATTTTCAGACCTTAGGTAATATCTATAGATTCATTATTACTTTTCGTTTCAGCGATATTGCAGAATTCACGTTTAATATTTCAAGAAAAGTCATAAAAATTTTCAGTTTTGTGCATTTGCATGCATAAAATTGAAAGACTGAATGCAATGCATAAAATTTAAATATAATTTGTCTTATGTACGAGTATATATCATAAAAAAATATACATCTGCACAATATTCTGTCATTTAATACACTTGTACTGTTTCAGAATAGGACGATTATTATTAAGGGTTTATAATGTATTGAGTGATAAAATATTGCAAAAAAATGGAGTTACACCAAGTGCCGACAATGAAAAGTGTACATTACATTTCTTAGTAATGTTATATTTACAGTGAATTATAACATTAATAAGGAAGATTATGATCTAAAGGTATTTATAATTTTCCGGTAACATATTATAAAAGTAGCATTTATTACGCATTATGGAAAAAAATTGTTTTCTTTTTAAAAATACTTAAACAGAAACAGGTTCAATTTTAGTTTTCTCTCCGTAACAACATCTCTTTCCCCTCATCTTAAACTAGGCCAAGTAATACGGTATTCCCGCTTATCGCTGGCATTTTCCTCTCAAAAACATATTGAACATGCCCCAGATGTCCGAATGGAAAATGCATACAAATTACTTCCAAACTTATTTTTCACAATTTTTATCGTAAATACACGTCATCGTTTTTACAGATTTACAGTTATTATCGTGAATAACTGAATTTCATCATGTTTTATTCATAAAAACAGACTATCCGTTCGCTGCAATAAATTATGGTATAATGCAACTACGACGCAATACTGTTGAATTTTAAATAAATATTAAGTTTTCATTTTTAATTTATGTTTTATTTTTTATTCGTTGACAATGTTATTCCTTTAACTCGGTTTGCTTTTAACTTCTCACGAAAATCGAGCAAATTGTAAAAATTAAAATTTACATATAATTTGCATCAATTGTAATACACGAGAATTAAACTTGTTTCGCAGCTCCCCCGATAAACGAACCTTCTATGAAAATGTTGTTTTTGTTTTTATATCATAAGATAACAAACAAGCAGATGTTTACGCCGTGTTGGTCCCGGCCTCCTTTGAAGAATAGGCCAACTGCCGTTCAACCAGACAGGTCGTAAAAGGCGACCGATTGGCTATCGAGTCACTAACATCGTGGCTACTAGGTGGTAGAGTTCTGCATTGTCTCGCCCGGGTCTGGTACCACCGCCTTACCTATTCCTGCCGCAATAACGTCAATGCTTGTCGCTGTCGTGTTCCGGTTTGGAGGGTAAGGTAGCCGGTAAACTTATGCATGTGGCATTAGACCTCGCCACAAGATAGCAACGCACCATTAACATCTTTGGTGTCTATAGGCGATGGTTGACTCTTTCCATCAGGAGACCCATCTGCTTGTTTCCTATCTTATGATATAAAAAAAAAAAGATGTGTTTCCTGATGGGAAGAGTCAACCATCGCCTATAGACACCAGAGATGTTAATAGCTGCTATCTTGTGGCGAGGTCTAATGCCACATGCATAAGTTCACCGACTACCTTACCCTCTAAACCGGAACACGACAGTGACTAGCACTGACGCTATTGCGACAGGAATAGGAAAAGCAGTGGTACCAGATCCGGACGAGTCAATGCTGAACTCTACCACCTAGTAGGCACGATGGTAGTGACTCGTATTACCAATCGGTCGCCTTTTACGACCTGCCTAGCGGAACGGCAGTTGGCTTATTCTTCAAAGGAGCCCGGGACCACTACGGGGAATTGTAAAATGTCTTAATATTTTAATTATTCTTCCATTCTCTTGTTATATATTACGCAATCTAAAGAGAAAAAAAAGCTGACAAATACATTACCATTACTGACAAAATTTTAGTTTTAGTGTTTTAAATATTCTGCTCAAAAAATTGCCATAGTCAATATTTTATAAGTTAATACCGGATCGGTTATGCGGCTAACAAAAGAATCCTGTTTAGTAATATTTTTAACAGTATTAAAACTAGTTTCTTTAATCTTTAGAAATGTAATAAAGTTAGGGAAACCCTTTGGTTTTCAGGTAAAACACTTTAATCAAAACGCACAATAGACCTCTATATTTGATTTGTTTTTGAAATGGTAAAAGCTGGGAGCTTTCAACAATGGAAATATTATCTATCTGAAATATTTTATAATTCTTATCCTGAATCAAAATTCATGGAGTACGAAAATAATTAATTGTGTCAGCGTTAAATAAAAGCGAATAATTATCTGTTCTTTATCTCAAGCTGTCAAAATTTTCTGAATATCTTTTGTGTTAAGGTAACGAAGGTATTTTTGCGAGAATTTAAATTACATTGTAAATTGTTGTGGGTAGAAATGGAAGGCCAACTTAATTACTAAATACCTACCTATAGTCTAGAGAAAATATCCACGAACAAAATAGAATAGCTCTGAAGTATTGAACCACAAATATGATTACATTCTCAACAGCGTTTCAATTGTGTTACTAATGGTGTAAGTTTATTTGAAAATGAAGGAAAATGTATTAATTTGGTATTTTCCTAAACGATATATTGTTGAAACGGTATAAAGTTTAACTGTCGTATAAACGCGTAATGAAATTAGCAACAATTTGTAGTTTTTTTTGAGTAATGATTTGACTTTTATAAGTAACAGTATATCTATCGCAATCAATTTGTAAGTTCACCGTCTTACAAATAGCATCATCAGTTCTTTATATCAAAATATAGCAAATAAGCAGATGGCTCTCCTAATGGAAAGATGCAACCCTCGTCTATAGACAACAAAGATGTTAATGGTGTGTTGCTATACCTGTAGCGGGGTCTTAATGCCACATGCATAAGTAAACCGGTTACCTTACACTCCAAACTGGAAACAACAGTAACAAGCACTGATGTTAGCGGCAGAAATAGGTAAGGTGATGGCATCAGATCCGGACGAGACAATGCAGACTTAGACTTTGTCTCCTTGTAGCCACGATAGTAGTGACCCGCACGGCCGATTGCTCGCCATTTATGAAGTGCTTGGCAGACCAGCAAATAGTCTATTCTTCAAAGGGAGCCCGAATCAACACGCAGAATGGATGGACGGCAATTAGTTGACGATTTGAATTCCATCAATATCAGTTCTAAACTCCTTTTCCAAGTGTGCCTCACACATAAAGGCGACCAAACAAACCTATTTCTTTTTCATGTAAGAAGTTAGATAGGGTTCAAGTTCTAAGTTACATGTAAAGTAATTTAAACAATATGCTGCGGTAATGTGTTAACGGCTACGGTAATGTCGTGCATATTATAAAACACCGACAATTTACTTTCGGCGTTAGGCATTTTCTAAAATATAGGAGAAAAAAGTATTTTAAATAAATAAATAAATATTTTTATCTTTGTGAACTGACCACATTATTAATTGTTTATGAACGAGTTATAGATTTGCCTGCGGCATATTAATATAGTGTATAAACTCATCATATTATAATATTGAACTAATTGGTAGAAGGAGAAATTAAATCAGATTAAAGTAACAAAAATTGTATTACGGCTTTTTATTAAACAACTCGTTGTTTCGTAGCATTAATCTAGTGTTATAGCAATAAAATGACTTGTACCTAAGTTATAGGATTGCTAAAGGCTGAATTAGCAGTGTTATAATAATTCAAGACTATCAGTTGTAAGGTTGTATATATGGATTGCCATTTTTAAAAAATTTGAGTTTTAGGTGAGGCATATATAATTTCTCCCTATTCCCAAAATATCAACTACCAGTGACATCAACATTTATTTAAAGAATTATGTTACTTTTGAATTTTTAACTTCCCGCTAAGTAAATTGTAGATAAGGAAGTTATTGATTAAGCCCCGGTTTTCGAAAATCCAGGTTTTACCAGATACCAGACGTTTCAAGTTTCGACGAACCTTTTCCGATTATTTTTACGATGACGTTTGTGTGTGTGTGTGTGTGTGTGTGTGTATAAACATCTCATAACTTTTGAACAGCTAGGCCGATTGAAATGTGGTTGATGGCATTCGATTGCATTCTGCTGAACTTAGACTTACTGAAAATTTGAACCAAGTCTGCTCAAAAGATTTTGAGAAATTTTGATAAAACCCCAAAAAAAATTTTTTTGGAACAGTATTTTTTTTAATATAACTTCCAGAAATGTACCGATTAAGTACAAAAACTAATCAGCTCTATTCCTCAAAAAACTACGCTTAACGCATACATTGCATAAAAAATCGGTTTATCCGTTTGGGAGTAATCGTTGAGGAAAAAAAAAAAAAGTGTTTTTGACATAACTTCGACATTTTTCAATCAATCATCTTTTTGTATTCTACGATATTCTAATGTTAAAAAAATTACGTCAAATGCTGATTTAAAAATCAAAGTAGAATTTAATTTTCAAAATTTACAGCTTTTTAAATATTACGTTGTTTTTAGCAAACTTACTTATTATTTTTGGGTTAACTTTCAGACTAATACACCAATTTATTTGAAAATTTTATTAGCTTTTATCCTTGAAAAACGGCGTCAAATAAAATAATTGGATCAAAATTGGTCAATTTTGGGATTTATCAAGGACAAAAATTTACAAAAAGATGTTTTTTGTCATTGCCTCGAAATTTTTTCAACCTATCCTATTTAGCTAAAGCAATATTTTAGAGCTCAAATATTAAATTGAATGCCATTCGAAAGATTCAAATTGATCGTCGTTTCCCAAATATGCAACATTTCAAAAATCATTATAGCTACTGCCATTTTTAACAGAATATATGTTTGAACTGAAAAAATCTATGCTTACGTTTTACACTTTTGAGCTTAGAATAACTTAATTTAGTGGGAAGTTTCAGGGATGGCCTGCAGGTTCAACTGTTTATAGATATGTTTATCGAATAGGTTAGCAAATGGTAGGTTTCCTGATAGAGAGAAAACTATATCCACGGACACAATAATAGATAAGGCGGTAATTAATACTTTGGTCACGACGCTATAAAGTTTTACCGTCTATTGGTCACGTCGATAGTGACATAGGTGTCACTATCGGACCATTAGCCTTTTACAAACTGTCCGATAAGAAAATCAATGGATTATTTCAAATAAACTCATTTTCTGCCTGCCTCGTGGTATAGGGGTGGCCTATTCGGCTCAGATCATGAGGGCCCGGTTTCGATCTTCGGGTCGGGTAAAAGTGTTATTGAGGTTTTTTCGAAGTTTTTCTCGAAAATCTAAAAATCTCATTAGCAGCTCAGAGTCTGGCGGAGTGGTGTATTACCACTCTCGTGTCTCCGATGAGCACGTAAAGCTGTCGGTCCCGGTTATTGCTAGAAATAGTTGATAATCGTTAGCATGTCGGTAAATGCGGCAATGATGATCACCACTTATCTCGCCAACCGACAAATCGGTGAATCGTGGTGAACTGTAAAGTCTATAGATGTTTGGTTTACTCTGCCTACCCCGCAAGAGAACTGGGTGTAATGGTACTTTTTATATGTCTAGTTCATGAGAACGTATACAAGAAGTATAAGTGAGTTTATGTGTTATAATCTCAAATGCCGTTTCACCAAGTGCCGACGATAGGAAGTATATATTTCAAACCATTCGATTATTCTTCAAAAGAAATTAGGACCAACGCGAGGTGATATTAAACCGTGTTGGGCCGTGCTCCTTTGAAGAGCAGGCCAACTGACTTTCTGCCAGGCAGGTCATAAAAGGCGACCAGTTAGTTATGTAAGTGACTGCCAACGTGGCTATACAACCAGGAGACTCGTCTGCTTATTGCTATTTTGTGAAACAAAACAGGCGGCCTGTATGCTTATCAATAGTGTAAAAGTTTTGAAAAGCACAAAAAGCTAACATTTAAATAAAATGTATACATAAATAAATACTCACGGGACAAATTACACTTACTAATCTAATCCCAAAGTAAGCAAATTATATTATCAATAGGTTGAAAACTGTCAAAGATATGTCAAAAACTTTTTTATTTGCGTTATTGATGAATCCTGAACGAATCAACCGATTTTAATTCGATTTACGGCATTTGAAGCAGTTTTTTTAAGTAAAAATGCTGACTAGATTTTTAAATAAATCGGTATAATAGCCTATATAAGAGTTATTTTAAAAATATGTAGTTTACTGCAAACAACGTAATTTTTATATGTCTATTGTAATTTTTGAAATAGCATCCAGATATATATATATATATGTGTGTGTGTGTGTGTGTGTGTGTGTGTTCAATAGTAAAAGTAAAAATTGTACTCAATAGTATTATACTCAATCGGTACATTAATTTGAAAGTTATATTGAAAAATACTGTTTCTTCAAAAATTTGTTGAGGGTTTTTCAAAATTTCTCAAAATATCCTGGACCGAATTGTTTCAAATTTTCAGGAAGTCTGAGTGGAGCTGAACCCAATCTTTTATAATCATCGTGAAAATAGTCGGAAAAAATTCCTAGGACCTCAAAATGTGGAGATCTTGTGAAAACTCGAACTCGAACTGAAAACTTTCTTACCTTCATAGTAGCGGGAAGTAAAAAAAAACATAGTAATTACAAAAAAGCAAGGCACACGTTTCCAAAAGAACTGAAATCAAATCATTAAATTTAGAGTATCTCAAATATCATCATTACATAGTATAAAACAAAGTCGCTTTCTCTGTCTGTCCCTATGTCCTTATGTCCCTATGTCCCTATGTATGCTTAAATCTTTAAAACTACGCAACGGATTATGATGCGGTTTTTTTAATAGATAGAGTGATTAAAGAGAAAGCTTTATATGTATAAAAACATTCAATGTATTGTAGAGAAATACTGCAATTTTTGAGTTTTCTGATGTCATGTCGTAAATAATTATATTTTTTTCCGCTTACATTGCAAACGCTGGCTAAACCCTACGAGATATATCAAAATAATGTACTAAGTATTTGTACATCTTAAAAAGGTCTACAGAAAACTTCGCTGTGGTATATGTCTATATCCTATGGATAACCAAAAATAGCATTTTTTTGTCATTTACTTTTAACGAGAAATAATGGCTTTTTTTCGAAGCGATTTTAAGCAATACAGCACTAATCCTTATCTAATTAAATACCTTAAATATATTGTTGATTTAATATAGAGCAATATGGCCGTTTACAGCATGTAATTTAAATGAATATTTTTGAAAATATTACAGATTTAAAATGCAGGGGCATAGCGGTTCCGGGTTTACGGGCCTATGGCGGCACTCGCGCGGTATGTTCTGTTAAACCGCCGCGCTGGGAAACGTGTTAATTTTCGGATAAATAAATATAGGACTGCAGCTGAAAACTAAAATTTAGTACATTTTTTTTAAACTTAATATCACCATATAAAAATCATGTCGAAGATTAGAATTAGTATTAACAAATTATTTGTTTTAGATTTTTTTAGCCTGTTTTCGAAATTTTATTTGATCAAGTAAAGTACATTATATCATGTAATAAGTTAGCACATTCCTTAGATAATATCTTCGGGTATATGGTAAATTTTTAAAATTATTATTTAACGATTAATGTAAAAAAACGTGATTTAGAAACCTTTTTAACTTCCCACTATGTATGTAGATAAGGAAGTTATTGATTTTACCCCGATTTTCGAAAATCGAGTTTTCAGATGTCCATGTTTTGAGGTCCTAGGAATCTTTTCCGACTATTTTCACGATGACGTTAGTATGTCTGTATGTACGTAGTTATGTGTGTGTGTGGGTGTGTGCGTGTGTGTATGTGTGTATGTAAACATCTCATTACTTTTTAACGGCTAGATCGATCGAATCGATCGCGGTTGATGGCATTCGATTTGATTCCGGCCAACTTAGATTTCCTGAAAATTTGAACCGATTCGGTCCAGGAGATTTTAAGAAATTTTAAAAAACACCAAAAAAAAATTTTGACGAAACAGTATTATTTTAATATAACTTCCAGGTTTATGTACCGATTGAGTACAAAAACTAATCGGCTCTATTCCTCAAAAAAACTACGTCTAATACATAAATTGCATCAAAATCGGTTTATCCGTTTGAGAGTAATCGTTGACGAAAAATTTTGAAAAAGTGTTTTTTCGACGTAACTTCGAAATTTTTCAACCAATCATTTTTTGGTGTTCTACGATATCTTAGTACTAAAAAAACTACGTCAAAGGCCGTTTCAAAAATCAAAATCGAATCTAATTCTCAAAACTTATAGCTTTTCAAATATAAAAATTACGTTGTTTTTAGCAAACTTATTTTTTTTTTTAACTTTCAAGTTAATTTACCGATTGACTTTAAAATACCAGCTTTTGTTCTTTAGAAACTGCGTCAAATACCGTTAATTTTATCAAAATTGGTCAATTTGTTTGGGCTTTCATTGATCAATGAAGAAAATTAAAAATAAAATGTTTTTTGACATAGTATCGAAATTTTTCAACCTATTGATTAATTAGCTAAAACAATATTTTAGATCTCAAAAAATTGAGTTGAATGCCATCATCGTTTTCAAATATACAGCAAAAATTTAATAATACTGCCATTTTTAACAAAATAGATGTTTGAACTGAAAAATCTATCCTTATATTTTTACTCTTTTGAGCCTAAAATACCTTAATTTAGTAAGAAGTTTCAGGGATGGCCCGTAGGGTCAACCATTTACACATTTTTTCCCGTTTGCTCCGATGCCTTGCCTTAACAAATCGCAGGGTCAAACCTTCAACGATGTAGGCTTAAATCTGAGCGTTGACTGTTTTTCACATGGCCAACTATATATCGCTCTTTCAAGAGTAACCTCTAAAGAAAATATGTTTGTGTTGTATAATGGCAAGAAAGCTGTGAACGTTGTATATAAAGACATTTTGTAATATATTAATTGTAAAAATAAAAGAAATAGGTAAAAATGTAAAAACTAAAAATGTAGTATCTATATGAATTTAGATATTTCAAAGATAGCAGGAAATCTTCATGGTATAGGGAAAGGGGAATTGTTTTACTCCAAATTTAACGCGTGCGGGCCACGGGCAGTAATGAATAAATCAAAACTCCTGGATCGATTTTAATCATTTTCTTCCCGTGCGAAGCCGGGGCGGGCCGCTAGTAAGGGCATAAATTGTTGATTGCTTCAGTTAGCACCGCCTTCACCTACAAGAATATAGTGCTTGCAATATCACATATAACTTTGCATATCCCTTGTAATTGGTTTGTCAGAGTGTTCTCACACTCGCATGAAATATAGGTCACGCGAAGTTGATACGGCGGTCCACATTTATATGCAGATGAGTCTCGTCTGGCAACTCACTAATTTATGTTTCTAGTAATATTAAAGTAGTTAATACCACCGCAAATACTGCGGTAATTGTATTGTAATTGATAAATAATTGGTCTCGCGGCGCTTGACAAGATCTATCTAAAAACAACAACTCCGTGAATGCGGCAACTCAATATTTTAGTGTGTGTGTCATGATAATGTGCAAAAGGATAACAGTGAGTAATGGATGGATAACAGTGTTCTTAGGGCTTGCATTGTGATTGGTCTGAATGAATCGGGTACGCCGGTTGCGGCGTAGTATTTGTTGCCGCATTTGACAAGTACGTCGGCGGTATCTAGTCAAGCACAGCGAGACCAATTATTTATCTAAGTATCTAATATATGTCTTGATAGTTTATGAAGTTCTTACGTTTTTATAGTATTGAATAGTAAACAAGACGAGTCAAGAAATATCTTTAAAATTGGCAAAGTAGTGAATTTTTTTAAATATATTTTTTGTACAGTTTGACTAGAAACAAATTGTACATATTAAAGGACACGATATATTATATAAATTACACTTAATGATCTAACCCAAAGTAAGCAAATTATTTGCTTGTGTTATGTACTAGTGTTGTTAAATACTAGAATATATTTAATAAACACCCAAACCCGGAAATATAAACATATATGCTCATCACATAAATTATTGTCCCCGTCGGGAATCAAACCCGAGCTCCGTCGATTGCGTAGTCAGGGTCGCTAACCACTCGAACAACGGGGCGGTCACGATTGTTAATGTTCAGAAGTAAACAATAAAAATATAATAGAAAGAGAATATTGATTAACTACATAGTAAACTTCTAACTAAAAAAAGAATCTTCACGACCGTATCCCCGAAGATTTAGGCAAAGGCACCAAAAGTGCAACCACGACTAGCCGAAACTTTTTGAAATCTGCAGGTCTTGGGAAATCATCTTTTTTTTTTTTTTTTTTTAACGTGGGGAAACCCGTCATGGGTACCACTCTATCACGGGAGTGACAGAATGGTTATGTCGGACTCGTACCGACTAAAACCCCACGATTACCGCCTTCGGCGTATATGAGGAAGCCCCGGGACCTCCAGAAAGGAACTCACACAGTGTTTCCACAAGCGCTTTGCTGCAGTGCGCAGCTCTTCTCTAGAGTAAGATGGAGTCTCTTTTACAAGTTCCTTTTTTTTTTTTTTTTTTGAGGGAATCATGCAGGCAATTAGGCACTATTCCTCCTTCTCTGGGTTGCTAATAATGATGCGCAAGGCCCCCGCCCTACACAATTAGCAACGCCAAGGTAAGGAGCACAATCAGTGAGGTCGTGTGCCCCAGCGGCGTGTTCCGCGGCGAGCGGGATTGTTCCGCTCGCGTTCGCGTTCGGCACTTTCTTTCTGCGTCATTACCGCATCGCAAAATGAAAGTACCGCGCTCCAATTGGTTTCACTTTCCACCATACTATGCACCAGGACTGGGAGCGTCAAGTCATCCCCTACCGTGGCTCGAAGCGCACAGCGCTCTTGTGACCAAGCTGAGCACACTTGTAAGGTGTGATCAGCAGAATCTTCTGCTTCATCACAGTGGTAGCAGGCAGCATTTGGCTCTCTTCCGATTTGACACAGATACCTTCCGAAGCAACCATGCCCCGTTAAGATCTGTGTCATGCGGAAAGATAGGAAGCCGTGGCGCCTCTCCATCCACTGGTTGAAAACTGGCATTACCGCACGAATGGTCCGAAGACCCGATACGGCGTTCGCCAGTCTTCTGGCCCATGCCTCTTCTACTTCTTTACGGAGACAAGTCCTCCGCATCTCCATTTCAATAGGAGCTAGCCGAAAGCCCCGGTTTCGCTGCACCTCTTCTCGCCAATGGAATAATGACGAGAGGGCCCTTGCATCGAGGTCCCAGGGTATAGTCCTAGCTAGCACACATACTGCGTCATATGCTACAGTACGATATGCTCGGGCTGCTCTAATTGCCATCAGCCGTTGAGGCCGACGTAGATGAACAATATTTCGGCATGTTAGCGAGTCAGCCCAGACAGGAGCTCCGTATAATGCTATCGAACGCACGATGCCTATATATAGATGCCGGCACGCGTTATTCGGCCCCTTCAAGTTAGGCAGCAATCTACCAAGCCCCGTTGCTACCCGCAGCAATTTTGGCGACAAAAGCTCAAAGTGAGCGCGGAAATTCCACTTGCTGTCAAGTATAAGGCCGAGGTATCGTTGACTGGACAGCAATGGTGACTCCTCCAACAATAAGACTGGAACCTGCCGGAGGCGCATTCCGAGGCCCGTGAAAACACAAAGCCTCTGATTTGTTAAGAGCAACCTCCAGCCCCAGTCGTCGGATCCTACTTACGACCTGGTTTACGCCTATCGCAGCTAGATTCGATGCTTCTCTAAAAGAATGCCCGCTTGCAGTGACCAGGGTATCATCAGCGTAGCATGTAACCTCAACGCCGTCGGGGTTAGCACCTCGCAGCACCCAGTCGTAGCCAATATTCCACAGGAGCGGTCCAAGGACTGACCCCTGCGGGATACCACACGACATGGGCCACCGCTGCCAACCTGACATGCTGGGGTACTCAACCGATCTTTCCTCTAGGTATGATTCTACGATCTGTCGGAGATATCGAGGTATTCTATGATACCGCAGCGCTTCCTTAATCGTCGACCAAGGGAGTGTATTGAAGGCGTTGCGTATATCAAGGGAAACTGCTAGAACAGATTTACCCTGGTATACCGCCTCCTGCGTGATAGTTTTCACCCGCAAAATGGCGTGTAACGTGGAGCGCTGCCGTCTAAACCCAAATTGGCAGTCAGCTAAACCGGGGCCTTCGCTCTCCATATGCTGGACTAGACGATCTGCAATAATTCTTTCAAAGAGTTTGCCTATTTCATCTAAAAGAACTATAGGGCGATATGCAGACGGCGAGTCAGCAGGACGGCCCTCTTTTCGTAGCAGAGTTAATTTACCAGCTTTCCACTGTCGTGGAAAACTACCGCATTTTAGGCAGGTGGAAAAGAGGTTCCGGAGCCTCAGTCCTAACCACTTTGTTACCAGAACTAGTACTCTGCCGGGAATTCCATCAAGCCCAGGGGCAGTATTTTTGGCCCGTAACCGCATTAGCGCCGCATTAAACTCGACGTCAGTTACAGCAGGTGGCTCTCCCTCTTCTTGCTCTCCTGACATAGGAGTCATCACTGGTGGCGAATGATTGTTTTGTCCGGGAAATAGGGCTGCGACTATTTGCTCAAGCAAAGGAGGTGGGAAGCTTTGCGTCAGTGGCGGTGCCCAAGGGCGAAGTTTACACAACGCCATCCTGTAGGGTCTTCCCCACTGGTCGCGGCTGAGCGTCTCTAAGAACTCTTCACGAGCTTTAGTCTTAGCCTTGCTAATGGCTTTTCTTAAAGCTTTCTTCGACTCGCGATAGACTGCATAGAGCCGGCATTCCTCTTCCTCATTACGATGTCGTCGGCGTCTAATCCGCGTGTATCGGCGTCTGGCTATCACACAACTATACCGTAGTACTGCAAGGTCCTCTGACCACCAATAAACTTGTCGTCTAGGAGGCAAAGACTTAACCCGGGGCATGGCCGCATCGCATATTTGCGACAACGCTCTCTGGAACCATTCCGCCTCTTGCTCAACCACAGTTGGCTCGCTCAACGCAGGCATCCATGCCTGGACCATGGTCGCTAATTCTAGAGCTATACGATCAAGACGCTTTAGTGCCCAGCGGGGGCTGTCCCTATGCCAAGAACCCTGTCTTTGACTGGTTTGAGGAGTTTCAAGAACGGAAATGATGTAACGTATGTATCGGTGGTCTGATAAAGTTTCAACGTCCTCGAGCACTCTCCAGTTCTGAACACGATGCGCCAGGGAGGGGGATGCAAACGTTACGTCTACAATCGATCCACCCTGCTGCCGTACGCATGTGTTCACAGAGCCTTGGTTCAGGACAACCAGCCCACTCGTCACAAGCCAGTCTTCTAGTACGGATCCACGAGCATTCGTTACCGGAGATCCCCAGGTCTGAGACTTAGCATTTAAATCTCCAGCAAGCAACACATGGCGGGAGTTCTCTCGTACGATTATAACTTCCAGCTCTGAGAGAAAATCCTCAAATTCTGCTACCGGTCGGTTGGGAGAAAAATATACCCCGATAATTACAAAGCTTCCCAGCAGAACGGCAACCCAGCCATGACCTCTCTCTACTCTCTCAATGGGTGGAGTATCAGATGCTACCCGCATGACCACAGCTACGAGGCCCTCAATGTCCCCAGCCCAGTTATCTCGAGCAGGTACGTAATATGGCTCGGCCACAACAGTAACGTTCACCAACCACTGCACCATGCTCTGCATCAGAAGATCCTGAGCTGCGGCACAGTGGTTTATGTTCGCCTGCAAGCATTGTAGGGCCATACTAATTAGATGGTCTTGGAGACATCTCCACATCCGTGACGACCGGATGGTTTGAAGTCTGCTGCTGTGGTATTGTTGCAGCTCTTCGTGGTCTTCTAGTTTTTGAGTTAAAGCAAGCCCTGCTGCCAACCGAGTGTGTAGACGGCCGGCCAGCTGCGACACACAAAGTACAGTTTGGCGTGGCTGAGCAGTCTCTCGCCTTGTGGCCAGCATCGCCACAACGATAGCATTGGTTGCCGCGGTCTATGTCAGATTTGCACTGTCCCCGTACATGCCCAGGCTCTAGGCATCGAAAGCAACGCAGCTGTCTCTTTTCTAGGAGCTGTACGCGTGCTGAGACCCATCCCACAAGGAGTTTCCCGTCATGTGTCAGCTTCCTGACCACCGCTATAGGGCACTTGGCCCAGACATTACCCATACCAGTGTAATTTCGGCGTACAACGCCAGTCCGCACCGCTTCTATGGAGCAACAACCCACTTTCGCAATAGCAGCTGCTACGTCTTCTGCGGTAGTTGAGTCATCCAGTCCAGATATGCGCATCTCTGCGCATTTTGTTGGCCTGGTGATTCTCACTTCCTCTGAGTTAAGGCATTCTCGTATTTTGTAAGCGAGAGAGTCTGCCTTCTCCTCACTTGACGCTCCAGGGAGCTCCAAAATAGCGGCACCTGTTGCAGCCCGTTTGAAGCGAATGGATTCAATCCCGAGAGCTCCAAGGTCAATTTTGTTTTTTGCCTCCCCAATTACCTTTGCATAAGTCACGCCTCTCTTCTCAGCTTCTGGTAGTAACGTTAGCACTACCGCTGATGATCGTGGAGGTCGTAGTCTTATAGGAGGTTTCGGTTTCTGTTGTGGTTTTGCTGGTTCGCCACGATTGTTCTGGGTGGGACCATTTTTGTTAGTACCCCGCTTCAATACGGTTGACCAGGTGTCGTTCCTTGGTACTGTCTCATTATTTTCAGGTTGTTGTTTATTTCCTTTCTTATTCCTCCTTCTTTTTCTTTTACTATTTATAGAGGAAGCGCCATCGTATGCAGCTGAGCTTAATGTTTGCGTTTTCATCAGTTCTTTTTGTTCCTCTTTAGATTGGGGAACTTGAAGACTACCTGTAGTGATGTCCTGATCCGACTGATTTATATTTGCTTTATCCGCAGCAAGCGGCGGCCGAACACGGGTTTCAGGTAAAAGCCGTGACTCGACAGCCTCAAACCGAGCGTTAATCATGGTTCCTATTTGGACCATGAGCCTGCGATCACGTTCGCCGTCGTCACGCTTCGCTTCCTCTCGTAGCGCAGCCACCTCCTTGCGCAGTTCCGCCAATTCAGTGAACATGCGGGCATTAATGGTCTCAACATGTTCACATTTTTCCTTCAGGCGAATAAGTTCCTCGTCTTTTTCAGCGACCAATCGTTCTAACCTTGCATTTTCTGCTGAAGCAGTGACACCGTGAACTCTATTCCCTAGGTCTTTGAGACCAGCCGCTGCATCTTTCAGGTGCTTTTTAAAAGTGCCCTTAAGGTTTTTAGAGCCCCGCTCGACTTTTTCTACGATAGCCACAAGGTGCAGCATTTCTTCTCTAAAGCTTCGCGTGGACTCTTGAGCTCCAGCTTCGCTAACTGAGGCGCATGACGCACTTAAGCTTGAAGCCCTTGAGAGGCGATAGGCCTCAGCTAGGTCAGCGGCCTCACGTTCTGCTCGCTGTTCGGCCTCTACCCGTCGCATCTCCCGTCGCGTGGAAAGTAAATCTTGTTTCGCTTTTTTGAGTCCAGCGCTAGTCGGAGTGTGAACATTCTGCTTTCCTCGTCTCTTTGGTACTTTTGGAATTACAGCCACATTGCTTTCCGACGAGTCGGTATTATTTTGATTTACTTCCACGGACCTTGCTCTCTTTTCAGCTCTCCAAAATCTTCCAGCTGATGCTTGCCCTGCCCTTGCAGCCTTATTCTGAGAATATCTGGACTCAGCCCGTGATACTTCATCCTCACATCTCTCTTCCACCAACTTACTGTCCTCACGCCTAGTTGCCCCCCCAGATACGAGTGGGCTGAGTGTATCCGCAGTTGCCGTTTGGACATCTGCCGATACACTGAGGGATTCTCCGGCTACGCCGGTACCCTCCTGGGTATTTGGTTCCTTGAGCGTGACTTCCATTTTTGTTTTTGTTTTGACACTCTAGCGACCAGGTTCCCCCCGGCCATGCACACCGTCGGCAAGCGTCACACCTTGGTGTTCGGGCCCATTTTTTATTGAGGTTGGACTTCCTCGCAATCCAAAGGGATCCCCGGTCCTTTACGCGAGAGGATAACGGGTTGGCCGGCTAACCTGTCTTGAAAATGACCGGTAGGCCGCCCATGCTTACTGTGTGCAGGATAAGGGTAAAACCTTATATCTACACCGCGGACCTTGCAGATCCACCATCCCACGAGCCCTTCGCTCAACTAAGCACTTAGTGCTCGTGCACCAAAAGGCGCCTTCTGCATCTCCTGTCTCCTCTCCTAATAAGAGGGGTACCAAGAGCAGTCACCGCGGCCCAATTAGCTTCCCCAGGGTGCTGGATTGCACCCCGGGTAATGAGCCCCCCCGCCACGACAAGGCTTGGGACCATGGGGGGGTTGGGAAATCATCTGCCAGTACTTGTATTAACCTAGATGATTTAAATTCTCACTTTACCACTCTTCCTTTTGCATTTAATTAATGCTGTAACCAAAAATAACACAGTAAATTATTTGTCTACTGTTTTGCGTCCCTCTTGTTCCTTTTCGCACGTTTCAGTCACAGAAAATGAAGTCGAGAAATATATTCACTCAATCTCATCTTCTGCAATTGGCAATGATGGTTTATGTTCTAGCTTATTACTCAGTATTTTTACTTATATTCTTCCTATTCTTACGTATATATTTAATCTTTCCTTATCATCTAGTATATTTACCTCTATTTGGAAGGCTGCCAAAGTAATTCCTCTACCTAAAAACGGCAACCCAAAAAATCCTTCTGATTATCGACCCATCTCCATACTACCTTTTCTCTCAAAGGTCTCAGAGCACATAATTCACTTATAAAGGGGAACACCTACTCTACCCTACTCTATACGTCTACAGATGTATAAATCATTAGCTGAATCTATTATAAATTATGGACTATCAAGCTATGGAAGAACATATAAAACTCACCTTGATAAAATTTATATGCTCCAACTTCGTATATTAAAAAAAATTGTTCCCTTAAAAATTAAAAATAAATTTAAAAATGACTATCACAAGCTATTTCAATTTTGTGAAATCTTGCCTATACATATGAAAATAAAACAAACGTTGTTATGTGAAGAATTTTTTAATCAAGATCTAAAACTATCACGAAGAAAAGACGACAATAGCATAATAACTCGAAGTATCATAAGCGGAAAGCTCGTACTTCCAAGATTTACAAACCTGTACGGTAAAAGAAAATTAAATTATGTTATACCACATATCATTAATGAACTACCAACTACATTAAGTGACAAATTAACACCAAAAAACATAAAAAACAAATTATAATCATAGTTCATACAGCTGTTACAACATTAAAAAAAAATGATGACAGTCAGTATATAATTCACACACGCGCGCATGCAGAGCACACAAACGAACAAAACACATACTTTACAAAAGTTTGCTCGTATGTATATTATTATATATGTATATTATTATATATGTTATGTTAAATATTATTATAATGACTAGATTACATACAATAAAAAAAAAAGACCTGTCCAGCCTCGATCGTAAAAGTGTAACAAACAACATGCTGTATAAGTACATTCTTATCTCTGACTTAAAAACCTGTTTACTCGATCGGCTGGACTGTGTCGCGACGATTTCATTTTAATAATTATTTTACCTACCTCTTGTTGTTACATACCTAGATTTATAAGTCATACATATGTAGTTTTTGTTTATAATGTCAAGATTACTTTTTATTTCTATTTTTGTTTTTTTCATGATTGTAATTAAACTTATTGTGTCGACGACACTGATGCCCGGTAAAACTCGCAAGAGTTTATGTGGTATCTTTAATATTATTGATAATGTATTAAATTGCATTAAAATAAATAAATAAAAAAATTATCTAATGATCTTCATTCTAATGACCTTTTGAGTCAATTCCAGTCTGGTTTCCGGCCGGGTCACAATACTGTGACAGCACTTGTTAAGGTGTCTGATGATATTCGGTTTGCCATAGACTCCAAACACCTCACCATCATAGTGATTTTGGAATTTAGTAGCGCCTTCAACTCTGTTGATTTTGAGTTATTGATTGGAGGCCTTCACACTCTCAATTTCTCACCTTCTGCTTTAGGTTGGTTTGATTCATATTTACGGGGTCAAACACAATATGTTTCTGTGAATAAAGTTTGCTCTAACTGGTGTGACATTATTTCGGGGGTTTTGCAAGGCTGCATTTTATCTCCTTTAGTTTTTTATATATTTATTAACACTGTTACCAAGTTTATCTCTTCTAACTTTCATCTGTATGCCGATGATTTGCAAATACATCGTCATTGTAGTTGTATCTATATAACGGAAACTTCAGGTTTGCTTAACAAGGATCTTAGAGCAATTTATTCTTTGGCTGAAGCTTTCGGTCTTATGGTTAATCCGTCTAATTATAAAGCAATCATTGTGGGCAGCCGTCAGATGATTAATTCTTTTGATCATCCAAATTTAACACCGTTACTTTATAATGGGACTCGGACCCCTTTATCATCTAGGGCAACAAATTTCGGTGTTATCTTTATGGAGATGATCACATCAGTAGCATTAGCAAAAAAATTATTTCACTTTTCACTCCTTACAGCCATTGAAAAATTTCCTGCCTATTAAGACAAAAATTTGTCTTGTGAGAACTCTTATCCTTCCTATTCTGGATTATGCGGATTCCTGTTTCCTAAACGCTACTGAAGTGAAGGGCTTTTGGTCTTCGTAAGTATGACCACATCTCTATTTTCAGAGCCCAGCTCAGGTGGTTGCCTATTCGTTTTAGCAGGAATACTCATATCCTACGTCTTCTGATTAATATATTGTTTAATCCTGCTGCTCCGATTCCCCGTGTCTTTCTCATATTGGCTCTTTCTTCGTTTTCCTGTGTCACATTCCCAAACGTATTCATGGTCTTTCACTGTCCAGGTAGTGAAATTGTGCAATTCTCTACCCACTGAGATCCGCAATAGCTCTTCGTTGCTAGTTTTTAAGAAACGGGTTTAGGATCATTACCTGTCACTGTTGTAATTTTTTTCTTCGTTCCTAATTGTTTTATTACTGTGTTTTCATTTTTTTTTTACTATAGTCATCAATTCAAATTTATGAGTTTTAGCCTTTTTTATCTAAGTGTAATCTTATCCTTGTAATGTATGAACAATTAGAATTTTAATATAATTTATATATTTGTGTTTGTCATTATGCTTGTTCACGATGCCTTCCGCTTTTTTACCAGCTTTACTTTCTAGGTTAGATGGAAGAAATCTCACCTTTTATGCATTATTTTAAGTATCGTTTAATTTTTTGTCATTATGTAAGTGTACGAGCTTATTCATTCTTAAAAGGCCGGCACCGCAGCTGCAATACCCCCGGTATTGCGGATGTCCATGGGCGGCGGTGATCACTTACCATCAGGTGCACCATCTGCTCGTTTGCCCCCTCTACTATATAAAAAAAATAAAACAATAAAATATTAAATAAATAAATTTATACTAGAGGAAAAGAACATTGTTAAGTAAGTAGTAATTTGTTTGAATGACAAAATGAAAGAAGGCGCCTTTTTATTGTACGGAATGTTTAATATAGTAACGCATTACCATGGGTGTAAGCAAATCTATTCATAATTTCACCGCAAATAAAATTATATTACCCTACATAATTAATCTAGAAACTTGCATAAAGTTGTTAAGTTGCAGAAGCTTAGCGTTGAAACTATTCAGAATTTTATATCTCCATGGAAGTATTCTAAAGATGATAGTTTAGTGAGTGTTTTATCATAAGATAGCAAATAAGTAGATGGCTGTCTAGATGAAAATAGACAAGCGCGGTCTAGAGACATAAAATATGATAATGGCGAGTTGTCATCCGTGTGGCAAAATGGTAATGCCATAATCTTACCGGCTACTTTACCCCCTAAATTGTAATACGAAAGTGACACTCACTGATATTGCGGAAGGAATACGTAAGATGGTGGAACCCCGTAAAGACGTTTCAAAATTCTACCATTTAGTACTTACAAATGTCACGTATAGCCAATCATTTGCATTTTACGAACTACTTGGCAGAATGCGTACATAAAGACATAATGATAATTTTAAAATGAGAACATATTTTCATCCGTGTTTTCCTTAGAATGAATAATAATGGTGCTGATTTTTAATATACTACTTACTTAATAACCAAATCTTCATCGTAAGCCGATATCTTACAATTTATCGACGTTATCGATATTAAAAATTAAAATATTATATCTTTTATAAAAACTAATTTTTATCTTAATTCATCTATATGTATATGTATATATAGATGAATTAAGATATATATACATATACACATATATATATATATATATATATATATATATATATATATATATATATATATATATATATATATATATATATATACGTTAGTATAAAACATGAAACCTTCCACGAAACCATGACAAAAACTATAAACTGACCTAAAAATTACTTTCACTAAGACGCCAGTGCTAGACCAACCATTTAAGTAGGACAAGAGCCCACGCTGACAAAACAGCCGAAGTAAATATTTACTCTAAACAACGGCTCAGGTCAGTTCTTAAGAGAAAAAGCTACGAACTGGGGTTTCTGAGGTCGATATTTCTTTTTAAAATACTACAATGAGTATGTATATGAGAATAATACATTCACGTTTAATATTAATAGTAAAGTATTCTCTTGTCGCTTCTCTAATAGAGTAGGTTGAGTAAATCGAATTATCTATAGATTTTCCAAGTTGTTACGATTGAACATTTCATCTATTGGCAAGATCAGTGGTAGTCGCTATTATCGCATTTTATCAATTTAATAACAATTACTGCTTATTTATAATGATAATAGTGATAACCACGACCGATAGCTTTACGAGCTTATCCAGAGAATGGACATGTAAATATACCATAACTTCGAGCTGCTACTAAGATTTGAGAAGACCTCGAAAACCTCAATTACACTCTTTCGCAACCCAGGGATCGAACCCAGGATCTCAAAATCTGAATTATAAATAATAGAAAATAATTAATAATAAATAGAAACTTCAGGATGCAAAACTAAAGATATCGACTACGATAATGCATCATTAAGTTTAAAGTTCATGACATATAAATAAATTATTTAGATTTTCTGGAAAATAAAATTTGTGTAAGGCTGTCATATATTGAGACTAAATACCATAGACTAATCGTAGGGGTTTTATCATATTTCGGGTAATTTGGTTTAAAATTTTAGACTTTTTTAAAAAGTAACTTCCTTACAACCTATCATCAAATCAATCACATTTCCGACCGAGACGATATGAGACTGATTTGTCAATACTTGTTGGCAATAAATACTCGTATTACAACATTGGATCTAATAACATTGGTAGATCTATATCTTATATGCACAATATCGTATATACGCGTTGAATGGTAAAAGATTGTACTTACCAAAGGAGAGTGTTCAATACTCGCTTCTGAAACCGAATGTGTGAAAAGAATAAGTTGTTAAGGAACACAGGCGATTTTAGTTTTGTACATTCCTTGTGTTTCTTTCGGAGTGACGAACATCAGATAAACTAGAATATTTTTCTACGTTCCTAAATTAATTAAATAATTAATTATCCGGGCTCCTTTGTAGAATAGACCAACTGCCGTTCTGCTAGGCAGGTCGTAAAAGGCGACCAATTGGCTATGTGAGTCATTACCATCGCGGCTACTAGGTGGTAGAGTTCTGCATTATCTCGCCCGGGTCTGGTACCACCGCCTTACATATTCCTGCCGCAATAGCCTCAGTGCTTGTCGCTGTCGTGTTCCGGTTCTGAGGGTAAGGTAGCCGGTAAACTTATGCATGTGGCGTTAGACCTCGCCACAAGATAGCAACGCACCATTAACACCTTTGGTGTCTATAGGCGATGGTTGACTCTTTCCATCAGGAGACCCATCTGCTTGTTTGCTATCTTATAACATAAATAATAAATAATAAATAAAAATAAATAAAAGATATATAGCTAGGAACAATCATATAAAAATATTGAGACTTTAATTTATTCACTTTTATCCTCATATTTCAGTATTACCATTTTATAAAACTTTAATTAGATTTGCATCAAAACAGCAATAAGTTTATATGTCATAATTTTCATTATAAGTATCAAATAAAATGTCTCCCTGTTTTCGTACTGGAGAATAGTTTAAAGCTAGTTTCTTTTTTGTTATTTTAAGTGTCTAAAAAGTGTCTTGACAAAATCTTAGGTCAGAATTTTGTCAATCTAAGATTTCTGAGATTAGCAGTTGTACTAAAGACACTCAATGACAAGATTAATACCTAAGCACAGACTACTGAGGAGAGAATTAAATGTTTATGTTAACATTACCTAAATTCCAATTTCATTAGCTACTATTCCCCGAGTTTAAAAAATATTTATTAAATGCGAATAAGTTAAGGATTCGATATAGAATTTACGGAATATATTAAACTTTCAGTTAATTACTAAAAAAACGATGTAAGCCTCGTCAGTGTTCTTTAGCCTTAATTATTGAATAAAAGTTTGAGTATGGCAACCCGTTTGCAAATAGCGATTTGTGTCCGAAGTACAGTGAGCGATGGGCACGCGCCTTGACGTATGCAGTCAAGGCGCGTGCCTATCACCTGCACGGTGACTATATTTTTTGAATATTACTGCACTAATTTCGTTGAGGCTTACAAGAAGTTAAGCAATATTTTCTTTTTAATATAGTTTTATTGGCTTTTTTTACTATCGATAGGGAAGCGCTTGACCACGATCTCGCCTAATGGTAAGCTAAGATGCGGCCTAAGATGAAACGCGCTTCCCTAGAAGATACCTGTTCACCCTTCTCTTGAAGATAACTTCTCTTGCCTACGTATGACTATTAACTATTATGTACAGTCTTTTAACAGTCAACCTGTATACAGGGTTATTTTTAAAGGTCCGGCCAAACTTTAAAATAACGAACTAAATATTGAATTGAAAGTGCGTTTTAATTATTATTGTAAAAATAATCCAAGATAATATAAAAATATTCGTTTCAAAATGTCTCATTAAAGTCAAAAATTGGATGCACTGAGTCGAGAGAATGGGTCGCCGGCACTGATCTAAAAAACCTAAGATGCAAAATCGGTGTCTCAAAAACGTCCTCCAAAGTTGAGTACACAATTTTAAATTGTGCGCTCATTTCAAATAGAATCACGTCGTTCGCGACATTGTCAATTTTATTTCTTTTTGTACATTGCTTTGTAAAAATAACTATAAATCCTGCGCTTAAGGTTGGATCATTGACCTCTAAATATATGGACATGAAATAGCTACTGAAAAAACGTGTCATTTATATACATAATATGGCTGCCGTGTTAACATTATTAAGGATGTCCAGAAAGTAACATTTATGTTTTATCGATAAACGTTGTTTCCTGATTTACGTATTTTCAACCAAAAAATATGTTATTGCATTAGAGGTGATCTTTGACGTGTAAGAACAAAATCTAAACATAATTTACTAGTACCTATATTGATAACGCTTAAAACGTTCCCAAAAATATTGAAACGCAAAGTAGGTCCGTACTAAAACGTTTATAGTAAATAAAATTTTATATTAATCAAGCTAGACAATAAAATAAATTAAAGTATTTTCACTAATAATTAGGCTTTAGATTTACTTCTGTTAGTCTCCAGTATTCTGTGCTTTAGTTGACTAATTCTGAGGTTCTAGGACACTTCCGACAATTTCATACGTCAGTATATATGACGTCTTTGTTGTGTGATTATATTCGTATTAGCACCTGCATGGTTGCAGTACTACCTACCAATTTAAAATTCCAATAAAAACGATCCCTGGACTCACTCAAACAAATAGTAAATTGATAAAGAGAGATCGAGTGACAAATCAAAATGTCAACGTAAATTCGTTATTTTGTGACATTCGATCACAAATAAACAGATTCAAGATTACGACTTTAAAAGTGGCTAATAAGATAAGAATAGAAATGAATATGTGGTCTTATTTTGTCCAATCACAGTCAACGTACGCATGCGTCGTGTTACGAAAACGTCTTAACTTATAGGGGATATTTCTAAGGGCCTAACATAATTTTACGAGTTGTCGTCGATAAAGCGGAGCAATAGTAGCAATAGAATTAAATCATAGCGTACAAAAATAAGGTTGATTATTGTAACGATATTTTCATGACGTTTTTTTTTTTTTTTTTTTTTATATCATAAGATAGCAAACAAGCAGATGGGTCTCCTGATGGAAAGAGTCAACCATCGCCTATAGACACCAAAGATGTTAATGGTGCGTTGCTATCTTGTGGCGAGGTCTAATGCCACTTGCATAAGTTTACCGGCTACCTTACCCTCCAAACCGGAACACGACAGCGACAAGCACTGACGCTATTGCGGCAGGAATAGGCAAGGCGGTGGTACCTGACCCGGGCGATACAATGCAGAACTCTACCACCTAGTAGCCACGATGGTAGTGACTCGATAGCCATTCGGTCGCCTTTTACGACCTGCCTGGCAGAACGGCAGTTGGCCTATTCTACAAAGGAGGCCGGGACCAACACGTTGCAATATTTTTTGTGTTTCTGTTTATATAATTATCATTCTTATGCGTTACCATATATTTTCTTGAGCCACCTTTGTAGGCAACGCTGAATCTCATTATTTTTTATCGACGTAAGCAAAGCTAAAATGTGTAATAACACAAAGTTACATTTTAGTTACAAATTAGTTCTAATTTTAGTTTTTAATGACCGCTCACACCACTTTCGCATTTTTTCCATAAAAAACACGGACCGTTACGCGCACACGTTCCGAGTTCGTTCCGGTGGACCGTGGTCACAAAAATGATTTATGAGTTGCTTGGATTGAATCAGATACTGTAAAGCGTATATTTTTTAAGAGGTCTTGAGCACTGCAATAAACTGGTATGAGAATTGTTTAATTTAAATGGCTTAAGCTACGAAATAATTCAGGTGTAACACGACACTTTGAGAAAAATATGTATTTGTTAGTCGAGGATTTTTAATTCAAAAATTATATAAAAAAAATATAAAAAGCATAGGTCATCGCTTATGCTTTTTATATTTTTTATATAATTGGTAAACATATACATACGGAAAAAAATAAACAACATGTATTATAGTACAAAAATATTTATTTACATAAATATTAATTTTTTTTTTCATAAGTAATACGTAGTTTTTTTCGAAATTTTTAAATAATTTATTTCTTTTTCAATTTTACAGTTATGTTAATTTTTTTTTAAATATTGTTAAGGATATTTCACATTCACATCATATGATTTATTTTGAGATCATAGATATCAACACTAAAATTTACGAAAATAAATAAAAATGATACCAGCGCTTTGGGTATGCCCAAAGCGCTGGTATCATCAAGTTGGTCGTTAACGAAAAATATGTTTTATTAATTGATATTTACGTTTTTTTTTTAATTATTATCTAAACTGTTAGATCTTGAACTAATCTTGATTATAAATAAAGTTTATTTGTTGATTAATACGCCAAAACACTTTTAAATTAACCTGTAGAGATGGGTTAATACCGATATTTCTCAAGATTAGTGATACTAATATATTCACTTTCAAATATTATGATGTCTTAACTAATATGTCATTATTAACTAATATTTCACTGTAATTTGGACCTTAAAGTAACAGTAATAAGATCTGATACTGATACGGCAGGAAAATATCTTAACTAATATTTCACTGTAATTTGGACCTTAAAGCAACAGTAATAAGATCTCATACTGATACGGCAGGAAAATAACTTAACTAATATATCAGTATTAACTAATATTTCACTGTAATTTGAACCTTAAAACAACAGCATACTGCAGGAAATACGTCTGTCTCATTCGTACGTACGACGCGGCGTATCGTAAAAATATTTTAATATTTTCACGAATCCGAATGGGCGCCAATCTAGTGAATCCGAACTATTCCGAAGATTGAATGATATTATCCGATTCATTTTGGATACCCGTTACAGATATTAGGCGAATATGAAATATTAGCATATTACAGTTCGCCGGATTACTAATCCACGAATCCTTTCAATATTGCTAATATCTTAGCGAATACTAATATATCAGTCACACCATTATTAACCTGTATCATAAACTGCAACCAACACATAACACACACAGCACGAATCAAAATGGCGGACTAAGTTCTTTTATTTTTCCCTAAGAGCGTATTTGAAAAAAGAATGCCAATTTGATATTATTCTGTACAATGTTTCGTTCGAAAACGATAAAATACCATAGAGTATTGTAGTAAAACTAGTAAATAGTGAAAATATTGTTTTTTTGGATGAAATTAGCGTTGGTTTATATCCAGTAGAGCTTGTAACTTTATTTTGGTCGAAGTTTTTGTTACTGTGATAGCGTCTTTCGATGGATAGCATTCTTGTTTCGCATGTTGCACTTGATAATAGGTTGGAAATATAATTGCATTATTTTTCTTAACACTTTCCCTTAAAGTATTGTATTGCCATTTGTTTAGCTTAAGTGATAAAAATATCCCCAAAGCCTCATCCGGAGAAAAAGCAGGTTTGGTTTCTTTAACAGATACGCACCTTTTTACTTTTTTCACACCATGTGGATTCTTAATTAAATGTTCTAATATTTCAGCAATTTCCTCATTCCTATCTACTTTTAACTGCGCAAAATATGCATATTATATTTCGTTCGATGACAAATGAAAGTTTTCTGCTCGTATTTTTTTTCTGTTTAGGACCTATTTCACAAAAAGGTTGTCTAGGGCTTTGTTCGGTGGAGACACTTGCACTGATAGAAACTTTTAATGGTGACACAAAATTGATAAAATACAAATGATATTTTTTTTCAAATCATAAGATAGCAAACAAGCAGATAGGTCTCCTGATGGAAAAAGTCAACCATCGCCTATAGACACCAAAGATGTTGATGGTGCGTTGCTATCTTGTGGCGAGGTCTAATGCTACATGCATAAGTTTACCGGCTATCTTACCCTCCAAACCGGAACACGACAGTGACAAACACTGACGCTATTGCGGCATTTCTAAACAATACCAGTTTATTAAAATATTTACTGTGTGACACCTTATCATTAATTCGACGTCCATGATATCTATATCTTAAATCAATAAAAACTTTGATTACACTTTTAATAAGTAATAGTTTACGTGTAGAATTATGATCAGGCTGAGAAGCTAACCAAAATATTTTTCCACATCATAAAAATCACACATAAATTTAAATATATGTAGATAATAATGTAGTAAAATATTTAGGAATCATGCTAGACCAAAGATTATCGTGGCATCCTCAAATTGAATTGATATCTGGGAGGATCAGAAAACTTATTTGGATTTTTCGAAAATTAAGAGACGTTGCATCCAATACACTTCTAAATAGAATCTATTTTGCGCTAGCTCAATCAATTATTTGCTATTGTATACCTGTATGGGGTGGTGCCACTAAAATTAAAATGTTGCAAGTAGAACGAGCCCAAAGAGCATTATTAAAAGTAATGCATTTCAAAACCAGTAGATTTTCCACAACTGAACTATACTCACTGTGCGAGTTACTATCAGTTAGAAAACTATATATACTTTATGCCATACAAAAAAGACATAGGTTGATTACATATGATAATAACCAAAAAGTTAAAGCAAGGAAGGATGCTATTTTACAAAACTCAACGGTAAAAACACTTTTTGCCAATAGACAGTTCTTAAATCAGTCTACTATAATATATAACAAACTTAATAAGAAGTTAAATATTTATCCACTAACCATCTACAACCTTAAAGAGGTTTTAGTGGGCTGGCTTAAGTCACTGTCTTATGACGATGTTGAATCAATTATTTTTAGCAAGATAATATTAGAAAACTCTATTAACTGATCTGTTAGAAACTGCTAGTCCTAAGATTAATGTAACACATGTATACTTACAATTACCCGTGCTGACATAACATACTCGTACACGCATACACACTCATATACACGTACAGACTCATACACATACATAAATACACACACGCAATAGGCACGTATATTACTTAATTTACACAAATGCTAATGATGTTCTGGAAGAGCGGTGTATCCTGACACAAGCATTTCTGCTTAAAAGGATGCGCCGGACAATGTAATATTATATAATCAGTGTAAAATAAGTTGAGAAATAAACATTTAAACATTTGTAAAAATATATTATCTAAGTCTTGCAAACACTTACCTGTATTGAAATCACCTAATATTACTGCCATAAGTCATAACATCTACTATATGGTTAAAGAATTTATTGAATTTTATTAGAATTAATATAATAATTTACACATTTCAATATTAATTTACATTCCAAATTTTAGGTATGAACATATTTAAAAAAAACGTAGTATTTAAACTATTCATTTACAACGTTGCGGGCAACAAAGTCCGCATGCATCATGACACCTATACATAAAATGAATCATCATCGATGTTGCAATTAGTTGTATGACGTAACCACTACCTATTTATTAATCTGCAAATATTATACAATAATCAGATGTAATTTAACATGTTGAACTTATTTTTACTTACATTTTCCTTTATCACGGGAACATGAATGGATGCTAGTACTGATGATGTTAAAGTCCGAGTTGATTCATGTATACTCTGCCTTTCACACAAAACATTTATTTTCTGCTTATTAACGGGCTAAAAATATTTAGGTCGGCATTATTGTCTAAAAACTGAAAGTGTAATTAGGACTACTAAAAATGTTTAATTAACTTATGATCAATTTGAAAAATTCTTAAATCTTTTAATTAAGGCTCTTAGCAATAAAAATAAACAAAAAACCGAAGCCATCAGCAGAACTTAAAGGTACAATTATGCATGGAAATTATTGTTAAATTTGATAACTTGTATGTTGTTAAATCAAATTTATATTTAATAGTTATTTATTTTTGATATATCAGTAGCTTAGGCAGAAGATGTGAAGCTATCAATGTAGCGACCAAAAAAAACATTGACAACAACAAACACAAAATAACACTTACACAAACAGACAAACAGATGTCACTATTCTTAATGACGATTCCATTTTTTATTAACATTTAATACCTATTTAATTATATTATTACTGAAACTTATTAAAAATATACAAAAGGAATAAATACTGAAATTATTCATTATACAAATACTAGTCCCTATTATACTCTTTAGTGGCAATAAAAACAACTTTTAACAGTATTTGATAATATAAATAACAATTGTTAATTGTTAAAAAATTTAATACGAATTTTAATATATTAATTATTGTCAAATGATCCATACCTAGGTACAATCAGTGTTGTGTATTAGGGTTATACAGGTGACAGACATCATATCATATTTTATGTGGTAGAAGGAAATCGAGCTTTCTGATGACTGCAGATAGGTAAAAGACACAGGATATCATACTATGAAAACTTAAGAAATTACCATTACCTACTTACCAGAGAAATTGAAGGAATGACATTGTCACGCAATCTGACTACATCCAGTGTTTTATTAAAATTACTTTCCTTGAAATGAAGTGAGCAGACCAACCAGTTCTTATGTCGGGGATTGATATTTTCAATGCCAATGGCATCTAGCCATTTTCTGTGTAAATCTTCATTTCTGGGGAACCTAAAATTTAATGAAATTAAATATCGACAAATCTAATACCCCAACACTAGTCGTATTTTGTAGGAATCAAAAAAATGATGTTTACAAAGAAATCGTAAAATACACGAACATCTTTTGTAAGTCAATATAAAAATACAACAATTTAGAATGGATATTATTTAAAATCAGCACGCATTATCATAGGAGTTTGCGACATACCTGTGATGCGTTATTAAAGGTGCATTTTTGTCCTTTTTTGCTCCACATTGCAAAATACAACACGAAGGCATGTTGACTAATAGTCTATTAACTTCCACGGAGAATATGGCACTTAATAAACTGATATCTACTTGGTAAATCGTATTTATCCGAAACTAAATTAATATTTTGACAAATCATGTACCACTTATTTATATACATAATATGGCGTCGATGACACGTTTATAGAATTGCCAATTACTTAACTTTTAATTTATACGAAAGAGAGCAAGACACAATATCGTTGTCTCTTTTTGCATATGCAAATTACCATTTGTTAAAAAGAGATAAAGAAATGTCACTTAGTTCAATGTCGATTCTACCGATATTTGTATAACTAAAGTAGCTATAGAATGTTATTGCGCTTCTATATATTATTCATATTTCTATGAGTTGGATATGCAAAGATAATTGTTTTTGTCATATCTATAACGACTTAAATGAAATTAGTGACACTTTTGATTGTCAGTTTTGTTCGAGACTGTGCATCTTGGATTTTTTATGTTTATGGTCGCCGGGCATTGTGTGCGGCATTCGAGCCGTGCTCGATATTTTTGCGTAATTGAAATTATATCCTTGTGTTGTGTTTCCGTTTCGGATAAAAATGAATTTCTTTTTATATCATAAGATAGCAAACAAGCAGATGGGTCTTCTGATGGTAAAAGCCAACTATCGCTTATAGACATCAAAGATGTTAATGGTGCGTTGCTATCTTGTGGCGAGGTCTAATGCCACATGCATAAGTTTACCGGCTCCCTTACCCTCCAAACCGGAACACGACAGTTACAAGCACTGACGCTATTGCGGCAGGAATAGGTAAGACGGTGGTACCAGACCCGGGTGAGACAATGCAGAACTCTACCACCTTGTAGCCACGATGGTAGTGACTCGTATAACTAATCGGTCGCCTTTTACGATCCACCTGGCAGAACGGCAGTTGACCTATTCTTCAAAGGAGCCAGGGACCAACACGCGGGACCAACACGGGGCTGAGAGAATCTAATCGAAAATTCTAATCTAATCTAAATATTAATCAAAAACACCTCAAAAAGGTTTTTTTCCTTACCTGGATAGCGCACGTATTGAATACGTTTCATGCGTTTACCTATTGAACAAGTTGTGATTGGACGGAATGAACGAAATGGGAACAGAAACGCAACATCGAGCTACATAAGTAAGTTTTACATATAATATACACGTTTACTGTTTGAATAATAAAATATAGTTTGAAAAATCCAAATGAGCATGCTTTATCATCCATATTTATGTATCATCATAATCGTAATCATTATCATCACCTTCTTCGTCGTCGGCGTCATCGTCATCGTCATCGTCAACATTATCATCGTCATTTTTAGTATCACCATTATCATTGTTGTTATCCCCGTCAATATCATATACTTTGGAAAATCCGAATGAGGATGCCTTATCATTCATATTTATGTATGTTGTTCTGCCTTTTTAACTACTCTTATTTTTTTCTATATTTTCTCACCTTTTAAACCTTCCTTGGACTTCAAAAATTAATTCAAAACTAAAATTAGCCAAATCGGTTCAGTCGTTCTTGAGTTTTAGCGAGACTAACGAACAGCAATTGATTTTTACATATTACATATAAGATATGTCATAACCATCATCGTTATCATAAATATCATTATCATCATCGTCATTAGCGTTATCATTGCTGTTTTCGTCGTCTTTATCGTCATCGTTGTCATCATCGTCATCATCGTCGTCATCGTCATCGTAGTCTTCGTCATCGTCGTTGTCTTCGTCACTGTCGTCGTCGTCGTCATAGTCGTCGTTGTAGTCGTAGTCGCCGTTGTTACCAACAGTGTCACCATCATCGTCATCATCATCATCATCTAACAATCCCGCCGCCACCACCACCACTAAATGAACAGGTTACTAATGGGATAATAAGATAAGATAAATATTCGTTGATGAAAAAAACCTATTCCCTATTATATTTGTCAATATCCAACCATTGGATTAATAAACAACTAACCGTATACGAAATATATACGTAACATCATCAAAGCCATTTGCACGATATATTTGAACGATGAGGCGCGATCCAGCTTTCAGGCAATAAAAACTTTATATCAATCCCGGATATCCAATATAAAATATGGATGTACTTAAATGTTTTTTGATATATAAAATCCATTGAGACTTTTATTATGCTTTTTGTTTAAAATTTTTGATTTTTTTGTAGTTATTGCAAAGATTTCGTATTGCCTCTTTGGTCCGGTGTCAGTGTTACCCACATGAGGTCCCGGGCTCGATTCCTGGGTCCAACAATGCAAAAATGTGTTTTTTCAGTTTTCCGATAAAGACAACGTTGCCGGAACTGGACAAGTGTGCGGTTGACGTTAGGTTTGCATCCTATGACACTATGAGACTATGTATATTTGGCTAATCGTGGATGCCCTTGTTGTACCCCTACCTACCAGTACAATAATGGAATATCACCAAGTGCCGACGATAGAAAGTGTAAGATATATCAATGCTAGTTACTATCGTGTTTTGGTTGGAGAATGTGGCGCCGCTGGTGACGACCGGTGATGGGTCATATTGATGGAACCAGCGGGCCAGCTGCTTGTCAGGTGACGTCATAACTGTCGAGGTCGATGACGTCACACAAGGACAAGGAATGGGGAAAGGAAGATCTTCCCAGCCAGGCAAGGTGTATTGCTTGGGGACCGAAGTCCTTTTGAGAAGCGTTGAAACTTGTATATAGTATTACAAGATAAATAATTGTGGTATCACGATTCGGGATTTTTATTTTGAATTTCATTTTTTCCATTTGTTATTGATTTTTGTCCATTCTTTATTATTTTTTCTTGTAGCGTTTGTGATTGTTTGAGTCGCTACAAGAAAAAGGTAGCCGTTAAACTTACACGTGTGGCAAAAGTATTTCGTTTTATATATAAAAAAGGGGCAAACAAGGGAGGCTCACTTGATGGTGATTACCACTGCCTGCCACAGCACCATAGGTCTTGCAACTGTTTTATCGGCCTTTTAAGAATGAGTACACATATAGCTTTGGCATGTATAGGCGATGATTATCAATTTCCGTCAGAGAAGCAGATAGTGCTTGCGTGTAAGAATTAATGTCGTCAAAAGTTTTTAAACCATAGGATTTAATACGAGCAAATGGTACTTCTGATTAAAAGAGGTAATCATCGCCTAACCTTACTGAAGACTCTAAAGCTTTTGCATCTGCGTGGCGAATTTTTTTAGTAACATAATTAGATAGCAAACAAGCAGATGGCTCTCCTGATGGAAAGAGAAACCATCGCCCATAGACAATAATTATGTTAATGGTGCGTTGCTATCCGAGTGGCGGGATGGCAACGCCACATGCATAAGTCTACAGGCTACCTTATTTTTCAAACCGAAATATGACAATGACAAGCATTGATGCTATTACGGCAAGAATAGAAAAGACGTTGGTATTAAAAATCCCGGGTGAGACGTTACGGAAATCTACCACCTAGTGTCATCAAAAATAATGGTACAAGCATGAGTTTAGGCTACCCTTCCCTGTAAACCGCAACACGGTAACAAGTACTGACGTAAATGCGACAAAAAAACTCCGCCAAACACTGGCTAAATGCTTCATATCTCTTCCACCTAGAAGTCAGGATATATGTGAAACGTTAAGCAATCAGTCACATGTTACGACTTGCCTGAAAAATAATTAGTCTAATATTAAAAAAGGACCCGAAACAACATGCGTGGAACTCGATAAGTCTGCTTTGGAAAATATGCGGCATGATATGAATTGTGTTTCTCGTCCTGATTGAATGAGGGTAGGTAAAATGAGTGGTGATGCCATAACCACAATTTACAGACCCAATAACGATTATCACCTATTTCTAGCGCTAACTGAGACCAACAGCTTTACGTGCTCACCCGGGTAATGGGGGTATTTACAAATCACCCGCTTAACTAGTTATACACCTAGTTGCTACTGAGATTTTGGATTTTTTAAGAAAAACTTCAAAAACCCTCAAACAACACTTTTGTTCAAACGGGATGAAACTAATAGAAAAATAAATTAAAATTTTTTAAAATGGAAATTTTGTCGTTATAATAATGAGTATTTCATTCAATTTTTATTTGTTTTAAAATTTGGCGGCAAATCTAAAATTGTCTGTCTCACGTCAGCATGAATTAAACGCGAGAAAATTGTGGTGTCGTGATTTTTTTACTTTCGATGTAAGTCCCATCTCGTTCCACTGTTTACAACTGGTCTAATGAGTTAAACATGGTGGCTCTCTTTGATGATCTGCGTGAGGGACGGCCTTCTTCAGCAACGACTAAAGATAATATCAGTGTTGTGCGGCGTATGATAGAGAGTGACATTTCAGCAGATTCGGACAAGCGTAGACATCGATATGAGTCAAGTGCACAAAATCCTCGAAAAAACACTTACAGTACATACATAATAATGTACAAAATGACATATACTATTTTTTCCGGATAAAGTCTGTCGTAAAACTTAAAAGAGATTTTATTGTTTAGTTTACTGTTAAATTTTGACCAGAGGAAGAACTAGCCTAAAGAAATAGGCTATTCGCTAGACCAAAGGGCTATAAGTATATCATATTTTTCAGTAAACATTATAAAAACAGACATGTAGTTAGCATTTCCGAAACAATATAAGCATTTTCATTCCTATTCAATGAGGAAAACATATTTCATACAGTTGGAATGAGTCCAAAGGATATTTGGAGCGCTACGAATCTGTCATGTGAAACTGCTATAGCATAAACAAAGTCGAAACAATATATACAGAGCGAATAGGATTTCTTTGTTATAAGTATTATTAACTTTTATATAATGGGTAATAATAACAATCTAATACTATAGACATACAGTTAGCATTCATTTGTAACCATCGAATAAACAGAATAGAGAACTAATAACAGACCAGTTGTTCTTTAATACATTAGACTAATGAATCTTATAAATAATCCCAACCTTAACGCATGAATTAGTACCAACCAATCCAGTAAGCTGTAAATATGCGCGACAAAATACCGATTTTGAATTAGCCAATTGGAACACCGTGTTCCTTTTCCCCATGCTTAAAATTTAAGTAAATAAATAAAATAAATTGACAAGATAAATTACACGAATTGCTTTAAACCCTAAGTAAGCAAATTATTTGCTTGTATTATGAGTATCAGACAACGATACTAGTACACAGAATTACATGTATAAATATTTAAATATATTTAACAAATACCCAAACCCAGAAATACAAACATATATGCTTATCACACTAGTGTTTGTCCTTGTCGGGAATCGAACCCAAGCCCCATTGATTAATTCTGTGATATATCGGTTCTATCATGGAGAATGTTCCGAGGAACTGTTGGGATTAATTCCTGACGCTGAATTCTGCCGAAAATAATTCTGTCAATCGATTATGGACAGAATTAATTTCGTACCAGAAATCAAAAGTTATTAGTCTTGTAAGGGTTGTCAATGTTTTTTACGCATCATAGTACGAAGTAAGAGTAACGCAACTCTATACAAATAATACAATTTGATATATCACGCATGTTGCCCCGAGTTCTTTTTGAAGAATATAATATTTTGACCGCCCCCGTTAGTCAAGTGGATAGCGACTCTGACTATGCAATCAACGGAGCTCGGGTTTGAATCCCAGCGGGGGCAGGAATTTGTGTGATGAGTAAAAATACTTGTATTTCTAGGTTTGGGTGTTCATCAAATATATTCCAGTATTTAATTACTAACATCCAGTATATTACTAACACCCATTACACAAGCAAACAATTTGCTTAGCTTGGGGTTCCAGTGTCATTTATTTATTTAAATATTTGCATACCAGAAATGCAGAGCATTAAAAGGCAAGCAATTGGCCAAACATGTTACTATTATCTGTCAACAAGTGGTAGGCTTTTGTAGCTTGTTGTCTGGCTTCACCTAAACTTGACCTACTGCGATAGTATCAACGCTTGCCACTGTTGTGCTGGGTTGAAAGGTAAATTGGTCGGCAAACTTGTATGTATGAGCATTTAATGTCTGTGACGTCTAAATGCGACGGCTATTTAATTCCCACATTACCTTTTAATAGATTTTTCAAACAGGAAGAAATTCTCAATTCGGGTTCTACTCGTTGTATATTTTTATGTATTTTCGCTCATAACTCCGTCATATTTTATGTGCAGAAAGTTTAAGATACTATGTAATTGAGAAATATTAGCAACTGCGCTTAACGACAAGTACCAGCCGGCGAGGACACATGTGTAATTAATGCAGCTGTTATTGTGAGACAATGACAAAACAATGGACAAATATAAATAAGGACAGTAGAAATATGCGGGAATAAGATGTTTTCGAGTCATTGTAATTCTATTATTTTTTAGGGAGTTACTTGCCCAAAAATTATACTGTGGGTGTAAAAGTGATTTAAGTGTTTTATTCGGCCAAACCGCTCCTCGGTTATAGAAGTTATGCTAAGTAGAAGTCATGTGCCATTTCGTTAACTCTCGCTGCAGCGCCGAATAAGTAATAAATCGTCCAACCAAAGTCAACATTAAGCAGCGCTGAAGCGTATAATAGAGTATAATATATATTTGTGACCAAAACGCCGTAACCGCTGTAAATTTTGTGGCGCTTACGCGTTTTATTCATTAAAATTAGAGGTAGGTGCATGCAATGCATGAACTATAGTGAAACACAAGTGGCATGGCGCATGACTTGTCTAGTACGTTAATACATAGAATTTTTTTCAGAAGATGAGTAAAAATAGTGCTTATAATTGATTTAAAAATTATTTAAGTTTATCGGAATTAACAAGTACTATGTTAGCTTTACTAACAACTATGGATGTTTTAATTATCTGAATTAAAGTATTATTATTAGTACTATTATAGAAGTTCTTCTAAATGTGACGCACGAGTGTTTTTTTTTTTTTTGTTTTGTTTAGATGAGTACACTTTCCATTCAGTCCCATGTAAATTTGGTGAAGTTCTGATCCAGAAAAACCGGCAATTGGTTTATACTTGAAAGAAGCCCGCACCAGTACATTTTTCCTACCTTTAATTTATTTCATATCAAATATATATCCGTCGAGCGAGCGCAGAGAGCAATTCTCAGGGTGGCTACATTTCGCCCTTTCCTGTTCTCTACTAACTTTCTTTAAAAATCATGTAAAGTACTGACAGTTCGACAACTTTTTATACTAAACATAGTACTAAAACAGCACGCAGCTCTTCCCTACTCTACAGAAATTACTAACAAAAGAAGAAAGTATATAGTTTGCTCCCAAAAAATTGCCATAAAATATAGTTTTTTCTCTAAATTTTATTTATTTCTAGGACCATATCTCTACAACAGACTAAATGCATTGTTGGATATTTATCGGTTAACTTACCATAAATTAAAAATAATCTCCAGTCATCCCTACAAAGTATATTGTACGATGAGACAGAGAATTTGTTAATATTAGAGTTGACTTTACCTATTTTTTGTATCAAAAGTTATATGTTTATTTGTAGCGGAAATGATAAAATATGATTAGTTAATTAAAGTATACTCGCTCTTTTAGCCTGAAACATAAATTTTCCTTGTTCAGGCAACGTCATGTCATAAATAACTTCTATCTAAAGAAAACTTTGTAATTATAGAATTTAATCTGTTTATGTATTTTTTTGAAATAAACATTTGTTATTGTGATTTATTATTATTATAGTTGATTATATCAATTACTGAGAGCAAAAGTTGACGCTAATTGCACATGAGAACAATTTTATGTGTAACAACGATAAAGTCAAGATTAATTTGCGATCCTTACATATTTATGTAGGCGTAACTTCCACTAATTGATCCTACACACAATATGTTTGGATAATGGCAATATGTGGGAAGCAAATACGTAACTTTATCTACGAACTTATTGACGTAAGCGGAATTAATACCGAATGAGCAAAAGCATTCGAAACCTTTGCAATAATTAAGCCCTGATACAAATACGATAGTGGTGTATACATATATTTACACCATTTTTTTATATATCATAAGATAGCAAACGAGCAGATGGGTCTCCTGATGGAAAAAGTCAACCATTGCCTATAGACACCAAAGATGTTAATGATGCGTTGCTACCTTGGAGCAAGGTATTGGACCTCGCTACAAGATAGCAACGCCACATGTTTAAGTTTACTGGCTACCTTACCCCCTAAACTGGAACATGACAGTCGCTGTCATAGCAACGCACCACGTGTTGGACCGGGCTCCTTCGAAGAATAGGCCTACTGCCATTCTGCCCGGCAGGTCGTAAAAGGCGACCGATTAGTCAGTACCATCGTGGCTACTAGATGATATAGTTCTGTATTGTCTCCCCCGGATCTGCTACTATCACCTTAACTATTCCTGTCGCAATATCGTCAGTGCTTGTCACTGTCGTGTTTCGGTTTGGAGGGTAAGGTAGCTGGTAAACTAATGCATGTGGCATTAGACCTCGCCACAAGATAACAAAGCACCATTTACATTTTTAGTGTCTATAGTAGACGGTTGACTCTTTCCATCGGGAAACCCATCTGCTTGTTTTAATTTGTACCTTTTTTGTAACAGTTTTAAATTAATTATTTTTAATTTAATAAAATTAAAAAAATATTAATTTAAAACTTAAATTTAAATCAGTCATTATTATGGAGTTTCACCAAGTACAGAAGATGGAGAGTATAAATTGTATACAAGAGAGACATTTTTACTTTAGAAAGATACTTAATTTCGATTAAGGCGAGGTATTTCGACGCGCGTCAATTCTATAGAAAAATGGGTGGCGCGGTATGTTCTGAAACCGCTGGGAAAGGTGTTAATTTTCGGATAAATAAATATAGGACATCAGCTGAAAACTAAAATTAAACACATTCTTTTTTGTATTTACAACTAAATATCACCATATAAAAATCAAGTTGAAGATTAGAAATATTATTAACAAATTATTTGTTTTAGAGATTTTTTAGCCTGTTTCCGGAATTTCATATGAACAAGTAAAGTACATTCTATCATGTAACAAGTAAGCACATTCCTTAGATAATATCTTCAGGTATATCGTGTAATTTTTGTAAAATTGTTATTTAACAATCAATACAAAAAAATGTGGTTAAACAAACCAGTTTTTTCCCGCTTGTCGCGATGCCTCGCCTTGCAAGAGTACATCACTACCTAAACGCTTCGCGCTGGAACGTGCAATGCATAGTTCTTCATACGTGTATGACAACATACAGTAAATAGCAATATAGAAGTATAAAAGTATAACCATAGACTACTGAATACTATTAGACACGTCATTGGGAAGGAAACGTGTCGCCGCGCATATGACCAAACGCTCCTAGCACTCAAAAATTTCACAAATTGTCATACATACACAAAAATATAAATAAACCTTGTTATACTGTTTTATGGTTCCGAATGAGATAAGATTTAAAAATTACCCTTGAAGTAGTTTTATTTCATTGGTATGTAGTATAGCTCTGTATTTCTGTGTGTGATTGCAAGCTACACTGATAAACTAAGAAATAGTCTTGAAAGCCATATCAATTTAATCCGTGGTAGAAGCAATCTAGATAATATAAAGGTATAACATATAAGACTTAAAGCATGTTCTAGTCGAGTTCCAGACTTTTAGTATTACATTTTCTTGAATAAACATCCTGTATACGCTCAGGTAGTTTCGTTTTTATCTTTCCTGATAGTTTATGGAACCACTGTGTATAAACGAGCCCGAGACGGTTTTTGATTGTAGTTCTCAAGTTACGAACGGCAAACATTTTTAAACTGTCGCTTTTAAACGCGAATTTCTTGAACATTCGATTGGATTCTTTATCGATTTCTCTTTCAATCGGTTTCCTTCTGAATTTATACCTGCAGAACAATCGAGTTATAGACACTATAAATACAAGCTGGACGACCGAGCTTAGCTCGGATAATATGTTATGTTTGAAAACAGATTATCATGGAGATGACATTTATTTGGATTCATTTTGATAGTATAAAACTTTCTAAATACAAAATGTTGTTAAAACCGTTAGGCCACACGCCGCGTGTTGGTCTGGGCTCCGTCGAAAAATAGACCAACTGCCGTTTTGCCAGGCAGGTTGTAAAAGGCGGCTGATTAATTACACGTATCACTACCATCGTAGCTACTAGGTAGTAGGATTACGCATCGTCTCGCGCGGATTTGGTACCACCGCCTTACCTATTTCTGCTACAATAGCGTCAATGCTTGTCATTGTTATATTCTAGCTTAGATTTTTCAATTAGATGATTAGTTTGCAATGTCATCCCGCGATACGTATAACAACGCATCATTAACATCTTTGGTGTCTATATGCGATGGTTTCTTTTTCCATCAGAAGAGCCAACTACTTGTTTACTAGATTGCTATATAAAAAATAACTCTAATATAAAATAATAAAATCTAATATAAACTAATATAAAAAAGTTTATATATCACGTATTTTCCCTGTATTGGTCCCGGGCTCCTTTGAAGAACAGGCCAACTGCGGTTCTGCCAGGCAGGTCGTAAAAGGCGACCGATTGGCTATGTGACTCACTACCATTGTGGCTACTAGGTGGTAGAGTTCTGCATTGTCTCGCCCGGGTCTGGTATCACCGCCTTACCTATTCCTACCGCAATAGCGTCAGTGCTTGTCACTGTCGTGTTCCGGTTTGGAGGGTAAGGTGGCCGGTGAAATTATGCATGTGGTATTAAACCCCGCCACAAGAAAGCAACGCGCCATTAACACCTCTGGTACCTGTAGGCGATGGTTGACTCTTTCCATCAGGAGACCCATCTGCTTGTTTGCTATCTTATGATATATATAAAAAAAAAACGTTTTCTATATCAGTACCAAAATTTCAGTTTTCCATAGAAGAGTTTATTGTTGGCTCTATACATAACAAACCATTGTTAATATTTAATTAGCAATTAATGACCTAAGGGAAATGGAGCCTTCCTCACAAAACCCTCGGCATAATCAGTTTTATATGAAGAGATAATTAATTATGTCCAATAAAAGCGCCGTAGCTGTAGAGTGTGTTCAAAGAAATATAAAGAAAAAGGCGTCTTTTGATGTTTTCTCTGCGGGTTTTTAAAATTACTTTTTAATGTAGAGCAATGTTTGTAATTAGGCCTTGTTTTAAATAGGTTATTTAAATAATAGCTTATTCTTATAAATAAATTATATATATATACCTATAAATAAATTTCGCAAGAAATTGTTCGATTTACTGTTGAATAAAACATACTATGATATTAGAGAATTTTTAGCAGATAAGATTAAATGTTAATAAACAGAAATATAAGCTTGTATAATTTACCTTAAAATTTAAAGGTAATAAAAATTGAATGGCAAATTTTGTAAAATGATAATTTTTTTGTAAATTATAAAATTTGGATTGAGCATAAGATGATAATTTGTAAATTGTAAAAATAACTTTTTGACGTAAAATAATTCTAGTAAATCGTAATACATGAAATAGAAAAAAAGAAGCCAGCTGAGTTTCTTCCGCCGGATCTTCTCAGTGTGTGGCCGCGTTCCGATTCGGTAGTAATTATAAAGAGATCGACCTAAATTAAAATGTTTGCACGCCTTGTTATGGTAGAATATGATGGTAATTTAATTTATTTTAATAACTTGTGACACCCATATTATAAATAAATATTTTTTCATTTTTCATTTTCATTTCATTTTCTTTGTTAAAAGTAAACTCATTTTATACATTATTACGTAAAAATACACGCCGAGTTGGTACGGGCTGACTTTGAGAATGGACCTCCTATTGTTCCGCTAGGCAGTTTGTAAAAAGCCAACGATTGATTGTATGTGTCACTGCCATCGTGCTAACAAGGTGGTAGAGTTCAACGTTTTGCCCGGGGTATTTGCTACCAACACCTTACTTATTTTTGCCGCGATAGCGTTAATTCTTATCATTGTTGCGTTCTCGTTTGAGGGGTAAGTTAAACGTTGGCACTGCTATGTCGCCACGCGGATAACTACGTACCATTAATGTCTTTAGTATCTAAAGACCATAAATGATTGGTCTCGCAGCGTGTAGTGAGACCAATTATTTATATAAGCTAAAGACTTATAGATATTAGATATTTTCATTAAGAGTGCCATCTGCTTGTTTGCTATCTAATCTATATTTTAACATTATAAATGCGAAAGTTTGGAAGTTTGGATGGATGGATGTTTCTTACTCAATTACGCAAAAACTACTAAATGAATTTAAATGAAATTTGGCACGCAGGTAGATGATGACGTGGAATTGCACAGAAGCTATTTTTTAAATAAAAATAATAATCACGGGACAAATTACACTTACTGATCTAGACCCAAAGTACACAAATTATTTGCTTGTGTTATGGGTGTTAGTCAACGATACTAATACCAATATATTTAATAAACACCTAAACCCGAAAATGCAAATATTTATGCTCATCACACAAATGCTTGTCCCGTCGGGGATTGAACCCGAGCCCCCTCAATTGCCTAGTCAAGGTCACTAACCACTCGACCAACGGGACGGTCAACTTCTTATCCCGGAAAAATATGTTGATCCCGCGGGATTCACTATAAACTTGTATAATGAAGCGTGCTGCACTATAATAACAGAGATATTATAAAAATGTATTTGTACTGTTTTACAATATTCATTTTATAAATTTAAGTCTCATTACAACCTTTTTTAATTATTTAATTTTAGTAAAATGAATCATACAAGCAAACTAATTAAACCTCTGGTCTAGGGGATTAGTCTATTTGCTTCAAATCATGAGGTTTTCAGATTTAGGCTTCGATCCCCAGGTCGGATAGTGTGATTTTTTTAAAGTTTTTCTTGAAAATCTAATCCCAATAGCAGCTCGAAATCTGGCGGGTGGTAGGTATGTTACCACTTCCATGCCTCAGATGAGGACGTAAAGCTGTCGGTCTCGGTTATCGTAAGAAATAGTAAATAATATTTACATCGGTAAAATTTGGCAATGGCCTCATTCATCTCGCCAACCGAGAAACAGGTGAAGCGTGACGATCTGGAAAGTCTATAGATATATCTCTTTAACCTGCCTGCCTTGTGGGGACAAGGGAACCGGGCTTGACGATATTTTTTTAAGATATTTATTTTCAAATTATATCAAGGTGCACGTGTTCACGCGGAAGTTCATTCAAGTGTTATTTTGAGGGGCAAGCGATTTTTCAATTAAACTTTAAAAAATATGTAATGTTTTTGTCAAGGTGTTGACTCAAATCTCAAGGCTCCCGGTTCGATCTTTGGACAAAAGTGTTATTGAGGTTCATTAGAAGTTTTTCACAATCGTTATTTCTAGTTTGGGGTGTGATACCACCACCGTGCCTCGGGTAGGCACGTTAAGCTGACTGTGAGTAACATACAGAGGTATACACATATCGCCTACCAACAAATCGTAGAATCGCGGTGAACTAAAATATATAGACATTCGGTTACTCTGCCTAGCATGCAACCGACCGATGTGATGATACTTTTTTAGCATTCATTCGAGACAAATATTACGTTTATTCACGAAAATCTGTTTCATTTTTAGTTTAACGCAATCACTTTTCCTTCAATTTAAACGCTCTATTGAAGACGACCTTACAATTTGGCTGAAAAGGACAACTAAATTTGAGCATTTTTATTAGTATTGATACTATTAACATTTATGTAAAAGACTGCTATAAAATTTAAGAGTTTATTGGAAATCTTCCACTTTGTCGTTTTTGAAAGGTCACTCATGAAGTTTTTTTCTTTGAAGTGTATTAAATTCAAGAAGCTAATGTTTTTACGCGCCTGTACCCGCGGCGTACTTTACGTAAAAAAACTGGTTAAAAAAATTCACGTCCGTCCGGATGTTGGTATGTATCTGGATTACCGTCAGAATTGCAGTGAGTTCTTTTTTTTACCACATCTCACTCATATGAATGAACATGCGTTGAGAACTATTGTTGTCGATTTACGTATTATTGGTTTAAGCTGCAAATGCTTTGTATCTTTGGTTGCTTTAGTAACACAATATTGTTCGAAATGACTATTGTTCAGAGCGGTTATATTATAATCTGAAGACATGTTGCATGGAGATTGGGCAGCTTTAGTTTAAATTATCGATTATTATCTGTGAATAAGATGAACATTGAAAGAGAGTATAACATTTATATAGTATACTAGATATTCAAATAATATATTGTCGCATAAATTTAATTATTACATACTAGCGACCTGCCCGCGGTTTCATTCGCATAGCTTTTGTTCCCGCGGGAATATTGGAAAGGTCTGTATACTAAGACCTTCCTCGAGAATTAATCTTTTTATTAAAAAAAAGCGCATCAAAATCCGTTGCGTAGTTTTAAGCATACATAGGAACATAGGGACATAGGGACAGACAGAGAAAGCGACTTTGTTTTATACCATGTAGTGATATACAATTATTGAATAATTACGTTATCCCAGTTATAATTCAAATAAATTCATAATTCTTTAAATACAAATCTTTACGTTAGATCTCTATATTTGTAAGTCAATGGTTAGATCTCTTACGCGTAGTCAGAGAGAACCAAATGGCATATGTCACAATACTTGCAGATTTATGTCATCGTTGTAAAACTCTTGACAGACAGTACTCAATAGGCCTTTTCATCATCAGATGAGCGCAAGCGTAGCCACCATGTTGAAACGGCGGTAATTCAAAAAATTCGTACTGTTTTAATCAACAATGGCTGGACAAGGACTATTATCTCCACAAAGAAATAAATTATTGGAAAAAACCATCGATGGTGCTTCACTTATTTATGATTCAGTTGAAGCTCATAATTGTGAACAATTGAAAAGGTGGCTAAAATGTCATGGGTTTGAGGTTATAACTCCGAAAATTGTATTTCTGTATAATTTATTTTATACCTTACCTTATTAATTGATTTATCAATATGTTGAAACTCTTGATAGCTTAAAGGATCAGGGTTTTGTTCAGTTGGACCACTTTCTCCAAGAAAATGTAGTGAGCAAATATAAGTATCCTTAGTAACATTATCAATAGATCTAAAACCTCGGTCACTTCTGCCACATTTTTTCACCCATAACTCACATTTCGCACATTTTACACATGCTTTAATGTGTAATTTGCTTGATGATTTGATTATTTTTTTTCGATATTCAAGACAAGGCTTTGGAAAATTTATAAAATAGAATCTATTGGTTTTAAATGATTTGTATCTTTTACATACTCCATAACAACACCGTTTTGTTGTTCCTTTTCGTACAGACAACATAATTATAATGGAGTACAAAAATTTTTTTCCTATTATTTTGACTTACTACTTATTTTTTTTTTTCACTTTTTTTACAATTAATCAACTTTGATTTATATTTTAATTTTTGATACACGGATAGCGGACAATTTAGCATGGTTGTTTACAAAAAACAGTACGAAAAAGATGGCTGATTCTGACGCATGCGCACAAAAAAAATTTGTGATGAAAAGGCCTATAAATCTAATCAGTGGCGGCGCTAGACTACACGTGAACGTCGGCGATATCAGGTTTGCGAGACCTCTTTTCTTTCCCAGTAAAAAAAAAACTCATAAAATTATATGAGTCGAATTATAAAAGAGTTTTATTATTGCTAATCAAAAGATGACCAAAATTATTTACAAAAATAGAAATTTAACTGATACAAACTTTTTGGCTTTTACTGTCTCTGAATTTTTTCAGGATTGTCTCATAGCTAAGACTAGCTACCATTTCAGCTTCAATTGACAGAACCTGTAACCTGTAATATTCTGTAATTTTGAATTTCATTCAAACTCAATTTCAAATGCATTCATGTTGTCCATTATAATATATCCGTATCCATATCCATAATATTATCTATAAACGCAAAAGTAACTCTGTGTGTCTGTCTCTTCTTAACGCCTAAACCACTCAACTTATTTAGATGAAATTTGGTAAAAAGGTAGTTTGAGACCCGAAATAGAACAAAGGATAGTTTTTATACCGGATATCCTACGAGAACGAGAACAATGCGAGTAAAACCCCGGGACTGTCTTTTAAACCACGGTCATAGGAATAATTTCGGTTACATTTTTCGAATTCGAAAAAGACGAATTCACGGACACGGCTAGAATTTCATTCAATTTCAATTTCAAATTTAATATTTGTTCAAGTTCAGTTGTTTCAAATTTAATGTTTTTTAACCCAACCAACAAGCAACAAGAAAACGGTTGCGTTATTGTTACGGGTTGACTGAGAAAAATGTGCTTTATGACGTTACAATCATATTTACTTGGATTTTAAATATTTTTGTGTCTCATTGTCTTCGTGTTTAATAAATAACCAAATAAGTCCGAGCTCCTTTTGAAAAATAGACCAAATGCTGTTCTGACAGGCAGTTTTTAAGAGACGGACGATTATCTATATGAGTCACTACCATTATGGTTACTAGGTAGACTTCTTTTTAAGAATAGATCAAGGCTAAAGTAGGCTAGCGCATCACAATCATCGTGACGCGGTAGGATTCTTGATAAATTATGAACGAATTTCGAGCACTGGGTCGTAATTTATTTTTTAGTAATATTGAATTGTAAATGTTTAATAAGTGTTTGCTAATCTATTTATAAAAACTTTTCAAATATCATAAATAAAGCGAAAATATTTTGAGAAGAATGATAACAACAAAAACGACATAAACTTAGATATGAACAAATAATTCAAACCGCCACCTGGCTTTGATACTTATCTATAACTATATACATAATGTGAGTGGTTACGCAAAAAGGGACCTGAAGGGATTGGAAACGGTTTTTTTTTTGATAAATTCTGATTCTATGGTCCTTCATCTTTGTTTTGTTCTAATCAAAATAATTTTAAGTGCCGTAGTTTTTTTTTAATGATTTTTTATGTAAGCCGAGGCAGTTTTGAAAATATTACACCTTATACACAGCGCACACTAGTTTCTTTTTCTAGCGCGCACATAAAGACAAGTAAAAGACGAATAAATAAGTCACCAATAATACAGCTATCGCAAACACGTGCTATTTCTCACTGACGAAGTCGCTCACTAACGACACTAACATAAAACACCCCGCGCCTCTCTCATTTCGACTCAACATTTTAAACGTGATTTACTTGAAATCAATTATTTTCCCTTGAGGTCCCTTTTTGCGTAACCACTCACATATAATAAAATCGTAGAAAGTTAAAATTGTACATTGAATATTTTTTTAAAAGAATACTTGGGGCGTGATCTACAATCGATATGGAAGCCAAAAATATAGTTTTTTAGAATTTTTGTCTGTTTGTCTATATGTATGTCCGGCGTAAACTCAAAAAGTACTGCACGGGCTTACTTCAAATTTTGCATTATTCCTAGCAGGTCGGGTCAACATATAGGCTACATTATTATCATGCTATCACCTACGGAGGAAGAGCTGTGCAGAGTAAATGAAGTCCGCGCGAACGAAGTCGCAAGCAATAGCTAGTATCCTAATATTTACTCGTAACCTGAAAAATATCTATTTAAGACAATTATATTGTAAATTCCTAATATTTTTTGTTTGTTACAGTTGGTCCTACACTTCAAGCCAAGTATCCAGTCATTATATTCATTCACGGAGAATCGTTTGAATGGAACTCTGGAAATGTGTATGATGGTGCTGTACTAGCAAGCTACGCTGGATTAGTGGTGATTACTATTAACTACCGTCTTGGAATATTGGGTAAGGGAAGGTTAATTTTAATATATCGTAACATTTTTGGTGTATTTTGTAGTCAAATATTCAAAATTCATTGTAAAAATCTCATGTTTAAACATAAATGAAAACTATGATATACATAAATCTTAATAAATATAGATTACGTTTCACGTTCTTTGTCCGCTACGGATTGCTACATTACTGGAGCGATTTCAATGAAATTTTATAGATATGTACTGTTTGATCTAACTTAAAAGATAAAAGAGTTTTTATCTCAATTAATTAATTATCATATGCCCTGTATGCCCTATACTCCCCAATAACCCCCCCCCCTTCCCTCTCAAGTGCCCCACCAAAATATTAAATACAAATAATTTGTATACCAAAAAATATTTGCCGAGTCAGCTGTTATATAATATGTAATATTACGTACTTAGACTCGGTTTAGTCCCAAAATATTTTTTGTTTTTAAGTTTATACTTTTTGACGTGTGGAAAAAATTGTGAGACTAAAATTTTTACGATTGATGCGAATACTCAACCGCCGACAGTAAGAAAATGACATGATGAAGTTAGCTGATATTGCGATGCAACGAAAGTATTATGAAAGTAGATAATATTTTGACGATAGGCGCACTCATGCGACAACCGATAGCCAAGAAACGACATAATGAAATTAGCTGATATTACTATGAGCACGCAAACCAACAGTCAGCGACATGAAGTTATCTGGTATTACGATCGGCGCGCGCACTGTCAGTCAGCGACATGAAGTTAGCTGATATTACATTGGGCGCACACGCACGTACACCGACAGCCAGCGACATGTATCGGTATCGACAGCATCGGTATGAGCGCATAATAATATCAATTAATGTAATTGATATTATTATGTGCTCATACCGACAGCCAACAAAGAGATGTCGCTTAGCTGAGTATAACTTCTTACGTGCGTACATGAGTATACACACACGCGTATTTTCTTCTTTACTTTTAGGTCACGTATTTTCTTTGATATTGTAAATATATCTGGATTACTCTTTATATTTTATGGCATCATCCAAGTAACTGTTTTCATTATTTACTGCCACTGAATTTCGTCCGCGGTACAGTAGACTTTTGTTTATTCATAAATACGAAAATTTATGAATGGATTATTTTCTTACGACTTTTTTAAATTGTTGACATTTTAATCCAAAATCTCGCAGACGATTAGGATATTAGGACTTTAATGGAACCAATTATTTGCAAGACAATGTTCAAGTGAAAATGATTTAGGGACTTTTAAGAAAGGAAAAAACTTACTCTTTCTTAAAAGTCTGGTAACATAAGGGCAAGTTACAAAATGTATAGATGTTTATAAGCCTTGAAGATCAGAGGTAGCAAACGAATTTTACACTCGCTCATCTCACCAACTGATGAACATTTCACCTCCTAATTTATAAAACGAAATTATTTAATGAAAAAAAAAAACAACAAATAAAATATAAAAGGTAACAAAATACGTCTTTAAACGCTCCTAAAAATTTGTGCGATAAATTCTAGATTAGATCCTAAGTATAAATCAAAATGACTTTGGCATGAATCAAAGTTTAATCGAACACCTTTTAAATCATAAAGTTCCAAAATGAATCTTGGATTTGACGCATTACTTTTTGCTTTGTTTATTCGGGTCCATTTTATGGAAATCTGCTTGCCAATCTAAAAGAAATCCAACCCAGCTTAGACTACGAACTTTCGAGTTTGATCCCAGGGCGGTCAAAAATGCTAAAGAAGTTTATCTCGAAAATCTTTGAATCTCAGTAGCAGCTCCGAGTCTGGAGTTGTAAGTACGTAACATTTGTTTGTCTCGGTTATTACCAAAATAAAGGATAATCAATATCAACCGGTAAAATGCAGCGCATCTCGTCAACCAACAAACCAATGAATCGTGGTGAACCTGAAAATTCTAAGAGGTTCGGTTCACTATGTTACTCCGCAAAAGAAACCGGAGTGATGATACTTTCTATTCATTTACAAATATTTGACTTATTTAGCAAAAAATATAGGTGATAATTACTCCGTATCGGTCAGGGCCTTGTTGCCATTCTGCTAGGCAATTTGTAAAAAGTGAACTAAGTGGTAGAGTTCTGCAATGTCTCGTTTAGGTTACGGTCTCGCCACCTTACCAATTCCTGCCATAATATTCCTGTTATGTTCTGGTTTGGAGGGTTAGATAGCCGGTAGACTTAAGCATGTGGTATTACCATCCCGCCACCCGCATAGCAACGCACCATTAACATCTTTGGTGTCTATAGGCGATGGTTGTCTCAGAAGAGCCATCTCTTTGTTTGCTATCTTATGACATAAAAATACATCGATGGTAGTTTGTTGTGGTATTTGAGGCTATATATTTGTTACTACTAAAGTAAATATGGGTGCACTTGTTGTACCTCTGCCTACCCCTTCGGGGATACGGGCGTGAAGATACTAACGTAACTAGAAGTTTCGCTCAGATTTCCGTAAGTCGTGGGCTTGATTTTTATTAACTACAGGAACATGGTTCTAGATGTTTCAGATTCAGACTCATACGGAGCTCTATTCTATATGGCTTAAAGTTCAATATAAACTATCAAACTTGCAAACCTTAAGCAAACCGAGTGGAGTTTAATATCACTTTCTGAGAGTAAATAAAAAATATTTAATTAACTGAACTGAAACGTGACGAAGCTATCGCCGAGGAGCTGGGCATAATTACATTTGAGCTCTAAGAAAAATAAAAGCTGCAGGATCGACAACTTTAGATCATCGTAAAACTTGAAACATTAATAATTTTATATTCGCCTGGAAGTTGCTAGTTAGGTAAATGAATTATGAAGTAACAAAATTATATCATCAAGATCAAACAAAAATTTTAATGAGAGAAATTATTTTTTACTCTTGTACTCTAGTGTGTTTTTATCACAGCCAATTTGCATTAAAAGTATTGGATCAATTGAGTTGAAATTTTAGTGCATTTATATAATATTATGTGAAGTAAAAACTTTGTTGTTCATATCGTATCGTTACCTTTCGTATTATGAAAGTTTTCGGTGAATTTCGCGAGATCACCTAATTTTTCCGAAATAAGGGTTCAGTAGTTTTTGCGTGATTGAGTAATAAATATCCATCCACCCAAACATCCAAACTTTCTATCATCATCTATTTTTTCCGGTGCCTATGTGCTATTATAGGTCATCATCTATCTGTGTGCCAAATTTCATACAAATCCGTTCATTAGTTTTTGCGTGATTGAATAACAAATATCCATCCATCCATCCAAACATCTAAACATTCGCATTTATAATATTAATATAGATATAGATAATATCTATATTATAAATAAATAAATAAAAATATCGATTTTATTTATTGCTATCGTTTTTTGTCAAACTTAAAAGATATTTTAATGTTGAGACTATAATCAAACGGACTAAAGAAAATATGGTTTAAAGACCAGAGACTGGTTAAAAGAATGTTGAATGATTGAATAAATAATTACTACGTACTTCGTACTTCGTACATATATTTCATTCAATGTTTTTTTAACAAGCTCACTAGTTTTATTTGATGCTGTCAACATCTTAATCTTATTATAATATATTTCAACTAGAATTTATTATGACCTTAAAAATCTGTTTAAATACAATACATGTCATATTCTTTTATTCCAAATTTCTTGTTAATCAAGAGCCCCTTTTGAAGAATATATCTCGTATAAAGCTAGGAGGGCTAATATGGATCACTGACATCATGACTACTGTCTAGGTAGTTGAATTCTAGAACGACCAGGTTTGGTAAAACTTTCTGTCACAATAACATCGGTGTTTGTCACTGTTGTTCGAGTTTGAAGGGTAAGATATCTAAACTCATGCAAGCTATATTCCAACCCCTCTACACGGATAGCAAAACACTATTAATATATTTTGTGTCTAAATGCGAAGGTTATATCTTTCCATCAGGATAACCAGATGCTTATTTTTTATCAAATAAAATAGAAATGAAAATAGAATTCCTATGATACACATTTCGTTCGTTTTATTCTGTTCCACTAAAATCGAATTCATATGAAATCACTCTTTCATTCAAGGATATAAAGATTTAGTGTGAACACGGTGGAGCTATTTTTATCGACGTTTATGTTTGGAATATATTTATTTCTTGATAACATTGTTATAAAAAAACCCAAGATACACAGTGTCTCAAAAACGTCCTCTTTAAATGAGCGCACAATTTTAAATTTTGCGCTCATTTCAAATAGAATCGCGTCAGTACATTGTCAATTATTTTATTTCTATTTGTACTTTATAAAACCAACTATAAATCTTGCGCTTAAGGTTCGATATGCAAAGACATATGTTATTACTTTTTTACCATGTCCATAACTACTTAAATGTAATTACCGACACCGAGAGTGACAGTTTTGTTCGGACTGTGCATTTTGGGCATATTTTGGGTTTTTTATATCAATGCTCGATAACAATGAAATCGATAAGGCTAACTTAAATTCTATTTTTCCCCGTGTTGGCCAACTGCCGTTCTGCTAGGCAGGTCGTAAAAGGCGACTGATTGACTACGTGAGTCACTACCATCGTAGCTACTAGGTGGTAGAGTTCTGCATTGTCTCGCCCGGGTCTGGTACCACCGCCTTACCTATTTCTGCTGCAATAACATCAGTGCTTGTCACTGTTGTGTTCCGGTTCGGAGGGTAAGGTAGCCGGTAAACATATGCGTGTGGCATTAGACCTCGCCACAACATAGCAACGCACCATTAACACCTTTGGTGTCTATATGCGATGGTTGACTCTTTCCATCAGGAGACCCATCTGCTTGTTTGCTATCTTATGATATAAAAAAAATATTATCTTTATTAAATCAAATTAATATCCCTATTTACTAAAAACTTTAATCACATCATTTAATCATAGTAAAACTGCAACAACAGACGTCCAATTTTCTGCATCTCTGATTTATTTACTTATCCCAGTAACATTGATAAGGGTTTTTTGAATCCTATTATTTTTATTACACAAGTAATAATTTAAAAAATGAAACTTAAGAGCTACTGAACCGATTTTGATAAAACCCAGACTGTTGCTTAAGTTGGAATGTACCTAATTTAAATAAAAAATAATTATCTAGATTTAATTAAAATAAAAATAATATAATATATTAATGTTAATATATTTTATGATTACCACAAACGCGGTCTAAAATTTTAGTAGCATGTCATTCAAGTGCAAAAATGGAATTGACGTATTCATTAAGAGTCAAGACGGTATTGTCTTTTGACCAAAGGTCACCATCTCACCATCCACACTTGAAAACTAATACATGATAAACCTGGACCCAGTTATTGACAGGGATTTTTCCAAATGGACGCGACTTAAGGACCATCAAAATCAGAGCTAAATCATGGCCAGCAACACAGCTACAAGACCCCTGTTAATGATTTTCTCTAAGGGCGGTGGTAGTAAATAAATGAATAATAATAAATAAATATTCATGGGACAAATTACACTTGCCTCCCCACCCCAAAGTAAGCAAATTATTTGCTTGTGTTATGGGTGTTAGTCAACAATATTAATACATAGAAATACATATATAAATACTTTTACGTACATAATAAACACCCAATCTCGGAAATACAAACATTCATGCTCATCACACAAATGCTTGTCCCCGTCGTTGATCGAGCCTAGCCCCGTCGATTGCGTAGTCAGGGTCGCTAACCACTCGACTAACGGGGTGGTCAATAATCAGGTAAGATTCCTGTTTGTTTGCTTTGTCTTCTATAAAAAAAAAACTATATCCTTAAAAAATAAAAAAGATCCGATTCTTTTATTAAACGATCTAATTCTGAGGTACATCCTTATAAACACAAAACAAGACGTGTGGCACTCGGAGACTGCCGCGGTAAAGCTATTTCATAGCATTTTTTATTAACTTATGCAATTACAATTATATATTTATTTTATTTGTGCAAAATTTTTATTCTTTGTTTTTTTTCTTTGATATTAATTCAAGTTACACTTTGAGCGTGGTGACCGATAAAAAAACATTTTTTTTTCTTTTATTAAGTAAATGAGATGTTAATATTGTTCAAAATATTTTTTATTATCTTTCAATATATGTCGGTTCTTCAGGAATATTTAATAAATGCACTTTGTTTATTCATATTTAAAACACTTTGTACACAAATTATACGAGTATAGATATTCACTGTTGTACGTAGATGATAAATACCGATACACCTATATACTTTCTCACAAACAGCTGATTACGGTAGTTTTCCAATAGAACCAATGCTATCTAAAGGCGGGTTGCTGAACTAAAGAGACAAGCGTGATATTTCAAAAAGTCATTAGAAGTTCTGGTATTTATCGATAGATGGAAAAACTAAAAAGTATCACCGCTGTGCCAGTCGGAGTGGAGGGTGTTAGGTTTTTTTCGTTACGGAATTTCTGGATTCGGTCTCCACGCTCAAGGCCCGCGATAGAAGCTATGCAATAGCTTAAAATACATCCTTATCCAAAAGTTCCTCTTTTTTTGGGAAAGCAAAAACAATACCGAGAGAGCTTTGTTTATCACACACTGTTGTATTTATATTGACTAGCTGCTGCGTGCAGCCCGCTGCATTATACATTTTTTGGTGAAGCCCGCAAGATCGCCTTATTTTTCCGGGATAAAAAGTAGCCTATGTGCTATTTCAGGTTATCATCTATCTGTGTGACAAATTTAATTTAAATTCGTTCGGTAGTTTTTGCGTGATTAAGTAACAAACATCCATCCAAACATCCAAACTTTCGCATTTATAATATTATAAATACAGATATCTTTTGACTACGAAGGATATTTTGTGATACTAATATTTATTCATTACTCATCCGAATGAACATATATCCAATTGAGGACTGTTATTGCCAATCTACATATTGGTTTAAGCTGCAAATGCTTTGAATCTTTGGTTGCTTTAGTAACGCAATATTGTTCGAAGTGGAGATTGTTTAGAGTGGTTATATTGATTACAGTTGAATATGTCGATTATTATCAGTGTATAAGACGGAGATTGAAGGGAAACACAAATCTCAATGGGGAATATACAGTGTGTAAAGAAAACCCTGACGGATAATTAATGGTGTTATTTGGTACCGTAATACGGTTACATATGTGTAATTATTTTATGGATATTAATTAGTTTTCCCAATAAAAAAATAATCTTAAATGGTATTTTCATACATTATGTATGACAACACCTACAAATACGTTAAATCTATTATCAAAGAATGCCGCGCTAGTCGGATGCTACCAAAACACATTCGGCGCGTTTGAGGCGCGTTTAAAGATTCTTTGTAAAAAGCCGAAAAACAATTAGCGCGCCTTCGCGTGGTGTTTGTGCGAAAGCCGCCAAAGCAAAACAATGAAACAAACAGCGACAAGGTGTTGTCATTTTTAAAATATTTGCTTAACTCTAGGGAAATATAAGTAAAAATACGAATATTGAAAATGCGATATCTTTTTTATTTTCAGAAATAAAGTCATTTTACTATCATTTTCAGCACCGACCACACAACCCATAGACCCCTAATAACAGGCGAATGGCTTCTGTCAACACATCTGACTTATAATTCCGATGTAAATGTCCATGCACCAATACCCAATCAGTGTCGACCAATCAGATTCTCTGTACATCACTATCTTTCACTGTGGTCTTGAGTAAGCCAATCACGATGTGCAGCTCAGCTCAGCTAGTTGCCAGAATGCATTCAATACGGAAAATCGAACATTAGGCGTCTATGGGCTGTGTGGTCGATGATTTTCAGTAATGCCCTTAACCAATCTATATGCCTCTTTCGGATCGGACGAGGTTTTCTTTACACACTGTATACATTATCATGTATTATATAGGAATATTCTGGTATATCTACCAGAATTTTATAATATGTTGTCGCATAATTATGTTCTTAGCCCAACGCTATTGTATGGAAGTGAGAGTTGGGTATGTCAGAAAGGGCATGAAAGTAGAATCAACGCGGTCGAAATCAGATCGCTACGAAAAATATGTGGTGTAACACTCACGGACCGGGTTCGTAATGTGAAAGTGAGAGAGAGATTAGGCTTGAAAGAAAGTGTTGGAGTAAAGATGAGAAAGGGAATGCTCCGTTAGTTCGGACATATTGTAGAAAAAGTGGTAGATGAAAGATTAACAAAACAGTCATACAATGCGAATTTGAAAGGATGTAGGTACCGGGTAGGACCAAAACTGACGTACTATGATCAGATTGATCGAGTGTTGTCCGAAGGTGGTGCCAAGAGTCTTGCAACCGGCGTGTTTGTATGAAGAGATTAATGAATGTGAAGGAAGCGAGACAAGTCTGCAACGATCGTAATATATGGCTCTCGGTTCTCTCTGCCAACCGTAAGAAATCTGGCGTGGTGATATGTATATATGTATGTATAAATTTGGAATATACAGACGAAATAATAATCTCTTCTTACTATTTTTATTTTAATGTAAACATTACACACACTAAATTTATGTGACAGACACGATGATATACACAAAGAGATTTTATTGTTTAGACTATGCTCGAATTTTGAACACAGGGCGATTGCTAGTATATACAGCGTATATGGGACGGCCTACCGAAAAATTAAATAACTGCTATTTTTACGTTTTAGTCATGATTGCAATTCCTTTTTTTTTATTTTCACGTTACGCAATTTAAGAGGTATATTGCTTAGACTCATCGCGCCCGCGCAATTCTCGAATCAGTCGATTATTTGGCGTGGTAATTTGCATATAAATACACTGCTTATTTTGTGTAAGTATTTTCTTAAATTTTACTGTTTTTTTAAAATAAGTACTCTAGATTATCACTACATAGTATAAAAAAAAGTCGCTTTCTCTGTCTGTCCCTATGTATGCTTAAATCTTTAAAACTACGCAACGGATTTTGATGCGGTATTTTTTGATACATTAATTCTTGAGGAAGGTTTTAATATGTAAACCTTTCCGATATTCCTACGGGAACAAAAACTACGTAGCTGAAACCGCGGGCAGGTCGCTAGTTATTAAAATAAATCAGTATAATATACAAAGTTGAGGTAAAAAAATCGGCAAAAATATCAAAAATTTTCCACACAAATTTCATTTGAATTTCATCTCAGAATCATGGTCTAAATCCATGGGTTTGATTTTTGGTAGATCGTCCCTTATACGCTGTATATTAATATGTGAAGTAAAAACTTGGTACTCCTTTTTAACACAATTACGCGAACGGTGAAGTATAAAATTTTGCACATCGCCGTTTACGCATCGGTAAACTGTAGAATCCTAATATTTGTAAACAAAACGCATTGAAAATAAATTAATAAAAACAAACATTACACATACATGACTGTGTGTGACATACAGATAATACACACATAATATGGACACTATATTTTTAACGGCTAAAGTGTGTTGTCAAACTTTAGAGGTTGTTGTCTATGGTTGAATTTCGCCTACAAGGCGATCGATTGTATAGAGGAAGGTAGTATAAAATGATCCCCTTAAGCGGAAATCGCTGTGAATGCATATCTTTTAACACAATATTTACTAGCTGAGGATGCTTGTGTAAGCGAAACCGGTAGGAATTTAAATATAATTATCTTATCGTGAAACAGTACAAGTGTTATCAGCTAGCAAATATTGTGTTAAAATGGAGTTTCACCAAGTGCCGACGATAAGAAGTGTAGCATATCTTTTAAGTTTAACCAAAAATAAAGTTGATTACTATTAGTATATTTATCTATCTAACTTTCCTCATACTCAAAACCAGAAAGTAATTGAGGTTTCATTAAAATATTTATTTTTAAAAAAACCTAATGAAGTAATCATCTTTTACACTCCTATAGGTAAGATGATCCCTCAGGTAGAGGTAAGATCGTCCCTGTGATCATCTTGTGCCTATTTCGCGTAAACAAATAATTTTATAAACAAAAATACGCAACAAAAACAAATGCTTTTTTGCAGGTGGTGTGCTGCTTACATTACAAATAAATTCAGTTCAGCAGCGTCTTCATTGTCTATCCCATCACATGCTTCATGCCCCCATTTTCCACATATTGTATCCATCCTTCACTCTTGGTATCGCTTTAAAAAATCTGTGCAGAACGGATACCCAGTGTGTTAAACGTGTTATATGAAGTGTTTTTTCTTTTATTTGACTTTCCTATATCTACATTTTTGCCTTTCTTTGTTTTTTAGGTGCAACCTTTTTTGCACATTTTCCTTGTTCTGATTTTTTTATTCTCTTTTGCTATTTTTTTGCTATTTTATTAAATTTGCATACATAATAAAATCTCTATGTACGAGATGATCCCCGGGGATCATCTCGTACATATAGAAAGGAATCATCTTGACCACTCCCACTTTTTCATTTAATATTTGCTAACACATCCTACAAACACGCGGCTATTTTCACATGGCACATATACTAAAATTGAGCATATTAGAAAGCCACAAACACAACAGTAATTACATTCAATTCAACAGTAATTTCTATATGTACGAGATGATCCCCGGGTATCATCTCGTACATATAGAAAGGAATCATCTTGACCGAAGTCCCACTTTTTCATTTAATATTTGCTAACATATCCTACAAGCACGCGGCTATTTTCACATGGCACATATACTAAAATTGAGCATATTAGAAAGCCACAAACATAACAGTAATTACATTCAATTGAACAGTAATTTCTATATGTACGAGATGATCCCCGGGGATCATCTCGTACATATAGAAAGGAATCATCTCGACTGAAGTCCCACTTTTTCGTTTAATATTTGCTGACATATCCTACAAGCACGTGGCTATTTTCACATGGCACATACTAAAATTGAGCATATTAGAAAGCAACAAACACAACAGTAATTACTTTCAAAATTGTTTAAACAAAAATAACATAAGCTCGAAATCATGACTACCTTACATCAGCCGTACACAATTTTTATTTTTCTCGTCAAAACCGATCTATCGCTTACACCACCATAACGGTTTGACAGAGGTGGGCGGGTGTACGGAGGTATGTATAACAGGTAAAACTGACTAGATGACGCTAGTGGTTTCGGCACAATCGCAAAGGATCACCTTACCCCAAGGGATCGACTCATATTACTTTCCTCTATGTGATATTAGAAAATAGAATCATCTCTTAACGTAAAATAAAAATTTCGAGGTTTAAAATAATACACCAAATTGTTGTTTGTCAGATAAATATAGAAAATTTTATGAAAGCGATTCTAATAAAGCTACGGAAAGGAGAAATTCATCTCGTCTGTCAATATAACGGTTTGCGATAAATATTTTGTTGCTATATGTCTATCAGAGTAGCTCAAATCGATGGGCGTTTGAGTAATTTGTCTTTTGTACTGACACATATATGTGTCGTAAGACTCAGGATGTTTTTGAATTGAATTCAATCTATTTGATATTGTTTTGTAGATTAACAAGTAGTTCACGAATTGAATTTACTCAAACTATGACTATTTAAACGATGACATAATATTAATCGAATATTATGTCATATATAAACATATTTTAGATGACTCATAGACCAGTGGTTAGGCTATATATCTATCCGAATATATATACTCGATGATGCAGTAAAATGCGAAACCGGTTGGCTATTTAAATAAAAAAGTACATATTATATATAATTAATGAATTCTGAAACAGTACAAGTGTAAAATTTAAAACAATAATAATAATAATTCACGGGACAAATTACACTTACTGATCTAACCCCAAAGTAAGCAAATTATTTGCTTGTGTTATGGGTGTTAGTCAACGATACTAATACATAGAAATACATATATAAATACTAGAATATATATATATATATATATATATATATATATATATATATATATATATATATATATATATATATATATATATATATATATATATATATATATATATATATATATATATATATATATATATATAATAAACACCCAAACCCGGAAATACAAACGTTATGCTCATCACACAAATGATTGTCCCCGTCGGGGATCGAACCCGAGCCTTGTTGATTGCGTAGTTAGGGTATCTAACCACTAGACCAACGGGGCGGTCAAACAATAGTTCTGAACAAGACAACGACAATATATATATATATATATATATATATATATATATATATATATATACATATATATATATATATATATATATATATATATATATATATATATAGTGTGGCGTACTAGAATTGCCTCGCTAAACACGACGGCAACCAATACGGGAATCGATTCCCGCCTTCGTCCCACCAATCATAGTGGCCCTTCCGTGCCGCGTTTGCCTGACGCGCGATCCGCAACGCTGGTGGTCGTCCGTTAAGAAATGTCCGGCTCCCAAGTCGCTACGCTGATTAATGTTGAAAAAAAAAACCGAAAAAAACCTATCAGTAATTCGTAGCGTGAACGCTACGAATTACTGATAGGATGAAGACCAGGCAATAATTTCAGCAGACTAGAACCGAGAAAAATAACAAATATGTGTTCATTGGTCAGTGTCCTGTTATTTTTCTCGGTTCTAGTCTGCTGAAATTATTGCCTGGTCTTCATCCTATCAGCAATTTGTAGCGTGAACAAATATGTGTTCATTGGTCAGTGTCCTGTTATTTTTCTCGGTTCTAGTCTGCTGAAATTATTGCCTGGTATTCATCCTATCAGTAATTCGTAGCGTAAACAAATATGTGTTCATTGGTCAGTGTCCAGTTATTTTTCTCGGTTCTTGTCTGCTGAAATTATTGCCTGGTCTTCCTATTAACAGTGGCCTATTTGGCGTAGATCATAAGCTCCCTAGCTTAATCTCTAAGGGGGATAATAGTATTATTGAAGTTTTTTCCGGGGTTTTCCTCGACAATTTTAATCTCAGTTTTCCCCGTGTTGGTTCCGGGCTCCTTTGAAGAATAGGCCAACTGTCTTTTTGTCAGGCAGGTCGTAAAAGGCGACCGATTGGCTATGCGAGTCACTACCATCGTGGCTACTAGGTGGTAGAGTTCTGCATTGTCTCGCCCGGGTCAGGTACCACCGCCTTACCTATTCCTGCCGCAATAGCGTCAGTGCTTGTCGTTGTCGTGTTCCGGTTTGGAGGGTAAGGTAGCTGGTAAACTTATGCATGTGGCATTAGACCTCGCCACAAGATAGCAACGCACCATTAACATCTTTGGTGTCTATAGGCGATGGTTGACTCTTTCCATCAGGAGACCCATCTGCTTGTTTGCTATCTTATAATATAAAAAAAAAGAAAAAAAAGCTAAGTTTGTAAAAGCTAATGTTGGAGTATTTAATGCCAATATTTGAATGAGAACGTTAAGTTGTTGACAATAAACAATCTATGCTAATACACTACGCGTAATATAAATGTGAAAGTAACTCTGTCTGTCTCTTCTTCACGTCTAAACCACTCAACCAATTTGGATGAAATTTGGTACAAAGATAGTTTAGGACCCGAGAAAGGACATAGAATAGTTTTTATCCCGGAAATTCTACGAGAACGTGAAGTATGTGGATAAAACCCCGGGACTATTATTTTAGGAATTTTTCCACGCGAACGAATTCGCGAAGTACATCTAGTATGCTACAAATCGTATTGATCCGAGTTGCCTTTGAAAAATAGACTATATCTGTCATACCGCAAAGGACTGGAATATGCTTCCTGAGTCTGCGTTCCCCGACGAGTACAATCTAGGGATCTTCAAATGAAGAGTGAACAGGTAACTTCTAGGGAAGCGCGTTCCATCTTAGGCCGTATCTTAGCTTACCATCAGGCAAGATCGTGGTCAAACGCTTCCCTATCGATATTTAAAAAAAAACTTTCAGGCGATCTGTGAAACGTGTCACTACCCTCGTTATTTCTAGGCGGTAAAGTTCCGTAACTTTTCATGTAGGTTTGTTACGACCATCTTACCTATTCCTACCATTAAAACATTAATATTTTCACTGTTGTGTTCTGGTATGAAAGGAAAAGTAGGTGGTACACTTATGTATGTAGCGCATCTACCACACGCATAGAAATGCACAATTTTACATTTTGCTGTCTATAGGCGATGGTTATGTCTTTTCATCAGGAGAGCCAATGGTAGCTTGCTATCTAATAATAAAAATTAACATGATTTCAATTTATTCCTTGCAACAACTAATCTTTACTTAATATTATAAATGCAAAAGTAAGTCTGTCCGTCTGTCTCTTTGTTACGCCTAAACCACTCAACCAATTGGGATGAAATTTAAGACAAAGATAGCTTGAGACCCGGAAAAGGACATAGAATACCTTTTGTCCCGCAAGTCTCACGAGAATGGGAAATATGCGGGTAAAACTCCGGGATTGTCTATCTGTTAAACCATGGTAATAAAGAGTAATATAAACTAATTTTACTTTAGATTTTTTCCACGCGGACGACGTCGCAGGCACAGTTAGTGCTAAAATATAATAGTATAATAAATGTTCATCAAAAATTAAGTAGGAAATGTTACCTTTATCTTAAAGGTAGAAAAATTCATTTGAAAACTGTCACAGACTATAATAGCTTGTCCTTTCAAGACAATAAATTGTGGATGTGAAGAAAATGTAAGATATTGCCTAGTTGAAAATTATATTAAAAATATTATGCTAGGAACAAAACTATTTATTCTTCCTATGTTAGTTTAGGGACTACATACTAACATAATAAATACATTATAAATACAAAAAAGTAAAACATCAAGCCGGTTTCTTTCCAGGATAGGCAGTGTGAACAGAACGTCTGTAGACTCCAATTCACTTAGATTCCCTAGTTTGTCAGTTGGCGATAACCAGGTAAAATAAAATCTCTAACACCGCATTTGCCAATCAATTATTATTTTAATCAATTATTATTTCTGATCGGAGCCACCCAGCATTATGTGCTTTTTTTGTTAACAGTAAAATTAACTTAAATTATTGTGCGGACACAAAAATGTATGTGGTCGTCAATTATGATTAATGATTAGTTAATCTTGTTTTATTTAAAAAAAAATTATTATATTAATATTCTTAGAGGCTTAGGTTTCGATGATCAATTTATCAATTATTGAAAAAGTCTTGAACCGATTTTGACAAGATTCGGCAAGAAAAAATCCAGAACATTGTCAATTCTCAACTTCAAACTACGTATGTAGATAAGGAAGTCACTGATTTTGTCCCGATCTATTTTTCAGTAGTACGGGTTGCGCCGAAATCGGTCTACTGGGGATCTTCTAGCGTATGCCACTTACATTTTGAGCTCGGCCATCGAGAAGCATGGTGAGGCACTAGCTGTCTCCCTTGATATCTCGAAGACCTTTGACAGGGTCTGGCATGATAGTCTTATTGGTAAGCTTCCATCGTATGGTCTGCCTACTGGTCTCTGCGACTGGATCTCAGATTTTCTGAGTGGCCGGTCGATCAGAGTAGTCGTCGACGGCTGCTCATCCGACCAAATGACTATAAATGCCGGAGTCCCTCAGGGATCAGTTCTCTCCGCAACTCTATTCCTGCTACACATTAACAATCTGCTGAAGCCCAGTATCTATGGGTACGCAGATGATAGCACTGTTGTGGAGAGTTACGTATCCAATGCGCGGGCCAGTACGGCACAGATCCGGTCTCTCAGAGAGGCAATGGTCGATCGTATGAACCTGTCCTTACAGGCAGTTTCCGATTGGGGCGATGCTAATCTGGTCAGGTATAATGCAACTAAGACCCAGGCGTGTCTATTCTCCACTAAACGGAGTCCACTCCATCTGTCTCCGTCTTTCCATGGTGTGTCCGTGCCGATAAATGACCACCTCGAGATCCTTGGTATCACGTTAACGCCTACTCTCAACTTTGGTTCGTACATCGAATCTAAAGCCCAAGTTGCCTCAAAAAAGCTTGGTATTCTGGCGAAGGTGAGACAGTATTTCAGTCCGGGACAGTTGCTCAACCTTTATAAAGCACAAGTCCGTTCGTGCATGGAATACTGTTCTCACCTCTGGGATGAATCCGCTAAATACCAGCTGGAGACACTTGAGGCCATCGAGAGGCGTGCCAAGAGGCTCATAAACGACGATGATCTGGTAGGCAAAAAACTCCAGAGCCTCGTTCATCGCCGCAGAGTGGCTAGTTTATCGGTTTTTTATCGAATACACTTTGGAGAGTGCGCTGCGGAATTGCACGACTTAAATCCGCCATCCTCGTTTTTCTATCCATCGTCGAGGTGCACAGAATCTAGGCATCGTTATATGGTGGACGTTCCACGTACCCGGACAAAGCGGTTCGACGCAACATTCTTCATTCGAACCGCAAAGGACTGGAACATGCTTCCTGAGTCTGTGTTCCCGGACGAGTACAATCTGGAGACCTTCAAGAGAAGAGTGAACAATTACCTTCTAGGGAAGCGCGTTCCATCTTAGGCCTCATCTTAGCTTACCATCAGGCGAGATCGAGGTCAAGCGCTTACCTATCGATAACAAAAAAAAAAAGATCTCCATCACGTTTTGAGGTACATAAGGGGCCATCCATAAATTACGTCACACGATAAGGGAGAAGGAGAGGGTCGACGAAGTGTGACATTGTGTGACAAGGGGTGGGGAGGGGTTCCAACTTTTGTTACATCACATTTTTTCGATATATAATTAAACACTAAATTTAAAAAGCCACCTGTGTAGATAAAAAATAAACAAATGATCATTATTCCAATGTAAGATTGCAAAATATGTGACTTCACAATAGGTAGGGTTGCGGGGAATATCACAAATGTGACCAGCTGTGACAAAGACGGGGGAGGGGTCAAAAAATCACGAAATTCACGTGACGTAATTTATGGATGGCCCCTAATAGGAACCTTTTCCAACTATTTTTACTATTCGAAGTCAGTATCTATGTATGTGAATGTGGATATGTACTCATAACTTTTGTACGGCTTGACCGATCGAAACGCAGTTGACGGTATTCTAAAATCAAACTTCCAAAACTTAGACTTCCTAAAAAATTGAACTATGATTCTTTAAAATTGGATTAATGTTCTTCGAAGATTTTGAGAAATGTTGAAAGAGCTTCAAAAAATATTGGCTAAACATTAGTTTTTAATATAACTTCGATTAAGTACAAAGCTAATCAGCTCTGTTCCTCAAAGAACTGGGTTCAATGCATGAATTCCATCAAAATCGGTTTATTCGTTTGAGAGTTATTGTTGGCGTAAAACTTCGAAAAAGTGTTTTTTCGACATAACTTCGAAGTTCATTAACTAATTATCTAAAAAATTTTCGTACCTAGAAAATTAAATCAAATGTAGTTTCAAAAATCCAAATCGAATCAAACTTTCAAAAGTTACAGCTTTTCGAATATTAATATTTTGTTGCTTACAGCAAACTTGTCTAATATTTTTAAAACAACTTTCAGGCTAATAAACCGATTGATCTAAAAAAAATATTCAGCTTATCCTTCTATAAAGTTGCGTCAAACACCATAATTTGGATGAAGATCGTTTGATTAGTTTGGGATTTATCAATATCAAATAAACTTTTTTTTTTAAAAAGTAATTTTTTATATTACTTTGACATTTTTCAGCCTACAGATTATGTGCTAAGAAAATATTTTAAACCACAAACATTGCGTTGACTGCCATTCAAAATATCAAAATCAATCATCGTTTCCAAAAAATACAGCTTTTTGGAAATGTATTTGTAACAAAATTTAGATGTTTGAACTCTGAAGGAAATCTGTGATTAGTTACTAATAGCTTTTGTTTTATTTGAGTTTAAAATTAAAATACCTTAATTTAATGGGAAGTTAGCGGAAAGTCTGCAGAGACAAGCAGTTCGCAGATATGTTTTTCAAAACTTAATGATAAGCTGAAATAGGGGATGAAACCACAGAATACTTAGAGACTACCAGAAGTCAATGTTACATACAAGTATTATTCGAGCATAGCACACATAAGTACCTCTCATGCCCGCGATATCTCCGACTGGTGTGGTACAAGCTGTACCGAACCATTGCCAACCAACCAACACATGTATGTAGATTGACTACTGAGTCTCCAGTATACTGTGATGAAACTCTGTATGAAAAGCTATATCGATCCTGCGCAGGTCAGCTAGTTTTTTTTAAGTTAAATCCCCTCGTAATTAACGCAAAAACCCTTGAATAATATAATCAACTATTTTCACGCTTCCACGTAATATCCAGCCTTTGAGCGTATAAAGTGGCAAGGTGCAATGAAAAACCCTTATAAATTATATAATTTTGTATAACTGTTTTAATGTAAACTACTGAAGTGCATTTTACCGTGTGACGATTATAACTTGAAACATTCATTGAGTAAAACTTACTGCTTTATATATTTAATATTTTTTTAATTTAATTTTTGTTAGAGCATAACTTTTAAAAAGTATCATCACGGATTTTGTTCTGTGTGTTAGGCGGAGTGAACCGAACGTCTAAAAACTTTTCTGTTCACCATGATGCGCCTATTTTGAGGTGATTCCCATCGTCGTACATAGCCGAAAATCTAAAAAAAATCTAATTGACATTTGTGCCAGACTTGATAAGAACTGAGCCTAATAGAGTAACCCTTAGACCAAGAGGAAAACTTAATTATTGTTTAATATTATCCCCGCCCGCCCCGTTGGTCGAGTGGTTTGCGACCCTGACTAGGCAATCGACGGGGCTCGGGTTCGGTCCCCGACGGGAACAAGCATTTGTGTGATAAGCATAAATGGTTTGGGTGTTCATTAAATATATTCTAGTAATAGCTGACTCGACAAACGTTGTTCTGCCTTTTTAACTACTCTTAATTTTTTCTCTATATTTTTTCACCTTTTAAACCTTCCCTGGACGATGAGTTGTTTAATAAAAATCTATAATATTTTTATTACTTTATCGAACTCGACTAACGAACAGCAATTGATTTTTATATATATAAGATTTATATATGTATTTCTATGTATCAATATCGTTGACTAACACCCATAACACAAGCAAATAATTTGCTTACTTTGGGGTTAGATCAGTAGGTGTAATTAATTATCCCGTGAATATTTATTTATTTGTTTATTATTTATTTATTATTAATATTTTTTTATATTCGTCACTGTTTAAATAAAGTTGCATATCTCGTACATCGATAACGACATTATAAATGAGAAAGTCTATAATCTCTGTTATGCGTACGATGTAAGTTAAATAAATAAATATTCTACTTCAGTCTCTGTTCAAAAAAGTAACCTTTGTTTGACTTCCGGTCTTCAAGTATCTTTTTGCCAAATTTCATCAAATTCGGTTCAATGGCTTAGCCGTGAAAAGGTAACAGACAAACATACAGACATTATATTATTAGTTATGAACTGTTACGGGTTCGGGCAAGAAAAAAATTGTTTTTTAGTTAAATTGTGAATTGTGGTAAATAAATTGTATTTTTTTATTAATTGGGGTACATATTTTAAATGTTTTTATGAATGCCTAGAAATCCTTGAAAAAAAAGAATGATACTTGATTCGGCGAGCAGTTGAGCTGGCAGGTTTTGGAAATTTAGCTCTGAGGGCTAATTGTTCCGGCGTGGTGAATAGGTTTTTTTTTATATTATAAGATAGCAAACAAGCAGACGGGTCTCCTGATGGAAAGAGTGAACCATCGCCTATAGACACCAAAGGTGATAATGGTGCGTTTCTATCTTGTGGCGAGGTCTAATGCCACATGCAAGTTTACCAACTACTTTACCTTCCAAACTCGAACACGACAGCAACAAGCACTGTCGCTATTGCGGCAGGAATAGGTAAGGCGGTGGTATCAGACCCGGGCGAGACAATGCAGAACTCTACCACCTAGTAGCCACGATGGTAGTGACTCGTATAGCCAATCGATCGCCTTTTACGACTTGCCTGTCAGAACGGCAGTTGGCCTATTCTTCAAAAGGCCTATTCTTCTTCACCTCGTCGGTATTTAATTGGCTGCAGCGTGATTCAGGAACACCGGCACCCTTTCCATGGTTTCTACTGTATACATGGAGTAGAGAGGAATAAGTCTACCCTCCAAAAAAGCCATTTTACCGGGTATAGGCCTTTTAAATCTCTGGTAAACCCGCGTGGAAGATCGCATGATTGACGCGCGTAGACTATCAGTCCATCAGTCTAATAAAAATGGTTTATTTTTAAGTATATTTCTTTAGCACTAGTCTAAAAGGATCGATAGATTTTAGGAAATTTGTGTCAATTCGTTTCACAATAGGGTTGTATTATTTTTATAATATTTAATTGTTGTTCGTTGTTTACTATACAAATTTAGCGATCTCTATTCTTTTATAAATTATATACAAAATATGTTGTTCACAGGTTTTTTAAACGCGAATCCAATACCGCATTTGAAGGCTAGGGTTGCGAACTACGGGTTGATGGATCAGATTGCAGCTCTCCACTGGGTCCAGCAGAATATAGCCTTATTTGGAGGTGACCCTGGAAATGTGACTATGTTGGGCCATGGTTCAGGAGCCGCGTGTATTAATTTTCTTATGATATCACCTACTGTTATGCCTGGTAAGAATTTCTTGTTTTTTCATAAAGATGTTGGCTTTTTAAAAAGGATAGACAATCTGTTGTCTTGCAAAGGAGATCATAAAGATGAGTGAAGATTCAATGAGAAATAAACTCATAACTAATTTTTTAAACCCTAATAACAAAAGAGATTTCAAATTCTGAGCACTATGTATGTGTGTACGTAGTAATTATTTGTAAGCTGGTTTCCTAGCGGTCGTTCTGAAACATGGTTTATCAAAATAAGTTCAGTCGTTTCAAAAATAACAGCTATTTTCAACTTGATGAAAAAATTAAGCAACTTTTACAGGGCTGTTTTTTTTTATATATATCATTAGCTATCAAACAAACAGATGACTCTCCAGATGTTAAGAGCAATTATCGTCTATAGACACAAAATGTGTAAAATACGCGTTACTATCCGTGTCTATCATTGCTTATGCATGTGGTGTTGTCATATCTATGACAACACTACATGCATAAGTTTACCGTCTACCTTATTTCCAAACCGGAACACGACAATGACAAGCATTTACGCTATTGCGACAGGAACAGGTAAAGCAGTGGTACCTAATACCCGGGCGAGACGTTGCGGAACTCTAGCCCCTCACTAGATCATGATGGTAATGAAATGTATATTCAATTGTTTGTCTTTAACGAAGTGCTTGGCAGAATGGTAGCTGGTCTATTCTTCAAAGTAACCTCAATGGGCGTAGACTAATACAGAGGATCCCTTTTAAAAACCATTAACTTCTTTTATGTTTTGTACCTCAAAAGATACTCATGAAGTAGACAGTTAGTCTGATGATACACGAAAGTGTCATGGTTTTATTACTTTTTTTATTCAGTTATTATATTCGAACTAACCATCAAACCAACAAGGCTGTCAGAAGCAATTTGAGTATAAAATTTGTTCTTGAGTTTATTCGACAGTTTTCAGGTTCAAATTAATTAAAAACAAAATCGAGATTGAACCCTTTTGCCTAAATTAATCGTTGTGCTCGAAAAAAATATTAATTTTGTAAAATTATTATTTACGGAGAAACTGTTTTAAGGTAATCAGTTTTACAATATTCTTGGTATTGATCTGAGATTCCTTTGAAGCCCTTTCCATTCTGTCAGGCCGTTCATATAAGTCTAAAGATTAGCTTAACCTATCAGTACCATCGTGAATATTACGTGGTAGTGTTCTAAAGTGTCCCGCCCGCTCATCTTATCACCTCGCCAAGCTTTGATACCACCACCTTTTCCAGTCGCAATAGTGTAAGGTAGCCGGCATTAAATTTCTACACCTGTACCAGTAACATATTTTGCGACTATAAGTGATAAATTTACACTAATGTTCTTATGATGCTTACTTACTTTGTTGTAGGATATTCTTAATAATTAGTTAGTTATGATAAATTAGTATTAGTATTTAATATTATTGATAGCTCATAATTATTTTATTATGTACTACTCAAGCTTTATCTCTCAGCACCACAGAAAATAAGCTGTAGAAAAATGCTTAATATCATTAAGTTACGCCTTTGTACCATTTTTCTGCAATAAAGTATTTAAATAAATAAATAAATAGCTGTCCTTTTCTATGAGAAGATTTATTTGCTTACTATCTAATGATATAAAACTAAGACTGGACGCGTTTTTACTTTTTATTACTGATATTATGCAATTGTTTAAATATGAATAAATTTTTTAGGTCTGTTTCATCGCGCAATTCTTCTCTCCGGTTCAGCCTTAAGCTCATGGGCACTAGTAGAGGACCCTGTGAGCTTTTCCGTCCAACTTGCCAAGCAATCCAATTGTACGTTACCCGAGGATGTCGTAAAAGACCACGAACTTATAGTAGATTGCCTTCGGGAAGTTCCATTACAAGAACTAATGTCAGCAGAAATTAACACACCAAGTTATCTAACAGCATTTGGTCCATCAGTAGACGGTGTTGTTGTAAAAACTGATTACGCCAAAGAACTCCTCACTTTTTTTATACCAAATGACTTACAAGGATTCACTAGTGTATCTGGTGTGAATAATATTAAAGCGGATAAAAGAAACGGTGACAGGATATTTGGGATAAGAGGCGGGCAAAATAAATATGATCTTTTATTTGGCGTCGTGACAAGTGAAGCTCTATGGAAATTCTCGGCTCAGGATATACAAAATGGTTTTGAAGGAGAGCGCCGAGATAAAATAATCCGGTAAGACACCTTTGTTTTGTAACATGTTGTAGCATGTCTTTTTGAGTTACTTTTATATTTATTTATTTGGTTGAGTGGTAAACAATTCTGACCTGTAAGTCGATAATCTATTGGCCATTCAGGATCGTTTACCACGGCTATCGGGTTCTATTCCCTGATAGGGTCAGACGTTTTCGTAAAGAGCGCAAATGTTTACCTTTGTTTTGTATATGTTGCAGCATGTTTTTTGAGTTACTTTTATATTTATTTATTTGGTTGAGTGGTAAACAATTCTGACCTGTAAATCGATAATCTATTGGCCATTCAGGATCGTTTACTACGGCTATCGGGTTCTATTCCCTGATAGGGACAGACGTTTTCGTAAAGAGCGTAAATGTTTACCTTTGTTTTGTAATATGTTGTAGCATGTCTTTTTGAGTTACTTTTATATTTATTATTTGGTTGAGTGGTAAACAATTCTGACCTGTAAATCGATTATCTATTGGCGAGTCAGGATCGTTTACCACGGCTATCGGGTTCTATTCCCTGATATGGGCAGACGTTTTCGTAAAGAGCGCAAATGTTTGTAATTTTAGGTTTGATTGATGTTTTTTTTTTTGTTAAAAATTAAACTAACATCGTAAAATTTATAACTTTAGTAGATTCTAAACTTTATATCATCAATTTAATGTAAAATCAAAACGTAAATGTAATGAGAATTTAACAAGTTTCATTTTGTTTGTTTCTTAAAGATGAAAAATTTGATTTTCTTTTTTTTTCTATTACAAAGATGAAAGATTTGATTTGATTTTTTTTTATTATAAAGATGTAAGATTTGATTTTTGTTTGTTACGATTTAACTCAAAATGCACTACAACGATTTTAAAAAAATATTTCATCTTCAGAAAGCTACATCATACAGGTGTGACATAAATTACTTTTTTACTCGACTAACCAAATGAATGTAATTATTGTTGATCACGCGAACGAAATCGAAAGTAGCTGCTAGTCCTCTATAATGTAATAACTGCAATTTCTAAATGAAATTGTTAAACATAATAACGTCGAGGATATGATTTACACAGAACATAACTGTCTTTAACAAAGAGCCAAATATTTTACTAAACAAAATTGTCTATAAAAAATAAATTTATTACACTGAACAAAACTATCTATAAATAAAAGTCAAATCTTTTGCCGCCTTAGCGTCAATGCTTGACATTGTCGTGTTCCGGTTAGGATGGTAAGGTAGCCGGTAAATTTATGCATGTGGCATTGCCATCCCGCCACACGAATAGCACTGTACCATAACATCTTTGGTGTCTATAGGCGATGGTTTATCTTTCCACCAGGAGAGTCATCTGTTTGTTTGCTATCTTAATAAATAATAATAATAATAAATAAATATTCACGGGACAAATTACACTTATTGATCTAACCCCAAAATAAGCAAATTATTTGCTTGTGTTATGGGTTGTAAGTCAACGATACTAATATATAGAAATACACATATAAATACTTTTACGTACATAATAAACACCCAAACCCGGAAATACAAACATCTATGCTCATCACACAAATGCTTGTCCCCGTCGGGGATCGAACCCGAGTCCCGTTGATTGTTTAGTCAGGGTCACTAACCACTCGACCAACGGTCTATAATAAGAAATCAAATCCATTTCATAGCCGATTTTGTTGCGTTATTTATTTGAAAGCAGGTTTTCTAACGGTCATTATTAGACAATGTTTATCTGGGTTATTTAGGACTAGGTTATTTATAAGGACGTTATTTAGGTTTACTCTTTCACATTAGTACGAATCCCTTGGAAAAAGATTTTGGATTAAAATAAATATTAAAATCTATTTTCCAAGGAATCTTTATCAGAATTTCACAAGTCGATGTTTCGACTCTACTCAAAGACAGTTGATGTCAAACAGAGAGATTAGGCACAAATATTCACAAAATATCACTTTTTTTTTCTTTTTTATGGCATGAATCACTTAACTTTAACATACTTAGGTATAGTAAATGCAACATGTAACGGCAGCCATTTCTGTATTTATTTTGTAATTTGAATTTACTTTTTATTTATGCATATCCAAATGTAAGGGCAAAAGTCGAAAATTATGAGCAGCCCTACACCAATTACTCAAAACTTTCCTGAATATTGATGGTGTAGAATTTAAATACGAGTGAACTGCAGCTCCTGGTTTTGCGTTAAGGTGTGCAATATTATTAAAAAAATAAAAAGTACCCACGTAGAATATGTATCCTAATAAGTTGGCTGTTTCTATATTACGTATGTGGTTGGCTGTTTGTTGAAGGATTTGTTTTGTCACAAAATCAAACATTATAAATCGATCAACCAATATTTATTACATACTAACAATATTTATAAATAAAACTTATGAGTTGTACACGGGACATAGTGAAAAAAAAATTACATGAGCAATTCCGCGTAGAATTCTGAGCCTCTAGAAAGGCACTACAGTCCCGCGTTTCACGCCTGCCAACGTGTTATAAAGACGTCCTGCCAGTAAGATAGGTCAAATGATTTCCAAATTAAACTGGAAACTATTGAATATTGAATAACAATCAGAATCAAGCTAATTACTGAAAGAGTTGTAAAATTTAGGGGAAAATATGTTAAAGATGAAGTAATGATTTTACAATAACGTTAACATAAGTTAAGAACACTTAAAAGTTAAAGGAATAAATAATAGCTTCCTGATAGATTGAAAGTTATTAAGACTATTAATTTTTGATATAATAATTCTTTATTAATTAAACTATTAACTTTTTAGTATTGTTTTCCAAAACTAAAACTAAGCTTAAAATTGTGGGAAAATGGAGAGATTTATTTATTAATCTAGTTTTATAAAATCGTAATACAGGAAATTTTATTCGTAGACCTGATTAGATTAATTTCCTTAAGGAAACAAATGTTATGTTTTATGCACACCAATTTTACTTGGATATGTAATTGAGTTTCTCCCAAATAGGCCTGCAAGATTGGTGGATGGGTTTCCAAAATTATCTTATATAAAAAATTTAAAAACTCAGAAATATATTTTTTCAATTTTTAAACACAAAATCGACCACTAGACGACTTTTTCAGTTTAAAATATTAATGTATAGTTAAGACCATAAAAATTAAAACGTAGGATTTTGCATCTTCAAAGGAAAAAAAGAACAAAACGGTAGTATGAACGATTGTGCTAATTTGCCGTAAGCAATGAGCATACGATGAACGGTTGTTTAGTAATAGAGCTCTACTTGCCTTTTTTTACGCATTAAGTTTCGCAATCATTATTATCATATTCAAAAAGCATCGAAGTACTCTATTATTTAATGATTTATGTGATAGGTGCAGCAAATATCCGGGGCACCATAATTAAAACCATCTATTTTTAAATGAAGAGATTACCTTTACCTACATAGTTTTATCTAGGTGATTTAAAGCTACCGTTTTATCCTGTACGTGACAAATAGGAGTCAGACACAATTTTTCTTTTTACCGTGTTCGCTGGTAGAAAATTAAAAAAAGCTTGTTGCAGCGCCATTTAGTGTAGTATTTTATATTCGATTACTCCATTTGAATGTTACATTTATCAAGCTTAAAATGCATTTGTTAGAGGATGTAATTTTATTTTTTAGATGTCAAGGGATGTTAGAATTTTATGATGTTACATTGTCCCGTAGCCGCCATCTTGGAGAAAGTGTACAAATGGTTTTTATAGTTTATCTAGCAAACTATTGTTCGCACAGAAAATTTGGAAAAGTCATTGTTAGTTGCAAATTAAATTCTGTATAACTTTGATCCTATAACTTTAATCTTAGAACCAAAAATAAGAAAGTTATAAAGAAAAATCGATGAAAATGTTTTAACAAAATTTCTTTTGGTCCTTACATCTTTTTTTCTAAAAAAAACACAAATATCCTACCTAAGAATTTATGTTGTTGAAAAAGGTACAGCAAAAATGCTTAGGCTGTACGGTTTTCAAGATAAAATTGTCATTATATTGATTTTATTTATTAAGGTAATTTAGGTTAGCGCTGAAACCTAAATTTATATATATATATATATATATATATATATATATATATATATATATATATATATATATATATATATATATATATATATATATATATATATATATATATATATATATATATATATTTATTTATTTATTAACACTGTAAAGTTGTTATTTATTTATCTTCAGAATCATTCTCCACAATTAATGTCGCTGTTTCCATTATGTAGCTGCAAGACTTCTCTAACAAACGCTACCCAAAATGTTCTTTTTAATGGAATATGTGGTTTTATAATTAGTCTTAAAACCAAAAATAAAAAAGTTATAAAAGAAAATCGATAAAAGAAATGTTTTAACAAAATTGTTCGGTCGTTTTAAAATTTTTCTATTCACTTTACCTAAAAATATATTAGAATATTTTTGTTAAAACTCAACCGTTTTGAAAGAACAGTTATCATTATATATTTTTTATTTAAGTTGTTTATTCATATCTTAAAGTGCTACGAAACTAATTATATTTCTCCAGTACTCATAAGCATACATTCCTATGAACGACGAGATATTGTTTTCAATTATTATTTTCATAAGAATAATTTTATAACGATTAACATTACAAATTTGGTGTTCGTTCATCTTTAGAATAATTTTCCTCAATGAATTTCGTTATTTTCATTATATTGCTACAGGTATTCTCTGATATATTTGACAGGTTGATTGAAACGCAACTCCAAATGTTCTTTTTAATGGAATATTTAAGCAAATATATTTTCAATTATTTTGATAAGATACTACTCTTTAATTATTTATTGTTGTAATGTTAATGTTATTACTTGTTAATACGGTACATATAACGATTTTTAACCAAACACATTCGTATCTGATTATCTTTTATTGAGATCAGCTATTCTATTTCTGCTTGCTTTTTGCCCTTTATAAAATGTTTAAAGATTTATTTTTTTCAGGACATATGTAAGAAACGCGTACACCTTCCATTTGAGCGAAATATTCTTCACAATCGTGAATGAATACACGGATTGGGAAAGGACAGTTCAGGTGAATTTCGTTTATTGATATTCGTTTCTGCAAGGTAATGGATCACTAGAGTCAAAGATTGGCAATTACTTTCCCATCTTTCAATTCGTGCAGTCGCCTTCCGTTTTATTGAATTCTTTCTATTGGATTCTCGTTATATTATATGCGTGAATTGGCACGGTAGGGCTGTCAAATTCCTACTCAAAAATTCTATTATGGTTCTGATGGCCCTTTTTTATGCACGTGATTTTGGATTTTTTAGTATTAATTAAACATTTTTCCTGTATACGTCAAGACCTTTTACGAAAAATAGATTGGTGATCTTACTGCTAGGCATTAGTTATCTTACTGCAAGGCTAATATTATGTGTCACTGATGTTATAACTATTAACTAGAGTGTAAAGATCTGCAACATTATGCGCGGATTTTGGTGCCACCACTTATAAATAGCAACTGCCTTTTATAGCTTGGAGAGTCGTTTGCTAATACTTAACTTGTACTACATCAAATACTAAGTAATCTATAATGTCCTATTAAATATAAAAATCTAATCTTCAGAGGGCCTAAAAAGGTATTTAGGCCCTCTGACGAATAGACTATCTTCCATTCCACCAGGCGGTTCATAAAAGGCGAACGATTGAATAGACATGTCACTGCCGTCGTAGCTACTAGGCGGTAGATTTCCGCGTCGTCTTGCACGGATTTGGTACTAACGCCTTACCTATTCCTGCCGCAATAGCGACAATGTTTGTCACTGTCGTGTTCCTGTTAGGAGGGTAAGGTAGCCGGTAAACTTATGCATGTGGCTTTAGACCTCGCCACAAGATAGCAACGCACCATTAACATCTTTGGTGTCTATAGGCGATGGTTGACTCTTTCCATCAGGAGACCCATCTGCTTGTTTGCTATCTTATAATATATTTAAAAAAAAGATTTATCGCCAAGTAAAATTTGGACATCCTTGATTTCTTATATCCGTTGGTACTAAGTTGAGTCGCTTGTTTTTATAGTAGAGAAGACCGAGATGATAAATGGGAATTTACTCGAGCATCGTGGGGACCTACTGGATTTTTCAGATTAAATGATAGGAGAAATAAAAGGTTATATGATGTTTTTCATTTCAATAGCAGAGAAAAATCTACAGATACAAAAAATGGAAAAAATAGTGACATTGAAAAACTGAAGCGCGTCAGATTAGGGTATGGTGGGTATAACTGCTAGCTAAAATTTAGAAAATCTAACGAATTGTACGTATCTTAAAGGAATAGGAAAGTCATAAAGATATCCTTGAGGGCGTCTCGTTCTGTTTTATTTAAGGGAAATTATGTAAGAATAACGAAAAAATATATAATTTGATGATTTCTTCAATCCGAAGTTATTGGAATATTTTTACTGCCCAGCGCTTTATACATTATACATTTAGTCAAGAGCCTCAACAGTATTCGAGGTATTCACCTTATGTTGATTTGCTGCGCTCGCGTAAATCTTAAAAATCCCCTCTACTATTAGTGACAGAAATTCTTCCCTATTATTAGTGAAAGAAATCTCCGTAATGTGAATAATTTAACATTATTTTTTATCCATCATTACCAAGTCTACAAGATGCTGCTCTGTTCGTTCTTATAACTTAGTTCGTCTTAAAAATTACGCTTGTCCAAATTACCCGCAATATACATTTCTTGAGTATTTCTTTACAATTGTCCATGGAAATTATTCTGACTAATTAAATACATCAAATAGAATAAAAATAAGGATTTAATTAAGAATTATGGTTAGCTCTGGATCTTTCATCACATTTGTGTATTTCGTGTTCCAACGAGTTTTTCGGATTAATTCCTAATCATTAGACATCGTGTCAAAATTTAAAGTTCCATCCCGACCATCTCGCTGTCTGGAAATCCACAACCATGCGCTTTTCTCGGCATTTTCTTTTCATGGGCAGCGGTGATCATTTACCATCATGTGCATCCTCTACTCGTTTACTCCTCTCATATAAAAAAAAAATACAATCACATATTGGAAAGTTTAAATGTTATGCTCAAATATTCTAAAATTATTTTTTGATTGAAGTTATTTATTGACAGCATCCAATCAACACTCGGGACGCAGCAGTGCTGGCGATATCAGATGCTCAGTACGTGGCCCCGCTGGTACAAACTGGAGACTTTCTCAGTGTTGGCAAGAGTTCCCTTGGATCCGGTTCCAATACATTTTTCTACGTGTTTGACTATCAAACAAAAGATGGCGATTATCCACAGGTAGACCTAATAATAAATAAATAAATATAAGCACACTATCGCCTCTGTAGCCTAGTTGTCCGATGTTGGTGTTGACCACATGAGATATCGGATTCATTTCCTTTAGTAATATAAACCATATACCAAAGAGTATGTAATGTATGTATAAATATGGCGCGCTGTCACTCAAGACGCAATAATAGTACAGAGCGTGTTCGTAGTCAAATTAAATGTTAAAACAAGAAGTTTTTATTATAAACGTACGATATTCAAAAAACATAGTGTCATATACCTAATAATGTAAAGCATTACGCAATTGTAAAATTTACTCAACTAGCCTTAATGGGCCAACTAACAACTAACTAATGAGCTAGCCAACTAACAGGCATGATATTTTGCTATCCTTTAATATATTCGGCATACATTAAATTTCGATACGACAGGACTTGAACCTGCGACTTTCCCCTGACCGGGATGCTCTAATCAACTGAGGCACTGTCGACTGGTTCAACTTGACGAAATTCTTCTTTGCTTTCTGATCGATTTTGTTATTTTCAAAACGTACAAAAACATTTACTTAATGTATACAAATACTTATTAATAAACTATTAATAAACGATAAGGTATATAGTTTATTAATGGTTTTTTAATAATAAACTATATACCTACAATCTACATACATAAAACATATAATACTACCACAAAATATTTAACTAACTAAAAGTATCTTCACGCCCGTTATCCCGAAGGGGTAGGCAGAGGTACAATAAGTGCACCCACGATTAGCCGAAGATACTTGGTCCCACAAATGTGATAGGTGGCAAGCCTATCGCCAACCGGGCACTTTCCAATACCGGGCAATTTTGTGTTTATCAGAAAACTGAAAAACACATTTTTTTTTTAAGTGCCCGACCCGGGAATCGAACCCGGGACTTCATGTAGTCGACGCTAACGCTGGACCACTAGACCAAAGAGCACGATAATTTTTATTATTTAACTAACTATTTATATATTAATGGAGTCGGGCAAATCAAAAATGTGTTTTTTGTTTTCTGATCAAAACAACAGCATGGATAAGTGTCCGGTTGGCGATAGTCTTGGCACCTATCATATTGTGGGACTATCTACAGCTAATGGTGGGTACACTAGTTATTGGTACCTCTGCCTCTTCGTGAATACGGGTGTTTAATTATCGATGAAAATAAATCCAAGTTTGCAATGTTTACAACTATTTTGTATTCTTTAAAAGAAACCCGTGTCCAGCTCATTAATCAGATAAGTTCCACAGAACATTCCCCATTATACATATAATAGAAGACATAGAAAAATACAGTATATTTTCTCAACGTCTTAGTACAAAACAGTTTAAGGATAGTCTAGTCAGTATTTGCAAATTAACATTAATTTGCTATTATGTTGAAACCACATTATCGTCGTAAAAGTCGTGGTTCGTCGACAAAATACGGAAGTTCTTCAACAATGTTCTATCTCGCTTCAACTTTCGATGCATATCATTGCAAAAGCGAAGTTAACTTAGTGGCGATAGATAGCAAACAGTCAAACAATAGTAAAAGTCCAAAAATTTACGATTCAGTAAAGCGTATGGTCACAATTCGCGACAACGAGAATATTCGGCGTAAGATGACAGTGTATCCATAAAATTATAAAAACACATGCATTTAGTATAGGACCCCATTACAAGATGACTTTTAACGAGCTGGTGAATGAATGAAAAATATTTTATATCCGATAAAACGTCAATATATATATTACAAATGTGGTGACTAAAAATTTCAGTCCAGAAGATAATTAATTATATATATATATATTTTTTAAACATATCACTGGTTTGGTTAATAAACAAATTCCATACCGATCGTAAGTATGAAGCCTATTAGAACATCGCCTATCCTATCGCCTATTATTGCCTCTGTGGTCTAGTGGTCCAGCATTGGAGCTGACCACATGAGGTCCCGGGTTCGATTCCCGGGTCGGGCACTTAAAAAAAGTGTTTTTTCAGTTTTCTGAGAAACACAAAGTTGCCCGGGATTGGAAAGTGCCCGGTTGGCGATAGGCTTGCCACCTTTCACATTTGTGGGACCAAGTATCTTCGGCTAATCATGGGTGCACTTGTTGTACCTCTGCTTACCCCTTCGGGGATATGGGCGTGAAGATACTTTTACAACATGCAAACATTACGTTGACTACTTTTTCCCGTGACAACTCTTAGCTAGTAATCTATATACTAGTAGTATATAGCTTACTAGCTAAGATAGACTACTAGACTAGTAGCTAGTATACTAGTAAGTATAGATTTACTTGTTTATACCTGCTTACCCAAGAATTGTGACGTGAAAAATAGTCAATTAAGAAAATATAAATTTAGCTAACGTTAGGTTAACAAAATTTATTTTTTCTTAATATAATAAAATTTCAGTAAAATTTGTAACGGTTAAAGCAATCACAAAGGCTACAAGAAAAATCGACTTCATACTTTTGATGGGTATGGAATTTGTCTAACTAACCCAGTGAAAACTTTAAAAAATCTGGACTGAAATTTTTTCTTCAATCCGTTTGCAAATTTTTCCCCGTGATAGACCAACTGCCGTTCTACCAGGCAGGTCGTAAACGGCGACCGATTAACTATACGAGTCACTAACATCGTGGCTACTAGGTGGTAGAGTTCTAAATTGTCTCGCCCGGGCCTGGTACCAACGCCTCACCTATTCCTGCCGCAATAGCGTCAGTGCTTGTCACTGTCGTGTTCCGGTTTGGAGGGTAAGGTAGCCGGTAAACTTATGCATGTGGCATAAGACCTCGCCACAAGATAGCGACGCACCATTAACACCTTTGGTGTCTATAGGCAATGGTTGACTCTTTCCATCAGGAGAAGGAAATTTCTCTTCCCATCTGCTTGTTTGTTATCTTATAATATTTAAAAAAAGCAATATATTTATTGACATATTTAATTGTTAAAAAATAATTTTCTTTAATTTAATTGTTAAAAAGTAATAGTTTATTCGTAAATTACGCTTCACCTAGTCAGAATCGTTAATTACTAGAATATCTGGTCAAGTGAAACCTAAAATATTGATATAATTTGTTAATCTGTTAATCAACTGTACAAACTAGGGATTGGTTAAATTAGATGAAACAAATGTTTATCTTGGATGTTGCGAATGCAAATAAACCCAAATTCGTAGAAGATTGAGAAAGGTCTTATGTAAAAAATCATAAAAATCGTTTTTTCATATAACTATATGAAAAAACGATTTTTATTATTTTAACCTATTCGACTTAGTTCATGGAATCCTTGGTTCGGTTCCCTGGTCGGATAGTGTTATTAAGATTTTTTGAGTTTTTTTTTAAATACACATCTCAGTAGCAACTCTGAATCTGGCGGGTAATGTTCTTACCACTCCCGTGCCTCGGATGGTCACATAAATCCATCGGTCCCAGTTATCGCTAGAAATAGATGATAATCGTTATCAGGTCTGTAAAACGCGGTGATGGGGATCACCAATCATTTGGCCAACCGACAACCGATGAACCGTGGTGAACTGGAAAATCTATAGACGTTCGTTCTATTCTATTCTTTCGTTCTATTCGTTCGTTTGTTCGGTTTACTCTGCCTACCCCGCGACGGAACCGGGAATGATGATACTTTTTTTAACCGATTCATTTTTCCCTAATGCTGGCAGTAAATTAACTTTGTGTTCTATATCTATGTTAAAATAACCGTGCTTTAAAAAGATCTTGCGTCTCTAATATCTTGGTTATTAAGGCAAAGCGCAGAAGACTGGGCGGTGGCCCTCTTGGTGGTTCAAGTGTTTTCCTGTTTATCTAATTTAAAGTTTAATTCTGTGTTTTATCCACAAGGTAAGGATTTAATGTTATATGCCCGGTTTTTATTTCGATCATTTGATTTTGTTACTGCAGGAAAAAAGTAGCAGAATTTCACCAAGTGCCGATAATCGGAAGTGCAAAATATTTTTCTCAATATAATAAAAAATATCACAATGTTTGAAGCAATTCAAGCAATCTACAAACGTCACAAGAAATAAAAAAATTAAAATTGGAATTCAAATCCTAAATCGCAACATTAAAATTATTTATTTTGTAAACATTTACAAGTTTCAACTCTTCTCAAATAGACTTCGGCCCCCAGGCAGCATACCTTTCATGGCTGGGAAGATCTTTCTATTCCCTTTTCACGTCCTTCCATGACCTCATCAACGTTCACAGTGGTGACGTTACCCCCACGTGAACACCACCACTTAAGTGATGACTCCTGGCGCCAAAGTGGTAACTCTTAGAAAAAAATACGCAGTAAGCTTCTGACCATTAGCGTCTACATAACTTCTTCCGCTCCCAACGGCATCAGCCGGCTTTACGCCTCATCTACGCTTTTCGGAGTCCACCTCGAATTTTCCACGTTCATTGGATTTGCAGCAACCCTGTCATTTTTCGCCGTGTTGGTCCCGGCCTCCTTTGAAGAATAGGCCAACTGCCGTTCTGCCAGGCAGGTCGGAAAAGGCGACCGATGGCTATCGGGTCACTGCCATCGTGGCTACTAGGTGGTAGAGTTCTGCATTGTCTCGCCCGGGTCTGGTACCATCGCCTTACCTATTCCTGCCGCAATAGCGTCAGTGCTTGTCGCTGTCGTGTTCCGGTTTGGAAGGTAAGGTAGCCGGTAAACTTATGCATGTGGCATTAGACCTCGCCACAAGATAGCAACGCACCATTAACATCTTTGCTCTCAATGGCGATGGTTTGAAAAATTAGCCTATGTTTGACCCCGGATCTTCATCTATATCCATGCCAAATTTCATGAAAATGGGTCCAGCGGTTTAGCCGTGAAAGCGTTACAGACAGACAGAGAGACTTTAGCATTTATAATATTAGTATGGATTTACAAAAAGTATCATCACCACCACCACATATATTTAAAAAAGTATCATTACACTTGGTTGCCTTACGGGGTAGGCAGGGTAAACTTAACGTCTATAGACTTTCCAGTTTACCATGCTTCACCCACCTGTTTGCCGCTTGGCAAGATGAGTGATTCCCATCACTGCATTTTACCGACCTGATAAAGATTATCGCCTATTTCTAGTGATTATTTACGTGCTCATCCGAGGCACGGGACTGGTAACATGCCACCAGCCAGACTCCGAGCTGCTAAAGAATTTTTTGATTTTCGAGAAAAACCTCGAAAAAACCTCTAACACTTTTGCCCGACGGGGATCGAACCCGGGACCTCATCATCTCAGCCAAATAAGCTATCCCGTAGAGCCAGGACTACGAGAAATATTTTTTTCACTAACAAGAAATGATTTGTCAACAATCATAGCCTCTTTATCTGCCTTACCTCGCAAGAAAATCAGCGTTACATAATTGAAAATGTTATTTTGTATTAATAGTATGTTACAAACATTTGTATTGTTACTTAGGTACAAGTGTTTGTGACATACTATTAATACAAAGTAACATGGAGATTTACCAGTGCCAACGATATTTAGTGTTCAAAGTATAGAAAATCTTTTTTTTTTTTTTTTTTTTTAAATAGAAAATCTTATATAAGATAATTCATATTTTACTAGGGGACACGCAGCTTTGTCCACGAGTAGCACCTTAATTTTTTTAAAAAAGCTTTTGTTTTATTTCGGATTTTTAACTATGTCCTTGACAAAATTTCAATAAAATCGATTAAAAGGTTTAGCCGTAAATGCTTTTTTTATAAGATAGAAAACAAGCAGCTGACTCTCTTGATGGAAAGAGACAACCATCGCCTATCTTTGAGACAACCCTGATTTCATTAGAAAGGATAAGAGTTACGCGTTAGAAAGAGATGAAACTTCTAGGTAAATATAAACGTAGGTAATCAAGCGCCGCGCGATCTGAGTGCTAAGTGTGAGTTTTTCTTTTTGCATTCGATCGTGAGCGCGTTTGGAGTTTACTAGGAATTTGTATGTGATTTGTACAGCGCCACCTAGTGGTAAACGTGAGAAGGTGTTAATGGTACATTGCTATCCGAGTGGTAATGTGTTAATGTCACTTCCATAAAATTAACGGATACTTTACCTTCCAAATTAAAATACGACAATGACAAGCAAGCATATATAACGGCAGGCATAGGTAAGACAGTGGTACCAGACCTGGAGGAGACAATACAGAACTCTACCACCTAGTATCCAATCGTCCGCCTCTTACAAACTGCCTGGCAGAACGTCAGGTGGTCTATTTATCAAAGGATTTCGGATCAACACGGTAAAATTAGCTTAAAAATGCTTAACATATGGAAAGAAAAACTTTCGCATTTATAATATTAGTACGGATATTAGCATTACAAGAACATCATGTTGAAAAATTTTTGAACTTAAAATATTTCATTTTTTCAATAGCCAACCTTTATACAAGTATAGATTTTGTTTTATATCATAAAATAGCAAACAAGCAGATGGGTCTCCTGATGGAAAGAGCCAACCATCGCCTATAGACACCAAAGATGTTAATGGTGTGTTGTTATCTTGTGGCGATGTCTAATGCCACATGCATAAATTTACCGGCTACCTTACCCTCCAAACCAGAACACGACGGTGACTAGCACAGACGCTATTGTGACAAGAATAGGTAAGGCGGTGGTACCAGACCCGGGCGAGACAATGCAGAACTCTACCACATAGAGAATAAATTTTTACATCCATTTAAATATTGATTCTATTTATGAAGAAGCTAAAACTGATTAATTATTTCAGCGGATGGGTTCCGTTCATGGAGAGGAGCTTCCATATTTATTCGGCGCACCATTAGTAGAGGGACTGGGCCATTTTCCAAAAAATTACACCAAATCCGAGGTTGCGCTTTCTGAGGCGTTTATATTTTATGTGGCTAACTTCGTGAGGACAGGGTGAGTATTTTAATATTTTACAACTCTTCTACTTTTAAATATTCTATATCATGGAGTTTAGAGTTTAACATCGGTGTTATTTGGGGTTTTTGGATTATTCTCTCATTCCGGGTTCCTATAATTAACAATACTTCATTTCTAGTTGCAAGCAACAAGGTTTTTTTATATCATAAGATAGCAAACAAGCAGATGGGTCTCCTGATGGAAAGAGTCAACCATCGCTTATAGACACCAAAGATGTCAATGGTGCGTTGTTGTCTTGTGGCGAGGTCTAATGCCACATGCATAAATTTTCCGGTTACATTACCATCCAAACCGGAATACGACAATGGCAAGCACTAACGCTATTGCGGCAGGAATAGCTAAGGTGGTGGTATCAGACTCGGGTGAGACAACGCAGAACTCTACCATCTAGCCTTTTACAACTTGCCTGGCAGAAGCCCGGGAGCCCGGGAACAACACGGGGTATTATGGATAGAGACTACCATAACCTATAAACATCAAAGCAGCTAGTGGTGGGTTGCTATCCGTATAGCGAGATGTTAAATCACTTGCCGTAGCCGGGACACTTATTTACCGGCTACTTTAACATCCAAACCGAAACACGATAATAACAAGCGTTGATGCTTTTGCGACAGGAATAGGTAAGGCGATGGTACTAAATACCCGGGTGACAGGTTGCGGAATTCTCCCATCTAGTAGTAAACGAAAATGACTTTGTATTACCATTAATATGGCGGTAATCTACGAGTAATGTCTGTAATCAGTATACCGATTACTTCACCCTTTAAACTGCATCACGTTAGTGACAGACATTAACGAAATTGACAAAAGAAAAGAAAAGACCAATCCGAGGCGAAATTTTGCAAAATTTAACTGTTGCATATTTTCATTCATCAATTCTATTCAAAAAAAGGTCAATGAATGCTTCATTCACATTTTGACTTCGTTATGGTACCAATATAGCGTAGCTTAAGCAAATAAAACGATTAGGTAGCGTGTAAAGGAAAATATACCGCAAAATTAAGAAAACATGTCATTTTTACGTTCTACTCATTATGGCAAATATTTTTGTTTGTGGGAAATACAAAATTTGAGTCTCATGATTTTTTTCTTATTTTGACGCTACGCAAAGTAAAGCGTACATTGTTCCGATATGTCGCATCCATGTAACTTTCGAACCAGCCGGCCGTTTATTTTGCGCGGTATGTAGCGCATAATACATATTATTTTATGTATTTCCATGAATTTTACTATTTCGTTAGAATAAGCACCGTAGAATATAAAAATAAATTAAATTATATAAAATTAAGGTAATTATTACATTAAAAAAAAACCGTGTTGGTTCCGGGCTTCTTTGAAGAATAGGCTAACTGCCGTTCTGCCAAGCAGGTGGTAAAAGGCGACTGATTGGCTATGCGAATCACTACCATCGTGTCTACTAGGTGGTAAAGTTCTGCATTGGCTTGGCCGGGTAGTGTTCCTGTCGCAATAGCGTCAGCACTAGTCACTTTCGTGTTCCGGTTCGGAGGGCAAGGTAGCCGGTAAACTTATGCATATGGCATTGGGGCTCGCCACAAGACAGCAACGCACCACTAAAATCTTTGGTGTTTGTAGGCGATAGTTAATTCTTTCCATCAGGAGACCCATGTGCTTGTTTTATATCTTATGATAAAAAAAAGCACAAATTTCCAACGGTTTTCATCTCAGAATCATGGTCCAAATTCATAATTTCGACATATTGGTAGACCGTTCCGTATATACTCTATGTATATTTTGAAATTTGACAACTTTTGTAACTCTGCTTTTAAATTGTAACGGCTACCCCGCCGCAACAAGACAGTAACAAGCAAGCATTTAGATTAAGTTATTTAGTTAGTAAAGTAGTAAAAAAATGTAGTAGTAGAGTCTTCTGGCTTATAAAAGTAGATACTGAAAAATAGCGGCAAATTTCAAAAAATCAGCTTAACAATACATTAACTAATGATAAAACAACTAAATATTTGGAAGGTGCATTACTATTGCAGAACTGCTGTTGCATTGTTTAACGAAGTGGATGAAAATACAGAAATAGGTAGTTGTTTTGAGAAAAAGAAATGTAAATAACGATGAATTCGAAAAATAACGACGAACAAATAAAATAACAGCATTATGCCTAGAGGCTTTGAAATCTACTACCAAACGTAAACAATCTTATTTTTGTTTGAATTGGGCGTTTTTCTCTAGTTGTCTTTTTTTAAATTTGGAAATCGCACAAAACAACATCCTCCACACTGCATTACGATTGTTTTATTCAATTTTACTCTCGTAAAATGTTAGAATTAGATCAGAACAATTCACACTAAGTTACCAACAATCAATATCTTTTTTTGGCCATTTTGACTTTGACATTTGTTTAAGTATTGCCATGTAGAAAGTTTGCAAAAAAATCCTGTGTCTGTTGTCGTTAGCCAGACTCTAGGATTAAATAAGTATGTATACACGTATCCCCGAGGAACAAACAGTACAACTACGATACGGCAAACGATGTTCTGCCTTTTTAACTACTCTTATTTTTTTCTATATTTTCTCATCTTTTAAACCTTCCCTGGACTTCAACAATTAATTCAAAACCAAAATTAGCCAAATCGGTTTAGCCGTTCTTGAGTTTTAGCGACACTAACGAACAGTAATTGATTTTTATTTATATAGACTAGCTGACTATATAAATAAAAATCAATTGCTGTATAATCTATATTCATAAATTATTGTCAATACATTGTTTAAAAGATTTTTTATGTTAACTCATCAAAAGTGCCTGCAAAGGATAATTTGAATAAAAATGTTTTGACTTTGACTTTGATTGTGAACTTTGAAGGTGGCTAGGTGCCACCTATTACGTTGTGGGACTATCGCCAACCAGGCACTTTGCATACCCGGGAAACTGTTTTTTAACAGAAAACTGAAAAAAGAAACTGTTTTTTTTTAATTTCCCAATCCGATAATCGAACCCGGACCCTTATGTGGTCAACATCGACTCCGGACCACTAAACAACAGAGCAAATTGTTGCAGACAATTACAATATTGTAAAAATACTCGTAGGAAATCACGCCGTCTCCCTTTTATACTTAGGCAGATTAGGCAGATATAGATCAATAAACATTCCGGTTCACCAGTTAACTGGTTAATTGGTTGTAGAAATAGTTTATGATCGAACTGCCCCATTTAAATAACTTGACATTGGACAACAATATAAGGTCATCCAAGAAACGGAAGTATAAATACTGCGCCACCAAAATATAAGCTAATACACCGACTTCGATTTTTTTAGTCTAAAAAAAACCGTGTTGCTCCCGGGTTCTCCTTTGAGGAATAAGCCAACTGCCGTTCTGTCAGGCAGGTCGTAAAAGGCGACCGATGGGCTATACGTGTTACTACCATCGTGTCTACTAGGTGGTAGAGTTCTGCATTTTCTCACCCGAGTCTGGTACCACCGCGTTAACTATGCCTGCCGCAATAGCGTCAGTGCTTGTCACTGTCATGTTCCGATTTATAGGGCAAGGTAGCCGGTTAACTTATAAATGAATAAATAAATATTCACGGGACAAATTGCACTTACTGATCTAACCCCAAAGTAAGCAAATTATTTGCTTGTGTTATGAGTGTTAGTCAACGATACTAATACATAGAAATATATATGTAAATACTAGAATATATTTAATAAACACCCAAACCCAGAAATACAAACATTTATCCTCATCACACAAATGCTTGTCCCCGTCAGGGATCGAACCTGAGCCCCGTCGATTGCGTAGTCAGGATCGCTAACCACTCGACCAACGGGGCGGTCAATTATGGATGTGGCATTAGACCTTTCCACAAGATAGCAACGCACCATTAACATCTTTGGTGTCTATAGGCGATGGTTGACTCTTTTCATTAAGAGACCTATCTGCTTGTTTGCTATCTTATGATTTAAAAAAATAAAAATTAAAAAAACCCTATATCTCTTTTACCTGAACTATGATACCCCGCGATCTGAGCCAATTAGGCTAAACCACAGAACACCAAACTACGAGTTATGATAATCATTATTATTTAACAAATTTAACCTACAGGCTACAATGCTGATTAACAGTAAGGTGGATGATTCCATCTCATAGATTTTAATCTCGTCATACGTCATAAAAGACCGAGGAAGTTGTATATGTCGCCGTGAAATTGTCAGTTCCGTTAGATTATAATCTACCTAGACAGCAATTCAGTTAGATTATAATCTACCTAAGTGATATTATAATTTAACTGCTAACCTAACCTAACCAAATTAGGTAGATTATAATGTAACGGTATTGACAATTTCACGGCGACATATACACGGGGAATATAATATACCCGTAAAAATCCTTTTTTTAAGTAAAATTCAATGATAAACATACATCAGTAAATTTAAATATTGTACATAAAAGCTCCCAAACCTTTGAAAACAACATCATGAATAATTTTCATACAAATTATTATTTGAAATTTCATACTCTGGTTATGTGGTCAGTATTGTATAGTTACCGTTGTCTTCATATATACTTACATAAACAGAGGGGTCAGATATTCGTAACATACGAGTATACGTAATTTCCGTTTTGGCACAATACGATATTCTTTTGTCTCTGTAATGGACACAAAGCGCATGGTAGAACGAGTCTGAAGTCTCATTTATTTTGCTTGCCCAATCTTCATTGTTTTATGCTCTAGTAAAGACAAATAAATCTACTGTTTTGGTTGTTTTTAGATATAATATTTTGATTTCATTTTAAGTTGAAAGTTTATTAAGTATAAATAAAAAAGTTATAAACTGGCTAACACAAAGAGCGTTGATGCCGCAAAAATGCTCTTGCAAATATCACAGAATTTGTTATGTGGCAAATACATGCATCGACACAACACGCGTGATTCCTATTGTAAGTTAATCTTACTATATCCATAAGCTTCCTGAAAGTACAAACGATAAGTTGACAAAATACATAAACGATAGGTGAAGAATTTTAGGAAAGTTTAAATATATATTTAGAGACGTGTGCCTTAGAGAACACCTAAATTTTTAAGCCCCTGTCACAGATAAGAGTATAACGGCCCAGTAACTACATACACTAGGGTGGAGTGAAAAAAACAAATTATTTTTTTTACTTAGCCTGGGGGTCAAATTTGTAGCTTATAAAAAACAAATTTTTTTGAAAAAAAAATATTTACTCAACATCTTGAGGCAGCCCACTCATTTTTAAAATTAATTACGAGTAAAAATATTTGGTTGCAAAAAAAAATTTTTAAAGGCGTTCTATAAACTTCAGAGTATCCTGTTTTATGCCAATTAAAAATCATAAGTTAAAAAAAATTTTGTGACTATTGTTTTAATTTTTTTAAAAAATCCCAAAAAGTAACATTCCTCTTTCGGGCACTAGACTAAAATTTGAGTTGGAAATGATCATAATTGCTAGTTCTTAGATGTTTTAAGAGATTAAAAGACAATTTTTTTTTGCAACCAAATATTTTTACTCGTAATTAATTTTAAAAATGAGTGGGCTGCCTCAAGATGTTGAGAATTTTTTTTTTCAAAAATTTTTGTTTTTTATAAGCTACAAGGCTACTACTACCCCCAGGCTAAGAAAAAAAATTTTTTTTTTCACTCCATCCTAACATACACATACCATGACTGAATTTTAAAACATAACATTAATTTTTAAAATTCAGTCATGTCTGGATCTTTCCATTTACGTATTCTTGTTTTTCTTTAGTCTTTGTTAATATTGAAACAACGAACAAAGGAGCTACACCGAATTTCTTATATCGCCCTGAGGTCCAAATTCGACAAAAGACTAACCTATAAAATCTCTTTTAAGTTTTATAACAGGCTGTAGCCGTAAAGAAAATAATATACACGTGTGTATACTATCATGTAAGGATGTCAAATAAATGTGTGTGCAATGTTTATTTTGAATAATTTAATGTATTTCTAATGCATATTATTTAAAAATAATTTCCCAAATTTTATACCATGCCGTACTTCAAATTGTCTTTAAAATGAGTACAAATTTTTTGCTTTACGTATCAATCAATATACAGATTCTAGAAATAAGTGAAATATTTTTTATAATTTTTTTACTTTGACGACATCTTAATTTACACGTGCGTGAAGCTGCGCGCGTTTGCTAGTATATAAATAAATATTACAACAACAATAACATATCTTCACGCCAAATTTCTTACGGAGTATGCAGAGAGTATTAAGTGCCATATATGACGGTCCAGTTAGACTTTCCTTACTTCCTGCACATTCATAACACTCTTCATGCATACACGCCGATTTCGAGTTCTCTTGACACCACCTTGTGATAGCATCTGACCAATTTGATCAAGGTACATCAGGTTTTGGGCTCCCCCAGTACCGACATCCATCCACATTCACATTGTATATTTGTTTTGTTAATTGCTCATATGCCATTCTTTCACCACGTAAGAACCAACGGAGGCCTTTTTCATTTTTACACCGATACCCTATTTCAATTCCAACCTCCCTCTCACTTCAGTGTTACGAACGCGATCCGCGAGAGTTACACCATATATTTTCTGTAACGCTCTCATTTCGGCCACGTTAATTCTACTTTCATGCACTTTCTTACATACCCAGCTCTCACTCCATTCACTCTGTTTCCCGCACACACTTTCCTTTTTATGACAGCGGTGTACCTGCCATGCTTGCTAAAAGCACATCCAAGGTATACAAACTCGTCCACTTGTTCCAACTTTACATCATCTACCACTTCTTTTAACACCGTTCTGGTTACTTGCTTTTCAAATACCAGGGGCTTGGTTTTCTTCGGAACGCGTAAATGTAAAGTATAAAATATTGAAAGAGGTTTTCATCCATGAGATAACATTCTGAATAACAAAGAAAACAGACATAATGACTTATAAAGACTAGTTAAGGCAGAAGCGAATGAAATGGTTCACCTCGCTCAGTTTCTTTTGTTAAGTTACGAAGCAAAACGGGAAATGATTACTTAGAACAAGGTTTGTTATAATGGTTCAGTTGTTCTAAGCTTTGAGGAGAATTTTTCTACAGACATTGTGGCTTCAATTATGTACATTTTTAATGGATTCAAGATGTTTAAATTTATTTTTCAACAGCAGGCAGTTATAAAGTTGATCTCTTCACACAAGCGTAATAGCATTAGTTTAAAATTTAGAATTCATTAACCACCGATAAGTATTGGTTCGCCGCAACTAACATGTTCTAACCGCGCTGTAGACGGTACACCGCTATACATTCTAGCCGCAACCATAATTTAAACTTCGTGTACATTGGTACTTAAATACATGTGCTGCTTAATTGAATATTGTATTTGAAATTTCAATATTTTGAAGTAGCTTTACAATATTCTAGTTTGTATTGTTAGTAAATATCATTGATATTTGATACAGCTTCGTTATTTCAAATTCGATTAAGTATATCTTCATTATAAAAATAATCATTATCATTATCACAACAATTATTATCGTGGCAGATATTATCATCATGATTATCATTTTTTATAAACTTATGGAAACGGCACTTAATTTGAGAGATTACTTTATCTCAGCTACTTTTCAAGATTCTTTTCTTAAAAATTAGTAATTACTCTTCACTTCATTTCACTTAGTCTGCTGTATTTGATTAATACTTTAATAAAGTATCTCGAATCATAATATTTATAATTGTAATGTCTGTGTACAGAAGATATGTGAGGAAGAGTCAGTGTACGAGACAAACCCAATGAAATTCTTTCTAACACTGATTTTGCTTTCTAAGACGTGTGTGTGTATAGCTAATTCTATTGTTTCTATGTAACCTAAAGTAATCGTATGTCATTGACTTGAAATATAGTGCGGTAACCCGTACAATAATAGTAATATTGTTGAATACTAACTACGCCCTAAAGCCTTCGGCTTATGGTCAATCTTATAAGAACAATGTAGTTTACGAGAAAAAATAAATAAAATGAATCTATGTCCTATTTCAGATTATAATCTACCTGGTTGTCAAATTTCGTCCAAATCAAGTATCTTACATGAGATTGACTAAGAAACACTCATAAAAACATATTAATTTATAATGTTAGCGGAAATAAATTCATAACATAACGTTATTCATACTATTTGCATATGACTTTTATATTTGTAAATAACATAGAAAAATAATTCAAATTACATATTATTTATTTTAGTTGGTGAATTTGTCAGGCCTTTTTTAAATATATAAATCCTTTGGATAGAAATAGTTCTATAACAATATACGATGTAACAGAATGTCGTAAGTCACAATAATTTAAGTATATTTTTATAACATTCTAATTTTGTATCGGTGGAGCAAACTTATTCACGTGTACATGTAAGTCGCGATAATATAATAATAATAATATAATTTATTGCGTTTCCAAATACATAGGTATTTACACAATTCTCAGGGTTGGGAACTTCTTATTTATATTTTATACCTTAACATTTCATACATTTTGACTTAAAACATAAATAAATAGTAAATTACATAGGTATGTAATGTTGAAAGTGGAAAATTTTGGATTTGGAAATTTTGTGGATTTGGAACATTTTGGATTTGGAATGGAGAAATTGGAAAGTGGAGTTATCAGGACGAGCGAAGCGAGCCCTACACTAGGCGACTTTCTGTGTACTTTTGTGGTACATTTTACTGGAAAAGTATCGCACTTTTAGGTTTGAGCTTTGACGTGGTAGTTTAAATTCATTTTTATTTACTCCATTTTAATACAATATTAATCTATTAATATACTTGTACTTTTTAAATTCCCGCTACGTATGTAGATAAGGAAGTTACTGATTTAGTACGTAAGTAAAGTAAGTAAGTGTTTTCTTGCTGTTTTTTGTGACTTAACAATTAAGACATTTCAATATTTCTTAGAACTGAAAAAATCTATGCTTATAGTTTTTACTCTTTTGAGCTTTAAATACCATAATTTAGTGGGAAGTTGCAGAAATGGCCTGCAAGGTCAACCGTTCACAGATTTTTCACAATATGATTACTGTGAAACAGTACAAATGTATTGAAATTTGTACTGTTGATTGATTGATTAATATTGTATTAAGATTAATTTCCAATCTTAGCCCGAGGGTAAAAAGCTAAAAAAATGTGTTTTTCTTTATAAGATCAACTTTTATTTTTAATACCCATTTTTCCTTGAAAACTCTTTTACAAGAAAGTTACCATAAATAAAAATTGATTTCTATCAATATTAGACTTTAAGGGCGAAGTGGTGGCGCGAGATGGATCTTGAGTTGCTACATATTGTAGGTAGACTGTACTTACTATATTATAGGTAGACCAGAAAATAGGGTGTAAAATATGTAGATAACCTTTATATTTGTTATGTGTAGACAACATTCATAATTATAGAAAACGTGCTTTTAATAAATTAAGAAAATTTTAAATAATTTTTCTTGTAAAGTACTAAAACAATTTAGTCTTAGAAACATGTTTTTCTTTATTTTGGTTATATTTTGCTGCACCCACCTAGACCAACGCCTGACGACGCTTTTGATGCGAATATAATGTTTGGGTAAAAATACGCTGATTTTTTTAGATTAGATAATTATAAATAAAGCCCATACATTAAAATACGTATTTCTCATAAAAATACTTTCTTAACAATATTACTAGGTAGTGGCCGCGTTTCCGTAGTAGTTTTTTTATAAAAATATATCGACGTGTCAAAATAACTTGTAAAAAGTTTTATTGAATAAAGTACTTCTGATTTCTGATTATAACTTTGCGAGCCTTTACAAAGCTCTGCTTTTTGCTAGTAAAAATATAATAAGCTAGGAATTGTTAGTTTAGGGGATGCACTGACAATTTCTGGATACAATATATCCCAAAAGTGATATAAACTCTAAAAAGAATTCCATAACAACAATATTTATAAAAGAAATATATTTAGAAATACAGATACCGTTGACTATCGATAAGTATTGGTTCGCCGCAGCTTACATGTTCTAACCGCGATGTAGACGGTGCACCGCTATACATTCTATCTGCTGCAAATTAAAACTTTGTGAATGGCGATACTTAAATATATATATTGCGTAATTTGAATACTGTATTTTGAATTTTGATATTTTAAAACAAGTACTACATATAGTTTGTATCATAAATAGGTCCATCATTAACGTACACATCTGCTCCTTTATCATAATCAATCATTATTATCATTAGCGTCACTTCGATCAGTATCTTCAAGGGGTAGGCAGAGGTACAACAAGTGCACCCACGATTATCCGATGATACTTGGTCCCACAAATGTGATCGGTGGCAAACCTATCGCCAACCGCGCACTTTCTAATACCGGGCAATACTGTTTATACCAGAAAACTGTGAAAAAACACTTGTTTTAATTGCCTGACCCAGGAATTGAACCCAGGCCCTCATGTGGTCAACGACAATGCTGAACCACTAAACCACACAGTCGACACTGATTAGTATTGGTGATAATATAATCATTTTCGTCATTTTTGTTTATTGATTAACCATGATTAAATATGTACGAACATTCAAACTCTGGAACAAATTATTTTACAAAATTTTTCCTCGTAGCTTTGATATTAGAATTTTCAAGAGGAGGATCAATAACATTTTTGAAAGCCAGCATCGGATTGACAACTAAGCTTTTGTGTTGCAAATGTCCATGGGCAGAGATGACCGTTTTCAATCTGGTCATCCACTTGCTCGTATGCCTACAGATATTATAAAAATCCTGAATTAAAAACCTACCATCCACATAATTGAGTTCGTATTACGCTGGAAAAATGACATGAATTTATTTAATCCTGCAGTATGCAGTATGCGTTATACCCATTAGCCTTAGTTATACTATAACACAATTGAATATACTGAAATGTATTTAATTTATATTCCAATCCAGAAATACGAATATGTACGATCATCACACTACACAGATAAAATTCCTTTATTGTTAATTTATATATTTTGTTTATTATAATAAGATGGTAAATGAGCAGATAGATCACCTGATGGAAAGATAAACCATCGTCTATAAGCAACAAATATGTTACTCGTGCGTTACTATCTGTGTGGAAGGATGCAATACTACATGTATAAGTCTACCGGGTACCTTACCCATCAAACCGAAACACGACAATAACAAGCATTGACGCTATTGCGGTAGGAATAGGTATGGCAGTGGTACCAAATAATGAGACGAGACATTGCGGAACTCAACCACCTAATAGTCACGATGGCAGTGATACGTATAACCAATCAGTCGTCTTTTACCACCTATCTGGCAGAAGAAGTTGGTCTATTTTTCAAAGGAACCCGAACCAATACGGAGAAAACTGCCCGGATTATCACTGTGGTAATTATAAGTGTAGACAATTAAAATTTTATTATTAATTATTGTTTTAGAAACCCAAATGAAGCACAACGACAAGAAGCAGTTCTTCCAATATCCAGGGAACGAAATAAATTCAAAAGTATCGTGTGGGATGAATATGACACACTTCATCAAAAATATTTAGAAATCGGTAAGTTTCTTTTATAAAACATGAAATATACTGTGAAATTCTAACTGATGATCGAAAAATTAATAGTTTATAGGTACATTTTACCAATATTCAAAATAAAGACACCCACACAATTAGTATAGAAATGTGATTCTTTTCGTTAATTTTTACTTAAGCTACTTTGCAGGATTGCGAAGTATTATAACTGAATGGGCAAGCAAGCAGTACCCTTAGTTTTCAATGTATACTTTAATTTTACTGGGCACTTCGTAACAGACAAGCAAAAGGCTTAACATATCTCCGCCATCGCAAATACTTTATGGTTTGGTTTAAAGGAATTTAACAAAGAAACTCATACTAGATTTACAACACAGTCTTGAACATAATTTTAGTATGTATTATGAAATAATTTTGTTAAAGATAGAAACAAAAAAATCGAATAAAATGGGTGATGACTGTGTGTTCTAAAATAATGGTTGCATAAGATTTTTGCTAACTCACATATGTATACAAAGGTGATCGCTATTTTTAATAAGTATACGAAAATATTTACTTATGACACGTTTTCTATTGCCAGTATTCTGTGTAACTAGCAGTAATCGTGACTTATATATACCGGAAAATTATGTCAAATAATCTTAAATATTAATTACAAATCATTACACTTAAAAAACAAAATTCGATAGACAGAACCGTCTTGAAATATACAGATGGCAGTTCTCTCTAATTTTTAAACGAATCATCTGCTTATTTCTATGCTAATTTGTATAATATAGTAAAACGTTAATAATGTTTTTAATTCCAAATAAAACTGACTACGGATCCAAGATTATACGCAAATAATATGATAATACCTTATATCTATTAAATATAAAATTTTATCGTTGGAAAAATTAATCTGTATTACAATAATGGCGGAACTTTAGTCATATCCGATAATTCCCTGACATATAAAATCATAAAGTATATCTTCTATAAGCTGCTTAATTAAAACACCATCACTCATATTTATTTTACAATAAAAATTAATTGAAAATATCGCCAGTTGATTAATGAATACGTCAGTTTGCATAAATTAATATTAAAACGCCATACTGTCAAAATGAAACTAAATGATTTCATTAACCGCGTTGTCGCACAAACAGACTTAATTATTATTTGTTTCATTATCAAAGCTAAATAAGGCGTAAATTATAATTATAATAACACATTAAATTCACGTGGATGATATACTTTTTATTTATAATATAAAAATGTCATTGAAATACAACACGTCCTTATTACTTGTCACTGTAGATTATCTTAACCAGAATCAACAGTGTCATTAACATGAAAAGACTTAGCTGTGAAACTCAATTAGTCTTAGGGATAAGCTTAAATTATCTCGAAACGAGCAAGGAATGTAATAAAAATATAAAGAAGGAATTCCCAAGTTTACACATTATCAAAGCGGCTTATTTTTTAAATGAATGAAATGATAAAGTAAAATTGATAGTATTAATTTAAACTTAAGTTTAGTTTTTCGTATAATGTCCTAAAAGCAAGACACCAAAAAATATTAAACTAGCGTAATTATTCTAATTACACTTTGACTTTCCATATAATGATGATGGTAAATATAGAAAAAATATAACAAATATTATAAAAAATATAATGAAATAGAAACATTTGAGTTAAAGCCACAGTACGTTATGATTTAAGCAGCTATAATATTTTGATTTTTTATATTTTTTTTATCACATAATAGCAAGTAGATATCTCTCCTGACGATAAAGGATAACGACCGCCTGTGGGTATAAAATGTAATATTGACAATGCGTTTTTATTAAAGTGGCAATAAGTTTGTATGTAGAGTGTAAAAAAGTTGTCAATCGATACTAAAAGGTCACAATATTATATCGGTCGTAAATTTTAATACGCTTACAAATAAAACAATTTGCACTAAATTACTGACTGTTACTTTTAATTAACTAAATCTCGATAATTATTTGGAATGGTGCGCCCGATAGTAGCTTTTATTTATTAATGGCTATATAGTTGACTCGAATAGCACCACTAAAGGCTTTGATGTATTTTTTATCTTTATAGATGTAGTTTTATTAATCTTATTATAAAAATATGCTTTAGACATATACACGGTGCTTCTTATTTGATACAAAAGCCGAATCGAAATAAAGTAAGCGTATTATATACATTAAAATAGAAATAACAAGTATATTTTGCTGTAGGCTTAGTTGTTTGAATATCATCACGCAATTATTATTACCCTACGCACCAATTAACCAGACTGATCTAAACATCTGATGATAGCATTTCCCATCACATTAACAGGCTTTGGACTTTCAAAATGGTTGAGTAGTTAGTGTAAGCAATTGATTCCACGACTGATTCTAAAAAAAGTTTCGGTTTTTGTATCAAGTATAAAGCATCTTGTTTATAGCAAGTTTTGCCCCGTGTTGAGCCCGGGCTCCTTTGAAGAATAGGCCAACTGCCCTTCAGCCAGGCAAGTCGTAAAAGACGACCGTTTGGCTATACGAGTCACTAACATCGTGGCTACTAGGTGGCAGAGTTCTGCATTGTCTCGCCCGGGTCTGGTACCGCCGCCTTACCTATTCCTGCGGCAATATTGTCAGTGTTTGTCACTGTCATGTTTCGGTTTAGAGGGTAAGGTAGCCGGTAAACTTATACATGTGGCATAAGACATCGTCATAAGATATAAACGCACCATTAACACCTTTGGTGTTTATAGGCGATGCAGATGGTTGACTCTTTCCATCAGGACACCCATTTGCTTGTTTGCTATCTTATACTATAAAAAAAGTCGACATATCTAGTCAAAAACTACATATTTTTTTAGAATATTTAAAAAACCCGAAGAAAATCACCATAATTCAATTGAAACGACCAATTTTGATAAAAGTTTACTTTAAAGAGATAGACGTTGGTCATTTTTTGATAAAAGTTTACTTTAAAGAGATAGATACAATAATGTTAGTTACTTTCGTAGGTACACTGATTGACGAAAAATTGAAATTAGTACTTACCCCTTTTTTCTGCATTATCATTTTGTCTTAACAGTGTCTAGTATTTATATAAAAATTTTATAATATATACGTATATAATAAATAAATGAAACAATGTGGGCGTATATATACCTTGACCGTTTAGTACGATGTTTTGATAGATAATATCTTTACAGGAATGAAGCCACGCATGAAAAACCATTACAGAGCCCATCAACTATCAGTCTGGTTGAGGCTGATCCCGGAAATCCATCGAGCTGGGATGAAGGATGTCGTAGCGAAACACAACCTATTCCGGAACCACAATGATCCGGAACTCTATGACGGCTTAGTTCGACCCGACCCTCTCACACGAGTGAACTATTACGATCCGACTCTAGAACAATATCGTAGGCCTTACAACATCACTTTAGATGTACCGTCCACTACTATGGAAACTTATGTAACGACCTGCATCAGCATAATGTCGCCTAGACCCGACTCACTTGTCACTCAAAGTCAAACAAACAATTCGCATCAAGACGTTTCCAATCTCGAAGTTGCTGGATACACAGCGTATTCGACCGCACTGAGTGTTACGATAGCAATTGGTTGTTCGTTATTAATTTTAAATGTCCTTATTTTTGCGGGAGTTTATTATCAAAGAGATAAAACAAGACTTCAAGTGAAAGCATTACAACAACAAAAGAGAAATCATAATGCGACGTTCGACAGCGTCACATCGAAACATCCACATTTCTTTGTTGGACACTCTCAAAGTTCCAGTACAATTGTCGATATCGACCATCAAGATAAAAATGCAATTATCGCCATGTCGAATCGAGTTCCGCATTTCACGAGTACAAATTGTCCGAACGTGTGTCACACGGGAATTCAAATGTCAAATTTAAAGCAGTCTCCAACTAATAGGGGACAATGTACAACTTTACCGAGGAAAGTTGGGTTTAGTTATCAGAATCAAATTTGTAATGCATCCAATTGTATGACATTACCCAAGAATGCGACATTCATGAGTAGTGGAAATCTGCCTGATGTACAAGCTCAAACAGGACAATCGCAGACACCAGGTAATGGATCTATACCTTCGTCATCACCTCCGCAATTTTCTCAAAAATCTAGAGTACCTCAAGCTGCGATGTCGGAAATGAATGTATGAGAAATGGACGATATTTACAATTATGTGTAAAGTGGAAATTGTGATACGGACGCATATAATCACTAATGGTGCATAGTTGTGAATATCAAATAAATTATGTATATATCATTAACTGATAACATTCTAGATATGTATACATGTAAATACTTACCATTAAAAATGGTTTCAGATATACTAGTATTAAGTTGATTCGAATTAATGGGAGATATAAAAAAATGTTTTACTATAGACTGTCATTTCAAATGGCATTGTAAATATAATATTTAAAATGTAAAGAATGCGTGTCAAATCCTATATTTACCTCAATTGAAACAGTTCCGTTAGGTTTTTTCTTAGTTACAACAAACATTAATAATTTGAATTTAAAATACTATCTCATAAAATATTTTTATTACAGATTCGTGAAATGTATAACTACATAACTTCTTGTCAACTTCATATATATTTAAAGTAAAGGTCAAGGCCTTACATATTAAATATATATTTTAACGTATAAGGTCAGATCCCAAATTAAATTCATTCTTATAATATATTTAGATCATTCAATGTAGACATTCACGGCATTCATGGTAAGAAAATTTGTTTGGGTCACCGGCACCTAAATATATTGAAGCGACCTACTGAAAATCTATTAAAATATAATAGAAACTATTGGCGTTAAAATAGATCGTTTTGATGTTTGTTTATTATTAAATTTCTATATTGTAAAGAATTTTTGAACATGGCCGCTCCGTTGGTCAAGTTAACTGCCAGGTATACTGACTATCCAATCAATGGGCCTTGGCTTCGCTTCCCGACAGATATATAATTAATAATTAATCCGTGGACAAATTATAAGAATTAATCTAACCTTAAATTAATTGTTTCTTGTGATATGGATATTACTTAACGATACTACTACGTAGAAATATAAAATAATGAAATATGTTTAAAAACATTTAACTTCAGACGAACATATTTTACGCTCATCACACCTATCCCTTTCAGGATTCGATCCTGAGCCTTATCAGCTTCATAGTCAGGGTCGCAACTTCTTAAACAATAATAATGTACTGAATTAGCTAAGTAAACCAATTGAAATTATTTTAACATTAATAAATAAATATTTCGCCGCCAAAATCGAATAAAATATTTACAATTTGAAAAATTGACCATTATTTATTTGAATTATATTATAAAAGTAATACGTAATTTAAAAGAAACGCGTGTAACTTTTATTTCTTTTTATAGCATATTTTCAATATTAAATAATTATGATTCATTACCCTGACTAATCTTTAAAAGAGAAAACTTTAGTTTTTGTATAAAACTATAACAAATTTATAAACTCTTACTTACATTGTGATTGAGCCCAATATTTTATCTTCATACTAACTGTTGCCCGCGACTTCGTCCGCGCGGACTTTGTTTACTCAGCTTCTACTGGTCGTAGCATGATGCCTATAACCTTCCTCGATAAACAGGCTATCCAACTCAAAAAGAATTATTCAAATCGGTTCATCACTTTTTGAGATTAGCGCGTACAACCAAACAAACAAACAAACTACAATTTTATAATATTATTATAGATAAATACGAGTAGAATACAAAAATACATCTGCCAGGTATACTTTAAGTCTATACTAGGTCTGAACCTCCATTATAACGTTTTGTACTTCACTATTCAAATTCGTAGCTTTCAGGTTTCACTGGAGTGATATTAGCAACTTCTTTCGCTTATGAGATAGTATTTTTAGTAACTAAAGGTAAAGTTTTATTTGTCAATTATTGAATAAAAGTCTTCTATATAAAACATAGCTATAGAATATCATAAGGCCTATTATTTCGATTACTGTAAAACGTAATCTCTTCATATGTTAGAGATTTGGGACATAAACTAATAAAATTTTAATAGAAGACCTTTATTATGTTATTTTTTTAATTGCAAAACATGTTTACGAAAGCTGAAACGCACCTTGAGAGTAATATCCTAAAATATTTATTAACTATTAACCAATATGCATAAATTCTACTAAATCGTACTAGTCCCTCTGCGCCATGCAAGGAGTATTATTCAAAATGATTTATTTGAAAGACCTTATAAGAGGGATTGTTAAAGGTTCTGAACACATTGGGCGACCGGGCTTTGTTATGTAAGCACGGCAATATGCTTTCGTTTAGAAATTATTAGTCCATCATATTATGTGAGTTAAACAATTTTCATACAAATTACATTAAAAATTATGTAACATCGAAATATATGTTCATATAAAACATATTTAGCCCTTTTTTGAAGATCAAATATTATCAAAAACAATATTTAATTATTAATTAAGATATACAATACAGCTCTGTTAGTTTTACTAAAAAATACATTTAAACAACTTTTGATCCTGATGTCGGTTCAGTCACCTTTATTTTTATAGTTGCGCTGATTTTTAAGAAATAGTCAAAAGACTATGGGGTAAGGCGTATATTTTGATAACGAAATAAAATTACAGGCTTAATTTTGTTATTTGTCGTTAATTAATAATTCATTACCAATACCTATCGGCTCTATCTATCTCTATCTATCTATCTATCTATCTATCTATCTATATATTAACAATGAGATACATTGAATACACGAATAAACATTGATGTTTGCTCTTTTGTAAAATATTCAATACATTTAAGTATTTTTGCTCAAGGTGCGTCTATTTTTATTACCCTACATAGTAAAGCTGAGGTTAGACATTTGACCACACTAGAACTGATTATTATTTTATAGAGGCTTCTTAAAATGTCACTTATGAGCGAGTAAAATTTACATTATCATGCGAATAATGTACCATATAAATATGTACCATATAATTGATAAATTTGATAGCTATTATAATAAGTATCGATTTGCGTATTTTTATTGTTAAATTATTTAAATTATTTGGCTGGACAAAATGTTAGTTGTCACCTATTACTTATTTTTAAGCCAGCCTTCTTGACATAATAGAATACGCGAAGGAATTATTTTACAACAAAGCTGACACTCACACTTTCCCTCTTAGCGTAGTAGCTCGGAAAATTGTGCTATCAATCTATGTAAAGAGCACTCGTTTGTTTTTACATGATTCATTTTGATTAATTTCAAAATTCGCAGAATAGTTCTTAGTAATTATAGTTTTCTTCAATATCTTGCAACTTTATCTCTTTTATCTATACTTAAGTACCTATCTTATTAATTATTTATGCTTCTTAAAACATGTCGAGTACCTACGTCTTTTAAACTACGTTTATAGTTTCCAGCTTCTTTGATAACCTAGTATCAATAATTGCTTTCCATATAATTAATTTAAAAGAATTTTACACAAGTAACACTCTTAAACAAATAACGAATTTCATATTCGTGTTGTAAAATTGTACATGTTCTGCTTTTTAACTTCCCGCTACTTATATAGATAAAGAAGTTACTGATTTTGACCCGATTTTCGGAAATCGAGCTTTCACCAGATTTCCATGTTTTGAGGTCCTAGGAAAATTTTCCGGCTATTTTCACGATGTCTGTATGCATGTATGTGTGTATCTAAACATCTCATAACTTTTGAACGGCTTTACCGATCTAACACGGTTGTTAGCATTCAATTGGATTCCACTTAATTTACACTTCCTAAAAATTTCAACCAAGTCGTCTAAGCAGATTTTGAGAAACTTTGTAAAAACCTCAAAAAATGTTTGGTGAAATAGTATTTTCTTAATATAACTTCCAGATTAATGTACCGATTGAATACAAAAACTAATCAACTCTATTTCTCAAAAAACTACGTCATACACATAAATTGCATCAAAATCGGTTTATCCGTTTGGGAGTAATTGCTGACGAAAAATTTTGAAATAAGTGTTTTTTCAATATAACTTCGAAATTTTAAACCAATCACTTTTTGGTATTCTATCATATTTTAGTACTAAAAAAACTACATCGCATCCCGTTTTTAAAATCAAAATCGAATCTTATTTTTAAATGTTACTTCTTTTCATATATAAAATTTCGTTATTTTTAACAAACTTAGTTAACTATTAAATAAAGTCGGCTACACTCACGTCAAATCGGCGTAGGTTCCGACTAGTTTCGGACCTTTAGTCAGTTCCAGACGAGACGCTACCGAAAAAACGTCTAACTGACCCTGAGGAAGAATGGATAGATCCGAAACTAGTCGGAACCTACGCCGATTAAACATGAGTCTAGTTGACTTTAATTAATAGTTAATAATGTCTCACGAAAGTTTAAACAATTTTAAAACTCACTTAATGTTTTTGAAATAACTTTCAGGCTAATACACTGATTACTTAAAAATTTTACCAGCTTTTCTCTTTTTAAAACTGTGTCAAATATGGTGAATTGGATGAAAATCGGTCAATTTGTTTGGGATTTATATATGAAGAAAGTTTTTAAAAAAAAATATTTTAGACATTGCTTTGAAATTTTTCAACCTATCGATTATTTAGCTAAAGCAATATTCTAGATTATAAAAATTGAGTGGAATCCCATTCCAAAAATCAAAATTGATCATCGTTTTCAAAATATACAACTTTTCAAAAATTAAATACCGTCTTTTTAACCAAAACCATATTATTTTTTAACCTTATTTTTTAACCAAAATAGATGTTTGAACTGAAAAATATATGCTTATAGTTTTTACTCTTTTGAGCTTAAAATACCTTAATTTAGCGGGAAGTTTCAGTTGTGGCCTGTAGGGTCAACCGTTTACAGTTTTTTTGCGGTGACAGTAAAGAAAAGTTAAGTATGTGTGATATACGTATGAGCCCACCGATTGTCTAGCCTCAGCCTTACCCATTATGTTGAGTAAATTATCAATATTTAGATATAAATTTGTGTATTTGTACGCATCGATCAAATTTATAATCAACATGTTCAATTTGTTTGTCATGTTATCTAACTTGTAATCTTATGGCAAGTATCAAATACCAAAAATATGACAGAATAAAATTCATTACAAAATTATTATCTTTTTTTATGCCCCGTCGGATTTGCCTGTTCATATTATAAGACATGAAAACCGAGAAGCTCCTCCTACTAGCAAATGCGGCAAGGAAATATTATTAAGGCGAGGTATTTCAACGCGCGTCAATTCTATAGAAAATGGGTGGTGCGGTATGTTCTGAAACCACTGGGAAACGTCTCAATTTTCGGATAATAAATATAGGACATCAGCTGAAAAGTAAAATTTAGCACATTCTTTTTTGAATTTACAACTAAATATAAATACCATATAAAAATCATGTGGAAGATTAGATATATTATTAACAAATTATTTGTTTTAGACATTTTTTTAGCCTGTTTTCGGAATCTTATATGATCGAGTAAAGTACATTCTATCATGTAGTGATTTAGAACATTCTTTAGATTATATTTTCAGGTATGTCATGTAATTTTTGTAAAATTGTTATTTAACAATTAATACCAAAAAACGTGATTTAACAAACCAGATTTTTCCCGTTTGTCGCGATGCCTTGCCTTAAGTAAGACCCAACTGGTCTTACTTAAGGCAAGGCGCACAACATATGTATATAAATAAATATGTACTGAACTAATTACACGAATTGATCTGATCTTAAAGTAAGCTAGTCTTCCCCCATGTCAGCCCGCTCCTTTGAAGAATAGACCCACTGCCGTTCTGCCAGGCAGGTCGTGGGAGGCAACCGATTGGCTATACATGTCACTACCTTTGTGACTACTAGTTGGTAGAGTTACGCAAGGTCACACCGGGTATTTGGACCCACCGTCTTGTCTATTCCTGCCCCAATATCTTAACATTAACGAATTCCGGTTTGGAAGGTAAGGCAGACGGTAGACTTACGCATGTATTGCCATCCCACTACACCGATAGTAACGCATTATTAACATCTTCGGTGTTTATAAACGATAGCTTACCTTTCCATCACGACGTCCATCTGCTTATTTGCTATCTTATGATATAAAACAAAAAAAGCAAATTAGTTGCTAGTGTTATGGGTTTTAGTCAACGATAGTAATACATATGATTACATTATGTACTCCTATGTATATATAAATACTGTCGTATATTTACTGGAAATAGTAGATAATTATTACCATGTCGTTTAAATGCAGCAATGGGGATAACCACTCCTTTTGCCCACGGTGAAACATATGAACTGTGGTGAGTCGGAAAGTTAATAGACATCCGGTTTACTCTGCTTACCTCGCAAGGGAGCCGGATATGACGATATTTTTTTAAAAAGTCTAATAAAGAAGGAAACGACCTATTTCACTAGCTGGAAATCCAGTACACGATAGTGGACTGGAATATCTGACGACGTTTGGTTCAATTAATAAACTCTGCAAGGTAATATCTGAGAAAAGATAGATGAAATCGTAGCTTCGGGATGCTTTGAATATGGAACATGGTTTCTTAAACATGGATCCGTATAAAAGCTGCGCTCCGCAGACCGCTTCGTAATCATAATTTCTGAGATTACCTTATTATTAAAAAGTATTTAATTAAGTTACAAAATAAAAGTACTAGATTTAGGGATGTAAATGATACATCGATTTTTTTAAACATTGATATATCCATCACAAACTCCAATGTTTTAACATCGATATTAGGATCCCAAATATCGACAGTACATCGCTCTCCATGAGCGATATTTTATGGACGATATTATAACACAGTACCATCTTCCGTCCCATTCATGGTCAACATCTACACACATGAATAGATATCTCGCACAAACACAATAAAAACGCACACAAAACGAAGCAGTCGTTTTGCTTGCGTGCATTTGCCGGCAATTGTTTTGTCGGTAGTTTGCCATTCACAGTTACAGAATTAAAGTTTAACTTGTATAATAATAAGAAAAACACAAACAATCAAAATCGATGTATCGTTTATAAACTTTAATGTTTCTAACATCGATGTTTTAATTTAGAAAAAAGTATTTTTTAAAAATTTGGACATTAAATGCCCATAAATGGTACAAAATAATCAATCCATATATTTCGTGATCACGACATCACGCGTGAATGGCTAGATCGATTTCACTAATTTTTTTTTTGTTGTGTTTGTAATTGTCAGGAAAAGGTCCTAATAAAAGAAAATGTTAAGAAAATTGCACGGTAAATTAGAAAATTTAAGGATACTTAACCACCATGTAAAGTTCAATGTCCTTTCGTCTGCCCGGAAGGACAATCCCGTATATATTTATATAAATTACGCGTCACGTTGTTTGTCCGCTATGGATTCCTAATATGTACGGCAAAACAATGTTTGCCGGGCTAGTAAAGTTAAAAGTGTCGTAACAAATATAGCTTAATAAATTACATTAAATGATCCGATCCCAAGGTAAAGTAGTCTTCGTGACACTTCGTGTTAGTCCAGGCTGTCCTTGAAGAATAGACACCCTATGCCGTTCTACCTGTAGATGGCAAATGATTGGCTATGCAAGTCACTACTATTGTGGCTACTAAGTGGTAGAGTTTTGCATCGTCTCACCCAGATCTGGTACCTACTATCTTACCTTCCAAACCCGAACACGACGAACACAAGCATTGACGCTATTGCGGCATGAGCAGATAAGGATAAGGTACTGTATATTTTTTATTATATAAAATAGCAAACAAGTAGGTAGATGGCTCTCCTGATGGAATGAGTCAACCATCGCCTATATACACCAAAGATGTTAATGGTGCGTTACTATCTTGTGGCGAGGTCTAATGCCACATGCATACCCGGGCGAAACTTGCGGAAGTTCTTTTACGACTAGCTTGGCAGAAGGGCAATTGGTTTATTCTTCAAAAGGAGCCACTGGGAAAATGGTAGCGCGCCATTAACATATTTGGTGTTTATAAGCGATGGTCATGTATTTCTATTAGGAGAGTCATCTGCCTGATTGTTAATCTATAATAATACTCAGTATTTCAGATGTTTCATCAAACAGACAGGATTACCATCCAGAGAAATATGTACAGATATTACTATTGCTTCAAGCTACAATGTTCGAATTTCGAAACTGTTGGTAAGTGATACTGTTAAAAACAGTTTACACCATATTACCTAGTGTGGTAAGTATTGGTAAGTTTTCACTAAAAGTATTGGTAAGCTTTTGTCGTCTTTGTAGTCTAGTGATCCGAAGTCGGTGTTAACCACATGAGGTCCCGGGCTCGATTGCCGGATCGGGCAATTCCAAAATGTGTTTTTCAGTTTTCTGACAAAACCAACATTGGCTGCGATTGAATAAAATGTCCAGTTTGCAATACTCTTACCACTTATGATAAGTGGTAAGCGTATTGCGCGACTAAGTATCTTCGGCTAATTGTGGGTGCACTTTTTGCCTGCCTAACCCTTCAAGGTTACGGGCGAGAAGATATTTTTTTTACTAAAAGGGCGTGGCATTAAACACCGCCCCGTTGGTCGAGTTGTTAGCGACGCTGACGAAACTGTTAATGTCAAGATATTGGGGCAGGAATAGACAAGACGGTGGGTCCAAATACCCCGTTGATTGAGTAATCAACGGGGCTCGGGTTCGATCCCCGACGGGGACAAGCATTTGTGTGATGAGCATGAATGTTTGTATTTCCGGGTTTGGGTGTTTATTATATATATTCTCGTATTTATATATGTATTTCTATGTATTAGTATCGTTGACTAACACCCATAACAAGCAAATATTTGCTTACTTTGGGGTTAGATCAGTAAGTGTAATTTGTACCGTGAATATTTATTTATTTATTTATTAAAATGTTAGCGTAATATACCCAACAGATCAATGCTAACTGTGCGGCTCTTGTAGTACTTTTTATTATATTAAAAAATTTAATATTGCAAATCATGAGCATAACTGTTCGGCCGCAGTTATTAACATCGAGTAATATCACTGAAAATCTTGAAGATATCCTAAAATGTTCAGTAGCAAATTCTTTTAATTACTATATTCTATACTTACCACGTCGGCACTTGGTGAAATTTCATTGATATTATACACTTTTATTATTGCACTTGTACATAAATTCCACCTTTACACAGGGGTATATCTATACATATAATAAAACTGTAAGAGGTCGATTTCTGTACATTGAAGATATTTTAAAAATTTTTTTTGGAAGATACTCTTTAATCGATACTGAAGCGAAAAATGCAATTTTTTTAATTTTTGTCTGTCTGTCTGTCTGTCTGTCTGTCTGTCTGTATCAAGGCCGCGCATCACGCCAAATCTACTGAACGGATTCAAATGAAATTTAGCATGATTAGAGTTCATACTCCGAAGAAGGTTATAGGATATTTTTTATCCCAAAATTCAGTATGGTTCCCGTGGGATAGGGGATGAAAATAAAAACGTATATTTAGCTTTAATTCATTAACCTGTTATCCGAAATCCTTTATTATTTTTTGCTCAAAAGTAAGTACTATAAAGATTATCCCTTAAAAATTTCAAGTTCATGAGATTTATAATTTAGAAGTTACAGACATCACAAGTTTCAACGGTTTCGGGTGGTAAGTCCTGTTGAACGTGACACCCGAATTGTATACAAAACCTTTGAACGCACGGATCAATATAAGTTAGCGTTATTATTTCATAGTGTTTGTATAATGAATATTCAGTTCTAGAATGTATACTTTTTTATTAAATGCAATTTTACTAGCTTAAAAATTAGTAAAATATGTGTAAAATATAAACCTAAACATTTTATTTATTTATATAAGAATAATTACAATATATTTGAAAATATAACAGGCCAATTTTCAGGTTTTTGCTAATATCTCAGAAAATATGCATCAAAATGCGATCTAAATTGAGAATTTGTTCTTTATAAAATTTAACGTAAGGATAGCCTACTGCGAAAATTCACTATTTTGTTTTTACATTGCATAACGTAAAAAAGGATAAAAAAGTATCTACACGCCCATATCCTGAAATACGTAGGCAGAGGTGCAAGAAGTGTACCCACGATTAGCCGAAAATACTCTCACACAATGTGTTAGATGGCAAGTCAATCCCGGGCAACGTTGTTTTATCAGAAAAGTAAAAAAGCACATTTTGTTTCGCCTGACCCGGGAATCGGACCCGAGATCTCATATGGTCAACGACGACACCGGACCGCTAAGACAACACGGTAAATATTTCAAAATTAGATACATCAATCAGTTATCTTTTAAAATGAATGAAACTTCTGCAAAGTGTAGATGTTAAAGTGTCTAAGCTACTTAGTATACTGACTAAAGTCGGACTCCAAAATAGTTTATAAAAAAATTGTTAAGTAGAATATACGAACATGTACTTATAAGTTCAGTCCAGAATAAGATCAACATCTTACAGAAAAATTTTACACACATATAACTTCATCAAAACAAATTCTATCAAAAGATACTTAACTTTCCTTTATTTGTGAGAATTAAAAATCAAAAACGTGAGGAAAAATTACGTGGTGTTGTTGTTTTTTATTAAAGTATCATCACGCCCGATTCCCTTGCGACGTAGGCAGAGTAAACCGACCATCTATAGACTTTCCGGTTCAACGCGATTCACCGGTTTGTCGGTTGGTGAGATAAATGGTAATCCTCATCGCCGCATATTCGATCGACTATTTTTAGCGATAACTGGAACCGAAAGTTTTACGTGCTCATCCGAGGCACGGCAGTGGTAATATATACACCACTCCGCCAGTTTCCGTGTTGCTACTGAGATTTTAGATTTTCGAGAAAATCCTCGAAAATATCTCAATAACATCTTTGACCGACCCGGGGACTGAATCCGGGACCTCATGATCTGAGCCGAATAGGCTGTCCCTAGACCACGAGGCAGAGTAGTTTGTTATAATAATAAAAAACCCTTGACTGCTTATCTTGCTTATTGAAAATGATACAAATTAACATTAAAAATATTCTTTAGAGAATTAAAATATTAATAAATTTAAGAAAAGTGCAACAAGATTTCTTTTTATTGCAAATTGTTTTCAATGAACAAGAATAGCTTCTTAGTCAAAGGCTATTTTGTTTTTTATTAATAACAAACTACAAAGCCATGTGTTAATTTATTTTAGTTTTAACTTCCCGCTACGAAATTTCCCTTAAATAAGAATTATTCAAAAAATAAACCTGAATAAATAACTTTTCATCTTTCTAATTAAGTATATATTTTTAACTTCCCGCTACGTAGCTACGTAGATAAGGAAGTTACTGATTTTGCCTCGATTTTCGAAAATCGAGTGTTCACCAGATCTCCACGTTTTTCGACCTTTTCCGACTATTTTCATGATGACATATGTATGTATGTTTCTCTGTGTGTGCACGTGAGTGTTTACCTATTTGTGTATGTAAACATTTCATTAATTTTGAACGGCTTGACCGATCGAAACGTGGTTAATGGGATTTGATTGGGTTCCATTCAACTTAGACTTCCTGATAATTTTAACTAACTCAGTCAAGGTGATTCTGAGAAATGTTGGAAAACCTCACAAAGGTTTTTGGCGAAACAATACTTTTTAAAACAATTTCCAGATTAATGAACCCATATAGTACAAAATTTAATCAGCTTTACTTCTCAAAAAACTGCGTCCAATGCATAAATTGCATCAAAATTTATTTATCCGTTCGGAGTTATTTTTTCCGACATAATTTCGAATTTTTTTAACTAATCATTTTTAATCTTCTGCAATATTTTAGTACTTACTAAAAACTATATTGAATTTCAAAAATCAAAATCGAGTCAAATTTTCAAAAGGTACAGCTTTTCAAACATTAAAATTACGTTGTTTACGGTAAACTTATTACATATTGTTTAAATAACTTTTAGGTTAATATACCGTTTGATATAAAAATCGAATTAGGTTTTCCCTCTAAAAAACCGCGCTAAATACTGGAAATTGGTTCAAAATTGGATTTATTTGGAATTTGTCAGTGACGATTCAATATAAAAAAAAAATTAAAAATTAAAAAAAGTTTTTTTTTACATTTTTTCGACATTTTTTAACCTATCGATTAAAACAACGTTGAGTTAAACAATTGCGTTGAATGCCATTCAAAAGATCACAATCGATCATCAATTTTAAAAAATATGATGTATATTTTTCAAACATTAATTTCCTAAGTATCATTTTTACAAACTAGATTTTTTGAACTCTTCGAACTCTAGGGAACTTCTAGGGAAGCGCGTTCTATCTTAGGCCGCATCTTAGCTTACCATCAGGCGAGATCGTGGTCAAGCGCTTCCCTATTGATAATAAAAAAACATGTCAATTCCACGCATATTTTACGAAATATTGGCAAAAAATTGCAAAAAGCCGTATTTTAATTGTTTTAAACAAAATTTTCCTAACCTCCACACGTCCTCCTCCACGGTCAAGATATTATGCTTAATAATAATATTGCAGTTATAACGTTTACTGGAAGCAAATACCATTTATTTCGCCCTGACTTATAGGTTTTGACTAATACTACTGCAATGGAGTCAGAATATCTGACTCCATTATTTATCAGACATACATGGATTTTAAAATTAGTTAGCTTAAATAATCATCGTTGCCCATTAAGAACCTAGGTACAAGCCGATACTTTCATCTTCAATCTTTTGCCCTTAAAAAATCTTAAAGTTGTTATGATAATAATATCTAAGGTTGTTGAAACCAAAAATGTCTATTTTGAAGTTTTAATGCTGTAACTTTTGATCGCGATTTTATCGATTTTAATCTTTCAAACAGCATTAATCGCAGTTTTAGCAAGATGAAAAACGTTGTCTTGGGCCAAAATTAACTGGTTGAAAAATCTCAAAGTTATGTTTAACCACATTTTTTTAAATTTTTTCGTACGCGGTAACTCCTGAAGGATTACTGACCGAGCCTTCTGCTAAAGTTATGTTTAACCACATTTTTTTCATTTTTTTCGTACTCGGTAACTCCTGAAGGATTAATGACCGAGTCTTCTGCTCTGAAACCGGCTATGATGTGACAAACGTTGCACGTAATATAACAAATATAAACTAAGCCGTACAGTCGTTAAACAGCGAACAGCTGTCAATGGAGTCAGGATAATACCGTAAACAACTCTGGGTGGAAGTTTTTTTGGACTCACTTCAAGGTAGAGGAAAACATTTTTTTACAAATAAGAATTAAATTCGCAACCTCTTGGCTGATTATGATTGCCCTGGCAGTGGCGTATTTTAGTTGCGACACTTTTATCCGGTGGAAGGATAGCACCAGCCATGTTTAAAAATGATAATACAGATGAAGACATTTTCTTCAACGGTGTGCAATTTTCCTTTCTATAAAAAAAGCTTTTGCAAAAATGATTTTATTCAAATATAGTCATATGGAATGAGTATATAATGGCATACAAATAAAACTGTAAGCATGACTGTAGAAAATAAAAAGCGAGGTGACTTCAGTTAAACACTGCTTAAATCCCTACGAGACACAAGGGTCGTTATCAAAGTCAACGTGTTTTCAAATCCACACTAAAAGAATCCTTTCTTAATATTTCTCATTTGATAAAAGTGCTTCGCCGTCCAAAGTATTGCTGAATACGAAAAATACTGTGGTCAGTTCCTAATAATTACTCTGCAAGGATGGCCAAACGCGAACGAAGTCGCGGGTACAGCTAGTTTTTAATATATTTCTCGTCCGGTTTCAATTTTAAAGCATCTTCAGTATGTAATATACTTTACTGATTAATCAGTTATAGATTAATCTGTTTAATCAGTTTTCTAAATTACTAAAAACCAATTAATTAGAATTGATTAATCAGTTTTTAGTAATTATCATTTACAAATTAAAATACAGGCCAAAAGCGTTAGATTGACGGACAAACGGCGGGACTTTGTTTACAGTATCCCATTGAGTGGGGAACTTCCCAATTTACTAGTGTTATTATTAACCCTCATATAACCTTTATATTAATACGCGAAGAAAAACTTTGTACCCCTTTTTAAGACAATTACGCAAATTTAATTAATATGAAATCAGAGTGAAATTAGTATGAAAGGCGTAGTTAAACTTGCGGAGGAATGCAGAAATCTATTTTTTTTTTATATATATTAAAAACACATAAAATTAATAAAAATAAACATTACACTCACTAGATTCATGTGATATATTATATTGTTACGTGCTTCGGGTTCGTAAATGTAAGAAAACGTCACTTATATCAAAACCGTGTATTTACAACACTAAGGTACAATAAACTACGATGAAATATGTAAATCATTGATAAGCTAATGTAAATATACTACACACTTGTCACACTCGCTGTACTAACATTAAAATTAACCGACTACGCTAAATCACTAAAACACTTCTCGCTTCGCACTGGCCGTTTCAACTATCGCTCTCGATCGCTTTATAAAAACTGCTCTCTATTTGTCAACAAATTTCTATTTATACCCAGGGTAAAGTTCTACCTGGTTATGGAAAAATCCAAATTTATCGCATTAACAATAAACAATTCTAATTGTAAACAAGTCCAAGTAAGTACAGCCATATTCTTCCTTATGCCCTTTGACAAAAGATTCATTATAGCGTAGCTGCTTGGGTACGTCGGCTATTGTTTATCAACAGAAGCATCCTGTCTCTTTCTTTTATTTCTAGATTTTTCCAGCGTTTCAATTGTTCACTTTTCTAGATTATGTCACAATAATGTAATATTAGTTACAGCGTACAGCCCGCTGAATTATTAAAATTTTTGATGAATCTCGCAAGATCACCTAATTATTCCTGGATAAAAGGAAGCCTATGTGCTACTTCAGGTCATCATTTACCTATGTGCATAATTTCATTCAAATCCGATCAGTAGTTTTTGCATGATTGAGGAACAAAGATCCATCCATCCAAACATCCAAACTTGCGAATTTATTATATCAATATAGTAGATATACAGAGGTCTGTTGTCAAAGTTAAAAGAGATTTTATTGTTTAGTCTATGGTAGAATTTCGGTCACAGGTCGATCGTTTGTTATATTTTATACTCTACGAACTAAGGCACAGTTAATTCTCAATAACAGACCTATTCTTACCATATGTATCTAATAGCAGCTGCATCAATGCATATCATTGTGTATTTCGTTTTTGGAGAGTAAGCTAGCCGGTAAAAATATGGCATTATCATTTCACCATATGTATAGTATTACACCAATAATTAAATAATTTCTTTGTAACGTATCACTGTAACCTTGAAAATTGCTCGATAGCAAAGCTTACTCAATAAAAAAGTCATGCAAAATTCTGCGACATCCCGACCAGGTACTATCGTCATATTTATTTCTTCCACTATAATGTAATTGTCACTGTCTTGTTATGGCTTGCAGGATAAAGTAAATGCTAACAAAATTCAGGTCAAACATTTTGTTTCCGCTATCATTGTATATTTTCTTCATTGTTTTCTGATAATTGTGTTCTTGTTTGATCTGAGAATGATATCTAATTCAAATAACAATTTTTTGAAGGTAGAGTATTCGGTTATCTTGTGAATGTGGTACTAAATTCCACATTGATAACAATACAAAATAAACACCTTTGAGTTTATAGACGGTATCTGTAAACTATAAAGATTTTATAGACACCGTCTATAAACTTTATCACTTACTAGACACTTTTACAATTGCACTTGTACGTAAATTTCACTTTTACACTTATGCTTTTAATATATTAATCGACCGGTTTCACTTTCAAAGCATCTCATCATATACTTTAGTATATTACATCCTAAAGATGCTTTAAAATTATACTTAGTATATACTGAAGTATATTACATCCTGAAGATGCTTTAAAATTATACGTAGTATATACTGAAGTATATTACATCCTGAAGATGCTTTAAAATTATACGTAGTATATACTGAAGTATATTACATCCTGAAGATGCTTTAAAAGTGAAACCGGTCAATATTAAAAATATAAGTGTAAAAGTGAAATTTATGTACAAGTGCAATTATAAAAGTGTCTAGTAATAATGGAATTTCACCAAGCGCCGACGATGGAAAGTATAGAATATATTTATCACTTACCATGAGGAGATTATTTGATTTTTTGAGATGAAAAATTAATTAAAATGGAAAACTGTCATAGTTGTACAAACAAAAATATATAATTCTGAAGTAACAATAGTTTTCCTTTTTCCGACCATAGCGTGTACCACGGCTATAAGCTATTTGTGATTAATTAATAATTAATGCTAATTTCGCAGTTTTTATAAAGCAGCTAATTGGGCTCTATACTTATTGCTGTGTTATAACTGCATAATAGCCTTATAAGAAATTGTAGTTAAATGATTTTAAACCTACAGTTAAATAATAAATAAAATGTATAATGGTAATAAATAAATACTATTAATAAAAGTCTAGGACTCCATATTGTAGCGCGCCTCTTTTAGATCATCTGAACTTCTGCTAGATTATATTATGTAAAAGGAAAACTTAGATCATATGACATTTTACCAGGTTATTCGTAAAAGAAAAACCATTAGCCAAACATATCACTACTAATTTTGATTACTAGCAGTAGAATTTGGCAACTTTTATCCGGGCTTAGTACTTCCGTCCTTGATGTCTACAGGCGATGAAAGTATCTTTCCGTCAGGAAATCTATCTGATGTTTACTATCTTATATTAAATGTACTGATATTACTGTTGCATGTAACTTGGAATTTCTCGTCTGTTAAGCTTGGAAATTTACAACTGATATCAAGCACAAATTAATATCTTGCCAAAGAGGAATGACAAAAAGTATGTAGAATATTAAAAAAATACAAAAATACGTCATTCGAAAATGAGAAATAAAACCAAAAACTATAGATGCTCCTATTTGTGCTAACAACTCCACCTAGTATTTACAAATTAAAAAAATACAGATATATTTTTTACTAGCTGTTGCCAGCGACTTCGTCCGCGCGGATTTCGTTTACTCCTCACTGCTCCTCCCCCGTAGGTGATAGCGTGATAATATGTAGCCTATATGTTGACCCGACCTGTTAGTAATATTCATGCAAAATTTGAAGCCCCCGGACATACATACAGATAAACAGACAAACAGACAAACAGACAAACAGACAAACAGACAAACAGACAAACAGACAAACAGACAAACAGACAAACAGACAAACAGACAAACAGACAAACAGACAAACAGACAAACAGACAAACAGACAAACAGACAAACAGACAAACAGACAAACAGACAAACAGACAAACAGACAAACAGACAAACAGACAAACAGACAAACAGACAAACAGACAAACAGACAAACAGACAAACAGACAAACAGACAAACAGACAAACAGACAAACAGACAAACAGACAAACAGACAAACAGACAAACAGACAAACAGACAAACAGACAAACAGACAAACAGACAAACAGACAAACAGACAAACAGACAAACAGACAAACAGACAAACAGACAAACAGACAAACAGACAAACAGACAAACAGACAAACAGACAAACAGACAAACAGACAAACAGACAAACAGACAAACAGACAAACAGACAAACAGACAAACAGACAAACAGACAAACAGACAAACAGACAAACAGACAAACAGACAAACAGACAAACAGACAAACAGACAAACAGACAAACAGACAAACAGACAAACAGACAAACAGACAAACAGACAAACAGACAAACAGACAAACAGACAAACAGACAAACAGACAAACAGACAAACAGACAAACAGACAAACAGACAAACAGACAAACAGACAAACAGACAAACAGACAAACAGACAAACAGACAAACAGACAAACAGACAAACAGACAAACAGACAAACAGACAAACAGACAAACAGACAAACAGACAAACAGACAAACAGACAAACAGACAAACAGACAAACAGACAAACAGACAAACAGACAAACAGACAAACAGACAAACAGACAAACAGACAAACAGACAAACAGACAAACAGACAAACAGACAAACAGACAAACAGACAAACAGACAAACAGACAAACAGACAAACAGACAAACAGACAAACAGACAAACAGACAAACAGACAAACAGACAAACAGACAAACAGACAAACAGACAAACAGACAAACAGACAAACAGACAAACAGACAAACAGACAAACAGACAAACAGACAAACAGACAAACAGACAAACAGACAAACAGACAAACAGACAAACAGACAAACAGACAAACAGACAAACAGACAAACAGACAAACAGACAAACAGACAAACAGACAAACAGACAAACAGACAAACAGACAAACAGACAAACAGACAAACAGACAAACAGACAAACAGACAAACAGACAAACAGACAAACAGACAAACAGACAAACAGACAAACAGACAAACAGACAAACAGACAAACAGACAAACAGACAAACAGACAAACAGACAAACAGACAAACAGACAAACAGACAAACAGACAAACAGACAAACAGACAAACAGACAAACAGACAAACAGACATGCAGACATACAGACATACAGACATACAGACATACAGACATACAGACATACAGACAAACAGAAAAACAGACAAACGGACAAAAATTCTAAAAACTATATTTTTGGCTTCGTTATCGATTGTAGATCACGCCCCAAGTATTCTTTTAAAAAAATATTCAATGTACTGTTTTGACTTTCCTACGATTTTATTATATGTATAGATTACGAATGCAATATCTTTTTAATCATACTAATCTGTAACGCCTTCATATTTACACCACTGAACCGAATTTGATGGAACATGGTAAGAAGATATTTGGCTTAGGGTCAAACGGAGACTAATATTTTTTCAAAATTGTTAAATCGTATGAAACACTTAACTGATGATATCTCACTATACTTGCGTAGTTATTAATCTTAATATAAATAAATTAGTGCCCTGTTGTTTTTCCGCTATGTATTTCTCACCTAATGAACCAATTTCAATGTAAATTTATTTTATCTACTGTATGGTCCAACTTAAAAGATAAGAGTTTTAATCTCAACTACCCCTCCCTCACCTCCCCTCTCAAGTAACCCACCAAAATATTCAATATCAAATGTTCAACTAGTTTAAAATATTTTACATAAATACAGGTGCAACCATGATTAGCCGAAGATACTTGATCCCACAATGTGATAGGTGGCAAGCCTATCGCCAACCGGCACTTTCCAATCCCGGGCAACGTTGTTTTTATCAGAAAACTGAAAAAACACACTTTTGAATTGTCCAGGATCCGAACCCGGTACCTCATGTGGTCAACTCCGACACTGGACCAATAGATGATGATGTTCCGCACCGTATCCGGTAACGGCAACTCCTAAATGTTTAATCGTTCAGGGTGATGGGCCCTAATGTGACTTGCAAAGCCAAATTTCTTAAAATAGTACATTCTGTTAATATGTTAAGATTTTAATTTTAACAAGGTATAAACTTTTATTAGAAAAACGCTGAAAAGATACGCAACAGTAGCTATCAGTTATGTAAACAAGTATACTTTTAATTAAGACTATCTGGATTAACTGGATTTTAGTTTCAGCTGGAAATAACACCAACTTTAAAGCTTAGGTAAAAGGTCACCCTTTCAAAGTTGAGTGCTTTTAAGTAGGAACATTATTGTCTTTATAAAGTGATTCCTTGTATAGCGAAAAATGTTCACTTTTAAGATCAGGTGTTAAAAAGTATTAAAAGTATGCAAAAAACATTTTCAACCATAATGACCCTAATAATTTAAAGGAATTAATTCCTGTAGCTAAATTTCAGCATCAGGAATCTAATTTTGTTATAATCACATGGGCATAAGGTAAAAAATTTATTCTCATTTCATTATTTTTTTGTTATACAATAGTTCTTGTAGCAATGAAACGGCCAAGCCACGTATTTTGACGAGGGTGTAGAGTTTGTGAAGCTAGGGCTTGTAGAATTAGTGAGTAGAGTGAGTGAGTGAGTGTATAGTTAGAAACTTGACTCTATTTAAAATTCGATAACTTTTTGACAGTGCGATCCATATGTCTTGGCAATCTTTTACATGAAAATGTTTTTGGTGGGATTTTGATTTCGTGATTGCGTCAGTGTCCATTGTCCATCACTATTGTGTTGCATTTTGGACGGCAAGTTGGTAGATTTTGGTAGATTTATATATTTGAACTCCATCACTATTGTGTTAAATTTTGGATGGCAAAGTAGTTAGTAGATTTATATATATGTGAAATATTTTATACCTGAATTTCCCATACCTACAATATTTTACGAATTTTTGATATGAATAATATTTTTTCCAAAAAAAGGTAAATTAAATTAAATTAAACTAAACTAAATTAAATTTCTTTATTTGCTTGAAATAGGGTAACAAGATCTCTTAACTTATATTAGTGAACAAGCCAATTTCGCTATAGATAGCATGCAAATTTATTTTAATATATTAATTTATACTTAAAATTAAATATTTTATTTTTCCTATTAAATTATACCATCTCACACATAATAATCCATATTTATACATTTAAGTCTTTCTATACCAATTGTCTTTTCAAGTCATTACATTTTTTAAATCATATTAAGCTAAATACTAATTAAACTAAACAAAGAGTAAACTTATTTTTGTGTTATAGCAAAGCATTATGGGTGATTCCGTTCTAACTGTGATATTCAATGTCCTGTATTTTTGTTATAACCTATGAAAGGTTAACAAAACAGATATACAACGCGAATGTGGAAGGATGTAGGTACCGGGGAAGACCAAGACTGACATACCACGATCAGATTGATCGAGTACTGTCCGAAGGTGGTGTCAAGAGTCTTCGCAACCGGCGTGTGTGTATGAAGAGAGTGATGAATGTGGAAGAAGCGAGACAAGCCTGCAAGGATCGTGATGTATGGCACTCGGTTCTCTCTGCCTACCCCGTAAGGGATCTGGCGTGAAGATATGTTGTTGTTGCTGTATTGTTTGTTCTCACAGGTCGTTAATTAATAATTAATTTATGAAATTTTTGTACTTATTGGAAAATAATAAACATATTTCAACATTATTTTCATATAATATAACTTGCCACTTACAGAAAACTTACAATATATCACTTAAATGTCAATACCGTGTCATGTCCATTTCTAGAATTTATTTATAAATTGTTAGTTTTTTTGTCGTAATAAATGATTTAAACTAATTACCTCATAAATTCTAATGTTTACGACAAAAAAACTAACAATTTATAAATAAATTCTAAAAATAGACATGACACGGTATTGACATTATATCACAGTTAGAACGGAATCACCCTATATAGCAAAGAAGAATTTCGCCGCCTCGAGCCTGTCGACACTAGCTCAGCGGAAGAGCGTCCCGGCTTTAGGGAAATGGTCGCAGGTTCAAATCCCGCGTGTCGATGTTTTTCTTTGCTGTTTTTAAAGAGTAAACTGACTTCTAATGCTCATTATCTATATATTTTAATAGGAAAAGGTAGGTAAGGTAGCTACTAAAGTCACCTCTACCTACACTTTAGATATTTAATCATACTCATATTATTACTGGTATTTATTTATTAAGACATAATGGTATTTATTTATTAAGACCTTACACTAAAAATAAACATTCAAAAAAACAGAGATTTAAAAAGTAATAAATATATTACGTGCGGTTGAAGTCTAGAATTACACGTTTGTTAGGCTTCCGAGATACTATCACGAATATACTTAACTCAAATACCTTTCAAACATGATACTCTAAATATGATACGTCTACCTGTAAACAAATATGTTATGATAATATTGACTACGTAAGATAATTTAAACCTTAATATAGTTTCACTGGGTATATTTTAGCATGTATGTTGGAAAATGGGATTATAAGTCTCATGGTGTCAGATGTAATGACGAGTGTAAGTTTACGAGGCTTTTACATTAAGTGAACAATTTCAAACAATTTTGCCAAGGGAAAATTTAATTAAAATTTCTAGAATGTTTTTCTCATATAATAAAGAGAATATAAACAGGTCCTAATTTATATTGTCTTCCTTATTGATAAATATTAGATACCTATTGACATTTCATATTTAATGTTGGATCCAAAAAGTAACACCATACCTACGTTTTTGTAATCGAAGGGTTTGCCTCTTTGTTTCAAATCATGAGGTCCCAGGTTCAATCCCGTGTTGCGGTCGGGCAAAGAATAATGATTTTCCCGCATATCCAAAATGTTAATAGAAGATCTGGGTCTGAGATAGGTGGTGTATAACCAGGTGGTAGCGAACCACGACGTCTACCCCAGCTTATTGGTGCCAAGGCCTTACCTATTACCTGCCGTAATAGGCTAATGCCGTTAATGCTTGTTATTGTCGTGTTCTGATTTAAAGGGTAAGGTAGCCGGTTAATTTATACATGTAGCATTGCCATCTCGTCATACGGATAGCAACAGACCATTAATATCGTTAGTGTCTATAGCTTATTTATTTGATTCAAGTTCAATCCCCGGGTCAGAAATAAAATATTGTTTTGTTTTGTTGAAAATAAAACTTCTGTAGCCCTTCAGGTCAATGGGTCGGGTGGTTTGCTCTGCTTTAGATGAACATAAAACTGTTGATTCCAAGTATATTGCAACAAACAAGCGATAATCAGGTCTCCAAGATGCAGTAATTGGGAGCACTACCCATCTCGCCAAACTAAAACCAGTAGCGCATCTTTGGGCACTTAAGTTACTTTGATAGATTCCTAGAGGTCTTGTCAAAAATTTATTGTAACCATGACTTCTTCCGCCTGAAATTAGATCTAAATTTGAATTCTTTCTATGAAGCTGAAAATATTTTTCTACAAAAAAGCCTGAGTAATAATAATAGTAATATTAAAACTTTATTTGCACGAAATAGGGGTATAAAAAGGTCTTATTGCAGTAAATTGTAATTTCCTGCAATAAGACCATATATATAGAGAATATGGTGAAGTAGGAAAGACTGTAGTCTTTCCTACTTCACCATATAATGGCATGCGAATTTTTCAGTTTGTGTATCTTATATAATTATTTAACTTTATCAGGGCGAGCAAAGCGAGCCCTACACTAGGCCACTTTCTATGCACTTTTGTGGTACATTTTACGGAAAAAATATCGCATTTTTAGGTTTGAGCTTCGACGTGGTAGTTTATATTCATGTCTAGATTTGTTATCTACCATAAAAATACCATATAAAAATAAAAAAATAGAAGGTACAATTTGTATTAGAATCTTATTACTACTTATCTCATATTAAATTAACGAGTTAAAATTGATAGAAGATACATTTTCTATTAGAATTTTTGAACTTATTAAGAGACTACCTACTTCATGAATTGTTTCTTCATATTTGACTGGCGGCGCGCGGTTATCGTGCCCTCGTATAAAGGCGAGGTTCAAGTATAAACTGCAATAGCTATAGGGCCATCAGTTTGATCAGTTTGGCATCGAAGGTGTATGATAAAATCATTGAAAGGAGAATGCAAGGGAAGTTCGAAGTAATGTTGTGGCCTCCCACAACATTACTTCGAACTTCCCTTGCATTCTCCTTGTGCCTCCACAAGGAGAATTTAGGTCTAGAGCAGGGATGTTTGAAGGGAACAGAGTAAATAGAGCGTTAAAGAGTTTCACAATATGCTTATTGAGAAACAGTACAGATGTATTAATTGATTTATATTGTATTGAGATTAATTCCCAATCTTAGCCCGGGGGCGACGGTAAAAAACTAAAAAAAGGTATATTTACGCCCGTATCCCCTAAGAGGTAGGCAGAAGTACAACGTGTGCATCCACAGTTAGCTGAAGATACTTAAGTCCCACAATGTGATAGGTGGCCAGCCTATCGCCAGTAGGGCACTTTTCCAATCCCGGGCAAAGTTGTTTTATCAGAAAACTGAAAAAACACATTTTTTCATTTGCCTGACTCTGGAATCGAACTCCGAGGGTTTCTCTGAGAGAAAAATTCGAAAAATGTATTCGCTGAGTGTCTACCGTCAATTCTTCGTGCCTGCGTAGTCCAAAAATTATGAAGGTTTATTTAAATAAAACATTTTTTGATTTTGATTTCGTAAATCGACGTAAAACCAGGAACTTCCTGATTTTAGAAAAAAAAACAATTATTTCAGCAAAATCTTAAAAATGTGTTTTTTTTATAAGATCAACCTTCATTTTTAATACATATTTTTCCTTGAAAATACCAACAAACAAAAACCAAATATTCCTAGTCCAAAGCCTGACGACGCGGGCCTTTGATGCAAATGTAATGTTTAGGTGAAAATACGCTGAGTTTTTTAGGTTAGATAATTATAAATAAAGTCCATACATTAAAAGATGTAATTCTCATAAAAATATTTTTATAACAATATTACTAGATAGTATAACTTTGCGAGCCCTTACAAAGCTCTGCTTTTTGCTAGTTATTTTATTAATTTAACTTTTAATTCTTAGCAATCTTCTAATCGGCTGTCTAAAAATAAAAATCTCGTCAGAATTTGTCTAAAAATTCTGTTCAACATAGAGGAATACAATTTGTTCCTGCTTTGCATGAACGATTCTATAATTAACGATCATTCGTATCAGGTAATAATTAGCAAACAATATAATAATAACGAGGAGTATCATATTATCTAGGACCATTGCGTAATTCGAGATTTATAGGAACAGTTTTAGCTTACTCCCCGTAGAAAATTATACTACTTGTAAATAAAACGAGTTACCTATTTTATTAGTGAAGGAACCGGGCATTGAGAGTAAGGTAACCGATAAACCGTCCTATGTATGTGACATTACGACCCACCACACGGAAAGCATCGGCTGTTATCGTCTAAGAGCCAGCAATGTTTTCGACAAAGAATTTTGGTAAAGCTAATTATTTAATATGTCATTTGTAATGCTCCGTCAAATAGCGTGCAGGTTGCCTGGCTTCCAGTAACCATTGCATTTATTACTACGCAGCTTAAATAAGAAAATTTTAGAACAATTTCTTTATAATTATCTTTTAAATTCTATAATAAACATTATTTTATAATGCCAGACATTTTAGTTATTACCAATCATATGCCACATAAAAAATCAACGAGTTTAGTATGGCTGTAATTTTATTAATATTTTTATACAAAATAATTACTAAAACAAGCAAATAATTTGCTTAATTTAGGGTTAGCTTGATTTCTGTAATAATAATAATAATATACTTTATTGCACACATCACACAGAATTTACAATAGAAATTTGTGTAATTTGTCTAGCGATATTATTATTATTAATGTTTTAATATATTTTTAAAATGTTGGTTTTTTCGACATTACTGGCTCTCGTACTTTAGCGCGTTACAGCGTGTTAGGGACGGTCTACCGTAAGTCAAAACAACAGATTTGGACTATAATTCTGAGATGAAACTCGTTGGAAATTCGTGTGGGATCTTTGGATTTTATTGAAGATTTTTTACCGTAGTAAAAAGGAAAGACACAAAATAAGCAATATATCACTCGCTACATACCGCGCAAAATAAACGGCTTGTGCACATTGATATAAAAAGGGAAGATATGTTACGCTCTAATATCTCAATTGCTAAACCTAAGCTCGATCAGTCGAACGCAAAGTAATGCGACAAACGTAGCAAACTACATTTCTCTCGCTTACTTTTGTATTGTACTATCTCACTCTCGCAAACATGGCAAACTAAACAATAATTTAATCTTATTTCCAAACAAATTGTTTTAACCGTACTTACGAATGGAAAGTAATCCCGTGTGTCTTATTTTTTCCTTGAGTGATTATAACACTGGCTGAATATACAAGAAGGTATTTTGATGCGTGTTTAATGGTAAAAACAGTCGTAAAATATAAGTGTATGATATGAGGTCCCGCGCGTGATTGATTGTCACCAAATGTCACTGTGTCTACGGACCTAGCTTTGTAGGACCAGGCGCTGTAACTAGGTAACGTATCTTCCCTTTTTATATCAATGCTAGTGCAAGAGTTCCGTGGGCGCGATGTACGCTTCGGAGCAATAGTAGTAGATATAAATTGGAGCAATATACGCTTTACATTGCGTGGCGTGAGAATAAGAAAAAACCATAAAACGTTAATTTTCCTACAAAAAAATTGCCACTATGACTAGAACAAAAAATTTACAAGTTTTCTTAATTTTTCGGTACACAGTCCCTTAGACTTTGCAATATATCTAATACTTTAGTGTCTATGTCTATGTCTGTCATCTTAAATTGTTCTTTATCCTATTATATGAAAAAAATTAAAACTCAACGAAACATTTCCACGGCAGACAAAGTAAAATACGTATATGAAAAAAATGTTTCCAAGATAGGCTGCTCTGACCTAAATTACGAGCCCTCAAGCGTACTAAAGTGCACTTGATGCGTGCAACCCATGTACCAAGGGCTGCTGTTACGTGGCAACAAAAATCTAACCAATTTTTTTAGGCCAACGTACTCAACTATTTGAATATTTCACATTTCTTTAACTAAAAAGATTACTACATGGACCGCCCCGTTGGTGGAGTGGTTAGCGACCCTGACTACGCAATCGACGGGGCTCGGGTTCGATCCCAGACGGGGACAAGCGTTTGTGTGATGGGCATAAATGTTAGTATTTCCGGGTTTGTGTGTTTATTAAATATATACTAGTATTTATATATGTATTTGTATGTATTAGTATCGTTGACTAACACCCATAACAAGCAAATAATTTGCTTACTTTAGGGTTAGATCAGTAAGTGTAATTTGTCCCGTGAATATTTATTTATTTAATTTGTCGTTAAATTGGTGAAATTCAAGGGACGTTTAACAAACAAATTGTGTCCATGTGAATATCTTTAAAAAATTAACAATATTATGCCAGGCATTGGACACAGTAGGCGATGTAAACTATCATGAGACACTGCTGAAAACATGGTTAGCCAGTTTTTTAGAACTTTTAAAAACTTAATACAGAAAAATGACTCGGCAGGATTTGAACCTGCGCCTTGCAGCGGCAAGTTTACAGAGGCCCGCTGAAAAATGTCAAAACATGTCAATGTCGTTTTGTATTTTGTTAAATATAAGTAGCCGGTAGATTTACGCATGTAACACTGCCATTCCGCCATACGGATAATAACGCACCGTTAACATCTCTGGTGTCTATATGCGATAATTTCTCTTTCCATCGGAAGAGCCATCTCCTAGTTTATTAACTTACAATAATTTATATAAAAATACTTGTGCTTTACGTTTCACAATTCATTAGCATGTCGGTGACGCGAACCTTAAAGTTTAGAGTCTACCAGAAATCACTGAATGCGACTAAAAAATATTAACTTCAGAAGTTTTGCTTGTCAATTAACATCTCAATTACACATTGAGCCACAAAAACCTTGTTACTTCAATTCTAGTTAGTTTCAATCGTTACAATGTATATTTAATGGTTTCTAGTATTTAGACAACAGATTTAGCAGTGGTTGTAAAATCAGACTTTAAACGAACAAATTAACTTAACGTCAATGTAGCAAATTTAACACATCGTAAAATACAATGTCACGCAAAATTTATTTGAACTGTGAACAAAATTCTCTACATGAAAAATTTAAAATATATTTTATTTCAGCTGCCGTTTCTTTAGATTCTGTTAGATTTACGTGATATTGTTTTGGTTTTATAGTTAAGTACTAACGTGATATCCTATGTTAGTAGTTAAATATAATATGGGGAACATGGGGTTTCTTATTTAGAATAGTGAGTTTGACTTTCTACCTGAGAGCTCGAGGCATGTGCTGTACAGGCTAGAATAATTTGGAAACCCCAAAAGTGCATGACTCATAAAGCTCATTTGTACGTGAATTTTTTTTATATATTATGGAAATAATAACAAAATATGAAAGATATATATTATGTGAAATAATAATGAAATATGAAAGACTGCACATACGCATTACGCAGAACAAATTTCCATATTATCGATGTTGATAATATGCAAATTAGTAACACGATACATAACTCATTTTTTAATGCTGGGACCGCACTTGCATCTATCGTCACAAAGCTTCGTGCAATGACACGATAAATGCAGATTAGACCGACTATTATCAAAACTGCTGTTAATGTCTCACTAAAACTCAAGAACGGCTGGACCGATTTGACTAATGTTTGTTTTAAAATATTTATGGAAGTCCAGGGTAAGTTTAAAAGGTGGTAAAATATAGGAAGAAACGGGAAAAGTAGTAACAAAGGCAGAACTACGTTTGGCGGGCTAGCTAGTATACCTATAATATCGGTGAAAAAATTATATGAATTGATCTAACCCCTAAGCAAGCAATTTATTTTTTAACGATATTAATATAGAATAGTTGACTAACAGGCGATAGAGTTCTGCATTTTTCCACCCGGGTCTAGTACCACTGAATTACCTATTGCTGCTGCAATAACGTCAGTTCTTGTCACTGTCATGTTCCGGTTTGGAGGGTAAGGTAGCCAATAAACTGATGCAAGTGGCATAAACACCTCGCCTCTCAGATGACAATGCTCCATTACACCTCTGGTGTCTACTTGCGATGGTTGTCTTTTTTCATAAGGAAAGACATCTGCTTGTTTGCTATTTTATGACAAAAAAAAACACATATATACACTGAAATATATTTAATGAACACCCAAACCCAGAAATGCAAATTATGCTCATTACACAAATGCCAGTCCCTGTCCCAACAGACTTGGGCATTTGTATGATTTTGTATGATGAGCTCTACTGATAGCGTAGAAATAAAGAAACCACCTATGGGCATTAATTAGCTTATTTGCTCTGAAGAATTAAAGGAACACTGTTAACTGCTAAGTTCTAAATATGGCCCCGTAGTTGCATAACACAATAATATGGACTAATGGCCGATTCCTATACCAGGAAAACAAAATTATTATATAAATGTCAAATTACCAAATGTACAAACGATTTGTGGAACCTGTCTTTATTATAAAATTGGTTGCTGATAGTTACTGCTACGAATGACAGATCGGTAGAAACCCAACATAAGAAGAAGGCTTTTTTATTGTTAGGCGTGTGGCTAGTGACTTAGAGTCACAAAGGTAGTCTACAATTATATTAACTTACATAATTAATAAGATTAAATTTGGGAAGGTCTCCAAAAATATAACACAGTAACCCTGCAACAACCAGCTCCTAATCTCATGTATCTCTCTTTTAAACTTTTTAAATCCGATCTTTTTTATTATTAATTAATTATTAATAATATTATTATATAAATATTAATAAATTATATAAATATTATATAAATTATTATATATTATATATTATATATTATATATTATATATTATATTATATATTATATATTATATTATATATTATATATTATATATTATATATTATATTATTATATATTATAAAATATTATATAAATTATTATATAAATATTATATAAATATTAATCTTATTAACATAGGAAAAAAGGGACTATGTCCTCTCAAACAAAAAATTATTTTACAAATCCTTAACATGTAACCGATATTTTAGACAATACAATAGTCGCAATAGCGTCAGTATTGTCATTATCGTTTGGAGCGCCTCGCATCTCAATTCTCGTTTGGAGGGTAAGGTAGCCCGTAAACTTACGCATGTGGCATTACCAACATCTTTGGTGTCTATAGGCGATGGTTTCTTTTCCCATCAGGAGAGCCTGCTTGTTTGTTATCTAATGAAATAAAAAAAATAACAACCATTAAAAAATTTAGCTGCATTAAAAACCTTCTTCTTTTTGGGAACTCGGTTGATAATATCCAAGTAAGTAAAGTACACTTTGCTTATTTCAATCTCAGTGCGATTTCAACGCCTGTTAGCTATCAGCCTCCTGAATACGCTTCATTTGCGCGTTTCTATTCGAACATTCAGGATTTCGAGCTAATCGGATTCTGAAGTGCTATTATACTCTTTTATAAAGTAAAATTTAAAGGCTTTTTGATTCTGCTATCCGTTGATTACGCCGAAAGCAAAAGAGGAAAAGATTGAAGATTATATGAAGTACTGGGAAACAGCAATACTTCTGTATCTTATCACAAGGCAAAAATTAGGTAGAAAACTCGTTACAATCACTGCACTTTATTTAAAGAACGTCTTTGGAATCCCTTCCAAATAATCCCTATTTGTTTTCAATTTATTTCATTTCGTTTAGTTAAACAACAATAATCAAGTACGCTTCAATTATGCTTTCCTGTTCGAACAATCAGAATTTTAAGTTAATCGGATTTTAAAGTCCTATTTATTATGCTCCTATTGCGCACTATTTAAAAGCTTTCAGAGTTTTGCCGCCCGTTTAGCTCGCTAAAAGCAAAACATGAAAAAATAAACTACGCCCACCTTTGTAGGTGATTGATAAATTTAGAATCTAAAAATTTTGACAAAATATAAGTTTATACGCCTGGTAAACTATTTCAGATAATCAAACTTATTAATACTAGCGATCGCATGTGCATAAAGTTTGAGCATAGACCAAACAACGAAATCTTTTTTTTTACATCATAAGATAGCAAACAATCAGATGGGTCTCCTGATGGAAAGAGTCAACCATCGCCTATAGACACCAAAGATATTAATGGTTCGTCGCTATGTTGTGGCGAGGTCTAATGCCACACGCATAAGTTTACCGGCTACCTTACCCTTCAAACCGGAACACGACAGTGACCAGCACTGACCCTATTGCGGCAGGAATAGGTAAGGCGGTGGTACCAGACCCGATCGAGCCGATGCAGAACTTTACCACGTAGTCACGATGGTAGTGACGCGCATAGCCACTCAGTCGCCTTTTACGACCTGCCTGGTAGAACGGCAGTTCGCCTATTCTTCAAAGGAGCCCGGGACCAACACGGGGAAAAATCTCTTTATTGATTTAGGCGTTACTTTGCAAAAATCCATTATTTAAAAAGACGAAACTTATTTAAATTGCTATGATCCGCGAACTATTCTATATCTTTTTCACGATGGCACCAAAAAGCAAGACGTCGGTTTAATAAATGGATAAAACTCACCGATGGTCCGGATAAAAAGAAGACCCCAGCGGCACAATTAATAATTGTTTTCTTTTTGGTGCCATCGCGAAAAACACATAGAATAGTTCGCGGATCATAGCAAATTTAATTATGCTATTATAATATTTCTATATACACCTAATTTAGGCGTAAAGAAAATAGTAAGCATATATTTGTCAAAGAGTATTCAATACTTCAGTAAGAAAATTTGTTATCTTTTTTATAATAATAATAAATATTCAGAGGACAAATTACAGTTACTGATCTAACCCCAAAGTAAGCAAGTTATTTTCTTGTATTATGGGTGTTAGTCAACGATACTAATACATAGAAATACATAATATATAAATACTATATTTAAGATATATATTCTATATTTAAGAAATACCCAAACCCTGAAATACAAACATTTATGCTCATCACACAAATGCTTCCCCGTCCCCGCCCCGTCAGGGATCGAAACCGAGCCCCGTCGATTGCGTAGTCAGGGTCGCTAACCACTCGACTAACGGGGCGGTCATGTCATGTATAAAACGTAGTGATTGTATAATCTTTGATCATGTATGTCACATTAATTTAGTGGGTGTGATGTATACACAGACTGTTGATTTATATGGCAGTACTAGCTAACCTGGCAAATATTGTTTTGCTATATAAATTATTAAATTACTAACATCGCTATTAAAAAATAGGTATTGATCGTAGAAGGGTAAAAATTTAAGGTTGTATAATATTTTCAATGCTGTATCATAAAAAAATAAAAACAAAAAAAATATTATCCAAAAAAAAATCAGGGGTGGACCACTCTTAACATTAGGGATATGAAAAATAGATATTGGCAGATTCTCATACCTACCTCGTATGCACATAATGTTTACTAAGAATCGGTCGAGCCGTTTCGACAGAATTTGATTACAGACTCCGCGGTACGAGAATTTCGTATATTAGATTTCTATTTTCTACGTATTAGCATCGACGATGTATCTGTACCACACTTTTTTTAAAAAAGATCTTCACGCCCATATCTCTGAAAAGGTAGGCAAAGCCCATGATTAGCCGAAGACACTTAGTCCCACAATGTTATAGGTGGCAGCTTATTGCCAACTAGGCACTTTTTCTATCTCGGGTAGCGTTGTTTTTATCGGAAAAATAAAAAATAAATTTTTTAATTGCCTGACCCGTGAATCAAGCGCGGGATCTCTTGTGGACAACACAGATATCAGAACACTGGACCACAGAGACGATTTTGATTAGTCTAAAAGAAAATACCTATGTACATAAATATATATATACATACATACATACATACATATATGTAATATTGTAATATTGTATGTATATATATACAACACATGAAAAATTATACTGCTATGAGCAAAGACTATAATATATGAACGTTTAAACTAACGCGTTCTACCATCATTTTTACAAATATATAAACGGGTCAAAAACGCGTACATGTATAGAACTTACTTGTAAAGCTTGACGTTTCGGCCAAGTTACATTGACCGTGGTCACGAGCAGACTGGAGCAGCGAGTTTCCTCCGTCGTTCACGTCGGGATCGATTTTCTTCTACCCCCCTCTGGTCTTGTTTTTTGGTTAATGTTGTGTGTAGGTTAAATTCAAGAAAAAAACAAGACCAGAAGAGGTTTGATGAAAATCGATCCGCTCGTAACCACGGTCAATGTAACTTGGCTGAAATGTCGAGCTTTACAGGTAAGCTCTATATATGTACACGTTTTTGACCCGTTTATATATTTAAAAAAAAGATGGTAATATAGTCTGTTGTTGACCGACCCTTTGGTAGGGCTCGGGTTTGATCCCCGACGGGGACAAGCATTTGTGTGATGAGCATAAATGTTTGTATTTCCGGGTTTGGGTGTTTATTATGTATTTAAAAGTATTTATATATGTATTTCTATCTATTAGTATCGTTGACTAACACCCATAACAGAAGCAAATAATTTGCTTACTTTTGGGTTAGATCAATAAGTGTAATTTGTCCCGTGAATATTTATTTATTTATTAGAATAGGCTACGGGGCAACTAATCGGGTATGGTACCATAGCCTAGCTTATTCCTGAAAATTGAAATTTTTTTTTAATTTTCCGCCCTGCAAAACGAACACGTGACCTCATGTGGTCAATACCGTCACCGGACAACTAGACCACAGAGGCGACTAATAATTTTAACTATAAAAAAAAATTAAAAAACTAGAAAATAATTTGCATATTTCGGGGTTACTCTTATGCTGCGGCTGCACTTGCGTCTATCGTCACAAAACCTTTTTATATAGAAAAGGGGGCAAACGGATAGAAGGCTTACCTGACGGTTAGTGATCACCGCCGCCCACGGACAACCACACTATCACAAAGCTTCGCGATACATGCAGATGTGACCGGTTATCGTCGCAAATATTTCGACTGCGTGTGCCTTAGCGCGCTAATATCTTCGGGTTGATACACGCTTGCGGCTGAAGGGTCAAATCATATTATTTGTTCAGCCATTATTTATTTATCACTAGCTGTCCCGGCGAAATGTGCACCGCCTTAGATTTTTTTTAATTTCAATTCATTTGAAAATTAATTTTATAGACTAGCGATCGCCCTGTGGTTGAATTAATAAACTAAAAAAACGTGAAAAAAATAACATTTAATAATAAAAATAAAAATGAAAAAATAAATAAAAAATAAAATTTAAATTAAAAACAAAATCTCTAAACTTTGACGAGTTTTAGCTGTAATTTTTTTTTAATACATACATATGTGTATATTATTATATACTCGTATGTCATAATATGATAGAAGTGTTTATAATGTTTTTTAATTATTTTTTTTTGTAATGAAATGAAATTAAAAATATTTATTTGAAAAAATATGGGTTTCAAAAGTTAATAAAAATTACTAACATATTTTCCCGTAATATTGTGTGCAAAATTATTTTGATCTATTTCTAATACATATTATTTAAAAATATTAAGTTTTTTGCACTCCTCCTGAATTTAAATTTTAAATGCGCTAAATTGCATACACAAATGCAAAAAGTAAAACCGGTTGAGTTATTTACGAAAAATATATATGTTGTAAATTGAAATTAAAGTACAAGTGCATTGTTAATTGTGTTTAAAAAACGAACAAACATTGATTTTTTAATTAGATTTCAAGTAAAAAAAAAAATATGCCAAAAAAAGGAATTTAATCACAACTGCGCTGCCGTAATTTCGTTAGGTGTGTTCCTAGGCTTAATATCAAATCAGTGTTGCAAACTTTAGCAATAAACTTTATTAAGACTAACTGCCACCATTTCGTTTTCGAACAACTGCTACAAACTTACAATTCCTTTGTCCTGTTAGCCATAAATAAATTTAATTTAAACTGTTGAAGATACAAAAGGATAATGACGTTACAGAAGATTGTAAGATTTATTTGGTTATCTTATCATTTCCATTTGCTTTTATATTTAGATTTATTGTAAAATTTTATACCCTGACGTAAAAACGGGGCATGTGTGTGTGTGTGTGTGTGTGTGTGTGTGTGTTTTAGTGCGTATTTATATCTGTGTCTCTCTGTGGCATCATAGTTTCCAAACGTATGCACTGATTTGAGCGTAGTTGCAATAAAAATTGATCGGGCATTTAAGATCATCGGCTCTTTATTACTTTAAAGGAACTAGGCAAATTATACAGGCCTGGTTGATACTAAATTTGGTATATTATTACCAACATCAATGATATTGCAATGACATGATAATCGTGATCTGTTACTGCAGAATTCCTATTGGAAGATCATTTTTTTTCATGTTTTGCTTTGCAAATGATGCACATGAAGCAGAAAGGTGGTCTAATGATAAATTAGTAATGTCTTTAGGATTTTTTTTTATTTTACACATACTGTACAAAAAAAAAATTAATTTCCTTCTTTAGCCACGTTGAGTGATTTCTGGTAGAGACACGGTACAGGCAATAATTAAGGCTACATCTACACAGACAGGTGACTTGCTTAGCGCCTACTAGAGCTTAGTGAACGACCTAGCGAGTAGCTTAGTAAAACAAACATTCTCAAATGTTCTAGACAGATCGCATTGAACCCCTGGTGCTTATCTAATCGCTTAGCGACCAGTCGAAGTAAACAAACGTGTTGTTTTTTGTCTCGAGGTGCAAGGCACTAGACGCTAAGCGGGCCGTCTGTCTATACAGATGTAGCTAGTGACGTAACTAAAATTTATACTGTAGCGCGAGGTATTCCACCACATACATCTCGTGACAATATGAATTTGGCTGCGAACTGTATTTCATTAGTTTACTTGTGCAAGTTTAGGGAATATAGCGTATTATTTATGTTTTCGTTTCTATCGGCAGTCCCCATAACTTCTTTTTTCCTTTTTAAGATTAGATAGATAAAGCAAGCAAAGCAAGCCGTGTTGGTCCCGGCCTCCTTTGTAGAATAGGCCAACTGCCGTTCTGCCAGGCAGGTCGTAAAAGGCGACCGATTGGCTATCGAGTCACTACCATCATGACTACTAGGTGGTAGAGTTCTGCATTGTCTCGCCCGGGTCTGGTACCACCGCCTTACCTATTCCTGCCGTAATAGCGTCAGTGCTTGTCGCTGTCGTGTTCCGGTTTGGAGGGTAAGGTAGCCGGTAAACTTATGCATGTGGCATTAGACCTCGCCACAAGATAGCAACGCACCATTAACATCTTTGGTGTCTACAGGCGATGGTTGACTCTTTCCATCAGGAGACCCATCTGCTTGTTTGCTATCTTATGATATATAAAAAAAAAAAAAAAACTATTACCTATTTCTTGCAACGTTGCTCGCGCGTTTTTCGATTCAAGATAGACTCCAAAAACGCACGAGCAAAGTTGCAAACGTTGTATTTTTTAAAAATCCTTTAAATTTGTTAAATTTCAGGCCTTTTCTTTTATGGTATAACTAGTATATTAATGGATTCCTTATATAGGCATATTTCCATTTTCTATAAACGAAAAAGAGAAGTTTCACAGGTGGCTTGATTTTTAATACTTTTTTTACATAATTCTTTTTAATTATAAGCCAATTTAAATTTTATTTAATTTGAGAGAGAATTCCTCCCATAAAGATGTGGTCATAATCTGATTCAGAGTTTCAAGGAATACAGGAGTTCGGAGTTGTTGAAACTTTTCTGCGTTTAAATTAAGTTACAACAGATGACGCTTACGATGTGACAAAAGCTCACAAAGCATGTTTTATTTCTCTATCAATAGATGACGTTTGTAAATTAATAGCCTAACTCTGTATTATAAAAGTGTTGGTGAATCCCACGGGAATAATTTATCTTTCTGGGATAAAAAGTTTTCTATGTTCTATTCCACGTAGTTATCTGTATGTGTGCCAAATTTAATCATATCTTGCGTGATTGAGTTACAAACATCCATCCATACAAACATCCAAATATTATAATATATTGTATTTTACACTATTTATCGTCGGCACTTGGTAAAACTCCATTTGTATTATAATATAATATTAATATATATTTTTTTCATTGCACTCATTTAACATCTTATTAAAATTATTTGTAGCAGTTATTCGTGACGTGACAAAAAAATCATTATTTCTCTTGGCACAATCGGGTGAAACAGTAGCCTATGAACTCCTGAATAATGTAGATTTCTAAAAGTAAAAGAATGTTTAAAATTGATCAAATAGTTTTTGAGTCAAATCGTAAAAAACAAACAAATAAAAGTCAAATCTTTCCATTTATAATATTAGTTTAAATACATTTTAAGGTTTTCTACGACGTTATATTTTAAGGTTTTAACACAACACTTAGTCAATATAATTATTAATATCTTCTTAGACGTTAATCAAATATTTTTTTTCATGTTTTCAAGAAAAATAAATTAATTATCACTCATCTTCTGAATGTCTGGAAATCCACAACTTGCAGTAATTTTTGCTTTGCACTACTCCTTTGCGGAACCAATTAAGTACCGGCAGGGGTGTTCCCGAATGAATACAACATGGATACCTTCAAGGGAAGAGCTTACTAATTTTGAAAGTTCGGGAATGCAACTACAAGACTTCTAGTATTGCGGATGTTTATGGACGGCGGTGATCACTTACCATCAGGTAGATCTCCTGCTCGTTTGCCCACTCTTCCATCAAAAACAATAATTAAGGTATTCAATATTTAAAAACAAATAAATGCATATACAACATTTAGTAATACATTTTTTAATTTTAATACACTTGTAACTAGTGCTTCGTTTAATTGTAATACACTTGTACTATTTCACAATAATATAAAACGTTATAAGTGTTGTTTAATGAATAGACCAACAGCCGTAGAGCCAGGCAGGTCGTAAAATGCGACTGATTGCATATGCGTGTCACTACTTAAGTGACTACTAGATGATAGGGATTGTCTCTCCCGGATATTTGGTACCACTGCCTTAATTATTCCTGCCGCAATAGCATTAGTGATCGACCAATGTCAAGGAAAGCTTACTAACCTAACTAAAGAGCTACCTAGCCGGTAGACTTATGCATGTGGCAATGTCATCTCGCAGCACGAATAGCAAAGCACCAATAACATCTTTGGTATCTAAACTCTAAAGGGCTATGGTTTCTCCTTCCACCAAAAAAGCCATCTGTTTGCTTGCTTTTTTATGATATAATATTAAAAATGTTTCAAACATATTTTAATCTTAATATATATGTATGTAGGAAGTGGGTCAGATATGATAAATAAAATGCGAATGTAGTGATATAACAGCTCTTTATATTTTGATCAACTTTCCATTATGAATTACTAGTTCCCATTAACAATGTAAACCGTAATAATTCCTTACTACAAATAAGTCTTAATTTAAGCAATAGATAGTCAATTACAAATTGTACTGCGACTAATTTATAGTTGACAATAATAATTAATTTGTTTGCACAAATTAATTATCCAAGAGTCAAGGATAAGCTACTAGCAAGATACAACAAGTGTACCGAGCCACGCCAGATCCAAGACTGCCTTATCGGCGGGCGCTCAGAGCCTTTTATATAGGTAGCAAAAACAAGTTGAGTAGTAGGGATATCGAACGAAGCGCTTGCCGACCCAGGCGGTGCATTTGTTGTTTTCATTTTACAATATTCTTGCATTTAACGACGCGGATGCCGTCATATATAAATTACGCGTCACATTGTTTATTCGCAATAACTCTGAAACTACTGAACCGATTTCAATGAAATTTTGTAGATATCTACTGTGTGGTCCAATTTAAGAGATAGAATAGTTTTTAACTCAATTAACCCTCCTCCCTTCTCTCAGTTACCCCCCCAAAATGTTCAATACTAATATTTTTTGTATGGCAAAACAACGTTTAACTGGTCAGCTAGTTTACTTATGTATTCACATTTTAATTTATTGTCAATCATTATTCACAAAACAAAACTTTTTAATATTTCATTATCATGTATCATGTATTTTCAAAAACGTTCAAGCCACAGACGTCAATTAAGGTTGATAATCCAAGCCCATATCCCATTCCGTCACAATTTGCTGCAACGACTAAAGGCGCCGCAAACTTGTGTTTTGTAAATCGCTTTGCCCCTAATCTCTCTCATAATGGGAAAGTGTAATTTGGGCAGTTGCCAAGAGATAATTAGAAGGTAGATGAAAATCTGTTACAAAATACTAACACTTAAAGAAGAATCTTGGATATTTTGTTAGTATAACACGTGTTATGGTGATAAAAAGTTTATATTCCTATTTTATATTAATATTATCACGTAACTGCTCTTGTAGAGTAATCAAATTGAGCCAAACTTACAAACGCTGATATTGATTGTTAAATGATTGAAATAAAATTATTGAAACTTAATTATTGGAACTAACTGTAATATTTTTTTTATATATATCATAAGATAGCAAACAAGCAGATGGGTCTCCTGATGGAAAGAGTCAACCATCGCCTATAGACACCAAAGATGTTAATGGTGCGTTGCTATCTTGTGGCGAGGTCTAATGCCACATGCATAAGTTTACCGGCTACCTTACCCTCCAAACCGTAACACGACAGGGACAAGCACTGACGCTATTGCGGCAGGAATAGGTAAGGCGGTGGTACCAGACCCGGGCGAGATAATGCAGAACTCTACCACCTAGTAGCCACGATGGTAGTGACTCGATAGCCAATCGGTCGCCTTTTACGACCTGCCTGGCAGAACGGCAGTTGTCCTATTCTTCAAAGGAGGCCGGATAATAAGAAAGGGCAAGCTTCGATGGTTCTGACATAAAAAAAAACAGCCCATATTATTTCGACCCCTGTGAAGAACAGGCCATCTGCCATTCTGCTAGGCAGTTCATAAGAGATGAACGTTTGGCTATACGAATCACTACCATCATGATTTAGAGTTCTGCAAACTCTCGCCCAAGTTCTGATCGAAAAAGCATCAGTGCTAGTCACTGTAGTATTCCGATTTGGAAGGAAACATAATTGGTAAATTTGTTCATGTGACACTAACATCCTTCCAAACTGATAACTACGTACTATTAACATCCTTGGTGTCTATAGGTGATGATTATCTCTTTAAATCTAAAGCGCTATTTATTATATCTGTTTGGATATTATAATATAAAAAGCCACTTAAACTGACAGCGAAATGATATTATTTTATACGATTCGAGTAACCTTACGCAAACTGAATATAAAATAAATTAGCTGATTATGTAAATTCTCTAATTTAGAATCAAGTTTATAGAAATATATTTTGTCAAATTAACGTCCATGTTGTCTGAAAGGGGTAAGATAAAAGTTATCACTAACAATATTTTGGTCTTACAAGGTAAACAATTTAAGGAATAATTTAAGAATCTTAAAATACTCAACAGCATATTCAGCAATAAAGAATTACTTATTATAAATGTCTTTAAAAGCTAAAATAATCGACATTATTCGACTCAATGCGAATTTGATATTTCAACGTCATGATACATTTTTTAAAAGTCAATGTTAAAAAACATATACCTAATACAATAATTACACGCAACATTTTTGTCATATATATATATATATATATATATATATATATATATATATATATATATATATATATATATATATATATATATATATATATATATATATATATATATATATATATATATATATATAAGTGGTATCCCATCCCATAGCCTACCGAGTAACTAACACATACCGAGTTTTCAATTTGGCTCCCTATCCACCAATGTCGAAATAAATTTACTATACAATTATATTGGTTACTGCTTAGCGGCTACTTTACCCTTCAAATCAGAACATGAAGGTGAGAAGTATTGACGTAATTGCATCAGAAACAAACTTTTAAAAACAGCCTATCAGAATTGCAGATGGTCTGTTCATTGAAGGGGAGTGGGCTAGACAAAAGTGCCTCTTGTTTGTCGATTTAAGACAAAAGCAAGCAAGACCGAGGCCGAGACAAAAACCGAGACTAAGACCAAGACTAAGATGAGATCAATCAAACCAAAAACTGACAACTCTGAACAGTTTTCTTCAAACATACTTATGTGTTCCAAACTTACCAATGATGATACTACTATTAAATTTCGTACTTTGACACTGTCAGCGTGTGTGTATACCACGGATTAAACTGGATATGCCTTTCAAGGCAATTTCTTAAGTTATCAACGTTGCTTGCATTTACACACAGAAATACAGAGTTATAATACTTACCAATGAAATAAAATAACTTCAGAGATATGCCTTAAAATTTAGCTATATAATATATCTACAAGCGTTTGACATTTACATACATTTGCTCATATGAGCGGCTACGCATTTTGTGCTCAACACCGTGTCTCTTAGTATTTTTTGTGGTCTATGGTGTATAATATACATATTTGTAGGATGACGTGATTTAATTCACACGTACATACTGGCCTCCAAAAACTCCGTTCTTAAATTAAAGTTTCATTTGGAAGTAAGATTAACTTGGATACCTTCTAAGCTGACATTCTTTTTCCGCAATTTACTTTTACAACACTACCCTTGAATGAAGAGAACTAGAAGCTGGATAATTAACATACATAATTAAAACTCTCGGGATAGATCGAGTTTTAAGCACAACATGTAGATATTATACTCACTATAGTACGTCTTATCTCTGAGTTCGACTGGGCAATATACAAGCGCGCACAAGCACATAATATACTTATACCCTTCGAACAAAGTAAAATTTTGGTCAAACTTTATACCCTTAAATAGACATGATTGTGGAGGCTTCGTAGTGTCGCACAAATAGAAAGCTGAATTCTATAAACGCTGTATAATATATTATTTTGTCTTATTTCCACGCATTTAGCTTAATCTCTTTTTACTCTCGCATTTTCGTTTTATCGTATGTATGTTAATTATCCAACTTCTAGTACTCTGCATTCAAGTGCAGTGTCCTAGAAGTTTCATTATCTCAGCCTTGAAAAGAAGGTATCCAAGTTAATCTTCCAAATGAAGCTTACAACCTGGGGATCTTCAAGAGAAGAATGAACAGGTACCTTTTAGGGAAGCGCGTTCCATCTTAGTCCGCACCTTAGCTTACCATCAGGCGAGATCAAACGCTTCCCTATCGACAGTAAAAAAAAGCTTTAATTTAAGAATGGAGTTCTTGGGAGCTAGTATATATGTTGTATGTATGAATTAAGTCACATCATCCTGCACATATCTATAATTATATGTATAGTATACACCTACGCTGATAATGTCGAAGTACGAAATTAAATCGCGATATCATTTATTAGTTTGGAATACATAAGTATGTTTGAAAAAACCGTACTAGCGAGGTTTTGGGTTGTCAGTTTTTAACTTGGCTTCAGTTACAATTCACAACTATTCTAAATTTCATATAAATTCTAATTTTTACTTCAATAAATTTAATAAAGTATTTAAACATTTTGTGATATTGAATATATATGGTGGTATGGAATTTTTAAAGTATGAGTCCAATTTGGACTTTGCCTGTTTTTTGTTATATTAAAAATATGTCACTACTATATCTACTCGCTTATTAAACAAATTTGATAGCTGTAATCATGATTCCGAACTAACTTATAGTGTCAATAAATATATTATATTATTGATCGCCATATTGGTCGAATACTTAGTGTTAGTAACTACGCTTAACGACAAGTACTAGCCGGCCAGATGTGGAGCACCTCTGTTATTTATGCACCTGTTATTGTGAGATAATTATGTCATTATAACCATCATTGGGCAAATATAAATAAGGATAGTTTAAATAGGCGGGGATAAGATGTTTTCAAGTCACTGTAAATTTATCGATTCTTGAGGGCGTTACTCTGCCTAAAAATTATACTGTGCGTAATCTATGGGACTCGGATTCAATTCCCGGCAGACACCAAAGTTTTATGCTATGAACGTTAAGTAATAGTTATATTCGTGTCAATTAAATATATGTCAATATTATATACATAGATGAATCAATGAAATAATGGCAGATGAATCTAATATATATCTAATATATATATATATATATATATATATATATATATATATATATATATATATATATATATATATATATATATATATATAATTGGAATCTCGGAATCGGCTCCAACGATTTTCATGAAAGTCACAAATTAGGGGTTCTTCGGGTCAAGGAATCGATTTGTCAAGGTTCCAGGTCCAAGAAAAGCTCGGTTCCCAAGATATGGATATGTGAAAAACCGAGCTAAGCTCGGTCAACCAGGTACAGAATTTTTTTTTTATATATTCTATAGAAATTGATTTATCAAGGTTCAAGGTCCAAGAAAAGATCGGTTCCAAAAATATGTGAAAAACCGAGCAAAGCTCGGTCAACCAGATATTTTACAATAAAACAAATACGCAAAGCGAATGTGGATAAATATAGATACCATAATCGATTTAGTCAGATGCTGTGAAAAGATGGTGTCAAGAATCTCCGAAATCTGCGTCTTTGCATGAAGAGAGTTATGAATATGGAGGAAACAAGTCAAGTCTGTCTGGATCGTAATCTATGGCACTAAATTTCCTTTGTCTACCATATAAGATTTAACATGAAGATACATGTATTTTAAGGAAATTAATTAATTAAAAAGAAATCTTGAGGGCCAGTATGTACGTATGAATTAAGTTGCGTCATCATACACATATGTATAATATACACACACGCCGATAATGTGAAATACTAAATTAAATCGCGGTATCATTATACAAATATTAACATATATTTCTTGGATTTAATATCGTATAATTACACCGATATTACAATCAAATATTTCTATACTTTGGAGTTTGACCAATCCGTGTTTTCAGTTGTTAATAAATATTTATTAATATTAATTCAATTAATATATTACTACGCGTAACACACTAACCGACTTGTCTTTGTTCTCATCTTCAAACAGGTCCAATTAATTAAAACTTTTGACAACCTTTCCTTTCAAATTCGTGAAATGTTGTAGAGGAGTAAATTGATGTCTACTTATACAATATTGACCTTTGAAATTTGAATACTTAAAATTTAATCACAGAAATTATAACGTCAAGTTCTTAAGATATCAAACGTACAGACTTTAAAACTGACTTGAAATTTATCAAAATTATGTTGACAGAACTCTTGGCGAGCAAATTAATTTTCTGCTTTCTCAAATGAATTAGACAGCTTACACATCTCTTGTCTTTCATACTGTACTGGAATTAATTTTTAAAAATTTATTAGTCATAAATCAGTTTCTATGTTTAATTCCATTTCACTTTTCAATTTAATTAACATATAACCACTAATTTATTTGCTGTTTTGTTTTGTTTATTACATACATATTATCTTCATGCCAGATCCCTAGTGGGATAGGCAGAGAACTATCAGAGTGCCATAAATCAAGATCCTTGCAGATTCGTTCTACTTACGTTACATTTATTCCTCTCTTCATTTTGGGGTTAAATCAATTCGTGTAATTTGTGCAACGATATTATTTTTATAAAAAAAAACTAGGATCCAATTTTAATCCAATTTTATAAATAAGTAAAAAGTCACAACTCAACAGATTCGAAGTCTAATTGTTTTATTCAAATTAACATTGACAGGCAATTTTGACGGCCCGACAATTTTATTGCTACTACCCGATCGGCAGGCGTATCACCTAACGTTTGCAATCCGTCAGTGATTAGCAATGACTTTTAAAGTAACGAAAAACTCATCAAAAACGTCGCCAATTGCTTGCTGGTCACTAGATGCATTTTTTACAATATCACAGCACCAAAACTAATCAAGCGGCAAAGAATGCCACTAATATACAAGGCTGTTATGTGTCTTGCAATAACTAAACAATTACGATAGTTTTGCATTGCAAATTACCCCGCGAGTGATAGCCCCGCAAAATTTAGCTTCACACTCTTAGTTTTTTTATGCACATTTTATTGAGATTTGTTATTGAAAAACTTTAAAATACAACAAAGAAAAATATCGAAACGCAGTATTTGAACCGGCGACCGTCTCCATAAAGCCGGGATGCTCTACCGCTGAACTAGTGTCGACAGGTTCGATGTTGCGAAATTCTTCGCTATATGATCGATTCCGTCGATTGTACTAATCGCTAGATATACATACGTATCGACGGAAACGATCATATAGCAAATTTTCCCAAGCACGGGGTGAGTGCTATAACACAAAAATAATTAGAAACACGAAAGTACTGATCAAAATTATAAATATGAATTTCATCTATAACGATGAATTCGTTTAACTAGTTATACGTATGTATACCTAGAATTTTGCCACGTCGAGCCTGTTGACACTAGCTCAGTGGAAGAGCGTTTCGAGTTTAGGGAGATGGTCGCAGGTTCAAATCATGCATGTCGATATTTTTCTTACTTGTTTTTAATAATTTTCCAGTTTTCGCAAGCACGGGGTGAGTGGTATAACACAAAAATAATAATGTATGACAATTCCGTGTACTGTCACTCTTAAGGCAAAATTTTACCCCGCTTGCATTTGAATTTAAATTTTAAAATTCTAATTTTAAAGACGAATGGTGTAAGAAAAAGTCTTTGACATTTATTCTATAATAAAATATCTGTCATATCAAATTCTTAAACTGACATCTGCTATTGTCGTTTATTTTACAACAGTCACTTTTGTTCGTTCGGACCGTGTGTGTATTAGCGGTTTTTTAGTTGTATGAAATTGAATTTTGTGATGTGCATTTCTCTTATGTAAGTACTGTTTTTATTAGAAAGGCCGTTTATTTGTTCAGTTTGGATAATTCGTTGCGAGAAATATATCGTGAGAGCCAAAAATAAAGTCATTTAGAAATTCATTATATTTCAAGTGATTTTTGTGGTATTTGTTTGTAAATATAAGGATTTCGCCACGTCGAGTCTGTCGATAGTAGCTCAGCGGTAGAGCGTCCCGGTTTCAGGGAGACGGTTGCGGGTTCAAATGCTGCGTGTCGATATTTTTCTTTGTTGTTTTAAAAGTTTATCAAGTTTTCCCAAGCACGGGGTGAGTGCTATAACACAAAAATAATTAAAAACATCAAAATACTGATTAAAATTATAAATGTGGATTTCACCTATAATAATGAACTTATTTAACTAGTTATACGTATGTATACCTAGCGATCAGTACAATCGACAGAATCGATCATGTAGCAAAGAAGAATTTCGCCAAGTCAAGTCTGTCGACGCTAGCTCAGCGTTAGAGCGTCCACTGATATACAAGGCTGCCACTAATATATGGCTGCCAATAATAATATTAGATTTTAGGGAGACGGTCGCAGGTTCACATCCTGCATGTGGATATTTTCCTTTGTTGTTTTTAAAGTTTTTCAAATTTTCCCAAGCACGGAGTGAGTGCTATAACACAAAAATAATTAGAAACATCAAAGTACTGATCAAAATTATAAAGGTGGATTTCATCTGTAACGATGAACTCATTTAACTAGTTATACAATCATATAGCAAAAAACAATTTCGTCACGTTTAGCCTGTTGGTACTAGCTCAGCGGTAGAGTGACCCGGCTTTAGGGAGACGGTCGCAGATTCAAATCCTGCATGTAGATATTTTTCTTTGTTGTTTTTAAAGTTTTTCAAGTTTTCCAAGCACGGAGTGAGTGCTATAATACAAAAATATTTTTTTACAGTAATTAAAAATATTAAGCTACATCTGTGCTTAAGGTTTTTAATTACTTAATAAGAGATTCCTTTGATTAACATTTAGAAAATAAACTTATTAGAAAATACTTCACTCACGTTATAGTTTATTTTTTCTATTATTAAATTAAACGGCTTTTTATGTAATTTACTTGAAGGCTTTGCTTGTAGACTTTTTATTTTAAGGCCAGTCAAATAGCCTACCGTAACGATAAAGACGACTAAAAATATTCAATTACTTTCGACCATGAAAAGTGTCATCTTAGTTCGAAACAACTTTAAATACCCACGGTAGTTGAATCTCATGTTCCTAATACAAATAAATATTATCAAATTTGTGAAAGAAATGATTGATTACCTTAAGGCGAGGTATTTCGACGCACGTCGATTCTATAGAAAATGGGTGGCGCGGTATGTTCTGAAACCGCTGGGAAACGTGTTAATTTTCGGATAAATAAATATAGGACATCAGCTGAAAACTAAAATTAAGCACATTCTTTTTTGTATTTACAACTAAATATCACCATATAAAAATCATGTGGAAGATTAGAAATATTAATAACAAATTATTTGTTTTAGAGATTTTTTAGCCTGTTTTCGGAATTTTATATGATCGAGTAAAGTACATTATATCATGTAATGAGTTAGCACATTCTTTAGATAATATCTTCAGGTATGTCGTGTAATTTTTGTAAAATTGTTGTTTAACAATCAATACAAAAAAACATGATTAAACAAACCAGTTTTTTCCCGTTTGTCGCGATGCCTCGCCTTAAAGAAAAATCTCATCAAAATACTTCAAAGAAAATCCGTGAATACAAATCATTACTTAAAATCCTTAACAATACACAGTACGAGTAACAATAATATATTATGCGCTTAAAATATCCAACATAATAGGAAAAACTTATATCTTCCAATACAATCGTAAATATGTAATGAAGACCGCTCTCTTATATTTTAACCTTTTGTTTGCTATTCCATCTTTTATGTTTGACCTGGTTCAATTATTTTGGAATCATTTTTAGGGTACCATACTTAAAAGATAAAATGGAACCCTGTTACTAAGCCTTTGCTGTCTGTCTGTTCGTCTGTCTGTCTATCACCAGGCTGTATCTCATAAACCGTGATAGCTAGAAAGTTGAAATTTCTACAAATTATGTATTTCTGTTGCCGCTATAACAATAAATACTTAAAATAAAAAATAAAAAATATTAAGGGGGTTCCCATACAATAAACGTGTTTTTTTTTTGTATTTTTTGCCCAATATTAATAACGGTAACAGGTAGACGCTTGAAATGTTTACAGAATACTTAGTTGTAAATTATCTTTCAAAATAAATAATTGAATAAAAATAAAGTAAATATTAAAGGGGGCTCCCATACATCAAACGTATATTTTAAGAATATTTTTACTTTGTTTTAATAAAGAGGTAGAAACTTAAATATTTTCAAAAAAGTAAGTATTTGGAAATATATTAACTATAAAAAAGACACCCAATACCTAAAAGAAATATTTAAGTATACATAAGTACAACAAACGTGATTTTCTTTTACAGATGATGGTTGGGAACTCTGCGCGCGAGTCCGTCTCGAACTTGGCCGGTTTTTTACAATTACTCTAAATATTTTTACTGTATACATTACTGGACTTATTTTGTACCTACATATGAGATTATAGAGAAGAATTATGAAAAATTAAAACAAAAAACCATCCGTGGTGGAATGGCAATGCTATATGCATACATCTGTCTTATCTTCCAGACCGGCTCCGACCGGCTACTTAACCCTCCAGACCAGAACTTGACAGTAATAAGTATCAACGCTATTGCGGCAGGAATAGGTACGGCGGTAGTACAAAATACTCGGATAAGATGTTGTGGAATTCTACCACCTAGAAGTCACGGTCATAGTAACACGTATAGTCAATCGGTTGCCTTTTCCGAACTGCGTGGCAGAATAGCAGGTATTCTATTCCATAAAGTCGGCCCGAACCAAAACCTGATTCCACGACTAAAAGTTTCGAAAACAAGTTCATAGAAAATTAATCTCGTCTGGATATTCAAATAGTACAAGCGCGTGCTCTGAATTTTACACTCTAAGCCCAAAAAAAAATAATTAAGAGGTGTCAAGGGACACCCGGATGGAACGAAGTTCCTTTCATTATTTACCCGTAATAAGGAACTTCGTAGAATTTCGACCCACGGTCGAATTTCGGAACCCGGTCGAATTTCGGCACCTGGTCGAATTTCGACCCGCGGTCGAAATTCGGCACCCGGTCGAATTTCGACCCGCGGTCGAATTTCGGCACCCGGTCGAATTTCGATCCGCAGTCGAATTTCGGCACCCGGTCGAATTTCAACCCACGGTCGAATTTCAGCACCCGGTCGAATTTTCTGAACCCGGTCGAATTTCGACCCACGGTCTAATTTCGGCACCCGGTTTAATTTCGATCCGCGGTCGAATTTCGGCACCCGGTTGAAATTCGACCGGCGATCGGAACTCGGCAACCGATAGAAATTCGACACTCGTTCGAAATTCGACTGTCCGTCGAAATTCAACTTTTGGTCGAAATTCGACATTCGGCCGAAATTCTGTATAAATGTCGAACATTTGGCACTAGAAAAAAGTAAACTCAATCAAATAGTAGATAGACTCTCACTTTCAATGCACGAGCTAAAGGGAAGTGGCTGGATATTTCTGTGCTTACAATACCTTACTATAGCAAAACGTGTTGCGACAACTTTTCGTAAGAATTTTTTCCGTCTAGCCCGCTTTCACAACGCGCGGTAAGGAACTTCGTTCCAAAAATTAAAAGTAGGCCAGAAGTGTACACACTATCAGCCGTCTTATAAGTTTCTGGAAGGAGTCAGGATGGCTGGAATAGGTTTGGCCAGCTACGTACAAAGGCCCAAGTGAAGTGCGGAAACAATATGATTTGACCGCCCTGTTGGTCGAGTGGTTAGCGACCCTGACTACGCGATCAACGGGGCTCGGGTTTGATCCTCGACGGGGACAAGCATTTGTATGATGAGCATAAATGTTTGTATTTCCGGGTTTGGGTGCTTATTAAATATATTCTTATATTTATATATGTATTTCTATGTATTAGTATCGTTGACTAACACCCATAACACAAGCAAATAATTTGCTTACTTTGGGGTTAGATCAGTCAGTGTAATTTGTCCCGTGAATATTTATATTTATATTTATTTAATATGGCTTGTAAAAAAAATAAAAATTAATAATAAGTGTACACACTAACCAATCAATCAAGGTTAATAATATTATAATATAATATGTAATATATTATAAAGATTAAGGTTTTTTTATATTTTTTATATCATAAGATAGCAAACAAGTAGATGGGTCTCCTGATGGAAAAAGTCAACCATCGCCTATAGACACCAAAGTTGTTATTGGTGCGTTGTTATCTTGTGGCGAGGTCTAATGCCACATGCATAAATTTACCGACTACTTTACCTTCCAAACTGGAACACAACAATGACAAGCACTGACGATATTGCTACAGGAATAGGTGGAGGTATTATGAACTTCATAGCAAATTAACCCGCATGTACTACATTAAAATAATAAAGAAGCGTCTTCTGGAATTTGCACGTTAAGCTCGAAAAAATAAGAGTTAGGGCCAGAGACTCAGAGACAGAGACACTCAATCAATCGATCATAAAAGTATATGAAATAATCCTACAAATTGTCCTTTATAACATTTTTAATAATATTAATTATTACAGTAATTACAGTAATTTCCAAACAATAACTTTACGCCAAATAGGTACATATTACAAAAGAAATAAACAACTCTACAGAGTCACACATCAACTAATTCAATGAAGCCTTTCCATAGTTTCAGATACAATAGTGTTCCTCAAATGTATGGCATGATGTTATTGGAAAGTTTCGCCGCAATTGTTAACTTGTAACAAAGGAATATGCGACTATTCTGGGAACTGTAAGCGAACATCCTTTTCCAAAGTTATGGATTAACATTTTAATTACACATTAAATTCGCTCGCGGCATTGCTATCATTGTAAGAATAAATACTAAAAATGTGCGTTGTTTTTATCATTGTTCTTTCATTTCTTTTCACTTATCGTGTTATAACGAGAGCAATTAATGCTTGAGTGAAAGGAAATATTTTGCGATTTCTTTCGCTTTTATTCTTATAACAAGTAAACATACATACTAAACACGCATACTAATACTGAAACATACATACATACTAATACTGAAAAGTGGCTAGATGTTCGTAATAGACAATTTGACTGTGACAGATTAAATAAAAAACCGACCGTCAATTTATAAATGTTTTCACCAATATCATTTCCATCATCACGTAGTTTCAAGATGTACTTTTTACCCTACGAAGCAAAAGGAAGTAAGTTTTTAGGTTATGCGAACAAACTCGTCACTTATAAACTAAAGATTTCAATAATACAAATTACAGCAATTTTCAAACAATAACTACAGTCTACACATCAAAACGCATTATAAAAAAAAAAATCTAAAAGTTACACATCAACTAACCTCAAAAGTCCTTAAAAAAAGAGCTTACTCATTCTTCAAAAGCCCGGCAACGCAATTGCAAATCCTCAAGTTGACGGTGATCACTTACTACCTCATACTCGTTTGCCCCCTCTTCTATAAAAAAAGATAATACGCGATCGAAACAGTGCTAAATTGAAGCATTTAATCATAGATGTGGTATATACTCAAATCATTTAGTTTAATTTTAATGCAACATTTCTTGTTCCAATAAAAGGAAGAAAAAACATTTTACATTTTAGAAATGTGCAAGTTTGTACGCTACCATCTGGATTGGTACACAAAAAGAGAAGACAAACAGTCAGACAAAAATCACGACATAGAAATAGATTAAATCTGCCAACTTCCCGTTTAAAACTTCATTCTTCGAGTACTTACGTGATATCAATAAAAATTTGTAATAGATTACCCGAACTAATAAAAAAGGAATTGAAATTCAATCAATTTGTTACGAAATTAAAAAAAATATTATATATGATGATGAAATTTCTATAAAATAAAAAATGTAAATAACAAATCTAATTCAATTCTAATTAAAGATTTCTTATAAATAATTACATTTATTATAATGATAATTAAATAAGATATTTCTCTTTTCTACTTTATCATTGCTATACCCGACAGGATCCACGATGATCTAACCATTATTTTTATTTAACATGTTGTAAACATTGTGGAATGCAAATATATATATATATATATATATATATATATATATATATATATATATATATGACGGCGTCCGCGTCGTCAAATGCAAGAATATTGTAAAGTGTAAACAACAAATGCACGGCCTGGGCCGGCAAGCGCATCGTTCGATATCCCTACTACTCAACTTGTTTTGCTACCTGTATAAAAGGCTCTGAGCGCCCGCCGATAAGGCAGTCTAGGCTCTGGCGTGGCTCGGTACACTTGTTGTATCTTGCTAGTAGCTTATCCTTGACTCTCGGATAATTAATTTGTGCAAACAAGTTAATTATTATTGTCAACTATAAATTAGTCGCAGTACAATTTATAATTGACTATCTATTGCTTAAATTATGACTTATTTGTAATAAGGAATAATTAAGTTACTTGGAATTATTAAACGAGAACTAGTCATTAGTGATGGAAAGCTTTAATAGTGATTTTATGTTATTTTTTTGATACAAGTTGAACAAAATATAAAGAGTTGTTATATTACCACATCCGCATTTTATTTATCATATCTGACCCACTTCCTACACACATATATATATATATATATATATATATATATATATATATATATATATATATATAAAATAAAAAATTATTTTGCTAAATTAAAAAGCTGTATAAGTCTATATATATGTAAGACACCTACCTGCAAAAGCCTGAAACAAAATGGTTTCAACTTTCAGATAATATTATAATATCCGTGTAATGTCTGCAAAATAGACTCGATCCCCAAGCGGACAAGTTAGATAATACAGAAAGTTTCTTATTTAATTCACTTTGAGTTCGCCTGGAATACACGAAAGCTTTTGATTAAATCTACTGAAAATATTTACGGCAGTTGTTAATGTAATTACTACTTTGGGCATGAATTGATTTGAATTCCAGGTTGCCACACTGTCGCAGGTTAGCAGTTTTCGTATACGTACGGTTGGCAAACAAAAGTATTTCTCCTGGGATGGTCCATGCCTCCTTTAAAGAACAGACCATTTGCCATTCTGTTAGGCAGTTTCTAAAAGGCGAAAGTCATTACTATCGTGATTATTAGGTCATAGAATTCTGCAACGTCTCGCCCGGATCTGGTATCACCGCTCAGGCTATTCCTGCCGCATAACGCTTGTCGCTGCCACATTTTTTTTATATCATAAGATAGCAAACAAGCAGATGGGTCTCCTGATGGAAAGAGTCAACCATCGCCTATAGACACCAAAGGTGTTAATGGTGCGTTGCTATCTTGTGACGAGGTCTAATGCCACATGCATAAGTCTACCGGCTACCTTACCCTCCAAACCGGAACACGACAGTGACAAGCACTAACGTTATTGCGGCAGGAATAGGTAAGGTGGTGGTACCAGACCCGGGCGAGACAATGCAGAACTTTACCACGTACTAGCCAGGATGTTAGTAGTGACTTGCATAGCCAATTAGTCGCCTTTTACGACATGCCTGGCAGAACAGCAGTTGGTCTATTCTTCAAACGAGCCCGGAACCAACACACCAACACCACCCACACATTACGGTTTGTAGGGTAAAAGAGCTGGTAAACTTATGCATGTGGCATTAACACTACGCCACATGGATAGCAATGTATTATTAACATCTTTATTTATTTATTTTATTTAACACTTTATTGTATACTAGCTGTTGCCAGCGACTTCGTCCGCGCGAACTTTGTTTACTCCGCACAGCACCTCCCCCGTAGGTGATAGCGTGATAATATTTAGCCTATATGTTGACCCGACCTGTTAGTAATATTCATGCATAATTTGAAGTAAATCCATGCAGTACTTTTTGAGTTTACCCCGGATACAGACAAACAGATAAACAGACAAACAGACAAAAATTCTAAAAACTATATTTTTGGCTTTGATATCGATTGTAGATCACGCCCCAAGTATTCTTTTAAAAAATATTAAATTACAGTTTAGACTTTCCTACGATTTTATTATATGTATAGATAAAATAAAATTCTTAAAAATGAACAGATTATATAAGACGTGTACAAAGGGCTAGCTTGTCTCTGACAGAGATGTCTACCAACAGACCCGAGAAGCGACAATACACAAATATAAGAAGAACACAGTGCACAAGTGCGTTATATCTTAAAACTATGATTACAATAATATAATATATATGTAGGAAGTGGGTCAGATGCGCTAAATAAAATGCGGATGTAGTGATATAACAGCTTTTTATGTTTTGATCAACTTTCCATTATTAATTACTAGTTCTCGTTAATAATAATTAACTTAATTATTCCTTATTACAAATAAGTCATAATTTAAGCAATAGATAGTCAATTATAAATTGTACTGCGACTAATTTATAGTTGACAATAACAATTAATTTGTTTGCACAAATTAATTATCCAAAAGTCAAGGATAAGCTACTAGCAAGATACAACAAGTGTACCGAGCCACTCCAGAGCCAAGACTGTCCGAACGGCGGAAGCTCAGAGCCTTTTTATACAGGTAGCAAAACAATTTGAGTAGTAGGGATATCGAACGATGCGCTCGGTGGCTTAGGCGTACACCTGTTGTTTACAATATTCTTGCATTTGATAACGCGGACGCCGTCATATACATATAAAAAAATTAAAACAAAACAAAAAGAAGAGTAAGAAAGTTACTCTATGTCTTAGTTAAGTTATAAGCTAAGTTATCAATGCCTTTCAAATTAAGAGGAAAGATGTATAAGCGCTTTCTTAAAGATATGGAGCATCTTTGGCGCCTTATGGCGTGGTTGTCTATTTCCATCATGAGAGCCATTTGACCGTTTACTTTCTTATGATATAAAAAACCTAGTTGTACCCGCGACTTCGTTCGCGTGAAAAAAAATTAAAATAAAACCCGCATATTTACCGTTTCCGTGAGATTTTCGGGATAAAAACTATCCTATATCCTTTTTCGGGTCTCAAACTGTATCTGTACCAAATTTCATTCTAATCGATTCAAAGTGTGAAGAAGAAACAGACACACAGACATACAGACAGAGTTACTTTAGCACTTATAATATTAGTATGGATTCGTATGGATACATCAATGTATATTAAAACACCCGTTTGACGAGTAATTATCAACCTTAACTACGCAATCGATAAGTCTTGGGTTCGATTCACGACAAAAACAAGCATTTATGTAATGAATATAAAAATTAAATTTGTGTGTCTGGGTATTAATAATAATAATAATAATCGCTGAACAAATTACACAAGACGATCTAACCCTAAAGTAATTTTTTTACTTGTGTTATGGGTCAACGATACTAATACATAGAAATACACGGGGCACACTAAAAGTTTTGCACTTCTAGCTAATCGGAACTATTTGAATTTCGAATGTTATATTTTTAAAACTTTGCAACCTTAGTAATAAAAAAAAAGCAATTGACGGGAAATGATTTGTCAATTGTTTTTTTTATCACACATCAAAGTTCTACGTACGCAACGAAAATGGAATTAAGTCGAAAAGATTTTAGAGCGATGATTTTTTATAATTTTAAAAGTTCTCTTTCTCCGCAAGACTGTGCCGCTCGTCTTCAAAATGCTTTGGGAAGAGAAGCACCTTGTTTGAGCACCATGAGGCGTTGGTTTGCTGAATTTGAGAGAGGTCGAGTTTCTTTACTGACGAATTTTGTGAAGGGCGGCCTTCAATAGCCGTCAACGTAAATAATGTGGCTACTGTTAAGCGGTTAGTTGAAGAAAACCCCCGGATTACCTACGAGACAATTTGAGGACTATTGGAGATTGGTATGAGCCAAATTCAAAAATTTTACACGAAGAAACTTTGTTGTCTTGGATCCCTCATGAAGTGACAGCGGAGCAGAAGCGGGCTCGCGTGGAATGGTGCTCACAGATGCTACTGAATGAAGTACGACCACGGACATTCTAATGCTGTTTATGACATTTTCACAGAAGACAAAACAAGGATTTATTATATATGAGGATGAATCCGAAAAAAACAGCAATCTTGTGAATGGGTGTTTGAAAATGAGAACAGGCCAACAAAAGTAAGAAAGGCGAGAAACGTTGGTAAAAAAACGATCACATTTTTTTTCTCAGCTACGGGTCCCATCTGTACAATTCCACTTGAAGATCAAAAGAGTGTTAATGCCGAATGGTGTTCTACCATTTGTTTACCCAGGGTGTTAGAAAAAGTTCGCGAAAGACGACCCAAAAGCCGCATTCTCCTACACCATGATAACGCTTCTTCACACACGGCCAACAAAACTAACGGTGTCTATAGGCGATGGGTAACTCTTTCCATCAGAAGACCTATCTGCTTGTTTGCTATCTTCTATTTATCTATATATATATATATATATATATATATATATATATATATATATATATATATATATATATATATATAAAAAAATCAATTGCTGTTCGTTAGTCTCGCTAAAACTCGAGAACGGCTGAACCGATTTGGCTAATTTTAGTTTTGCATTAATTGTTGAAGTCCAAGGAATGTTTAAAAGGTGAGAAATATAAAAATATAGAAAAAAATAAGGGTAGTTGAAAAAGCAGAACAACTTTTGCCGGGTCAGCTAGTATGATAAAAAAGAATCAGTTAAATATAGGGAACGGCTGATTTGTATATGGCTTTAAATTCAATTGTTTGTTTTTTTTTGTTATATTGGCACAACAGTTTTCCATTTTGGCGCAGAGTTTGAGTTGCATCTGTTATTAAAATTTAATATGCACATACCCACATTCGCACACAAGTACACACATTAGTACACACATGTACCTAACCACATACACACGCGCGTCGCGTACATATACACGTTTACACATATAAACTCATGCTAATTCACTTATTTTTATATTTTTTTTGCACATTTTGTATATGGCACCAATTTTATTTTAATTTATTTTCGTTAAAGATACACGTAGAACTATAGATGTTCATATATTATTATATATGTACAGATTTTCGTTAGAGGTCCTGGTGACCTATTATTCACATACATTAAACGTAAGTTAGGCGCCAGTCTCTCGCAGAAATTGAAATACAATAAAACTGTTTAATACATAATTTCTTTACGTTTTGTAATTAGGGTTACGTTTTCCTTTTTGTGAAGAGAAAAAATAAATTTATTGCGAAATTCATAATAGATCAAAACTTTTGACACAGTTTGTCGAAAATGTTGCATTGCCAATAGAATTTTGCACTCGGAGTCCCTAAAAATTACAATAAGCTTATTAAGAGCAGTCGAAATGTAATGGAAGATTTACCTTACTTACTAATGATTAAAAATCCTAGTTTAAAAGCCCCTGAACTTTCTCTCTCACTCTCATAACCGTATCATTTTAAATATACATTTGGGTATGAAAAATTCATAGTAATAATAAAAAAATCTAATAATACAGTACTAATAAGAAAATCCTAGTTTCCAAGAATTAATATTTAACCCAAACTTAAATATACTTACATGGCAAGCTAAACAAAGCTTGTACAAACAGACAGAAATACACGTACAGTCAAAACAATGTTCATCTACCCTGGGATAATTGACTAACCGCAGATATAAGTCTAATCCTCTGTATAGGATTATGCTCTAACGACCTTTCTCTCTTGTTTTTCCGTCGGAGATATAATGGGATGCTTAGAGAGGATCACTTTTGTATCTAATCCCTTATTTTGTGAATTTAAATTGACAGTATATAAAACATAACAATCAGTACGTTTGTATATATTTTTTTCTTATGAAATAACTTTACTCTCTCGTTGTTATTTATTGTGCAACGCTTTAATCATGCTTTATTATATTCTTTATTAATTATTGTATTCAATAGTGCTTCGGCGAGTTTGTGTTAGTTTTTAACTAATTTTAGTAGCTTATCATCTACTTATAGTATAATTTAAAAAGTTAAAATAACAATTATTGCTTTCATATGCGAAACTTTTAATCTTTTTTGTTTCTTTTATTTATTGTTACTTTTTTATGTTTTTCTTTTTTTGTTTTATATAATTTGCCCTTGGGAAGAGTTTGCTAAGTTTTCAAATTCTTTCAAAGACAATAGTAAGTTATTAAGCTTATACTAATTATCCCGGCCTCCTTTGAAGAATAGGCCAACTGCCGTTCTGCCAGGCAGGTCGTAAAAGGCGACCGATTGGCTATCGAGTCACTACCATCGTGGCAACTAGGTGGTAGAGTTCTGCATTGTCTCGCCCGGGTCTGGTACCACCGCCTTACCTATTCCTGCCGCAATAGCGTCAGTGCTTGTCGCTGTCGTGTTCCGGTTTGGAGGGTAAGGTAGCCGGTAAACTTATGCATGTGGCATTAGACCTCGCCAGGAGATAGCAACGCACCATTAACATCTTTGGTGTCTATAGGCGATGGTTGACTCTTTCCATCAGGAGACCCATCTGCTTGTTTGCTATCTTATGATATAAAAAAAAAATATTATAAGATAGCAGTTAGATGGTTTTTCTAATGGAATGACAAAACCATGACTTTTTGAGACCAACCATATTAATTTTTCTTAGGTGGGAATAAAATACCACTTTTAAATTTTACTGGCTTACCCTTTAAATAATGTGATGTCTGAAAATACACAACTGTGCATTTCTCGAGGCACTTTCTTCTCCCCTCTACTCCTCTGTGGAACCAATTACCGGCAGTAGTTTGTCCGAACGGATACGACTTAGGGACCTTCAAGAAAAGAGCCTACTCTTTCTTAAAAGGCTGGTAACGCAACTGCAAGTCTTGTCCATAGGCGGCAGTGATCACTTACCATCAGGTATCACTCTTGTCCGTTTGCCCCCTTATTCTATATAAAAAAAAGTAGAATGTTCATTGAAAACGATAAATACGCCTTTACTGGTGGGTTATGGGTACAAACACCGACAAAAATTGTAACTACATAAAAATTGTATTTACTTAAAAACCTAATCATATTTTATTATTCTGTAAATTGATAAATTTCCGGTCTATAAGTATAACCACTTTTCTAAATAAAAAACATTTTTCATATAAATCCTACGTAAACAGCAAAGTACTGTGGAAAGTTCTGCAACTTCTTGTCCGAGTCTTTTGGTACCACCACCTTACCTATTTTTGTCATAATAGTCTCATTATCACACGTTTATCACTGTCCTGTTCCAATTAGAAGGGTAAGGTAGCTGGTGAACTTATACAAGTGGAATTGCCATTCCGTTTCTCCACATAAATAGCACCATTAACAACTTTACTGTCTAAAGTCTAAGATTGTCTCTTTGTCTCACTGAAATTGCACCGGACTTAAGAAGACAAAAATTTCGATATGTAAAATATATATTTATTAATAGTACCCAATTGTCCAGGCTGTAAAACAATTTATAAAATCTTGTTAGCTCATGCACAAGAAAGGAGTCATTATTTCAAAGAAAAACCTCGATAGCTTAAAGTGTAAATTTCTTAACTCAAACGTAACATTGAGCATAAATATATTATGTTTACTTAAGAGGATGTAAAACTCAATATGGAAAGTATACACTTACTTCGATTTGGTTCTTAAATCGGAATTTTATCATTTATTCACAGAAAACCGGCACGTCTCACATGTAAATTGAAATGGTGAGTGAAACTTGGAATTTCCGAGTATTTTTGACATTAGGAATCTTATACGTGCGTTTCTTACTAATTTAATGTTTATTATGTGTTTTTGATGCGGTACTAGTCGCGTTTTCTGCTGAATTTTTGATAGAAAACGTGCGAAGCGGAATAATGTATATTTTCTACATTTTTCTTTCTTTGGAGAAATTAGAATATATTTTAACTATCTGCTCCTTTGGTCAAGTACAACGTTTTTTTATCATAAAATAGCAAACAAGCAGATGGGATAATGTAAAGAGTCAACCATCGCCTATAGACACCAAAGGTGTTAATGGTGCGTCGCTATATTGTGGCGAGGTCTAATGCCACATGCATAAGTTTACCGGCTACCTTACCTTCCAAACCGGAACACGACAGTGACAAACACTGACGCTATTACGGCAGAAATGAGTAAGGCGGTGGTACCAGACCCGGGCGAGAGAATGCAGAACTCTGCCAGGGTAGTACCATTGTACAGTACCAGTAATGGTACTACTGGGTACCATTAGTTACAATAGGTTACCATTAGCTACAGTAGGGTAATTCCCGTTTTGTTATTACAGGTAATTTACTAATAAAGAGCGCCTGGCGCTAACGGAGAAATATCGTGCCACGTTTTAATAATAACTCATACAAATTATAAAAGACAATCATGGTGCTAATGAGAACAAATAGTACAATCTTAGTAGCCACGATGGCAGTGACTCGTACAGCCAATCGGTCGCCTTTTACGACCTGCTTGGCAGAATGTCTATTATTCAAAGGAGCCCGGGACCAACAAGGGAAAAAATTTCCGAGAGGAGAGGAACATATATTTGTGATGACCATATTATATATTTGTTTTTCTGGGTTTGGGTTATTAAGTATATATCTGTATCTATATATGTATTTCTATGACCTTTACCTCTGTAATCTACTGCTCCGGTGTCGGTAGCATAAAATAGCAAACAAGCAGATGGGTCTTCTGATGGAAAGAGTCAAACAACGCCTATGACATCAAAGTCGTTAATGATGTGTTGATATCTTGTGGCGAGGACTAATGCCACATGATTAAGTTTACCGGCTACTTTACCCTCCAAACCGGAACACGACAGTGACAAGAAGAAGAAGAAGAGCCCACATATTGTTATATTTTACATATTTTTATCCACAGTTATAGTTCTAAATTAGTGTAATAATTGTAAATTGAAATTTCCCACATTTTAGGGGAGAATTGTTTAGGCTGACAATACTTTTGAACGATATTTAAATTTACCCGTGTTGGTTCTGGGCTCCTTTGAAGAATAGATCAACTGCCGTTCTGCCAGGCAGGTCGTAAAAGACGACCGATTGGCTATGCAAGTCACTCTCATCGTGGCTACTAGGTGGTAAAGTTCTGCATTGTGTTGCCTGGCCTGGTACCACTGTACCTATTCCTGCCGCAATAGCGTCAGTGCTTGTCGCTGTCGTGTTCCGGTTTGGAGGATAAGGTAGCCGGTAAACTTATGCATGTGGCATTAGACCTCGCCTCAATATAGCAACGCACCATTAACAACTTTGGTGTCTATAGGCGATGATTGAATCCTTCCATCAGGAGACCCATCTGCTTGTTTGCTATCTTTTGATTACAAACAATATTCATGTCGGTTTATATCTTACAACGGTCAATAATTAATCAAGTATATTACATCCTGAACATGCTTGAAAAGTGAAACCAGATGAGTGAAATACTAAAAATAAAGTCGTGAAGTGAAATTGAAATAAGTGTTTTTTTTATAACAATAATGCAATTGCATAACAATATTTTTTATATCAATAACAATAATGGAATTTTACTAAGTGCCGGCGATGGAAAGTATAGAATATAGCCTAGCAAAACCTAGCAGTAGTATTGGCTCAGGCTACTTTACAAGAATACCATTCACCATTCTGCCAGCCAGTTCGTAAATGGCAAACGATTGGCTTAACATGTAACTGCCATCGTGACTACTAGGTCGTAGTTACGTATTTCGTTTAAAAAAATTTAAAAACAACAAAGAAAACTTTTGACACCTGAGACTCGAACCCGCGATCATCTCCCTCAAGCCGGGACGCTCTGCCACTGAACTAGTGTCGATGGGCTCGACGTGGCGACATTCTTCTGTATTATATGATCGATTACGTCGTTTTTCTTTGTTATATGATCGATTACGTCTATTTCGTTTAACTGTTCGGGTTTAGAGAGTGTGGTAGTTGGTAACTTATCCTTGCGGCATTTTAACTCACCTTACAAATAGAACTACAATACTAACATCTTTGATGTCTATAGGTTTCCAATTTCCAATATGAGAGGCACTTGCTTGTTTACTATCTTATATAAAAAAAAACAAAAAGTGGTCCATTATGATACCTTTATTTTGCGTCGGAGGTTAAAAAATCCTTTTCTAATGGGTATTTTAAAGTAAAATGCATATCAAAAGCTAGACAAAGATAACATGCCACGTGCAAAGGCAAGGCCAAAATAAACTATTTGCAAATGCATTGTATAACTAAGATCAACGATTCGTTCCCGCACTGGGTAAAGGTGAACATTTTGGAGAATGTAAATTCAAACTCGGCTTCGATGCGTGTATTTTATGTGGTGCGAGTCAGAAACTATTGTATCCTTAACCATATTATATTATTTTTAACTAGCTGTTGCCAGCGACTTCGTCCGCGCGGACTTCGTTTACTCCGCACAGCACCTGGCCGCTAGGTGATAGCGTGATGACCTAACCTATATGTTGACCCGACCTGTTAGTAATATTAATGCAAAATTTGAAGTAAATGCATACAGTACTTTTTGAGTTTACCCCGGACATACATACAGACAAAAAGAGAAACAGATAAACAGACAAACAGACAAAAATTCTAAAAACCATATTTTTGGCTTCGATATCGATTGTAGATCACGCCCCAAGTATTCTTTTAAAAAAATATTCAATGTAGAGTTTTGACTTTCCTACGATTTTATTATATGTATAGATATAGATTTTATTACATAGCAAGGAAGCAGATAATTTTCCAAATTGAAAGAGTTAATCATCGCCTATATAGGCATCGCCTAAAAATTTATGCATGAGGCAATAACATCTTGTCATACGTATAATTAACGCACCATTAATACCAGTGTGTGGCCGCGGCCGATCCGGTAGTAATTGTAAAGAAATCGACTTTAGCATAATTTGATAGTATATATAATTATAATTATAATATTAAAATATTCGCACACCATATCATGGCAGAATGTGTTGGTAACTAAATCACATTTTATTAACTTGTAACTCCCATATTCTGCGAAATAAATAATTTCATTTCATTATCATTTCAAAATTGTGAAGCTTGTAACTTACGCCACTTTAGAATTTCAGATCAAGTTCGGCGCTAGCTGGTGATCCGGCTCATACGTAATGCCCCGACAACCACATGTACTCGAATTCTGTACTATTTCACGAAATCCGGATTTATAAAAATGCATTGATTGAACGTATAAATATTTCCTGATTTAAAAACACTCATCTGTACTATTATAGAAGTTTGTAGCGTCTGTCTGTACATTGTTTTTTTATTGCTTTTCTGTATGAAAAAATACATATCAAAAGCGCATAAAATAGCGCGCCGTATATTTTTTTATTTTCAATGGACTTACGTCAAAGTAAACGTCCGGGTGTTATCTTATGTAATTGGTGTCTAATTATATAAATTTAAAGAAGTTCAACCAGTAAACGTAATTTAAAAAAACTAAACGTATAAACGTACGAACGCACAAACATACAGACATACAATCATTTACACAATTTAGTACACATGCTTCGACTTCTTAATAGAGCATCGTACTCAAATATTATTTAAAAATATATATACATACACGTCAAAATGATAACTCCCGTTTTTTCATCGATTAAAAATCAAATAAATACTCCTAGCAACTTCAGTGAGTTTAAAGTGTGGACGGTATATATGGATTATCCCAAACAATTAGTATTTGTAACGAGGTAAAACGCCAGGCAGGGACTGGTCATAAAACCTTGGTCGTAAACTTAGTCCCTGAGAAAATATTTTAATTTCAGACTTTATTTTCCAAATTTCACTGGCATGTTGGCGTTATAACTGGACCTAAATTACAAAGACCTATATAATATTGTCGGTTAAACTGGTATAAGGAAAATGTTATATCCCGAATGTGATATAGGTACATTGCTGTTGTTTAGTAGTACTTATAAGGATGACATCATTATGTCTGTGTGTATGTAAGCATCTCATAAATTTTAAGCCGCTTGACCGATCGAAACCGAAAATCTGATTTAAGTTGGCCCAGGAGATTAAAATGAAAAATGAAAAAAAATATTTATTTGCAAGAATATGGGTGTCACAAGTTATTAAAATAAACTACCATCATATTCTACCATAATATTGCGTGCAAACATTTTAATTTAGGTCGATTTTTTTATAATTACTACCGGATCGGAACGCGGCCACACACTGAGAAGATCCGGCGGAAGAAACTCTGCGGGCTTCTTTTTTTCTTTTTCACGAATTACAATTGTATGTATTACAATTATATAGAATTATTATAAATTTTAAATAAATACACTGATTACGTGCAAAATCTAATCAGTCCTTTTCCTCACAAAACCGCGTTCCTCACAAAAATAACTTAGACTTCCTAAAAGTTCAGCTAATTCTATGCCGGCTCAACAAAAACTCAAAAAAAAATCGGCAAAACCATGTTTTTTTTAATAACTTACAAATTAATTACAAAATCCTTTTTTCCTTAAAAATCGTTGACAAAGAATTAAAAAAAAAAAAATTTGGTATAACTTCGAAATTTTTCGACCACTCGATTTTTGGCTTAGTCTTACGTTATCCTTATACCTAACCAAACCACGGCAAACACTGACGTTATTGCGGCTAGAATAGATAAGGAGGTGGAACAAATAAATTATAAGAACATATAACAATATGAAAATACGAAGAACATTAACGACTCAGTCGAGACACATAAAATCTTGTGATTATTGTGGCATTTTAATTTAGACGTCGGTATTGATTGAGAAGACGTTTGATACAAGCACAACCAGGTAATTAAGCATAACATTTAGGATAATAGGAATAAAGTTATCGACTGTTACTACAACCTAAATATTTATTATAAAATTTAAATGCTATGTTCATTTTAAAAAATCTTCGTGTTGGTTGGGGCCCCTTTTTTTAAGAATCGATTGCTCTTCCATTAGGCAGGTCATAAGAGGCATTACGTGTCTACACCATAATGACTACTAGGGTGTAAAGTTCAGCAACGTCTCGTCCGTGTATATAGTATCATCGCTTTACCTTTTCCTGCCGCAATAGCGGCAATGTACTTTGTCGTTGTCGTGTTGCGGTCTGGAAGATAAGATAACCGGTAGACTTATGCATGTGGCATTGCCGACTCGCCCCACGGATAGTAACGCACCATAAACATTTCTGGTATCTATAGGCGATGGTTTTTTTTTCCATCAGAAGAGCTATCTGCTCGTTTACTGTCTAATAATTTAAAAAATACGCAAAATAATTGAAATGGAATGGTAGCACAACGGTATGATTACCGTAGGACTGGAACAGTAACAATATGCAAGGGCCTGATAGGTAAAATGGCAAAAGAAGACCCATCACAAGATAGGACGACGAAATAATGAAGATTGCCGGTTCACAATGGACAAAAGTAGCCAAAGATCGTGACAATTAGCTAGTTTTGGACGAGGCCTTAACCACAATAAAAATAAAAATTAAAACGAGGATTAGAAAAATTAAACTTTTTTTTTTTTCAATTTTATTTTCTTCGATCAAAAATTCTTTTGATCGAAGTTTATTTCCTTTGGAACTGAAACTCTCCCGACTTGTTGCATAAATATGTAATTGGTTTATTGAGTTGTCTTTAGCGTCAACACTGAAAATTGGTAATCACATTTTACACACGTTCAATAAAAAATTTTTGGCATCGGGGCTTGTACGTCTAATGACTATGAGTTTTTAGGTACCACATGGTCATTACCTATGTAGAAGAATTTTGCGGATCATCCGAATACGTCGTCACCGTTTATTAATTATACTTTTATCTATTCGTGTCACTTCTTAACATCAGCAGATCCACCGACGAGTTTGCAATAACTCGCTAAATAAAAATATAAAACTAGATTCGATTAATAATAGCAAATTATGAAATACTACACATGAAGACAAACCCTTCTCTATTATTACTAATTTCTTTTTAATTTACATAACATTTAGATCTTATAATTAAAATTTAGGTTATAGCAATGACTTTGTCCCATATTTTTCTCAGTTTTATGCTTTCCTGCATAGGCTAATATTGTATTATTCTTACCTGCGTGTATTTCTATCCAGCTCATTCGAAAAAAAACCCGAACGTTTAAATTAAAATTCCACAATAATCACAACATTCAAGTTATCTCAACTGAATCTTCAATGTAATCTAACACTTTGTCTTTTCATACTGTTATGAATCGTTTGCCATCTTTATCTTCTGGCTCATAAACAACTGCCATTAGTAAGGGAAACAGAATTAAAATCCGAACTACGAGTTTTGCTTTTAATAATAACATCCTTGATTATTATATGTGTTAGTTATCTCTGGTAAAGAGTGTGCTATTGTGACGTCAAAAACGGAACGGAACATAATTTTATTTACGTTCTATTGAGTTTATGCATCACAACCCTACAAAAATTTTACAAAATGAATACAAAAACAATTTAAATGTTTCACGACCCTTAAAATTTAAATATTTTAGTACTACAAAATCTTCTTATCAAGAAGATTACTAAAAGCAATTAGAATATTTTACGATGGTTTAAATTTGAATATCCTTAATTTGGATCATCATTTAAACGGGCGAGTAAATTAACTCAGAAAAGTGACTGTTTGACCTATTTTTTCTAAACGTTTATTTTATGATCCTTCAATTGTTATCAAATTGGCAATATTTTTTTGCTACGAGTCAACATTATATTATATTTATAGCAACTCCAAAAGATTCACGGGATGCGATGCAAATTGACTCGTGAATAAAGAATTTGTATTTCCCTTCGATCTCTAGCTATTTGACGTACAAACACTTTTATGTGAAGAATGTTTACGTATACAGATTATATAAACCGTAAAATGTTTACGTGACCGTAGTTGAAGCTTTTTATGTAGAGAATTTTATTGAAAGTATTTTTGCCCTAAAGTACTTGGCTCACAAGGAGTAAACAAGTTGGAAGTAAATTCGACTGAGTCCTGCAAACTTCAAATCGTAAATAAACAAATACACACTCGAAGTTATATGAGACTAGTTTTCTGTATTATATAGTTTTACCCATTGATATAAAAAACCCTAGATGCACAGTCCCGAACAAAACTGACACTCAAAAGTGTCCCTAATTTCTTTTAAGTAGTTATAGATATGGCAAAAACATACGTCTTTGCATATCCAACCTTAAGTGCAAGACTTATAGTTGTTTTTACAAAGCAATGTACGAAAATAAATAAAATTGACAGAGACGCGGCAAACGCGATTCTATTTGAAATGAGTGCACAATTCAAAATTGTGCACTCATTTTTGGAGGACGTTTTTGACACACTGATTGTGTATCTTGGGTTTTTTATTTCAATGGTTTTACCAGAGTGCGATGTACTAAAATGGAACCTTAATTTTTTCACGCGGTTGTTTTTCAGATAAAGAAAACTTGTTAGCTGATCAGCATTTAAGTAGGCAATATATGCCGCATATTGGCTCCTGTGTTACACCTCTGAGGGCACCTGATGACAATTATTCCACCGAGATATAGCCAGCTGACATGCTCATATATTAATAATATAATGATAGCTTTATCTGAAAAAATCCTACTGAGAAGGTATCACTGAAAAAAAGAAATTTAATTCAACCGAAATATTACAAAACAATAATATCTTTCAGTTAAAGTATGAAGCATTATGTCAAATAATTTTCGATACGTCAAAAATTCGAAAGGAAATGACTAAAAAATTTCATCCGATTTTATACTTTATCTATTCTTATCGCAATAGTGTGTATTTGTTGCCTTTACATTCCGATTTGGAGAGTTAGGTAGCCAAAAAATGTATGTATGTGCTGTTACAAACTATTCCACCACATGGATAGCGACTGGCCATTACCCTCTTTGGTGTCCATAGGAGGTTGTCTCTTTGCAACAGAAGAATATTTTGCTTATATATTATATAAAAAACCGGCACAAGCACTAAAGAGGATGATTATTTTTATATTTTTACATTGCTTATGCCGAGCCCTATTCGGAGAACTTTCCAAGAGATCAGCAATAAACAAAAAGTGTTAAGCAAAATCGACTAAACTAAATATATTTTTTTAATAAAAGTTTATTTTAAACTACATTTTTCTTATTACTTAATTTCATTTAAATTTAAAATGTGTATTTGAAATTTATTTTAGAACGATATCTTGTGTACGAAAAAAGTTATTAATGCATAATAGTATATTTTTGAGGAAAAATAAAATTACGAAATTCAAATATTTCAAGAATTGTTTTTTTACAAATTAATTGTGGGCATAATAATTGCAAACGTTGCATACTTTTAATAAACGAAAAAATATTCGATAAATCTTCAAGCTTAAAATGAGTCAAACGACAGGTAACTCTCTAATAAAATAGAAACTTTTAATTTATACATTCTACCATCATCACTTCGTGAAACTCCGTCATAACTATTATATTATTTTAAACATTTGTAATGTTTCACTGTGAAACAGTACAAGTGTTTAAAATAAAATAATAATTGAAACTTTTATACAACGTTAATTTGATGCCCCAGAAGTACTTAAATGTAGCAAGAATTGTATGTTTTTAAAAAGTAGAGGTTCATATTTTACATCCGCTAAGTGGTGGTGTATGGATCTTAATCCCTGTACAGAATAGTACAACGTATTCTTTTTTCTTAGGTCTTAAGATCAACCTAGTAATAAGAATAATTAAAACTTAGTAAAGATACACAATATCGCCTCTGTGGTCTAGTGGTACATCGTTGGCGTTGACCACATGAGGTCCCGGGTTCGATTCCCGGGTAGGGCACTTAAAAAAAAAGTGTTTTTTTTCAGTTTTCTGATAAACAAAAAGTTACCCGGGATTGGGATTGCTAATCATGGATGCACTTGTTGTACCTCTGCCTACCCCTTCGGGGAAACGGGCGTGAAGATACTTTTTTAATTAAGATACAAGAAATTTAAATGATATCTTAATTATGTGATACAAGTCTTGTAAACAACCTAGTCCACAATATATAAGCGCATATATCAGTAAACATATATTAAAAAATTTCCGATTCTTCCAGAACCTTCTGACTTTGAAATTTGGCTACTAAAAATACAGCAATGTAAAAATAACCTTTTAAAATAAATAATTGAATGCCGATACGCCCGTTATCCACGTAGGGACAGCACAGGTGCAACTAATATCATGATATTAGGCAACGGTATAACGTCCCGAGACGTAATAGGTCGCCAGCCTATCGACGGATTGAACACATATTTTATCGGACACCAAGTCCCGGACTTTCATATAAAAATCTTAATGTTTTTAACTTCTAACGCAAAAGTATTTATAAGATTTTAAATTAGGTTTCCTTTCAGAGATTCGATTCCCGATAAGGTTTCATATTAATCCGAGATCCGGGCCCCCTTCGAAGAACAGGCCATCTGCCGTTCTGACAGCCAATTCGTAAGAGGCGATCGTTCAGTTATACAGGTCACTACCGTGGTTACTATGTGGTAGATTTTTGCATTGTCTCGCTCTGGCCTAGTATCACCGCCTTATCTATTCCTGCCGTACTAGAATCAGTGCTTGTCACTGTGATATTCCGGTCTGCAGGGCAGCGGCGTGCACAGGATTATGATACTGAGTATGCGACGGAGTACTCGGCCACAAAAACTTTTTCTTTTATTGATTTCAGCGGCGTGCACATGATAATGACACATTTTATTCATTTACTTACTGTTAATTAAAATCATCTAAAACGTACGAACGTTTTATTAAAATATCTGTGAATGGCAAGTAAAGCACTGCTTTTCTGCCTACAAGGAGCGCACGCGCCTGCTGCAGGGTGAGGTAGCCAGTAAACTTATGCATGTTATTAAAGAAAGAAAAAGAAAATTTATTCTGATAGTTGTACACAGCGTATTTAGACACCATTACTTATTTGAAAATACACGATTACAATCTTAAAAGCTAACACCGCTATATATTAAGTATGTTATCATAGGTCACTGCCGAGTATAATGTAGTCAAAAGAAGTCTAGGCTCAGCGCAATGTTGCAGATGACTGCAGCGCTGATTTTTAGCCCAAACTGTAGATGACGCACAGACAAACATAATATATTATGATACGTATTATGCTATAACAACATTAAATTTACAGAGTATAGAGATATAAACAAATATACATATATTCATTTTTTTTTTATATCATAAGATAGCAAACAAGCAGATGGGTCTCCTGATGGAAAGAGTCATCCATCGCCTATAGACACCAAAGATGTTAATGGTGCGTTGCTATCTTGTGGCAAGGTCTAATGCCACGTGCATAAGTTTACCGGCTACCTTACCCTCCAAACCGGAACACGACAGCGACAAGCACTGACGCTATTGCGGCAGGAATAGGTAAGGCGGTGGTACCAGACCCGGGCGAGACAATGCAGAACTCTACCACCTAGTAGCCACGATGGTAGTGACTCGATAGCCAATCGGTCGCCTTTTACGACCTGCCTGGCAGAACGGCAATTGGCCTATTCTACAAAGGAGGGCGGGACCAACACGGCGGCAAACATACATATGAACATGGAAGAGAAGAATAAAACATAAGAGAAACCCCTAACCAGATAATTTAATTAAGATTAAGGTTACGCCACAAGAATAGCAACGCACTATTAACACCTTCGGTGTCATAGGCGATGCTTGACTCTTTCCATCAGAGATCTTCATTTTTCCATAGAGTTATCTGCTTGTTTTTTATCTTATGATGTATACATATATAGAAATATTTGTGTGATGGGAATAGATACTTGTATTTCTAGGTTTGGGTATTTTTTATGTATTTTTCAGTATTATTTGTGTATTTTTATGTATTACTATTTTTGACTAACATCCACAACGCAAGCAAATAATTTGCTTACTTTGGGACTAGTCAACTCGTGTAATTTATCGACAGATATTGTTATTATTATTATAGAAGCGGAAGAAACGCAAGTAAATGAACAAACAAGCTCTTTTTATTATTAAACAACTGTTAATAAATGTGTATCATAAATATACATTTATTGGTATCAAAACATGATAGTTGTCTCTTTCCATCAGGAGGGCCATCTGTTTGTCTGTTAACTTATGTTAAAGGTTTTTCAACAGGAACTTTGTTTTGCAGATCAAATTAAAACAATACATTTAGATGATATTTGAATTATTGCTATTTTTATTATATTTTTAAAAGTAAGGTATGACAATTAATAAAATGTTAACTATGATCACGGTTTAAGATTTTGTAATAAAAGTTTTTAATCGTTTTGTGATAAAATGATGGGTCTATTATTTCATTAAATCCTTTACTAATTTTGAGTTTTGAGGCTGCAAACGATGTCATTGGCTCTCTATAGACTTTTTATTAAACATAATCCCCCTCCCACAACACATGATCGAGCTGACTACTTAACAGCTGAATTTTGTGTAATTATGCGATCGGGAAATTTGGTTGGCAATAAATGTTTTTTTTTGTATAGCTGTGTGACTTGTGGCACTGTCTTGTTACAACTTCCTGTTATATCAATAACAATCCATATCATAAATATTAGACCAAAATTGAGTTATTTACAGCTCTCGACAGCGTAATCCATTGACCGTAACCGCATTTTTAGCCAAATTTCGAATGTGGCTCACTGCTCCAATGTTCTCACATGAATGACCCAGTCGCAAACGCACTGATATCGGCACATTTGTACCAAGCCTGTTGCCTCAAATTCATTGACCAAATTCTTAGTAGCGGTTTTAAAAGGACTGAAGGAAGGAAGCACTGACGCTATTGCGGCAGGAATGGGTAAGGCGGTGGTACCAGACCCGGGCGAGACAATGCAGAACTCTAGCACCTAGTAGCCACGATGGCAGTGATTCGTATAGCCAATCGGTCGCCTTTTACGACCTGTCTGACAGAACGGCAGTTGGCCTATTCTTCAAAGGAGCCCGGGACCAACACATAAATATACACACATAACCTAGAAACACTAATGCTTGTTCCTGCTGGAAATCGAATCCGAAGCCCATTGATTGCTTCATTAAGATCGCTATCCACTCGACTAGCATCCTGTTGACTAGGCTATAGGGCGGTTGCCACTCTTAATGCCACATGCATAAGTTTACCTGCTAGCTTACCCTCCAAATCGAAACACGACAGTGACAAGCTTTAGACCCAAAACATGGCAATGGTGCGTTACTATCTATCAGGCTAGACTAGTGGCAGGATAATTATATGCCATAATATGGCATACATATTATATATAAGTTTACCAGCTACCTTGCCCTCCAAACGAAAACACGACAGTAGGAAGCATTGCCGCAGGAATAAGAAAATCGATGATTCCAGACCCGGCCGAGACAATTCTGAACTCCACCACCTTGTAGCCAAGATGGTAGTATCTCATGTAGCCAATAATTTGCATCTTACGAACCGCGGCCCTACCATGAACTCTTATAGCAGGTCAATTTTAGCCGATAGTTAAACTGTCCTGCTATTTCGTACCATGAACGTGACCTATGCCGGTGAGCGATCATATTACTATTCAAACCAACTTCTGCCCTGCATTAGCGTACCATGAAGTGTTTTTGACAGACTGAAATCGATATTTGAACTGCTGAAGTGTCATAATATTGCCGGTCACTTGCAGCTGTAAACAAGTAACTTTTATTGAATTGATTTGTCTTAAATATATCTTAAACGTAAGTATTTTTTATTATAACTGCTATTCCTAGCCCTAGTCCTATTTGGAATTTATATTGCATATTTTATGACATTAACAGCTGTGTTTTAGAAAAGTATTAATATTGTTATAAAATATAGTAATTCATTACTTCTATTTAAAGTTTCTAAATACAACATTTTAAAGCATTTTGTGTTTATTTTTGATTTTACATTAAAAAAAGTATCTTCACGCCCGTATCCCCGAAGAAGTAGGCAAAGGTACAACAAGTGCACTCACGATTAGCCGAAGATACTACGTCCCACAATGTGATAGGTGGCCAGCCTATCGCCAATCGGGCACTTTTTCCAATCCCGGCAACATTGTTTTTGTCAGAAAGCTGAAAAAAACATTTTTTTTAATTGTCTGGCCCGGGAATCGAACCCGGGACCTCATGTGATCAACTCCGATACCGGACCACTAAACCACAGAGGCGATACATATAAATTTAGATGTGTGATGAAAATTAACGTTTTGAGTGTACACTTTTGTTGAATCCTGTTGCAATATCTTTATGGGTATTTAAAAAATCCCATAAAACTTCCAATTGTTCATAGGAATATGTTGATATCATATGATCGTTTTGTTTCCGACACCAATCTTAAGCATTAAAATAGTCACAAACTATTCCAAAACTCTAATCTCAAAAAATCAAGACGTACTCAGAAATTTAAAACCTCGCTAATAACATAAATATTAAATTTATTAAACAATTCAAGGTCAAGTGTAATATTCCCAGAGTTGCGTTCTTTAATGGATGATAATACTTAACAAATATCACTTGGTTTACTTTATGTTCCATATATTTCAAGTAGACTATAATTAACTTGAAACTCGATCTCTTTCTTTTGTATTCTTAAATTCGAGATTTCTATATAAAATGCATTAATAATAACTTTATATTAAAATTTAAAAAACTGGTAAGTTATGTGTTTCACAACGTTAATTTGATATGTCCTGCCAGAGATAATGGAACCGGCCAGAAGATGACGCATTGCAGGTCAACAAAAATTAGTTCATGGTACAATCGTAAAACCTGACAAGTTAATACTCATAGTTGAACTGCCTGGAACTTGACAAGTATTAAAAGAGTTCATGGTAGGCCCTCTGCCTGGCAGAACGGCAGATGTTGTTTAGAGGAGCCCGAACCAAGACGAGGTAATAATGATTTTTTTATTATTTTAATACAATTTTCAAGTGAAATTGAATTCTTAAAACCGTTGTATAAGCTTTTACTGTGGATATATGAAAAAAAAAGGTCGTAACTATCTTATGGTAGTGTGACCTTATTGGAAAATGAAGTCTATGTTGAAAGACCCTTATAAAAAGCATCCACTTTATAATCAGCGTCATTAAATTCACCACATATGAAATACCGAATGTTCAATTCACCTCAGGTGAAATCATGAAACCGTAGAACACCTTAGCATTGTTACAAACAATAGAATGTATGTAAATTCAGCGGTCACTGAATATAAATGCCAACAGTGCATCCGTTTGCAAATTGCAGCCCAGTGTGTATTGACAACTTGTGATGCATGATATACATTTGATCTCTTGGTAGTTTACAGGGAATGTGTGAACACAAATTACTCCAAAACAAACTATTAACTCGGCTTTTATGTGTAATTAACCCATGTAAGGAATATTAGTGATTGCACTAACGTCTATACGAGTACTTACGAGTGAGGTCTATACATAGAAGTGCGGTTAACTATTTCAGAGTGCTAAGTGTGAGTTTTTCTTTCGCATTCGATCGTGAGCGCGTTTCGAGTTTACTAGGAATTTGTATGTGATTTGTACAGCGCCACCTAAACTGGTTTCTCACATTTACCACTAGGTGGCGCTATACAAATCACATACAAATTCCTAGTAAATTTCTAACGCGCTCACGATCGAATGCGAAAAGAAAAACTCACACTTAGCACTGAGTTCATATTAATTAATTTGTTTTTTATCTTATACAGTGTGTAAAGAAAACCATGTTGGATAATTCAAGGTGTTATTTGGTACCGTAATACGGTTACATGTGTGTAATTATTTTATGGATATTAATTAATTAGTGTAATGTCTGTGTACAGTTTAAGATGAGTGCAGAAGATATGTGAGGGAGAGTCAGTGTACGAGACAAACCCAATGAAATTCTTTCTAACACTGATTTATTATTAAAGTTACAACAAAAATGATGATTAAATAAAAGTGCAAGCGTAACAATGTGTGCGTGTTTAACTTATTACGTTGTTTCTATGTAACCTAAATAAATTACATGTCATTGACTTTAAATATGTGCGGTAACCCGTACATCCTGCGGGCCCAAAAAAGAGACAAAGAACACAAGTTTAAAAAAAATAAAATGTAAGAAAATGCTAAGTATGAAAGTAAAAAATATGCAAAGAATTTTATACACACAAAGAATACAAAGGTTAAAAATAAAAATGTAAAATATGCATAATAATGAAAAATGTAAAAAATGTAAAATGTCTATTCACTGCACTTATAGCCCGAATGTCCAGTTGGTCGGGTTCTCACGGCTGCTGCAGGCCACGAGGCCAGGCCTCGTTTTATGATTTCCGCCACCCTCCTTTCATAAGAGCAAAGGGGTACTCGTATTTGCCATACTTCTTGTCTCTGAGATATTGTATTTATATAGGTGCACCTTGCAACAGTGATTATGATCAGTATGGAGTTGCTATGGCATCATATCATGAACATCGTGCACACTCAGTAGTATGTATATGTTCTCGTAGCTTGACATCTGTTTTCACGTGACGTCACTCACTTTCATGCCCTTATGATGCACAGGAACAGAAGAATTCTCAGATAAGCAGTAGAAGTGTGACATGTAGAATTGATGTATCTGATATTGTTAGCGTCCTGTTTTTGATATTAGAGTGGCTCCAGTAGTTATTATGACGAAGTATAGAAAATGTGTCACTCTTTATTTATAAATAGTCAAGGTCAAGGTTGTGACCTATTTCTAGTGTGTTGTTCCTGGTCAGTGACTTAATTGTTATTGCAAATATGTGCACCGTGCATTTCCCACAGTATGAGAATAGCCACTGTTATCGCAATGTAACTTGATCTTCCGCTCGTGGCTCGGCGACTTCTTTGTATACAATGGTATTAGAACTCAAGTTACAAGCTGTTTGTGATAATTGTAATTCATTATTGTAAATCGGTTTATTTGCTCTGTAGAATAATACTTTGTTAATACGTAGATGGATCCAAATTTGTAGATGCTAATTTTTATAATGTTTTATGAATACTGAGCAGAGGGTGAAGTGATACACACGGCCTAATTGCCATCATAAGTTTTTTGTAGGCTTCCCCGTCAAGCGCCTTGGTTGATATACACTTGTTTGCGAGACGGCGAGAGTGACGTCATCCCTTGTCAATGACTGTACGGCATTTGGTTAGTTTTGTGTGTATTCATCTCCCACCGGTAAAACAGATAATTTTAAAATTGGCCTCTTGATTACGCCATTTTTAGTTTTTACGGACACCACCCGGACGTATCCATCTTTCCCTGGATGTACTTCGGTAACTCTGCCCATCAACCACTTGCCTGGTGGCAGGTTTTCGTCTTTTATTAAGACAATGTCGTCGACTTTTATGTTTCTAGACGGGGTTCTCCATTTAGTACGGACTTGTAACTGTTGTAAGTAATCCGAGGACCACTTCTTCCAGAACTGCTTGTTCAAAGCCTGAATCATTTGCCATCTGTTGGTCAAACTCATATGCGCCGGTTCCGTTTGTGGTCTGGATACAAGTGAACCTCCAACTAGGAAATGGCCTGGTGATAGATATTCATCATCTGGATTTTCGCTCAATTTTAGAAGAGGTCGAGAATTAAGGCAAGCCTCGACTTGGTGTAGTAATGTGATAAACTCTTCATATGTGAGCTTCTGTTCTCCTATCACACGTCGAAGATGATACTTTAAGCTCTTGACTGCACTTTCCCACAGACCCCCAGCGGAAGGGTAAGCCGGCGCATTAAAGTGCCATTGAATGTCGTAGTCGTCGACCTTGCTTAGTAATTCAACGTCGAGCGTTTGAATAATGTCCTTGTATTCTTTCTTTAATACTTTGTTTGCTCCGATAAAATTTCTTCCTTGATCACTGTACATGTGTTTGGGAACAGATCTTCTCGCACAAAAACGTCGAAAAGCTGCTAAAAATCCAGGAGTACTGAGATCGGATACTAACTCCAAATGCACTGCCTTCGTGGATAGGCACACGAATACGGCAACGTATCCTTTTTGTGTACGTACTCCACGTCCCTTGTTTGCTTTGATGTCAAAATGGCCAGTAAAATCGACCCCGGTGTGCGTGAATGGACGCGAGGGGGTAACGCGAGGCTCTGGAAGATCTGCCATAATCTGCGTTCGTTGTTCTTCTTTAAAACGACGACATGTCACACATTTGCGCAGTTCTCTTTTTACTGTACGCAATCCACTTAGTATCCAATATTTTTCTCGGATATAAGACAGTGTTAAACTTGGTCCACCATGTAGCGTGGTACGGTGAGAATCTCGTATAATGACTTCAGTGAGTCTACCGTAACTTGATAATATTATAGGATGTTTGGCGGATTGACTCAGTAACGAATTATTTAATCTCCCGCCAACCTTGAGTAGTCCGTCTCGGGAGTCAATATATGGGTTGAGGCTCAAAAGTCTACTGGTATTGCTCAACTTTCCACGTTTCTCTAATTGTTGAATTTCCTTTTCAAATTCCATAGATTGTGCTGTCTTTATTATTAAATTTAGTGCATTATTTCTTTCCGATGACGATAGGTAACTTTGCTGTGGCAATTGTTTATTACGTAACCATTGTGTGAAACGCGATAGCCAACCGATGATTGTTGTCATGCGCCGTGTCGAGCTACATTCGTGTAATAATTGTAAAACAAAATCATTTTTATAAGATAAAGCAGCGTTCACACTCGTTTTCTTGGCTTCTAATGTTGGTGATTGGTATGTCTTCTCTTTAATCATGTCCGAATCAAATGTAGACAACCATTGCGGACCCTGCCACCACAACAAATGTTCTGATAACTGTGATGATGATATTCCTCTTGTAGCACAATCAGCTGCGTTCTCCTCAGACCGTACATGTTGCCAGGATGAAGACGGGATGATGCTGAGTATTGTACGAACTCTGTTGGCTACAAACTGTTTCCATCTGTTTATGTCTCCATGCAGCCAACCTAGCACCACCATCGAGTCAGTCCAGGCATACACTGTTGCGGTTTTTGGTAGAGTTTCGATGACCTTTTTCATCAGTTTTGATAGTAAGAGTGCGCCACAGAGTTCAAGCTTCGGTAAAGATAATTTGTTCTTCACAGGTGCTAATTTTGTTTTAGCGGCCACAAGTGTCGATGTGTACTCCCCTTTAGAATTCCGTGTACTGACGTATACAGCGCAAGCGAACGCCTTTTCAGATGCGTCGCAGAATCCATGCACTTTGTAGTGATTTTTATCTCCCATGTATCTATTTATCTTGAATTTTTCTATTTCTTGCAAGTCATGCTTTAATTTTATCCACTCGTTGTTAATGTTTTGAGACAAATGCGTGTCCCAATCAGCTGATTCTTCAGACCATGTTCTTTGAAAAAGTAGTTTTGCTCGTATTGTAAGTGGAGACAGCCACCCCAGGGGATCAAAGATCTTCGAGATGTTTGATAATAACTGTCTCTTAGTTATAATATCGTCGTTCTTGTCGTTTTTAAATATGTTTTTGAAAACGAATGTGTCTGAAGTAGGAATCCATCGTAAGCCTAAGGTCTTCCGGTTTTTCGAACCTTTGAAGTCGAGTGGTGTGTCCAATTGATCAGCTGACAGGTCTGCAATCAGTCCGCTGGAATTACTGGACCATTTACGGATATTCATTCCGGCGCCCTTTAGGATATCGATGATCTCTTGTCGTAGTTGTTTAACTTGTGAAATATGATCACAGCCTTCTAGCAGGTCATCCATGTAAAAAGAAGACGTTAGTGCAGCAGCAGCTCGAGGGAACTTGTGCCCGTCATCGATAGCTAACTGCTTTAACGTACGCATTGCGAGGTAGGGAGCCGCCTTTGTCCCGTAAGTAACAGTTGTAAGCTGATACTCCTTCAAGGGCTCTTCTGGTGTACTTCTCCAAATAATGCGTTGTAGGTGTTGATCAGACTCACGAACAACTATCATTCGAAACATTTTCTCGATGTCAGCGGTTATGACGTATTTGTGTTGACGCCATAATAATATGAGATGCTGTAAGTCCTTTTGTAGATTTGGACCACGTTCCATCAAATCATTCAGGCTGTTCCCAGTAGATGTTTTTGCTGACGCATTGAAGACGACTCGCATCTTTGTAGTAGTGGAGTCAACCTTGAAAACACCGTGATGTGGAAGGTAACACGATAAGTCATTGGGTCGTGTTGCCTGCGTCATGTGACCTTGTTGTTCGTATTCTCGCAAAAATTGTTTGTAGCTTTTAGAGAATTCTTTATTTTTTGACATCTTACTTTCTATGTTGTAAAACTGTGCAATCGCCTTTGATTTAGATTGACCCAAATCATGTTCGAATCCGGGTTTCATCGGGATAGCAACTTCGTATTTTCCGTTTGGTAGGCGTCTTGTGGTGGATTCATATAGTTGCTCGCAGTACTGTTCAGCCCTTGATAGATCAGTGGCCGAGTCACTGATCTCTTCATGTTCCCAATATTGTGATATCTCTGACAAGTCATTAGCTACAACGTAGCAATTGAACGTTTTTACGTTGCCTGAGAGTATCCAGCCCAGTCTCGTCTGCTGAGCGATAGGTGCCATGTTAGGCCCCTTGATGAGACCATTCATAATGATGTCTGAGTATACGCTTGCGTCGAGCAGCAGATCTATTGGTTTAGATACATTATACTCCGGATCGGCTAGCTGTACATTTTCCAGATGAGGCCATGACTGGTTTTTGAAAGAGTTGTTAGGCAGGTTGTTGATGACACGTTTGATTACCAATGCTCGAGTCGTAAACTTGTAATCTTGATATATGGATTGACATTCGAGCGTAACGACTCCCTTGCCATGTTGAGATCCAATTCCGATACCAGATACAGATGCATGATACCGTTCTCGAGATAAGCCCAGCATCTGGGCGGCATTTTCAGTTATGAGTGATATTTGAGATCCTTGGTCTAGAAGAGCTCTCAAGGTAACATAAGTGCCGTCAGCAGCCTTAACTTGAATTGAGAGTGTCGTCAGCAAAATCTCCTCATTATCAGAAGCGATGTGATTAGCGCTATGTTGTTTATTTTGATTTTCCGTTTGAATTTGAAATTGTTGCGTAGCTGGAATCGAACCCATAGTCGATGAAACGGCGGTCTCGGCTAGTCGGGTCGGTTTCGTAATTGAATCGGTATATGCGTCATGCAACATCGTGTTATGATTCTTTTGACAAACCTTGCATTTTTTCACTGACGTGCATTGCTTGTTACTGTGTGTGTAAAGACAATTATGACACAAGTTTAGTTTTATAACGGTCGTTAACCTCTCGTCGGGTGTAAATTTGACGAATTTACTGCACTTGTAAATGTGGTGATTTTCGTTGCAAAGAGGACAATTTGACGAATATGTCGCACTGGCTTGAAATTCTCTCTTTGGAATTTTTTCATAGCGGTGACCACCAACATGTTGAAACTGAGGCTTGTAGGGCTTGTTGTTCACCATTTTATGCGTATGAGGCCGGTTCGATGACGGTGATACAACCTCCCTTCTGTTTAGGGGCTCAAGGGCCTGAAATTTGCTTTCTAAAAAGTTCATTAGTTCAGACAGCGAAGGCAAGTCACGTGGCGATTTTCTGGCTTCTTTATAGTTAGCATATGTCTCAACATCCAGCTTTTTCGATATAATGTGAACCAACAATGGATCCCAAGTACTTGTATCGATACCTAGGTTCCGTATGGCGTGTATACATTCCATTGATGTGTCATGGAGACGTCTAATTTCATATGCCGACTGTTTATGAGCTACGGGTTGATTTAAAAACATCTCAACATGTTTAGTAAACAACAGTTGCGGGTTGTTATATCTGTGCACTAGCAAGTCCCATGCGGTCTCGTAATTGTCAGCAGAGATGTGTAGATGTTGAATAAGTCGTTCCGCATCTCCACGCAATTTTCCTTTTAAGTGCTGCATTTTTTGGGTCTTGGTTAGCAGGTTGTTGTTGTGTATACTCTCTACATAAAGATCATAGAATGTAGGCCATTGCGTGTATTTGCCAGTAAAAACAGGTATGTCGATTTGCGGAGTTGACTGTTGATAGTGCACTGCTGATGCGAGCTTCAGATTTAAAGTTTTTTTGATATTTTTATATAGGTGTTCATAGCCATAAAACTCATCATCATATTGCGTGTCTGAACCTTGTAGCAAGTGGTCGATTTGTAAATGCAGAGCGTCGATTGCACTCCAGCGTGACTGAATGCCACGTAGCTCGTCTTCCAACTCCCATTTATCTCGCAGCTCGTCAACTCGTAGGCTATTCACTTGTCGATGAAAAGCTCTAAAATTTGTTCGCTGTAGAGATACTAGTTCTGCTGCTTGCCCTTCACCCAACGGCGTAGCCATCGTTGCTGTTGACGTCGATGGTATTGCGAGGCGTTGTTGCAGCGGCGATGGAGCCAATACTGTGGCTGGCTCGGGAGTCGAAGGTTTTGTTGTTTCACCCGTAGGTGGAAATGATAATATCTTGCTACGCACAGAATCAAAATATTTTCTTACTTTTTGAAATTGATTTTCTATAAAATATGCTTCTTTGTCATTGACGTAATCGGACAGCTTATGATCGTTTGTTTGAAACTCTGCCCATAACTTGTCCAGGGCATCAAGTCGTTCATTTAGGTACTTACGGGTTTTCCGGATGGCGGAGTCTTTCCCGAAGTTGCGTTCTATTTTCTTGATTTCTTCAACAATGTCGTATTGATGCTGAAGTAGACTTTCCATTTTGTAGGTATATGTACGGTTTTTAAAGAACAATAATCACAATATGACACTCCAAGATAAAAAAAATACACTTGTAGTATTCACTGTATGATATATTATGATATTCAATTTCTCGAATGTCGACGAGAATTTTCTTGTTTGATTTCGATAGTTAGGGTAGAGCAGTAGTATGCTCCGGGCCACTCTATGCCTCGCGAACCTAGCTGGACCTTTTGCGCCTTCTCAATTAAGCTGGTGGAACCCGCTTCTGGGAAGCCAGTTAACCGATTCGCAGTCACAGTAAATCCACAAAAACACAGAGCGACCCTTTCTGAAGGACCAAAAAAAACTGTAATGTCTGTGTACAGTTTAAGATGAGTGCAGAAGATATGTGAGGGAGAGTCAGTGTACGAGACAAACCCAATGAAATTCTTTCTAACACTGATTTATTATTAAAGTTACAACAAAAATGATGATTAAATAAAAGTGCAAGCGTAACAATGTGTGCGTGTTTAACTTATTACGTTGTTTCTATGTAACCTAAATAAATTACATGTCATTGACTTTAAATATGTGCGGTAACCCGTACAATTAGTTTTCCCAATAAAAAATATGATCTTAAATGGTATTTTCATACATTAAGTATGACAACACCTACAAATAAGTAAATTCTATGATCAAAGTATGCCGCACAAGTCGGATGCTGTACCCGCGTACAAAGGTCACGCGGCGCCGGGCGCGTTTGTAAGTTTTTTTTTATATCATAAGATAGCAAACAAGCAGATGGGTCTCCTGATGGAAAGAGTCAACCATCGCCTATAGACACCAAAGGTGTTAATGGTGCGTTGCTATCTTGTGGCGAGGTCTAATGCCACATGCATAAGTTAACCGGCTACCTTACCCTCCAAACTGGAACACGACAGCGACAAGCACTGACGCTATTGCGGCAGGAATAGGTAAGGCGGTGGTACCTGACCCGGGCGAGACAATGCAGAACTCTACCACCTAGTAGCCACGATGGTAGTGACTCGCATAGCCAATCGGTCGCCTTTTACGACCTGCCTGGCAGAACGGCAGTTAGTCTATTCTTCAAAGGAGCCCGGAACCAACACAGGGAAGTTGTGTAAAAGTTCCACCAAGTTCCTTTGTAAAAAGCCGAAAAACAAATAGCACGCTTACGCATGGTGTTTCTGCGAAAGCCGCCAATTCTAAACAATTTAACAAAAGGCGACAAGGACAAGGACATTTTTAAAATATTTGCTTAACTCTAGGGAAATATAAGTAAAAATACGAATATTAAAAAAAAAACGATACCTTTTTTATTTTCAGAAGTAAAGTCATTTTAATATTTTTTTCAGTAATGCCTTTAACCAACCTATATGCCTCTTTCAGATCGGACAGGGTTTTCTTTACACACCGTATATAAAATTCATATGTCACGATATTTACTGTCGCTTTTTTCCGAAACAGGTTGTTTTTAAATTCTTACTTCGTTAATTGTAAAGGGGATTTCGAGAAATTATGAAAACATCTCAAAAAAATGTCGATGACACAATGTTTTTTAACACTTTAATATTGATTTAGTACAAAATCTAGTCAGCTCTTCCAAAAGTGCTTAAATAAACTGCGTCCGATGCCACAGGTTATCCATTTGGGAGTTATCGTTGATGAAAAATTTCGAAAAAAGTGTTTTTTTTTAACATAGCCTCGAGATTTTTCAACCAAGCGATTTTAAACTTTCTAAAATATTTGAGTCCTTACAAAACTACTTCGATTGCCGTTTTAAAAATCAAAATCTTATTTAGTTTTCAAGAGTTACAGCTTTTCAAATACTTACATACTTTATATTTTTAAAATAACTTTCAGACTTATTTACACATTGATGTAAAAATCTTTAATTAACTCTTAAACTTTAAAACTTGCGTCAAATATAGTAAATTAGATCGAAATTGGTTGATTTATTCGGTATTCATCAATAACGAACATTTTTGTAAAAATATTTTTTTTTGACATTATTTCGACACTTTTCAACCAATTTTATTTTGTAGCTAAAACACATAATTTTAAAACTAAAAAAATTCATTGAACGTTATTCGAATGATCTAAATATACAGCTGTTAAATAATTAAAATAATGTTACCAAACTTGAACTCTTTAAAAAAATCTATATTTAGGTATAGTTTTTCCCTTTTTTAAGTTGAATACGTGTTAAAGTGTAAAACACGCAGATGGTACTGTTATAGGAAAGAAATAAACGTCGTTGACATACCTTACCGACGTGGCTCCCTTACCTTCTAAACCAAAATATGACATTGATAAACACTGATGTATTTGTTGTCGTAAAATTGTGGTATCAAACGAGGGGAAGACGTTACAGGTCTCTAGGACTTATTGGGCACAATATTCGGCTTTTACGAACTATTGGTACGTTACCTTTTATAAAGAAGAAACCATCTGCTACTCTACCGGGTTGTTGGTTAAATGCGAATAGTCTGCTGTACGCGTCACCACCATTGTGACTACTAGGTGGTAGAGTTCTGCAACGTCTCGCCCGGGTATTTTGGACCACCACCTTACCTATTCCTACTGCAATAGCGTCAGTGCTTGTCAATATCTTGTTTCGGTTTGGAGAATAAGATAGAGAATAAAACTATGCATGAAGTATTGCCATCTCGCCGCGCTGATGGCAAGACACCATTAACATCTTTGGTTTCTATAGGTAATGCAAAAATATCATTTATCATTTAAATATTCTTTTTTTTAATTGACGATTGAATCGTCGACGAATAATATTAATAAAATTTTGTAATTATTTTTTAATAATTTTGTGTCATTCTTTGAACCTGACATTTCTTTTTCTTTTATTATTTTAATTATTATTGTTTAGTAACACAGGCCAACAAAATAAATGTTTGTGAAAACTTTTTAAACAATTTTTACCTAACTCTTATGTACTTTTGTATGATGAAATCGTATTTCATAACAGTTTTTTTTATCACCCGTCATTTTTTCGCGATATATCAATTTAGAAGCTGCAGCGTGCAGCCCGCTGGTAGTTAAGTTATTAGCAAATCCCACGGGATCACCTAATTTTTCCGGGATAAAAAGTAGCCTATATGATATCTTACGTCATCATTTACCTGTGTACCGAATTTTGTACTAATTCCTTCAGTATTTTTTGCGTTATTGGATAACAAACATCCATCCAAACATCCAAATTTTCGCATTTATAATATTAATATAGATTTATTTTTTTTATAATATAAGATAGCAAACAAGCAGATGGGTCTCCTGATGGAAAGAGTCAACCATCGCCTATAAACACCAAAGGTGTTAGTGGTGCGTTGCTATCTTGTGGCGAGGTCTAATGCCACATGCATAAGTTTATCGGCTACCTTACCCTCCAAACCGGAACACGACAGCGACAAGCACTGACGCTATTGCGGCAGAAATAGGTAAGGCGTTGGTACCAGACCCGGGCGAGACAATGCAGAACTCTACCACCTAGTAGCCACGATGGTAGTGACTCGATAGCCAATCGGTCGCCTTTTACGACCTGCCTGGCAGAACGGCAGTTGGCCTATTCTTCAAAGGAGGCCGGGCAATTATAATATCAATATAGACTACTGTAAAAAAATAGGATTTTTTTATATATATTCAAATTTAACAAATCATTGTTTTATAAATTGGTTATATTTTCGCTTAAAATCATATTTAATTTTTTTTACATCATACAAGCAGATGGGTCTTCTGATGGAAAGACCATCCAAAACCAAAACCATCTCCTACAGAAACCAAAGAAGTTTGTACGGGCTACCAGTTAGTAACCTGTACACGTAGTAGTTTGAGAAGGCGATAAATGAAGTAAGTAAAGTTGGTTGGCACGCGATTTTTATTATAATCGTTAAGTTAAACGACTCGCGCTCGCCGTGACTGTATCGCCTCTGTTTCTCTTTCCATCAAGAAGGCCATCTGCTTGTTTGCTATCTAATGATATAGAAAATGATAAAAAGTTTCTTCTTAAAAAAAGGCTCAAAGTCAGGCGAGACGTTGCAAAATTTCCTTGACAAGGAGATTTAAGGTCACAATCGTCTAATCAAAATTGAAACCAGAAATTATTAAATGATGGTTCTAATTTTACACATTATCACGTTAATGTGAAAAAATCCTTTGAAGAATAGGCCAACTGTCGTTCTGACAGGCAGGTCGTAAAAGGCGACCGATTGGCTATGCGAGTCACTGCCATCGTGGCTACTAGGTGATAGAGTTCTGCATTATCTCGCCCGGGTCTGGTACCACCGCCTTACCCATTCCTGCCGCAATAGCGTCGGTACTTGTCACTGTCGTGCTCCGGTTTGGAGGGTAAGGTAGCCAGTAATCTTATGCATGTGGCATTCAACCTCGCCACTAGATAGCAACGCACCATTAACATCTTTGGTGTCTGTAGGCGATGGTTGAATCTTTCTATCAGGAGACCCATCTGCTTGTTTGTTATCTTATGATATAAAAAAACGTGGCATTATGCACCTAAAGCCCAGATCCCACGAGAAAATTGAGACAAAACGAATTCTAGTTCCTGCCCTCGATGTCTTCGCGCCCGTTTAAAGTTGCGGGAACCACGTTCCGGCGCCTTCGCAGGAGCATCCATGCATTGGAGGTTAGTAATTTGGTATTCAAAATTTAGTACTGCGGGCAACCTGTGGGGTTATCACTTTACTAAATAGACCAACAGCTATACAATAAATGATGCGTGCGTGCGTTAGTCTTTGGGACTATCACTTAACTTACCACGTTAAACTAGTTCTGTGGGTAACCTTTGGGGTTATCACTTTACTAAATAGACCAACAGCCATACAATAAATGACGCGGTTAGTCTTTGGAACTATCACTTCACTTACCACGTTAAACTAGTTTTGCGGGTAACCTTTGGGGATTATCACTTTACTAAACAGATCAACAGCCATACAATGAATGATGCAGTAAGTCTTTGGAACTACCACTTTACTTACCACTTTAAGCCACATACCACGTACTGCAGGTAACCTTTGGAGTTATCACTTTACTAAATAGACCAATAGTTTTACAATAAATGATGCGGGTGGTCTTTGGCTCTATCATTTCATTTACTACATTAAGTACTGCGGATAACGTTCGCTTTGGGACTATCACTTTACTAATTAAAGTAATAGCGTTACAATGAACGATGCGGGTCGTCTTTGGGACTATCACTTCGTTTCTTATACTTACGGGAAAATTAACCGAATAATTTTGCAGATAAATTATTATAAAAATGTCACGGGTAGTCTTTGGGACTATCACTTCGTTTCATATATATACTTACAGTAAAAACTAAACGAATCATTTTGAAGACAAACTATTATAAAAATGCCGCGGGTATTCTTTGGGGCTATCACTTCGATTCATATATATACTTACAGTAAAAACTAAACGAATCATTTTGAAGACAAATTATTATAAAAATGTCGCGGGTAGTCTCTGGAGCTATCACTTCATTTATTATATTTACTCAGTTAAAATTAAATGAGTGATTCAAAAGTTAAACTGTCATAAAAATGGTGCGGGTAATCTTTGGGACTTCACTTCTTTTTTCATACATGTTTATAGTATGAGTAACATTGCAGCTATATATCGCCCGAAGTTTCGTGATGCGTTGTCTCGAAAAAACTTCGTGATTGTGTTACGGCGAATTAGGTGAATACCCCGTTGACAGTAGTCTATTTCGCTTCAACTTGCGATGCACCGATGCAAAATTAAGATGAACTGATTCGCGACAGAAAGACAAGCCCGATTCATGTGGCGATAAAGCCAAGTGCAGACACACATTAAGTGAATAATCCTCACACATGAACATACTATCGTAAGAAATGTTGCGGTTAGCCTTTGGGGCTTTCACTTCATTTTTATATCTACTTACGTTAGAAATTTAACAAATCGTTTATCAGATAAACAAACAATTATATAAATTTTGTGGGTAGTCTTTCAAACACTTATTTTTAACTTACCTGCAATAAAATAATGGGCGGCAGTGTTAAAAATTATCAACTTGCTTGATAAGTATATTTCGCAAGAATTGAACTAGCTTTCAGTACGCGGAGACTGACTCTTCGCGAATTTATGTTTTAAAAATGTGGCCTGCCTTTGAGTTTTTACTTACCTAATTTTTTCTGCTTTTAACCCGGAAGCAAAAGCCGCTGCATTACAAGCGCCGCATCAGAAGTGGGATAAAGGCGTCAGAAAACAAAGATTATTAGCTGCTGCAACATGTGTTGCAAAAGTTTGTTTTAGTTTGACTTTGACAGTCAACTGATCTTACAATCAAAATTGATTAAGACTATATTAAATGAACCACTAGCAGGAAAACACTGTCTGTAGTCACTTGTTCTATACCACAAAATTATAATATCCTAGATTAAGGGCTATAATAGCCATCTTCTTACTATTCAGAACACAGCGTCTTTAATGAGATCCTACTGCTGAATAATTAAATATGAGCATTGCATAAACAAGTTTGTACCTAAGTGGTACAATTAGAAATTGTCGTGCTTCGAAAGGACAATCTTTGTCCTCCATATTTATAAACCAAAGCTAATAGTAAATCACGGTTCATATTAACTTTGAAATTGTTAAACAGGTTTATTGTTACTGATGATTTCAAACCTAAGGATATTACAAGCCTTGAAAATATCATGATTACGTTAGATTTAAAATACGCTTGTTTTTTATAAAGGTACATAATGAGTACAAAAATCTTTGTTTTTAAATTTGGTCACCAAATTTAGGAATTTAGTGTTGAATTTAGGGGCTCCTTGAGCTTATTAAAATTATGTTGTAAGTTTTATTTACTAACGATATATTTAAAAAAGGTCTTGCTCATTTCTGAAACCAACAACCCTTGTATAAAAAATATGTTTGATACCGATCAACTTTTGTATTACGAGAAAACTTTGAATTTTCTCCAAGTACTTAAAGTTTGTTTTAATGCTTGGTAAATAATTCTAAAAGCTTGCACATCGTTTTACTAAAACAAAAAAAAATGTATAAAATAGTGATGTGGCTATTAAAAACTCATTTAACAGTAAACGCTGTAAAATAAGAGAATTTGCCAGGTTACTAGAATGAATAACTTTAATATATCAAGCTGTATTCGTTAATATAGATATAATTTTGTCAAAATATAAGACATATATAATTATTATTATTATCATAATAAAATATAAAAATGGATAAATAATAATTTTAAAAAAATAGAAAGATATAAGTATCTAAGCTTGAAAAACGATCATAATTATGGCAGACATGAGTCAACTACCCACTACGACTGAAAATAATGCCAGATATCTAGTGGTGGGGCCATGCAATTAAGAATCCCATTAATACACAAAAAAAACTCATTTTAGAGATTTAGAGTGATGCCTCAACTACGGGACGGAAGCTGCTTGTGGTCAGGAAAGGCTAAGTGATATTATACGGAATGAATATGATAGCTTTTTTTTGCATATTAACTTGTAAATGTTAGCTGCATATTTTGGGACTTACTTATGCCAAGTTCCGACTACTGTGAAATATTTTTTCGTATTAATATAACTACGGCATTTCTGTGCATAAATTAAATATTGTGTTCACTTTTTTCCTCCGACGGACATGAGGAAAATATGTTAGTCGTGTGAGAAGCGTGACATCCATATTTTATCTTTGTATATATTGGCTCTACGCGTACAGCAAGATCAGAACCCTGAACCCTGACGCATCCAACTGAGTGTTCAACAAACACAGCATTCCGATAAATTGTACATTTTTTTTTGTACAACTTTAATATGCTAGTAAAATTAACAAGAAATGTCATAGATGCACATCGTAGCATAGGGTTCCTAAGTCTTGTGCTGTGAGCGTTTTTCACTGTTTCATGGTCAAACACATGCCCACTTTTATAGTTTCCCACATTTTTTTGTCATTTTATGAGCATTTAGGAAAATACAGGGCTTTCTTTATAATAGTCCCACACTGGTCCACACAACTGAGGTATCCTTTATTACATAACATGCAAAAAAATTCAAACCACTTTAAACTCTAATTTAGACTGTGACCAAAAATAACATTCATTGCCGGGATATTATCCGGAAATCTCTTATAATAAAGGACGTACTCATGGACTGAATAAGTGGTTCTCATTTTGTAAATCAAAAAATTTGGACCCATTTGAATCATCTGTGCCCAACGTCATGTTCTTAACGTATTTATATAATTCAGGTGTCTAATATGGAACCTTAAACAGTTTCTTAACTGCTATATGCCTAATTTTTAGCTGAGGTGTAGAATATACTGAACATACAAAAAAAAGTTGAAGATTTTTTTTTTAAATTACGTCCACCATTACTCAAATGTAATAGGACTTTTACATGACACATTGTTCTTATCTGTCTAGCTAATCTTTAGCCTAACGAATCTTTAAATGAAGAAGAATTCCAAAAGAAAATTAAAGATTTGTAATAAAAATTAGGTACCTTGCTTACCTTGAAATAGTGCACAAGATAGACTGTTTTTAAAATTATGTAATAATAATGATTTAGAAAGTTTTTTTTCTAATAAAAACGTCCCACCCAGATACAAGCAGAAGGTTCTGATTTTTACAAGAACTACCACAAATCTATTCAGTTCAGTCTATTTGTTATTTAAATTCGGTTCAGTGATTTGCCTTATATTAGTCTCAAAAGACTACATTTATTTAATCTGGTACCTCACATATAATCAGGTGAATTTTGATGTTGCTGAAAATCTGTAAAATGTGTCTACATTTACAGCTCATTCCACCAGGCTTGCTGTCGCTTCTAAGGCCGATATACTAGAAGATAATTTAAGCCTTATTAAAAAAAAAGTAAGTAGGCTGTAGTGGTATCGCACTGATATTCAGTATATACTATGATAACTAATAACTACTTCAGTTGATGGAAATAGAGATAACAAACTTGCTAGAAAAATGTTTGATCATAAGATAGCAAACAAGCAGATGTGTCTCCTGATGGAAAGAGTCAACCATCGCCTATAGACACCAAAGATGTTAATGGTGCGTTGCTATCTTGTGGCGAGGTCTAATGCCACATGCATAAGTTTACCGGCTACCTTACCCTCCAAACCGGAACACGACAGCGATAAGCACCGACGCTATTGCGGCAGGAATAGGTGGAATAGGTAAGGCGGTGGTACCAGACCCGGGCGAGACAATGCAGAACTCTACCACCTAGTAGCCGCGATGGTAGTGACTCGATAGCCAATCGGTCGCCTTTTACGACCTGCCTGGCAGAACGGCAATTGGCCTATTCTACAAAGGAGGCCGGGACCAACACATTCATTCAGTAAGCTGACGTTATCTTACAATTAAGATATCTAAATCTGTGTGATGTTGATTTTTGTTACAATAACTGTCTCTAAACATCTACAATAAGTGTTCCTAATGCTAATCTCGAGTACGGAGCCGGGTATAATTAATGATTAAACGAACTTACCTGAAGTGAAGTTCTATCATAATTATACGAATAGCTCTGTACAAAGAGATTAGCAACCCACCCACCCTTAATACCCATATTGTTTGAAAAATCAACGTAAGGTCTAACTCTAAATTAAATGAAGACTGGCAGGCGAAATACGTAACACGATAGTGGTACCAATTAAATGATACCAGTAAAAAAAAACTCAAATTAAAGTACAGTTGGCGAGCCCGTTTGAGTTCTAATAAGTGTTCTTAATGCTAATTTCTTCGTACAGAACCATTCGTATAATTATGATAGAACTTCACTTCAGGTAAGTTCGTTTAATCATTAATAGTTTTCTTAAAACTTTACTCCGCACAGCTCCTCCTCCGTAGGTGATATCGTGATAATATGTAGCCTATATGTTGACCCAATCTGTCAGTAGTATTCATGTAAAATTTGAAGTAAATCCATACAGTACTTTTTGAGTTTACCCCGGACATACATTGACTTTCCTACGATTTTATTATATGTATATAGATAAATGGACGTGTTAATTTACCGTAAGCAAGACGCATACACGTTACAGTCCTTTAACGATAACAAGTAATTTCTGCACGTCCTTAAAAACTAAAATTTTGCCCATTGTTAGCTTCTACCTTGCTGTCTATGCCCGTAAGTATACTAAACTTTAAATGAGTGGTTATATCTTGGAAAATAATCTAATAAGATCACAACATCCATACGTTTACTGTACGAGTAAAAACCGCACTTTTAATGACGTTAAGTGGTATCACAGACCACATAAATACTAACGTGAGTGGTATAAAAAGCACTCGTTTTATTTTAATTAATTTAGGTGTCAAGGTTTCGTGTCAACGCATCGTTAGGTTGACTTACTGCTTTAAATAAACGACACACAACGGTATACACTATACACAAAAGGTATTTATTATAGAAAAATATATATATTTTTAATTTCAAAAATAATATTACTTGAACTTGGGTGTTTCCGGCTATAGAGTAGGTTAGCTATAGAGTATACCTCTAAATAGTAATATCTCTAAATACAATAATTTAATTAATTTTCTCATTTATAATATAAATAGTGCTACAAATGCTCTTTTACTCCTACATAGAGTATTATTCATACATATTCATACATATACATATTCTTTCTTCTGAATTTCTTCCGCCGGATCTTCTCAGTGTGTGGCCGCGTTTCCGATCCGGTAGTAGTAAAAAAATGTTGACGCGTCAAAGTAACCTGTAAAAAGTTTTATTGAATAAAGTACTTCTGATTTCTGATTTATTTATAAATATTTTTTTAGGTTCGATTACTTTGTGGTCTAGCGGATAGCTAATTTGGCTCAGATCATGAGGTTCCAGGCTCAATCCAGGGTGTTGCAAAAGTTTTATTGAGGCTGATTTTAGTGTCACGCTAACCGCAAGCTGATGGTCGGCGTTGATGTGTCACTATGTATGTCAGTCAGTCATACGTAGCATTTTTGGGTCGCACTGGCCGCTCAGCGCTGACGGCCATAGGTTACATACATCAGCGCTGATCGTCAGCGTACATACAGCGTGACAGTAAAATCAGCCTGAGGTTATATCGAAGTTTTGCTGGAAAATATAAAATCTCAGTATCAGGTCGGGGTCTAGCGAGCTCACACTTAGCACTCAAGTGTGTTACCACTTCCGTTTCGGATGAGCATGTAAAGCCGTATGTTCCGGTAATCTTTACAAATAGTCGATAATCCTTATCAAGTCACTACAATGCGACGATGGAGATCATCACTCATCTCGCCAACCGATAAACTGGTGAATCGTGATTAACTTAAATGTTTATTGACGTTTTTTTTACTCTATTTGCTTCGAAAGGGAATCGACTTGATATTATTTTTAATTATATTTCCTCAACAAAGAAAATGTTGATAACATTTTGTAGATTTAAATTATTATCTGCCGCCGAATTCTTCAACAGACATCGTGACGAATTTCAAAATTTCATTCTCTTCATCTTGATATCTGGAAATTCACAATCAAGCGATTTTCAATCGAGGCAATTTTTGCCCGGCATTAATCCTCTGTGGGACCAATTATCGGCAGGAGTTATTCGAACAGATATGACTTTAGGACCTTCAAAAAAGAGCTTTCCCCTTTTTTTCATACTCTGTTCAAGCCTCTAAGGGGTTTGATTTTGAAAAAAGGAGCTTATTTTTAACTTCGGGTTTTTTTAACCTATCTCCTTGCCAAATTAAAATAAAATTAGGTTTTGTCCTGAAAGCGTTACAAACAGACAGACTTTCGCATTTATAAATTAGTATGGATTTATTTATTTTACAAAATAACATCACAAATTAATAATTCTTCAACATCCATAAGCGTTGTTGTACGTTTGTGCAGATATTGCCATTTCACAATGTTTTTTGTGATTTTGCCATTTCACATTTGTACCAAAGCTAACGAATAATTTAATATTTGCAGTAATTTATAATATTAACAGTAATATAAAAGTAAGCCCACATGAAATAAGAACCTATAAAAATTGTTATTTGATCATAAATTTTATATCGTCTTGACATAGGTTCCTCTTCTTTTATCCGTTAAGATTAAAACTAGTTTTTATCTAAGTTTATAAACAATATGGTAATAAAATATATATTAATAACAAATATTACATAGTAAATTTCCAAAGTAATATTGAAGTAGAAACTCTAGGTTTAGTAAAAAAAGAAGGTTCCATTAAACATAACGAGTACAAAATGTAGGCTTCCGGTTTGTTTTTAGATCTTTTATGTTATCCATCCATACATAAGTTATCATGAAAACAAGAACAACGGTTTTACCTGAGTTGGGCGTATCAATTTTATTTATATTTTCTTCATGATTTACATTAAAAAAATTACGCAACAGATTATCTACATTGAAGACCTACTTAGTATTTGCATCCACGGTTGACATCTGTATTGACTACGGGATAGCATCCTGTTTGGGTTCCAAAGTAAACAAGGAATCCTTATAATTTCGCTATATTCGGCGGGCCGTTCGTCCGATCGCAGTGTAGCTCAGAATTTCTTAGTACTAGAAAGCTGTAATTTAGCATGAATATACAATATATTGATTACCGCAACAAAGTAGTAACATAAAACCTAAAAAAATGTTTATGGTAACTCCTCTACATATTTTATATATTTGAAAAATATGCATTACGCACACTACAGTACCCGGCGATTAATATTGCAAATCGAACTTTGGAAAGAGACAATCGGATAATTTCGGCTTCGTAAAGCGTTATCTCTGTCCCACACTACCTATGTGACGTTTAGTCAGTCGTTATTCAAGTACGATAGAGTGCAGTCGCGTCCCGAAAAAAAATATATATTTAGAGTTGATAACACCCACAAATTTAAATAATTTAAAGTTGTAATATGGCATCTTTCGGAAAAAGAGGGAAACCTTTACGAGGTCAGTCACGTGAAATTATCTACAATGTTTATAAATACTTTGTAAGCGAAGCTGATAGATTTAAAAAAAAAGTAGATGAAAATGTAAGTTGTTATTTTAAGAAGATTCAAGAGCGAGTTGCAAATGCCACTGGAATTTCAAGAAGAACTTTGAACAATATATTAAACGAAGTCAGTACTGAAACACATTCGACTGAAATTAAGTTCAGCACTCCAAAAAAAGGGAGACCAAAAAAGCAATTTCGTTTGGATATGGACGATTTTGATTACGATGTTGTTCGAAGAATGGTGTATGATTTTCACTTACGATTTAATGAACTGCCAACAATAAAATCATTAAAAGCTAAGTTATCTGAAGCTATTAATTACAATGGGTCTGAAAAAACGTTGAGAAAAATACTTCATGACATGGGATTTCAGTTCACTAAAATGGAAGATAATCGAAAAATTCTAATGGAAAAGCACGACGTTAGTCTCAAACGAATGGAATACCTTGATAAAATACGCAAATTTCGCGAAACAGGAAAAAATATCGTCTACATGGATGAGTCATATATACATGCATCCCACACTAAAGGGAAATCTTGGAGTGACGATAAGAAAAAAGGAGTAAAAAAGCCAATTTCAAAAGGTCAACGTTTGATAATAGTTCATGCGGGAAATGAAAAAGGCTTTGTACCCGGTGCTTTTTTAACGTATAAATCCACGGACACTACAGGTGACTATCACAATGAAATGAATAACGATAACTATGAGAAATGGCTGGTTAACCAATTAATCCCAAATATACCCAGTGATTCTGTTCTAGTTATCGACAACGCACCCTATCACAACAAGTATGTTGAGAGACCCCCCAACTCAAACACCATTAAACGGGAAATGATCAACTGGTTAAACAGACATGAAATTCCAGTTGATCCAAAATTAACAAAAACCCAGATTTACGCTATTATATGTCAGCACAAGGAGAGGTATACAGAGTTTTCTGTGGACAAAATACTTGCCGAACATGGGCACACTGTGTTGCGATTGCCACCATATCATCCGGATTTTAATCCAATTGAAAATATATGGTCTCAACTGAAAGGCTATGTAGCCTCTAGAAATGTGGGTATGAACTTAACTACAGTAAAAACATTATTGACTGAAAAAGTAAACATGATCGGCGCTGAAGAGTGGAAAAAGGTTTGCGATCATGCAATCAAATGTGAGAATGAATATAGAAGCATTCAACACAGTTTAGACAATTACACTGATAGATTAGTAATAAATACGGCTGATAGTGACAGTGATATTGACCTCTTTGAGAGCACAGATAGTGAAATGGAAGTAATTGAGAATTAGAATTATTATTATTTTTATTGCAATGTCTCATTTTAGCAATAGGTATAATGGTGTTTATTATGTACACTAAAGCTGTAATGTTCCAAAATAATTAAATACGTAAACATAATGTAAAAATGTTTTTTTATTTTATTTTACCCCAACCTAAAGCCATCACTTATAGAAAAATTAGTGTATTTTATACAAAGAATAAAAATATCAAAAGAAGCAAATCATACTTGTTTTAACAGCTCCTAATAGGTACCGGACTGTTTGTATTTTGTGCGACAGAGATAACGCTCTACGAAGCCGAAATTAGCCGATTGTCTCTTTCCAAAGGTCGATGTGCAATATTTATCGCCGGGTACTGTAGTTTCATTTGACATACAGAACAAAAAACACACTACACATATATAATATTTTCTATAGTCTAAGGTCTGTTTGCAGACTGAAAAGAGATTTTATTGTTGAATTTCGACCACATGGCGATCGCAAGTAATATTAAACGATTAATTCTGATAACTCCACCAAACAACTTTGAAAAAGCGTAACAAAAATATATATTGGAATACATTGAGGAGCTTCACCTGTAAAAAGGTTACGAAAGTAATATAACTTTTTTCTCCGTTGGGAATAATTTCCGCAAACCTGATCGTCAATTTTAATATTAGACACGATAATATTTATTCGTCAACTTACATTGCTGGCTTAAAGCAAGGTTCTGTGTGTTAAATATAGTATAAGTAATTAATGAACAGAAAAGTTGTAAAGGTATCGAAAGCTGTTATATTGAAAAAGGTTTGACCATTTTTTTATTTTAGTTTTAGATCTATTACAGCCTCAAAGGCGTATGAAACGCTTCTATTATGAAAATTTTTAATGTAAGGTAAAATCATTCTTATTTTATGGTTGAATACATTTTATAGCTTCAAAAAGGTAACATATCTTCACGTCAGATCCCTTACAGGGTAGGCAAAGAGGACCGAGTGTCATATATCACGATCCTTGCAGAATCAAATCTCGCTGTGTCCACATTCATTACTCTTGTCATACAAACATGCTGGTTACGAAGACTTGACACCACCTTACGTCAGTACTCGATCAATCTGATCGTGGTACGGTACCACCGTCTTACTTACTTATTTTTACTCCCATAGTTTCGGTGTTTGTTGATTAAACTGGATAAGCCTTACAAGACAATTTCTTAGTTTGTTCATGTTGCTTGTACTTACACTCAGAAATACAGATTAATAGTACCGATGAAATAAAATCACTCTAGAGGTATTTTAAAATTTAGCTTTTGGACCGTAGTATCGGGAACATTTATATTTTGATTAATAACAACCTGAATTTTTGTAAACATCTTCCTTTTGACGAAATGCCCATTTTTTTATCTTCAAAAACCTCGAATCGGGTAACTAATAAAGTTAGGGAGCTTCAAACATGTTAATTTGGTGAAGCAAAACTTTGATCAATAGCAATAATTAGTGTTTTACCTTAATTGCTTGATTATTTTAAGAAAAATACGAAAAACCTCTTGTCCTATGCATTCTATGGTTTTACAGTTTTGTTAATACACTTGTACTGTTTCACAAATTACTTTAAAATTTAATTAATATCACCAACCGGTTTCGCCTTTTACGACATCTTCAGGGCTAAATAATTAATTAGATTAAATTTATATTTAATATATTAATTAAATTTTAAAGTAATTTGTGAAACAGTACAAGTGTATTAACAAAACTACAAATGGAGTTTCACCAAGTGCCGGCGATAAATAGTGTAAAATACTATGGTTTTACCTTTAATTTTATGACTAAAGGGAGTTATAGTCAAAAAAGGGAGTCATTTTTGAATGGATTAATAACAACCTAGTTACACTGAATATTGTAGTTCTCTCACAAAAGCTTAGTAACTATTATTATAATTCAAGGGTAACTGTTCTACACGTAAAGTGAAATCTTTTCTTAGTCTGACGTTCCTAAATTGTATATTTTACAGCTACAATTTTCATATTTATTTAACTTTATTTATTACCCTATTCGAGATTTTTCGCCGATAGAAAAGACGGGCGTCTCGTCAAAACGAAGCTGTTTACAATAATTCAGCTGGATATTTTTTTATAATCGATATGGGAGCGCTTGACCATAATCTCGCCTGATGGTAAGCTAAGATGTGGCCTAAGATGGAACGCGCTTCCCTAGAAGGCAAGTACCTTCTTAGATAAAATCGCACCTACATAGCATATTATGTAAATCTTTAGTTTTCACGATATATCTACTGGTAAAATAAACATTAAAGTTATGGACGTGACATTAATGTCCATTATCATTTTGGGTGTCTATGATGGCTGTCACTTTCCATCAGTTATAATATAAAATCACTTGTATTATAGAAAAACCGGTCAAACGCAAGTTAGATTCGCATATTGAAAGTTCCGTACACATCTATAAATAACCTTAGCTGTACATACATTTCATGATTCTAGGGAAGTACTCTAAAATAAGCAAAATATGAGATATAAGCGGTCATATATTTCGATCGCGTTTCTTTTGTGATGTAACTAAAAATTAAGTTTTCAGATTTTTTCCTTTACGTATGCTTTAAAATATTGTTTCTTGTCAAATTTGATAATACTAAGTTAACGGAAAGACCCTTTAGGTTTTGGTTTCCTTTTGAAATCGTAAAAAATCGCAAAATATACGACATCAATGATTATATATTTTGATCTCGTTGTCTTACGTTTGTTTTTTTTTTTCACAGCTGAAAGGTATTGCAGACCCGAGTATTTAATATAAATTTCAACTTAATACCTTTACGTATTCCTGAGAAAAAGGGTTTTGATAAACGACAAACGAACGACGAAATGATCCTATAAGAGTTTTGTATTTATTTTTAAGGCACTGGACCCTAAAAGTGAAAAATTCACATAAATGATACGTTCAAAACTCTAAGCCAAGAAGTATATAAATATAATCTGAAGTATTTAGCTTTATAATTTTGTAACTGCGCGCAAGTAACTTTTAACGAGCATTTAACGAGTTTATAGCTAACTTAGAAGTTGTTACATCGATTTAACTTAGCCTCAACATCTAAAGAAACTGTTTCTGAGCAAGAAACTCTAAGTTGCCATGAGTAAAATAAAATTGTTGCTTGTCTACACCTACACTAATTTTATTAATTTATTAATATTATAAATGCGAAATTTTGGATGTTTGGATGGATCGATGAATGTTTGTTACTCAATTATGCAAAAACTACTTAACGGATTTTGATGAAATTTGGCACACAGGTATTTGATGACTTGAAATAACACAAAAGCTACTTTTATCCTGGCAAAATATGTTATTAATGCGATCTATATATATATATATATATATATATATATATATATATATATATATATATATATATATATATATAAGGTATTTAGGTAATTTTAAGCTCAAAAGAGTAAAAATTATAAGCATAGATTTTTTTAGTTAAAACATCTATTTTGTTAAAAATGGCAGTATACTGATTTTTGAAAAACTGTATATTTTGGAAACAATGATGGTATTCAACTCAATTGAAAAATTGGTCGAAAAATTTCGATGCAATGTCAAAAACATTTTATTTTTAATTTTCTTCATTGATAAATCCCAAAACAAAATTACCTATTTTGAATTAATTAATGGTATTTGACGCAGTTTTTAAAGGAGAAAAGCTAATAAGATTTTTAAGTCAATCGGTGAATTAACTTGAAAGTTATTTAAAAAAAATTAAGTAAGTTTGCTAGAAACAACGTAATTTTAATATTTGAAAAGCTATAAGTTTTGAGAATAAAATTCGATTTTAATTTTTGGAACGGCATTTGACGCAGTTTTTTAGTACTAAAATATCCTAGAATACCAAAAAATGTTTGGTTGAAAAATTTCGAAGCTATGTCGAAAAAACACTTTTTTCAAAATTTTTCGTCAACGATTACTCCCAAATGGATAAACCGATTTTGGTGCAATTTATGTATTAGACTATTTTCTTAAGAAATAGAGCTGATTAGTTTTTGTACTCAATCGGTACATAAATCTGGAAGTTATATTAAAAAAATACTATTTCGCCAAAATTTTTTTGATGTTCTTTCAAAATTTCTCAAAAGCTCCTGGACCGAATCGGTTCAAATTTTGAGGAAGTCTAAGTTGAGCGGAATCCAATCGAATGACATTAATCGCGTTTCAAATGGTCCAGCCGTTCAAAAGTTATTAGATGTTTACATACACATACACACACACACACACATACACACACACACACATACACACACACACACACATACATACAGACATACTGACGTCATCGTGAAAATTGTCGTTAAAGGTTCCTAGGACTTCAAAACGTAGACATCAAGTGAAAACTCGATTTTCGAAAATTGGGGTAAAATCAGTAACTTCCTTATCTACATACGTAGTGGGAAGTTAAAAAATACCTATTGAAATTAAATATAATTAAAAATAATGAGACAATAGAGGAAATAGTTAATATAAAATTTTTGGGATTTATATACGATCGCCACTGCAATTGGAAATCATATATAAATATTATGGTCTGCTCTAAGCCAGATAAGCTCATATTTGCTATACGACGACTGCGTCAAGTAGTATCTAAACAAGCAGCGCTTAGTGCATATTATGGCTACGTATCGTCAGATTTTTCCTATGTACTTATTTTATGGGGCAATTCTGTCCTTATAAATAGAGCGTTTAAAGTACAAAAAATGTATAAGAGCAATATACAACGTTAAATCAATACCAATAATTACTATACCATGCATGTATAGTAGGAATATTGTAATGTTTGTGAAATGATACCCGCATCTCTTTAAACTTAATGCAGAACATAAGATCTAAGATCTAAGATCAATTGGACATTCCAATAAATTGTTATTTCCAAAATAAAATATTAGACTGTTTTAGAAAAATGTTTATTTTATGGTCATTAAAATATATAATGCTATACCAAATAATATTAAGGGTCTAAAAATCAAGAAATTTAAGAAAAATATAACGACATGGCTGTTAGATAAGTTTTCTACGATGTGAACGAGCTTTTCCGTAATAAAATGTACCGTGAACACATTTTGAGCTTAGATCATTTTAGAACCACATGTTTTATTGAGTAGTAAGTTTTCATCAATAAATTTCATCAAAAAAATATTAGTCAGCTACTTAAAGGTTTTTAAATTAATTATTAAATGAGTATTTGAAAGGAGTACCTAATGATAAAATTACAATAAAGTTTAATATGGTTATTTTTATACGATATGAATTTATTTAATAATTATAAATAAATAAATATTCACGGGACAAATTACACTTACTGATGTAACCAAATATTTAAGTAAGCAAATATTTGCTTGTGTTATGGGTGTTAGTCAACGATACATATATAAATACCAGAATATATACAATAAACACCCAAACCCGGAAATACAAACATTAATGCTCATCACACAAATGCTTGTCCCCGTCGGGGATCGAACCCGAACCTCGTTGATTGCGTAGTCAGGGTCACTAACCACTCGACCAACGGGGCGGTATGTAATAATTATATTTTATGTATTTGGAAAAATGTAAAATTTCTTGAAGTTGCTTTTATTTCCTACTGTGAAATAGTATATAAAGACTCGCATGTTTTTGGTAATATAGTTTTACTAAAAAACATATTAAAAAAAGTATCTTCACGCCCATATCCCCGAAGGGGTAGGCAGAGGTACAACAAGTGCACCCACGATTAGCCGAAGATACTTGGTCCCACAAATGTGATAGGTGGCAAGCCTATCGCCAACCGGGCACTTTCCAATCCCGGGCAACTTTTGTGTTTCTAAGAAAACTGAAAAAACACTTTTATGTGCCCGACCCAGGAATCGAACCCGGGACCTCATGTGGTCGACGCCAACGCTGGACCACTAGACCACAGAGGCGAAAAAACATATTAAATAACAAAGAAACGAAAACTTGCATGCCAATTAATGGTGAAATAGGAAGGAATGTTATTTTTTAGCTAATTACAATCTTTTGTAACCCCTATGTCATGCAAATGAAGAATTATTATCATTATTATTAAAAACTTAAAAACTAGTGGACCGATTTTAAAAATTCTTTTACCAATATAAATCTATATTATCACTTTTTTATATCATAAGATATACGACAAGCGGAAAGAGACAACCATCGCCTACAGACACCAAAGATGTTAATATTGGGTCGCTATCCTTGTGACGGGATCTTAATGCCACATGCATAAATTTTCCGATTACCTACCTTACTCTTCAAACCAGAATATGATTGTGGCAGGCACTGATGTTATTGCGGCAGAATTAGCTAAAATTGTACCAGACTGCGCTATTGCGGCAATAGTAGCTAAAGGGATACCAGATTCGGACGAGACGTTGTGGACCTATTCTATCTAGAAGTCCCGATGTTAGTGACATGTTTGGTCTACCGTTCGCCTTTTACGAGCTGCCTGGCACAACGGCAAATGGATTAAGATCCATTGACATTTAGGCTGATTTTAGTGTCACGCTGACACACATGCTTACGGTCGGCGCTGATGGGTCAATATGTATGTAGTCTTAGGTAGCGTTTTTGAGTCGCTCTGACCGCTCAGCGCTGACGGCCGTAATCTACATAAAAGTGCCGACCGTCAGCATGTGATCAATGTGACATAAAATCAGTCTTAATGTTTTTGAATGTGGCAGTTATAATACACGTCTACACCATAACGAGTCATCAAAATAATAAAATGATCCCAGAAATCAAGAATCCAATGGAATAAGACCCCAGAGAATCTCAGAACATAAGAGCCGTTAAATTAAAGTCAAGAATTAAATCAGTAAAGTAGTCCTGTAAAGGTCAATAAAACATGTTTGTTTTTAACGTACTTAGACTTTTAAGCAGTAACAAAAAAGCTCCCTGAGAGGATGAAATCTCAAAGTGTAAATAAATTTGTATAAAGGCCGGTAATTATCTTAAAAGTAGCGTCAAGGACATATTAAAATTATTCCGTAATCCGAAGGCAAGCCTCTTGAGACCTTTTAGGTAACAAAGCTGAGCATTTTACCATAAATTTTTAATTTAAAGTTATATTGGCTTAAATCAACACAGTGAAATATTTTGGATTTTAATGATCATCTGTAGAAAAGAAAATTTTATAGTTATTTTCTGAATGTAAAAGATTGATTTCAATATTAAAAGACATAGGTTCTCTATTTCGAATAATGTCCGATTCTTCCCCATGTTGGATCGGACTTGACGCATAGACCATCTGCCGATCTGCCAGGCTGTTCGTAAGAGGCGAACGATTAACAATGGAAGTTACTCAAGGATTCAAAACGTTATAATATCGATATTTTTGCGCGTTTTATGCTGTTTCGTGGTTCACCGACTAGCGCTAGAAAACAACGTCATAACAATACCATAACGTTAATCCACAACGAATGAACCAATCACGAAACAAAATCAAACACGCAAACATACCGATATTATAACGTTTTAAATCTTTGAAGTTACTACCGTCGTGGCTACTTATTGCTGCCACAATGACACCAGTGTTTATCACTGTCACGTTTTGATTTGGAGGATAAGGTAGCCGGTAAACTTATACATGTGGCATATTCATCCTGCTACAAGCCACATACTATTTATTAGCCACGTACAATTAACATCTTTGGTGTCAATAGGTGATGGTTTTCCCTTTCCATCAGGTTAGCCATCTGTTTGTTGCTTATCATGATATAAAATGTGATAATGTAATGGTTCCACGTATTGGTCTGGGCTTCTTTGAAGAATAGACCAACCGCCGTTCTGCCAGGCAGGTCATAAAAGATGACTGATTGGCTATACGAGTCACTACCATCGTGGCTACTAGGTGGTGGAGCTCTGCAACGTCTCGCCTGGATAATTGGTAGCACCGCCTTAACTAATCTTGCAACAATAGCGTCAATGCTTGTCGTATTCCGGTTTGAAGGGTAAGGTAGCTGGTAGACATATGCGTGTGGCATTTTCATCCCGCCACATAGATAGCCACGCACGGTAGAACGGGGTGAATAGGAATCACAGGCTGAATAGAAATAAAAGCAAAAAGTTTTTCAAGTCCACAGATCCAAGTTGCATTAGTTGCATAAATTCCAAAGATGTTAATGATGCGTTGCTAACCATGTGGTGGGGTTTGAATGCCACATGTATAAGTCTATTGGCTACCTTACCTTCGAAACAAGAACACGGCAGTGATATGCACCGACGCTTTTGCGGCAGGAACAAGTTGTACTATACCCAGCCGAAATGTTGTGTAACTTTACTACCAAGTCAGTTATCCTTATTTACGCGACACGTGTTAGATTTCTAGCACTTTTTACGACCTGCCTAACAGCAAATAATTCATATAGAAAAAGTATTTTCACGCTTATATCCCGCAAGAAGTACGCAGAGGTACAAACAATGCATCCACGATAAGCCGTTGATATTTAGTCTCACAGTGTGATACGTGGCAAGCCTATCGTAAACCAACCAATATCTAATACTGGGCAACGTTGTTTTTATCAGAAAAAAAAACACATTTTGGATTACGCGAATCGGGAATCGAACACTAACACCGGAAAACTAGATCACAGAGGCAACAGTTAATGTATTTTTCTAATGGCTCTGACGCACTGGCGTCTACCGCTACAAAACTTCGTTCATTGACATGATAAATGCAGATGTAACCTCTGAATTTATAGTGCAGAGGTTATATATAAATGCAGATCCTGGCGATCCTGGCAGTGTCCTGGCGATTTAAACATGACACCTCCCACCACCGCGCTTGGAACTAAAGCGATAGGTAATTCATTGATTCTTAACACCTTAAGAATCAAAGAATTACCACTTATTTCCTTAATCAACAATAGTATAACTTTTGGAAAAAGAACTTTTACAATTTTTACAATGATACCTTGTTTACTGTTTAGATTATAAACTGTTTAGATTATATTTTCGTTTTTCTAAATTTTATAATAAAATTTTTATTACTTACACTTAAAAAATATTTTACGTGATCCACTCTCGACAGAGCTTGCACTTGCACCCAGGTACAGCTGCGCGGAATCCAATTTTCATCGTCAAATTAAAATTATTAATAATGGATCTAAAATTCCAAAAGCTAGGACTTTTTTTACTTACCGATGAAGTAAAATTACTTCAAGAGTAATTTTATACTTTGCCATCTCATTCGGTACAATAAAACCGTATAACATGTTTTAATTTCTATTTTTTTACGATATATTATATATCTACAAATGTATGACATTTTTGACAGTGATTGAGCATATGAGCCGCGCGTAAGGAAGCGCGTTGCCGCGCATATGAGCGTTTGCTCATATGCGCGGCAACGCGTTTCCTTCTCAATGGCGTGTTTATTAGTATTCTTGTGCTTGGGACTATGATTTTGAGATGAAAACCGTTGGAATTTTTTAATTCTTTTGACGATTTTTTTACCTTATTTTTGTATAATTTGATGTATTGTAAAATTCTACAGTGCTTTTATTAACTGATCAGCCTTCAAGAAAAATTCCAATCGAAGTTAAAAAAGGCAAAGCGCGCTTGCGCGTTTTCAACGGACAGGCCGTCGCTTCGGCGCAATTATACAAAAATATTATTGCTTTAGAACAAAGGCATATATCAAAATAAAGTGATCATAAAAATATTTTATTTCTTTTAGATGACATGAAGATCGAAAAGCGGCTGACTGACTGACTGACAGTTACCGGTCCTTATTTTAAATTATTACGATATATTTTTAACAACTAATTATCTAAGTACATGCAATTATAATAAGCTAAATAAACCTTTTATAATAAAGAAAAAACAGTACCTCTTATAAGATAATCCAACAATTCATACTTTTATCCATGGAACATAGTTCCATGCTTTTATCACTGCACACGCTAAAATGCGCGGCGCGAAAGTGACTAACAATTATAAACTATACTACAGACTAAAAACCATATATTGTTTCAACATTCTGAATCAGTTATGAAAATTCAGTTATCAAAGAGCGCAAATCTCAAAATTTCATTATACTAAAGTAGTCCGTATTTTTAGTAGTGGAAGATTGAAAACCAAATGGGAATTCGACGCATAAGCGTCGTGTGGGTGCCAACTGAATTCCGATGAGAATCAGTGCGGCGCTTAAGTGTCGCGCTGGGTGTTGATGGGTTAAAAAAAATAAAATATAAGATAACACACAAAATAAGCAATGTATTGTGCGCCACATACCGTACAAAATAAACGGTTAATTCGAGAGTTTCGTGGGCGCAACGAGTTGGAATAATGTACGCTTTAGATTGCGGGATGTAAAAATCAGAAAAAAATCATAAAAAGCAAATTTTGCCTTTCCCACAAAAAAGGAATTACCAATATGATAAGAACAAAAAAATAGTATGTTTTATTAATTTTTGGCTAGACTGTTCCTTACGTGCCGTATACTCACGTAATATAATATGTTTTCTACTGTTATATTTCATCCTTCCTTATTTCTTATCTTTTATTCATTTATCTCATTATCGTCAATTTTTTTTACTTTTTACGACGTGACCTGCCTTCTACCGGTCGTAAAATGTTTCATATTTTTAAAACTTGAAATAAAAAACACTTCCAGCTTCGCAAGATATCATAAAACATGTATATTTATTTTTGAACGTAAATCATAATGTAATTGAAGAAAAAGAGTATTGTAACGACGTTTTAATAATGTCAACACTCATCGAGAAAACGAATAGACTAGTTTTTCTGTTATTTTTTGTTGATCCAGACCATTTGAAGAATAGATAATTTGCTTTTCTGCAGAACAGTTCGCAAAAGGCAAACAATTGGCTAAACATGTCACTGCCATCTTGATTATTAGGTGGTAGAATTTCTCAATGTGTCGACCGGCTTTCGTGTCTCTGCCTTCCCTAGTCCTGCCAGCGTTGGTGTATGTCACTGCTATTTTCCGGTGTTGGTGATAGCTAAAAGACTTATTCACATGGCATTTTGACCCCAACACGTATGAATGCCACGTGAATGGTACATTGCGTGCACAGCACATTTTTGATGTGTGAGCGACGTTTATCTCTTTCCACCAGGAGAACCATCTGTATTTTTGCTATCCTTAAAAAACAAAAATAGTACACGACAAAATATGTTAATTTAGAGGTAGCATCTCGTATATAAGGTCCTTCTAAAATAGGTGATCATATTTCAACACAGCGTTCAGTACGTCTAATCAAAGATATCCAGTCAAACAATAATGTGATTCAAGGAACTAAAACATTTTGATTTTTACGAATAAAATAATGTTGTCTCATAACGCTTTACGTATTTCTATATAAAATAATCCACTTTTAATGAAAGAATGAGTAGTAAGATAAACAACCTCTCGCCATATCTGTGGAGTGATAATTTCATTCAACATTTTATGGGTGTGTGCCAGAGCCTGAGGTGAGAGGTGCTTACGTCATATAAGCGTGCGCGGTACTCATATGACGTAAGCACCTACTCACTGACTCTGACGCACACCTACATATGGCGCAAGGTTATTTACCTTACTACTCACTCCTACGTTAAAAGAGACAAAATTATTTTATTCGTAAAAATCAGAAGGTCTTACTCCCTTGAATCATATTTTTTTGGCTGGATATCTTTGGTTAGACGTACTGAATGGTGTGTTGAAATAAGATCTGCTATTTTGGGAGGACCTTATGTATCGTTGCGTAGGTACCTGTATAAAAGTTTTCGAAACCGGTGTGTTTTGAACGAAGAGAAGAGTTATGAATGTGCAGGAAGCAAGGCAAGTCTGTCTGGACCGTGACATATGGCACTCAATTCTCTTTGCCTACCCCGAAAGAGATTTTGCGTGAAGATATGTATGTATGTACCTGATATTTATATCATTAATAACGGATGATAAATATGCCTTAATTTTGGTCGCCAGCCTGACGTAACACGTATGATATCACGAGCATGTGGCGCATTCGGTGACGCAAATCTTTATGCTTTTCCTTTACCAAAAATCAATCACTCAACGCGGCTAAAGGACTTTGCACTACAAAAAGCATAATAGACAGACAAAAATAATTTCACATTTATTATACATATGGATAATGAATTTTTAACAGCAAGATTTTAAACGGATTGATATGGACGGAACGGAAATTAAGGAAATTGGACCTTATTTTCAAGTCATCTGAAATGATGTAGTTATCAATGGATAGTGGTGGACACTTACTGTCAGGTGAGTATTCACTCATCTATAAAAAAATAAATCATTCTTTCAATTCCAGTCAAAACCATCAACAAATCTCTCCAACCAACATTTCGATGAATCGTTGTGAACTGGAAAGTCTATAGACGTTCGGTTTATTCTGCCTACTATACATACTTTTTTATATAGAAAATATGGTCCTCTGTTTTGAATTGTTAATAAAATAGCGAATCTAGATCAATTTTTTTCTACAAATATAAATAAACTCACTGTTCAAAGCTAGACTGATAAATTACTTTTACACTAGAATTTCCATCAATGTAGGTGCAATACGATCGCATCCCGAGAATGTGTTTGTATAAATCATGTTCAGTTCATGTAAATGGCATGCGCTTCCAGGGTGATGCATTCTGTGAATCTAAATTATGAATCTTTTGAACCACGGATTAGTTATTTCTATCTTGCTGCTCTACACTGAATATCCAGTAGATTATTCGATAAAGATTTTTTTTATCATCTGTATGTTATTAAAAAATTATAAGGAGTACCATAATTGGACTGGTGGATGATGATGATGGTATTAGGGAAGACCAGGACTGACGTACATGGTCAGATTGATCAAGTACTGTCCGAAGGTGGTATCAAGAGTCTTCGCAACCGGCGTGTTTGTATGAAGAGAGTAATGAATGTGGAGGAAGCGAGACAAGCCTGCAAGGATCGTGATTTATGGCACTCGTATCTCTCTGCCTATCCCGCAAGGGATCTGGCGTGAAGATATAAAAATAAATATAATAAATAAATATTCACGGGACATATTACACTTACAGATCTAACCCCAAAGTAAGCAAATTATTTGCTTGTGTTATGAGTGTCAGTCAGCGATACTAATACATAGAAATACATATATAAATACTTTTACATACATAATAAAAACCCAAACCCGGAAATACAAACATTTATGCTCTTATTATGTATGTATGTATATTTATGATTGACCTGCTGGTATTTTATATAAAACAATTTATTTATTATCCGGGTTAAATATATTATTTATGGCTCAAGAACCGCTGGACTTTTTCATATTTTTTTATTTATTGTTGGAATTACCTTCGCTCCGAATAACAGAATAACTATTAAAATATTTAAAAAATGAACAACAAAAAAATAGATAAGAAAAGTGCTCGCTTTAGTTTGATTCTACTCAATGACGTGTATAATATCATACACGTCATTGATTCTACCTCATTCGTCGTTTGATTGTTTTCTATGAATGTTGTTATTGTATGTAATAAAGATAACCCATTATTAATTCATTCTATCGGTCTGCCCCCGAATTCACGTAATCAAGTCGATGCACTTAGGACTCTCACACACATAAATACGATACAACGTCGAGACGTGCTAAGACGCGGCATAATATTTAAGAAAATGTGTAAGAGTCTTAAACTCTTCGATCCGATTGTTGTTTTGTTACGTGAATTAGACCTCTGGCCACAGCTAAATGGGGTGCGAACTGTGACGCGACTTGCGGTGCAGCGAGCGACAAAAACAAATGTAAGATAGTCTATGAAGTAAGCCACAGCTGCCGGCGACGCAATTTATGACGCGACAAGAACCGAGCGACGCGCGACCGTGACGCCTTACTTTCACCGCCGTCGTTGAGCTGTGGCATACTCGGAAAATTGCGAAACCCACCGCGCCGCAATTCACGTCGCAGTTTACGCCACGGGTAGCTGTGGCCAGGCCATTAGGAATTCGCCATTCGCCGTGACAGCTAGCAATAAATAAAGATTCACCGGACAAATTACACAAATTAATCTAACCTTAAAATAATCAATGTGTTTGTAATATGGATAGTAATTGTCGTTGATTAATATCCATTTTAAAATCAAACTTATAGGTTCTAATACCCGCTCACACCACCAGTTACTTTCACTTTTTTTTTCTAAAAATACACGGACCATTACGCGCACACGTTCTGAGTCCGTTCCGATGGACCGTCATACAGCTACGTTATTTTTTTTTAAATTGTTTAGGATATTTTACATTCACATCATATGATTTTTTTGGATAGATAGATCATAGATAACAACCCTAAAATTTACGAAAATAAATAAAATAGGTACCATCATACCCAAAGCGCTGGTATCATCAATTTGGTCGTTAACGAAAAATATATTTTATTATATGACATTTACAGTTTTTTACAAAATTATCATCTAAACTGTTAGATCTTGAACTAATCTTGATTATAAATAAAGTTTACTTGTTAATTAATACGCCAAAACACTTTTAAATTAACCTGTATCATAAACTGCAAACAACACACAACACACAGCACGAATCAAAATGGCCGACTAATTTCTTTTATTTTTCCCCAAAATCATACTTAAAAAGAGTGCCAATTTGATGATATATTGTACAATGTTTCATTCGAAAACGATAAAACACCATAGACTATTGTATTAAAACTGGTAAATAGTAAAAATATTGTTTTTTTTTTGGATGAAGTTAGCGTTGGTCCCTATAGAACCATAGCGTTTTAACGGAATTTAAGTGTAGTGAGCGGATACGTAAAAATACTTTAACATATTTAACAAACTCTCAAGCCCAAATAAACAAACATTTACATCCATCATACAAATACTTATATTTGACGAAAATCGATCTCGATCCCGTCGATGAAAATGAAAATATGAATTATTTTCAAAAGGTCGTCTTTAAAATTACACTCGTGGTTATATGTTTTAGATCACTGATTCCCAAAGTGGTCCAGATGGAGCCCCAGGGGACCGCGGGAAACTCGACGGGGGTCTATGTTGGCTTTATATTTTTTCTTAAGTTTTGGGAGTATGGTAGAAATTTAGATTCAGGGGATCTACCGGAACCAGCAAAATTTTGAAAGTAGTCTATGAGAAAAAAAATTTGGAGCCTTTGTTTTAGATAAATAGAAACTTTAAACCTATTTGCAGTATAGGGAAATAGCGAACGGGCACAGTTGATGGCAGTTGATGATTGCCGCATCTGAACAGCGACAACACCAGGAGTTACAGGTGCGTTGCCAGTCTTTGAGGAATAATATATATTACGTTGACTAAATGACAGTCACACCTCGTTTGATAAATGTGTTTTATTAACTGTAATTAAACTGGGTTTTACATTAAGCTTATATACTAGAAATTCACGTGCATGCTGCGTGATAAAATGTGATAACGATGGTACGATAATGTACCGATGGTATCTGTGCACGAGCATGTTCTATCGCTACACATTACATCACTCCACTCTTTGAAAAAGGTGGTATACCTGATGCATCTAGTTGTGCCAGTGAAGTGTATGTGCCTTGAGTGCTCGGGTCTGCGGTGAGTCGAGAAGAGCAGAATATGTACGGTCCTCGGTGAGTCGGGACGAGTGCGCTCCACTGTGGTTCGCAATGAGACGGAACGAACGGGACAGAATTGTTGCATGAAGATCCAGTGAACGTTGGCAGTTCGAAGTGGATTCCGTAAGCGTAGATGAGGCGTAGGTTGTGAAGCTGGCTGATGCTGTTGGGAGCAGAAGGGGGTATCAGGAATTGCTGATGGTAAGGCGGGCGTAACGTAGATTTCGGCCTTTGGCTGCGCTAATTGTCGTTTCCCGATTTTTTCCAGGAACAGGGTTGGACGCACTTCAATGCCTTTACATTTGTTGTGATAATAACAAGTTATTATTAGAATAACCTTGCTGATATGGCATTTCTGACCTACATTGTTTAGGCCAGTAGTTAGCATAAAATTTGCCACGTTGCTTTTTATTTCGATCAAGCGCATTAATTTTTATTTGCACTTTTGCTAATTGCGCAGATATTTCAGTCATTGTGCTAAATTTTGTGTTTTATTTTGAAATGGTCGTGATCTCGGTTAGCCTGTTATTGATGTAAATCTTATTGGCAATTTTACCTAGGTTTTCCAGAAGCAGGGTGGGATCCGTGACAGCCAATACCGAAGTTAATGAAGGAGGAAGCTGCCGGGTCCAAAGTAGACGAATGACGTCATCGCTGAATTTTCCCTGGCTGTGTCTCCTTACTTCCCTCAAGAACTGCGAAGGTTTAAGGTCTCCTAGGTCAAGTACGGAGAAGAGTTTTTGAAACCGCTGTTCCTGTAACTCCTCGTAACAATCAATGAGAGGTTCCTTGATTATGTTATATTTATTAGTTTCTGGTGGATTTATAATAATATCGCTTACTTGTAATACTTCGTCCTTGCCTAGCTTGGCCACGGTGAGGTGGTATTTCACCACGTCGCTGTTTTTCTGAGGGAGGATGATTGCTTCTACCTGAGCGAACCATATGCGTGGATAATCTTTCCAAAAATCTGGTATTCTTGTCGTCGTGCATACCGCTGCGATTTCCATGGATGTTGCCAAATTTGCTATTGCTGAAGGGCTTCTGCATGAAGTTAGCGTTGGGGTATTCATCTTCTTTCTTCTTTTGGGTGTTCACTGGTCTGTGGTCACCAATATTACGTCGACTAAATGACAGTCACACATCGGTTGATAAATGTGTTTTATTAACTGTAATTTAACTGGGTTTACATTCAGCTTAAATACTAGAAATTCACGTGTATGCTGCCTGATAAAATGTGATAACGATGGTACGATAATGTACCGATGGTATCTGTGCGCGAGCGTGTTTTATCGCTACACGTTACAATATCCTTTTCTTGAAGACCCCTAAGTCATACTGATTCAAAAACATGTTCGCTGGCTATTGATTTCACGGAGTAGTTGTGCGAAGTTAGAAAATGCTTGTTAAATATGCTACCATCTTAAATTTTTACATATATATATAAAAATAACAATTTACTGCCAAAAGGATTCCAGTGCTAAGAAATTCTAAACTAAGTCGCAGACTAACAGACATGCGTCCATGGCAAAACTTTGAAATTTCTTTTGTAAGTGCGGTACCCTAAAATGTAAACATATGTCTGTAACTTGTGATACTTTGCGGAATAATTTTCTCCAACTTATTCAAAACCACCTATAAATAAATCTTTTCACGCTTTGTCTCCTTGTGTTGGATTTGTAACCTCTCCGTAAGTTCTATAATATATTGTACTGGCCATATTTTCACTTTGTAAAGCAAAGAATATGTTATCAATACATTGGATGAATTTAAGATTTAAAAGAATATTTTCACATTAATTCCTTTGGTGGTTATCCATACTTCCATACTTCCATACTTCCATACTAATATTATAAATTCGAAAGTAACTCTGTCTGTCTGTCTGTCTGTCTGTCTGTTACGCTTTCACGCTTAAACCAATGGACCGATTTTGATAAAATTAGGCATAAACATAGATAAGACGTTGAGAAAAGACATAGGCTCTTTTTTACCGCGGGAAAAATCTCATTCCCACAGAAAATAAAATTAATCGGAAGAAAGCGCAACGTAAAGTGCAATGAAGTTCACATTAACTAGATGTCGTTGCACGAAAATACATACATCGCGCTAACGTATTGAAACACCTATACATGTAATCAAATCGTTGACTAAATCTTAATGTTTCTTATTTGTTTGTTTGTTTGTTCATTGTTGATTAAACGCGCTAATTTCTGGAACAATTAGTTGGATTGAAAAATTTTCTTTCAATCTTTGTGTGTGATAGCTATATTCATTAGGATTTAGGAAGGTTATAGGCTATCAAGCATTACGTTATTACGTTACAATTATTCTTGGTTTAGTTAAAATATCGATATTCGTAAACTAAGTCGGAAGAAAATCGCGATCGAACTGCTGTATCCGCGTGCGCTGGCGTAATGGATAAGTATACGTAAGTACAATGTACTACAAATATATTGATTTTAAGTAGATTTACAAAAAAGTCCGCGACACTATATATCTATCTGTTATAACAACAACACAATAATGAATGTTGAGTCGAAAAATTGTTGAAAATTAATATATGAATTTTGAGCAGTAGGATTATTATACGCAGGTGTACGCAGGTATATTAATCCTTACTAACAAAAAGTACCTACTTCATCAACACGAAAATCTTAGGAAGATAAACTTTGGCTCTTATATCTAATAATTGTAATTTGGACCTTGTAATTTGGATGCATAGTTTAAGAAAAATTGTAAAATGAAAATAATTCAACAATAATAGGTATTAACCGAGACGCGGCGCGCTACTCACCGCCGAACGAGAAACGAACATTGCCGAGAAGAGCCGAACTGTGAATGCATTGGCTTTACTATAATACTTTTTAAGGTTCCATATTCAAAGTTTAAAACCGAACCCTATTAATAAGACACCAACGTCTGCGCCTGTGTTTGTCTGTATATCTGTCCGTCACCAGGCTGTATCTTATGAACCATGATAGACAGTTCACATTTTCATAAATGATGTATTTATGTTGGCGCTATAATTAAAACTAAAACAGAATTAAATAAATATTTAAGCGTGACCCCCATACAACAAAGGGTTTTTTTTTGCATTTTTTTCGATCTTAATAATGACAACTGGTAGACGTTTGAAATATCCACAGAATATTTAATTAAATAATCACTTTAAAAATAAATAATTAAAATAAAATAAATATTTAAGGAGGCTTCCATACAACAAACGTGATTGTTTGCCAATTTTTTATAGATGATGGTACGGAACCCTCCTTGCGCGAGTGTTTTTAAGGTACATGAGTGGAAGTATAATCCTCTAACTAGAGGTGGGTCGTTTCGCGATTTTGCGGTATATAAATGAACCTATTTATCGCCACGTGATAGCGGTTTCTGAAACTATTTATTTTAAAAACTATTGATTACAGAATAGCGGCTTTTGCTAGCTGTTCTGATACCTGTCTCATTTCCGTGCAATACCGTTTTGAGCCCTTCCTATCGAAGGATCGAGTTAAAATTTTATGATGAAATTATTTTACGTTAAATATTACGTATTTCTTATGTAATGTATTTATAAATACCTATGTATTGTAGTTATAAATCGTACACATAATATATTTACACTATCTATACATCTTCTATACAAATAAATAAAATTGGAGTGTCCGTTTGTAATATTAAAATAACCGGTTTTAACTAAATGCATATGGATGTATACACGGTACACATACCAAAATAACACTTTTTACGATTTTTGTCTGTCTGTCTGTCCGTCTATCTGTCTGTTTGTTCCGGCTAATCTCTGGAACGGCTGGACCGATTTTGACGGGACTTTCACTGGTAGATAGCTGATGAAATAAGGAGTAACTTAGGCTACTTTTTAAAATAAAATCCCACGCGGACGAAGTCGCGGGCACAGCTAGTATGTGGTATAAACGGAATGAAATAAACCGCCACGATTTCTCGCACTGAATAGTTTGTATGCTAGTTAGTTGGGTGGTAATTTCCATTGCCGCATTTGCGATGTTATAAATTCAATTCTTGTTTAACGAAGTGGAAATAGTTGGATTATGTTGCACATTTGATACATGAAAAATGGATAACGAGTTAAAATATAGCACTGGATAGCAAAAGACAGATTACCACCCACAAGATCAATAAAATTATTATACACTAGCTGACCCGGAAAACCAAAGTTAGCTTGTTCTCTCTTTGTTACTACTTTTCCTGTTTTTTATTCTATATTTTCTCACCCTTTAAACTTATCCTGGACTTCCATGAACATTTTAAAACCAAAATTAGCCAAATCGGTCCAGCCGTTCTCGAGTTCTGCGAGACTAAAGAACAGCAATTGATTTTTATTTATATAGATTTAACAAAAAATTAAAACGGCGAAAATTTATGCGTGGTCATACTGGAATCAGTGAATGAATAATCATCCTCTGTTTTTATACCCTTTTGGCTCAGGCTAATATATTTTTGGTCTTTGCCTTTTGAATGAAAAAAAATGATAAATTAATGAGTGATCAATATCGCCCTTTGTTTGCATACCCTTATTGTTGAATTTTTAAAAAATAAATAAATGGGAATACTTTCGGAGTATATCCATTTCAATTAAAAATATATTTTATTGTTTTTTTTTCGTCGGTTGAAAAATTGCCTTTTTCAAAAAAAAAGTTTTGGTAGCCCTCATTATCAAAATTTAAAAAAATAAAGTGAGTTGTAGTCGCTCCTCACATACTTCTGGAGTTCCCTATATTTTTTTTAAATAGTTCTGTTGCCTGAATAGCCCAAAACTGACTTTGAAAATGGCGAGGGGCTAATTTCACACCTTTGTAAAGATTGCGGCCTTGTAGCGAGAAAAGTACCAATTTGATCAAAAAATGGAATAAGGATAATGTGTAGAACTTTTTGAGGGACCAATAGAATACCCATCCATTTTTTTTTCCGGAGTTCTTGTTGTACCTCTGCCTACCCCTTCGGGGATATGGGCGTGAAGATACTTTTTTTAAAACTATTTTAAAAAATATATAGAGAACTCCGGAACTATAGAGGGTGACTAAAACTCGCTTTATTTTTTTAAGATTTTGATAATGGAGGCTACCAATTTTTTTTTGAAAAATCATATTTTTCCTGGAGTTCTATTGGCACCCCAAAGAGTTCTACACATTGTCCTTAGCCTATTTTTATCAGATTGATACTTTTCTCGCTACAAAGCCGCAAACTTTACAAAGGTATGAAGTTAGCCCCCCACCATTTTCAAAGTCAGTTTTGGGCTATACATACAACAGAACTATTTCAAAAAAAGTATAAAGAACTCTGTGGTAGGCGATTAGAACTAACTTTATTTTATTTTTATTTTAACAAAGGGCGGCTAACTTCACAGGCCTGTTTAAATGAGAAAAAGAGATGTGTAAAGAGAAACCAACGCTTGTAAGGTTTTTGTTGTTGTTGTTGCTTGTTGCTTTACTATCCGTGTTTCAAAAGTAGTTATCGTTCTAAGAATGAGAAATGACATGACATGTTGCATAACTTATAGGTTTGGACGTGTAGAAGGAAATATTAGATAAAAAATTAACTTAACAGATAAACAAAGCACATGCAGGTAAAAATAGACGTGGATAGGTATAAAGTATAAAGGTGCCAATGGGAAGATCAATATTGATGCACAATGATAAAATTCTTCGGGTGCTATCTGAGAGTTGTGCCACGTCACCGACGTGTATAAGATATATATATATATATATATGAATGTGGAGGAATCAAGACAAGTCTAGTTATCCTGTTAAATATTTGACATGAAGATAATATGCAGGTATTTTTAAAATGTGTATACTAAATAATTGTTAGTAAAATATACTTTAGAAAACCTAAAAGTGCACGACTCATAATGCTAATTCAACCGTGTAAATAATATGTGAAAAGTAATAATAGAAAATATGGAATAAATGCGCGCTAAGTAGCACATTAATAATAATATGTTGAAAATCGTGTAGAGTGAAAACAAGATATCTTGAGAAAAAAAACCATTATTAAGCCTATTTTTTCGTAGACTAATTTTTCTCTAGAATTTTTATTCAAGTGGCTGTCTAAGTCGGTATCTTTTAGTTAAAATTAAGGAATATAATATTTATTATGAGTTATTTTAGCTGTCGGACGGAAAAGTGTTTGAGCTTATTCATTAAATTTTCTCGTTTCTGTTATACTAAATTGAATTTTAAAGATCTCATAATTAATCTTAAATAAATTATCTGTCTAGTGGTATATAAATTAAGAAGATTATGTGAACTAGCAAGAGTATTACAATTGAAAAATATGTAAAGGCTTTAAAGCTGTTATACACGGACGACACATTGTCAATGATAAAGATAATTGCAACCGTCGACGAGTCAGCGTCAGATATCAAAGAGTCGGTGTCAGCCTCAAACAGCCATCTTTGAACATCAGAGGCAACCGTCGTCAGCTCGCATAGCATATGAACCAGTTGCAAAGTAGACGTGGAACCAGTGGCAAAGTTGACGTGAAATGGAAAAATAAAATAAGAAAGAACACTTTCATTGTGGGGTCAAGAATCATTAATTAACAAAGAGAAAGATTTGTGACACTAACCGCTTTTGGAAAGAAACGCGCAACATTTTTTAATAATTTTCATTGCTTCTTTTGATGAGGTAGTTACTTTTTGGAAAAATTAATGCCTTGCCAAGATACCATAATGCAGATAAGTATTTTAGCCGAACAAAATATTTTAGCCTAATATAAATCTGCAAAATGTACATATTCCTGGACTCTTTGTAGTCGATTGACAAATTAGGGGTGGGGCACTCAACAACTGCAAGCATCGGTATAGGTCGACGACTGACACCAAAACATAGATGGCTACCGCTGGCGCTTGTCGACGGCTGCAGTTGCCTCTGTCGTTGGCAAAGTGCCGTTCATGTATATGAGCCCTTAAATTACGTTTCAATTCCTGGGGTGTTATTACATCGCTATTTTTCTTAACCGGGCTTCTTTTAAAATTGTTAATTATATGAAGATTGTTGACACATCCTCAGACCGCCATTCCGCTACATATAGTCAATTTTAAGTGGAAAACGTGAAAGTTTAGTGCAGAAGTTCCATGGCCACTTTCTAGTTCCATTATAAAACCCTGAGAATCTCGTAGTAATAAAAGCCATCGACATCAGCCCAATCTCCGATGGCCACCTTTCGGCTCCATCTTTATTATATCTTAGAAAATATCCGGCAGCTAAGTATTTGCCAAAACTAACCAAATTTGTCGACATTCGATGGGTTTATCTAGATTAACTTTAAATTTCTAATGAACTACTTTTTGCTCTATCATCCGATACTGGAAAACATCCTTATCCAAAGTCCTTAAAAGAATGAATCAAAAGAGACCAAAATCGATGGTGCTGCCCAATTTTCATTTATTCCTTCATTTCGTTCCCATGACCTTCTTTCACTTTATCGTATGAACCTAGAAATAATCTAACACCAGATTATTTATTAAAATAGAACAAATGCAAACAGATTAAAATCAAACAAAATTTCTCCCCGTGTTGATCCCGGGCTCCTTTGAAGAATAGACCAACTACTGTTCTAAAAGGCAGGTCGCAAGAGGCGACCGATTGTCTATGCGAGTCACTCCCATTGCGGCTACTAGGTGGTATAGTTCTGCATTGTCTCGCCCGGGTCTGGTACCATCGCCTTACCAATTCCTGCCGCAATAGCGTTGGTGCTCGTCACTGTCGTGGTCTGGTTTGGAGTTATATCATAACAAGCAGATGGGTCTCCTGATGGAAAGAGTCAACCATCGCCTATAAACACCAAATCTGCTAACGGTGCGTTACTGTCTTGTGGCGAGGTCTAATTCCACATGCATAAGTTAACCTGTTACCTTACCCTCCAAACCGGAACACGACAGCGGCAAAGTGGCAGGAATAGGTAAGATGGTGGTACCAGACCCGGGCGAGGCGGTAGACCGCCTAGTAGACACGATGGTAGTGACACGTATAGGCAATCGGTCACCTTTTACGACATACCTGGCAACCTGACCTATTATTCAAAGGAGCCCGGGACCAACACGGGGTAAATCTAGCATTAGAATATTTGTGAAAACAGAACAAATGAATCTAAACTCGATGTTTTTATCTTCTTTAGTTTAAAAATTTGGCCTTTAGTTGAAAACCATGGTCACTTTCTAGTTTCATTATCAGATCCTAAAAATTATCCAGCACCAAAGCGTTTATCTGAATTTGCTTAGAAGTTCTAATAGACTTTTTCCAGTTCTATTACAGGCAACCATCGTACTTCAAAAGCCTAGTAAAAACTCTATTTTATTTCAAAGTTCCCATGACCTTCATCATCAGCTCATACCCCGATATAAGACCCCGAATATCGTCTAGAACCAAGATGTTCTTTTAAACACAACAAAGAATCCCAAACTCGATAGGGGTATCATGTTTAATTCAGTTTCCATGTTTAGGTTTCAATTTCATCATTAGAAATCGTCCAGCACCAAATTGTTTGTAAAAATAAAAACAAACCGAATTTTTCCCCACTGGATGGGTTTACCTAGTTCAGCTTAGGAGTTCTCGGGTACGTCTTCTAGCTCTATCACCAGACAATAGAATCCATTACGCTCCAAAGTCCTTATAGTAACGATTCAAACGATCCCAAAGTCGATGGTGTTGCTCTATTTTATTCCAAAGTTTTCATAACTTACTTCTAGCCCTATCATGAGACTCTGAAAATCATCTAACATTGAAGTATTTATCCAAACAGAACAAATGAGTCTAATTTCGATAAGTTTATCTTATTTAGTTTAGGAGTTTTCGTCAGATTCCAGTTCCATTATCAGATCTGGAAAATCATCCAGCACTAAGGTGTTGGCCAATACAAGGCGATTAAGTGATAATTCAAAAATATTAGTTTAGGAGTTCATTATAGTTCCATATTAAACATGTATTGTCACTTTTTCGCCTCAATTTTGAGAGATTTATCATCATGAGAAAGATCTTACTGTAACAAATAAAATGACTTCAAACTCGAATACATTAGAAATTTATGTCTGTGGGTTACAATTGCACTCTAACGGCTCCATCTTCAGTTCTTCGACATTATAATATGTAATGGAAATTTCTCATCATCGAAAATCCATGGAGCCCGAACTTGACTATATTGCCTCTTTCTACAATCTACGCGAAAGTTTTAGTAGCACTTTATCAACTCCATCTTCAGATCCTCGTCATCATAGGCACTAATCAAACTTAGTATTTATAGCAACAAGACTTAGTTGAAACATGATTTTCTTGTTAAAACTCTGCATCAGAGAGTTCCAGTCCCTACATCCAGGCTCAGTTGGATGGTACCATAGTATTGCATTGTCACTGAGCTTTCACAAATCTACCAACTTTTTGTACAAATGGATATCAGAAAGCCGTTAAAAAGTGACTTGCAATATTTAGAAAATCTGTTATTTAAATACAAATATTGCCAGTTAAATCGATGCTGATGATCTTCGAATGAGGATATTAAAATATCAGCTCAAGGTTACCATGTGATTGTAATATCAATAAAGTAACAGAATACAAAATTTAGTATTGATAAAGCGTTTACAAGTTACTTAATTCCTTTCATCGATTTGAAAAGAGCTGGTGATCTTGAAATGGCTGAAGCGATTCTATTGAATTATAGCTAAGAACCATATCGTAAAATAGGGCTTTCGATTAAAAAAACCGCAACCAAATCGGACCATCCGACAGGGCGCTGTAATGCCACGGACAGACACACAGATACACACATACACAGATACACATATATACAGATACACACCTGAAACTTATAACACCCCTCGTTTTACGTCAGGGGTTAAAAAATGTCCTATTCATGATTCCCACTTAAGCTTTTTGATCTGGTAAACGTTTAACTATTAAAACAAACATTTAAAAACAACACCAGCTAATAGAATCTGAAAAAGTACATTCAGATTTTATTAAAATCTGGATTTGCATTTAAAATAAGCATGTACAAAAATAGAATGAAAATAATAAAACCAAGTAAAAATGTTTGCTAACATAAACAAAGGATTTCTCTGAACTATAAAATTCGCCTTAAGAACGTGGACAGATAAGAAATTGTCTGCTTTGTTTATTACTGCATGTGTTTACGAGATAGATAACTTTGATACTAGTTACATCTAACAATTTTATCGTAAGTTGTATTAAAGGGCCATTAATTTTGTTATAAATTTTAAAGTTGACTGGTAATTAAATAAATAATAAATAAATAAATATTCACGGGACAAATTACACTTACTGATCTAACCCCAAAGTAAGCAAATTATTTGCTTGTGTTATGGGTGTTAGTCAACGATACTAATACATAGAAATACATATATAAATACCAAAATATATATAATAAACACTCAAACCCGGAAATACAAACATTTATGTTCATCACACAAATGCTTGTCCCCGTCGGGGATCGAACCCGAGCCACGTTGATTGCGTAGTCAGGGCCGGTAACCACTCGACCAACGAGGCGGTGGTAATTGATTGTACATATGCAAGGACACGGTAATTAATGGTATAAGTAAACAATTAAAATACGGGGTCACTTTTAAAGGTCTGGCAGAATTTTCAGAGGCTATTCTGAATCGATAATATAATGTTCGATTTACGTAACAAAAATGTGTAAACGGTTGACCCTATGGGCTATCCCTGAAACTTCTCACTAAATTACGATATTTTAAGCTCAAAAGAGTAAAAAATATAAGCATAGATTTTTCAGTTCAAACATCTATTGTGTTAAAAATAGCAGTATTTTAATTTTGAAAAACTGTATATTTTGAAAACGATGATGGAATTCAACTCAATTTTTAAGACCTAAAATATTGCTTTAGCTAAGAAATCGATAGGTTGAAAAATTTCGCTGCAATGTCAAAAAACATATTTTTAGTTTTCTTCATTGATAAATCCCAAACATATTGACCGGTTTTGATTAAATTAACGATATTTGACGCAGTTTTTAAAGGAGAAAAGCTGATAAGAGTTTTGAGTCAATCGGTGAATTAATTGAAAGTTATTTAAAAAATAAATAAAAAAGTTTGCTAAAAACAACGTAATTTTAATATTTGAAAAGCTATGTTTTGAGAATAAGATTCGATTTTGATTTTTTGAAACGGCATTTGATGTAGTATTTTTAGTACGAAAATATCGTAGAATACCAAAAGATGATTGGTTGACAAATTTCGAAGTTATGTCGAAAAAACACTTTTTTCAAAATTTTTCGTCAACTTTTACTCCCAAACGGATACACCGATTTTGATGCAATTTATGTATTAGATGTATGTTTTTGAGGAGTAGAGCTGATTTGTTTTTGTACTCAATTGGTACATAAATCTGGAAGTTATATTAAAAAAAAATCTGTTTTGCCAAAATTTTTTGGTGTCTTTTCAAAGTTTCTCAAAATATCTTGGACTGGATCGGTTCAAATTTTCAAGAAGTCTAATTTGAACGAAATCCAACCGAATGCCATTAATCACGTTTCGATCGGTTCACCCGTTCAAAAGTTATGAGATGTTGACATACACACATACACACACACACACACACATACTTACATACATACATACATACATACATACATACATACATACATACATACATACATACAGACATACTGACGTCATCGTGAAAATAGTCCAAAAGTATTCCTAGGACCTCAAAACGCGGACCTCTGATGAAAACCCGATTTTCGAAAATCGGGGTAATATCAGTAACTTCCTTATCTGTGTGAAAATATATAACAAATTACCAGATAAAATTAAATCAGAAGAAAATGACCGTATATTTATAAAACTTGTGAAAAATTTCCTGATAGAAAAATGTTATTACACTGTTAACGACTTCCTTAATGAAAATCACATAAATCTTTCATGAAATGGACCGATCCAGTCCTACATTGCAATACCCTAATAGGGTGTATATGTTCACTATCTACTAATTATTATTGTAATACCTAAAATTGTTTGTAACATATAATGCAATAAATGATTGAGTATTGAGTATCTATATACGTAATGAGAAGTTAAAAAAAAATAATTTAAAAAATTCAAAATTTCATTTTTGTCCGACACAAAAAACTAAACGCTTGGATATAATTTCAATTACGCAAAATTCCAAATAAAACATTTTAGTACCTTCAACCAAAATAAAAGTGTCATTCTTTCAACATGTCCGAACCAACGAAGCATGCCCTTTCTCATTTTTACACCGATACCGTTTTTCAATCCCAATCTCTCTCTCATTTCGGTATTACGATCGCGAGTATTAAGCCACTAATTTTTCGTAACGCTCTCATTTCAACTACGTTAATTCTACTTTCAAGCTCTTTCTGATATAACCAGCTCTCATTTCCATACAATAGCGTTGGGGCAAGCGCAGAACTACACCGCCCAAGACAGGGCACGCCGACTAAGTACAGGGCTTTGAGGTGATTTCCCTAACGCTCCATTCATACTGTTCCTCGCACACTCTATTCTTTCTATATCAGTGGTGTACCTTCCATCCCTGCTAAAAATACATCTTAGATATACGAACTCGTTCCACTTTGTTTCTACTTTCTTTAACACTACATCATCAATCACTACTCGTACATCCGTTCTGGTTACTTTCTTTTCAAATACCAAATAACAGAACTTTGGTTTTCTTCACATTCAATTGTAAGCCCATATTCTTACAGTCATCTTTTATAATAGTGATCAGTGCTTAGAGTTTAGATGGAGTTGAAGCCAAAAGTACATCATCGTCTGCGTAAAGCAAGCAGTTTGCCACAAGATCACTCATCCGCATTCATCAATCTCATTCTTTGGAGACAGTTATCCAGATATAGGATAAACAGTCGAACTGACATCACACAACCATGCTCGACAACTTGAATTAGGTCAAAATTTAGTTATTTACTCCGTTGACTCAACGATCCAAAATGGTTCTTCACCTCCGATACGAAAGCTCTCTATTGATTTCGGCCCTTCGTGATATCTTGCCAGTTGTTAGCTAAAAATCACGGAGATCCCTTTCGATATCCACTTAAGTTGACTTGAGTTATCTAAAGCGATCAACAACCGTCGACCACTGGATCGGCCCAGATATGCTTTTTTCACTCCCTAACCTTCTCCCATTACGAGTATTTTAACTTGACTGATCCAATGGAGTCTAAGAGCTTTAATATTAAAGTCCTTTTTTACAAATATGTATTAACATCGAGTACTGACAAATATGAGTACCGTCTTCAGTATGTACAATTTGTTACCAGTCCATATGTATATAAATAAATGAATATGATGTATGATTTATCTGAGTCGCGATCTCTCAGATGTAATTTTCGAATCGGAATGTGACGACCCCATCGTCTGCTAATGAGATATCAACTTATAAATTCTTGTTACTTTGAAATGTATATATATATATATATATATATGTATATATATATATATATATATATATATATATATATATATATATATATATATATATATATATATATATATATATATATATATATATATATATATATATATATATATATATATATATATATATATATATATATATATATATATATATATATATATATATATATATATATATATATAATAAATATCAAGATTTGTATGCTTTTTTTTTAAATTATTCATTTAAATAATTTAAAAACTGATATCAGTATTGTATAAAAAAACGTCTTAAGGTTCTATTCTTATTTCTAACTTTAAGAAAATGATGAAATTTTACTGATTAATACTATAGTAAAAATATTTTGAACAAAAACTGTTGATTTATTTCATAATCAATTTTTATTAAACATTGAAGATTTGTTTTGAAGATTATTTTTATTTAAAAAAAATCAATTATCGTGTGTTTATGTATCCAAAGAGTGTTGATTTGGGCTCTATTTAAAAATATTCAATAAACCTTTCTGACGGAAAGCTACGAGTTAAACGAAAGCTTTCAAAATAGTAACAATTATAATATATGGTAACACCATCTACACGGGCAGCGTGATCTATTTTCTCCTTTAACCCATATTCTACGTAATGTTCTTTATGAGTACCATGAAGCTGCATTATATCTGGAGGCATTACTTTTAACACCTACTTGAAACCAAATTTTAAATACTGCTGTATCTGACATCTTCTGAGGTCATCATCCTATCTTTCTAACACAGCTGTATAAAAAGAGATGACGAAGCCTTATAGACTGAGATATAATGTAAATATTTGTTTCAATGGATTAATATGAGTGCTTGCCCCGCCTTTACCTAATACTTCATGATGAGGACGAGCTGTGTCATAATGAAAATAATAATGAATTATTTGACAAAGTGTCAAAGGAGAAAAAACATTTTTTGTTTGCATGTACCAGTACAAACAGTAAGAATTTTACATACGATCACATAGTCCAATAAATTCTTCGAAAGTGCAGTCTTCGGCCAGAACGAACATGACGTATCGCTGAACACTGCTCGTAATGTTTTCGTGATTATTTATTACGCCGGTATTGTAGAGACTCAGCTGTATTTCCGTAGCTTAGGAGATTTTTCTGCCTCACGTGTAGCTAAAACTTTCTGAAATATAGCTTAAGGTCTAACTTTTGCCTGTAGTTTTAGAAACCTATAGCAAATTACACTCATTATTCTGTGAGATATTTATTAGAAATGTTTTAGATAGCTACACATAACTGTTGTCATCAAAATCAGTAGCCGCCCTGTTGGTCGAGTGGTTAGCGACCCTGACTACGCAATCGACGGGGCTCATGTTCGATATGCGACAGGGACAAGCAAATAATTTGCTTACTTTGGGTTTAGACCAGTAAGTGTAATTTGTCCTTGGAATATTAGAAAAAATGTCAATCACATTATCAGATATAATATGAATGACCCAGCTCAGCAATAATATGAATGACCCAACATACTAATACTTATTATAGATGCGAAATAGATTTTACACTTTCAATCGTCGGCACTTGGTGAAATTCCATTATTATATGTTAAAACTACTTTACAATACACTTGTACTTTTATTCCACTATAAGTATCCACTAAATTATTTAAATTAATCGACCGGTTTCGCTTTTTAAAGCATCTTCAGGACGTAATATTGTTTATTACGTTATATTGTACGTGTTACGTCCTGAAGATGCTATAAAAATACTGGAATAAAAGTACATGTGTATTACAAAGTAGTTTCAATATAATAAATGCGAAAGTCTGTCTGTTTGTCTGTTTCGTTTTCACATCTAAACCACTCAACTGATTTTAATGAACTTTAGCATGGAGATAGTCGATGATGGAGCTCAAATACAAGCTAGCTATTTTTCAGAAATCAACTCCTTATGGGTGAAATTAGGTTTGAAATATTGTATGAAAAACTATATTTACGGCATGTTAATCTCAATGGCGAAGCGGTGTGGGTTAGCTAGTATAATAATCAATACAAATCGATTTCAATTCGCGTAACAATTATAACTAGCGATCGCCCTCTGGTTGAAATTCGACTATAATTCTGTAACTCCGTTGTCCATAGTCTATAAATAAAATCTCTTCTAAGTTTTGACAATAAACGATATACGAGTTTGTAGTATACACACATACATACATATTTTCACGCCGGATCTCTTAAGAGATAGGCAGAGAGAACCGAGTGCCAAACCTCACTATCCTTGCATACTTCCCAAGTAGCACGTTAAGCTGTATATAGGCTGCATTTAGGTTCATTTTTAAACTTAAAGCTGTATACGAAGCCGTACAAAGGCTGTAGAAGCGCTTCTATAGCCGATATAACACCAAAAAGGGCCCCAAGTTTTACAGCTTATTGCGTTATATAGGCTACACAATAGCTATACAAGCTGGTATAAACTGTACAATGGCTGTTATTTGGTGTATAAAGAAACTATAACACTAAAAATACTCTCTTGTAACTGTCTTGTACAGCTAAGAGTTAAATAGGCTGCACAATAGCTGTACAAGCTGGTATAGGCTGTACAAAGGCTGTTATTCGGTGTATAAAGAAACTATAATACTTAAGATACTCTCTTGTGCAGCTAAATGTTCTTAATAGGTGTTTGAAAATGATAAAAAGTAACTAATCTGTTTTTGATATTGTATAACATTATATCTGCAGACGCCATAATTAAAAATATATTAATAAACGATAAATTCTTGGACTTGGAGCAGTATTTGGAGTGTATTCAAAGTGCGAATTCTAAACGACTGTGAAGTCGTGTATGTTTTTCCTCAAAATATTCACGCGCTAACGAAATAATCGAGATAACACAAATAAAATCATTGCAAAATACGGTAAGTGTTTGTGTTTGAGGTTAGAATATACAAGTATTTATGGTACAATATTGTGTATAAAGGCATAATGATCATAATATAAGTTGCTTGTCAAGATATAGCTTTAGCTATTGCTAAATATATCTTTTATTTAACAATATATTTCTTTAATGTTGTTTTTAATACACAATAATGGCGGCGTTTTGTTATACAGCCTAAAGTGTATTTGGAGGGTGATATACTGCAAATAGCTGTACTGAATCTCTTTTTTGTTCTATTATACGGCTATTGGCTTTTAATTACCGTCCAAATACACTTTAGGCTGTACTAAGTCCCTATATAAATCTATTGTACAGTAATTGGCTTTTAATCACTTAATTTGTGTTTAGAGATGCGTACAAAAATTGAAAAACCCTAAATACAAAACATATGTTTGTCACTTGATTTCGCTATTGTGTTGTATTGACGTCGGTCGTTTGACTTTACAACTAAACCAACTTATTGTTAACTATAACTTATGAGACATGTATTTTAATCATGTTTTACTTTATTTTTCAGGGAAATATGCCTTATAAAATAAAAAAAATTGAGAGAAGCCAAAACCGTATTTGTATCGTACCCAGTTTGTGGGAGGATAAAGGTGAATTATAATGACCAAGAAAACAACTTGATATAACTAAGTTGATCAAGAACGAAAAATCAAGCCCTTTAAATATTGGTATCCTATCACAAAAATATTTTTGAGAAGAATACGTTATTTCGTGCTTGTGATTTAATATTATTAGTTCTTCAAAGAGAAACACATACTCTTTTGCCTGTAATTGTATCTAAGTATATAATATTTTTAAAACGATTGTAAGTATACATATATACAGGTTGTTGCAAAAGTGGTACAGTAAGCCACAAGGGGGTGACTCAGGGGGTCATTCTTAACAACTTTTGTTTAACGACTTTTGGAAATTCGCGAAAAAAATATTGATTCTCCATAGATACTTTGTTGGTCATGTGACTTTTCACAATGGAAAAACAAAATTGTTTTTCGGGAATTTTCACAAATCGTTGAACAAAAGTTGTTCAAAATGACCCTCTGAGTCACTCCCTTTCGACTTACTATACCGCTTTTGTAAAACTCCGTATAGTAGCAAGTTAAAAATAAAAAAATACATATTTTCTCAGTGCAATGATTTTTATTTCTTTTTTAAATCTTTTTTATATATTCTTTGAAGAATAGACCAATTGCCTTTCGGCCAGGCAGGTCGTAAAAGACAACCGATGGGCTATGCGAGTCACTTCCATCGTGGTTACTAGGTGATAGAGCTCTGCATTGGCTCGACCGGGTTTGGTACCACCGCCTTATCTATTCCTGCTGCAAAGCGTCAGTGCTAGTCACTGTCATGTTCTGGTTTGGAGGGTAAGGTGGCCGGTGAACTTATACATTGGGCATTAGACCTTGCCACAAGAGAGCAACGCACCATTAACATTTTTGCTGTCTGTAGGCGATGGTTGATTCTTTTCATCAGGAGACCGATCTGCTTGTTTGCTATCTTATGACATTAAAAAAATCAGTTATTGTAAATTACCAACCAAGTAACCTTAATGAAGAAGATAAGCCTAAAAAATAATAAATCAGATAACCTACAATCACTTTTTAATGTTTTTGTTACGGAACCCTTTTCCTTGAACATTAATAAAAATGATGATTGTAGGTTTACCTGAATTAGTAATTTTTCAGCTTTATCTTCATCACGATTACTTGGTTGGTAATTTATAATATTTAAATATTCCTTTTCAATATTCCTCTTGATTTTTTCCACATGATATCAACTATGCAGACATAAAAACAGCAAACAACAATTTTCTCAGTAATACAGCCTTGAGCTGTACTATAGCTGTATATGCAGATTTTTTAACACCATTGGCTGCATAACAGTCTACAATTACGCCATAAATATTAGCTATAGAACGGAGATTGCATATCCCATTTTACAGAAACAAGCGTTGAGTGATACTATAATAACACTTAAAGCTGTAATAAATTCCCGTGCTAAACAAAATACAGCTAATGTACAGCTTTAAGGATTAAAATCAGCCTAATGAGTTACAAATTGCTTAAAGCTGTACAGTAGTGTATTAATATTCAGATATAACGCCTAAAGCTTACGCGGAACTCTAAGAAAGGCCTTGTACAGCATTAGGCTGTATATAAACTCATAAAGGTCTCTTATACCGATAAAAGCATCTTTTTACACCATTGTACGGCTGCAATAGAACTTTAAGTTCTATATGAGCTGCTTTATGGGTATTAAACATGCTTGATTGCTGCTTGGGTTGTCTCGCTTCCTCCACATTCATTACTCTATTCATACACACACGCCGATTGCGAAGACTCTTGACACCACCTTCGGACAGTACACAATTAATGTGATTATGATATGTCAGTCTTGGTCTTCCCCGTTACCTACCTCCTTCCACATTCGCATTGTATATCTGTTTTGTTAACCTTACATCTATCATTCTTTCTACATGTCCGAACTAACGGAGCATGCCCTTTCTCATCTTTACACCCACACTTTCAACTCTAACCCTTCTCTCATCTCTACTTTAAGAACCCGGTCCGTGAGTGTTATACCACATGTTTTTCGTAGCGATCTCATTTCGACCGAGTTGATTCTACTTTCAGTCCCTTTCTGATATACCCATCTCTCACTTCCATATAATAGTTAGGATTAGCACATAATTATGCAGGGCTGGATGGGCCTTATACTGATGTTATATCTTCTTATATATAAAAATGAATTGCTGTTCGTTAGTCTCGCTAAAATTCGAGAACGGCTGAACCGATTTGGCTAATTTTGGTTTTGAATTAATTTTTGAAATTCAGGGAAGGTTTAAAAGATGAGAAAATATAGAAAAAGAGTAGTTAAAAAGGCAGAACTACGTTTACCGGGTCAGTTAGTATAATATAAAAATGTTATAAAATGTTATATACTATATATACTATAGTATGATGTATGTCAAACAAATGGTAGTGTATATAACGTATATTTTTATTAATTCAATGTTATTCTTATACATATAATTTTGAAGTGTTAGCTTTTTGCACTTTTTCGCAATTTAAAATGCCAAATTTCATATTCATTCGTTCGCGTGATCGTCATAAAAAGGAGTTCAAATTTTTCACTTCGCGTATTATATAGGTATTTATAAAGAAAAAAACTCGATCCTAATGAAAATTAGCATTTAAAGTTTGATATTTCGCGATTGGACCCTGGATTTAAAAACATATTGACACATATCCACAACATTTTTAGATGACATATTCAATGTCACCCTACAATAAAAAATTATATCCTGTATAATAATATTTTATTACTAGCTGTTGCCAGCGACTTCGTCCGCGCGGACTTCGTTTACTCCGCATTGCTCCTCCCCCGTAAGTGATAGCGTGATAATATGTAGGTATTATGTTGACCCGACCTGTTAGTAATATTCATGCAAAATTTGAAGTAAATCAATGCAGTACTTTTTGAGTTTACCCCGGACATACATACAGACAAACAGACAAAAATTCTAAAAACTATATTTTTGGCTTCGATACCGATTGTAGATCACGCCCCAAGTATTTATTTTAAAAAAATAATCAATATACAGTTTTGACTTTTCTACGATTTTATTATATGTATAGATATAGATATACATATAGATGTTACTTACAATTATCCATACTAATATTTATAAATGCGAAAGTAACTCTGTCTGTCTGTCTCTTCTTTGCGTCTAAGCTCTAAACCACTGAATCGATTTAAATAAAATTTGGTAAGAAGATAGAAAAGTGGTTTAAAAGATAAATAGTCCCTAAACCCCGGGACTATGTTTTAAACCACACTAATAAGGAGTAACTTACGCTACTTTTTATTTTAGATTTTTCCACGTGGACGGAGTCGCGATCATAGCTAGTTTACTATATTTTGATCACGTCACTTTGTAGGTATTGTAGGTATAGTCTAAAACTAAGTGACTCGAGCTAATTCACTAATAAAATAGATAGATAAAGATTTAGAAAAACTGCAATGTTTTTTTTTATAAGAATATATAGAATTAAGAAAGAAAAAGGTTATTAGTAATAAAAAATTAAAGACTCACTTTTATCATAAAAACTCACTTATACGCATTTAAAATAATAAAATTAAATCACGAGATACTCAAGTATTTGACTTCTTAAATCGATTGAGTCAAAAGTTCAAAAGGTAAAATGAAAATAATTGATGAGTTGCATTGTCTTTATTCGGGTTCTAGCTTAGTAATAGCTCGATAAAACTAAAATAATGTTATTATAATAATGATGAATAGACATTTAAAAATTTTCAAATGAACATTATTAAGTTATTACTTGAAGTTGGTTAAATTCGATTTTCAAGATTTATATTAAAATAGCCGAGACTTCGATAGCGTGGAAAATTTTTAAAATAAATGTCCTGGGGTTTTTACTTGCATAGTTCCCGTTCCCGTTGGATTTCCGAGATAAAAACTAATCTATGTCCTTTCTCAGGTCTCAAACTATCTTTGTACCAAATTTCATCTAAATCAGTCCAGTAGCTTGGGCGTGAAGACGAGGCAGACAGACAGAGTTACTTTCGCATTTATAATATTAGTATGGATAACTATTTGACCCGGAAAACGTTTTGCCATACAAATTATTGAAAAAAAAAAAACAAATAAAACCACGTGAAAATGTGACCTTTCTAATCACAAATATACGTCACTTAATTTGTGGGATGTTTAATTTTAATACCACAACCTCGCATTTTCCTAGCAATCCTTTTGAATCGACGTCATTCTTCAAACCGAACATTCCAGATGAAATCGAATAAAAGGATCTCATAGTCGTAATCGAACTGTGGAATTTTGAATTCCAGTAATTTAAACACTATTTCCAAAGCATTTGCATTGAAATGCAAATAATAGAGATTCCAATAAAAAGTTTTAGAAGCATTTGGTAGAATTATTTTGGTCTCAATTTTTGATGAAAGTGCTAATTTTATATGAAATTTCGGACTGATTTATTTTATTATACTATCCTTGTGGGTTTGTTTGAAGTTTAAGGATCTTCCAATGAGCCCAGATAAGAATTCAAGCGATCGATTGATAACAATATATACATTAAAACATTAAAGAACATTCTGTGCGCAGAGTTTCTATAGAGAGGAGAAATAACCAGACCCATGCTTCATAACAATTCCACTTACATATCAGAATTTATGCAGTTTAGATTTGAATAACTTTAAAAACAACAAAGAAAAATATCAACACGCAGAATTTGAACCTACTACAATATCTACAGTGCGAAAGTACTGATAAAAATTATAAATGTGAATTTCATCTGTAACGATGAACTCATTTATTTATTTATTTCTTCATCAACAAAAAATCCACAGCAAATCACAATCAAAATAAATCGTTGAATAAAATCACATCATAAGCCAATTACAGATTTTCATTTTGTAGTGACAAATTATTTAGAGTTAAAAATGTTGGCAAGACTTTTATATAATTAAAAATGAATTAAAATAATTAAAATTAAAACAACACAAAAAAACATAGGTACCAGAATTACCATGAAAAATTTAAATAAAATAATACAGAAAATAAAATTACTAATAAGTCGTAATAAAAGTAAAACAAAAAACAGAACAACATTCGGTAATAACTTAAGATTAAAATTAAAAATAATAATAATAATAAAAATCATATATAAAAAAATAACTAGTTTTACGAATGTATACCTAGCGATCAGTACAGTCGACGAAGTCGATCATATAGCAAAGAAGAATTTCGCCACAACGAGCCTGTCGATACTTGCTCAGCGGTAGAGCATCCCAGCTTTAGAGAGACGGTCACAGGTTCAAACCCTGAGTGTCGATATTTTTCTTTGTTGTTTTAAAGTTTTTCAAGTTTTCCCAAGGACGAGGTGAGTGCTATAACGCAAAAACAATATTAATATTTTAAAATTAATCCTAGACCAATACCACTTGTGGATGTATGAAGCATCGGAGCACTAATTCCTATAAAATCTGGCAAAAATATTTAAAAAAATATGGATGATTAACATAGAAACCCAGGATGTTCTATGACCTGTGAGATGTGGATCTTTTTCTTTGATTCAAAAAAAATAGGTTGCATTCATGAATGTAATTCCATCAGTAAGTTTTGTTACCTAAATCAGATATTAAATAATTGCTAAGTCGTTATTCAAATCCAAATGACATTTTTTTGCTTCACTACGCATATTGCGCAGTGGAAGAAAGTAATAATGATAATAATTTTGCCGACGCGATTATCAAGTTTTAATGAAATATCCTTTAAATCGATAATCTTTATATATATATATATATATATATATATATATATATATATATATATATATATATATATATATATATATATATATATATATATATATATATATATATATATATATTATTCAAACACAACTACGCCAATTACTGGTGTCTAAAAAGGAATTTGTGAATCCGGAAACATTATCAGATCAATATCGTGAAATTGTCCTAGAAGATACTCTAAAGTTTACCTAAGATTAAAGCCCACTTCTATCTCCTTTCCTAGATATGTTAATATATTTTTTATTTAAATGTCATTTAAATTTGTCCCATCATTTTCATCTTGCACCATCGTATTTATATGAAATACTTGATATTACTGGTATTACATAAATTATAAAAAAATGCCTCGCTGTGCAGTTCCTAGATGTAGCGAGAACGGAAGGAACCTATTTCCAAAAGACCCAAAAATAAGGAGATTGTAGAAATGAGCTATAAAAAGAAAAAAATCAAAGCTGGTGAAAATACGTCACATTATATAACTTATGCAGTATATTTTGGTACCATATACCTAGGTTTAAGTATTAAAAAAGTATTTCCTTTGTCTAAAGATTGTCTGGTAGAGATCACTCTATAGCGATAAGACCGCCTTTGTGTACCCATGTACCTATTTAGTATGATTGTGAAATGATTATTATTGTTGTAGTTATTGACGCGCAATAAAGTGTATCATTCATTCAAGCATTTTAGGGATTCCGACTACCTGGGCCGTAGTTTCAGTAAGCCTATAAAAAACACATTGGTGGTGGTATTGTAGTAGACATTTTCTTACTTTTTGGTGGGCATAATTAAGTCATGTCCGACAGATACAAAAATAAAGATAGTTTTAATGAATGGGGTGGCTAAGATTTACTGATAAACACTAAGACATATGAGGAATAAAACAAATCTTTTCAAATGCATTTTAATATCGAAAATAATCATTCCGATATAATAACAGAAAAAAAATCTTTCTACAGATGCTCCTTTTCTTTTTATTTCAATATATAAACAAGGTTACAACGCTTTCGCTTCACGTATTAATATCTAGCCGAATAATAATAAAATTCAAAGTAGCCCGTACCATCGCACCCTGTGTTGGATTTCAAATATTTTTCACTTCTATTTCATTTCGCATGTAGTATTTAAATCATACCATCTGCCATTCTGCTGGCAGTTCATAAAAGGCAAACGATTGGCTTTGTCTCTCACTACCATCGTGACTACTAGATGGTAGAGTTCCGCAACGTTTCGCCCGAGTATTTTATATTATCGTCTTACCTATTCCTACGGCAATAGCGTCAATACAACTCATTGGGAAGTAAGATAGCCGATAAACATATGAAAGTGGCATAAATATCTCGCCATACGGAGAGAAACGCACCATTATTATCCTAGATGTCTATAGGCGATGACTTCTATTTCCATCAGGAGAGCTATTTTCTTTGTTTGCTATCTTATAAAAATAATTGTGAAAAAATCGCTAATTTTATTATCCTTTAAGTAATTTTTAAAAAGTATTAGACTTATATTGATCTTCACAAAACTTTGAAACGGGTCAAAAACTTTTCTCTTGTTACGTTAAAACTCTTGGATTTATGGGTGACAGGACTCCCATAGTTTATACCGCGGCTTGATTTAGCGACGAATAAACCGCCCAACTTTTAGATACACCATTGCATTCTCTTTCATATTTCACGTTTTCATAGTTTCAATGTAGCTTTTCATTCTTTCAATGAAAACACCTATTGTTTGGATAAGCCGTTTTATGGTTTCCTGGGGTATGTTTTTCGAGATGTAACCAATATTTCTGCTTAACTGAAAAGTTGAACTACTCACTATTGCATATTATATTTAACATTAAATTCAAACTTACATAACGTACAAACAATGTTGTTTCGGGTTCTTTATGAAGTAAGGCACATGTCATTTCTTCCTAAATAGGTTGTAAGAGAAGAGGTAAATCAAAAGTGGAAAACTACTTAGTAGTTAAGTTTCGCAACGTTTTGCTTGCATACACCCTTTCGCATATTTGAAATCGCTTGCCAATGTCATGCTACAATGTACAGGATCATTGATAAGTATGCGCATATAGCTTAATCACCTGACTGGTTAAATAACACAGAGTTCTTAATATATTACTCGAAGCGTAAATAGCTAGTAGTAAGGACGCTTTATAACATCGTTAGGAATAACTATGTTTATGTTGATTCTAAAATAATACCCTACTTATGTTCTTTTACGCAATGCCTTTATTAATATATATGAATAATGCCTGTTTAAGTTTTGAAGTACTTAAATAGCTGGGATTTATTACCCACAGATTTGCTTACCAGCGTCAAGTGCAAGCACTAGAGCTTTTAGCAGTAGGCTTTTGCCGAACAACACCGTCCAGCGCTCAATATACGCCGAATGATAGATTCATATAATTTGGAAAACATTGACATTTTTCCACTATCACTTCCTAAATTTAAAAACCAAAATGTATTAAAAACTCTGCACGATTGTTAACTTTATATTTTTAGTTCATAATAACTAGATCGAAATTTCTTGTTCCTAATAATATTTAGTTTAGATTTAAGTTAGATTAAATTTGTTTTGTTATTATACCTGTGATGTAAATTATACGTTTTTATACTGAATACACCTAGCGATACATTGAAATTGTTATTACACGTTGTTGATCCGTGGACAGCCCTGTAGATTGCATTATTATTAATACTCCTATAAATAATACTTTAGTTTTTTTAAGTTTATAATGAAACTGTTTGTTGTCTTAGTAAAGAAAAAAAATCACGTCCAAATTCTGTTATATTCTGCGGCCACCAGGAGTCACCTTCATTTGTATACTATTTTGTATTCTGCGTTCTCTGTTATTTGTGAAAAATATACACACAATAACATGAAGGCTGCAACACCAGAGATCTGAAAATGAGCATATGGTCTAGCCAAACGCAGAATCATAGACCGTTTGCTGTTTATTCAATGCTTGAAAATAAAGTCAAACCTATTCGAATTAGTAAAACTGATAATCCATGTTTTTAAGCTTGATAATTATATATCACGTATTTAGAAACAATTTAGGTCAAAAGATAGGTCAATTTATCTTTATTAGCAGAGATTCTCTCGCTTTACTAAGGATTACAAGGCTTTATGCGGAGAAACAATAAAATTTCTCACACCAAACATGTATCAGAAACTGTTTTGCAAGCTAGTTTAACAAATAAAATTATTCGAGCGTATAAGTAATGCTAATTATTTATATATGTATGCCAATTTCCATACATGGTAGTTAGTTTACATATATTATGGTTTATGTGGCTAAAAGTATTATATTTTAATAGGGTTATTTATTTATTTATTTAACTGTATTTTACACATTAAAAGAAGTTCGTACAAAAGGCAAACTTAATACCTATTGGCATTCTTCACTAGTTAAACTTTGGGCCAACACCAAGTAGGCATGGGGTGCTTCAGAAATATAATGTCATTTAATGACATAACTCTTTGTAAATTTAAAAATATATTACATATATACAATACAGATTTAGTCATCTATTAGCAACATAATTTTAGACCTTCAAGATATTTTTTATAATATTGGTTGTAGCTAAGAAGTCAACATGATTCAGATCCGTTTCTGATTTCGATTTCTGTGTTAATTAAGTGTTACTGAAGTTATTTCCAGTTATCCTAGAAAATTAAAACCACAGCTCGAAGTCTAGTGGTGGTGTGTTAATACTTTCATGCTCTAGATAAGCACTTTGGCCCTGTAGTTCCGGGCGACGAATAGGGCTACGGTATCCCCTGCCTGACGTAAGAGGCGACTAAAAGGGGAAGCGGGGGTTGTGAGGTGACTGCAAGGGGGAAGTCACCTCGGTTAAAACCCCGGGACGAACGGCGGCGTGGTGTAGCCCCACGCTACCGTACCAAACAGAGGGTATCACTCCTGGAAGGGCCCGAGGGGGCAACGTGTAGGGGGGCCGCGGTGCGCGTTCACCGGAGATCCCGTGGTCACCCTAATGCACGGTAGATGGCTACCGGAGGGGTTTTAGTCGGTGAGAGTCCGACATAACCTCGTCGTTCTTCCATCCCCCCCTTAAGAACGGCGGGGTATCCATTAGGATTTCCCCTTCGTAAAAAAAAAAAAAAAGATAAGCACTTAAAGCTATCGGTCGGTTATCACAACAAAAGCAATAACTCTTATCAGAACGATATATTGCAGCTATAAGGATCACGATTTATCTCGTCAGCTAACTTTCCAGTAACTCATGGATAACCAGGGCACAGAATAATTTACTAGGGGGTCATTTGATGTTTAGCTCACGTATTTATTGGAAATATAATTTTAAAAAATAAATTTTGCATGTAATATTTCTAATCATACTATATGATCATATGAACAAACATTCGAGTTGTAAACATAAATATTAGTATTTCAGGGTTTCGGTGTTCATTAAATATATTTCAGTGTCTATATATGTATTTATATGTAATAATATCGTTGACTAATACCCATTTCAAAGTAAATCATTTATTAACTTTCGGGTTGCGCGATTCATGTAATTTATCCCAGGAATTTTTTAATTAAATGAACATAAAAGTTAATTTAATCTAATTATTTATAGAAAGGACCATTTGCTTTTTGGCCAGGCAGATCATAAACGCGAACAATTGGCTAAATGTGTCAGTACCATCGTAGCTTCAAGATGGTAGAGTTTCACACCGTTTCGCCTGAGTTTCGTACCACATCTTATCTATTCCTGCCGCAGTAGCGATAATGCCTTAAGGTAGTCGGTAAACTTAAGCATGTAACATTATCATCCCGCTACATGAATAGCAACGTACCTCTAACATATTTTGTGTCTATAGATGATGGTTTCTCTTTCTACTTGTTTGCTATCTTTTTTTTTTATATCATAAGATAGCAAACAAGCAGATGGGTCTCCTGATGGAAAGAGTTACCCATCGCCTATAGACACCAAAGATGTTAATGGTGCGTTGCTATCTTGTGGCGAGGTCTAATGCCATATGCATAAGTTTACCGGCTACCTTACCCTCCAAACTGGAACACGACAGCAACAAGCACTGACGTTATTGCGGCAGGAACAGGTAAGGCGGTGGTACTAGACCCGGGCGAGACAATGCAGAACTCTACCACCTAGTCTAAGCAAGTGTAATTGAACTTAACAGATTTTTAAATGACCTCGTGGCAACGGCTGTATTGTTATACTAGCTGTTGCCCGCGACTTCGTCCACGCGGACTTCGTTTACTCTACACAGTGATAACGTGATAATATGTAATCTATATGTTGACCCGACCTGTTAGTAATATTCATGCAAAATTTGAAGTAAACCTATGCAGTACTTTTTGAGTTTACCCCAGACATACATACAGACAAACAGACAAAAATTCTAAAAACTATATTTTGGCATCGATATCGATTATAGATCACGCCTTCAGTGTTCTTTTAAAAAAATATTCAATGTACAGTTTGACTTTTCTACGATTTTATTGTATGTATAGATAATACATGATAATGTATATATTTCCCTTCAATCTCCGTCTTATACACTGATAATAATCGACATATTCAACTGTAGCTGCCCAAGCTACAAAGTTCAATATTATAATATAACCACTCTAAACAATCTCCACTTCGAACAATATTGCGTTACTAAAGCAAACAAAGATTCAAAGCGTTTGCAGCCTAAATGTACAGTTTTGACTTTCCTACGATTTTATTATATGTTATTATATAAGGGGAACCATCTGCTTATTGTCTACTTGCTTGTTTGTTATTTTTTATTTATAAAAAAAAAACAATTCATTTTTTATAAAAAAGAGGATTTTTACGATTTATTATTACATTTTTTTTAATTTTTTATATAACGAGCAGGTGGTGTACCTGATGTTTTTTTATATATCTTATGATAGCAAACAAACAAATTAATCTTCTGATGAAAGAGTTTTCACCATTAACAGCATTTACGCACCATTAACGGTGTCTGTCGCCTAAAGACACCATTAATGGTGCGTAAATGCTGTTAATGGTGGACTGCTATCCGTGTGGGAGAGTATTAATATGACATTTATAAGTTCATCGGATATCTTACCCTCCTAACCGGAACACGACAGTGATAAGCACTGATGTAATTGCGGCTGAAATATGTAAGGAGGTGGTACCAGACCCGAGCTAGACAATGCAGAACTGTACCACCTAGAAGCCACGATAATAGTGAATCACATAGCCAATCTTTCGCCTTTTACAACCTGCCTGACAGAATGGCAGATAAACTATTCTTAAAAGACAGCCCGGACTAACATGGGATGATGGTAAATGATCACCGCGGCCTATGGAAATCCGCAATACCAGAGGTCTTGCAGTTGCGTTGCCGGCCTTCGGCAGTTTAGCTCACAGATCACACGAATATACACGCCAGTGGCAAGGAAACGTGTAGCCGCACATACAAGCAAACGCTCCTATCACTGTCAAAAATGTCATACATTTATAGATATATTATATAGTGAAAAAATAGAAATAAACCATGTTGTATGGTTTTATCGTACCGAATAAGATGACAAGGTATAGTGGTTCAATCAATCTACAAAATAATAAAAATAAACGATAAAAAATGGAAAAAAATGAATTCAAAAATAAAATCCTGAATCGCGATATCACAATTATTTATCTTGTACATACTACATACAAGTTTTAACGCTTTTCAAATGGACTTCGGTCCCCAGGCAGTACCTTGCCTGGCTGAGAAGATCTTCCTTTTCACCTTCCTTGTTTTTGTGTGACGTCATCAACCTCTGCAATTATGACGTCACCTGACAATTTGTTGGCCCGCTGGTTCTATCACTATTCAGCTTTCAGCATTCATCACTTCAGCGGTAGGGACCGGTGGCGCCACAAAGGTTCAAAAATTACCCTTAAAGTGATTTTATTTCACCAGTAAGTAGTATAACTCTGTATTTCTGTATATAACTTATGCATGTGGTATTAAACCTCGCCACCAGATAGCAACGCACCATTAACATCTTTGGTGTCTATAGGCGATGGTTGACTCTTTCCATCAGGAGACCCATTTGCTTGTTTGCTATCTTATGATATAATATATATATATATATATATATATATATATATATATATATATATATATATATATATATATATATATATATATATATATATATATATATATATAAATGCAAGCTACACTGTGTACCTGTGGCCCAAGGAACTTATATACGATAACTGGAATATTAGCATAGTACGAAGCAATATTACAAAAATAAAAATGTACTTTATTTCGTTACTCATAAAGTTGACATTTTCTTACTTAACAGAGGGGAAACACGTTCTGAGCAAGACAACGACAAGAGTGGATGCTGTCCCTTTCTTGCAATTGCCAGTGTAAATAAAACTGTCTGATGGTGGATTTTTATATATTCGGTAATCGTTAAATCCCTTTTAATCATACAAGTCGATAAATACATTAGCATAAAATGTATTGTAATTAACACAGTGAGTTCTAAAATGTTAATTATTACAAAATTACTTATGCAATGCAAAACTGTTTCTCAAATTAGTAGAATTACTTAGTAGTAATTTGCAAACTACGCATGGCCGCACTTATATATGTCGATTGGCGCTTAATTTAGTAGAAAGAGACACACTCCACCAATGTCGTGGTACTATTCGGAACGATTTTGAAGCGCGTGTGAACATTCCGGGTAGAATGTAACTACATTGCTGTGGCCTAAAATTCGACCATAGATTAAACAAAAAAACCAAAAGAGATTTTGATTAATCTATGGTAATATGTATTATTTTCTTTACGGTTAAACTTTGACAACAGTCTTTAGCCGTTAAGAAAATAATATACATATGTATACATTCTCATGTATACTCATTGTTCACGAAAAAAAAATATAGCGTGCGTGTAACATTTATTTTTATGGATTTTATATATTTCTAACGTACTTTATTTAAAAATATTAGGTATCTGCAGGCCTCTGTTATGTATACTCCAATTGTGACAAATTTCATACTCAATCGTTTACATAATTTACGCAAAATGGGGTACAAAGTTTTCCCTTCACGTTTTAATATAAATAACAAATAAATAAATAAATATTCCTTGACAAATTACACGAATTGATCTAACCCCAAAGTAAGCAAACTATTTATTTGTGATGTGGGTTTAGTCAATGATATTAATACATAAAAATACATAATATATAGATACCGAAATATACATAATAAACACTCAAAACCCAGAAATACAAACATCTATGCTCAACACAAATGTTTATCAGGAATTGAACCCGAGCCCCGGCGATTGCGTAGTTAGGGTCATTAACCACTTAACCAAAGGGAGGTCAGATAGATTATATAGATGAATATCTCATTTCTATCATGAACAATAGTTTGTTGTGGCATGCATATTAAAATGTATAAGATATTTCTTATTTAATATTTATTGTACACAGAAAATAGCACAATTAGAAGAAAATAAAAATAAACGCAATATGCGAGCTTATATCTACTTGAAGAGATTTCTTCTAACGAACTAAATACGGAGATGAAAAATAAAATGAGTAGAATTGGTGGACAAACAGTAAATATTAAGGTTACATAACTCACATACACACATATCTTCACGCCAGATCCCTTACGGGGTAGACAGAGAGAACCGAGTGCCATACATCACGATCCTTGTAGGCTTGTCTCCACATTCATCACTCTCTTCAAACACACACGCCGGTTGCGAAGACTCTTGACACCACCTTCGGACAATACTCGATCAATCTGATCGTGGTATGTCAGTCTTGGTCTTCCCCGGTACCTACATCCTTCCACATTCGCATTTTATATCTGTTTTGTTAACCTTTCATCTACCATTCTTTCTACATGTCCGAACCAACGGAGCATGCCCTTTCTCATATTTATACCGACACTTTCTTTCGAACCTAACCTCTCTCTCACTTCAACATTACATAACTAAAATAAATATAATAAAAAAGTAAAGTACCTTCACGCCCGTAACCCCGGAGAGGTAGGCAAAGGTACAACGTGTGCACCCACGATTAGCCGAAGATACTTATGGCCAATTGCAGTAACATCTAACATTATCTTAGCTTAGGAAAATTTTAAGAAGTATGCTGTCATTTTTTGTATTAAATAAAAAGAATATGACAGCATGACACAAAAGACTGTCCTAAGCTAAGACAAGTTTAGTGCAATTGGCCATTAGTCCCATGTGATAGGTGGCAAGCCTGTCGCCAACCGAGCACTTTTCCAATCCCGGGCGACGATCTTTTTATCAGAAAATTGAAAAATCGCAGGATTTGATATGCCTGACCCGAGAATCAAACTCGGGACTCTCTTGAGCCTGGAGGGGTGGGATGTGGTTTAAAGGTTCAGGATGTCACGGGGAAATTTCTTTGCGTTCAGGAAACGCGCATGCCATGGTGAACTGTTTTTGATATGGGGGTGTGAAGAGTGTCAGTTTTGTCGTAAATATTTTTGCCAAGTCATAACTCTTTCAATGTTTGCAATTTTTTCAAACATACGAACGAAAGATACCTTGTTCATATTTTTCGGAGACGGAAAAAAGATTGACCCAAAAGACTTCTTAAATAGACTAATAAGCGCGTATTTTTGTAAGGAAAACCTGATCATTTAATAAAAAAAGAACATGCATTTATCACACGTCTTTACAAATGTACAAGCATTGATATAAAAAACCCAAGATACACAATCAGTATCTCAAAAACGTCCTCCAATAATGAGCGCACAATTTAAAATTGTGCGCTCATTTCAAATAGAATCACGTCGGTCACGACACTGTCAACTTTATTTCTTTTTGTACACTGCTTTGTAAAAACAACTATAAATCCTCCGATTAGGGTTGGATGTGCAAAGACATATGTTTTTGCCATATCTTTAACTGTTTAAATGAAATTAGGGACACTTCTGAGTGCCAGTTTTGTTTGGAACTGTGCATCTTGGGTTTTTTATATCAATGTGTACAAGTTACAAATATAATTTTCTTTCTCTGTATATCGATGGCCGATTTTTGCTTAGTTCTGCTACCTACTCTATGTATGTATGGATATTCGAGTTATAAATTAGACCTCTTACACACAAAAAGAACTAGACTATAAACTTAGGTATAATTTAGAAATGTATAAAAATACAATCGGATGGGTTTATATACATAATCGTGAAATAAAAGTAACGGTTCCTCACGCGATCTATTTTACGATAGATGTAAACTCGTACGACTTGGTTTATGGCACGCGATCTGGGTTGTTCTTTGGGTATTCTCTCAGTAAAAGCGATAATAATATAAAATAGCTTTGATACAAAAGATTTGTATGTATTGGATTGTTTCTAAAATAACTAGATTGATATAAACATTGTAGATTAATGGGCGCTTCTTGATTGGCCGGCCCAGCACCGGCAGCTACATTCTTCATCAGACCGACACCAACATGCTCCGACCCGACACGGCTTTATTTAATTCCAGACCTGGACAAGAGTGATACGCGATGCCAGTGTAAAATAATAGATTGTATTTTTGTTTTATTTACTACCTATATTTAAGATGTAAATAAAAACGTGTTTTGAGACCATTTTGGCGGCATCAAATTATCAAAGTGAGATATTTAGATCGCATGTAGTACAATTTATTTGAAAAACTAATTAAGCTCGGATATCTTTTTCAATTAATATTTTCGAATGCCTATAATATAATGAAAATATAATTATTCTTCCGCACCCACTAAGTACAGTACCCGGCGATAAATATTGCACATCGACCTTTGGAAAGAGACAATCGGCTAATTTCAGCTTCGTAGAGCGTTATCTCTGTCGCACAAAATACAAACAGTCCGGTACCTATTAGGAGCTGTTAAAACAAGTATGATTTGCTTCTTTAATATTTTTATTCTTTGTATAAAATACACTAATTTTTCTATAAGGCTTTAGGTTGGGGTAAAATAAATTAAAAAACATGTTCACATTATATTTACGTATTTAATTATTTTGGAACATTACAGCTTTAGTGTACATAATAAACACCATTATACCTATTGCTAAAATGAGACATTGCAATAAAAATAATAATAATTCTAATTCTCAATTACTTCCATTTCACTATCTGTGCTCTCAAAGAGGTCAATATCACTGCCACTATCAGCCGTATTTATCACTAATCTATCAGTGTAATTGTCTAAACTGTGTTGAATGCTTCTATATTCATTCTCACATTTGATTGCATGATCGCAAACCTTTTTCCACTCTTCAGCGCCGATCATGTTTACTTTTTCAGTCAATAATGTTTTTACTGTAGTTAAGTTCATACCCACATTTCTAGAGGCTACATAGCCTTTCAGTTGAGACCATATATTTTCAATTGGATTAAAATCCGGATAATATGGTGGCAATCGCAACACAGTGTGCCCATGTTCGGCAAGTACTTTGTCCACAGAAAACTCTGTATACCTCTCCTTGTGCTGACATATAATAGCGTAAATCTGGGTTTTTGTTAATTTTGGATCAACTGGAATTTCGTGTCTGTTTAACCAGTTGATCATTTCCCGTTTAATGGTGTTTGAGTTGGGGGGTCTCTCAATATATTTGTTGTGATAGGGTGCGTTGTCGATAACTAGAACAGAATCACTGGGTATATTTGGGATTAATTGGTTAACCAGCCATTTCTCATAGTTATCGTTATTCATTTCATTGTGATAGTCACCTGTAGTGTCCGTGGATTTATACGTTAAAAAAGCACCGGGTACAAAGCTTTTTCATTTCCCGCATGAACTATTATCAAACGTTGACCTTTTGAAATTGGCTTTTTTACTCCTTTTTTCTTATCGTCACTCCAAGATTTCCCTTTAGTGTGGGATGCATGTATATATGACTCATCCATGTAGACGATATTTTTTCCTGTTTCGCGAAATTTGCGTATTTTATCAAGGTATTCCATTCGTTTGAGACTAACGTCGTGCTTTTCCATTAGAATTTTTCGATTATCTTCCATTTTAGTGAACTGAAATCCCATGTCATGAAGTATTTTTCTCAACGTTTTTTCAGACCCATTGTAATTAATAGCTTCAGATAATTTAGCTTTTAATGATTTTATTGTTGGCAGTTCATTAAATCGTAAGTGAAAATCATACACCATTCTTCGAACAACATTGTAATCAAAATCGTCCATATCCAAACGAAATTGCTTTTTTGGTCTCCCTTTTTTTGGAGTGCTGAACTTAATTCCAGTCGAATGTGTTTCAGTACTGACTTCGTTTAATATATTGTTCAAAGTTCTTCTTGAAATTCCAGTGGCATTTGCAACTCGCTCTTGAATCTTCTTAAAATAACAACTTACATTTTCATCTACTTTTTTTTTAAATCTATCAGCTTCGGTTACAAAGTATTTATAAACATTGTAGATAATTTCACGTGACTGATCTCGTAAAGGTTTCCCTCTTTTTCCGAAAGATGCCATATTACAACTTTAAATTATTTAAATTTGTGGGTGTTATCAACTCTAAATATATATTTTTGATCGGGACGCGACCGCACTCTATCGTACTTGAACAACGACTGACTAAACGTCACATAGGTAGTGTGGGACTGAGATAACGCTCTACGCAGCCGAAATTATCCGACTGTCTCTTTCCAAAGTTCGATGTGCAATATTTATCGCCGGGTACTGTAATAAAAATTGCGCGGGCAGGTTCAGTGATCACGCTACTAGCATACCTACACGGAAGCGTGCGTGTGTACACAACACATGCATAAATATGTCGGCCCGACACCAGCGGGAGGCTTGTTGCTGACGATATACCGGCGCCGACACCGGCAATGCGGTGCCGGCGCTGGGATGTCAGTGCCGGGCCGGGCCAATGAGACAGCGTGCAATACAATTTCATAGAATTATGCGTCCACTAATGTCGGTGCCGACGTGGGGCCGGTGCCGATGTCGTGTCGGACCGGCCAATCAAGAAGCGCTCATTATGTACGCTCACTCGCATTAACAATATTTGACACTTTCAGTTCTTTCACACACAACACTCTTTGTACAGATCCACTGTTAATGTTTTATGATATAATTTTATGTGTACCATCATGTGTATATTATTATTTAGTTAATTGCTATTTTCTCTCTAAATGGACATTTGTTTTTCATTGAGAAAATACAGTCTCAAATCATAATATAAATTACTCGCTTATGACTCAAGCCGGATGTCAACCTTTAGAATATCTTTCTGAGCAAAGTTCAATATGAAAGCGACAATCGATACTCACCTGCGAACATTTGTACAATATATATAATGATTTTTGTAAAGTGCACTCACTCTTTATAACCCTATCATAGTTAATATTTCAAACTTTGATTAAGCTTTAAGTGCTTTTTACGAGTTTTCTATAAAACTCGAGAGATTCATAAACGTCAACATAAATCTCGTTATTGTTGACACCCCATTACTTGTCAAATTTTGCAATAAGTGGGATACAAAAAAGATATAAATTTCAAATTCCAATTTTATTACATTTAAAAAAAACATGTATATCCTATTACCTATTATTTTCAATATCCCTAATGCGGTAACGTCAGTGCTTAACACAAAAAGTTTAAGTTTCAAAGGTAGTTATTAAACTTAAACATTACATCCATACTAACTGGATGATAACTTATCATTAACATTTTCAGACGATTTCCCAAAAGGAGGAGTGTTTCTATTATGTTGTTTGTTGTTCTGATCTCAGTTATTTATAAATCGTTTAAAAATATCTTATTTTGTTTGACGGAGTAGATTATAATTCCCGTTTCCTTGTTTTTAATTTCAAGGACATACTTACCGTGTGGTCCCATTTTATTTTGGTGAAGATCTAATGCAGGTATCCAGGGATACAGAAAATATAAATTCGGTAGTCACGGTTTTACTAATTATTTTTTCACCATCGCATTCAGCAACACAAAAAGATTACAAATATCTTAGAAAAACTAATTACAAATATAATATAATAACAAATTACAAATATCTAAAAATTATTTATACATATGTATATATATACCGATTGAGTACAAAAACTAATCAGCTCTATTACTTAAAAAACTACGTCTAACATAAATTGCATCAAAATTGGTTTTTCCGTTTGGGGGTAATCGTTGACGAAAAATTTTGAAAAAAGTGTTATTTCGACATAGCTTCGAAATTTTTCAACTAATCATTTTTTGGTGTTCTACGATATTTTAGTATTTAAAAAATTACGTCAAATGCCGTTTCAAAAATCAAAATCGAATCTAATTCTCAAAACTTATAGCTTTTCAAATATTAAAATTACGTTGTTTTTAGCAAACTTAATTATTTTTAAATAACTTTGAAGTTAATTCACGGATCGACTTAAAATCTTATCAGCTTTTCTCCTTTAAAAACTACGTCAAATACCGTTAATTTAATCAAAATCGGTCAATTTGTTTGGGATTTATTAATGAAGAAAATTTTGATTTAAATTTAGGGGAAAAGGATGAAAAAAATAAAAAAAGGGTTGAAAATTCCTTTTTTTAAATAACTTAATAACGGTAGGAAAAAGAAAAAAAATGTTTCAAGTTAAAGTTGTAGAGAAAAAAATTCTCCACAAAAAAGTTCCTCTTCATTTTTTCTTACCTGCTATATATAGTTTAGCTACAAAAATTAAAAATTAAATTTGCTTTGTAATTAATTATAAAAACTTACCAGAATTATTACAGCCCTGTACCATGCAGCGCGCGCATCACATAAATTTGTACTAACACTACTACATATGTTTTCCCATATTTATATATTTTTACATATTTTACTACAAATTTAATTTTTATTTTTTGTAGCTAAACTAAAGCAGATAACAAAAAAATGAAGAGGAACTTTTTGGTGTAGAATTTTTTTCTCTACAACTTTTACTTGAAACTTATTTTTCTATTTCCTACCGTTACTAAGTTATTTAAAAAAAGGCATTTTTCAACCCTTTTTATTTTTTTCATCCCTTTCCCCTAAATTTAAATCAAAATTTCTTCCATAATATCATTATTTAAGTATTAATCAACACATTTTTATTCATTGCGCCAAAACTGGTCAGATCATGGTTTCATTAAACTTTTTACTGGACTATAATACGAAGGCAAGAAAACACTAAACTTATATAGAGTTTTATAACTATATAATAGGTATTTAGCAAAGAAATGCACTTTATCATACTTAATATTATCGTATCCGATTAATTCTGTTTCTTACTTAATAATTACAATATGTCGTCATTTGCAGGTGTTGCTTAAATGATTCGAATGCATTTTGTTATATTTGTGGTGAGTGTGTAGTGAAAAAAATCATAAAACATTTACTTAACACACTTTATAAAAAAGTCATATTTCTATTACTTTAAGATGGAGATTGAGGCCGTGAACTAGCCGTATTTTCCAAACGAGTGAAAATTGTTTACTACATAACATTTAAGAAAGTAGACAAGACAGCAGTAAACGTAGCCATTTCAAGTTTAGTGTGGCTATGATTAGTATGGAAACACATTTATGATCGTTATTTTTGTATTTTTAAATAACATGGTAAAGATAAAAGGAAAATGATATATCGTGATTAATCGTATTTTCAGGGATAAGATTTCTAATAAAAGATGATGATATCATACATTCAATCGATAGATTAGATGCAGCAGCTCGGTAGTCTTCTGTTGCTGTCCCAGTTGTGAAAAATTTTTGGGAAATTAGAGGCTGAAAATTATAACGAATTATTTTAAACCTTTTGATTAGCTTTAAAAATCTTGGGTGTAATATAAATATTAAGGAAAATTTTTTGCCACTTAAACAATTGACAGAAAATCTTAGGTCTTAAAGCGAAGAACATGGAGAACGTTTCTATGAAGATTTAAAAGTGATCGAAGATATATATGAAAGTTTGTGAGATGGACATGTTATGATGGCGGATTACTGCTGGAGTATTATTAAGATAGAGAGCAAAGGAGCATCACGTAGATAGGATGAAAGAGAATTTTATAAACGAAATGCAGTTACAGTACAGGAATTAAAATATGTTGCAGTGTTATGGTCCGGGAACATCAGCGTACTGAGATGGCAAGACCGCTGAGACCTACATTGACTAGAGATAATTTTTTTTTAGGTTTAAGAAACTTTATTCTCATTAAAAATTAAATGAATTCACTAACATGAGAATTATCACTAGCCATGCGCTAATTACAACTATGAGCGGACGAACACAAACAATACTTTTCTACTTTACAATTATAAATGATTATTTACATCTATTACTAAACACAACTTAATAATTATTTATATCTGGTCAATTTATGTCAGTAGAAAACAAAATAACATTGCTCACTGCGAAACGAGTCGATCGAATCGGCTCAGTCTTTGTATGGAATAATGACATAAATTAACTAGATATACATACACACATAGACACACATGTGTATACCTATTTTCAATTTAATAATACCTATTCTAAATTAAATTCAAAGCGTTATTTCAGAATAACTGGGGAAAGTGGGTTGTGGAGTATGTTCTATAGGCATGAAAAAACATGTGCATCCAGCTGAAATCGGATATCCAGTGAACTGTGAACGAAATTGACAATTGAAAGTACAAGTGAGTTTATTTGTAATACCTACTTTGAAATTGAGAAACATGGTCATACTTACGCAATCCAAAAATGCATCGAATGCATAAGTTGAGTAGACGATAAAATTTATCCAACAGTTCTACAGTTAAGTCAGTATAACATACGTTAGCGTAATCTAAATGGGTAACAGTAACGCATTAACTAAGGCCAATTTAGTTTCGACAGGTATAAAGTTTTTTAATCATTTTAATGCGTGCATAAATGCAAAAACTCTACGAGTAATTTCTTTCCGTAAGACGTAGCAGAACTCTATCACCCATGGAAGATAGATGCTATCACCTAATAGACACGATGATAGTAACACGTAATAGACAATTACCTTAGCCTTTTACAACTTGCCTAGTGCATTTGGTCTATTCTTTAAAGGAGCCTGGACCAGCTTGGCAACTATGGAAACAAAGTGGAAAATGTATACTTTTAAGCTTTTGCGACTTTTTTCAAGAGAATTATTAAAAATGAAGGGGATATTAAAGATATCGGGAAAATTATCCATCTAAGATCCCGTTAATTTTTAATAAACTGAAAATTATTTAAATCATTACTTCTAGTATGGATTTTTAAACTTTTTAAATGAGTAATATGTCTGAGTTTTCACGGCCAAACCACTGAATAAAATTTTCGTATCAGTTGTAAGAAACAGGTCCTTATATAGGCTGTTTTTTTTTAAATTAATCTCTGACAGCGGAGTTGGACCTTTTATTAAGGTTCTTATATTCATGAAATGTTACGCGGAGGAATCTGCGCTGGATAGCTAGTTCTTTATATTTTAAAAACTTCTTGGACATTTGGTTTAAAATAGTTTTATATATAAAATAAAAAATGAAACAGAGTACAAATAATACTTACCTTACTGAACAACACCTTTTAGCGATTTGTCGGTAGATAAGATGGCGGTGTTCCTCATCCCACAATTACAACCTTGATCGCAAAGCGGCGAAGAAAGTTTCCGAGGCACGTAGTAGATATATTTAACCTTTCTAAATCTGAGCATATTTTTATAATAAAGAACAACTTTTTTTATCTTATAAAATGAAATTACCTTACTAATCCTTAGTTATAGATATATATATATATATATATATATATATATATATATATATATATATATATATATATATATATATATATATATATATATATATATATATGGTGCAAGCCTAAATATTTACATATACCACAGACCACACAAATACTAGTAGCCACGGTGTTGGGCGTAAAATGCGTAGCCGCTCATATGAGCAAAATGTAAATGTCAAACACTTGTAGATATATTATATTACAAGCTTAAGGAATACTTGTAAAGTGATTTTCTATCATAGGTAAGTATTATAACTCTGTATTTCTCTGTGTTAATGCAAGCGACGTTGACATCCAAAGAAATTGCCTGGTTATTAAGTACCGCCGCCTAAATCTTTTCCTGCTGTAACCACGTCATTGCCATTGTCGTATACCAATTTAAAAGGTAATGTAGACGGTAAATTTATACATGCGGTATTTACACATCGTTACACGGATAGCAACGAATTGGTGTTTATACACGAATATATTCAATACTTTCCATCGTCGGCACTTAGTGAAATTCCATTGTTATTAGACACTTTTATTATTCCACTTGTATATAAATTTCACTTTTACACAATTTTTTAATATATTACTTGACCGGTTCCACTTTTTAAAGCATCTTCAGGATGTAATATACTTAACTGATTATTATTGACGAATTGAAAAAGGATGTAATTTATACACGAAGGCCATCCCTTTTCATCAGGAGGAGGAGGAGGATCATTTGCTTATTTGCTATAAGTCCACTGCTCCATCGGACAGTACAAACCATAAATAAAACAATACTAAACAAATTAAAATGTCTAGATTTTGTTGTAATTTATTTGTATACTACAATATAAAATTTAGCTCTTACTACAATATCACAAAATTATTTGTGTAGATATTATGCGGCGACCCATTGTATCGACATTTGAATAGCAAGTCACGTTTGCGTACACCATGTATACATAAGCTGGAACATCCTGTGCATGGCTTATATCAAGCTTGTTGCATACCTGACTTGGTTATATAAACTTTTGTTTTCTAGCTAGACAATAGTAGCTCTGCCTTTTATTTCAGCAATGAAAAACTCGAAAAGTTGTTTAATATTGATGCAAACTATTTTATTCAATATTTGTACTGAAACGTATTATTTAAAAAACTTGAGAGGTGTCAAGGGACACCCGGATGGTACGAAGTTCCTTTCGATTAATTAGTGAAGGAATTGTAATAAAATTTTAAATTGTAATGAAATGTAAATCTGGTTTGCTTTCTATAAGAGAGAAAGCGAGAGAGAGAGACAGACAGAGAAACATGCGCACGCCGCACAGCTTACAATAGTTTACTATAGCAAAAAGTGTCGTGACAACTTTTCGTAAGAATTTTTTCCGTCTAGCCCCCTTTCACAACGCGCGATAAGGAACTTCGTTCCAAAAATGACTAGTAAATGTAATTTGGTACACCCTCTGGCCGAAATTCTACCATAGACTTAAAATAAAATCTTTTCTAAGTTTGACTACAGAGTTTGACCAAAAATAATATTTTTTTATATCATAATGGTCTAGTGGTCTAGCGTTGGCGTTGACCACATGAAGTCCCGAGTTCGATTCCCGGGTCGGCCACATTAAAATAAAAAGTATTTTTTCAGTTTTCTGAGAAACACAAAGTTGGTCTGGATTGGAAAGTGCCCGGTTGGCGATAGGCTTGCCACCTATCACATTTGTGGGACCAAGTATCTTCGGCAAATCGGGGGTGCACTTGTTGTACCTCTGCCTACCCCTTCGGGGATATGGAAGATAATTTTATATCATAAAATAAGAAACAAGCAAATGGCTCTCTTAATGGAAAAAGAAAACCATCGCCTATAGACATTAGATGTTAATAGTGTGTTGCTATCCTTGTGGAGGAGTTTTAATGCCACATGCACTATATGTGTCAAATCGTGAACGGTATCATGTATATTTTCATTAATTTAATGTGTTTTTCTAATTCGTATTGTATAAAAATATTAGTTTTCTTCACTCCTTTGTCATGGAAATTTTTAACTGTACCTTTCATACACCTCCATTCGTGTAACTGTCGTGAGAAGATATACAAAGTTTTTGCTTCCCATTTTACTATATACATAATGTTTTTTTTTTAATATTAATTGTTTGTTCTTTTTAAAACATATCTTGCAAGTTTTTTGTCACCTGAAAATAAATTGAGTTGTTCTTTGAACACTTAATATCGTCGGCACTTGGTAAAACTCCATGTTAACTTATATTTATATCGTATTAAAAGCACTTGTACTGTTTTACTTGACTTTTTATTTATTAAAACCAACCGGTTTCGCGTTTTAACGCATCATCAGGGCAAAAGTTATTATTATTCTTTAATTATTATAATAATAACTTTTGCCCTGATGATGCGTTAAAACGCGAAACCGGTTGGTTTTAATAAATAAAAAGTCAAGTAAAACAGTACAAGTGCTTTTAATACGATATAAATATAAGTTAAATTGAGTTGTTCTTTTATCCGAAAAAGCTTATATTTGAAATCTCATATCCTATATATTATAATTTAGGCATATGCAGATTTTTTTTTCTAATCTATATTAATAATTTCGTCAAAGAATACGGTAGAATCAACGAAACCTTAGCTAAATTATAAAGCGTAAAAAATAATAATTCTGAGTCGATAACATATATACGCAAAATTCGGATTGTCGAGTATTTTGTTAAAATAGTGATAAAAAAATTCTAACGGTGCTGACAGACAAATCGGCCATATTTCTTTAAAGGTTACAAATATGTGGTGTAGATGGCGTGAGCATTTATTATTATTCTCGGACGAATTATATACAAGTTTCATGATATTATTTATAAAGTATCGTAGAATGGAGCGCAGATTACCGTGAACATTTTCTCTTCGTTTATAAAAGAGAAGAATTTAAAAAATAGCAACACTATAGTTTTGTCTTTATTAAACTAACATAATAGTTGAAAGAAAATGTCACTACAGTGTTGCTACTTTTTAATGTCTACTACTTGAGTTAGTATATAAGATTGCGTATTATGAAGCTTCCGAGCGAAGCCGGGTTTTCGTCTAGTATTTATATATTCCGATAAATTCAGTCCTAATGGAGTACAGTCATGTTTTAATTTTACGAGTATTCGTACATATATTTTATACTTATTTTCGTCGGCACTTGGTGACGACCAAATCTTTTTGTAATTATATTAAATGTACTTGCACTGTTTTAGAAAACATTTTGGTTTTGTTTTATAAAATTTTGCTATTTCATGAAATAAAACAAAAATCTTTCAACGATTCAATATACATTATTATTAAACGAAGTTTTGTTTTTGATGTTTGGCCTGCACTTGATGTTACACACACATACAATTCTTAACACTCTTATGAGTTAGGCAAAGAGAACCGAGTGTCATACGTCAGTACACTTGCTGCTTTCTCTTATAGTATATAAACATTAACTCTCAAATTTATCAATACTCTCGATAGTATTTCTATTTAATATTCCATTAATCACACTTACTATCGATGGTATCCATACTTTCAAAACATTCGATAGACAACTTTATTATAACACTAACCAATGCTATCGATTGTACAAACTGTCGATAGTATTAATAGGCGATGCAATATTGTCTAATAACACTATTCTATCAATATAGAATCGATACTTCGTTTATTTTATTATCTTCGATGTTTAATACTATCAACATAATTGACTTTGGTTGATGACTTTTGACGACTGAATTGGTTATTTTATTTTCAGAGATCAATAGTATCGATATTACAACATTTCTAGATTAAACCTATCGATTTTTCGGCAACCCTACTTTAATTATTTTGTTATGAATATTCAACATTATGCGAATAATTTAGAAGAGAAAGGCGAATTTTTGTAATGCTTTTTATAACAATTAAAACGAAACATAAGCGAACGGAGGAGTATAATGCAAAAAGCTAATATTTTTATATAAAGTTAATGAAAAACACATTAAATTAATAAAAATAAGCATAATACACACTAGTGGTAGTGAAAATGAATAGTCATTTGGCACATATCATAATATACACACATTTTATACTATTTTGTTTTCAGCCATCGTCAAACTTAAGAAATATTATTGATTAGTCTATGGACAAAAAGAGTCATAGAATTATGATCGAATTTCGACCAGTAAGCAATCGTTAGTTATTATAAATACAAAACCTAAGCACATAATATGACAGTTATTATCCCTTTAACTGTACCCTAACCAAACAATAATTTTACATAATTATAGATATTGGTTACTATTAGGCAAATTATCAGAAAATAAGATCTTTACGTATTAGAATTTTCAAATAAATTATAGGTTTTGTTGTCTCAGCAAACTCAAACCATTAATACTCATACAATCAAAAGATTACGATCTAATGAACTAACATTATTCAGATTAGGTAATATCAATTTAAAAATATTTACGGCAATTCCTGTATAAGCAAAAACAATCCTGTTTTCAATGAGAACTAAGGATATAGTATTCAAAATTGGTCAAATATTCGCCTTGTAATGTAATGGTAAGCCTATCGGCTTAGGCTGTTAATTCCAGGGCTTAATTCAAGGGTCAGCCAAAAGTATTATTCGTGTTCTTTTGAAGTATCTTCAAAATTCAAAAGTTTAGTACAAATAGCAGTTTGCTTTTGTCTTGATTTGAGTTTTTTTTTGAAGAATAGATCTGCATTACTGTTAAACTTCTAGCAAAATGCGATAAGATTCGAATATGTATCACTTATATTCAGACTATACGGACAGTTGGACGGCGCACTGTAGAAAATAGTAGAACTAGAGCATATCATAAATAGTTTTTAAAAATATCACAATTTGAATGAAATGTTTATTGCATTCGATACTCTAATAACCAAATAATCCTAATCAGACTTGTTTTGTACTAAAACTGCATATATATATATATATATATATATATATATATATATATATATATATATATATATATATATATATATATATATATATATATATATATATATATATATATATATATATATATATATATATATATATATATATATATATATATATATATATATATATATATATATATATATATATATATATATATATATATTTCTTAGGTTGAAGTAAGTTGAAGTAGCGGATGGCTCATTCAAATGTTTGCATACACATAATTCAAATAAATATTGTGAAAAAAGTATTTAGCACATGCATGCGGTTTTATACATTTTTAAAAAGAATTTATGTTCTTAATAATGAGCTATTAACTTTTTTAATATGCTTTTTATTTTTGAGTAAGTACTTAAAAATTTACATACCCTATTTTTCACTTCATTTTTTTTTCATCGAAGGTTTTCACATTTACCCACGTCTCCCCACGCGTAACTTTATGTGTTATTTGATAACCCTATTCATATATGAAAAATTTAAGAAATCAGCTGCGGAAGTTTGCGGCCCTGGAAGTTATGGAAAAAAATGTGATAGAGGTCGGAGTAGATAATTCGGTATCTTTTGCGGTTACTGCTGACATAGTTTACAAAAACAATATTAACCACAATATTTTGATAGCAATAGCTTATTATCTATTTTGCACTCGTCCTACGTGAGTTAATATGCATAATATTGATATTAGTACGTATTTCATATCTAAAAAAACAGTATATAAGGGGAAGCAAATATTTTCAAATTGCACACTTCAGCGTGTATTTTATATTAAGTGACACTAATTTAAATTGGTTATTTCCATTAAAATGTCAACTTTCAACTGTACTAAGGGCGATTTCATCATTCCCTATATCGAGCGTGGCAGAACCTTGGAATCGTTGTCCATAGTTCTACAGCAAACATTAAATGTTTCTGAAAACAACTTGTGTTTTGTAATTGGTGACATTCAAAGACATAATCTGCCTTCTTTCAATAAGCGCTGGGCTCAAGCATCACGGAAAAAGGACCAATTTATTCAGAATAATTCAAGCTGGCTGGAGTCAGGATATTCAGTACAGTTTCCGGAGTTTGAAGCACATTCACTGCCATCAACTTCTAGTGAACGAGGAAGACCGTGCATTGCTTATGGAGACTCCTCAGAATCAACAAAGAAAAGGAAAAACACTCTTTTACTAGAAGAATATGGATTTGAGCACATTTGTAACGCATTTTTGCAAGGACTGCGGGCCTTAGGTGAGTATGTAGAGGCTCATCTTGTTGAAAAGCTAAGAAACTCTGAGAGCGAAAAGAAAAAAGTTTTCTCGACTATGTGGAAAGAGTCAAACCAAATGAAGATTTTATCTGATACAGAAGAATTGAGTACTTTTATTGATTTGGATCTAACTAAAGCACAATATATGTACCTAAGAAATTTAACCAACGAAAGAAAGTGTACGATGTTTCCCCCATATTACAAAATACAAGAAATAAAATAAACTTGCTATCCACCATCTTCTACAATCGAAATCACAGATACTTATGCTAAAGTGATTAATATACAAGACTTACTGGACCACACAGTTGCCAGAATTTTAAAAATTAATTCAGTTTTCCAAGAACAACACAGAAATTTAATCCTTTACTGTAAATGCGGATGTTATGGTTCATCTGGCCAAAGTCAATATAAGCAGAAACTGCCCAAAGAATCGTAAACTATTTCAGATGCCAATCTGTTCGTCACTTCATTAGTCCCCATTAGATTAATTGATAACCTCTCAAAGGCCATTATTCGGCAAAATCCAGTACCTTCATCTGTTCGTTATTATAGACCATTTCTATTGAATTTTGTAAAGAAACTTCTGAAAAAACTTAGGCAATTGTAGACGAAATTACCAGACAAATTGAATCTTTACACCCGTCATTAATAAACAAAGATGGTGTTGCAGTAAATGTGAAGCACGAACTTTTTCTAACAATGATTGATGGTAAGGTGGCTCAGGTCTTAACAGAAACTCCATCGGGTTCTACGTGCACGATATGTGGGGCTACTTCTCGACTTATGAATGACCTATTAAAAGTGACTGCTAGACCTGAAAATGAAAGTGCTTACCAATATGGATTATCCACATTGCATGCCTGGATTCATAGCATGGAAATGGTATTACACATTTGCTACAATCTTGACTTTAAGACTTGGTCTGCTACAACAGAAGGAAAAAAGAAATTGAAGAAAGAAAACAAGGAATTTGTTCAAAAACGTTTCAGGGAAGAGCTAGGATTAATTATCGACAAACCTCGTCAATTAAGTGGAAACTCAAGTGATGAAAATACAGCACGAAGGTTCTTTTACAATTACACTTGCTCGGCGAACATAACAGGTGTTGATGAAACAATGATTAAACGCTTGTTTATTATTTTACATGCTCTATCTTCTGGAATGATGATCGATCCCGAAAAATTTGGAGTTTATGCCTTCGAAACTGCGCGAATTTATGTTAGTAACTATGGTTGGTACTACATGCCATCCTCCGTGAACAAATTACTTATACACGGAGAAAATGTGATCAAACATTTTTCTGTACTTCCTATTGGGCAACCGTCGGAAGATGCACAAGAGTCGTGTAATAAAGACTGCAGAAATATGCGCTTGCACCATGCTAGAAAATGTTCCCGTATAGCTACAAATGAAGACGTATTTAAAACGCTTCTATGTACTTCAGATCCATACATTTCAAGTTTAAGAAAGCCTTATGTAAGAAATGTGAAGGATCTTGATGAAGAGGCACTAAGTCTTTTGAAGTTGGTACCTGAAGGTGATCCTACATTTACACCGGAAGTAATTTTAGTTATGAATAGCGAGGATAATAACAATTAGATATAACATTATAAGTAACTAAAACCTAGTTATATAAAACCAATAATATTATAAGGTTTGTCTAATCTGAGATCAATTAGTTTGGTGTGAGGTATAGATAGGTACTATACGATTTTATAATTTTATATATTTTATTATGCTTGTGTGATAAGTAATTGTTTAAGTTTTCTTAATTTTACTCATATTAGTACTTGTTTGTAAAAAATAAACATGTAACTACTCGTATTACTTTTTTTCCCTTTTCCTTTTTTTCACCTTAAATAAATATGTATACATTGAAAAAAATGATTATTTTTATAATCTTTGTATATCACTGTATACATGTGCCAAATGTCAATACAATACGATGAAAAACCTTGAAGTTACAGATTTTTGATCCGATACGGATCCAAATTTTCCACTGTGCGGCGTAGAGTTCTGAAAGGTCCTACCCAAGTTTGTTATAACAGCACAAATAGGGAACTTAATGGTTTAATTATTTGTGCTGCTATAACATCGAGGCTTGTTTCAGTCATATTCCTGTTTGGAAGGTACGGTAACTGGTAAGCCTATGCATATGATACTGCAATCCCTAAAGCACCATTCTATATGCAATGGTAAGGTTTTCATCAAGAGAACCATTTGCTTGTTTGCTATGCAATAAAATAATAAAAAACGGAGTTTGACGATGAAAGCATAAGATTCCCGTGCTTGGGATAAATAAATAAAGCTTTCGGTTCTCCATTTAAGAGAAATGAATGGCAACTGTTATCTCGACGAGAAAATGCGGCCGAGAAGCTGGTGAATCTTGGTGAACCGCGAAGTCTATTAGCATTCAGTTCACTCTGGTTACTCTAAAAGTGAAACACGTAATAGAAGCATCATAAAATATGAACTTAAATGTAAAAATACCGTAACCTTCGTATTTTAGCAAATAAATGTATTCAGACCTTTTAGAGTCTAGAGTCGTAAATTCATTTTAATTGTCATGTTTTTGACGTTCCACTTGTACTTTTTGTAAATATCTGTTTATAAATAGCCGTTTTTAGGATTCAGTAGAAAATAGTCTTTCATTATATTCCTTAATTTTTTGTATATATATCATAAGATAGCAAACAAGCAGATGGCTCTCCTGATGGAAAGAGAAAAATCATCTATAAACACCAAAGATGTTAACGCTGCGTTGCTATCCATGTAGCGAAATGGCGATGCTACATGAATAAGTGCACCAGCTACCTTACCCTCCAAACTGGAACAGGACAATGACAAACATTGACAATACCAAATACCCGGGCAAGACGTTGTGAGACTGTACCATCTAGTATTCACGATGGTAGTGACACGTATAGCCAATCGGTCGCCTTTTACGACCTGCCTAGCAGAACGGCAGTAGGTCTATTCAGTGTAGTCCAGAACAACACGGGGTAAAGTTTATTATATAAATCAAACATGTGTGACAAAAAATATGTGCAATTTAAAAATTTGTTAGATAAAATTATCAGAGATTAATATAGGCACAAAAGATCTTTTTGGGTTAAAAGTGTCACATTTTATCCCATCTAAATTGATTACTGCATATTTTAAGTTAGATGCACATTCGTGAATGTATGATTTTGTATTAAAATGTCAGAAAACTCTTTTAAATGTTAAATGTGCTAGTTTTAATATGTCATTCAGCTCAATGATTTCAAATAATTTAATGACCAGTGTAATGAACTTCCAACCCAGCTTATACAGGCTGTAAGAATAAACACCGTTGTCACTAAAACCATAAGAAGTTGACTTCATTATAAATATATTTATGTGAATTTAAAAATAAACAAACATTATTTTCTTTCAAAAATATAAGAAAGTTTCTGTCCATCACCGTCCGTCAATTCATGGATATTATGCGCAAAGAGCGCTAACCTGCCGCACTGGCCGTCCGTTTTTTGAGAGAGAAGAGAAGAGAGGCTTTGGTATTTACACTGACGCCGCGCTCGAACGCAGTTTCCTACATTTACATGGTACATTAATCTGACAGTCTCTGTCTCTGTTGCAGTGCCACTAACGCAGTGTTACTGATGCTACTGACACTCGGCTCGATGTGGAAGTCCACCATAACTATTCGGAATAGTACTAGCTAAAGTCTCCCAAAGAAATTTCTTTCTCAGATTTCAATATATAATGTAAAAGTTTTCTGTACGTATTCACATTATAGCACCGTCATTTTCATACCCGAGTTAGGTGACAGTGCAGTCTGTGTTTGTTTCGTGTAACGCTGGCTCAATAAAACATTGTTTCGTCTGGTCATCGGCCTTATTATTTCGTAAAACGTTATCAGGCAAAGGGAGTTTATACATATTAATAACACATTTGTTTTTATCTTTACTTTTATTAATCTTTGTTAAGCCATTGCCGCTTCTGTGGTCTAATAGATCGGTATCAATGTTGACCGCATGAGATACCGTGTTCGATTGCCAGGTCAGGCAATTCAAAATGTGTTTTTTCAGATTTCAGATAAAAATAACGTCGCCCGAGATTTGATAAGTGTCCGGTTGGCGATAGGCTTGTCATTTATCACATTATGGCATTTCTTCGGCTAATCGTGAGTGCATTTGTTATACTTCTGGCTACCTTTTCGGGTATACGGGCGTGAAGATAAGCTAAATGGCTCCTGAGACAGTTAAGTGCAATCCCTGTGGAAGTGATTGTTGTAATTGCTGAAAACGATGTATGATTGCATGTAATTATGTAAAATTTATGAAAAAGTCTTTTTCTCTCATGTTGGTCTGGACTCCTTTGAAGATTAGACCAAGTGCCATTCTGCCAGGCAGGTTGTAAAAGACGATCGATTTGTTATACGTGTCATTACCAACGTGACTACTAGGTGGTGGAGTTCCACAACGTCTCAATTCGCAATTTTGTGCTTTGAGGTTAAATCAATTCTTTTAATTTGTTCAACGAAATTATTTATTTATTAAAATTTAAAAAAGCAAATTTCTTACAATTGCCTTTCATAACCACGGTCAATGGAGCTCGATAAAGTTGAACCCGAAAGCACAGCAAAGTCTGTATAAAGTAGATACTTTAACATTTAAACACGGATTTACATTCCCACATTTATCATTATCGTATTTGGAGACACTTATCCAGGTACAAAAGAAATAGACGAGCTGACAAAGACAGTTAAAATTCTTCAAAGCGAATCCGGACCAACATGGAGGTAAATAACATAACTCTACTTCTAGCGTAATTGGGTAAAATTATATAACCTATGTCACTGCAACTGCCACATGCCCAAGAAACATACAAAATTACAAACATACATACAGATCCTAGAATAACACAACCCTTTCTCTAACCTAAAATAGCTATAGGTATAGTAATAAAGACACTTTGATACGTATTGATACACATAACACCACATTATTTAATAATTACTATTGTAACAAAATTCTATCACATTATAATTAAAACCGGTCTATTTACACGAACTAAGCCCTCCTACACAGTCTAATAGATAAATAATTTAATCATAGCAGCGGAGATAATCCCTAACAAAGTTCGGAGATCAATATTCAGTGGGCTCATAACGTGTGACATTTCAAAGGGTGTTAACCTCAGTTTAGTATACAATTTTAATGAGAGATGTTAGATATTAGAGCTGCTATTTGGAGTAGAATTACTGTTAGTTGGAGTAGTTTCAAGTACTGTTAAATGTTATTGCTTTACATTGAGGTGCTTATCTTCAAAGCTGTATTTGCATGTCATTAATGCGAAGCCGTAATTGAAAAAATCTATGATTGTTATTATTATTTAATTACTAAGACCCGGCAAACGTTATTCTGCCTTCTTAACTACTATTGGAACGAAGATCCTTATCGCGCGTTGTGAAAAGGGGCTAGACGGAAAAAATTCTTACGAAAAGTTGTCACGACACTCTTTGCTATAGTAAGCTATTGTAAGCTGTGTGGCGTGCGCATCTCTCTCTCTCTCTCTCTCTCTCTCTCTCTCTCTCTCTCTCTCTCTCTCTCTCTCTCTCTCTCTCTCTCTCTCTCTCTCTCTCTCTCTCTCTCTCTCTTATAGAAAGCAAGCCAGATATTTCCATTTCTATTTCGCATTGAACAGTGTGGTCGCGACGATTATTTTTGTTGAGTGTATACAGGTTTTTTTTAAATAATAATAAAAGGAACTTCGTTCTATCCGGGTGTCCCTTGACACCTCTCAAGTTTTTTTTCTATATTTTCTCACCTTTTAAACCTTTCCTAGATTTCGACAATTAATTCAAAACCAAATATAGCCAAATCGGTTCAGCCGTTCTCGAGTTTTAGCGAGACTAACGAACAGCAATTGATTTTTATATGTATAGATTTGCTTCTTTTATTTTTATTTTTTTGGTATTTTGTTATTTTCTATTATTGGAATGTTTTGTTTATTTCTTTTAGAAGCAAAAACTATAAATTTAGTCGTGGTTAGCGCCACTTTTAGAATATATTATTATTCTATCCTTAAGGTTATCTGGAAGAGATCGCTTTCTTAGTGATAAGACTGCCTTTGTGTATCTAATGTGTGTGGAAATAGTTGTGTCATTTGTATATTGTCATTTATTTTCGTCCACAATAATGAGTTATTGTATTGTATGTATTTGTTTAAATTAACTTTTTGCCGAAACGTAACCCATGCACTTTACTTCCTTTTATTCCGTCAAGCAAATGTAGCTTATTTTACTAATGTTGCGGCCGCATTTTCGTCTACTATCACAAAGCTTCGCGCAATGACACGATACATGCAGATGTGACCGGCTATTATTGGCTTTCGACGTAAATATTCCGACTGCGTATGCCTTAGCGCGCTAATATCTTCGGGATGATACCCGCAGATAAGGCTGAAAGGTAAGTAACAACGTAGCTTCATATCGGTAAAATATTTTTAAATTGGTCATGTAGTTTTTGAGCTTAAAATAACGTCAGTGCTTGTCACTGTCGTGTCCGGAACACGTTTGGAGGGTAACGTAGCCGGTAAACTAAAGCATGTGGCATTAGACCTCGCCACAAGATAGCAATGCATAATTAACATGTTTGGTGTCTATATGCGATGATTGACTCTTTCCATTAGGAAACCCATCTGCTTGTTTGCAATATAAATAAATAACCCATCTGCTTGTTTATGATATAAATAAATAACTCCTTCTTCTAACGTATTGTAAAAAAATATTACAATACGTTAGAAGATGAACTCATTTCTTTATACTGTTGGATATAAACTAAACACTTGCATTGTAGAGGGAAAATATAAGTTCTTGTTTAATAGCACGTGATTTTAGTGAATTTAATTTATTTATGGAATGTTATACATATAGTTACATAAAAAAGTCATATGCGTTACATAAAAAAACTTAAAAATTTAAAATTCAAGTAACTAATAGTCCATGCATTTTAATTAATGCTATTTTCACTGCACGAGTACAAAGCCTAAGTTATCAAAGTAGGTTTCAAATAAAAGGCTAAAATACGCCTTTTATTTGAAACCTACGTGTACGTGTAGAGCACGTTCTGGTTTTTCTCCATTTCGGCGTTCGGACATGGTACAAACTACCCTAAGAGTGTTTCTATATTGCGTCCGATCTAAATTCGTGAAATGTGTTTCTAACATTGAATAATCAGACTAGAGGCCTAATAATAGACCAATTATTCTGTCAACACTTCAAACTATAAGATCTAATAAGATATCCAAACTGACACGCACGAATCAGTACTGAGTAATCCAGTGGGCTGTTAACACGTGCGACAAAATACCAATTTTGAATTAGCCAATTGGAACACGGTGTTCCTTTTCCCAGCGACTCAGATTATTGACAGCTTTAATTTAGTGCAAGAAATCAAACATTATTTAGTCTAGTGCAGGTTGTCATTGATATCTAAGTAGATGTAGAACAGTTTTTCTGAAAGGTTATACACTACATCTCAGTTACGTCAACTGATTGCTTTCCGTCATCCATGACTCTCCAGTTTGCAATGGAATATAAATAGACATTTTTCCTAGATCCATATTTATATGATTGATTTTAATCAAATTAAAATATTTGATAGCGTGAAAAGTAATATCAAATACCGCATAATTTTCCTATATTTGTACGAGTATTAATATCTCGAATTCGGATCGTATGCAGTGAGTAACGACACTAAACATTTCATTTAGGATTCTAGGCGTACAATCGCTTGACAAGATAAGCCATGTTTCATCCTGTAACAAGCAAGTAAAATATAGTTTTCATTACAAGATAGTTGCCAAATATAACTTCTTAAAAGTACGTTCGTATGTAAGAGGTTTTTATGTTCACCTGTTTCTCATATCGCACGTCTGCTCAAATAGTGTCACAAGTCAAAGAAAGAAACGATTCTCGAGTAAAAGGGCTTTAAAGTTGCTCCTGCCTATTATTTTTTTTTGCTTTCTCGGCAAACGTCACTAACGTCACTAACGCCATATAGTATCAAATCATTGAAAACAGTAGTAGATCACCATTCGAGATAAAACTATGGCATAATACGATACGAAGGGTAGAATAAAAGTGATTTTACGATTTTTTGAATTGTGACACTATTTGAGCGGAGGTGCGATATGTATCAGAACGCTGATATTATTTTTTACTGTATTGATCCGGATCCATTTATTGAACAATGTCTATTTTTCAATTCCGTCTAACAGTTAGACATCTCGTAAACGGTAAAAGAAGATCAATACAAATCACTAACAACGTAACTACAATCTAGGTGGTAGAGTTCCGAATGTCTTGACTGACCAAAGCTTGGGTTGGTTTTATTGCAAAGTTTCCATGGCCTTCTATCAGTTCCATCGTGGTTCCATCATAAAATTCAAAAACCATAACTATGTGTATCCGGTATTCACGAAAACTAAAAAAATGAGTTCAAACTCGATGGGCTTATTTTATTTAGTTTAGGAGTTCCCATAGCTACTACCTTCTAGTTCCATCAGTAGAACTGAGAATTATCCAGTAACAAAGGCTAGCAAAAATAGCCTAACCTCGAATATTTTTATGTTATATGTTTAACAGTTCCCATGGCTGGCTCCAAGCTCCAACACTAGATCCTGAAAATCATGAAGAAGCAAAATATAAGATAAATAAGATTGGTTTACATTCGATCGTTTTATCATGTTTAGCTTTGGAGTTCTCGTGGACTTATTCCAATTTATTGCCAAATATTAAAAATCATTCAACTTCGAAGATCTTATTAATACAAACCAAATGAGTCCAAAATCGATTGTGTTAAATATTTCTTTTTATTCCAAAGTTTTGATGACCTTCTTCTAGTTCCATCATGAGACACTGAAAATCATCTAGCACCATAGTATTTGTCAAAAAAAATAAATTCTTGTTTAGGTTAGCAGTTCTCATGCTAACTTTCCAGTTCCATCATCAGATCCTTGATCAAACGATCCATCAAGTACAGTGTTTGCCAAGACAAACCAAATTAGCTACAACTTATGTTTTACTTCGTTTAGTTTAGGACTCCCATTGTAAGTTTATAGCTCTATCATCAGACCCTAGAAACCATCTAGCAGCGAAGTAAATACATAAATATCTTTACGCCAGATCCCTTACGAGGTAAGTATAAATAACCAAGTGCCATATGTTTATTTGTTTTCTTTTATCTGCATACACTAATCTCTTCATACGAACACGCAGGTTGCGAAGACTATTGACACTACCTTTAGAAAGTACCTGATCTATATGATCATAGTATTTTGAATTGACTATGGAACTGACTAGAAAGATAGATAATGTCTGTTTTCAAAATGGACCCCAAATAATGCTGGGAAACGCATAAGATTGTGTTTTTGAGTGGAATTAAACCAGTAAACCTATATATTGTCCCCGTGTTGGTCCCGGGCTCCTTTGAAGAATAGGCCAACCGCCGTTTAGCCAGGCAGGTCGTAAAAGGTGACCAATTGGCTATACGAGTCACTAAGATCGTACTACTATGTGTTAGAGTTCTGTATTTACTCGCCCAGGTCTGGTGCCACCGCCTTACCTATTCCTGCCGCAATAGCGTCAGTGCTTGTCACTCGTGTTCGCCAATAAAATCTCGCCAAAAGATAGCAACGCACCATTAAAACCTTTGATGTCTATAGGCGATGGGTGACTCTTTCCATCAGGAGACCCATCTGCTTGTTTACTATCTTATACTATAAAAAAATCTATAACACATAGTGTCGCAAATTGTCGTCTCGTACGTATACAAGAGTGTTCCTTCCAAGACTGCGATCGCAGACCACACAAATACTAATAACATGGTGTTGGGCGAAGAACATGTAGCCGCGTAGGTACATGAGCAAATGTTTGTAAGTCTCAATCTTGCTAGTTTTTATATAATATAATAATAATGAAAAAATAGAAATATGCCATGGTGTGCCTTACCAAATAAAAAACCAAGGCTTAAAAATTGTGTCTGGAATGATTTTATTTAATCGGCAAGTACTATGATTCTGTATATCTTCATGTAAATGCAAGCTAGACTAACAACATAAAAAGTTGTATTAAATGGAGTATTTGGTTTAATCCGTGTCCGCGACGATACATATATCCTTGATTTGTGTGAAAATGAAAAAGATGCTTCGTTGGTTCAGGCATATTGAAAGAAAGGCAGATGATTAAAAAAACAGATATATAATGCGAATGTGGATTGATGTAGGTACCGGGGGAGACAAAGCCTGATGTACCATAATCAAACACGTCGGATGCTGTCCGAAGATGTTGTCAAGAGTCTTCGAAACTGGCTTTTTTGCATGAAGAAAGTGACGTATGTGCAGGAAGCAATGCAAGTTTGTCTAGACCGTGACATATGGCACTCAATTCTCTCTACCTGCCCCGTAAGAGATTTGGCGTGAAGATAAGTTGTTTTTATTTTTGTTGTTGTTATATTACAATGCAGATTTGTTAGGTGAACGTTTCATCGCGATACGAGCGTCAAGCAGTGGAACGTAGGTGATATTTCAAATCGAGATGATTTTCCCATATAAGAGAAATATATGGGTGTCGTCAAATAAGCTTTTTTAAATGATTTTTTTTTCTAAAAAGAATTAAAAATGGCTAATATCGAGCGTTCTTTTGATTTGCATCATTAGTTGAAATTAAGACCTTGCAGTACTTTACCATCTAATTAGTAGTCAACACAGTTACCTAAAAACTATTTCATTAAGTAGTTGAATCTTACTGAAATAATACTTTAAGTAAAAATGCACTAAAGCTAACTGCGCACAATTTTTCACAGGTTCATTACAGATTAAAAGGGAATTTTAATAAAAGGATTGTAGAAAAATTAATACTTAAAATGGTCGAATATGGATAAAAATGTTGTATCACTACAAAAATATTCAGGAACATAGGTAGTACACTAGCTTACTAATATATAGAATAATAAATTTACAAACGAAACGAGGTAATTGCTAAGTTAGTGCCACTGAACAACAAGCAGATGGCTCTCCTGATGGAGAGAGAAATCGTCGCCTATAGATACCAAAAATGTTAATGGTGCGTTGCTATCTTGTGACGAAATATAATGTCACATGCGTAAGTTTAGCGGCTACTTCATCCAACAAACCGGAGCATGAATATGCACTGACGCTATTGCGGCAGGAATGGATAAGGTGGTGGTACCAGACCCGGATGAGGCAATGCAGAACTTTATCCCCTAGAAGCCACGATGGTAGTGACTCGCGTAGCCAATCGGTCTCCTTTTACGACGGGCTATACTTCAAAGAAGCCTGAACCAACACGGGGGAAAAGTTTGGGTGCATGTCTTGCTCTACATAATTATGTGCTAGTCCCAATACTATTGCAATGAAGTAAGAATTCCCTATATTGGATCACAAGGCGGTCGGGATAAGATTGTTACGGAAAATATATGTCGTAACACTCACGGACGGAGCTTGTGATATTGACTTGAAAGGAAGATGAGGCCTGTAAGAATGTCGATGTAAAGATCGTAAAGGGCATGTTTCGATGGTTCGTATATGCAGTAATAATCTTAGATAAACGGTTAACAAAATAGATATACAATGAATGTGAAAGATTAGCGGCACCAATGAGGATCAAGACTGACGTATTACTATGATTACGTTGATCAGATGCTGGTATTGATATTAAAACGCGGGTATCCATACTAATTCTTTTTTTGGAATTAGTTAAAAACTTATGAATTTTTAACATATTCAATATCAGGACCAATAACTCCTTTTGTATGTGTACAGTCTTTAAACAATCAGCATGTATAGCAAAAGACAGCAAAAGTTTAGACGGCTCTTACTGATAGGAAGAGAAAACCATCAGAAATCAGAAATACTTTATTCAATAAAACTTTTTACAAGTTATTTTGACACGTCAACATATTATTTTTAAAACTACTACCGGATCGGAAACACGGCCACACACTGAGAAGATCCGGTGGAAGAAACTCAGCGAACTTGTCTTTTTTTCATATCATATATTTTTTTAAAATATCACAATATTACAAAAAAATATATATGAGATCGGTATGAGGAGCAATCAATCCCAGGCTTTTTTGTCTTCTAAATAATCTGAGATTTTATAATATCCTTTTTTACACAGTTTTGTTTTAACACATTTTTTAAATTTATTGACTGGTAGATCTCTTATAATTTCGGGAAGTTTATTGTAATAAGCGTATACATTGCCCCATAAAAGAGTTACTTATTCTGTGGAGACAAGATAGGCGCATAACAAGATTGTTTTTGTTCCTTGTATTTAGTGAGTGTACATCACAATTTTTAAAAAAAGAAAATATTTTTACGAACGTACATCAAGTTCTCAAATATATATTGCGATATAACAGTTAGAATATTGATTTCTTGGAATTTTTCTCTGGGAAACCCGCGGGCTAAGATTGTAAATTGCCCTAATAGCTCTTTTCTGCAATACAAATATAGTATTTATTTCAGCAGAATTTCCCCAGAGAAGAATTTCATATGACATAATGCTGTGGAAGTAACTAAGGTATACAATTATTTCTGTGTCGACATCAGTTAACTGTCTCGTTTTTTTAACTGCATAAGCTGCCGAACTAAGTCTATTTGCTAAATTATTAATGTGCGGTCCCCATTGTAATTTCTTATCTAAAGTAATACCTAAAAACACAGTGGAATCCACCAGATCCAGGTTGTTTCCATCCAGTTGTACGCTACATGCCTTACAATACAATAGGCAATGAAAATTTTACACACGTTGTTTTGTTACCATTTAATAAAAGATTGTTCGTACTGAACCAGTGTACAACTTTCGACATCACATTACTTACTTCGTCATACTTACCAATTCGTCTTTTCACTTTGAATAAAAGTGAAGTGTCATCCGCAAGCAGTACAATTCCATTATTATCCCCTACGTAGTAAGGCAAGTCATTTATGTATATCAGAAAAAGAAATGGACCAAGTATAAATCCCTGCGAGACACCCATGGTTACAAAAGCACCAGGGGACCTTTTTTTCATTAATATCAACCCTCTGTATTCTTTCATTTAAGTAAGAAACCAGAAGATCGAGAGCTTTATTTCGAACTCCATAATGGTGTAACTTCCTGATTAAAATATTGTGATCGTCACAGTCAAATGCCTTAGACAAATCACAAAACACTCGTGCATCCTGCGAATTCTCCCAGGCTTCATAAACGTTTTTGAATAATTCGAAACCAGCATCTATGGTTATCATCGCTTATAGACACCAAATGTTATATAAGTTGTGCGTTGCTAACCGGGTGGCTTTGTGTGTTAGCTTATCCTCGAAACCGGAACATGATAATAATAAGCATTGATGCTATTGTGGCAGAAATTGGTAAAGCTGTGGCGCCATACATCCAGGCGAGACGTTGTGGAACTCTATCTTCTAGGAGTCGCAATGATAGTAACACTTTTGGCCAACTGTTCGCCTTTTACGAACTGCTTGGTGAAATTTTAGATGCTCTATTCGTCAAAGGGGCATTGACTAAAATATGGCTTTGTTACAGGTGTTAACATATTATTTTTATCATGGGGATTATTCCGACGAGTTGTATGAATAATTAATTCCTGTCGCCGAATTCCATCATCGGACATCGCGTCAAACTTTGAAGTTCCACCCTCACCATCACGATGTCTGGAAATACACAACTATGCGATTCTCTCGATACTTTTTGCCTTTCACTACTCTTTTGTGAAATCAATAACCGGTGTGTTTCCGAACGGATACGACTTAGGAACTTTCAAGAAAAGAGCTTACTCATTCTTAAAAGATCGGCAACACAACTGCAAGACCTCTGGTATTGCGGATGTTCATGGGCGGTGGTGATCACTTACCATCAAGTGCAACTCCTGCTCATTTTCCCCCTCTTTTATATAAAAAACTTTTGAGTTAAAAAAACATGTTAAATTTTTATCGCAAAATTCTGTAGTCACCCTACTTCAATCTACCAATATTTCTGCTGAGTACATATCTCTATTGCCAAGTGACTCGTTAAAGATGTTAATTAAAATTCAGCTTTAACCTTTGTTCAGGGATAATTATATTTTAGCGTCTAGGGCTTAGTCAAAGACCTTGAGTTATACGCTTAGGAAAATTTCTTTGTGCAAACAGTGAAGGAATCGTTCAATGTTAGAGAGTGACATTAAAATTAATTTAGCTTGGCGAATTTTGAGTGTTTTTTCACGTAGAAATGGATTACCACTTAGATGAAAATTATCTTCATTATAAAGTAAAAAACTATTTTTGACCATTGATATAAAAAACCCAAGATACACATTCAGTGTCGTAAAAACGTCCTCTAAAAATGAGCGCATAATTTTAAATTGTGCGCTCATTTCAAATAGAATCGCTTCGATCGTGACCATGAAGTATTAGGTATAGGTGGAGATAGCACTGGTATTAATCAATTGAAACAAATATTTACGTTACATCTTTGTCTATGAGGTCTCCTCATCTCTATTTATACAGCTGTATTAGAGAGGGTTAGACCTCAGAAGATGACAGCAGTATTTGAAATTTGGTTTTAAGTAGGTATTAGATGTGTTGCCTCCAGATATACAGCTTCATGATCGTGACACTGTCAATTTTATTACTTTTTGTACATTGCTTTTTAAAGTCAACCATAAGTCTTGCGCTTATGGTTGGTTATGCACAATCACATTTTTTGTCATATCTATAACTATTTATGTGACATTAGGGACAGTTTTGAGCATGGAACTGTGTTTTGAGTGTTAGTTTTTGTATTTATAATTTTTATATTTTGTACTAGCTGTTGCCCGCGACTTCGTTCGCGCGGACTTCGTTTACTCCGCACAGCTCCTCCCCTGTAAGTGATAGCGTGTCCGACAAGGCGACCTTAGATTTTTCTTTTTGTGAGCTAGTGACTAAAATTGAATTTTGATTTAAATGTACGAATACACTGTTGGCATTACAGCTGTCCGTTGGAGTTAAAAGTATAGTTATAAGAGGGTTCAGGGAGGGTTTTCCATCAAGAGTTTTTAGACAATTTCTTTAAATTTAGCCACCGCTTTCTTTATATAATGACGCCACTGAGGTCTTCTAGCGGCCAATCCCTCCCTAACAAGTAAACGGCCTTCAAGGTATTTAAAATGTCCAGTTATTTCTGTAACAACCGTAGGCAAAGTCACCAGCTGTATTAGGCTACGATAAATTCGTGAATAGTTCTCTTCACATGATCGGTGCTACGTGAATCCGCTATTCGATATAGTGGCGTTAAAGCTACCAAAGATTACACTCTTTTTAGAAGAAATCAGCCGTAACATAGAATCAGTGAGTATTTGAATAATCGATCATAAAATTAAAGAATTCCAGCACGTTAAACCAGTCTCTGTTAGTAAGAGCGTGTCAGCCAGAGACAAAGTTAAAATTCTGTCGCGTGGATTATTTTTGTTAAGGTTTTTCGTAAAGTTTTTAACGTCTAAATGTACTTTCTAACATATTTTGTGGAGGGAAAACTCAAGATGTTAAATCTATATAATTGGAACGTAGTTCCTTACGGCAGGCTTGGAGCTGAAAAAAATGTGATAGTAAAACCGTAAGAAAAAGTGCGTGGAATAAAACCGTTAAATGAGACGGGCGCAGGCGCGACAGTCGCGTACACAAGCGAGTAGTGCCGTTTAGCCGAAGAAAGTTCGTTCCTACCTGGTGTCCCACGACACCACATCATTTTTATTTATATTTAGAGATATGCTAATGGTCGTTACTCAGTAGGGAGAGGATAAAAGAAAGAAACGAGATTCTCTTAAGTGTTCGATCCTTTTGCATTTTCAGCATCGTAATATTACTTAAATATAACATGTACTAGTCTCATAGTAAGTAATATCGATTACCAATAACTATAGTATCGCTAATGGAACTCAACAGAGATCTTTCTAATAACCTCCATTAGTACACAAAAAGCATTCGGCGATTCGGGTAATGTGAGCAACACGAGTGCTACTCGTTGACCCAATTCCTATTACTTTCCATCAATTACTTAGTAGATTAAGAGCGAGCGCGTTAATAACAGTTGATTGGTAACCTAGAATACGTGCTTATATTCAAAATCGGTTGGCGTTAGTAAATATGTGTATGAAAACAATGGTTTAAATAATTTAAATTCAGTTACTTTTTTACCCATTTTTAATTACCTGTTTTAGCAATTTTCAAATTATAAATACGAAGTGAATTGTAATAAAACTTTAAAATTATAAATTTTCGTCAATGTAACATTTAGGTGGTTTCTATAAAACTTGAGTATTGTACATCTCCGCAAGTGTGGTAGTGCTCTACTCCGAACACGCCAAGGTCAAGTTTTTTCTGGACTTACTGTATTTTTGGAATTGGTTGCCTCTTCTTATCTTTTTCTCTTCTAATCTTATCATTTTTAATAGTTGTTATACATCAAAGGCAATAGAAAATTCGTTTGTAAATTAAGTAAAAACAAAACCAAGTGCAACGCTTTTTGTATTTTTTTTACTTTCTCATCAATTAACTTTTAAAGGTGGCTGTATAAATAATTATTGGAGTTAACATACCAATAAAAAGGATGGCAGGTTAATGCTGAGCGATTAAGTTAATCGCACCTTATAGTTTGATTCTTAGATACATTTTTTTTTAATAACGAAATGTAAAGTTGTACATTTCGTTATAAAAAAAGTAAGGACTTGCGGGTATTTTTAATGCGTTGGAAAATTTTAAAACATACTGTGCCTTAGTCTCGTAATTCTATGCTTTTTAACATCCAATCATATGTCTATATTATGGCATTCGTTGTTTATTTTTTGTCATTTATATCAAATTTTTAAAACAAATAAAAATATCAAACAAATCAGGACACGAATTCAAATTACAACGTTAATAATATATTGTGTCGATTTTTTTAAATGTGTACCAAAAACTGTGCTACATGCGGGATATAGCGTTCGCCGAAATTATTAAATTAATTGAATTAATTTGATGTACAATAACCCCAATTAGAATTCAACTGAGAATTTTTAATAGCAAGTAAATTTTAAAATGTAATGTACTTGAAAGTCATGAAATTAATTAAAACTGGAGAAGAAATTAATAATTTATTAAAATCATACCTAAAGATCTATCATGTGTTACTTTCGAGGCTTACTTTCTATAGACCCTCATCAATCTCCTTTTCGTTCAAACTTTTGAATTAATAATTATTTTGCCACATACAATTCATTATGAATCTATTTGAAAACAAGATCGAAGTATACCGCTAATCTATTCTTCTCAGTAACTATACAGATGTGAAAAGTGTCAGATTCAACGCTAATTTAGTTGACGAAGGTACTTCTGAATACTTGACGCTCCTAACACATTATAATTAACATATGTAAGTCTATGTTCTGATAGATGAGAAGGTTATGGCCGTAGAGTATAAATTACCCCGATCCCACGCATTGGGAAATTAAGATAAATAGATGAAACAATTTCCTCTTGACCCTAAAAGAGTAATCTGTCTGCCTACTTACCTACGTATTAGGTAGATAAATAATACGAAAACAATTGGTTCGTCTTGAAACATAAGGTAAGCCACAAAGACAATATACATTATTGTTCGAATGGTTAGGGATACTGACTACGCAATTAACAGAGACAAACATTTATTTGATGAGCAAAAGTGTTTGTATTTCTGGGTTTGTGTGTTTAGAAATATATTGCAGTCTCGCCGATTGCAGTATTTAAATATATATTTCATTATGTATCAATATATGTATATCAATCAATCAATATATGTATTAGTGGCGTTGACGTTGAACAGTGATCCATGTCACTTGCAATGCTTTGCTTGGCTGTTTTAGGGTTAGATCAGTTGGTGCAATTTGTCCAGTGAATTTATATAACATTATTGTTGTCCTCATATGAGTTTTGATCCTACATCTTAAACCTACAGAACTTAAAAAAAATTGGTCAAGTGCGTGTCGAGCCACGCACAATGTAGGATTCCGAAGTTGCCCATCACAAAAATGCGGACTAAGAAAAAGGCTTCTATAGATTTAAAATATGAACATTTTAGCTATTCATCGTCAATTACCTATTCAATGCCTATTGGTACAACTGTTTGTCTCTCCGTTTGCTTCTAGTCAGCTATACTTTCAATATTTTCTACACTGTTATTATTGATATTTAAACCAACAGTGGCTATTGGGTCTGAAACATATTTATGCACTTTTTAAACTGAAATTCTTTTCTTTTTCTTCCCCTCCCCACTCACGACACAATTTTACGTAACGAGTAATACTTTGCAATGGTAATATTTTTCATTCGTCGTACAGGTTCCCTCCTAGATCGGTTCAGACGCCTTCATCTTTTTGAGTTCTCTGCATTTGTTCCGTCTTTTATATTGGAGTTCATGGTTATCATTGTTATCATTAGACTGGTATTTAAAATCAATTTCAATCGCTAGCGTTCCTTGTATTTTTATTTGGATCGATAAAACTTTACAAGAACTGTCGAACAAAACTTAATCAAACTTCATAGTTGCTCCGATTCGAACGATTGACTATATGCAAATTCTGTAACGCAGCGAAATTACCTAAAAATGGTGGCTCTTCTCCTACACAAAAAAAAAAAAACATCCTCCGCAAGGCATTCTTGGTTAACATTTTTTTTAATTTTTAGTTATCTATTGGTATAGATAATTAGATTTCAGATATTGGTAATAGATATGCATCTACAACATCAAGCGTTATCCCCCAATTTTGTTATCATCAGTTTTCAGAACTATCTCTCACTATTGAAACAAAATATATTTTAAAGACGTATTCACATCAGAATTGTCTGCTCTTACTCTATACGAGTCCATTCTCCTACAATATGACCCACTTGGACCCGTGAATATATAACTAGTTTTATTCAACCTTTCTTTTATTAGGACAGGGGTAGACTTGACGCGTAGTGTTTTAATAGCTGACCGAAAACCGTCCCTCAGGGTCGAATTTTGGGGAATGAAAATATTAAACATGCATTAATATTTAAGTAGGATTATACTAGCAAAAGTGGTAATTTAATTATTATGTTGAAATAAAATGAAATATTTATAATTCTTAATTAGTAGGTTGATTTGGGTTAATTTAGTTAAGGCTTTGAAGTTGTGCACTTACATATTTAACTATTTTAATTTTACATTAAATGATAAAATGAAACATTATGATTTTTTTTTTGCGGCAGAAAAACAATTCCAGCCAGTTACTACCACATTGTTTGAGAAGCTAGCAAACCTGACTACGCAATCACTGGGGTTTGATTTCCGACAGGGGCATGCGTTGGTATTATTAGTAGTATTAATATTTGAAAACGCGCAATCATTGAATATATTTTATAGACGCAAAATAATTTTGTAGAATTAAAAGACCCTACAAATTCCCTAATCTCTAATAATATTAAGATCAGGGTTTGAAAGCAGTTTAAAAAAATATCGTTTAATAAAATAAAAGGTTTCACTCAGAGCGTAGTTGAGAGTGCTTCATTAACCTATATAAATCGGTTAAAGCAAAAACCGTAGACCCCGAAATTTAGAAATGGCAAACGTCTAAGAAATATTTTAAAAAACCTCTACAAACCAGTTCATTGATCAAACCTCTTATAATTTTGATCCATAAGTAGATCGCTATACGGGTAGAAGCCCAGTGCTATCTTTTAAACCACGGTGATAAGGAATAATTTAAGCTACTTTTATTCTACAAGTTTTTAACTAGTTGGCCTATATGGGAACCAAAGTTACATTATTTGTATGTGTTTCAATATATACAGTGTAAAGAAAACCCTGTCGGATAATTAAAGGTGTTATTTGGTACCGTAATACGTTTACATATTATGTGTTATTATTTTATGGATATTAATTAATTAGTTTTCCCAATAAAATAATAATAATATTAAATGGTATTTTCATATATTAAGCATGACAACACCTACAAATAAGTAAATTCTATTATCAAAGAATACCGCGCAAATCGGATGCTACTAAAGACAAGCGGCGCGTGTGAGGCGCGTTTGAAATTCCTTTGTAAAAAGCCGAAAAACAAACAGCGCGCCTTTGAGTGGTGTTTGTGCGAAAGCCGCTTAAGCGAAACGACAAAACAAACAGCGAAAGTGAGGTGTTGTAATTTTTAAAATATTTGCTTAACTCTAGGGAAACATAAGTATAAAATACGAATATTAAAAAAACGATATCTTTTTTATTTTCAGAAATAGTCATTTTAATTTGTTATTCAGTAATGCCTTTAACCAACCTATATGCCTCTTTCGGATAGGACAGGGTTTTCTTTACAAACCGTTTAACAATACAAAATAACATATCATTCATAACCATTTCTCCATCAAAATGTATAACCAAGAAGCAGTTTGGTCGAATAAAACACTTGAATCATTTTTACACGCACACTATAATCGCCTCTGTGGTGTAGTGGTCCAGTCTCAGAGTTGATCACACAGGTCCCGGGTTCGATTCCTGGGTCGGGAAATTCAGAAATGTGTTTTTCAGTTTTCTGATAAAAACAACATTGCCCGGGATTGGAAAGTGCCCGGTTGGCGATAGGATTGCCACCTATCACATAGTGGGACCAAGTATCTTCGGCTAATCGTGGGTGCACTTGTTGTACCTCTGCCTACCCTTTCGGGGATACGGGTGTGAAGATACTTATAATTTTTGGCCCTTTTTTATGGAAGAGGGGGCAAATGAGCAGGAAGTTCACCTGATATAAAGTAGTCACTATCGCCCACGGACATCCGCAATACCAGGGGTCTTGCAGTTGCGTTACCGACCTTTTAAAAATGAGTAAGTTCTTTTCTTGAACATCCCCATATCGTATCTGTGAGGAAAAACCCCTGCCGGTAATTGATCCCACAAAAGATTAGTGCGAGGCCAAAAGTGCTGGGAGAACCGCATGGTTGTGAATATTCAGACATCAAAATAGTGAGGGTGGAACGCGCTCAAGAAGCGATTGAATTACATTGACTCGAAAATATCTTGTCCAAGCCTATTTATATTATCATTATTTATATTTATCCATTGTTTGTTAACAATAGCATTATTATCTCACAATAGCAGCTGCATAAATCATTCAGGTTCGCCACACCTGGCTGGCTAGTGCTTGTCATTAAGCGCAGTCGCTAACATATAAATGATTCTAAATCCCTGCAAGATTTTAAATTTGGATTTATCTTAAACACATTTTTTTGTATTATGGGGTAACAAACAAACAGATAAAAAAGAAATCTGATAAAAAAACTATTACGCACTAAATAAATTTAATTAATATTATAAATACAAATATTAATGATGCGTTTAGCGGGATTAGATAAATGATGTAATATAATAAAGAGATATATACATCTATACAAATCTGTACAAATAATAAAATTGGAATGTCTGTTTTTAATATCAAAATAACCGCTTTTACTAAATGCATACGAATGTATACACGATACATATACCAATATATTTTACAATTTTTGTCTGTCAGTTTGTTCTGGCTAATCTCTGAAACGGCTGGACTGTTTTTGACCTGCTAGGCTACTTCTACTTTAGAATTTTTTTTACGTGGGAATAATCGTGAGCACAACTAATTTTTTTATGTATTAAAATATCAAACAATCACATAACTGTCCCGATGAATAGAGACAGCCATCTCTAATAGCAAAAAATATATTAATAATGCGTTGCTATCTTCTAATGTGACAGGATGGGTACGCCACATGCGTAAGTTTCCCAACTTCCTTACTCGTAATAAAACAATGACAATCATCGACGCTGTAATTACAATAATAACTAATGTAATGGTGCCGACGAACACGAGGAAAAAAAATGGGGAAAATATTAAATGTTATTCCAATAAAAAATCTGTGAAATTTCTTTCGCAGTATATGAATGAACAAATAATGTATTGTTTCTCCTGTCACGCCCTTATCACTGTCAGATAATATCCTCACTCAGGAGACAGAAGTCACTTCTGACTTACAGTGATTTTCAGAGGCATATAGTGAACATTTTAAAAGAGTTACCTGACAAGTGTATTGAGTAAAAAACGTTTCTGGAAATCAGGTTTTCCTAAAACTTTTGTAACCGAGATCAACGATACCGATTACCGATTTTTACAGAATACCGGTATTGATTGTTTTTTTTTATATCATAAGATAGCAAACAAGCAGATGGGTCTCCTGATGGAAAGAGTCAAGCATCGCCTATAGACACTAAAGATGTTAATGATGCGTTGCTATCTTGTGGCGAGGTCTAATGCCACATGCATAAGTTTACCAGCTACCTTACCCTCCAAACTGGAACACGACAGCGACAAGCACTGACGCTATTGCGACAGGAATAGGTAAGGCGGTGGTACTAGACCCGGGCGAGACAATGCAGAACTCTACCGCCTAGTAGCCACGATGGTAGTGACTCGATAGCCAATCGGTCGCCTTTCGGCCTATTTTTTGGCCTATTCTTCAAAGGAGGCCGGGACCAACACGGTGTATTATATAGCAAATAAGCAAATGGCTCTCCTGATGGAAAGATAAACCATTGCTTATAAACATAAAAAATGTAAATGTTCCGTTGTTATCCGAGTGACGGGATGGTAACCTGGCTCCGAACCAGAACACTGCAACAACAAGCATAAACGCTGTTGCGAAGGAAATAGATAAGGCGGTGGGACCGAAAACCAAAACATTGTGGAATTCCTCACCTAGTCCCATAGAATAACAATGGTACTGACACATATCCCCCGTGTTGGTTCAGGTTCCTTTGAAGAATAGACCAACTGCCGTTCTGCCAAGCAGGTGCAAAAGGCGACCAATTGGCTGTACGTATCACTACTAAGTGGTAGAGTTCCATAACATCTCCCCCTGTTAATTTGGTACAACCGTCTTGCCTATTCCTGCTACAATAGTGTCAATGCTTGTCACTGTTGAGTTCCTGTATGGAAAACAAGGTAGCCGGTAGACCTACGAATTGTCATCTTGCCACATACGTTGCTATCCAACACATCATTAACATCTTTGGTATCATTTGCATTCCAATGCAGGCATTTGTTTGTTTGCTATTTTAGGATATAAAAAAATATGGCCAATCATTCTTTTTTTTCCAACTGCCTTTAAAAATACCTATATTGGCATTGAACTATCGCATTTTCAAATACAATTGAGTATTTGTTTTCTGTTCGAATAGAATTTTTGTAACTTAATGTATGTAGACCGTGGTTACGGTTTTAAGCTTTTGCATAGCTTCTATTGCGGGCCTTGAGCGTGGAGACCGAATCCAGAAATTCCGTAACGAAAAAACCTAACACCCCCCACTCCGACCGCCACAGCGGTGATACTTTTTAGTTTTTCCATCTACCGATAAATACCAGAACTTTAAATGATTTTTTGAAATATCACTCTTGTCTCTTTTGTTTAGCAACTCGCCTTTAGATGGCATTGGTTGTATTGGAAAACTACCGTAATCAGCTGTTTGTGAGAAAGTATATAGGTATTTATCATCTACGTACAACAGTGAATATCTGTATTCGTATAATTTGTGTACAAAGTGTTTTAAATATGAATAAACAAAGTGCATTTATTAAATACTAGCGACCTGCCCGCGGTTTCACCCGCGTATCTTTTGTTCCTGTGAGAATATCGGAAAGGTTTATATATTAAAACCTTCCTCAAGAATCAATCTATCTATTAAAAAAAACCGCATCAAAATCCGTTGCGTAGTTTTAAAGATTTAAGCATACATAGGGACATAAGGACATAGGGACAGACAGAGAAAGCGACTTTGTTTTATACTATGTAATGATTCCTGAAGAACCGACATGTATTGAAAGATAAAAAAGTATTTTGAACAATATTAACATCTCATTTATTTAATAAAAGAAAAAAAACTGATTTTTTTTATCGGTCACCACGCTCAAAGTGTAACTTGAATTAATATCAAAGAAAAAAAATACTGCATAAATAAAATAAATATATAATTGTAATTGCATAAGGTGATAAAAAATGCTATGCAATAGCTTTACCGCGGCAGTCTCCCGAGTGCCACACGCCTTTTTTTTTTATTAATAACAAGCTAAATTTTTTCCATCAGCTTGGCTTTGATAAGACGCCCATCTTTTCTATCTTCGAATAATCTCGAATCGGGTAACTAACAAAGCCAGGTAAAAAGAGAAAATTTAGAGTGTCGGACTAAGAAAAGTTTACACTTTACGTGTATTATAAAGTTACACTTGAATTTTTTCAATAACAAGCTGTCGTAAGAAATTAGTTTTTTTAAATTGATTAATATCAGTTTAAAAATCTCATGATTCCGATATCTTTAAAGTGCAGGACTCGTCAGAAAAACCATCGAATATGTAGGACAAAAGTTTTTTCGGTTTTTAATAAAATAATTAAGCGTTTACAGTAAAAAAAAAACTAATTGTTATTATTAATTAAATTTTTCCTTCATCAAATTAAAAATATTTGAAGCCACCTTCTTTTAAAAATTACAAGATTTGAGAATTTTCGTGTCTCGTAAAACCGAAGCTGTCTACAAAAAAAAAATCAGCTTGTTATGAATCAAAAATATTTTTTTATCTGGGACCACGGTCTAATATTATGATCCTTTGACTTATGGGAAAGATGTTTTTTTCTAATATTAATCCCTTAATTGAAATATAACATACATATTTACGAGATAAATTTTCCTTTAGCCCAAGAGGAACTTTATTTGGTACTAAAATGTTGTATGTCCTGTATATTAAGATAAAATATGTTCTTTTTATATCATAAAAAAACAAACAAGTAGATGCTCTTCTGAAGGGCAGATACAACTATCACCTATAGACACTAAAGATGTGAATGTTGCGTTGCTATCTGTGTGGCGGGATAGTAATACCACATGCACATGTTTACCGACTACCTTACCTTCCAAACCGGAACTCAACAGTGACAAGCGTTGACTCTGATACCAGAGAAACGTGTCAGGCGGTGGTAACAAATTCGTACAAGGCACCTAGTAGTTACTATAAGTGATACGTTAAAAAGTGTGGCCGCTCATCTGAGCAAATGCACGTAAAAGTCAAACGCTTGTAGATATTATGTCGTGAAAAATAGTAATATGACATGATGTTTCGCTACTTTATTATGCCGAATTAGAATCCAAAAAAGTATCTTCACGCCCGAATCCCCGAAAAAAATAGGCGTAACTACCAGTGTACCCACGATTAGCTAAAGGTACTTAGTCCCACAATGTGATAGGTTAGGATCCTATCATCAACCGGGCACTTATCCAATCCCGGGCAGCGTTGCTTTTATCAGACAACAAAAAAGACACATTTTTTTTAAATTTCCCGACCCGTGAATCGAACCTGGAACCTCATGCGGTCAACGCCAACGCTGGACCACTAGGCCATAATTATATGTTCTCCCCGTTCAAGTTTACCAACCATCTTACCCTCCAAACTGGAATACAACAGTAACGAACATTGACGTTAATTCGACAAGAATAGGTAAGGCGGTGGTAAGAAAACACGAGTGGGATATTGCAGAACTCTACCATTTGGTACTGTAACAAACTCTCCCGAAGACCCTCTAAACTCACATTTTAAATATAACAAAATTGTCTGTTATATTTCGTTTATAAAAGAGTCAACAGAGTTATAATCATATTATCTGGCCAAATGATTCATCTAGTGTTAAATTGAGGACCTATTTGTGTTATATAGTTTACCCATTCATTCTTTTCAAAGGTACACTTCATATCTTATAACCAACCATACTTTATCAGGAAATGTATACTATAAATTGATTTAAAGGACTAAAATTTAATATATTGAAGATATTTGGCATAAGAGAGGGAGTAATATATTACTTAAATACATAAATACATAAATACATAATAAAGATATTTGACTTTAAGGAAGGGAATAATATATTAAATATATACATAAAATACATAATAAAATATATAGCTTAAGAGAGCGATATGATGATATTAATAATTACATAAACTTCTTCTAAAGGAAAGAAGTACGGTAGTATGGAATATATGGACAAAATTATTGTAATATTTAAGTTGGGAGTTGTAAAGCACTTTAGTGCCGCAATTTTATTATTGTGGGATATGTAAGAGGCGCCGCCTCGCCTCACATGTGTGAATACCAAGCCGGCTGAAGGCCTTCCTAGCGTATTCCCCAGAAATATATTGAAACTAAAAGGAACTAAAGTCCTTAATCTCAAAGAGAAAATCAATATATTATGAAGAACCAAGTTAATGGCAGATAGGCATAACTGTTGTGGGGTCACAAAGTGATAGCCATATAGTTTTAATGTCCAAATATGTGAATACATTGTTTGGAAGTTGATGAGTATAGGCATGACCAAGGTGTTTCATTAACATTGAGCACAGCCAAAAAGCCAAATAATAAATATATTTCTCAAGTATACAATTAAGCATTGACTTGAAGTAAGTAAATGTTGATAAAAATATATACTGTTGCCATTTTTATAACAAACAGTTTAATAAAATAATAAATAAATATTGGCATGACCAAGGGTGCATCATTTGTATTGAGCACAGTCAAAAGGTCAAATAATAAATATATTTCTCAAGTATACAATTAAGCATTGACTTGAAGTAAGTAAATGTTGATAAAAATATATACTGTTGTTATTTTAGTAACAAACAGTAACAAAATAATAAATAAATATTGGCATGACCAAGGGTGCATCATTTGTATTGAGCACAGTCAAAAGGCCAAATAATAAATATATTTCTCAAGTATACAATTAAGCATTGACTTGAAGTAAGTAAATGTTGATAAAAATATATACTGTTGTTATTTTAGTAACAAACAGTAACAAAATAATAAATAAATATTGGCATGACAAAGGTGCATCATTTTTATTTATTTTATTTTATTTAACCATTTATTGTACACAAATAATAAAAGTAAAACTAAAGACAAAATTAGTACAAAAGGCAAGCTTATCTCTAAAGAAATTTCTTCCAGCAAGCCCAAAATAAGAGAGAAAAAAAAAACATAAGGTAGAAAAACACGTGTACAAAACTATAGAACAAAGTAAACAAAATACAACGAAACTTAACTACTAAACTAATACAACTCTTATAACTACTTACTATGTCTACAAACTAAACAAACTATGAAATGGATAAGTAGTGCTGTTTCAGGCGACTCTTAAAGGTATCTTGAGATTCACTTATTCTAATAGAATGAGGCAAAGAATTCCAGAGCCTAACGGAACGAATAGTAAAAGAAGAGGAGAAATAGGTCGTCTTATGTACCGGAACTCGCAAGAGAGCACTTACACAAGGACGACAAGGACGGCCTATTGGGTGAAGAAATTCAAATTTTTCGCGTAGATAAGAAGGACAAGAAGGATTGAATAAAATATTATATAAAAATGACAATAACCGTAAATTCCTACGAAGGCGAATAGGAAGCCAACCAAGTTGGCTCCTAAAGCTAGAAATATGGTCAAATTTTCGTAAACCAAATACATATCTGATGCATAAATTTTGGAGACGTTCTAACGATTGAGAAGTTCCTCTGTAGCATCAGGATAGCATGAGTCTGCATAATCTAAAATGGGAAGAATTAACGTTTGGACCAAAGATATTTTTGTTTTAAAAGGAAGGAAATTTTGAAGAAGTTTTAAAGAATGGAAAGCTCGATAAACTTTATTGTGAATATGGTTAATATTAGCCCCCCACGAAAAATCAGAACTAAAAACCAAACCCAGATTTCTTCCAGTGCTGCTAAGGCTAATAATAGAATTGTTATATTTAAGCTGTGGAATCCTAGAATTATCAATAGCGTTAAGCAGAAAACGACTTCCTACGAGGAGTGCTTGTGATTTACTAGGGTTGAGAACTAAGCCAAAGGACCTAGCCCAATTGTAAATTGAGTCAAGGTCTGTGTTAATGGAGTCGAATGCAAAAGCTAAATCCTCGACATTAAAATGGCGATACAGTTGTAGATCATCCGCATAAAGGTGGAAATGAGATGAAATGAGATTAGTTACCGTATTGATAAATATTGAAAACAGAAGAGGAGATAAAACCCCACCCTGAGGCACGCCCGCAGAAAGCTCGCACCAATTTGAAAAACAGTCTTTGATGCGAACTCTCTGCGATCGCCCCACAAGATAAGATCTAAACCAATCTACTACATTAGAAGGGATGTTAAAAGACAGAAGAATACCTAGAAGAATTTCAAAGTCAACGGAGTTGAAAGCGTTACTAAAATCTAAAAGAAGAAGAATTGTTAACTGTCTATCATCCATAGCTCTTCGGATGTCGTCGGTAACTTTGATCAGTGTGGTAGTAGTACTGTGACCCCGTCGAAAGCCAGACTGGTAAGGACTTAATAAATTATTATGAAGAAGAAAATCATTCAGTTGTTTATAGACAATATGCTCAAGAACTTTTGACAAAAAAGGTAAAATCGAAATAGGCCGACAATCAGAAGGGGAAGTGGGGTGCGCAGTTTTAGGAAGAGGCACGACATGCGCAGCTTTCCAGGTGGTAGGAAAGGTAGAGGACATCAAGGAAAAATTGAAAATGTGGGATAGAATGGGAAGTAATTCAGGGAGAATGAATGTAATCATTTTTGAGCAAATACCATCATTACCAGAAGCCGAGGAGAAATAGCGAAGATATGTCTATTGATATCACTTGTAGTGACGGGAACAAACTGAAAAGGAGCACATTGAGGAATAGGAAGAGAAGCTAAATTATTGAGAGTAATCGATTTAGTAACGCTATCAAGTACAAGAGGAGGTTTGGAAAAGTGAGAATTCAAAGCATTTAGATTTATATTAATATCGTCATACGTAGACTTTTTGCCTATTCCCAGAGTTTTGAGAAATTTCCAGGTTTGTTCCGAATTTGAATTTTTAATAGTGTCATGTATGAAGGCACGCTTAGCTTCCCGACATAAGCGGTTACATTGGTTACGAATAATTTTATATCTCACCCAATTATCATCACAAGGAAACTTAGAATAGTGTCGCCGTGCTCTGTCACGTTTAGAGATAAATTGTTTGATGGTGTTATTAAACCATGGCGCTGGTTGGTGTTTTAATTTAATTTTCCTCAGTGGCGCATGTTTGTCATACACTTCAAGTATCATAGCGTTAAACAATGCAACCTTTTCATCAATATTCTCGCTAGCAATAATATTATTCCAGGAAAGTTCATTGACATCATTTTTCAGAGCTTCGATATCAATACCATTAAAACAACGTCGTAATAGAAATGTGGGTTTGGGCTTAGGTGTACGGAGTTTGTATGAAACATAGATAAGATCATGATAAGAGAAACAAGAGAGAAGTTGACCATGAATTTCCACTAGGTTACAGTCTGAAACAAGAATTAAGTCCAGAAGAGAAGGCTGTATTGAGCACAGTCAAAAGGCCAAATAATAAATATATTTCTCAAGTATACAATTAAGCATTGACTTGAAGTAAGTTAATGTTGATAAAAATATATACTGTTGTTATTTTAGTAACAAACAGTAACAAAATAATAAATAAATATTGGCATGTCAAAGGTGCATCATTTTTATTGAGCACAGTCAAAAAGGCCAAATAATAAATATATTTCTCAAGTATACAATTAAGCATTGACTTGAAGTAAGTAAATGTTGATAAAAATATATACTGTTGTTATTTTAGTAACAAACAGTAACAAAATAATAAATAAATATTGGCATGACAAAGGTGCATCATTTGTATTGAGCACAGTCAAAAGGCCAAATAATATGTTCTCAAGTATACAATTAAAGTTTGTGCAAGTTTGTTTTAACAATTACTTGACAATACTAAGACAAGATAATATGTTGTCTTCAATCACAATACCGAAACATTAATAGTCGGTACGCGATAAATAAACATATATAAAAGTAATCATTGCCCGCAATGAACTTCAAATAATCCAAATCATAAAAATTTCATAAGTAAAATCAATTAAGATAATCCTTATGACGAAAGTCAAATGAACTCAGGTTAATGTATAAAAATACATTAAAATAAGCAATTTAATATATCCAGCTCTGTGATGTAGCTCATACCTGGTTGAAGATTTGATTAGTTATGTAAATAGAGCAACTTTGGTAGGCGATAGATAGTTGGTGTTTATCTGGGTTAACTCTCTGAATACACTGTTTGCGGTAGGGCTTATCCGAGTACCACGCACTGGTAACGAGAAGATAACCATAACGACAACATTATAGCTGCCTTTATATAGATATACACAATGCATGCAACATGCATACAACCCTGATGCCTTCGCAAAGTCGACACTACCTTGTGACGAAGGTATGGTCCAATCAAAAAGCCAAATAATTAAAATAAATTATTACTGAACTAGAAATTAACCTTTGTTCTAAAGATATTATAGTCAAATTTCCTCCTATAACCCTAATAATTTATAGTCACCACAAGCAATGAAATATTACTTATTAATCGAATTTGAAGTTATAGATGAAATTTAGTGAGATCTTTGAACTCTTTAATATTGTGATTGAATACTCAATACATCTTAGAATCCAAACAATTCGTCTTATACTCGTTTTCTAATGAAACTAAATTATTTATGTCTTCTCCAGACTATTAGAGTTCTATTACTCTTATTTCAATTTCTCTTTAATCAAATTTCAGAATTTAATAAGGTCTGAACTTTTAGAAATCAACGCTTATTAGATCTATTGTTGCTTTAAGTGAACAGTATTATGAAACATCTATCCACCCGAATAATCATAAGTAAAGTTCATTTGTACAATCCTTATGATGTAGAGATTCAATCATGGAATCCAGGTTAATACATGAATATATACAGATAAACAATTTAGACAAATAACTCTAGTTCTGTAAAATAGTTCATGTCTGAGATGATTAGATATGAAAATGGATCAACTTTGCTTGGCGGTATAGTTGGGTGTATATCTGGGTTATCGCCCCAAACACCTTGCTCACGACAGAGGGACATATTAACCGTGTGTCTGCACTGGTGAAGAGAAGATGACCATAATGACAACATTACATGTGTGTCTTTATATAGATACACCCAGCACAACTTGTTGCCTTCGTAAAGTCGATACTCCCCAGAGATGAAGATGACATGATCTATTTACCAAGGTAAAAGGTAAAAATATCTAATCCAAAATTAGTAATTAACCTTAATTTCAGATTTATTTAGTAAACTTCCTATCTTACTAAAAGATCTGTTATGCACTGTCACTATAAACAATAATATTTCAATTATCCAAAAGAATTAATTTGATGAAGAAGTTTAATATTATAATTCCTATCCTCCTAAATCCCTATATAAATAATATAAAATAAGAATACAATAAATAAATAAATAATTAAATTAAGTAAATAATTTATACAAAATATGGTTAAATAAACATAATACGTTTGGACTAAAGTTCATTCATTCCTCTCTTGCACTCTAACTCCCTGAAGCTTCATTAAAGTCATTTAAGATTTTCGCTCCAAATTTAATTCAACAATTCAGTTCATATTAATTATTCCTTTGTTAGACACGAAGAGAGTAATTTGTATTAGTTTGTGATTATCTCGTTTAATATTTGTACTCGGTTTTAAATTTGATTGTAAATAAAATAATGTTTTATGAAGATTTGATTTTAAGAGACTGGCCTATGCAATTAATTTACGTATTAGTTAATATTTAGTTTTATAATAGGATATAATAATTCGTATTAACATTTCATAATTTTAATAATTCATATTAAGGTAGGTTTTCGTGTGAATTTAGTGTAGGTTTATGCCCCCGCTTATTGGTTATAATATATTATTCCTACAATGACAGACCTTCTGCTTTCAATTCCTAAAAGATCCCATTTCCTCCTTACAACATTTCCAATTTGAAGCATTAATTCAAGTAATCATTTAAACTAGAGAAAGTTTCTATAATAAACATTTCCTAAGCTTGAATCACCTAGTTTTAATTGAAAGTCAATAATAAACAAAGTATTCCTTAAATTCCTCAATATATTAAAGCATCAGTTCTTCCACCTAATATCTACACGCCCTATCCTATCACCTAATTGTTCCTTCATAAAAAAATTTTAACTGCCCAAAATTATAACAATGCAGAAATTAAAATCGTATTTGCCATACCTCCAACTCTGCAACAAACCTACAGCAACTCCGCATTCAGCTCCGACGACAGCTAAGAAGTCACCCCCACGCGGCCTCGAAGACTCCAAAGGAATCAGCTCTCGATCCCTAAAGTTTAAATAACAAGCAGGATCAACTGTACTATGGAAATTATTCTAAGAACTTCCTTAGCCGGTTCTCATCTATAAAGATATGTGGTAGCTATCACCAGTTAGTAGATTTTAAAAGATAAAAACGCACGCAAAACTTACGAAACGGATTTGAATGAAATTTTACACACAGATAGTTGATGACTTGGATTAGCACATAGGCTATTTATTATCCCGGGAAAATCTAGTGATCCAGCGGGATTCGCTTCTATAATGTTGCGGGTTGTACGTTGAAACTAGTTGATAATATTAATTCAGGTGCAGTAGTATTAGTATCTAATAACAATGGAATTCCTTCAAGTGACGATGATGAAAAGTATAGTATAAAGTAGTTAAAGCACTTAAATCTATTCCTAATTAATAAGCTATTTAGCCAACATGCTTTTGAATTTGGTAATGTAAAGGCATTTCTTACTTCTATGAAGAATAAACAAACATAGCAATATTAGCCACTTGTAAGGTAAAGATGTAATAATGATAGTTCAATTGCATAAGATAAAAGTATAATATAAACAATTAAAGCACATAAAACTATTCCTTGTTAGTTAATAAGCTATTTAGCCAACATGCTTTTGGCATTTGATAATGCAAAGCCATTACTTACTCCTGTGAAAAATAAACAAACATAGCAATATTAGCCAATTGTAAGGTATAGATGCAATAATAAGTGTCTAGAGACAATGGGATTCCTCAAAATGCCGACGATAAAGATATAAAGCAATTAAAGTACTTAATTCTATTTATTAGTTAAATAATAAACTGCCTTGCCAACATGTTCTGAAATTTGATAATGTAAAGCCTTTTCTTTACTTATATGAAAATAACAAACATAGGAATCTTAGTCATTTGCTAAGTATAGGTATAATAATAATAGTGTCTAAAGGCAATGGGTTTCCTTTAAATATCGATGATGAAAACCTATATACATATAATTAAATCCATAAATCCATTTCCTAATTAATTAGTAAACTATTATCCGTCAAGCACTGAAATTTGATAAATTAAAGCCATTATTTATTCTTGTATAGTTATACAAACATAATAATCTTAGTCACTTGTACGACTCTGCTAAAATAAAATCAAAATGAGTTATTTATCACACACACTATCATCAGATCATTCACAATAATTTAATTTAAATTGGAAGAACTACGTCACCTGTGTTGTTTAGAATTCCGATTTATCCTGCATCCTGATTAGCAACCCTGCTGCAAAACTGTGAGGCAGCAATCGCTCCACAACCATTGCTCACATTTTTATGGAAAGAAAAGAACATTTAAATAACAGCATAAATTATGGTTTTATTTTCCTAAAATCAAAATAGGCTTCCCTAATAATAGAATCACACAAACTTTTCAAAAATTACAAGTCCTAGTTTCCTTCCTAAATTATCCATGTTATTAATCATCCTTTCAACAGGTTATTCCTTAAAATAAATAATTTCCTTTCTTCATACAACAACCATTCTTCACTCAGTCAAGGATCGATCCACCTTTACACAACATTTTGCACGATTTCATACTTGTAAACCTAATCACAAATTTATCGGTAATATGTTTATTAAATTTACATAGCTAGACTATGCTATTCAAAAGATTTACCATTTGATAAAATCTACTTATTACCACTACTGCTAGATTTAAATAAACTCAATTTCTACAGCAACTCATACGGATTTGTTTAAACACTTACCTAATTCTTGAATAATCACTGTTCTACTCACAGTTTAATCCTTGTTTTAATAATTTTTGTATCAAGCAAAGAATATTTCTTCTAACGTCAAAACTTTCAAATTTCCCACAGATTTTAATAATTATTGTATCAAACGAAGAATATCTTCGTCAAATCAAGAACTTTCAAACTTTCACTAGAACTTTCTTCTTCTTAATCTCTTAAATGAAAATTTCAACATTCATTTTATGCCTTCTGGAACGAAAATCCTTTCCTCATCCGAGAAGCAAAAATCCCTCTTTTTTCATCTCCCGTTCTATTTATAACCTCCGTTTTCCCTTCCATTTCTATCTTTAAATTTTTCAAATTTATTTTCCCTTATTTTTCAAATCCTGTCATTCTTTTCTCATATTCGTTCCCCTTTTTTAAGGTTTTATATGTTTATATGTTAGGTCTTATATATTATTGAGAATTAATTTTTTTTATTCATTTTCATCTTTAATTCCATTGATATTATTTATTAAACCTAACACTGACATATTTTTAACAAAAAAAAGAAAATAGTATAGATTCTTATTATTTTCTTTTATTACACTAAACCTCTTAAGGGATAGATGAAGTCTGTTACAGTACCATATGGACTCGCATAACCAATTGTTCGCATTTTACAAAATGCCTGGTTGGCAGATGGTCCATTCTTCAAGGGGACTCGAATTAACACCTTTTCTTCCTAATTTTTTCGTTGCTTTTTATCTCAAAAAATACACCACACCAGTAAAATAAACAAAGATTTGATCGCACAGCACAGTGAAGGATTGAGCACACTGAGACGGTTCGAACAGACCGGTACGAAACGCATCGCAATGAAAAATGCTGACGCAGTGGGGCGAAATGGGCTGCATCTTAACGCAGCACATTTTCGTATTTCTTTACAAACGTTATTCTCGTTTGTTAATCATAACCTGGATCTTACATATCATGTAGCTCTTTGTAGCTTTGAACTAAAATAAAATTATAATAACAATAAATTAGAATCTTCTTCATCCAGTGATTTCTTAAATTATTACTCAAATCCTTTTTTTATCCCCCTCGATGCGGCCTGCTGCGCTATCTGTAATGTGCGATAGTTCATATAAAATGTATGTGAGCGATCTAGGCGAATTTTCACAATTTGATCCGGCCCGTTGAGGTCCGCCTCCGTGTGATTTTTCCTTAAGACGTGTTGTCCAATATTTGTAAGTAATTTGAAAGTTATTCATTAGAATAATATAAACAATATTCATCTATTGATATAAATCCTCACATAAATTTACCTTAAACAGTGTATACTGAAAACCAGAGACACCATACGGATATATTAAATTCAGCTAAGCCGCTTACAATCGCATTTCGTCGCTGCCTGTTGTACATCATCAATCACAGTCATCCTTAATCCGCCATCTATCTACAAAAGGAATGCATTCTCGGTACCGTTTCTGAGGGTTGCATTAATGCCTTTGTCATTACCATCTGTTTGAATTTTACATACACTAACGAGTTACGAATAACGCATCTTTTTTTGGATTTCATATTCAACAAGGAGCTCTTGTAGTTGCGCTTTGTCCACCTATGTCTATCTGATTGCAATTTTCTGAAAGATACATTTGCCCAGCACGGCAAATAAAAGATTTTCGATGTTAAATCGTTCTTAAAGTTGTTTTCATATAGAGAGACAGTTCAAAAAAGTAACGGTGGCAAAATTGGAATATAGAATTTGGTATTATACCACATAATTATCGCCATGATTCAACATCTAATTCAGCCACTGGATAGTTAAAGAATCGAAAAAAATGTTTAGCTATGTTCGAACTACTATGCTAGGATAGAGGAGGAAGTTCCGCCATTTTTTGGTAATTTCGCTGCGTTACATAACTTGCAAATCTTTTGACTCGGTGCAGCTGTGACGTCTCATTAAATTTTATTCACTCTTGTAAAAATTTTTCGATGGCGCACGTCACCAAAAATTACTTGCTTATGATAATAAAAATAAAAAAGATGACGTTTAAGTAAAAAAATTAGAAAAAAATTGTAATCAGCCAAAAAAATTTTGAAAAAACAAATCAAAATACATTGAACGTATACCATCTGAAAGGGACTTTAAATAGTAATTCAATAATACCCACGAACTGCCCTATAAAAAAGTGAAGAAATGCCGATAATGCAAAAAGACGAAGGCGTCCGAACCGATTAAAGATGGCACTGTCTTTATGTAGACGTATTCACGTTAAACCTACATGGCTGTGTCCAAGACATAGCTACAACCCGTTTTTATAGTTTCGCTGTGTCCATCTGTCCGTTCGTCCATCTGGAGTCTAGTATAGATATCCTTAGTACTAGAAAGCAAGGCTTGTTAACCGGTTAATTTAAAAACCTAAATCAACGCAAGTACATGAAGAGAGTTTCATAAAGGTTTGGCTCTACCTTAACCTCAAAAATAGCGGTTTACTCGTTGAGCGAAATGATAAAGGTTTTTAATTAATAAACCGGTTTATACTGGTTTTTCAATTTTTCTTTGAAGCTCGCCGCCTTCAATTTTAAGTACAAATATGAAATAACGCAAATGTGTAGTGATTTTATGTTTGCCGGCCAAGACGCTACTCATTGCGGTGTTTCTTAGGCCAGTGGCAAGTAACGAGGGACAATGCGTAAATTTTAAGTATTTGCGTAACGTATAGATATAATTTTTTTAGGGAAATCCTTTTTATTATAATATTTTAGAGTAGGTATCTTACTCCCTCAAATGGTTTAAATGCTTCATTCAATTAATTGAATTATATACATTTTTTGCAGATTATCGGATATTCTACATTATATTCTTTACGGATGACGATAAAAGTTACTTATTATTGATAAAAGTTACTTATTATTGTTAAAGTTTACTTAGGTTCACTTCAATTTTTACCTTCCCACTACGTATGTAGATAAGGAAGTTACTGATTTCACCCCTATTTTCGAAAATCGAGTTTTCACCAGATGTCCACGTTTTGAGGTCCTAGGAACTTTTGCCGTCTATTTTTACGATGACGCCAGTATGTCGGTATATATTTATGTGTTTATGTGTGTGTGTGTATATGTGTGTATGTAAACATCTCATAACTTTTGAACGGCTGGACCGATCGAAACGCAGTTGATGGCATACCACTCAACTTAGACTTCCTGAAAATTTAAACTGAGTTGGTCCAGAAGATTTTGAAAGATTTTGAAAAAAATAAAAAAAAATTTTGGCGAAACAGCATTTTTTTAACACAACTTCCAGATTTATGTACTGATTGAGTACAAAAACTAATCAGCTATATTCCTCAAAAAACTACGTCTAGTACATAATTTTGCATCAAAATCAGTTTATCCGTTTGGGAGTAATCGTTGACGAAAAATTTTGAAAAAAGTTTTTTTTTCGACATAACTTCGAAACTTTTCAACTAATCATTTTTTGGTATTCTACGATATTTTATTACTAAAAAAACTGCGTCAAATGTCATTTCAAAAATCAAAATTGAATCTAATTCTCAAAACTTATAGCTTTTGAAATATTTTGTTAGGTATTGATGAATTCAAATTGTAGTGGTGGAAATAAATATATTTTTCATTTCATTTCATTTTCATTTGAAATATTTAATAATTACCTTGTTTTTAAGAAACTTACTTAATTTTTTTTTAAATAACTTTCAAGTTAATTCATCGATGGCCTTAAAAATCTTATTAGCTTTTCTCCTTTAAAAACTACGTCAAATACCATTAGTTTAATCAAAATTGGTCAATTTGTTTGGGATTTATCAATTAAGAAAATTAAAAATAAAATGTTTTTTGATACTGCATCGAAATTTTTCAACCTATCGATTGTTTAGCTAAAGCAGTATTTTAGATCTCAAAAATTGAGTTGAATACCACATTGTTTCCAAAATAATATACAGCTTTTCAAAAATCAGTATACTGCCATTTTAAAAAAAATAAATGTTTGAACTGAAAACTTACTGATTCTAATAGTAGGGCCAATTACAGGTTTTCTTAGTAGTAGGTAATTGTGGTATAGTCCAGCCAAGGTCGAAGAAGGAACTGGCGATGCAACACCCGTGTGTAATATTACACGAATCGTCTCGAGCTATTTTGATCCCTTCATAACTCAAAAACTATTTATTCTACATAGAAGAAATTTGGTACATTCACTGAAACCTCTTAGCTTATCTAGAATCCAAAGTTTTGTTAATGTAGTACAAGCAGTTATTGAATTACTAACAATTGAAAACTACCATTTTTGTGACCGACTAAGTCACTGAAATCTGATCTAAAACCTAACCCACTTCCAGGTAACCTAGAAACTCGATATTTGGCACCAAGGTAAACTTTTATGAATATACAAAGTAAAAATTTCTAAAACTTCAACATTCTTAAAAACCAGCTGTTGCCTGCGACTTCGCCCCCATGTGTATCACGGTATAACATAAGTTTTTATGCTAATAGTAGGGTAAAGACTGCCTTAGTAGCCTAGATGCCATATTTAACACGTTTACGTTACAACTGACATAATCTATATATACATATAATAAAATCGTAGGAAAGTCAAAACTGTACACTGAATATTTTTTTTAAAAAAGTACTTGGGGCGTGATCTACAATGGATATAGAAGCCAAAAATACAGTTTTTAGAATTTTTGTCTGTTTGTCTGTATGTATGTCTGGGGTAAACTCAAAAAGGACTGCATGGATTTACTTTAAATTTTGCATGAATATTACTAACAGGTCGGGTCAACATATAGGCTACATATTATCACGCTATCACCTACGGGGGAGGAGCTGTGCGGAGTAAACGAAGTCTGTGCGAACGAAGTTGCCGGCAACAGCTAGTGGATTATTAATAAAATAAATAAAAATAAAACATTAGCTGACATGGCACTTGCAGCCCTGACAGAGCTGCACGTGTTATAGTCAGCTCAGCTCAGCGCAGCTCAGTTCAAAATTTGACTTGGCTAGTTTTTACCAACAAGCCAAATTTTTGGAAAATAGAATTTAAATCAATCCAACAGTACGCGTATAATTTAAAAAGTAAGCACACTAACGGGCGTATGACTTATACTAATTGTCTATCTGTAGGTGAAAACTAGCCGAATTAAATTTTGGGGTAGAATTATATTCTAAGTGAAATCAATTGGTTGTGTAAGTAATTGTCTGTTAAAATATAAGAATTTATATTACTTTTAAAATAACAAACATTATGGTAGTACTAATAAATAAGAATTTGTTACCTACATATACAGTGTGTAAAGAAAACCCTGTCGGATAATTAGAGATGTTTTATGTTACATATGTGTAATTATTTTATGGATATTAATTGATTAGTTTTCCCAATAAAAAAAAAATCTTTTATTGTATTTTCATACATTAAGTATGACAACACCTAAAAATAACTAAATTCTATTGTCAAAGAATGTCGCGCAAGTCGGATGCTATCGAAGGACACGCGGCGCGTATGAAGCACGTTTAAAAATCCTTTGTAAGAAGCCGAAAAACAAATAGCGTGCCTTCGCATGGTGTTTGTGCGAAAGCCACCAAAGCGAGACCCTATACCCTGGCGAGACGTTGCAGAATTCTACCACCTAGTAGTCATGTTGTTTACAACATCAGGTATGTTTGCAGAACGGTAGTTGGTCTAATTTTCAAAGGAACCTGGACCAACACGGGGTAAATCAATTTTGTAACTTATATTATCCAACTGGTTCCGCTTATATATGTATAATCGGTTCATTTATAGTTTTTTTTTTCATAGTAGAGGGGGCAAACGAGCAGATGGTGCACCTGATGGTAAGTGATCACCGCCTATAGACATCCGTAATACCGGGGGTATTGCAGCTGCGTTGCCGGCCTTTCAAGAATGAATAAGCTCGTTTCTTAAAAGTTCCTAAGTCGTATCCATCATTATCGACTAAAACATGAAAATTGACTGGTTTGTAGAATTTGCTAGCCCACGAAGTAAAATTAAACATGCAAAACATGTCACATGCCCAAATTTGTCGACTGCTATGCTCCCCAATTCACGTAATTGAGTCAATGCGCTTAGGGCTCACACACACATGAACACGATAGAACGTCGAGACGTTAGTTATAGTACTACACGGCATTATACGTAAGAAAATGTGTAACAGTCCTAAACGCTTCGACTGGATTTCCACTTAATTACGTAAATTAGGCCCCTACTCTCCAAGTCAAGTTAAGGTAATAGATTGCACTGAATGATAATTGAGTTGAAAATTTAAAGTGTGAAAGTTTTCGATTAATGTCAATCGCACAAACGTCCAGTTTGTAAGTCTACAGGATTGATGAAGTCGCAAAGCACCTGTACTCTACAAATAGGAAAGAGATGTGCAGTGATAAATGAAGTACTTCAACGTCAGACCAAAACTCACTTAGTGTCAACCAATAACGTTAGCAAAGTAACGAAGCTTGAAATACAAATTCCGACGTATATCGTTAACATTTATTATAACCGTCCCGTTTTCGACTGGTTAGCGAAACTGACTACTTAATTGATGGGGCTCGGGTTTAATCTGACAGGGGCAAACATTTGTGTGATGAGAATAGATGTTTGTATGTCTGGTTTTGAATGTTTAAATATGTTTAATTGTTTACATATGTATTTCTATGAACTAATATCGTTGATTAGCACCCACATTACAAGCAAATAATTTTCTTAATTTAACATTAGATTGATTAGTGTAATTTGTATATTTATATACTTTATAATATAAAAATAAGTTTTGTACTTCCATAGTTGGCAAAAGATTTTAATGTTAATGCAAATACTGATTCAGTTATATATCCTATTAGAATAGTAATTTAAAAAAGTATTATAACACCGCCTTGTTTTAGGACCTTTAAAATTTACTAAGCCTTTTTTAGATGTACCACATTTAAGAATGATGAAGATTTAAATTTTATTAGAAGATGGTACGATTAATTTACATGCTGATGACATTTTTTTACTATACATTTATATAGATATTTATCTACTAAAATTAAAGATGTTTTTTCAAATGATTGCCTTATGTTTAATAGGTCTATGCGGCTCAGATTATGAGGTACCGGGTTTGATTGTCGGGTTGGGCAAAAGTGTTATTGAGGTTTTTTCAAGATTTTTCTCGATAGTCCATCATTTCAATAGCAAATTGGAGACTGGCGGGTGGTGTGTTATCACTCCCGTGCTTCGAATGTGCACGCAAAGCTGTCAGTACCGATTATCTCTAGAAATAGTCGATAATCGCTATCATCTGTAAAATGCGGCGATCGGGATCAATGCTTATTTTGCCAACTGACAAACCGGTGAATCGTGGTGTAACGGGAAATCTATATACGTTCGGTTTACTCTCCCTACCTTAGAAGGAAAAACGGGCGTGATGATAATTGTTTTGCAAATTTAATTGGAAAAAGGATACATTTTTTTTTGTATTATTTACTCACCACGTTATGGTTTAAAAGTACAGTGAACTACTTCAACCAATAGGTTTCGATATGTTCTCAGAATCGTTAGTTTATAATATTTTTGTGTGCATAACTTTATCTACCTATGACTTTCTCAATATGTAAGACTGCTATTATTATCTCAATAATTTGAACCTTACATTCATTACTAATGAATTATTATCAATATCTTTACATACTTATTATCTTCAAGCTGCATTCCTTACAGCGTAGGCAAAGTAAGCCGAGTGCCATACATCATGATCCTTGCAGACTTGTCTCACTTCTTTCACATTTATTACTCATTTTATACATACACACCGATTGCGAAGACTCTTGACACCACCTTCGGACAGATCTGATCATGATACGTCAGTCTAGGTCTTTCCCGGCACCTACATCCTACCACATTCGTATTGTATATTTGTTTTGTTAACCACTCACATCACTTTGGTAACTAATGAGACCTCTGAGAAAATGCCGTTATTACACTATGGTCTCTATAGTGACTAACGCTAACTTCATACAAAAAAAAACATTTTCACTATTTACCAGTTTTAATACTATACTCTATGGCATTTTATCGTTTTTGAACGAAACATTGTATAGAATAACATCCAATTGGCATTCTTTTTTCAAATACGCTCTTAGGGAAAAAGAAAAGAACTTAGTTCGCCATTTTGATTCGTGCTGTGTGTTATGTGTTGGTTGCACTTTATAATACAGGTTAATTTAAAAGTGTTTTGGTGTATTAATTAACAAGTAAACTTTATTTATAATCAAGATTAGTACAAGATCTAATAGCTTAAATGATATTTTTGTCAAAAAACCGTAAATATCAATTAATAAAACATATATTTCGTTAATGACCAACTTAATGATATCAGCGCTGTGGGTATGACGGTACCTATTTTTATTTATTTTCGTAAATTTTAGTGTTGATATCTATGATCTGAAAAAAAATCATATGATGTGAATGTGAAATATCCTAAACAATATTTAAAAAAAAATTAACATAGCTGTAAAATTGAAAAAGGAATAAATTATATAAAAATTACGAAAAAAATTACGTATTAATTATAAAAAAAAAGATATTAATATTTATGTAAATACATATTTCTGTGCTTATAATATATGTTGTTTACTTTTTTTTCGTATGTATATATTTACCAATTATATAAAAAAAATATAAAAAGCATAGGTCATCGATTTACTTTTTGAATTAAAAATCCGCGACTAACAAGTAGTCATATTTTTCCGAAGTGTAGTGTTACACCTGAATTATTTTGTAGCTTAAGCCGTTTAAATTAAACAATTCTAACACCAGTATATTGCAGTGCTCAAGACCTCTTAAAAATATACGCTTTACAGTATCGGATTCATTCCAAACAACCCATAAACCATTTTTGTGACCACGGTCCACCGGAACGGACTCGTTACGCGTGCGCGTAACGGTCCGTGTGTTTTTAGAAAAAAATTCGAAAATGGCTGGTGGTGTGAGCGGTTAACCTTTCGCCTAACATTCTGTTTACATGTTCGAACCAACGAAGCCATGCCATTTCTAATCTTTACACCGACATTTTCTTTCAAACCTAACCTCTTTCTCACTTCAACATTACGAACCCGATCCGCTAGTATTGTGCCACATACATTTCATAGCAATCTTATCTCGATCGTGTTGATTCCACCACTTTTATGTCCTTTCGACATACCCAACTCTCACTTCCATACACTAGCATTGCGATAAGCATGTGAGTGTAGTCGATTTTAAAATATTTGCTAAATTTTAAGGAAACTAAATACGAACGTTGTAAAATATTGTTATAGTTTTGGTATGTAACATCTTTTCTCTCGCTTTTCTGAAACATAACGGAAGCGAGTAACACGAAGCCGGGGACCTGGGTGCTATTTGAATCGACCAATGAGCGCTCTAATTGACTTGACCAATGAGTGTGCACTACCTGAATCAACCAATGAGAACGCGCGCGCGAAGGTAGACTCACATAGTTATGATGTTGTACAATAACTTGGATACTTTAAGTTACTTTACGCTTGTTTTTTTATTTTTATCTGACAGTGTCATTAATTATTTTTTCGATATTGTTATCGACTCATTTTGATGCCCCTATCGGGTTGGAGATAGGTTTTCTTACGCGCTGAATAAGTGACCGTAAAGTAATTATACACTACGACCAATTAAACCATTCCATGTGTAATTTATAGTCCAATATACCTTTAGTCATTGAAATCCTAATTGGTAATATATTGTACCGTATCGCTAGCACAGTGGATGTAGTTTGACAAATGCTGGAACACCGCGCAACAATCTAGATAATGGCGCAGCTTCCCTCTCGACCAGGACCAAATTAGAGCAATTTGTCCAACGGCCGCCGCCATTACAACGTGTGATTATATACGTGTATTCATTCTCTGATTCACCGTGTGAAATAACACTGAAAACGACAGTGTTTTGTTTATTTTTTGTAACTTTTTACAGATATGTTGTATTGTTACTGTAATAAGGGTTGAAATCTGCCAATTTGCCGGTCATATTGTAAGAGGCGAACGATTGGCTATACAAGTTGAATGGTAAAAAATTACAAATTTAAGAACACGTCATTCAATGGTAATAGTTAAACAATAAAAATATAATGAAATGGGAACATTGCTTAACTACATAATAAACCTCAAAGAAATTATAGTTATAATATTCAAAAAGTGAAGTCACCGTACATATTTCTAAATATTCTAGTCGCAAGTTCCTTAAATCACTGTTTGTATAAGCAACTTCTATGCGCCGTACGCGAATGTCCATGCTAAGCATTTTTATGGGATAAATATGTCAAAATGTTGACCAATTTATTCCATGTAAATTTATTTTTTTACATATTCGGTATTAGAATCGAGTACTTTACACTCTCTTTCAGTATATATCTGTCACTTGATGATAGAATAATACGAGCCAGACGTTGAAAACCTCTATTAGATTATTGTCAGGATGATATTGACAAGTTTAGCTAAACGTTTGGCTTTTACCATGAAGCTGTATTAAATCTGGAGGCAACACTTCTAATACTTACATGGAACGCAACTTTTAATATTGCTGTCATATTGTGAGGTCTTACCCTCCCTTTCTAATACAGCTGTATAAAAAGAGATGGTGAGACCTCATAGACAGAGATATAACGTAGGTATTTTTTTCAAGTGATTAATCTGAGTGCTAGCTCCACCTTTACCTAATATTTCATGACTTTTACGAACTATTTGACAGAATGGCAGATGACCTATTTATTAAGGGGAAAGGAGGGTTGAGAAACTATTACCTTGTCCGGACAAGCAGAGCAATTAATTTGTTATTATATCATAGGATAACAAATAAGCAGATGGCTTTCTTCATGGAAAGAGAAATAATTGGCTATAGACACCAACGAATTTAATAGTGCGTTTCTATCCATATGGATGGTTGGTAATACCATGAAGCTGTATTATATCTGGAGGCAATACTTCTAATACCTACATAAATTTTGAATACTGCTGTCATCTACTGAGGTCTGACCCTCTCTTTCTAATACAGCTATATAAAAAGAGATGGTGAGATCTCATAGAGAGAAATAAAATGTAGGTATAATATGTTTCAAGTGATTAATCCGAGTGCTAGCTCCAACTTTACATAATACTTCGTGGGTAATATCACATGCATAAAATTTTCGGCAAACTTATTGTCTAAACCGAAATACGACAATGATAACCACTTAGCTATTGTGGCAGGAATAGGTAAAGGGTACCAAATACCCGGGTGAGACACCGAATAATTACGATGGCAGTGACACTTATATCCTTCGTTTTACAAACTGCCTGACAAAATGGCAGATTGTCTATTCTTTAAATCTGATCAAAATAACTTGCAAAAGTTTTATTGAATAAAGTACTTCTGATTTGTGATTTAATGGCGCCGAGACCAACACGGGAAAAATAAAATGAAATCACCGAAAATCTGAAAATTTGAACTCTCAGTGGCGTAATGGTTCTGTTTTTTTATATCATAAGGTAGCAAACAAGCAGGTCCTGATGGAAAGAGACAACCATCGCCTATAGATACCAAAGATGTTAATGATGCGTTGCTATCTTATGGCGAGGTCTAACGCCACTTGTATAAGTTTACCGGCTACCTTACCCTCAAAATCGGAAAACGACGGTAACAACACCGGCGTTTTTGCGGCAGGAATAGATAAGGCTGTGATACCAGAACCGGGTGAAACAATGCAGAACTCTACCACCTAGTAGCCACGATGGTAGTGACTCGATAGCCAATCGGTCGCCTTTTACGACCTGCCTGGCAGAGCCGCATTTGGTCTATACCTCAAAGGAGCCCGGACCAACACGGGGGATGTTTGCTTGGTTATTGCTTTTTTTACAATTTTATTCACTGTAGAAACAGCACCAATAAAACCACATAATGTATTCAACGAACGTTTAACTTCACAACTGAAACATTCCCAAGAGAATTAAACAATACTACACTCAACAATAGTCGAGAAAGAAATGACCAGAAAATATTTTTTGTAAATGTTTACCAACTTTTTAATTTGCAGTTCCAAGGAATTATACTCCTGTGCCTCAAGCACGAACTCCTTGCGAAAAAGTATTCGTATCGTCATCGAGAAATAAACGTATGAAAAATGATCAGCGCCTCTATCGTACGTAAATGGAACTAAATTTCGAAGCACAAGCAAATTATTAAACTTTCGTATCGCAAACGTATCGAGAAATACGTGAAACGTAACAAAATTGCGAGCACGAACGGCGTTTTGAAGTATCGTATCGCAAATTTCGAAGGCTGGGTATCGAGAGGTGACGAATCTTTTTTCACTTACAATTTGCCGGTGAAAAAAGTTTCGAATTGTTTAAAATTATTTATTACGCTCGTTTTTTTAAAAATTAAGTAGTTTTAGTTACTTCCGGATATTAATACAATCAACGGAAAGCTAAAAAATGCAAATACCACCTATATTTCAACGTAATTCTCTATTATATTCTCATTGGAAGTTTACTTCAAGATGAAGAAAATAATAGACGATATTCGATGTAAGCAATTTTTATTCTCACATTTTTATTTGTGGTAATTTTTCACTGTTTACATTTATATTACAATATTGGCTGTTGCCAGTGACTTCGTCCGCGCGGACTTCGTTTACTTCACACTGCTCCTCCCCCGTAGGTGATTGCGTGATAATATGCAGCCTATATGTTGACCCGACCTGTTAGCAATATTCATGCAAAATTTGAAGTAAATCCATGCAGTACTTTTTGAGTTTACCCCGGACATACATACAGACAAACAGACAAAAATTCTAAAAACTATATTTTTGGCTTCGATATCGATTGTAGATAACGCCCCAAGTATTCTTTAAAAAAATATTCAATGTACAGTTTTGACTTTCCTACGATTTTATTATATGTATAGATTATTTTTCAGAGAAGTTAGATGTAGGACTAAACAGAGAAAAATACCAAAATTAAAAAAAAAATGATACCGAATTTAAAAATAAATATCGCCTCAACAAAGAGGCTCTTACATTTCTCTGTGAGCAACTCCGCCGAAAAACTTCATTAAGACTGAGTTCCAGGATAACTCTAGAGCTTATTTCCTTAGAGGAATCTTGTTTCTGGAAGAAAGGATCCAATCTTCACTTCACATCACGAAACAAAAACTGCACATAATAAATAAGTTACATAAAACTTCCAGGACGTACTTTTCCATGAACTTCACCATAGTTATGCACTGCATAAAGCTAGTCTAGTTTTCATTTTATAATATTTTATTTATATTTAATGCGAGGAAACAATTTAAATGTAATGTTTTCGAGAGCCCGTACGGGTACGATTATAAACAAACTTGACCTTGTCTTTGTTTGGTATCGTATACCTATGTGAAGTGCCAAGCGGTCGTCTCGTTCAAAAACCGTAGAACAACGTAAGATCGTTGTTAGAATGGTTTCGTCAAAATAAATTTGATTTTTCTTAGAGTAGAGAATGCATTTCTTTATTTTTGTGTATTTTATTAATTATGCTTGAGTTAGGTATGATTTTAGTTATAAATAAATATATTTCTATATGGAATATAATGAAACCGATAATATACGATTAAGTTTTTGAACGAAACTAGTACCTTCCTGCTTACGTTAGGATGACGTCACTAGCGTAATCGTATCGAGGTCTCGAGAGTCGATAGAAGGTGCTTCGTGCTTCCTACTATCGTCATACTCCGTTAACGTATCTAGTCCTCGATACGTTAACGATACGAAAACGCTTAAATTTCGTGCTTGAGGCTCTGTTTATGTCTGAGAAAATTAACTATTCATGTACTTATGATATTAGAAACCTGCCAATTGCGAGTCAAACTCGAGCACAAAGGGTTCCGTAGCATCGTCTAAAAAGAAAATCACGTTTGTACGAAACCCTTCGTGCGCGAGTCCGACTCGCGCTTGACCGGTTTTTTTAAGTATTAGGTATTTAATGTTATAGTTAATATATTTCTAAATACTTACTTTTTTGAAAATATTCAAGTTTCTACATGTTTAAAAATTACGTTTGTTGTATGAGAATATAATTAATATTAAAGGGGGGCTCCCTTTAATTTTAATTTTATTTTTATTTAATTATTTATTTTGAAACGTAATATACAACTAAATATTCTGTGAAAATTTTAAGCCTCTACCTGTTACCGTTATTATTATTGAGCAAAAAATACGAAAAACATATGTTTATTGTATGGCGACCCCCTTAATATTTTCATTTATTTATTTTTAGTATTTTGTTTTTATAGCGGCAACGGAAATACATAATTTGTGAAAAATTCAGCTTTCTAGATATCACGGTTTATGAGATACAGCCTGGTGACAGACAGACGGGCAGACAGACGGGCAGACAGATGGACAGGCAGACAGCGGAGGCTTAGTAATAGGGTCCCATTTTACCTTTTAGGTACGGAATCCTATCTAGGGTCTCAAACTATCTTTGTGCCAAATTTCATTTAAATCGGTTCAGTTGTTTAAAAGACAGACAGAGTTACTTTCACATTTATAATATTAATATGCATAACTGTTTGACCCGGAAAACGTTGTTTTGCTATATAAATTACTGAATTGCTAATATTAGTGTTAAAAATAGGGGTTGATGGTCGAAGGGCGAACATAATAATTAGGATTATTATTTTCATATAATTAGGATTAGCTATCACGGTTTATGAGATACAGCCTGGTGACAGAAAGACGGGCAGACAGACGGACAGACAGAGAGCGGAGGCTTAGTAATAGGGTCCCTTTTTACCTTTTAGGTAGGGAATCCCAATAAAGTAGGTAATAATATTCACACTCATGTCCCCGAAGAGAGGAGGTAGGCAGAGATACAACAAATGCACCCACGATTAGCCGAAGATACTTTGTCCCGCAATGTATGTAATAGGATGCAAAGCTATCGCCAACCGGGCACATCCAATCCTGGGGAAGGGTGTTTTTATCAGAAAACTAAAAAACTCAGTTTGAATTGCCCGACCCGAGAATCGAACACGAGGCCCCATGTGGCCCCATGTGGCGCGGCCACCGACACCGGACCGCCAGACCACAGAGGCAACTAACTTTTTTAGTCCACACTTTATAGAGTTTAAAGTAATAGCAGTCTCAACAAAGTTATCACCTCTTAACTAGCTGTAGTTTCAGATTTTTGATCTTCTTACAAATATAGATAATGCCAATATTTCGTGTATACAATCATTATGTGCGCAATTGAGTTTCATTTTGGCAACCACCGTCATTCGCTATAACGATCTGGTTTGTCTGAATTATCACAATTTATCCAATCATTGAGAATTATTGAGAGGCATATTCAGATCAAATTTTAGCGATATTATTACGAAATTGTATAGCATTGAAATGGATAATAATTATATTCAAACGTTGTTAGATTAATTCCGAGATCTAGAAAGTAATCAACATTTGATGGATAATAATATCATAAATAAATGTCTTCACAAATTATTCTCTTCACAAGAAAAAAGCGAAGAGATTACTCGGTATTCAAATAATATTCATCTATTTGTTTTCTCTATCACATGTACTTATACGTTTTTTAATTATACACGTTATAATGGATCTTACATAAAATGAGATTTAGATAATCGTAGTGTTAATGATTTATTTTCTGCCCTTGTCGGTTACACTGCTTTAAAATGGGTTGCAATCTGTGATAGGCCTGCGACAGAATACAACTGCTTTCCCGCTTTTTATATGGATTATTCTCGAATATGATTTGTTTCATTGATGTGAAATATCGAATAAAATAAACAAATAAAATAAAAATAAAAATATGGCGAATGAGACCACCTGTTATCCTGGCGAAATATTGCCACGCATACGGTGAACTAGTTGTTGCCCGCGACTTCGTTCGCGCGGACTTCGTTTACTCCGCACAGCTCCTCCCCCGTAGGTGATAGCGTGATAACATGTAGCCTATATTATGTTGACCTGACCCGTTAGTAATATTCATGCAAAATTTGAAGTAAATCCATGCAGTACTTTTTGAGTTTACCTCGGACATACATTGACTTTCCTACGATTTTATTATATATATAGATTACAACAGCTAAACTATAGACGGATTGTATAGATGATCTTATATTGTATTTTATATCGTATGTTATTGATGATCTTATAATTTTTATATATTATCTTTATTTTGTCTAGAAAAATAATTTATTTTTATATCGTTGTTGTATCGTCGTTAATAAATCGTTGGATAAAGAAATGTGCATTATTATTTATCTATTTTAATCAACAATTTTTTGTAATAATTTAAGTATCATTACGGCGCTTCCCCTGCGTGGTTGGTAGAGTAAACCGAACGTCAATAAACTTTATGATTCACTTCGATCGTAGAGTTGTCAGATAGCTAGATAAGATGTTTGAGAATGATCGCATTTTATCGACCTGCAGGCTTAGGATAAGCAACACGATAAAAAATTTATCGACCCGTTTTCTCGACATTTGCGTCACTTTCTCGATTCGCTAACGCATTTGACACTTGATTCGACATGATACTTCAAAGGAAGAGAAAATGATCAATTTTACTCGACGGTAGTTATTTTCTCTACCGATCGAAACGCCTTGCTGTCATTTTATCGATTTTATATTTGTCATTTGACACTTCGTTAAGATGTTGTTGATAACCTTACTATTTCATAGTATTATACTTTAACTATACAATAATTACAATAACAATATTTTTTGATTTCTATTCATTTTATTAAATCATCACTCATTTTATTGTTACCTAAGAAAATAGTAAATATATAGATTTCGGTCCAGTGTATATATTTAATAATGATGGCAGTTCCATATTATACCTAATATGTGCTAAATATCTATGGAAAAAAAATTTGTGTGATCTTTTTACACGACGGACGGAGCGTTCCAATCTATGGCGCTTCAATAAACCCAATATCCATGGCTCTCTAAATAATATAGACCCTTGTGAAATTTGAGGTGTAGAGCCACACACGGATCAAGGCATGCCTTTTCAATTAAAGGTAAGTGAACATAAGAGACTTGTTATTCAGTTTGTAGTAGATATGACAGCCATCCAACTCAATAACTGTTATAACAAAATATCTTTGTAGTAAAAACTAATTTGACTTATGTGAACTAAATAAAGTTATTTTTTCAAAAGTTATCTGTAGTTTTTCGAGATTCTTTTTTAAACAGCTAATATGCTACATATACACGTCAAGTGTATGTTAAATTTCAGCTGGATACAAAGTAATAAACCTTTTCTTGGTGGTCACAATGCTTACAGCCACGTACCGACAAACAACAACAATGCTTACATCATAGAATAATAACGCAAATGTGTTATTTCTCTAAGACTTACAATGCTTATATAATTAAGGAGTTTCTTATACCCATTTAAGTTATATTTAGTCAAAAAAGTATTTGTTCTAAACAGTAGTTTTCAGACCAAGTTCCATGTATGATTAACATACAACTAGTATGTATTATTTTTTGTAATATTCTTAACTTAAAATATCTAATATGAAACATGAAGTTCTCAATTAGGTACCTTTATGTGTAAACATTATTATTTTATATTTGTCTACATTTAAAGATAATATACCATACAGGAAAGCAGTCAGTTCTTGTTATTACTGTTTATTTTTATTACAATAATGTAATATGTCAATAAAAAATATAATTATTATTTGCAGATAAGACTCTAACTGCAGAATTCTTAATATTGCTGACAAATATCCTAGAAGAACAAATAATGCCCTCATATGGCATGATTGAAATGGATGAAATGCGAAGACTACATAATAGAAGATATCGATATTGCATCAAAAGTCTTAAAATTACCTTATATTTGTCATAATGTAGTAAAGTATTTGAAAATTTGTACAAAAGTACAAATTTTCAAATACTTCTATTGATTTATGTCAAAATTGCAAGTTACAGAACATTTAATCCGGTTTCCAGTAAAGTTGTGTCATTGCACTTGCACTAGTATATGTAGGACCTGTCTATCTGATAATTACAAGTATTTTCTTTTAGAAGTGTTAACTTTGTTGCTTTTGATGTTGTTTTTTAATCAAAGTGATTTTGGTAATAACAATACTTTTTATTATTAAGCTTAGTGGATTATTGGTATAATAAAATACTTTAGTGTTGTATAACATTTATTTAAAAAATACTTACTCTAGGCAAACCTTCTATCTAAGTATTAAACAATTTTATACAATAAAATTAAACTTATAGTCATCAGTGGCTAATTTTAAGCATAAGTTTAATGACACATTATTCATATTATTTAATTTTTTAATGCCAAACATAGATTTTACAAAATGAAACAGTCTTGAGAAATCATTTTTATTTTCTTTGATAAAGTTACAAAATGAATAAATCACATATAAAAGTATAAAAAGTGTGTACTTAAGAAATAAAATATGAAACAGTCTTGTAAAGAAAATTAAATTAAGTTTTAAAAAATATACAAACACATCTACTTTACTAAACTCACAATTATTATTAATGTTTGTACTTCTCAGACTAGATAAATAATTTTTACTATATATCACCTTATGACTTAAATTTATTAATGTGTATCTTTGAATTTTCACTAATGTAACAAACTTATAGAAGATTACACATACTATATTAAAGCTATAATATTTTAAATTTAATTGTTTTCCACAATTTAAATATCTCTTGTGAAGTCGCATAATCAGTAATGAAAATTCAATAGGTACCAAAAAAATTAATTTACTATATGGTACAAGTAGTATGGAATTTCACTTGAAAATAAAAAATCAACAAATATAAAATAGCAATTTTTATTATAATTTTTCCTAACTTAACATTAACTTTCTTTTAATTTAGATTTTAAAAATTATAAGTGTTAGGTACATTAAGCCAATCATGTTATATAAACTTAATTGCTTTCTACAAATTTAAATTTATTTTTCAATCTTGCATAACCATTTAAAATGACAAGAAAAATATAATATTCAACATTAACTTATAAATTTTAATCAACAATTTCAAAAAATGTAATAAATAGAAAGGCTTCTTTTAAACTATTTCCATTACACGCTGTTTAGTCAACCTGTAAACAAATATATCTTATCAAAATGTTGTTATATACATTTACATAATATATTTTTTTTAATTGTCAGTTAACTCGGGCCTTGACTCGAGTCTTGCACGTTGCATTTTGTGTAGCTTTATATAGATTTGCATTGTAAAGTACATAATGGGTTCGAAGACAATTGGTTACCTTTATAAAACGTAGTGACAGAAGCCTACATTGTTCTCAAGAGAAAGCTTCTCATATTATTCAGGGAAATTTTACAAAAATCAAGTTTTTGAAATAATCTTGAATTTATGATATCAATTTTGTAAAAAACCACAACCTTTCAATGAAAGAAATATATTAAAATATGTTTGAAATTTGATTTTTTCAGTCTACCTTGTTAGATGATTTGTCATGGAGATATGTATGTAAATAAATACTTACACAAAGTATTCCATTGTTTTCCTTCTTTTAGAAACTATAATGTATGGAGTATGTGTAGAATATATGGTGTTACATTATGCTTTCCCAATATTAAAGACTTTAATCTTCGGTGCTACAAGTCTAGTCCATGAATCCATTAGTTTAATGTCGAAGATTAGCCATATACATCTATAGGTACCCATACCACGAAGACATAGTTAATTTGTGCCATACTTTTTATCCTGAAAGGAAAGGCATAATTATTTTTAGTTACCTACTTATATAGGTGTTTTAAAAAATAATAAGTATAAACAAAACCTTACGTTTTATTTTGTGTTCCCATTTTATATAAAACTATTATTATTATACTAGAATTATGAAGAATGATGATGATTTTACACATGTGAGAACCAAACAGTATAAATCAATAATTCCGTGTACGTAATGGTTAGACAATTAATTACAAAATACAAATTAGGTACAAATTTTTTTGACGTAACTTTGAATTTTTCGTATAGAGAATTAGAGAAAATAATTCTATGAATTCTCGTGGTACTCAGTGTTACCAACTGTATTCAAAAATAAAACTACATACAAGGTTTTCTACAAAATTCAGTAGAAAACTATATGTAAATGTAAAAGGTTAATTTAAAGCTGGTACTTATTTTGTGTTATTTAATTTTACTATTAATAACATACACTCAGGAAAAATAATACATAAAACATAAAATAATAATCAATCAAAAATAAAAAAAAAATCGAGTGTAGCTCAAACTCGTTTTTTTGTTAGAAGTAGAAGTAAGAAGACTAAATAAAATAAAATTTATATACTCTTTGAGTATGAGTTTGGATTAAAGAGAGAGAAGAGAGAAATAAACTGAAAAGTCGAAGAAAAATGTTTTTCGTTTTGGAGATGTAAATCATAGACCGTGGTGGTAATTATTATTGTGATTCAAGGGTAACTTTGTCATACACGTAAAGTGGAAACTTTCGTTAGTCCGGCATTCTAAACTTTCCCTATTTTATCTATCTTTATTGGTTACTCGATTTGAGATTTTTCAAAGATAGAAAAGATGGTTGTCTCGTCAAAACGAAGCTGTTCACAAAAAATCAGCTTGTTATTAATCAAAAAAAGTTTGTTCTTGGAACCACGGTCTAACAGTAAGTTTTGGGTTGGACTGCTTGCATCTGGCTGATTTTTGGATCTATTAATAGATAACATTATTTGTAATATAAAATACTGTGGAATGTATTCTATTCTATCTTATTTTCTAGTTGGCATAATGCTATACATTTTTGTTTGTTTATCGTGATGCATTTTAGTGTCATTGTCAAATCGAGTCAAATCACAACAATTCTATGGAAGTTTCCCATCAAAAAAAAAATTAAAAATGTTGATTGATTCGTCCAAAATGATGATAATTTACTCAATTATATTAGAATTGTAATTTAAATGAATATTATAGTACAAAAAGAGTAGCTTGTTAATAATATTTGTTACGCACTTTTACGCATTATTAGTTACGAACTTATACACCCAGAAATAAACCTCTTATGAATCATAATTCATTGTTTCAGTCTTAGAGAGTACAAAACTGTAGTTTGAAGGTCAAAACTAAAAAGAGAGAATAATTCAAAAACCTGTAAAATATCTTTAATTAACACTGTTAAATAGGTATGGCTTGACTAGGGTTTGGTCATATTTCCTTCGACACTGACGAAAATGAGAGATGATGACAGGAAGTTATAAATGTAAACAAAAGCTCATAATGATTAACACAAGTTAAATGCACCAAAGCTGTACCTTAAAATCAGAATTAGTATAATGTCGATGTTTTCTAGTGGCAACATTAATTTCTCTATTCGAGTAAATATTTTGTTTAATTTATCTCTGACGTTTTAAATGTTTATCGTGGCATGCATATTAACGTCCATAGAGATATTAGTAAATGTCAAGCAAACGTCACTTTCTCGATCGAGATGTATCTCGTGGTGTTTATCCTAAGCCTGCTGGTAACGATCACAACTTATTTCTAGTAATATCCAAAATTTACAGCTTTACGTGCTCACCCGGAGCATGGAGAATTAACACAACACTACTATAATTTTAGCTGCTATTGAGACTTGAGTTTTCGAGAAAAAAAACTCGAAAAATCGTAATGACGCTTTTGTCCAGTTTGGGTATTGAACCCGAAACCACATGATTTGAGCTGAATTGGCAATTAAGATTTAATTTTAGTCATAAGTAAAGACACAATTGCGTTTATAAATTAAAAGTAATTGTGTTTTTCTGGAATAACGATTTTCCATGAATGAATTTCTGTTCTTAATTCGTTTACATGGTTGACTGCTTTTAATAAATATTTCAGTTTGTTAAATACTTGAAATAACATCAAAAACGTTACATTTTATCATGCTTGTTTCATTGAGTGGCTATTTGAGTTATATGTATAGAATTCTCGTAAGATATTTAACGGCTTCCTATTTAGCAGCGAGATGATCCCACAACCGTATTTGTCAACGGAGACTAATAACTTTTACTTGCCTTCCGTAATCTAAAGTTATCGACTTATTATCACTATATTTCTAAGTTCTATACCGATTTTTCGAGTCAGAAAGTACTCTAATAACATAGTTTACTTTGCTTAGTCTGATAACTGAACCCCTTCCTGTTGAATTACAAACGAGCAGAATGTTGACTAAACCAGTATCTTCACGCCCATATCCCCGAAGGGGTAGGCAGAGGTACAACAAGTACACCCACGATTAGCCGAAGATACTTGGTCCCACATATGTGATAGGTGGCAAGCCTATCGCAAACCGGGCACTTTCCAATCCCGGGCAACTTTGTGTTTATCAGAAAACTGAAAAAAACACTTTTTTATGTGCCCGACCCGGGAATCGAACCCGGGACCTCATGTGGTCAACGCCAACGCTGGACCACTAGACCACAGAGGCGACTGACAAAACCAATTAAACCGTAATTATAATTATTGTAATAGTGAAGTAATTCAATGGCACTAATGAAACATAAGTCTGAGAAATTAATTAACTCAGTCTAAGGAACTGATTTGTTCTGACATTTCCATGGCTTTGCGTACTTTACCTTTTGCTGTGATGCAATACTTAGCACCACAGACCGCATGAATACTAATAGACACGCCATTGGGAAGGAAAAGTGTCGCCGCGCATTAGAGCAAACGCTCCTATTACTGTCAAAAACGCCATACGTTTGTAGGTTATATTGTAAAAAAATATAAATAAACCATGTTTTATATATATATAGCAACAGTTAGATAGCAAACAAGCAGATGGGTCTCCTGATAGAAAGAGGCAACCATCGCCTATATACACCAAAGATGTTAATGGTGCGTTGCTATCTTGTGTCAGTTGGTCTTTTCTTCAAAGGAGCCTGGAATCAACACGGGGGCCCGGAAACAACAAATGTTAAAATCAATATAAATATTACAAAAAGGAAAGTTTCATTTGTCTTTCTCTATGTTCCGCTTTCACATGTAAACTAGTGAACTGGTTAACCCCTAAAAGGCAAAAATAGGGGATGAAAGTTTGTACCATAAACTATACGGATGACATATTAAGCCTCCTCTACACGTCTACAGACTCATCTGCGGACGTTGACAGATCCATCAGCAGATGGATTACCACGTCGATCGATCAGTCTATGTTCATTCGTAGCAGATGTAACTCGCAAATACAGTTTTCAGATTGATATAGCTCAAGAAACTTGAAAGTTTCTTCGGTGTTCATATTGTTAGCCATTTTGTTTTTACGAGTGTTGTGCAAAGTAGGTACCTATAAACTAACAGAAGCACGCGAGCAAAATCAACTGCAACTCCGATCGTACTGATGCGTCGTCAGACGTGTGGACAGACTTCGAGCGTTCGCGTCAAATACCCTTTGATCTGTGTCACAAAAACCAACAACTATCGGATTCGAGGCGGTCGCATCTGCACATGTTAAATGTACTTACATTGAATATTTTTTAAAAGAATACTTGGGGCATGATCTACAATCGTTATCGAAGCCAAAAATATAGTTTTTAGAATTTTTGTCTGTTCGTCTGTATGTATTTCCGGGGTAAATTCAAAAAGTACTGCATAGATTTACTTCAAATTTTGCATGAATATTACTAACAGGTCGGGTCAACATATAGGCTACATATTATCTCGCTATCCCCTACGGGGGAGGAGCTGTGCGGAGTAAACGAAGTCCGCGCGGACGAAGTCGCAGGCAACAGTTAGTATGAAATAAAATTTATTGCTCAGAATACGATTACAGCAAAAAATATGCAGTTATTAAAAGTATGAGGTATCACGCATTCTACCATACGGCATGCAATATTTACAAATTATATTCAAATCTTTTTACGTTGTTTATAAAAATTACTTGATTCTTGTTTCCATATTTTTCAAAAATACTATTCCACGTTTTTATTCATAATATTCTGATTTAAATAATTTATATAGGCACCTATTTAAGTCATTAGATTTTATTGACTTTTATAACAATCAAATATTCTATTATAATACACAATCTATACATATAATAAAATCGTAGAAAAGTCAAAACTGTACATTGAAAGAATACGTGGGGCGTGATCTACAATCGATATCGAAGCCAAAAATATAGTTTTTAAATTTTTTGTCTGCTTGTCTGTTTATCTGTTTATCTGTTTGTCTGTATGTATGTCCGGGGTTAACTCAAAAAGTACTGCATGGATTTACTTCAAATTTTTCATGAATATTACTAACAGGTCGGCTCAACATAAAACCTAAATATTATTACGCTATCACTTACGGGGGAGAAGCAGTGCGAAGTAAACGAAGTTCGCGCGGATGAAGTCGCTGGCAACAGCTAGTGAATAAATAAATACCTACAACAGACGCGCAAAATACCCTCTCTGTCTGTGGGCGCATCCGAAGATGACGTCTGCGGACCTATTTGCAGACGTCTAGAGGAGGCTTTATCCGACATGACATGCAATCCTACGCGGGTTAGCTAGTATTCATACTAATATTATAATCCATTAGCCGCGCCCGCAACTTCGTCCGTGTGGAAAAATTTCGAAGAAAGTAGCCTAAGTTACTTCCTGTCACATCAGCTATCTGACAGTGAATGTCCCATCAAAATTGGTCTAGCCATTCTAGAGATTAGCCGGAACAAATAGACAGACAAACCGATAAATTTTGTAAAAATGTTATTTTATTATACCATGTACCGTGTATACATCCATATGCATTTAGTAAAAAGCGGTTATTTTAATATTACAAACAGACACTACAATTTTATTAATTTGTATAGATGTGTAGATAATAGGCCATACTATTATTATAAACGCGAAAGTAACTCTCTCTGTCTCATCTTCACGTCTAAACCACAGAACCGATGTGGTTGAAGTACAAAGATAGTTTCGAGACCCGATCCAACAGATCCGAGAAAGGACACAGGATAGCTTTTATCCCCGAAATTCCATGGAAACGAGAACTATGTGGGCAAAACTCCAAGAATATCTATATTTTAAACCACGAAACAGATTTGGGTAAAATTTGAAGATACATTAAACTTTACGTAGGACATAAAAAGTGTTTTTTCAGTTTTCTGAGAAACAAAAAGTTGCCCGGGATTGGAAAGTGCCCGGTTGGCGATAGGCTTGCCACCTATCACATTTGTGGGACCAAGTATCTTCGGCTAATCGTGGGTGCACTTGTTGTACCTCTGCCTACCCCTTCGGGGATATGGGCGTGAAGATACTTTTTTTTTATAAATAGATCTTATCCTGACAATCTCTCGGGAACGGGAGCTGTGCAAGCAAAACGCCGGAACTCTGTATCTATTAAGCCACCGAACTAATTTGAGTGAAATTTGGAGATAGTTTGAGACCTAAGATAACATATAAAATCTATACATATAATAAAATCGTAGGAAAGTCAAAACTGTACATTGAATATTTTTTTAAAAGAATACTTGGGGCATGATCTACAATCGATATCGAAGCCAAAAATATAGTTTTTAGAATTTTTGTCTGTTCGTGTGTGTATGTCCGGGGTAAACTCAAAAAGTACTGCATGGATTTACTTCAAATTTTGCATGAATATTACTAACAGGTCGGGTCAACATATAGGCTACATATTATCACGCTATCACCTACGGGGGAGGTGCTGTGTGGAGTAAACGAAGTCCGCGCGGACGAAGTCGCTGGCAACAGCTAATAGTTCATATAGTTAGAAAAGCTGATTTATGATATGAGGTGTATAATATACTAGCTGACCCGGCAAACGTTATTTTGCCATACATATTAGGAATCCATAGCGGACAAACAACGTGACACGTAATTTATATAAATATAAGGGATTGTCCTTCCAGGCAGCCGAAAGGCATTGAACTGTTTATGGTGGTTAAGTATTCTTAAATTTTCTGATTTTCCGCGCAATTTATTAATATATCCTTATATAACAACCTTTTCCTGACAATTAAAAACACAACACAAAAAGAATTAGCAAAATCGATCCAGCTATTATTCACGCATGATATCGTGACCATGGAAAATGGGGATTGATTTTTATATATATATATAAATTATATATAGCATATTAAAACAAATAAATAAAACTGGAGTGTATGTTGGTAATATTACATTAACGGCTTTTTAATAAATCAATATGGATTTTACATTTACAAAAATTAAATTTTTTTAACATTTTTGCCTGTTTGTCTGTTTATTCTGACTAATTTCTGAAACGGCTGGGCTCATTTTGATAGGACTTTCACTGGCAGATAGCCGATGTAAAAAGAATAACTTGGGCTGCTTTTATTTAATATTTTTTCCACGCGGACGAAGTCGCGGGCACAGCTAATATTTATTACACTCAAACTCAGAAATACAAACATTTAGACTCGTCACATAAATGCCTGTCCCTGTCGGGAATTAAACCCGAGCCTCATTGTTTGCGTAGTCATGATCGCTAACCACTAGACCAATGGGGCGGAAAAATACCATTGGGCGGTCAAGTAGATACAACATACGTACATACTCTCAAAAACATAACCATCGACATAGTAATACCTCCACATAATCTTTCTACTAGCGGATCGAGCAATAATAACAAACTCGTTAAGCTATAATGCTACATAAAATATTCCATACATTATGTTTCAAAAAAGACTAATTCAGCAAAAAGCCATATTCATATAAAAAATGTAGGATGAATACATAATTATTTCGCATTGAGAACGCTCTGAAAACTCGCTGGAATAAGTTCAAGTTTTTGCTACAGTAAAAAACTACTCTCACAAAGGCAAACAGTGGCTACTTAATGTGAGACGGTGGCCTAGTTAAAGCGGACCTTAAAATGTTTGAGTGCATTAGGCTTTACGCTATAGTAAAAAAGGTTTTGAAATACAGAGTGAAAACATGAAATGGCTGCCGTACTCCACTGTACTCGGAGTTATACTTTCACTGATTTTGACTGGTGATTCAGTTCATTTAAAATGGACAAAATAGGTCAGTCTCTTTCAGTGGCTATTATTTTTGTTACGTTTAAATATTTATTATGATACTAGCTGCAGCGAGCAGCCCACTGCATTATAAAAGTTTTTGGTGAATCCCGCGGGATCACTTAATTTTTCAGGGACAAAAAGTAGCCTATGTGCTGTGCAAGGTTATCATCTACCTGTGTGCCAAATTTCATCCAAATGCGTCCAGTAGTTTTGGTGTGAACGTGTAACAAACATCCATCCATTCAAATATCCAAACTTTCGAATTTATAATATTAATTAACTAGCTGTGTCCGCGACTTCGACTTTGGTCGAATTTCGGCCACAGGCGATCGCATAGTTTACAAAAGTATGCTGCCAGTATGCATTGGATGTCGTAGTGATTCTGTGTCTGCCCACAATTTATCTATTAATCTATTAATATTAATAAAAATAAATCTAATAATATTAATAGGTAATAGAATTCTGCGTTGTCTCGCCTGGGTCTGGTTCCGCCGCTTTACCCATTCAGAAATCAGAAATCAGTACTTTATTCAATAAAACTTTTTACAGGTTATTTTGACCGGACCGACCGACCGGACCGGACCGGATACGCGGCCACATATTCCTGTAGCATAGCGTCAGTTCTTGTCACTGTCGTATTCTGGTGTAGAGGGAGTGATAGTTGGTAAACTTAAACATGTAGCATTAAGACCCCGTTACAAGGATAGCACCATTAACATCGTATGTGTCTACAGGCGATGCTTGTCTCTGCTCATTAGAAAAGTCATCTGCTTGTTTGACATCTTATGATGTAAAAAAATACTCAATAAATTCCTACGCGTATGTATTTATTTATACACAAGCACTATTTATTAAACTTAATTGTGAATTGCTTTAGGTACGCAAAAACATATTTACCGTATACGATAAAAAAATATTTTCTTAGTATGACAAGTTTTATCGATTCGACTGCATATTTTTATATGTTTGAGACCTCAGAACTTGGGTCGTTTGTGAACCGATTTTTAATTTTTTTAGTATGGGAGGACCACAAAGGAATACTTTGTAGTCTCCGATTTGAATTTAGTGAAAATCTGATGCACAGTTTCAAAGATGCAGGAAATGAGAAGTCGAGTGTTTTCAGTCAGTTTTACTGCGTTTAAGTTATGAAAATATAACATTTAGCATCTAATATCGCATATTTTCCAATTAAAACATAAGCAGGAAGAGAGAAGATTGTGTTGAGGTTAAAATCTGAGATTAGCATGGCCTAAAAATGGAATATGAGAAGATATCGTTATCACATACATACATGTTACAGAAGAATAACAGTTCCAGTGAGAGACTTGAGAAATAGTTTCACATAGACAATTCATTCATCTTCACATCAGTTGCCTCACGGAGTAGGCAGAGAGAAACGAGGGCTTGTGTCTTAATCTTTTTTTTTTATAACATAAGATAGCAAACAAGCAGACGGGTCTCCTGATTTAAAGAGTCAACCATCACCTATAGACACCAAAGATGTTAATGGTGCGTTGCTATCTTGTGGCAAGGTCTAATGCCACATGCATAAGTTTACCGGCTACCTTACCCTCCAAACCGGAACACGACAGCGACAAGCAATGACGCTATTGCGGCAGGAATAGGTAAGGCAGTGGTACCAGACGCGGGCGAGACAATGCAGAACTCTACCACCTAGTAGCCACGATGGTAGTGACTCGATAGCCAATTGGTTGCCTTTTACGACCTGCCTGGCAGAACGGCAGTTGGCCTATTCTTCAAAGGAGGTCGGGACCTAGCAGATTTATCTAGCTTCCTCCACATCTCATCATTACTCTTGTCATATAAAAACACCGGTCGTGAAGAGAAGCCACCCTAGGCCAGGTCCCGATAAATCATGTCAGCTTTCCACATTTGCGTTGTATATTATTTTTTATATTATAGCATAGTAAACAAACAGATAGGTCTCCTGATGGAAAGAGTCAACCATCGCCTATAGATAACAAAGATGTTAATGGTGCGTTGCTTTCTTATGGCGAAGTCTAATGCCACATGCATAAGTTTACCGGCTACCTTACCCTCCACGACACTTCAGTGACTAGTACTGACGCTATTGCGACAGGAATAGTTAAGGCGATGGTAACAGACCCGAGCGAGACAATGCAGAACTTTATCACCACTAGGCTACTAAGCCACGATTGTAGTGACTCGCATAGCCAATCGGTCAACTTTTACGATTTGCCTGACAAAACGGCAGTTAGCCTATTCTTCAAAAATTTCCATTCAGTTAACTTACGTATATCTATTTTCCCCGTGTTGGTCCGGGCTGTTTTAAAGAATAGATCTTTTGCAATTTTGCCAAGCAGTTCGTAAGATGCTAACAATCTAGTGGATAGCGATTTTAATGAAGCAATTAATGGGCTTCGGATTCGATTTCCAGCAGAAACAAGCATTAGTGTTTCTAGCTTTTGTGTGTATATTTATATGTGTTGGTCCCAGACTCCTTTGAAGAATAGGCTAAATGCCGTTCTGCCAGGCAGGACGTACAAGGCAACCGATTGGCTATGCAAGTCACTAACATCGTGGATACTAGGTGGTAGAGTTCTGCATTGTCTCTTCTGAATCTGGTACCACCGCTTTACCTATTCCTGCCGCAATAGCATCAGTACTTGTCACTGTGTTCCGGTTTAGGGGGTAAGGTAGCCGCTAAACTTGTGCAAGTGGCATTTATACCTCGCCACACAGATAGCACCATTAACCCCTTTGGTGTCTATAGGCGATGTTTGTCTCTTTCCATCAAGAGATCTATCTGCTTGTTTGCTATCTTATGATGTAAAAACAAACCTTTCATCTGGCATTATTTCTACATATCTGAAGTGTAAGCCAACGGAGCATGAACTTTCTCATTTTTAGACCGACACTTATCTTTTAGGCCTAACCTCTCTGCAATAATAAATTATCAAATAAATTAGATAATAAAGCTTTCATGAAACATCGTGCTAATTCCCAGTGTTGGTTCGGGCTCATTTTGAAGATAAAACCATCAGCCATGAAGATTAAACCATCAGCCAATAAGCGATGAGACACGCAAATATTCTGGTGAGAACCGCGGCAGACTAGGTCACGGACGACGTCACAGATAATAAACGCAGAAGGCCACGTCACGTCCTATCCGATCCTGATGACCCCATAACCTTGTACATTTTACAATTCACACGCACACGCACTCACCAAAGTCACCGCCGGCAGTGACTCGGCCCACTATTTCGGCCCGCCAACACTCGAGACTCCCGTCAAGAGGCATTAACGAGTTGAAATTCTGATGCCACTTACTCTCCCACCAATCGTCAAGATATTGCCCTAAACCGAGTTTCGGTCTCACAGGAGACACCCTTAGGGCGGGCTCTTAGCCCACTTAACTTAAATTCTGGCTGAACACTCTGTTCGCCCCAAAAACCCGGTTTCGCAGTAGCGGTCATTAGACCAACTGCTTAAGTTCATTTTGAAAAAAAAACCATCAGCCATTCTGTGAGTCAGTTTGAAAAAGACGAGTTCGAAAGGATTGATAGAGATCGGCAACAAGATTATCCATTTCAATTAGTCTAAAAGGTAGCCTATTCAGCTAAGACCACAAACCTCATAATAATCCGTGACTAAGAATCGCGTCAAAATTTGAGATTCCATCCTCACCATCTCGATGTCTGGAAATCCACAACTGTGCGTTTCTCTCGACACTTTTTGCCTCGCACTACTTTGTTGTGGAACCAATTACCGGCAGGGGTGTTTCCAAACGGTTACGACTTGGGGGCCTTCAAGAAAAGAGCTTACTCATTCTTAAAAGGCCGGCAACGCAACTGCAAGACCTCTGGTATTGTGGATGTCCATGGGCGGCGGTGATCATTTACCATCAGGTGCACCTTCTGCTCGTTTGCCCCCTCTTCTATAAAAAAAAGACAATTGGATGGACCGAGTTCAACTTCCGAGTCGACCTTTTGCTCGACTCGGAAGTTGAACTCGGTCCATCCCATGTTATTAAGGTAAGGTCTCTTCGAGGTTTTTATCGATAATCCAAAATCTCAGTAGCAGCTCGAAGTTGGCGGGTGGTGCGTTGCCACTCCCGAGCATCAGATATGTAAAGCTTTCGGTACCGGTTATCTCTAAAACAGGATAATCATTGTTGACGGTAAATGCAGGCATCACCACACGTCTCACCAACCGACTAACCAGTGAATCATGGTAAACTGTAAATTTTTAGATGATCGGTTTATTCTGTCTACCTCACAAGAGAATTGGTTAGATGGTGTTTTTTAACTTTCCGTTACGTATTTAGATAAGGAAGTAAAGAAGTTACTGATTTGGCCCCGAGTTTTAGAAATCGTATTTTCACTAGTTCTCTACGTTCTGACGCAAAATACTGGAGCCAGTATTCTGTGTTTTTGAGGTTCTAGCACCGACCACACAGCCTATAGACGGCTAATGTTTGATTTTCTGTATTGAATGCATTCTGGCAACTAGCTGAGGTAAGACGAAGTGGGGTTGCAACGCCGTAATTGGCTAACTCAAGGCCACAGTGAAAGATAGTAATGTACAGAGCATCTGATTGGTCGACACTGATTACTCAATCACTACTCATTGGCGCGTGGACATTTACATCGGAACTATAAGTCAGATGTGTTGACACAAGTCATTCGTCTATTATTAGGTGTCTATGGGCTGTGTGGTCGGTGGGTTCTAGGAACTTTTTCCGACTATTTTCACGATGATGTCTGTAGGTTTGTACGTATGTATGGGTATGTGTGTAGGTAAACATCTCATAACTTTTGAAAAGCTTGACCGATCGAAACATGGTTAATAGCATTCGATTGGATTCTACTTAACGTAGATTTAATGAAAATCTGGAACGATTTGACTTAGGAAATTATGAGGAATTTTGAAAAAACCTGAAAAAAAATTGGGAAAAATAATATATTTTTAAATGACTTCCAAATTATTCTATCAATTGAGTACAAAATCTAATCAGCTTTGTGCTTAAACACTCGTCTAATGCTGTAATTGCGTCAAAAGCAGTTAATCGGTTTAAGAGTTATCGTGGACGAACAATTTTTTAAAATGCATTCTTTCGACATAGCTTCAAAATTTTTCAAGCAATTATTTTTTGACCTTCTACATTATTTTAATACTTAAAAACTACGTCGAATGCTGTCTCAAAAAACAAAATGGATTGAAATTTTCAAAAGTTACAATTTTTTAATTATGTTGAAATTACGCTGCTTACAACAAACTTACTTTATATTTTTGAAATAGCTTTCGGGCTAATATACCGTTTTATTTCAAAATCTTGTCAGCTTTCTTTTCAAAAACCGCCCCAAATACCGTAAATTAGGTTAAAATCGTTTTTTTTAATAAAAAAATAGGACAAGCGGACAGGAGGAGAAGTGATCACCGCCGCCCATGGACAACCACACTATCCCGGCCTTTTAAGAAAGAGTACGCTCTTTTCTTGAAGGTCCCTAATTTCTTCAAAATCCGCTTGGAAAAGTCCCTGCCGATAAAAAGTGCTTCGAGAATCGCACAGATGTGAATTTCCAGACATCGAAATCGTGAGGATGGAATTTTGAACTTTGCCGCGATGTCCGATTGTGAAATTCTGCGGCAGGAATTAATTCAAACAGTTCTTCGGAATACTCCCCAGTCTCCATGATAGATCCGATAGAAGATGTAGGGCGAAGCCACATCTCTACGTAATTCCAAAGAATCAAGCCGATCAGAAATAGTCTTGTTATTGATGATTCGAGCCCTTCTACGTTGAAGGCGGTCAAAAGGAAGGAGCTGGTACTGAGGAGCCCCCGCCCACAAGTGAGAGCAGTACTCCATATGAGGCCGGATTTGCGCCTTATAAAGTTGTAAGCGATGGGCCGGCGTGAAGTACTTCTGCCTCGCCCTGCTGGGAACACCCAGCTTTTTTGAGGCTAATTTGGCCTTGCCTTCCAAGTCCAAGAAACTGGCTGTGGCTGTTAGGGAAGTATTTTCAAAACGAAGAGATACAAAAAAGGGAGATTTCTTAGTTGAAAACGCGGAAACTTATGTCGCAGTTAAATCGTTCGTATTTTAACAATGGTGAATATTTATGAAAAAGTATTTAGCAATTCTACGACATTTTTCGACCTATCGACTGCAGCTAATAAAACAGCTTAGTACTCAAAAATTGCGTTGAATGACACGCGATGGATCTAAATCGATCATCATTTTGAAAATCACTACATAGTATAAAACAAAGTCGCTTTCTTGTCTGTCCCTATGTCCCTATGTATGCTTAAATCTTTAAAACTGCGCAACGATTTTATTGCGGTTTTTTTAAATAGATTGATTCTTGAGAAAGGTTTTAGTATATAAACCTTTCCTATATTCTCACGGGAACAAAAGCTACGCGGGTGAAACCGCGAGCAGGTCGGTTGTATACTTATAAATTTTCGACAGTAAAAATTCTTATAAACTTTAAAAAAAAATAATTTTTCGAGCTTAACAGGAATAGCCTGCAGAGTCAACCGGCTTAGAGATTATTAATATAGAAGTTTTTCAATTTTACTACATCAGCACGGTTTACCCCGTGTTGATTTGGATTCTCTGTGAAGAATGAACCATCTGGAGTTCTGCCAGGTAGTTCGTAAGAGGTAAACAAATTGCTATGTTATTACTCTAGTTACTACTCCCGTGACTGACCGTGGTAGAGTTCTGCATTATCTCGCCCGGATATGGTACCGCCTGGTACCGCCTTACATATTTCTGCCGCAATATTATCAGTGCTGGTCTCTGCTATATTCTGTTTTGGAGGGTAAGGTAGCCGTTATCTTAGGCATGTGGCCTTAAGTCCCCACTACAAGGATATCAATGCACCATTAGCATCTTTAGTGCCTATAGGCGATAATTTTGTCTTTCCATCAGGAAAACTACTTGCTTGTTTGCTATATATTTTGACATAAAATAAAATTACTTATAATATTAATCCCTTATTATTCTCTGTCGCATGTTTTCACCCATTTTTAATTAGCTTCAATATTATTTTACTTACATAAAATGAGCTTTAATCACGGTGCTTATTAATTTTATGGACAGAATCACGCCAAGTCGGTGACATTGTTTAAATTCTTTGCCCTTCACGATAAACATAAACACAAAATATTATTTTTATAATAACTAACCTAACCTAACTTTCAAAAGAAAAAAGCATCGCCTTTTTTTAAATTATAAGATAGCAAATTTGTAGATAATATAATTTATAATTTCTCTTTAGGTATTTAGATGTCTCTGTGTGTTAGTAATATTTAAATAATATTTAAATATTACTAATACCTCTGTGGTCGGTCGCCTGTGTGGTCTAGTGGTCCAGCGTTGGCGTTGACCACATGAGGTCCCGGGTTCGATTCCCGGGTCGGACACATAAAAAAGTGTTTTTTCAGTTTTCTGAGAAATTTGCCCGGGATTGGAAATGCCCGGTTGGCGATAGGCTTACCACTTATCTCATTGTGGGACCAAGTATCTTCGGCTAGTTGTGGGTGCACTTATTGTACCTCTGCCTACCCCTTCAGGGATATGGGCGTGAAGATACTTTAAATAATATTTAACTCAAAGCCCTGATGATGCTATAATAGGCGAAACCGGATGGCTTTAAAATAAATAAATGTTAGTTATGAAATAGTATAAATGTTTAACAAAATCGGTAGGCAGATGATTCTTATGAAAAGGGATATTGCCTATAGACAACTAAGATGTTAATGGTGCGTTTATATCGGTGCTGCGGGGATGCTAATGCCAATTACCCGTTAAGGATAAAGGTAGGGTAGGTTATTAGAGAGAAGTTAATACACCCGTTAACTTCTCTCTAATAACCTACCCTACCTTTATCCGGAATACCAGAGTGGAAGTGAAGAAGGTGGTATCGAACCCTAACAAGATGTTGCGAAACTACCACCATATACACCACACGTATATTCAAAATATCAACATGTACAAAAAAATAAGGTACATATGAACAAAAATTATACGGTATACATGAAGATATTATCCAAGGAATGTGCTTAGTTAGCTAACTTATTACATGATAGAATGTATTTTACTTGATCAGATAAAAATCCGAAAACAGGCTAAAAAATCTAAAACAAATAATTTGTCAATACTTTTTTAAATCTTCCACATGATTTTTATATGGTGATATTTAGTTATAAAAAAGTGTAAACGGTTGACCCTACAGGCCATCCCTGAAATTTCCTGCTAAGGTATTTTAAGCTCAAAAGAGTAAAAGCTATAAGCAGCGATTTTTTCATTTCAACATTTTTTTTGTCAAAAATGGCAGTATATTAATTTTTGTAAAGCTGTATATTTTGGAAAAGATGATCAATTTTGACCTTTTGAATGGCATTCAACTTAATTTTTGTAATCTAAAATATTGCTTTAGCTAAATAATCGATAGGTTGAAAAATTTCGAAGCAGTGTCAAACAACAATTTAATCTTCACAGAATACTTTCAAGCTTATTCAAACTAAATTAATCACTATTACTATGGTATAAATAGGGTATAAATTCAAAAAGGGTGCGGTCACATTTAACCAAGTTGGAGCCAACCAAAAGTTATAAAGTGTGGTCATATTTTTCCGGTCTGGGACTCGAGGGGTTAAATAATATTTAACTCAAAGCCCTGATGATGCTATAATAGGCGAAATCGGTTGGCTTTGAAATAAATAAATGTTAGTCATGAAATAGTATAAGTGTTTAACAAAATCAATAGGCCGATGATTCTTCTGATGAAAAGGGATATTTCCTATAGACAACTAAGATGTTAATGGTGCGTTTATATCGGTGCTGCGGGGATGCTAATGCCAACTGTATAAGTTAACTTCACCAGTTCACTTGTTCACCAGTAAACTTCTCTCTAATAACCTACCCTACCTTTATCCGGAACCACAGTGGAAGTGAAGAAGGTGGTATCGAACCCTAACGAGATGTTGCGAAACTACCACCAAGTAGTCACAATGGTAGTGACACGTATACACAATATTTCACCATTTACAAACTACCTAGCAGAATACTACATGAATTATTCTTCACAAGGGGGTCCGGATCCCAATCCCTTTGAAGAATTGACCGGCGTTTGGTCAATTCTTCAAAGGGAATGGGCATTCTGCCAGGCAAGTCATAAGAAGCGACTGATTGGTTATGCGAGTCACTAATGTCGTGGCTACTAGGTGGTAGAGTTCTGCATTGTCTCGCCCGGATCTGGTACCACCGCCTTACCTATTCCTGCCGCAGTAGCGTCAGTGCTTGTCGCTGTCGTGTTCCGGTGTGGAAGGTAAGGTACCGGTAAACTTATGCATGTGGCATTAAAACTCGACACAAGATAGCAACGCACCATTAACATCTTTGACATCTATAGGCGATGTTTGACTCTTTCCATCAGGAGACTCATTTGTTTGTTTGTTTTTTTATGATATATAAAAAAACACGGGTAAAACAATGCTTTTCAACCAACGAAAAAACGGAGGAGGTCAATTGGATGCGTATATTCTTTGACGTGACAACGTCTTATAAATCAATGAACGTCGGCTGCAGGTACGAATAAGCATGACTCATTGTCACGTCCCGCCTGAACCGAGCATGCAAGCGAGCATGGATTAAGCGATGATCTGGTTTTCTAATTTCTTATGACGATGTCACGTGGAATTATCGTCCATGAGCCAACTTTATGGAAAACCAATTTTATATACGTATGGGCATATCTCGAGGGTGGTCCAATGGATTGATTGATCACTCAATGATTTTAATGTATGAGCACGCAAAACTTTTTACAGAGTGACCTGATTACGATCATTCTTCTTTTATTAAATAGAATATACCCTAGAGTTGTTTTTTTATATATATTATAAGATAGCAAATTATAAGACAGCAAACAAGCAGATGGGTCTTCTATGGAAAGAGTCAATCATCGCCTATAAACACCAAAGGTGTTAATGATGCTTTGCTATCTGGTGCCGAGTTCTAATGCCAATGTATAAGTTTACCGGCTACCTTACCTTTCAAACCGGAACACGAAAGTGACAAGCACTGAGGCTATTGCGACAGGAATATGTAGGGAGGTGGTACCTGACCCGGGCGAGACGATGCAGAACTTTACCGCCTAGTAATAATATGCTGCCTATATCAATGTCCTGTATAAGTTTTAAAAGGGATCTACCCAAGACTGTACAAAAACAGAATATGATTAATTATTCACTTACTGATTTTAATGTATCATCACACACAAATTTTCGTCGGTTTAATTTTTTGTTAAAAATATGAAATATGATACTAGCTGGCCCGCGCAGCTTCGCCCGCGAGTATATTAACATGTTGTCTTAATAGTTTTTAATACAAATTTCATCCCCTATTTCAACCCTTTAGAGGCTGCTTTTTGAAAAAAAAATTAGCCTATGTTTGACCCCAGATCTACAAATATTTCCATGTCAAATTTCATGAAAATCGGTCAATCGGTTTAGCCGTGAAAGCGTAACAGACAGACAGATAGACTTTCGCATTTATAATATTAGTATTTATAGTATTCATATTAGTATTTAAGTATTTATTTATTATAATATATTTATGATATACTAGTTTTCACATGCGGCTTCGCTCGCATTTAAGCCATTAAATTTTAATAAAAATTATCCAATGTTACTTCTAATACCTCCAAAAATATGTACGCAAAATTTAATGATGATTAGTTTAGTAGTTTTGGCGTGAAAGCGTACCAAACAAACTTACATTAGCATTTTAATATAAGTAGGAATATCTACTTTATAACGTAAAAGTACTGAAGACAAAACACCGAAGATGTTGACAGTGTGTTCCATCCGTGTGGCAGAATGATAGGTTATGCCACGTGTGTTGTCATACACCCTACCATTCTTACCTACCATTCAGAGTGAGGTGTCACCCTCATAATTGAAACACTTTAGTGACAAATCCCACTAATGGCCAAGAATATGTTAAACTGGTACCAAAACTGGGCTAGACATTGCACAGTGACACGTTTGGCTCATCGTTCGTGACTCACACTCCGCCTAGCAGGCTTTTCAAAAAGGCGCTCAAACTGATACGATAATTTTTATATTATCTATGAATTATTATGTACATCCTAACTAATATTGTAAATGCGAAAGTGAGTTTATTTGATTTTCTATATAAACACGTGTACTGTTTCACAAATGTAATTTAAATTTTATTTATTACACAATCACTTTTAATTTTACAGCCAACCGGTTTCGCCTACTAAAGCATCATCAGGGCTTCTTTCACATCAACTTTTTACTTTGAACACTGAATATCGTCGGCACTTGGTAAAACTCCATTTTAACTTATATTTATATCGTATTAAAAGCACTTGTACTGTTTTACTTGACTTTATATTTATTAAAACCAACCGGTTTCGCGTTTTAACGCATCAATAATTAATTCAATTGACATTAGAATCTATATGACATTTTTACATATTAATCAATCCAATTATACTATTACTTTGCACTATTGACATCGACATACTATTGAATTAATAAAGTACTATACACAATTCTCCCTGCTTAAAAGGGTAATTATGATGTGTGGGTAACACCGATACTGTGAAATATAATTTTAAATTTAAAATGTTCATACTACCTTCAGTATATATTGTTAATTGTCAAATTGTCAATTGTACTAAACAATAATAACTTTTGGCCTGATGATGCGTTAAAACGCGAAACCGGTTGGTTTTAATAAATATAAAGTCAAGTAAAACAGTACAAGTGCTTTTAATACGATATAAATATAAATCAACTTTTTACATTATATTATTATTTTAAATATTTTACAATACACAAAGACTTTATTACAACTAAAATGCGAGTACATAAGGTAGATGAACAATAATTATTTGCTAAGTACCGTCATATATAGTGTTGCCAACGTCAGATTTTTTCCCTTAAAAATGGGTAAAATAGTAATACCATTTAAAGTGAAGAAATAAACAACAGTGCAAGTGTTTATATTAAAAAATCAATATGATGCAGTTTCACTAAGTGTCGACGATGGAAAGTACAAATTATGTGAGTTTGTTTGTTTATTGGTGTTTTTTTGGTTGGTGCCCGTTGGTATAGTAGTTAGCCAAGTCCGATCCTGAATTTGCAATCAATGGGGCTTGGCAGAAAAGAATCCTCATTGTCGCATTTCTCATTATCGGTCAAGACCTTCCTAATAGATTAATTACGTATTTACGTCTTCTGACTAAACTTGGAACTGAATAGTTTTATCAACATTGAACTATAGTCTTAGAAATTTAATTTGGAAGGGGTCGCCTTAAAATCATGAAATAAAATGGAGAATAATAAAACTTTGATTAAAAACTATACCATATATGTTTAATTTTCATTCAAAGTTTTGTCCTTACAATCTGAAACATCCCATATAATATTATTTGAACACGCAAAACTGATTTAATATTAACATACCCGCATACTTAAACAGAACACCAAAGGTCAGTATTTAACATAACGAACTGGGTAATGGCGTGGGCTCCAAAGTTATTTACTCAAAGCTGTTTTCTGTTTAATAGTTGTTGTTTTGAAACCATCAAGTTGTTAATATATACGAGGATAAATAATGTTCTTAACTGTTTAAGATGTATATGAGAGATTGTTATAGCTTGACGTAGTTATAATAGGAATATTAAGTCTCATTTCCATTATAAAAGCTATATAAATGTTGCATTCAAATAATATTTAGCAGACGATTTCGCCTTTGTTTTAAGTGTAAAGGCATATAATTCTAATTATGAAGTTATTTATATGATAACTATTGATTTATATAATGAAGACCGAATAACGAATACTGAAGTAGGTATATAGGTAATAGGTATGTACCTATGAAGTACGTGAATAAACATAGGAAAAAAAAGTATCTTCACGCCCATATCCCCGAAGGGGTAGGCAGAGGTACAACAAATGCACCCACGATTAGCCGAAGATACTTGGTCCCACAAATGTGATAGGTGGCAAGCCTATCGCCAACCGGGCACTTTCCAATCCCGGGCAACTTTGTATTTTTCAGAAAACTGAAATAACACTTTTTTTAATGTGCCCGACCCGGGAATCGAACCCGGGACCTCATGTGGTCAACGCCAACGCTGGACCACTAGACCACAGAGGTGATAGGAAAATTACTTTAAATTTATATATCCTAAACTCTTATTTAAAATTAAAAACGATAAATAAAACCGAAAATGATTTTTAAATACCTATACAACGTTACCCCACGTGACATTATATAACCCCGTGTTGGTCCCGGGCTCCTTTGAAGAATAGGCCAACTGCCATGCTGCCATGTAGGTCGTAAAAGGCGACCGATTGGCTATACGAGTGACTACCATCGTGGCTACTAGATGGTAGAGTTCTGCATTGTCTCGTCCGGGTCTGTAACCACCATCTTACCTATACCTGCCGCAGTAGCGTCAGTGCGTGTCACTGTCGTGTTCCGGTTTGGTGGGTAAGGTAGCCGATAAACTTATGTATGTGGCATTAGATCTAGCCACAAGATAGCAAACGCACCATTAACACCTTTGGTGTCTATAGGCGATGGTTGACTCTTTCCATCAGGAGACACATCTGCATGTTTGCTATCTCATGATGTAAAAAAATGACATTGATCACTAATTTTTTTTTTAATTTTGACAATATGGCGTATAGTGGTTTCCGTGGTGGATTCATATAAACGTCGTAGCTTTAGTGACACTCGCAGGATTGAGACAAATCGATTGACACACGAATCATCAAAATAAGCCAACGTGTTTAGTCTCTAGAATGCCACATAGGAACAAACATACATACACACATACAAATATAGACTGATAAACACATTACTCTCCTGCAGTCGGGTAAAATTAGTATGCATTAAAATTTAAAAAAACGTTACACATATTCTCATTCATCTTATTCAATTGACACACTCGTACATATTATATACTATATTATGATTTATGGTCAAAGTCTGATGTCAAATTAAAAAGAGATTTTGTTTTGTAAAAGAGATTTTAATCTATGATCAAACTGAGTATATCCTATAATTTGTCTAATGCAAATTTGTGCTTAACATTAATAGAATTGTGGTCTTGTTTACTTAAATTTTTAAAAAACATTATTAGCAAAATATACTAAAAAATCAAATGAAATCGAAGTATTGTAATAAAATATATAATATATATACTTCAAAAAAATTCACGCATTGGATAACACAGGCAGTCATTTGAATCACAAAGAAGTCTTTTATTCTTTTTCAAGAGCTGTTACGACTCACTCAACTTCAAAATAAACATATGAGAGCATGTTCGCGTAAAAGCAGTTTTAGATACATACTAAATAAATTCTCTTCAAAAGCAATAAAATGTCCGTCTCAAGTGTACCGCTCCGATATAAGGACGTTTACAACTCACGAGAAATTTCAACTTTATTCAAATCAAACGCGCTGTGAACCGTTGGGGCGTTGTTACGAATTTTGCTTATTCAAATAGCGGTGTTTCTTTGAAAAATCTTTTAGACCATGAAAACTTACTATTTGATATTTACATCAAATGAAATAGCGAGAACCGAAACGTAGAAAAGTAGATGAAATATTTTTTCATTTTCGTGAAGTAAATTAAAAGAAGGAAATATTTTTGTGTGTCTACTTTCCAGCTAAGTAGAAAAAAACAAACTGATAGTAGACAAAATAAAGTTGGTAGACAAATGAATAAGGTCCTTCACACAAAAAATAAGGCATTACACTAAAATTATCTATTTATTAGTTTTGACGTCTTTTAAGCACATTGGTAATGCTCAAATTCTTATATGCAATGTTTTTCGATTAAAATTTTTTTAATTGTTACTGCGATAGTCAGTGTGACAGATTTACGTATTTACGTACGTAACCTTACGTACGTAAAGATTGCCGAGATTTTTTTTGTACTTTCGAAATGTTACGACAGATATATTTAGTTTAACTCAAATTATAATTGTAATTATGGTCATTAGGCTCATTACAGAAAGACGAATACAAAAAAAAATAACATTGAGATCTTTACTCTATAAAAATAAGCGTCACTTAATGCTTTTTACCTACTATTTAAATACTTACTTATGTTTACTTAGTTTTAATAAATACTACCTTACATAACGAGGACAGGGGTCAAACAAGCAGGAAACTCACCATATACCAATTCCCGTACCAGTCTTAAGGAATGAGTAGGATTTTTTCTTGAAGTTCCCTAAGTTGTAGTAATTTGACAACACCCTTGTTGGTAGTTCATTGAAATACACAAAAGCAAGGCAAGGCTAGGCAAGTAGTATCTAGAAAATTGCACGGTTTCGGATTTCCAAACACTGAGGTGGTGAGGTTGGGATTTAGAATTTTGTCGCGATATCGATTATATTTATATGTATTATTTTTTAACAGACAAAATCATTTTTCAAAAAAATTTGAACTATTTCTTGAATTCACGAACAACCTACTTTGCCGGAATAAAAAGTATTACAAGTACTATTTCAGGTCATTTTCTACCTGTGTACCAAATTTTATCCAAACATTGGACATATTTTTGCCTGATTGAGTACCAAACATATAAACATACAAACGTCTAAATATCTAAACATACCAACATAGAAACTTTCACATTTATAATATGTATGGGATTCTTTGTTAATAAGAGCGTAAATCGTTCCGCGACCGTCCCGAATTCCTGTCGTACAGTATAAAGAGGTATAAATTTTTAATTCGCCACACGTACACGATGAAATGAGGAGCTGCCGGGCACAAATATCGTGTGTGAGATAAAGCTGATTCACGACAGTTTACGAGGAGAAAATAGCGTCTGCGATTGTCATGGGTATATACGATTGGATTAGTATTACTTTGTTAAGATAAAGAAAAGATTGCGAGGAAAAAGATTGGTTTGACTTCTGGTACTTTAAATAGGTTTGAGAGATAAAGACGTGATTATGTGCGTAAAATTGAATACATACTTGTATATATCGACTTCAGATTGGCAGATAATTAATTTGCATAATCGTTTAGTATATAACTCTAATTAAAAAATAAAAGTTAATTGGTTTAACTTTTGGTATACATTTTAAATAGGTTTGAGAGATAAAGAGAAATGTGTGTAAAAATTAGACACATGCTTTTTATACATATTATAAATATATTGTAGATTTAAAAAAAAAAACCTTTTATTTACCAAAATCTGGTTGTATTAACAAAAAAACTCTAATATTATAAAGGCAGTCGAACAATTTGAGACATAAAGTGGAATGTGTGTTGTGTAAAATTAAATACATAGTCCCTGTGGACTGGCAAAGAATTGGTATAATTTAGTGTATAATTCTTAATGTAAAATTTAAAAAAAACCTGCCAGATTCTTTTATCATAAGACCACTTTCCTGCTTTATGTACAAAGCACGAATAGTGCTTATCATCTTCGAATAGGAATCTTGCAGCCTGAGGCTGTCAAATGTGATTGCAATATCATTGAAATAGCAAAATTTCATATATTATTGATACAAACGTTATCTTGCGAAAATCGGAACTGTTTCATGCCTCCGAAAAGAAAGACGATGGTTTTATAAATGAACTAACTGTTGCCCGCGACTTCATCCGCGCGGACTTCATTTACTCCGCACAGCTCCTCCCTATAATATTCTTGCAAAATTTGAAGTAATTCCATGCAGTACTTTTTGAGTTTACCCCGGACATACATGACTTTCCTACGATTTTATTATATGTATAGATAAAAATCACGGATGGTGCGGACAGCAAAGAAAACACCAATGATACTTTTTAAATTTCAAATCTATAAAATTAACTTTCTTAAATAAAAATGAAACTTTTTTTATTTAAGAAGTTGTTTACTTTCCTACGATTTTATTATATGTATAGATAAAAATCACGGATGGTGCGGACAGCAAAGAAAACACTAATGATACTTTTTAAATTTCAAATCTATAAAATTAACTTTCTTAAATAAAAATGAAACTTTTTTTATTTAAGAAGTTGTGAACTTTTTTTGTTGAAGAAATTTAACACTTGATTTTATCAATAAGAAATTCTCTATCATTACAATTTGTGTTATTTAAATCAACTACGCCCTTGCCGGTCCGGACTCCTTTGAAAATAGATCAAATGCCGTTCTGCCTGGCAGGTCGTAAAAGAAGAGCGATTGTCATTAATATTGGTAGGGTCCCGTTACGTCTCACCCGGGTGTTTGGTACCACCTTTCTTATTCCTGTCGCAATAGCGTCAATGCCTGTTATTGACATTTTCCGCTTTAGAGGGTAAGTTGGCTAACTTACCCTAGTTAGACTTGTGCATGTGGCTTTGCCATCCCACCACACAGAGAGCAACTTACCATTTACATCTCTGGTGTCTATAATCGATGGTTTCTCTTTCCACCAGTCGAGCCAACTGCTTATTTGCTATCTTATGATATAAAAAAATCTGTAAACGGTTGACACTGCAGAGCATCCCTGAAACTTCCCGCTACATTAAGGTATTTTAAACTCAAAAGAGTTAAAAATATAGCTATAATTTTTTTTAGTTCAAACATCTACTTTGTGAAAAATATTGATTTTTAAAAAACTGTATATATTGGATAAACTGATTTTGATGCAATTTATGCATTGGACGCAGTTTTTTGAGTAAAAGAGCTGATTATATTTTGTACTCAATCGGTACATTAATATGGAAGTTATATTAAAAAATAATGTTTCGCCAATTTTTTTTTATCTTTTTCATAATTTCTTAAAATCTGCTGGACTAAATTGTTTCAGATTTTCAAGAAGTCTAAGTTGAGTGGAATTTAATCGAATACCATCAACTGCGTTTCGATCGATCAAGCAGTTCAAAAGTTATAAAATGTTTACATACACACACACACACACACAAACACACACACAAACACACACACACGCACACACACACGCATACGCATACATATACTGACGTTATCGTTAAAATAGCCGGAAAAGGTTCCTAGGACCACAAAACGTGAAGATCAGGTTAAAACTCGATTTTTGAAAATCTGGACCAAATCAGTAACTTCTTTATCTACATACATAGTGGGAATAGACCGGGATCCCAGGAACAAACTTTTTTTTGATTAATAACAAGCTGAATTTTTGTGAACAACTTCGTTTTGACGAGACAACCATCTTTTCTATTTTCGAAAAATCTCAAATTGGGTAAATAATAAAGCTATGGATGGGGCTTTGAAAATTTTGATGCGGTGAAGGAAAAATATTTATTAATAACAATAATTATTTTCTACTTTAATTGCTTGATTATATTATGAAAAACACGATGAAACTTTTGTCCTACACATTCGATGGTTTTCCTGGCGAGCCCTCCGCTCTACAGTTTCAGAATTACGAGATTTTTAAATTGATATTAATCAATTTAATAACAATCTAATTTTCTCACAATTCTCGTTCATTATTACTGTTATTCAAGGGTAACATTGTCCTACACGTAATGTAGAAACTTTTCTTAGTCGACACTCAAAAGTTTTCTTTTTTATCTTTTATATACTTTCCATCGTCGGCACTTGGTGAAACTCCGTCATAATTATTGTTTTAAATTTTACACTTGTACTGTTTCACAATTCACTAATTATATATAATATATACTTTTATATTTAAATAGTCAACCGGTTTCGCATTTTACTGATGATGCAGTAAAATGCGAAACCGGTTGATTATTTAAATAAAAAAGTATATATTATATATAATTAGTGAATTGTGAAACAGTACAAGTGTAAAATTTAAAACAATAATTTTTTATCTTTCTTTATTACTTACCCAATTCGACATTTTTCGAAGTTAGAAAAGATGATTGTCTCGTCAAAACTAAGCTGTTCACAAAAATCAGCTTGTTATTAATCAAGGAAAAGCTTGTTCCAGGGATCCCGGTCTAAAAGTTAATAATACGAATGTTTTTACTTTATAATATTAATATTGAACAGTACCAACAAACATGATATGTGAATTATATTTCCAATAACTCGAGCATCTTTTTATGCTCGCCAAATATTTAACTTAATAAAGAAAACACTGATAACGTATAAACGATGGAGATTTTTATGTGTATAAATATTATTTTTGGCAACTTTTAGGGGTTCACTGCGAATCAAGACCTTTATTAATTCTATTGATATTATAAATGTGGAAGATAAGTGTTGCTATATATTGATTTTTTTATATATCATAAGATACCAATAAAACAGATTGCTCTACTGATGGGAATAGAAACCATCGCCTATAGACATCAAGGATGTTAATGGTGTGTTGTTATTCGTGTGGTGGGATGACAATACCACGTGCATAAGTCTGCAGGTTACCCCGTGTTGGTCCCGGGCTCCTTTAAAGAATAGGCCAACTGCCGTTCTGCCAGACAAGTCATAAAAGGTGACCGAGTGGCTATGCGCGTCACTGCCATCGTGACTACTAGGTGGTAGAGTTCTGCATCGGCTCGACCGGCTCTGGTACTACTACCTTATCTCTTCCTGCCTCAATAGCGTTAGTGCTAGTCACTGTCGTGTTCCAGTTTGGAGGGTAAGTTAGCCGGTAAACTTATGCATGTGGCATTAGACCTCGCCACAAGATAGCAACGCACCATTAACATCTTTGGTGTCTATAGGCGATGGTTGCCTTTTTCCATCAGGAGACCCATTTGCTTGTTTGCTATCTTATGATATAAAAAACAAACCACGTGAGTAATAATAGATTAGGAAGGAAACCTGTCACTGCGCATATGAGCAAACGCTTTTATTACTGTCAAAAATTTCATACATTTTTTGGTTATATTACATAGTGAAAAAATAGAAATAAATTATGTTGTACTGTTTTATCGTACCGAATGAGACGACAAGGTTTTAAAATTACCCTTACAATTATTTTATTTCATTGGTAAGTAGTTTTTTTTTTCGAAATCAACTTAAGTAGTTGGTCCAAATGACCGCTACTGCGAAACCGGGCTTTTGGGGCGAGCAGAGTGCTCAGAGAGAATTTAAGTTAAGTGGGCTAAGAACCCGCCCTAAGGGTGTCTCCTGTGAGACCGAACCTCGACTTGGGCAGTATCTTGACGATTATAAGTAGTATAACTCTGTATTTCTGTATGTAATTGCAACCTACACTGACAAATTGTCCATTTAATCCGTGGTGATAAGCATTGGCCCTATTGCGGCTGGAATAGGTAAGGCGGTGGTATCAAATAGCTGAACGAGTCGTTGCAGAACTCTACCATCTAGTAACCACGATAGTAGTGACAAGTATAGCTAATCTAAATTTGAAATTCCGTCCTCACCATCTCGATGTCCGGAAATCCACAACTGTGCGTTTCTCTCGACACTTTTTGCCTCGCACTACTTTGTTGTGGAACCAATTACCGGCAGGGGTGTTTCCAAACGGATACGACTTGGGGGCCTTCAAGAAAAGAGCTTACTCATTCTTAAAAGGCCGGCAACGCAACTGCAAAACCTCTGGTATTGTGGATGTCCATGGGCGGCGGTGATCACTTACCATCAGGTGCACCTCTTGCTCGTATGGGGCATACGAGCAGGAGGTGTACCTATTCTATAAAAAAATTTAAAAAAATAATCGATCGCCTTTTACGATTTGCCTGGCAGAAAAGCAGTTGGTATATTCTTCAAAGGATCCCATACAAACACGGGGGCTTATTACAATTTTCACACATAAAGCAAAAATTTGGTACTCCTTTTATCTGTCGATTTCATTGAAGACTAAATAAAAATCTCTTCTAAATTTGACAACAGACTATCCATAAATGATAGTATATACGTGTACGTGTGTTGATTGCTTGGTAGTGTGTGTAATATTTTTATTCATTTAATCACTTATATTTTATTTATTTATTTATTTTATTTATTTTATTTATTTTTGTATTATACCACTCACGCCGTGCTTGGGAAACTGAAAAAACCTTAAAAACAACAAAAAAAAATTTCGACACTCGCAATGGTCGCAGGTTCAAATCCCGCGTGTCGAAATTTTTCTTTGTTGTTTTTAAGGTTTTTCTAGTTTCCCAAGCACGGGGTGAGTGCTATAACACTAAAATAATAAGAAATACGAATGTACTGATCAAAATTATTAATGTGAATTTCATCTGCAACGATGAACTCATATAACTAGTTATACGTATGTATAGCTGGCGATCAGTACAATCACGTAATCGATCATATAACAAAGAAGAATTTCGCTGCCTCGAGCCTGTCGACACTAGCACAGTGGAAGAGCGTCCCGGCTTTAGGGAGATGGTCGCAGGTTCAAATCCCGCTTGTCGAAATTTTTCTTTGTTGTTTTTAAAGTTATTTTATTTAATACTTCATTGTGTACACAACAGAACAACAAACAAAATTACAGCAAGCAGTATTTTTAAAAAGGTACAAAAGGTGATCTTATCTTAAAAAAGAGATTTCTTACAGCAAACCCGGTAAAGTGAAATACTTGACCATAAATATAAGTCGAAGTGTACAATATACTAAAATTATTTAAACACATCTATTAATGAAACCTAAAATACTTCAGCAACTAGAAATATAAACAAAAAAAATATAACTGCTGTGAAACATTAGATGATATTATCCTCTCGAGATAAATACGTGCTGCTTAAAAAAATAGGATCTCGTGAAATCCAGAAGATCCATTTTGAAAAAAAGAAAAAAAAAACAAATTACAAATTATATTAATGTGAAATAGACAAATAATAATTCCTTAGATTGCATTTAAAAGAATTTATAGATTGACTCATGTGAACTTGAATGTGAATGAATTCCAAAGTCTTATTGTTTGAATCGTTGACCTATTACATGAAAATATTAGCTTTCTCCATATACATTTTTAAAACTATCATCACGCCCATATCCTTGAAGAGATAGGCAGAGAGTACAACAATTGCACTTACGAGTAGCCGAATATACTTACGGCCGGTTTCTGAAACGCGAATTAATTTTAACAAACAATGTGTTTAACATAATTTTATAAACTAACTAGCGACCTGCCCGCGGTTTCACCCGCGTAGCTTATGTTCCCATGGAAATATCGGAAAGGTTTATATACAAAACTTTATTTATTCCTGGAGAATCAATCTATCTATTAAAAAAACCGCATCAAAATCCGTTGCGTAATTTTAAAGATTTAAGCATACATAGGGACATAAGGACATAGGGACAGACAGAAAAAGCGACTTTGTTTTATACTATGTAATGTTGATGTGTTAAACGCAGATAAATATTTTGTTAAAATTGATTTGTGTTTCGGCAATCGGCCGTTAGTCAAATGATAGGTGGTAAGCCTATCGCCAACCGGGCACTTTTCCAACACCAGGTAACGTTGTTTTTATCAGAAAACTCAAAAAACACATTTTTGCATTGCCCGACCAGGGAATCGAACCCGGACCTCATATGGTCAACACGGACACCAGGACCAATAGACCACAGAAGTGATTAAATGACGATAAATTTTAACTATGCCAAATTGCATATTCCGTGGTTCAAGCAAATTTATTTAAAAGGGGTACAAAGTTTTCGCTTCACATATTAATATACAGATTCCTGCAAATAAACTATTATTCTTTTTTTCTATAATTCACTCAGTATTTTCGACATAAGTTTTCCCAAAACAGAAGTAAATGTAAGAAAAATAGTGAGAAAAGTTATGTTGAACAATAATTGCTTTGAAGCCAGGTTTTCACAGGTGGAGGAATTCCAATAGCCGTCTACTCGTTACATGGATCGACAAGTTCGCTGAGTCGTTCTAAACCTGTTTGTTATTTTACTGGCCACGAAAATACAGTTCAGTGTTCTGCGAATTTAGTAGGTACGATATTTGTCTATTTCCTGCATGTTCCTTGTCAGTTGAAATTTTCTTTATTTGAATTCTACACCGCGTTTCATACAGCATATACATTAGCTTTACAACTTTTTTATCATAAGTGTTAGCAACTGCACTTAACGACAATTACTAGCCGGCCAGATGTGGTGAACCTGTTATTATGAGATAATGAAATAATTATAAACAACAATGGATAAATATAAATTAGGATAGTATATACATAAATATAAATTTGAATAGAATATACATCTTATCTCCACCTATATAGGTGCGGATAAGATATTTTCGTGTGATGATTCTGTCGCTTCTTGAGAGCGTTACTTTGTCCAAAAATTATACTATGCATGTAAAAGTGATTCAAGTGTTTTATTCGGCAAAACTACTTCTCTGTAGGGCAGGATGGCAATGCTACATGCATAAATCTACCGGCTACCTCACCGTCAAAACCGGATCATGGCAATAACAAGTGCTGACGCTATTGCGCCAAGAATAGGTAAGGTGGTGGTACCTAATACACAGGCGAGATGTTGCAGAACTCTACCACCTAGTAGTTACGATGGTAGTTTCACGTATAGCTAATCTGTCGTCTCTTACAATCTGCCTGGTAGAACGGCAGTGAATTTATTCTTCAAAGGAGCTCGAACCTATACGAGAAAAAATGTTTCCAAGTCCAAGTCAAATCCAACAATCATTATTAAAGTTTTCAATTATTGTGGAGATGAATTGATTGGTGGCTTTTGAAGACCAGCTGCCATTCTGCCATGTAGTTCTTATAAGGCCTTCTTACCATCTTACGAATTATAATTCCGATTTCTGATGTAATTCTGAATGATTAATGAAGTAAAAATGGATTATATGTAAAGTATTACCGATAAGCAGTGCGGCCAAATAAAATACTTAAATCACTTTTACTTGCACAGTATAATTTTTGGACAGAATAACGACTTCAAGATGTGATAGAATTACAGTGCCTCGAAAACAACTTATTTGCACCAATTTATACCATCTTTATTTATATTTGTCCATTGTGTCATCTTTATTTATATGACCGCCCCGCTGGTCGAGTGGTTAACGACCCTGACTACGCAATCAACGGGGCTCGGGTTCGATCCCCGACGGGGACAAGGATTTGTGTGATGAGCATAAATGTTTGTATTTCCGGGTTTGGGTGTTTATTATATATATTCTAGTATTTATGTATGTATTTCTATGTATTAGTATCATTGACTAACACCCATAACACAAGCAAATAATTTGCTTGTGTTATGGGTGTTTGGGATTAGATCAGTAAGTGTAATTTGTCCTGTGAATTATATATTATATTGTTGTTTATAGTGACGTTATTATCTCTTAATAACAGGGTGTATAAATCATAGGTGCGCCACACCTGGCAAACTAGTGCTTGTCGTTAAGCACAGTGGCTAACAAAAGTGATATAATTTATATATTGCATTAAAAATGAAAATATTAGAAATTATAAACAAATTAAGACCCCAGTGTTGACAGAAATATTATGTTATGCTGCTTTTCGCTTTCCGTATACTAACCAAAAGATTATATTATGTTTTTTGACAGGTGAAGTTGGAGATAGTAACGTTACTTCTAAATTAGAGCAACGTACATAAAAATATTTACCTTTAGAAATTGTAAGAATTTCACGTATACAAGTCAGTGGCTAAAGAAAAGCGGCCAGGAAAGTTTTATTAAGCAATATTTTCTTTCAACCCCAGGTATTCTCATGAGGAATTCTAATAGCTGTTCCCATCTACTCGTTACATACGTTGAAGTGTAAATTGTGATAAATTTAAATAAACTAAATTTTAAAGTGAATTCTTTATAAACCAAAATGTGTAGAAAGAATTCGCTGTAGGGTTTTATTATATTAATTAAAGTATCAATTTTGATATTATACAGTTTTAATTTAGGTTTAAAATAACCCATATTTTATTACTTACAAGCTATATAAATGAATGAAGCTATATAAAAAGTATCATCACGCTCAGTACCTTTAGGGAGGTAAAGTAAACCAAAGTTTCTCGATGGGCGACATTTATTTATTTATTCACGAAAACTTACAGCTTACTATAAAACATATGATTACAATAATTTGAAGTTAGTTCACAATCCATAACAGTTTTCACCACTAATTATTACAACGTGTGATTCCCATGACATGAGTGGGAATTCCCATTTCCGCATTTTCATCAATCTGATAGCGAATATTGATAATTTCTAGTGACAACCGAGACCAACGGATTTACGTGTTCATCCGAGGCATGGGAGTGGTAAAACACCACCCCTCAGTCTTCGAGCTCTTACTCATCTTTTGGATTTTCGAGAAACCCTCTAAAAAACCTCAATAACAACTTTGCTCGACCCGAGGATCTGCGAGAACGAGAACGAACGAGCGAGGACATCATGATCTGATCCGAATTGGCTATCCCAAGACCACGAGGCAGTGACAAGAAATTAACACTTTGTAAAACTATGTTTTTATTTACACGACCGGTAATCACAAGAGTACAAGAGAGAGAGAGAGAGAAAGAGAAAATTCCCCCGGTATTGGTCCCGGGCTCCTTTGAAGAATAGGCCAACTGTATTTTTGTCAGGTAGGTCGTAAAAGGCGACCGATTGGCTATGCGAGTCACTAACATCGCGGCTACTAGATGGTAGAGTTCTGCACTGTCTCGCCCGAGTCAGGTACCACCGTCTTACCTATTCCTGGCGCAATATCGTCAGTGTTTGCCGCTGTCGTGTTTCGGTTTAGAGGGTAAGGTAGGCGATAAGCTTATGCATGTGACATTAAACCTCACTACAAAATAGCAACGCACCATTGACATCTGTGATGTGATAGGCGATGGTTGACTCTTTCCATCAGTAACCCATCTGATTGTTTGCTATCTTATGAATTAGATAAAAAACTTATTTGTTATCATAGCACTTCGAGTTAAGAGATATAACTAATACCAGCAAATTTTGTAAAGGATCTCAAAATGGCGGTACTTCCACATCCGCATGGGGGCACAGTACTACCTTCGCCATGACAAGTCAAGTGGAGCGAATGGACACTACCCTAGGGGTTCAGAAAACGATAAAGCGCTTCGAAAAATACTTCTTCGTTTCCTTCGTCGTTTTTTTAAACACTCATAACTTAGGTTCTGATTGTGTTAGATAAACTCCCCGTGTTGGTCCGGGCTCCGGGTTGGTCTTCAATAGGAAGAATAGGTCAACTGCCTTTCTGTCAGGCAGAACATAAAAGGCGACCGATAGGCTATGCAAGTCAATACCATCGTGGCTACTAGGTGGTAGAGTTCTGCATTATCTCGCCCATGTCTGGTACTACCGCCTTATATATTCCTGCCGCAATAGCGTCTGTGTTTAATGTCACTGTCGTGTTCCGGTTTGGAGGGTAAGGTAGCCAATAAACTTAGACTCTAGTTAAACTTTGATTAGTGCTTGTGTTTAATCCAGTTGCATAGTATTAGTGTTAGAAATGTATCGATAACATTTTTGGTGTGTATAAGCAGTGGTGATCTCTTTCCATCAGGAGAACCATTTGCAAAAACTTGGAACACGATTGATCAATTGTTGGCGTTTTCTGAACAGCCTGACAGCAAGCAAATCATCTACGTTTTTGATTTATTTGACACTAGCTGTTGTCAGCGACTTCGTCCGCGCGGAGTTCGTTTACTCCGCACAGCCCCTTCCCCGTAGGTGATAGCGTGATAATATGTAGCCTATATGTTGACCCGATCTATTAGTAATATTCATACAAAATTTGAAGTAAATTCATGCAGCACTTTTTGAGTTTACCCCGGACATACAGACAAACAGACAAACAGACGAAAAGACGAAAAGACGAACAGACGAACAGACGAACAGATGAACAGACGAACAGACGAACAGACGGACAGACGGGCAGACGGACGGACGGACAGACGGACGGACGGACGGACGGACGGACGGACAGACTGACAGACAGACAAAAATCTATAAAACTATATTTTTGGTTTCAACATCGATTGCAGATCACGCCCCAAGTATTCTTTTAAAAAAATATTCAATGTACAGTTTTGACTTTCCTACGATTTTATTATTATATGTATAGATATTTAACCGCCACATTGGTCGAGTACTCAGCGACCTAGACTTCCCTGTCGGAAATTGAACCCGAGCCCAATGATTATGGGCTCGGGTTCAATTTCCGACAGGGACTAGTCTTTTTGTGATGTGCACAAATTTTTGTATTTGTGGATTAGTATTTTATAGATTTACGGGTTTATTTGCGGGAATCCAAAACTTAACGAAGAAAACTAATCTTATATATAAAATTCTCGTGTCACAATGTTCGTCCCCGTACTCCTCCGAAATGGCTTGACCGATTTTGAAATTTCGTATGCATATTCAGTAGGTCCGAGAATCAGCCAACATCTCTTTGTCATGTGATAAGGGTTGTCCACTCCTAATTTTTTTTTGTGAACATTTTTTTATGTTTATTTTTTAAGATTCAGCATTGCAAAATATATACAACTCTAAATTTTTATCCTTCTATCACCAACCCTTATTTTTAATTCAATAATTTATATGGAAAAACTTTGCTTGCCGTGTGAGCTAGTTAATTTATAAATTCCTGTATCCTTAAGGTGTACTTTTGTAAAAGAAAAAATAAATAAAAAAGCGGTGCAGGAATTAGAAAAAACTTAACGCAGACCTGAAAAGCCTACCTACCATCGTAAGGTACAAGTAAAAATTCACGAAAATTTGCCAAATAACTCTTATCTTCGTTGATATATTTCAGAATTTAACTATATGTATGTACCTTTGACTAGCACATAAAAAACGCAAATAAATTGCCTACTTTGTTATGCTCAATACATATTAAAGTATATAATATTGTAGAATAATATTATACAAAACATATTATGTTGCAAAAATAAAAGCCACTGAAAGAGACTGACCTATTTTGTCCATTTTAAATGAACTGAATCACCAGTCAAAATCAGTGAAAGTAAATCTCCGAGTACAGTGGAGTACGGCAGCCATTTCATGTTTTCACTCTGTATTTCAAAACCTTTTTTTACTATTGCGTAAAGCCTAATGCACTCAAACATGTTAAGGTCCGCTTTAACTAGGCCACCGTCTCACATTAAGTAGCCACTGTTTGCCTTTGTAAGAGTAGTTTTTTACTGTAGCAAAAACTTGAACTTATTCCAGCGAGTTTTCAGAGCGTTCTCAATGCGAAATAATTATGTATTCATCCTAAATTTTTTATATGAATATAGCTTTTTGCTAAATTAGTCTTTTTTGAAGCATAATGTATGGAATGTTTTCTTGTTGTTTAATGAGCTTGTTATATTACGCAGCTTTACTTAAAGGTTATGTTTTTTGACCGCCCCAATGGTCGAATCGTTAGCGACTATGACTACGCAATCAATGAGGCTCGGGATTAATTCTCGACATGTATGTGTAAGTTGGTATTTATGTACGTATATTTTTTGTACGGTTTGTTGGATTTAAGCTTGAGAGATGTCATAAGTTTCTTCTAAGTTGTCAGAGTGATATTTATTTTCTACTGCGTTGGTCCGGACCTTGTTTGAAGCATAGATCACCAGCCGTGATGCCAGGTAGTTCGTAAGATGCAAACGATTGGCTATGCAAGTCACTATCATCATGGCTACTAGCTGGTAGAATTCTTAATTGACTCGCTCAGTTCTGGTACTAACACCTTATCTACTACTGCTGCAATAGCGTCAGAGCTTGTCATTACAGTGTTCAAATTTGGAAGGTAAGGTATTCGGTAAACTAACGCAATTGCCATTAAGATCCCGACACAACAAAACATCTTTTGTTTCTTTGAGTGATGATTGTCTTTTTCCGTTCGGAGTGTCATCTGCTTGTTTCTATCTTATGGTTTAAAAAAATGTTACATATTTTTACCGACTGTCCACAAATGAGGGCGCTTTCCTAATATCCTCTTCCTGAGGATATTAGGAAAGCGCCGAGTCTAAACATTTTCAAGAATATGATTAAACGTCACTTTCTATATACCTAATTGTAATTTATCCATTTTATGTAATGTAAGTAGTTTACGTATTACCAGTAATCTGTCTGCTTATTTTTATTTTTTTTGTTATTTTATATTATTGGAATGTAGTCTTTATTTCTTTTAGAAGCAAAAACTATAAATGTACTCGTGGTTAGCACCACTTTTAGAATATATTATTATCCTATCCTTAAGGTTGTCTGGAAGAGATCGCTTTTTTAGTGATAAGACCGCCTTTGTGTATCTAATATATGTAGAAATAGTCATGTGTGTTGTATATTTTGTCATTTACTTTTGGTGCACAATAAAGAGTTATTGTATTGTATTGTATTGTAATGAGGGTTATGTTTTTTGGAGCAAATCTCAGTTGTGTTTATTGTTTTAATAGCTAGTTACTCGTTCCTGCTCTTGCTTCGCCTATCTCTATATGGCTTACGTCGGTGTTTGACGCTGATAAAACAAATGGATAGGAATCTTCATGGAAAGAGTCAAACATCGCCCACAGATACCAAAGATGTTAATGATTCGTTGCTATCTTGACAAGCACTGTCGCTATTGCGGCAGGAATAGATAAGGCGGTGGTACCAGACCTGGGCGAGATAATGCAGAATTCTACCACCTAGTAGCCACGATGGTAGTGACTCGCATAGCCAATTCGGTCGCCTTTTACGACCTACCTGGCAGAACAGCAATTGGCCTATTCTTCAAAGGAACCAAGACCCACATGGGTTACATCCCTGCCATACGGATGGCAGAGCACTATTAACATATACTAGATGTTTGTTATCTCTTATCATCAGAAATCAGAAGTACTTTACTGAATAATTTTTTTTACAAGTTTTGACGCGTCAACATTTTTTTTAAACTACTACCGGTTCGGAAACGCGGCCACACACTGAGAAGATCCGGCGGAAGAAACTCAGTGGACTTGTCTTTTTTTCATATTATTTTTTAAATAACATATTACATACATCAGAATATCTGTAGATGGCTATTTTTGCCATCTTCTACAAAGTATCCATTATTTATTTTTGCCGCCATTATGTGTATATGTTACTATCCACGAGACTCGTTGCTATCATTAACAATAAACAAAATTAACGCACCATTGCATTGCGTTTTCAGCGTGTCACTACTTGGCAGAACAACAGTTGGCCTAATTGCAGCAGTTGACCCAGCAAGAACATTTTGAATATACGCCGGCTTCTGCGCTGCGGAATTCTTCGTCCTGTTCATGGTCCCAGAAACCAAGGGCAAGTAGCTTGACTTCGTGACATAAAGAAAAAAGTGGAGGCTCTCAGTTTAGCATCCGTACAAACTAAATTCTAGATAATTATGTAGTAGTAAAGTTACTAGCAATTTTACAATGATGTCATCGCACCAGAAGTAAATATACTGAAGGTACTAGGTCCAGACGAGACGTTGTAGAATCGCTAAATTGACTACCTCATATATTCTGAATTACCACTCATTTTGATATAACCCGCTTTGACTAATACTCTTTTTCAAACATTGGGTGGTAACAAAATTTATGAACAGTTTCTTATAATACTGTTACGAATAATCTAGAACGCTGGAGAGATCTAGAAATAAGAGAAAGAGATAGCTACTCCTATTGACAAACAAATAGTTGACGTAAGCTATGCCATAATGGACTTTGTGGTATAGGTATAAGGTTGAAAGTAGCGTGTACTAGGATTTATGACTCATAACTTGTTTACAATAAGAAGTGATAAGAAGTGGTTCATTGTATCCCGATACATTTAGATTTTTCTAGATCCAGGTAGAACTTTACCCTGGGTATAAATAGAGATGTGTTGACAAATAATGAGCAGTTTTTATCAAGCGATCGAGAGCGATACTTGAAGCGACCCGTGCGAAGCGAGAAGTGTTTTATTGTGTAGTCGGTGTTAGTACTGTGAGTGACTAGTGTTATTCAGAGTATTTAAGTATAACATTGTGTTGTGTTGTGTTGTGTGTATTGGTGTTATAAATACACAGATTTAATATAAGTGGTGTTTTCTTACAATTACGAACCCGAAGTACGTCACAATACGAACTGTATTCCTCATTATATCGCATCTGTGGTCTAGTAGTCTGGTATCGGTGTTGACCACATACGGTCCTGAGTTTGATTTTCGGGTCTGGCAATTCAAATTGTGTATTTTTTAGTTTTCTGATACAGCAACGTTATTTAGAAATTAGATAACTGCCCGTTTGCTGATAGCCTTGCAACCTATTATATTCAGGGACTAAGTATCTTCAGATAATTGTGAGTGCACTTGCTGTACCTCTGCCTACATCTTCGGGGACATGGGCGTGAAGATACTTAACTTTATTCCTCATTATGTAGAACATTATATTTCTTGTTAACATATTCCACTTTTTATTCCAATACCTTTTCCTAAAATAACTAAATCCAACCTAATTATGAACGTATTCTTGCTTCAAAGCTTTAATATTGAGTTTTCTTTGTGCCCTCAAGTCGTACAATCCAATTATAAGTTACAAGTGAAGATCTACAATTGACTGTGTCAGGCTCTATTTAACTGGTGTAGCGGCTGGAAAAGGAATATCTCAGATAATGAGGACAAAATATAGGCAAGCTCTTGACGGGAATTTTGTTTGTGTTGTAAGTTGTCGTAATAAAACAAATTTTATTTTTGTGTTATAGCATTCACCCCATGCTTAGGAAATTTTGAAAAAAATTATAAATGTGCATTTAATCTGTAACAACGAACTTAATTAAATAGTTATACGTATATATATCTAGCGATCAGCACAATCAGCGGAATCGATCATATAGCAAAGAATAATTTCGCTATCGCTCGCCTGTCGACACTAGCTCAGCGGTAGAGCATCCCGGCTTTAGGGAGACGGTCGCAGGTTCATATCCTGTGTGTCGATATTTTTCTTTGTTATTTTTAAAGTTTTTCAAGGATAAACCCTCTTTGAATATAACATGTTCTGCAACTCTACCAGGCAGTTCGTAAAAAGCAAACGTTTACGTAAACTTGGTACTATTAACGTGACTATGAGGTGGTTAAGTTCCATAACGTCTTGCCAAGTCTGTTAGCTGTTAATGACGCAATTGCTTTAATGCTTGTACGGCGGGTCTATCACGTAACTCACAATGCGCAATTATCGTAATTGTTTGGTTATTGCAAGACACGTAACTGCCTTTTATATTAGTGGCAGTCATTATTGCTTAATTATTTTTGGTGCTGTGACTTCGTAAAGTGCATCCAGTAACTAACAAGCAATTCATTTTTATTTTTTTGATTGGCGGTTTTTGGTGATTTTTTCGTCATGTTTCGGAGCCATTGCTGATCGCTGGCGAATTGCAAACGTTAGGTTTTATATCATGAGATAGCAAACAAGAAAATAAGTCTCCTGATGGAAAGAGTCAACCATCGCCTATAGACACTAATATTACATTTTTTTATGCTATTAGATATCAAACAAGTAGATTCGCATCGCCTATAAATACCAAATATGTTAATGGTGCATTGTTATCCGAGTGCCGGAATCCTAATGTCACATGCGTAAGTTTATCGGCTATCTGAACCTCAAGACTAGAACACGTAATTTCTCCCGAGTTGATACGGGCTCCTTTTGAGAATAGACTAACTTACGTTCTGCTAGGCAGGATGTAAAAGACGACCAATTGGAAATGACTTCTCATTTACATCGTGACTACTAGGTGATAGAGTTTACTATCGCCTTACCTATTCTGCCACAATAGCGTCAGTGCTAGTCACTGTTGTGTTCCGGTTTGGAGGGTAAGGTAGTCGGTAAACTTATGCATGTGGCATTACACCTCACCACAAGATAGCAACGCATCATTAACATCTTTGGTGTCTATAGGCGATGGTTGACTCTTTCCATCAGAAGACTCATCTGCTTGTTTGCTATCTTATGATATAAAAAAAATAATCCAAAAATACAATTATCTATGCTCACAGCACAAATGGGAATTGAACCCGAGCCCTATCGATTGCTTAGTCTCGTCGTCATTATGGTTGCTAACTGGTTTCTCACGTTTACCACTAGGTGGCGCTGTACAAATTACATACAAATTTCTAGTAAACTCCAAACGCGCTCACGATCGATGCAAAAAGAAAAACTCACACTTAGCACTCTGAATTGGCTAACCCCTAGACCATGAAGTAGTCAATAATTAGTGCCTTCCGTGAATTTATTTTAAAAATGTTTTGCCATTTCAACCAAATTCTATTATCTTGAGACCTATTCTACCTTGAGACATATGAAATAACTGTATAGTATTTAATTCAATTAATTTAATTTAATTCAATTAATCAATAGTTATATTTAAATCAAACTTAAGCGCTATGAATAAAAATCTATACATATTATTCCATATGGTTATCCCAAGATATAGGCAACGCCTAGTTTGGGAATCTTTGATATATTCTTACAATAAATCAATATTGTTACTAACATATAATACAAATAGTTATGAATCAAACATAGCTTACATCTAACTAATGTAAATGATACCAAGATTGATCGAAATTGAAGTGATTTATTGTGTAATTTTAAAATAACAGCAAGTTGCGTTATTTGGAAACTGAATTAGAATGCGCTCACAAAGAAATATTGAACCTCAATTGCGAAATTCGATTGTTGCGGAGAGAAAATCAAGGACAATGCAAAATTATTGATACTCTACAAAAAAGTTGGTGGCCATAGTACACCATCTAAACTCTCTACACCACAATTAAAACAAAAAATATTAACACTAACGCCGCAAAAACACATTCCGACTACATCATCAACTATTTTATCTAATAAAGAAAATCGAATAAACAACTCTGAAAGTGAGAAAGACGGTAGAAAAAAATTAATAAGCGCTGTGATATGCAAATGCCAAATCATCTGTTATGAATCCTCTGCAATAGATGGCGTTACCAGTATGCCAACTGCCTCCATGACGAACTTTTGGAATAAAAAAACTGACCTTACTATTTTTGGGGATCAACAAGTGCGTAATTTATCACTAAACTTTATTAAATACAAATAAAATTGCGTGAATAGAGTTTCTTCATATATAAAACCAAATGCTAGTTCTACAGAAATTTTGAAAAATGCACATGAATTATTACAACTTTCAAAAAAAGAATACAGTTATTATTTCAGTTGGTGCAAATGACTACAAGCCTTATTCTTTATTTTCAGCTTTATGTAACACTTTAAATAATTTGAAAAACTGTAATCAAGTTTTTGTATTAAGTGTTAGACACAATCCTTATTTAAACACAAATTTGTTAAACTTTAATTTAAAACAGTTGTGTCAACAATATAAAAATTGTAATTTTATAGATTTCAACAACTACATTAAATGTAATTCACTTCAAAATGCATACTCATATAAAAATATTTTCGACTATTTAGTCTTTAAAATAAATATGGAAATTGAACATGATACCTATGTACAACGTTTTTTACCTTATAATAAAAAACATGTAGTACTGCGTATAAGACTACATATAATTTTAACCCAATCAATACAAGTGAAAAAATGACATATCAAGAATATAAAGATAAAATAGAACACATGGTCAGACAATTAAAAAAAGGTACAATTCCGTATATGTTTAATTTGATCCAGGGCAAAAAGCAAAATTCAATATCTAAAAATAAACAAACGTCCTCGCAAGCATCATTTTTTCGTGACCAAGGCGAAACCAAGCTTCTTCATCAAAACATTGCGGGGATTTTAAATAAAATTGATTTAGTAGATATAGCTGTTTCTGAACTGACAAATAAAGGTGATAAATTAGATGTGCTATGTTTCTCAGAAACATTTGTCAAAAGTGGAACAGAACTAAACTTAAAATTAAAGGGATACATCTTAGGGTCTTCTTTTAACCGTGAGAATGAGAAACGGGGAGGGACCTGTATAATAGTGAAAAAAGACTTACTTTTAAAAAAAATTGATCTCAACTCATTTCAGGTTCCGTATGTTTTCGAATGTTATGGAGTTGAGATATTAAAATTCAAATTAATGATTATATGTATTTACCGCACGCCCTCATCTGATGCCCGTGATTTTCTCGAAAAGTTAGAATTATTATTACACACTTTCACAAAATCCAGTGAGAAAAAATTATTCTATGTGGAGATTGGAACATAAATATACTTAAAAATAATAACATATCGAAAGACCTTTTTTCGATATTATGTAACTATAATCTCACCAATCACATATCAGTACCAACGAGGAGAAAAGCTTGCTTAGATCTAATTATAAGTAACATACACACAGTTAAGTCAGACGTTTTATACCTAGATTTATCAGACCATGAAACAGGTCAGACAATTACCGTAGATTTAAACATATTTTCATCTTTTAAAAATCCCTGTGATACATGGGTAGAAAAAAAACGTCTCTATAGTACAGAAAATATTGATAAATTTCTTAATTGCTTATCATCTTTAAGTTTTAGTAATGTGTTAAATCGGACAGATACCGAAGAAGCGTTTAATTTATTTCATGATGATTTTATGCTTTTCTATGATTTGTGCTTTCCTGACATCAACGTAAGAATAAAAAACAAAAAGCTAAAAAATAGATGGATATCTAAAGGTATTAAAAGATGTTGTGTAAAAAAAAGAACTTTATATTTAAAATACAGTTTAAATTTAAGTTGAAACTAGTTTATCAATCACTTGTACTTTTATTTCACTATTATTACACACTAAATTATTTAATTTTATCGACCGGTTTCGCTTTTTAAAGCATCTTCAGGACGTAATATTCTTTCAGTAAAGAATATTACGTCCTGAAGATGCTTTAAAAAGCGAAACCGGTCGATAAAATTAAATAATTTAGTGTACACACTAAATTATTTAATTTTATCGACCGGTTTCGCTTTTTAAAGCATCTTCAGGACGTAATATTCTTTCAGTAAAGAATATTACGTCCTGAAGATGCTTTAAAAAGCGAAACCGGTCGATAAAATTAAATAATTTAGTGTGTAATAATAGTGAAATAAAAGTACAAGTGATTGATAAACTAGTTTCAACTAAAAATAATGGAATTTCACCAAGTGCCGACGATTGAAAGTGTAAATCTATTTAAATTTAAGCGATAAAAAAATTAACCAAAAAATGTATAAACAATACAGCACACTTTTAAAAAATGTATACTAACAGCGCAAAAGTTAGCATCCACAAAATATCTTGAAAACTCAAAAAATAAATGCAAAGCCTCGTGGAATATTATAAAAGATATCTCTTCTACCCAGGACACCTATGCAGAGATTGACCAAATACATTTTAACAATTCAACCTACTCAGATCCATTGAAAATTAGTAATAAAGTGTTCCTGCGCATTATGACGATCTTTTGTTAACCTTTAGTACTGATACATGTGATGTTGTTTTAATCTCAGAATCTTTCCTTAAGCCCTCATTGCCTTCTTCGCAATTTTCGATTCCCGGTTTTAATCTCGTCCGCAATGACAGGGTAGGCAAAGGAGGAGGTGGGGTTGCAATGTATATACGTAATGATATAATGTATAAAATTATTTCTCACTCACCCAGTCTCTACAGTGAATCTTCTGAATATATGTTTTTAGAAATTAATTTAAGATATACTAAAATTCTCTTAGCTGTGTTCTATTGTCCATCTATTCATATTGATTATTTTTCTCAACTTGACATTCTCCTAAACGATTTTAGACCCATTTATGACCATATATTGTTACTTGGTGACTTTAACACGTGCCTAATTAAAAACGATGCACGAGCCCAAAAATTAACGTCTCTCCTCCATTCAGTAAACTTGTGCTCCCTTTCTTTATCTGCCACTCATTATTTTCCTAATACAAACCCATCTCTTCTTGATCTTATCATAGTGTCGCATCCAGAATACGTTAGTACCTTTGGACAATTTCCTTCATCGTTCTCATACCACGACCTCATCTTCCTCTCCTACAAAATAACTCCGTCAAAACGTAAAATAAACTATGCTTTTCGTCGGTGTTATAACAATATCAATTTGGAATCTCTAAAAAACGCTTTTAAAAACATCGACTGGACCGCAATTGTCAATGCGTTTGATTTAGATTCGAAGGTTGAGCAGCTCAACTCTATTATTTTGAAAATTTTTGACCTTTATGCACCGGTAAAAAAACTACGTATTAAACATAAACCTGCACCGTGGATTACTGAGGACTTAAAACGTTTAATGGCCAAACGGGATAAAGCAAATCGTCTGTATAAAAAATTTCCTTCAGAGCTTAGTTTGTCTACCTATAAATCATTGCGCAATCAGTGTAATCGTTTATGCCGTGTTGCCAAACGCCGCTACATTCATGACACAATTACAGCCACTGATTCAAATAAAATTTGGCCGTTCTTAAATTCTCTTGGCATTGGAAAATCTTCTACTTCTCATAATTATAATTCCTTAGATCCAAACTTATTAAATGCCAGCTTCACAGCACTGCCGATTTCGCTGCATGGTCCAGATAAAACGATTACTCTGTCTGACATTTCTTCTAGTACTCGTCCGACGTGTCCATTGTTTAATTTCAAACCAGTTAGTGAAACTGAGGTCAAGAAGCACATGCTTTCAATTAGTTCTTCCGCAATAGGAAGCGACCAGCTTAGTTCTAGAATGTTTCATCTTGTTCTTCCTGAAATACTTTCTATCCTTACTCACATTTTTAATTTTTCTTTGTCGTCAAGTACTTTTCCATCGCAGTGGAAAAAAGCATTTGTAATCCCTATTCCCAAAGTTCCTAATCCTATATCTACTTCCCATTATCGTCCAATTTCAATTCTACCGTACTTATCCAAAGTGCTCGAGCACATTGTTCACTCTCAACTGGCTGATTATTTGCGAGTAAATAGCCTACTTAACCCGTACCAGTCGGGCTTCCGGCCTGGACACAGCACTGTCACGGCACTGGTAAAGGTAACTGACGATATTCGTTCAGCTATGGATATTAAACAATTAACTATTGTTGTGCTTCTTGACTTCAGTAGCGCTTTTAATTCAGTGGACTTTGAGGTTCTTATCGCTATCCTCAAATCACTAAACATTTCTAACGATGCGGCTAACTGGTTTAACAGCTATCTCCGGGGTCGCTCTCAGCGTATTCAAGTGGATGAGTTATCCTCAGATTGGGCTAATCTACTGGCAGGTGTCCCTCAAGGAGGAGTGCTTTCTCCCCTTCTCTTTTCTACTTTTATAAATAAAATTACTGAAGTTATCTCTTCTAGCTTTCATTTATATGCAGACGATTTGCAAATCTATCGTCACTTCAGTGTCATGGATGTGGCCAAGGCTATTGACTCGATAAATTTGGATCTTGAAAGGATTCACACTTGGGCAAAAGCTTTTGGGCTTACTGTCAATCCATCGAAGTCCAAGGTTTTAATTGTAGGCAGTAGGTATATGTGCAAAATCCTTGGTAACATAAACCTTCCTCAGGTTGTTTATGATAACACAGTTATTCCAATATCAAACTCGGTCAGTTACTTGGGTGTAACAATTTCAAACGATTTATCATGGGATTTGCATATTAACAGCATAAGTAAAAAAGTTCACTTTGCTCTGCACTCTCTAAAACACTTACAAAATTATTTGCCTTTTAAAACAAAGATATTACTAATGCAGAGTCTCATACTACCTATCATCGATTATGCGGATGTTTGTTTTATTGATGCTACTGAAGAACTGGTGAACAAATTAGAGAGGCTGCAGAATCTCTGTATCAGATTTATTTTTGGTTTACGGAAGTATGACCATGTCTCTAACTTTAGAGCTCAACTTAAATGGCTTCCAATACGGCTGCGTAGGAACACTCATATTCTTTGTCTTCTTTTTAATATTTTGTTTAATCCTAATGCACCAAGCTATCTGCGTGATGGGTTTTCTTTCTTGCATCCACCTGGATCACCTTGTAGATTAAGTGTTACTGCCCTTTTAAAATGTCCCCCACACAGTTCAAAATTTTTATCAAATTCTTTCCATGTTCAAGCTGTCAGGTTATGGAACTCACTACCGCCCAAGATTCGTATAAGTCAATCTCTTCCAATTTTCAAAAAGAGTCTAAGAGAACATTTTCTTGCTGGGTCTACATAGTATTTTTATTTTATTTTTTATTTTTTCTTTCATTTGCATCGATTGTTGTTCACTTTTAAATATTATGTGGATAAATTTAATGTATCAAGACTGTTATATTCATATGTATCTAGTTTTATGATTATTGTACACTATTTTAACATCTCAATAATTATTGTGTTTACTCTTATTCGGGTCAGCTGGAAGAAATCTCTTTTTTTAGGGATAAGCTCGCCCATTGTACAGTCTGTTTTTAATAATTCTCTATGTACTACTTCTCTTTTAATTGTGTACAATAAAGTATTAAATAAATAAATAAATAAATAATATTTTTAACAATTATTATATAGATATCTCAAATGCAAATTCTTCATCCCAAATTAGTAGTACAAATTGCAGTACGACAGTTAAAAATAATACTGATACAATGTTCATTACTCCTGTAGATGAAACAGATATTATAGAAACAATAAAGCAGTTAAGGAAAACAAAATCTACTGGATATGATCAAATAACTACAGAAATTCTAAAAAAAAGTGCTGTTTTAATTGTGAAACCATTAGCGTACATTATTAATCTCTCTTTTCTAGACGGGAAATTTCCATCGAGATTAAAAATATCCATTATTCACCCCCTCTTCAAAAAAGGGAATCGACAGGAGATAGACAATTATAGACCGATTACCCTGATTCCCGTTATAGCAAAAATTTTTGAAAAAGTCATGCATGATAAGCTGTACAGTTTTCTTGAAAAACACAAAATACTAACAAATGAACAATACGGCTTTAGAAAGGGAAGATCAACACAGTTGGCTTGTTACATACTAATTAAAATGATTACTGAAAGTCTAGATTGTAATAAAAATTGTATAGCAATTTTCCTAGATATGAGTAAAGCGTTTGACCTAGTCTCCCATAAAACATTATTAGAAAAACTATATAAATACGGAATTAGAGGTAAAGCGTATGAGTGGATAAGCAGTTATTTAAAAGACAGAGTCCAGCGAGTAGAAATAAAAAAAAACTATTAATAAAATCAAAAAAGTATATAAGTCAACTGACCTAATAAATAATCATGGTATTCCACAAGGTGGCATTTTAGGACCTTTATTCTTTCTGGTCTCGATAAATGACTTTCCAAATGCTATTGAACATAAATGTGTAATGTTTGCGGATGATATAACTCTTTTTGTAAATAGTAAAAATTATGAAAATATAGAAAAAGAAACAAGAAACACTGTTAATAAAGCTATAGGTTGGCTTCAATCAAATGGTTTAAAAATAAACCTAAGCAAAACTAAAATAATACAATTTCAAACACGTAATCAACAATGCAAAAAACAAAATGTAAAATAACAATAGACGACGTTAAAATTGCAAATGTGGAATCAACAAAGTTTCTAGGAATATTTATAGATAAATACTGCAATTGGAAGACGCATATAGAAAATTTAATTTTAAAGCTGGATAGATTCGTGTATGTAATTAGGCGTTTAAGAGAAACATCGACAACAAAGGCAGCCTTACTTGCTTATCATGGATATATATCATCGGTACTGAGATACGGTATTATTTTATGGGGGACACTGTTAAGTGTCGATAATTTAAAATTATTTAGAGTACAAAAAAAGATTATACGCGCGATATGTGGTAAAAGTTGTATGGACACCTGCAAACCATTATTTTTATCACTAAAAATTCTGACACTTCCATGTCTTTACATTTTTGAAATTGGTAATTTTGTAAAAAAAAATATAAATCTATTTACAAAAAAAAGTGAATGTTCAAATAGAGAGATTAGGTTTAAAAATAAGTTATGTATCCCAAATCAAAGACTTCTGTTATATAACAGGAATGTTTTTTGTATGAGTATTCGCATTTATAATCATATTCCCGAAAATATTAAGGATTTACCATTGAAAAAGTTTCGTAGTGCATTGTTTAATTTATTGTCTAAAAAATCTTATTATTCTGTGAATGATTTTATAAATGATAAATTTAAATATTTCAATGAAATAATAAAATAAGATTACATTTTACCTTGAATGATTAGCTTATTCATATACATAATTAAATTAATAATGTAAATAATCTGACATACACTTATATTAATTTTTTTTTTATGTAATCATGACTTAAATTTTAAATCTGACTCTTAATATATTTTAAGTTTTTTAAATATGTATAACGACTGTTCTTCTTATTCATTTTTCACTAAATTTTTATATTTATTAATGTTTTATAGTAATATGATTCTGGACAAAAATATAATTAAAGATGCATTGTCAGATATAATATAGGTATTAATAATAACATATAATTGGACATATTTTTTTTATATTGATTCTATGAGTTTAATTAATTGTAAGATAATTCATGACCTTAAATTTATAAAGTATGAACATTAATTATGATTAAGTAGATTATAGTATGTATTTGCACACCGGCATTGTCGGTAGATTATGGCGATCTGAAAAAAATGTAAGACCTATTTATTATAACCCATATTCACGCAAATAAAATATATTCTATTCTATGCTATTCTATTCTGATATCCAGGTTTTAAAAATAAAGAAATCTCGAAATAGGTAAAGAATTCAATTGCAACTTGTCGATCTAGTTCCCATCTGAATACGAGCAATGTGACATACGAGAAATGGCATTTCGATAAGATCCGCGGGTGACGTCGGATGACATCTTCTAAAGTTATCTTTTCTGATTTTGTGCAAGAGATTTACATACGTCGCGAAAAAATGTACGATTATTCCAACATAAATATTTTTATGACATGGACGCAATTTTCGATTTATTATAGATTCGACTATGACTATATTAGACGTTGACATGCATTATTATCGATTGAAAGAAAATGTATGGCTCATCCAACATCAATCACACTCATACTGAGTTCTTACACTGATTCTTACACTACTACTGAGAATTCTTACACTAATTTGATGTAAAAGTATATGATTACAAAGAGAAACTTTAATTCTTCAGATTCTGTAAAACTTTTTTAAGCCTTTGAAGAGAGTTAAAAATACTAAATCTCGTTGAAAAAAAATTTTGATGGCCGTCAGTTGATTATTTTATGTCTGTAAACACGAAATAGGGTTATTGGCTTTATGAATACATTTTATTTTATTATCATTATTATCTAATCCACTCAGAATAAATTCCTATTGAAAATCATTTCATTCGAATCTGTTTTTTTAATAATAAATAATTTAAAGAAAAAAGACGTTGCGGCGTGCACTTTTGGATTTTCCAAACTTTATAGAGCTTTCTTTATATCATAAGATAGCAAACAAGCTGATGGCCCTCCTGACGGAAAAAGACAACCATCGCCTATAGATATACTTTCCATCGTCGGCACTTGGTGAAATACCATTATAGTAACACAATTGGCTAATCACTTGTGCTTTAATTTCACATCAAAACTTTATTTTTGTATATCACTCGACCGGTTTTACTTTTTATGCACCTTCAGGATCTAATATACTTAAATTGCAAAAAATTTAATCACTTGTAATCACTTGTACTTTAATTTCACATCAAAACTTTATTTTTGTATATCACTCGACCGTTTTTACTTTTTAAGCATCTCCAGGATGTAAAATGCTTAAATTGTAAACAATTTAATTACTTGTAATCACTTGTAGTTTAATTTCACATCAAAACTTTATTTTTGTAAATCATTCGACCGGTTTTACTTTTTAAGCATCTTCAGGATGTAATATACTTAAATTGTAAACAATTTAATCACTTGTACTTTAATTTCACATCAAAACTTTATTTTTTTATATCACTTGACCGTTTTTACTTTTTAAGCATCTTCAGGATGTAATATACGTAAATTGTAAACAATTTAATCACTTGTAATCACTTGTACTTTAATTTCACATCAAAACTTTATTTTTGTATATCACTCGACCGGTTTCACTTTTTAAGTATCTTCAGGATGTAAAATACTTAAATTGTAAACAATTTAATTACTTGTAAACACTTGTACTTTAATTTCACATCAAAACTTTATTTTTGTATATCATTCGACCGGTTTTACTTTTTAAGCATCTTCAGGATGTAATATACTTAAATACAATTTAATTAAATTACATCCTGAAGATGCTTAAAAAGTAAAACCGGTCGAGTGATAAACTTCTTACTTAAATTGCAAACAATTTAATCACTTGTAATCACTTGTACTTAAATTTAATACTTATTCCTGCCATAATAGCGTCAGCGCTTGTCACTGTCATGTTCCGGTTTGGAGGAAAAGGTAGCCGGTAAACTTAGGCTTTAGGCTTCGCCACAAGATAGCAACGCATCATTAACACCTTTGGTGTCTATAGGTGATGGTTGACTCCATCAGGAGACACATCCGCTTGTTTGCTATCTTATAATATATAAAAAAAACATTTTTAAAGAACTTCGTATTGGTAATATTGAAATCGGATCGTAAATTTACGCCTTTTTTTATGTCATAAGATAGCAAACAAGCAGATGGGTCTCCTGATGGAAGGAGTCAACCATCGCCTATAGATACCAAAGGTGTTAATGGTGCGTTGCTATCTTGTGACGAGGTGTAATGCCACAGCATAAGTTTACCGGCTACCTTACCCTCCAAACCGGAACACGACAGTGACAAGCATTGACGCTATGCGGCAGGAATAGGTAAGGCGGTGGTACCAGACCCGGGCGAGACAATGCAGATCTCTCCCACCTAGTAGCTACGATGGCAGTGACTCGCATAGCCAATCGGTCGCCTTTTACGACCTGCCGGCAACGGCAATTGGTCCATTCTACAAAGAAGCCCGGAACCAACACGGAGAAACGCGTCCTATCCTACGTTATGGACGGCTTATTTCTTCTAATTACGTTATTACAGCAATAAACTGAAGTTACCATCAACCGAATACGTCTGTCTGTTAACCTATCACGTAAAATAATAAATATCACAAAATGGAAATTATTTTCACAATTACGACTTTTATTAATCCAAGAGTTTGCGTTCAAATTTGTGTTTAATTAATTAACTGAGATAATCCAGGTTTTGTTTGCGAAAAAAATCCTACCAAACTGAATTTTGGTATACACCTCTAATGTGGTGCTGTTATTACAAACAAGGATTTAAAACGTTATGATTTCGATATATTTGCGTCGTTGTGATTGGTTATGGTATATGATATTATGACGTTGTCTTCTAGCGCTAGTTGACGAACCAATCACGAAACAGCATGAAACGCAGGGAATCAATCACGAAACAGCATGAAACGCAGGGAATCAATCACGAAACAACAAAAATATCGAAATTATAACGTTATAAATCCTTGATTACAAATCGACAATAACATCGTTCCGAATAAAAAAGTTATAAAAGGTAACAAAAATCAATTTGTCGATAATATCGCGCGTCTTATTGCTCGTAGATCAATTTTGTTTATAAAATTATTTATCACCCGATTATTTATTTATAAACATTTTTTCCCATTTTTATTTGACAGACCAGGGGCTAAAAGATAGAATCATTAAAACCGTTAAAAAAAAGATAGAATCAAGAAACGATTTGAATAGAAGGTTAGTATAAATTATCTATCAAACTTTCTTATTACATTACCATATTTATATAATAGTAATATGACTCAACTATACACTAACTCATGACACTTTGTTCTTGTTTAAGAAATAAGCCCATACTAGGGCAGCAAAATTATAAGATAATATTTTCAGATTCGTCACGTACCAAAACGGGATAAAATTCCTGCCGCAATAGCGTCAATGCTTGTCACTGACGTGTTCCAGTATGGAAGGTTAGGTAACTGGTTAACTTATGCATGTATCATCATCTTACCATAAATATTTATATATATATATATATATATATATATATATATATATATATATATATATATATATATATATATATATATATATATATACAAATACTAAAATGCGTAGCCGCTTATCTATCTATATACATATAATAAAATCGTAGGAAAGTCAATGTATGTCCGGGGTAAACTCAAAAAGTACAGCATGGATTTACTTCAAATTTTGCATGAATATTACTAACAGGTCGGGTCAACATATAGGCTACATATTATCACGCTATCACCTACGGGAAGGTGCAGTGCGGAGTAAACGAAGTCAGCGCGGACTAAGTTGCGGGCAACAGCTAGTTTGAGTAAATAAAAATGTCAAACGCTTGTATATATAATATATAAATAAATATAATGAAATAATAGAAATGTGCCAAATTGTGCTATTTTATCGTATCAAATAAAAGTTAAGACTTAGGGCGGCTTGCACCAAATTGCTTAAATCGTTTTAAGTCACTAAATACGTTTAAAGTGACAGCATTTAAGGCGATTTGACATTTGCTAAACATGTTTAAGGGACTAAATCACGCATTTAAGCATTTTGGTGCAAGCCGCCCTTAAGGAATATCTCCGGAATGATTTTATTACATCGGTAAGTACTATAATTTTGCATTACTCTATGTAAATGCAAGCGACATTGATAACATACAAAATTGCATTGAAAGGCGTATCCAGTTTATTCCGTGGCTAGATCTGACCTGACTGACACAATGCGAAATGACTGAGACATCTGTCAATTTAGCCCACAATCACTTTTATAGTCAAACATTTCTTTTTTTTAACACATATATTTTTATAGTTTATTAATAACTATTACTCGCAACTTCATTTGCGTGAACAAAATTCATTACTCTCTTTTGTTTCGTCGGATAAAAAATAGTATATTTTACTCCAGCTATTCTGGAGTAAAATAAACTATAGCTTTCTAATATTATTTTTTTAAATCGGTCTAGTAGTATGCTTACTTCATTGCAAGCAATTTTACAAACAATTAAATATTTCCTTGTTATAATATATATTAGTATAGATGTTTTTTTTAAATTATATTTTTAAATTATCCCAAATTCAACCCAAATTAATAAATTGAGGTTGTAAAAACATAATTAGCCGTATATTATCATTACTTACTTGCTAATAAAATTTCTGTCCGATGAAGGGTTTTCTTTTGAATAAGATTATAATGAATAAGAATAATATGTGGAATATATTTCCCCCGTTTTGGTTCCGGGCTCCTTTGAAGAATAGACCAACTGCCGTTCTGCCAGGCAGGTCGTAAAAGGCGACCGATTGGCTATGCCAGTGACTACCATCGTGGCTACTAGGTGGTAGAGTTCTGCAGTGTCTTGCCCGGGTCTGGTAACGCTTTGCCTATTCCTGCCGCATTATCGTCAGTGCTTGTCGCTGTCGTGTTCCGGTTTGAAGAGAAAGATAGCCGGTGAACTTATGTATGTGTCATTAGACCTCACCACAAGGTAACAACGCACCATTAACATCTTTGTTATCTATAGGCGATGGTTGACTCTTTTCATCAGGAAATCCATTTGCTCTTTTGCTATTTATGATATAAAAGTAATTGTACTTTTATATTTTTTTGTTTTTTTTTTGTTTTATATTATAAGATAGCAAACAAGCAGATAGGTTTCCAACTCCAACATGGGGTAGCGTGGACCAATTCAATTGATCTTTTATACTTAAACTAATGCCTTTTAAACATAACTTAAATTTTTATTCTTTAAAAAGGAAAATAACAGATTGTACAATTTGGTGCTTATAATGATTTTTATCATAGATTAGTCAGACCTACATATAAGATATATTTATTTAATTATCGCCTTAATATTTTTGACACTACTGAATTTTAAATAAATCTTATAGCTATAATATGGCAAGGTTTTACTATGTAAAGAACATTGCTATATTCCTATATCATATTTTCCTTGGGCTATACAAAATCTTTAGTTTACTCTTGTTCTTTTAATTTAGACTGAAACATCTGACAAAGGTGCTCGCGATATCTTGAGCCAGGAAAAAATCAAAAGACAGAGAAAGTTTGGTAGACACGTCAAAAGGAAGCCACTGAGAAAGTGTATGGGCTATTTAAAAAAAGATTATAAATCTTTTAAAATCGTGGAAATAATGATAGTAAAAATGTAAACAATTGACCATACGTGTCACCTCCATTGTGACTGCTAGGTGGTAGAGTTTAGAAACTCTTTATCCGAATATTTTTCACAACTCATACATCTCGTAAAGCGTCAATGCTCGATTGACGTGTTTCAGTTTGGACGGTGGGATAGCCGGTAAGTGGCATTATCACGTCGCCTCATGTAAAGTAATGCATACTTACATCTTTTGTGTCTGCAGGCGATGGTTTAGTTAGGCTTTTCATTAGGAAAACCTTTCGCTTGTTTACTATCCCATAATATTAAAAAAACTCAATTCGTTAATAAGTAAACTAACAATTACATGATGGAACATAATACGGTTGAGTTATCCTGGATATATTATAATAATTATTAAAATAATAATTGCATAACGGTGCAATTATTATTTTATTATTATCTACGAACATAGTATATAATAATACCTATTATGACCTGAATATACTAATTGCACCTTAATCTACCTATCCTGGATATATTATAATAATTATTAAAATAATAAAATAAAAATTGCATAACGGTGCAATTATTATTTTATTATTATCTACGAACATAGTATATAATAATACCTATTATGACCTGAATATACTAATTGCACCTTAATCTAACCTTTTGGGCATATTAAGGCATCCCTATGATGATGATATTGATATGATGTTAAAATTTTTGTTGTTAAAATTTACCCCTATTAGTCATTAACATTTATTCTAATTGAGCCGAGTAATGTTCCCGCCCCATTGGTCGAGTGGTTAATAACTCTGATTATGCAATCAAAAACAATTTGATTCCCGGCAGGGATTTGTGCGATGAGCATAGATGACTGTATATGTGTTTGGGTGTTTATTTAATATATTTGTGCATCAATATAATATGTTTTGTTAGTACTAGTATTGCCGACTAATGTTCATGCCACTAGCAAATAATTAGCTTACTTTGAGGTTAGATCCATTCGTGTAATTTGTCCGCCGATATTATTATTAATGTTCGTAATTTTAGCGCATGGTTCTGTAATATATTTCGACAAAAGCTCCTCGTGTACAAAAGCCAGTCCGTACCAGTCTGTGAACATAAAACCATAACCCTTCTCGATTCGTCACGTACCTTACGACAGTTTAAGGGTGACCCTAAGCTTTATGAAACGTAAGCTCGGTCAATATACGGTGAATAAATAAAAAAAAGTGTATATACGTATATGTATATATATATATATATATATATATATATATATATATATATATATATATATATATATATATATATATATATATATATATATATATATATTTGCTTTTGTTCCCGTGGGAATATCGGAATGGTTTATACATTTAAACCTTCCTCAAGAATCAATCTATCTATTAAAAAAACCGCATCAAAATCCGTTGCGTAGTTTTAAAGATTTAAGCATACATAGGGACAGACAGAAAAAGCGACTTTGTTTTATACTATGTTATGATATATATATATATATATATATATATATATATATATATATATATATATATATATATATATATATATATATATATATATATATATATATATATATATTTTAGATTACACTCTGTGATTTTTATGAAAGTGTCAAAAACATAGTATGACGTAACACTTCCTGATTTGCGTTTACTGTCGTGTGATTTTATCCGAAATTATATCTTAAAAATATTATTAATCCTTTAAATTTAAAATCTTTCATCTATATACATATAATAAAATCGTAGGAAAGTCAGAACTCTACATTGAATATTTTTATTAAAGAATACTTAGGGCGTGATCTACAATCGATATCGAAGCCAAAAATATAGTTTTTAGAATTTTTGTCTGTTTGTCTGTTTGTCTGTCTGTATGTATGTCCGGGGTAAACTCAAAAAGTACTGCATGGATTTACTTCAAATTTTGCATGAATATTACTAATAGGTCGCGTCAACATATAGGCTACATATTATCACGCTATCACCTACGGGGGAGGAGAAGTGCGGAGTAAACGAAGTCCGCGCGGACGAAGTCGCTGGCAACAGCTAGTCATATAATAAACTTCGTTGAAAAGATAAAATAATTAAAATTGCTATTATCCGCGAACTGTTCTATGTGTTTTCCGTGATGGTACCAAAAGAAAGACGTCGGCTTAACCAATGGATGAAACTCATGATGGTCCGGATAAAAAGAAGACCTCACGGCACAATTATCCACCCACATCCACCACACCTTTCCACCCAACCCAATTGTGTTGTGCTTGGTGCCGACATGGGGCATTTATTAAACCTTCTTCTTTTTGGTGTCATCACGGCAAACGCATAGAACAGTTCGCGGATAATAGTAATTTTAATCAATTTCATCTTTTTAATAATGGATTTCCGCAAAGTAACGCCTGGATAAAAAAATACACTTAATTCCTGTTATATCAGGGACCAAACACAAGAAACGATAAAAAACGTGCAAAACTTTACATAAATTAATAAAATCACTCTCTAACAGTTATATTAATTTAATTTAAAACCAATTAACGTCTTTTCAGCGAAATTAATTAAAAAATAAAGACTGAAATAAGTAGCACAAGTTGTTAAGTCCTCAACAAAGTGTAATTGCCATTGTGAAGTTGTTACAGCCGTGAGAATGAAGTCTTTTGGACGGAATAGAATGTTTATATTGAGTTTGGATTGTTTGAGAACAATTGAATCACGCCATTGATGTAATAAAAATGTGACAATTATAAGTAGAATATTAATATATCGAAATTATTTTACGATGCTCTAGAAAAACATCTATTTGCAAATTAAAATATGTAAAACTAGCTGCTGCGTGCAGCCCACTGCATTTTTTGGTGAATCCCGCGTGATTGCCTAGTTTTTTCGGGATAAAAAGTAGCCTATGTGCTATTCCAGGTTATTATCTACTTGTGTGCCAAATTTCACTTAAATCCGTTTAGTAGTTTTTGCGTGATTGAGTAACAAACATCTATCCAAACATCCAAACTTTCGCATTTATAATCATTACATAGTATAAAACAAAGTCGCTTTCTCTGTCTGTCCCTATGTCCCTATGTATACTTAAATCTTTAAAACTACGCAACGGATTTTGGTGCAGTTTTTTTAATAGATAGATTGATTCTTGAGGAAGGTTTAAATATATAAACCTTTATAATATTCCAACGGAAACAAAAGCTACGCGGGTGAAACTGCGGACAGGTCGCTAGTATCACAATATAGATTTACGTCAGTACCTATTTATTATAAATTTACTTGCCCTGTTTCACAATAAGGCAATTATAATTAATTTTCAACCGGCACCGCTTACACCAGCATCCTCAGGGTCCCTTATTGTATTAAAATGGAGTTTCACCAAGTGCCGACGATGAAAAGTGTAGAATAGAAAATTTACGAATTAGAATATGTAAAATTGTTTTTATATTATAAGATAGCAAACAAGCAGATGGGTCTCCTGATGGAAAGAGTCAATCATCGCCTATAGACACCAAAGAGGTTAATAATGCGTTGCTATCTTGTGGCGAGGTCTAATGCCACATGCATAAGTTTATCGGGTACCTTACCCTCCAAACCGGAACACGACAGTGACAAGCACTGAAGCTATATAATTAGAGTGTTTTTATCCAGAATTTTCTCTTTGATTTTTTATTGATTTTATGTAGTATATTTATTTGACCTATAATTACAAATTTTCAGTTCCACGCCCCACTAACTCCCACACCCACATAATAATTTATTTGGCAGAAAAATGTTTCCCGGCCAAGTTAAAAAAGTATCTTCACGCCGGTTTCTCAGATGTTGTACGCAGAGGTACAACCAATTACACACGATTAACTAAACATACTTAGTCCCGTAATGTGATAGCTTGCCAACTTATCATCAAATGTGCACTTATCCAATTACGGGCAACAACGTTTTTACCATTAAACTAGAAAAACACATTTGAATTGCCCAACCCGAGAATCGAACCCGGGACCTTATATTATGGTCAACACCAACACCGAACTACGTAAATTTGTTTATTTTATTTTATACTTTATTGTACACCACAATTAAGTAACATTTACAGAACACTTAAATCAAACGCACAAATGGTGGTCTTATCGCTAAAGAGCTATTTCTTCCAGACTCTATTCCAGATTCTAGATTATTAAGTATATATACGTATAAATGCCCAATTTGTGCTCTGGGACCTAAATATGAGGCTCGGTCAATAAATAACAAAGTAGGAGTATTTACGAAACAATTTCGTTGATTAAAAAAAATCTGCTCTGTAGTTTACTCGGCCAGCCAAGCAAACATAATTTACAAAATAATTCAAATTTATGTTAACTGTTGTTTCTGTTAAAATCAACCTTTTTCTAATTTACTAGCCGTAGCTCTGCGGCCAAATTTTGACCATGAACAACACAATAAAATCTCTTTGAAATTTGATACCAGCTTTTAGCCATAAAAATCGTATTGGTATGAGAAGGGGAGGTGTATGTATTTATATCAGAAAGGCTATATCCTTCAAGATTTTATGTCAGTCTTGTAATGATGCTAGCAACTGCCTTGAATATATGTTTCTTGAGCTGTCTCTATTTCATTCAAAACTTCTACTTGGAGTTGCTTATAGTCCATCCATGCACGTTAATTACTTCTCTGTATTAGAGCATATATTATAACTTTATTCTCTTAATTACGATCACACAATCGTGATGGGTGACCTTAATACTTGCTTGCTAAAGAATGATCATAGGATAAATAAACTAACCTCCTTAGTTGCTTCATTGAATATGCACATACTTCCGCTTTCTGCAACTCACTTTTCTGCACACGCAAATCCATATTTAATAGATGTAATCATTACATCAACACCAGAAAACGTTCTCGATCATGGTCAAATGTCAGCCCCTTCTCACAACATGATCTTTTATACCTTTAATATAAATTACGGTCTCCTAAGCGTCGTTCCAAATTAGTTCTGTATCGTAGCTTCGGTAAGATTGATCAAGAGAGCCTAAGACATGATGCCTCAATTATCGACTGGACTACATTACATAATGCTACATCCGTAGATGATAAAGTTAAATATTTTACAACCACCATTACCGAGTTATATGATAAACATGCTTCAGCTAAACATATTAAACTAAAACATTTCCCAGCTCCATGGCTTTCTCATGAAATAAAGGAAATGAAAAAACGTAACAAAGCCAAGAGTAAATGTAAACGTTTTCCGACAGAAAATAATATAGCTAATTATAAAAAGTTTCAAAACATCTGCAATAGACTGTGTAGAGATGCTAAACGCCATAATATCCACACTTCACTAGAACAACTGCCATCTTCACAAGCTGGAGATTTTTTAAATCTTTAGGGGTGGGAAAATCCAGGTAAACCCAAAAAATCTCCATTGATTTAAATTTATTAAACACATTTTTTTCAACTCCCCCGATCACTCTTTCTGATACACAGAAAACTTCATGCCTTCGTTCTCTTAGAGAATCACTGCTTTGTAATTTCGAATCTTTTGTTTTCCAGCATATCACGGAAGATGAAACTAAAAAAGGAGTTTTATCTGTTTCGTCTCAAGCAGTTGGATATGTGTGATACCTTTGCCGACAAATGCTTATTTCAATTGCTGATCTTATTACACCAGCACTTACTCACATATTAAATTTCTCTTTATTGAACGAGGCATTCCCCGCTGCTTGGAAAAAGGCTTACGTGATCCCAATCCCAAAAATATCAAATCCCACTAGCCCCTCACATTTTCGGCCGATAGTTAGTATAGTTATAGGTAGGATTAAAATCATAGATTTATAACTAAAAGACAAACAAATAAAATGAAATTATATTACATATTTGCGCTAGAAACTTTGTATATCACCCATAAAATACATTTACATAAGCGCCTTCTATCAAGATACATACCTTTTTTAATCATTCTAAGCTATAAAATCTACGAAGATCTACGCTCACACTAAAAATGTTTGATCATATCATGAATAAACTTCAAATCTCTTTAGATTTTACCAACATTTTTTATATTTGAATCAATATATAATATAAAACGAAATTGCTTTCTCTGTCTGTCCCTATCTCTCTATGTCCCTATGCATGCTTAAATCTTTAAAACTACGCAACGGATTATGATGCGGTTTTTTTAATAGATATATTGATTCTTGAAGAAGGTTGTAGTATATAAATCTTTCAGATATTTCCAGGGGAACAAAAGCTACGCAGGTGAAACGCCGCGGTTTCACCTGCGTAGCTTTTGTTCCCAGGTCGTTAGTTTTAAGATATAGAAATAATATTTTCGTAGTTGACACTAAAAAGTTTTATTTCAAAGCATTTGATTTTATCAAGAAAAAAATAATGCGTAGCATCGCAGTCTTATCTATTAATGCATCATAATATATTTTTTACGAAATAAATTAAAGGTTATAATTTAAGCATATCAGGAATATGGTTGAATATATTGAGTATGCTATATGCCATAAATCACCGTCATTTATAGAAAATACTTTTTATTTATTTATTTAATACTTTATTGAACACGGAAATTAGCACAATTAGGAGGAAATAAACATAATTACAATAGGCGAGCTTATCTCAAAGAGATTTCTTCCGGCCAACCTATTTGAGGAGATAAAAAAATCAAATAAGCAGACTTGGTATACAAAAAATAAGTGTCATGGTTACATAAGTAAAGTAAATATACATTAATGATGATACAATACAGGTGCACACGATATAAGGAAAACTTGCAATTCAGCTAGAAAGTGTCCTTTGACGCGTTTTTAAAGAAATCCATAATCTGACGCGTTAATTAAGCGAATCTCACTAGGCAGAGAGTTCCACAAACTTACTGCGTGTACCGCAAATGAGTACGAGTAGGCAGCAGAGTGACTAGGAGGGAAACTAGACAAAGTTCTGACGTTAGAGTGACACGGGGAATCAGGAGAGTGCAAAATATTAAAAGAAACATGGAGATACTTAGTAGCTATAGAATTGAAAAGAATCTTGTATAGCAAGCAAAGGATATGAGTTTTTCTCTGCTGTCTAACAGGAAGCAAGTGAAGCTCAGCTCGAAAACTAGAAACGTACAACGTTAATTTGACGCATCTCTGGAATGTAAGACGCGGCGACCCTTCCGGTTAATAAGTGTCAGTATGGCCATGGTCAGCATTTTTGTTACCGATACGCGCGTAGATAATTAGGTTAGTTTTCTGTTATTGTTATATTGTTTTTGGAGATTATTGTTACGTTTTGCGCCAAATGACGTCATCAACGGCATGCGTCAAGTTAATCTGACCGCGATGTAGTCATATTTTTTATAACATAGATGAAGTAAATACGTGATTAAATATTAACTATTTTTATGAAACCTATTCTGGTTTTACTATTTCAGTTGGTTAAAACCTATCGGTGATGCGTGCCTTCAATCTTGTTTAGTTACAAGTCCTACTAATGCGTTAAAGAAAGTGGTAGGTTTTAACTAATTAAAATATTGAAACCAGGACAAGTGAATGAAATCGACTTATTTATATACAATATAAATTTTTAAACATATTTAGTATTTGGTTAGTCGCAGTTAATTTCTTATTATTTCCTAAAAATGAGTGTCTTAGCACCTAGTTTAAGTTATCATTGGATTATCAACGTTTCTATTCATTCAATAATAATTATCCCTAATGACGGATTATACACAAATTAAAATGAGCAATATATAATGAAGTCTTTTGAATCTAGCCTTAGTCTTAAATTCGTGTAGTATCTGATGTCCTTTTTTTCCACATGTCTTTTTAAAATTGAATATCAGATTTTTTCTGCAAAAAGTTCATTTATATTTCAATTTATTCTTACATTAATTTGCGAACAGATTTCCAATAATACATTTTATAATTTCCCAAATCCTCTTAAACGAAAAAAAAGGTTAAATGCGTCTCATCAACAAGTGTCTTATTCTTAAATCATACGATATTTATCCTAATTGTTATCTTCACTTATTTATGTAATGACAAATATTATGTTCTTGGGAGTTTGTGTTATGAACAAGCTAAATTGATAAAATAGTGATGCTGTACACTACCATTATTCAAAGGTAAGTTTTCATTAATTTTTATAAATGTAACAACAAAGGAAATCACCTATTCGAGTTGAGTTATCCGCATCAGTGGATTCACAAGACCCGTAATCGAGAGCCTTATGTGCTCCCTAAAACTTACGAAAGCTAATTATCCTAATGGAAAGAGATAATCGTTGCCTATAAGCGCCAATGATACATTGCTATCCGTGTAACAGCGATATAATGTCAAATTTATTACCTTACTAACGTGACAATGACTAACATTGTCGTTATTGCAGCAGGTTTAAGTATAGCTGTGGTGCCTACTTGAGCAAGACTTTCAAAACTTGTCATCTAGACGTTAAATTATTACCTGGTGGAAAATCCGAATTATTGATAATGTTTCGAATCAATTAAAGGAAAATTCTAATTGGCGTCAAATATTACTTTTATACTACTAGAGTTAAAAAGTTTGCAGAAAAAAGAGAATAGGAGTAATACATAGCATCCATACTAATATTATAAATGGGAAAGTGTATATGTGCGTTTGTTTGTCCGTCTTTCACGGCAAAACGGAGCGACGAATTGACGTGATTTTTAAGTGGAGATATTTGAAGGGATGGAGAGCGACATAGGCTACTTATTGTCTCTTTCTAATCCCCTACTTCCCTAAAATAGGGGGTGGAAGTTTGTATGGAGTTTTGGATTTCGCAATTTTCAAGGTAGAAAGCTAAAAATTTATACGCGGACTGTTTGTGACTAACAATAAAATCTTGCATCATTTTTTTTGGAAATCTACCCCCAACCCCTTAAAAGAGGGGGTGAAATTTTATATCAATTTAACGTGAGTGAAGCCGCGGGCAAAAGCTAGTATCATCATAAACATAAAACTTTTAATATTAATACAAAATGCAAAAAACAATCATGGAATAGATAAAATAAAAGAAAATAAAAATAAAAGAACCCTTTATTTCTTACAGACAGAAAAAAAAAATTTAAATTAGATTCAATTAGATTATATGGATGTTAATAATTTTGTTAGTAATTAAGTTTGGTTCCTAAATTTAGTCATTATTTTTGATTTTACATTCTTATTATTTTTTTATAGAATAGATAGTGTAATTTTTATTTTCTCGAGAATTTTGTAAAATTAATAAGTGCTCTGCAAAATCAGAGAAATAAAAAAATATATACTCAGTTGTATATGTATCATTTCCTAAGACAAAATATAAAAATTCTTCATTACTTAACATAAGAGTATTTTTTCATTATACTCTATATAAAATATAATTCAATATTTTTTAAATGGCCTTTTTGAAAAATAGGCTGACTAACATTGCTACTAAAGAACTCTGCATGGTAGAGCTCAGGAACGTCACTGTCGGGATTGACATGACTGTCTTACCTAATCCTGCCACTATAGCGTCAGTGCTTTTCACTGTCGTTTACAAGTTTGTACGAAAAAATAGCCGGTAAAGTTATGCACGTGGAATTTTAACCTGACTCACGAACATAGCTTGCTTACTATTTTAAATGAAAAGAAAATTGAAAGATGTTTTATGTCACCCATTTAGTAGGAAATTGCTTTCACTACATCTGATATTATGGCTGTGACTTAAAAGAGATGCCCAGTTAAAATGGACAGACAACTTAATTGTATAAAAATTTCGATATGTGACCAGGGAGCAAGCCATAGTTCTTAATTATTTACGTTTATTTATCTATATTAAAGTTATAAATGCGAAAGTTTGGATGTTTAGATAAATAGATGTTTATTACTTAATCACGCAAAAATTACTGAACGGAGTTGGTTGAAATTTGGCACACAGGTAGATGATAACCTAGGATTATAGAACCTAGAGTTGTCACAGCGGAATTCATTAAAAAATTTTATAATTCAGCGGGATGTACGGTGCAGCAAGTAATAAATAAAGGAGGGTATTTCAACGCGAAAATTATAAATTATATTGCATATTATCAAAATTGACGATAAATCAGCTGAAAAATGTTTTAATTACCTAAGTGATAGGGAAGTGTTTCAAAAATCATTGCAAAAAGGTCAGGTTTTGTATGTAATTTGGTGTCGATTTTTTAATGTTTCACATCTAGTCCCTCAACCCGCTAACGATGCGATGAGAAACTCACGCCAATGTCGTACAAAATAAAATAGTCCACCAACGTCAAATCTGTTACTACAGATCATTGATACTGTTTGATCGAGAGATTTGAGGGATTTGTTTTTTACATCTGTAACAATGTGAAAACAGAAAAAGGCTGACTTTGATTGATAGAACTCGTCTTATAAAAGACAAAACACTTAAACATATTAAACTAAATATCGTTAAACCATTATGTATCATTTCGTGTAGTGAGGTAGATTGTGATGAAATGCAAATAGGGATACTATTTGCATTTGCCTTTATAAATGACAATTTCCCCCGTTTTGGTCCCGGACTCCTTTGAAGAAAAGACCAATTGTTGTTTCTACCAGGCAGGTCGTAAAAAGCGACCGATGGGTTATGCGAGTCACTATCATTGTGGCTACTAGGTGGTAGAGTTCTGCATAGGCTAGCCCGGGTCTGGTACCACCGCAATAGGGTAAAGTAGCCGGTAAACTTATGCATGTGGCATTAGACCTCGCCACAAGATACCAACGCACCATTAACATCTTTGGTGTCTATAGGCGATGGTTGACTCTTTCCATTAGGAGACCCATCTGCTTGTTTGCTATCTTATAATATAAAAAATTTTTTTTTAGATATTTTATGGAATAACAAACAAACAAATGGCGCTCCTGACGAAAAGAAACTATTATCACCTGACAGACACCAAAAATGTTGATGGTGCGTTTCTATCACATGCATAAGTTAACCTTTCCTTCCAAACTGGAATACGACAGTACCGAGCATTGACGCTATGTGACGGAAATACGTAAAGCGGTAGTACAAAACCCAGGGTGGACGTTGCGAAACTTTAAGGTAGCATTCGGATCTCGGCAGTCGTGGCTCGGTAGCCGCGACAGACTGCCGCGACCTACAGCCACAGCTGTTGCGGCGCTGCCACGTCTTTTCAGATAGCAACGGTCGCAGCCTGAGCCGCGACAGACACGTGCAATATCCAAGAAGGAGTTAGTGTGAGTAATTGTGCATTCGGTCGTGTTTTGTGTATCTGAACGATGTCTGATGGCTTAAATAAAATGAAACGAGAACTCTTGAAGCGATTTATAAAAGAAGAAGAGTTTTATGAAATAATTTTAAACAAAATGGTCTTTATACCTTTTAAGTCGACAACCTTAAAGTGGCGGTTTTCTTAGCAATTAATTCAACTGAAAACTCATCATTTTCATCAGTAAATGACATTGTTTTGACTACCATAAAGGTACTATTTGGAATCCAGCTACCGCAACCCGGCAGCTGCGACTTGGCGGTCGCTACCCCGGGCAGCAGTACCGCACCACTTTGTAGGGATTTGTAAGTTTTCCGATGCGCGTGACTATGCAGCGCGACCGCACGGCGTGGCCTGAGCACGACCCTGGCAGCGCCGCCGAGCCTATTCACACTCGTGACAGTGTTCACACTAACTCCTTTTTGACTATTGAAAGTGGCAGTCCCGGCTCAGGCTGCGACCGCTGCTATCCGAAAGACTTTGGTGTCTATGGGCAATGGTCTTTCCATCAGGAGAGCTATCTGGTTGTTTTCTATCTAATGATATAAAACAATCTAACCGTGGGATAGAACCCGAGATTTTTTGATCTGAGCAGAAAAGTATAACCACTAGACCACGACGCAAATATTTTATTTTCCAAAAATACCTTTAAAAGGCGAACATCTGAAACAAAAAATGTAAGATACTCGAGAATACCCGCCCTATATCAAATCCATCGCTACAAATGATCGGTCCGGTTTGTATGATAGCATTTTCAGGGATTTGTTCACATTAAAGGATATAAAGATGGCTCCGTAAATATTTCATGCGACCGATTGAACGCCGTGGGCGGGCCTTTTCCCATAATCGAATACAATTTAAGCGCGTAATCATTTTATAATTGCTTTTATTTTATTCATGTTTTCTCTTTGACCATTAGCCTATTTTAATTTTTCTTTTGACGCCAGGTGGAAAAATTTTTTATGAATAATTGTTGTATAATTAATTTTAAATGGATTTTTTATAAACTTAGTACGTACATTATATTATTTAATGGAATGAAGTAAAATATAATATTGATTAAAATTAAAGTATTCAAAATAATTAAATATTATGTTTAAATATATAAATTGTATGTGCATACGAAAATTAGATTTAGATTTGGTTACTGAAATCATTTAGCAAGTTTTAAAATTGTATGTAATTTTTTATCTATATATATAAAAATCGATTGCTGTTCGTTATAATCTCGCTAAAACGGCTGAACTGATTTAGCTAATTTTGGTTTTGAATTAATTGTTGAAGTCCAGGGAAGGTTTAAAAGGTGACAAAATATAGAAAAAAATAAGAGTAGTTAAAAAGGCAGTACAAAGTTTGCCGGGTCAGCTAGTCTTAAATAAATAAAATTCCTCTCGTCTTATTAAATTGAATTAAAAAATAATGAAACTTAAGCCAAGGGCCTACAAAATCAATTCCTAATTTTTAATTATTTAAAAGTAATTAAAAGTGAACGCCGCCAGTCTTCAGACACTCTAACAGTCCTCCAACATATATTACAGAGAACCCAAAAAGAGCCACCATCGACAGCAGAGCCACCGTATTTGATCATTTTAGCAGTCACCTTATCTGTTCCCCAAGCCTTTCTATTTTTATACATCTTATTGCCCATACAATCTCTTACATAGTAATGTCTTGGCATGCAACCACCGTCAATGTGTTACTTACTGAGTCGGGGACGGAGGCAGCATCCTGAACAGACTCATACCGAGCTTGGAAATATTTAGTCCATTGTTCATAATCATCATAATCATAATCATCTATTGCAACAAACTGTCTAACAAACCATCTATTTTTGTATTTTAATTTTACCATCCTTAGATTTAATCCTCTTCATTATGGAGGCTGTCGAACATCTCCTAGACTTACCCCCCTCCAAAAGAGTCTGGTGTTTGCCTTGAAGTGGTTTGCCAGTCTATCATCCGCTTCCAGATATCGCATTTTATACATGTGTTAATTAAATAGTATGTTTAACATTTTGCGTCTTACCTATCCGACATTTTTAATGGTTGGTCATACATAAAAGAAAATGTTAGCTTTATGTCAAAATTCTTTGTTTAATTTAGAAATAAGAAAAAGCATACAAGTTTGATTAGTTTCATGACTTTCCAGTTTGTTCCTTTTTCTTGTTACATGTTAAAAAGTGTCCGTTATGAGGTTATTGTATATTAAATTAATTTGATAACTTCGAGTGAGGTTATATTCTTGTAAAACTTCAAGGCCTATTTCATCAATCTCCTTTAAAATACTATCTCAATGTGTGGAAAAATCTATAAATTGAGAGATGAAATACTTTGTTAATTCGCTACGTATTTATACCTACTTTAAGTTTATACTAAATTTTAGATTAGATATGTCAACATTTTAATTTGATTAAATCATAGCCCTAAAGATGCTGCAAAAGTAGAAACCGGTTTGCAGATATAAATTTATTACAAAATGATTAATAAAAGAGTACAAGTGAATTTCAACACACTAACAAATGGCGTTAGACTAAATGCCGACGCGGCGTAATGTTTAATATTATATAAATTTTATTAAACACTTACTAGTGCGATTGTACTGTAAAGTTCACAATTGAATTGGATAGTACAGTTTCTGCTTATATGGTTTCTTTGTATACCTTTACTGGTTGTTATACGCTTATATGTAAAATTAATTTTCAGTTTAATGCTATAGCTGTTTCGTACCCGCCTTTTTTAGTTACAGAATCAGTTTTAACATTTAAGTTAAATTGAATTCCAAAAAAAAATCAACTTACAATAGTAAGTTATAATAATCCTACTTACTACCTACTGTCATAATTATCGGTGCAAATTGCTTGTGTATTTAAGAATTACCCCAATGTGAGCAAAACATCAACGTTGATAACACTTTGTTAGTTCACTAAAGATTCATGTCTACTACTAAATGTTAGTTAAAACACTTCAAGGTTTTATTTCTAAACTGTAACCTTGACGACGCTGTAAAAGGTGAAACTGGTCGGTAGATATAAATATAGTGAAAAGTGTTTTGTCAAATAGTGCAAGAGCATTTCAACACAATAACAAGCAGAGTCTTACCAAGCGCCGACTGTAAAAATTATAATTTTATAAATTTTGTTAAATTTTTAATTTTTAATTTATTAATTTTCGCCGCGTTGGTCCCGGCCTCCTTTGTAGAATAGGCCAACTGCCGTTCTGCCAGGCAGGTCGTAAAAGGCGACCGAATGGCTATCGAGTCACTACCATCGTGGCTACTAGGTGGTAGAGTTCTGCATTGTCTCGCCCGGGTCAGGTACCACCGCCTTGCCTATTCCTGCCGCAATAGCGTCAGTGCTTGTGGCTGTCGTGTTCCGGTTTGGAGGGTGAGGTAGCCGGTAAACTTATGCATGTGGCATTAGACCTCGCCACAAGATAGCAACGCACCATTAACATCTTTGGTGTCTATAGGCGATGGTTGACTCTTTCCATCAGGAGACCCATCTGCTTGTTTGCTATCTTATGATATAAAAAAAAAAAAAAAAATACGAGTACGACCGTGCTGTAAAATTCACTAATTGAATTTGCTAGTAGAGTTTCTGCTTATATGTTTTATTCCTATACTGGTCGTCATACGCTTATAGGTAAAGTTTTATTCTCGAGCTAGTCCTAGACTTTTTTGTATTCGCCTTCTAATAGTTACAAAATCAGTGTTATCATTTAGATTTAACTGAATCCCAAACAAAAAAAATCGACCTACTATTTTCTATTTACTACCAACTATCGTAATCGGTCGTGCAATGCTGCTTGTATAGTATATTTTAAGAATTAATCTAGTGTGAAGAAAATATCTACGTTGAAAATTCTTTGTTAACTCACTACAAATTGATGTCTACTTAAATTTGTACAAAATGTTAGTTGAGATACATCAACATTTCATTTTTAATTATATCATAGCGCTGAAGATGCTGTAAAAAGTAAAACCGACTTGTTAATTTATTAAAACGTAATTTGTGAAACAGTACAAGTCTATGTCAAAACAATAACAAATGGCATTATACTATATGCTGACGGCAAAAAGAATCTTTACATATAATAAAATCGTAGGAAGGTCAAAACTGTACATGGAATATTTTTTTTAAAGAATACTTGGGGCGTGATCTACAATCGATATAGAAGCTAAAAATATAGTTTTTAGAATTTTTGTCTGTTTGTCTGTTTGTTTGTCTGTATGTATGTCCGGGGTAAACTCAAAAAGTACTGCATGGATTTACTTCAAATTTTGCATGAATATTACTAACAGGTCGGGTCAACATATAAGCTACATATTATCACGCTATCACCTAAGGGGAAGAGCAGTGCGGAATAAACGAAGTCCGCGCGGACAAAGTCGTAGGCAACAGCTAGTAACAAATAAATTAGTTTGAATGCTTATCAGTGCGACTGTACTGTTAAAATTCACTAAGTGAATTTGATAGTAGAGTTTCTGCTTTTATAGTTTCTTCATTTAACTCTTGTCGTCATACGCTTATGTGTAAAGTTTTACTCTCATGTTAGTCTTACAGCTGTTCCTTTTGCTAAATACAAATTCAGTGTTATCATTTAAGTTTAATTAAATTCCCTAAAACTGCTATTAATGTACACATAACACTTTTGTTCAGTTGCAAAATAATAAACTGAACATTTTTCATAACTAAAGAGCGCTTTCAACAATAGACATCCGGAAAACTGACATCTATATAATGCACGAAAGTTTCGGCCGGTTCCGAAATTTTTGAACCCCTCAAAGCGCAACGAAACTTTACCTGCAGTTTATCGCTGAATTGGTCTGGGAAATGCATTTTACTCTGTATATTCAGTAACAAGTTTTGCTATT